>JANBXA010000734.1:12377500-17177500 GCA_030556225.1 Cricetiscus sungorus
TTTAACATAAGAATAGTAAAGTAATTCTGGAGTTTGAAATATCTGGTGAGTGCTTGATTAAATAGTGGTAATGAAAGCAAAGAGAGGGAAGTTAATATACCATTTTAGTGTGTAAGTGAGAAATGCAAGGGGACAAGAGAGATGCTTTACCCAAGATCAGTACTGCAGTAGGTGGCTGTATCCAAGGCCAGTATCAAGCATATGTGCCACATTTTATAATTCTTAATTGAATATACTGACTTAACCTCTAGAGTTACAATCTCATGATAACTTGTTACTGCCTTTCTCTAAAAGTTACCTAACTTATCCAGTACTTAGCTCTGTGATTGGTAAATAGAATTTTCTGTGTATTTGCTGAGCATTAACTGAATGGTCTTCACTGATCATTTTTTATGATTCTTTTCTCTCTCAATAAACCCAAATAAAAGAATCAAATTCATCCTTTACTTCAGATGTCTGTTGAGTTCTTCTACATAGTTCTTCTGGTCTAGAATTGCAGTAATCTGACCATCCCTGGAGGGAAAAATAATAGAAACAGAAGTAAGATGAATGACAGAAATACCAAGATAGATCTTTCATCCCAGCTTTTCCTAACGATGAGACTGCTGGGCACAGACACACTGAACCACAAGTCACATCTGATACATCATTAATTTGACATATCAACAACAAGAGTCAGTGGTTTAAAAGTGGGAAAAACAACCTACATTAATAAGGCTTTCATAAAGGTCAAGATATTTTAAAAGTTGTTTTGTATAAATGCATGTTTTGCCTTTGTGTATGTCTGCACTCTGTGTGTGTAGTACCCTAGGGTCCCCTGGAACTAGAGTTGCAGATGGCTGTCAGCCACAATATAGGGGCTCGAAATGGATCCTGGGTCCACTGGAAGAGCAGCCCATGCTCTTATCTACTGAGCCATCTCACCAGCCACAGCCTTTTTTTTTTTTTTTTTTTTTTTTAAACACAGGGTCTCTCTATGAAGCTCTGGTTGTCATGGAATGCACAGAGAGCAACAATGCCAAGCTTGTCCAAATTTTCAAACCCTACTTCAGGCTGTGGGGAACTGTCTAGGCATGGTGATTTCAAACATTTGAATCCTATGCTGAGAAGCAGAGGCAGCAGGGAAGCCTTAAGTTCAAGGCCAGCCTAATCTACATAGAGAGCCCTAGGCCAATCTGGCCTATAGCATGAGAGTATCAGAAAAAACAAAAACAAAACAATATAGAGAATTGTATTGACCATATATATATATATATATATATATATATATATATACACATATATACATATATACATATATACATATACATATACATATACATATACATATATATATATATATATATATATCTTCATTATGTCTGCCTCTGAAATACCTAGCAGGAAAATTATTCACCTTTTAAAAGTCCTTTTAATCATAGGCCCAGTAATCAGATAATTTTCTCAAGACTTTATTAAAACTATATAATCAAAATTTTTCTGCTAAATCTTCTAACACTAAATCTGTTACAAACTAGCCAAGGAAAATAAGCTATATTTGAGAAATAGAAACATGATTTCTTCATACATACCCTTCACTACCTTTACTGCTGTTTCCATCTTTGAGATACATTGAAAAATCTATAACTCCAACCTACAGAGAGAATTTTCAGACGTTAATAGAAAATTTGATATCATTCCCAAGACATAAAACAATGCTGCTTTTTAGGCATTCAAAAATAACATAAATGTTAAATGATGAACGTTTAACATTTTACTATGAATACAATGATAAAGTAAGAGATTAGAAGAGCCAAAGTAAGTCATAGGGGCTGAGGGTGTGGCTTCATAACACAGTGGGCCCCACCAGGGACAAACTCTCCCATGCCCAGCAACATACTACACACACACACACACACACACACACACACACACACACACACACACACACACACACACTCACAACAAAAGAAAAAGAGAAGACAATTCACAGCAGTCAACAGAAAACTGAGCATGAAGAATAAGGTTTAAATTTTCTTTCTTAAGTATTCTGCTGACTATTTTATTCTAGGAAAAACTTTTAAAAGGTTATCTGTAAAAGTGATTTTAAAAGTTATTTTTTTTAACTTAATTTCTATGACCTTGTAAAGAAGTGGGTTTCATTATACTTGTCCCTTCTCCCTCGTGCCTTTTCACCCCTATGGCTTACTCTGCACTCTCATGTCACCTGTGGCCTTCTGACCTTCCCCCATCTTTGTCAGCATGTCACATTCTCCACTGTGGTCTCTACTTAGTCTTATGGTTTAAAAATGTATAGTCAGAGTCTCACTGACATTATTTCCTAAACCTGAGGTGAACAAGGACAGCAACAAAGACATGTCAAAGTGGACAGGGACAGATGCGCAGTCCCCAAGTCCACACAAAGAACTACAGTCACTAAGGATGCTGACAACAGGAGGGATAAGTCTCCTCCAGGGAAGAACACATCAACTGCTTATCCAATACCAAATGGTCGGCCCTGAAAACATGCACACAAGTAACAGTATGCAGACTGCACAGGTTATATTTAGGGATATGTAAATGTATATGCATATATACATACATATATATGCATGTAACAACAATTAAAAAGGGGGGATTGAACTTCAAGAGATCGAGGAGGAAGGAGTTATTAGAGGATCTAGAAGAGGATCTAGAAGGAGGAAAGGGAAGAAGTGATGTCATTATATTATAATGTCAAAAAATAATAAAACACTGTAGTTATAATTCAAAATCAACACCTATTCCCTTGTTTATGTTTCACAGGATCAGAAAAACAAAAGCCATTTAAAATACCCACATACACTGCTTCAAATGACCAGTGCTAACACTCTAGTCTCAACTTTTCACTGAGGGCATCTTCATTTCTCAAATCTTCCACTTTATAATACATCTCATTTCTTTTAAAAATCCAAATCACACAACATAACCTTTTCCTGTTTTCCCTGAGTAAAATGGAACAAACTCATCACATTATGAGAAACATCTTTATTATTGGGCAATTATCTCAAGCACGGCCCTGATCAAAGTGAATTGTATTTACAAATCCTTTTATTGCACATAGTAACCCCATTAATTACTCTTTTTTATCTGTACATATCAAGCAATGGAAAGCACCGGAAAACCACTGCAAGATATATTCAGCTAGAAAATAAGACAGACTTTGAAACTAAGTGGCTAGGCTTCAGACGGTTAACCGAACTCCTATGTTACACTGGCTTTAATATATACCCTCACAGTAAAGGGAGCACAGCCAGGGCAAGAGTTTGAAAAAGGCAAACATCTAATTTTTTATATTCACATTGAGATGAAGGGGAACTTAAGGCAAGACAACTGCTGCTATGAAGGATTTACTAAAAACTTGCTGGGGAAACACTAAGTTATTGAAAGTAAATTTATCTAAGCGAACACTGCCTCTAATATAACTGGAAGACAGTAATGTATGTACTGACCAGGTTTGTTAGAAACCTAGAGAAAAAAAAAAATTGCACCGTAACTGAAGTTTAGGGTTGCTGAGAGAGTGTCTGCTGATGCCTATTCACCAAGACTGACATCCAGTGAGGCTGCATTTCCACAATGGAGACAATGCTGACTTACTACCACCCATTAGGACCATCCCACAACATAGAACCTAAGGCCTCTAAGGGCCTCCAGGGACATCAGAGAGTCACAACTGTCATTAAATCCTGGTCTGCTGTGAACCCCTCTGTGCTCTAGATAGAAAACCATAATTCGGTACCCACTGTTGGGAAAGAACAACACTGGTGTACTTAGGAGAACAGGCATTATCTGTGCAGTGTGAATCTCCCATCTGCCCAAGTGGCAAGACTTCTAGGTTCCTAGCTCTGTTGAACCTGTTCTTGGTGTAACCTGGGCTGAGACCCCAAGAACATGCAAGGATGATGATATGTGTAACTTGCATAAGCATGGGGCCCATACATACAAGCTGGGAAATGTTTCTATTCCAGGCTGGTTCCTTTGTGCTTAGCTAGAACGAGTCACACACAACAGAGCTTTCCCTTTCTTAATCTCTCCGTGTGCAGAGTGGTTTCTCACTATGACAGGAAATCGTGTTTCTGATGCTCACAATGTCTTCCAACTTGGTTGGTGAGACCTAATCAGTCCAGGCCCTGAGGAGACAGGATGCAGAGACATCATTGGTTATAGGAGAGTTTCCCATACCTGAGAGTCCAGGTCTTCTCCTTTCATGCAGAAGTTGGCATCGATGACATTCAGGCCCACCAGGAGACCAGCAATAATAGCTCCTTCTTCTTCCATCATGAGGGCATTGGCTTCATAGAACTCACTGCAACAGAAACCCACAGAGCACTGTCACAGCGAGGCCTCAGCACTCCAATGAGACAGGAGGCAAGGAGAAAACCTGCCATCTCATGAGCGAGCATGGCATCTCCAGGCATGCTTTTAGAAGTAGACATTTCTGGTAACAGGCATGAGAGTAAACCCTGGAGGTCCTAGAGAGCTGGGCTGGAAGTGCCACTGGGAGCTACTGTGCTTGAGGCAACTCTACAGACCCCACTGAATGGTCTGTGGTCACGGTGCACCATGGGACAATGCTGCAGAGGTCCACGTGCCTCTTTAAAACATTCTTTTCTTTTTGTTTTTTTGAGACAGGGTTTCTCTGTGTTGCTTTGGCACTTGTCCTGGCACTCACTCTATAGACCAGGCTGGCCTCAAACTCACAGAGATCCTCCTTTCTCTGCCGCCCGAGTGCTGGGATTAAAGGCATGTGCCACTAATTGCCCAGCTGAAACATTCTTTTCTTTAAAAAATTATTTTCTTCAATTATATTTTAAGCACTTCTTTCATGAGTGAATAAAAATGCTATAAAATGCAAAATATCACACATACACGCACACATGCACACACACACACACACACACACACACACACACACACACACACACACACACGGCTAGAAAATGAAGCTCTGCTAGCGATTGATCCCTGATCTTTCTGAATGTTATATAAGCCATCTGCCACCAAGCCCCATCCCAGCAATATAGCTGCCAACCAAATAACATGTACTGTAAATAGCCTAAAAATGATCTCTAAGTTTAAAGAAACATATATGACTCCATCTACTAATTTAACATTTAAACTCCATCTACTAATGATTTAAGATGTTTGATAACTTATGAAATACATATACATTTGTAATATGTATATCATATCATATATGCAATTATGTCATAATTAACAAAAGAGCACATACCATTATAATTAATTTGAAAATAGTTTGTGACTTAAAAATAGCCATTTCAAAAAATAATTTCCTATAATTTTGCTTACATTATTTATTTATTTATTTATTTATTTACTTACTTACTTACTTACTTATTTATTATGCATATGTGTTCTACATGCATGTATGCCTGCACTGCAGGCCAGAAGAGGGAGCCAGATCTCACTATAGGTGGCTGTGAACCACCATGTGGTTGCTGGGAATTGAACTCAGAATCTCTGGAAGAGCAACCAGTGCTCCTAACCTCTGAGCCATCTCTCCAGCCCTACATTGGTTCTATAGTATCCTGCCATATTATGTAATTATTTAGCAAACTCCCTTTCTTTAGCTAGTCCCTCTCTGGAACAGGCTGCCTAGACTTTCACCATCACAAAACTCAGAAACAAAGAAAGCAAACACCTCAAGTATCTAGAAAATTATGAATCGGCAGAGTCTTCAAAACCCACGGAAAATTAAACACACCTGTATTATCCAAAAACTCACTGTAAGATCTAACAAGTACATTTCTTAGCATTCACTCAAAAACGATGGAAGCCTAGATCCACACAAAAACCTGCACAGAGGTGCTGATAGAAATGTTATTTAAAACTTAGATGCAACTAAGATGGACAAAAAAATATGAGGAATGAAATAATATTTAGCACTAAAAGTGATTTCCTAAGCCATGAAAAATCATGGAACATGATTTTTACTAAGAGAAATGGGTATATATTTATGATCTTAACTAGCTGATATTTTGGTAAAGGCAAAACCAAGGAGACAGGAAAATGATGAGGAGTTGAGTGGAATGAGAACGGCCTAAGTAGGTAGAGCAATGACCCACTTTCAGAAATCACAGAATGTACAGCACAAGAGTGAGCCCTAATGCAAACTGCAAACTTTGAAAGACCAAGATATACTTGCGTGTGTGTATGCATGTATGTGTATGCATGTGAGTGTACGTGTGTACATGTGTATGTGTGTGTGCGTGTGTACATGTGTGTGTGCATGTGTATATGTGTATGTGTGCGTGTGTGTGCATGAGCACCTGCACGTGCACATACAGGACACAGGATATAAGAATTCTTTCTCTGGCCAGGTGTTGGTGGCACATACCTTTAATCCCAGCACTCGGGAGGCAGAGGCAAGTGGATCTCTGTTAGTTCAAGGCCAGCCAGGTCTATAGAGCAAGTTCCAGGACAGGCTCCAAAGCCACAAAGAAACCCTGTCTCAAAAAAAAAAAAAAAAAAAAAGAAAGAAAGAAAGAAAGAAAAAAAGAAAAATATTCCTCTGTACCTTGTACTCCTGTTAGGATGGAAAAATTTAGCCTAATTCCCCAGAAAACCCAGGAAGCTGGGAGACTTAAATCCCAAGCTGATGGTCACCTACTTTAATGTTTACGGTAGCGAATGAACACCCAGAAGCCTGTGCGAAAGCAGACTTCCTGGGCTAAGGGCGGGGTTAGATACTTTAAAGTAATTGGTCTGCACTAGATGCTACGAGGTGACTGGTTCACGATGTGCGGGCTTTGCTGTAACCCTATAAAAGCTGTCTCAATTCTGTGGTAGGGGTCGTCGCTAAGCCCTCTACCCTGAGTGGTGTATGGCTGATGATCCCAGTATACTGGAATATAAAGGACCTTATGTGTTTGCATCAAGACCGCTTCTCATGAGTGATTTGGGTGAGTGATTTGGGGGGGCCGCCTTTCCTGAGTGGGAGCGCGAGGTACCACGCTCTCACGGGTCTTACATTCCACTGCCATTGTATCTTGCTTTAATATGTATTTTTATGATGGCTGGTGAAGTCACACATCTTTTGGGTTTTTTTTGTTTTGTTTTTTGAGACAGGGTTTCTCTGTGTAGCACTGACTGTCCTGGAACTCAGAGAGATCCATCTGCCTTTGCCTCTCAAGTGCTGGGATTAAAGGACTACACCACCACCATTCAGGTAACTTTTCCTTTTTGAAGCTTAAATTTTCTGTCTGTCTTTATGTTTGCACCTATTATTATTATTATTATTTTATTATTATTATTATTATTGAGACAGTCTTTCTATGTTGTTCTGGCTGTCCTAGAGCTTATGTTCTAGACCAGGCTGGCCTTGAACTACAGAGATCCTTGGCATTGAACATACATACATACATACATACATACATACATACATACATACATATTTATTTATATAATAATTATTACAAACATCTCTTTCACTCTATAGGATACCCTTTATTTTTAACATTATGGCTGTATCTGTTTTGTGGATGGTGATTTGCTATATAACCAAGGCAACTCATGATCTATGTGAATTTTTTAATGGTACATATGAAATGAATGTCAACTTTTTGCCCTATTGGGCCCATGCACAGGCTGCGGGGTCATTATGAGGGGAGGGTATTGTTGGTGCTCATAAAGATGGCTGCACTCCATCTTGGCACAATGACAGAGAGTTCAAAAGTGTCCCCAGCAAGTCATAAGACGTAAAGGTCAAAGAAGTGGCTAAAGTAGGATGTTTGGTTGTCTTATTCTAAATAACAACAGACGTGATCTGAGGTGTGGCTACTCCTGGCCCTCAAGGCTAGGGAATGAGAAGTTGAATATGAGGTGTGGTTCCTGAACTCTTAGAATAAGAGAGGAAGAAAAGTCTGTTTGTTTCATATACATGGTACCGTGTTCCCCTTTTTGGTTAAGGTATATAAGAGTGGTGAAAAAATAAACGCGTGGCATTTCAATATTGACTGATCTGCCCTCCTGACTTTTATTCTGTGTCCTGTCTTTTCTTTATCATTTGTAGCTAGCCTTTCCCTCATCCACACTCCCCCACTCAGGTACAGACATGGGGCCGCTTGGCTGGTTCCGATTGCAGCCCCACAAAGACAGGTTCCAACAGGGTTATAAGCTTCCCTTGTTTTTTGGTGGTGAAGAGTTCTGAACTGCCCAACAAAGGACCACATATAGCCACAGTCACATAGAACATACAATATACAAAACACCCCTTTGGGACTATAGGTGAGTGTGTAAGGTGTGGTAAAGAGAACTAATGAAAGTGTTACATATCGAGCATTTCTGCCCTACATAGTCAGCAAGTTTCTATGAATGGTCTTTGTATGATACTGGCAGAACATGCCAAAAAGGAAGTGTGACTCATGTTCATACCTGAGAAGTTCCTTCTTGTTGATCAAGGCTTTCATATACTCGGAAAGCTTCTTCTGCATCAACGCCAAACGAAGCCAGGCTCTTCCTCTGCCAACTGGTGTCCTACAAGAGCACAGAAGCCAAGTGACTAAGAAGACAAGGTAAGACAGCAGGGTGGGTCCAGTGTGGGACAGACATGTGCTCCTGCCAATGGTCTTACAGCAGCAACACACCTGTTCTTGCACATGTAATTTCACATGGGATCATGAGTCTTGGGTGTTTGCATTTGCATTAGTACTATGTGTGCTGAAGACCAGAATACTCTTCAGCCACCTGGAAATGTACCATCAGTTTATTTGAAGAAGCCTAGGTTTTAGAGTGGATTCTGTAAGAAGCTGGATATTCTAAGGGAAACGGGCAACGTGTGCTTTCATTCAACTAACATTAGACCAGTTTCCTGTGGGAAACGAATCTCTATTGCCCCCCCCCCCAAGTTAGAAGGCAGGCCCTGTGTTCCTGAGGTTCACTTAATCTTGGCTCTAAAACCCATGAAATATAGTTGTTTCCTGAAATCAAGTCAGTCATAACATCTCCCTAGGTTAAATTTCTTAAGATTTTTGATTAACAACTGTGTTTTGTAATAACACAGTGATTATCTGGTATTTTAACATGAAGGCAACCTTAACAGTGTCTAGTGGTAACAACATTACAAATGTGGATTGTTCTAAAAACGTGTTCATTATCCTCAGCCCCCTTCTTCCAGGAGAGAAAGAAAACTCAGCCGAAGACTTACTTAAGTCCTGGGAGATCTTTAACACTTGCTGTTATCTCTGCAGCTTCTGGAACGAGCTTTTCCACAAGCTCTAGAGGCCCCCAGAAGGATTTGTTTTGTCCAAGAAAAGTTTTCTTGGCTAGGGAAATAAAACAGTATTTTAATAATCTTTACAACATAAATATACTGTATACTCATGAAGGTGCTTGTGCATATGGGCTTGCACATGTACCCACCCTCCTTCCTTCCTTTTCTCATCATTCTTTCTACATATCCAATCCTAGGATATTAGTTTAAAAATTATTCATGCAGGTCGAAGAGATGGCTCAGTGGATAAAGTGTTTGTCACACTAGTGGGACCAGAGCTGGATCTCTAAAGCCCGTATAAAAGCCAGGTGGGCATGGTAGCTGGCCTGCAATCCTAGCACGCAGAGGACTGAGACAGGGAATCCTTGGGCAAACTGGCTAGTTTTGCTGGCCAAGTTTCTGAGCTCCAGATTGCCAAAGACCTTTGCTGGTAAATAAAATGGAGACTAGAAAAAGATACCATCAATCTCTGGCTTTACACACACACACACACACACACACACACACACACACACACACACACACACACACACACACCCATGCATATCTGGCTTTCACACACACACACACACACACCCATGCATATGTGCACCAAGATATATACATACCACATACACAGAAACACATGTAGAAATCATGATTTCATAATAGATTTAAAAAATAAAATTCTGTACTTCCAAGACTCAGTTCTTCTTCTTCTTTTTTAAAAGAAGAATTTGTGATTAGGGCTGGAGAGATGGCTCAGCAATTAAAGTATTGGCTGTTCTTGTAGAAGACCTGTATACAATTCCCAGCACCCACACGGCACTTCACAATTGTCTGTAACTACAGTCCCAGGGGATTGGATGCCATCTTCTGGCTTCTGTGGGCATCAGGCATAAGCATGGTGCATAGTCGCACATGCAGGCAGAATACTTGTATATAAAAATAAAATTAAATTGAAAAAGAATGTGTGATCTAGCCCTAATAATATTTAATCGTTTAGTACTTAAAACCACGTAGTATTGGTGAAAAACACAGCCCAATAGAAAACTGGACCCTGAAAAGGGAGAACAGAAGGAAACAAAGGAGACAGACCAGGGCTACCCCAAAACTGGTTAAGTGAGAAGAACAGGAAACCTGACTACAGCACCCCTTCTGCCCCAACTTGGTTTTTGTTGTTGTTTTGTTTTTTGTTTTTTGAGACAGGGTTTCTCTGTGGCTTTGGAGGCTGTCCTGGAACTAGCTCTTGTAGACCAGGCTGGTCTCAAACTCACAGAGATCCGCCTGCCTCTGCTTCCCAAGTGCTCTGCCCCAACTTGTGACCAGGCAGGTAACTTAGTCCATTCTAGGCAGTCTATTTCCCTGTCAATCAGATGGAGTGGCCATCTTGATTTGCTTATTTACAAAGGCCCTTTCAACTTTAACATCAAAAGACAGTGTACTTTTATGCACCATCAGTCCTTTAATCAATTAAAATTCTGCTCCTTTATAGGTTACATTCCACTGTTTTCTTTTTTAAAGACAGGGTCTCACAAAACTTGCTCTATAGACAGTCTAGTTCTGAACCCACAGAAATCTGCCTCCCTCTTCCTCCTAAGTGCTGGGAAGTAACTGTGTGAGCCACCATGCCAAGCCTGTTAATACTATTCATCCATGATTTTTATTTCTGGCCTCCATGGAAGAGGCTCTCTTTCCAGCTAGGCACTGCTAAGGGCTGGCCACATATTTGCACCTTGAGGCTAGGACCCACCTTTCAAGCCATGTTTCAGACAGTGCTCCATCACCACGAAAAACTGCTGGAGGGGTGCATAGTCAGAGTCCAGGGTCCGCCCAAGGTTCAGGGCCGATTCGATGAGGCCCTTGATGCTCAGCTTTGCCATGTTCATCAGGTTCATGCGTTCGTTAGCCATGAGATAATTAGGATCTGCGGGAAGGGAATGAACTTACTTAGTGGGAGAGTACTACATGAAACAGTGTCGTTTCACCACACCGATGTCTACACTGATGGCATAAAAGCAATGGTAAGACTGTTGGTGATTTGTTGTGAGCCAAGGAACTGGCACCAAACTATTATTTTTGGTTGTATTCTTCCTGGCCATGTATGTGCTGTAGGAAAAGATGTACCTTTCCTTGTTGAATCATTTTAAAAGCAAAACTGAATGATTTTGATGACCTTTACATCTTAGGTCCTCCTCTGGTACCTACCAGTCTGGGCACTGCACACTTACTACCTTGCTAACTGACGTGGGTCAGCGGCCATTCTCATTACTCTGACAGCACATGATATGGAGTGCTTAAAGAGAACCAAGGTGAGAAAAGAGTGCCTGCACAAGCTGCTCCAAGTTACTAGTTACTTTCTTGGCATTGACACCAATCACTCCTGGAATTAAAGGCGTGCGCCCCCACGCCCGGCTCACTTGCTAGTTTCTATGTCTACCTGACACAAGCTGGAGTCAACTCAGGGAACCTCTATTGAGAAAATGCCAACAAAAAATAAGGTTGTAGGCAATCCAGTAGGGCATTTTCTTGGTGATTGATTGGAGGTGCCCAGCCCATTGTGGGTGGTGTCACTCCTGGACTGGGGGGGTCTCAGAAGCTGTAAGAAAGCAGGCTGAGAAACCTATGGGGAGCAAGCCAGCAACCAACACTCCTCTATGGCCTCTGCACAGCTCCTGCCTGCAGGCTCCTGTCAATCAATGCTTTCCTCCTCAAGCCGCTTTTGGCCAATGGTGTTTCATCAACAGCAATATTAACTCTAAGACAGTAAGACAGTAGTTATTAAATCAGTTCATTAAATCATAGTCCATTAACTATTATGAACTATTGGTACAATATGGTACAAGAAATTAACTCCCACATTTTCAACACTCAGATAAATTATTTGAGGGAAGTGGCTCAGGGCCTTATTGTATTTACAGAACACAGAAGATCCAGGTACTATTGTTTGCATCTTAGAATTATGATCCCCCCACCCCGTCCCACACACACAACAGAAGGTTTCACTAGAACCAATGGCAATCCTTAGCTTGAGCCTGACCCTCCATAGTGCTAGGCTATATCCATGTATCACCAAAAACATCCAATTGTGGCCTTAATTGCTTCTTGTAACAAGCTATGTAGCTGGTCCATAGAGAGGTGACCAATGACAGAACCAGAGTCCAGAATGGCTTTGCTCAACTCCAACCACAATGCGTGTGTTCTTCCCACACCACCATCTACTTACAAACGAACTGATGGGAAGAGATGCTGTTGGTCCTCCAGTCCTAACTCAGTTATTATCTTGTGTACCCACCATCTCTTTACTGCTGAAGTATTTTCCCTTCTCTTTAACATCTATTTATGATTATGCAAATAAGTGCTTTGCTTGCATAATGAGTATACCACATTCATGCAGTGCCTGTGGAGGCCAGGAGAGCATGACAGATCACCTGGAACTGTAGTTCTTGTGAGCCACCATGTAAACACTGGGGACAAAATCCAGGTCCTCTGAGAGCAGCAAGTGCGGTTAAAAGGCACCATCCCTGCTTCCTCTTCCGTGTAGGTGACAGAGCAGGGACACAACAATGGGGCAGTCTGGGGTTCCACAATCCATCAAGGAAGCACTGGGACTTGGATTCGCCATAAAAGCTATGTGCACGTATATACACAGATATTACATAGGAATACACTGTGTTGCTAAGCATCAGCATATCAAGTTCTTATAATAAACTAAGCTGCCTGGAGCTCGAGCAGACAAAGTCCTGCTAAAACTACACTTTTGTAATTCAAATAAACAAAACAGGCTATCTTGTCACACAATATTTCCATTTACGTCTGCCTTCATATTTAAGACAATAAAGCAAAGATGACCAAATCCTAGATTAATTTACATTAACTTTTGAGGTTAACAGACTTGCAGCCCTAACTATAAAAATCCTGGTTTGTTGTAGTGTTCCTGTACGTAATATTGTTAATTACCCGATTGACTGACTTTTGGAGGAAGTGTCTAATTCTATAGTCCAAGCCAGTCTTGAAATCAGTCTTTATGCCTCAGCTTCCCAAGCAGCCAAGGTAAAGGACAAATGCTTGCACCCTTCATGGGAAATTGGTCAAATTGGTTTACATTACCATTACTTATTTCTTACACACTGACATGTTTAAGGGTACCTTCACACAGCTCTCTCTCCTTTACATGCAGGGGTGTTCTGCAGGCATATATGTTTGTGCACCACATGTGTCTTGGTGCCCAGAGAGTCCACAAGAGGACATGGCACTCCCTAGCACTGGAGTTACAGATGATTTGTGAGCTGCCATGTGGGTTCTGGGAATTGAACCTGAGTCCTTTGGAAGAGCAGTCAGTGCTGTTTACGACTCAGCCATCATCTCTCGAGCCCCAGGTGTAGCTCTTTGTTCAATATAGATCAACTTGTCAAGAGCAGACACCTGCTGGTCTATGTTCATTGCTGCTCTAGTCACAAGGGCAAGGAAATGGAACCAGTCTAGATGTCCACCAGCTCACAAAGGATAATGAAAATGCAGTACATGGACACAATGTAATTTTATGCAGACATAAAGAAAAATAAGGTTATTAAATGGAACTAGAAAATACTGTGTTAAGGGAAGAGCTCAGGCTCAGAAAGACAAACACATGTTCTCTTTTAAATGTAGACCTTAGCTGGGCGTTGGTGGCGCACCCCTGCAACCCCAGCTCTCAGGAGGCAGAGGTAGGCAGATCTCTGTGAGTTCGAGGACAGCCTGCTCTACAAAGCAAGTTCTAGGACAGGCTCCACAGCAATACTGAGAAACCTTGTCTCGAAAAACAAAACAAAACAAAAACAAAATTCTATGTATGTGCATTTATGGGGGAGTGAGAACGTATCTGGAAACTAGGAAGGGGATAATTATATCAAAAGGGGAAATTATTTCAGTTGGGGAGGGCAGTAGAATGCTTGTGATATGAGTGTTATGGGCATGAATAAATATTGAAAGTAGAAAGGTCTAAGTGGGGAGAGTGCAGGGAGCTGACGGCAGGAAGAAGTGGAAGATGTTAAATCAAAACCAATGATGTATAAAAAAAAGGTAAAAATACTCTAATACTTGATAAACTAATAGAAAAAAATAAGTGAACATGACCACACACCACCCCAAGGCTCGGGACCTTCTGGAAAGAGGAAGTGGAAACACTAGCACCAGAGCACAGAGGAGTGAAGTGAACTCACAGAACCTTATTATCTCTGCACACAACCTCAACAAGATCAAGTCAGAAGAAATTATGGTATAGATGGGGTAGGTGATCTTCCCAGCCCTTACTGACGTGCTACTGGCAATTGATCATCGCTCTGGGGATGAAGGGAAGTCATTCTTTTCTGAAGATGTGGCCACTGGTAGGAATCCCCTTTCCAGTGGATGGTCCCACAAGTATGCCCTACATTTACAGGCAGCATTAACTTTTCTTTGAAGATTATAAAAATAATAGAATGACAAAAACAGGCTAGGTGTGGTGTGGCACACACCTTTAATCTTAGTACTATGGAGGCACAGGCAGGCAATCTCTGAGTCTAAGGCCACTCTTGTCTACATAGCAAATTCTAGACTAGTCTAGACTGCACAGTGAGACCCTGTCTGAAAAAAAAAAAAATACTTGAGCAGGGCATGGTGGTGCACATCTGTAATCCCAGCATTCGGGAGGCAGAGGCAGGTGGATCTCTAAGTTCATAGGCCAGTCTGGTTTACAGAGAAAGTTCCAGGACTGCCAGGGCTCACAAAGAAACCCTGACTCAAAAACCTAAAAAGTTGAGGGTGCAATGTTTTGGAGGGTATATAGGGAAATGTAGAAGAGGAATAATCATACTTCATTATATACATGTTTAAAATTTTCAAGCCACCCATCCCTCACCAATACTAACAATTGCCTTTGTCCTTGGATGTCCACCAGAACTAGACAATAAGATCCCATTACTAAAGATGCTATATGTCATGGTTGTAGAACACAGAGAAATACAACAGTACCAACCACTAGGCAAGATGTGCTGTCTTATGCAACAGTGTAAATTATTACAAGGGCAACTAACCACTTGCTGATTGTATTTTCGGCCCATTCCATAGGTAGGAATTCACATCTGGGATTGTAAACCTGGTTACAGGCCACAGCTGGAGAGGTCATAGGCCTAGGGGGAAGATGCTGCTGCTGCTACTGTTCTGCTGAGCAGACACAGTGTGTGTTGCCTTATACATATATTCATGTCACAGATTGGTGGGGCCCGCTCTGGTCAGAGAAGCTTCTCTTTGTAATAGCCAGTAGTTAATTAACTGCAGGGACTCATGAGTGGTCAGAGTGCTGAAAGGAAGTGGCTGTTGGATTTAGCAATGAGACATCTATATTACCCTCTGCATGGCTTAGGTTAGCTCAGAGAAGAGGAAGAAAGAATGGCAGCATCAGGTGTGTTTATAGATGATCAAAATGGTGTATATTCATGAAAATGTCATAATTAATATCTATATGAGGTCCTGGGTTAGACCCTCAGCCCTGGGGGGTTGAGGAGTCAAACAGGAACAGTGAAATATACAAAACATCAGCCTCTCACAGCGGAAGAATGCAACAAACAATACTAATTTTCTTAGGAGCAGGATGTGTCGTCCAATGTGTCTAACCTATTGTAATCACTGGGTGGTGTGGGGATAGTATTTTAGAGAAGCTACTGAACTCCAGACTGCATCCTTTCAACAGATGGCAAAGGGCAGATTGGATCACAACTGCTGTGCTTCAGTCCTGTGGACCACCAATTTGGGAGCTAGCCACTCCTACTCTGTTCCACTCAAGGGCAGGTGCGTGTCTATGCGCTCTCAGAAGACTAGACTTGTGACTTCAACCCAGGAGGACAAAACACCTGACCAGGAACTCATGTGACCCTTAGAGAGTAGTAACATGTAATGGTATAGATGCTTATAGGAAATACAAGAGATATTTAATGTTATATTACTATGTAGTATGTTAATGTAAACCTAATTACTAGTAAAGCTGAAATTGTTTTTGACAGTAGTTACTACTCAAGATTTCCCTATAATTTGGGAGATCGGAAGCTTTATCTTGGTGAGCTGGCATGCTGGCCTGTAATGCCTGATTCTCAGGAGGCTAACATAGAGGGTCATGAATTCAAGGTCTGCCTGGACTACAGAGTAGGTCCAAGGCTACCTGAGTAACTTGTCAAGACCTTGTATCAAAATAAAAACAACTTTAAAAATTAAAAAAGGGCTGGGGATGTAGCTCGGTGCTACAGTCCTTGTCTAGCATCTGTGGGAACCTAGGTTTAATTCCTGGTACTTAGAAAAAAATAAAAACATTACCCTCTACCCCTAATCAGGGTCTCACTATGTAGCTCTGTGTTACGAGCAGGTTTTTCCTCACCGCTGGTCTGGTCCCACTCTTTGTTCCTCCCTGTTGGCTGCCTGGTCCCACCGCCAAGCATGCCCCAATAACACGTACTTGATATAAGGCTGTTGGCCAGTTACTATCATTGCTTATGGGCTAGCTCTGTCTTAATTATTAACCCATTTCTACTTATCTAAGTATTTCCATGTGGTCATCTTATCTGAGTGGCGGGCCGGCATCTTGCTTCCTCCACGCTCTACATCTTGACTCCTCCTCACTACTTTTTCTTTTTTCCTTGTCTTTTAGCCCCGCCTATCTTGCTTTCTCATTGGCCACAGTGTTTTATTAATTAACCAGTATGAGAAAAATATTTACAGAATAACATCTCCCATCATCTCCTCTTTTTTCGTCCTAGAATTAACTATGTAGACCAGGCTGGCCTTGAACCCACACAGAGCTCTGCCTGCCTCAGTTGTTCCTGATAGTGAAAGAAATGCTCCCCCCCAAAAGCTTTACAATAAAATAGTACCTAACAATTGTGAAGACACTTGTTTGAGAACTCTGTATTGTTCCCATCACTAACCTGATTATGTGTAGTCCTGTCTGCTCTCTCCATAATGCTATGTCAGATATCACATGTATTTCTACTCAGCACAAGTGAGGAGGAAACTTACTTCTCCATCATTTCTTCTGAGGTACACCCATTAACGTGGCTGGTCAAGAACAGCTAATGATGAATTCATTCACTGTTATTGCTACCTTTTCTTGTTAAGGGTACAATCCAAAATGGGCTTTGCTGCAATCTGGCTCTTTTAGAAAGTTTATAACCACTCTTAGTCTTTGGTATCAACTATGCACTTTTACAAATTAACATCTGACCTTATGCAAGGAAATCTTGCCACTTTGAGACTAAGTTCCCCTACAGTGAAGGAACTGTGAGAGAGCTGGACTAGTTCTGTAACTCTTTTACCCTGTGAAGACAGCACATGTTCATATTGGCCATCCTCATGACACACTGCTCTTTACACAGTGGCCCAGAGAGATCCACGGAATGTAGAGAAACAGCCATGCTCCCATTCAGAAAACCCCCAAAGTTACTCTGACACCAAATATCACGAACTCTGAGGTCCTGGCGTATCACCATCAGATCCCAGAAAAGCTGTCGGGGTTTGGTGCTCAGGCCCAGGGGGTTGAGAATCATGTTCAGTACTTTCACCAGGAAGTGAAACTCTGAGGAATCTGCTTATACATTAAAGTTTATTCAGAGACACTGACTCACAAGACTCTTATCTCTAGTATGTCAAAACTACATGACTCCACAAAGGAAAATAACATAATCATATAATATATAATCTAATTATATATATATATATATATATATGTATGTATGTATACACACACACACACACACATATTAAATCTCACCAAAAGCAGAATGACTGAAATTAAATGAAGAAAAACTAAATAGTGGGGAGAAAACAAACAAACTAACAAAACACCAAACTTAAGAGAAAAAAAAAATCAATGAAACTCCAAGCTGAATCAACAATAGTAAACAACACTAAAGTTAGGAATACTGACCCATGTCTGTAATTCCAGTACCCAGGAGATAAAGCAAGAGGATCATGACCTGAGCTCAGCCTGGGCTACCTGGCAATACTCTGACTTAAAAACAATAGGCATCATTACTCCAGATGCAGTATGACAACTGACTCATACTAGCAACCACAGCTTCCCTGTCCTGATGAGTTTATCCCTTCTTATGCTGCAATCCCAAACAATGCCTTCTAACCCTACAACAACAGTAAGAAGAAAACATTAGGGAACATTTATCCATGGACCAACACAAGCAACAGTAGAAGGACTGAACCAAAGAAAGGAAAGATGAGATACTGGGCTCACTGATCTTACAGAAACAAGTGAAAAGAATTTTTAAATTGGTTTTTGAGAAAGGGTATCTCTGTGCCCTTGGCTGTCCTAGAACTTGCTCTGTAGACCAGGCTGGCTTTGAACTCATAGAGATCTACCTGCTTCTCCCTCCTAAGTGCTGGGATTAAAGGTGTGCGCCACTACTGCCTATCAACAAGCAAAACTGTAAAAGGAAAACATATGTAGGTGATTTCCTAGAAAAATACAAACCAAATAAAACTAACAAGAAACAGAAAACACAAGATATAACAAGCAAAGACACTGAATTAGTAATAAAGAAAAACTAAATTTCACAGAGAGATGACCAGAAACAAATGACCTCACTGTTGAAGTTAATCAACCATTTAGAATTAGTATCAATTTTTCGCAAACTATTCCAAACAGAAGACAGAAATCCCAACTTTTTCTATCATACCAATATCTCCTTGGGACAGAAAAAAGAGGAACCTGTACTGTAATATTCCTTACAAATGCAGGTGCAAAAGGCCTCAACAAAACACTAGCAACACACAGAGATCAGTAATACTACCAAGTAGGACTGATGCCAGAATGCAAAGTCTGTTCAACATATGTAAGTCAAGCAATGCAATACACCAAGGGAGTAAATACTGTGATTTCAATTAATGCAAACAAAATGGCTGACATATCAAAAACAAAACAAAACAAACTGAGAAAAAAAAGGAATTTCTTCTTCCTTTATTTTTGGTTTTTCAATACAGGGTTTCTCTGTGTAACAGCTCTGGCTGTCTGGGAACTTGTTTTGTAGAATCACAGATATCCGGCCTCTTCTGCCTCCCCAGTGCTGGGATTAAAGACATGTGCCACCATTGGCCAGCTAGGAAGGGAGTTTCTTTAACCTGGTAGAATGTAATTAGGAAAAACTCCTGTCTAATACAATATCTAAGGGTAGAAGATATAACTAGAGATCAGCAACAGGAAAGACATGATCACTTTCAGAGTTTCTAAACAGCACCGTGAAAGAGAGTTTAGTCAAATTAGGAAGAACAGAAACAAAAGACATCTAGATTAGAAGGAAGAGGTAAAATCATATTTTCAGAGAATATGATATTACAGATTTAAAGAACACACACACACACACAAAGTATTAGCTAGTAAGTGCACTTGGCAAGGCTGCAGGACACAAGATCAATACAAGACTTAATTGTACAGCAGTCTCTTCTCTAGTGTATTGCTTTCTGCAAGTCACAGTGATCTGAAAATATTAAATGCAAAATATTAAATGCAGAAATAAACAATTAATAAGTTTTAAATTGCATGCTTTTCTATGCAGTGTAATAGAAGTGTATTCCTTTCTTTTCCACAATGGAAATGAATCGCCCCTTTGTCCGGGCATCTCTCATATAAGCTATATGTCTGTCAGTCACTCAGAAACTGCCTTTTATAGTATCACAGCGTGTCTATTATTTACTAATGGCCATTATTTAATAATGGCCTGGAAATTTAAGAGCAGTGATGCTGGAAATTATATATGCCAAACAGACAGTCTTTTGTATCGTGCTTTCATTCTGTGAGAAAATGAACATTCTCAGCTTTATAAGGAAGGAAAAGATATGCTGTATCTGAGGTCATGTCCAATCAACCTTAGTAAACTATATTGTTATCTCTTATTAGCTAATGTTAATCTCTTATTCTGCTTAATAGCAAACTGAATGTTTTCCTTAAGTATATATAGAAAAAAACAAAGTACACATAGCCTTTAGTACTTCAACAGTTTCAAGAATCATTTTGTAGATGAAATGGGACCAAATTAGCAATGAAAAGCTTGGAAATGACTTCACTTATATGGTACCAAAAAGAAAATATTTACAAAAAAATTGACAAGAGATGTGCAAGTTTTGTGCACCGAAAACAAATTGTGGAAATGAAAATTTAAAGCATCAAAATAAACAGAAATGCAATGTCAATGAATTTCAAGACTTAACTATGCTAAGATGGCAATACTCTTCCACTTAATACAGATTCAAAGCAATCCCAATCAAAATCCTAGCTGTGTCATTTACAGAAATTGGCAAGTTTATCCTAAAATATCTATAGGAATGCAAAGGATCCAGAGGAGTCAAAATAACCCCGAAAAAGAAATGAGCAGGAGCGATGTCTCAGTGGTTAAGAGTGCATAGCACTCTTGCAGAGGACCCAAGTTTGATTCCCAGAACAGAAACACCCCATAGCCACCTGCAACTCTAGCTCCAGGGGATATACCACCTCTGGGCTCTGCAGGCATGTGCACTCATGTATGTACACACCACACACACAGAGACACACATACACAGACACACTTACACACACACCCTTAAAATTTTAACTACAAAAAACCAGAGACCAAAATTCAAAAGCTATAACTATAAAACTCATCATAGAAAACAGATCCAAATTTTTGTAAACTTGGGATAGGCAATGTTTTCTTAGATATGTGAGAAGAGCTATATTTCAACATTATTAAAAAAAGAAAACATTTGTACTTCAAAGAACACAATGAAGAAAGGAAAAAGATGCACATCTTTATTCCAGCACTCAGGAGACAGAAGCAGTCACATCTCTTGAAATTCAATGCCAGCCTAGTTTATATAGAGAGCTCCAGGCCAATCAAAATATACAGTAACACTCTGTCTTAAAAATAAAACACAAGGGGCTGGGGAGATTAGAGGTTAAGAGCACTTCCTGCTCTTCCAGAGGTCCTGAGTTCAATTCTCAGCAACCACATGGTGGCTCACAACCATCTGATGCTCTTTTTTGGTGTGCAGCTGTACATGCATGCAGAACACTGTATACGTAATAAATAAATCTTTAACAAACAAATAAAACAAAAAAGAAGGAAGAAAAAGGGTTGGAGAGGCAGTTTAGGTATTAATTCCCATATAGCAACAGCTCATAACCATCTGTTAACTCCAATTCCAGGGGCTCTGATGCCCTCTTCTGGCTTCCTTGAGCAATTCGTGCGCGCACGCACACACACACACACACACACACACACACACACACACACACACACACACTAATAATACATCAAAAAAAAAATGAGACTAGCTAGTACTAATTAAGGATCTAAAGAAACTACAACCTTGTGTGCTGCTGGCAGCAAGTAAAATGGTGCAGGTGCTTTAGACAAGCCTGACATTTCTCAAAAGTGGTAGGGTCTGTGCTGGAGACATGGCTCATTGGTTAAGAGCCTTGACTGCTCTTCTGGAGGACCTGGGTTAGAGTCCTAGCACTCATATGGTGGCTCACAACTATTTCATGATGCCCTCCCTCTTCTGGACTCCATGTGTACCAAGTACACCTCTGGTGCAAAGACATTTATCTAGGTAAAACACCCATACACATAAAGTAAAAAAATAAATTAAAAATCGTTGAATTACCATTTTATCTAGAATTCTACTTAGGTATTTTCTCAGTATGAAACATTATGGGCCCCTTGTGTGTTTTCACACAAACATTTCTTGCAGTTAGCCCCAAACACATCAAATATCTACCAATATAATGGCAAGACAAAATATGTATCCATAAGAGAATGTTCTCTGGCCATGACATTGATAAATCTTGAAAACATGTGAAGTGAGAGAAGCCATGAACAAATAGACATGTTTCATGACAGTGCTTACACGGAATGTCCAGAACAGGCAATCTACAAAGACGCAAAGGAGACTGGGGATTGGCATGGACAGGGAGGGAGATGAAATGGAATGGTTGATAATGAGTACATGGGTTCCTATTTAGAAAGATGAAACGTTATGGACCTGGATGGTTGGAAGCACACAACACAGTAAACACACAAACAATCTCATTGTATACTTAAAATGGTGGTCCCCACCTGCTGTAAGAATTACATATCAATAAAGCTGACACTAGGAAAAAAACTAAAGAGATTCAAGAGGCAGTGATGTGTAATTTGTATCATCTTAATGCAGACCACTGAAACAAAGATACCAGAAATTCAATATTCTGAAAAGTGGGCTGGACTTTTAATACTTTTCAGAATTGCTGTTAATGTTGACAGCTGTGAAATTCACAAATATAAAAGCAAATTTAAAAATAAGTCATAGAAAAGTTTAATGTCATCTTGCAAAACTATCCTTTTTATTTATTTATTTTAAATAATGTCCCTTTTAAATGTTTTGACAAATATCCTAGGGAGCACTGTAAATACAGAACGCCGTACTACTTGCAAGCAAGGACAGGGACGTCTCGGTCATTGCCATGGTACACAAAACCCAACTCTGACACTCCTTATGGAACACAATTAAGAGGTGGTTAGGAAATTAAAAAAAGAAAGAAAGAAAGGAAACAAAAGAAAAAGCTGAGGGATGCTGGTGTGGCACGCACCTTCTGTATCATCACGCACTTGCTCCACCAAATCTGTCAAATCCTCCCAAGAGTCTTTGCAAACGGCAAAAAGAAAGGAAAAGAAAGAAAAAATGTCATGCAAGCCAAGAAAGGAAGGTGTATTAAAAATAAAACTTCCCAAGGGGTAACTGAGAGGGAGGAGGCCTGGGATTCTGTCATTTAACACAGAGATTAGCAGTGAACAGGGCTGGGACTACAACCAAGGAGGCAGAGGTATTATTGTGATTACTTAATGTTTCAAAGCTAAGGTTAGTTACTTCAAGGTTCCCAATGGAAAGAAACAAGTACACTTACTTCACAAACAAGCAACACATTTTCTTCTATTGAAAACCACATTAGCCTCTGAAATCTAAATGTATGCCACAGTCACACCACTCAGCATTTATCTTTATCACTTCAGTAAAGCTGGAAGCACAGGGAATTTTTTTAGACTCAGGACAAATCTCATGATGAAAATGATTGACTTTTCTTAAACTAATAAAATCTAAGCATAATTTCTAACTCATGCCTTCAGAACAAACACAAAAAAATTGCTATTCTGAGGACATATAAACCACCTAAATATATTCTGATTTCTCTTCAGATGGAATAAACCACCTAAAAATCACTAAAGTCAAGTGACCTTCATAGTGCAGAACTGGGAAGGTGTGGGCAGCACCCCACAACCACAAACAAGTATTAATGTTTCGGAAGGACATGAATGGATATTTGGATTAAATAATGAAGTCTAAACATCCTCAAGTATAAATGCAAAGCATGTGCTATTACCAAATGAGTTCAAGAACACGCATGTTTCCTTTCTTTCTTCTCCTAAAGACTTTTTAAAAATGTGAATCTGTGTGCTTCTGTGTGTGTGTGTGTGCTTGTGTGTGTGTATTGTACATGTGCTAGTGTACACAGAAGTCTGAAGAGGTTGCCAGAGTTCCTGAAGCCAGAGTTCCTGGTCATAACTCAAGTGGCCAGATGTGGGTGCTGGGAACCAAAGTCAGGTCCTCTGGAAGAGCTGCAAGTACTCTTCACCCCTGAGCCACCTCTCCAGTTCCAGAGACTTTAAAACTGTGGCTTTGTATATGGAAATATCCCTCAGAAAGCGTCCACACAGGAAAAAGTATGCTCCTATGACTTCACAGTCATAGCTGGTACTTATCTTATGTGAAGAAATGGTAGAGTATGTTGTTCTAGTTAGAATCCTTGAACTATGTTATGTGTTGCCACCGCACACAGAAGGTATGTTCATGCAAATGTGCTTTCAACCACCCATTCAGGTTACGGTTCTACAGATTCACTATGGTATCTTGCCATACCATCACTATGGAGATGCCATCTTACCTTTTATTCACAAAACCTTTACTTGTCACCTCATAAAAAAAATCCCTCCTTAGTAAGACAAAAACAAAGATCCTCTCCACAGCTTGCGCAGAGATATGGAGAGCACATTTCTAGGTAGGAATATGTAGTATCCACCAGGGGTCTCTTTGATGTCTACTTCAGTGTGCCCTATGTAGAGCAGTTTCTGATTCCGCCCCTTCCCCTCCCACACAGAACCACACTCTGTAGGCCATCCCAGGAAACTACATTAACAACATGTGGCAAGAAAATGAAGATTTACAAACTAGGAGAATAGCAATCTTAATGCCTGTTGGCTTGTCATGTCAACTTGCCCCAAACTAAAGCAGGTTCTCAACTTTCCTAGTGCTGGGACCCTGTATATAGTTCCTCAGGTTGTGCTGATCCCAACCATAAAAATTACTGTTTTTGCTACTACATAACTGTAATTTTCCTACTGTTATGAATCGTAATATAAGTATCTGCTGTGCAGGATACCTGACATGTGACCCCTGTGAAGAGTCATTCAACCTACAAAGGTGTCATGACCTATAGGTTAAGAATCACTGAGCTCTTAGAGTAACCTGGAAAGAGGGAACCTCCAGCAACTTTCTCTAGGTTCTGGCTTGAACAGTACACATTGTCTGGACATCCTTCCATTATGTATGATGAAATAGACCTTTTCTTACCCAAAGTTGGTTCTGACTGGTGTTTCTCTCTTTCCTTTTCTTTTTCTTTTAGGACAGGGTTTCTCTGTATATCCCTGGCTGTCCTGGAGCTTACTCTGTAGACCAGGCTGGCCTTGAACTCAGAGATCCGATTGCCTCAGCCTTCCAGGAGTGCTGGGATGAAAGCTGTGTGCCACCACAGCTTTTGGTGTTTTTTACAGCAACAGAAAGCAATTTAAAATGACCTGCTAGTTAACACCATAGACAGGTTTGGCTCAAGAATTTGTTATAGGCTGGTGTGGTGGCACACTCCTTCAATCCCAGCACTCAGGAGGCAGAGGCAGGGAAATCTAGTTCCCAACTACATAGAGCCTCAGTCTCAAAAAAAATCAAACTGCTACAGATTCAGATATTATTGAAGTGTTAAAGCATGGCCAGGAAGCTTCTGAAACAGCTTTGTTCAAACAGCTTTCTCATCTCTAAGACTGACCCAGAAGGAAACCCAGTGTTCTCATGGAATTATGCAGTGCCGCGTGACTGAGATCAAACACATGACCACTACTCTTCCCAACACCTAGACTGTTTAAAAATCAGTTACTATTTATTATTGTGTATGTATGTATGATGCAAGGACATGCCTCATACAGTGAATTTGATCCTGGGCTATTTAGATTTCTTTTTTCCTTCCTTCCTTCCTTCCTTCCTTCCTTCCTTCCTTCCTTCCTTCCTTCCTTCTTTCTTTCCTTCCTTCCTCCCTCCCTTCCTTCCTTTTTTGCCTATAACTTGTGATCCTCCTGCCTCAGTATCCCCAGTGTTGGGATTACAAAGAATATGCCACCATGCTCAGTTCAAAGTAAAGTTTTAAATGTTTAAAGCACCCTGATAATATATTTTTAAAGATTCAAGCATTACTGGCTGTCTCAGATATTTTACTTCTAAAATGAAAAGTGGCAAAACATTCAAAGTGTACTAACAGACATCCAAACTTCCTACAACGTAGCAATGACCAAAGGAACTATGTCACATATACTAAAGACACTAAAGGAGTGGTTGCCATTTATCATTAGTCATCCTGGGGACGAATCCCGGGGCCCCTGCACATGCTAGGCAGGAGCTCATTATATTGCCAAGACTGGCCTCAAACCCACTTTGTAGCTTACATAGGCCCTGAGCCTTTGATCCTCCCTCTTCAGCCTTCTGAGCAGCTGCAATTACAGGTCTAAGATACTGCCGGGAAAACATACAGGTGATGCAGGCTATGTGCACAGATGTGTAGCTCTGTGTATGTGAACACTGGCTATGCATGTTCAAAAAGAGCGTCTAGATAGAACTTTAAGTAAAATGTATTATCTTTTTTTTTTCATATTGTGACTTTAGCAAAATAAAGTAGTTTTAATGAAAATGTACATATATAACAACACTAAGCATTTCATTCTTAAAAATGCCATTACTTTGAACATATTGACACAGAAACTTGTATTTTTGTGGTATTTAAGTATGGTGAAAAGTAAACAATTGCTTAGGAACAGTTTCTAGCTCACAGAATCCTATTTGTTCTCTATAACAGTACCCAACAAAAACTGGAGACTGAGGAGATGGTTCACTAAGCAAAATTCCTGGTGTGCAAGTGTGAGGATCTCAGTGTAGCTCCCCAAGACCCATGGTTATCCATATCTGTAACCCCAGTTATGGGGTGCAGCCTGCTGGTCAGCCAGTCCAGCCAATCAGTGAGTGTCTGATTCAGTGAGAGCATTTGTCTCTCAGACAGTAAAGTGGAGAAAAGATAGAAGACACCTGAGCTCAACCTCTGGCCTTTTGTGTGTCCACACATACCTACATATACTGTGTAGATACATACACTCTACACATACTGCGTAAAAATATACACTTCACACACACAGACACACTGCAAACATACACCCCTATACATACTGTGTACAAACATACACTCTACACATACTTTGTAAAAAACATACACCACATACATACATACATACACATACACACACACACACACTCTACACACACCCCTACACATACTGTATACAAACACACACTCTACATGCATACACGCCTCTATACATACTATGTACAAACATACTTTATACACACACATTCACACAAACATACACACACCCTTACACATACTTCGTACATACACTCTAACACACACACACACACACACACACACACACACACACACACACACAGAAAATATAAAGGAATACTCCCCTGAAAGCTACTGAGACAGAACGATGCCAAATTTAACATTATCTCTCGGCAACAGAGAGATTTCCCCAATACTTCCCAATAGTCATAGCAACTGGCAGGGGCTAAAGAAACCACAAGAGAAAAGCCCTCTGCTAGAGATGCAGCTCAGTGGTCGAGAGCCTGCTGATGTGTGCTTGGTTTGAATTCTCAGTACCTCAAAAACACAAAACAACTCCACCCTGTCAAAAAGAAGAAATGAAATAAAACTGCAAGGCGGAGAGCACAGCGGATGTGCACAGCATGTGTCCTTTTCCCGGGCCGAGCTTGACACCCAGGCTCTGGCAATTCAGATAAAACTAAATTTCATTTTCACACTATCACTGCTAGAAAAAATCTGAAACTGATTTCTATGTCAGAGATTAGAACGAATTTATTTGTGACGCTGAAGTTGATAATCCAAAGAGTTCACGTGGGCTCTTCCATGCATTACAAAGGCACAAAGGGTGGGGGATGGGGATAAGTGAGATGGCTCCGTGGTTAAGAGCAAGGAAGAACAGAGCTCAGATCCCAACATCCATGTAACAAGACTGGTGCCTCCCAAATGTCTCTAATTCCCTCTCTAAAGAAACTGATGTTCAGTCCTGTCTTCTGTGCATGCCCAGACATATTACATACACTCCACACACAAATGAAACATGTAAATATAAATATATATATGTATATGGCACAGGGAAAGCAGGCATCATGGTACATGGACACACTTATAATCCCTGGTACTTGGTAGGTGGAGGCAGGAGGACAAGACCAGCCCAGGGGCACATGGCCAGACACTGTCACAAAACAAACAAAAACAAACAACCCAAACAGCTTATTTCTTTTTTTAAGGCCTAAATTAAAGATTAACACAGACGTCTATTGGAGAGTAAAACTGTAAGGCTCTACAAAGAGCTCCAGAGGCAGACAGCAGTGCAGGAAAACCTGCTGGAAAGAACAGGGAGCCACGAAGAGAGGGCCAACACTGCTCTTCCCCCACAGGAGTGCTGTTACAGAGGCCTCCAGCCATCCTACCGCAACCGCAACCCCAGACAGCGACTGTGGGATTGTAACACAAGTCAAATCTACTGATATTTCTCATCCAGACTTAGCAATATACAGAATCCAGAGGCTAGGAGGGTAAAGCTTACCTAGGTGGGTGGCCTGACACTCCGCTCTCCCGACAGAACAACAGGAAAACACGAACCTTGTCCAGAGTACTTTGCCCCTGGCCTTGCATGGAGTTCACAAAGACTGCCTTGTGCACACATAATCACGACTCTGAGAACCTGACAATATAAATCTAAGACTAACTGCCACTGGCAACAAATGTGCCAAAAGTCTCGCCAAGGGGTGCGTGTGTGCACGTGCATGCCTGTGTGTGGGTGTGTGTGTGTGTGTGTGTGTGTGTGTGTGTGTGTGTGTGTGTGTGTGTGTGTGCAGGGCTATGTCCTCTATTGCTTCCTACCTTTTTTTTTTTTTTTTTTTTTTTGAGACACTGACTCTTATTGAGCACCAGAGTTCCGTTTCTCTAGAATGACTGCCAATGAGCTCAGGCATCCATCTTCCCGTCCTTACTCTGCTGGCACTGGGGTTAAATGCTTACTATTGCACCACTGTGTCCAGACTGAACATGAGCTCTGCAAGCATGAATTCAGGTCCTCTGGTTCACAACACAAGCACCTCATCCATAGTCATCTTCCATCTCCCAGGGTTTATGTTCTGAACACACAGAAAAGCAGTAAATCCTATACAGAGAGCTCTTTCTATAATCTTTGCATTTGGGATGAAGAGGTGCGGGCAAGGGACCAAGAGAGCAAAGACTTCCACCTGCTACACAGCAACTTTGAGGCTGGCCTGAGCTACATGAGATGCCACCTCAAAAAAAAAAAAAAAAAAAAAAAGCAAAGCTAGGAAATAAAGGAAACAGTGCAGGATGCGTCACTGTGACTTGATTGATGAATACTTACAAGCCTGGATTTTAGGTTCCAAATGTGTAATTTTCATATTTATCTGGTGATACGAATTTAAGCTTTTTATTAAAAACAGAACATACTTTGTATTATTTTAAGATTTAATGTTCACTGATACTTTGTGATAAGTTAAAACAAAAGGACCCCAAAAGATATTCATGTTCCAGTTCCTAGAACTTATTAATGCTATTTTATTTGGAAGTAGCTTCTATAGCTGTAATTAAATAAAGGACTTAAATTAAATGTGATTATCTTGGAAAATGCAATCATATCTGTCCTTGTAACAGAAGGTATAAAGAGGGAAAAGAAGCATTGTGAACATGAAGAGAGAGATTCAAGTGATTAACCTATAAGCCAAGGGATGCTGCTAGCCACCAGGTATTGGACGTAGCAAGGAACAGGTTCTCCCAAGCCTCTTGTAAAAAGCAACTTTAGTCTTAGCTTAAAACAAAGGTTTCTGACACCTGGCATCCATAACTGTGACAGAACAAAGTCTGTTGCTTTAGGGCATCACTTCTGTTATGGTTTGTTAGAGTATACACAGGAAATGAACAAACTTGCGTTAAGGCCTAGAATGGGGTCTACTCTCCAGAATGTTCTTAAAGCTTTTGAAATAATATTCATTCTGACATTTGGGGTGGGGGGGAGAATGCATTATGACCAGTGGTCCTTCTTCATTCCCATGCCCCAGTGGATGCTCAAATCTGCAGCCAACACTCTCTGAGTATTATGTTTTCCTTTCTAAATATTCTGCACTTTTGTATGCATACACAACCACAACAAAGTTTAATTTATAAACTAAGCTTAGTAACAGGAGAATTACAATAATACACTATAATATATACTATGCTATAATAGGATAATTGTGATGTATTATTAAAAAGTGTGAAGGCAGAAATTATATTCTGAGCATTAGCCTACTAAATATTATTCCATGACAGTAGTTAGTCCCTGTTATGTAGATAGGTCACACATTTACATTGTTTTTCTCTTAGGCTATAATAGGTGCCTTCTGAGGTTCTGCTATCACAAGCAGAATAGTGTATTATACATATGATGAACATTTTTTTGCCTGGAGGCTGGAAAGATGGCTAACCAATCAGTTACATGCAATTACTGCCTGTTACAGCTGCCTGTGACTCAAGTTCCAGAGATCTGACACTCTCTTTTTCCCTCCATGGGATCTTGCATACACATAGTATAGGATGTCACTCGGGATCACATAATACACATAAATACATAAGTAAATTTTAAAAATATTCTTTGCCTGTATTGTTATTTTCTTGAGGTAGGTGTCTGCTACAGTTACTGGAACTATTTTCTCAAGGCTTTCAATTTACATTGATACAGTCATTTTCAAAATGGATGTTCCTGGGCTGGCAGATGGTAAAGGCTTCTGCTTAGTAAGCCTGGAGATCTGACACTCCAGGTGAATACCAAAACCCACAAAAGTTGGAAGGAGAAAACTTGACTCCACAGTTGTCTACTGACTTCCACATGCATACCATACCCTCCATCATGAATGTGTGTGTGTGTGTGTGTGTGTGTGTGTGTGTGTGTGCATGCTCACATACACACACAATAATAACAGATAATCCAAATAGTAGCAAATAAAAAGGCTGTTCCAAAACATGCTCCTGACAGAGCCCACGTCTTCTTCCTATACTTCCATCAGTACTGAATGTGATTATTCACAAGCAATGACAACTTTATATTAAACCATATTCCAGTAGGGTAAAGTGAACATGAATTGAATTAAATAGATTTTAAACAACAGAAACAGAGGAAAGGTATTTTAGTAATCTTTTCCCATAAGATCAGTGGGGCTAAAGGGAAGGTTCAGTGGTTATAAGCACCAACTGTTCTTTCAGAGGACCAAAGTTTGGTTTCCAACACCAGTATGATGGATCACACCACCCATAACTCCAGTTCATTGTAGTTTTCACTGTGACTATGAGGTCTTGGAGAACAAGGCAATGTTCAGCTCCAAAGACTAAACTTTGCCTTGAAGGATGAATAATACTAATAACAAACTAACGGACAAAAACACATGTTCCTGGCCTGAAACACACTCCTATGCTCACTGATATTTCCTACAACCTCTTTCCTCTTCCTGGTACAGATGTTGCACATCCGGCCCACAGGGCCAAGGCACCTGCTGGAGGGACCCCTGGTTCTGCAGTGTCGACCTCCACATGTTCTGTTATCACACGAAGTTCTGTACAGTAACCCTAAGTCAAAGGAGAAAGTGTCATTTCTCAACATGTCCTAAAACATGGAATTCCTCCCAAGCCAGCCAGGGCTCCATAATGAGGTCCTGCTCAAAATAAATAAGTAAATAAATAAATGAATAAACAGTCCCTTCATGGTTTTATTTGTTTGTTTTTTGCTATCTGTATTTGAGAAGAGTGTTCAAACTTAAGAGTTAAAAAATGATTTTGCTTGTTTGTTTGTTTAATACAGTTACCTGATCACCTATGCATCTCTTCTCAACGCTGGTTCCCTATCTCCGAGCGGGTTAATGGAGACCTGGACATTTCCTGCTAACAAGTTTACTTTCCTATCATTTATCTACTTTTGAGCTAGGGAACTGGAATTCAGTAAGGATTAATCTAGGTTTTATCATCTTGCCTGAGACTCCCAAGTAGCTGACATTTCAGATGTGTGCTATCCTACCCAACCTCTAAACATCTATGCATGTGCATGTCTCAAAACCAAAACAACAGCAAAAGAAACTCAATTTTACACAATGAGATTGCCCTTCTAGTGTTGACAAAGAAAACACAAGTCATATCCGAAATTGCCGAGTTCAGCTCTTAAAGGGTGCTGTATGTTGTTCATATGACAGGATAATAACTAGCCAAGAGTCAACTACAGCCATGTTTCGTAGGGTTTGCTGGAAGGTTAAACTGATGATATGATGATAATGCTTTCTTTGTTAGCCATGCTCTATTAGCACAGAGAGCAAACCTTGTTTTACTCTTGAATTCTTTACTGGTGAAAGGGACTCAGGACCTGAAGATAAAAGCCTGGCAGCCACCCCAGGCATTGGGACATTCTCATCTCCAGCCCCACCAGCTACTTAGTCATCAAGTACTTTCGACTTCTCGGGTGGCTATCCCCTCCTCCCCTCTGTGTTCACTTTTCACTACTTTAGACTGGAACTGTTACCTCTCACCTGAACCAGTTCAATAGTCATGGCAGGGGTCCCTGGAGGGCATTTATCTTCCCAGCCCACCCACAACGTTGCTGCAAGAGCACTCACTCTGAATTAAGGACCTTGGATCCTGTTGTTCCTAGGTAAAAGCCCCAGCAGCAGAGTCAAGTCCAGGTGCCCCCTGCCAGAGTGTCACCTTCCCAACCTCACACCCTGTGGTGCCACACACAGCACTGCAGGCTCCTGACCACCTGCTCTTCCTTGGCAGGGACGGCTCAGAATGTACTGAGAAGCCCTGCCCACACCATGTAAGTGATTGTCTCAGGGTCTAGCTCAAGCCTTACCCTGAAGCTTCCTGGCCCTTCCCTCTCCTTTCCAGCAGACCCAATCCTTCACTCTGACCAGGAGATTAGCTTTTAGTTTTTAGGAGAGGACACGTAAGAACAAGGGATCATTTCCAATGCCAACAAGCATGGAGATAGGAGCCAAAAATGCTTCTCTAAGCACTGCAGTGGGCAGAGGGGCCTTTAGACATGGTGGCCTCACAGTGAAGGATAGGAACTGTTTCAGAAAATAAGACTTGGAGCCCACATCATCTCAAGGGAGAACAATTTTGCCCACTTTCTTTTGTGAAGTGGGTCTTTAGGATTCGAGTGGTCAGACCTTTTTCTGTATAACTTAACCAGGAGGCAGTCTAGGCATTAGGAGTTCCAGTTTGTCAGTTACTCATATAATCACTGATCACACAGTTAAATTTAATAGTTGTCAAGGATTTAGAAGTAAAATAGACATTTCTTGGGTTCAAATGGCTATTTAGACACAGAGAGTAGAACAGGAAAACAAAGCTCCCATGGAGTACCTCCTGGTTTTCTAGAATATTATACATAAACTCTTACGTTTCCTTGGCCTCATACTTTTTAAATTTTTTTATGTGAAATAATTGTTTCTTTTACCTAATTGAAGGCAAAATGCCTCAATATATTGTTAGGGTCATACTAAGTTGCACATTCTTTATAACTGACTAAGGGCCCGATCTCCGTGATCAAAGGGTGTGCCACCAAGAGCCTGCACCTCTCACACTATTTTCCCTTACTGCTAATGCTCCTGTAGTGGCAATACATTTCTCAATGAAGAACTCAAGCACTACTATTACCAATGTTTAAATGAATCAAGTGGCAAGCTTGCAGTCACCACGGAACTCTCACACAGGAGGCAAACATATATACCCAAAAGTATCCTTAGGAAATGGAGAAGCTAGGTAATATTTCATAGCATAACTTTCTAAAGGAATGGGGATTCTCTTTCAAACAAAATATGTCAACAGCACTAGCTAAAGGACATCTTGGTAGCCTTTTCAAACTGCAATTTTTGTCCCTACAGACTACTAACATGTGGAGGTTGTGTAAACAGTACTGGCATTGTATACAATTTCAGCTGACGGCCTCCAACCCTTGTGTGCATTCTGAAACATAGCTGAAGGAAGCTGTTCAACTGACAGAATCAACATAACAGATGGATGCCAAGCAGCTTTAAAACTCCTAAAACATTGTTAGGAAGAAACACACAAAAGGACTGCTTTTGTTTTGTGAGCTTAACTCTAAAACATTCTCCAAGCTAACTCTGACTGGGAAGAAGAAATCCTTATCAGACACAGTTGAGTCAATCAGAGGCATAACATGACTGCAACACAGGGTCATGGGTTGGAATCACTTTTCCTAACTCCAACCTGCTATGGGCGATTCAACTGTCCTGCAGATATGCCTAAGTACCAGGTAGACATTCATAAAGGATTTCTTGTTGCATGGTAATGTTTTTAATCTTTGTTTTCTGAAGGAGAAAAAATCATAGCCAAGACGCCATTATATTTACAGCTCGGCATCAGGGGAATTGAGGAGTACAAGCTAAAAACACCTTACAGCTTGTTCTTAGAAAAAGTCAAAAGACCACAAAGATTAGTTGCAACTGTAAACATAAGTATGCACATCAAAAACTTATAAATGTACAAACACAATGGCTCATAGATTGCTCGCACAGGAATGATTACACTAATAATGCTTAGCCTCTTCAAGATACACTTTTGTTATGAGTCCATATTCCTTAACACTGAATTTAAATTTGCTTTCCCACCTAATACTATTTAAAAAGAGTAACTTTTGCAGGTATCTTCTGGGTGCCATCTGCTGTTTTACAATATCCAGTTGGCGGGACCACTCCTCTAGCTTTTCCACTGGATTTGTTACATCCTGTGACTGCAATTGTGTTTTCTTAATTTACTGTTAGGAATCACTAATTTTGAGACTATTTTAAAGTCAAACCAACACAATTGATAGCTCTTTCCCTGACTGTTAGCCACTGATGTTTAAATGACCTCAACTGTTCCCTTTGAAGGGCTTTCAGACAAAGAACTGTAACAGAACACAAGCTTGTAGAGAAAGGAGACCTCAGGGGGTAGGGAAAAAATCCTTTCACCAGAGGGGCGGGGGTGCAAGGAAGCTGAACCCTAGACAATAATAAAAGCCAAGAGGGGCTTCTCATCTCCTCTGACCCCTCCCAGCCCCTGTGACAATGAGGATGCCGCTGAGGCCAGGGGCTAGCAGCTGGGGGCTGACCATACCTTCATGGGTAGGCTCTGGGTCAGGTGTCAGGGAGATGTCATCCAGCTCTCGAAGGCAGAGCCATTCTCCATCCATAGACACTCGGAATTTGCAAAGGTAGATAGTCTCCATGGCAGCCTGTGTGATCTTGTCAGTGGTGGGGGTTGGCATATCAGTCGGAGGCGTCAGGGCAGACATGATGACTCAGCTGGGACCACAAAACACACACACACACACACACACACACACACACACACACACACACACACACACACAAATAAATAAGAACTCTGTACTCCCCCCAAAAATCTCAAGCTCTTAAACAAAGCTTTTAAAAAAATGGGATAGAAGAGGTTAAAAAAAAAAAAGAGAGAGAAGAAAAATACCTTGTGGAACAAACTGCTCAAAATAAACAAATAAACTCTACACTATCTTTTCTTACTGGCAATTCTTATCAGCAAAATTAGATGGTGTCTGTCTTCTCCCAGAGTCCTCTCCTTTTATTATCTTCCTTTCCCTTTATTCCAGCCAGGCTATCTATAGGCTTAAATCCTACACACCCAATTCTGTCTTATAAGGCTGGCTTTCAAAAAAAAAACAAAAAAACGGTCTTTGCATGAATAAGTTAAAAAAAAAATCCTCCTTCTTTGTGAAGAAAAAAAATACAAAAAAAAAAAAATCAACCTATATTTTCAATTTATCTTTAAAAATTTTGAGCAGCAGAAATCACTACAGGACCTGCTCAGACGAGCCGGGATGCGGAGTTCTAACAGGATTGGCTGTGCGCAGTAAGCAGGGTGTTGACCAAAATGGCTGACTAATGAACTGAACTGAAAATTCAGGCTCATGTGACCAGCTGCTCCCAGCACCGGGCGGGCGAGCAATTCCCAGGATGCTGTATAGATGCTGCTGATGCAGGAAGAGCAATTACACTGCTTCTCTCAGCCTGCACAGCCCACTTCCAGACTGTGCTAGTCAAACTATGATCAGACCTAACACAATGCACAGATCCTCATCAATTCTCTACACTCTTGGAAAGAAGGCAGAAAAAACGGTACAACATTAGATAATAATGCTCTGTGATAAAGAGTAATTAGAATACTTTGCTATGCGTACAATCCACTTCTACCCTTGTAGTTCAGTTACGGAAATTCTTTACTATATAAAAGGTGACTTCCCCCACCCCTTCAACGCAGGGTTTTTCTGTGTTGCTCTGGCTGTCCTGGAACTCAGTACACCCAGGCTGGCCTTGAACTCACAGAGATATGCCTGCCTCTGCCTCCTGAGTGCTGGGGTTAAAAGCATGTGCCACTACTGCCTCACAGAACTCATTTGTAGTCCAAGCTGGTCTCAAACTCACAGAGATCCATCTGACTCCTCTCCCTAGGACTGAGACTAAAGGTGTGAGTCACCACACCTGGCCAGAAACAAAAATCTTAAAGCTAACAAAGTAAAAGCCTTCCTGATCAATGGCAAGTCCTTTTCCTTTTGTTATTGCTATATTATCCAAGTTTCTGCTTATAAACATGAAGTGTATTTCTAAAGAGAAATAAAAACCATGGTATATTAAAATAAAATTTCCTGCCAGGCGTTGGTGGCGCAGGTCTTTAATTCCAGCACTGGGGAGGCAGAGGCAGATGGTTTCTGTGAGTTCAAGGATAGCCTGGTCTACAGAGTTAGTTAGTTCCAGGATAGGCTCCAAAGCAATACAGAGGAACCCTGTCTCAAATCTTCCTGTCCTGGAATGTACTGGACACATCATTAAGTTCACAAATCAGACAACACATGTGCACATGTGTGCAATGTATGATCCAATTTGTGTTAATGTTCATGCCCTAAGCACACAAAGGCAGGAAGTAGGTTTCTGAGCTACCTAAGCGGCAAGAAGAACACTACTTTTAAAACATTTTAGTGATCAAAAGAACACCCCCTCTCCCATTTAAGGGTTTCAGTTTAAAGGAGAAATTATACATCTTCAAGAAATCTAACCCAGGGCTGGAGAGACAAGACAGCTCAGCAGTTAAGAGCACTGGATGCTCTTCAAGAGGACCCCAGTTCAATTCCAGTGCCTACATGGTAGATCACAACTGTAACTCCAAGATCTCACACCCTCACACAGGCATGCATGCAGACAGAATACCAATGAACATAAATTATAAATATACATAAATTATTTAAAAGAAAAGAAAGGAACTCTAACCCAGATAGACAGGGCTAAGTAGAGAGAGGCCCCATCTCACAGAGCAACCTAATCCAGCCAGGCATGGTGAGTGGCACATGCCTGTAATTCTAGCACTCATATAATTTAAGGCATCCTCAGCTTTGTAGCAAGTTTGACACCATCAGCCCATCTTAGGCTACATGAGACTCTACCTCAAAAAAGTGATGGGTAAGGGGGTGGGGGGAGAAAAAAAGCTCCAGGTCAGAGATATAGTAGAAAACATAGAACAACAAATACATAAATAAATTCAGATGCTCTGTTTTTGTCTAGGGCCCAATGCAGTCTCTCCCACTACCAGCAAGGAATACATTTCATGTTTTCAGCAGATGTCTGAAACCAATGATAGCTGTTTTCTTATACTGTACATACAAATGATAGCTTAATTTATAAATTAGGTAGAGTAAGAGATCAATAAATGCTGGGCACACATGCCTTTAATCATAGCACTCAGAGGAGGCACAGACAGGTGAATCCCAAGTTCAAGGCCAACCTCATTTACAGAGAGACTTCCAGGACAGCACGGGCTACACAGAGAAACCCAGTCTTAAAAAACAAAACAAAAACCAAAGAGATCTATAATTAATTATAGGATAGAATCATTAACTATCATACATAACAAAGGTTAAATGAACTGTAGTCTGTTGAAAAATAACTTTTTGCCCTCTTTTGAGACAGGGATTTAGCCTTGAACTCACTATACAGGGGAGGATGACCTTGGTCGACCCTCTTGCTCCCAGGTTTTGAGGCTACACCTGGTTTATATCATTCTGGAGATAAGTCCAGACCTTTGTGCAATAGAGGAAAGCATTCTAGGAACTGAACTACATTTCCAGACCCTCAAAGCAACTTCCTGTGCTGTGGAGATAAATCAGCCAAGAAAGAGCTTGTCTTTTGAGGTCAAGGACCTGAACTCAATCCTCTCCCCCACAGTGGGGGTGGTGGGGGTGGTATGTAAAGAAGCTGGGCCTGGTGGCACAGCTCCAGGGAGACTGAGACAGGTGAATTCTTGGGGCTTGCTGGGCAGTTGGTCTAGCATAACTGTTGACCTCCAGGCCAATGAGAGAATGTTTCCAAAACCAAGGTGGAGTGCTCCTGTGGAACGTCTTCTTGTGGCCTCCACACACTCGTGTGTGTAAACACACATACACACCACACACATACACACCTTATTTCCCTGAACTCACAGATCTTCTTGCAATGACAGGAGATGGTTGAAGTGCCTGCTGAGGTGGATTATGGAGGCATTATGACATAGTATTAGATGACAAAATAATGAGAACACAGGGCAGCTGACTTGTTAACGGGAGGGTAACACCTACAATGTAGATACACTAGACAAAGAAACCCATGTTTTGAGCTCATGAGCAGAAAAAAAGATAAGATCTCATAATACTATTTAGAATGGTGTGCAATGTAAAAGTAATGAATTGCTTAGCTTTAGAATTTTCACCTGAGTGTTTTCAAACTACAGTTCAGCTGCAGAAAGTGGACCTCAAAAGAGAAATTGTGGCTAAGGGACAAACACAACCAGTTAGGACTGGTCACAAACTATATGGCATGTTATCTTTTCACCAACCAGGCAGCCTTTACTAATCACCAAAGGGATTAGGAAATGAAGAGAATGCACCTGCACAGCAGGGGCGCTTAGGCTATTGAGCAAGCTAAGATTCCTGGCCTGGCCCAATCCCATCCCACTCAGCTAGAGGACACAGAGAGGGAGCCCAATGCTACTACAGCTTTTGGCTAGAAGAGAAAAACCCAGCGCCTGTGAGTGTGCCTCATCTGTCCAAACTGTGGCAGGGCTGGAGTGATTTAGAAAACAAGAACTGGTAAGAGCACCCTTACCTTCATCGTGAGTTACACCTGCCCATCAGATAAAGGCCACTGAGTCACCACAATTGCTTATCGTTCATAAACAATGAAATCATTATAAAACAGCACAACTTACGGAAGTAAACCAAAAATACACCGAAATATTTCAAAGTGCTATTTTATATATATATGGGTCTCTACTAATACATAAATACATTAGCTTTACATGAAAAGAACATGTCAAGCCATCAGTAAGACATACAATCCTGAGTTTTGAACAGTTTAGCAATGGTAGAATGACTGCCCTAGCATGCACAAGGTACTAAGTGTAGTCCTCAGCATCAAAAACAAATAGATAAGAAATAAATAAATAAAAATTACCCCTTTCTCATGTATACACTAACTATAAGCTACATTGAACTGCTTTTTTTGTTCAAACCTATTTGCCAATAACTGCATATATTTGTGAGGAGGGCAAAGGGGGTGGATCCCACAACACTATGGACTCTGTTCTACCTATGCACAAGGCTTGGATTTTCCACACTGAATGACTTAAAGTAAACAAGACACACATCTCAGTTGGAAGTTACATTTCTCATCCTGGGGCTCACACTCAGATGTGGCTACGACAAGACAAAGACTTACTTGTGCAGTAGGTGGAAAAAATTACTCAATGTAATGACTTCCTTCATTGAATTCTGTTTTCTGTTAGGTGCTTACCAAATGCCACTGGGAGCTGCCCTAAGCACACTGCAAAGCAGACGCTGCTATCTCCTCATACACACAAGGGACTGGCCCAGGATTACACTGTGACCAGGTGGTCCATCTGCTATCTGCTACTCCACACTGATCTGTCTAGGTGACCCCCCCACCCCAAACACTTCTGCAATTTCAGGCAGGGGCCCTTCAAAAGATCCTAAACAGGAGTTTCCAGTCCCTTATCTGAAAGGACTTTGAAAAAAAATCAACCTTTTCAGTTTATACCCTAAAGTCTCACAAAGCATTTCTTCTGCCTGGCCACCCCTTCCTCTAGACTTACACACTTAATTCAGAAACACTTCATAAAGAGAATGTTTTTGAGAAAGAGAGAACCCTGGGCACATTTTTCCTGTTATGTGGCAAGGGCTAACCCAAGCCTGCCCCCCCCCCCACGATGACTACATCACTTGGTTCCCTCTGGGAGAGAGTTGGAAGCTACCTCACTGTGTACTCTTTACTCAAGGAGACAGCTAGTTAAGAGCATGTGATACTGCCGGAAGGGGTGGCGCATGCCTTTAGTCTCAACACTTGCGAGGCGGAGGCAAGTGAGTTTGAAGCCAGCTTGGTCTACAAAATGACAGCAAGGGCTACACAGAAAAAGCAAAAGAAAAAAGAAAAACAACAAAAAAGGTTTTTGATGAACACATAATATATGATACATCAAGATCCAGGAAAAACATAAATGGAGAATCATCATCTGTTTTTTGTTTTGTTTTGTTTTTCAAGACAGGGTTTCTCTATATTGTTTTGAAGCCCTGTCCTGGAACTCCATCTGTACACCAGGCTGGCTTCGAACTCACAGAGATTCATCTGCTTCTGCCTCTGCCTCTGCCTCCCGAGTGCTGGGATTACAAATTTGTGCCACCACCGCCTTTCTAGAATCTAAAACGAACCACTGCAGACTTTTAAAGAACCACATCACTGTACAATTTTAATTCTGCAAAGACTTAACTATTATCTATGAAACCATTGCTCAAGTGGAAAAACTGCCTTTGCTTTTCAAAAATAACTGCAATAGTAGCAGTTCTCAACCTTTGCTTTTCAAATCATTATCTTTGTTTGATGAGTCTGAGTGTTTTGCTTGCATTCATTAAGTTATGTGCACCACATTAGTTTCTGGTTTCGGAGTGGGCAAGGCAAGAGCATCAGATGCCAGGAACTGGAGTTACAGATGGTTGTAAGCTGTCATGTGGGTGCTGGGGAACCAAACCCAGGACCTGTGCAAGAGCAACAGTGCTCTTATCAGCTGAGCCATACCTCCAGTCCTTGCTTTCCACCCTATTCAGAATGTTGTGAAATATTATCTTAGAGCCAGCTGTGGTGGCACATATATGTTGCCCCAAGCAGGAAAATCAAAATTTACATAGTGAACTAGAGGCCAGTCTGAGCTATATGAGACCTTATTTATTTATTTTTAAAGAAAGAAATTACTACTTTACTTTAAAAACAGGATTACAAATATATGAATGACTAAGCAATGTATTTGGTTTGTTTCTAATAGTTTCATAATACAGTTTCTATGCCTTTCACTCAACACTGCATTTTTACTGTGTGTACGTGTATACAGCTGAGTATGTATGCATGTGTGAACACTCAGTGTGTGTGTGGTATGCCCACTCCTTTGGACAGGATCTCTCATTGGCCTGCAGCATAACAGTTAAGCTAGGCTGTGGCCAGCAGTCCCTTGGTTCCCCTGTCTCAGTCTTCCTGCAGGCCCAGCTATTTTACATAGGTCCTGAGGATTGATAGGTCCTTGTACTTGTAAGGTATGTATTTTACTGATTCATCTCCAACAACATGACTGTGTGTGTGTGTATATGCAAGCCCAAGGTGACCCTCAGGTGTTGTTCCTAAGGTACCATTCATGTTGTTTGAAAGGGGGTCTCATTTGTTCTGAAGCTCACCAAACAGGCTAGCCTGGCTAGATAGAAGCCCTAGGTGTTTACAGAGCATGTTACCACACCCAGCTGTTTTACATGTATTCTTCAGATCAAAATTGGTTCTTCAATCTTGAGTGGCAAACGCTTCACCACTTGAACTGTATCCCCAGGCTCCCGTCTCTCCATGTTTTAGAGACAGGGGCTCAAGTATTTCAAGGTGGTCTTGAACTCACTCCTCCTTAATTTTGCTGTCTCCTGTCTTTCTTTAGTTCCTAATCTGTACACAATGACTTAAAATTTGTCAATTTAAGCTGGTTGATGGTGGCTCACACCTTTAATTCTAGTACTTGGGAGGCAGAGAGAGGCTTATCTCTGTGAGTTCCAGGAGGCTCCAAAACTACACAGAGAAACTGTCTCAAAAAAACAAAACAAAAACAACAACAAAAGCAACAAAAGTTGTCAATTTGTGTAACTAAATCAATTTTCAGATGCTTAAAAAATTATGTTTCCTAATACTTCTTTCTGGGTTTATGGTCTCACAACTCAAAAATATTTTCTTATTCCACTATTGACTGTTGGCATGACGTCATTACAATCAGTAGACCTTATTCTGAAACAGGAAAACTGTAACTAGTTATCATCATGTTAACACTGGTAGAAGGGCCAAGATCATGGTTATTTTACACGGTTCACTCCTTCCTCCCAACATCTTTCTTTTCATGGCCAAAAATCTACCAGGTTTACACTGAATTGTCAGATTTTTCAATCTGAGGTTTATGTACTTGGTAGACTCATTATCCATCCATAGATATTAACCAAAGATGACAATAAGCAATTATAAAATGATTATGCCCAGGAAGCTGAGTTATTATTTTGTCAAAAGCAAATACCAGCAGAGAACTGCAACGTCTCATCTTTACTTAATAAAATTAACCAGCATAAAACCAGAAATAATTCCCACCTTGGGATGTAGAGCTGACTTCACACACAGAGCTATGGACAGCTACTACTAAATGTCTTTGGGAAATTTATCCTCCTCTCAATTTGCTCAGCTGTAAAATAAACCAAATCACCAGCTTTGCAAAGAGCACAGCCCCACGAGGAAAAATTCACCTGTTTTGCATATTATTTATAGATGTTGCTCAAAATAGTGCCTACTAAATACCAGTCTCAGTAGATGCTTACTGGTATAGCAGTGTAATGTTAAAACACTCTCTACACATAAAATAGTATTTTCCCACCAAACCAAAACAAAAACAAAACAAAACAAAAAAACCAAAAAACTTCAATCTTGAGATTCTTTCAGTTCTACAAAAGTCAAACAAAATGTATGCTCTATGAAACAAGATTCTACTAGGCTTTTCCTTCCTCCCTTCCTTTTCGATGGGGCTTGCTATGTAGCCCAGGCTGGCCTCCTGTTATGATTCTCTTACCACAGCTCCCTAAAGTACCTTTTCTAGTGTATATAAGATTCGGGCACTTGACACGTACTGGGCAAGTACGGTGTATTAACTAATGGAAATACTGAAGAAATAACAAGGACTTACACAAGAAACAACCAAGGATGTCCAAGAAGTTTATTCATTCATAGCAGATATGGTTTTAGTGAGAAAAGAACAAACTCTAGAGGGTTGCTGCCTGAAAAGACAGGCCTAATGTAGGCCGTGATTCCAGATGAAGGGAAGAAGAGGTTCTTGGTAGAGTATGGCACCTCTAGGAGCAGAAAGTCCCCAAAGAGTACTATGTCTACCACAAAAGAACTGAGCAACTTGACCAACTAACTCATCTATTGTTCATCTCCATCTCCCCCTCTGCCTCTCTCTCTTGAGACAGGGTTTCACTATGCAGCCCTGGCTAGCCTGGAATTCCCTACATAGGTCAGGTTGGCCTTGAATCCAGAGATCCACCTGCTTCTGCCTTTGTCCATTTCTTAACTAACAAATGGGAAACAATGTTAGCTATTTCAGAATTAAATAAAGCAACTCAAATATAAAGTGCTAGCATGGCACTTGGCATGAGCAAGCAATAAGCAACGTCAGCCACCATCATTATAGTGAGTGCTTCTGTTTTTGAGAGTGCTTGAAACACTAAATGATTCTCTTTATGTGAATTTGTAATGACAGATGTTCATGACAGCAACTCGGGAGAAAGCTAAAAGGAGATGTGAGGAAAGGGTCTACTTCAATAATTTTCAAGTTATGAGGAAGGAAGTGTAACGGGTCAGAATTCTGTCAAGTATTAACATTGTAAAAGAGACAGCAAAAGTAGAGAAACATCCATGAAGAGTCCCTGAACACATTCTAAAGTTACAAGAATTGCATTCAATACGACTTGCTTTTCTAGGCCTCTCGTCTGGCCAATCTCTTCTCTTCTTGTGCACTTGACGGGATCTCATGCTATCCTCTCAAACTATCCCACCTCTGCCCCATCCCCAATCCTTCCAACACAGGCTGAGTATCCAGTTCACTTGGTTCCAAACAAGACTAGAGCCAGGGAGTTGCTAAATAGGCTTTACCAAGAGGAATGCCACCCTGACCAGGAGCCCTGAGTAGTTTTAGAAGGCCTATGGATCTTTCCACAATTATTTACAAAAACAGCTGTAGAAAACGGGGTATAGTGGTACACACCTGTAACCTAGGCACTGAGAAGGATGGGGTAAGGGAACTGTGAGTTTGAGGCCAGCCATGGAACACTGAAATCTCCTGACTTACAAACACAGAGGAAATATGAACAGGTCACAACTATTTTATACCCTCTAAGTGCCAATGCTTTATTCAGGGGTAGAGCTTGCACTCTACTCCTGAACTCTAACCCAGGCCATTACAACTGAAACCAAGTCTTGAATGCTTATGGTATACCAACTCCCAAAACAAATTTTAAAGACTGAATGTGAGCTACTTAGCATTACTGGGAGAAGTTTCAATAGTAATAATGTTTGGGGAGCAGAATACTAGTTGTAACAAACTGGAAAACTCACTCAAATGATACTTTAAGACTGGTAGTACTGGCTCATGCCTTTAATCCCAGCAGGGGTAGGTGGATCTCCGAGTTGGAGGCCAGCCTGGTCTACAGTGTGAGTTCCAGGACAGCCAATAAACCCTGTCTTGAAAAACAAAACAAAGCAAACAACAACAAAAACTTGTATACACACAATAAAAATAAATCTTAAAAAAAAAAAAAAACAAAAACCAAACTTGTAGTTATATACACAGAAGCAATAAAAGAAAGCCAAGACTTAAGGACAAAATAAAATATTCTGAAACTGTTGCTGTCAATCACAAGTCTCATTTGACTATACCATACTGACAGGCAATAAGAAAGAGCAGGAGAAGGAAGAGGAGGGATGCAGAAGAGAGGGGGAGGGGATCTCTGGGAGTATTGACAGTTACAACTTAGACAGCTGTGAATCACAAGCAGCACCCAGAGGGCAAGCAGCAGTCTAGTGGCAAGGAAGGAACAGGGGCTTGATTTAGCTACCTGCACCTCTATCCCAAGCCATTTTAGTAGTATATGGAAAGGGGTTCCGGCATTCTGACTCTAGTGGACTCAACTCTCTCTTTGGTATGGGTGCATTCATCTGCCATGTGACCGAATGGCATTTAATGGACCAGAAAATGTTCTTGCTTTGTTAACATAGTTGAAAACTAATGGACTAACGATTCACAGTACTGCAACCAGGACACAAATCTACAGTGAATCCTGAAGAGGCCATTCTTTAAAGAGTCACACGCCTGTAGCCAACCTCAGCACTCAAGAGGTATAGGCAGGAATGGGTCAAGTTCAAGCCAGCTGGGCTACAGGAGATCCTGTCTAAAAATTTCAACAAAACTGAACAAGTCACAAATCATTCTGTTTCAAAAGAAAATGAGAGGGAAGGAGCAAGCACTGACAATTGGACTGTTCCACTAAAACCCTTACTTTAGGTAGATGATTCTGTATTTACTAAAACCCTTACTTTAGGTAGATGATTCTGTATTTACCAAACAAAGTGTTTATCTTTTCAAAATGTAGAAAAGTATATGCCAAATTAGAATTATACCTAGCTAATACACACTCAACTTTAATCAGGCATATTTTTAAATGACTCTGAGCAGCGAGAGAGAGAGAGAGAGAGAGAGAGAGAGAGAGAGAGAGAGAGAGAGAGAGAGAGAGAGAGAGAGAGAGAGAGAGAGACAGAGAGAGAGAGAGAGAGAGAGAGAGAGAGACAGAGAGAGAGAGAGAGAGAGAGAGAGAGAGAGAGAGAGAGAGAGAGAGAGAGAGAGAGAGAGAGAGAGAGAAAAGACAAAACAAGAAATGGGGCTGGGGAGATGGCTCACCAGTTCAGAGCACTGGATGCTCTTGCAAGGGGATCCAGGCTCGATTCTCAGCACACACACACACCGCTGCTCACAACCATCTGTAACTCCAGTACCAGATGTTCTTTTCTGGACTCTTCAGACATCACACATGCACATGGTACAGACATACATGCAGGTAGGATACCCACACACACACACACACACAAGCACATTTGTAAATTGAGAAGTTCCTCACACACATTATAGATCTGCAACTGTACACATAAGAACCAAGTTCATCTCCATGCCTCATCATCAGAGGCATCATAGTCAACCACAGCCCTCACTGTTGGATATCCTTTGAAATGGGTGGTCATAGTGATACCATCTTTTTTGAGATTATCCCCCCCTTTATTTCTCTTCCAGCTTTTTCTCAATCTCAAAACAGGCACAGGCATACAACGAATACAGGATAAAAGTGGCTTTTTAAAGTGACTGAAGCATATTCTGTTTGGTTTTTTTTGGGGGGGGGGGTTCTCTATAGCTTTGGACACTGTACTGGAACACGCTCTGTAGACCAGGCTGGCCTCTGCCTCCCAAATGCTGGGATTAAAGACATGTGCCACCACTACCACCAGGCCCACACATATTTTGTATGCTGCTGTGATGGGAAGAAAAATGACAAGAGATATGGGTTCTTTTTGGAATAATTTTAAACATAAATGTTGGCTATAGCTCTGGGATGTGGATGATGGGAACAATTACTGGTAGGGTGACTTCACATGCCTTTAATCCCAGCACAGGAAGAGGCAGGTGGATCTCTGAATTTGATGCTACCTTGGTCTACAGAAAAAAAAAAAAAAAAAAAAAAGAATTGCTACAAAATAGAGGCTGTGTGTGTGGGGGGGGGGAGGGTGTCAGCCTTCTGACATTGCTATACAACCTTGCCATCTACAAAGTTCTTGCTGAAGAACTGTGTGACCAAGTTTAAAACAACAACTAGTCCAGGAAGATGTCTCAGAAGGCAAAAATTTACTATGCAAGCCTGATGACCTGAGTTCAGTCCTTGTAACCCACAATGGAAGGAAAGAACCAATACCCTGAAACTGTCCTCGGATCTGTACAAGTATGCCCACTCACACACAACTACAAAGGCGGCTGGTGACTAGCCCCCGATATCAAAAACACAGTGTACTATTTCTGTTTCCTCTTGCTTTGGTAATATATCACGATGAAAGCAACTTCTTGGGAGAAAAAGCTTATTTGGCTTAGGATTCCAGGTGGTGGTCTATCACTGTGGGAAAATCAAAGCAGGAATTTGAAGCAGTTAGTCATATCCACAGACAAGAGTTATTTGTGTTCAGCACCCTCGAAATACTTACACAGTCCAAGATTTCCTGCCTGGGGAATGGTGTTCTCCACAATGAGAAGGTCTGTTTTGCTTCTATAATGTAATAAAGATAATACCTCACATCCATCCACACACCAACCTCATCTACATAATCCTCCACTGAGATGCTTTTCCCAGGTAATTTTAGATTGTGTGAGGCTGATAATTAAAACTCATTGTGCCCCCTCCATCTCATGGTTTAATAAGTTTACAACTTTGTGCTGTCTACTCACAAGACTTGTAATATTGAGCAGAAAAAGGCAGTCATGAAAAGTCAATTGCAAAACAGCTGATCAGAAACCACAGGTTACATATACCAAGAGGGAAAAGAAACCATGATGGTGGGGCTGTGGGGGATACTGGGGCCACAAAACAGAAAGGTACTTTGCATGTTCAATACTTGTACCATAAAACATCTAATCTATGTGCTATTTGTAATTATTACGCAGTTAGTTTTCAAAAATATGGTAGAGAATATAAATTTTAAGAATGAGAGCATAACACAGGTGATGGGAAACACCTGTACTCCCACTGGGGAGTCAGAGACAGGTGGATCAGGAGGCCAACACCATTCCTGGTCACTCAACAAAGCTGAGGTCATCCCTGGCTGAATGAGAATCTGCCTCAAGAAAATAGGCATAAGACACAGCCACAATTTCTAAAATAAAACGATAGCATCTTAACACAGGATTAAGGCTAGCACATTTTACATACATTTGGTACATGAATCAGAAAGTTAAAATTGGGTTTTGAGGGAATGGTGGCACACACTTATAAATCCTAGCATCTGAGAGGCTAAGGCCAGAAGATAACTTCAAGTTCACGGCTAATCAGGACTGTCTATCAAAACTGTATCTCTCAAAAAAACCAAACCAAACCAAACCAAAACAACAACAACAAAAAAAACCCAGGGTTGGGGGGTAGAAAGGGTTCTAAATAGAACTCAGCTACTGTACAGTTACTCAGTGTTGAGTTTGGGTTCATGTGTTGACCTGGTAGTAAGAATGACGGCCTTTTATTCTTTTGACATTTGCATGGGTCCTAAAGTACCAATAGATGTAAAAACAAAACTCAAAGAAGAACTTTAATTTGAAATTTGAATAAAGTATTCAGCACTAGGCTAGAGAGATGGTCGAGTGTTAAAAGAGTGTACTCAAATTCCAGAAGGCCTGAGTTTGGCTCCCATCACCCACATCAGGTAGCTCATGGCTGTCTGTAATTCCAGTGAGATCCAATGCCTGTGGGCACTGGCAATCACTTATACACACATAGATGTAATTCAAGACAAGTCTTTTCAAGAGTATGTAGCAGGGCATAGTGATGCACACTTTCAATCCCAGCACTTGGGAAGCAGAAGCAGCTGGATCTCTATGAGCTTGAGGCTAGCCTGGTCTACATAAAGAGTTCCAGGACATCCAGAGCTACACAGTGAAACTGTCTGGGATATTTTTGCTAGAATGCATTGTCAATAACTAGTCTTTGAAAGCAGAGGAGGAGGGAGTCATATTTTCTCATCGTTCTTCTAAGCTTTTATACCTTGAACTATTTCAGAAAAGTTAATTCTATGATGTTTATGTGCTAATAAGTCACTCCATATACCTGCTATTACTGTATGGTCACTCTGGAACATCACTTATAACCTTAGTGGCAGAGTACTTGCCTGGTGTATGCAAGATTCAACCACAGGAACTTAAATTCCCATCATGATCATACTTAGCTCCTAACTTCTATTAATACTTAAAGTCAATCTTGCCGTGTGGCGGTGGTGGTGTGCACTCCTTTAATCCCAGCACTTGGGAGGTAGATGCAGGTGGATCTCTGGAAGTTCAAGGCCAGCCTGGTCTATAGAGCTAGTTCCAGGGCAGCCAGGGCTGTTACACAGAGAAACCCTAAAACTAACAAAAAAGTCAATCTTTACTGAGCAGAAAAAAGTCAAACAAATCAAGTGGAATTTGAATAATCCCTACAATTGGCACTAGCCAACAGGTTAAAAAAAATCCATGTCAAATCAAGTACAGTTGTTGCACAGAACTGTTGAGAACAGCTCCTTCATTCTACAGTGATGCGATTATAACAAGCAGAGTACACACAAGGAACAGAACAGCTGTACAAAGCAAGCCTATTCCTTTGAAAATGCAGAGTACTCAGCCTGGAGAATATTCTTATCTTTACCTCGTCTGCCATACAAAAGGACTCAACTCCTATCTGAACTCTTCCTATCTGAAGATCAGAATGCACACCTCAAACAAAATGTTTTTCTAAGACTCAGGTCAGTCTAGGGCCACGTTTTCAGCAAGCAAAGAGGTAACACTTGTCCTAGCTGAATCCCTGCTAGTCTAACTTACACCATCCCAGCTCTGGACCTCTGATGTTTGATTAAAGAGCACCATCATGGAAGACAAGGAATCTGGGTCATCACTCCTCTTAGGTTTACTGAGGACAAATAATGTCATTAAATCTTATCTTCCACTTCCTCTTATGAAAAGGGGGCATGTCTCACAGAGACTTGATAGGCCATGACGATCTCGGTACATGTACATAGGAGACATTCAACACATGCTTATCTTTTCTACAGGGTCGGATAGGGAGGTAGGAAAAGCCAAGTCAGTTTCTTGGCCGCAGAGAGCTGTCAAATCAAGATCTGCACTGGAGAGCTTTAAAAAGACGGAGGGAGGGGAACCTCGCTTACCCCAGGCAACTTTCCCTCCCTTTTCAGAACTCTTACCTAGAGCAAGGTATTTGGCATTTACAGTATCCTTTGAGTTGTCAACGACATTTTCTTATCGAAAGATCTTCTCTTTATAAACCATCTCGACACTCCAGTCCTCATATGGACTCCTATGGACCGGCTCATGGCCAGCAGCAACAAACATTTATTGCCTGAAACAGCATCGATTGGGAGGTTCACTGTATTTAGGGGGCTAGAGTGTGGCCATTGCTATAAGGCGTGGAAGCATCTTCCTGACAAAAGACACAACACTGGGAGGTGCCCTTCCAAGCCACACTTTCCCTCCCCTTCCTCGCACGCACCCGCAGACCATTTCTTTTCTCACTTGCTGGGAGTGGGGGTGATGACTCTCGCTTATGGGTTTAGGGTTGGCTCCTAGAAATTTCCCTCGCCCGCCGGGCTGAAGCCGCAGGGCGGCGGCGCGGCAGCCACACCTACTTGGCCACCGCGGCTGGGAACCGGTGTGGGCGCGTCAGCCGGTCCCGGACGCCAGCTCCGCGGTTCCTCCGGGAAGGGCGCCAGTGCGCGGCGCCGCCGGCCGGCGCCAGGGGACGCCTCGGTCCCCAGCACGTGGAGGCCAAGGGGGAGCAGGCGAGCGCGAGCGGGTAAGCGAGCGAGCCGGCGGGGCCGCGGCCTGGGCGGACCGAGAGACGGATCCCACGGAGGAGCACGGCCACCGAGGGGCACGGCTCCCGCCCCCGCCCCCGCGCGCGGACCCCACCCCCGGCCCGCGCGGCTTCTGAGCCCGGCGAGAGGCAGAGCTCTGGCGAGCCGGTCCCAGTCCCGATCCCCGACACTCACGGTGCTTGCCGCCGCTGCCGCCGCTCGGGTAGCTCAGCAGCAGGAAGGGCAGCGGGGAGCCGGGCGACGGCGGGGTCCTCCAGGCGCGCTGCGGCGGCGGACGCGCTGCGAAGCCCGCGCCTCCATCGCCCGGGTACAGCAGGAAGAAGGGGGCGGCCACCGGCGAGTCCGGCTCCTCGGGCCCCGCCTCGTCCTCCCGGTCCTTGCCGCGGGCGGCAGCACCGCGCGGCTCCTCGGGCTCCTGGGGTCTCCGCTCCCCGCCCCTCTCCGGGTCCTCGCCGCAACTTTGGGCAGCCGCGCCGGGCGGCGGGGACTCGGCCATCTCGCTCGGGGCTCCGCGGTGTCGCCGCTGTCGCCGCCTCGCCAGGCCCGAGCCCGAGGCTTACAGCGAGGATCCGGCGCCCCGTCGTGCCCGCGCCTCCGCCGCCGCCGCCGCCGTTCGCCGCCGCCGCTCGGGCTCAGCGTTCGGCCCGCCCCGCCGGGGCCCGGCCAGCTGAGGACCGCCCCGTCCGACGGCGCGGCTGCCCAGCTCCGCCTCCGGCCTCCGCCCCTCCCGCCGCCCCCCGCCGCTCCTCGGCGCTCCTAGGGGGCAGCGTCCTCCGCCGCCCGCCGCCCCGCACCTCCGGCTCCGCTCCCGCGCACCGATCCGTCCCTCCCGGTCCCCGGGGCCTGGTCTTCCGCTGCCAGGCGCGACCCTGCAGGTCGGATGTGGCGCTCGTAGCGAGCGGCGTTTGATGGGCAGTGAGAGGCACGGAGTTCTGGGCCGCAAAGGCCAACGCGCTTTTTAATGACACCTCCTGGCCCGGTTATTAAACTATAGTTTGCTGTTCACACGCCAGAACTTCAGCCGTTGGTTCATGGGTTTGATTCAGTAACTTTATGTACCGTAAACTAGGAGGCGATCTTCCCGCTGGCTTTCCATTTCATGAGGGTGATTTACAAACCGTGGGTTTGCTTTGACTTTGTTCCCCGGTTTTTCAGAACTCCAGGTGCGTGGGTGGGTTAAGCCAGTTAATTCAAAATGTATAGGGTACTCATCTATAACACGATGGGAGTTTCCCCTTTCGTTGTGTTTGTGTTTTGATAGTAAATTGGCTACTACTGTTACTTAATTTCAAATGTTTGAATCAGTAAGTGCCCAAAGTAAATCCCCCTCAATAAATAAATAAATAGAAAAGCAATTTTTTCGTTTGTTTGCTTGTTTGAATCGAGGGGATGGATGGGCACACTTGGAGCCCAGGCTAGGTTCGCTTTGAAGTGGCTGCCTCAACTTCCAAAGGGTGGGATTTACCGGCATGATGTACTATCACTCTTATTAATCGTGGATTGCTTGCTGATTAGCTTTGTGTCTCAAAATGCCTGCATAGAATTTGTATGAGTTCAATTAGAAACACTGGAAGTTTCGTACACTTTAAGTGTTCTCTCCCTCCCATCCCGACTCGCAGCCCCCCTCCCGCCCCCCGCAGAGGAAGTTACCTTCAGAAAGAAAATCTTTTTGTTATTTTCTGTAAGTCGCTTTTGAGTTAACAGTAGACATTATTATGAGACTTCTAGTGCCAAACGTCGGGTTTTTTGTTTTGTTTAAAGAAACATTAAAAAAGGAAATGTTTACAAGAAGCTAACTCTAAACACCCTTAGAAAATTAACTAGTAGCTTTCAGTTTCTGGTATTTACTTGGCCCGTTTATCATAATCTTTCTGCCTAAGTTATTTGTCATCTTCTGTAAAATTATTTATAGAGATGTTGCAAAGATTAAATAAGTGTAAATAAATCCTTTACAAACATGGTCTAACACCATTCACCATTTTAACAAAAAAAGCTTGTTACCTTTACTTTCTAGTTTTTTTTTTTTTTTTTTTTTTTTTAAGACAATGCAGCCCTGGCTGCTGACCTTGAACTTACAGAGATCTGCTTACCTCCAGAGTGGTAAGTTTACAGATGTGGGTCAAGCCTGGCTAACAACGTGTAACTTTTGGTTTTTTTGAGACTGGTTTCTCTGGGTAGTCTTGGCTATCATGGAACTCACTTCCTAGACCAGGCTGGCCTCTAACTCACAGAGATCCACCTGCCTCTACTTCCCCAGTGCTGGGATTAAAGGCCACCACCACCACTGGCAGTAGCTTGTAACTAAAAAAAAAAAAAAAAAAAAAAAGAAAATCAAATAACAGCAAGTTGAGTTGGGAGAGGTTCCATTGCATCTTTAATCATCCTGGGATTTTTTTTAAAGTGTATTATTTATTTACTTAATTTATGTTCATGCCCGTGTCTGTGTTTGTGTAGATCAGTGTCCTCAGGAGGACAGAAGACAGTGTCAGAATCCCTGGAGCTGGAGTCACAGGCCATTGTGAGCTACCCAACATGAGTGCTGGGATCTCTGATCTTAAGCAAGACCAGCAAGCACCTTTTCTTTTCTGAGACAGGGTTTCTTTTTTTGTGTCTCTGTGTAACCCTGGCTGGCTTGGTACTGGCTGTCTGTAGACCTGCCTCTGCCTCTGCCTCCCAAGGGATTAATGGCATGTGCCACCACTACCAGGCACTGCAAGCACCTTTAACTGATCATACATCTCTCCAGCCCTTTGTTAAGTGCTTTTAATTATTATTATTATTATTATTATTATTATTATTGAAAAGAAGCCTTGGGTGGAGGAGAGAATGAGCACAGAGTTGGTCACAAACGTGTAATGCCCTTGATCCAGACCCATTTGAATGTTGGGATTATAAACATGCAATAATACAATCCAGCTCAGTTGAACCTTTAGATGAGGGTGGGAATCTTGCTAAAAAAGACATTTTGCCTTCTAGTAATTTGTAAAATTCTATTAAAGGGGGAAAACCCCACGTCTGTGCTTTAATTGGGCCTCTTTTTTTTTTCATGTAGAAACTAATGTATCATATTCTTGTCGGATCCCATCTCAAAGGGATCCGGCAGTGTTTCAGTAGAGCATGTGTCCAATATGATAGCATGTACCTGGGATTTAAGCGTGAAGCAGAGGAAGAGCAAACATTTCACAAGTCATTGTTAAGACCAGTAATCATTGTTAAGACCAGTAATCAGTCAGGAAACTCACCAAATTCAAGAATGAATTCATCTTCTAAGTGAGGAAATGGCAGGTGACAGCCCCTTGTTTTCCCTAACCCCCTCCAGAAAGAAAGAAAAATGCTGTCTAGCCTAAAAGCCAGCTTTCTCCTTGTTAAGCCATGATGTCATAGTTACAGGGACATGCATGCCGTAGAGTCCTTCAGTAAATTGGCTTGTGTTTCTCTGCTTTTTAATTTTTTTTTGTTTCTCTGCTTTTAATAGTTACTCTGTTTATGTTTTGCTATCACTAATGAAATGACAACATAATGAATACAAGAAATCAGGCAAAATATGAGCCCATTAAAATGTATAGGCAAGGCTACTTATGAACTTTTTTGTCTTAAAAAAACAAGGTGGATGGTGCTCCAAGTTCCCAGTTTCCATATACTTTTAGGTTTTTGATCAATAATATAATCACGGCTATGCATTAGCGTTAGTGATCGATGTAATGGGCTGATTCAGCTGCTACACACAATTACAGAGACCAAGATTATAAAAACAAGCTTGAACACATTCCTTCTGGAAAGTGTACAGAACATCTCCCTGCACTTTTAAAAAAAGAGAGACAAGGTCCAGTCACTGCAATTAAGACTTCAGCTCTGTTTTCTTGTGAAATAAAGCAGGAGGTACCTTTTGATTTGATTTCCTCTGCAGTTTAAGTCATCTGTATTTGAGTGTCAAATAGTCTGATGATCTCAAGGACAGGTATTTATAATATAGTGGAAAAAGACTTTTGGAGATTAATGTCACAGATGATCTTGTATTTTTAGTACAAGCTCCTTACTCCTGTGAGCCAGAAAAAGCCAGCACTTGAGAAGAGTTGATGATTCTTTTTTAGTATAATACATAAATTATTCCATTTTTTGCTTTAAAAATTAAAGAGGAGATATTTATTTTAAACAGCATATTCAAGTCTTCAAGTTAGTAACATTTTTGGGTTAACTGTCTAAATTATGATTTTACATCTCTGAACTGCATAGTGTTGTATATAATTATTGGCATTTATTTTTTGAGACAAGGCTCTTCTATTATGTAGTCCTGGATGTCTTGGAACTTGCTATGTAGACCAGGTTGGCCTTGAACACACAGAGCTCCACCTGCCTCTGCTTCCTGAGGGATTAAGGTGTGCACTTGAGATTCTAAAATACTCATTTTTGAATAATCTGTTTGACATGATGCAGTAATTTAAAAATGTCTCACTTGAAAACAATATAACAATACGACTTCATGTGAAAAATGGTATCAGTTAATATGCCTCAGATTTGAAAGTTGTGGAGAACCCAGTTCTTATTGGAGTGTTGAGGAGGTAGACACAGGAAGGCTAGCTCAAGGCTTGCTGGCTGGGCTTCTTAGACAGTTTGTCAATGGCTGAGGCTACATGAGGCCCTATCTGAAAACAACAACTACATCTAGCTCTTTACTTCTGGATTCCTAAATTTTGATGGCTTTCATTAACCTATTCTTCTAAAACATTAACAAAAAAAATTAGATTTGTACCTTTTGCTGTTTACTGTACATTTTCTTAAATAATAATAATAGTGTTCTTTGGGTGGTTGAAATATGGGTGTATGTTTCTATTTTTCTGTATTTGCCAGTCTAAAAGTTCTTTTCCTTTGTTTGTTTGCTTTTGGAGACAGGGTCTCTCTGTGGCTTTGGAGCCTGTCCTGGAACTAGATCTGTAGACCAGGCTGGACTCTACTCACAGAGATCCACCTGCCTCTGCCTCCAGAGTGCTGGGATTAAAGACATGCACCACCACCACCCAGTCTGAAAGTTTTTAAAAGGTTTGTTACGTTTTAATGTTTTGTAAAACTTATGTAGAAATGGCCTCATTGTGTAACCCTGGCTGGTCTGGAACTCACTATTTAGCCCCAGCTGGCCTCAAACTTCTGGCAACCTTCCTTCCCTGTCCTCCAAATGCTGGAATTGTAGATGTGCCCATGACCAGTCAATATTAATTTTATAACAAAAATAAAACATGTCGAATGGTTACATTAAGTTTGATGTTCCTGTTTTTTTTTTTTTTTTTTTTTTTTTTTTTTTGGTTTGTTTGTTTTTGTTTTTTGAGACAGTTTCTCTGTGTAGCCCTGGCTGTCATGGTAATCATTCTGTAGGACAGGCTGGCCTGGAACTCAGAGATCCTTCTGCTTCTACTAGAATGCACCACCTGGCTCATATCTTTCTTTTATGAAGATCATATTAGCAGTAAAATTGTCTTCATTGGTTATTCTGTGGAGAACAGAATTCTGTAGAATGCAGGGCTCTACCCTATATAAGCTTTTCTTATTTTGTGCATAGTGTTTAGTATCTTTTGTGGTAGTAGCATTTTACCTTTTGTATCTAGGCCAGGCTGGAATTCATGACAGCCTTCCCATGCCAACCCCCATTTTAACGTTGCTGGGGCAGTATGGTTGGTTGGTAACTTTGTCTTGTTTTAATTCTCACTCTCTCCAGTCTTCTCTGAATTTCCCTCTGGTTTCATTTGTTCTGTGCTTTAGTGAAAGCTAGCAGTGTTGTGAAGGACTCACATAGCTGGTTTCCCTGCCTTTGCCTTTAATACATTACAGTTCCTGTTCCATGGGCCGGCTTACCTTTCCAGAGACTGGTTGCCTTCTCCCTATGAGAAATATAACCTAAGCTCCTTAAGCAGCTAATTAAAGATGTGGATGTGTGATTCAATGCTCCTTACCTTTCCAGTTTTACCTCCTACCTTGCTTCACATTCTTGCTCTTGGCCCAACATAATTGGCATTCCTCAAGTTGCTATCCCTATCACTCCCAAATTTCTGCCAGCTTTTTGCTCTAACAGATACACACCTTTGCTTATATCTCTTCCCTCATGCCTCTAGAAAGGTTTATACCCCCTTTTTGAGGCCTAACAAAATCATAAGTGGTTAATTACTTTTATTATAGTGACAATTGCTCCCAAATTTGACATCTTTATTAATTTTTCCATTTTGTAATGCACAAAAGATGAAAGTAGTTCTTAGACTTCTTTCCTTCTAAAAAGGAAATTTCTTCAAAATTCTTAGGGTTTAAAGAATTTGGCTTTTATTCCCATTTTAAAGGCATACTTAGCACAATAGAAATAAAACTGTCTACAAGTGATCACTTAATATAAAAAATTCTAAGTACTAACATTAATTCATTTATTAATAGTTTGAGTAATTGTCTCAAAATGATCTTAGGTATTTATTAAACCAGGATAAATGAAGCAATTCCTAAAGATAAAAGGAATGTTTTCATAGTATTTTTTATATTTATTTACTTTTGGTTTTTGAAACAGTGCTTCTCTGTGTAGCCTTGGCTGTCTTGGTCTGTAGTCCAGCCTAGCCTTGAACTCACAGAGCTCTGCCTGCCTCTGTCTCCCAAGTGCTGGGATTAAGGGTATGCACCACTATTGCCCAGATCCATAATATTTCTAATGTTTCCTTTCAGTTTTCTTTTCTTTTCTTTTCTTGGGTTTTCTCTGCCCTAGCTGCCCCTAAACTCCCTATATAGACCAAGCTGGACTTGAACGCCGAGATCTGACTGCTGGGATTAAAGTTGTGTATGACTACACTCTAATTTTCCTTTTTAACATAGGGTCTGGCTTCATGGCCAATTCTGGTGTTGAACTTGAACTCATGGCAATCTTTCTGCTCCAGCTTCCCAAGTGCCACCATGTCCAGCCCTGTGGGTTTTATGGTATTCTCTTGCAGGTCTTGGTTGCATTTCTGAGTTCCAGCTCAGCCTCTCCTACCCTATTCCACCCCACCTCCACTAAGGTTTTGTGTAATTCACTTATAAAATGTGATTAGTTCTACACTATGGTTTTAGAGGGGGAATATTCCGTTGTTTGGAACTTATATATCCTCTAGACACTATCCAGTTTTGTAGTTTCTTGCCTCACTCTTGTAGTTAGTTAGTCCCTGTGTCTGATGTTACAAGCTGGGAGAAAAGTACAGCAGTGTGAGTCAGCCTAGGATTTTGCAGCTTCCCATAGCTCACGTGACTCAGAGCCACCTGGAGCTAACAGGAGCTGGCTGAATACACATTATGGACTCCTGGCATTTTAGTTTAAGACACTTTATTGGTCAGGGGTGTTGGTACACTGTCATCTGCAGAACAAGTTCAAAGCCAGCCTGGGCTTTGAAAGACCCTGTCTTAAGCCCCCAACCATTGGACTAAAAACCCTTAAACCAGTACCTATGCTACACATGACCTGTCACTTGGCTACTTAAATAGCTTTAATAATCTACTGTTCAATGTGAGCAAAAGGTGAAATAGACCAAACAGGCTCACTGTTAAAAGTGGGGGCTATTAACTCATCTAACCTGAGGCCAAACTCATAACTGTGTTTGACTATGCACCTAAATGAATTCATTTTGAGACATACAGCCTGGCTATTCTTGAACTATTTTCTTGACAGGGTTCCATGTAGGATATTAACTTGCTACATTCATTAGGTGACACTGTGTTAACAGATGTTCTAAATATTTTCTTGTATTTACTTAATCCTCATAATAGCCCTCCAAAGTAGGTAATACTCTTAGCCATGGTGTTTTGAGAAAAACTGGCCTTGAACAACTGATTCTGACACTTCAATCCCTAGTGCTGGGATTGTGTGCCCCAGCACGTCCAGTTTATGAGGTGTGCAGGATTGAACCCAAGGCCTCCTTGCAGTCTAGGCAAGCATTACATTAAATGAACGATATCTTCTGGCCCCAGTACCCAGGTTTTACACAAACACACACACACACACACACACACACACACACACACACCCTCACACAAAACAAAACCAAGAGACATTAAGGCTCTAAAGTTGTAGCTACTAAGTAATAATGTGTTTTGGAATTCAAGTGGCCTAATTAGTCTGCTCTTAAACATGTTTATCTAAGAGATGAAGAAAATGAAACTTAAGTCAACTAACTAGAGTCACCCAGAAAATGTCAAAATTTTTGCTTTTCTATTTTACCTGAAATGGAAGGATGGAGTTAAGCTCTGAAGCCAGCAAGACTGGGTTAAAATCCTGCCTATGATAAGAGCTTTGTGATTTCGGAAAAGTTAATTCTCTTCACCTCAAATTTCCTCACCTTCAAAATGTGGACAGAAGGGCCAGTGAAATAGGTCACTGGGTAGTGGCACTTGTCCTCAAGTCTTGGTTCAATTCATGATAGAAGAGCACCAACTCTCACAAGTTGTCTTCTACATGCTGCATACCTAAAATGGCATGCACTTATGTAGATATTTGCTACCTAGCTGTTGAATATGGAAATAAGCACTAGTAAAGTGCTCAGGAAATTATCTTTTATTTCCAAACCACCTTATATTTCTAAGGAAAAATAATTTGACACGTGGTTAAAATAATATTAAAGTTGGTTTGCTCAGATCCTAAGCAGGTGTCCTTAACAAATTAATCTCACATATTTTTAGCCACAGTCATGCACAGGCCAGAGCAGGGTGCCTAGGTGTTTCTTCCATCTCTTTCTGCCTTATTTCCTTGATAGGTCCCTTACTGAACTGGAAGTTTGTTTTTGGCTAGGTTGGCTGGCTAGTCAGTTACATTTCCCAAAACCCAAAACGGGCTACAGGGCCAACAGTCATGTTTGTTTTTGTTGTTGTTGCTGGGGATTCAAACTCAGATCTAGCCCACTGAACAACAACCTCTTCAATCAAGAATTACAGCTTCTTTATCTGTGATATTAAGACAACCATACCTTCCTTTGTTACTGTAATTTTTATACCCTAAGTATAATCTTAAGAAAAGTCTAGCAAACTGAGAATAAGCCCAAATAGTAACCACAAAAGAATTACCAGCAGAGGGGAGATGGATTTTTTTTTACCTTACTTACCACAAAAAGGACTATTAAAAAATACAGTTGGTGCAATTAAGGCTTTCCTTTTTGTCACATTTAACCATAGTTGCTTTTTACCACAGATATAATGGGATCCATTTTAACAACAAAACCAACATATATAAATGTCCTACCCCAAGAACTGCAGTTGTAATTGAAATCTGTCTGGTTCTTCTTACAGGCTATCTTACAAAAACTGTGACTGTCAAAGGTGCATTCTTTCCCTATGAAAACTTACACGAAAGTGCTTTATACTTTATTTGACACTTCACACTAGCTGGGGGTTGTTTTCTAGGCTAACATTTGCTAAAATATTCCAGTATTTTTCCCCTTCCAATCATAGCTCCCACAATTCTTAGTAGGGTTTTCATGGGCAAACAAAGCAGTAGTCCTGAGCTGGAGGCAGCTGGTAAGAGTGCCTGGTTAGTTATGCATAGGCTCCAGTTGCAAATCGTGGAACCCAGTACAAAATACCAGCCAACAAACCCAAAGTAACACCCACACTCCCATTTCCCTGTTGACAACAACTTTTAAACTAGGCATTACTTATTAACACTCAATTTAGTTCAAAATACTTTTATTGATCTAAAATAATTGCCAAAACTAGGCCAAAAAGCAACTTCATTTAAGCTTAATGCTCTTTTTAACTCCAGCCCGAATGCCAGACAGTTCACCACTATATCGCTGTTCTTCTCTACGAACTTCACGAACCTGGCCTCGCCGTCGAATTTTGGCTCTTCTGAACTTTTCCCTATGCTTTACTCTGGGATTCCTATCAATCTTCTTTCTCCTAGGCGTAAGTCCCCTATTTTTAGCAATCTGGTAGGTGATAGCTCTCTTCGCATTTTGCTCCTCAAGAGCCTGTTCCTCGGCACTATTCTCTTCTTTCTTTCTTTTCAACTTCTGCCTGTCTTCCATTTCTTTATAATATCTTAGTGCAGCTTCATCAAAATCAGGTTCATCAGACAGATCAGCGGCGGTATCAAAAGTCTGTGAAACAGGCTTTGGCTTGGTTTTGGTTAACCTTGCTTTTGGATTCAGTTCTCTCTTTGAAGCACCATCCTTGGCTGTGAGTAGGTGACGAATTTCGGAGGACAGTTTCTGATCCACAACTGACAGCTTGTTGATCAGATTTCTGTAAGTGACAAGCCTTTCTATGACAGGATGTCCATGCGCAGGGACTCGCCTGGCTTTTAAGATCAAATAAAAACTGATGTTGGCGCAGTAGTTCAAGTAGAGGTTATACTTATTCCTCAGGTACTGGCTCCCTTTTCCAGGGGGAATGACTCCTTTCTCCGCCAACTGTAACAAGGGCTCCAACTCATCTTTCACTTCCGTCAGCTTGGCTTTGAGGTCTTCTATCAGCTCTAAGAGCTCGGGTGATTCTTTCCTCAACATTTTCAGCTTCTCCTTTACGGAGACTTTTGCCAAATCCTTCACGACCCGAGTCTCAGCTTCATTCACCTGGGGCACTGATTTTGCAAAGGCCTCCACCCAAGCGACTCCAAAGTCATCCTCCTGCAGGGCTTGGGCCAGGCGGCGCTGAATTACCTGAGCCTCCTCCTCTTCCTCTCTTTCCTCCTCTTCTACTTCTTGTTGACTCTGACGGCCTCGAGATTTGGAACCATAGTCTGTATCATAATAAAGCTTTTTCCTCTGACCCCAGGACAAGCTAGGATCCACGGAGGCCTCAGCCTCGCTCTGCACAGAGCTCCCACCATCGTCGTCCCCGTCCCCGCCATCCTCCTCGTCCTCCGAGCTCCCTCCATCATCCTCGTTCTCATCATCAATGTCCAGGGCTAGCACCTCTTCCTCCTCATCAACATCCTCCTCCCCACTGTCGACGTCGTTCCAGCCCTTAGCCAAGGCTGCCCGGGATCGCGCTTCATGGAACTCATCTACCTGATCTTGGTAGTAGCTGGAGTCCCCCGGAGAGGGCGGCGACCCTACATCCTCCTCATTTTCGTCCGTGGCGGTGCGACCGGCCCTGGCCCGCACAGCAGCCCACTGGGCCGCTCCACGCCGCCGGGATCGCTTCACCATGGCTCTCACGTCGTCTCGTGTGACCCAGCGGCGCCGCAATTCCAGCCACTTCTATCCTCCGCGCGGAGACTGCGACTCCCGCAGCCAGGGACTCGCGACACCCGCACGCTCCGCGCCGCACGAGTCGCTTGAACACGGGACCCGCGGCCGGCAGATCGGCTCCTTTCCGCTCCCAGGATGCTCTGCGCACCGCGCGCGAGCCTGAACTTCCGCTCGCTCCCTCCTCCCCCGCGGAAATTCGCTTCACTATGCCTTCTTAAAGCCAGTCGGTTCCGGCGACTTAAAATATTTCCGGCTAGAAACGCTACAAGGTGAGGTCATTGCGTTCTGCCGAGCCTCGGGCGACGACTTCCGCTCGCTCGCCGGCTCTCTCTGGCGCGAGCCCGGGCGTGGAGCGGGAATCGTGTGAACGCCGCGAGGCCGCCCTGGGCCGGCAGAGGGCGCTGGGCCTCCACGTCACCGCATGTCGGCCCGGCGCCCGGCGGGCTGCTCTCCAGAGTGTTCCAGCTCACGGTTTGACCTCGCCGCCTGGCAGTGTGGAAGTTCGGCAGGTGGCTTTTGAATTTTGAAGCGGGGCCTCGCCGCGGTTCCCAGGCCAGCCTCAGCCTCCCGGGAGCTACACCCGCTTGGGTCTTTGCTCTTGTTGTTGTTTTTTAACCCGGCGGTTGCTGCCTTGCACGCGGTGTCCGGGGTCCCGCGCGGGTTCCTGGGGACCAACCCCGGGAGACTGTGCACCCCGGACCCGAGGGCTGCGGCGGGAGGCAGAGCCCGGGGAGGAGTGCGGGTCAGGGGGAGAGACACGGCGGGGTTCCTCCTGCCTTTCTAGACGTCCTGGAAAAGTCACACCGAAGCTCGGCAAAAAGGACAGGCCCCTTACGGATAGCATGGGATTTCGGGGTTTAATGACTGTTCAGCGTGTGTTCTTCAGCTTCGTTGACCTAGCACCAAACATGCTGGGCAGCGTGTTGGGCGCTGAGACTAGAGTACTGGCCAAAATGGATGATTTCCCCGAGGTTGGGGTGTCTTGTGGTCTAGGGGGGCGCAGGCGTGCTCCTGGCAGCACGCGTCTAAAGGGAGAAGTGCTGTGTCCGCCAGCTCAGTGCTGGAAACCAAGGCGGGTTTTACATCTGTCATGAAAACTAGAACACGGGAGGGGTGTTAGTATCCTTCCACCATGTGGGTGTGGGGGAATTGAACTCGTGTCAGGAATGCCTTTTCTGACTAAGCCACCTTCAAATGTCTTTTTACATGTTGGTTTCTTCGCCAAGCTATAAAACAGTGGTCCTCAACCCATGGATCCCGACCCTTTTGGGGGCTGGAAGGACCCTTTCACAGGGCTAGCCTAAGACTATTGGAAAACACAGATTTTTTTACATTACGAGTCATAACAGTAGCAAAGTTACAGTTATGAAGTAGCAATGAAAATAATTTTATGGTTGGGGGTCACCACAACGTAAGGAACTGTGTTGAAGAGACCTGACTGTTAGGAGGGTTGAGAACCACTGCTTTAAAAGGAAGGATATACCAGTCCTAGGTGATTTTGCACACCACATGGGGCCTTAGAAAACAAAAGAGTAACAACAAACGCAACCCAATCCAAACCAAACCAAACCAAACCCACACATGATTTTAGGATGCCAGACTGATCCTCCTGTTACTGTCACTTCACTCAGTCATCGCTAGCATTGATTCACTTAGCAGGCTGCCTAAGCAGGTGTCTCCTTCCCAGTGGCTCAGGCTCCACTGGTATCTATCTCCCTGAGGCAGGGTGTTATTTTGAGTTAGACAGCCTTCCCAGATGGAGACGGATGGCCATCATTCTTTGGTCAAGGGTATACAAATCGCTGAATTTTTCTGCTAGAACCTGTTTAAAAACGCGCACTCCTTTAATTCCAGCACTCAGGAGGCAGAGGCAGGAGTATCTCGTGAGTTCGAGTCCAGCCTGGTCTACAGAGCTAGTTCCAGGACAGGCTCCAAAGCAATACAGAAAAACCCTGTCTCAAAACAAACAACAACAACAACAAAAAAAACAAAACAAGAAAATAACCACCCCCCCAAAAAAACCCAAAAAACAAAAAACAAATAAAAAACTCTCAAAAAGAATTTAGTACTTAGGCCCAAAAGTAAGGGATTTGTGCTGTATTAAAAAGCAAAGCTTAAGTTACTTTTAAAAAGTTCTCTCATATTTTCCCCCTACATTTGGTATAAAGGAATGTTCAATATTTGTTTAATGAATATGTATAAAAAGTGTATTTTACTACATAACTCAGGTGCTATATAAAGCTTAGTGAATGATGCATACACATGCAACATTTCTAAATTGAACTGGAATGGATTCAGCATTCAATTTTAGTTTTACACATGTGGAAACAGACTTGCAACTCTGCAATTCTGCTGGAGAGTCTGCTCAATAAATCACACCAGGACTTCACACTGAGTTGTTATCAGCCCCCTTTTAAGAAAATACATGCATGTATTTCAGTTGATCTCTAGTGAGCTAGCTGATGTCCACATTGAATGCCATCCATTTGAGCATCATACTAGTCTTACAGTATCATAAAATGATGGTTTTAAATTCTGTAGTAAAAATATTTTCTTATAAAAGAGAACATTAATAATTTTCAGACAAGTGATATCTTAAAGTACAATACTTTAAGTGTCCAAGGGTGTCTGGAATCTTTAAAAGCCTTTACAGAATTTTTAAAAATAGAATTTGACCAATAAGATATGGCTGGAAACCCATGCTTTAAAAATATGCATAAACTTTATATTTGAATCTTAAGTTTCCTTTTCTAGTCTTTCCCTCCCTCCCTCCCTCCCTCCCTCCCTCCCTCCCTCCCTCCCTCCCTCCCTCCCTCCCTCCCTCTGTTTTCCTTCCTTCCTTCCTTGCAAAGGAAAAGTGAGGAAAAAAAGAGTGGTGCTCTTGAATGTAAGCTTTTGTAGATAGCAATATTAACTGCTTGTGTTTATGCTGGTAGCAAATGTTACCGGCTAATGGTCTGTGGCACATAGTTTATACTGCTGTAGATCCAAAGACAAACTGACCAGTCAAGGAGTGACATCAGGTAGAAAACATGACTTGCAAGACACTCAATATCATGACAGATTGAAGGCCTGGGAGATCATTCCAAGTTTTATTTTTCTTGTTTTGAAAGCATTTTTGAAGTCTAAACTATGACTACTGTATTGAATTAAGCTGTATTAAAATTTCCACTTATGACATTGTTTTGTATGTTCATTTTATTTTATTTCCAAGTATATGAAAACTTAAACTTAGTCATGCTTTGATCAAAATGAACATATTATAGATAAGTTAAAAATTAATTCAAATAATTTAAATGGGAATGACTAGATTACTCTAATATCATTTAACTTATTCTAAACATTACATTTCCTATCCATTTGGAATAGTTTCAATGTTTTTCCTTTTCTGTCTTGTTTTGTTTTTTCAAGGAAGGGTTTCTCTGTATAGCCTTGGCTGCTCTGGAACTTGCTCTGTAGACCAGGCTGGCCTCGAATTCAGAGATCAGTCAGCCTCTGCCTCTTGAGTGCTGGGATTCAAGGTGTGTAACACCATTCCCTGGCTAAAATAGTTTCAGTATTAATGTTCTAATTACCTAAAACCCTTTTTAATAAACAATAGCTTATAAGTCATTTCTTCTAGTAATTCCAGTATACAAAAATTTTCCAAGTCTAATATTAGGATTACTTACCACTTAATTGAGGAAATATTTTTTATAAGGAAATTGTGTTTCTGTCAGATGTGCTATGATTTTAGTAACTATGAGAGGCTGAGGCAGGAGGAATTTTTTTGTTGGGGGGAATTTCTGAGACAGGGTTTTTCTGTGGCTTTGGAGTCTGTCCTGGAACTAGCTCTGTAGACAAGGCTGTCCTCAAACTCACAGAGATCCACCTGCCTCTGCCTTCTGAGTTCTGGGATCAAAGGCATGTACCACAAATACCCGACAAGGATTTTGATTTTTAAGGACATCGTTCCACGCTATTTAAAGTTCTAGGCCACTCTGACCTATAGGGTCAGACCCTATCTCAAAAATTTTTTGTATTCCTGAAAATATATATTTAGGTGATGCTAGGAAACATAAGACTATGTCCACTAAAATGAAAAAACAGGAGTTCAAAATGGCCTAATATTGAAAAACACTTGGCTTTTTCATTGAATGAAAAAAAAATGTTATTTGTGTGTGTGTGTGTGTGTGTGTGTGTGTGTGTGTGTGTGTGTGTGTGTGAGTGTGTGTGTGTATGTCTGTATGTATGTATCATGGCATTTCCCAATGGAGCCATCCTACTATTCTGATATGTGACTTTTCTTGAAGAACACATGGGACATTCTAGAGTCTAGATAATGCTAGGGTACTTCTTTCAAGGAATGTATTCTGGGTTTGAAAGTATTGTCCACTCCCAGACTCTATCTTACTTGACTAGTGAGATAATAATAATTAATGATATATAACATTACAAGTGATTGTATGTACCAGGTTCTGTCATATCTTTTTTTTTTTTTCTTTTAGACTCATTAACTTATCCTGTATGTTTGACTGGTGTCCTGTGAAGGCCAGACTAAGTGTTGGATAGTCTGGAACTGGAATTATAGATGTTTGGAGTTATCATGTGTGTGCTAGGCTTTGAACCTTGGTCCATTGGAAGAACAACAATCACTCTAAAACAATGAGTCATTTCTCAGTCACCTCTTTTTTCTTTGCTTATTTACTGATGTATTTAGAGACACAGTAGAGAGCAGCCCCGACTGGTCTTGAATTTGCTGTATATTCTGGACTAGCTCTTGTGACCCTACCTTCTGAGTGCTAAGACTACAGGTGCTTGAAACACATTTTTTTTTTTGAGGTTATCTCAGTATGTAGCCTTAGATTGACCTTGAATTTGTGATCTTTCTGCCTCCACCTCCTGGGTGTAGGGATTAAAAGTATTACTGCCATGCCCAGTGCCCAGCAATATAGGTTTTTAAATTTCTGTGGTAATTAATATTTGAATGATGAAATATTAGATGTGATTTTTATGAACTTAAGACAATAGTTAAATGAATATTTACTTACATCCTAGAACTATAGACTAGTTTCAGGTGATTGAAGTTGTCAAAAGTTTTTTTTTTTCTTTTCAATGATGTAGTAATAGTAATAATAATAATTTGACATGAGAATAATAAGAAATATATGGGTGGGTTAATAGCTGGCAACTTATCGAGAAAAACCAGTGTTACACAGTTCACTATTTTTGGTACAAAAAAGAAAGAATGATTATTTTTAGGGTAAGAAAGAAAATGGAAGAGATGAAGTATAGTTTCCATTGCTTTCTGTTAGAAACCACTTATTCTGAGACTAATAACGATAGAAACCTTTTGCAAATAAGGTGTGTATCTATTTTAAGTTACAAAAACCTAGAAGTGAGTTGGAAGTGAGATACATGAAATTTCCATGGCAATGTGTGACAAGTATTGAAAGTTTATAAGCTTATATTTTAAAAAGTATTTGGTTTGGTTGCCTGAATGACAAAATGAAAAGTTGTTTTGACTTGTTTGTTTGTTTTTGAAATAGGGTCATATGTAGCTTAAGACGGCCTCACATTCTTTAGACAGCTGAAGATAACCAAGAAGAGCTTGGGCCACAATTCTCAGTCTTATGGGGTGCTGGGGACTGAACCCAGGATTGTATCCATGCCAGGCAAGCATTATGCTCTATCTCCAGATCTCTTTTCTTATTCTTTACAAACATATAAAACAAGCAAATAAACAGACACCCCACCAGCCACCTTAGTCCTTAGCTTAACACACAAGGCCATCCTTTATTTGCCTCTTATTTTTTCCTTGGCTTTCTGACCTATTGTAATTTGTTTCATAGTCTACATTTTATCATTTGTGAAAAACTCCCAGGGCAGTTTGTACAGTAAAAACCAGCTATGCCCAGTATAATGACAGATGTGAACAGATGTGAGCATCACTGTGTTGCTGTTCCCCAGTTTTGTTTCAGAGCCTTGGAAGCCATTTTTAGCAATATAATCTGTGTTTGCACTACTGGTGAAACTCAGAAAGTGTAATTTGAGGATATTATTCAGTGATTGGCCTGTTGTCTCTCACTGGTTAATTTTGGGGAGTTTTATCTTTTTAGTCCTGTGATAAGATAAAATTGTGTTTTCCTCTCACACACTCATACAGAATAAAGAAACAATTTATTTCTAAAAATAAAAAGGTTTTCCATTTACTTACTTTCTTTCAATACTTTTGTCTATCCTGATTACTATATTAGAGCATTTTTACTATAATTGATAATTTAAAATAACAATGAATGTATTACCTAAGTGTTTGCTTTCAGATATGAGTAAATCTGTAACAATGTTCTGATATTGTATCTGGAAATGTACTTCATGTTGATAATGAGTTGAACTAGGTAACCAAGTATATGTTATAAATATCTACATAAAACCCAAATTTATACCCATGTAGTCTTCTATGAATCATTTTACATGTTCAATGATATATGTATTGAAAAAGGTGAAATTTATCTCCTTGAATGGTCATAGTTTGAACTCCCAATTTGTCAGTGACATTATCAGTCTTTAACTCAACTGTATTCATCCCTCACATGTCTGCTTTCTACTTCTTTTCCAATCTTGGTCTTGTTGTGCCTACGGGTTCCCTAAGCCTCCAAGGAAGTGACTCCCGACTGCAAAAGCAAAAGTTTTTATTGCTAAGAACTGACTGGCTGGGACTTCACTCTATCAGAAGAGTAAGGTGCCTGCTTACAATTGTGAAGCATTTTTAAAGGGAAAGGGAGGTTTGAGACGGCTAGTCTCAGCCCATAAGGTTTCCAAGGTTACAGAGATTGCATTGAGTACAAAGTTTTTACAAGGCGGGGTTGTTTAGCGCACCTGCAAGGTTAGGGGGTTTTCTTTCTCTAGGATCTGCAGGCTCAGTGGCCTTGTCCTTATGATAATGGGGGGCAGGGAGAATGTACTCTCCAGGCAGGGACTTATCTATAGCTATTGGCAGAAGCACTTGCTCTTTCTGGTTTTCTCTTCTTGCCATGAGTCCTGTATCTTTTAGTTATTAATTTTCTCTCACAGCCTGAGTATCATTTCTTCTGGGAGGCCTATAATCTGAACTATCCCCCACCTTACAAGGCTGTATGGCTTTCCCAGCATGACAGTACCATAACTACCCACTGGGCTTTATTTGCCTCTGCTTGAAGATCATACTTCCCTGGCAGCCAGGCCAGCCATTTGGAGCAAATGCCAATGTATATTTTATGAATAAAAGACTGACTAAAAAACATTTGCTTTAGAAACCAAGAAAGCAGTTTTGGCTTTCTTGCTAGCAACTTTGCTTTAGTTTGCCTTAGAGAGAAATTATTTTAAATGAAAATGTATAGTTGCTCCAATTATACAAGGAAATTATGGCCCCCAAAGGTGGAAGAATTGGTCTCTTATTGGTGCTATAATAAATTACCACAAGCATGTCAGCTAGGAGGCCTGGGCAGTCCATAGGGCCTCTGGCTTTGGAACCAGTATTTATCCCTAGTGCACAAAGGGACCTGGGGAGCCCATTTCTCATGGAGGGATGCTCTCTTGTTCTAGATACACGTGAGAGGGCCTATGCCCTGCCCCAAATGAGTTGACAGACTTTGATGATCCCTCAAGGAAGGTCTCACCCTCTCTGGGTAGTGGATGGGGGATGGGATGGGGATATCAGTGGGGGCCATGGGAGGATGGGAGAGAGAGGGAACTGGGATTGATATGTAAAATAAGATTGTTTCCAATTTAAAATAAGATAAATTTTATTTTATTTTATTTTATTTTTTTTTTTGAGACAGGGTTTCTCTGTATTGTTTTCGAGCCTGTCCTGGCACTCACTCTGTAGACCAGGCTGGCCTGGAACTCACAGAGATCCACCTCACTCTGCCTCCCATTAAATGAAATTTATAAAACAAAGCAAAAAAGAATGTAAAATATGACAAAAATTACCACAAACTTCATGGCTCAGTGCTTAGGCAGTACTTCATAGGTGTGGACAACACAAGGACCTGGGAAGAAACAATTGTAGACAGAGACACAGGACTCTGGGTTCACTTCATGAACAAATAACTTTTATCTTCCCCATTGCTGTTTGTATATTGTTTAGCTAACTACAAGAGATAGTGTTGCAAGCAGAGCTGAACAGTGTCTTTGATCCCTTTATCTGAGTTCCTGCTTCAGCCACTTCCCTGCCCTTGGGTCTTGTGTTGCCTCAGAAGACATTCCACCCAGGCCTTAGAGCCTTCACTTTTCCAAAGTCATGTGGCCACATGTGGGTCAAGGCTTGTACTTGAGAAAGAACTGCAGACCATCAGAACCCCAAAGCTCAAGATGAGTCATTAATTCAGTAGGTTAGAGGCCTGATATGGTCTCTTTGGATCAAAGGTGTCAGGAGGGCTATGTTCTTTCTGGAGCCTCTAGGGGAGAGTCTGTTTCCATTCCTTTCTTTGCTCTAGACGTTGCTGCCACATTATCTTGCATGGCTCCTTCCTTTAATTTCACTCAGTGATTCAGGATCCTTGTGCCTCTTTTTCTCTCTCCTGTGGCTTCTCAGCAATAAGAATCCTGTGGTTGGACCTTGGGCGCACTGGGACAACTCAAGATTAGTCATCTGAAGGCCAGTTGATTATCATTCTTAATTCCAGCTGCCACCTAAATGCCTCACTGCTGTGTAATGTACCTTATTCACATATTCTTAAAGGCCAGGACACTCAAACATGGATGTATTTAGCACTCATGTTGATCTGAAGAAAAAAGGCTGTCCTTCAGTAATGTTAATAAAAAATGCTAAAAATTGAGTACTGTTACATTTCAGCCATGTTCTAGGCACTTTATAATTATTATCATCAGTCTTAACAATATGTATGCCCTGCCATTCCTCTGTTATAAATAAAACCTAGGAAAAGAGATTCTTTTAGCTATTTTTTTAGTGCTAGAGATCAAACCTGGGGCTTTGTGCATGTTAGGTAAGCACTCCACTATTTTCAGTACATCCGCAGTCCAGAAAAAGAAATTGTAAATAGCTTTCCAAAGTCTTATTGAACCCATACAATATCTGTTTATGGGTCTATTGCTTTGGATTAGTAGAAAACAGATTTTTCTCAACACATGTTTACAGTTTCATCTGTTAGGTATTTTTATGTGTTGTATGCATATGTATGTTCATGTGGGCAGGATAGGTGAGTGTGTGGTGCAATAGCATGCATGCATGTGTTTGGGGAGGCAGCCCTGGGTGTCATCCTCAGAGAGTGGTTCACTTCCTTTGAGATATGGTCTCTCACTGGGCCAGAACACACCAACTAGGCCAGACTGACCAGTGAGACCCACAGAGTCTGCTGTTCCCATGTCCTTAGGATTGAGATTATAAGCATTGGCCAGCACACCTGAAATTTTAGATAGGTACTGGACATCAAATTTAGGTCCTCACTCTTACAGGGTAAGTGCTGTTATTGACTGAGCCAACCATAGCCCTGAATTTTAAAAAATGTATTTAGTATGGTAATGACACAAATGCAAAACTTGATAAAAGAATTAGAACATAGAAAAATGTATTTTCTTACCTTTCCTCTTTCTCCCTGTCTAGGGCAGTGGTTCTCAATCATCCTAATGCTGAGACCCATTAATACAGTTCCTAACGTTATGGTGACCCCCAACCATAAAATATTATGCTGTTGTTATAAATTGTACTGCAAATATCTGATATGCAACTTCTTGTGAGAATGTGACCCATAGGTTGAGAACCACTGCTCTGGTGTCTCACACTGTAACTGAAGCTGGCTTGGGATTTACTATGTAGCCTGATAATCTTCAGACTGGACAGTTGTCCTGCTTTAGTCTCCTGACTACCAATGTGTGTATGTGCGTGTCTGTGTGTGTGTGTGTGTGTGTGTGTGTGTGTGTGTGTATGTATGTATGTATATGTGTGTATATGTGTGTGGGGGCTCGTGTCTGTGTGTGTGTGTGTGTGTGTGTGTGTATGTATGTATATGTGTGTATATGTGTGTGGGGGCTCGTGTCTGTGTGTGTGTGTGTGTGTGTGTGTGTGTGTGTGTGTATGTATATGTGTGTATATGTGTGTGGGGGCTCGTGTGTGTGTGTGTGTGTGTGCATGTGCATATGTTCTGCTACACTGCTTCAAGGAAGCATTCGTTTAGTATATGAGAGAAATTGCATACATATGAAGAAAATGACTTAAAAGCTAAAGTAATGTGCTAATTTACATAAAAGGTAATGTGGGAACACAAGTGGAGTATATTGCAGTTTATTTTAAGAGTCAAGGGGTGGCTTGAATTAAGCAATGACTTGCTAGGATTAAATTAAAATAATTTAGAATTTTTGATAAGGATTGTGTGGAAACAGTTAGGTTTCTGATAAGGAAATGACAGAGTAAAACAGGATTCTAAAACAAAAAATAGCAAATTGTATATTACAGGAAAGGGAAGAAGCCATATTTGCCTATATCAGCAGCCTCCTCCCCAAATAGATGATATATTCATTTCCTTTAAAGCACAGCTAGACCAGACTGCTGGGGTTGATGGACTAAAGCCATGCATTGTTGTTTGAGGACTTCTCTTGGGACCCGCCAGAAAAATGACCATGAACTCTAAACTTATTTTTTCAAATGAAGTTTGAAAGTAGGCCACTTGTAGCTTAGAGCCCGTGGGTGAGGGTAAGCGTAGGGTGATGCCAACCAACTGACAGGCAGATCCCAATAGCAGTTCTGTGAAAAGCCACTGCAGGTGCAAGTTTATTTAAAAACACCACGGCCCAGGTGCGTCTTCCCTTATAAACATTTAACCACAAACCTGCCCTAATCTGTGTGGAAAGCTTCTGGAGAAAACAGGTTTAGGTATTTTTTTTTTTTTTTTTTTGGTTGTCTTAGTTTTTAATTTTTAGAAACACTTTATAATAAAATTTATTCCTCGTGTTTTGAGTTCTTTTTACATTTAAGATTTTGTTTTCTGATATCTAAATACAAATTTGACAAATACTGTGACTGACTAAACGCCAATATTGCAATTTATGCATGCAAAAGCTTTAATAGTTAGGGATAAATAACACCAATTAGAAGAGATTTCTTCATATAGATGTGGACAAAATGAGTGTCTGAGAGTTTTGTACTTTATAAGGTAAAATGAACTGGAATTTAGGTGCAGATTCCATTTTTATTTTATTTTTAAGGTTACAATGGCTGATTTTGAAGTCTAAATGAGAGCAGAGTGTGTGACATATATCTGTGATCTCAGGACATCAGAGCTGGAGGCAGAATAATCAGGAGTTCAGAGCAAGCCTCATCTCCAAAGCATACATGAGGCCTGCCTAGGAAACAAGGAAGCAAGCTAACAAAAACTTAAAACGGATCACCTTTTCTTTCTTTTTGCTTTGTTTCTTTCTTTTTTGAGGTAGGATCTCATGTGACCTAAGTTACTATGTAGCTGAAATATTACCCCAAACTCTGGGTCATCCTGCTTCCATCTGCAGAGTGCCAGGAATACAGGTATGTTCCTAGAAAAGGTGCTAGGACTCCAGTCATGTGCCCCTGTGCCTAGAATAACTTGTACAATTTAAATAGGGAAAAGTGTTTTTCTTGGCCAGTGAGCTAGCTTAGTATGTAGAAGAACGTATGGCCTAAGCCTGACCTCTGTGTTGATCCCCAGAACTTGCAGTAGAAGGACAAAACTGACTCCCAAACTTTGTCTTCTGACTTCCACATATGCACTGTGGCACACAAGGCTTCACTCATACACACATTATATACACAATAATAAATAAATAAATGATTGATAACATTACTTGTTTATACCTAAGTTGTTCTATTTACCAATAAAGACTCAGGAGTCAGATTTTGGGATAAAAAAACCTGCTAGATCAGAGAAGTAGAGAAGGAACCAGCTAAATTTCCATTCTGTCTAGAAACCCAGCAAGAGAACATCTCTCCACTCTGTCCCAAACCAAATAAAGCCCATGAATCTCTAAGTCCCTTCAGACTCCTTCCTGTGTGTCTCTCTTTGTCCATCTTCCCAGGTCCTCAGTACTGTCTATGGCTAATTCTTGTCATCTAGTCACTGGCTCCATTCCCTGACCCAAAGTTAATTTATTAACACAGTCTCAGAGTTTCACAGTGTGCTCAAATATCCTACAGCATCTCTCCCATTTAATCTAACATAATGTCTGGTTCATTGACAAACTTGGAGAAAGTACTCTATTATCTATCCCATCTTCGTGAGTCTAAAGTTTTATACCTGAACCACTTTCTACCTAAAAAATATCTTTTTAGACCTTAAAGCATTTTCATAGATTAACAACTGAAGCTTTTATGTCTCTCAACCTTATAAACTTTACATCTCTTTTGTGAGTTTCTTTTCTGAATTTGGTATGAAAGAAAACAGTATAACTATCTGGTCTTCAACCCCCACCAGAGACTGAAAAGGATAAAATATCAAGTAGACAGGTAGTGCAGAGCAAGCGACTTCCAAAACTATAGACGTGACAGAGACAGCTGGCTGCCTGGATAGTTACCTCTGGTTCCTCTGCAATGTTGGGGCATCCATCTTCAGCCTACAGGCCTAGAATATTTGACAGATTTTTCTGTGAAGCAGGAATTTTGAAGGACTGACCTATCATGTCTTGGCAAAGTTCAGCAGGCACCTTCCTTTGTGTACTGCTTGTCCAGTTTGAACAGAATACTGTTAGAGGTTGAGGCAAGGGTGGTTTCTTGCCCAGTATCTTTACCATATTGAAAGCAAATTCCACATGGAAGTTCTTCAATGTCCATTATCCTTTTTTGATGTAGATTGGTGTTACCAGGAGCAGATGTATCTCACTGTCATGAAAAGTCTTATGTTTTTAAAACATCTTAAACGGCATATTCTGTAGTTCTCTGAAGTGTTTGAAGACTACCTATCTAAAATAAACAAGGCTAAATATTGCTTATTTCTTTCTACATGTAACCCTTACTACAAATTTGATTGTTATCTTAATTATCCTAAACAGTTATTAATAGTAGTTTTCAAGGACTAGAATTTTATATTACAATTTTAAATGAGTTGAATTGGTATAGTACTTTATAGTATGTTGACTATACTTAAAACCCTAAATTTGTATTGATATGTGAAAATCCATACCAATGTAAAATATTTGAGACTAGTAATTGCTTTGTAGTCTGAAAGTAGATTCAACAATCAGCCCTTTTATCCTATCATTCCTGTATACCCCCTTTTTTCTTTTCAGAAAGTGATCCCCAAATCTAACTTCCTTTGATTAATTTCATTCCTGACCAAGACCAGTAACTACTTGGAATCAACCCCCCTAAACAATGGCAAACATAGTTCACTGAATGACAAAAATCACTCACCCACCTCTTGGGAATGTGGGTGTTATATTCTTAAAATTAGTTCCTGGTGTCTGGGGGGGTGTGTGTGACAGCATCATCAGGGTACCCTGAAAAAGTTGGGATAATGGTCAAGTCCTGGGAGAACTAGCTTTATCATTTGTCGTTCAGTCTCGGTGTGATGGGAAAGTGCAGAGCTTATCTGAAGTCCTGTCTGGAGTAGTCTACCAGACTGGACTATCTTAGCTAACAGCTTTGAAGTTGCCCTGAGCAGATTTTAGTCCAAAGCTGATCTTTGATTGATTCAAAGTTAATTCTGTTCACACAGTCTCAGATTTTCACAGTGTTATTAAATATCCCATAACAATTGGTCTTATAATGACGCATACTGTGTCATTTACATTTTCCTCCTCACTCTGCTGCATCTAGGGGGATTTCTTCTTTACTCTTTGTTCTATGTAGGCCATGCATTTCCCCATCAAATGGCATTTACTTGCTGTTGCTTTTCTTTCTTATAGCAGTGTTTTAATTTTGTTTTGTTTTATTTTTTTGTTTGTTTTGGCAGTAGGCAGAATAATGGCTGCTTCAAAATGTCTGTGCCTTGTACAGAAGAGATGACTTAATGGTTAAGGGCACTTGTCCTTTCAGGGGACCCAGCATCCTCATGGTGGTCCACAGCCATCTCTAAGTTGCAGGGGCTCTGATGCCCTCTGCTGATGCCTCACTTGCTGATTTTGATGATAAAGGGCTACAAGTCAGGGCATGCATTCACTCCTAGAAGCTCCCAGTAGTGAGGGAGGAAATGGGGAGTAGGTCTTAACAAACACAAGGTTTGAATTCTGCCAACAATTTGAAAAAGCTTGAAAGTGGATTATCTCTCAGTGTGTTGAGATCAGAGTCTGGGGGCAAGGAAGGTAGGTTGCTAATAAACTGCTGTCCAACACGTAGCCCTCCAGTTCAATACCCATCGTGACAAAAATAACAAAAACTCCCAAATTCCCAGCTTAGGTTGATGGACACTGCAGTCTTCAATGCAAGCCAGGAGTGCCTAGTCTATCTAGGGAGGTAACACAATTCTGGAAATAAAAAGTTATGGTGCTTTAAATCAGTTTGTATGGTTTTTTTTTTTTTTTTTTTTTTTTTTGTGATGCCAGCATAAGCTTTATCTTATTCATGTTTCTGTCTCGGTATGACTCCTCAGATCCTTTCCCAAGTATGCTGCTTGATGTTGATGACCCCAGACCTATTCCACATGCTCTCATTTTATTCCCATGCAGATTGCTTTTGGAACATTTATCACAATGTGTCAGTATTTATTTAACTTTTTTTTTCCTTGTCTGTCTTCCCCATCAGAATATAATGCTGGGAAGACAGTGCCTTTTTAGAATATTGAAAAAAGCACAGCAAGGATATTGGTGGGGAGGATAGATTGTCAGTAAGAATAAAGCTTTTAGCTCGGGTTTGAAATAGGAAAAACTCACCTCCTTTTCAGACAGCATCTCATTTTTGTAGCCTAGGCTGGCTTTGAACTCACGACAGTCCTCCTCTATCAGCCACATGAGTGCTGAGATTTCAGGAGTGAGCTGCCATGCTCAGCTCTAAAAAAAAGCCAGGTGATGACTGATGGTGGCAACCAGGGACATTTGGGAAGTTTTAGTTTATTTACTGTTGCATTGATAATGAATACTTGTCACGTGTTTCATAAGGACATCAAAGTTTTCACTTACGAATGCTTTGTCTTACTGCACCTCTCTCTGCTTTGAAGATTTTCCCTCTAGAGTCTTCCCTTAGTTTACTTCTCTTAGTTGACCCAACAATTATTTATATTTTGCCTTTTGTGTCAACATTATAAAAGAGAAAGAGTTTATATGGAGACATGGTAAATGCTATGTTCTGGGATGGCTCACTGTCATATCCCCACAGTGAGCTGTATCTTGGGGGAGAGAAATCTCCCATGTCAGTTTTCTCCTCATGTATTGTCCTCATGAGAGTGACAGTTAATTGTGGATTTCTGGTGTTAGGGGTTCTTGGTTATAAACATAGCCATGGAGTTCCTCTGTAACTGACTGCATGTGTTATACGGTGTCTCAAGTATACATGTTAATCTTCTATTAAAATCATTAATTTTTCTTTTTTAAAACCAGTAGGTTTTAAAGTCTGTTTGTAAGAATGCTAATAAGAAAGTGAAAGAAGATAAGAGAATTGAAGGGTGATTGTTGTTTTTTTTTTTTACTTCATGTATCCTTTATGAAAATACCAAAGGAACTATCAGATTTATTAAGTGGTTCATATTATATTGTACCTTTTGTAGCATGTTTGGAAAGACTAAGAATTTAGTTTTTAAAATGTATTTATTAGCTGGGTAGTGGTGTCATGCACCTTTAATCCCAGCACTTGGGAGGCAGAGGCCGTCTGATCTCTGTGAGTTTGAGACCAGCCTGGTCTACAAGAGTGAGTTCCAGGACAGGCTCCAAAGCTACAGAGAAACCTTGTCTTTAAAACTCCCCAAAAATGTGTTTATTATTTTTTATGTACCTAGGTGTTTGTGTACATGCATGCATGTGTACCATGTGTGCTAGGTACCCAAGGGAGCCAGAAAAGGGGTCAAATTCCCTGGTCCTAAAGTTATAGATGGTTGTTAGGTGTCATGTGGATGCTGTGTACTGAACTTAAGTCCTCTGCAAGAACAGTCAGTATTCTTAACTATTGAGCCATTTCTCTATCCCTAGAAGTTATTTTTTTAAATCTAAGTAATTGTTAGGTTATTTGAAATTTGTAGACTGACATTTAGTTCAATATTTAATGAGTACTTTGTTTGTACTATTTGTTGTGGATGGTTAGGAAATTTTATTTATTATTAAAACTTGTTTTTTTCCCACTTGTAGTTCTAGGACAAATGGGAAATAAGCAGCATTACATAAAGTGTAGAACATAATCCATTAAAAAGAAAATTAGGAGATTTCTGCTCTGTCTTAGACGTACAGCCAAAGAGGCTATTAAAATATCACCTCTGAAAGTGTTCAAGTGGCAGAATTCCAGGCTGCTGCCCAAATTCCCTTTATATGAGAAGAGGCCTTCACAAGGAGAAATGGTACTGAAGACAGAGGTTAAAGGAGGGACTGAGCGTGTTGCTGAGTACTCATTGATCCTTTGTGGATGAAAAGGGACATAGGAACATTTCAGTCTGAAGCTGGCCGTGGCTCAGGCCTGTAATCCCAGCACTTTTGAGGCTGAGGCTGGAGTTGAAGCTTAGACAGAGCCCCACAGTGAAGTGTTAGTCCAGCCTAGTCTACAGAGCTAGTTTTAGGGCAGGCTCCAAACCCTGTCTCAAAAAACAATCATAAAACAAAAAAACCCCACAAATATGTTAATTGTTTTTATACAAAAAAAGATTTTGAGAAAACTTTGCTTTGTTTCTATGGATATATCCAAGTTGCTGAAGGGAGGTAGTTGAAACTTGAGTGTATTATCAAGAAAGCAGTGACATAAACTACCCACTTAACTCTTGGGGCTAACAGGGAGTCAGGCTCTCATGTAGCCCAGACTGACCTTAGATTTGCTATGTAGTCAGTGTTGACTTTGAATTCATGAGCTCTTTTTTGCTTCTGCTTCTCAAGTGCTGGGATTGTAGGTGATTGATTGCTCAGCTGTATTCACCCATTAATTCATCATCACTCACATTCTCTGTTAAAGAGTAAGTCAGTCGTTTAGAAACTATAGTTGTGGATAGGAACTTAAAGTAGGTGAAATTTGTTTTGATTTCCATAATTACCACAAATATCTTTTTAGATCTGTTTGCTTTTCTGATAGATAAAATTGTTCCTGTGATTCCAGTAATGCCCTCCCTCCCCATATCCCCCTCTCTTCTTTCCTTTTCCTTGTTTCTGGAGTCAGTGTTTTGCTGCATAGGCAGGCTGGCCTTGAACTCATGATCCTTTTACTCAGCCTTCTGAACATGTGGTTATAGGCATGCACTACCACACCCAGAAAGAGAAGAACCAATTGTTCTTGAGCCTAAGTAATTTTTAAGTCCTATTCAGAATACACTTTGATGGTATAGGGGCATCATTTGTTACAGTGCCTGGTACTTTGCATTTGCTAGACTTTTACTAAAACTTCTATTTAAAATTTATTTTATTTTGTGTGTATAGGTTTTTGCCTGTATGTATGTCTATGTACTATATGCATGTCTAGTACCTGTGAAACCCACAAGATGGTGCTGGATACCCTGGAACTGGAGTTACAGACAGTTGAGATCTGCCATGTGCTGGGAATTGAACCCGAGTCCTCTGGAAGAGCAGCCAGTGCTCTTAACTGTTGAGTCATCTCCTCAGTTCCTCACTACAGATTCTTTGAAGGATGTGATTATGTGTTAGTTTTTCATATCCCTGTCACTTCCTGTGTTTAGGCTGCCTGCTTAATTTTAGGAGACTCTTTAAGAATTATAGATAAGAGCCAAAATAATGACACTAATGTAGCCACTCTGTTTCCAAGATGGGAAGTTCTAGGATGTTGGAGATGGGTGTAGAAACTCAGGTTTTGTTTTTCTTTTTAATTTCGACAATAATTAAGTGAAAAAATTTGAGGCAAATACTGCAGTGATTCAGTTTTTTTTTGTTGAGACAACACGGATAATGTGTATGGTTCTAGAAGGGATTACTAGGAGGGAAAGCAGCAAGTCCATCTCAAATCTATCAGAGTAAAATGTAACATTAGTTCATTAGTTCAGGACCTATCAATTTCAAATTCTATTTCTCTGTCTGAAATTATAAAATAAACTGGAAGTGGTAAGAGTCAACACATGGATGTTTAAATATGGTAATTGGTTAATCAAGACTAGCAGAGAAACTGATGCAGTGTACACTTAGAACCTGGGAGGCCTTTGCTGCTTCTGTCCCTGCATTCCTCCTCTTCTCTTCCCTTGCACTTACTGTTCTAGCCATGAAAAATGCCAGATACTTGAAGTCTAATAAGAAAGTGTTCAGATGATGAAATTGAGAACTCATATTTAAACATTTTCAAAGAGTTCTGACTCCACATTCTTACAAGGTTTGGCGTTTATGTCACTGTAGCATAAAAGCAAAACACAAATGATTCATCAAATCCTGGCGTTGCAGGAAAGCTGTAGATTAGAAGGAAACACCTAAATGCAGGCCCCATGCTTCTTTTCAGGCTAGCACATAGCTCAAACCTGAACCACAGTTGTGATTGTTTGCAGCTCGCCCATTGCCTGGGGTGTTATTTTAAGAAAGCAGAAGCAGCATCATTTGCACGCTCCTTATAGGCACACACATTGACCCTAGGTTTCTGGCTCAGTGTTTCAAAAGTGAAGTCAAGATGAAGAAGATCCACTTGCTTCTCTGGGGAGCCCTGGCTGTTTTTGTCAAGGTCATCCTTGTGTCTGGTAGGTGGTACCTATACCATAAAGTCAGGTAAAAGGGGAAATAAAGAGCAGACTGGGTCTTAGGTATAAAGAGTTAACTTTATGCTTTGGCTGACTTGATGGACAGCTGCCTTCTAATCTTATTAGGCAGTGTTATATACATAGACAATGCTCATTGTATTATTTGTTCTTTTTTTCATCTGTTTAGATACTTCAGTGTATAGCATAAGAGAGGTGAAATAATAACTTGGTAATTACGATATAGAATATATTTTGATTTTATCTTCCTAGAGAAATGGAATTAGTTTCAACAACTTTCTTACATCATAATACTTTAAAAATGTTTAGTGTTATTCTTGATGTGTGAATGTCTGATATTTTGTTTTTTATCTTCAAGACAACTGTATCAAGGGACATATTCTTAGTAGAGAAGCATATTCTTTTTTTAAGACAGAAATGAAATTGAGTATAATCACATTATATTTTATGAATAACATGAATAATACACTTCAAATATAATATTTAAAATATAAAATACTAGTAGCAAAGCATATGTATATATAAACATTAATGTTTTCAAACATGTTTATATATCTGTAAGCATGTCTATATAAAATAAATGTAGCTATATATAAAATAGCTATTCATCTCCTGTTTTTTTTTGAGCTAGGCTCTCACTGTGTAGACCAGGATGATTTCAAAATCCAAATTCTTCTGCCTCTGACTCCCCAGCACTGGGGTTGCAGGTATGTTCCATCTTACCTGGCCAGCTATACCTTATTGAACTATGTATTATGGTACTTTGTACATACAGGCAAACTATAAAGGTTAAAGGGTCAGGACAGACATCATTCTATTTGGAGACCTAATTAATCCTGAAAGTTAGCTCCCAAAGTAGAGAGAACTGAACTGAGATTCAGTCCTAATGCTAATAACTGTTTCAAATGTTATAAGATCACTGTTATTGCATTTGCAATTGTTTGAAGAACAATGTGTTAGTATGCTATTCATAAATTATTAATAAACCATCAGAAACAAATCTGCACGGTACTGAGAAAGAAATGTCAGAGGGCAATTTCAGATAATGACATAACACTTATTAATATTCTAAAAGGGACAAAACAATTCAAGTGGTGCTCTTCTCTTCCTCATGTCTGTGTCCATAACTCTTAAATGCTTCCCTTAATGAAATATACATGAGCATGTCATATCTGATCAAAGATATACATCGAGTTAAGAAAATTACTTCATTAGGAAGTATTAAACAGAAAACAGTCACACTCTATAAGCATGTTTATTTCCTTTCCGGAAATATAAGACAAAATAACAGTCTTGGGAGAAAAGATGCTTATTCCAATACAATTTAAGGGGAACAGTTTTTTACAGGAAGAAATGAGAGTTCTGGAATAATTCAGTATTTCCAGTTGGATTTATAAATACTTTGTATTTGCTTTCAACATTTGGTTGAGGAATAGTGTAGATTTCTGTTTTATCTTTCATATTGGTGTTTATCACTGATTTTTACTAGATGACATCATTAGATAGTCATCAGAATTCCTTCGGTCTAGCTTCTCATTAATTTTTACAATGAAGAAAAAGAAAATTCTTTTTAGATTATATTTAGATTTCCTTTGCTCTTTTAGATTAGGAAAGAAAACAAATAGAAAGACTGGGACTGATGAACAATAAAAATTAATAAAAGTTAAAGTTTTTGATCCAGGGATAATGGTGCCACATGGTGGCAGGGCATGGAGAATTCATAACGCTCCACAGCTGCAAAGTGAGTTTCAGGATATCCTGGCCTACAGTGTTTTATTTATTCAGACAAAAGAAACAAATTAACTTATCTTAAAACATATGTCCTTTTTTTGGGAGACAATATCTCTTTTTGTAATGCAGACTGTCCTGGAATTTACTAGGTAGCCCAGGCAGGCCTTGAATTTCCTGTCCTCTCTCCTGAATTTTCCAAGCACTGGGGTTGTGACCTGCACTACAACACCCAGGACAGCATAGAATTTTGTTTTCCATTTTCATGATATATTTTACATTTCCAACCCAAGGTGACAATGGAAAGACCATCCTTGCTGACAACAAATGCATGTGTACCCGAGTTACTTCCAGGATCATCCCGTCCCCTGAGAATCCTAATGAGGACATTGTGGAGAGAAATATTCGAATTGTGTATGTGATATTGACATTTCTTTTCTTTTCTCTTGTAAGCAGATACTTTGTGTTGTTAAGTAAGCCGATACTTTGTGTTTCTTTTCTTTTTAAAGGAAATCCTGCAGGGTTTTCTGAAACAGCTTCCTATAGCAGGGTGGGGTCTGAAAAGGGGTCTGCTTTGTTTAAATGTAGTGTCTTCAATGTCCTTTTGACGTGGAACATCTTTAAAGAGATTGACTCATGACTTAACTGAATTTGAATTTCGTTAATAAGCTTGAGAAAACTTTACAGAAGTTGGGGGCAGAAACAAAGGGAATCAGAGGTTCTTACTTAGTCACCAACATGCCAGTTTATATGCAGTGATTTCAGTTTGAATCAGAACTTTCGGTTATTCTTAATCAGCTTGAACTGCAACTTCAGAAAGTGGTAAACACCCTATTTTTGTTCCAGAATTATTGACTATTGAGTATTTTATATTGTTTTCATAATGGCAGATTAATTAAAACTGATGAATTGACTTTTGACTCATAAATTACTCAGAGCTGTTCAGTTCATTTCACATATAGCTCAGACTTATATACTTGGAAACTCTAAATCAATAGCAAGAATACTGATAATACTTGAGAAATGAGATTTCTGCTTGATCTGATCAGTGACAAATTTTCCTTGTTAAATACTCCCACCTTAATAGTTTTATCCAATCAAATACCTCTTGTAGGAACATAGCAATCAATTTTAGGTATTAGTGGGGAAAGTATGATGTTAAAAAAAAGTCTGGCTGTATCAGTTTGTAACTGTGTACTCTCACAAATGATCAAATTATTTGTCTACTCCAATTGTAAAATTTCTCATCTTTAAATAGAAGAAAAATGAACCTACTTCCAAGGATTATTATTTTAAAAAACTGAGAATATCTGTTCTTTTTAAAGTTGTATAATTCCTGTTACATAGTTAACTATATGTCTGTTAACATTGTGTCACTGTTCTGATAAAATGCCTTTGGTGCTTTCCCCAGTAGTGTTATTAGTATTGTTATAAATGTGTGGTGCCTCCTTACACAGCTCAGTGTAATTCTTCAGATTATTCACTCTATTTACTTTGTGTTACAAACAAACAAACAAACAAACAAACAAACACATACCCACACACCCAGGAACCCTATAGTGTATCTTCTTTCCCCACATTTACAGTGTCCTAGCTGTTTTTACATCTTTCACATTCTGTGTTTATATCTACTGGGTCCTCTGTTCAAGAGTTATTTCTGCCATCCCTTTTAGCTTTTAGCTTGGTTAACCCTTCTTCAGTCTGGGTGTCTTAGCCATTGATTCTCATGGGAAGTTTTCAGAAACAGCTCCTTTTAGCAGGGAGGGGTCTTAAAGGGGATTGCCTTGTTTAAATGTAGTGTCTTAAATCCACTTTAATGAGATTGAATGAGATTATTAAATGAAGTTGAATTTTGGTTCTCTCTCTCTCTCTCTCTCTCTCTCTCTCTCTCTCTCTCTCAAGGGGTGAGCTCAAAATGCAGTTCCGCATTACCACAAATTATGCAGTTTTCTGAATTTGGGGAAATTGCAGGGGTAAGCACATCTGAGTGCAATTAAGTTGAATTTTGTTAACAAGCTGAAGCAGTTTTACAGAAGTTGAGGACAGAAGTTTTCACTCAGATCTTGTTCACAGAACTCATTGGAATTTATAAATTCTCACAGAGACATGCAATTTAAGGGAATTAGTCTACGGCATTACACATAGACCATATTGAAGGACCACTTACGTTTGAATCCGCAAGTGGACAATTGTTTAAGTAGGCTTCAATGCTTTTCTAATCCATCTTTTACTTGTACTGTTCATTGAAATCAAATAATTTACTTACTTTGTGATACTTTGCCTGACATGTATTGATGTTTCCTGTTATTATTTTTTTCCCCGAAAGGATATTGCCATTGCTGTGTCATTATGGTATCATTCCCAAGTCTATCACTTACTGTAATGGTGTGGCTTTATGGAAGTAATGTGTTTAATTTGAACCTTATTCCTAAGCTGTGAAAAAATGACAATCTTGTTTAGATATATACATATTTTGGGCTTAGACTATATTATATAAACTTATCTGAGAACAGTGTTTGGCTCACAGTAGATCCTTATAAATGTTTATTTCCCTGTAATTCCCATCATTTAAAACATTTTCCTGAGTTAATGAGATAGATGGCTCACTGCATACAGGCATTTGCTGCTAAGCCTGACAACTTGGATTTGCTCTCCAGGACACTGAGTGGTGGAAGGAGAGGATTAACTCCCACAGTTACCCTCTGACCTCTACATGTCCTGTGGCATGAGCACACTCTGCGTCAACACATACATATAAGTAAACAAATGTTAAAAAAAAAAACCTTTTCTAATATCACAAGAGCCTTTATAATCAAATCAAAATCATAGGTAAATTTACTCATTAAAAAATACTTTGTTTAGTGAATAGCCCATGTTTAGGTTAGTACTGGGAATACAATATAAATTATATAAAGTAGTCCATGCTGAACTGGCAACAGTGACACACTGAAAAGTCTCAGCATTTGGGACATGGAAGCAAAAGAATCAGGAATTCAAGGTCATCCTTTGCTACAAAGTTAAGCTTGAAGCAAACCTGAGCTATATGAAATACCTTCTTAATGCCCAAGTAATAAAAACTACACCAAACAGTCCCTCCAAAACAAAAGAGCAAAATGAAAACACAATAAAACCTATACCCAAACAAAAACAGACACCCCACTCCCAACACAAATCATAAAATAATATTGCTCCCGGCGGTACTACATGAATATGGTGCACACAGACATATACCCAAACAAAATACCTATCACATAAAATAAATGAATAAAAATAATTTATAATTTATGTCTTTGAAAATTATAGGTAGCATCTTTTTTGTTCATTCTACAAGCAATGAACACCTTCTACACACCACACATGTAGTCGTATATAGCTTAGGAAAACAACTAGATCATAGACAAGAAACTGGTAAAGTATAACAAATTATACCCGAGTAATAGTTTACAATTGAGTGAAGTCATGTAAGTACTGTTATAATTAAATAGTAAAGACTAATTCCTCAAGACTTTACTACCAGAAACAACAAGATTTGTATTTATTATTTTGCTGTTTTCTTTCTTTTTCTTTTTTAGCGTGCCTCTGAACAACAGGGAGAATATCTCAGATCCCACCTCTCCCCTGAGAACGAAATTTGTGTACCATTTGTCGGACCTGTAAGATTTTCTTTCATATTTACTTATGTTAAAATTAATTACTTTTAATTAACTTTATTAATAATGATATTTCTGAAAATACAGTTGGATATAAACATTGATAAATGTCTGACCTTTTAAATACACTGATCTTATGTTAATGATTAGGTACCAAAACTTCATAAAACTTGGCCATAGGAAAATAGTAGCAGTAACTTTATTCCAAAGAAGAAATTACTGGTTTTTTTTTGTACAGAAGGAGCCGATTTATCTATATATTTAAATAAGTAATTTTAGGTCTTAGCATTCATGTGTTTCTTTTCAGGTGATAGAATCCAATGTTAAACAGTTAAAAAAAAAAGTTTCTCACTGAGCATGGGCGCAGATGCCTTTAATTCTAACACTCTGGAGGAAGACACAGGAAGATCTCTGAGTTCAAGGGCAGCCTGGTCTACAGAGTTCCAAGACAGCCAAGGCTACAAAACCCAAAAAATTCCCTCAAGAGGATGGTGCAGGGGCAGGAGGACTAATGGTTTTAGGCCAGCATGAGCAATATAGTGAGACCCTGTTCTCTCTAAATGTATCTGTATGTACATGTATAGCAATATATATATATATGTATATATATATATATATATACATATACATACACACACACACACACACACACACACACACACACACACACACACACATTCCTCTTGTCACTACTAAGTTCATTGAAAGAAGAATCTAGCACAGTGGAAGCTTCTGAATAGTATAGGTAAGATGGTTGTATCATCATATCATTAATTATATTGCTTATTTTCAAGTACTTTTTGTACATGAAATACTAAAGTATTTTAAAAAGTATTGTTTGTTGTGCACATGATTAGGTGTGGAAAGACTCATTGTTTATTGTAGGTTAGAGCTGCAAGAACTAACGGATGTTAGATAAACCTTTGCAGTGACTTGTATATTGAGATAACATTTACTGGAGGATTTCTACTGCATGTTTTTTTCAGCTGTAAGAAATGCGATCCTGTGGAAGTGGAGCTGGATGACCACATCGTTACTGCCAGCCAGAGTACTATCTGCAGTGAAGACAGTGTTGTTCCAGAGACCTGCTACATGTATGACAGAAATAAGTGTTATACAGCTATGGTCCCACTTATGTATCGTGGTGAGACCAAAATGGTGCCAACAGCCCTGACCCCTGATTCTTGCTACCCTGACTAGTTTGAGTCATTCTCACTATGCAACTCTCTCTTTAGGGGCTCTCCACTTGAACCCAGAAGTTATACTCACTGCTCATTAATTTGAAACCAGGATTTTTTCTTTTTGGATGGTATAAAACTAACATTCCCTTTAAATAGTTAAAATATCAACATTACTGTCATTATAATGTAATTCTCAATTCTCAGTACTAAGTCCTCATGTCTGCCTGAGGAGGTATTTTCAAGAGTTCATTTCCTAGAGCTTAAAAAATGTAAACAAGGTGAGAAAGTAAAATTCCAAGAGTAAAAATTAAGAGGCTTAATTAAATTTTCTTTCCTATTTTGCTGCGGAGAGCTGGAGCTTCTGCACATTCTGTCTATTATCGTAATGTCTCACTGTGTAGAGAAAACATGCACATAAACACAGGGCAGTTACATATCTTCACCAGAAGTTGAAAAGGACACATTTTGAGATTATTTACTAATATTTGCAAAACCAGTTTGCTGAAAGTGATATAATTTGATACACAATTGAAAAAAATGTATTTTGATATAACACATAGACTTGGCACTAGATTTTTATTTTGATAAAATTTTTGACAATCAGGCTATTGTCTAAAATTCTTAGAGTAATCTTTTGTATTACAGCTGAATCTAATGAAATTTGTATTCCTAAATATGTATTCTCTAGCACAGTTTGAATAATTAAATAGATTCCTAAGCATATCCCCGTGTGGAATAATTTGTTGGAAAAAAGTTTGCTTGTGTTTAACTTCTTACATGTAACAAATATAATTTATTGTTGGCAAACAGTTTGTAAGATGATGTAATGTTGCATTCATCACTAAGTTTATCTGAGTACATACTTGAGAAATCATTTTCATTTCACATTTAAAATTAAGTACAGAGGTGGGTCCATAGCACAGAGTACCCTATGGAAGCAGGAAGTGTACTGAGGTGCAAGACAAGTTGCTTATCATGTTTAAGGCCTTGAGTTTGATGTCCAGTACTGCAAATGGAAGAAAATATGCCTCCTCAAAATAAAACAAAACCAAGTAAAATAAAACAAAACTAAAATACAAAGAACTTTATTCAGCTTTATCAAAGTAGAAAGCCCGTACATAAAAGGTAGAGCTATTTCAAAGTAATAACTGGTCACATACAAAGAAACCTGTGGTGGAAGGCCCTGGCCAATTGATGTATTTATCTAAGGGAATTATGGCAGTAACTCCTGATTCAGAAGTCCAAGTAAAAACTTCTGACCTGGGAACAGTGGGGTGGACTTTCCAGGTCTAGGTTGTATGACAACTGTGTATATTAGTCTAGTAGGTAACTGTAATGGCCCAAGTTGAAATACAAACTCTTAAGTGGCCCAAGTAACACCAGGCAAGGTAATTCAACTTCAGATAATTTCTTCTTTTAAAAATGGAATTACAAATAACTATCCCATAGATTTTTTTTATAAGAATGATGATATATCCTATATATGCATGTGTTTATATGTCATTTAGTATAGTTGTCATAGTAGTTAGCACTAGTCAGTAAATTGTGGTCATTACTATGTGTGAATTTTCTTTTGGCTCATCTTTCTGCCAAGGCAACACACTAGGGAATAACACAAGTATGTGTTGTGGTTCTTAACTTCAGAGAGCATGAGAATAACAAGGAGGACTCAGGAGAGTAGTTACTAAGTTTCTCCCTCCAAAAGATGCTGATTAAGTAGTTTTGTGGCCTGGAAGCTGGGGAACTTGCAACTCTTACAAATTTGCAAGTTCTGCTGCTATGGGAGACAGTGCAACCATAGCATTAGGATTATGAGCCTTTACTTCCACCTAGTGGTTGGGTTACAAAGTACAATAATTGTGAGTTTTTAAATATGCAGCCTCCCTTAATTTTCATAGAATATGAAGAGTTCTATTCTTTCCAAGTAGCACATCTAATTTTTTTTGACAATTACCTTTATTTATTTAGTATGTGTCTATGAAAACAAGAATATGATCCATATATGTATGTGTGCACTTGTATTCACTTAGGATAGCTGTTGTAGTAAATAACACTTTGACAGTCCCAACTCCCCACAGTTATGGACTGTACCCCCCAACTATGAACCAGCTTCTTTTCTTATGTTTCTGATATTCTTAATACTGTCATCTTGACAGGACCTAGAGTTACCTAGGAGATAATCTCTAGGCAGGTTTCTGAGGGAGTTTCTAATGTGGGTGGCATTACCCCACAGCTTGGAATCGTAGACTGAACAAAGAGAAGAAAGTAACTGAGTACCAGCATCCATGGCTCTTTGCTTCCTGAATACAAATGTGATGATGCTCTTGACAGACCCCAGGCCTTCCCTGACATGTTGGACTGTGCCTTCAAACTGTGAACCAAATAAACTACTTATTTCAGAGCGCCAGAAAGTAACAGATACAGAAAAATTGGCACTGAGTTGTGAGCATGTGGCTGTGATGGTTCAGAGGTTTTTGAAGCTGATATGCAGGAGAAATGTGGGAGAGTTTGGAGATACAGGCTAGTGAAGCCTTGAATGCTATACACTGAATTTAATAGATTATTCTGGGGAGAGTTGTGATGGTCAGACTGCCAGGAGAAATGTGAACAGTGTGTGCCTCTCATGAGATTTCAGAAGGGAAAATTTTGTTGAGAACTAGTATAAAGTTTATTCACACTACATTCTAGAATACAATGTGACTGCCTTCTGCCAGTGTCCTGGAAATTTGAGTGAGACTGAATTAAGAAATAATAGACTAAGTTGGTTGGTAGAGGAAATTTCAAAACAACATAGCATTCAGGCTGTGGCTAGCTTATTGATTAGTGTTCTTATTGAGGTTTACAGTGAGCAGGAGTATCTAGTGGAACACAAAGATGAAAAATGTGCATTTTGTTGAGGAAAGGAGTGTGAGAGAGTTCATAAAAGTTGTCAACAAAAAACAAAGAAAGCAGCTGTAATTGTTAAAGAGTTAGCACAACTAAGGGAAGACCTCACACTTTGCATTGGGACAATAGGAAAGGTATTTTGATAGCATGACCACGCCCATCAAAGACTTCATCCTGTGAAATGTAAATTCATTTGAATGGATACAACTGAGACCTAGAATGCAGCTGAAAGGCTCACTTCTTGAAAACAACCCCCTAGGTTCAGCCTCCAAGGTACACAGAGGCCACTGCAACTGTACGAGAAGGGAGCTTATAAGAGAAGGGAACCAAACTACATCTTGAGCTGGCCTAGAACATGACAACATTATCTATATGCATCTGGATCTGCAGGCTGGACAAAATGCATGAACTACAGACTCATGGAGGCTAACACCAAGATTTTGAAAAGCTGATGTGTGTGTATGGTAGGGTTAGATTCGCTGCAAGGAGAATCCTGGAAGCCTTTTCTTTGACTCTTATTTAGAAGCTGTGAAGGTGACACCTAAGTAGCAATGGGGACCTCAGGATGTTGAAGATGCCAGGGTCTTGGGAAGTTGAATGCACAGAGTGGAGTCCCCATGAGAGATATCACATGTACTGTGGGTTGTAGAGCTGTAGGAGTGGCACTACCGAACACTGCTGAAGGTGCCACCGAAAGTCCCAGATGCTAGACATGCAGCTCTAGGATTTGTACCTTCCCATTCTAGGATTTGTTCTTGCTTGGTTCAGTCTTTCCTTGCTGTGCCTCCATTCCTTACCTTTGGAACAAGCATGTTAATTCTATGCCATTTCCTGTTGGAAGTATTTAATTTTTTTTTTTTTTTTTTTTTTTTTTTTTTTTGACACAGAGATCGTTTTGTGGGACTGGAGAGGTGGCTCAGTTGTTAAGAGTGCATTATTACTTTTAAAGAGGATGTGAATTTTATCCCCAGCACACATGCCATGTGGTTCACAACTCCCTACAATTCTAGGGGATCTGATCTCTGTCCTCTGCAGGTACTCAGCACACACATAACATGTGCTCACACAAATGGGGCGCGCGCACGCACACACACACACACACACACACGATTAAAAGTAATTTCATCCAATTACCTACAATTTTCATGATATCACTTTTCTTTATAACTGAGTAATATTCCATTGTTTATATGTAGCAATTTCCAGTATCCATCTATTGAAGGACATTCAGGTTGTTTTCATTTTCTGGCCATTGTGAATAGGGTGGCAGTGAACATACCTGGGCAAGTGTCTGCAGGTTCCCATCCCTTTGGGCATTTGCCAAGGAGTGGTATAGCTGGGTCATATGGTAGATTCATTTCTAGGGTGTTTTCTTTTTCTTCCCCCCTTTTCTTTTTCTCTTGCTTTCTTTCTTCCTCTCCCTCTCTCCTCTCCTTCTCTTCCCTTCCCCTCCCTTCCCCTCCACTTCCCCTCCCCTCCCCTCCCCTTCCTTTTCCCTCCCCTCCCCTTTCCTTCCCCTCCCCTTCCTTCCCCTCCCCGCCTCTCCCCTCCCTGTGCTAGCTAGTTCTATATCAACTCAACAAAACTATATTTATCTGGAGGGGATTTTGGGGGGCTGGAGAGATGGCTCAGAGGTTAAGAACACTGGCTGCTCTTCCAGAGATTAGAAGTTATCCCAGCAACCACATGGTGATTCACACCATCTGTAATGAGATCTGGTGCTCTCTTCTGACCTACAGGAATACATGCAGACAGAACACTGCGTACATAATAAATATATCTCAAAAAAAGAAAGAAAGGAAGAAAGACAGAAAGAAAGAAAGAAAGAAAGAAAGAAAGGAGGGGACTTCAATGGAGAGTATGCCTTCATAATATCCCCCTTTTTGGCATTTTATTAATTGTTGATTGATAGGGAAGGGTCCAACCCATTGTGTGTGGTACCATCCTTTTGATGGTGGTCCTGGGTTCTATAAGAAAGCAGGCTAAGAAAGCCACAAGGAACAAGCTTGATAACAGCACTTCTGCATGGCCTCTGCATCAGCTTCTGTCTTCAGGTTCCTGCCCTGTTTGACTTCCTTTGATGATGGACAGTGAAGTAAGTGTAAGTCAAATAAACTTCTTCCTCCCCAAATTCCTCTGCATGTTGCTTTGGTCATGACCAAAGCAACTTGGGTTCCATCATAGCAATAGTAACCCTAACTAAGACAATTGCAGTTATTAGTTTGTGTTCTTAGTTGAGCTTTGTGTTTTCTTAAATAATAACTTCATTTGTTTTCCTCTTCAGCTCAGGTTATTTTAGTATTCTGTTTAGGGTCCCTTTTTTTTTTTTGTAAGGTATGAATTTTTTAGGGTGTTTTTAACATGGAAGTCTTTCTCCTCCAGTCATGGCAGATAGTTTTGCTGGGTTCAGTAGTCATGGTCTTTTAGAACTTGGAGTGCATTGCTCCAGGCTTCTCTGACTTCCAGTTTCCATGGAGAAATCAGCTGTTATTCTGATGGGTTTTTCTTCACATGTTATTAGTGTTTTGTTTTATCTTTTCAGCTTTCAAAATTTTTTTCTTTATACTATATATTTAATGGTTTAATTATGCTCTTCCATGGGGTATTCTTTTCTGGTCTTATCTAGTTGGGGTTTGTATTCTCCTTATATCTGTATGAATTTGCAATTCGTTAGTTTGGGGAAGTTTTTCTCTATGCTTCTGCTAAAAATCTGGTCTGTGCCATTGACCTGTGATTCCTCTCTGTGATCTATTATTCCTATAATTCAAATGTTTGATCTTTAGATGGTGCCCTACATTTCCTGCATATCCCTTTCTTTTGATTTACAAATTTTCATTCTTTTCACATTTTCTATAGATTGTCTATTTTATCTTCAAGTCCTATTATTCTAACTTCTGCTTGACTCAGTCTACTTATAAATTAAATTATATTTTTATTTATTGGTATGTGTGTGCCTCTGTGTGTGTGTGTGTGTGTGTGTGTGTGTGCACACCCATGCATATATGTGCCATGGTACATGTGTGGAGGTCTGAGGACAACTTGCAGGAGTCATTTCTCTCTTCCAACATGTGGTCTCTGGGGTTCATTCTAAAGTTTTCATGTTAGCAGCAAGTGACTTTTATCCACCGAGTAATCTTGCTGGCCCCCATCAATTGTGTTTGTCAAGTGTTTATCCATTGCAATGAAAGAACTAAACAGTATATTTCAGAAAACTTTATAGACAAAAGAATGAAATGTTGGGCTGGAGTAATGGCTCAGCGGTTAAGAGCACTGACTGCTCTTCTAGAGGTCCTGAGTTCAATTCCCAGAAACCACATGGTGGTTCACAACCATCTATAATGAGATCTAGTGCCCTCTTCTGGCCTGCAGTCATACATGCATGCAGAACAATGTATACATAATAAATAAATCTTAAAAAAATGAAATGTTAAATATTTAAATTTTGTAGAAACTGATTATACAATATGAAGAAAAAAAGAGGACATTATATAAAAGAATGATTTTTAGAACACCCCTTATACATCCATACATGACAAAAGAGTTCATGGAAATAGGTCAAAATGTGATTTTTTTTTTTTTTTGGTTTCCTTTTACTTTACATCTTCCCCCCAATATTCCATAACTAATATTTACTATACACCATTATGTTTTAGAAAATGTTGATTAGTAGCTGAGTACTTAATTATTTTGTTTTGGAAATTATGAATTTTTGTGCTCTAACACAAGTATTTAAAGAGAAGGTGATATTTGCAGAGCATTTGCTTTACCCAGTATGATTGCTAGTTGCTCTGAGGAATACATAAAAGAATAACAACTAATTTCCTATAGGAAAAACTAACAGGAGTCTCTCTCTCTCTCTCTCTCTCTCTCTCTCTCTCTCTCTCTCTCTCTCTCTCTCTCTCTCTCTCTCTCTCTCTCTCTCTCTGTGTGTGTGTGTGTTTCCAGACAGGGTTTCTCTGTGTAACAGCCCTAGCTGTCTTGGAACTAGCGCTGTAGACCAGGCTGGCCTCAAACTCACAGAGATCTGCCTGCCTCTGCCTCCTGAGTGCTGGGATTAAAGGCATGTACCACAACCGCCTGGCCAGACTTGTCTATTTTAAGCACATTTTTGGTTCTCTTTTTGGCTCATAGAAGTGCCTTTTAGCTTCATGAGTGCAAGATGAATATTTTGAAGGTATAAACTAAAACTGGCTTAAATGAGACAACAGGAACAAATAGGAATGCCTAAATAAGCAATAAAAGTTACTAAAAATTTTCTTTAAAATTTATTAAATGGCTGGGTGTGTTGGCACACACCTTTAATTACAGTGCTCTGGAGGCAGACACATAGGGATATCTATAAATTCAAGGCCAGCCTAATCTCCTAATCTACAGAGTGAGTTCCAGAGAAATCCTGTCTTGAAAAACCAACCAAACTAAATCAAAAAAGATATTTTAAATTTGTGACTCTGGTTTGAATGGCCAAATTTAAATGTGTTGTCTACATCTTTAGATGCTCCAGATACCTGGAGAAAGAGTCTCCATGGTAATGCTTGCCAGGCTAAATTCTCAGAAGTCCAGATGGACCCTACACCTCATCATTCTACTTTGCCTTCTATATAGCAAAGAGCCCAAGTTTTCTCAAGAGACCTGCACTGTGCCTCCAGAGCTGCTGGGACAGAAGGTATGCATGAGCCTCTGGTCTGTCTCTTGTCTCTGTAACCTTCTGCTTTGGCTTTCTTCTCTATCATTTATCTTCTAAGGACATCCTATGTTATACATAACTAGCTATGTTAGTATCAGCAGAGATGACTGTTAGATATGTCATCCACCATAGAAGTGGGCAACAGCAGCAGGATGGAGATGCTAGACGTAAGGGGTGTGTTGCTATCAGAACCTTTAATATGTGCCCCTTACTTTAGACTTTAAAAGCTTTATGAATGACTAAAGCAGGACACAGAGTGAGCAATACATTTAATACAAGGAACTCATGCCTACTAGGTGGGCTTGTAGAAGCATCCCTGTGCTCATAGAAACAAGTCTCATAGGAACATTTTCATTCTTTTTATTATGTTCTCAAGTTTAATAGGTTTGCTTTTGGTCAAACTTCTTTTTACACTTTACATTACAGATGACAGTACCAATATCTCACAGAAGGAGATGTATCAACATATTTATTGTGACAAAAAGGCCAAAACCAAAGGGGGAAAAGTGTAAACACCACCCCCATTACCACAAAGCAATAAAAAATAAAATTAAAAAACCCACAAAAAGGATAAAAACAAGGCCCCCTAAAGAATAAATTTTCTCACTCAGTAGCACTCAGGTTGTCACTGCTTAGAACCAGGTCCAGTGACTCACAATACCTTGTATCACCCCGTTCCTAATGGTTTGTGGCACTTCACCCCAAGGAGGCAAACAACATTATATTGACTTGGCTACCTCGAGATCACAGTGAACCGCCGTCTCTACTATGCTCAGAGGCTACCTGACATGAATGGCTTAGGGGGAAGCTCAGGTGACTTCTCTCAACTCTCACATAAGAACCACATCACTCCCTTTCATGAGTGGGACTCTGCCTATGAGACCTTGCCCACTGTGTCTCTGTCCACAGTGTCTGTTCTCTACTAGAACTTTTATATCAGTTCGGTAAATGCTTCTACCCCTGTGCCCTGGGCTCATCATACTTGGCATAACAATAATTACTGAAACAACTGTGCTACCCATTCATTTTGGTGAAATACAAAGTGAACCTTTTGTAGTGAAAGTATTCACACTGAAGTTTTGGGGAAAATAATGAGCTAGTGTTTTTTCATATATGTCTAAAGTGTAAAGCTGGTGGGTTGGGGAGAAACTTAAGCCATCAATGGGTAGCACAGTCTGCAATGGTCCAGTGCTTGATTCAGTACCCTCATGTATCTCCCACAGGAAGAGCCTGTACCAGTGTGAATGTGTAAAGGCATCCAGAAGCCAGCCAACCAATCAACTTTTATTGGGAATCTCCTATTGGTAAGACATTATACTAGATCCAAGGGCCAAGTTCTTTTTCTCAAGAGGGTTTCACCAAATTTCTGAGGTAATACAAAATCTGTCACAGGAAAATTTCTCTAAGAAACTTCTTAGGAATAGAAAGTAACTTTGTAGGTAATGTAGATATTTTTACCCCCAGACTCAAAACAGGCAATATCCAGACAACAGGCCAAAATGCCTTTAATAAAAGTAAAAATAATATCAATAGAACTCAAATATATTCTAAGCAAGACAATATAGAAACATCTACTTTACAAAATAATTTACACTAGTTATGATACCTGGAAGTTGTGTCTGTGAATAATCTACAAGTACACAAAGCATAAGCACAATAGTCATAGTATTTGGTGGTACAATAATTTATATTGAACTAGTAAAGAAAACTAAACATTGAGTGTTTATCCCCAAATGGCCTCTGCAGATTCTAGCCTTACTCTTTTTTTTTTTTTTTTTTCCTTTTTCTTTTTCGGGATACTCAGTCCCAGCGTGACAACTTCTTCTCTTCTTCATTTCCCACTTTCCTAAGCCCTATGATCTGGTAACCAGCCTGTCTTCTATTCTCCTAGAATATACTCTTCTAACAAGGCTGTGTACTTGGAGAGGTCAGGAGAGAATTAACAGGAAAAGAAGCTACTTCAGTGGTATCATCTACAGTGATATTTTGGCTGAGAAAAAAAATTAGAGTAGAATTTACAGAGTAGATTCAAATAGTGAAGATGATGTATAGTCTTAAAGCAAGAAAATGGCATACAAACTAGGCAAAAAGAGAAATTTAGGAAGAAAAAGGAGTCAGAGAGGAGAGATTAATTTGATGAAAAGTATACACTAGGAGGCAGAACAGACAGACAATGGTCAAAGACAGCTACCTCAATGTGAGAAGTGGTGAAGGGAAAATGGTGAGGAAACATTCATTGAAAGTTCTATCTAGAAGGAAGAAGAAAGAGAAGACTGAAGGGCAAAGAAGTAAGCAAATATGATGCTAAAGAACAGTCGAAGGAAAAAGTGACAAAGCTAATATTAACTAGGAAGTATGATAAACAAAAGCAGCCCAAAGGAAAAAGTATACAGCACTTCAGGGCTATACTAGTGTGCAGGCCTCTGTATAAAATTGAACACTCAGCAGTTTTCTAGATGTACAAAACCATACAACATTGTAACGAATTTGAGAGAGAAAGGGTAAATTAGCAAGAAAGGGAACTAACTCAGACAGTCAGACAAATTGCTTCCAAGTTTCAAGGCAGGAATGGTCATGGCCTTCATGCTTTTTCTTAAGTGTGCACTAATTTGTTACAGTGCTGGATCCAGCCAGCCCCAAAGGCCCATTCTCACTACCTGGGCCACTATTTCTACTATTGGCAGGGTAAAAGACTTAGGAACCATCAAGGTCAGATAATCAAGTCTCAGGGAGTAAAGTTAAGAATCATTGACAGGATTGCTAGTTGTTTTCATGCCCCAAGAATGCTCAGTTGAAGTTATCCCTAAGCCTGTAGCAACAAGCAGCCTTGTACTTGGTCCTCTTGACTGGTTCCTTGGAAAGCTTCAAATGTAGTGTGTTCATCTGCATTCACTTGATCTACATTTATCTTTTTAAACTGTTCCCTAGTAGCTAACCCAACTGAAGTATTAGGATTTTCAGTAGGTATAGAGAAAGCACCATTAAGCAGGCTTTGTCTTCCATTATTAGTCGGAGGTCCGGTGCTTGAAGAATGAAACTTTGCTAATTTGGAGCTAAAACATGGTAACTTAAGAATGGTAGGTGGTCTTTGTTGCTGCATCTCACCCTTGCTTCCTTGAACTTCGCTTTGTATGCTGTCGGGGGCAGAGCCTTTATCAGGGACACCGATAATGAGCTGTTCAGGAGTAAGTTCAGGAGTCCTTTCACTGAGCTGGCTGCCTTCAAAAAATTGTTTCAGAACGTCCCTCTGACCTCCTCCAAGGTCACTTTTAAGACAGGGCATATTTTTTGGTTGAGGAGAGCTAGCTTCAGAAAAGGCCATAATTCCTGTCTCCAGTTGATTCTCTCCAGAACGTTGTGTGTTCCTTCTCAGAGCAGGTAAACCATCTCCAAAAAGGCTTGGGCTTGGGCTTTCTGCAGTTAGTTTATTCTCTGAGATGTTTCTTTGACTAGGTAGGATGCTTGTTGGGGAGACATTAGGTCTTGTATACTTGATATAACTACTTTCTGTATACACAGGACTGGTTTCTTTGTTCTCCCTTGGTGCAAGACCATAGGATGAAGTGTAGTCTTGTAGAGCCAGCACATTGCCTTTATGTCCTGTGGAGCCACCAATACAGCAGGAACCTCTCTGACTTTGATGAAATAAGTGTGCTTCATTTTGGCCTGATGGGTAACTTTGAGGAATGAAATCTGGGAAAGCCAACTGTTCCCTCTCTGGTGGACTTAAACTGGTAATTTGTAAATCATAGTTCAAATTCTCACCCTCCAGCCATGTTGGATCTTTTGGAAGTCGGGTGGGGGAGTTAGTGGAATGAGGATGGTTCCTCTTCTGGTTTGGTATATTAGATTTCTGTGAATTTGTTGACTGACTCCAAACATTTCCATTAAAATATGGCTCACTTTCTTTCTGTCTCTGTGCTTGATTCCCATAGTCCCAGGAGGTCCATGAAGGAAAGAGAGTGCTTTCTTCTTGTCCTATGGCATTATTCATATAATAGTTTATGGGGTCCACAGGTGGTGCTATAGTAGGACCTGGAGTATATATAGGAAAGTTTTCATGTGGGTTCCAGGGATAGAAGTCACTGTAAGGAAAAAGTTCCTTAGGTGGATTACCTAATGAATAGGGAAGATAGTCTTTGCGTAGGGTTGAGGCATATTTATCACCTTCATATTGCTGAACTGTTGGGCTTCCTTTGAAGCTTGGCTCTTCATCACCCCATTTCCTTTGTCCTGGAAAAGTTTCATCTTCATTTGGATCAATTGGATCCTCTTCATTATACTGCTCTGTCTCCTTCTGGTCTAGAGAATTCATGGGGTACTGTGGATTTTCTGGTTGCCCCATAGTACTGGGAGAGTGAACTCTCTCATTCCATGTATTGCTTGTAATGTATGGTGAATTTTCATTAGGATAATAAGGATTGTTATAGTCATGGTAAAAAATATTTCCTCTAGACCCATAGGAAGGATAAGGTAAATTTTCTTCCTTCCCCCCTCTATCTTCCTTTAGGGGTGGGTGGATTTCTTGGTGATTCCAGGTGTTTCTTTCAGCAGGGAAATGTTCTCGTTTAGGAGAAGGGATTTTCTTAGGGAAGGCAGGTTGGTGTGTACTGTGCTTTAATTCAGGTTTCTTAGTTTCTGATTCAAGCAGTGTTCTTCTTGGCTCTAAAGCAATTCCTTTGGGCCGATTCTGGTTTTGGATTTGTATTGGCACTCTTCTGGAATCTTGTGGGAAGTAGGAATTTTCTTGTTGATCAAAAGAATTAAAATTTGGGTTTACCCTGCTACCCTCAGGGTGAGGCACATTATAATTTGGTTTATTAATTCCATATTGTTGAGAGCTTCTCCAGGGGCTGACTGTATCTTTTGTAGGAGTGACTGTTCTTTCTTTTTGACCTAGTGTCTTATCCTTTGGATTTTGAGTTTTTACATTGTGGCTATCAGTAACCTGTTTAGGACCCACTGAGGCAGCATTGGCTCCCACAGGGTATTTATTTGAGGCAGCATTGGCTCCCACAAATGGATTATTTGAGGCAGCATTGTTTCTCACAGATGGTTTATTTGAGGCCACATTTGTTCTCACAAATGGTTTATTTGCGGCTGCATTGGTTCCTATAGATGGTTTATTTGAGGCCTGATTGGTTCCCGTGAAGGGTTTATTTGAGGCCTGATTGATTCCCACGAAGGGTTTATTTGGGGCCGGATTGGTTCTCATGAAGGGTTTATTTGAGGCTGGGTTGGCTCCCACAAAGGGTTTATTTGAGGCCGGATTGGTTCCCACAAAGGGTTTATTTGGGGCCGGATTGGTTCCCACAAAGGGTTTATTTGGGGCCGGATTGGTTCTCACGAAGGGTTTATTTGAGGCCGGATTGGTTCCCACAAAGGGTGTATTTGGCCCAGAGGATTTTCTTCCAAAATTTACTGGGTTTCCTGCAGAGTTGGGATAATTGACTCTTGAAGTAGGAGGGGAAGGTTTGTGGTAAGTTGGATTTCCTGGATGAGTAGTTTGTTTGCTTTCCCAAGCAATGGAATTCCACTGAGGACCTCTTTGTACTTGTGGATTTTGGTAGTCAGGTCCGTTCGGTTTGGGCTCCATGGTATCAGTGGTTTGCCATTGTCTTCCTGAAGGATAGTTTCGCATATTTGGATAAGGATAATTCTCGTAAATATTTGGCTGACTTGGTCTCCACGGAATTTGGTTTCTCGATACTCCTTGGCCTGAAACATTTGCTTTAGGGAGAGGGAAAATGCCATTTTGAACTGTAGGGTTGTTCCCAGCATTCGGCCCAGGGCCCCTGTTCCCTACTGGGTTAGTGTCATTTCCACCTTGACTCCCTCCAGGAAGTGACTGAGTAGAGTTAGCCTCTGGCACAGTTGAGTTAGTGGCAGCCTCTGGAGGTGGTTCGTCTGGGGGTGGGTCCTCTGGTTTAGGAGGATCTTTTTCTTTGGGTTTCTCATAATCTTCAAACATCTCTTCTGAATAATAAGGACGACCACCAAAGCCGTGATATCCATAATATGCATAGTAAGGATTCTGTAGGAAAGAAGACAGAAAAGGAGAATCATTCTCCGTTTCCTCCTATGGTGTTGCTTGGAATTGCTTAGTGCAACAAGGAAATCTCCCACACTGGCTTTTTCTCTTACCACTACAGCCTACACCTTCCTTCTAGAAGGTTGACTCCTCCATTCTGTCCTCTGGGTGCTGAGTGTTCTGTCTAGCATTTAGGCTCAGATCCTAGACCTTAGGGTTAAAACACGTTTTATCTAGGATCTCACTGTCTTTCTTTTCACTCAGTCTCCGACCTTGTGAAAACTCTCATACTTGAGCCGCCTGAGTGCTGTGACACAGGAGCCACCATGTCTAGATTAACTTTATTTTTCTTAAAAATTGTATTTTGTTATTAGTTTTTGAGGCAGTGTTTTGTCATACAGGCTGGCCTGTAACTTGCTATGTAGATCAGTCTAGCTTTAAACTTGCTGTGATGCCCCTCAGAGTGCTGGGATTGCAGGTAGGACATTATGATTTTCAGTGTCTGTTTTTTTGTTTCTATTCTTGTCCTCCTCATTTCTGTGTTCTCATTTTATACACCTGTGTTGTTGAGGAATCAGTTATATGCCAAAACTTTGAGTAAGGATACATGCTTTCACCTTAGAAAGGTAAAGCCTGTCCCCCAGTTCTCTAAAGTCCAGTCAGTAAAATTCCAGACTGTTCCAACTGAATACACTGATAACTAGGTTCATCTCCCCACAGAGGTCATTCTCAATATTACACATGTAAGGGACATTTACTGCTCCCACATCCATTTCCTTCCTTCTCTCTTATTTTCCCAGACAATTAATTACCAAGACCAAACATTGTATCTAAATTTTCATCCTTGTCCTGTTTTCCTGTGTGCCTATTACTCCGAAAATATTGTATCTTTCTTACTGGTGACTGTATGTATAATCTTAGTTACCCTCTCCCCTCCCCCCCCAAGATTTTTCTTTGTTAGCACCATCAGAGTAGGAGAAACTAGGGATGGGTTTCTGAGAATGACAACATATTTCTTTTTAAATTTGTGTTTACCTTTACCTCAAAGCATAAATTCTATATCCTTTAGCATAACATGGAAAGCAGTATGTTTTGTGCAAGACAGTTGTGGTGTGCAGTCTCTTTTTACCTCTTTCTGTGCCATGACTATTGACTAAGTTCACTCTGTTCACTTGTAATATAGAGATAATAATAGAATAATAGAAACCATACAGTTTGTCGTGAAAATCAAATGATAATATAGGTATATATTATATATGTCTTCATATCTGGAACTTTGTGTCTAATATATGCTAATATTATAATAAAAATGTTAAAATTTTTGTAATCATCTGAGCCATGGTCATGACATTTAACCGTATTTTATCTTCCTTAAACTTGATGTGGCTGCAGATTACATCTACTGTTCTTTCTTCCTTCCTTCCTTTCTTTCTTTCTTTCTTTCTTTCTTTCTTTCTTTCTTTCTTTCTTTCTTTCTTTCTTTCTTTCTTTCTTTTTCCCAAGACAGGATTTCTCTGTGGTTTTGGAGGCTGTCCTGGAACTAGCTCTTGTAGACCAGGCTGGTCTCAAATTCACAGAGATCCACCTGCCTCTGCCTTCCAAGTGCTGGGATTAAAGGTGTGGGCCACCACCGCCCCACTCTACTATTATTTTTCTGAGTGTTTGCCCATGGCTTCTTACTATCTAACTTTTTCTCACCTATACACTCATCCTTCTCAGCACACTAGATTTATCCTTGAAGACTCAGCTTGAGTACCACAGTTGTGCCCTGATATCCCTTAGCAATTTAGGCTTACAATTTGTTCCTGGGCATGTGCAGTAATATAACCTTCTGCTGTAATCATCAGTACAGGGAATTTTAGTTGCTTATTTTTTGGGGTTATTCCATTTTATTTCTCTATATGAAGATTTTGAGTAAAAATACTGTTTCTGATATTCTCTAGAACAGTGAGAAATGCTTAATAATTTTCAATGAAATGAATAAGTTATATGATTTTTTAGACATTTATGTGTCATTTAGGTTAATTTTTTCCTCCTGTACTGGTGATTAAACCCATGGTCTTAGGCATGGTACTTAAACATGCTACTTCTGAGCTATATCCCCAGACCTTGTTTTTCTTTAAAAAAACAAATAGATAATAGAGGAGAAAATAGTTTTATTCTCATTTTGGGTAGAGATGATGAAATATATAGGTGAGAAAATATTTTTAGTATCACACAAGAAATTAAACAGTGTTGCCAATGGTAGAATACAGATCTAGTGCCAGTATTAATGCCTGATTACTCTGTTTTACTTGATAATGGTGTAGGTGAAGTTGTATAAAATGATCTATATCACTCCTACTTGGGTATTTTGTAGTGATTTTTTTTTTTTTTTTTTTGGTTTTTCAAGACAGAGTTTCTCTGTGTAGCTTTGGAGTTGTCCTGGAACAATACTCTCTGTTGACCAGGCTGGCCTAGAACTCAAAGAGCTCTGCCTGCCTCTGCCTCCTGAGTGCTGGGATTAAAAGGGTATACCACCACTGCCTGGCTTGGCTTCACAGTGATTTTTAAAAAAGAATCCTGTGTTATTATTGAAACCATAATTTCACCTATTTTAATAACACCTTGTTCCTTTCTCCTCCAGCAAAAGCATTGATTTCTGCTTTTACTGAATCATATCACATATTTAGGTAAAAAAATTAAGAAAGTCTAGGGATGGACTCACAACCACTAAAATAGTTTATTTGATGACATAGTCTTGTTAACACACTAAGAATTGGTTGGGTATATTTGATTACTTTCTTGGAGTATACTAAGAATATAAAGATATATTATCATAAGACTTAGGTTTGGTCTAGTTTATCCTGTAACTAAAGAGATAAAATTGAATAGTAGCCTATCATCTCTGGATTTCAGTATTTGTGCAATGAGATATTTAGGTGATAATGCAATTTAATGTAAAGGGAATAGTCTAAGATGATTTTAATTTCTTTCTGTGTGTTTAACTGTATGGAATTTACCAATCAACTTTTCAAAGAGGCTAATAGTTTTTATAGCAAATATGTGAACAATTTTTCAATACATGCAGGAAATGATGCACCATTTAAGTGGTGCTGGGTTTAGAAGCAAGTCCTGTCTCCAGTGCTGAGACTATAGGCATTCACTGCTATGCCCAATGATGTATCAAATTTATTTAGATTACTGGCTTGATTTTTATCTCACTTTAAAAAAAAATCTTAGGAACTCGAGTTAAAGACATTTTTCATGATAGATTTTAAGTGATCATGACACTAGGTTAAATGACAGTAACTGATAGATTGTAAATCCTAACTGGGGTGATGGCATCACTCCTACTTACTCCTTCTTCATTGCTGAATTGTGGACGTCCAAATGCTGGTGGTGGTCCCCTCTGAAAGATGAAAAGCACAATGAACACAGGAAGAAATTACTTTCCTTTCCTTCTTTTCCTTTGTTTTTTAAGACAGGGTCTTGCTTTATAGCACATACATTGCTTTATATACATAAGTTATGTAGCTGGGCTGGCCTTGAATTCATGGCAACCTCAGCCTTCTGAGCCCTGGGATTACAGATGTGTACTACCAGACTTGGCTAGAAGTGTGTGTGTGTGTGTGTGTGTGTGTGTGTGTGTGTGCGTGTGTGTGTGTGTGTGTGCCCATGTGTGTGGAGGCCAGAGGTTGATGTCAGATGTCTTTATGGGGGTTGGGATGGGGGATGGGAAGGAGGGGAGGAAGAGGGAATTGGGATTGACCTGTAAAACAAGCTTGTTTCAAATTTAAATTAAAAAATAAAGGGAACCCCCCACAAAATAAAATAAAAAAGGGGTTCTACAAAGAATACACTCACCAGAGTGAAGAGACAGTCTGCAGAATAGGAGGGAATTGTTGCCAAGCATACTTAAGGGGTAAATATCTAGACTATAGAAAGAACTGCAAAAACTGAGCCGCAAAAGAAATAGTAAATGGTCTAATGAAGTAAAGAGACAGTTATCAGAAGAAGAAATGCAAATGGCCAGTGAACATTTGAGAAAGTATTGGACATTTTTAACAGAGAATTACAAATTAAAATTAATTTAAGATTCTATCTCAGCACAGTCTGAATGGTTATCATTCCAGAAAAAATGTTAAGAAATGCTGTCAAAGCAATTCCGCTCTTAGGTATATACCCAAATGACCCACATCCATGCAACAAAGACATGTGCTCAACTGTGTTCATAGCAGCATTATTTATAATAGCAAGAACCTGGAAGCAACCTAGATGCCCCTCAACTGAAGAATGGATAAAGAAGATGTAGCACATCTACACAATGGAATACTACTCTGCAGAAAAAAATAACAGAATCTTGAAATTTGCAGGCAAGTGGATGAAACCATCCTGAATGAGGTAACTCAGTCACAAAAAGAGGAACAGGGTATGTACTTGTCATATATGGATTTTAGACGTAGAGCAAAGGATCACCAGCCTATAATTCATACCACAGGGGAACTAGGATACAAGGTGTATTCTAAGAGATTCATATAAGGTCCCTCACAAAAGGGGAAAGGGACAAGTCCCTCAGAGCACATGGGAAGTGGGGGGGCAGTGAATGCAGAGAGAACTAGGAGAAAGAGAAGGGGAGGAGAGGAAAACATGTGCGACTAGGTAGATTGAGTCAGGGTAGGAATAGAAGACAGAAGAGAGAGAGAGAGAGAGAGAGAGAGAGAGAGAGAGAGAGAGAGAGAGAGAGAGAGAGAGAGAGAGAGGGAGGGAGGGAGGGAGAAAGAACATAAAAGAGGGAGTCATTATTGGTTTGAAGAGAACACTGTACCTAAAGAAAGGTCTAGAGACCTACAAGACTGACTCCAACTAAAAATTCAAGCAACTGTGGAAAGCCTACCATAAATGCCCTTCCCTGTTAGTGAGATCATCAACTAAACTATCCACCATCATGGAGTCCTCATCTAGTACCTGTTGGAAACAGAAGCAAACACCCATAACCAAACACTGAGTCGAACTAGAATTCAGATGCAGAGAGGGGACAAGATCAGGTTGCAGAAAAATACACAAAGACAGCTGACCTGAACAAGGAGGAGCTAATGGGCCCCCCCAGACTGATAGTTGGGGGGACTGACTCAGACCCCCTGAATATGGGTCTCAGCTAGAAGGACTGAGCAGTCTGGGGGACCTCAAAAAGTAGAAACAGGATGTATTCCTGGTGCACAAAAGGACCTGTGGACACATCCCCCATGGAGGGATACCCGCTTAACCTAGAGACAGAAGTCTTAGTCCCTAATTCAAATGACTTGACAGATTTACATGACCTAACCTGGATAGCATAGCCCTACATGTGGAACGGGGGTGGGGGAGGGGAGGGGTGGGTGGCCAGGGTGCATGTCACAGGGAAAAGAGGGTTAGAGGGAGAGAGGGGAGGGAGGAGGGCGGGAGGGGAGGAGGGAGGGAGGGAGGGAAAGGAAACTGAGATCGACATGTAAAAATTTTAAATTATATTATTAATAAAAAATTACAAACAGAAAAAAAAAAAAAGAAATGCTGTCAAAGATTTTGATGATCCCTCATGGAAGGCCTCACCCTCCCTGGGGAGTGGATGGGGGAGTGTGATGGGGGGATCAGTGGGGGTCATGGGAAACTTGGAGGGAGTGGGAACTGGGATCGATATGTAAAATAAGAAAAAAAATATTAAATAATAAAAAAATTGGAAAAAAAATGCTGTCAAGGAAGTGTGAAAAGAGGGATCCTCGAAACTTCAGTGGTAGTGTAGAGTGACTGCCACTGTGGATGTTAGTGTGGAAGTTACTCACAACACTAAAAACATTTGTACTATTTCTGGGCTTACATGTGAAAGACTTTTAAGTAGCATACCACAGCAGTACTTGAACATCTGTGTTTGTAAGCTGCATTATTCACAATGACTAATGAGTGGAACCTGCCTAAATATCCATTAACAGATGAATGGGTAAAGAAAATGTACATTTACACAAGGAATTTCAATTAGTCATAAATGAATAATGACATTTCAGGAAATGAATGTAACTGGATATCATTATGTTAAGCAAAATAAGCCATACTTTAGTAGAGAAATGCCATTTTCTGTTCATTGTGTATGTGTGCTTATGCGTGTGTTTGTGCAGCTTAGCAAAGTAGGAGGGCCATGAGAAGGGATGAAGAGATCCTACAGGATGCAAGAAGGGGTGTGGAGAAGAGAGTAATGAAATATGCCTGTCATGAAAGCAAAAGCAGGAACTTTTTGGAGCAGGTAGGGAACTATCAAAAGAGGAGCCTGAGAGGAGAGGAAGCAGTGGATGAGGAGGATAAATAAGAAAAAAGAAAACAACACGTATGTGTGGAAGTGCTATTATGAGGGGGCTCAATTAGCAAAGCACTGTCTATGCAAGCCTGAGGACCTGAGTTCACATTCCCAGCCCCCCCCCCCAAAGCTGGGTGTGGTGCTATGCATCTCTAATTCTGGGGCTGGGGAGGCAGAGGTGGGCAGATCCTGGGACATTAGCCAAAGACATGAAGCCCGAATTCCTAAGAGACTCTAAGATAAGGCAGAGAGTGATTGATGAAGACAGTGACCATCAGCCTCTGTCCTGTACACATACATGGACATAGACATACACACACATGTGCATACACTTACACAGACACAGCACAGACACAGACATGAAGTCCAGATTCCTAAGAAACTACCTCTAAGATAAGGCAGAGAGTGACTGAGGAAGACAGTGACCATCATCCTCTATCTTATACACATATGTGGACATAGACATACACACACACATATGTGCATACACCTACACAGATACAGACAGTGCCAGGATGGAACCATTGTTTTGTACACTAATATCGAAAGTTAAAAAACAGTACATTAAATTAAAAAAAAATATAAAAGCGCAGGGATAATTACAAAGTAGCAATGTTTTGAAAAGCATTTTTTGTTTCTTATCAAGAGGTTGATGCAGATGAGATTAATAGTTATTTTAATATGAAAATTGTGTTGCTTTTAAACAATTTACCTAGGACTGTCTATATTTCCCTACTTAAGTGTGGCCAATAAAAACAAGACAAAAGCCACCCTTTAAGGAAAAATCAAAACAAGGAGTAAATTGTTCTTAATTCCAAACATTCTTGGTCAGAGAATTATAAGCAAGAAAAATCTGTTTCATAGCCAAATGAACAGTCATTAAATGCTTCTTGATGCTTAGCTGTTTTCAACAGCTTGCCTTTACTCAGCAGTTTTCAACCTGAGGGTTATAACCCCTGTGGGGCGGGGAGCTCAAATGACCCTTTCACAGGGGGTCACCTAAGACCATCAGAAAATGCAGACATTTACATTGCAATTCATAACAGTAGAAAACTACAGTTATGAAGTAGCAATAAAAATGATTTTATGGTTGGGGTCAGCACACCATGAGGAGCTGTATTAAAGGGTTGCAGTATCAGGAAGGTTGAAAATCTCTCATTGCCTTTACTATTATTTTAGTTCAAAATGCTAAATATTATGTTTAATGTTATTCATTTTAAACTTTAAGAACTGAGAATTCAGTATTTTACAAAATTCTTTTTAATGACATATCTCTTGCTAGAAAAAATATATGATGAAGAGATCATAATATAATCATGGCTTGCTTCTTAGTTTTAAACTCTTGTGTCAATTTTGCTATTATATTAAATTATGATATTCATTGAAGGTATTATGATCTCTTATGTAAGGGGGTTATAGACAACCATTTAAAATCAATTTGTTAACTTATATTATTAGATCCATGGGATGCTTGCCCTTTTCTGAATAGGAATGTAGGAGGAGTGGATTGGGGGGCAGAGGGGAGGTGGAGGGAACTTAGAGGAGAGAAGGGAGGAAAAACTGTGGTCAGGATGTAAAATACATAAATTTATTTAAAAAATTTATGTTAGTGGTGGTGATTTAGGCCCTTTTCATTTTGACAACTGGTCTGAAAATTTTACTTAATTTTTCAAAAATAATTTTTCTGAATAACTACTAACTTGATTTTGTTTCATACTCTCTGTAATACTTACAGGTGATTACAATATATGAACTTGTAGTAGTCTTACATGTCACATGCTAATACATAGAAAATTCTTACCTGTGGAATTGGCCAGGGTGGTTGTTGATAGGGGTAAAGCCCATTGCCAAATGGTGGGAATGGCTAGGAAGAAAGACAAGTTAGAGTTATTTGGTAGTGAGATTAAAAATGAGAAATGAAAGAAATGGATAATTATTTGAAAATTGGAGACTGCTTATATTTTTGTTTGTATTAAACCTCTCTTTTTTTATTCTTTCTATCGCCTCTTTCTACCTCCCTCCCTCTCTCCCTCTGCCTACATGTTTTGCATGTAGATGAGGGTAATAGTCAGTATAATTAAACACTGTACTCAAGTAATATTAGATTCTGGAAATCCTTTAGACCTCACAGGACTATGCATTATTGTTATTCCCATTGAAAAGCTGAACTGAGGTTCAGAGAAGTTAGTGGCACCAAAAGGCAGAGGTGTGACTAAAACCAGTATTCAAATCCAGGGGTGTCCTTTTATTTCCTTTTGTCTTCCATATATATATATATATAAAATTGATAATAAATAACCAACAGCTGCTATTTCTGAAGTTCTGTACAGCAGGAGCTCTTAGAAACCATGAGTACGTATTGTCTTATACTATGACTACACTTGAGTCATCTGGCAGTATTGAAAGTAATGGCATGTCATTACGACATAGGTCTGGAAATGCTTCAGAAGCCGTTTGATTTGCTCATGGAGACACAAGTCTAGAAAGTATGACCAATGAAGGCTAGGGTAGAACTTGACCTTTCTCTCCTGCCTCTTCTGCTAGTGGCCATGAGACTCTGAATTAAATTTTGTTTTCTCTTTTAATTTTTAAGATTTTCTCATTACATAACCAAGTGGCCATTTAGTCATGATTTCACCTCAGCCTTCATGTTGCTAGGATCACAGGCATGTCCCACAAGTCACAAATTGGTTTTGTGTTTTAAAAGGATCTTCATGGCAACAATATTTGTGTAATTTTGAACTAAAGAATACTGGAATTGACCTGGCAGGGAACTTCTGATAAATGTCAAAATTAACTGTCATAGTCTTACACAGTAATACTTGTACTGAATTTTGGAGGTAGTATGGATGCTGCTGGAAAGGTATGGGCCTCCAAATGTTCTTTAAGGCATTTTTAAACCCCTGATATAGAAGTTTTTTAGTCAAGCCTCACCTGAGGTGGCTGGCCTTCCTCTTTGGCCCGTGCTGCTTCATTTGGTGGTTCCTTTGAAGGCTGCTTTTGTGGTTGTGGCTCTTGTGGATTTGTCTGGTTGGGTTTGGCAGTCTCCTGGGTTTGATCAGTCTTGCCTGGGAAATTGGGCATTGGGGGTTGATTCCATCCATTGGGTACTGGCTGAGGCCACATGGGCATCTGGTATGGAGGGTATGGTGGAGGCATGTGTGGAGGCATGTGCAGACCATTTCCATATGGGCCCATATGCATCATCTGAAAAAGTCGCAAAGACAGTAGTATCGATTGGAGCCGAGGTCCAGACTCTTCTCACCCTCTAAACATAAGCTTCCAAAGCCAAGTCAAGAAACTTAAAAATCCAATGGAATTTGATTCTAAGATCCTTAGTGAAAACTTCACCACATTTGTCTTACTGGACAAGACTTGAGTTTTCTAGAAAGTATGCTAATAAATAAAAAAGTAGACTTCAGTAAGAAATATATCAAATTTAAGAGCTTGATAGTCTGGAGGATGGCTTAGAGGACAAAGTGCTTGCCACATAAATGTGGGAACCTGAGTTTGTATCATTCTAAATGAGTTCCAGGATATTTGGGGCTACACAGAGAAATCCTGTCTCAACAAACAAAACAAAGAATAAGCTTATAATTCCACCACAAGAATAACCCATGCCCATTCCAGCAAAATAATAAAAACAAACTTTACATTTTTGGTATTGTTTAAGAGAACAGGAATAGGATTGTTCCATCTAATAGTATTTACTATACAACTTGTGTTGTCATTACTGTGGAAATAGCTCCTGTAAGTCCTGGTCAGAACCAAGTGTTCTAAGACATAAAGAATGTTTATAATTAGTAGATTATGTTTATTTATAGGAACACAATAAAAATGAATAAGGAGAATGCTTGTTACTAGGAGGCAAGTGAAATGATTTGTTGTAATGACTATCTTGCAACTAAGACACAAGGGGATAGTGATTAACATTGCTATAAGCTAAGACAAACATAACACCGATTCTGGATATAAACATGAAAAAAATCTCAGGAATAATATAAAGAACAACTTACAGGTGGGGCATTCATAAAGTTGAATTGATTATATCGCATCATCTGAAATGAAAGGATTCCATTAATGTGGCACAGAATGAAAAGCTTTTATTCAATGAGTTCACAAAGCATAAGAAACAAGTTTGGGATCTAAAGGCCCAAATAGTCATAATCTTTTGCGAATTCTATGCATTTAAAATTTGTATTTATTAACAAATTCCAGAGTATATAAATTGTTACATATATATTCTTTCTTAAAATTTTAGACATTTAATATGTATGGGTGTTTTCCTGCGTATGTGTCTGTGAATCACTGAGAGTATCCAGTGTCCACAGAGGCCAGAGAGGGTGTTGGACTCTCTGGGACTGGGGTTACAGGTCACAGACAATTAATGCAGGTGCTGGAAATCAAATCTCTATTCTCTGGAACAATATCAGTACTCTTAACTACTGAGCCATCTTTCCAGCCCCATATGCACAGTTTTGCATGTGTTCTGTGCTCATATGGAAGCCAACACAACGGATAATTTTCCTTAGGAACTATCTACCTTCTGTTTTGAGACAGAGCTTCATTGCTGTCTGGGGCTTCCTGATTTTGGTAGGCTGGCCAGCCAGTGAGCTCCAGGAACCCTCCTGTTTCCACTCCCCAATGCTGGGATTGCAAGTGAGTGTCACCCAACTCTGCTTTTTTACTGGGGCTCTGGGGATCAAATTTAGGTTTTCACACTTGCATAGCAAGCTTTTTACCAACTGAGCCATCTCCCGGCTCCTGAGCTTCAGAATTTAAAGTCAGACTTCATATTGAATTAATATAGAATAACAGAAAATATGCATAATTTACTTTTGAAGATTTTGAATGGTCTGTTTATTTTTATTCAGGATTTGAGAACAAGGTAATTCCATGGTAAAGATAGCTGTCTTGCCGGGTATGGTGGCATACACTTCTAATCCCAGCACTTTTAGAGGCAGGTGGATCTATGTGAATTAGAAGCCAGCCTGGTCTACATAGTGAGCTCCATGACAGCCAGGACTCCATAATGGAGAGACTGTCTCAAAACAACAAAATCAAAGACAACAACAAAAACCCAAACACGCAAACATACAAAGTTTCCTGTTTCTATTATACATGGAATGTGACTAGTGATAACTAGTTTGAATTATGTTAAAGGTATACATACATAAGTATGTACTTTCTAATACTCCCAGGTACAAATGGCTCTGTATTAGTGAACAAAAATGACCCTGAGGTCAAGGACTCAATTTTAACCTAAATGGACACTGAAGCACATGGGGGAGAATAATTTTGCTTAGATTTGAATGTAAGACTTTCAATTTTCTCTCCCTTTGTTTCTTCTTAAAAAATTTATATTCTAAAAAAAAGTATCAACAATCTCTTTTTCATGGTTTCTAGGTAGGACTCTGGCACACATTTCCTCCAGTACACAGGAGGATACATACCTCTTCACTTTTACTGCTAAATCCAGGCATTCGGGGCATTGGCATCTGGAACTGAGGGAGAAATATGGAGTCTTAGCTGAAGTAACATGCCAGCTGTCCCTTGAGCAACAGAATACAAAGAAAAGCCCTAACATAAAAAGGGAACACTCACAGGCATGGCAGCAGAGTTACCAAGCAGACTCAGCAAAAACACGAAAATCTCCATTTTTACATTTGGTACCTAGAATAGAAAACAATATAATTTTGGGACAGTAAAATAATTATGCTCTGAGTACTCCAAAATTTGGGGCTAGTCTATGGGCACTCTACAGTTAGTTAGGGTCTAGCCTATCTATCAAGGAGAGTTCATAAATATAAAAGGTTTCTACCATAATTTTATGTTAATTAGAAGATATTAATTACCAAAGTCAGATTAAGAAGGAAAGATGTGTGTATGTGTGTGTGTGGGGAGTGGGGTGGGGAGGGGAAGATAGGGGGAAAGTGGGAGAAGCGGGCAGGGAGAGGAATGAGGGGATATTTAAGAGTTTATAACCTGAAAAGCCATAGTGTCTATGATTCTGAGTGTCTCCCTGCCAAGTTGGTTTAGAAGGGCATAGTAAGGTTCAGCCATAGCCATTGTGCATATCCTTGCTTTCAATGAATGTACACTTCAAAAATTAGGATTTGGAATTTTCTAAGATACTGTACCCAACAGAAATATTAACATCCTGGTTAAATAAATTGTAGAATTTCACAGTGTTATTTTCCTTCTGTATTTTTATTATTGTTATGACGACCTTTAAGGATGCACTTTTGCTCAAGGCTTATCATGAAAAAAATAAGAATGAAGAAACAGAAATGTGCATTTTGTCTCTTCCTTAGAGAGGTAACTGCTGAAGCTAGTATGTTCGGTGTAGGTTCCAAAGCTGCAAGGAAATAAAAAGAGAGTAGGTAGAGGATCTCCTTTCTCAATGTCTCTAAGGTTGTGGATCAAGGCTTTTGGGAAGATTTGGGTGCTCATCTCATTCAGTTACCAATTTCATCTTTATAATAGAGCCACGGTGACTCTAGATTGTACATGAATGCAGAGAGATACCTTATTTTCTTTTGTTGGCATATAATGTCACTTATAGTCTGTTTTGCTAAACTATCAAATTATGTTGGGTGTCTTTTTATGTCCCTTTTACCTCTAAAAGAATGTAACTGAATAATAGTTGCTCCTTATCTTTTGACTTGAAACTACTACTCAGTGGCTGCCTTAAAGTGCAATGACTATGAATCTTTAAATCTGCCATACCATCTTATATGTTTAAGTGAGGTTTTGTCTTCTCAAGAGTACTCAATAACCTTATAGTTTAAAAGACCAGATAATAGAAAAGTAGTGGAATACTCACCAAGTTACATGGCTTTGGAAGAGTGGCTGGATTTCTGCACTGAAGCAGCAACATGTTCTCACCAAAATTTTCATAAGCCTTTTGGGAAAAATAAGGAGTTTTGCATGAGAAAAAACTCAAATTGGAAATGGAGCAAATAAATTAAATGAATAGCAAAGCATCACCTCTAGGGCAGCCCATGGCATGTTAATCATTTTATCCAACCATACCCTTATTAGAGGTTCCTCAAAATCGAGCTTAATCTTCGGTGCTTTAAGATTAGGATGAGAACTAAATCAGAGAGAAAATGAGATACTTCTAGTGCATTGTTGACAAAACTTCTTTATGGGAAAATGTACAAAGGTATAGTGTTAAAGGAAGAAAACCTATAAGAGAAAGAAACACCAGATAAACCAAGGAGTTGAAGCTTTTATCAAAAGATTAGTCTACAAAAGTGATTTAGAAATATCACAGAATACAGTAGGAAAGTTAACAAACATCCATAAATAAGGTCATTATTTGGCACTATACAATATGTTGATAATGTTTGATACTCACCCAATGCCACTGAGAAGCTGCACTATATAAAAAGTAAACTTGAACTTTGTTAACCTGTCTTTGAAATATGTTCTTACTAGTCTATGGTGGAAATGACTGCAAACTGCTAAAGCTAGAGGAAGCCAAGCTAAAGCCAGAGAAAGCCAAGGAGCAAGACACATTTATTTCTTAATAATAAAAAATTCTTCAAGAAGGTGTCATGTTCAGTACCCAAAATACTTAACATTAAAAAGATCCCTCCTTGTCAGGAGGCTTGATAGCAGGATCACATTTAAGTACTGTTGTAGATGTGCACAACCAATCAGCTTTGAGGAAAATGGTTTTGCCATCACAAGAGTTTAAAGTTAAAAAAAAATCGAGTGCAAAATTTATACTGTATTATTATAGGAGCTGGAGAATGAAGTCTCTTATTATCTATAATAACAACTCAGAAAAACAAGCTTACAGCAGTAAGATTTAGAAGGTGCTTTCCTTGTGAATTTGGGCTTTGAAGTATTGAAACTTCATTTATACAAATATATTTTGGGAACAAAAGTGACTATTAAGTATATGCTACAGACATAAACCACTGGCCACCTTCAAAAGGTGGAATGATATAGATCTAGTTGATATATAGTTAATATATAATTAAACTGGGATGTTATATCTATGATCAACTCAGTTATTTGTTGTGTATTATATAAACGCCCATAGAGTATAGTTCCTTTTAAAACTTATATGTAGCTTAGTCTTTGGGGATTTAGGAATTTAGGGGAGCTGGCCAGAATGGCAAGTAGCTCTCCAATGTTTATGATGATATAACTTTGGAAAAACTGTAGTTGAGAAATTCACTTAGTGTGGTTGTTTGTTGGTTTTTCTACAACTTGACTTTTCATAATAAAGACTTCATTTCTAAATAAATCCAATTGTGCTTCTTACCAACAAGAATGAGATTTGTATTCTTGGTTGATCTGGGGTACTCTGATCCTTTTATGTCTTCCTGAGGGAGCATATTTGTCATGGTGTGCTTGCTTAGTTTAATGCTGGCACTTAGAAACTGAGACTGAATTTGCTGCCTAAAGCTGTCTCCTACCTTCTACTCTTGTGTCCAGCCGGTGGCTGCACATGTGCTATTCTTCTAAGGCATGGGAAGTGCAGTGTCTCTTCTTGAGCTACACAACACTGAAAATTTCAGGGACCCTATTTCCGAAGTTTAGTGCTACAGAGAAGAAAGTGTTAGACTAATAGTCATTAGGTAAGATATTTTCCAGTCTATGTGTATGCAGGAATTGCAAAGGTATATCTGATTCAAGTATCTGGCTGCCATTGTCTAATTCTGTAGCAGTTGAGTAGCAAGTATAACAAACTGTTTACATTGACGTGAATTTGCAAGAGGTGGGTCATTTAGGGGCAGTGGGGATTGAGTGTGACTCATGGTGTTGACAGCCCTGAGACATGCTTGTGCTTTTCAGAGTCTGGATACTTTATTTTGGACTTAGCAGATAGGCTTCAGGGGGTTGGTACCACATTTCAGTCTTGATAGCTTTCTCAAATTAGCTTACTTCCCTCCAGTCTCCAAAGATGTGTTCTATTTCAGGAGGGGAAGGACTCTTTACACACAAATGCATGTATTCTGAACCCAGGGAGAGAAGTCTTGGTTTTTAGGATGCATTGGTTGCTAGGTATTGCCACTAAATTACCACTGTTGGCTTTGTTTACATTAGTTCCCTGTGCTACAGTGTTAGGTATTGATCATGGAAATCTATACTTCTACTGGAAGAATGAACTCTTTTTTAGTAGAGGTGGATTAGATTATGAAAAATAACTTAAATTATTTTTCTTCAACAACCATCATTCTCCCCCAAATAAAAACACTAAAGATACACTTTACTTTAGGAAATGTGTTGGAGCCAGGCTGTGACTTTTCTCCATTTATTCCATTAATTACTTCTTATTTTATAATTCTTTTTCTCTCCAAACAAAAATAACTGTCTGTAAACATATTTTATAATATGGCTTAAATTTTTCATGTCTATCTGTTTCTTTTTGTTATTTGGAATTCTATTCTCATTCAAAAATGAGGCTTCTCAATTTGGGACTAGAATTTATGCATTTGTGTTTAAATTCGAGCCCTCTCCCTGCACCAAAGAGAACACATATTCTTTTCTTTGCCTTTGTCCAGATTATAGGTTTGTTTGTTTGAGACAGGATCTCACTCTGTATCCCTGGAACTCAATATGTAGAGCAGACTGGCCTCAAACTCACCAAGATCTACCTATCTCTGCCTCTTGAGTGCTGGCATTAAAGTTCGTGTCACCATGACCCACTGACCTAGGTTTTAAGTTACTGGGAGCAGAAGTCTTTTGGTTTCTTACTCTTAGATATGATTAAAAAAAAAGACAACTCATTAGGTTTTAAGTTATTGGAGAGAAGTTTAAACTTATTATTACCAATTATCCAACTGTCTGTTTTTCTGTTGAGTTAGATGGGGGTAATACTAAATGGCTCCTAAGTTTCAATTCAAGACTAAATGAAACAATATACAATATTGCTGAGTGACTGACTTGGCAATACATCTAGGCACTTTTGTGGGTGTGTGTTAATTGTTAATGATTTATTAATGACTTAGGAGTAATACAATTACAGTTTTCAAGTAAATCCTTTCCAGAGTACAGCTATCAATTTGAGTGTCTGTGGCTTATTTTTATAGGTGGATTATGTAGGATCACTAAATGATGCATGTTGTACTTCATCATGGCGTCAAATACTGTTTCTGCGTCCTCCATATTGCTTTCTCTTTGAAACTATCCAGATCTCCCTAAGTGTGAAAATACCCTTATAATAGGACAAAGAGGAAGAGGAGGAAGAGGAAGAAGAGGAAGAAGAAGGGTGGTTCTTCCTAGATCTCTCACAGATCAAGTGGCGAGTAGTGCTTTTTGTCACAAGCCATATGAACATCTTCATGCAAACCCTGGCTAAGGTGCCCACAATTATTCACAAGTTATTAGGATGGGAAATGTACTTGGGAGTAGGTTCAAATTCTGGCTTCAAATTCTTACATGTTTTAAAGTCTTGGTTCACTGATTTAATCCTCAGTTTTTTCACTTGCAAAACAAGGGATAATACATTTTAATAGTTTTCATGAGAACTTGAAATAAATTTGAACATTTAAATAAATGTAATATGTAAATAAATATTACTTTATTATTAATTATTATTATGTGTTCTTCAGTAGTTGCTTTACTGACATATTTTTAAATATTTTTGAATAATATTTCTCCTTACTGTGATTACGTATTTATCAAAACAAAACAACATGTGGACACTACAGTGCTTCTCTCTTATTCATCACTGTGGGGGAAAATTGAGGAGGAATATCAATGAGTTTGAAGCCAAACCTGGCTACATAGTGAGGTTCTAGCTCAACAAACAAACAAACAAACAAACACAGCAACCAAGCAAATAAACAAATAGAATAAACTACCACTACCACCATCACAACAAGAAACCTTTAAAAGGTCAGGCAAGGATCCATGCAGCATTTTATATTTTGTCCTATTTAAATTCAGCAGTTAGTTTGCAAGGAGAAACATGGCCTAGGGAAGCTAAGACTAACTGCTGGAAGGTGGTTATTTATTTGGACCGCCCTCAAAGGTAGTAGTTACTTTGTGGAGCTCTGAGCAATCAACTCTCTTATGTATATATATTCATGATTAGCTTTAAGAAGATCAGTGTGTTTGCCATATTCTCTGTCTGAGGATGTCATGTAACCCAATGCCCAAGGTCATAGGACTTGGGGTTGGATGTACTGTACTGAGTGTCAAAAGCAGCACTTGAGTGAGTGAGCATCCTCCATGGAGTGCGTATTTCTTTACTTCCTAAAAGTTCCTGAGTAGTCATGATGCCATCTCATTATGGAAGTAATATACTTGATCACTTTTCCATACTTTTGTTGTGGTTTATTTATTCATTTGCTATAATAATCTGGAATACCATGTGTTTCTCTTCCACACCAATTATTAGAAAGCTAGAGCTGTATCTGATGCTTAAATGAACAGTGGATATGGGACACGTGGGTTCTAAATTAATAAAACTTTAAGATATGTCTTAAGAAAAAGAAGGGAAACAGTAAGAAACATGTTTTTAGTAACATACTTTTGTTTTGAATATATGCTTTGATAAAAGAACTATGGCAAATTTTAAGGAGGTAACAAGTAGTACAACTACTATAAAATGTAGAAAAACATGTTTTGTAATGTCTGGAAGCATCTCCATAATGCTATGTGATCTGGACATGTCAACCTCACTTTCTCTTTACTCATATTTCTAGTGTCAGCTTGCTTACATGCCAAGTGCATAGGTATTGAGAATTGGGCAGAAGGAACATTGCTGCTGGAGCCTTTCTTGTGTAAAGATGGCCAGTAGTGTTCGAACTGTATACTGAAGATGGCTGAAAATCAAAAAGGTATGTTTTATTAAACCCAAACTTTATGTCCCCTACCTAGCTCAGCTACCTCAGAATGCCCATGACCATTGCAGCACCATTTGATTCTAGAAGAACCAGGAGGGAACATAGTAATGGAAAAAAGTAACCATCTTAATTATTGCAGGGAAATTTTTATGAGGTTCTAATGCCTGCCTTCTGATTCTCTTAGGCTCCCTTCCATTGCTAGCTGTGTACTGTCTAATAAACTTTTGAGAGTAGAAATACACAACGTTTAATTGAAAAAAGAAAGTAGTGACAACAAATGTCCCTAAATGCTCACCTCTGACAGTGAAAGTAGCTTGGGATGTATGACGACATGAACTTTATGCTAGGCACTGCTTAGTGCCTTACACAACTTATTTAGTATTCATAAAAACACTCCTAAGTATGCACTGTGATCCACCACCAACATGTTACTGTTGAAAAAAAAATGCAGTCATAATGAAGTTAAACAACGTGCCCAAGGCTAAATACTGGAACAGGGATTTGGAGCAGATCTGTTTGCATTTAACCATTTAAATTTGTGTGTGTGTGTGTGTGTGTGTGTGTGTGTGTGTGTGTGTGTGTGTGTATGTATGTATGTGGGTATGTTTCAAATATACATAGACAGTGTGTATGTTTTTATGAGTCGTGTCAGGATACATGCTCCAGTGTTATGTAAAGATTTTCTAGATAGAAGTGCAGAGGGCTGTGAATTTACAGGAAATGGCTAATCTCAGTTCCAAATACTGACATGAATTAAGAGTTTTAAAAAACCCAATGTCAGAGCAAATGAAAAAGTGAAAGCTTTGCTTTTCTTGACAACAGAAGACTACACTCTCAGTGTTGGGGGTATGTTGTGTGCTAGGCAAGACGAATCCACTTCTAAATGAACAGTTAGAGAAGACTAGATGATTGAGTAGGTCAAAGCTCATTTAGTCTTTTGCGTCATCTCTTCCTAGACAACACCTAATCACTTTTTTTTTTTCAGAAATGCTAGCATTTCTACAGACAGTCTACACTAAAGGGACATATGCATTCCAAGCTCCCTTCTCTATATAAGGACAATTTACTCACAAACCTGTTTATGGATTTTGTATTACACCAGTGTCCACCAAAATTTATCCATCCGTTCACAGAGAATGTCTATCATAAATTCACCTTCACTAAGTATGTTTGACTGCAAGGTTTTATAGACCAGACTTACTGTACTTTACTCACAGCTGAGGAGTAAGTAGAAGCTGGATGTTTCAGATATCCAGAGGTTTGGATACACAGGGAATGGGTTTGCTCTGAGAACTGTTAGCCTTTACTTTTTTCTTGCTCTGAAATCTTCATCACAGGCCCATGCAAACACAGACACAGGGGGCAGCACCAGAGTGGGGAACTTCAAGTGTTAGTAGCAAGGCTTTTTCCATTTTTTGGTGTATCTTGGTTCTTCCTTGCTTTGATGACAAGATTGTTTAGAATGCACCAACTATGCAACATCTGTACACCTTCAAGACACATAGGAATACAATACAATTGAAAGATCAAAGGACCAGTAACTGGAAAACAGCTAAGACTTTAGAGAAGTGAACATTTTTTTTCTTTTGGTGTGCTTTTTCATTTGTTTTAATTTTTTTATGTGCATGTGCCTGTGTGAGCATATATCATGAGTACATGGGTACTGGAGGAAGCCAGAAAAGGGTATATAATCCTGGAGTGAGTGTTGGAGCCAAACTGGGGTCCTCTAGAAACAGCCACCTCTCTTAACTGCTGAGCCATCTCTTCTTCAGTCACATCTTTCAGTAAGATTTTAAAGAAAGGGTTTTCCCATAAATTTTTAGTGTAAGGTTTTCTGAAGAGAGGAAATAGTTAAAAAATAGTGAATACTTCTAGTTTTTATGGTGCTTGTTTCTAAGTAAGTAGACGACTCTGCCAGGAAGAAAGACAAAAGTTGACAAGACAGAAACTTGAAGTCATAAAGATTCATGCCCTGGGCCCTTCAGTTCTGTATGTCTGAAGTCTTTGTATGACTGAAGACTTCTGTTAGCCCTTAGCTCCTCTTTGCATTCTCAGACAATCCTGTCAGCTCTGTCATAAAGATGGACACAGGATGATAGCACTTTACACATTCCCATCCCTAGTATCCCTATAGAATTGCGTTACTGTCACCTCTCTTTCTTTCCCCTCCTTAGTATCTTCTCAAATTAGAAGCTAATGATACTTTATAAATATAAGTTGGGTCATAGTTCTCTTCCAGTGACTTGAAGTGACTTGAAGTCAGTCTTTGTAATTCTCATAGAGTCTTGTGTGATTTGAGTCTATCCCCTGGTCTATCCCCTAGACTTTGAATTAGATTCCTTCTTTGCTCGGGCCACATAGGCCTTACTGCTCTCTATGGACCATATCAGACTCACATCTCCTCTAGGACTCTCAGTCCTTCATGCTAATGCCCTCTTGTGATGGATCCACATGACTCCCTTCATGTATTACTTTTCTCCATCTCACTCATTACCAGTTCACAAATATTTTCCAATTTACATTTTGTTGTCTTTTTTTACCACAGTGTAAGCTCTATAAAGGAAGGACAATTTGTCCTGCCCATGACTGTATCTTTAGCATCTGGATCAAAATAGGTAGCCAAGAAATATGTGTGCAACTAAGTAAAACATGGCGATTACATTCTTTTATTGAACAGGTAAGGGGACTAAGGTCTAAAGAGATGAATTAGTGTACTTTTTATTTTTTTAGACAGGGTCTGATGATATAGCTATAGCTGGCCTGAAACTTGATATGTAGATCAGGTTAGCCTCAGATTTACAGAGGTCAGCCTGTTCTCTGCCTCCTGAGTGCTGGCATTAAATTATGCACCACCATACTTGGATAAGTTGATTTTCTGTAGTATCTACCATTGGTTAGAGTTAGGTTTGCCAGTGTTGATTTTCAGTGTATTGTGCATTTTCCACATGAAGTATTTTGTTTTGAGCTGATCATTTTTAACTTTCTTTTTATTTATTCTTTGTATCTTTTACATCTTGCATCTCAATCCCACTCATTTCTCATCCCTGTGTATCTGCCTTTTGACCTTGGAACTCCCCAATAAAATTTAATAGAAAAGAGGAAAAAAAGGGGAAAAATCTCTTCATGAAGCCTGTAGTGTAACATAGTGAGTCATGGAGTAAACCCTTTTGTCCATATATCTTTATTTGCAAGTGTTCATTGCAGAGAGCCATTGGTCTGCTTCACTATCAATGCTGGCCTGTCACTGGGACTCCTTTTAGATATCCTGCTGTTGCCCCGTGTCTTGAAGATCCTGTAGCTTTGGGTCCCTTCATGTGCTCCAGCAGGCCATGGATGGAGTAGTTGTTGGGGTGGGCTGACACATAACCCTGGTCCTGGGCCTGGGTAGTTGCAGAGTTGGTCAGCCCACCAGCTCTTGTCCTCACCAGTCCTCACCAGTCCTCACCACCAGAGTGAGCTCTCCTACCTTATCTTTGGTAAATTCACCTGATTGGGAGGGGCAGTTCTCCTGTTTTCATGTCCTCAGTGTTGGATCTCCCACAGCTACACCTTCAGGGCCAGCTCCAATGTGTTGCATAGGTGTAGGGTGGGGGTCACTCTCCCAAGTGCTACAGTAGGTGAGGGGCTTGGCTTTCCCACCTGCTGATCTCAGGGCCAGCTCTTCCATGTGCCTCAGGCATTGATGGGCAGGGTGGGGTATAGGAGGACATCTTTTTCCTGCCCATGCTGCCACATGACAGGGGTTAGCTCTTCCATGCTCACAAAATTGGGACTGACTCATTACTGCCTCTGCCAATGGGGTTGGCTCTATTGTGCTGCTCAGGCTAGGTGCAGTGCCTGCTCTCCTGAGTGTTGCAGCTGGTGACAGGCAGGGACAGCTTTCTCACCCTTTTGGCTTGCCTCAGGCATTGATGGGGGGAAGTCATCACTTCCCTGCCCATTCAACTACATGACAGATGAGTAATGGGGGCAGTTCTCCCATGGTTTTGAGCTAATCTTAACAAATGATTTCATATACCACATTAGAGAAAGCAGTGGTAGAAGAAAAGAGAACAAGAGATAAATCTAGAACAAATGACAATGAAAATCTCTGTCCCACAGACACACATACACACACACACACAGGAAGGTGTATGGCAGGCAGGCAGGCAGGCAGGCAGACAGACAGACAGACAGGAGTCATGAAGATGGTGGGCCCTATTGATGAAGACACCATACTTGTTGGACACAGAACTTGGAGGAACTGAGTTGGAAGAGCCCTAGAAGCCTCTTTCCTGAGGACCAGTTCTCTCTTTTTGATTTAAATTTATTAATATACACGAATACCTTGTTTTATATGTCAATCCCAGTTCTCTCTCCCTCCCCTGCTCTCCACCAACCCCCTATCTCATCCTCTTTCTTTTCCCCAGGGTAGGTGGGGCCTTCCATGGGGGATCTTCAAAGTCTGTCATATCATTTGGAGCATGGCCTAGGCCCTCCCCCATGTGTCTAGGCTGAGACAATATCCCTTTATGTGGGATGGGCTCCTAGTGTCCATTCATATGAGGATCAGCTCTTATCATAGTATCTGAAGGTAAATAGAATGTAAGCTGCTAAGGGAGAAGACCTTTCAGTAACCCTACTCAGATATAAAGTCTCCAGAACACAGTGACCAACCTGGTGAGATATCTTCTATGGTGTGGTAGTGGCACTTTTATCTTGGGGTAACAAATGGCTATCTAACTGGACTTGAGGACCATTCATTAAGAAGGAATTCATACTCAGTACTGTAGACCTCTCCAACCACCCATGGTTGGAGATGTCATAGACTGTGGAGGAACAGTAGCTACTGCTACTTTCCCAAACTAGTAAAATTCCTAAGTGCATCCTAAATACTTGTCCTTATAGGTAAGTGTAGTTCTTTTTTTCCCCCCCTCTCTCCCTCCCTTTTTCTTTCTTTCTTTCTTTCTTTCTTTCTTTCTTTCTTTCTTTCTTTCTTTCTTTCTTTCTTCTTTCCTTCCTTCCTTCCTTCCTTCCTTTCTTTCTTTCTTTCTTTCTTTCTTTCTTTCTTTCTTTCTTTCTTTCTCTCTTTCTTCCTTCCTCTCTTTCTTTCTTTCTTGCTTTCTTTCTTTCTTTCTTTCTTTCTTTCTTTCTTTCTTTCTTTCTTTCTTTCTCTCGTTGTAGCAGATGGAAGTAGATCTACAGCCAACCTAAATGCAGAGAATCAATGACTGTAGGGCACCCAGTTTCAACTGGTACATTTACAGCACACCACCACACCTAAGGCCCAGGGAACATCGTGGAAGAGGGAGTCAGAAATATTGTAAGAGCTAGAGGACCAGGATACCTAATGTAGGTTATATCTTCTAGACATGACAGGGAAATGCATCCACGAAATCTCAGCAATGTGACTGCCTAAACAAGACTGGCACAATAACCACACTAGTTGACATGCTAACATGGAGGGGGAAATTTTGCAAGGTCCCATCTTGCAAATTATATGAAGCAATAGTTACTGAACAAAAATCCATTTTCTCCAGCAACAAGTCCCCTGAGAGTTTATCTAATTCTAACCCCAAGTGGTCAGCCTTAAATACACATTCATAGGAACAACACTAAATGGACTTGGTAATATGGGTATATGTGTGCATGTAACAATAATATAGAAGAAGAGGTCATAAATTTTAGAGGGAGCAGAGTGGGGACATGGAGGAATTAGAGGGGGTGGGGGAAGTGTGAAAATCATGTAAATACAGTACTCATGTAAATACAGTACATATTTTTAAAAAAGACAAGAAAAAAATACAGACACAGGAAATAGTTCTGACTAGATTCATGTTTCCACTATCCCCATCCCATGTTCCATGTGTCTGATTATTTTGTTCCAGTACAGTGTGATTCTACAATCTCCCCAGTGTTACTCTGGGAGGTAAAGAACATAATGCTCACACTATCACCTCCTAGTTTATCAACACACCATTGTGCAGTTTCCCCTGGCATCTTGACATGTATGTCATGGTTCTCTACTCCCCACTTCAGGGTTCTCCAGATCTTTCCATATAACTGTCTGTTTGTATGTGTTGTTTTTAGATTTATAACTTCATTCTTATTTTTTCTAGGTAGAAAAATTCTTCCCATCTTTTAAGGGCCAGCCTACAAATTCTCCTTTCCTGGCAGAGCCAGCCTTTCTGTCCACAGACATCATGTCCTAATCTTGGTGATAGCATTAATCATAGTGTCCATTTTTTCTAGTGACTACAAAGAGCCTAGGCTTGGTAGGTGTTAAAGATATCTTAGCTGAATAAAGCTAACTGAATCACTGTAAGTGAGTTTTCTTTCTATGGTAGGTGATCATGGAAGCATGAAGTAGGGGATTATATACACTTAAACGGTCCTACAAAAACATAATTAGGCTAGTAGTGGCATAACCTTTCTGTGAGAACAGATTGTGAGTTCTGCATTACAGTCTTAAGTCAGTGTCCATTGGCAGGTTTTACTAGCTTTCCCCACCCCCCAATTTGTTGAGCTGTTCTAGGGCTGTGGGTGGGAGAATGAAGTAAACAGTGAATATGGAAAATGCTAATTTTGCTACCAAAGACCTTGTATACTATGAATGAATTTTCAACTTAGGTATTACATAAAGAATTAATATTTTTACAAATGTAACAAGTTCTTGTATGTATAAAGTAGCTGTAAAAAGTATAGGTCATATCCAGGTGTGGTGGCATACACCTTTAGTCCCAGAACTTAGAAGGTAGAGGCAGGTGGATCTCTGTGAGTTCAAGACAAAGTTGGTCTACAAAACTAGGTCCAGGCCAGCCAGGGCTACAGAATGAGATCTGTTTCAAATAAAATAACAAACACCTACAGTCATACCTGTTATTTGATGAATATATCTACATGCATACATACAAACATATATATATGTATATATATATATGCTACTGCTGGAAGCCCTTTAAATGTTTACTTTTATTATTCAATTCTGGATGTGGATTCTATTATTATTATTATTATTATTATTATTATTATTATTATTTCTGTCTTTTGAGACAAAGTCCCATGTAGCTGGACTCAAGACTGACCTTGAATTCTTGATTATCCTGCCTCTAGGTCCTCAATTCTGGGATTCAGAGGCTTGAGCTACCTAGAAAATTTAGTTTTAAGTTTTTTTTTGTTTTTTTCCACCTAGGGGCTTATGTGTACTTGGTAACTACTCTGCCACTGAGCTGAATCCCCACTGGGTTATCATGTTATTATTTTGTTTTTAGATATGGAAGCTATGGCACAGAAGTTTGGTATCAGCCAAGAAGGACAAAGTTGGGATTTAGAATGCTAGGATACATTCCTGCTTTGTGTTTGCATCCAGATCAGGTTGGAGTCAAGGTTAAGTTGCCTGTTTTTTTTCCCCTCTCACTGGTCCATGACTAAGAAGGTGCTTCATGATGTAACAGGAGTTAGGACAGATTCCAGACTGGAAATGTTTAAGTTGGAGAGATACCACTCCGGTATTTAATTGTTCTTCTGGCTATAATTGTGAGGACATTTTTATTTAGCTTATTTAGAATTCTTGAAAAATATGTATGTTCAGCATGTTTATTGGGGTTCCAGGAATTTCTATTTTGAAATCATTACATCCAAGTATCATTATCTCAGAGAATTCTCTCCAATCATCCAAATATTCCTTCTCCTTTCATTCTATGGTAGTTTTCCCCTCATAACCTGATGTTGTACTACATATATGGCATTCTGTTTATTACTGCTTCCTAGTGTCTAGAATAGTGGTACACATGGAACACGATGGTTACTTGAATCTTTATTGAACAAACAAATTTCACAGAACAGCAAACAGGCAACAACCCTTAGAACAGCATCTCTACAAAATCCATGCTTGACATGGACAATACAAACAGAAAAAAAGGAGAAAAAAATCTTTCCAAATCTGCCTTTAAAGGGAGAATTATACTTCATTAGCTTGGCTTGAAAGTAAATAATGACACTTTTAGGAATAGATAGGCAACTCTTAGGGGGAGCCAAGATAGTCATTCAAGGTCTCATCTTCCCTCCCCTCCTCTCTCCTTTGCCCCTTTTCCCCTTTTCTCCTCTCCTCCCTGTCCTATTATTTTCCCTCCCCCTTACATTTCTCTTCTGTTTTTCCTATGTGAGAGAAACATAACAGTACCTCATTATCCACAGACTTCTCCTTTTTCTGTCTTTTGGGAATCTATCCTTGTTTCATGGAGGTTACATGTCTGGAGAAAGCCATTAGAAATGATGTTCAGAATATGCTAGACATGTAACTCCAGGGTTGACTTTTTTAATGTTAGTTTTCCCAAAGCATATCTTTAAACAACCATACATTTTTGGCTTGTGAATACATTAGAATGTAAATGCCTGTCCACCATGGAAAGCCCACAGTTATTTCCTTCACTGTGCTCCCCACAGCATATCTTTATGCCATTATCAAACTGGTTGTTAGATGAGTCTCTGGGTAGAAAGCTGCTGAGCCTGGGGAAAGATGAAAGCTGAGAGTGAGAACGAGATGAAGGCATCAGCAAAGGTGTTCTGGCAAGCAGCTTTATAATGATCATTTCTCAGACTAGAAATTTTGTTTCTAATACTTGGCTTCTGTGGACTGTGGACTGTGGCTGCTACTGCTTCTGCTGTCTTCTGCTGTCTATGGAAGAAAGCAACCATCTAAACTTCTGGTTTGGTTTCCCTTGCTACCAGATGGAAGCCTGTCTGTCTGTTGATGTCATTTGACTGGCTGCCACACTGTCTACAGACAGTAGGATGCAGTGTTTCAGTGCAGAACAGTCCCCACTCCCCAGCCTTCTGAGTTGTGGGATTACAGGTGTGAACTACCATGTGGGCTGAGTGCTGAGCAGGTCTGGACCAAAGAGGGAGCACATTTGAGGTTCACAGCTTTTGTGTTTTTCAGACTTGTGTTTGTGAAGAGTATATTCTAACTTCTAATAGAACGTAAGCACTTAATCTGGGTCAGTTTGCATGTCTCATCTATATCATACAGTGGTGGGTGTTTAAACAATTATAGTTAGATTTCTTAACCTCAGATCCAAGGAAGGACTTGAAATCATTAGAGCAACCTGAAATTGTAGACAGGATTGTGTGCCTTCTTTCCACTTAGTTTCTAAGAGAGGCCATTCACATCCCATTAGCATCACAGGAAATATATGCTTGAATGCTATATGGAACACATGTGTTAGCATTGGCTAGAATTCTGCCTCCCAAAGCAACTTAAAAAAAGAACTTAAAAAAAGAACTTAAAAAAAGAACTAAAAAAAAGGACATCTTCCATGAACTAATTTAATTTCCTCACCTATAAAAGGTAAGGAGAAATTAAATCTTTCCCCAAGATTATTCATGTTGTGATAATCAGTCCTACTTTCTTGCTGTATTTTTCTTTTATCAAAACACTTAAAACAAACTTAAAAGATACCTCTTCTTTGCATCTATAATTGGAAAAGTCATGCTACCTGATATAAGTTAATCAATGCTATTTATATGTTACATAAAAACATCTTTATGCCCTACTCCAAATGACTTGACAGATTTAGGTGACCCCTCCTGGAAGGCATCACCCTATGCGTGGAGTGGTGGGGGAATGGGATGGGAGGGTGGTCAGGGGGGGGAGCATGGAAGGGTGGAAGACAGGGAGGGAGGGACAGAGAGGGAACTGGGATTGATATGTAAAATAAGAAAAAAAAAAGTCTTTATGCCAGTGGTGTGCTATACCAGGTACTGATATAATGAGATACTGTATTTACTAGTTTGGATTCACCTTTCCCCCCCCCCAAAGATCCCAGAAAACACTCTTTATGGAAGGCGTTAGAAATGAACTCTGTGGTTCTATTCTCGCCAGAGCAAATGTAACAAAAGCTGCTGCTTTGAATGCTCAGTGGGAAAAAGATAAGCATTAGGAACAGCAGATAGGCAGCAAAGTGGGTCTCTCAGAGACATGGAAGATGCTCTGACCATGATAAACTATAGGCTGTAATGCAGATCAGGATGTTTTGACCAATAATGTTTAGTGATGATAGCAGATGGTCTCAGGGCTTCAGGACAAAAGTACTTGGAGATTTATATTAAGTTGTTGCTCCACATAAAAATTCTAGGATTAGCTTCCCTTTCCAGGATCCAGCCAGACTAAGTATACTTTTCACTCCTCATCAAGGAAACTTCTCTTTGCAACACACAGACTACTACAGAAAAACACAACTGAGCAAAATGCAGAGTTTTGGAGCACAGTCCCAGCTGACACATCCACAATACAACCTCTTTATCTAAGGCTCAGGGATTATTACAGAAGTGGGGCAGAAAGATGGTAAGGTCCAGGGTAACAGGGAGTTTGCTGTGAGATTATGTCTGCTAGAAATGTCAGAAGCTATACCCATGAAGTCTCACTAGGATGGCTCCCTAAACATGATCTGAGTAATGATGGTATCAATAGACATGCTAGAATGGTTGGGGGAAATGCTCATGAGGTCTCAACCTTAGACAAAGAACTACAGACATCCAAGGAATGCTAAGAAAGGGAGAAACAGTCTTCCCCAGGGAAGAACACATCAACTGGTTATTCAATACTAGTGGTGAGCCTGAAAACTTATTCATATAAGTAACATGATATATATATACATGATATATATGTATATATATCATGTTACTTAAATTCATAAATAAAGTTGTATTTATGAATTTAAGAACACACACACACACACACACACACACACACACACACACACACACACACACACACACACCACCGCCACTGCCACCACCAATTAAAGAAAAAGCGACCATGATTTGAAAGAACAAGTGGGTAGTACATGGGAACATGGGAGAAGCTGGAGAAAGGAAAGGGATGGAGGAAATGATGTAATTATATTATGATATCAAAAATAAAAATTTTAAATAATTCTATAATCCTTGAGCCTAACTCAAGTTATCATAGTGAGATTCATGGTTTCTCACTTAGCTCCTAGATCTAGAGCCCCCAGTTAGGATAATATCAGAATCCTGTGGAGCATGATCTTTCAATGTGGTCACAAGTGTGCATTGTTAAAGTTTCCTTAAGATTTCAATGAAAGGTCTTGTATTTTACTAGGGAGACCATGTTGGGTGCAGAGAATGAAGAGGGATACCCAGACTTCAGACTTCTGGGGAACTACCATATAGTGGTTTAGAATCTGAAAATCCCTTGTAGTTTACTAATCAATGCTTATAGAAGTCAGATGAGTGGGGTGGGCTCTTGTTCCACATCTAACAACAGGTTCAGTGGAGCTATGGTAATTTCCTCAGTGTCAGTGTATGTAGTATTAATAGTTGTACTTACTCAGGAGCAGGATCCATTTGTGCTTATATCAGCCCTGTGAAACCTGATGGCATGAACTATCAGCCAGAAGGAAACAAATGTGATAGCATGAACTATCGTCTGGAAGATAGCTTCTGTGACTACACTCCATCATTTTCTATAAACTGTAATTGTAAATGGAGATCTTAATTGGTCTAAGTAATAAAAACCCAGAGTCAAATATAGAGGAAAATGCTGAGACATCTGAGAGAAGGAGGAGTAAGCCACCACCACACTTCGCCTCCTTAGCATCTCAGCAGACAAGAGAGTTCCTGTTTCTCCCTGCTTATATCCTGTTTCCACCCAGCTACCCCACTTCCTGTCTGTCCATACAAACCTCCAGACCTTCATGGTTAACTAGTGGCAAGCTCCATTCTCTGGCCTTCAGACAGGCTTTATTTGCACAACCAAGATATCACCATATGTGATGCCTCACAGGATATTAAGGAGATGTTAAAGAGTTACTATAGATAGGGTGTCATATCCTATCTCTGCACTGAATTTGTCTGCTTATGTTGTGCAAGAGCACAATGTATCATTAAGTTTTAAAGTGGATTATTGTGAACTCATTCAGTAGTGTTACTAGTTTCATATTTCTTTTCAGTGTGGAACTTGATATGTAGTTATTGATATGGCAGGCACTTTCTTATTATTTTCAGTTAAAAAGTTAGAATCTATTTGTTTTTTTAAAAAGCAAGAGCAATAGTAGCTTGTAATTTACCATAGGACTAGAAAAAAACTGCCCTGCAATCTGTTATAATACAGTCCTGAAAGTCCTTGATTATTTATACCTTATAAGGCATTGTGACAGCTCAGGACATTGAAGCCTGTGCTACAGGGGTTTGGTTAACATGAACTAATACATTTCAGGTAGAACTTAACCCTGCAGAAGTTCCTAGGACAATTGCTTTAAGGATCTAGTATTCTGAGATAGCTGAGTGTGTCAGCAAGCTGTTGTTTCTTATGCTACTTATAGGAAGAAAGAAGCCCATGGCCCCTGGTCTCTGGGTTGAAGACTGCATATTCACATATTATGTATATTGAAAGGCTAAACATTTGGAGTAGAATATAGAGAACAAAAAGGTCTCTATAATGGAAGTTCTCTTATCCCATGGATATTGGGATGCAGAGGACTTTAGTATGTTAAAAATGTCTAGAGCAATATGGGATCTGTGGCCAGCCCCAGTAGGAAAATAACAGCATCTGACCTTAGGTGTTTCTCTGTGAAAAGTAATGCCTACCATGCTACTGAGTACTGACAGACAGGCTGTTTTCTGCGAGTGGCTAAGTGATTATGTCATTTGAATTCCCCATCTTGGGCTATGTGGTGTATGTGTTCATTGAACTCTAAAGCAGGACACAAACGACAGTTGAAGGTTGAGAAATATGGCAGCAGCTCTGGATGGCAAATTGCAGGGCCAAAAGCCTCAAATGTCCACCTTATTGCTGATTTTAAACTTTGAGAGCCTTCCCTCCATCCACGGGTCTGTCATCAAGGAGGTCCATGTCAGAAGAGCCAGATGTTCAGCTTTGCTCTAGGCAGTCCTTGTTTACACTTGTTGTCTAGTGTAATCATCAATTACACTACATTCTGGTGTGAAATGCCAGTTCAGAGGCACTAATTACATGCCTACTCTACCTGTGAGGGTTTATGGAGAGGAGAGTGTGTTCATGGATTTCTTTATGGTGTTTTGGTGCCAGCTGGAAGCTGACATAGTCATGGAATTGTACTCATTCCAACAATATGTGTCTGGCTGTCTATTTTGTGTGTAAAGAGAGATGATCTGTACTGACCCAGGAAATTCTAGCTTTGCCTCCTCCAGTCCAGTTGGAAAAAGAGGAAAAGGATGTGGTTCAGCAGTATCCCTGTTTAGCTCATTTCCAACATTAACCTTGTGATGTAGGTAACAGCACGATTACAGGACTCAAGCACAGACAGAGATCACTTCACATCTAGTGTTACACAAATTTTAAGGGATGATGTCAAGAATAAAATTCAGATGTAACTATATATCTTTTCAGCCTTTTTTTTTTTTTTTTTTTTTTTTTTTTGGAGCCAGTGTCTACAGTGGTAAGGCATGTCTCAGTGAGTATCTGTCAGCTACCATAGAAGTCTCTCTTCATCCTTTGTACATTTACCAGTCACTGAGACAGTAAACTTAATTTTTGTCTTACGCATCTTTCCCACCTCTACAAAGCTTGGGAGAACAGGGCTCTGTCTGAAGAGGGAGTGGGCAATAAGTTGATGTAACGTGTTCCTTAGCCTTCCAAAAATGTTCTAGGTGGGAAACAACTCAGGCTCTTTCTTCTTTGATCATATCCTGAACCATTCATCAGGGGATGGGGCAGACTTTATGTTTATAGAGTCTAAAACTTGGGCTGAGAAACTTAGAAGAAATAGGAAAAGAGGAGCAGGAGGTTCATTTTCATTGGTGATCAAAACTGGTGTCACATTTTCTTAATTTGGCCAGATTCTTCTGGTGAATACACACCTAGCCTTGGAAGCAAGCATGGGTTGTTTTCTACATCATACTTTCCCATGTTATCTCTTTTCTGTTAGACTCCGTGTTCTGCCTCTTGAAGGCTTCGTTCTGAAAACCTTTATGTTACTAAGGAAACATCTTTGGTTCTTCTTTGCTCCTCTGATGCCACTTAGATTGGACTAGAAGCTTTGTGCTCTCTAGTTAAAAAAAAAAAGCAAAGTTTTGTGTGTGTGCACACACACATGCACACATGTGCCATGGTACACTTGTGGAAGTCTGAGGTCAATTTTTGGGAGTCACTTCTCTTCTTCCACTGTGGCAATCTCTGGGAATCAAATTCAGGTCCTCATTGGTGGTAAGTGTCTTTACCTACTGAGCTACCTGCTCAGTCCCCAGAAACATCTCCTGCATGGTCCCAGGGCTCGGTCTTTTCATGGAAGTTTGCCAATGAGTACTAGGCCTGAGTGTATTTTTTATTTTTTTTTCCTACAGCATTGTTAGATAATTCATGTATAATGATTGAGCTTGCCTTAGTCTGGCTGTTTTGTTAGTATTGTAACTATCTGTCGGTTGTGTTCATTCTAATTTTTGAAGGATGGGACCATAAAGCTGATGCCTTACACAGTGCATAGGGCTTATGTATATCTTCAGAGAACTTTGTATAAGTAAATTAAGTAAAATAAGTTAATGGATGGCAAACAAAGGATGAGTATGCTTTTCTTAACTATTTAAGTTCATATAAATAATAAGCATACAATTCCTGACGTTTTCAGTGAGAAAAATTCTTTATTTAAAACAGGCCAATTGCCTTTTCTTTTCCTAGATTAAATAAAATATTCTACAAATAAGAATTTTAATCCAATATATGAAACCCAGTAGTAGCAGTCAGGGTTCTTCACCAATCACCATTTAATAAGGTTTAAATGAAATACTTTAGAATTCTGAAACTAAGTGCTTTTGCTTAGAGGAAGAAGCAGTGTCACATTCCCTGGGTATAATGATGTCATGCTACTAAGAGAAGTAATATAATGCCTAAGACAGGTAAGTGCTAGGCCACCACGTGCTGAGACTTAGACTTGCTCTGATATCATTAATAGTATTTCTAAATCATGGAGACAGTTGATACATTTTATTTCAAGAAGAATGGAAGCCAAGAAGGGACCTATACTATTTCTAGCCACTTGTATTTATTAATACATGTTTAGTGCTCTTAATACCTTCACTGTGGAAGGGTAGTTAAGTGTTTTAGCAACAAAGTACGCTATGGGGACACAGCTGGAAAGCTTGTGCATACACAAAGTAGCGGCTATCTGAAGGACATCAGGGCTCTTGGAAACGCCAAGCGTTGTGCACCTGGGACTGGTGCAGTTTGTTTCCTGGCACCAGTGGCTGCTGAGTGTCTGGGGACATGGTGATATCCACGGTTGCTTCTCCATCACCCAGGGGTGTGGTGGCATCAGCACCGTAGGTTTCATAAACATCTGCTAATTCGGGAGTCATCAGTGGGTCGGCTGCTGCAGGGGTGATCCCGAGGAGTCCCTGCTTTTGGCCTGAAGGTCCCCTTGCTATGCTGGGAATGTGGTCATCAGGGAAAGCAAGGAGTCCTGCATGGGCACCAGGTGCCATTTGTGAAAGGAGAGCTGGGTTTTCCCGGTTGGCTGGGTTGGCCTCTTGGAGTGGAGAGCCTTCTGGACCCTCTCCCTTCTCAGGGCCTTTGGTTACAGATACAGGAGAATCTACTTCCACAGTGAAGTCTCCACCCTTGGGTGAATTGGGATTCAGTCCCCTAAGGGTTTGCCTGAAGCCTCCAAATCCTGGGAACAGAGTTCCATAGGCCATGGGATTTCCTCTTCCTCCCTGGAAAATGAATATCCATCAATGACACAATTATTGTGTTACTAATTCTATGTAATTATACCTGGTATGTTCCCTGAGAAGCCACAGACACTAACCAAACAATAGGGATTTGGCTGTTTTTTGAAATCACACTTCTTACAGAAACCAGCTTAAAATATTTCGGAGAGGATTCTCCACTTATCTGGGTTGGGGAAAGCCACTTCCAGGAAGGGCAAGTAGAGACTCTGTCATCTTAACGTTAAGAAACCAGTAAGCAAAACTCTGCCTTTTCCTCCTTCTGGATTTGCTCATCCATTGCCTTGCTGTGAGGGTTTGTGCCTAGTCTTCCTGTAACTTGTTATGACTGTTCTGTGAACATTCCTGGGAGGCTTTTTTTTTTTTTTTTTTTTTTTTTTTTTAAAGGAAATGGAGGAGCTGTGGGTCTGAGGGGGGGGGGAGGGGAGGTGGGAGGGTGAGGACTTGGAAGAGTAGAAATTGTGATTGGGATGTAATGTCTGAGAGAGTAGTAATAATAATAAAAAAAGAAAACAAGCAGTTGAAAAGGGCTCTACCACCATAAAACAAAATATCAGACCTGTACTGGTTGAGGAGGAATGTTCTGCAGGATCTTGCCTATGGCATTTTTTAATATCCTTCAAATATGTTTTCTACATCCTGGTCACAGTTTCTCCTCATTCCTCACCTCATAGTCTCTCCCTCACCCCCTTCTGTCTCCACCCTCCCCCAATCCACCCCTCCATTTCTGTTTAGGAAAGGGCAGGTCTTCTATGACTATCAACAAAGCATGGCCTATCAAGTTTCAATAAGATTAAGCACCTCCCCATGTATTAAGGCTGAGCAAGATGACACAGTATGAGGAGTTGGGTTCTATGTGTGAGTTTAATTCTTCCCCTTCACGACCCCTTCTCTCTCCCTCCTTCTCCCCTCCTCTTCCTCCTTTGCCCCTCCTCTTCTCTGCTCCCTCTCAGACCCTTTCCTTCCCCTCTCCTTTCCCTCTTCTCTGCCTTTCCTCATCCTCATCTGTGTCTCCTCCCTCCCCTTTTTTCTTCTCCTTTGCCTCTCTTCCTCCCCCTCCCTCATCTCCACTCCCCCTCCCTTTGTCTTTTCTCTCCCCTCCCTGTCTTCTCCTCTCCCTCCATCTCTTTCCCCCCTCCTTTTTCTCCCTCCCCACTCTCTCCCTCCCTTCCTCTCCTGCTGTTCTGCTCCTTCTTTCTCTTTTCCTTAGATTTTAAAAAACAAAGTATAAGAAAAAGATTGTGTCCTCTGGAGGAAACATTTTCTTTATGGACATAAAGAATTCTAGAACTTAACATGTTTCTTTTGCTGCCATGACTATGGGAACCAAAATCTAGGACTATTTATATTTGAGCAGAGCTGTGTGATTTCTTCACTGTTTTGACTCATCTTAAATCTCACCTTTAATTTTTCCATTATACATAATGTTTCTCATAAACAATCACAAACTTTTGAGAATGAGACAAAAATATAATTAGATTCACTAATAAGATGGCAATCAGCATTAATCTTAGATGTTTAATTTCAGCCAGTTGTGTTGGTAGTATGTAAATAAAATACTCTTTCCTCCCACTTTTCTTGGCTTTCATGTAATTTCATCTAGAGCTGGCACTGTGAACCCCTGGGCTGGGCTGTCTTGTTTTCCTTCTAATAAGGCCATTACCCTTATCCCATGAATTTGACATTTTCATTATACCTGTCTTCCAACTCATTAGAGTCTGACACACAGAAAGCATGAATAAATGGTGAGATGGCAGTCTTCTCTTAGTGGTAATGTGTGTACATTTATTAATTTGGTAGGCTATGCCATTGGCAATGACTGGTTAACTTGATAAGATTATAGTTTCATTTTGCACCCTAACAGATGTAGCCAGTAGACACTTTTGAGAGAATAGGTCAAATTATGTGATTGTATTGATTTCAAATCTGAAAATTTTAACATGCATTAACAATAGCAAAACAGTAGGCTCTCATTGACTTAAAGTAATATATTCTTCTTGGCCTAATAAATTCATAATAATCAAAACTTAAATTCAGCTTTTCCCCTTTTGTTCTTTTATGGGCTGAATTTCTTTGAGTTACTTTTGAACTTATTTTCTGGGGAAACTAAATAGTTCTAAAAGGCATGGATGTCTGTATGAACTTCATATCTTTAAAAAATTTGAAGGGTTTGCAGTTCATCATGCTAACCTCCCTTTGAGGAGAGGTAACTCTTCTGCTCACATACAAGGAGTGGGACAAAACACTAGGCTCAAAAATGACCATCTTTCAGGAACAAATGATTAGATAATGTGAAAATCAAATATTTTTAAGACAGGGTCTCATGGAGTCAAGGCTGGCCTTGAACTTTGGGTCTTCCTGTCTCCATGTCTCGAGTGTTGGGAGTCTATGCATCATTGCCATTCTTAGCTCTGAAATGTTTTTTTTAAATCTTTTGGTACTGCTTTTGGAACAGAACAATCCAAGTCTAATGATCCTACAGGTGCTTTTATGTCACTGCCTCCTGTAGGTGGAAGTCTGTAGCTGTTCGCCTTCACCATTGTTTTAAGAAGAGTTAGAAGGTCTACTCACAGGCATTTCTTCTGAACTCATGAAGCCAACTCTGGCAGGAGCATTCTGTTAAAAAAGAAACAGGACATCACTTTATGAACTGGTAGCCCCTGTGACTTTCTTAGCTACTCAAGACAAAGTAAAAAAAAAAAAAACAAAACAAAACACTTTGTATTTCCCTTAAGACTTAGGAATGCTGTGTCCAGAGGCAGAATAGAGGGCTGAGTCATTACTGAGTAGGTAGAGCCAATTTGACAGATTTTAAAATTAACTTTTTCTTTAATGCAGTTGTGTGTCTCTATTATACAAATATCAAAGTGTGCCATATTACTATTTAAATGGTAAATGTAGGTATTTAGGGAATATTTATTTGGAGTATCTTGTTTTAGGTATGAATTTTTTTAGCCCTGAAGATGATGTCTAACTGATGCTTTTTACAGAATATGGACTTACCAATTGGTTTGCTCCATAAGACATGTAAAACATCCCTGGGTAAAACTAAGCAGAACAAAATAGTTATGAAAAAGTGAATCTTCCAAAGAGAGATCTTTTAAGTAAGTTTCAAACACAGAAGTGGGAGGAGGAAACAGACTTACAGCTGGTGCTTTATTATGTGCCATTGGCCCCCGAGACACAGAATGGGCTATCTGGAACACCTGTAGCAGGGCAGAGAGCAGAGGAGTGAGTCAACATAGGCACATATCCACTGCAGTACTTCTAAGAGCACCAGGAACATATTTTTCAATTGGTTAGTATGAAATATTAGTACTTAATAGTTAAGAAAAAGAAACTCAGAAATACTCCACACCTATAGGTAAATAAGAAAATAAAATAATTCATTCAGACTTCTAAAAATATAGAGATACTTTTTCTCCAAGACAGCATCTGTACTTACTGCTGGAAACTGTGGATCAGCAAAATCCATTAGTGGGACCTGTATCATAAAGGAACATTGAAACTATCAGTCAAAACAGACATAGTACTCAGTTATTTTGTTAATAATTACAATAAGGCAGTTTAAAATGTTTATATGTTTTACCCTCTTTAAGTCTTGGGGTAACCTATGTCTTTAAAGTTTCCTTTTACTGACATGACTCAAGTGAACCTGTAGGGAGATGGGACATGTCCTTCATGGATTTGTTATACATTACAGAAAATGGTAATGAGTTTTGGAACTGGCATATACTTGAGTGGTTTGAAGTCTGCCACTGCCACTTAGTTTTAGTGTAATCCTTGGAGAATTTTGTAGTCTCTTAAAGTTTGTTTTCTTAGGTTTGTTTGTTTGTTTGTTTGTTTGTTTATTTATTTATTTTTGAGATAGGATTTCTTGTGTAGCCCTGGTTACCCAGGAACTTACAGTGTAAACCAGTTAGTCTTTAACTCAAGAGATCTTCTTGCCTGTGCCTCCGGAGTGCTGAGATTAAAGGCATGCTCCAAGCCCGGCATCTTCTTAGGTTTAAAAATGTTTATAATGTTTATCTTTATAGGATTGTAGTCAGGGTGATAGGAGGGAATATTAAATGTTTGCTACATAATATTTATTGGTAGTTGCATGGAATCTCTCTTTTTCTGTCCATTGCTCTTTTCTTTACATCATTACAAGGTAATTTTGCATAGCTGTATTTTATCTGTAGGGAGATAAAAATCCAATATTGTACTTGTTATGCAGAGGAAGTAATCACTGTGCTAAGTATTATCAACACTGAAAAACCCAAGTTAATGAGCCTGGGCTTCTCTGAATTGTCTTATTCCCAAGGGAAGGTTCCATTAAAATAAGTTTAGAGATGTAAATCTTTTAGAATTTGTGCTATCTCTGATGGCAAAAATAGAAATGAATATTTATGTCTCATGAAAGAATATTAGTGTATATTAGGCTCGAGAGACAAGATTATTTAAATTGTCCCTCAGCTAGTTTTTCTTTCATTGTGTTAGTGGGTGACCCTGATCTGATGTGAAAGTCGAAGTATTACCTCAGGTGTTGGAGGGTTCTCTGATGGCACCACCTGCGGCTGGTCATCTGCCGCCATCAGTTCTCCTTCCTGCAAGGGCAGCTGTCCAGGGTGCATTGGAGGCTGAGGCCCTGGCTTCTGGGGTGTGACCTGGACACCAGTTGCATCAGTGGGCTGGAGGAAGGGTTTCAGTCCTGGCTGGTGAGGCTGCAGGGATGGCTGTGATGGGAGAGGTGGGGGATGCACAGGCAAAGAATATTCATACTGTAGAGAAATTTGAAAAGAGTGTCAGGAAGAGGTGGTTCATTGAACCGTGGCGCCTAGAATTTCTACAGCAAAGTGCGTGGATGCTTGCTGTTTGGAAGAGAGTAAGTGGTCTTGAAGCAGAGCTCACACAGAAGGCGGAGGCAATACGCTTGAGAAAGTTTTAAATGTACTTACCCCTCCACTTTTGTTGGGGCCATTGTTTCTTGGGGCGCAGAAATCTAGGTCTGAACTTTCTGGTAGAATGACTCATCCTGTCCTCTGGGTAACCACCACTACCTGTATAATCTTTTTTTTTTTTTCATCATTTTCTCACTAGATTATAAGAATTTGTCACAAACTTCTCCCCAAGTCAATTGACAGAGAACAATATCTTATTTATCTTTATGTGACCCCATATTTAATGTATTGATATTGCTACTAATAAGTGCTCAGTGTATAATGAATACTTAATATAGTTGGTGATTTAATAAAAGGGTAGTTAAAATTCTTAAATAAATGTTTATATCATAAATCTGTTTTGTAAATAATCAAGTGAAGAAACAACCAGTAATAACATAATTTCTATGGTCAGTATGGCCCTGTAGACAATGCTGTTATAGAAGTCTAGGTATAACTAAAAGTATCTGTTGAACTTCCATATGATGTTTTGTATGTTTTTAGAAATTACTTGTGTTTGGCCACATATTATTTGTAGGTTAGCTTCATACTCTTAGAACTGGTATGGAAGTCTCTTACTAACTTGGCCCTGCTTTTTGTCTTTCAACCATTGCCCATGTGTCAGCTCCTATTTCTACTTCTATTACTACTTCTACCTCTCAGTGAATGCCTTGAACTATGTCCCATCAGACTTGAAGTTTCACAAGTCATTGAGCCATTCTAAAATATCCTTATTTTTTACCCCCCCCCCAGCACAGTTTGGACAATATGCTTATTAGGAACCCAATAAGTAACACTTGACAGATTGATATCGGTTTCTCTCATGGTGTTGTCAGTCATGATGCTTATTGTCATTTGAAAATAGTCTTTAGGTAATTACTTAGGAAATTTTCATTAAAATGAAAATAATCCAGCTTATAGTCTGTTTTCATTTCTGAGATTGTTTATTGTTATTACTGATATGTTTGCTGTAGATCTCTTACTTCAGAGGCTATTTGAAATAAAAATGTAAACTTGTTTTAAAATTGAAAATTTCCCTGAGTAACAGTAGTTATAGGAGTTGATTTATTTGCTACTAGGGGATTTTTTTTTGTTAATTACTGATTTGTATTAGCTATTAGGTATCAATTTCAAGAAGAAAAGTAGGAAAAAGGTCTTAAAGCATGGAGTTTGAACACATGGATGCAGTTAGCTTACCTGTTGGGTTTCATGTTCCCTTGGTCTTATCCATGGGAAGGAGTTATGTGGTGGGAGGAGACCATGCAGCCATAATGTATTAAGTGCTTTCCCAAAGCCGAGTCTAGAGTACTGATGGGAGGAAGAAAGCACACATACACTTCAGTGTTAGGATCTAGGAACACGAGAAAAGTGATGCTGCTTGATATAAAATAGATAAATCAATTTTCCCAAGTCACAATATACCTTAATCTTGGTTGAGATTTAGTGATTGGGGATTTGTGTTTGGGGCCATTAAACAAAATTATTAGCTAATAAAGGGCTTTGTCTTACTTAAGGAAATTCAGTGCATGTATTTTGATGGTGTTTTGAGATAGGATTATACTAAACCATGCCCTGAGATTGGTCTTGCAATTTTTTTTTCTGCTGGTGCTGGATATATTGTTTTTATTTTCTTCTGACACCACATATCATTATTACTATAATTTTTTTTGAGACTGACTATGTAGCCTAGACTATGTGGCTTTGAACTCACAGTATTCTTCCTCCAGCAGTCTCCCACCACTGGCGTTATAGGAGTGAGGCCCATGCTTGGCTATCACATTTTATTTTGTTTTAGTATTTTTAATCATTTAGTCATTTCTTCTCTTAATGTCTAAGTATTGCTAATTAATAAACAAATGTTATCAATTACTGTGCTGTTGCTATCATAGCCACCACCCATGAATTCTCATAATGCATATTTGAAAATAAAGTTTTTATGAAGCTCTCTTTCATCTTCAATAGTTACCTGAGAAAGTGCGTTCAGTCCCTGCAAGCTTCCCAACTGTCTCATTGTCTATATATAAAAAAAGTAGGTTAGTGTTCTAACATATGTTAGATGTTCATTTGACATAATTGATTTCTCATGACATTTAACATCATCAATACAAATCTTGGGGTAGGTCAACTTGAATAAAGCTAAAATAGACCCAAATTATATAACTAAAAGAAAGAAGTATAGAATGTATAGCTTTTCTGTTGACATGGTCAGTCTGTGAAAACAGTGAGCTTGGTTTTGCCATTAATTAAATGGAAAAATACTCGTTATTTGAGTGTTACATTGACATATAGGAAAATAGCTCATGCAATACAAGAACATTTGTGAGAGTATTGATTTATCACTTTCTCTTTTTCCCTCATTTAAATTATTTTAGTTTATATATATATATATATATTTTACAAAATCAGCCTGAAAAGGAATTTAGAAAAACAGACAATACAAATAAACTCACCTCTTTTTCCCCCATCTCTCCCAAATCAATATAATAGACATTATACACTGTAAGAAGTATCTAGGTAGATTTCCAAGAACACCATTGTTCTATAGATGTAAATTTCTTTTTTTCTCTGAGACTGGGTCTTCCTGTAGAGCCCAGGTTTGTCTCTAACTCATGATCCTCCTTGCCTCAGTCTCCCTGGATGTTAGGATGACAGGTGAGCTCTACCGTACCTGGCCTAGATTCACCTTTTAAAGAATAATGTATTGAATTTGAGCTAAAAAATTAGGTGAAACCCAGTGAAATTGGCTTTCCATGTGAAATAACTATCTGGTCCATATGTGTACTGATTGCTCTCAGATGACACAATTAAACCTGTGAAAATTGTGATAATTATAGAATCATGGGCACTTTCTGTTAGCTTCTTCATTATAAAATCTATCTTATTGTAGTTTTATCAACAGACTATATATTAATGTTAATGATGCTGATAGAATCTTTTCACAGCTAAACTTTGTGCAAGTATGTTTGTGCTATGAGAGCTTTATCATCTAAGATATAAACAGCAGAGCTAAATGTAAGCTGTTTTCAACTACAGAATAATGTGTTTCAACGGGTACAATAGTTAATATACATATACAGGCATTAATCATCAGTTTTACTTTGATTCACATACAAATGTCTTAAAACTTAAGATATCTCAGAGTTTAAAACTGAAGTAGAATTCATCAGAGAAAATTGTAATGAATACCACTAACATTTTTAGAGTTGCTCAGGATGACAAAGATTTCTGGACTAGGAAGAGTGAGAAACAATACATCATATCTATCTACAATCAGAGACATGCTAGTATAGAAAAACATATGTATGGACTCTGATGATACATACCTCAAGGCTCAAACTAGCCATGCCAGGAGGTGCCATGCCTTGAGCCCCAGGTTGTTGAGGAAATGCCTAAATAGAAATATCAATGATCTTGAGTTCTTTGTTGATAAAGTTCTCTAAATGTATGTTTGAAGTATGAGGTCACTGCTGAGTGGAATGTCTCATGGAGAGGCTTCCATATTGGTTTAGTACTCAGATGTCTAGATTTTTTTCAGACTGAGTGAAGAATTCAAGTCACCTGGAGGAATTGTTATATTTTGTAATTTTGCTCCCATATAATTTTTTTGTTCATCTTAATACTATGTTTCTTTAAAAGGAAACTGATTTACAATGAGAAATAAAATAATGGAGGCAAGTATACTTTATAGTCTTAAGTATGATCACATGTAAAAGCAAAGGAGACATATATGAGCTGAGTTTTCTTGTGCTTTTTATAACGGTCTGTGCTTTTGGAATATGGTATGAGGTTATGTATTGAGAAAAGTCATGTACAGACCTATCTTGCCTCCAATTTAAAAGGCCTCTGTGCCATTATTTAGAAATTATTCTGGGTATAAGCTCATGGATCTGTGTTTAACTATTTAGATCATGGGCTGAACATATGACTCAGCAGTTAAGAGCACCTGTTGTTCTTCCAGAAAACCCAGGTTTGGTTTCCAGCATCCATGTCAGGTGGCTCACAACCATCTGTAATGGAGATTTGAGACCTCTGACCTCCTCAGGCACCTGCACTCATGTGCACATACCCACATGCAGACACACACCCATTCACATAAATAAAAGTAACATTATGTCTTTATTTTTTAGATCGTGCAATGGATACTTTTCTGCAAATAGAAAATATTCTAGCACTAAGTACTATGCTATTGTAAAGCATGCATATATTTACAAGTAGCTTTTCAAAAATATAAAATACTTCTCTTTCTAAGCAGTTTTAGTTTTTTTATATGTTAATAAGCACAAATACCGGTGTCCAAGGGTGGGTAGAGATTGGAAGAGTAGAATTAGAGAAATTACATTTTTAAATTTAAAGTTTTTAAAAAAATTATTTACTCATTTATCTTAGGTTTTAGTATTTAGCTCAGGCTGGCCTTGAACTTGTTATGTGGCCAAGGCTGGCTTCTAATTCACAATATTCCCAACTTCCCATGTGCTGGGTCAATGCTGTACTATCTTACCTACCAGAAAATTTGACTTTGAGAACTTTTGATTTCATGGATATTCTATTTACCTAGTGTTAACACTGTAAGGCTTTCTTTCTTTCATCTATAGTACTAATACCTCTGTCTGTCCTTACTTCCACCCCACAAGTATGGAACATTGAGATCCATATCCTTCAGGAATAAGAGGCTAAAGAATTCCATCCTGAATTTTTTTATCCTTTACTTTTTCATACAAGTATGACCCTACTGTCTGAGTCATGATACAAAATTTTCCAAATAATTTATTTTGGCTATATGTGGAAGGAAAGCCACTAAAAATGTGTAGTGAACACTTTTGGTAGAGAAACATGGGAGCTGCATAGACAAGGAGAGTGATTGTGTGTGCCTGTGTGCATGTGTGTATAACAGTGTGAGTACAAGGAGGATGTTCAGAATTTGGGCCTATTTTGATAACAGAACCACTTTCACCTTATGGGTGTCCTAATTCCTCATTTTGGAGAGTGCTAACTACAGAACAAAGTAGTTTGTTTATACCTGCTTCAAGCCATGCATTAAAGAAGGACATTATTTAAATGGATATAAATAGACATGTATAGAGGTCCATGTAATAGACATTTATTAGAGATACATTTCCCTTGGAGGAATTAAAAGCAGAAACATCTGATCTGATGACAGACAAGTGATTTCCCCATTCTTCAGTGTGACCCTGAATTAGTCAGGTGTGCATCACTATATTTTCAGAGTATCTCTTTTTTAGATTGATGATCGATGGTTATCACGAAAAGGCAGGTTAGGTAGCCCATCTCAACTTTTCTAATTTAAAAATTTCTGTTGGGTGGTAGAACAGCTAAATGTACCAGCAATTTCTAGCTTTAATTGAAACTCCATACTTTAGTTTTATAACCATGTAATGTTACTAATATAAAGATACATACGTGTTTCCCCTAAGAAATGCTTTCTTTTCATTTCGATTTTATAATGATAGCAAGGAATTGATAATAAAATAATGAAAACTATGACACCTTAATCTTCAAACTCTTTAAAAGAGTTAAATGACATGTAGGAAGTTGTCGTTGGAAAATTCTAAAATATTGTTTGGATTAGAAGAATTATATTTGCCTTATGGCTTTTAGATGATAAGGCTGATGTCTGGTCACTGCAACTTTGGATTCACTGATAGTTACAACTGTATTAAATCAAGTGATTTGGTGCCTGGACTCTCAGACAGTCTCCTCAGGGTTGCTTTAGTCTGACTCAGGAGCCTGATAGATCCCCTGGGATGGACTTACCGGCACTGCCAGGCCCATTTTCACTAGGGACAGGAACAGGATCAGGCCCTTCATTTTGAAAAGTGGAATCTAAAACACAGTTAGGTTGGAAAATTATATCAGGCAGAATGGCATTTACAATGGGCAAAGTACATTTCTAAGAGTGAGTGTCTCTTCTTCCAATCAGGTAAAAAGCAAGCAAGCAAACAATCAATAACACCAACAACAAAACCAACAAAAGCAAAGTGTTGCCAAACAAGTGGCTCCTAGGATGAAATGATGATCAGTTAAAATACATATCTGAGCATTTATTTTTATGAAGCTATAATCTAGACATTTAAGAGCAACCTCCAGGAATATTACTTAAATGCTATGCTTTGCTTCATAAAACGGGTCTAACAACCACCATTAACAGAATTTTATTCTTTGTTTAAACTCAGATAAAATTTGAATGCATTTGAAATGCAATCTGTAATTGGGTCATAAGATAGAACCATCTAAAAACTTAGAGCTTTCAGGTTAAAGTTGAATATATTTATCCCCCTTGATATTAGTGATTTGCCTTCCTAAAAATGAGGAAGGAAGTGAAGGAAAAATGATCTCCCTTCCTTTAAGATGTGTCTTTCAAGTCCAAAAGGCCCTTTACTTTGGCATGAACGCACATCTGGGTAGCACATGTGCTCATCCTCCACACTTATATATATTAGGCACCATTACTAACAGTCACAAACATCTTCAGAACGTTGTACAAATAAGTTTATTTTCTTAGCTGAATGTTATTATTATATTTTCTGGAACATTCTAATGATTGATGAAATAGGCTGTTATTCAGCATCTTGTCATATAAGAAGATAAATTTTCTTTGTAAAGGTTATCTGGAGTTAGGAAAAGAGAATTTACAGCAAACATAGGAAATGATAAAATCAGTTTACCTTAGATGCTGACATTCACTGTGCTCACAGGCCTGATGATGCCAATCAAAATAGTTCTAAGAAAAGTAGATTAAATTTTTTTTTCTGGACTGTGCCTGGGGCTCTCTCTGTGTCTCTCACTCTGGAAAGATCAGAAACCTTTATTTAAAGCACCAATCCACCAATCAAAGTGAAGCAAGTGCAGGAAAAAAATTGTGCTCCTGCAATTAGCCCACACCCTTTTATTGCATGTGAGGACATTGGGCCTGTAGGGTCTCATTATTTTAAATTGTAACTCAGCCCCTGTATTTATTCAGAGAACTCGATTGCAGGGAAGACAGTGAGGGGATAATGGACACAGGCTTTGAAGACAATCATTTTGGTGAGCTTGGGGAAATATATGTAAAATAGGTAGAAAACAAGCCATTATCTGTTTTGTGCAAGTGTTTCTCTGTATATAAAGCTAGTGACCTAATGCTTGCATTCTTAAGATTTTTTTGACCCTCATGTTTATTATGGTAAAAGTAATGTCCAACCCCCACCCCACCAACACAAATATCCTAGAGTGAAATAGTAAAATACCTTTTAGGCTTTGAAAGGGAAGACATAAATGATAGCTACATACATAATTTTGTGATATTTTTTTCCTCTCAGAATTTCCTAGGTATTTTTTTCTGAGGATAATTGACTAGAGATAACCATAGAAATTTAAGTTGTCTCTCTGCAAGAATTGCAAAAAAGTCCTTGGTGCATATTTGTGGGGAGAGGAAGAAAATTTCGAATATTCCACTGGAACCAAACAAATCTAAAGTCAACTCTCCTCTATATTTTAGGAAGTTAGTACTTGATACATAAGTATCAAACAAGATTAGGAAGTTGTCTTTGGGTGGTAAACATCAACATGGATAGGTTTTTCTCCATGAGCTGCTAAGAATGATATGGATATAGACAGAGCACCAGCTGCTTAAGTTTTTTTCTGCCCTCCTAGTCTTTCCAAAGGTATGATTTTATAGATGGGATAACCATCTGAGACTACTTTCTGAAGAAGGGATGACTCAGTATACACTTTAGGAAAGTAGAGATTGTGCCAATTATAGGGAACATTGAGGAAGCTGGTATTTTGGGAGAAAGACACCTTCATACCCAACTGCAGACCTAATATCTTCAAATAATGTTATTTAAGAAGCTCAATACTGCTCCCCAAAGTCATGGGTAGTTAAGTGAAAACCTCAGTACTTGGCTTGGATTACTTCCCTACGAGTTACTAGGAAGAGAGGCTTCAGAGTGCTGCAAACATCGTAGGCTATTGCCATTACTCTTAGTTGTCTATCATAAATAGATAGTAAGATCCCATTGCTGAAGACCACCATATATTTTGGTTATAGGACATAGAGAGGTCACACTCAAGCTGACCAGGAATCTTCTTCTCTGTTGTTTAGTTTTCCTGGTGCTAAAAAGTGGTATTAAGACCTCTAAATGGAAAAGACACTGGTGATCTTATCTAGCATTGGACCCTACATGCTACAAAACTGACTTGTCAGGCAAAATGTTTTTGCTGCTGCAATAGTGGCATGACTGTGGTGGGATAACCAACTTTTTTTTTTTTAATTTTTATTTTCTGTACATTAAATTTACTCATAAAAACAGTCTAAAATGTACAATTTTCATTTTAATAAAGTATAATAAAACATAAAAATCCCCAAACCAGAATACTTGACATTTACAATTCCAAATCAAAATAGCAGAATATTAAATATTTACAAAACTGTATCTTTTAAAAAATATTTATAAAGTTACATGCAATTTTGTAGAATTGACAAAAGAATGGCTCAAAAATGGAGAGAATTGTCCTTCATTCCTAAAAAGAAAATATGCCCAATAAAATCTGTGAAGGTTTAGTCTGACCTATGCTGAGGGCTGGGCCACTGTCTCCCTTGTGGTAGGACAGTGATCTGGACCTGGGACAACCAACTTCTTAAGACTGTACTTTAATAGGCAATGACTAGGTCTGAAAGCCTAGTCAAAAATCTGTGACTTTGGAGGCCACAGGTCCTAGAAGGGAGCCTACTATTGCTATTTTTCTAAGTTGTCTTACTGTCAAACTGCCTTTGAAATATTTATGTGTATACCTGTAGGTATGGGCTATCTTAACCTTTGCCAGGGCTGTTTATTTCTGCAATAGTTAATGCAGAGTCTTACACTGCTAAGAATAAGTCCTAAGAATAAGTAACTGTGAGTGCTCAGCCCTAAATGAGGTTATATCAACCTCCATGACCTGCCAGGGAATATTAAGAAAGAAGTGGTAGAAAGAATGGGAGAGGCAGAGGATGTGGAGGAGTGCTGCAAATATTGCTTTCTGGACATGGCAGGACTGTGATGCTCATACACTCACAGCGGCTTTGGTTCATTGCACAGATTCAGTGGCCAAATTTTCCACATGGATGGAGAGTGGCTCATGGGAAATTCACCCCATCTCAGGAGCTGTTGAGAGTGCTGGCAGCTGCGAGGAGGAAGTCATTTTTCTGTGGGGTTGTAGGTTACCCATGATTCAGTGGATGGCTCCACACCCATGTGCATGTGGACACCATACACACACACACACAAACACACACACACACACATACACACACTTATGAGAGTTGAGAGAGGTGCACACCTTTAATCCCAGCACTTGGGAGGCAGAGGCAGTGGATTTCTGAGAGTTATAAGACATCTAGAGCTACATAATAGATAGATCTTGTCTAAAAAAATTTTAAAAACCAAAAAGAAAAAATATTCTAGGAGAGTTTGGAGAGGGATGTGGTAAGGTGTGTTAGGGGAATTAGAGGGAGAAATGAGGAGCAGTTACCAACATAATACATGATGTACATGTTTGAAAAACTTTTGCCATTGATAACAATGATCTTTATGACACAAATATGTAAATAATGTCAGTGTTTTTTTATAAACAGCAAAATTAAGGTATTGTTTTATTTTGTCTCCCCCTTTTCAAAATGTTCCGTGTTTTTTTTTTTTTTTTGCATACAATCTATTCTGACCATGATTTCCTCTTCATGAATTCCTCCCAGATCTTTCTCACTTCCCCACCCATACTCTCTCTCTTTCTCATGATAAAACTAACAGGCATCTAAAAATTAAAATAAGATAAAATAAGACAAAACAAACAAACAAAGAGAAAAAATAATCAAAGAAAAAGCACAAGAAATACACATAGATCCAGTCACATGCACAAACACAGGAATCCCACAAAACACAACCTTGAAACCATAATATGTAGGCAAAAACGTAAAAAAAAATTGCTCAGGCAAAGCATTATGAGACAAAAACCTCCAAAACTATCACTGTTTTGTGTTGTTCATCTATGGCTGGGCATGGGGCCTGCTTTTAAGCTTTTAAGTGTGGTTTGTATACCCAGTAGACTGTATTGGAGAAACCAAAATTTTTCTTTGTGAGCAGGTATCAATTGGAGGTGGCTTATGGGTTATAGATGGGGACTTGTGTCCACTTCTGATATCATTACCGGGATCCCATCAAGTCTAGATCCTGTGCGTACTGCCACAGTCTCTGATTTTATTTGTGCATAATCCTGTTGTGACTAGAAGGTTTTGCTTCCTTGGTATCTTCCATCACCACTGGCTGTTATAATCTTTCTGTCTCCTCTTTTGCAGAGTTACCTGAGTCCTGAGGGTAAGGATTTGATGGAGACATCTCATTTAGGACTGAGTATTTTAAGGTTTTTGACTCTTCACATTGTCTAGTTGTTGGGCTCTGTATTTGATTCCATCTACTGTCAGAGGAAGCCTTTCTGATGATGGCTAAGCAAGGCACTGGCTTATGAATATAGCAGAATGTCATGAGGAGTCATTTTATTGCTGTTCATTTAGCAGAAAAGTAGTATTTGTTTTTTCCCCAGTTCCCTGGCCTAACTGGTCTCAGGTTCTTGGCCACCCGAGCAGTGTTGGGGATGGGTTCTATCTCATGGGGTGGGCCTAAAGTCAAATGATATACTGACTGGTCACTCCCACAAGATTTGTGCCACTATTGCACCAGCATTTCTTGCAGGCAGGACACCATTGTAGATCGAAGGGTTTGTAGCTGTGTTTGGTGTTCACCTTTGTTCTCTGGTAGAGTACCTACCTTCCAAGTATCATGAACGCTGTTCAAAGCGGGGCAGGGGGTGCTCTGTGTATCCACCACCTTGATTTCTCCATGTTCAGTGATTTATGTAGGTGTTGTTTTTAGTGATAGAGCCTTACCATCAGTTTGTAGAGAGCAACAGCACAGTAATAACGTGGGTTGTTTGGGGCTTTCCATGGGGCCCTTTGGCTAAAAACTAGATTATGTGTAACACATTCCTGGGACTGGGGGCTTCATATGGTGGTGAAAGATGTTTAGTTGGGGCTTTTTTCCTCCTGTTATTTAGAGTCAGATTTCTTTTATATGTATACCTTTTAGGCAGTTTCTACTGTATTAGGTTTCCATATGTCTCCTCGACTAGTCCTTAGTTTTAGATTTTCATCTCTGAATACCCTCCCTCACCCCTCTTTAGTTTATCCTCCCATTCCAGTCTCCCCCACGTCCATCCATAACTATTTTATTTTCTCTTCCTAGGAAAATTTACCCCTCCCTCCTAATCCCTTATTTTATACCTAAATATGGATTATTTGGAATGCTTATTGAAGATTTTCACATCTGACATCCATATACAGACAAATACATATTATATTTGTCTTTTTGTGTCTGGGTTAATTCACTCAGCATGATTTTTTCTAGCTGCACTAATACCTGTGAGTTTCAAGATTTTTTTTTATAGCTGAGTAATATTCCATTGTGTAAATGTACCACATTTTCTTTAACCATTCATTTGTTGTCAGATATCTAGGCTGTTTCCAGTTTCTGGCTATTATGCATCGAGTACCATTGAATGCAATTGAACACATATCATTTTAGTAGGATGTAGAGACCTTTAGATATAAGCCCTAGAGTAGTATAGCTGGGTTTTGAGGTGAAACCATTTCCAGCTTCCTGAGAACTGCCACACTGATTTCCATAGTGGCTATATAAGTTTGCATTCCCACCAGCAATGAATGAGTGTTCTATTTTCTCAACATCCTTGCCGTCATGAGCTGTCATTTTTTTCTTTTTTTTAATTAATAATATAATTTAAAAATTTTACATGTCGATCCCAGTTTCCTCTCCTTCCCTCCCCTCCCTCCCTCCCTCCCTCCCTCCCTCCCTCCCTCCCTCCCTTCCTCCCTCTCTCCCTCACTTCCTCCCTCTCTCCCTCACTTCCTCCCTCTTACCCTCTTTCTCCTGTGACATGCACCCTGGCCACACTCCCCTCCCCTCCCCCCACCCCCGTTCCACTTGTAGGCTATGCTATCCAGGTTGGGTCATGTAAATCTGTCAAGTCATTTGAAGTAGGGACTAGAACTTCTCTCCTGTCTCTAGGTTAAGGGGGTATCCCTCCATGAGGGATGTGTCTGTAAGGTCCTCTTGTGCACCAGGAATAGATCCTGTTTCTACTGTCTGAGGTCCCCCAGACTGCTCAGTCCCTCTAGCTGAGACCCTATTCAGGGGGTCTGAGTCAGTTCCATGATGGATTCTCAGCTATCAGTCTGGGGGGTGCCCATTAGCTCCTCCTTGTTCAGGTCAGCTGTCTTTGTGTGTTTCTGCAACCTGGTCTTGTCCTCTCTCTCTGCATCTGGATTCTAGTTCCACTCAGTGTTTAGTTATGGGTGTTTGCTTCTGTTTCCAACAGGTACTAGATGAGGGCTCCATGATGGTGGATAATTTAGTTGATGATCTCACTATCAGGAAAGGGCATTTATGGTAGCCTTTCCACGGTTGCTCGAATTGTTAGTTGGAGTCAGTCTTGTAGGTCTCTAGACCTTTCTTTAGGTTTGGTTTTCTCTTCAAACCAATAATGACTCACTCTTTTATGTTCTCTCTCTCTCTCTCTCTCTCTCTCTCTCTCTCTCTCTCTCTCTCTCTCTCTCTCTCTGTCTGTCTCTGTGTGTGTGTCTTTTCTGTCTTCTATTCCTACTCTGACTCAATCTACCTAGTGGCACGTGCTTTCCTCTCCTCCCCTTCTCTTTCTCCTAGTTCTCTTTCCATTCACTGCCCCCCCATTTACCATGTGCTCTGGGAGACTTATTCCTTCCCTCTTTTGTGAGGGACCATATATGAATCTCTTAGAATATGCCTTATATCCCCATTCTTCTGGTGGTGTAAATTATAGGCTGGTGATCCTTTGATCTAGGTCTAAAATCCATATATGAGCGAGTACATACCCTGTCAAGACTGTCCTCTCTCTCCATGTCTCTTCAATATTGTACTTGAAGTTCTAGCTAAAGCTATAAGACAACAAAAAGAGATCAAGGAAATCCAAATTGGAAAGGAAGAAGTCAAACTGTCTCTGTTTGCAGATGTTATGATAGTTTACATAAGCGACACAATATACTCTACCAGGGACCTCCTACAGCTGATAAATACCTTCAGCAAACTAGCAGGATACAAGATAAACTCAAAAAAATCAGTAGCACTACTTTATTCAGTTGACAAAGAGGCTGAGAAAGAAATCAGAGAAAGACCACCCTTTACAATAGCCACAAACAACATAAAATATCTTGGGGTAACGCTTACCAAACATGTGAAAGACCTATACAATATGAACTTTGTGGCTTTAAAGAAAGAAATTAAAGAAGATACTGTCATTTGTTTTATAGATTTTGGCCATTTTGACTGGTGTAAGATAAAGTAGTTTTGAATTGATATTTCCTGATGGCTAAAAATGTTGAAAATCTCTTTGTGTGCATCTCAGCTATTTGTGTTTTCTCCTTTGAGAATTCTGTTTGGATCTGTACTCCATTTTCAAATTGGGTTATTTTGTTTTCTTGATGTTAGTATTTTGGGTCCTTTATATATTTATATATTAACCTTCTACTGGATATTTAGTTAGTAAAAACCTTTTCCCATTATTTATCCAGTTGCTTTGTCTGTATGAGGGTGCCCTTTGACATACAGAAGTTTCATGAGGTCACATTTATTAATTGTTCCTTGTGCCTGTGCTGCTGGCATTCTATTCAGAAATTCTTTTCCTGGGTCAACGAGTTCAAGGCTGTTCCTCATATTCTTGTCTATAAAATTCAATGTAATTGACCTTACCTTGAAGTCCATTTTGAATTGGATTTTGTGCAAAAAAAAAAAAAAAAAAAAAAAAAAGAGTATCCATTGGTGTGTAAACTATGTCTGGGTCTTCAATTCTATTTCAATGATCGGCATGTCAGTTTTATGTCAACACCATGGTGTTTTTATTACTATAACTCTATAGTACATGTTAAATTTGGGGATGGTGATACCTCCAGCAGTTCTTTTATTTTTCAGGATTGTCTTAGTTATCCTAGGTTTTTTTGTGTTTCCATATGAAGCTGAGAATTGTCTTTTCAAGATCTGTGAAGATATGTGCTGGGATTTTATTGGGGATTGCATTGAATCTATATTGGTTTTAGTAGGATGGCAAGTTTTACAATATTAATCCTACTGATCCATGAGCATGGGAGAGGTTTCCATCTTTTGATGGTTTCTTAAATAAATGTCCTAAAGTTTTTTATTATACAAGTCCCTCATTTGTTTGGTTAGAGTTACCCCAAGAACTTTTTTTTGGATGCATTGTGAAAGGTATTGTTTCCAAGATTGTTTTCTTACACTGTTTGTCATTTGCAAGAAGGTTATTGCTATTTTTGTATTTATTTTGTATTCTGTTACTTTGCTGAAAGTGTTTACCAGCTGTAGAGTTTCCTGGTGGGATTTTAGGGTATCTAATGTATACAATCACCTGAAAATAAAGATACTTGATTTCTTCCCTTTCTATTTGTATTCCCTTATCTCCTTCGCTTGTTTTATTGCTGTGGTTGAACTAAGTTTGGGAAATAGCAAAAACAAAACCAGATTTTCACTTAACATAAACAGGATAGAACCTCACATAGCCAATTAACTAGATCTACATGCCAAGGTTCTATAAAAAATTCACAAACAATATGAAAGACCAAGACAATGTGTCTTACCAGAAGAGCACCAGTCCTATATAAATGTTTTCAAATGGTAATTATCTATATGAACCCCAGGGCAGAGAATTTAAAAGAACAATCATAAACATGGAAAAAGAATTCAGGACACTTAAAGAAAACACAATGAAATAAAAATGAAGTTCAAGAGGATGAGAATAAATTTCTGAATGAAGTTCAAAATCCTCATGGCTGATAAAATGAGAAACACAATTAAGGATCTTCAAAAATCAGGTGTTTGTAGGTATGTGTGTTGATAACAGGGTTTTCAATTCAATTCCGTTGGTCTACCTGTCTGTTTTTGTGCCAGTACCAAGATGTTTTCAGGACTATAGCTCTATAGTATAGCTTGAAGTCAGGGATAGTGATGCCTCCTGAAGTTCCTTTATTGTACTGGGTTGTTTTGGCTAACCTGGGTCTTTTGTTTTTTCATATAAAATTGATTATTATCCTTTCAAGGACAGTGAAGAATTGTGCTAGGATCTTGATGGGGATTGCATTGAATCTGTGGATTGCTTTAGGCAACATTACCATTTTTATTATGTTGATCCCACCTATCTAAGAGCATGGGAGAGATCGTTCCATTATTTGGTATCTTCTTTATCTTTTTTCTTTAATGACTCAATGTTTTTGTCATACAGGTCTTTCACCTGTTTGGATAGAGTTATCCCAAGATATTTTATGTTGTTTGTGGCTATTGTAAAGGGTGATGTTTCTCTAATTTCTTTCGCAGCCCCTTTATTGTCTATATATAGTAGGGCTACTGAATTTTTTGAGTTAATCTTGTATCCAGCCACTTTGTCAAAGGTGTTTATCAGTTGTAGGAGTTCCCTGGTAGAATTCTTCTGGTCACTTATATAAACTATCATATCATCTGCAAATAGTGACAGTTAGACTTCTTCCTTTCCAACTTGTATCCTGTTGATTTCCTTTTGTTTTCTTATTGCTCAAGCGAGAACTTCAAGTATAATATTGAAGAGATATGGAGAATGTGGACAGCCTTGTCTTGTTCCTGATTTTAGAGGACTCACATTGAGTTTCTCTCCATTTAGTTTGATCTTGGCTGTTGCTTTGCTGTATATTGCGTTTATTATGTTTAGGTATGTTCCTAACTGAATTCATTAAAGAGATAGAAATACTGAAAAAAATACAAACCAAAGTAAAGATGGATTGAAAATTTCAAACACCCATTAAGGAAAGACATACTTATATAGACACAAAAGGCACAAAGAACACCAAAGGGACAGGACCAGGAAAAAAAACTCTCTATGGTATATTATACTTAAAACACCAATTATACAGAAAAAGAAATAGTATTGAAAGCTTTAAGAGAAAAGCCACAAATCATATATGAGGGTAAACCTGTCAGAATAACAGTTCATGCCTCAATGGAAACTTTAGAAGCTAGAAGAGTTTAGAGCAAACTTCCCCAAGTCCTAAAAGACCACAGATACCAATACAGACTACGCTACAATGTAAAACTATCTGCCATAGTTGAAGAAGAAAGAAATGTTTTCCATGATACAAACAGGGTAAAATATTTATGTGTACTAGCTGGGTGTAGTGGTTCACACCTTCAATCCCAGCATGTGAGAGGCAGAGGCAGGTTGGTCTTTATGAGGTTCAGTCCAGTCTGTTCTACTTAGTAAGTTCCAGGTCAGCCAAGGCTACATAGAGAGACTAAAAATAAAAAATAAAGAATTCATGTGTATTAAAGCATTCCTATAGAGCATATTAGAAGTGATAGATTGAACTGAAAAAGGAATATACATACTCAAAGACTACAGAAAGAAAAGTGAAACTATAAACAAAACACAAAGTATGACTAAGAACACAAACAAAAAAGTTACAAAATGATAGCAGTTAACACACTTTCAATAATAACTTTAAATATTATTGGTCTTGACTTTACAAACAAAAGACAAGTAATTTGAATGATTAGGAAACAAAAACCCATCTTTTTCTTGCCAATAGGAGACTCATCTTATGTTTAAGGATAGGCACCACCCTAGAGTGAAAAATTGGAAACAAGTGTGATGAGCAAATGGGCTTTGAAAATAAGTAGGTGTTCCTGGCCCAATACTGCACCCAATTCCATAAATGGTAATCTACTGGACATGAAGCCACAGATTAATTCCAATTAAGTAATAGTAGGTGATTTCAATGCCTCTCTTTGTCTGATATATTGATCAACTGAAGAAAAAGTAAGCAAAAAATCATAATTAACTGACCTCATTATTTAAAATTATCTAGCAGATATCTACAGAATATTCTAGCCAAATACACACACACACACACACACACACACACACACACACACACACACCCTACCCCTACTCTGCATCCTATAGAATTTTCTCTGAAATAGACCCCATATTGAGACACAAAACAAAACAAGTATAGAAAAACTGAAAAATTACATGTATTTAGTCTGACCAGAGTACAATAAATCTTGAAATCAATAGCAAAAGATTCTCTAGAAGGTTCAGAAACATGGAGAATAACAGCAACAAGGAGTGGAACACCCACACAACAAAGACAAGACCAGATACCAACATCTAGACTCTCAACCCCAGATGCCTAGACAACAGTGCAAAAGTAACCATTAGCATCCAAGACAAAATTTCTCTACCAGAACCAGCAATCTTACTACAGTAGGCCCTGAGAAATGCAGTATAGCTGAAGCATAAGATAAGGACTTCAAAATAGCTATTTTGAATATGTTAAAGTTCCTTGAAGAGGATAGAATGAATTCCTTAATGAAGTCTTGAAAACACAGTGTAATAAACACAGTGGAAATTCAAGTCTTGAAAGTTGAAATAGAATCACTAAAGAAAACCCAAATTGAGGTAAAACTAGAAATGAAAACCTTAGGAAACCAAACAAAAACCTGAGAGGTAAGCCTCACCAAGAGTGTACAGAAGATCGAAGAGGGAAATTTAGATATTGAAGATAAAAGAAATTGATACTTCAGTCAGAAAATTTTAAATCTAAAAGAAAAATCTGGGCACAAAATACCCAGTAAGGAAAAGTATAAAGACTAAATATACAAACAATAAAAAGAGAAGAAGGAGAAGTATCCTAATTCAAAGGCCTGTAAAATACTTGTAACAAAACCACAGAAGCAAGTTTCCCTAACCTAAAGAAGGTGGTGCCTATTAAGTTACAAGCAACATGGAGATCACCAAGTAAAGTGTATTAAAAAAGTAATTCTCCATGAGTCATAATAGTCAAACACTAAGTGTGCAGAACAAAGAAAGAATATTTAAAGCTACAGGGGAAAATGTGCAGGTGACATATGAAGGCAGGTCTATTAGATTTACACCTGACTTCTCAGTGGAGACTAAACGCCAGAAAGGACTGACAGTTTTTCTCAAACTCTGAGAGACCACACATGTCAGCACAGACTACTATATCAAGCAAAACTTTCGATCACAGGAGATGGAGAATAAACAAATTTTATGATAAAACCAAATTTATGTATCTGTTTTACAAATCCAGTCTCTCAGAACGTACTTGAAGGAAAACTTAAACCTGAAGAGGCTAACACACACACACACACACACACACACACACACACACACACACACACACACACACTCACCCCAATAAAAATTACTCATTGATAACTCAACATCAGTTGTCTCAATTCTCCAATAAAAAAATGAATTTGAAAATAGGATTCTTCCTGTTGCAACCAAGAAGTATACCTTAACATCAAGGATAGACATTACCTTGGGGTAAGAGGATGAAAAGGGGTATTCCAAGAACATACACTCAAGAAGCAAGCTAATGTAGCCCTTTTGCTATCTGACCAAATAGACTTCAAACCAAAACTAATCAGAAGAGATAAGGAAGACACTACATGCTTATCAAAGGGAAAACCCACAAAGATGGTATTGCAACTCTACACAGCACAGTCACAAAAGCACCAAAGTTTATATATAAAAAAAAAGAGCATTGCTACAGCTAAAATCACCTGTTTACCACACACAGTGATAATATGTGACTTCAACAGTCCAGCAATAGACAGGTGAGGCCATCCTTAACAAAAACTAAACAAAGAAATATTGGCATTAATGACATAAGGACCCAGGAGCTATTTATGGAACATTTTACCCAAAGACAAAAGAATATACCTTCTTTGCACCTCATAGAACTTTCTACAAAATTGACCACGTATTTGGATACAAAGAAATGCTCAACAGATACAAGAAATTGAAATAACATCCTGCATCCTATCTGACCACTACAAATTAAAGCTGGAATATTATCAATAACAGAAACAACAGGCAGTTGTTTCTCAATAAAATACTTGCAAACTAAATAGAAGAACACATCAAAAAGATCATCCACTATGATCAAGTAGGCTTCAATCCAGAGATTGATAGATGGTTCAATATAGATACATAAATGAATGTGACCTACCATATAAACAGATTGCAAGATAAAAAAAATGAGCATTTCATTATTTGCAGAAAAGACCTTTGACAAAATCCAGCAACCTATCATGCCAGAAATCCTGGAGAGCCTAGGGATACTTCAAATAATAAAGGCAAGTTGCTGCAAGCCCACAGCCAACATCAAGCTAGATGGAATTTATACGTGTTTCAACCCTCTTGTGTCTGGAAAATATTGTTTGTTTGAAGTCATACATCAACTCTGGCTCTTATAATCTTTCTGCCCCCTCTTTTGCTTAGATCCCTGAGCCTTGAGGATAAGATTATGATACTAATATCCCATTTAGGGCTTAATGCTTCACTTTCTGCATGTTGTCCAGTTGTGGGTCTTTATATTAATTGCCGCCTGTTTCACAAAGCCTCTTTGATGAGGGTTCATCATCAGTGGTGCACTGATCTATTGGCATAATATACACCATTAGGAATCATTTTACTGCTTTGTTCATTTAGTAGACTAATTGCAGCAGGTTTCCCCCTAGGTCTATGGCCTATCCAGTCTTAACAATTTCCTCATTAACAATTTCAGGTATGGGTTCCTTCTTATGGAGTAGGCCTTTAACCACACATTCATACCACTATGCATCAGTATATCTTATAGGTAGGTCACTATGGTATCTCACAAGTTTAATGAGTACTATTCTCCTCTGGAAACATGAATAATACCTTTCTGCATAATGGATGCTTATTAGCTGGATTGAATAATCTGCTTGTGCACAGCTTTATTTCTCTATGTTTGATAATATAAATATGTGGTATATTTAGCAATAACATCTTACTGTCAGGTAATGGAAAGTAATCATTATTTTATTATAATCTTTCCAGGGAACCTAGTTTCCTCTTTCTTTATATCAAATAGGCATAACACATTATTTCATTGTCATTATCATTTAGATTTCTTTGATTATCAATGGCAATATTTTCTCATGTATTTTCTTAATACTTTTGAAATATTTAATATATTTGTATATGTACCTGTGTATATGTATGTACCACATGTGTGCAAGAAAAGGGCATCAGATCCTCTGGAACTGGAGTTATATTAATTTGTGAGCTGTCATGTGGATGCTGAGAATTAAACCTGGCTTCTTTGCAAGAGCCTTTTAAGTACTCTTAATAAATGAGCCACTGCTCCAGTCCTATTTTTCTACCTTTAATGGTGATTTCTTTATATTTTTCTTATAAGCCTCAGGAAAATTGCTATCATTTTCAAATTGTGTGTGTTGTTTTTCTTTTGGCTTAGCAGCTACACCTGAATCTACTGATGTTTTAACTACTGTCTGGGGCTCCTTAACCCAGCAGTCAGGGCCCCACTGCTCAGGCCATGGCCTGGTAGGATTTTTGGTCCTGGTGGCATGGGCTCTGCTGCCCATTGTTATTGCGGTTTAATAAGGATCAGGATAAACAAATAGGCCGAATAGATGTTTATGCAGGGAGAAATGACTCACAACAGCAAGCTACCTAAACAGTCACCCAAGGTCTCACAGCAACGCTGGTACAGCCAGTTTTGGCTAAGGCCAAAACTTGACAGACCACAACAAAAGCAGGGAGGTAGAAAGGCTATCTTACCCGGACTTGGCAAGGTTCAGCAGTCTTCTATGTTTGTCCCCTGCAAGCATATAGGACCACATGTCCAAATCAGTGGTTAAGGTGGGGGCAGTTCCTTGCCCAAGAGGCCATTAGCCGAATCGAGGATGAACTCCAGAAGGAGCAACAACAGTGTCCAACATATTTTCGGGAAAGTGCACGGTGCTGTCAGGAGCAACAGTGTTTCATGTCAACAGAGAACTAATAAAAAACATTTAAATGCCATGTTCTGCAGGTCTATGAAGTGATTGAAGATTAAGCATCTATGTCTGACTAAACTCATAGGCAAAGGAAACATGGGTGAAGATAATCTGTAATACTCAGGAACTTAGCTAAAAAACCTGATTAAAACTTCCTTGAGTAAAGCAAGGATAACTACCTAAACAATATAACTATGTACACACACACACACACACACACACACACACATACATACACACATGTAAATAAAGTAGAGGTAGAGTAGAAATGTCTAGACAAGAGGTAGAACTTTAAAGGGCAGCAAGACAAATATTCCAAATTGTATCAAAATACAAAATGTCTTGAACACAAGCAAAAGTATACACACATAGAACATGGCAAGAATAATGTGCATAAAACATCATAAAAGGAAAGATTTCACACAATATAACAAAATATAATATACAATTCTTCCAGGAAGGGAATAAACTTAATTTTACATAGGTTACCACAGATAAGAATATATAACAATGTAAGCTGTAATACTAATGTCTCACTGTTACTAAATAATTCACAAGAAATTAGGCTAATCTACCTATATCCATTCTGAACCATACCTTTCCCAACCATACCCTATTCCTGTCTAAAAGAGATAACTGAGTCTAAGTATCACCTTCCATACCCAACCCCAAGTAACTAAGACCAACCCTATGAAGATGAATATTATCCCTAAATTCTAAGAGTGGGGAAAGGGGGCCTTGTTATCTTAAGATTACTTCCTACTGAAATGGGGCGATGATTTCTCCATGGGATTCTGTAGGAAGAAAATTTTAAGCAACCAAATTTCTCAACAGAACTGGCTGTAATATATGTAGGTAGTCATTGTGTGGCAGAAAATGCTTGACTGGAGTTCTATTTGAAACTCTGGCCAAGTTGTAATAAGAAGGTGCACCATTACAGCTAGCTAGTCATGAGTTGTCTCGAGCAAAGCAGTCTCAAACTGGTTTTAGGGTGAAGTTTGTAGTCCAGATGCATCAGGTTGAGTCAAGTGGAAATGTCCAGTTGGGGCCCTATTGGCTTCCTGTCGGGGAATTGAACCCCGTCTCCCGCATTACAGGCGGGGATATTGTGGGCCAATGGGAAAGCAAGATAGGCGGGGCTAGGAGACAAGGAGGAAAGAGGAAGTAGGAAGGAGGAGTCAAGATGGAGAGCCTGGAGACGTAGAATGCCAGCCTCTGGCCGGTAAGATGTGCCATGTGGAAATACTTAGAATAGTAGAAATGGATTAATCATTAAGACAGAGCTAACTGGTAACAAACTAGTACTGGGCCAACAACCTTTATAAGAGTCTGTTATTTGGGGCTGGCACGGTGGTGGGACTAGGCAGGCTGGTGGAAAACATACATGCTACACATTGTAGTTTCTTTTAACCCTTAATAACATTTTTTTCCCATTTATTTCACACATACACCACAGTTTTCCCTCCCTCCTCTTTTCCCATTCCATCCCCCCATCCCCTGTTCTCCCTTCCCCAGTCACTCCTCCTCCATCTCCATTCAGAAAGGGGCAGACCTCCTGCTTGAGCAAAGAATGGCATATCAAGTTGTGGTAGGACAGAGTTCTCCCCACCCCCACTTACTCCTCCCCCAGGCATAAAGGCTGGTTGAGATAATCCAACATGGGAACAATATCCCAAAAGCCAGCCTAAGCTCAAATGACAGGTTCTGATCTCACTGTTAGGCATGTTACAAACAGACCAAGCTACACAACTGTCACACAAATACAGTGGGCCTAGGTTGGTCTCATACAGGCTCTTTAACTGTTGGTCCAGAGTCCATGAGCTTCCAGGAGCTCAGGTCAGTCATTTCTGTGGGTTTCCCCATCATGTCCTTGGTCTTCCCCCCATCCATTGTTTGATTTACCAATAAAGACTTGGAAGTCAGATGTTGGGGTAAAAATCTGCTTGCTCAGAGAGGCTGAGAAGTAGCTAGCTGACCTTCCTTTTTGGCCAGAGGCTCAATCTGGGGAGAGTTGTGTGAAGGACAATCAGTCCAATCAAAAATTCATTCAATGGAGTGCTCAAGAACTAATACAAATAAAAAATAAGATATCACTGTAGAGAAAATGAAACACAACTTAAGATTATATTGAAAGTCTACATTAAAAAGCTGGCTGCTACTAGCTGCCATGAGGTTGTCTTAGGTTTGTTCAACTTTGTGAGTCCTGACTCATCAATGCCGAGGTGGGCTTTTCAGTCATAACTGCTTTGATGCTCTGGAAAATAACTTTTCACCTGTGCTCCTAAAAATAACTGCAATAAGCTGACTCCATTATCATCTTCACCACTTTTATTTAATTAATGAAATTATTGTTACATTTATTTATGTATTTGTGTGTATGTGCATGTGCTCTAATAATGCACAAATGTAGGTGAGAGGAACATTTCAGGGGAGTCAATTCTCTTCTTCCACTATTTGGGTTTTGGGTATTGAACTTAAGGTTGTAAGTGCCTTTACCTGCTCAGCAGTCTTGCTAATTCCTGTTGTAATTTTTTGACAAACATTTAAATCAGTTTAAGTGAAAACACCTCTGTGAAAAGGCTTTGTATTTCACACCAGTTTCTCATAGAGTAGTGGATGCTTCAAATGTGTTTATTAGTCAGGTTAATCTCATTATCTGCCTCTTTTGCCTTTTCTTGGCACGGTAGATTTCAAAGCAACATAGAAACCACAAACAGGGAACAAATTTGGCATCACTCCTTTATAAGCAAGTGCATTTGAGAAAGAATTATGTGTAACAGGCACAATTTGTTAAGTAAAATGTCTACTTGTCTGGTATGTTGTTTTGTATCTCCCAAGTTATTATGCATTGTTGATGCCAATAGCATTTTGTGACCATTGACTCACAAACAAACATGGAATGACTTCTGCTTTTCACATGCTGACTATGTGGGCTGACAGAATCAGTAGAAATTATGTTTGGTTTTTACCTTGCACAGAAGATCCTGTTATAAGAAATTGGAGAAGTTAGCCAACATGACCTATGCTGGCCATAGCTGCTGAGTTTGAGAAAGGCTGTTTATGCTTTATAGACCACTATATTAGCTTTAATGAAGGGAAGTGAAACCTCGTCCCTCAAATGTTAGTCTAACTAAAGAAATAGTATATGACTTTGATACATGAATTGCCATGGGATATTTTTGGGGAAAACTATGTAAAAGAAGCAGGACACGGATTGATGTGAAGAATATGGGATCTATCTGATGACTTAGTTGGGAGAGTGGTTCACTGTTCTGTTGTGTGTCTCAGGCAAGGCTCTTTATTATTTCATATTTCATCTTTCTTACCTGTAAAAGAGTGTAACTAAAGGATCAAACAATGAACTCTTAGAGAAGGGCTTGACATATTACAAACATAACATTGATGCAAATGGATACTGATTCAGCATAGGCTTAATCACAGAAGTGTGCTTGCAAAAGGTAAAATTTAAATGCTGGTTTTCCAGGGATAGCTATAGACAGACAGGCAGACTTTTCCATTGAGGGAAGAATCTGTGACTGTAAATAAGTTGATTGCATAACACTGAGGGGAAAGCAAATTAATTCAGGCAAACTATTGCTAGTGAAAATATATTTAATTAGAAGGCTGGAATATGACTATAATGCCAAATGAAATAAACTTTTGTTTTTCTTTTTGGAAGATAGGTGCACTAACAGTACAAGATAACATGAGGCAAATTAGTTACATCTACTCCAACTCCTTTAAGCTACTTATAGTCAAAGGAGAATACCATGAAAACTGAAAATTTTAAATAACCTTGTATAGCCCTGTATAATTAAACAAAAAACAAAGCTTTTATTCTAGCTTTCAGAGTTTTTTAAAGCTATAATATAAAATTTGATGTTCATATTGAAATATGTATGAATGCTATTAAATTTTATTTATTGTCTTTTTAATGTTCCTAGCCTTGGTTCTTATTTTATCTAATCCCTACTTACAACCGACTCTTGAGGCAAATAATGTTACTGTTCAAGTTTTGTAGATGAAAAGAGTGAGTTGAGTAAAATTAAATCATTTGTTTGATGTCATACAGCTCATTGGAGTCAATCTGGGTTTAACTATCAAAGCTGAACTATTTTTTTTTAATATTGAGCTATTTCTTTTTTTCATGTCTTATCTTTTTTTAAAATAATTTTTAAATTTAAATTAGAAACAAGCTTGCTTTTACATATCAGTTCCAATTCTCACACCCTCCTGTTCTCCCCACCAACCCTTTCTGCTCCCCAGGGAGGATGAGGCCTTCCATGGGGAGTCTTCAAAGTCTGTCATACAGATTTTGTTGATCCCTCCTAGAAGGCCTCACCCTCCCTGTGGAGTGGATGGGGGGATGGGATGGGAGGGGGGTTGGGGAACATGGGAGAGAGGGAGGGAGGGTGAGGGAATTGTGATCAATATGTAAAATGAGAAATAATAATAATAATAAAAAAACCAAAGTCTGTCATATCATTTCGAGCAGGGCCCAGGCCCTCCCCCATGTGTCTAGACTGAGGGAGTATCCCTTTATGTTTAATGGGCTCCCAAAGTCCATGTATACTAGGGATAAATACTGAACCACTACCAGAGGCCTGATAGAGTGCTCAGTCCTCCAAACTAACACCCATATTCAGGGAATCTGGGTCGGTCTTATGCTGGTTTCCCAGCAATCAGATTGGAGTTCATGAGCTCCCCCTTGTTCAGGTCAGCAGTCTCTATGGGTTTCTCCAGCCTGGTCTTGACCCCTTCGCTCATCACTCCTCCCTGTCTACAACTGGGTTCCAAGAGTTTGGCTCAGTGTTTAGTTGTGGATGTCTGCTTCTGCTTTCATCAGCTACTAGATGAAGGCTCTAGGATGGCACATAATGTAGTCACCAATCTCATTATCCGGGAAAGGCATTTAAGGTAGCCTCTCCACTATTGCTTAGATTGTTAGTTGGGGTCATCCTTGTAGATCTTTGGACATTTCCCTAGTGCCATATTTCTCTTTAAACCTATAATGGCTCCCTCTATAATGAAATCTCTTTTCTTTCTCTCCTCTATTCTTTCCCTGACTCAATCTTCCTGCTCCATCATGCCCACCTCTGCCCTCCAATTCTCCCTCTCCCCCACCCATGCTTCTAATTTTCTTGGGAGATCTTGTCCCTTTCACCTTCTCCAGGGGACCATGCATGTCTCTTAGGGCCCTCCTAGTTTCCTAGCTTTTCTGGAGGTGTGGATTGTAGGCTGGTACAATCCTTTGCTCTATGTCTAAAGGCCATATATGAGTGCATACATACCGTGTTTGTCTTTTTGTCTTTTTGAGTGGTTTACCTCACTCAGTATGGTTTCTTCTAGTTCCATCCATTTGCCATTGAATTTCAACATTCCATTGTTTTTTGTTTTATTCCATTGAGTAGTACTCCATTGTGTACATGTACATTTTCTCCATCCATTCTTCAGTTGAGGGGTATTTGGGTTGCTTCCAGATTCTAGCTATTATAAATAATGCTGCTATGAATACAGTTGAACAGATGTCCTTATTGTATGGATGTGCATTTTTGGGTATATGCCTAAGAGTGGAATTACTGGATCTTGAGGTAGACTGGTCCTCATTTTCCTGAGGAACCGCCATACTGATTTCCAAAGTGGCTGTATGAGTTTGCACTCCCACCAGCAGTGGAGAAGATACACCTTTCTCCATATCTTCTCCAGCATAAACTGTCTTTGGTGTTTCTGATTTTAGCTATTCTGACAGGAATAAGATGGTATCTCAAGAGTTGCCTTGATTTGCATTTCCCTGATGGTTAAGGATGTTGAGCACTTTCTTAAGTGTCTTTTAGTCCTTTTAGATTCTTCTACTGAAAATTTTCTATTTAATTCTGTACCCCACTTTTTAATTGGATTATTTGGTAACTATCTTCTTGAGTTCTTTGTATATTTTGGATATCAGCCCTCTGTCAGATGGGGGGTTGGTGAATATTTTTTCCCATTTTGTGGACTGCCGCTGGAGCTATTTCTTGATAGACAAGGATTGCAGTAATGACCAAAGAATCTGTATTATGACTCTCAGACACTGTACCACTAGGTATCTGAAATGTTGGTTTAAATACCATCAGAATTTCCCCCTTTTCTGTGAATTTCTTGAACATCAAAACGCCAGATGGGTTTGGATGGCTTTTCTGAAGTTTACACACTATATGATAATGCTTGGTGGATGGTGTAAAGTACCCACTCTGACCCTGATGATGTACAGAGGTAAGAACTCCCAGAAGGCAGGCGGGACTTCTTATCTAGACCATGTTGCTTGCCTTGTGTTATCTCAGCATTTATGGCTAAAACAAAAAGTGCAGAGAGCACAAAACTTCAAGCAAAATAACAGAGGAAATACAGACAGAGAAGCACATTCATTTGCTTTGTAGGCAAGCAGGATGTATTTATCTCTGACTGGTTGTACTATACTTTCCAGGATGTAATAAAATCCAGCCTAGAATGGGGTGGGGGAGAATGTCTAGTAGACTTTGCCTTCAGATTATACCTTGAACCTCCCTCTTATTATATTTATTACTTATAAGAATTCTAGGAGGCTGGTATTATTGTGACTCTTATTGAGGAATGAGGATAAAAGAGGTAGAATCAGATCTCCAATATAGATTGGGCCCAATGACCACGGCTGACCTACTAACCCAGCATGGGCATTGGAGAAAACCCTGGCTTCCTACTCGTTTTTTCCAAGTGATTTCAGAAATACAGCATGGGAGAGTTTCTGTCATTACACATGCAGCATGTTCTGACAAACCCCACTAGTTCCAGACAAATCCCAAGGTGATCCTATGAGAAAGGTTCATGGTTCATGGCAAGTATTTTGTGCCCCCAAGAACACTATTCTTTCTAAAAACCTCCTAGTAATGACATTTTGAAAGCTTTTCCCTAAACTTAGTTTTCTTAAAGCACTCAAAAAGCTGCAGAACCAGGACTCTGTGGAATGTACACTAGGAAATTATGTTTAATGTTTAAGGTAAGTCTGCTGCAGCCTGAGATGTGAGAGCCTCAGATTTCCAGGAGTTGTTATTCTTGTTATCTTCAGTGCTTGTTATAAGCTAGGGATTACTATTTGTTAACCAAATGACAAATAAACAAGTGTGTGACATTTCTACCAAAGCTATTTCAGACATATCTATTTGAGATGAAAGGGCAGCACGGGGGTGTGGGGAGGAAGAATGCTATTATTCAGTATTTTATCTAAGGATATTCATGTTATATCTCTTTATTTTCAGATACATTATATGTATACATAAAATCATATACATGAAACAAGTATCTTTTATTGTTTTACTTTTTTCTTTACATATTTTACTTTATTATTTTTATTTTTTTAACTTTTAAATATACATTTATTATTTTTCCTTATTTTGCATATCAATCCCAGTTCTCTCTCCCTCCTTCCCTCCCTCCCTTCCCCCATGCTCCCTGACCCCTCCTCCCATTTCACCCCCCCACTCCACAGGGAGGGTGATGCCTTCCAGGAGGGATCATCAAAATATTTCAAGTCATTTGGAGTAGGACTAGGCCCTCCATCCTGCCTCTAGGCTAAGGGAGTATCCCTCCATGGGGAATGTGCTCCCAAACTTCTTTTGTGCACCAGGGATACATCCTGGTTTCACTGTCTGAGGTCCCTTGGACTGCCCAGGTCTCCTAACAGAGTTTATGTTCAGGGGATCTGAGTTGGTCTAGTGCTGGTCTCCCAGGTATCAGTCTGGGGTCCATGAGCTCCCCCCTTGTTCAGGTCAGCTTTAAACAAGTATCTTATGCAATCAAACATGTTGTATATTAATTAATTTGTATATTAATTATATTAATTGATCAATCCTTACATTCTACAAGATTATGGAATGGAAACAAGAAAATAATTTTTCTTGCATATCTGCTAATGGAAAGTCCTTTTTCTGTTGTCAAGTCATTTCACTTTCTTACCAGCCTTACAATGCCTTATTGGCTTAGTCTTTAGAGAAAACCACACAAGCTCAGAGAAGTCAAGTTACATGCTAAAGATATACATCTAGCAAGCATGTCAGAATTTGAATCTTGTTTAGTTTGACTTAATAGTTCATATATATTCGTCCTACTCATATTTTCCAGAAGCAGGAAATCAGAGTTGAATTAGGCTCTACTAATATAGCATCACATACATTGAGACTTTTATGTGCTTTGAATATGTTTTGGTGCTTTCCACCACCATGTCTTCATTTCTTAGTTCAGTGTTTTGAGCCTCAGAGATAGGAAAACATACTTTGAAGAGCTGCTCAAAACTGGCAATCTCTGGTTAAAGACCTGCATCAAGTTGGAGAAAATCATTTTTCCCAAGATGCATGTTTGTCTGATAGGCAATGTCTGAAGGTGTCTGTGGGAGGTAATTATCCTGGGAAAATATGAGTCAGAAATACCAAGAAATGGGTTCCTTTAATTCAATGACTCATTAGCAGAAAGTAAACCACAAGAATCAGCATACTTTAAGTTTTAGGGGTTTCATGAGTCAGATAGGAGACCAGTAAGTTACAGAGAAACATTTTAATAGTGCGAGATAAAAATGTGCTAAGGAATTAGAAATGTTGGCTGAGTAGCTTCATTTTCAGACAATTACTATGGATTTCTATAAATAATGATTGTAAAAAGTATAAAATATTTTCAAAATTTATTTAGTTTTCCATCCACCTATCCACTCTTCCATTCATCCATTCACCTACCTACCAGCATCCACCTCAGATGTCATCCTTCAGAAGCTGATCACCATGGCTTTTCACTCATTTGACTAGACTGGCTGTCTAGCAAGTCCCAGAGGTCAACTCTCTCCATTTCCCCTGTGCTGTGATTACAAACATGTGTCAACATATCTGGCCTTTTATGCAAATGCCAAGGATAGAACTCAGGTCTTCATGCTTGGAAGACAAACACTTTACTTATTGAGCTATGTCCCTATCTCCAAAACAATGGACTCTTGCACTGTGATAGGCATGTTTTAACATGGCGGTCATTATCTCATTTTTAATATCAAAGTTCTGTTGAACAATGATTGCTCTTCTGAATGGTAACTATGACAAAAGCTAGGGATCAATTGCTCTTTTTTAGAGGTCAAATGCTCTGCATATTTATCTATGATTGCCTAGTTTCACTAGTATATGTTATCTACCTCAGTCGGGTGGATATTTTATACCTGCTCTAAATTAGTAGTATAGTGCTTAGATTGTGTTCCTCCTTAACATTGCATCACATGGTGTACACTACTGAAAAACATAAGCACAAATTAAGATTATTAGTGGATGAGAGCAAAATAGGAACAAATGCACTCTCAGGCCTCATGGAGGCAGGGTGCCCCCCAAGACCTTGTAGTTGCTGTGCTGTCTTTCATCAGCTTCAAGACTTAGGAGGTCTGGTGACTACCCTATCATGGCAGCTACACTTAGGAAGCCCAAGAATTACCAATTGTTGGGTAGAAGTTTCCTCTAAAATTAAAACATTCTACCCTGCAGAGAAAGGATTTAAGACAGAAGGTAAACAAATTAAAATACCTTCATGAAGTCCCTGAAACTGACCAGGCCCCTCCCATCAAGAAAAAGCAAAAAACACTTCTGAAGATCAGACCAGCCACACTTCCCAGAAGCAGAAGTGAGTAGAAGAGGTTTAGACCAACAGAGTATGTTGAAAAGAATTCTCTTCAACCTGTTGTACAACCTATAGGCTGTGCAGAATGCTACATATCTTTAGCCTTTGAGAGCTAACACCCATGCCGAGGTGGACTTTGGTGATGCAACTGTCTTCAAGTCATTTTTCCTGTAACTAAATTCCCACCTGTACTCCTGTAAATAATCCCAGTAACACTCATTGGTTCATCAAGTTGGTCTTTGGTGTTATCTGTACTTATCTGGGGAAAGTAGATGTTTATGTTGCATCTTCCTAGGAAAAGTTTTGTCACATAACACCAATTGTCTTTCAGAAATTCCAATTTGAATTTCCTGAGAGGGAATGTGACTATTTCAGCATATAACTAGTTATATTCCATAAAGGTCAGTCGTGAGTTAGAGTAGTCCATAGAATGCTGGTTAGAACAACTATCCTTAGTCCAATCCATTATGGTGAAGGAGGCTGAGTAAGATAGTATAAGACATGATAATGACAATCCTTGGCTTCACTGGGCCCACTGCTTGGGGTGAATGTTTGGCCAGAGCTCGGGTCCAACACCCCTGCCCTCTCCTTGGAACTTCCAGGGTTGGCTCTGCACATACTGGACCTGCCCCTCCATGTGGGACCATCTTGAACCTGCACTCACCTGACCTTTGGCCCCTTTGTCTGCCTTCTGCTTGAGACTATCCAGAGCCTGCCTTTCCCACATCCTTGGCCCTGCTGTGGCCTCTGCTTGAGAGAGTTCCAAGAGAGCTCGGATTATCCACAGTTACTGACATAGAACTCCTGACCCTCACCATGAGATAGGAGAGAGAGAGAGAGAGAGAGAGAGAGAGAGAGAGAGAGAGAGAGAGAGAGAGAGAGCGACCCCACCTGCACCCTCTGGAAGAAGATGGGAAGATGGCAGTACAAGAAAACACTCAACAATAGAAAGGCTACCAGAATCTAGAGACTCTACACCAACTAGAGCTGAACACACCAAAGCAGATGAAACAGAAGAGAATGACCTAAAAAATAATTTCATTAAAATGATAGAGGCCCTCAAAGATGATATGAGAAAATCCCTTAAAAAGTGGAAGAAAAAAATAAAAACAAAAATTTGGAAGAAATAGAAGAAAAGACCTAGCCCCCCCCCAAAAAAAAAATTGCAAGAAATGAACAAATCTCTTAAAGAAAGTAAGAAAAGCCAGGAAAAAATCAAACAGATAAAAGAAAAATTCAAACAGTTCAAGACCTAAAACTGATAGAGACAATAAAGAAAACACAAACAAAAAGAATGCTGGAAATAGAAAAACTGGCTAAATAATCAGGAACTACAGATGCAAGCATAACTAACAGAATATAAGTGATCGAAGAGAGAATCTCAAGTGTTGAAAATAAACTAGAGGAAATAGATTCATCGATCAAAGAAAATCTTAAATCCAACAAATTCTTAACACAAAACATCCAGAAAATGTGGGACACTGTGAAAAGACCAAACCTAAGAACAATAGGCATAGAAGAAGGCAAAGAAGCTCAGCTCAAAGATGCAGAAACATATTCAACAAAATCATTAAAGAAACTTTCCCAATCTGAAGAAGGACATGCCTATGAAAATATAAGAAGCACACTGAACACCAAATAGACTGGACCAAAAAAAAAAAAAAGTCACCTTACCACATAATAATCAAAACTCCTAACATATAGAATAAAGAAAGAATATTAAGAGTAGCAAAGGAAAAGGCCAGGTAACGTATAAAGGCAGACCTATCAAAATTACACCTGACTTCTCCATGGAAACTCTGGAGGCCAGAAGGTCCTGCATAGATGTTCTACAAACACTAAGTACATGGAAGCCCAGCAAAACTCTCAATAAGTATAGATGGAGAAAGCAGGATATTCCATGACAAAACCAGATTTACACAATACATATCCACAAACCCAGCCCTACAGAAAGTTCTGGAAGAAAGACTCCAACCCAAAGAAATTAACTGCACTCACAAAGACATAGGCAATAGATAATCACACTTTACCAGAACCCAAAAGAAAAAGTGGGACAAATCTATTAACAATACCATTATGACCAACAAATTTAAAACAAACAAGAATTAACAATCAGTGGTCCTTACTTCCCATCAATATTAATGGTCTTAACTAGACTATAAAAAGACACAGGCTAACAGAATGGATATGAAGACAGAATCCATCCTTCTCCTGCATACAAGAAACACATCTAATCTTCAAAGACAGAATTACCTCAGGGTAGAGGGCTGGGAAAAGATCTTCCAATCAAATGGACCCAAGAAGCAAGACGGTGTAGCTATTCTAATATCCAACAAGTTAGACTTCAAACCAAAATCAATCAAAAGAGATAAAGAAGGTCATTTCATATACATCACAGGAAAAATCCATCAGTACAAAGTCTCAATTCTGAACATTTATGCCCCAAATACAAAAGCATCCACATTATTATTATTATTTTTATGTGTATGAGGCTTTTTAAAATTTATTTTTTATTTTTATTTTACATATCAATCCCAGTTCCCCCTCCCTCCTTTCTTCCTTTCCTTCCTCCCTCCCTCTTTCCCTCTCTTCCACCCTCTCATGCCCCCTTCCCCTCCCACTTCACATGTAGGGGTCATTTAATTCTTCCAGGAGGGGGGTCATTTAATTCTGTCAAGTCATTTGGAGTAGGGTCTAGGCCTTCTCTCCTGTCTCTAGGTTAAGGGAGTATCCCTTCATGGGGGATGTGCCCACAAGGTCCTTTTGTGCACCAGGAATACATCCTGGTTCCACTGTCTGAGGTCCCTTAGACTGCCCAGGCCTTCTAGCTGAGACCCATGTTCAGGGAGTCTGAGTCAGTCCCATGCTGGATTCCCAGCTATCAGTCTGGGGGCCCATTAGCTCCTCCTTGTTCAGATCAGCTGTCTCTATGTGTTTCTGTAGCCTGGTCTTGTCCTCCCTCTTTGCATCCAGTTAGGCTCAGTGTTTAGTTGTGGGTGTCTGCTTCAGTTTCCATCCGCTACTGGATGAGGGCTCTATGATTGTGGATAAGTTAGTTATCAATCTCATTATCAGGGAAGGGCATTTATAGTAGCCTTTCCACTGTTGTTCAAATTGTTAGTTGGGGTCAGTCTTGTAGGTCTCTAGACATTTCTCTAGGTTCAGTTTTCTCTTCAAACCTATAATGGCTCCCTCTCTTATGCTCTCTCTCTCTCTCTCTCTCCCTCCCTCTCTCTCTCCCTCTCTCTCTCTCTCTCTCTCTCTCTCTCTCTCTCTCTCTCTCTCTCTCTCTCTCCTCTCATCTATTCCTCCCCTGACTCAATCTTCCTAGTCCCACGTGCTTTCCTCTCCTCCCCTTCTCTTTCTCCTAGTTCCCTCTCCACTCACTGCCCTCTCCCCCACTGCCCATATGCTCAGGAGATCTTGTTCCTTTTCTCTTTTGTGAGGGACCTTATATAAGCACCAACATTATTAAAAGAAACATTACTAAAAATCAAAGCTCACATAAAACCTCACACACTTATAGTGGGAGATTCCAACACTGCACTCTCAACACTAGACAGGTCCATTAGACAGAAACTTAACAAAGAAACAAAGGAACTAACAGAAGTTATGACCCAATTGGATTTAACAGATATCTATAGAATATTCCATCCAAACAGAAAAGAATATCCTTTCTTCTTAGCTCCACATGGAACCTTCTCTAAAATAGACCACATACTTGGCAACATAGCAAACCTCAACAGATACAAACAATTGGAATAGCCCCCTCCCATGTAGCTTATTAGACCACCATGCTTTAAAGTTGGAATTCAACAACAACACAAATTGCAGAAATCCTACAAACTCATGGAAACTGAACAATGCACAATTGCACCATCCCTGGGTCAAGGAAGAAATTAAAGAAAGAAATTAAAAAAAGCCTTCCTAGAATTCAACGAGAATTAAGCCACAACATATACAAACTTATGGGACACTTTGAAAGCATTGCTAAGAGAAAAGTTCATAGCACTAACTGCCCATATTAAGAAAACAGAAGATAGTCACATTAGAAACTAATAGCACAACTGAAAACCCTAGAACAAAAAGACGCAAACTCATCCAGGAGGAGTAGATGCCAGGAAATAATCAATTTGAGGGCTGAAATCAGTAAAGTAGAAACAAGAAAACAATGCAAAAAAAATCAATGTAACAAAGATTTGGTTCTTCAAGTAAATAAACAAGATAGACAAACCTTTATCTGAACTAACCAAAAAGCAGAAAGAGAGAGAGAGAGAGAGAGAGAGAGAGAGAGAGAGAGAGAGAGAGAGAGAGAGAGAGAGATAGAGCAAATTAGCAAAATCCAAAATGAAAAGGTGGACATAATATCAGACACTGAGGAAATCCAGACTCTTCAGGTCCTACTATGAAAACCTGACTCTAGTGCAGAATTCTACCAGAAATTCAAAGAAAAGCTAATACCAATACTCCTCAAATTGTTCCACACAATAGAAACAGAAGGTTCATTGCTAAACTCTTTTTATGAGGCTACAATTACCTTGGTACCCTCACCACACAAAGACACAAGTAACAAAGAGAACTACACACCAATATCAGTCATGAACATTGATGCAAAAAATTCTCAATAAAATACTGGTAAATCAAATCCAAGAACACATCAGAGAAATCATCCACCAGGACCAAGTAGGCTTCATCCTGGGGATGTAGGAATGGCTCAACATATGAAAATCTATCAATGTAATGCACCATATAAACAAATTGAAGAAGAAAAAATAATATGATCATCTCACTAGATGCTGAAAAAGCCTTCAACAGAATCCAACACCCCTTCATGATAAAGATCTTGGAGAGATCATGGATAACAGGAACATACCTAAACATAATAAAAGCAATATACAGTAAATCAACAGCCAACATTTAACTAAACGGAGAGGAACTTAATGTGATTCCCCTAAAATCAGGAACAAGACAAGGCTGTCCTCTCTCTCCGTATCTCTTCAATATTGTACTTGAAGTTCTAGTTAAAGCTATAAGACAAAAAAAGGAGATCAAAGGGATCCAAATTGGAAAGGAAGAACTCAAACTGGTGGTGTGAATTGTAGGTTGGTGATCCTTTGTTCTATGTCTAAAATCCAGATATGAGTGAGTACATGCCATGTTCATCTTTTTGTGACTGGGTCACCTCACTCAGGATGTTTTCTTCAAGTTACATCCATTTTCCTGCGAATTTCAAGGTTCCATTATTTTTTTCCCACTAAGTAGTATTCCACCAGAGAATCTAGGATACAAGGAGGATCCTAAGAAAGACATACAAAGTTCCTCACAGAATGGAAAAGGAACAAAAATCTCCTTAGAAAATTGGGAGTGGGGGCATTGAGTGGAGTTGAAGTTAGGAGAAAGTGAAGGGGAGAAGAGGAGGGGAGTGGAGAATATGAGGGACCAGGAAGATTGAGTCAGGGAAAGAATAGAGGAGAACAAGAAAAGAGATACCATAATAAAAGGAGCCATTATAGGTTTTAAGAGAAATCCAGTGTTACAGCAGGTTTTTCCTCCCCGCCGGCCTCCCAGTCCTGAGGCCACAGTCCAGCCGCCATATGAGCCCCAAATAACACTCAGAGACTCTGTATTTGATACAATCCTGTTGGCCAGTTACCATTATTGTTTATGGGCTAGCTCTGTCTTAATTATTAACCCATTTCTATTTATCTAAGTATTTCCACGTGGTCGTCTTATCCTGGAGCCACGGCAGGCGTCTTCCTCCATGTTCTACATCTTGACCCCTCCTTCCCACTTCCTCTTTCCTCCTTGTCTCCTAGCCCCACCTATATAGTTTCCTATTGGCCAATGGGGCTTTATTAATTAAACAGTATGAGAAACATATTTACAGAATAACATCTCCCATCAATCCAGCACTAGGGAAATGTCCAGAGATCTACAAGGATGACCCCCAACTAACAATCTGGGCAATAGGGAAGAGGTTACCTTAAGTGCCCTTTCCTGATATTGAGATTGATAATTACCTTATATGCCATCCTATAGCCCTCATCTAGTAGCTGATGGAGACAGAAGCAGACACCCACAACTAAACACTGAGCCAAACTCTTGGAATCCAGTTGTAGACAGGGAGGAGTGATGAGCGAAGTGGTCAAGACCAGGCTGCAGAAACCCACAGAGACAGCTGACTTGAACAAGAAGGAGCTCATGAACCTAAGACTGATAGCAGGGAAATCAGCATTGGACCAACTGAGACCCCCTGAATGTGGGTCTCAGTTAGAAGGCCTGGGCAGTCTATTGGACCTCTGACCATGAGATTAGGATGTATCCCTTGTACATGAAAGGACTTTGGGAGCACATTCCCCATGGAGGCATCCTTCCATAGCCTAGAGATATGAGGGCTAGGTTAGGCCCTACTCCAGATGACAGATTTTGATGGTCTCTCCTGGAAGGCCTAACCCACCCTGTGGAGTGGGGAGTGGGTGGAATGGGAGGGGGGTTGCAGGGCATGGGAGAAAGGGAGGGAGAAGGAACTGGGATTGATATGTAAAATAAGAAAAAAATCATATATATAATTATATGTAAAGAAATGCAAAAAAAAAATCTGGCTCATGATATGCCTCAGTAGGTAAAGATGCCAGAGGCCAAGCATGACATGAGTTTAATTTCCAGGACCTACATAGTAGGAGTGTATGGTTTCCCTCAGGTTGTTCTCTGGCTTTCACTCCTGCTTTGTGGCAAAGGTACCTCCACCCACCCACATACCCAACTATATGCACACAAGATAAATAAATTTAATAAAAATAAAATCCTGCTAATCTCAGTGGAATAAATTTTTTTTAAAATTCTGTTTTCTTTTAGACCTCTTAAAAAATTCCACTGTGGAATACTTTTCTACAGAGAAGATTAAATGCCAGACATGAGGTCAGAATAAAAGAATGGTGTGATTCTTAAGACAAAATTCTGGGAGAACCTCCATCCTATGGTATCCTATATGGCAGTGAATTTAGTTGCATTCATTAGCATTAAGTTGATTTGTAACAATCCTAGTATTCAATGCATTCACCTAGTCATTTATAACATCCCTGAAATGATTTATGTTGACATGTCATCTGTTCACATGCTGCCATTATAAATGTGAATAAGCATGGTCACTTTCTCAAGGAGCTACCAGTGTTTGAGAGAATCAAGCATGTAAAAAAAAAAAACCCTTAAGTTTGGCTTGATAGGTTGTATAGTAAATAAATGTGCCAAGAACTAGATCACCAAGAAAAGCTTCAAAGTTCATTTACTCAACCCAAATCTATTAAGAACTAACTTTATGTAAAGTGTAGCATAAGATAATGACAATTTTCTTCCAGAAATATATAGCACAGTTGATGAGATAATTATGTACACACACACACACACACACACACACACACACACACACACACCCATAAGTGGAGGTGGTAGTTCAAAGCAGTATGAAATTAAATGTCAATTACCACAGCAAGTAGAGCCATGTTTCTTAGAGACCCTTTCAGAGTCTTTAAGAGAGTAAACCTATAAGGGAAGGACTAAATGTAAAATCCATTTGCAAAGCATCTTGAATAATCCTGGAGGTCAAAGGATGGAAAAGGTCCAGTGCTGAAGAAAGGTGGGAAAAATGCAAAAAAAAAAAAAAAAAAAAAAAGTCCCTTTTAGACTCCAAGTCACTCTTTTCATAAAGTTTATTTTCTTTTCTGAAACTAAATTCTGGGATAATATACCTGAACATATATTGCAAAGCTAAATTATAGTACATAAAAATACAATGTCCTTAATACAGTTTAGAAGAGAATGAATGGTGTAATAAAAATGCGTAATTCATCCATAGTGCTTGAGCAGCAGGTGGCCCAAGTTATAGTTAGATGTTTTCACGGACCCAAATGAGACAGAATCAAGAAGCAAAATTACAAGCTGTGCTGAAAGATCGGCGGTGCAGCAGAAACTACGGAAAAAACCCCTAACCAACAAATTGTTGCTAGAGGAAATAATGGCAGGCTAGAGCTGCCTCCAAATGATGAAAGAGGAAAATGACCTTATCTGTAAGCACACCATGTCTAGACAAATTATAGATTGTTGGAGTGAGAAAACGAGGAAGTAAGGAATTCTTGCAAAGAACCGAGTCTTGTTTTGTGAGCATGTGTTTAGATAATTCCCTGTGTTCTTTGGGATGGAGATAGACAGGGTATTTCAGAAAATAACTTTTACCTTGAAACCACATGTTGAGGTGCACTATTTTGACCCTTGAGAACCATAGAGACTATACTGTTTGTCAACAGGAAGTTGGAGAGCCACGGGACAAAGAAAGAGCAGTAAAGAGAAATTTCATGTTAGATGTGGGAATTATAGAATCAAAAATGTAGAAAACGTGAGACTGAAAAACAATAGGTAATTAAAACTCTAAATTTTAATTTTGACAACCAATTACATATGTCACAGATTTGAGCCAATAGACTTATTAATAAAATAAGATGAGAATGCTGCATTTTTATGGATATCAAAGAACACTATAATGTCTCAAATATTTGCTAAAATACATGTACCCTGAGTACCAATGTGGTGATGAAAGTGTATACTATTGTTCAGGTGCCCTGAAGATGCTTTCTTTTATAGTTTTCACAACAGAGAGCAGCTCCTTGGCGAGTCTGAATGAAAACCAGTGCAGTCTTCTCATGCCTGCAAGAGAGGTATAGTTTGAACCCAGCTGTCTTCATGGATTGTGGATATTATAACATTGCAGTGAGTGTTCTGTTTAGGGATGTCATTCCCCAAACACAACTTGTTTGAATTGAATAAGTCACTGCTGGCCAGGTAATTGAATGGACTAGTTAAGACTAGAGAGTCTGCTATGATTTCTGTCTAGGACATCTTGTAGTGTTCTCATGATATAAACCCTTGCCATGTCTAAGAAACAAACATGGATATAACTATTTTTCTTGGATCACATGTTATCTGTGACTTCTTGACCAGTTTTCTCCTTTAGTATCAGGTCTTTTACTGTATACACATTGTAGTAGTTTATGGAAACTTCAAGTTCAACTATTAGAGTACATCCCAAATAGTGTTGTGGAAAAGGGTTCCTTGTTAATGGAGACATTTTGTTTTTGTTTTATGAGACAGGGTTTCTCTGTGACTTTGGACCAGGCTGGTCTTGAACTCACAGAAATCCACCTGCCTCTGCTTCCCCAGTGCTAGTACTAAAGGTATGTGCCACCACCGCCTGGTGACATATTTTGTTTTTATCATCTACTATGAGTACATACCATCTGCCCTTTCTTGGTAGAGAGTTGTTCCTGTTTCTTTATGTATAGTATCATAACATTTATTTTTCATAAAGAAAACTAGGTATCTCAAGAGGAAGGGTGACATTTTTCTTTCTCACAATATGCATCTATTATCTGTCATATACCATATACATGGTAAATAACTTTTGATTGATTAATGTGTAGGTAGAGTGGCTTCTATCTGTTCGGGTTTTGTTTGCAGATATTTCTGGCCAGCAGGGGGAGTCCAAGGTCCACCTTTGGAGCAAAGCATTTGCTAGAGAAATCCAACTGTCAGAAAGGAAACAGATTTGAACTTGGCAAGAGGGCTTACTTTATGTCTTTAAAAAAATACAGACTTTATAGTGCTAATTTTATACAATGTGAGTAATGTACCTATTTTATTTGTTATTGAAATAATTAAATATTAATTTAATATTTTTATTAAATATTAATAATATTTAATAAGGAAATATTAAAGGAATAATAATTAAATATTAAAGGAATAATTAAAGGAGAAAAGATTACCTAGAACTAACTTAGACTTAAATTTGGATGTTTCTAATTTTACTTTTAGATACACAATACATGGAATGTAAGCTTCTCAGAGAATGCAATTAAAAATTATTTACTGAATTATATCATGAATCTGTTAGACTAGTATCCCATACATATTGGCAACAAATAATTTATGATTACTTAAGATTAGCATTATATCTTTGGACATTGGTGGCACTTGCCTTTAGTCCCAGCACTCAGGAGGCAAAGGCAGGTGGATCTCTGTGAGTTTGAGGCCAGCCTAGTCTAAAGAGTTAGTTCCAGGACAGGCTCCAAAGCAATACAGAGAAACCATGTCTTGAAAAACATATACATATACATATACATATGCATTATATCATATTTTCTTGTTGTATTTCTAATATCTACACAGTTCATTAGTTATACAATCAGCTTTATTAAACAAAATATTCATCATATATTTTGGTCCCAAGTATTTATTAGTGGATTTTGATTTAAATGCTCTGGAGTAGTATTTAGACATAGGTTGTTTTGTTTATTAATCAAATTTGTTCTTTGACAATTTCATACAAGTATGTAACTCATTCTCATTAGTCTCTCCCCCACCAAGCCACCTCTCCTGTCCCCTTCTCATTCCTGTCAGTTCCCCCTCCTTCTTACAAGTCTGTTTCCCACATTAATGTTCTTTTGTTTTGCTTGTGACCCATTGAGTTTAACAGTTTAACCATCTATATGACCATGGGTATGAAACTATCCAGTGAAGACTGGTGAGCTCATCAGTAGGCAGACATTTGAAGATACTGACTCCCCATGTCCCAGACTCCATCAATAGTCAGTCAGTAGTCAATAGGGAAGGGGACAGTTCCTAAAGGTTACCCTCATTCACTTCTGACTGTTGACCATCGGTTCTTGGGCAGGCCTCCCCCAGTGCTTTGTGCTATTCTTCTCCTTATCTTACCTTTCAGTCTTTGAATTGCTTTTATCCATTCTGTGGCATTCCCTGAACCACAGAGGGGGTGGTATATGTCCTGTTTAGGGCTGGTCATTCAACTACCTCCTTTCAGTACCACCAGCAGCTGAGAATCTTTGCATTAATGGCTGTTCTATGAAGAAGCTCCTCTGTTTAAGGTTGCAGGTAGCATTTTTCTGCAGTAGTACTTTCTCACAGACTTTCTTGGACCACCAGCCCACAAATAATGACACAGTGACTTAATATTAATTATGACAGCTTGCCCTTAGCTTAGGCTTATTCTCAACTAGCTCTTATAACTTAAATTTAGCTATTTATATTAATCTACATTCTGCCATGTGGGGTTACCTCATCTCCACAGTGCCCATTCTGCTTCCTCCATGTCCAGCTGATGACTCTGCCTTTCTTTTTCCCAGAATTCCCACTCTGCCTGGAAGTCCTACTTGCACTCTCCTACCTAGCTATTGGCTGTTCAACTTTTTACTACACCGATCACAGCAACACATCTTCAGACAGTGTACAAATATCCCAAAATATCTGTCTGTGTTAAACATACATGTTTAAAAGGTAGTTTGTCACCATGGAACATGGATCATTTGCAAAGTTTGTGAGGATCTTTTAATATGCATCTAGGGCTAGGAAGCACTGCTTTGAGTTGGACACCCAAACTATTTTCCAAAAAAGTCATACTGACTCACAACAGAATTCATTACATACAATAAAGTTTTTTTTCAACACTCATCACTATGGTTGCAGTTGGTCTGAGTGGTCAGAATACAGATTCAGTATTCAGGTTCAGCAGCACTGTCATCACTAGGGTGCTGTGAGTACTTTTCTGCCAGCCTTGTCCCAGAGCCATATTAGTCCCGAAATAACACACAGAGACTCTATTAGTGACAAAGCTGTTGGCCAATGGCTACAGCTTCTTATTGGATAGCTCTGTCTTAAATATTAATCCATAATAACTAATATATGTATTTCTACATGGTTTTATCTGAATGAGAACACCAGACCCACACCTCACATGTTCTCTCTTCCCGTGATCACATTGCAACTCTACTATGTTTTCCAGAATCCTCCACCTCTCCTAGTCCCACCTATCTTGCTTTCCTATTGGCCAACAGTACTTTATTCATTAACCAATAAGAGAAACATATTTACAGAGTGATATCTCTCATCATCTCCTCTTTTGTGTCTAAAATAAAAATAAGGGCTTTAACTTTAACATAGTAAAATATATAACAAAACAGTAATCAAATAAGAACTATAGTTAACAATATTTAGTCCATTAACATTTAATAAGATTTAAAAAAATATTCAATCATCTATCCTATATTTGTGAGCCTAAAGTCTTATATGTAACTTATCTTTAATCCTAGCTAAGAAAACCTATAACCATAACTATCTGTCTTCAACTCCATCAAAGACTACAGAATGATAGTATATAAACTGTAGAAATGACAGAGACATCTCACTACCTGGACAGTCTTCCAAAGTTTTTTTGTAAATTGGCGCATCCATGTTTGGTCCATAGTATCTGTCAGACTCCTCATCAAAGCAGGAAATTTAAACTGTCTACCTGTATTGGCAGTTTGTCAGTCACTTTTCTTTGTGTCCTGTAGAATGTCTGACAGACTCTTCCATAAAGCAGGAATCCTGTAGCACTGTCCATTTTGTTTTAGCAGTCATTTTTCTGTCTGTCCTGCATGTCCAGTTTATACAGCATAAAGTCAAACAGTTCAGACTAGAGCAGTTTCTTGCCCAAATGGTGAGTTTTGCCATATTGGGAGGAAACTTTAACGAGTTTCTTTGATGTCCATCTTTTCTAATTGAAATATATCTATGTATATCTAGAAAAACCTAACCAACCTAATTATAAACCTTGACTATTATAGGTAACTATCTATAATCTGTACTTAATTATACATTACATTTTTAAATGAGCTATACAGACAAATACATAAACAAGAGGAGATATATACATGTCACAAAATTGACCTTAAATTTGTATCAATAGATGAAAATCTATTCCAAAACAAAGTATTCATTTCTATACCATAATCTCCTTTTTACCTTTAAAAAGAGATTGGTTGTGATCATTAACCATTTATAACCAATCCAATTTAGATAAAAATAAACATTTATAGGCAATATTTGGTAATATGGGCATCATTTTCTTTAAACTGTTTTTTGTTGATTGGGGATGCCGTTTATACCATGGGGATCCTAAAAAGACCCAGAAATCCAGGCTGTAGTGGTCAGTAAGGCTGCCTTGTCCCAGCTGTTTTGGATGTTGGATCACCTGGGACGTTGTCTTAAGGAGTCTTGTTTGATCAAACCATGTGACTCTGGAAGGAAATTACAGGTTTTCATTTTCTGTGGAAATAAAAGTAGAAATTCTTTTTGCCAGTAACCTGTTCTTAGACTTAAATTTTGAAGTCATAGTATTTTTTAAAATATATAAATTGGATTAATCCAGCAGCATTTTTTTTAGCAGTTGTTGCTATTTTCTCAGCAGTCAAACAATTGAAACACAATAGCATAGAGTATGTAGACACTCTGTGTATTTTTCATTTTCTATGTGGCCTTTTTTTTATTACTCTATTCCTTTTTAAAAAAAATTAAAAACAATTTTTGAGACACGACTTTTTTGTGAATTTTTGTCTGTCTTGAAATTTACTTTTACACTAGGTTTGTCTTGATCTGTTTGTCTCTGTCTCTTGAGTGTTGGGATTAAAGGTGTGTGTAATCATTGTTTAGTTATTTTATTTTTTAACCAAATATCTTTTTTTAAATTTTTTCTCTCAAGCCTATGTATATTTTTAAACATATTGTTAAAATTTTTTAGGTTTTACTTTATCTAATTCTATTTTTATTGTATATCTTTATCTTTTTTTTTAGCCAAAAATCTCATATGTATAATTTGCTCAGCTTGTAAGCTTGCAATTTCTATGTAAGTGTTATTGATTATAGTTGACCAACTGTATTAGACAATGCATAGTAGAAGAAATGGAATTCTAATCTGTTGATATTTTTATCTCCTGTAAGGTAGTTAGGGTATTTGGGTCATAGACCATAAGGAGAATTAATAATGATTGTTATTGGTGACAATTCAAAGTTTCTTTTTTTATGTGGGAAAAGAGACAAATTCTTTTCTCATAGATTTCAATAAATAAATGTTGAATGGATGAAAAAAAGGAAATAATCACTGGAATATTAAAGCTTTTAAGATCTATGGCTGACTGTCAAAATTTAATGGATAAACTTAGGATATTTTTATAACTTAATATTATCACTCAAATATTGATTCCAAATGAAAAATAGCAAATGTATGCAAGAGAAAGCCAGAAGACACCATTTCAGTGTCAATAGCAATAAAATACACCGATACTATTCCTGAATACATACCAAAGCACATTACAGCTATTTATCTTCATCAAAATTTGCAGCCACAGTAGAGCAATCAGAAAAACCTAAATTGAGGAGCAGCTCTTAAATGCCTCATCAATATTCTTCTAAATTATTAAGATCATTAAAAAAAAAAAAAGGAAAGCTTGGTGCTGAGAAGATGGCTCAGTCAGTAAGAGTGAGGACTTGGCTTTGAATCCCTAGCACCTACATTAAGAAAAAAACCAAACCAAAACAACAACAAAAAATAGCCGGTGTAGTTGTATGCATCTCAAACCATAAAGTGGTATTTGAACACTGATCCTCTGTAACAGCAGCAAGAGCTAATCTTACCCAGGGAGTCATGTCTTCAGCCCTAATGTTCATGTCTTAGTACTATGGTTATTTATGTTTCTAGAATTGTGGGAAACTGGTTGGTTAATATGGTGCAACATAATCTATTATTTTTTCATTGATTTTATATGCCTGAAATTTTAAATTCTCTCCCCTCCTCTTTACAATTAATTGTTTCATCTTAGACCTTTAAAGTAATCTAACATGTTTATATTTCACTACACTTGTAGTTATTAAAGAGGATGGCAAGTGTATTGCTCTAGTCTTTACCTGATCATTTAAAATTCATATTTTATCTTCTATGAGACATGGCAATTATTATTAGCACCAGTGATTTTCATATTTCCATATGCAGGTTGTAAGATATGAGACTGTCAGTGAATATAGAGAAATTCTTTGTTTTTCTGAAACTTTCTTACATTTTCAGAAAGTAAAAAGTAGAAAATCAGCCAGGCATGGTGACCCATACTTATAATCCTCATGCTGGCAAGGTAAAGACAGGGGGATTTCCATAATTTTGAAGACAGCCAGGTCTATATAATGAAACTCTGTCTCAAAAAAGATAGGGCCAGAAGAGGGAAGTCAAGCTCTCTTGCTCATATAGGCAAGAAAACAGTATGTTTTTGATGCAATGAATTATGATAGTCAAGATTATTACATTCCCAATGTGAATTAAAAATGTTGCCAAATAGTTGTTGGGGAGCTGAAATAGGCATAGAGTTCACACCTGACTCTATGTGATGGTGAGGGGAAGAGGTCAGAAACTGTGGGAGAAAATGAACACAAGCAGAAATTGCAGAAGAAGGACTATGAGGGAGATGATTACATTTCTGAACATGTTATGTTTGTACTGTGGTGTTTTCTTTGGCTTAAAACACATAATTTGTTGAAAGGTAAAAGACATTAAATGTGCTTAGGTTATAATGTTTTAAAGACTGAGGTTTGATGCATAGGAGTGTGTAAGTTGGTGTACTCAGCAGGCTCCTGTGGTAGCTGCTTGCTGAGTACAGTGAAGCTTCCTTGAGCATGTTTTTTCATACTGAATAACCACTTTCAGATGGTCTGGTGAGACATTCCTTTGAAAAGCAAGTGAGGCACAGGTAGAGTGTGTGGGGCAGACGGGGTGTGGACTTGGCAAATGATTGGTAATTAACTAGATGAAGCCTGCTGACACAGAGTCTGATTTGAGTAGTGATAAAGGTGTGTGCTGATGCTTATTATGGTATAGTATGTGGGGTTTCCTTGGTGGACACCCCACAAGTGGGTGAGGAGAGACTGCACTATTAGATAGTCTCACAGCTGGTCAAACATACACAGTACTCACAGAACACTCAGAACTTGTGCCAGGAGTCCTCAGGGCGTGGCTGCAGCCACTCATCCTCATTGCTTCCACTTACAGACAAGCATCAGGCATCAGACCATCCTTCACCACCACAGGAGTGTTTGTCTATACATTTTACTTCATATTGGTCGGAGGAAATTAAGTTCCCTTTGGACTTGTCTTTTCTATGTTTGCTAAATTCCTTTACTTTAGTGGCTGGGATCGGGTTAGTTACATCCATCTGATGTTCCACAGGCAAAGGCTGATTGAACTGGAATTATCCTATTTTCTTGTACTTTTAAGTGATGGTTTTTATTTACTCCTGCTTTAAGAAGTTGTCATAATTGGTAACTCTAAGATTCATCATTTGCTATGCTGCAGCAGCTTGGAAAATATTGCAGGCTGTAATTTTTGCAACCAGACAAAGTACACATTTCTTTAATGTAGCACTCAGGAGGCAGAGGTGGCCCAGCTCCCTGCCCGTCTCAGGGACTATGTGGAGAGTGCTAGAATGAGGTACCCGAGGTACCTCTCTTGCTACATTGTGCATACATGGTAAACATATACCTCACATGCACATACACATAGAGAAATAGAGAAATTAAGAACGATTTAAAAGTTTAGATGACAGTGCAAATTCTTTGTAGCAACACTACAATATTTTAGTTTTTAAATGAAAACTTTGACACAAATGCAGGTTGTATTAGTTACTATTTTCATTGCTCTGGCAGACTACCCACAGAAGCAATGGACAGAAGAAGTTCATATTGCTCATAGTTTAAGGCGATGCAGTCTCTCATGGCTGCCAGCATGTAGCTGGTCACACTGGGATAGATTAGGAAACAAAGTTAGACTGGCAGCAGGAGTGGCCCAGAATTCTCAGGGCCAACCCACAGGGCCTGGCATCCCCTATGGGTCTCATGTCTAGAAGGTTCCACAAACCTCCCAAAAGAGCACACCACTAGCTGAAAAGCACATGTGTAAGGGGGACAGGCCACATATAAATATAAAGAAAGAAGAATTACTAGGATATTTTGGAATCTATTGTGTATGCACACATGTGCACATCACACTTATGTTTTTTCCATATGTAATTATTTTTTATTACATTTTCATTTAGCGCACACGTGTGTGTGTGTGTGTGTGTGTGTGTGTGTGTGTGTGTGTGTGTGTGTATGCCATGGCACATGTATGGAAATCACAGAAAAATTTGCTGGAGTCTGATTTTCCTCCCACCATGTGTGACTCAGGGACTGGACTTATGTCATCAGCATCTCTACCTGATAAGTCATTTCACCAGCCCCTTCCATTCTTATTTGTTTCCTTTTGGATACAAGTGTACTGTTCATGATTAATTTGTGAGTAGTCTTTATTTTTATGAACTAATTACTTCTTATTTGCCATAGGGTGGTGTCAAACACCATGTGGGGAGGTTCTTTATCCGAATTAACCACCAAATTCCAGATTGTACTACAGGGAGTTTCAGAGAACAATCAGATACTGGGACCAGCAACTTCATTGAGCATCCCTATATCCACTCTATCAATAGGAGGCACAATTCTATGAAGAAAGTGAGAAAAACTGAACCACATAAAAGATCCATATGAAATGAAGATAAGTAAAATTGTATTTTGCTTTAAACAACTGAGATTACATTCAAGATTTGAAAGCAAACCTTGAAAAATATGGTTGAAAACTATTAGCTATAAATTTGGCATAGCATATTACAACAGGAGCAACAGAAAAACTTTAGAGGCAAAAATGCTAATAAAATGATGAGGAAAAGCCTGACTGTGCTGGCGCATTCCTTTAATCCCAGCACTCAGGAGGCAGAGGCAGGTGGATTTTTGTGAGTTCCAGGCCAGCCTGGTCTTCAGGGCTGGTTCCAGGACAGGCTCCAAAGCAATACAGAGAAACCTTGTCTTGAGATCCCCTTCCCCACACAAAAGGATGAGGAAAATAGATAGGAGTAATGGATAAGCACAGGGATGGGAGGGAGGGAGGGGAGTATGGGAGGGAGGAAGTGAGAGGGAACTGGGATCGATATGTAAAATAAGAAAAAAAAAACAGAAAAAAAAGTCTTCTGAATGTGGTTTCCTACATTGTATATTGATCAAATCTGCCAGTGTTTCCTTGAGAGAACAAGCCTGAATTTTGATCTATCTTCTGATGAGAATTCTCTTCCTTGGCTGATGACCCAAGGGTTCTTCAGCTGCAATTTTGATCTATCTTCTGATGAGACTTCTCTTCCCTGGCTGATGAGGTTCTTTAGACCCAAGGGTTCTTCAGCTGGACCAGTTACATAATTGGTTTTCCTTCTTTCTAAGTGTCTGCATGTATTACATGTGTTACATATTCTCTCACTTTCTCTGACTTCTCCCACATGTCACCCTTAATCAGCATTATCACTATTACTTTAGTCTCCTCTTGCCTTAAGGATGACTGTGAGACTTGAGACGTAACTCGTTGCCAGCAGTGCTTGGTCTCAGGATTGGAATTACTTTTTCTTAACTCTACTTTGTGAACCACTTGTTGTTTTACTGCTGTGGAACCACTAGGGGGAGGAGAATACTAGCAAACCGTAACAATTTGCAAAGGCAAGGCAAATATTTTAAAATATGTGCTTTTAAAAAAATTAAGATTTCCATCAGTTGTGAGTTTATAGAAAAATGGAGGAGGAAATGTAGAAATTTTTCATTTCCCCTTTTTTCTTTTCCTACACAGTTAATCCTATCATCAGCCTCTTGTATTAGTGTGGTTCATTTGTTGCAACTGATGTTCCAATATTGTTACATTACTATTAGCTGGATTAGATATTTTACATTAAGGTTCACACCTTGTGTTACTTTGCATATATTAATTTTGAGGTTGGTGTAAAGAATATTTTACTGGGGTTCTAGATAAGATTGTATTGAATCTGTAGATCAAGTTGGAAAAAACTGACATCTTGACATGATGAGTTTCACCCAGAAACATGAAATATCTCATTAGTGATTTATGGTTTCCTTATTTCTTCTATTAAGGTTTGTGGTTTTCACAAGTATATTTATGTTTAATTTTAACCAGTGGTTATTCTTTTCTTAAATTTAGACCTGTGCTTTCCCAGTATAACACTCCCCATCTGCATGTTGCCATTAAGAACTTGAAATGTGGATTAAGTAGAAATATATGTTAGATTTTAAAGATTTTGCAGTATGAAAAGAGGCAGTGGACTCACAAGACCCTGTATTTTGTAGCTTTTGCAAACGTAAGACATCTTTGTTTTCTTCATTACTGGGGATTGAGCCTGGGATTCTCATGTGCTGGGCAAGAACACTCTTCCATTGAGTTAAATGCCCATCTCATTTCCCCATTTTTTCGTGTGTGTGTGTGTGTGTGTGTGTGTGTGTGTGTGTGTGTGTGTGTGTGTGTGCACATGTTTTATTTGTGGAAACAAAGTTATTGGGAACCATTGGTTGATTTTCCATCTTATCTAACAGGGCTTGGTCTCACAGTTAAATGCAAAGCTTTCCCATGTCTTTGTGTTCATCATGTTCTAGGAAACTGTGTCTCTACCTTCTGAGGCTGGAATTTCAGGGGGCCACCATACCCACAAGCATTTTGTATTGGGTTCTAGAATCTGAAATCTGGTACTGCATATGTGTGACAAGCCCTTTAATCTCTGTGCCATCTCTCCTAGCCCCCTAGTCCTTTTTATGTTTTCATTGTGAGGTTTAACTAAGTTGTCCAGGCTGGCCTTGAACTCTCTCTATAGCTGTGCCAGCACTTGAACTTGTGATCCTTCCCCCTCAGCCTCATTAATAGCTGGGATTATAGGCTGTGCTATCAGCATAGTTTAACCACAACTGGTTATGACTTCTGTCCACTTGGAGTTTCCTTTGTCTTACTATGACTTGTATCAGATGGCATTGGAATGGTCATAGGTATACTTTGGATGTGCCTAAGGAAAATTAAATTGGGGATACATTTAGTGTAGGCTTAGTGGTATATGTTTATGTAGTTTTTTTGAATTGTTATTTCTGGTTATTCCATTCAGAAATGGCTTCTAGGAATGGTTCAGGTGTCACTCAGCGTTTTCCTGCACCAAGTACTGAGACTCACAAATGACAGGTCAAAGTTGCTAACACTGTGTACCTGTGTTTTATGGTGCTTAGTAACAGTAGGCATTTATGTCATTAATGGAAGGGGAAAGTGTCTAAACATTTGAAGCCAGAATTAATCTAAGGAAAATGCTTAGTTATCAGATGGTAAAAATTAGTGACAAAAGTTTCAGTTTTCACTGATGCCTCATTTATCAGGGAACTCATTCCACTCAGGAATATATTTGATATGCAGCACTTATAATTAAGTTTATTACAATGTTTAATATTTTGGGTTAGGATGGAATGAAATTGATGTTTTTTCAGAAATGGTTTATTAGGCCTTCATTTGTGATAGTAAAACAGTGGGAATTTCTACGTGTGAACATCGATATATGTAATCTGAAGAGGATAAAGGTAAACAGAGGTAACATTGTTCAAAGTTGTTCTGAATATTTGATCAGAGGATTACTGGAAGGCTCTGTGATCCTTTAGATATTTTGGCAATGTAAATCTAATTTTGTAATAACATTCAAGTGTTATTTTATATTTTATTCTACCTGTCTGAATCTTATACTGTGAAAATTTCCAACATTCCAACCAATACAGAAGCAGATAAAAAAATCATTTTATCTTTTGATTTGTCAAATCTGAGGAGATTTCAAGACAAAAACAATTCTTCTTGCTGATTTTTTTGAAGATTGGACCACAAAAAATGACAATTCATGTGTGTGTTTGAGATTCAGTAGATATGAAATGCTGAAGATAATCCACAGAAGGACTTGGATGGAATGAGTTTCATGATGCATATTTAGGTCTATTGTATATTGATAGGACCAGATACACATACTGAGAAACACTATTAGCCCGATCCATGGGAGGTTGGGATGGTTACTTATTTTGTTCAATTATTAAAGAGAACTCAGGAGTCAGATAGCAGGGTAAAAACCTGATCCATCAGAGAAGTGGAGAAATAATCAGTGACCTCCTCTCTCTCCTTCCTTAATCCAAAAGCCAATGACTCTTTCTAAGCCCCACCCCCTGCCCCTATTACTTCCAGTGTCTATATGTCTTGGGTCCTCAAGAAATTCTATGGCTAATTCTGATTAGCTAATAGCTAGCTCTGCCCTCTGATTCAAAGTAAAGTTTATTGGCAGTCTTAGGAGTGTCAGAGTGTGATCAAAATATCCCACAACATTGGGGTAGGGTGTGGTGGCTCTATTTCAACCTTTATGAACGCAGTGGTCATAGTTATAAATGCAATTTCTGAAGGCATCCAACTTTCTTCTAGCCCCAAAGGATAAAAAAGTCAGTTTTCAAAATATATTTTAATATAACATCTTTCAAGTTTGACATATCATACTAAGTATTTCCAAGACAAACTGATCTACTTAATGATGTTTTTGAACCTGGCCTTTTCTTCATTCAGTATACCTCCTGAAATTTCAAGAAAAAAATCTTTGTTAACTAAGAATTTATACCATCTGAGACCTTTCACTGTGTCTCAGTCTTTTCATCATATGATTAATGGAGACGATTCACATGTAACCTCCAAATGTGATGTGGGTTAGCCAAGGAGATCTGAATCAGCTTACTGAGTTCCTAGAAGAGACAAAGTTATTTTAGATGCAGGTTAAAGCATTCTGTGCTTACACTCGATGGAGGAAATGTAGAAGGGTAGTTTATCCATTGTGCTAATTTCAGATATTACCAGTGGCTCCTTGAAATATTATGATAAGAAGTTCTAAGGCTCTTTCTAAGTTGGTTACAGGCCCCATGTGCGTGTGTGTGTGTGTGTGTGTGTGTGTGTGTGTGTGTGTGTGTATGTGTGTGTGTGTGTGTGTGAATGACTATGTGAGTGTGCGTGTGTTGAGGATGTTATATCAGCAACTGGTTGTTTCTTATAGAGAAGTTGGTTACAGGCCCCATGTATATGCATGCGTGTGTGTGTGTGTGTGTGTGTGTGTGTGTGTGTGTGTGTGTGTGAGAGAGAGAGAGAGAGAGAGAGAGAGAGAGAGAGAGAGAGTGAATGACTATGTGAGTGTGTGTGTGTGTTTTGGAAGTTGTATCAGCAACTGGTTGTCTCTTATAGGGTTAATATCATTGGATTGGTAGCCTAGAAAAACTGTTTCATCATGAGTCTTGAAGCCTGTGAATAAAGAAGACTCCTCGCCTCACCTGAGATTTGCATTTGTCAGTGTAAGGCAAAGAACTCCTCTTTGCCATGCTGCAGATGACCTTCAGGGTGAGCATGGTGTGACTGGGACAACTTACTATTTGGTGTGTCTACAGTGGCTCCCTCCGTGGTGTGTGTGCCTCTTCGCATGCCAGCAGGGGTGCTCATTTCATAGTCGTCATCATCGGTGACACCTGGAGTTGTGATGTGGCCCGGGGTGATTCCCTGTACAGCAGGGCTTGCTCCTCCTGTCTGCCTTGTAGGAAGGACTCCATTTTGTGTGTCTGGTTTGGCTCCTGTCTGACTGGAGGGCAGAATGCCTCCAGGAAACAAGGGGTGGATAAGGAGGCCTGTGAAGATTTGTGAGGCTAATGGCTAGAATAGGGAAGGAAACAGGAAAAAAAAATAACTCATTTGAACAAGGTTACCCAATCTTTTTTTCTTTGGAGGGAGGATGGCAGGGTGGGATAGGCATGGCAGAAGGGAGAGAAAGTCAGAGAACGGTCACAGAGACCCAACATTCATCAGAAATGTGCCCCTGTCAGGACCAAGTCTGTTGCTGTTTCAGAGCTGGGATTTTTTGCTGACCTCCTTTTCCTCAAAAAAGGGAATGTAAATGCAAGCTAGTCATAACTGAAGGACAGCTTGGAGTTATGAAGCATGTCTGGAGACAGTGCTAAGGTAGAAAATCCACAAAACATTGAGAAGCTCTGTATGTCCTTGGCCTGAAATATAACCTTTCTTTTGTCTATAAAAGCTTGAGACTACAAATTAATGGAGAAATTAATGCAAGCTGATTAAGCAGACATTGCCTTTGTGGCTTGAACCCCTTCCTTGAAGCTTCCCTTAGCATGCATTTCAAAGGCATCATTGTGGTCATCAGGAGTACTTCTGGCACTTGAGCTGCCTGGGTGTTTTCTGAGATTCCTGAAGGAACACTTCCATTTCAGAGGCTTTCCTGGTTAGATTCTGCTTGAGCAGGTCTGCACTGGGCCTGGTAATTTGAGCTTAAGCTAATTCTCAAAGGCCTCCTGAGGTGATCTGAGTGCCAGAACCATAGGTAGGGAAGCCTTGTCTCAGACTTAATAGATCCCGAAGGCAGAGCTAGATCCCTGCTCATGGCACATGGCTTTGAAATATGGGAATTTTGATTAACAGAGAAGACTGTAAATTATCAAAACACATTCCATATAAGAGTAATTATTGTTTTGTGAACGTGTGTGTGTGTGTGTGTGTGTGTGTGTGTGTGTGTGTGTCTTAGGATGCATGAAAATATAATTATTACCATGGGTTGAGCTAAAAGGTATTTGAAAACTACTAATATAATAGAACACATGCCTGTGGATCTAGATCTAGTTTTTTGCCTTTGAGACAACTAACTTAAGTTTGCTGAGCCTCAGTTTGCCCGTAAAGTTCTGTCATGGCTATGTACTTTGTAGACAGAGGGCTAAAAGTGAGAGACTTCAAGTGCTTTTTATGTGAAAATGCCCCAACAGTAGGAAGATGTGAAGGTCCATGTGTCAGTGCTGTCAAAGCAGATGGAGATCATAACTGGATTATTATTAGGGGTGTATATAATACCTACCCTTTCATAATATAAAGGCCACTTTAAAGCTGTGTTCTATGATACTACCTCAGTTACTCACTTATATTGTCCTGTTTAGTAGTCCAAACAGGTGTCTTTAAACATGACCTGTTCAGAATTGCATAGAAAGTATGAGTGATATTAATAATTATTTTAATTCATATTCTTCAGTTATTTATGTTTATAGGAAAGAATCCATTCATCACTACCATAATGTAGAAAAACATTTCATAAAATGGAAAGTACAACAGATTTAATCATTCCCGCAGAGTCAGTATTTATATTACTCTGCTTCTGCATCTGTAGAATAGAAGTTTAAGTCAATCAAAATAAAGTTTAAAAGTGTGCAATGGCCCTCTGGGTTAATACCAAGTGTGGTAGCACTATATAGAAAGCTAATGCAAAGTTAAATTAATGGTAAGTAGTAGGATAAAGATGACTAAATCTTTAGCTGAGAAAGAATAATTATACTCTAAAAATGCAGGGCTCATTGTAGGAGAACACACATGGGGGGATGTGATCAAAAGAACTGGGAAGCCAGAGGGCACAGGGAGAAGCGAGAGGAATTTAAAATGGCAGTGATTTAAAAGATTTTCTTTTTACCAGTTCCTCTGAGCTTAGGAGAGCACCCTAAAAGCAAAATGACATATGGAAGCAATTAGAGAAATTTCAGTATATTCAGTGCAATGCATATAATATAACTCAAAACTTTTAAGTATTATAAAGAAATTAAAAGTCTGGTATCTATTTCACAAAACTCATGTCAGCATGTGACATGTGATTTGGGACTGCTCATGTTTTATTGAATAATGTGACACACCTTTGAAAACTACATATACATATATGTATTATTAGGTGATAGACATACATTGGAAAGAACCTGGAGGATACAAAAAACAACAGAAAAAATAATCCTGTGATTTACATATGATGGTCTTTCCAGGTGTTTTCTGCAAATGTATTCTTCATGTAATCGAAATTGTCATTAATATAGTATTTTTGTCTTTCATTTTTTCTCAGCATTTCATAATAATCCCTTAGTTGGGTTACTATTAAATTGTGATAAATGTAATTTTAAATGGCTATGTTGTATGTATTTGTGGTTATGTTGTAGTTCACTGAATTTTCCTTTTTGGGTTGGTCTTAAATTTAAGGTTTAGCTGTATTTTTATACACCACAAATATTATTTAATGAGTATGTGGTACCTAATCTTTGCTGCATTTCAGAATTTCATTTCTTGAGATGTAGTCTCTAGATGTGGAATAAAGAGATGATAGGAGTGGGTGTAGTGAATGACTCACTCCTTTAATTTCAGAACTAGAGAGGTTGAGGCATGAGGATTGCAAACTCAAGGACAGGCTATACAGATACCTGTTTAAACACAAAGGATTGATAGGGATTTTATGCCAATATCTGCCTCTGATTTTAGAAATGGAGCTGGCATCTGATGGTAATGCTGATACTGATCTTGGCCCTTGATGATTTTATAAGTTAGCTCAAGAGTAACTTTTGTAAGAAACAAATAGAAAGAGAAGGGAAAAGGGGTTGAGCATTTTGGGATTAAACACAGATAGCTAAAATAGATTTGAGATTAAAAATAAATCACCTACATCATGAGTCATCACATTAATCCCATTAAGTTATTTCTTTCTTGACAGGTGGTTCAGGGGTTACTAGATGCTTCATTTACTAAAGGTGTGTCTAGAGGAGTAACTTTATCTCACTCACTTTCAGAGTGGACATAATGATGGTATCTACAAGAGATTGTGTCACTGTTAACTGAAATGGTATCATGAAGAACTTAGAACTGCACCTGTCAGCCAGCTGGGGCTAGGTAAGTGCTACACCTTGCTATCCTCAGTGCTCGCACAGTGCAAAGTGAGTTAGAATCCTGGTGCCTGATCGGTGAATTGAGACAAGAGGCATATTCTGCATATGGGCAATTAAAAACCAAAGTCTGTTTAACAATAGCCTCACCTGAGCTCCAAGTTGTGCCACAATAATGGGTAACATCTGAAAAACAGAGGGACAAAAATCACTGTGAAAGTAGAATACTAGGGGGTGGGCTATGGGTTACACTTGCTTAGCAGCCCACAACCACAGTCGAGATCTTTAAGGCAGGTGAGAGTACTGATAACTGGGTTATGAGTTGCTGGCTGAAATGAATGACAACTAGACATGCTGTGGTATTCTCTAATAATCAAAAAAAAATAACTAGCCTAAATTTTGCAGAAATGGAGTTCAAGTCTTAAAATTTTACTTTATTTTTCCATAGAAAATCCATAGTGTCAGGAGAAATCATCAAAGTTGACTTTTAGTGTGTACCACCCTGAAAGATCTGAATCTGATGGGCTCCCAACCTTACCATTTCCTTTTCAATCAGTTGGCACAGCAGTGCCTGTCAGGCCAACAATGACAGGCACACATCTTTCTATAATAGTCAGCTTCTTGTCTCCCAACAGCACAATATGACAGTAGCTAAAGCAGAAGGAACAACAAATCCAACCAACTGTCAGGGTGAGCAATGAAGGGGTAGAATTTTGAAGAAAACACAAAGTCTCTCTTTTGATAGAAAATCGGAATGGAAGGAACAAAAATAAATAAGAAGGGGAACTGTGTGGGTACATGAGTAAAAATGATAGGAGACTTAACCTAATTGCTCAGCAGTGTAATTATAAAGAAACTACATTGTTTGTTACTGATTGGAAGTTGTTTAGAGTAACGACAGTGAATACACATGTGTTTGCTGTGTGGCAGAAACTGGTCTATATACTCATTCATTTAATCTTGGTAACAGTTAAAGGAAACCTCTATCTTAAGGCCTGTTTGAAATTTTGAGGAAAATGAGTCCCATCTGGTTAAAATAACTCACCCACACCTCACAGGCTGTGTACACAGAGAGCTGGGATTTGTTTAGCTTTGAGGTTCTGTAATCTTTTCTTCCCCAGTTTGGCCTTTGGTAGTTAAAGGCTACAAACAGAGGTTTTGTATCATAGAAAGTGATCCATTTTATATTGCTTGTTTATGGCCACAAATTAGTACTTCTATCAGCATCTTTGGTCAGAGAAATTTCTTTTTTGGTGATGGGTAGCAGCTGTGGCAGAGACTTGTAACTGGTCTAAGTGCTGAGACTAAGAAGTGGGACATCTCTTATCACCCTTTCAAAGACTCAGAGGGAAGCATGGTAGATGGAGTGGAAGAGATGGAGGAAGGGACAGAGTACTCTGCAATGCTGTCTTGTGGGAAGGACATGGCGGTCACACTTTGACCAACCACTTAGCAGCTGTGATTATCTGCAAAAACCCTGCCTAAGATTGGATCAGTCAACATTCTGTCATGGACAGGGGAGGAACCCATGAGACCCTGCCCCTCTCTGAGGATCTATAGGCAGTTAGTATTTGCTGGGGTAACAGAGAGACATCTTCTTCAGTCATATAGCCATGGGGTAAGTCGCTCATGTTCCTATAAGTGATACCTCACCCATGCTTATGTAATTTAACCTAATTAAGCTCATTGGTTCATATGCACATAATAAAAATATGAAAGAAGGGAGACTAGATGGAAAGAGGAAGGCAAGTCAGTAGGAGGACAAGGAGGGGGATGGTCATAGAAAGTAATGGGAGATAATTATGATAAAAATAGTTCATATGCATGTATGAGAATGGCATGGCAGGACCCATTATTATGTATAATATATACCTATAAAATACTTCCAAAAAGTTATCCACTCTTCATAGGAAGAGGCAGGTTGAAGGGACTGGACCTAGGCCTAGCCCAGAGGCATCAAAGAATCCCCAGAGAGAATGAAGAATCAATGACTTAACATTCCTTTATGCTAGGGAATGTGCAATGTCAGAGCTTTTATACTAAACCTTATATAACCTGCCCACTAATGCTTCTAACTCTGGGGAATACGATGCTGCGTTGAGTCTATTTCTTTTGAAACATTTTGATTTTTAAATCACCATACTATGTGATCTAGTGGATACCAGCATGACATTTGACCAAATGTGCTTTTGTGGTGCTCATCCCCATTCCTCCCACTCACCATGGAAGGGTCTCAGCCCCCATACTCTACTTTTCATGTCTTCTTGTTAGGGTAGAGTAGCAATGAGACTAAAGCTGGACAATCTGTATATGAATCACACCAGCATCATGTAGTAAGGAGGCTTGCATTTCATATGCTTGTTTCTTTGGTCTTTTTCAGAGGACAAAGTTTATTCTCAAGATTTTTATTATGAAAACATTTATGTCTCTTTGTTTTCAAAAAGTTCAAGAATAAGTTTAAAAGAAACATTCCTCAGTACAGCAATAGATTTAGTTATAAGGGTGTCACTTATCATGAGTTTAGAAGTCAAAAATTTGAAAAATAACCCCTGATTTTCTACAATAAGGAATTATGTATATTGCAGCATACTATGCAGTTATTAAAAATAGCATTGTATGTTAGTATTTTAAGGTTGTGGAAACAATTAATACCATTTTGTATTCCTAGAATAAACACCTGCAAAACATCTACATATAGTTTCTAAGAACCTTGAAAAAGGCTCATTGATCCTTATAGCTTCAGCTGAGAGGAAATGTCCTCAGCATTTAAGAAGCCCTTCCCTCATTTTACCTGGGATTGCAGCTGTTGTTGTCTGTTCAGTGGGCCCAGGGTAAAAGGGAGTGCCTGTGCTCCATGTGCCAGTCCAGTGGCAGGGTTGAGCTGTGAGGAATCAAAGAAAACTTGTGTTACATTTCTTTCAGTTTGAATGTCTAGGACCCTAAAATATGTTCACCAAAGGCAAATACATTTAAAGGAAGGATTTCTTATATAAGTTCATACTATTTTATTGTGTCTGTAATTAATCACAGAGATGCAATTCAACTATTTAATTTCCTAGCATAAGGTCCATTACTAACCTTTACAATAATTTTCCAAAGATTTGTTTTTATTTTTAATTACATGTATGCATGTGTGTCAGTGAGTGTGTATATGAATATATACATATATATATATACACATATATATATATATATATATATATATATATATATATATATATATGCAGGCACCTAAGTAGGATAGACAGACAGAAGAGGGCACTGGACCTCCTGGAGCTGGAGTTACAATAAGTTGTAAGCTGATCCATGTGGGACAAAGTCTCAGGTCTTTTACAAGAGCAGTGGAGCAGTGTAGAACCTTCTTCGCTGCGACAAGTCTTTTACAAGTTCTCTTTACCACTGAGCTGTCTCTCAAGCTCCTACACTAAACTAAAAAGAAAAAAAATTACTGTGTATATGTTCATGTCACAGCATGTGTTTGTGGAGGTAGAGTACAATTTAATGGTGTCTATTTTTTCCTTCCCCCTTTATGTGGTTTCTGGGCTTCAAACTTGGGTCATCAGTCCTTTGTGGCAAATGTTCTTACACACTGAACCTTCTTGTCACTGCTTCCCTAGGAATTAATTTTTTTCTTTGGCATTTTTGAGGTCATTAATTTATCACTTTTGACTTCAATAATCGTTATTGGACATTTTCTGATTGCTTTTTTTTCCTTAAGAAATGAATTACTTCATAGATATTTCCAGACATAGTTGTGAGATACAAAGTAACATACCAAGTGTATAGCATAGGTTAAGAGTGTATTTAAATCTGAACACTGGGAACAATCATGAGGGAAACATTTTTCTTCCCAAAACAGATGACTCTATAGATGTTCTATGAGCAGAGAGACTATCTTAGTGTCTTATTGTCACCCTAGATGGTCACAACAGCAATCATAGTGTTTATGTGACATTCAAATACAATAAGGGACACCAAGGAAGGTCTGATGCAGAAACTGAGGCAGAATCTTAGAGAAGAGGTATCAGGATCTGGAGATTAAAAATGAGGATGAGGTCAGTGCTACAGAAGGACTCATGAGGAAAACTTTCAAAGAATTATTGAGTGGCATATGACTCTCTTTGAATATTCTCTTGTTCTTCTTCCAGACCACATGCAGTAAATGTGTGTGCATGTGCACTTGTGGATAGATATTTCTATATGTTCTTGACTCTCCTCCATGCTCAATATCAAGTGCTGTATTCATCAAGCAAAAGGTAGTAAGGTGATGTGAATGAGTACTTACCAATTGCAGGTCTGACCCCAGGGTGAGCAGCTGTGATAGTGGTATTAGACTTACAGAAGGAAAGACCTGCAAGGTATTGAAACTGGACATTAGACAAGAGATTATCTGTTTCTACTGCTATGTCAATGGTAGATAGTTTCAGCTAGTTTATACTACTCTCAAAGGTAAGTATTACCTTCAAAATCAATGAAGGCAAAGGTTCAAACCCTCTCACTACCATTGAATTGTCTGAATGAGGCCTCATTGCCTCCTATGTGGTTCTGGATGGCCTAGCAATATGTGAGGTTTATGATATATATCAGGAGATTTATGATTATTATTTAGTTATAATATTTTTGTTTTAGTACTTAATTTTGCGCATTGAATTTTATATTCTTTTCCTTAAAGAATGTCTCTAATAGTATAAGCTACAGGTTTTTCCAGGAGTTGGATTGATTTGACTTGAATGATTGAGCGTCCATTAACTAAAGGGACAGCTTGAACTTCTAATACTTTTGACTAATATTTCAGAGTTTAGATGAAGGCAAGGCAGGATTCTTTATAGGAGTATGAGAACTGGAGGGGTAGAGAACATAGGAGCTAAAAGAGAATGTACAAGACAGGCTTTACAGCATCGTATCAATTCATTGGTAGTGATGAACTCAAGAAAAATATGAGAGGGTGTGTGGAGGTCTCAGTGGATAAAGCATTTGCTGTGCAAACAAGAGGGCCTGAGTTCAGATTCCCAGAACTCATGTAAAAAGCCCATGTGTAATTCCAGGGTTGGAGGTGGAAAGGGAGGATCCCATAGCCTCACTGGCCTGCCAATCTAGTCAATAGAGGAGGACAGAAATAGAGGAAGGACACCTAATGTCAACCTTTGGTCTCTACACATGTATACATTCCCCCCCCACACATGGGTGGGGGTAGGGGAGAGATTGAGAGAGCCATGAGAAAAGTTGTAGTTAATTTTGTATACACCTCTTAATCTGTCATTTTTTTCTTGTAAACCACATAGAATGTTAGAGAATCTCAAAGTCATACCTTTGTAAATAGATAATGCCATCCACTTTTCAAAGCATTCTAGATTTAGTTGTTAAAACAAATCCCCACTCATATAATTCACATAAAAGGAAGAGGCTATTTTGCTCTCTTCACTTAAATGTAAAAGCAAGACATTTGGCCTCTTCCAAAGACAAAGTCTCTTTGAGTTTTAAAATTTACCAGCCTTAATGTGCTTCCATTCCTGGTATGTAAATTGTTGCTATTGTTGGGTGCTTACCTGATTTGGTTGCTGTTGGGTTAGTAGTGTCACTTGATCTGCAGTTTTTGTTGGAGGAAATCCCAAAGCAGGGCTAATCTGCTTCTGTGAATATAAATATTTGATAAAGCAGGAGAGATGCCTTTGAGGTTTTGGATCTTGTTATATTGGGAAGGTTAACAGGTTGTTCCTTAAACAACAATATGAATTTAAACTCCATGTCTTTTGGATCAGTTTTAACATTTTATGCTTGGCTAGATTTGGAACCAGAGACTGGGAAAATGCCAGGTGAAAAGGATGAGACACATGGGATTCCAGTGCTTGTCTCCAGTTCCCATTAATTTACTATTTCTCTCCTCTACTAAGATTTGTGTTGTACTCCGAGTCTTAGTTCTATGCACATCTGCTTTTATTTTTCTTGCAATATTTGAATTAAACTGTATTTTTTTTTGAGACTTTGAGACTTCCCATTTTTGCCTTGCATGAGGCATGCCAATCTTGCAATGGAAATCCAGTCTCTTTTCTAACTGGAGTATTGATATTGTATTAAGACTCAGAAGGGTGAAAGCGATCTTGTAATACAGATGGATCTAGTTGGTTGGCTTTGTTTATATTTTATAGGCAAAACAAGACACCTGGTGAGTGTAAGAGTTAGTACTGAGACCACTGTAGTGACTCTAGTTCCTGAATACAGTTAACCCTTCTTTCTGGTCTGACCCCAGAATGTGTTTGTTGCTGGATGCATTGCATCCCAGAGGGCAGGAAGAGTGGTCTTCTAGTGATGCCAAATCTTGGTCTATTCTTTTTTCTTTTTTTGTTTTTGCTTTGTTTCAATGATTAAGTCTGCACTAAGAACTTCTTAAAAATCTGCTGGTCATTCATATTTTGTTTCATAATCTCTATTCCTTTTTTTCACAGAATGTTTACAATCTAAGTTTTTCTCTAAACAATGATTTGATATGTGTAGCCATTGTGAATTCTAGGGGGATCATGTCCCCCTAGTTTTGTTCTTATCACTGCGTTTTGAACATCCAGGATAAATCTGCCATCTAGAGTGTTTCCAATTAGTCTGTTGATTGTACAGATGAGATGGAAGTGCCAGATGGACTCTGTTTCCCCCCTCTATTATTATAGTACATCTATTGCATTGTACCCTTTTAGTCATGAACAAATAACTCGCCACTAAGAAAATCTTAATTATGTTTTGGAAGGTAAAATAGTTACTCACTCTGTCCCTCATGTCAACTTTCTTACCTTTCCCAAAGAACTGAAATTCTTCTATGATAAAGTGGATGCATTTAGGAAAAATGCAAAACATTGAAATTTCCAAGAACACCTTATTAGTTTACCGCCTTTTGCTTTGGAAAATAAAATCAGGAAACTTAAAAAATGGGTCACAGAATAGAGTGGTTTTGTTGAAAAGCAGGAAGAGATAAATGTCTGTAAACCAGACAGGGCTGAGGCTGGTCAGTACATAAAGTAAACACATTGCACTTACTGGTAATGACTGAGTTGATCCTAGAAGACAAAACAGTAGAATCGTAGTCTTCATGTTTCGATTTGCTACCTATAAGAACAAAATTGTGTTACTCTTTCACTTTTTTTCTCATCTTTGAGAGAAGATGACACTTAAAAATGAACATTCTACTTGCAATCTGGTCAAGTAATGTTACCTTTGTGCTACCAGGCAAAATGATATTCAAAATCCAGATGACTTCTCCACTTTACTCTGGTGCAAAATTTATCTTTTGCTGATTTGTGTTTGTAGAAGGAATTTAAGCTCAGCTACAGTAGACAGGCAACTTGAGAGACCAATCAGGACTAAACTGTCTGTGAAATCATTTGGTTTCGTTTCCCAACACTTCATTAGGTGGGTTATTAGCTGCAGACATTATATTACCCAATGTCTACAATTTGACGAGAGGGTATTTTAGGAAGACATGCCTGTATAATTTTAAAAGTGCAGACAACAACAACAACAACAACAAAAGACAATTGTCTTCACTTCCAACTCTTTTGCAAATATTTTGTGAATTTACTGGTTTTACCATATAAGAGCGAGCAGATATCTCAAACATCAAAATATGGAGCTCTCTATGTACTTTAATAAAATAAAGTTTATTATATATATTTCTTTATAACCTAACATGTTTCCTTGGTTAATAATGAACCTTATATGTCAGTGTACATAGGTCTATTTTATTTAGTGGTTAAATTGTATTACTTTCTTCTTGGTGTATGGATAATCTGCATCAATCTATTTTTAAAATTATAAACAATTTATAATGAACATCATAACATTCATATAACACATTACTCACATATGTAGCAGTATTTCTGTAGGTGTTACTGCTAGGAATATTAAAAAAGATACAAACATTTACAATTTCAATGAATATGACAAAATTACCTCTAAGAATTGTTGAATAATTTGCATGATTTCAAATATTGAAAGGGATGATGTTATATCAGCCAAAGACAGGAATCAGCTGAAGTTTCTTTCACAAGACAGGCAATTCACACCTACCCACAAGCTTTCAGAGCTTGGCCTTCAGACCAGACCTGGTCTACTCACTAATATCCGAAATGAAATCAATGGTGAATCTGTCTGGTGGAATTTCATACTGAAGACCACATGACATCCAGTGTCATCTTTTCTTCAATATGGAGTGTCTATCAATGGAAAATTGGCTGAGGTGATGAGGTATTTGCCTCAGTTTTTCCTCAAACAATTCCACTCATTTACTGATGACTGATGACTATCAGATAGTCTGTCAGGAATGGAGGAATACTTTAAGAGGCTAAGAGTAATAATATGTGTGGTAAGTATAACAATAGGAGTGTGTGAAAGTGTGAAGAAAAGCTTTTGATTGGGGTAGGGAAGGCTTTATGAAGGATGTTGCCCTTGAGGTGAGTTTTGAAGGATGGAAATAAGTTAACTAAAAAGTGAGGAGAGGTTTGGAGAGATGGTTCAGCTGGTAAAGTGCCTGCCATGTAAGTATGAGGAGTGGGTTTGGATCACTGGCACTCACATAAAAGCTAGGAGCAGTTGGTTTTATCTGTACCCCCAGAGCTACTGGGGCAGACCCCTGGAGGTTGTTAGCCTACAGCCTAGCCAGTTGGTTATCTCCAGTCAGTGGGAAATCCTGTCTGGAAAAGATGGTGAAGTGTGTGGGAAAATGCTATCCTACACTGACTTCTGACCTTCACATGAATGTATGCACACATGCATGCATATCCACGTGCACGTGTGCATACCACATATGAACACAGACATAGATACATACACAACACGTGTGCACATGCACACAATGAGAGAGAAAGAATGCATTAGGTAGATTTGGAGAATAAATATGATGAATAAGACATAACATCGAAAAGTTAATACTGAGAGGACTAATGGAAAACAAAAACAAATGCATCAGGATTTGAAGAGAAGCAATTATTCGTACTTTATTTTATTTTATTCTTTTTTTTTGGTATGTAGGCCTGTGTGCACTTGCTGCCAATGCACAATCTGATGAGCTATTTGGTTGGCACTTGAAGCAACTTCTTGTTCTTATGTCCCCTCCTAGGAAAGTTCACCTTTTTGTTTTTGAGCAAATTTATTTATATAAGACTTCTAAAAATTGTGTGTGGGTCTTTTGCCTGTATGTTTGTATGACATGTGTGTGCCTGGTGCCAACAGAATCCAAAAGAGAGAATTGGATTCCCTGGAACTAGATTTATAGATAATCATGAGGCACCATATGTGTGCTGGGAATTGAACCCAGGTTTTCTAGAAGTCAGTGCTTTTAACCACTGAGCTAACTCCTCAGCCCTAGTGAATTTATTTTTCCAACATATTTAACATATTCACTCCATATTCATGAATACCATTTTAGTATCTCGATATAGAAATCCTTGCCCTTATGTATCTTACATGTTGTTGGCAGGATCACTAAATTTTAAGCAACTTCATAGCATTTGATAGATATCCTGGCACTGTATTCTACTACTTCCAGGTTTTATTTTAGGTGAATTTGCAGATCATTATTTAACTGTTTTTGTTTGTGTGGAGGAAGAATTGAGTTTCATGTCATTGCTGTCTCAGGGATTACCTGTGTTCTGGGAAAACCTGTGTTCTATTTCTAGTCTAGAGTATGGCTCCAGTGAATAACAAATTCAGTTGAATCACTCTGTCTGGGGCCCAGGTGATTCAGGGACCTCACAGTGAGTGCATTACTTATTTCAGACATACCTCCAACCCTAAGCTGAAATGATACATGTCCCAGCCTGGGAACTGAGTAGTCAGTGGGATTAAACTAAAACAAACAGGCAACATTATGAGGGCTGAGTAATTTCTTAGACAAGAAAATTTAAGTCTGAAAGCAGATAACTTTCAACGATGTAATTATGGAATTTTGGTATCAAGAAGTACATACTATGAAGGGAAAATTTCTAAATTGTACCAAAGGCAAAGTATATCAAAACAGATAATTTTGTTTCTGAAATTGCTTAGGTATTAGGATTCATTAAAGGGTTTTGTTAACTACAAGTGGCATCTTTTAGCCTTAAATGTCTAGGCCCTTTACTATTCTTTTTTACTTATTAGTTTTATGTTTCTTTAGGTTATGGGCCCTTTGAAACTCATTGAATCTGAGTACCACTTTCTTAGAAAACTACATATATGACAATGAACATAATGATGTCAGGCAATGACAAGAGTTTCATAGACCTAAGAGCATAACAATGAAGACACAAGTAAAATCTCTTTTAAAGGAAACCTGATAATATTCCCCTGTGGTTTATACAATCCCTAAACTTAAATATATATATATATTCTGATTTTACATATCGATCCCAGTTCCTTCTCCCTCCTTTCCATTCCCCTGATTCCCTTCCCATCTTATCCCCCACCCACTCCACAGGAAGGGTGATGCTTTCCAGGAGGGATCATCAAAATCTGTCCTCTTTTAGAATAGGGTCTAGGCCCTCTCCATCCTGCCTTTAGGTTAGGGGAGTATACTCCCATGGGGGAATGTGCTCCTAAAGTCCTTTCCTGCACCAGAGATACATCCTGGTTCTACTGTCAGAGGTCCTTTAGACTGCTCAGGCCTTCTAACTGAGAGCCATGTTCAGGGTGTTTGAGTCAGGATAATGCTGGTTTTCCAGCTATAAGTCTGGGGGTCCATGGCTCCCCTTTGTTCAGATCAGCTGTCTCTGTGTGTTTCTGTAGCCTGATCTTGACCCCTTTTCTTATCACTCCTCCCTCTCTGCAACTGGATTCCAGGAGTTTGGCTTAGTGTTTAGCTGTGGGTGTCTGCTTCTGTTTCCATCAGCTACTAGATGAGGGCTCTATGATGGTGGATAAGTTAGTTATCAATCTCATTATCAGAGAAGGGCATTTATAGTAGCCTTTCCACTGTTGCTCAAATTGTTAGTTGAGGCCAGTCTTGTAGGTCTCTGGACATTTCTCTAGAGTCAGTTTTCTCTTCAAACCTATAATGGCTCCCTCTATTATTCTCTCTCTCTCTCTCTCTCTCTCTCTCTCTCTCTCTCTCTCTCTCTCTCTCTCTCTCTCTCTCTCTGTTTTCTCTGTTTTGCTCTGGTCTATTTCTTCCATGAATCAATCTTCCTGGTTCCACATGTTCTCCTCTCCTCCCCTTTTCTTTCTCCTAACTACCTCTCCACACACTCCCCCCTCCCCACTCCCAATATGCTGAGGAGATCTTGTTCCTTTCCCCTTTTATGAGGCATCTTGTATGAATCTCTTAGTTTCCTCCTTGTATTCTAGTTTCTCTGGTGGTGTGAATTATAAAGGCTGGTGATCCTTTGCTCTATGTCTAAAATTCATGTATGAGTGAGTACATACCATGTTCCTCTTTTTGTGACTGGGTTACCTCACGCAGGATGGTTTCTTCAAGTTCCATCCATTTGCTTGTGAATTTCAAGATTCCATTGTTTTTTTTCCATAGAGTAGTATTCCATTATGTATATGTGCCATAATATCTTTATCCATTTTTCAGGTTTGCTTCCAGATTCTTGCTATTAAAAATAATGCTGCTATGAACATAGTTGAACAGATGTCCTTGTTGCATGGATGTGGATCATTTTGGTATATGCCTAAGAGGGGGATTGCCAGGTCCTGTGATAGACTGATTCCCATTTTCCTAAGGAACCATCATACTGATCTCCAAAATGGCTGTTCAAGTTTGTACTCCCACCAGTAGTGGAGGAATGTTCCCCTTTCTCCACATCTTCTCCAGCATAAGTTGTCAGTGATGTTTCTAATTTTAGCCATTCTGGCAAGAGTAAGATGGTATCTCAGAGTTGTTTTGATTTGCATTTCTCTGATGGCTAAGGATGTTGACCACTTTCTTAAGTGTCTTTCAGCCAGTTTAGATTTCTCTATTCAGAATTCTCTTTTTGTCCCATACCCTGCTTTTTAATTGCATTATTTGGTGTTTTGTTGACTAGTTTCTTGAGTTCTTTGTATATTTTGGAGCTCAGCCCTCTGTCAGATGTGGGGTTGGTGAAGATCTTTTTCCAGCCTGTGGGCTTGGTCTTGTGAACTGTGTCCTTTGCCTTACAGAAGCTTCTCAGTTTCAGGAGGTTCCATTTATTGTCGATCTCAGTGTCTGTGCTACTGGTGTTATGTTCTGGAAGTGGTCTCCTGTACCACTTTGTTCAAGGTATCTGCCACTTTCTCTTCTAAGAGGTTCAGTGTGGTTGGATTTATGTTGAGGTCTTTGATCCATTTGGACTTGAGTTTTATGCATGATGATAGACATGGGTCCATCTGCAGTCTTCTACACACCATTATCCAGTTGTGCCAGCACCATTTGTTGGAGATGCTTTCCTCCTCCCATTGTATACTTTTAACTGTTTTGTCAAAAATCTTGTGTTCGTAGGCGTGCGTTTTAATTTCACGATTTTCGATTTGATTCCAGTGGTCTACCTGTCTATTTTTGTTCCCATACCAAGCTATTTGCAGGACTATAGCCCTATCATAGAGTTTGAAATTGGGGATGGTGATGTCTCCTGAAGTTTCTTTATTGTACAGGGTTGTTTTGGCTATCCTGGGTCTTTTTTCTTTTTAATGTAAAGTTGAGTATTATCCTTTCAAGGTCAGTGAAGAATTGTTCTGGGATTTAGATGCGGATTGCATTGAATCTGTAGATTACTTTTGGCAAAATTGTCATTTTTACTATGTTTATTCTACCTACCCAAGAGCATGGGAGATCTTTGCATTTTCTGGTATCTTCTTTAATTTCTTTCTTTAAAGAACACAAAGTTCTTTCTATGTATGTCTTTCACTTGTTTGGTTAGTGTTACTTCAAGAATATTTTATGTTGTTTGTGGCTATTGTAAAGGGTGATGTTTCTCTGATTTCTTTCTCATCCCCTTTATCTTCTGTACATAATAGTGCTACTGATTTTTTTGAGTTAATCTTGTATTCTACCACTTTGCTGAAGCAAACCCACTTGTTTCTGGCAAACTTTTTTCTTTCATCCTAATTTTTCCCTCAAGGTTTCACTCTCTTGGTAGATGGTACTACCAACCTCTCAACTTTCTAAAGTTTGACATCTTATTTCTACTTTATTGAACTCACCTTACAGGTATTGTCATATCCTATCAGCACTACTTCTACATTACATCCCAAAATCTCTCACCCCAAGTTTTGTTTTGATTATTTTTTGTACGCGCCTACCCCTGCCAGCAAGGAAGACACGACTCTGGGAAGATCTTCTTCATGCAGTTTTAATCAGGATCCTTGAAACATGTTCCTCTGACCCGTAGGGCCCTGGGGGACCCTTGCACAGGCTTAAATACCCTTGCACTAACCAACCCCAGTGAGCTACGTGGACCCTGCAGATAGGCTACTCTAACGCAGAAGCAGACAGGCTGAACAGACTTAACCAAATAAGGATTGTTTACGCCAGAGAGTGCTCACCCTCAGGGAGGTGGAAGCCAGCGCCATATTTAAGGCACGGCACTTCACAGCTCTCCACAATTTTTTGCCAAGTTTCATTTAGTTATTAAGTTTATGAAACCCCCTCTACCTCTCACTCTTTTTATCCTCTTCTTCTTCTTCCCCCTCTTCCTACCCCCTCATCCCTTCCTTCTCTCCCTCCCCCTCCTGCTTTCTTGTTTCCCCCCTCTTTATTTCTTCTCCTTCCTTATTTTTCTATTCACCCTTACTTTTGTTCCTCTCTCCTCCTCCTTTTTACCCTCTTCCCTCTCCCCTCCCTTCCCTTTTCCTTTATTGCAGGGGATACCCTTGTGTGTTTTGGGATCTTTGGCAGCTACTTTATGTCTCCAGTAGAGACCAGTAGCTTGCCTCCAGATTTGACAACCAAAAATTTCTTCAGACATTGCCAGCTTTGTCCTGTGGCATGTCTGTTTTCCGCCAGCCCGCCGCTGGTCTGGTGTGCCAGCCCCAAATAACACGCGGAGACTCTGTATTTGTTACAATCCTGTTGGCCAGTTACCATTATTGTTTACGGGCTAGCTCTGTCTTAATTACTAACTCATTTCTACTTATCTAAGTATTTCCACGTGGTCACCTTATCGGAGAGCCGCGGCCGGCATCTTCCTTCTTCCCTGGTCTACATCTTGACTCCTCCCTACTACTTCCTCTTTCCTCCTCCTGGTTTCTTAGTCCCGCCTATCTTGCTTTTCCATTGGCCCAACAGTGCTTTATTGTTTAACCAGTATGAGAAACATATTTACAGAATAACATCTCCCATCAGTGTCCCTCATTTGTCCCTCATTTACCTGATGGAATAATCACAGACACTTAATTCCAGTGAACATTGCTGTAGTGGCCTTCAGATTCATCTCCTGACTATTTCTCCTGCCTCCTGGTTCCACATACCATTATCTGTGCCATGGCTCTTGTAATAGTCATTAAACTAATACCCTTTCTCCATTCAGATTTCCTTTGCAATTCATTCTCAACCTAATTCCTACATAAAACTGTCAATTACATGTCTCACATTACTTAGAATGGCCAATGGCTTTTGATCTCCTTTTGAGCAAACTCATTAGGGTCTCCAAAATAATGACATAACCTACCTTCATTTAACTTGATTGAGTGCACACTAATTCACCTTACAGCTTACATATTTTCCGTGTTCTTTTGAACTCAGCAGAACCTTTGACCCTAGTTTTCCCTCTGTCTGAAATCCTTGGTTTGTGGTTTGTCTGGCTGGTTCCCTTTCATCCCTTACAGCAGGTAGTCTGCTGACAGGGCTTTTTAGGACATTCTAGTGCCCATGGATTGGTCTTTTATGCCACTCTCCTCATTTCTTCATGGTGGTCACTTCCAATAAGCTTATGCATTGCTTATTGAGCACCTGGCAGCTCTCTTGATGAGTTTGCGTATTTCATGCTTCTGTCCTGGGGCCCAGCTCATAATGGACACTTGATAAATACTGTGAAATGAATGCATGACGTAGTTGAGTGGTAGAATGATCATTGACATTGGAAACATCTTTATTGGAATCCCTACTTTTTATTTAGTAGCCATTTAGTAGAATTCAGTAATATTGCTATCATTTTAAATTTTTTTTGAATAGAAAATAAGCAACTTCATTCTTACCTTATAGTTGATGTAGAGCTGTAGAGACCTATCATGACCATTGACTTATAATGGTGCTCAATGTTCATTTGGCTTTGAGGTTTGAGACATAAAACTAAGCTGATAGTCAACTGGTGTTTGTGGAAATGCATGCTCCCTGGGTCCCCTTGCCTGTGATATTATGTAATAAAATGTTGCATTTTCATGGTAGCCAGAATAGCTTTTCCCCATCTTATGCTCAGAGCCAGTTGGTTTCCCAAATTCCAAATGTGAATCTGTGTTCTAAACACATGTATGTTAAAACTGTTGGCAGTATCACCAATTTTATACAGCCAAGTTTATTACATATTCTGTTCTTGGGGCAGAAATCACTAGTCAATATATACTGGTTAGGTGTGGCTGGGGTCAATTTGTATAACATAACTGTAGCTCTTTGTATTCTTGATCTTTCAAGCTATTGGCAATAACTTTTATCTCTGACATATTAATGTACAGAAATATTTTTGTTTCTCTTTACTGACAATGCACACTACTACCCATATTGACCCCTGAAGTCATTTTGTATGCTCAAAAGTGATTAAAGAAATGAGAAATACTTTCTTCCAAAGAATTTCTGTTCCTAGGCAATATAAAATGCATCTTCCCTTTGTACAAGTGTAATTCAATGGAGAAGTAAAACGAATCAATCAGCAGTGAACACGGTTCCAAGTATGAGATGAAGAATATTGGTAGAATGTCCAAGTGTTGCTTAAGGACAGTTCTGGAAGTTAGCTCATGAAGTTGGGACATTTGTCCAGAGAAACTATGCATGATGTTACGAATTGTTCCTTCCTCGTTGTAGTCCCAACTAAGGTTACAGGCTGTTTGTCCCCAGGTGGTCTGCTCACTGTGGGAGATTGGAAAGGCATGGCTTCTTCAGAAGTTATGTTTCAATAAAAAATGTATTTTTATTTTGTTTCAGTCTATTTCATATGACTGTTTTAGCATTTTTTATTATTCCTTCCAAAAGCTCCTGTACATTAATAAAACAATGTTCAAGAATGTATTAAAGCACTTAATTTTCAACTTAAACTGTGATGTGGTGTGGTTCTCACTGTAGCCTTTGAACTCCAGAGTTTTAGATTTCTAAGGCCATGTCTTAAAACTTAACCATTAAACCAGCTGACTAATTAACTAAGGCTAAAAGGCCAACTAAGCAAAAACTAACATAATCCTGCCAAACAAACCCAAACTAACCAGACGTGTGTTGCAATTCAGAAGTATGAACACTAGAGGGTGGCTCTGCTAAAGCTATGGGTTTTTTAGTTGTAAACATGGGTTTCTGTCTCATGAAGGTCTATCTCACCACCTCCTCCATCTCCTCCTTTTCCCGCAATAGCTAGGGAATAGAAACTACTTAAATGACCTGCAGTTGATTAATGGATAATGAAAATTTGGTACATATGCATAATAACATTCTATTCAGTTGGAAAGAAAGATGAAATGAAATTTGCAGGCAAATGAATGACTCAAGACATCTGCATCATCGAATCCCACCCCAGCATGAATGGCAGTTCAGAAAAGCTGGGAACCTGGAAGACACTGCACAGCCTGCAGGCAGCTCAACAGGTTGGAGAGTGTCACTTCCATGTCCTGAGTTGGTCTAAACCTCTTCCAGGCAGCTTTGCTGGTTCCTGTTTCTCCCAGGCAACTAGTCTGGTCTGAGAGTCTTCTTTGCAGATTGGCTTGTCTGAGGATGATTCTCAGCAGCTTGTCTTGTTTGCACTCTGTTCAGTTTCAGGGACTTTCTAAAACTATTTTGAGTTATTTACCTTCCTGCTTCAGAAGCTTCCATGCAGGATGGGATGTTTCAATCGGGATGGAAATTGTTAAACAGCAAAAAGTCAGTTCTTAGTTTTGAAGAGAACACACACTTTGGGCACAAAACATGGAGAATTAAAGCTGGGACTGACCTGGAAGCCTCCTCCCCGAGGTCCAGCTCTCATGGCACCATGGTGCTGTGGAAGATGCCAAGGAAGAAGAGCAATCAATAGTGCTACCAAGACTTCAATATAAACTTAGTCAACTTTATCACCCTGTAATTTACATAGAGTACATTCATACTTAATATATACAGTTGACACATATCTTTGGTAATTATATAAATGTGTCAGTGTAATCACCACCATCACCATGGTTTTTTTTTCTAATAACTTTTTATTTTTCAAGTTGTTATTGCATTATTAACCCCTTCCCCCTCCAGCTCTTTTCCATACAACTCCTTTCTTTTTCAAATTCATGATATTTATTTATTTATTTATTTATTTTTGGAAAGGTGACACCCCAAATCACTCACGAGAAGCGGTCTCATTGCAAATTGCATGAGGAATTTTTTCATTATTCTTTTTTTATTAATAATATAATTTAAAAATTTTACATGTCGATCCCAGTTTCCCCTCCCTCTCTCCCTCCCTCCCTCCCTCCCTCCCTCCCTCCCTCCCTCCCTCCCTCCCTCCTTCTCTTCCTCCCTCCCTCCCTTCCTCCCTCTTATCCTCTTTCCCCTATGACATGCACCCTGGCCACCCTCCCCTCCCATCCCCTCACCCCCATTTCTCTTGTAGGGCTATTCTATCCAGGTTGGGTTGTGTAAATCTGTCAAGTCATTTGAAGTAGGGACTAGGACTTTTCTCCTGTCTCTAGGTTAAGGGGGTATTCCTCCATGGGGGATGTGTCCGCAAGGTCCTTTTGTGCACCAAGAATACATCCTGTTTCTACTGTCTGAGGTCCCCCAGACTGCTCAGTGCTTCTAGCTGAGACTCATATTCAGGGAGTCTGAGTCAGTCCCATGCTAGATTCCCAGCTATCAGTCTGGGGGGGGTCATGGCCTATTTTTAAATTGTGATATATATTCCCAAATACATAAATATGACCTACTCAGTTTGTATAATGTCACCTGTATATATATATATATATATATATATATATATATATGGTATTATACAATCAGTTGGTGTGCTCTTCCATGGGGCAGATTATTTTTCTCACTCTCTGCATTCCCAAGTCACCTGGAATTCTTTGTCTAGGGTGGAGGCTCTGAGAACTTTCCATCCTCTGTAATTATATTCATTGTTGTTGCCTTTGTTCAGGACTTGTTTGATAAGTTTTCACGGATGTAGCTTCTGACATTTCTCAGAGACACATTCTAACAAAACTATGTCTCTGGCTTGGACAACTTTTCTGCCTCCTCTCCTATCAAGATCCCGAGAGTTAGATACAGGATTTGTATTGTAGATGTATCAGCTGGCACTGAGTACTACTTGTTTCTTTTCTGCATTCTGGTTGGTTGTTTTCTGTAATGGTCTTTATCTGTTGCAAAGAGAAGTTTTTTTGATGGGAGGTGAGAATTATACTTACTTGGTAGTATATGCATAAAAACTTGGAATGTAGTTAGGTGGTTGTAGAATTTCCTTCAAGAGCCATGGCTTTATTAGCTCTGGGTAGTTGGCTAACTTCCAATATTGGGCATGGTTTCTCTTTCATGGTGGGGGATTTAAACCCAAAGTCCAAATAGACAGCTGTTGGTTACTACCAAGGTGTGTGCCACTATTGTACCTTTAGGTTTTGGAGCCATGGAGATTGTTGTCCTGGTTCCTAGGTATCATACCTGGGTAGGACGGTTGGGTTGTTTCCTTTCTTGGATGCTTACATGGCCCCTTTTTGTACCATGAAAGCTGGCACTCAGGAAGGATGCTTCCAAATTAGATCTGGCTCAGGTCCTCTGGATACAGTGTCTGAAGTGTATGGTGTCTTCACAGTAGGACCTTACTCATTTCTGATGGGCAATCAAGGACAATAGCAATATACTATAATGTTTTGGGAGTCCTTTGGACAACCTTTACCAACAGCTCAAATTAGGGATTATTCTCATGCCTAGTATTGGGGTTTTTGTTAAATAGTTGATGGCTCTTGAGGAAAGCATTGCCAATCTATATGGGAAAATTCATTTAAGGTATGTATGTATGTATGTATGTATGTATGTATGTATGTATGTATGCACACAGACTTATATGTGTTATATGTAATTTTAGGTAGACAGGTAATGATTTTATAAGACTTTTTTAGACCTTCTTGGAGCTATTTTACCCTCCTCCTTCCTTCTGTGTTTATCTTCTTCTTCCCTCTCTAATTACTCCCCTCTTCATTTTTCCTTCAAATCACTTGTGACCTGTTATTTTCATCTTTCACTTGCTATCCACAGTCTCATTGTACTTTTCTGGTTTCTGCAGTCACCATGGGAGCACATCCAGTATAATTTCTAGCTGTATTCTAAATGCTTATCTATATACTCACAGTTGAGTGTAAAGAAGCTTATTTTGCAGCACAAAGAGGCCATAATGGAAAGCCACAACTGACCAAAATGCAGAGAACAATTGCCCATGGGGTGCTCAGTGGCACATCTACAATACACCCCCTGCACTTCATATTGGGTAACATTGCAGGAGAGGGGGGTGAAAGGATTGTAAGAGGATTAGAACATCTGCTTTGAGAATTTGTCTTTTTATATATGATAGGGAAGCTGCATCTGAAAAATCGTTAGCAATATGACTGCCAACTTCTGAACAATGGAGGACTTGGCAACATGGATGGGGAAGTCTCACTAGGCACCATCACTAGATCAGAGCTATAGGCATTAACAATTGGAGAGATAGAGAGACAGACAGACAGAGAGAGAGAGAGAGAGAGAGAGAGAGAGAGAGAGAGAGAGAGAAGAGATAGTCGGTCTGTCTTCCCCAGGGATGAGCCCCCTAAATATGTGTGTGTGTGTGTGTGTGTATACATGTAATACATGTAATATATTTACATGCATGTAATAAAGTAAAGAAAAAGAATAAAGAGAAAGTGATACATGTGCTCATCAACAGCCAGGCACAGATGGGAGAGGGGCTCAGGTACTCTATTCCTTACTATAACTATTTGCTACTGATAGTTTTAAAAGGCAGGGGAGCCATTGCCTCCATTTGTATACTTGTTGGTGACCCCAGCATGCTCTAATATATAGTCATAACCTACCATCTCATAGATGGTTTAGTCAAGTTAAGTTGGTCAAAGAACAAAGACAAAAGACATGAACCTGGGAAAGGGACTGGACTGTGTCGGGGAGTGAAAGTGATTGGGGGAGACAAAGAGTGGGTCAGGAGAGAGAAATACACCATATTCACGTATAGAATTGTCAAAGAACTAAGTTAATAAAAAATCACAACAATTCAAAGAACATTTTAAAGAATAATAAGGATCATATGCCAGGTAAAGATATCAAACTTCTTTAGTGCCCGTAGTGTTATGAATGTATGTATGAACAAACTTTAATCACATACTTTTGGAAACAATTCAGTAAAATGTAGGAAAATACTAAGTTTTGGTGGTGGTGTGGTTCAGGTTTGCTTTGAATATATGACCCACCACGAAGCAGATTAGACTAGATCCTTTAAGGAGTAGATTTGATTTCCTCTTCAACAGGATATCTATAGATTTCTTTAGCTACATAGCTAAGGATGTTTTCTTGGATCTAGTAGCTGTGTGTGCTCTCTTGCACCCAGCAGCTACACATAGGTTGTTGGGTGGCTTAGTTTATTTTGAACAAGTGATTTTGGATTAAGCTTCATTTGCTTGGCTCCATTTTCACAAATTGGTTTTGGTGTGGCTTGTGTAGGCTAAGGTTTTACACTCTGCAGATTGCAGTTGTTGATTTAGTTAAAATTTCTGATTTTAAAGGGACCTATGATTATTTATACAAGATGGTGGTTTGGATAGTTTCATACATGTATTAAATTAATGGGTTTAACCAAATTAACAGAGGTGTTCATATGTTCACATGTTATCTCAACTAGGATCTGCCAATGTTTTACAGTTACACAGATCCATCATGCATCACTGTGATCACAGTTTAGCTGGCTGGTCATTCATTATTCTTTTCTGGACTCTAGCCAGGCCCAAATCATAGACAGAGATCAATCCCACTTAATGTCTCTATTGCAAAACAACTTACCAATAATTAAGAACATTTGCTACTAAAGATATAAGCAATTTTTTCTTTTTTAATTTAAATTAGAAACAAGTTTTTTTTAATAAGTCAATCCTAGTTCTCTCTCCATCCCCTCCTCCCCTGCCCCCCCCATCAAACTCCTATCCTATCCCTTTTCTGCTCCCAAGAGATAGTAAGGCCTTCCATGGGGGAAATCTTCAAAGTCTGTCATATCATTTGTAGCAGGGCTTAGGCCCTCCCCCATGTGTCTAGGCTGAGAGAGTATCCCTCTATCTGGAATGGGCTCCAAAAGTCCACTCATATACTAGGGATAAATACTGATCTACTACAATAGGCCCCATGGATTGCCCAGGCCTCCTGGCACCCACGTACAGGGGGTCTGGGTTGTTCCTATGCTGTTTTCCCAGCTATCATTCTAGGGTCCATGAGCTCCCCATTGTTCAGATCAGCTGTTTCTGTGGGTTTCTCCAGCCTAGTCTTGACCCTTTGTTCATCACTCCTCCCTCTTTGCAACTGAATTTTAGTTCAGCTCAGTGTTTAGATGTGATGTCTGCTTCTGCTTCTGCTTCTGCTTCTATCAGCTACTAAATGAAGGCTCTAGGATGGCATATAAGGTAGTCATAAATATCATTATCAGGGGAGGGCATTTTAGGTAGCCTCTCCACTATTATTTAGATTGTCAGTTGGGGGTCATCTTTGTAGGTCTCTGGTCAGTTCCCGAGTGCCAGATTTCTTTTTAAGCCTATAATGGCTCCCTCTATTATGTTATCTCTTTTCTTCTACTCCTCTCTTCTTTCCTTGACTCAATATTCTTCCTGCTCCCTTATGGTTGTCTCTCCCCTCCTCTTCTTCATTTCTCTTTCTTCTGACTCCCTCTCCCCTTGCTCCTGCTCCCAATTTGCTCAGGAGATATTGTCCCTTTCCCCTTCTCTAGGGGACCATGTATATCTCTCTTAGTGTCCTCCTTGTTTCCTAGCTTTTCTGGTGGTGTGAATTGTAGGCTGGTGATCCTTTGCGCTATGTCTAAAATCTATATATGAGTGAGTGCATGCCATATTTGTCTTTTTGTGATTGGGTTACTTCACTCAGGATGGTTTCTTCTAGTTCCATCCTTTTCTTTTAGTAATATGGAGTGTGAATAAAAGTACTTAATGCCTCGCCAAAATAATGTGTTGTAAATGAAATGTTACAAAGGAGCAAGAATAGAACATTTTCTATTAAGAATTGATATGTATATACCATTGATAACTCATTAATAGTCATGTCAGAGTGATGACAAATTAAATTAATTTAAGTTACATTTAGAAAAACGTCATTATCTTTTACTGTCTTCAGTATCTTTCTTAATTTTTAGTAGCTAAGAAAAAAATATTAAAAATATTAATCTATGTAGAGCAGTGATAAAATGTTATTCATATAATGGGTAATTAAAAAGACATATTTATAAAGTAAATGAAGAGGAAGTCAAACAACATAATACGTTTATTGAATCTGCTTCCACCTCTTGTCATACACATTGTCTTTGGGTGGGTTGTTCATTTCTTTGTCAAGTATTTAATAAATATCTCCTGTTCAATATGTACAAAGGCTTGTGATATGATAATTAAATACTCTGGGACTGATAAGCTTTCCTGTACATGCTTATACTTGCAGCACTGTGGCCGTAGGATCATGGCTGGAGGCCAGTCTGCATCACATAGTGAGTCTCTCTGTATCCAAAACAAAACAAAAATAAAACAAAACAAAGCTTATAGAATAGTAGTTTATATTTCAGTTCATACAGATATACAATAAGTAAAATAAGAAAGCAAATTAAATTGTGTACGATGCCAGGAACATGTTTGTGAATTTATGGTTAGAGATTAATTTGGATAAGAATATTCTCATCTGTGTTAAAATATCCACATATATGACAACTTAAGAAAACTTGACATCTGTCTGAATAGAGTGTAAACTATATCCATTGGTGTTTAGAGGGTAGACAAAGACTCCTCTTGACTTGGCAATGGAGTCAGTCTATAAAGGGAGGATGATGCCACCCACTCACATATATTGGTGCCATATGGGCATCACTGTGAGAATTCAATACCAATGGATGGTGCCTGACTTTGAATCAGTCACTCTTATTTTTCTCCTCATTTTTTAAGTTTTTTCATGTATTTTTATCTTGCTTTTTCCTTTCCCCAAACTCCTTCAAGATAGTAACTTCATGTTCCCCTGCTTCTCAAACAAACTAAAACAAAAACAACATGACCACACAAATCATCCAAATGAAAAAAAACCAAAAATTAGACTTTCAAATAGTTTTAATAGAAAAATTTCACCTTTATTAATGTGTTGCTAAAAGTTTTGACTACATAGCAGTGAGTTTGTAAAAAGAAAAAGGAAAAATATAAAATATACTCAAGAGAATTTAGAATTTTAATGACAATTTTAAATGTTCAAGTTGAACAGATTATTCCAGAAAGTCAGGGGACAGGGTGCTTCAAGTTCAGAGGTTCCTTTGTCAGGACCTTAACCACATTCCTAAATGATACCAATAAAACTTTAGTTCTGAAATTTAGCTCAACAGCTTTTTGTCAGAGAATTATATGTGGTTTTCTGGGAAATAGTTACTCAATTTTGATTGTCTTGACATTGTTTGGAGAACAATGCTGATGGCAAGCAAATAGGTCTTCACCTGTTCTTGTGACTAAAGACCTCTCTGACTTAGCCTTTGCAGTAGTTGGACACTTAACATTTATGATTGGATCTCCTAGTGGTAGTAGGAGAAGAAACTAGTCTCCTGTCATTTTAGATTCCTACTGAAGGTTCACTATATTCTAGGAGGTTTAGTAGTAGCACTTTAGGAAGGAAAATAAGGCTTTAAGCCACGAGCAAGAGCTTCAGAAGCCGTTGTTTCACAATTAATGTGTGATGCATGGAGTTTCTGGAGCCATCAGAGGAAGGGTTGTGTCTGCTGGAGCAGAAGGGACTATGCAGAGGGAAGCAGTTGTGTTCGGGTTGACTTTGCTCAGATTTGTGATTTGGGAGTTGTTACTTCCAGTCTAGCACTGGCATTTCCTGGTTGGACAGTTGTATCTGGAGATGCTTGTCCTTTGGCAATCACTGGGGTGGCCTCAGATACGGTGGTGCTCTCTGTAGTAACTTTGAGTTCTGCATTGATTACCGGTTCAATGTTAGGCTTAAAGACTGTGGCTGTAGTTGGGCAGTGTTCAGATGTCATCATCTGGGTAGTTTCTGCTTTGGTGTTGGTGGTATAGTCTCTCAGTGGTGCAGAAGACGTCTGAGGTTCAGTGATGACTGAGGAAACCCCTACAGCAGTTTTATTGGTAAGTGGAATGCTGGTAGGTTTCTGTTGAGGGTTGGTAGTGACTTGATCAGGCAGAAGAGAGGCAGGAGTTGTTTCTGAAGTGATTTTTGAAGGAATTTTAAAAAATTGATTTTGAAAGACTGATTGAAGTAGGAAAATTACATGGTATAAAAATGGTGCTAGAAATAATTTCTTATGGAATTGTTTAGATTGTTTGGGCTTGTTTTCTAGTTCTGGTAAATTAGGTGTTTTTGTATCATAGTTCTGTGTTTTGTGTGGCCGAGCTAGAAGAGGAGCAGTCTTGGACTTGTGAATAGACTGTCTCAAGAAAGGGATAAAAAGAGCTGGCCCAGGCTGTCTTTGAATGGGCACCATGTACCATTGGTTCATTGCACTTGTCTGTACAAAAATAAAAAAGAATATTATTTGTTAAAAAAGGTAATTATTGGTATTTAAATAAATCCAAGCACCTGAACTTGGGAATATTTTATTTTTTGGTGACATGTAATAAGGACATACAAAGTAGAATACATGTTTCAATAAATTAAGAAAGAGAATACATATGTAGCTACAACACTGACAAACAGAACTTTGCCATCATCCTAGAAGACCACTTTAGCATATTCCCAAGTCCCCACTTCTTTATAAGTTCACTACAACCATAGCTTATATAATTCTTTTTAAGTTTTATATAAACATAATCAAGTATTAGATATTGGTTTGTCCTTATCTCAATGGTATGTTTGTGACACAATTCATACTTCTGAATGTAACTGTAACAAATGTTTACCATCACCATTGAGTCTCTTCGAGAAAACTAACACAAATTCATGAATTTTATATTATTGTGTTTCATTAGTATGTTTCTAGCATTTGGTTATTAGATATGGTGCTGCTAAGAATATCCTTGTTCTTATTTATTGTAGATGTAGTTTCATTTTATTAGAGACTGTGTTAATGCTGACTATAATCAAAGCTTCTCGCTCCCTTTTTATCCCCCCGTGGATCTAAAACAATATTCCCCCATGGATCTAAAACAATATATCCACTTATCCATCTATCCAACTATCCATCCATCCACTTATCTACAAATCTTCTAGAATAATATATACTATTGATATATATTCCTGGAAGTAGGAGTCTATATTTCCCTCTTAGTTAAATTTTTTCTTTTATCTCTGATTATATAGTAATTTTGTTGTTGTTTTGTGTATATTCTGTTTTTTTGTTATAGAAAAGGACATTTCACATTCATTTTAAGTAAAATGCCATCTGTGTGCCAAAGTATACATAGTTTATGACATCACTTAAGTATTTATAGTTTATTATTTCTTGAAGGTAAAATTGTTCATACATTTTAATAGGGTGTTTTGAAATGTGTTGTGCTGTTATTTTCTGAAATTGCCTGCTGTTCAGAGAGTAACCCTAGAGGTTCTTGCTCCTGTCTGATGGTAACAAGGCACTGATCAAATTCTTCCAGACTGTTACTTTCTCCCCATTCTCTCCAACTCTGGTAACCACCATTATCTTCTCAGCTTCTTTTGTACATGGTTATCCTTTTTCCCTTTAAGGCGGGTTCTCATTTATATAGATTAGTTTGCCTTGAACTCATGATGTAGCCAAGGCTGCCTTTGAATTTGTGATTCTCCTGCCTCTACCCCCTAAGTGCTGGGCTTTTAGGCATTTGTCATCATGCTTGATTATGACTCCTTTAAAGTGAGATAGCCTTTCTTTTTTTTTTTTAGATTGACCTCTTTATTTGTACAATTAACACCTAGGACACATAAAACTGTGAATCAAAGCAGAGTTTTAGATAAGCAGGCATGAATATACTATATTAATTAATCCATGAACAACATTCCAAACCATATGTATGTATAACAGATGAAACAAAATGCATTTTGAGTAGATAAATATTAGGTTCCAAGTCAACATCTCTGAGCATTGATTATGTGATAAAAACATTAATTAACTTATGTTAGATAAAATATTTAATAAGCTATTATGGATCTACTCTTTAAACAATGTAACATATTCATATTACCAAAATATTTGCATCATAAAAACACTTTTCATGAGGATGGACAAACACACCTCTGTGAATTTGAGACCAGTCTGGACTATAAAGTGAAGCTCTATCTTGAAGCAGGAGGAAGTGAAAGAGGAGGAAGAGGAAGAGGAGAAGCAGAAAGAATATTTGTGTCACATACATATGACAAACAAACAAATTCATGTCTCTTTTCCCAATTCAATAAAACAACCTTGAAAAAATTAAACAAATCCACAAGAATAGGATTTATTTTTTAAATAAATGTTATGGAAATAGACAAATGGTATTAAATCAAGGAAAATTTAATTACTAGGATAAATAAAGAGTAGGAAAAAATAGAAGGCAAATTAATGGAAATGTATAAGATAAAGAGGGGAAGAGAAAAGGAAGGTGAGAGAGAAAGAAGGAAGTTTGACCTGCCTCTCAGGTTCTTAGTGGGAAATATGACAACTAACAAAAGAGAAGGCAGAGTCCTAAAATGAACATTAAGAAAAAAAGAACTCTTGAAAATTAAAATTGTTCATAGAAGTTTTACAAATTAGAGTTTTGAAGTCTCCCCTAAAAATGTCAAAAAGATTTATAGTTGTGATTAGAAAAGACAAAAATATGAGACCAAATGCTAGTGAGCCTAAATATTGAGAAATAAAATTCTAGGAAGAAATATATCATAAGCAATTGAGGAAAATAAATCATAAAGTGAAAACAACAAAATGTGGAGAGATGTGATATCCTAATGAAAAAAAGAAATATAATGGTCACATGATGGATTTGAGACAGTTACACGTGTACAGTTTCAGAATAATCTGTATGTGACCCTAGCAGCTCTTAGAAAGTTGGAGGAAAAAATAGAGGAATTAAATCAAAGTCAGAAGACACTGTGTCTCCTGAACTCAGTTGAAAAGCTAGAATCTACCACTCCTGCCAGCATTGGGCAGAGCATAAAGTTCTGCTGCAGAATGCTCATTCTCCCACCCACAATGGGCACACGAGGGGTACAGGAGCATCCATCCATCTATTCCCAGCCATGCACTAGAGAAAATGTTCAGTTTAAGAGGAACAAATAGGCCAAGAAAAGGGAGAAACATAGGTAACAGGAAATTGGATATCATAAAAACAAAACAGCTATTCTATCAGCACATTGAAAATGGTGGTGGAGAGAAAATCCTATCAAAAAGGAGGACAGTAGCATTAAAGTTGTTGCAATGTTGTTGGTGTTGCAATTTCCATTAGATACATAGGTGTCTAGAGAACACAGGTAACTGGCAATAAAGAGTAAGGTCATCAATAATTACCAAGAAATCAAAACATGGTGAAGGAAAAAATAACACAATGTTTTAATAAGTTCAAATGATAGTGATGTTTATATTATAACAAAATTGGCACAATAAAAACCTCTGTAGCTCTGACCACCATGAATCACCATGATTTCTGTATCTGCTGGAGAATGACAGAGAAAGAGAAGGAGAAGCCAAGGATAACTTCTAAACTGCAAAGCAAAGTGTGGGAAGTCCTTGCTGTTCAGAGGTCCCAGTCCGTTATGACCTTGCAACTTTTTTCTAAAGCTCGATGACATGGGGACTCCCCCCACCCCCAGTGAAACTTCCTGCTCTTCACCTGCTCTTAGTCTGCAGAATGTCCCTGGGCCAGAGGACTGACTTTATGTGAAAGCTGTCTCTAAGCCTGGATGCCTGATTTATTTCTAGGGTGGTCCTTGGCACAGTTTCCTGTTAGAAGCTTTCCCTACTGCACATATGGTAACTAAGACTTATACCAGTAGCTCTGCTATAGGACCCTGCTGCCACATAAGAAGACTTGGGATAGAAGTGTGCCACTTAATGCAAATTAGGATTTGTTCCCAGGCCCCACAATCCTATATATTCCTTATACTCTGGAATAAAGTCGATTCACTGAAGTCTGTCTCCCAGAGGTCTGTCTCTGTCATACCTACAGTCATTCGAACTCTGTTCCCTGCTCCTGTTTCCTCCATCCTCATGGACCAATGTACCAATAAGCCTGAGGAAGAAGCAGAAAACAGCAGAAAAGGAGGAGGATGAGACAGTGGCTGACTACAGGTAAGTGTAGGGAGGCTTACACTGCACGGCTCTGAGGAGATGAGGTTACAAGCAGAGTTGTGATTGCTTCAAAGAAACTATACAACGTCTGAACTCTTAAACTATAGGTATGTCTAATTTTTATTAAAACAAACAGAGATAGCCTTTTTTTATTCTATGTTTGAGCGTCTATCTCCAGACATTTACCCCTGTGGTGTTTGGATTCCTCCCAGTGTGAAACCATAAATTTATGAGCTTTTCAGCTTTTGTCTTATTTCCTCCATTCCCTCTTTCTCTGTTTTCACCAGAATTCGTTATTTCTTTGCCTCAAATTATACATTTATTACACAGTGTAGACATTTTTCTAACATCTGTGCAGTATAGAATTATTTCATTGTGAATTTTGGTTAGTTAATTTGTGGAATTCTCACAACTTCAATTGTTATACATTTTTAGATTTTTTTTGTGATCCTTTTAGCCATCTTAAGATGTTGGTAACATTTTATTTAGGGCCAAGAAGCCATTTATTTTGCTTCACTTGCTTTCTTTAATTCTGAAAATATTACTTTTTGAAATTATGTATAATTTACTAATGTTCAGTGGGTCACATTCTTATGGTAGCTTGACTCAAACATTTGGTCCTTGTGGATATAGAAAATAAGCACAAATAAAATTATTTACAACAAATAATTGACCAAAGAAGCTTTATAAATTTATGTTAACAATGAGGATTCAGTTCCTTGAAAGACTAGATGTTAATATACACAAAGTGATATGAAGTTACTAACTCACTGAATATTGTACATCATGGAAACCCAACCCAGACTCAGAGTAAATCAACATAATTATCTGTGGATACTGAAATCTACAAATAGATTGAAAATTAAGGAGAAAGTCACTATCCTAAAACCCTTAAATAAGTAAGGTCAAAGAAAATGAAAATTTCAATGCAATTTCATTAAAAATAATCACACTGTGGATCAAAGCCTCTTTACTAACAACTCTCTGATGTAACCTGAGCCCTGAGAGAAGGCTGACTCATCTCTGCCCAGTGAGACATGGTTGCATGGTATTTGATTCTAGAAAGAAAGAAAGCATGAAAATAGTATTAGGCTGCCACAAATAAAGGTTAATGTATTTTGAGCATTGGTGAATTTGTTTCTTGAGGAGAGAGATTGGTAGGTAAGGCTATTAAAATTTTATTAAAACACAACATCAGAACACAGAGTGCCAGCTCAATACTTGGGCTGCTTAGTGGACTGGTAAAATTTTCTGTCATTTAGAAAGGTCCTAGATAACAAAAGGGTAGAATCTGCGAAACTAATCTGAAGAGAGTAAGAATCACTGATTGTGATTGACAGTACTTACCAAGAAGCCAGGACTCAGAAACCAGAGCCAAAGGGTCAGGGTTAATGTCTTCATCCTTTCTTGTTATATCCTAAAATGGTTAGATGATTATATCTCATGATATACTCACATGGGTGAGTATTGTGGTGAGTTTCAAGCTTAAGTAGCTATAGTTTACATTTTTATATATCATCTTTAAATCTGGTACATAATGACAATAATGAACATTCAGGAATTTTACATAAAGAAATGACTCATACCATACATACACATATATGTATGTATATTTGTGTTACACATATATGTATATGTATATGTATATGTATATGTATATGTATATGTATATGTATATGTATATGTATATGTATATGTATATGTATATGTATATGTGTGATATTATATGGACTGAGAAGATTGAATTTATTATCTCCCTCTCTCTGTGTATGTGTGTTTTGTGTGTGTGTGTGTGTGTGTGTGTGTGTGTGTGTGTGTGTGGTGTGTGTGGTGTCTATGTCAAATAACAATTGAAGAAAAAGAGGCCATGAATTTGAGAGGAAGGAGTATGGGTACATGGGAGAGGTTGGAGGGAAGAAAGGGAAGGGGAAACATGATTTGATTTAATTAAAAAAAAACTAAAAAAAATGCTTCTTTAAATAGTGCATTAAGGATTTTGTAAATTTATGGTTGAGATATTTTGTCTCACTTTCAGGTGACATCAGCACTTCTTTTTGTAAAAATAACTGTTGGTTTCTTGTCTCTGAACAATCTTTTCTGATCCCACAGGAATTTTACTCACTCAGACAAGATGAGCCACGCTCAGGGTGGTGCAATTGTAAAAGTTCCCATTAGTGGAACTTTTCATGTTTCCACACTTTTATTTCTAAAAGGGATGTCATCCATCAGGCCTTTCCATTCAACATCAGACTGAACTCTTCTCACACTTCCCTACTTCAGATTCAGTCTGTACACTAATGAAGCCACTTACTGATATTTATGTAATAAAACAGGACAAAGTGGACAGGGCAAGCTAAAGTCATTTTTAAATTGTGATTTTCATGTCAGGTCTCTAAGATACAGAGAGCTCCTGCCCAATATGACCACATCCAGCTACATTAACTCAATAGGATTGAAAGTATATTCTAAAGTAAAACATGAGGTATGTCTAGTTCATGACTCTAATGTAGAGTTTTGGAGAGGGCCAGTGTGTGCTGAAGCTGGAGAGAATTCTCAGAGGGACTTGCTGCTTGAGTTGGACAAGTCCAGATCGGCACGGCAGGAGAACAATCTTTCCACCCATCCCACTCTGCACTGTGGGAGTCAGGTGAGCACAAGCAACCTAGCTCCTTGTAAGTAAAAGAAAAATAGACACATTTCCCATAGAGCCACTGGAGGAAGTAAATCAGCCCAAACTCAAAGCACTTTGAAAGCTGAAAACAGATTTGTAAGTGCATGGCCTTTGTGTAGTGAGCATCCTCTCAGGCATCCCGCTTCCTACAAACAGGAGATAGATGCTGCTGGATCTCATTACATCATGCTCTGAGCTGAGCACACCAGAGCATATAGGCTTTTCTAAAGCAAAGCTCCTATGACAAGGGGAGCAAGGTCTAAAACAGGAGCAATGTGTACAGTTCCCTGTAAAGGCAGCCAGAAACATTTACTGTCCAGCCGGAGAGTAGCCTTAATTATATTCTGTCCTCTTAGATTTTCTCTTTCTTGGAACTCTGTCAGAGTAGTTTCTTTTTAAACTTGATTTTGCTTTTTATCTGTTGTATGTGGAAGCAGGTCTTCTAGAAGTTCCTTGCAGTCTGAGAAGAAAGTGTACTTTGCATCTCAGTTTTCCTTACAAAGGGTAAAAACTGTTTCTTTTCCAGATCATTTTTCTTAGGGTGAAACTTGAATGCTATTGAAAAAAATACAGCATAGCATTGTATGGAGTGTGTGTGTGTGTGTGTGTGTGTGTGTGTGTGTGTGTGTGTGTGTGTGCGCGCGTGTGCATGTGCAAAATAGTCTGAGTTAAAATAGATTTAATTAAGAAATTAAAATCTCCAACACTTACTTTTACGGGGCTGTGGGTATGTCTTCTCAAGTGTAGGTCAAATGTGGATGGAGATGGTTGCTGACCACTTGCTGTCTTATTGCTCTAGGATGGCTGGAGAGTGCTTTCTTAGCACCGTGTTGGGTCTTTATCATTTGTCCAGCATTGAAAGGAGTGTTATATCTGTAAGGAATGTTGCTCATGTGACCGATGCTCTTTATTCACACAAAAAATGGCAGTCATGATTTGGCTATCTATTCATTACTGATGAATGCTGTGATTATTTGAGTTACAACCTATCAGTGACTTTTATGTCATGAGGTTAAGCTACGTAATTTTTTTTGGTTCATTGGGTTCCCACTGCCATTAATACTAAGAAACTCAATTGTTTCATAACTATATCCATAAGGTTTAATTTATTTTACAGATAGCTAGTGACCCTTGTAAATATTTACTAAGTCTTTCAAAGGTATTTCCATGAGCTGTGGAAAGTAAATACAGGAAATACACTGGCAACATGTGAGAAAACACAGCTAACCTGGATTTCAAATTATTCTTGTATCTAAGGGCCTTGTATCTAGTTCTGGCTAATGGAGCAAGAACAGAAAAAAATGTTCCTTGTAAGCTCTGTTACTATTCTGTGCCACATCCTCTTGTTCATTGTCTTGAACTAAACAAAAACAGCCAAGGAAATGAAGGAGGGAGCCATGCATGCAACTGTGTACATGAGTTATAGACAGAGGGGCAGTCATGCATGGGCGTTTTGAGGTCTGAGAATGCACAGTCTAAAGAGAGTGGGATTCCAGTTTCCTCTCCATCCCTCCCTCCTTCCTTCTCTTCCACCCTCCCATGCCCCCTGAACATCCACACCCCCAACTCTACAGGTAGGGTGATGCCTTCCTGGAGGTATCTCTAAATCTGTCAAGTCATTTGGAGTAGGAACTAGGCCCTCCCTCCTGCCTCTAGGTTATGGGAGTATCCCTCCATGGGGAATGTGCTCCCAAAGTCCGTTTGTGTACCAGGGATACATCCTGGTTCCACTGTCTGAGGTTCCTTAGACTGCCCAGGCCTTCTAACTGAGACCCATGTTCAGGGGGTCTGAGTCGGTCCAATGCTGGATTCCCAGCTATCAGTCTGGTAGCCCATTAGCTTCTCCTTGTTCAAGTCAGCTGTCTCTGTGCAACCCTTGCATTTTTGTACCATATTTTTCCTGAATATGACAAAACTGTGGCAATCACTATTTCACAGAGATTGTGACTACTTGCGTAAGACAGACAAAAACAAACAGAAAGATATGAAAGTAGAATGAAGACTAGTTGGGATGAGGGGGATTAACAGGAAAGGGAAGGGGCTAAGAGAACACAATGGGAAAGGAATAGAATAACAATACACTGCATGTAAGAAACTAAAAATTAATTTCCACCAGCAAACTGAAAGTGGACCTGCTTCCCATGGGTGTCATGCACAGAAGGCATCCTCTGCTGGATTTATGCTCAATGGTTAGATGAGAATCAGTATTTTGATGTAATTTTAGTGTTAATTTCTTTTGTTGTGTTAATTTCTACTGTTATCAGGAGTTTTATATGTTTAAGTTTTCTCTCTGAACAGTTTACTTATTGTCATTTTTAATGACATTTTAATGAGCTGAGGTGTTCTTTTCTTATTTCTATTGCTATTATACCTTTGTGTACTATGTAAGTGAACTTTTTTTTTCAGCTTGAGCTCTGCTTTTTATTATTCACTGTTTTTTTTTTGGTATGTATTAAGAACTTTGTGCAAACTAATCAGTCTTAGTTTTGGAATCTAGGTTCTTTGTTTAAAGAGTTCCACATTCCATAGATGTTTACTATATTGCTTACAAATTTGAAAATTTAAAATGATCAATTTGATACTTATCTTCTTCAAAAGATTTTTTTCCCAATATTATTTATAAAAAGGTCATATTTTGGCAAGTGTGGTGGTGGTGCATGTCTTTAATCCCAGCACTTAGGAAGCAGAAGCAAATTGATTTATGTATATGTATATGTATATGTATATGTATATGTATATGTATATGTATATGTATATATATATATGTATATATTCTCATTTTACCAACTAATTGAGATGCTACCTCTCCTACCTCTCCTGAATTCCTATGTGAACCTGATTCTAGTTATATTAACTGTGTTCCACTTGGTTATTAATTTTTGTGGTTGGCTTAATATATAGGTAAATTATTTTTATATTTACCGTTATGTGTTAATAGTTCTTTCATATTTTCTCTGTATGTTTTAGTTAGCATATAATAATGTGTACTGTTGTTCTTTTTTCATACTCATCTACCAATTAACTTCTTTAATCCACTTCCTCTCGAGTAGATTACTTCTTAACTCCAAATGGTTATCTGTTTACTTGCTTCCTTCCTTTCTTAAATGACTTTTTGGGACAAGGTCTTAAGTAACACAGGTTAGCCTTGAATTCATTATGTAGCCAAAAATGGGATTTGAGAACCTGATATACCTGCTTCCATGTCACAAGTGCTGGAATTATAGATTTAGTTGTTTAGTATGCCTGGTTTTCCCTTTGGTCTTCAACAATTCAACACACACACACACACACACACACACACACACACACACACACATAGATACTCACTCACACACACACAGACACACACAGACACACATACAGACATAGACACACACACAGACACACTCACACACACAGACACACACAGACACACACAGACACACACAGACACACATATACACACACAGACACACATATACACACACACAGACACATAGACACAGACACAGACACACACACACACACAGATAGACAGACAGACAGACACACACACACACACACACACACACACACACACACAGAGGAAAGAAACATCAGATTTGTATTTCTGAGCTATTTTACTTTGTTGAACATTATGTGCTTCAGGTCCATCCATCATTTTCTTACAAATGACACAGTTTTCTTTACAGCTCAACAAACCTCTATTATTCATGTGTCCCACATTGATTATTTTTATCTAGTTGTGGTGATAGGAATTTAGCCTCACTCTACATCTTCTAGTATCTTATTTGATTTTTATCTCCTCTATGTTCTTTTTGTTGTTGTTGTTGTTTATTGATAGCCATTATGACTGTGTATTTATCTGGCAGCTAAACATGCTGATTTTTTTTGCACATTAGCCAGTTAAATTTCTTTACTTGAAAAATTATAGTTTATTTTCATTTATTGATTGATTTTTATTTTTGCTCATTTTGAAGTTCTTTATTCTGGATGTTAATTCTATGTGAAATTCAATTGGAAGCAAAGATTTTCTCCCATTTTGTAGGCTGTCACTATACTCTGTTAATTCTTTTCTTTGTTGTGTAAAATCCTTTAATATTGTATAATCCTATTTGTCATTTATTGCTGTTGTTATTTGGGTTACTGGGAACCAATCTGAAAGTCATCATCTAGGCCTAGATCTTGAAGTTTTTCCCCCTATGTTTTTCTCTAACCCACTGTTTTTCAACTTTTCTAATGCTGTGACACTTTAGTACAGTTCCTTATGTTTTGATGACCCCCCCCACCATAAAATTTTGTCGTAACTGTAATTTTGCTACCATTGTGAATCATAATGTAAATATCTCATATGCAGAATATCTGGTATGTGATCCCAAGGGGTTTCAATCCACAGATTGAGAACCACTGTTCTAATCCCTTCAAAGTTTCTGATTTGTATTAAGGGATTTTTAATTTAATTTCTGATGAGTTTTATACAGGGTATCAGGTCTCAATATTGTTAAAAATAATCATAAAATGCACAGGTACAAGATAAGTCTAGAATTAATTAAGAGATATGGGGGCTTTAATTTTTAGACTGAGAGAGATAACACAAACACACAATTTGAATTAGTATCCTTTCCAGGTCATTTGGATGAAATGGTCATTGGCATAAATGACAGGAAAATGAATCTTTAATCAAATATCTTTTCATCATCTTAATGTCTAAGAAGGGGCAGAAACTTTAAAATATGCACAATAAAGATAGGTTATTATTTGAAGACTTTATTAGTTAACAAAAAGAAAAAAATCTACATATAATGACAAAATTTCTTAGTAGTAGTAACAGAAAACAGTACCTCTGTTAATAACATCCCTATATACTTGTGTGATTAAAATTATTTAAAAACATTCTACCATTAAATACATTTTATATTGAAAATGTGGGTGAATATAATTAATAGTCAAATGTTATTTGTTCCTAGTGGTCCATAGGAGCTAGAATCAAAGTATATTAGGTAGAAATCAACTTGAATAAACATCAACCTTAAAAGTGAAAAATCATATATCTCAAAATATGTGTTTTAAGAGTGGAGGGTTTTGCCTGGCTGCCACATTTTATGTGCACTTATTTAAAATCTTTCTCATTTCTTGTCTAACATTTGGAGAAATGAAATTTCACTTAAAGTTTAAGATGATTGTCTAAAGAATTTGGCCCTTAACCAGCAATAAAATGATAGATATCTCTATGGGTAGATGAATATAGATAGGCACATCGATCTAGGAATATTTTAATGTTCATCTGGAGAGAGCCTGTTTTATTCCTTCATGTCTGTCAGTTCACATTATTTAAGGAAATTTTTAAATTGAGGATGCAATATCTTTTTCTACATTTAAGAAAAATTAAATGATTGATAACCCATACAATTTTCTTCCTTTTCTTTTTGTCTAATGATATTCTCTCCCCTCACCTTGGCTTCATTATACATTTCAGAAAATGATTCTTGAGATATAGAAATATACTTAATTTATGGGGTAGAAGAGCTTTGTCATGTCAATCAGTTATGTAGGGCTAATTGTTTGACTCAAAGATTAGTGATAGAATTTTAAATAAGTATTTAATTTTCAGTTAGGGAATTGTGATAAATGTAAAGGTGGTATCTATGCACTCATAAATTGTATGTTGTAAATGACTGAAATACATACAATGTCACCCATTTATGGAGTTGAGAAATTCCAAAACTTTTCTTAAAATCTCAGCTTGTTCAAGAGATGTAAATATTTGTTCACTAGTAGTAGCTTGATTAGTGGTTAGAGAAGAAATCTGGTTTATGGATGCTGCTGTAGATGTGGATATTTCAGGTACAACAGGCACCGGGGAATCATCAGATATTGTGTCTAGGGCAGCTAGGATCTCTGGTTGAGGCATGGTGGTTGGGACAGATGTAGCCTCTGGTAAAGCTATGATTTCTTGTGAATCTGAACAAGGTTTGAGGCCTGATATATCTTGTAAAGATATTGGCAGGGCACCTGTGGTCTCTGGTGAACCTGGAGCTGGAGACTGTGCTGTTGCTGCAGCAACAGAAGAGCCTGTGGTGCCATTGTCTCTTGCAGACACCGTGATAGCATTCTGAGCAAGATGAATCACACCATTAGTGGTTATAACAGAAGAGCCCGTGGTGCCATTGTCTCTTGCAGACACAGTGGTAGCATTCTGAGTAAGATGAATCACACCATTAGTGGTTATAACAGAAGAGCCCGTGGTGCCATTGTCTTTTGCAGATACAGTGGTTGCATTCTGAGTAAAAGGAATCACACTGTTAGTGGTTATAATTTGGGGAGAACAGATGTAGATCTCAAATAGTGAATTGAGTGTTTACCTGTGAATGGTTACCATTCACTCCAATATTATTTTTATCTGGATATGTAGATGGCTGGGGATCTTGTGGGGAATGTGAATTCTCATGATCAGGCTGCTTCTGGTGAGATGCTCCACAGTTACTTAACTTTTGTTTACATTTCCAGTAAGAATGGCTTTTATGGAGATTGTTGATGTAGCCTTCACTGAACTGTGCAGGGGGAGGGGGGGAGAGAGAAAGCACCAGAAGTAAAAGAATCCATTGATTTATCGGCTATCAGAATATTGCTGACCACTCAACTAACACTGTTTTTGTTGTCTAGCTGTTAGAGACTAGTCTACAATGGATGGAGTGATTATCTATCTGATTTCACTCTTCTACATCCAACTTGCTCATTTTCTCCATTTTCATGTAGTTAGTAAGAACACTGTATCTTGAAACACACTGCAACAGACCAGCAATGGAAGATTGAGTCTGCCTTATGCCTACCAATAAGTAACTGAATGACTTTAGGAAAGACTGGGTTCTACTCATTTATAAAGTGATTCATGTTAAATTATAAAGCCAGTTGTAACTCTGTAACATGTCCTTGGAAATAGTTATGCTTTTCATTCTCTTGGGCAGATGATCATCTTTATGAGGTCAAGGACATTTATTTTCTTTAAATTAGAACTACATGACAAATATTCATTAGATATTCACTGAATGAGTAATTTCATAGCCTTGATGATAATAAATATTCCGTTCTAGAGTGAAATTTTAATATTTAATAGCATTTTACTTAGATATAAAGTATTTTGCTTCAAACAACCAAAATAAAGTTTAAAATGATGTTTAAAAGTGAAAGAGAATTAATTAAAATAATATTAACTAAAAGATCCTGTGACTGTGTAGGTCATAGACCCAAGGCGAGAACCCAGTATTACTATTTGACTAAATAAACATATTAATAAACTGCTCCCCTCAGGTTCTTATCTTTATACCTGTATATCAGTGCATTTCTCAGCCCTAATCAGAGAAGCATCTTTTTATAGTTGATGGTGAATAATTCAGAGACCCATGGATTATTAGTGTGTAGGTAGTAAGAGTCTATAGAGTGGTCAGTGGAACATCTATACATCTACATTTTATTCCATTTACTCAAGGCTCAGAGACCATCAAGGCAGAAATATTGTAAGACCTAGAGGGAGTAAATGTGAAACAGTGTCTGTTAAGCAAAGGAACTCAAAGTGGATGAGACTGCACACACAAGAGTTGCATAAGATTAAGACAACCAAAATGCCAGCATGGATGGTGGAGGGACTAGGAAGGTCCCACCCCTATCAGAGGAACTGTTGGCAATTGATGGCTGTTGGGGAAGGGAGAGTCAGTTTTTTTTTTTTAAAGTTGTGGCCCTTGAAAGGTTTTGTATGACTCATTAGACAGTCCCCACCACACACATACAGGCAGCACTAAATGGATTGACTGAGTACTTACAAAAAGAGAAACAACATAAAATTGGGAGGCAAAATTGGTAGGGAGAACAGGGGAAGTATTGTAATAGAGAGAATAGGTAATGAATTTGATTTATCTGTATCTATCTATCTATCATCTATCTAGTTTCCTTTGAGGTGATAGATATATTTTATATTAAAACAGATGGCTAAAATTTGCCATTAGAATTGCTTTATAGAACTTTGAGAGAGGAAAGTTTATACACACACACGAGTAAAGAACTACAGGTAACTGAGTGAAGCTGGGGGATGGGAGAGGTGGCCTTCCCAGGGAAGAGTACACCAAAAGGTTATCCAGTGCCAAACAGTCATTCCTGGAAACATACATGCAAGTAACATTATATGAACTCAACTGGCTATATTTTTGGATGTATACATATATACAAACACATATATGTATCCAATAACATTGATGACAAAAGAGGCCACAAATCTGAAGGAGAGTAGGGCAGGGCATATGAGATGGTTTAGAGGGAAGAAAGGGAAGGAAGAAATGTTGTACTTAGAATCTTAAAAATAAAACAAACAAAAAGATGAATTTAGATGCTTGAAGTATAAGGCATTTATGTTAAGTATAGTTATCCCAGGAAGAGATCATTTTCCTTGTCCATTTGTTCATATTTATTATTACTTATTTTATTTAAATACTTCTCCTGTAGCACTTACTGTGTGTCAGGCCTTAGTCTACATGGTTTACAAATACAAACATATTTAATTCTTTAACTACATGATGAGATAAGTATTATGGAGATATAAGTTACTTAGGAGAAAGTGATTCCACACCAACACGCATTTCTCTATTTATTCATTTATGTATGACTTAATTTTTGAAGCAAAATCTCTATCGTCCTGCCTGCTCTGGACATGTGTAGACCAGGCTGGCCTTGAACTCACAAGATCTGCTGGCCTCTGCCTCTGGAGTATTGGTATTAAGAATGTATCCCTTCATACAAGGTGTATTCTAAGAGATTCATATATGGTCCCACAAAAAGGGGAAGGGACAAGTCCCCCCAGAGCACATGGGAAATGGGGGGGCAGTGAATGGAGAGAGAACTAGGAGAAAGAGAAGGGGAGGAGAGGAAAGCATGTGCGACTAGGTAGATTGAGTCAGGGTAGGAATAGAAGACAGAAAAGGGAGAGAGAGGGGGGACATAAAAGAGGGAGACATTATTGGTTTGAAGAGAAAACTGAACCTAAAGAAAGGTCTAGAGAAATACAAGACTGACTCCAACTAACAATTCAAGCAACCGTGGAAAGGCTACCATAAATGCCCTTCCTTGATAGTGATATCATCAACTAAATTATCCACCATCATGGAGCCCTCATCTAGTACCTGTTGGAAAGAAGCAAACCCATAACTAAACACTGAGTGGAACTAGAATCCAGATGCAGAGAGAGAGGACAAGACCAGGTTGCAGAAACACACAAAGACAGCAGACCTGAACAAGGAGGAGCTAATGGGACCCCGCAGATTGATAGCTGGGAATCCAGCATGGAACTGACTCAGAACCCCTGAATATGGGTCTCAGCTAGAGGGACTGAGCAGTCTGGGGGACCTCAGACAGTAGAAACAGGATCTATTTCTGGTGCACAAAAGGACCTGTGGACACATCCCCCATGGAGGGATACCCTCTTAACCTAGAGACAGGAGAGAAGTCCTAGTCCCTACTTCAAATGACTTGACAGATTTACATGACCCAACCTGGATAACATAGTCCTACAAGTGGAATGGGGGTGGGGGAATGGGAGGGGAGGGTGGCCAGGGTGCATGTCACAAGGGAAAGAGGGTAAAGGGGGGGGGGAGGGAAGGAGAGAGGGAGGAAGGGAGAGAAAACTGGGATCAACATGTAAAAAATTTTAAATTATATTATTAATTAAAAAAAGGAATGTATCCCTTCAAGCCTAGGGACCCAAGTGCACATTTTCATTAGAGATTAGAGCAGCAAGGAGAGAGTGCATGGGATCAAAGGAAGAGAAAAGGGAAGGATACATGAGGTCTGGAGCAAGAAAGGAAAGGTAGAATACAGAAGAATGAATGAAACCTGACAGAAATGCCAAGTTCATCCAAGGAAAGGGAAGTCTGAGAACAAAATAGAGGCACTAGAAGAATGAAAGATCAGCATTGCTTTTATTTGAAGTTAAAATCACATGAACGTCTGCATTTCTGAATACTAGCCTTTTTGAGGAGCTTTTGAAAATTAGTAATTCTTTCTAAAGCCAGGAGGAAGCTTCTCTTAAAAGACATTTTACTCTGAAGAGCTCCTCTGACTTGAATCTGGTCCCCAGTCTTAAGGATCAAAGGTGGCTTCCTGGGATTCCTCCTTAAGGTCAACTGCTGATGGGAGCAGAGTGCTGGCACTCTCTAGGGTCATTGTTAATATCTGTGTTTTTCCTAGTGATTGGTAAACGTGTTTCTTCCTCTTTATATTCAGTTTTCCCCCCTAATTCCTGCTCTCATTTGACCATTTGAAGTTTTGGCAGTTTGAAGAATTTTATATATTCTGAATACAGGACAAAGATTATTCTTTAGGACAGTGGTTTTCAACTTTCCTAATGCTTCAACTCTTTAATACAGTTTTTCACATTGTGGGGACCCCCAAATGACAAATTTATTTCTGTTGCTATTTCATATCTATGTTTTCCAATGGTCTTAGGTGACCTTTATGAAGTGGTTATTTGACCCCCCAAAAAGGTGTTGTTCACAGATTTCGAACCACTGATTTAGGCATATTTGGATTTATGAGAAGAACCAAAAACACAGCAAATTGAAACAAAAGAAAACACCCCTGAATAAACAGATTTTTCTCATTCTACAATAAAGTAATGGTTTATTCATTTAATTTTTAATAAAATGTAATTTCTTTCAATCTAGATATATTTGGTCTCTAGAGAGTTTTTAATTAAACGTTAAGTTATGAAAGCTGAACCTCACCGTGCTTATTCAGGTCTTAAAGCCTTCTAAACTAGTGTGGAGATTACATTGTAATTTTGTTCACTTACACTATGCTTTACAGTTTCTGCATGTGTTCTCATTTATCCTTCTATAACTCTTTGTGTAGTACATGTTATTATTATTATTTTACACACAGAGAAAGTTTGGCCTTAAGACAGATTTAAAACTCTTCCTAGATTGCTCTGGTTGGTCAGCACTAGAGATGTGTTTTATTAAAGCTTGCTTCTTCTGAGTGCAGCTGAGTACTCTTCCCTGCGGTAATCACCAAAATCAGTGGTAGGGTCCAGGGGAAAGGTTCCATGGATTTGTGGGGCTTGGTTTTAGATATTAAGTTGGAAACATGGCAATCTTGAAGATTAAATATTACCCACTTTATCAGCCCCTATAGTCTACATTCTATTTATTTAATTATGTATGTATGTATGTATTTATTTATTCAAAACAAGGTTTCTCTATGTAGCCCTAGCTATCCTGGAACTAGCACAGTAGACCAGGCTGGCCTTGAGCTCACAGAGATCTGCCTGCTTCTGCCTTCTGAGTGCTGGGAGAAAGGTGTGTATCACCACTGTAAGGCTGTCTACTTTCTTTGAATTCACTTCAGTCATAGTATTATGTAGGCTCAATCCCTAACTCAACCAGCAGCAAACTTCTTGATCCTTTCTCACTTATAAAAGTAAAAGTAAACAAATATCAGTCTAGAGTCTTATATTCAAATATGCTTATAATTAAACAGTATGTTATCTTGTACTATTATTAATTTTAAAATTGTTTTCCATGTAGACTTTAAATATATTAGAAAAAGTTGACTGCATTCTTCTCTTGGCCTTAGAAATTACTCTTTCCTGTTTGCTTTTGTGTTCCTCCTCTCTTCTCCATCCATATCTTAGCTTCTACCATTTATATCCTCATGACATTGTAAAGTTTCATGACTCTCAAATACATTCTAAGTCTAGCCTGTGCTCTTGGCTTCTTTCTGAACTCCATCTAATGTGTAGCCAATTCCCTGTTTTGACATTTCCATGTAGAAGCCTAAGAATCATTTAAAACTTGGCATGTCTGAGACAGATTGTTACTTTCTAAGGTCATTTATTATTTTCTTTTACCACAAACCTAATCAGGAAGAAGATACAGTATACCCAAATGGCAGAATATATCCAAACCCATTCTTCTCTTTTGAGCACTGGCCCTTAGAATCTGTGTTTGTCACCCTTTGAGTTTATGTTGACCACTGTTGTAGCTTCCTGATTTGTCTTTTTATGTGTATTTTGTCATGAGCTATATGTTCTCTCTTTAGAATTGAGGGATTACTCATATTTTTCCCTTTTATAATTTTTAAAGGCAATTTTATTTTCAACTCTTACATAAAAACTTAAAATCAGTCTTCGTATGTAATGGTGGAAACATTTGCGATGTTTTCTGCTAGTTTTGTGAAACTCATAGTCCATAATGGTTATCAACAGTTATCCTTGTGCACAGCAGAGCTTTCCCTGTCTGTTACCAAATATATTGGTCAACCTCTTCTCACCTTTGTTTTCCCTGCACTCTCCATATATTCTGATAGATAAACTTTGGAAATCTCAATTAGATACACACACTACATACCTGTAATTGGTAGGTAAAGTGGATACTTACTGGGAAGCAAGCACTCAGAATGCAGATACATACAATCAGTGGCAGAGTCTTCATCTTTCTTGTTCTTGTTCTGGGGATATCAGAAAAGTAGCTTATTAGTGGTAAGAAAATGATAAAGTTACTAATTGAGTTATTTTGTTAGGATGTGATATTTGATGTCTGAAACTTATATATTGTTATTCCACAGCAGTGAGCACAATTCTTTAAACCTTAAGCACATTCTTCCAGAAAGAAATAATTGAAGAACAGTCAAAAATTATTTCATTAAATCATGAATATTTTTGGTAGACAATAAACACTGCATAGACAAGGCAGGATCTGAAGAAGTTTAACAATAAGAAAATGTAAAGGGGCACTGGGAAAATGGCCCAGCCAAGAGAGTGGTGTGAGAACATAGGGACCTGATCTGAGTTCAATTCCCAGCACTTACCTAAAAAAGACAGGCATGGTCTTGTAATTCCAGCACTGGAGAGTTGGAGGTTAATCTCTCACTGAGACCTGGGTCTTACTGATTAGATTGCAGGCTGGCCAGAAAAGGTCACAGTGAGAGACTTTATCTCAAAACAAAACAAAATCCAAACAAAACACCAAAACACAATGGCAGCAACAAGAAAGAGAGTGGATAGCTCTAGAGGAACAAAATACACACAGAGACAGAGAAACCGAGAGACTGAGGCAGACATACAGAAAAATAGAGACACAAAGAGGAAGAGAGATGAAGAAGGGATGGAGAGAGAGTGCTTTGGAGAACTATCATGTAAACTTTGAAACAAAGCATATTAGAAATTTTTGTTTCAAGGTTTCTTGGAATATTCCCTTCAGCAGAGAAGATTCTCCTTGTCTCTATGTTATGGGGTTGAAAGAGAACCAGATCAAGCACACTCTTCTCCAAGTTTCATTGTCCTGAAGATTTTCCATCTGATTGCTTCAAAAAAATTACTGGAGGTCAAGAATTCATTTTATTCATTCTTGCATCATAAGGCCTAGCACATGGTACAGAATTGAAAATTTTCTTTTGAATAACTACTTCTAAAGATTATTATTCTTTTGGCCATCGACTATAGGAAAGAAATGGAGAGAAGGATGAGAGTTATTGTTTTTTTTCTTCTTTGTGTATACAGTATTTACACAATGTTATATTTCAGTCTTAGAAAAGAGAAAAAGGTTAAACCATTTTGTAGAGATGCACATCAAGGCAAGGACAGTCAGGTGCTCTGGGTTAGCCTATGGTTTGCCAAACTGCACTAGCTGCAGCAGAATTGGATTCAATTCAAGCTCTGTTTCTTACTGTGGGACTGTGAGTGAGTTTCAGCCTCATCATCAAATTGTTCCAAGGATTTACCAGAATAATGTGTATCACAAACATACCAAGGACAATGCCTACTGTATTATAAAAACCCATGGGCTGTGACAGCACCCATGTGTCCACATGAAAACAATCTTCTTCATTGAAACAAAGAATTGTTAATATTATCAAATTCTTGATATGCTTTCAGATTCTATTTTCAAGATAAGAACTACTTCCATAATGTCGAAGTTGATTGCTTCCTTATACTGAGGAGGTTCGTAGTTCCTAAGAGTATAGCAACCGTTAAAACAAACCCTGCTACTACTGCTCCATCAATATGATTCGACAGTGACTTAGTTTACAAGAGACTCTATTCCAAATGCCCACCTACCTGGTGCTATATGGTGCTTCTAAGGATGTTCAATCCAATTATTGTCTTTCAGATGCTCCTTTTAGGATAGCACCTAGAAGCAAATATATAGAAAGCACTAGAGAGTGTCTGGATTTTATATCTCTGATGTCAAGCATTCTTGAATTAGGAAATTTATTGGATTTTTGGATTTGAGATAAGGTCACCTCTGTCAAAGAATTTACTCTCAAAGACAAAGAAAGAATAGCTGTAACTTTCTGAGGTTGACAGTAGTTTTTTTGTGTATCACTTTCTTCCTGATGAACAAAGTGGCAGCAGGAGGTTCTCAATGAATAATGTACTTATCAGTGAGAAGGATCATAGTGATTGGTGACACTAATGCAGGTCTGAACAAGCTTGGCTCAAGACTTCCAAGCAGGAACAGATCTTCTATCCTTCCTGTGGCCTTTCAAAGTAAGCAATGTGATTGCCCCCTGAAAGGTAGAATGGCAGGGCACCATTTCCTCTATGTCAATCATTATAACTTGGCAAAGGCCAGAAGATTTAAAAAAAAATAACACAGTGCCAAAACTAGTAATCAATAATTGCCTTTGGGCTGGGAAATGAACATTGAACTTTTAAAGGGGAAATTTTAAAATATAAACATTCTCACATGTAGTACAGTGAGGAAAGTAGTAAAATAAACAACTAATAGCTTTAATCCTAGATTTCATAGTTGTGAACTATGTGTGCTTAGTGGATTTTTTTGTTGAAATAATACAGGTTATAGAAATTATGAAAACTAACATACATATTTTGGAATTTACTTATAAAATGTTTTGTAACAGAATAATGTCAATCTCTAATAAGATTAATTATTCATCTTTATATAACTCAATCCATGTTTTAAAAACCCTGGTTTGTTCAGGTAACTAAAATGTAGTTACTTCATTTTAGCTGCGATCCAGTTGTGAACCATTTGTTATGTGTTTTGTCTCTCGATTTACTTATATATTTGACACTTGAATCTTTCTTTCTTAATGACATTGATAGTTTGAACAATGAGACCAACTGGTGTGCCTTTTTTCCCAGAAAGAGATGTAAGAACAATTTCTATTTCTTTATTCATAATCTTGTAATTGCATCACATAAAATTGTTAACCCAGAGTAAACTTTAAAGCTATGATTCAATTTCCAGAGGGTTTGGTCTCTGAAGTAGATTCAGAAGTTGTCTTTGAGTTTGATTCCTGTTTCACTATGCAATAACCATGCATTATTTAGCAAATGAGCTTTCTTCTCTGCCCTCAGGTTTCTGTCTAAAAACTAGGGCAGCATCTGCCTTGTAGTAGATTGCAGGATACTTAATTGTGCCTTTAAGAGAAAGCACACATCTATTGCCCTGAACACACAAGAAAGTTAGGGGTAGATAAGACAGCATTTAGTTAGTTGTGATATCAATTTTGTACCTTATATTTGCTGGCATATAGTGATATTTATGATATGCTCATTACATAGTCAAGATTGACCGTGGAATAGAATTTGTTTTGATATGGTCCAGCTCTTATGAATACAACATTTCACTAGAACCACTTTCAAATTGCCTTAAGGTTTTGTCCATATAATGGGATTTGTAAAAACTTGAAAAACTGATTTCAAGAGATGTGGTCTTGACTCACACACATAGGTAAATTATTAAGTTTTCTTCAAACATTGCAAAAGCAGAGCAGCTGGTCATATTACAATCTGTATACAGAGATTTTTGAGTTTATTTTTCAGTGAATAGTGGGCAGAATACTAGGCCAATTTGCATCTGAGGAACTTATTACATAGTGAATTACATAGAATATGAAAACAACATGTGGGAATGACTGACCTATTCACTGCAAGTTCCATTACAGAATATTTTAAGTTAGCTCTAGATGATGTGACAAGGTGCATGATCTAATGACCGAACACAATATTGCACACTGAGTTTTGCTTTTGGGGATAAGAAAATCTTAGCAGTGTTTATTTTCCACTGCTAACCTTGACACCAATATGCTCAGGGTTTGAACAAGGACAACAATACCAACCAAAACTTTTTAGCACTGGCAAAATGAGAGCTTGGATGGATAAATTAATTAAAGTAGAATGCACTTTAGAATGCTTTGGAAATCCTTGGATTTTTTTTTATATTATTTTGTGCTTTCTAATTCCTCTGAAAAATGCAACTAGAGTATGGAAAACATTGCTTGCTGCAGTCTGTTGAACAAAATAACTTCTCTCTGTATAGTTATTATTTTAGGATTTCTTTTTGTGGCTTGTTATGGTCCTTTTTATTACTATAGTTGTGAGTTAGTTTTCATTAGGGTTCTAGGAACTCTTTTGTCAGTGACCTCTGGACTCCATTTCCATCATTAGTTAAGAGAGTTTTGGAGTGATGCTAACAGAGCAGGGACAACAGGATTTAATCCATGTCTACCTATGAAAGGAAAAGAGAAGGGATGCTATAAGTTTTGACTCCTGGCTGTGGTCTCTTTTATCTTCATTATTAGTTCATAGCCTCAGTTTACAAACCTAATTTTCAAAGCACTTTCATGTATCTTATAATTATGAGTGATGTGGAAGAATTCTTAGAAGTAAGTTTAAGCATTTCTTTCTTTCTTTCTTTCTTTCTTTCTTTCTTTCTTTCTTTCTTTCTTTCTTTCTTTCTTTCTTTCTTTCTTTCTCCCAGACAGGGTTTCTCTGTTTAATAGTCCAGGCTGTCCTGGAACTCACTCTAGATCTGTCTGGCTCTGCCTCCCAAGTTCTGGATTAAAGGCCTATGCTACCATCACCTAGCTGGTGGTGTCCTTTTTTTAGTTTGTGTTTTGGCAGTCATGTTGGTAAGACTCTATGGTGTGGCTTCTGACATTACTAGGTTGCAGAATCTCAGAGAAGACTCCCTGACATCTGGCTTTTGCAATCTATTCATCCCCTCTTTTGTAATGTTCCCTGAGCCTTTGGTGTGCTAGTGTTTTGTATCCATTGGTACTGGGCTCTATAACTCTGAATTTTGCTTAGTTGTGGTTTTCTCTACTGGTCTTGGTCTATTGCAAGAGAAGTTTCCTTGAGGAGGAGTGAAAGTTACACTTATCTGTGGGTATATATAAATATAAATATTGATAGATTGCTATTTGAGGTTTTGCTGGTTCAGTAAATTAGTGATTATAGAGTCTCTTCCAATAACCACAATTTCACCAGCACTGAGTAGTTAGCTAGGTTTCCAGCACAAGGCATGGTTTCTCTTTTGTTGAGTGGGTCTTATGTCTAATTAGAAAGTTGTTGGTTACTGCTAATGTATTCATGCCATGACTGTACCCTTAGGGTTATAGTGCTATGTTGTTCATTGTGGTTCATAGGCATCATAGCTGGGTAGGACAGTTATTTGAATCCCTTTTTTTTTTGTAGCTTGCAAGATTGCTTTTTGGTACCATAAAAGATAGTCTTTAGAGAGAGGCATTCCAGCTCAGAGGTCTCTGGAACCTGATTTTAAAGTGCTTAGTATCTTATAGTTCTTGGGGGCAACCAAGGACAACAACAGTAATGTGCATATTTTGGGAGTATCTTGGGCAACCCTGGCTAACTTCTCAACAAAAGGCTTCTTATGTCTGGTGTGGGTGTTGTGTTTGGTGGTATTTGGCACTTGTGGGGGGGTATATGAGGAAAGTTCATTAAAACTTTGCATGGATATTTACATACAAAATTATGTGCATTATAGGTTTATTTTTTTCTTTTTGATAAACAGTTAATAGCATGATTCTGTGTGACTTTTTTAGAATCTCAAATTGCCAAGAAACATTTAAAGAAATGTTCAACATCCTTAGCTACCAGGGAGATGCAAATCAAAACTAGTTTGAGATTTCACCTTATACTTATTAGAATGGCTAAGATCAAAACACAAGTGATGGCTCATACTGGCGAGGCCGTGGAACAAAGGGACCAGTCCTTCTTTGCTGTTGAGAGTACAAATTTGTCTGAAGAGAGGGGTCTTTTTCATGCTACCCATCCCTGGGTTGAATGACATCAAGCCTAGTATTGATATCTATGATGAAGTCCTGGCTTGATCTCCCCAGGAGCTGAATTAAGTCTTGTTCTTTACCCTGCTGCCCAAGATTAGGGGAGGGAAAATGGAGGCAGCTGTTAGTCACTGGGAAAACTTAGTAGTTATGGTTCACTCCACAGGTCCAATCCTGGGTGTGAGGGTTGTGGACCCTTCGCTGACACCCGATGCCACTGTGATGGGACCAGTACAGATTTTCCTCTAAAGCTTGTGCTCAATTTTCACTCTTTTCCTTCAGGTGTCTCTTTTCATACCATGCTGCCTGAAGTTACTGCTGATTTCAATTTACCTCTTCTTTTGCCTGTACTGGTTGCCCTTGTCTCTCATTTAGTTTTTTTTTTTTAAAGCCCCATGTGAAGGTGATTTATTGCATGAATATGTTCAAATCTTATGTATCTTTTCAAAGTGAAATCTGAAATTTTATGAAGCCTGGAAGACCTAAGATGATTCTAGACCCATGGGTTGTTACTGTTCTCATATCCTGTTCTTTGTTTGTATACCTCATGCTACCACAGTGACTTTCTATTCTTTGGGTATGCAGGTCATCTTCCCTAACTTAGGTATCCATATGGTTCAAGTCTTTTTTTTTTGGTTTAAGTCTTTATTTCCTGTACTTGAGACATATTCCCTCTGATCCCAGATATAATATGTTATGTGTGCTCTCCTCTTTTGCCCTTAAACCCTGTATTTTCTCTATCCTGCATCTTTATTTAAGAAAGTATATAGGACCTGTCCTTACTTTCTCAGGAAGATGAACACACTGAATATACTGAAGAACAGTACAGTACAGTTCAGTATCCCCAGTGTCCAAAGATTACCTAATACAACATTTGGCTTTAAATAGTTAAGAACTAACTGGACATGTAGATGGTAGCAGCAGCATATTCTTTTATATAGTGACTCCTCAAGGTTAGGGTGTATATAGGCAATGACAAAAGGAAGTAGGGTAATTGGAACCAGAATGTGGCTGGTTGAGAGGACAAGTTCTAGTGTTTCACAGGAGGATAGAGTCTAGTTCATGACAATCTACTGTATAGCTTTTGAATATCTAGAAGAGAAAAGAGGTAGTTCATATAAGAGACCCAGTTAAAAGTACTATTAAAGATACAGAAGCTTAGTTACCCTAATATGATCTGTATGCATTACACACATGTATGAAATATCACACTGGGATCCATAAATATGTGTTATTATGTCTTAATAGTTATTTTTAAAGCTTATGGGGACAAACTGTCAACTAACTTGCATTGGTCATAATATATGTATTGCATTGAATACTTTAATAGAATAATTCAATATAGTTGAGTAATTGTATTGTAACTCATAAACTAAAAATAGAAATTTCTAAAATTTAAGGTATAATGTTCTGGAATGTTTATGGGGATATGATGACTGGACAACCCCAGCTGCTTTCTTGCTCTGCTGGGGCCCCCAAGTATCCTTGATCCTTATGCTTTGAATTGGTAGTTTGCTTATTGTTTGAAAGTTATGTACATGTATATAATGTATTTTGATCACCCTTTTTCTCTCCCCCTCACTTTTCCTTCCAAAGTTTATATGCTTTTAGCTCTTTTAGTTTTTTTAAAATCACATTGAGTGATTTTAATCACACACTGGTGCTTCCTGTTTGTGCAAGGATGTAAGACCACTTACTCCAGCATGAGTAGCCGTTGAGAGGTGATTTCACTGAAGAAAACTTAACTCTCCTTTTCTTAGCAGCCATCGTTTCCAGTACTTCCTTAGCTATGTCTTATGAGCACCTCTAAGACTTCTAACACTCAGATATCCAGAGATTCTGAGAAAGCTATCTGGTATGATCCAAGAATGGAGCTTCTGCCAAAGTCCTCAGGTTGCTATAGTGCCTGATTCAGCAGATGGTTAGGTGTTGGACCTGGATCTACTTGTATAGATCCACTGACTGGATCTGCTTGAGTGAGTTGGAGTCTGTGTCTCCAGAAGTTGCTGCTGAGCATTTTCAGGAGTCCAGGGCCACTGATGCTAGTCTGAGCAGAGTATAGTACTGAACAGAGATCAAGTTCTCTATGCAAGTCTAAAACTGTACTTGTGCATACTAGCCTAGAGCCAGGATATGTCTTGAAACTTGCTCTGAATACCAGTTTGAGTTCTTGTACTGGGTATGTGGCAGGTTTGGTGTCTGGGACAAAGGCAACATTCTGTGTTCACTTGCCTTTTTCCTCGAATGGACATTATCTTTCTCCCATTATGTTGCCTGAAGCCCTGAGATAAGCATTGCAGGCAATATAGAAAGGTGCATACTCTCTCCAACAGCTATTTTAAAATCTCTGTATCATATTCAGGAATTAGGATTGCCACATTATTTCCTTAGCACTTGGAAAGCCATGTGTGTGTGTGTTTAAACAAATTGTTCAAATTATTACCTTGCTTCTCTCATATTTTATATTTATAAATTATGCTACAATCAAGACACCACCATTAAAGTTGTAAACATATATTCCACTTTCTATTTATTTGTGCCTGTTTTTGTATATTTGTATATTATTTTTACTTAAGTAAATTTGCATTATAAAGTTTCCTTTCTTTTATTTATTTTTTCTTTTCTGTCATTTGTTTTATTACTCTTAGATATTCTGTTAAATAGAATCTGAAAATATTTTGAATTTGCATGTGCCTCAGTCCCAAAAGGGATGACAAGTATCAAATCCTCCACTCCAAACTCATCAATATATGGAGGAGAGGATGAAGATGTAGTTATTCATGTATTCCAATAACAAAAATATACAATGCTTCTATGATAGTTTTCTAAATTTTTTAATCATAAATACTAGTGGAATTTCATGAAACAATTTTCCTGCATCTATTTATTTCCATCATAAACATTTCTATTACATTTAAAATATAGTGAATCTTGATCAGTTGACCTGATAGAGTTTTTCTTTTAATTATATTATTTACTTACATTTTCATTATCCAGTTTTTCCTAAGATACACTAATCTTATTGGAAAGATCAATAAAATGCTCATATATCTTAATTTTCTTCCATCTCTGACATTTTCTACACAAGAACTTGAGAAACATTTTTCCATTGGCTGCTTTTTTTGTCCACAAGATGTTCACTTATGCTAACAATCCAGCAGTTTGCTTCTCCAGTTAGTTCCAGATGTTGGGTGGATGATCATACAATCTATGGCAGATGGGTTTCCTTGCCTGTGAGCTTTGTTTGTTTTTTATGATGAAATACATAGGGGTGGTCGTAGACATTCTGTCTTGTTTTTCATTGCTGTGGGTCATATTATTTAATAGTAGTTATATCCATGTACAACAGTCTTGTAGGATGTTTTTTCTCTGCTTTTCATTCAGGTTAATTCAATTTAATTTATTTTATATTTATTTTATATACCCACTGGAACAAGACTGAATGCTTCAATAGCCCTTGTATTTTTTTGTTGTTATTAAGTTCATTCAGCGTAAAAATACATATATGTGTATATCTGTGTACATATAAAAATACTTTGTTTTTTGTTTTTTTGAGACAGGGTTACATATAAAAATACTTTGTTTTTTGTTTTTTTGAGACAGGGTTTTTTTTTTTTTTTGTATAGCTTTGGAGCCTGTCCTGGAACTCACTCTGTATAGAAAGCTTTAGAATGCCTGGTTCTAAAGCATTCACTCAGGATTCAAAAAAAGGAGCCACAATAAGTGAGGAAAACTAAAATCTGGAGGAAAAAGAATCTACTCACACCATGTTCTTTGTGTACACGTCTTTTTATTGTTCTACTTTTTTCTTCTACCTCTATTCTAATTCTTCTGTCCTGTCTATAATTCTATAATTTTATAATTTCTTAACTCTAATTCTCTGTCTTCATTCTAATTAAAATTCTCTGATTTCTTCTTCTTCTTCTTTCTTCTTCTTCTTTCTTCTTCCTTCTTCTTCTTCTTCTTCTTCTTCTTCTTCTTCTTCTTCTTCTTCTTCTTCTTCTTCTTCTTCTTCTTCTTCTTCTTCTTCTTCTTCTTCTTCTTCTTCTTCTTCTTCTCCTTCTTCTGCTCCTGCTTCTGCTTCTGCTTCTTCTTCTTCCTATTTCTGCTAATTTTTGCCAGCTTCTGCTCAGCTTTTCCCCGCTCTCTTTGTTCTACCTAGCTTATAAAGACCCACAAAATCTTACAGGCCTTTATTTGAAGGTCACATACCATTTAAGTAAATGATAAGAAACAGAGTCATCCCAACAAGTCATAGGACAATAAATTCACGTAGTAAGCATAGAGCACTTTCTTTCAGTTAACTCCCTAACTAATGGGTTGCAAATTGCAGCTGTGAAAGAAGTCAATTTTATTGTCTATAAGGGTAGCTTTACAGAACTCAACTAATAAGAGAAGTAAGGAAATTGTTTGTTATATCTTATACTTTGAGTGGATAAAGCATCTTAAACATTTTGTGATTAGTGGTCACAAAGCCCCCCTACCCCCTTTCTCAGACTGGAAACTTGTCTGTTTACAAATGTGTTCTCAGAGAGAGTGCAGCAGCATAAGTTGCAGGAGCAAGGAGCAGACTAGCCCATACAGCACTTACCAAGGCACAGTGACATTAAAAGCATTGCAAGACTTAAGATAGATTTTTCTGTTCAGCATGTGACCCTACCATAGATATAGACGCTTGCAACTTTTTGGGGGCCTATGAAGTTTGTTTATATTTTGTTGTTAGCTCTGAAGAGTCAGGAATTTTTACCCCACGGTGTCTGAACAAAGCCATAAAACTGAGGTTAGGAATCCATGCAAAGAGTTAATTGTACCTGGCACTGCAATTAGGTTACTCTGCACTGTTTGCCTTGGCTCAACAAGTCATACAGTTGGCTATATGGCCTAGTAAGTAGGATTATATTCTTTTGGTAATAATTTATCTTAAAATCTTAAATTTGATGTTACTAATATACCCCCAAAGCATATGCCCAATAAATGACCAAATAGTACTGAACTTTGGGAAATAAACCCCCAGTTTTTAGCAGAAGGGAATAAGCTACAGCAAGGAATATACAGCAAGAAAATAATTTATTCACAAGGTAATAATTCTAACATGTCTTGCATTTTGGTTTAATCATCCACACAGTGTTCTTGACACTGATGTGTTATAAAATGAGACTGAATAATACTGTATAGTCTTGCGGTTTGTAGAAATTCTGTAGACCAGGCTGGCCTCGAACTCACAGAAATCCACCTGTCTCTCTGCCTCCCAAGTGCTGGGATTAAAGGCATGTGCCACCACTGCCCTGCTATACAAGTATTTTCTATCAAAAATTCCCTGATTCCTTCTAGGAAATCTATTTAGCAGTTGTTGTTAGCTGATAAAATCCAGAATAACATGGTAGCTATCATGACATCAAGAGATACATTTCATTTCTCAAACTGTTTTTATTCATTTGATTTTCTAGCTAATGAGGGTGATTTAATAAAAGTCATCATTAAAATTTATGATCCTAAGAGATCAGAACAGTTCAGAGACTATCACATCATATTTTCAACTGAATAAAAGTTTTAAAGCCTGAAGAATTTTTTCAGCAAATGTCAGAATTGGATTTTGGGTGGTAGGTACTGTAGGAGGGTTGGTGGTTGGTGCTGGTGTGGTGGTTGGCGCTGGTGTGGTTGGTACTGGTGTGGTGGTTGGCGCTGGTGTGGTGGTTGGCAGTGGTGTGGTGGTTGGCGCTGGTGTGGTGGTTGGCGCTGGTGTGGTGGTTGGCGCTGGTGTGGTGGTTGGCGCTGGTGTGGTGGTTGGCGCTGGTGTGGTGGTTGGCGCTGGTGTGGTGGTTGGCGCTGGTGTGGTGGTTGGCGGTGGTGTGGTGGTTGGTGCTGGTGTGGTGGTTGGCGCTGGTGTGGTGGTTGGCGCTGGTGTGGTGGTTGGCGCTGGTGTGGTTGGTACTGGTGTGGTGGTTGGCGCTGGTGTGGTGGTTGGCACTGGTGTGGTTGGTACTGGTGTGGTGGTTGGCGGTGGTGTGGTGGTTGGCGCTGGTGTGGTGGTTGGCGGTGGTGTGGTGGTTGGCGCTGGTGTGGTGGTTGGCGCTGGTGTGGTGGTTGGCGCTGGTGTGGTGGTTGGCGCTGGTGTGGTGGTTGGCGCTGGTGTGGTGGTTGGCGCTGGTGTGGTGGTTGGCGCTGGTGTGGTTGGTGGTGGTGTGGTGGTTGGTGGTGGTGTGGTAGTTGGTGGTGTGGTGGTTGGTGCTGGTGTGGTGGTTGGTGGTGGTGTGGTGGTTGGTGGTGTGGTGGTTGGTCCTGGTGTGGTGGTTGGTGGTGTGGTGGTTGGCGCTGGTGTGGTGGTTGGCGCTGGTGTGGTGGTTGGCGCTGGTGTGGTGGTTGGCGCTGGTGTGGTGGTTGGTGCTGGTGTGGTTGGTGGTGGTGTGGTGGTTGGTGGTGGTGTGGTGGTTGGTGGTGGTGTGGTTGTTGGTGGTGTGGTGGTTGGTGCTGGTGTGGTTGGTGGTGGTGTGGTGGTTGGTGGTGGTGTGGTGGTTGGTGGTGGTGTGGTTGTTGGTGGTGTGGTGGTTGGTGCTGGTGTGGTTGGTGCTGGTGTGGTGGTTGGTGCTGCTGTGGTTGTTGGTGCTGCTGTGGTTGTTGGTGCTGCTGTGGGTGTGGTAGTGGGAGGGGTGGGGGTTGGGGCTAGTGTTGTTGACTTCGTGGTAGGGGTGTTGGTAGGTGCAGGAGTTGTTTTTATTTTGGGAGGAGTAGGCTGTTTCACAGGATAGCATCGAAACCCATGGCGAGGATTACGGATTATCACCATTTTACTTCCTGGAGGGCAAACTTTTGAGTGCAAAGATCCTCTTTGACTCTCACCAGGCTGTGGAAATAAAAGGAAAAAAAAAAGAGACTTTTAAATTCCATCATTTTAATTCAAAACCTTAGTATATGTGAATCTATTTGTATTAATTGTTATTTTTATTGTATAAGTTAGTGGGATAAATATGATAATTGTATATACCTATATTTATATATAGAGAGAGTGTAATTGTCAACTAAGAACAGTTAATATTTTCTTTAAAGTATTTAAGGATAATTTAATATGCTATATATATTTGCATTTATATCATAATAGTATGTATTTGTGGAATAGGGGATTATACCTCCATACATAACATTGATAAAATGAGGGTAATTAATATACCTACCTCTTATCATTATTTTGGTTTTAGAGTCTTTGGACTTTTCTCTTTTAGTCATTTATGAATATATATTTGATTGTTATAGAGTATAGTCACCCCATACATATACATATGCATATAGTATATATATTTGTAGTTCTAAATATATAAATGCAATTTGCTCAGTTTGTGTAGTATTACTTGCAGTCATAGAATTAAAGAAGAAAAAAAAACTTTCACAGATCCACCAAGACTTAGCAATATACTATTTATCAAGTGATAATTCATTGAAGAAATCAAAAGGGAAAGAAACATAAGATAGTTAAAGCACTAATTATATGTGTCATTCCAAGGGCCTAGAAAGGCAATAGGACATCAAGCCTATCAGTAGAAGGAAATGCATAAAGATCAGAGCAGAAATAAATGAGACATAAAGGTATACAGGATCAATGAAAATAAAGTTATTTTGTGTATATAAAGAAGATTGATAGATTATTAACTATAAGTTCTCACTAAGAAGCAACCAAGAAGCTTCAGCTGAACAAATTTAGAGATAAAAGATACATTAAATTTACAACACAGAGACCCTTACAAACAAATTCTTCCCATAAAAGTAAGTTGGCTTACTGCTTCTCTAAAAAAACATTTAAGGAAGAAATAATATTGATTCTTCTTACTATTACAAAAACTATCACAAAAAATATTTCAAATGGAGAATTTCTTTTAAGGTTATTCTACAAAAGAAGCATACCTGGAGACAGAAACCAGTAAAGAACAACAAAAGAGCCTGGCCACTGTCTTTGATGAATATAGATGCAAAAAGACACAATAAAAATACTAGCAAACTGCTTTATAAAAAGAAAAGACCACCATTAGAAATAATTTCAAATGAAAACAAACCTTCCTGTGAGACCATCTGCAAATACTATTTGTCAAACCATTATAAAAATTCAGGCAAATTCAGGGTGTTACTTTTTTGATTAAACATGTAACTATTACAAAATGAGTATAAACAATGTATCTTTCTAGGAGCCATGAAGACATGAACTTTCCTTATATTACCCTAAAATCTTGTAGAAGATATAACCTTACAGACTCTAATACAAGCAATGCAATTAAAATAAAAAAAATAGGGGACCTAGATACACTACTCCTGGGCATATAATCGAAAGAATCTTGATCTTACTGCAGAGACATGGACATCTGTGTTTATTTCTACTGTATTAACAACAGCAAGGGAATGGAATTAGACTAGATGTCCACAAACTGTTGAATGAATGATGAAAATGTGGTGCATGAATAAAATTACACTGTGTATATGTAAAATTATGAACATGTAGAAAATTAGTAGAATAGAAAATACTATATATATTAAGTGAGGTAATTCAGACCTGGAAAGACAAATACCACATGAACTCTATTGTATGCATATTTTAGGTTTCTATTTACGTTTGTATATTCATGTGGGATCCAGTATGTGTAGAGGACAGGAAATTAGAAACTGTGGTGATTTGAATGAGAATGGCCCCCATAGGCTCCTAAGTTTGGGTGCTTGGTTTACAGTTAGTGGAACTATTTGGAAAGGATTTGGAGGTGTAGCCTTGTTGGAGGTGTGTCCATATTGGGGGTTGCCTTTGAGATTTCAGAAACACTTTCTGTGTTTTTCCTCTGTCTTATGCTTGTGGAACAGTTTAAGTTTCACCTACTGCTCCAGTTTTGGGAGCCAGACCCATTCAAAGCTTTCTCAGAGGCCCTGGTGAGAGGACAAAGGGGAGCTAGTTCTGTGTCCTTGTCAAGGAGTGGATGTGGCAAGGTCCAGTCTGGGGCTTGAAGGAATTGCAGTTTTTATTTTTGGGAACCCAACTTTATCCCTTTGAGGGCTGTGATTATCATTTCTGTGGCAGCTATGTCTGAGATATTCTGGTGTTCTCTTTGCCACACAGTCTAATTTAGCACTATGCTGACCTTAGCAATTATCCCTCTACAGATAGTGTACAAGATGCTTCACTTCTTAATAAATGATCATCAGTACCTTCCCATCCAAGCCATATGTATCCTTCATTTCTCATCCATGGTTGTCCTCCTTGACATCCAACTGTTTGAGATCTTGTTCTTGTGGGTTCAGGGCACTCCAGGGCCATGCCTGCCTGCCTGCTGCCATGCCATCATCTATGATGATGGTGGCTTCTAACCCTCTTAAACAGTGAGCCCCAAAGTTAAATGCTCTATTTCATAAATTGCTTTGGTCATGGAGTTTTGTCATGATAGTAGGAAACTAACTAAGATGGAAGTTGGTGCCAGGGATTGGGCTCATCAGCTTGACCATGCTGGTATTTTTGTTTTGTTTTGTTTGTTTTTTAATGTGGAAGATTATGGAAATTTGGACTAGAAAATCAATTGAATGCTGGAAGTAGGACTATCCCAGAAAGAGCTTGGAAGACAGTAGTTTTGAGAGCAATATGGGCTATAGAGGACAGTCTAAGAAGTTTTAAGAAGGGAATAATATCAGTCATTTGACTAGAGACCATTCTTATAATATTTTGACAAAAAAAAATGGCTACTTTTGTCCTCATGCTAAGAATCTGGCCAAGGCTAAATTGCAGTGTTTTTGGGCTAATTTCATTGACATAGGGGATTTCAAGATAGGCTGATAATGACTTTGATCTGGTTATTAGTGATCACCCTTAGGCAGTTCTAAAATGAAAAAGAGCACACAGTGCTAAAAAAGAAATAAAAAAAATGTCCAATTTGAGGCAAAAAGACTACCAGGAACCTTAATGTTTGAACCAGGTTTTGTGCTGGAAGAGATTAGAAGTTTTAAAAAGGCCCGATGATGGGGCTGGAGAGATGGCCCAGTGGATAAGAGCACTGGCTGCTCTTTCAAAGGACCCAGGTTCAATACCCAGGTTTTGCATGACAGCTCACAAATGTAATAACTCCAGTTCCAGGGGATATGATACTCCCATACAGACATACAGGTAGGAAAAGTACCAATGCAAATGAAATAAAAATATTAAAAAAAAAGGTATTATGAAAAATGGAATAATGGGTATAGTTACCTTAGGGCAAGACCTCATTCAACTAAGCTTCCAATGTATAAACAAGAAAAGGCCTAAAGAATCATCTGTTCCTTAAAAGTATAAAAATAAAGCTTATGCATGTGAAATTTGAGAAAGATGTTGGGTTACATCCTCAGCAGGCAATGGAACTTGGCAGCATTTGGCCACAGGAGTAAAGGGATTGTAGGATCTTTTTAGTGGTCAAGGAAAACCACTGAGGTAGGCCAGGCCAGGCCAGGCATGGTAGGAGACTTCCTGTGTTAGAGACCTCTGAGAGGCTATTGCTTACAGATATGGAAATGAAACCCTGATTGTGTTGGAGATCCAAAATATAGGAAATGCTAGAGCCATGGGATGTCTGCCAGAGAGAGCTATGCACAGGGCATGGGGCCAGCTCAATTTAGAAATGTGTGTTGCAGTCAGCAAAGCTGTCAGGTCAAAGCCACCCTTTGACATCAATCATGAAATTACAGGATTTGGAGTTTTTCCTGCTGGGTTCTTGTCTCACTTTGATCCAGCATTCCCCCACTATGACTCTTTCTTCCCTTTTGGTATGATAATGTATATTCTGTGCTATTTTATGTTAGAAATATGTAATTTGCTTTTTAATTTTACAGGGTTACAATTAAAAAATTTCTTTGTATCTCAGAAGAGACCTTGCTTTCAAATGGTGTTGAGATTGTGACAGACTATGGGACTTTGAAGTTGGACTCATTGCATGATGATACAGCCACAAGTCTATGGGATCGGAGAGTGGAATATGGTGGTTTGAATGAAAATGGCCCAAAGAGGCTCATATATTTGAATACTTTTTCCAGAGTTGGTGGGACTATTTGGAAAATATTGGTAGGTATAGTCTTATTGAAAAAGATGTGTCACGACTCTGAGTTTCTGTAGGCTAGATCCTTGACCCCCATCGCCCGGCCGCTGCTAAAGAGGCCTCAGCTGGAGAGTGCCAGGCCCCAGCTAGATCTACCTATTAGTGCGGAAACATCCTGAAAATCAGCCCAGTCTTTGACCCCCACCATCTTTGACCCCCATTGCCAGGCCTCCACTAGAGGTGAGTCTGGGAACAATCCCCCCCAAACCCTTCCCTGGGAACTCCCTGGGTTGGCCCAGGATCTTGCTGCCCCTGTGTTCTGTCCCTATTGAGAGCTCTCTTGGAGCTCTAACCCCCCCCCCCCCACCAAGAGCCTGCTCTCCCCCTACTCTCTGCCCTACCCTACCTACTGTTCCACTGCTCTGGTTGAGCACTGAGACAGAGGGTGGAGCCAACAATCCAGCCTCCTTCAGGGGAATTCCTGGAGCTGATCTGAGCACAATAGACCTGCCTATGCACGTGGGATCACCTGTAATTTCCACCTGCCTGATCTCTGACCCCTATGCTGGTCATTTATTGGAGGTCATTTATTTATCTCTGGGCCTCTCCCAGAGATCTGCCTAACCCGGCAGGGCCACTCTGAGTTGCTGCAGGCTGGATCCTTGACCCCCATTGCTGGGCCTCTGCCAAAGAGACATCAGCTGGAGAGTGCCAGGCCCAGGCTAGATCTGCCTATCAGTGCTGGGGAACATCCTGAGTCCAAGCCTTCGGGTTCTTTGACCCCCATCGCCAGACTTCTGCTGGAGCCTGATCTTTGACCCCCATCACCGGGCCCCTGCCTGAGGAGAGACCTCTGGGAGAGCTTGGACCACTCAGAGCTACAGACATCAAACCTCTGACCCACCTAAGCCCACCTGGGGAGTACCATAGAGAGAGGGACCCCACCTACACCTACTAGAAGAAGCAATGGGAAGACAGCAATACAAGAAAACACCTAACAATAGAAAGACAAGCATAAAACCACCAGAATATAGGGACTCTACACCAACTAGACCTGAACACCCCAAAGCAGATGAAGCAGAAGAGAACGACTTAAAAATTATTGTCATAAAAATGATAGAGGCCCTCAAAAATGATGTGAGAAAATCCCTTAAAGAAATGGAAGAAAAGACAAATAAAAAATTGGAAGAAATGAACAAATTTCTTAAAGAAAGGACAGAAAGCCAAGAAAAAAAAAAAAACAAAAAACAAAAAACAAAAAAAAACAAAACAATTAACCAGGTAAAGGAAAGAGTTCAAGACTTGAAAACTGAAATAGAGACAATAAAGAAAACACAAACTAAAGGAATGCTGGAAATAGAAAAACTGGGCAAATGATCCGGAACAACAGACACAAGCATAACCAACAGAATACAAGAGATGGAAGAGAGAATATCAGGTGCTGAGGATAAACTAGAGGAAACAGATTCTTTGACCAAGAAAATCATAAATTGAACAAATCCTTAATACAAAACATCCAGGAAATGTGGGGCACTGTGAAAAGATCAAACCCAAGAATAATAGGCATAGAGGAAGGCAAAGAAGTCCAGCTCAAAGGTGCAGAAAACATATTCAACAAAATCATTGAGGAAAACTTTCCCAATCTGAAGAAGGACATGCCCATGAAAGGACAAGAAGCATACCAAACACCAAATAGACTGGACCAAGGAAAAAAGACCCCTCAACATATAATAATCAAAACACCTAAATACAGAATAAAGAAAGAATATTAAGAGCAGTGAAGGAAAAAGGACAGGTAACATATAGAAGCAGACCTATCAAAATTATACCAGACTTCTCCATGGAAACCCTCAAGGTAAGAAGGTCCTAGATAGATGTTCTAAAAGTACTAAGAGTCCACGGATACCAGCCCAGGCTACTATACCCAGCAAAACTCTCAATCACTATAGACGGAGAAAACAAGATATTTAATGACAAAGCCAGATTTTTGCAATACGTATTTACAAATGTGGCCCTACAGAAAGTTCTGGAAGGAAAACTCCAACCCAAGGAAGTTAACTATGCTCACAAAGACATAGGCAACACATAATCCAACTTCACCAGATCCCAAGGTAAAGTAGTACAAATATATTCACAATACCACTGCTAACAACAAATCTAAAGCAAACAAGCATTATTAATCAATGGTCTTTACTCTCCCTCAACATTAATGGTCTTAACTCGCCTATAAAAAGACACAGGCTAACAGAATGGATACAAAGACAGAATTCATCCTTCTGCTACATACAAGAAACACATCTTCAAAGATAGACATTACCTCAGGGTAAAGGGCTGGGAAATGATCTTCCAATCAAATGGACCCAAGAACCAAGCAGGTATGGCTATCCTAACATCTAACAATTTAGACTTCAAACCAAAATTAATCAAAAGAGATGAAGACAGTCATTTCGTATTTATTGCAGGAGAAATCCATCAGCACAAAGTCTCAATTCTAAACATCTCCATCCCAAATACAAAGGCCCCCACTTTCATAAAAGATGCCACTAAAACTCAAACTTCATAAAACCTCACACACTTATAGTGGGAGACTTCAACACCCCACTCTCACCACTAGACAGGACAACCAATCAGAAACTTAATGAAGAAACAACAAAGAACTAACAGAAGTTATATCTCAACTGGGTTTAACAGATATCTATAGAACATTCCATCCAGACACAAAAGAATATACCTTCTTCTCTGCTCCACATGGAACCTTCTCTAAAATGGACCACATACTAGGTGGCATAACAAACCTCAACAGATACAAAAAAATTTGGAATAGTCTCCTGTATCCTATCAGATCACCATGCTTTAAAATTGGAATTCAACAACAATAAAAATCACAGAAACCCTACAAACTCATAGAAACTGAACAATGCACAGTTGCACCGTACCTGGGTCAAAGAAGAAATAAAGAAGAAAATTAAGGACTTCCTAAGATTCAATGAGGATGAGGACACAACATACCCAAACTTATGGAACACCTTGAAATCAGTATTATGAGGGAAGTTCATTGCACTGTGTGCCCATATGAAGAAAACAGAGGATAGTCACATTAGAGAATTAACAGCACAACTGAAAGCCTTAGAACAAAAAGAAGCAAACTCACCCTGGAGGAGTAAACACCAGGAAATAATCAATTTGAGGGCCGAAATCAATAAAATAGAAACCCGGAAAACAATACAAAAAAAAAATCAATGCAACAAAGAGTTGGTTTTTCGAGAAAATCAACAAGATAGACAAACCTTTATCCAATCTAACCAAAAAGCAGAGAGAGAACATGCAAATTAACAAAATCAGAAACAAAAAGGGGGACATAACAAAGAATACTGAGGAAATCCAGACAATTTTCATGTCATACTTTGAAAACCTGTACTCCACAAAATTTTAAAATTCAAAGGAAATGGACAAATTTTTGGATAACTATCACTTACCAAAATTAAATCAAGATCAGACAAACAACTTAAATAGACCTATAACCCCTAACGAAGCAGTCATCAAAAGCCTTCCAACCAAAAAAAGCCCAGGGCCAGATGGCTTTAGTACAGAATTCTACCAGAAATTCAAGGAAGAGCTAATACCAATACTCCTGAAATTGTTCCACACAATAGAAACAGAAGGTTCATTACCCAAGTCTTTCTATGAGGCCACAATCACCTTGGTACACAAGCCACACAAAGACACAACTAAGAAAAAAAAACTTAGACCAATATCCCTGATGAACATAGATGCAAAAATACTCAATAAAATACTAGCAAACCAAATCCAAGAATACATCAGAGAAATCATCCACCATGACCAAGTAGGCTTCATTCCTGGGTTGCAGGGATGGTTTAACATGCAAAAATCTATCAATGTGATCCACCATATAAACAAACTGAAAAAGAAAAACCATATGATCACCTCCCTAGATGCTGAAAAAGCCTTTGACAAAATTCAACACCATCTCATGGTAAAGGTCTTGGAGAGGTCAGGAATAACAGGAACATACCTAAACACAATAAAAGCAATATACAGTAAACCAACAGCCAACATCAAACTGAATGGAGAGAAGGTTAAGGCGATTCCTCTAAAATCAGGAACAAGACAAGGCTGTCCTCTCTCTCCATATCTCTTCAATATTGTATTTGAAGTTCTAGCTAAAGCTATTAGACAACAAAAGGAGATCAAGGGGATGGTAATTGGAAAGGAAGAAGTCACACTTTCTCTTTTTGCAGATAATATGATAGTTTACATAAGTGACCCAAAAACTTTACCAGGGAACTCCTACAGCTGATAAACACCATCAACAAACTAGATAAACTAAAAAATAAAATCAGTAGCCTTACTTTATTCAGACGACAAAGGGGTGAGAAAGAAATCAGAGAAACATCACCCTTTACAATAGCCCCAAACAACATAAAATATTTTGGGGTAATGCTTACCAAACAATTGAAAGACCTACATAAGAAGAACTTTGTGTCTTTAAAGAAAGAAATTAAAGAAGATACCAGAAAATGAAAAGCTCTCCCATGCTCTTGGATAGGTAAGATAAACAAAAAAAAAAAAAAAAAAAAATGGCAATCTTGCCAAAAGCAATCTACAAATTCAATGCAATCCCCATTAAAATCCCAGCACAATTCTTCACGGACCTTGAAAAGATAATAATCAACTTTATATGGAAAAACAAAAGACACAGGATAGCCAAAACAACCCTGTATAGTAAAAGAACTTCAGGAGGAATCACCATCCCTGACTTTAAGCGCTACTACAGAGCTATAGTCCTGAAAGTAGCCTGGTATTGGCACAAAAATAGACAAATAGACCAATGAAATGGAGTAAGAATCCTGATATTGACCCACACACCTACAGACACCTGATTTTTGACAAAATATCTAAAAGTATTCAACAAAGTATTTGTTGAAGAGGAAAGCCTCTTCAACAAGTGGTCCTGGCACAATTGGATGATGGTGTGTAGAAGACTGCAGATAGAACCATTTCTATCACCATGCACAAAACTCAAATCCAAATGGATCAAAGACCTCAACATAAATCCAACCACACTGAACCTCTTAGAAGAGAAAGTAGGAGGTACCCTTGAACAAATTGGTATAGGAGACTGCTTCCTGAACAAATAACTCCAGTAGCACAGACACTGAGATCAACAATTAATAATTGGGACTTCTTCAAACTTAGAAGGTAAAGGACACAGTTGACAAGACCAATGGCAGCCCACTGACTGGGAAAAGATTTTCACCAATCCTACATCTGACAAAGGTCTGATCTCCAAAATATACAAAGAACTCATGATACTAGTCAACAAAACACCAAATAGCCCTATGAAAAAAATGGGGTACAGAACTGAAGAGAGAATTCTCAATAGAGGAAATCAAATAGGCTGAAAGACACTTAAGAAAGTGCTCAACATCCTTAGGTATCAGGGAAATCCATATCAAAACAACTTTGAGATACCATCTTACTCCTGCCAGAATAGCTTAAAGTAAAAACACCACTGACATCTTATGTCGGAGAGGATGTGGTGAAAGCAGAACACTCCTCCACTGCTGGTGGGGTGCAAACTGGTACAGCCATTTTGGAGAACAGTATGATTGTTCCACAGGAAAATGGGAATTAGTTTACCATAGGACCCAGCAATCCCCTTCTTAGGTTTATACCCAAATGATCTACATCCGTGCAACAAAGACATGTGGTCAACTATGTTCATAGCAGCATTAATTTTAATAACAAGAACCTGGAAACAACCCAGATGCCCCTCAACTGAAGAATGGATAAAGAAAATGTGGCATATTTACACAATGGATTACTGCAGAAAAAAACAAAACAAAACAAAAAACAAGGGAATCTTGAAATTCGCAGGCAAGTGGATGGAGCTTGAAGAAACCCTCCTGAATGAGGTAACCCAGTCACAAAAAGAGGAACATGGTATGTACTTACTCATATATGGATTTTAGACTTAGAGCAAAGCATCACCAGCCTATAATTCACACTGCCAGAGGAACTAGGATACAAGGTGGATTCTAAGAGATTCATATAAGGTCTATCACTGAAGGGGGAAGGGACAATTTCTCCAGAGCACATGGGAGGTTGGGGGGGGCAGTGAGGGGAGAGGGAACTAGGAGAAAGAGAAGGGGAGGAGAAGAAAGCATGTGGGACTAGGGAGATTGAGTCAGGGGAAGAATATAAGACAAGGGGGGTAGAGAGAGAAAGAGAGAGAGAGAGAGAGAGAGAGAGAGAGAGAGAGAGAGAGAGAGAGAGAGAGAGAGAGAGAGAGAGAGAGAACACATAAAAGTGGGAGCTACTATTGGTTTAAAGAGAAAACTGAACCTAAAGAAATGTCTAGAGACCTACAAGACTGACTCCAATTAACAATTTGAGCAGCAGTGTAAAGGCTACCACAGATGCTCTTTCCTGATAATGAGATCAAAAACTAACTTGTCCAGCATCGTGGAGCCCTCATCTAGTACCTGTTGGAAATATAACTAAATACTGAGTCAAAATAGAATCCAGATGCAGAGAGAGAGAAGACAAGAGCAGGTTGTAGAAACATATAGAGACAGCTGACCTGAATAAGGAGGAGCCAATGGGCTCCCCAGACTGATAGCTAGGAATCCAGCATGGAACTGACTCAGACCCCCTGAATATGGGTCTAAGCTAGAAGGCCTGAGCAGTTAAGGGACCTCAGACAGTGGAACCAGGATGTATTCCTGGTGCACAAAGGGACCTTGTGGGCACATCTCCCATGGACAGATACTCCCTTAACCTAGAGACAGGAGAGAAGTCCTAGCCCCTACTCCAAATAACTTGACAGATTTAGATGATTCTTCTTGAATGGCATCACCCTACATGTGGAGTGGTGGGGTATGGGAGGGGAGTGTGGTTGGGGTGCATGTGTGGGGGGAGAGAGGGAAAGAGGGAGGGAGGGAAGAAGGGAGGAAGAGAGAGGGAACTGGGATCGATATGAAAACAAACAAACAAATAAATAAAACAGTAAGGTGTGTCACTGCGAGCAGACTTTGAGATTTTACAGTCATTCTCAGTCCCCTCTGTCTTGTTCTTGTGGGATCAGATGTAAACTCTTAGATACTTCTTCAACTTCTTCAGTATCATACCTGCCTACATGCTGCCATCCACCCTACCATCTCCCCACACCATGATGAACTCTAACCCTCTGCAACTGTAAGCCCCAATAAACTCTTTTTTTGTAAGTTTCCTTCATGTTTTTTCATAGCAATAATAAGTAGTTAAAACACCATGAGATGGTAAATGTTAGACTTAAGGGTAGGATATGTAGTTGATGATAGGATATACATGATCAAAATCCAGAGAAAGGAATAAAGGGAATGGAAGAGTACAAATTAAGATGGTGGGGGGGAAATGTAGAAAGGGGAGAGAGCACAACCAGAAAAAAAGTATGACTGAGAACGCCAAGGAAACTTGTTAAACATTATATGCCAGTTAAAGATACATTAAAACTACTTATACTTAAAAAAAAAATAAAAGGCCATGGAGGCAGAGCAGAGTGTTGGTGAAGATGTGGACTTGAGTAACTACCAGGGGTCCTTTTGATGTTGCATATAAAGTAGACCAGTTGTTTATAATCTTTTCCTCTCTATTTGTTTATTTCTCTAATCATTATAGTAATAGTCTTTACCTTATATAGTGGCAGATGATAGGAAATGCACCATCTATGTAAAGTACTTAGTAAGGTGTGGAAAGAATTTGGTATCAACTTGACATACTTTGAACTTTATGAAAATGGTGACTTGAAGGTGATACTGGCTCAAGAAATAACTAAGTAGCACATAAATGCTCTAGATGCTCTAGGGAAAGTTTTCTGAAAGGACAATGGAGCCAAGGAAACTTGTAGAAATGATACCATTTTGAGTAGCATTGGGAAGAGAGTAATCAAACTATGCCTATGAGAGCACCATATGCAAATGATATTTTCAGTAAGGTCTTATTCCAGGAGTATTCAGAAGAACACATTTCCCAGAGTAGAGCATTTAGGAGAGTAACTAACTCCCACCACCTTTTTATAGCTTGTGTCTTTGTGCTATGGAAACATCAAACCTTGGGGAAAAGTCTGTTCAGGCTACCCGCCTGTCCTGGCTCTGGGATGATGGACAGTGAGAGAAAATGTCAGAATCCCCAAATATCAGCAGCATCAGAGATGCATCTAGTGACTCAGCACCATTAAAACTATTCCTCACCATTAGAGGCCCCACCCCTTTCCCAAAGCTATCCCCTCAGTGGTATATCTCACATCCACCTTTTCCCCTTCCCATACACCTGAGATGGTCTAATTTTCTATTTCATAGAGTTGAGGTTATTGTATATGAAAATTTCTTTCCTTTCCTTACACACAGCCATGGGTAAGTCATAATCCATTTTCCTCTCTAAGAGCTGCCTCGGCCTGTATTCTGTCTATATCTGCCCCTTCCTTTGGGTCCGTCCTCTCCTATCACCTTCCACTCATACCTTAAGCTTTTATCTCATCTCTGGCTATATTCTTTTAGTCTATAATATCACTTAATAGCTCAGATATTAATAATCTCATTCTTTAATTGTTACATCTCTAAAATTATAGGGTTATTACAATAAAATATGTATTTGAGTTTTTTAATTGGCTATGAGAAAAAGACACAATACTACAGGTGTTACACTTGATTACCATGTAAGATACCATCTTATATCTTAGTTATACACTCATTTCTCTAAATGGCAGTTTTGACTGTCACTTCTATCACTACTATATAGTTTGTCTACATTAAAATACAACTATACCTTTTCTGAAGCTTCAGCATTTGATGGTTTTAAATGTAAAAGAATGATTCAATGTGGTGTGTGCTCTTGGGGACTGATATTTTTAGCTTATTTTTTATTATTGTAATTATAATATGTAGAACAATGATTGATAGTAGAAGCTAAAATCAAATTTGTGGATGAATGCATACATTTGTTTAAAGTAACTAGTTAAAGAAATTATTCTGAATGGGATTGTTTAGGACTGTTTAATTGTTTAGTATAGGAATTTTTGTTTTCTAACACCGTTATTTTAACCCATAGTTAGGTATTAACAGCAAAAGCTAGTTCCTTATCCTTAGAATATTCAAAAATGCAATAGTTTCTCCTTGAATGTGAGGATTCAAGGAGAATTGAATTTCTAAAATTGAATTCCTAATTTTCCCTGTAGTTCATTATTTTGAGTTCTTTGTATTATTTTTAAAGTTTATTACTCATGTAACTTATTTGATTTTAATGTATACATGATAGTTCAGAATTATTTTTTCAAGTGCTTTTCTTAATGCTGACTTACTAGGTCAGCATCCTATGTCTGGAGTTGGTAGTCATAACACATATTATTCCTCTTGGGTGAATATTTTCCTTCCTTGATCTTAAGTCAAATGTTGTATATTTAGAGATCACCTTATAGTATATGTGAGCTCAAGTACAGAAATTGGAGAAACTTGGCTTTCTTTACCTTTCTTTCTTTTCAATATTTGCTCAAGTCAAATAATGACTCAAAAGCATAACTCATGGGAATATTATTATAGTGACAGAAGTTAGTAAACATGATTTATAATATGTAAAGGAGCTTATATAAGATTAAATGTTAAGTTGATTGATTTTTGTATTTCTCATTGCTGCCATATGAGTTTCTGTAACCCTGGAATTGATAAAGCTGAGTTGTGAATGAGTTCTGACTTGCTTGTTTTCATAAAGTTTTATGGTAATATAGCTGTGTTCATTTTGTGCTTCATTGGCCCAAACAACCAGTTGCCAGAGGGAGCACATGAACTTCAAAATCTTATGATATCTACTGTCTATCCACTTTCGGAAGTTTGTCAACTCTTGCCTTGGCTATTATTAATAATCCATTTCTATCTCTTCAAAGAGACTGTCAACTCCCTGAAATCAGAGATTGTATTAAATATTCTTTGTGCCCCTAGTATGCCCCATAAATAACTGGAATTAAGTAAATTGATACTATTTAAATATTTTAGATTCCCTCCCTCCCTGCCTGCTCTTTCTCTCTCCCTTCCTCCCTCTCCCTCTCCCCCTGCCCCCTCTCTCTAGTACCAAGTATTCTGGATGAAACAGAGGGTGCCTGAGAAGAGGCTATGTTTCTGAGGGAGTGGATTGACTCAGTACATTAACTTTTGTGTATCACTCAGGGTTCTATCTATCACTCAGGGTATCACTATGGAATCTACACCATCTCTCTGATTTTATTTCTGTTCTCTCTTCCCTTTCACTCTGTTGTACCATGTATATTGGTGCCTGTATAGACAGGTATAACCTCCTTTCAGACTTGGGCACTGTTTTCTCTGCATGCATGTTTTATATTTGCCTTTTTTTCTCTTTTCCTCCCTCAGGTCTTTAATCATATGCCATTTTATATATGTCTACCTTATGTGCAATGGCCAATGTTTTCCCTCACACCCTTTAACACCCCCATTTCCTTTCCTGGATTGCATATTTAAGTTATAGCCGGTCTTCCCCATGCCTCATGAGGTTGTTAGCAATATGTCTTTGCTGTTGTTAACTCTTGGTCACTAGAATGAACTGATGTGTAGTAGGTGATCAGTAAGTATTTTGGAGTCAGTGAATTGTATGCATTAGTGATAAGCAGAAATTTCCTTTACTTTATTTCAAAATTCCTGTTCTTTCCCCTAGAGAGATTTTCAGGCACTGGTTCTCAACCTTCCTAATACGGTAGCCCTTTAATACAGTTCCTCATGGTGTGGTGACACCCCAACCATAAATATTTCACAACTATACATTTTGCAATTGTTATGAATAGTAATGTAAATATTTGATATGCAGGATATCTGATGTTTGACCCTAAAGGGGTCGTGATCCACAGGTTGAGAACCACTGTTTCCGGTGACCACCAGAGTTTTCACAAACCCTTAAGAAAGAGCTGACTGATTATAGCATCATTTCAGGGTAAGGTAGAAACCTGGTGCAAGGGAAATGCCCAGGAATGTACAAGGATGATGCCAGCTAAGACTCCTAGAAATAGCAGATACATAGCCTGAATTGGCCACCTCCTGTGACACTGTAAGAGTACCAGTGGAGGGACTGGGACACCAACCCAGCCACATAACCTTTGACATATAATCTGTCAGCCTTATGGGATATGCTGGGGAAAGAGTGAGACAGATATTGTGGGAGTAGCCGAGCAATGACTGGCCCAGCCTGAGAACCTTGCCATGAGAGTGAGTCCATTGCTGACACTACCTGCAATGCCCAGGACCCAGAGGCTGTATGACTGAGAGACCTAGGATAGAACCAAACAAGACTGGAGAAAAAAAAGTCAACATAAGGATGCCTGACATGCAGGCTTCATCCTGCAACTGGTTTAAACAGATGCAAAACCCACAGTCAAACATTGGCAGAGTTCAGGAATCCAGTGGAGAAGGAGAAAGGAGTGTAGGAGCCAGAGGGGTCAAGGACATCACAGGAAGGCTCACACAGTCAACTAACCTGGGCTTATAGAGGCTCATAGAGACTGAACATACAACCAGGGAGCCTGGATGGGACTGACCTATGCACTCTGCATATATGTGACAGTTGTGTAGCTTGGTCTTCTTGTGGAATTCCTAACAATGGAAGCAGGGTCTGCTCTGACTCTTTTCTTGGCTTTTGAGACCCCACTTTTCATACTGGGCCATCTTTTCCAGCCTTAATATAGTACAAGGTGCTTAGTCTTTCTACAACTTGTTATGCCGTGTTTTGCCCATATCCATGGGAAGCCTGCCCTTTTCTGAATAGAAATGGAGGGATGGATTGGGGGGTGGTGGGGGGTGAGGACAGATAGGGGAGGGACTCAGAGAAGAGGAGAGGAGGGAGGAGAAAGTAGTTAGGATGTAAAATAAAAAATATTTTATTAAAAATATTAAAGAGCTGGGCAATGGTGGTGCATGCCTTTTATCCAAGCACTCAGGGATAGAGGCAGGTGGAACTCTGTCCCAGAGCTGCCTTGGGGAGGGATAGAGGGGAGAGGAGAGGAGAAGAGAGGAGGAGAGCAGAGGAGAGGAGAGAGAGAGAGAGAGAGAGAGAGAGAGAGAGAGAGAGAGAGAGAGAGAGAGAGAGAGAGAGAGAACATTTCCTTAGTGTAGTCTCATTTTGGGGCCTCAGTGTCTCAGTGGCTAGAACTCAAGATGTTATGTTGCAAATGGCATTTGTATTATAATCACCCAAGAGCTCCATGGAATAGTAGATTCTTGCTTCTCAAAAATTGAAAAATATTGGATGATCCAAGTCATTTAAGGACTTTTAGTTTAATCTAGTTCAGAATACTAAGGCATTTTAAAATTCTTTTTTGTGTTTTCTTTTTTTTATTTTAAAACCATAGCTCATTCTATATGCTATTTTAATTTGGATACTTCCCTTCTTTAAACTGACTTTATTTTTCAAAGCTTCTGTTTCTTGTTTTTGGCAATGAGAAATGGTTAACACATTAGTGTACAGAGAGTGCTGGAACTATGAGCGACCTCTTTGAGTTAGGTTTGGGTAAATGTGCTGCTATTTTCCATCTCATGAACACGGCAGACATCCCCTCCCCTCACTAGCTGCAGAGTCCTTACCTTTATGTCATGTTCTTAACCCACCTCTGTGCCACACTTCTGATGCTGTTTCTCATATGGCAACAAGCAGGAATCTGTAAGATTTTAGTTAACTGTGGGAGCCAACTGCATAGGGGCTCACTCATTCTTTTATCCAATTTAGGTTATCTCTGGTCTAGCTCTGTGCCATCTATTAGAACACTTAAAATACCTATTAAAATCATTGCTAGGATTTTTTTTTGTGAGGTTTATAATGACCTTAAATTCCATGGTACATTGCAAATATACAAATATAGACTTTATAAATCCCAGCTAGGTCTGATCTCATAAAGATTGTCTTCTCTGTTACGTTGAATGTTCTAAATGCTAAGTTTAATAAAGTTCCTTTATTAGGCTGAGTCACACTGAGATGAAATCCTGGAATCCAGTTGCAGACAGGGAGGAGTGATAAGCAAAGAGGTCAAGAACAGGCTGGAGAAACCCATAGAAATTGCTGACCTGAACAAGGGGGAGCTCATGGATTCCAGTCTGATAGCTGGGAAACCTGTGTAGGACCGATCCAGATTCCCTGAATGTAGAGTTAGCTGGGAGGACTGGGCAGTCTATGGGGCCTCTGGTAGTGGATTAATATTTATCTCTAGTATATGAATGGACTTTGGGAGATTATTCCACATAGAGGGATACTCAGTCAGCCTAGACACATGGGGGAGGGCCTGGGCCCTGCCCAAATGATATGACAGACTTTGAAGACTCCCCATGGAAGGCTTCACCTTCCCCTGGAGAGCAGAAAGGGGATGGAATGGGGGTTGGTGGGGAGAACAGGGGAGTAGGGAACAGTTCAGGAACTGGGATTGACATGTAAAACAAGCTTGTTTCAAATTTAAATTAAAAATATATACAAAAAATATTATTAGCATGTGATTTTCAGTTAATAGCTTTTCCTCATTGGGCAAAGCTTTAACTTAGCAAATACAAACAATTGAGAGCTTTCCCCATAAAACAACAGATACAAGAGAATGCTGCTAGATTGATTTTAAAAATTATGTCTTGTGATTTTTATTTATTAAAGAATATTTCATTGTAAGGTGAAAAAAATCATTTTCTAAATTGACACTTTACATAGAATAATTTGCTTTTTGTATAACAGAGTTCTATAACATTTCAGACAAAAAGAAAACATATAATTGTGGGTGGCCTACAATTTAAGAGGTTTAGTCCATTATCAGCATGGCATGACATGGTGATGTACAGGCAGACATGGAACTGGAGAAGGATTGAGCTGAGAGTTCTTCATCTTGTTCTACAGTCTACAGGCAGTGAACTGTGTGCTGGGTGTGGCTAGGGCATATCTGAAACCTCAAAGCCCACTCCCATGTGAAATACTTTTGTAAAAAGGCCACACCTCCTAATAGTGCTATTCCTTCTGGGGAGCATTTTCTTTTAAACACCACAACTTCTTGTAATGAAAAACACAGTTTTAAATAGCATTTGTCCTAAAGCTTAGGTTTGCCAAATAAAAATACACAATGAAAGTGCCCATTCCCCATGGAGTGATACTCTCTCAGCCTAGGTACATGGGGGAGGGCCTAGGCCCTCCCCTAAATGATGTGACAGACTTTGATGACCCCCATGGAAGGCCTCACCCTTCCTGGGGAGTGGGTGGGGGTGAGGGATGAGGGTTGGTGGGGGGGGGGATGGGAGGATAGGAGGGAGAGGGAACTGGGATTGATATGTAAAATAAGATTGTTTCTAAATGTAAAAAAAAGTGCATTAAGGAAACCTGTCACTTTGTATGCTAATTAAAAATGAAAATAATTAAAGATGCACAGTTCTGAAGACTTCTCAAGACTGATGCTCTGTGCAAGACCATCAGAAGTTGGTCTGTCTGCAACACGGAGCAGAGGATGATAGAAAGAGGAACAACACCATCATTTCCTCTGTTAAGATATCTGGAAGGCAGTCTAGGGAAGGCGTGTCCCAGTGTATCCCATTTTTGAATTGACTTGTCTGTGGAAGTTTGTATTATCTTAACATTTTGGAAGCTCAGAAAAAAAAATTTGCTAATGCAACTAGAGAAGTCTTATGTTTGGAGGAATGCTACCAAAATGTAATTTACTTTAGCAGAATAAATTTGGCAATAATCCACTTGGATTTTTCATCTGAGGTATTACTTTCAGTTGAATTATATTAAGAGCATCTTATATGCCTTATGCAATCAAAACTCAATATAGAACTTAATTTAAGTGGGGAATGGGACAGGAGGGGGTCAGGGGACATGGGAGGGAGAGAGGAAACTGGGATCAATATGTAAAATAAGAAAAAATAATAAAAAGAGAGAAAAAAATAACTTAATTTAAAGAGAAACCTATGTAACCTTAGCCCATCTCTATGCTGTTTCCTCAGGTTTGAGGGTTCAGAGATGTATGTTTTTAATAGTAATCAAATTTTTCTGAGAGAGCTGTCCTATGGAATAAAATACTCTTCTACTTTAATTTAATCTGAATGAAGAAAAATATTGCATATATGTCATAGGAATTCTCAAAGCATGATGCTACTTGGCTTATATTACTGGTTATTGATATGTTTTTGTCTGCTGTATAATATAGACTGGTACTGGACTAGTTCTCTTAGGTGTATAGTACAAAATAAAGACAATCTGTAAAGAGCTCCATTTTTAAATCAACAACTGAGTACTTTGTCAATAATCACTAAGATGCAAACATATTCTCATTCTTTCAGAGTCTGTCTTCTTTCCACTTCACCTCATGCCAGCATATGCTAACGGTGCTGTTCTCTGAGAGTGATAGTATTCCACTGGTGATTTTGGTTTTGTACTTATATCACCTGCCACACATTCTATATTAAATGTTTTTAGGGTGTCTTTTGTTTTGTAGGGCTTATCCAAAGTTTTGAAAGCTTGAATAACATTGTCTATTAAGTGAATGACACTGCTAAGGAGAAAGTTCAGTCAAGTGCTTTCCTTATTAAGTGAATGATTTTTTTTTCTTTTTTGATTTTTCAAGACAGGGTTTCCCTGGGTAGATTTGGAGCCTGTCCTGGAACTAGCTCTTGTAGACCAGGCTGCCTCACCTCCCAAGTGCTTGGATTAAAGGTATGCACCACCACTGCCTGGCCTTAAGTGTATAATTTTTATTTCTACTTTTTCTCAAGTGAATTAATAGGAATGTTTTAACTTTAACCATCATATTTTCAAGTATTATAAAGGCCTTTTATTTTTATTTATAAATATTTCCTATAAGAACTATTAAAATAATCATTTATTTTTGTATATCATGCTACCCTGTCAGGAATCATGAATATTTAATTTTTATTTTTATCATTATTGTAGTCTTAAAACTGCCAACAATCATAAATTGTGCTACTGAAAAAATAAAAAAGAAGAGATGTTTCTAGATAAGAGCTAGAGAGTTCTCACCCATTCTACCTGGCCTATTTTAATCACTCCTGCTCATTTTTCCTTCCTTCCCACAGTCACTCACCAGATAATCCATACACATTTGTGAAACAGGAAGAGAGTCAAAGCAAGTCCACAGTGAGCCGTAGCCTGACACCATGTTTTAAGTGAAAAAGGCTATTGCCAGTAAAAAGTGAAAACAAAACAAGACATTTTTTTTTTTTGAAGTTTTGATTAACAACAAGTGAATCAAGGATATTTGACTGGAGGAACTTACCATAAAATATGAAGTAAGAGCCAACAGGCCCAAGATGAAAGTTTTCCTTTTCATTTCTTAATGTTGCTTCTGAAAGGTCAGTGATCACCCACAGTTAGTCAAGTCAATCAACAGTATTTTTCTTAATTTAAAATGAAAACATAGAAATAATTCCGCCGCTAGTTGTGTAACATGATGACACAAATGCTGGTACCACATTTAGAGATGCTCATGACATTTTGGAAAAGAGAGCAATGTATACACACAACAGTGTTGTTTGTGACATTGTACTTGGCTTATTCTTTTTAAGAAAGCTCAGATAATTATTGAAAGGACCATTTTCAAGAAATATTGATCCTTGTAACATTCAGTACAAGTACTTTGGAATGAAATAACTTGTTTGTACTTTGGGATGTTTACTTGAAACTAGTCAACTTCATAGACTGCTATATGTTTGAATCTAGGTATTATCAATGTGAATAGGTTATTGTGAAAAAATGACAACTTGGTAAAATTATCATATTATCATTATTATCACCACTATCATTCAGCCTACTGAATGATTATTGCTCTCATATGCCTTTATTTCAAGTGATTCTCAAAAGTCAATTATGGCCAATCAGCATGTGAATTAACTACCATCATTATGTTGACAAGGGACCTTGGGATCTTTGTGCTCTCTGTAAGAATGAGAAGGGAGGTTCACAGTTGCAGCTCCTCTTCTTACCCCTTAACCTGCTAATGTGTTATCTTCAAATTAACTTCAAAATATGTGAATAATCTGACTCAAACAGCAACAGCAGTGATGTAGATATACCCTTTTGTCTATCTTTAAAGCTCTTCTACTCCTGATTTACTGTAGAGAAAATTCATCAGCAGAGAAATCAATGATTGCAGAATTGGGTGTATATTGTGCAATTAGCAAGGTCTTGATACCCCCACCCTATAAATTATCAAAATTTAGTGAGCTCTACCACCCACAGTGTTTTGTCCTTAATATACGCTTGTAATTTTGAGGTAGCATGATTGTTTCTCTAAAAATCCATCAGAACGAAATGATTGAGAATAAGAGCAAAAGTCAGGACTGCAAAGACAAAAAATCCTTATTTATATATTTATAAATACTTACCTTGGTAGGAGATTCTCCTTTGGAACAATCAAACTGTTGCTTAAGTTTACTTTAGCCAAATATTCAGTTTGGGTAGCTACAGATTGAAAATTCGAGAAGAAAGAGAACTTTCATAGAACACATCCCTTCTTAAATACCACTGTCTGGATTCCTAGCCAGTAGAGAGTAAGGCGGACAGAAGGTAAGCTGTATTGATAATGTTTACTGAAACAAAGAACTGACAGCTGCAGCTGACACCTTGGCAACTGTGATCCAAATGCTGTCCAACAAGGCAGAATTCTACAGTACAGAGGGTTCACATGTGGGTGGACATCACCATTATTTAGGGGTATTTACAATATATTATGCTGAAGCCCCATACCAGAAGAGTCTGAGAAAAGAAGTTTTATAAAAATCCCAAGGGTTATAATTTAAAAATCTTACCTGAGATATAACATGATGTTGACCCATGATGTTTTTACATGTCTAGATTTATGTATCAGAACTGACATATATAAGCACACACACACATATATGTATATATATATATATGTATATATGCATGCAATAAGGGTTGTTTTATAGGTGAAGACATTTATTTTGAAGGATGGATTTTGATGAATGGGGAAAATGAAGCTTTGAAAATGATAGAAAGGCTTTGGACTTGGGAGATGAAAAAAATCAAGAAAAGACCCTTTATTATCTATTGACCTTAATTCTATATTTCTTTCCCAGAAGTGTAATTTTATTTAAAGGTACCATGCACACTCATTTGAGCCATTGAAAATAGACTCTGTGGGGATTATTGTTCACATTTATCCTGTAGCAAATGAACAACTAGACTTTTCAGCATAACAAAATGTCAGTAAAATTTATATTCTGTAAGCATTTGGTGATTTCATTTTCTGAGCAGGATGAATGCCCACAATGCAAACTAGCCTGGAAAGGAAAGTAGCTATAGAAAAGTATCATAGTCCAATTTTAATTTATATCTTGAGATTGTAGTATATTACACAATTTTATGTTAAAATAAATCTGGGTACTCAAGAGAGTACCATGTGCAGTAAATCTGCTGACTTTGGGAGAAAATCCCCTTTTCGTGAACATTAGACTTCATTCTCCTGTAGTGACAGTTTGCTTAGCTCATATGTTGTAGACTAAGCTAGCCACCCATGTGTACTTAGCTCAGGTGACATTATAACCGCCTCTTTAAATTTATGGTACCATTACGGGAAAGAATTGAGTTGGAACTGATCTTGAGCCTTCACAGTTTCCTTGCCTTGCTGGGCCTTTGCTAATGGAAAGATGGCATCTAGAACTCTAGCACAGTCCCTGGCAGGTATATTGTTTTACACAGCTTGGTTGTACATGTTCATGACTTCCTAAGATAACACTGGACATGTCCCGAACAGTATGTTCTCTAGTAACATGCCCATTTTATTGAAAGGATAAAAAGGCTTTCTTTGTGCTTGCTGCATATATTGTTTTGATGCCTAGGTACATTTTTAGCCAAATGTTTAAAAAATGACTTATCATTGTATGGATCACTGATTGTGAAAGACTTAAGGATGGGTACTGACAGAATTGAAATAATTTCTTCATGGGTCAAAGACAACAAAAGATTAGAATGTCGGAAGCAGGCAGAAGCACACTTTTATTAAAAACAAAAGCCATTACTCTGGAGTAATTTAAATTAAAATTGGCTATGAAAGACTTGACTAGATAAATTCTTATACAATATTTAAAGCAACAACTGCCTTTAGTCATAGGAATTCAAGTTGTTGATACAGTCTTGTTATCGTTAGTGAATATGATCATTTAGTAGATTTTTTCCATAATAAATCTGTGTCATTGTGTAGAGGAACTTGGTTCTCTGATTAATTTTTACCAGTATAATTTTCACAGAGCAACTGTGCTTACTGACAGCTAATACGGCTATGTTTCCTCATAGGATGAGTGCGTGTGTGTGTGTGTGTGGGGGGGGGTAGTCATTGGACCAAAAATTCCTGATACTTCCCTGCTTGAACCTTTTTCTCAGCTGTATATAATTCTGCCTCAGCTGTGTGGTCTTCTTGGTAAGTGCTAGAGGTGAAGGTGGTGTACACCTTTTTTTTTACAAAGTTTATGCTTGAGAATTATGCCATCTAATTATCCACAAAATTTAAAAAGTCTATAGTGTTTTAAGCAAGCTTGCAGTTTTGTGTTGAGCGCCATTCATTGCTATCCAGGTGTTGCTTGTTAGTTACTCATGTATGTTAGAGGATGTGAGGGTGGATGGAAAGTTACCTGAAGTGATGTCTCTGTCCATGCAGCTTCCTGGTGGTCATTCAAGTGAGTCAGCTAGAATGAGTTGGAATGACTTTACTAGTTTGTGGTTGACTGTTCCTGTCCCCCTATGAGGAGGCATGGAACAAGCACTGTGGAAGTTATTGATCAATTACTATTTCTCTGTTTTAGGAGCACCATCTTTCTCTTTTGTCCATGTGTTCTTCATGACATTGAAAAAGAGGTATGGTCAAAGCACAATTTCTTTCAGTGTACTAATTAATTTCTCAGTGATGATTATACACTAAACACTAAGGAGTTGTCAGAAAACAATATAGAGATGTTTCAGAGCATCCTTCCCTACCCCCCCCCCGGTCTCTGTTTTCGTCCCTAAGCTAGTGACGTATTTAGGCAAAAAGTTACAGAACACCGTGTGCATAAGGAAAAAATAAGATTGAAGGTTAAAGGATGAGGTATTTATATAAATGTCTCTAAGAAGGTGGAGGAAGGAAACTGGCTTTGTTTAACAACTTCCCCTAAGTTCATGCTCAGTAGGCACGGAAGTGTTTACATTGTAAAGTATTTCTGAACAATTGGTACTGAGTGATAAACTTTTAGATTTATGTTTTTAGTTAAAAGTGCATATCTACTCACTAGTTGGTGGCTAGACTAGTTTTGGTTAATGGCTCCTCTCTTCGTCTCTTTCTTGCAGTCTTTGGAGATACAGTAGGTTACTTCAAAGTATGGTACCAAACTGTTAGAGTGACAAGTTTGCAAGGTAAGTGCACTGCATAGCATCTCAAAGCAAGACTCTGTCTATTGAATATGAATGAAACACTCTACTGATGCCATTCATCATCAGAGTTAAGTTTGTGAAAAATTATTCATACTGGGTCTTTCAGACTATAAGAATGTTTGTGGCAACTCCATCATGTTTAATGCATGATTTTAAGAGCTTTCAAGGAAGAACAGCAGGCAGGGAAAGACCATGGAAGGACGTATAGGGTTATAGCTCCTACAAGTGAAACATCTATTTTTCTCATTCCTCTGGCTATTTTGGCCCATGGCCACATGTCACTGCAACAACACCTAGAAGCCTTATCTTTTTATGTGTCCAGAAAGAATGAAAACCACTTTATTCTGAAAAAGTGGCTTCATAGTATTATTTTCTTTGACCAACATTACCCTCAATTTATGAATTTACTAACATCTTTGATGCTATTTCAATATTACTGCAGGATATAAAGGGCCAAGGAAAAACACCCTGACCCTAACTTGACCCCAGGACCAGGGCTTGAAATTACACCAATCCCTAAGATTCTCCATGAATTAGGCTGCAGGATCCCACCAATCCCTGAGCACAGAATCCCACCAATCCCTGAGGTCCCTGAGCTCGAAATGCCACTAATCACTGAGCTTGTCCCAGAATCTGACCACAAAAATCCACTAATCACAAGTCACCCTGGAAAGCCCCTCTTCTACCCCAAGAAACCCTATTTAAGCTCTGTACCCTGTTCAGTTACCTCCTGTTTCTCGCCAGAGGCAGCCATCCTCCAGGATTCTTCCTTCCTATTCCTTTCCAATGTCTCTTGAGCGGTTTGTTGGGTGGTGTGACATTTTGGCAGAGCAGAGCCTAACTGTAACAACTTTCATCTTACCAGAGTAAGGGGAGCAGAACTATATTACTTCCACTGGGTAAACTTTCCCCTGGAGGAGCATAGCTGTTACAGTCTAAGGGACCCAAGCAGAGATAGACACTTCTCCAGAGCAGAGCTGAGTAGAGCTGTAACAAGTTCTTTGGGAAACCCTCCCCTGCCAGGGCAGAGTTGTTACACTTGCATTGGGGAAACCTTTCCTTAGAGCAGGGCTGTCAGCTGCTGCTACACTTAGCTTGACTTTGGTTTTTCTTGGCTGCCATCTGCCAGGATACCTTTCCATCTGAGCTGCAACACTTACAAGGACTATTTTTATTAAATATTTCTATAAGAGTTTCTTTGATTTATATTTGCAAAGCATTTTCTGGACAGCTGAAAATTCCATAAGCACTCTACCAAACTGCAGTTGTGATCATTGGGTACATGATAGACACCTGGCGTGGTGTTACTCCATCTGTGCCTGGTGATAAAGCTGACATCACAGTAGACACAGCCTCATCATGCTGCCATTGTGAAGTGAGAGTCACAAAGCTGCACTGAAAATCATGAAACTAAGAATGTCTAACAGGAATGTCAATAGATCAGTCTTCAATTTAAATAGCCTCAGCCAAGTTCTGTGTACTTTGGTGTTGTAATGAGACACTGGAATGGACACATGGTTCACTCTTCATTTTGAAATTTCATTCCATCTCAGAGTAAAATTTTATTTTTATTTGCACATTGCCTAAGTATTTTATCTGCTAATGACTATGGCCGACCTGTCATTTTCCTTCTGAGCTTAACTACCACAGATGAGGGATGAGCAGTGCATTGTCCTGCACAGACTGATGGCCTTTCTGGGCAGGGGACAGAGGATGTAGGTAGAAAATTAATGTGAGTATTCTTTAGATTTAGGTTTTGTCCAAAGAATTTGAGAATTAAATTTGGATCAGCTTGAGTGAAGTTGTAGGCCTGTCTTTATGAGATGCTCATACTTAGCTAAGTTACTTGTTTCTTTGAGCCTCACTTAAGGAAAAATAACACATGAAGTGTAAAATTGTTGATGCAGCTAATGTATGCATATCTATCTAGAAATCTATCTGTCCTGTTTTTATTTTTAATTTTTTGTATTTTTGTTTTCTACTCACCTTCACACACACAACAGGTTTCCAGTACTGGGTAGTTTCTGTTATCAAATACTACACTCAATTTGTGAACTTATTATCAGTAAATATTTACTAAGTTATTTCTGTAAGTATGTATTTCTTGGAATAAATTTATAGGTAGAAAATGGAAGCAGGTGATCTACTAATATTAACACAGAAATTGGGGCACAGGGTTAAGTGAGGTTACGGGGGCTGTTTAATAGTAGGATAGATCAGGAAGACAACTTAGAAAGATAGAAAGTTCATCCAGAGAAGAGGGTTCTAAAGTCCCAGAAATGACTTGAAAGATTTTGAAAGGCTTTTTGCAAATACTGGAGTGGCTATGCAGTGTGGTTGTTTCAAGCAATATGGAAAATGATACAACTCTGATCCTGGGATTAGGGGGTAACATATGGAAGCTGACATGGAGGATGTGATTGGAGCAGTTACAAGAAGATGACAAGGGGAAATTGCTGAAAAGGAGAACTTGTGCTAGATGGTGATTTGTGCCTTAGGTGAGGAAATAGAATTAATAAAAATTCACTAAAGAAAAATCATCAACTGACAACAAAACCAGGCTGTAATGTAGCTTAAAATAGCAATCAGAATATCCCAGAAACTCAATGATTTGGATTCCAAATAAATAAACTTGTATCCCTTACTATTATTTTAATTGATACATAGTAATTACATATGCCTTCCTCATTGTCACTACTCATTTTTAGTGACTTCCCAAGTCAGTGAAAATGATCTATACAATTCCATTCCTTCTTAGTAGCTTTAATTTTCTTAGTTTCACCATAAGGACTTAAATTCTAACATGTTTTTCTGACCACAAACACTCCCACAGCAATCGCTTAGATAGTTGATCCCCAACAACTGCATTGCCTCACGGTGTAAACTTGAAATATGAAATACTGCTTATTCTAGTCTATTTTTTAAAATATCATTAGAAATTTAAAATCTCAAAAAGTGGCAAACTTTTGACTATAGTCAGATGTGTTGCTGAAGTCTTGATCAGATGTGTAGGAGAGACAAATGAGCTTCAAAATGATGTTTTTTTATAGCTTCCAGAGATGAGAGAATATAACACTATCCTTATCATGATTTCAGTCTTGGGAATTCAAACAGAACCAATTCATGGTATGGTAGAGACATCAGAACTATATAATTATGAGATATAATAACTCTTGTTAGGGGACCAAGTTTGTGATAATACGTTATGATACCATATATAAATAACACAGATATTAAAGTGTTATTTCAGCCTTAACACATCCTAATGGAGAAATTAGAATATTCTGAATCCTTTTGCCCTGAGGCTTATTATGTATTTCCCTGCTAACTAAATAAAATGATTGTTTCCATGGTTGCTTAAGAAAATATTTTCAGAGTGACTCTAGTTTCTCATATTCATATCCCAGATTTAAAACTTTGTCTAATCATTTTGGATTTTTTGGGGGTGTGAAAGCTATGTCCTACATCTACCCACTTCTTGTGTCTATTGATGTTATTCTGACTTAAGTAATTGCTTCCCACTTAAACTCTTCATAGAATTTACACTTTTCTTTGTTTTTTGAGACAGTGTCTTCCTTTTTTTTTTTTTTTTTTTTTTGGCTAGTCTCAAACCTGTGATGTTTCTACCCTACTCTCCTCAAAGCATGGATGATAGGTATGTGGTATCATGTCTACCTACCCTCTATGCTTACTCTTCTCATAGTTAATCAATGCTAAAAATAAAATTCATTATATACCCTCCACCCCTGTATCAATATCAGCATTTTTAGGATTCTATTGCACACAAAATTTCTGTGTTCCAGACCTTTGTATATTATCCCTTGCTTTGAATTGTCTTTCTTTAAAAGCAACTTCCTTACTAACATTCTTTAATTCTTCCTCAAAACTCATAGGAACAGAGAAGTTGTCATCTTCCTGCCCCTTATTTTTTAGGAATGACTCAATCCTTACATTTTATTTATTTGTATTTGGGGCATTCAAAGTCACTACTCTCATGAAGATAGAGCATGCTTAGTATGTCATTAGCTATCTCTTATCTAGTGGGACAGCCCATGCAAGCATCATGGAAAATTCTCAAACAGCTGTCTGTGGAATAGAGAATATTGAGCTCCTGTAGAGCATTTTTGAATCTTTTGTTTGGTTTCATGGCAATGTAAAGTCACTTTTGTAAGTTCTGTTCTTTAGTCAAAAATAAAAGTATTCATGCTGCGATGAATCCATTGCTTTGTAGTCATACTAGAATTTTTTCCTTAAATTTTCAAATAATAGAAACAATATAAAGTAGAAAAACTCTTAGCCATTACTTCGTTACTAGTGTCTGAAGCCATCTGTCATCATTTTATTGTTTTATAAAGTGCTATAACATCAAATTCCAATATATGCATACCTCATTCTGATTTTCTTAAAAGATGTTTATTCTTCAGAATTGAAAGTTTATGTGACAGTTTGGTTATAAATACAATGGTCTCCTGGTAACCTTGGGAGAATGGTTCTATTGTTTTTGTGTATGCTGTAATTTGTGGATGTTCAAGTCATCTATTTAGAATGATGTACAGTTTGCATTTAAATGTATAGCATTCCTGCACACATTAACTCATTTCCAGATTGACTACAATTTACATGATAATATGAGTGCTATATGAATATAGTTGGTATGGGTTATTGAAGAAATAATGGCAGAAATGAACATGGTCAGTACACATACTGTGTGTGTGTGTGTGTGTGTGTGTGTGTGTGTGTGTGTGTGTGTGGTTTCCTTGCAAGATTGGTTGAATCCAGAATCTACCAGGGGTCAAATATAATGATGACACAGTACCCATGAATTTTCAGGAACATGCTGTGTGTGGGAGTACTTTTAATATATAATAACATCTTCTGTGATTTATAATTATGACAATGACACTCAAGGACAACTTATGATCTATTCATCAAGCTCTGGTATTGAATGTAGCATGAATAATAAAAATCTGGAGACAGATATTGAGGTTCAAGCTGAAGATCAGATAAGCAAAGCAGCCAAGCTACTAGAGAGCTCTTACCTCTACCAAGGCTGGGGATATCCTGTCCTCAACATGACTGTAGACTAATTGCCAAAAGAATCCAGAATGCTCAGCTCTTATCTTATATACCTCTCTATTGCTGGTATTAAAGGCATAATCTCTGTTTCTCTTTTAGACTGATTCACTTTTATGTGTCACTGGGTGTCCGTGAATTCACAGAGAACCATCTGCACCTGTCTCCTGAGTTCTGGGATTAAAGGTATGTGCCAGCCTCTATGGCTGTGGCCAGCATTGCATCTTTTATATCCAGTAAGTTTTATTATATCATAAACAATATATCACCACAATTGTATTTCCTCCAATGACCACTTTGCCACATGGTATGAGGTTAGGTTTCTGTACGGATTACTTTTATTCTAGTAAAACAATAGATGGCATGGCAATCATTCCAATGATAACAATAAATGCTTTGTGATGCTGCTTAGCTCTTTATTTTCATTTTGTATAATGCTTAAGAAGGGATTGTTTCTTAAGCCTTTATTGATTATTTCCCCCCAAATTCCATAGTGCTGTGGAATATCTCACAATTACTGAAAATATGAAAGTAATATTTGCCACCAAGCCTATAAATTATCAGTGGAATCTGGAGCAGTAGCAGTAGTTGAGATAGTGGTACTGGGTGTTGTGTTTGCTTGTGTTGTAGGAGGATGTGGAATGGAGATATTGGCACTGGGTGTTGTATTTGTTTGCGTTGTGAAAGGATGTGCAGTAGACATATTGGCATTGGGTGTTGTATTTGCTTGTGTTGTGGGAGGACATGGAGTGGGAGGTTTGTTTGGAGGTCTGAATTGTGGAGGTTTTGGTATGATAGGTGGATTTAGACCAAAGTGAGGAGGAGGAGGTCGTGGAATAAATAGTGGAGCATAAGGATAAGGGGGGAATACACCAAATCCTGGCCTATAGGGGGGACGGAGATGCATATTGAAATAAAAGGGAAAAGGATAAGGTGGTCTACCAAATCTTGAAACATAGAGAAAGCGAGGAGGAGGAGGCCATCCTCTTAGATCATGTTGTTCCATGGGGCCTCTGTGACACTCACCAGACTGTGGGAGAAAAGAAGTAATAATTTTACATTAGATATTTCAAAGACAATTATCAGCACATACACTTTCTTTGCTAGGTAGAATTTTAAGATGTCACCTAAAAGTCTCATTCTCCAAAGACATTTGCTGGCCTGATTTTTATCAGATATGTTATTATAAAACAAGTTCTATAATTATGAAGGCAGAAAAAGCTCGAGATTTCATGCTGCAGCAAATGGTCTATTGACTTAGTAAAGTTTTCTACTGGAGAAAAACATATGGCAATAGGCAATATTAGATCAGAGTGGCCTCTGGATCATGGCCAGTAAGAATGCATAGATTCATCTCATGGCCTTTTTCTAGAGTCCTGGTCTTTAACCATATTTACCTAGATCTCAGTAGACACATTTAATAGTTGGAGGCTAAGATCTGACAGAAAATAAATGGCATTTGTTTTTCTGTGTATAGGTTACTGTGTTTTCTAGTTCTATCCATTTTCCTGAAATTTTCATATTTTATTTTTTCTTTATAGTTGGAAAAATAAGATTTAAGAGAGAATGTTAGAAACATAATAGAACAAAGAAGAAGGAATAATACTGAGTATAAGGGAGTCCATTGTGAGAAAGTCAGAACAGGAACCTGGGTTGGGGATAAATCCACCCAAATGGAATTTGAAAGCCTAACTTGAAAATCAGTTACTTTATGTTAAGAAAAATAGTAATAAAAAAGTTAAGGCCATTCAATATTCAATAAAAGGTTAGAATTCTGTGAACTGTGAAAAGGATGACCTTGAGTTGAAGAATGGAGTTTTTCTTCGGCCTTGTGAGGCACTTGAGAAAACAAAGTCTAGTATAGACTATACTATGATAAACAGTCTTTTTAAATTCCTAATTTGTGGTTATTTATTATGAAGCATTAGAAAACTGTTACATGTTTCTAAGTAAAAAAAATCCTTAAAGTCAATAAAAAATGTTTCCCTCTTTGTTCTGAGCACTCAGGTCCTTATGAAAGCTTAGATGGCATTGAATGGCAAGAAAATGCCATGATCAAAAATCTTAACCTTGGGTGTTAGTATACCTGGTCACTAAAATCAATCTCAAATGGAAGCAGTTGCCATACAGGATTGGGAAATGTATATCTCATTCAAGAGCTTAGGATCATCCTAGGTTTAATTCCATTAAATTTCAAAACATACTATAGGGTTTATAGTTTTAGACATGTGTTAGTGTAGCAGTGTGAGAGATACAGATATGTTTAATGTGACTTTATAGAATGGGAAGCTACAATACAAAGTGGTCAAAAAAGGTTAAAAGGAGGAATACTTGTAGTCTGGTAGTGTAAAGCCCCTTTTGGAGTCCTGCCTCAGTCATGTACAGACTGTGTGACTCTATGTCATGTCTGAAACTACTCTGTTTCCACCTTTGGAAAATGACATTCGTCTGTGTTACCATAATCTGGAGCTGTCAGATGAGTTGTGAGATATTGTTAGTCATGGCCAACACCTTTTCATAAAGTCATTTACTGTGAACAATTTACTTTTACGTAGAATGTCTACACAGTGCTTGCTTTGGTACATCACATGTTGAGTACTAAGTACTATTATTTGCTGTGTTAACACCCAGTTTAGTGATTTCTCTAAGGACATGAATATATTGAAAAACAACTTTAAGGTCTGGTCAAGACGAGCTACCAGTGCAGTTGCTGGAGTATGGGAATATATGTGATTTATCTGTATAATAAAATCTGTGTATGGTCTGGGAATCAAAGATGGCAATCACCAGCCTTGTGTGACTACTAACATAAACCAAAATTTTCAAAGTGAAATTTAAAGTTCTAGAGTGGCATTTCATCAGTCATTTGCAGCTGCTACATATTTTGGAAAGGTAGATAAATAATACTAAGTCCATAGTAAAAGTTAAGAAAAGAATATAGTGGTAGGGATTAATGTTATTTACCAGGAAACATCCTTCAAGAACGCACAGGCCCAAGAACAAACACAGTGGTCTCATATCTTGGTAGATCCTGAAAGTAAGCATAATGGATGATTGTCATTCTCTTAAAAAACTAAACGACATTATTTGTGACTTTCTCAAAACATAGTGTATATGTAGTGCAGTGCATCTTAAAATAATTTTCCTACCCTTATCTTGGACTCAGTGGGATAGGATGGTCAGTAACATTTGACTGTTTAATGATGGAGTTAGTTTTAACATTTGACTTGTGAGCTGATGCTAGAGAGAATTTCAGATATTTGTCCACGAAGACTCTGAGCAACAGAAGCATTCTAAAAGAAGGCTTTCCTTTTAGTAGTAATTATCTCAAATTTTTTTTAGTTGTACATTTTGTTCTATAATAACAGGCTTCTGTAGACTTGTGTTTGATATATACTTGTATTTGATTACCACTTTAACATGGTTCTATATGATAAATTATTTTTTTCATGACACCTAGATGATAAAGTTGAATGCTTCCTGTTAGATGCAATCAAAGGACAAAGCATCATTTAGTATTAATTTACATTTAATTAAACTAAATCATGTTAGTCCATGATGATATTCACAAATCTGCTTTCTGTCATCCATCTATGTTCTGTCAATAACTAGGACCGAAGAAAACATTGTTGTTTAGTTCTATTTTCTTTTCAGTGTCTTAAAGTTTGGGGTCCTTTTCTGGAGCCAGATTTCCTGAGTTCTCCCTTCACGTTACTGTGCACAGTGACCTCTCAGCTCCCACAGTCAGCTCTGTTAATAGTGTACATGTGGCACCTGAACAGTGCAAACCTTGGATGAATGTATGTGATCTGTAAATTTCACGTGAGGCTTAAAAATGAGAAAAATTAATTGTAACTATGTGTGTTAGAGTAAGTCTCTTTCAGAGTCCGTCTGTGAGAATCCCATCATTGTGAATGTTAGGGAACCGTAAGGTACAAGGAAGAAAAGGGATTGTGGACTGTGATGGACTCACTGTGTGAAGTGATAAACTAAATATTTTTATGTTACTTGTGAAAATTTTCAAAAAGTAATACATTTTTTGTATTATGGCTTCATGTAGGCACTTATTCTCCCCGTAATGTAAAAAAGTATCCTATAAACAGCCCACTAAATTGCTATTTCTGAAAGCTGCACAAACTTAATGTCAAATAAAGGGCTTCACATTTCCAGGTACCTACCTTGGAGAAGCTTCTTCTCAGCTGATTAGTCTGCTAGCCAGGAGGACTCTGCTCAGCTATTTCTGATTGGTGGAAGATGAAGGACTGTGGCTAAGAACTCTCAGCTCTTATATATGGTGTGGTATAAATATCATTGCAATAGAAGAAACACAAGTAGGAAGATAAAATAACTTTGATTGATGCTTTACAGACAGGAAGCATCCTTGCCAATTTGGCAGTGTGATTCTGCGTCCTTTTCATTTCCGAATCCATTCATTTTCCTAGTATGTGAGGCTTCCCTAGGAAGCTGTACAGTGAGACAAAATGTGCTTTTGTTTCAGGAAAGAAAGTAGGACCTGTAGTGCACACTGTTTATTTATTTTGGAGAAAAAACATGAATGTTTTTTATTTTTTTAAGTTAGAAATTCATTGTGTTAAATCCACAAGTTTTATATAGGTTTAGTTGAAAAATAAAATAAAATTAAGCAAATGAAACTAAGAAACTAGGTTGAAGTCCAGGCCTCCCAGCCTGTCTTATGCAAGAGCTCTTCAGTGTATGTGCCCATTGCAAGAGTAAGCAAAAAGTAAGAGTTGGAGACATAAAGTTGGATAAAACAAATTCATTTAACTGAAAGGCCCTTCCTGGTCTAGAAAATTGCTTTTACAAATGAGAAAAAAGCAGGGTAGGGGGACAGAACAATACAAAAACAGAAAACAAAGTGACCTATGGAGGAGAAAATCCCAGAACATTTGATTTTTATTTATTTTTTGTCATTTTTTAAATTCAGCTATACATCTTCCCCTCACTCTCCTTTGATCCTTCTCTCCCCTTCCACCTTTCCCCTCTCCCGCCAAGCTTTCAGTTCACGCAGGAGATCTTGTCTGTTTCCTCTTTCTAGGGGGATCTATATATGTCTCTCTTAGAGTCCTCTAGGTTCTCCAGGGATGTGGCTTGTAGGCTGGTTGTCCTTTGCTTTATGTCTAATAACCCACTTATGAGTGCGTACCTATTATATTTGTCTTTCTGGGTCTAGGTTACCTCACTCAGGATGACTTTTTCTAATTCTATCAATTTGCCTACAGATTTCAAGATGTCATTGGTTCTGCCACCCCCACTGAGTAATACTCCACTGTGTAAATGTACCACATTTTCCTCATTCATTTTTCAGTTGAGAGGCATCCAGGTTGTTTCCAGGTTCTGGCTATTACAAATAATGCTGCTGTGAACATAGTTGAACAAATGCCCTTGTGATATGAGAGTTTATCCTTTGGTATATGCCCACAAGTGGTATTGCTGGGTCTTGAGGTAGATTTATTCTCAATTTCTGAGAAACCACCATACTGATTTCCAAAGTGGTTGTATAAGTTTTCACTCTCACCAGCAATGGAGGAGCATTCCCCTTACTCCACATCCTCTCTAACATAGCTATCATTGATGTTTTTTATCTTGGCCCTCTGATGAAATCTCAGAGGGGTTTTGATTTGCATTTCTCTGATGACTAAGGTTGTTGAGCATTTCCTTATATGTCTTTTGGCCATTTGAGATTCTCTGTTGAGAATTCTCTATTTAGGCCTATACCCCATTTTTAAATTGGATTATTCGATGTTTTAGTGACTAGCTTCTTGGGTTCTTTGTATATTTGAGAATAAGAGGCTAATCTTAAGAACATATAGAAGGGCATATTAAAATCTTTAGAGGGAGTGAAAAAAAGGAAGAGTGAAAATGAGGTGATTATGTTTGAAAAATTAATATTAAAATTGATCTAGTAAATATTTTAAACATTTGATATAAACAAATATATAATGCACACATACACACACTCATATATATGTTATAGTTACATAGCATGGTGTTTTAATATTTGATTATTTAACAAGTTTGTTATTTTTCAGAGGTTCTGTAATGAATTTTCCATTGACTCTAAAATTACAAATCAATTATATACTCATTTTATATACACCATAATTGTTGTATAAATATAATTAATATGTTTATAAAAGCCTAAGTAAGTAGGAATATACAATTATTTATGTAATAACAGCAAAGAAAGAGTCATGAAATCAGAGACTGGAATTTGACATATACAAAGGGTAATCAGAGATTCTTTCTCACTTAGATAACGTGTTTGTGAACTGTCCTATATTTGTCTCATTGATTGTGACAAGTTCTCTGGGAAACCCTCCCCTGCCAGGGCAGAGTTGTTATACTTGCATTGGGGAGACCTTTTCCTGGAGCAGGGCTGTTAGCAGCTGCACTTACGGTGACTTTGTGGTATTCCTTAGCTTCCAACTGCCGTCTGAACTGGGATGCTTGCAGTGACTGGATTTTTAGTAAATATATCTATAATCATTTCTTTTATATATATATATATGTATATATATATATATATTTACAAAGAATGCTCTGAACAAAAAAATAATAGGCACTTTATCAAACTGCATTTGAGATCATTGGGCACATGAGACATCTGGCTTAGTGTTACTGCATCTGGTGATGGTAGCTGACATTACAGTAGACACAAGATAATGATGTAGCCATTGTGAGCATTATAAAACAGCACTGAAATCAGGAAACTAGGAATTTCCAATAGGAACATAGGTGAGATCGGTCTTCATCTTTGAACAGACTCAGCAAGGTCCTGTGTACTCTGGTGTTGCAATGAGATACTGGAATGGATACGCATGATTTGATCTCCATTCTGAAAATTTATTTTTATTTGTACATCATCTAAGATTTTAATATGTCCACACATGATAATGACTAATCTGTAATTTTCCTTCTGAGCTTCTCAAGAAACATCCGATAATAATTTTAACTACTGCAGATAAGGGATGAGCAGTACATTGTCCTGAACAGACTGGTGACCTTCCTCCGTAGTGTTTGCCACCTGGGCAGGGGATAGAGAATCATCATACTTTTAATCATCACTAAAACTAAAATCCTTTATATATCCTCTACTCCTACACCAATATCAGCATCCTTAGGCTTTATTGTATAAAAAATTTCTCTCTGTTCCAGACTTTTATGTATGATCTCTTACTTTGAATTGTCTTTATATAAAAAGCAACATCTTTGTAAAATATTCTTTAGTTCTTCCTCAAAACTCCTAGGAACAGAGAAGTTGTCATTAATTATGTTGTGCACACACCCTGTTGCCACCACTGGATTTTCAGGAATGACTCAGTCCTTAAGTTTCATTTATATTTATCTGGGATATTCATTGTCACTGTTTTCATGAACATTTTGGCAGGTATAGACCTGTCATTAGCTGTCTCTTAACTTCTAGAACAGTCCATGTAATTATCATGGTATATTCTCAAAAAGCTGTTTGTGGAATTAATGAATATGGCACTCATTTCGAGAGTTTTTATAATTATGTTTTTGATACAGGGCAATAGGAAGTCACTTTTCTAAGTTCTGTCCTTTAGTCAAAAATAAAAGTTTTCATGCTGCAATGAATATATTTGCTTCGTCATCATAATAAAATTCTTTTCCTTAAATTTTTCAATATTATAAGTAATAGAAAGTGGAAAATTTCTCAGTCCATTATTCTATTACTGGTTTCTGAATCACTCTGTCATCACTTTATTATGTTAGAAAGTACTTTGTAACATCAAATTCCAATGTATGCTTCATATAACATTTTGATTGTTCTAGAAGATGTTTATTGTTTAGAACTGAAAGTTTATGTGAAAGTTTGGTGATGGGGGTTGTCCTTCTGTACATATGTTTCTCTTATTGGTTGATGACTAAAACATCGATTGGCAAGTAGCCAAGCAGTTAGTATTGGTGGGGATACAATACAAGGAGAATTCTGGGCAGAGAACACAGAGAGAGTTCGCAGGAGACACCATGTAGCTGTTAGGAAGATAGCATGCTGGAAGTTCTCCAGTAAGATAAGACCATGTAGAAATGCATATATTAGTGTTTATGGGTTGATAATTAAGAGAGAGAGATAGCTAGTAAGAAGCCTGAGAAATCGGCCAGTTTATAGTTAACATAAGTCTCTGTGTATTTATTTGGTTCCAAATAACTGTGGGTCTCAATGGGACAGATACTTCCATTTACAGTTTGGTTAAAAGTACAATGGTCTCCTGGTATCCGTGGGGGAATGGTTCTCAGGCTTTTGTATATGCTGTAATTTGTGGTTGTTCAAATACTCCATTTAAAATGATGTACAATTGCACTTAACTTATATAGTCTTCCTGCACACATTAAATCATCTCCGGATTGGTTAAAATTTGTGTGGTAATGTTAGTTCTGTATGAATATAGGCTGGTATTGGTTATTGAAGGAATAATGGCAGAAAAGAACATGCTAAGTACACATACAGTATATTTGTTTAAGTATTTTCCATGCATGGTTTGTTGAATCTATGAATGCATAATACAAATAGGGTCAGATATATCAATGACACTTTACCCATGAATTTTCTGGAATATGTTGTGTGGAAGAATACTTTTAAAATATATTAACATGTTCTGTGATTTGTAATTATTTGACAGTGACACCCACAGGACATAGTTTCTATTCATCTATCTTCATGATTCTGTGTTATAAGATATGATAGTGTATCTCCCCTACTGACAACTCTGCCTCATGGTACAAGGTTATTTTTCTGGAATGATTACTTTTATTCTGGAAGGATGACATGGTAACCACTCTGATGACAACAACAGATGCTTTGTAATGCTGCTCAGCTCTTTAATTTCATTTTGTATAATGCTTGGGGAGGGGTTGATCCTTAAGTCTTTAAGATTATTTATCTAAAATTTTTGCAATGCTTTCAAATATCTTATCCTAACTGCCAAATGGAATTTAATCTTTGCCACCAGTTCAGAAAATCATCAGTGGGATTTGAAGCAGTAGCAGTGGTTATAGAGATACTGGCTCTACTCTAATATTGGGGGAAGTGTTGGACTGGGAGGAGGATTGTTTTGTGGTCTGAATTGTGGCAGATTGGGTATGGGAGGTAAATGTAGACTATAGGAAAAAGGAAATGGTTGTGATCTTAGAACAAGGGGAGGAGGGGAACGTATATAAAATACTGGATCAGAGGGAAAAACGAGTTTGTAAGTAAATTTTGGATCACTGAGATAGGGAGGAGGGTGAGTATACAGTGTCTCTTTAGGATCATATAGTCTTCTGGGGCCTCTGAGACACTCACAAGACTGTGGGAGAAAGGAAGTAAATATTTAAAATTAGATATTTCAAAGACAGTTATTAGCACATACATTTTCTGGGCTATGTAGAATTTTAAGATGGCCTCTAAAAGTCCCCTCTCCAAAGACATATATATGTTGGCCTGATTTTATTAGTTATGTTCTTCTAAAATAAGTTTTATGATGCTGGAGGCATAAGAAGCTTGAGATTTCATGCTGCAGCAAATGGTCTATTAACTTACAGTAAAGTTCTCTACTGGAGAGAAACATGTTCCAATAAGGCCATATGAGACCAGAGTGGCCTCTGGTTCATGGCCAGCAAAAAACCAGAATCTTCTCATGGCTATTGTATAATTTCTTGGTCTTTATCTATATTTACCCTGACCTCAATACACATATTTAAAAGTTAAAGGCGAAGATCTTAGAGAGAATACATGGTAGCTTTTCTTAGAATGGGTTACTGTGCTTACTATGTTTTCCAGTTTTATTTTTTCTGAAATTACCATATTTTATTTTCCTTTAAAGTTGAAATATAAAGAGAGAATGTTGGGGATATAATAGAACAAAGAAGAAGGAATAATATTGATCAAAATGATCCATCATGGGAAATGAGGAACAGGGACTGAGTAAATCTACCCAAATGAAATATAAAAATCCTACTTGGAAACAAGTTACTTTATGTTAATTAAAAATACAAATAAGCAAAGTTGCAATAAACAAATACTGCAATAAAGTGATGGAATTCTGTGAACTGTTGGAAGGATGACTTTTGGATGAAGAATGGAGTGTATATTCAAGGTTCCTCTTCTGCCTAGTATCACATTTGTGAACATAAAATCAAGCATATGCTATACTTGGATAAAAAAGTTGTTTTAAAAGTCCTAATTTGTGGTTATTTATGATGCAGCAATAGACAACTGCTACATGTTTCTAAGTCAAAAGTACTGAAAGTCAATCAAAGAAAATGTTTTCCTCTTTGTTCTGAGAATATAGGTCCTTGATGAAAGTTTAGATGGCATTGAAGGGAAAGAAAATATTGTGAACAAAACATATTAAACTTGGATTTATTACATCTGGTCACTGAAATAAATCCCAAGTGGAAGTAGTTTCTATAGGATTGGAAAATGTCTGTTTATTCAAGAGCTTAGTAAGTTTTAATTCCAATAAATTGCAAAACGTCATAGAGTTTGTACTTTTCTACATTTTTTAGTGTAATAGTGGTGGAATGTCTGACAGATATGCTTAATGTGACTCTATAGAATGGGAAGCTACAATACTAGGTGGTAAAAAAAAAAAAAAAAAAAAGGCCAAAGTGAGGAAGACTTGTAGTCTCTGTAAAGGCTGTGTTTGGAGTTTGTCTCTGTCATGTATAAACTGTGTGACTCTATAGTGTGTTTGAAACATCTCTGTTTCCACCTTTAGTAATAACATTCATGTATGTTTCCACATCGTGGAGTCTGCCAGATGAATTGTGAGATATTGTTAGTCATGCCTAAGGCTCTTTTCATATAGTCATTTACTGTGAATAATTTACTATTGCCTAGAATGTCTAGACAGTGCTTGCCCTTGTATAGCAATGCTGAGTACTAAGTATCATTATTTGCTATGTTAACAGCCAATTTAGCAACTTTTCTAAGGACATGAATATGTTGAAATCAGCTTTTAGGTCAGGTCAAGAAGAGTGACCTGTGCGGTTGCTGCAGTAAGGGGATAAACATATGGATTTATAATAAAATCTGCGTAAGGTCTGAGAATTGAATGTGACAGTCATCAATCTTCTGTGATTATTAAGCTAAATCAGAATTTCAAAGTAGAATTTAAAGTGGTGGAGTATCATTAGTAAATTGCAGTTTCTATGTATCAGAAAAGGCAGATAAATAATATTAAGACTAAAATAAAAGGTAACAAGAGAATATGAAGATGTGTGGTAGAGATTAATGATACTTACCAGGAAACATCCTCCAAGGACCCATAGCCCCAAGAGCAAATACAGTGTTTTCATCTTTGGGTAGCTCCTGAAAATAAGCACAATAGCTGATTATCATTCCATTCATAGACTAAATGGCATTGTTTGTGACTTTGTCTCAACATATGGTGTATGTGTAGTGCAGTGTATCTTAAAATAATGTTCACTCCCTAATCTTGGACACAGTATTATTGGGGTAGTATGGTCAGCTCATAATATTTAACTGTATAATGATGGAGCTGGTTTTCACAATTGACTTGTGAGCTGATGCTGATGGAATTCCAGATATTTGTCCATGAAGACTCCGAGCAACAGAAAGCTTTTAGTATAGCAGTCATTATCTCAAAACAGACATTTTTCACTTGTACATTTTGTTGTATAATAACAGGCTCCTTTAGAATTATGTTTGATATGATAACACTGTAACATGGTTATATGTGATAAATTTAATCATCATGACACCTAGACGATAAGGAAGACTTCTTATGATATGCAATCAAAAGACAAAGCATCATTTAGTAATAACTTACATTCAAAATTAAAGTAAGTTATGATAGTTTACAACAATGTTCAAAACTCTACTTTCTAGTCCAAATATAATCTGTCAATAACTAGGACAGAAGAAGTGTCATTCTTTAGCTCTATTTTCTTTTCAATGTCATAATGTTTATTATCCTTTTTCAGGTCAGATTTCCTGAGTTCTCCCTTCATATCGCTGTGAACAGTGATCTCTCAGCTCCCACAGTCAGCTCTGTCAATAGTGTACATATGGCAGCTAAATAGTGCAAACTTTGGAAGACTCTTAGAAATAATTATTCAATAGATATTATGAGCAAATTTGACTTAGTGTTTTTCCTAAGGTAAATTTCATATGAAGCTTAAAAAGAGAAAATCAATTGTAAATATACATGTTAGAATAATTCTTTTAAGTGTGCATCTGAGAATAGCCCATCATTATGAATCTTAAAGAGCCATAAGGTACAAGGAAGAGAAAGGGAATTGTGGACTTTGTTGGAGTGACTGTCCCAAGTGATCAACATGAATACTTTTCTGCAATTTGCAAAACATTCAAAATGTAATAAATGCTATGATTTATGGTTTCTTGTAGGTACTTATTTTCTCAGTGATGACAAAAGAATATTTTATAAACAACTCACTAGAAAGCTATCTCTGAAAGCTGCGCACAATTTAATGTCAAGTTAAAGAGTTTCATATATCCAGGTGCCTACCTTGGAGAAGCTTCTTCTCGGCTGATTAGTCTGCTGAGGACTCTGCTCAGTTATTGCTGAGTGGTGGAAGACGATGGACAGAGGCCCAGAGCTCTCAGCTCTTATATATACTGTAGAATAATTTCATTGGCAATAAACACAAGTAGGAAGACGGACTAATTTTCTTGATGCTTTACAAACAGGAATGATCCTTGTCAATTTACAGTGTGCTTCTGCATTCTTTTCATTTCCAAATCCACTCAGTTTCTCAGTGTGTGAGGCTTCCTCGGGAAGATGTACAGTGAGTCAAAATGCGCTTTTGTTTCAGGAAAAAAATGATACCTGTGGTGCACACTGTCTATTTTGTATAAAAAGCATGAATTCTTTATTCTTATATCTTTTTAAATTCAGAAACTTATTTTTACTCACATGTTTTATATAGCTTTAGTTAAACAATTTAATTATAATTAACAAGCGAAATCAGGACACTTTGTTGAAGTCCAAGTTCTTCCAGCCTGCCAAATAGAAGATCTCTTCTGTTGTAGATACACACTGCAAGAGTAAGGAAGAAACATTAATGAGGGCCAGGAAGATACACACAAAAAATTATATAACCAAATGGTCCTTCCTGTGTCTGGTAAATTATCTTTTAGAAAAGAAAAAGTATGTGTGTGTGTGAACACAATACAAATTATTAAACCAAAAATAAGACACACCAAAGAGGACAAAATTGAAGACTATTTTGATGATTTTTATATGTCATCTTTTATTATGTGTTAGTCCATTATTTCCTACTTCATCTTAAAAATAAATGTTATGGGAAAGTACAAACATTAAAAGAACAAATTCTCATGTTATCTTGGGAGAATTCAGTAACAAAATGAGATTGAGAATTAAAAACCACTGTTGAATATATTTTGCCAAATCTCTCTCTCTCTCTCTCTCTCTCTCTCTCTCTCTCTCTCTCTCACACACACACACACACACATGCACACACACACACAACACACAGAGAAACACAGGAACACACACATACATGCACAGCATACCATGATAATAACATCTATACTTTCTGAAATAAATAACTTGTCTGTTTATATAAGAATTTATATTACATTTTCACAATTTAATCTGAAATAAAGAAATTGTATTTTAATTTTGAACTTACAACTTTCTCCCCACCTGGACTCATACATTTTTCTCACCCTTATACAACATTGACTTGGTAGAAAATTTTTTCTTTATTGCTGGGGAATGATCCCAGGGTATTGTATCTGGCCCTGGACTTAATGCTTTTTGTTGATTGTTTTATTTTTTTTCATTTCTTGCTGAACATCCTCTATAGTCTTGGTGGTCCTTGAACTAACAAAGCCTTCTGAGTACATATGATTAGAGGTTTGTATCACCAAAGGAAGCTTAAGCAAAGGATTGAAAGGATGTACACTTCAGTTGTGTGTGCCCATTATAAGAGTAAGGAAAAAACAGTATTTGGCGTTTAGAAGTTCATAAAACAAGTTTATATAAATGAATGATCCTGTCTGAGTCTAGAAAATTCCCTTACAAAAGAGAACAAAAAAGTGGGAGAAAAAATATAGAACAACAACAACAACAAAATTCAAAACCAAACTACCAGAAGAGGAGTAAGTCCCAGAGCAATCTGATTATTTTACAGACCATCTTATGTTTTAGTTTCATATTTCCTACTTCACCTTAAACATAAATGTTATGTGGGATGTAAAAACATTTAAAATATGAATTCTCATGTTGTCTTATGAGAATGTAGTAATAACAATGAAATGAGAATCAAAAATCACTGTTAAATAGATTTGGGCAAAAATACACAACACACACACACACACACACACACACACACACACACACACATTCACTCACAGGGTACCACACTAATAATATCTATATTTCATGGATAAAAGACTATTCTGTATACTTAATTTGCATTTCATTTTAAGTTTTAAACTGTAATGATGAGGTTGTATAATATTTTTGAACTTCAAGTTTCTCCTCATCTGCGCTCATGCATTTTTTCTCACCCTTATACAACATTGACTTGGAATTTTCCTAGGGCATTGCAGTTGGCCTTGGACTTCATGCTTTTTGTTTGTTTGTTGTCTTTTTCAGTTCTAGCTGAACGTACTTTATAATCATGGTGGGCCTTTAACTAAAACTGTCTTCTGAATAGGTATGATTGTAGGTTTGTTCCACCAAAGAAAGCTGAGCAACAATTTGAAAAGATATACAAGAAAACCAACAAGGAAACAATTATAATACAAATAATGAGCTTACATTAAGACTGTGACAAGCACTAGTAATCTTTAGAGTAAAACCTAGAGACTTTTCTACCTAAAAGAATAAAATTAGTAAACAGTATTCAAATTAGTAATTTATCTACAAGAGAACTATTACAGAGGTTCTTTTGGTTCAAATTTTATAGTCTGTAGAGATGCATAAGAAACAAAGACACAGGGAAGACTCCTTTCATACTAAGTTAGTTCTGATAGTGGCTTATATTATCCTGATCATGTTAATATTTCAGAAAGTTCAAAATGTTCTAACTGTACCATATTGTAAATACTAGTAAGGATCAATTTTTCATCAGTCATAAACTTTTAAGAGTGGACTTCAGGAATATACAAGGACAGTGGGGTGCACACCCATTTGTGTTGCAACCAATCTCTAGGGTTCTACAAGGATCTCCCTTGCCTACACTAAACTCACGGGCCCCTCCTGTGCTACACAGAACCAATCTTCCAAGCCATATTTGAACTGAGACTCATATCCTGTATTTTTGGCCCACTCCCCTGTCTACCTGCTTTCAGTCCAAACCATTCCTAACATCTAGCCCTAATTTTGCTTGCATAACAACTCTACCCCAACATGCTCTTTCAGTATGAGATTTAGAATTCACAAAAATTCCACTTGCCCAGAACTCAGGGTAAAAATGCAAGCATAAAAAATCAAGCAAGTATCTCCTCTGCACAACCTATCAGTTCTATAGAAGTGTTTGCCAATGATAATTAGCTAGATAATTCCAGGATACAGAATTTAAACAGAGAATCATCAGCATTATCAAAAGATTCAAGATGTTTAAAAAGATGAAGAAGAAAAGCTCACGTGCTGGGGTCTTCAAGAAACACAGTAGATGACAACAGATTTTCATTAGGGTGATCCATCAGACAAGCCTTTGTCTGATTGAATATAAACTCATAACAAAGTGTATGGGTCCATTGCCTTTTGACATGATTGATTGTGCTCGTAATTTTCTTGTGTGTACCATGTGCTCTCCCCTAAAATAGCCATGGGATACTTCTCAATATTGTGGGCAATGAACTCCTCATTTATTGGGATCTGTAGTTCCTGTGCATTGACAGAAGGATGGCATCCTCCTTTACTGGGTACTTCTGGTGAATCAAATATACCTTTATTGTTTAGTTTTTGATGCAGATAATAGCGAGAATGTTAGAAGCCTGTTTTCCAACATTAGCTAGCTAACAAGGCAATTGAGAACAACTTAGCTAGATCAAATGTCTCTGTGCCTGGATTGCAATCTGGACTTTTCATGGATTATAGACAAGGATATAATTGCAGATATTTGGTTTGATAAATCAAAGTATTTTAGACGCAGAGGGACCTGGGTCACTTGCCAGTTTCTCTAGTCAGGCCTGACTGGTAATAGACTAGCCGTTACTCCCTATTAAATTCTTTAGCAATTAACACTCTGAACAAACCTCTAACCTCAATTAATGGTACTGAAATCAAGATTCAGCTATGTTTATGTTAAAATTCTAACATTTTCATAGATGATTAGAGTAACAGTTAACCAATTAACCAAGTCCAGAAAGGAACAGCTTTACACAGGAAAAGTTTAACAGATAACCAGTGATAGTGTGGCCTCACTGCCTTGACTAATAAAGTTACAAGCTTCCCTCTTTGTACTCTCTGGCTACACACAAGATAAGAAAATATATTCTAGGGCTTGGGACACTTTTCATTGTCAGCACTTGACACATAGTGCTGAAATGCCCAGTGCTCTTTGCCCATGCTTATGTGTTGTCACAGTCAATGGCTATGCTTCTTATGATTTACTCAAGGAATGCATTGTGACCCTGAGAAATAGCTTGTAACTTTTTTTTAATGCCTGAAGCTTGTTGTTAAATATGTACATAACTGAACAGAATGAAAAGAAGAATTGGAAAGAGAGAATTGGAACTAAAAAGGAGAGCAAGAAATTAAAAGAGCATGACTCTCAGATCATGTTTGTCTAGTTAGGAAGCTTTCCCTAAGTCCTAGCTGCTCTGAGGCATCCTTTTTGCTACCCTAGGAATTGTACTGGGTGGTGGGCTCACAGGCCACAATACACAGGGAAGCCCAAGGACACAAAGTAGGCTGATGGAAAGTACAAAGACAACTCAGTATTTGAGAGAAGCATTCAATAAAAGGTAGGAATGCTGAAGAGGTCTGAAGCTGAAATGAAGAAGGAACTGAAAAACCCAGAAATCCAATGAAAGATCTCACGCTTTACAAGTAGAAAGCATTAAGCAGAAAATCAAGTATCAGGACATAAATATAATGTAGAGAATTTTAACCAAATTATTTATATATATATATGTATATATATACATATATATATATATATATATTTAAATTACAGAAAAGGAATGGACAGGAATTGGGGGACATCATGAAAAGACTCAGAAGTATAAGGATAGAAGAGGGAGAGAATCCTACAAAACTGCTATAGACCGTATCTTCAACCAAATCTTAGGAGAAAACTTCCCCAAACTAAGAATGTCACCATAAAGATGCAAGAATCCCACAAAACATGAATTAGAGAAGTCTAGATAAGAAATGTTTCTTTTTTATTATTTTATTTTATTTTTATATTAAATATTGATCCCAGTTCCCTCTTTCTCCCTCCCTCCTTCCCTCTCTCCCAACCTCATAAGCACTCTGACCACCCTCCTCTCCTACATCCTGCCGCCCTAACTCCATATGTAGGATGATGCCCTCCAGGAGGGGTCATCTAAATCTATCAAGTCATTTGGAGTAGGGACTAGGACTTTTCTCCTGTCTCTAGGTTAAGGGAGTATCCCTCCATGGGGGATGTTTTGTGCACCAGGAATACATCCTGGTTCTACTGTTTGAGGTCCCTTAGATTGCTCAGTCCTTCTAGCTGAGATCCATGTTCAGAGGGTCTGAGTCCGTCACATGCTGGATTCCCAGCTATCAGTCTGGGGGTCCATTATCTCCTCCTTGTTCAGGTAAGCAGTCGCTATGTGTTTCTGCAGCCAGGCCTTGTCCTCCCTCTCTGTATCTGGATTCAAGTTGGCTCAGTGTTTAGTGGTGGGTGTTTGCATCTGTTTCCATAAGCTACTAGATGATCGTGGATAAGTTAGTCATTGATTTCATTATCAGGGAAGGGCATTTATGGTAGCGTTTCTACTGTTGCTCAAATTGTTAGTTGGAGTCAGTCTTGTAGGTCTCTTGACTTTTCTTTAGGTTCAGTTTTCTCTTCAAAACAATAATGGCTCCCTCCTTTAGGTCCTCTCTCTCCCTCTTCTGTCATCTATTCTTACCCTGACTCAATCTTCCTAGTCGCACATGCTTTCCTCTCCTCCCCTTCTCTTAGTTCTCTCTCCACTCACTGCCCCCCCCTACTCCTCATGTGCTCTGGATTAATTGTCCCTTCCCCCTTCTGTGAGGGACCTTATATGAATCTCTTATAATCCTCCTTGTATCCTAGTTTTTCTGGCGGTGTGAATTATAGGCTGGTGATCCTTTGCTCTAGGTCTAAAATCCATACATGAGCGAGTACATACCATGTTCTCCTTTTTATGACCAGGTTACCTCATTCAGGATGGCTTTTTCAAGTTCCAACCACTTGTCTGCGAATTTCAAGATTCCATTATTTTTTTTTCTGCAGAGTAGTATTCCATTGTGTAGATATGCCACATCTTCTTTATCCGTTCTGTAGTTGAGAGGCATCTAGGTTGTTTCCAGGTTCTTGCTATTACAAATAATGCTGCTATGAACATAGTTGAGCACATGTCTTTGTTGCATGGATGTGGATCATTTGGGTATATGCCTAATAGGGGGGTTGCTGAGTCCCATGGTAGACTGATTCCCATTTTCCTGAGGAACCGCCATACGCCATACTGATTTCCAAAATGGCTGTATAAGTGAGCACTCCCACCAGCAGTGGAGAAGTGTTCCCCTTTCTTCACATCCTTTCTAGCATAAGTTGTTATTGGTGTTCTTACTTTTAACCATTATGCTAGGAGTAAGATGGTATCTCAAAGTTGTTTTGATATGCATTTCTGTGATAGCTAAGGATATTGAGCACTTTAAGTGTCTTTCAGCCTTTTTTGACTTCCTCTATTGAGAGTTGTCTACTCAGTTCTGTACCCCATTTTCTAATAGGGTTATTTGGTGTTTTGTTAACTGGTTTCTTGAGTTCTTTGTATATTTTAGAGATCAACCCTCTGTTAGATGTAGGATTAGTGAAGATCTATTCTCAATCTGTGGGCTGCCATTTGGTCTTGTCAACTGTGTTCTTTGCCTTACAGAAGATTTTAAATTTGAGGAGGTCCCACTTATTAATTGTTGATCTCAGTGTCTGTGCTACTGGAGTTATGTTCAGGAAGCAGTTTCCTGTACCAATTTGTTCAAGGGTCCCTCCCACTTTCTCTTCTAAGAGGTTCAGTGTGGTTGGATTTATGTTGAGGTCTTTGATCCATTTGGACTTGAGTTTTGTCCATGGTGATAGACACAGGTCTATTTGCAGTCTTCTACACACCTTCATCCAGTTGTGACACTACCATTTGTTGAAGGTGCTTTCCTCCTCCCATTGTATACTTTTAGCTGTTTTGTCAAAAAATCAGATGTTTGTAGGTGTGTAGGTTAATATCAGGATTTTTGAATCTATTTCATTGGGGATATTTCTCTGATTTCTTTCTCAGCCCCTTTATCAGTTGTATATAGTAGGGTTCCTGATTCTTTTTGAGTTTATCTTGTATCCTACTAGTTTGATTATGGGGTTTATTAGCTGTAGGGGTGCCCTGGTAGAGTTTTTTTGGGTCACTTATGTAAACTATTATAGCATCTGCAAGTAAAGACAGTTTGACATCTTTCTATCCAATTTGTATCCCCTTAATACCCTTTTGTTGTCTTATTGCTTTATCTAGAACTTGAAGTACAATATTGAGGAGATATGGAGAGAAGACAGTCTTGTCTTGTTCCTGATTTTAGAGGAATTTTCTTAAGTTTCTTTCCATTCAGTTTGATGTTGGCTGTGGGTTTACTGTATATTGCTTTTATTGTGGTTAGGTATGTTCCTTTTATTCCTGATACCTCCAAGACCTTTATCATGAAAGGGTGTTGAATTTTGTTGAAGGCTTTTTCAGCATCTAGAGAGATGATCATGTGGTTTTTCTTTTTCAGTTTGTTTGTATGGTGGATCACATTAATATTCATATGTTAAACATCCCTGCATGCCAGGGATGAAGCCTACTTGGTCATGGTGGATGGTTTCTCTGATGTATTCTTGGATTCCATTTGCCAGTGTTTTATTGAGTGTTTTTGCATCAATGTTCATGAGGGATATAGGTCTGTTGTTTCTTTCTTTGTTGTGTATTTGTGTTAGTTGGGTATCAATGTAATTGTGACCTCATAAAAAGAGTTTGGTAACGAATCTTCTGCTTCTATTGTGTGGAACAATTTGAGGAGTATTGGTATTAGGTCTTCCTTGAATATTTGGTAGAATATTTGGTAGAATTCCGCACTGAAGCCATCTGGCGCTGGGCTTTTTTTGGATGGAAGGCTTTTGATAACTGCTTCTGTTTCATTAGGGGTTAAATGTCTATTTAAGTTGTTTGTTCTTGATTTAATTTGTGGAAGTGATACTTATCCAGAAATTTGTTCATTTCCTTTGAATTTTCAAATTTTGTGGAGTACAGGTTTTCAAAGTATGACCTGAAAATTGTCTGGATTTCCTCAGTGTCTTTTGTTATGTCCTCCTTTTTGTTTCTGATTTTATTAATTTGCATGTTCTCTCTCTGATTTTTGGTTAGTTTGGATAAAGGTTTGTCTATCTTGTTGATTTTCTCAAAAATTCAACTCTTGTTGCATTGATTTTTTTATATTGTTTTCCTGGTTTCTATTTTATTGGTTTCAGTCCTCATATAGATTATTTTGTGGTTGTGTTCCTCCAGGGTGAGTTTGCTTCATTTTGTTCTAAGGCTTTCAGTTGTGCTGTTAATTCTTTAATGTGACTATCCTCTGTTTTCTTCATATGGACACTTAGTGTAATGAACTTCCCTAGCAGCACTGCTTTCAAGGTGTTCCATAAGTTCAGGTATGTTGTGTCCTCATTCTCGCTAATTTTTTAGAAGTTCTTAATTTCTTTCTTTATTTCTTCTTTGACCCAGGTATGGTGCAATTGTTCATTGTTCAGTTTCTATGAGTTTGTAGGGTTTCTGTGATTTAAGTTGTTGTTGAATTCAAGCTTTAAAGCATGGTGGTCTGATAAGATACAGGGGACTATACCAATTTTTTGTATCTTTGAGTTTTGTTATGTCACCTAGTATGTGGTCGATTTTAGAGAAGGTTACATGTGGAGCAGAGAAGAAGGTATATGCTTTTGTGTTTGGATGTTCTATAGATGTCTGTTAAACCCAATTGAGACATAACTTCTGTAAGTTCTTTTGTTTCTTTGTTGAGTTTCTGACTGTGTGAAGTTTTATGTGATCTTTGAGTTTAATTGTGTTTCTTTTACGAATGTGTGTGCCTTTGTATTTGGGGCATAGATGTTCAGAATTGAGACTTTGTGCTGATGGATTTCTCCTGTGATGAATATGAAATGACTATCTTCATCTCTTTTGATTGATTGTGGTTTGAAGTCTAACTTGTAAGATATTAGGATAGTCATACCTGCTTGCTTCTTGGGTCCATTTGATTGGAAGATCTTTTCCAAGCCCTTTACCCTGAGGTAATGTCTGTCTTTGAAGCTTAGATGTGTTTCTTGTGTGCAGCAAAAGGATGGATTCTGTCTTTGTATCCATTCTGTTAGCCTGTGTCTTTTTATAGGTGAGTTAAGACTATTAATGTTTAGGGAAAGTAATGACCATAGATTGTTAATGCTTGTTGGTTTTAGATTTGTTGTTGGCGCTAGTATTGGGAATAGATTTGCCCTGCTTTATTTTTGGGTTCTGGGTAAATGGGATTATTTATTGCTTATGTCTTTGTAAGCATGGTTAACTTCCTTGGGTTGGAGTTTTTCTTCCAGATATTTCTGTAGGGCTGGATTTGTAGATACGTATCATGAAAATCTGGCTTTGTCATTAAATATCTTGTTTTCTCTATCTATATTGAATGAGAGTTTTTCTGGACTATGGGTCCTCTGACAGTGGAACCAGGATGCATCCCTGGTGCAAGAAAGGACTTTGGGAATACGTTACCCATATAGAGATACTCCCTTAGTCTAGAGATAGGAGGGAGAGCCTAGACCCTATTCCAAATGACTTGACAGATTTTGATGATTCCTCCTGGAAGGTCTCAGCCTCCCTGGGCAGTGGGTGGGGAATGGGATGCCAGGGGGAGTCAGAGGGCATGCATAGGAGGATGGGAGGGAGAGGGAACTAGGATAGATATGTAAAGTAACAACAATAATAAAAAAGAGGTTTCCTGCATAATGTAATGTACCTTCCCATAGAGCAACCTGATGTTTTACCTCCTTTCTAACATCCTCAGTCTTAAGAAAGTTCCTTCCTGACTCTAGAGAAATGTCCAGATTCCTACAAGGATGACCCCACCTAACAATCTGAGCAACAGTGGAAGGCTACCTTAAATGCTCTTCCCTGATAATGAGATTGAAGACTAACTTATGTGCTATCCAGAGCCCTCATCTAGTAGCTGATGGAAACAAAAGCAGTAGACACCCATAGCTAAACACTGAGCCAAACTCCTGGAATCCAGTTGTAGACAGGGAGGAGTGATGAGCGAAGGGGTCAAGACCAGGCTGGAGAAACCCATAGAGACTGCTTTCTAAGTGGATATTATTATAGTTTATGTCACCAAACCATGCTGAGCAAGGATTTTTAATGATTTAAAAGTGAAGCAACAACCAAAAATAAAACTATATTATTGCAAGTAATAAGCACACATTCATAGCTATTACAACCACTAGTAGTCTGTTGAGTAAACCTTGTGACATTTCTATCTAAATGACTGACAATAGTAAACAGTATTCATATTGGCAACGTGTATACAGGGGAAATATTACAAATGTTCTTTTGATTCAGTTTTTATAAGCTGTAGTGGCAAATAAGATACAAAGACATAGGGAAGACCCCTTTCATGCCAAGTTAGTTGTGATAGTGGCTCATATTATCCTGATCATGTTGATATTTCATAAAGTTTGAAATGTCCTAAATTGTGGTATATTGGAAAGGATAGTAAGGATCAATTTTTCATCAGTCATACACTTCCAAGAGTTGGCCATGCAAATATACAAAGATGGGGTGCCCACCCATCTTTGTCGTAACCAATCTCTCAGCTTCTGTAAGGACTTACCTTGCCCACACCAAACTCACAGGTCCTGCCTTTGCCATATGCAACCTCTCTTCCAAGCCAGATTTGAACTGGAACACACATTCTGTATTTCCAGCCCATTATCCCATCCCCTTGCTGTTAGCCTAAGCCATTCCTAACCTCTAGGCCAAACTCACTTGTACATCATCTCCTTTACCCAGCATGCTCTTTCTATATGTTTAGAATTCACAAAAAAGTACACAAGCCCAGATCTTATTGCAGAAGTACAAACATTATGAAAAATCAAGCTAATATCACCTATGGAAAACCTATAAGTCTTGTGGCAATTTTTGTTTGATAGTTACCTAGATGAACTTCAGGATACAGTATTTAAATGGAGAATCATAGCATCATCAAAAGATTCAAGACGTTAAAAAAGATACAAAGGAACAGCTCAGTGAAATCAAGAACAAAGAACTTAAGAAGAAGAAAAGCTCAGTGAAGCTCAAGAAAACACCAACATAAGGCTGATGGGAAAGACAAATGCTATTCAGTAATAGAGGGAAGCATTCAATGAAAAGATAGCAACACTGAGAAGACTCAATGAAATGAAGGTAGAATTGAAAAATTCAGCAATCTAATGAAAACAATCTAATGAGACAGGCCTTGGTCCTGCCTCAACTTGGTATGCTAGACATTGTTGACTCCCTAAGGAAGGCCCCAAGCAAGGCCTTACCCCCACTGAGGGATAGAAGGGGGTGGGAAGTGAGGGAGGTGAAGTGGGGAGAAGTAAAGTCAGGGGGAACTGGGGTTGGTATGTAAAATGAAAAATAAATTTTTAAATAAAAAATCTACAGCAAATGAACATACAGAAAATGTGAGTCACCATGAGAAGATTGAACCTCATAATTATAGATATAGGTGAGGGAGAAAAATCCCATGTCACTGCCATATACCATATCTTCAATCAGACATAGAAGGAAATTTCTACAATCTAAGAAAATTCACACCCATACAGATGCAAGAAGCACAGTGATCATGAAATAGAAAAGTCTACGAAAGAAATCTCACTTGGCATGTCATAATTAAAACAGTAACATAACTGTGAGATCTTGTGAATTTGGACATTTCTTGGGGCTTCCTAAAGTTTTTGAGTTGTTTTCTTGCTGAGCTTAAACAGGTTGCTGGCAGGATGTAACGTATCACCTTCCAGTAGAGCAACCTGATGTTTTATCTGCTCTCTAACATCTTCAGTCTTAAGAAACTTCCTTCCAAGGTGGAAGATTTTAAGCTTGAAGGAAACTGCTACATAACAGTTATTGTCATATCATGTGCTACTAACTGTCAGCATGTTTCAGCCACTTGACAGTGTCATTTCCCCTGAGGGCCTATTGAGATGTCCAGCTCTTAGAGCATAAAGAAAATTGAAGGCATGTATTAGAAATTCCTGGTTTAAACTTATATAGTGTCAACTTCACATTTCATGTCATATTTCACCAGTAAAGTGATCAAGAGAGTTGCATCTCCATGGCTGACAATGGTATGATGGAAGACATCTGTAGAGGTAGAGAGGTTATGTAAGTTATCCAGCAGTGTATGGCAGTGAACATTTAAAATGTGTGCTGTGTAAGGGAGGTGCAACTGGATAATTAGACTCTCTATTGCAGGTTGGTTGTGACAAGCCAAGAGGACCATCTTCCTCATCCTCCTTGGATAAGGACTGACAAGGAATCAAGTCAACAGCTTTCACATGAAAGGAGCCTATTTCTTAATGAGGAAACTATTGTGTTTGAAACATCCCCTGGGATGTTTTTTACAAAATGTAGCTATTTACATGAGTCTTCACTGAGGAAATATGCACAGTGCTGGATCTTAGGGGATGTAAATTCTATTTTCTTTAAGGATGTGGCTATGTTCCAGTGAATGAGTCCATGCCATGGAGTATAGGGACCATACAAATAAGACTTAGTGTGGAGGAGCATGGCCTTCTCCCGTCATGGCTTGTGCCTGTCCCCTCATATCCATCTACTCTGAAAAGGGAGTCATCTGGCAAAAATGCCACTTTGCCAGCTGTGTTGCCTGATATTTTGAACTTTGTTCACACAACTTGAGGAAAAACAATAGACAGCCCAGACCAGTGCTGAGACATGGGGTACTGGCAGAGCTGTGGCTCGAATTCCCAGAGTCTGAGGTGGTCGGACCCACTGTTCTGGCTAGGATGCCTTTGGAAATATGTGCCAGAGAGGACACATGTTTGCACCAACCAAAGCCTGGTGTTGTTGGCAATGCAGAGTGAACACAACCCAAAAGCGCTATGCCATATGTTCTGCCCTAGCTGCCTCAGCCTTACCTGCTTTGGTGATGAAAGGTCATCATATTGAGGAAGTTCCTGAACTCCCTTTGGTGGTTGAAGATAAGGTTGAAGGTTACAAGAAGACTAAGGAGGCTGTTCAGCTGCTTAAGAAACTTAAAGCTTGGAATGACATAAAAAATGTCTACGCCTTTCAGAGGATGAGAGCAGGCAAGGGCAAAATGAGAAACTGGAGATGTATCCAGCGCAGGGGACCCTGCATCATCTATAATGAAGATAATGGTATCATCAAGGCCTTCAGAAACATCCCTGGTATTACTCTGCTTAATGTAAGCAAGATGAACACTTTGAAACTTGCTCCTGGTGGACATGTGGGACATTTTTGCATTTGGACTGAGAGTGCCTTCTGAAAGTTAGATGAGTTGTATGGCACTTGGTGTAAGGCGCTTCCCTCAAGAGTAACTGTAACCTTCCCATGCACAAGATGATGAACACAGGCCTTAGCAGAATTTTGAAAAGCCCAGAGATCCAAAGATCCCTCTGAGTACCACACAAGAAGATTCATGGTAAAGTCTTGAAGAAGAAAATTCCTCTAAAGAACCTGAGAACATGTTGAAGCTAAACCCTTATGCAAAGACTATACCCAGGAATACCATTCTTTGCCAGGTCAGAAATCACAAACTCTGGGTGAAGAAACTAGAAGCAGCAGCAGCAGCAGCACTGGCAGCCAAGTCAGAGAAAAGGGCAGCAGACAAGAAGCCTGCAGAGAGTAAGAAAGAAAAGAAGCCTGTGGATGTCAAGAAGATGAAGAATCCTGTAGGGAAAAGATGCTGCAATTACCAAGAAACCAGCAGCTGGGAAGAAACCAGCAGAGAAGAAACCTACCACTCAAGAGAAAAAGCCTGCTGCTTAAATCTGTTTCATTCCATAGAACAAATAGAGTCTATTTGAATAAAAATGTGATCAAAGATTCAGTGAAAAAAAGGGACAGTGTGTTATTAAAAAAATAAAAAGGTAAAGAGGACATAAAGTTGGAAAGAGAATGGAAAGGGTAGATTTTAGGAGAATTTATTGAGAGTAGTTGGTGATGAACATGGTCTCTGTTGGCAGTACAGACCAGAGACATTAACACAGCCCTCTTCTATACCACATGCCATGGACATCAACATTGCTTCAGGTAGAGATTGACAATGGATAACTGAGCGGAGTTTCGAGGTAATATCAACAGGGTCTGTGTCTGCAGCAGGATCCTGGACCTGGACATGGTCCCCAGTGGTATCATTGGCCAGAAATATAAACATAGCCTCAGGTAACAAACAGTAGGTCCCACACATTGATATAGCCTCCAGAGTTACTTCTGTCCTCAGACACTGACATGGTTCAGTCTAACTCCACAAGTACTCACCACTTTGTTCTTTCATGCTTTGCACCAATCCATAGAATTTTCTTTTGTAACAGTGGAATTGGGAAGTGTATGTGGGGCATTCGTAGTTACTGCTCTCATGAAGTTGGGACTCTGGCTTCATAAGGGCAGGTCTAGCTGTCATTAATTGTCTCTTGGCCACTAGAACAGCCCATGTAGACATCATGGTAAATTCTCAATCAGTTGTCCATAAAATTAGAGAGTTTAGAGCTCATGTAGAGAATTATTTTTACATGTTTGGTTTCATGGCAATCTGAGTTCTCTTTCCCAAATTCAGCTCTTTAGTCAAAATTAAGAGTTATCATGTTGCAATGAATCCCTTTGCTTTGTAATTATAATAAAATTCTTTTCCTTAAATTTTCAAACAGTAGAGACAATACCCAGTCATTTTTTTTATTATTACTGGTGTCTGAAGCCACCTACTGTCATTTTATTATGTTTGAAAATATCACATTTTTATTTTCTTAGAAATAAAATTTAAAGTTTATGTGAACAGTTGGTTATAAGTACAATTATGTCCTAGTAACCTTGACGGAATATTTCTAGGGCTTTTGTGCATGCTATTATTTGTGTATGTTCAATTACTTCATATAAAATGATTAACAGTTTGCACTTAACTTATGCAGTCTTCCTGAATACATTAAATCATTCAGATTGGCTATAATTCACATGATAATATGAATGTTGTATGAATATAGCTGGTTTCATATACATGTATACATGTACACATGCTCAGTACACATACAATATTTTTGTTTGAGTGTTTCCCATGCAAGGTTGGTTTAATCTGTGAATGCATAATCCACCTGAGTTCAAATATAATGATGACACATTAAACATGAATTTCTGGGAACATACTAGCATGTTCTTTTTATTTGTAATTGTTTGACAATGACAATCAAGAGGAATCTTATCAATTCATCTATCCTTATGATTCTATGTTACAAACTCTGTTATTGTATTTCCCCCAAAAGCTACTTTGCCTCATGGTACAAGATTAGTTTTCTGAAATGATTACTTTTATTCGAGTAATAAAGTATATTGTTCAGTAATTGCTCTGATGAAAATAATAAATGCTTTGTAATGCTGTTTAGTACTTTATTTTCATTTTGTATAATGCTTGGGAAGGGGTTGTTCCTTAACACTTTATGGAGTATTTATACTCAAATTTCCCAGTGCTTTGGAATACCTCAACCTGGCTGCCAAAGGAAATTTAATTTTTGCCACCAACTCAGTGAATCATCTGTGGATTTGAGGTAATAGTCATGTTTATGGAGATATTGACACTAATGTATTGGGGGAGGAGGCAGAGTGTGAGGAGGATTGGTGGAGGTTTGTGTTGTAGAGGTCTTCAAAGGTAAGGAGATAGGAACACTATAACTGGAGGAGGCTGAAGGATTACTTCTTCTTGACCTGAAGGATTAAAGGCAGTTGTATCAATTCTTACAGTAGGGCCTGTTCCAACTAATTCTGGATCAATGGGATGGGAAGGAGTGTACAGTGGTCAGCCTCTGGGGCCTCTGTGACACTCACCAGACTGTGAGAGAAAGGAAGTCAACAATTATAAACTAGATATTTCAGATGATTATCAGCATATACACTTTCTGTGCCAGGTAGAATTTTAAGATGGCCCCTAAAAGTCCCACTCATCAAATACATTTGCTGGCCTGATTTTATCAGCTATGTTCTTCTAAAATACATTCTATAATTATGGAGACAGAAAAAAGATCAAGATTTCATGCTGCAGCAAATGATCTATTGACTTAACAATAATTTTTCTCTCCTGGAGAGAAACATATGGCAATATGGCCATGTGTGATCAGAGTAGCTTCTGACTCATGGCCAGCAAAAAAATAGAGACTCACCTCATGGCTATTTTCCAGTTTCTCAGCCTTTAGTCATATTTAGCCTGATCTCAATACATACATTTAAGAGTTAGGAGCTAGGATCTAAGAGAGAGAATACATGCTATTTGTTTTCTGAGCATGGGTTGCCGTGTTTTCAAAATTTTCTAGTTTCAGTTTTTTGAAATTTTCATATTTTATTTTCCTTTAAAGATGGAAAAAAACTTTAAAGGAGAATGAAAGGAAATATAATAGAAGCAAGAGGAATAATACTGACAAAAAGGGTCCAATGTGGAAAAGCTGATCAGGGATCTGGGTAATGGGAAAAATAAATGAAAATGCCACATGGACATCAGTTAGCTTATATTAATTAAAATAACAATGAACAAAGTTGAGGCCAATCATTGCTGTAGTAAAGTGATGAAATTTTGTGAACCGTGGAAAGGATGCCTTGCAATGAAAATGGATCAGATCTTCAGGATTCCTCTTCTGTCCTGTGAACCACTTGAGAGGAGAACACAGCTAAGTGCCAAATGTACTCTATGCTTTGATGAACAGGGTTTTCTTTCTTTCTTAAGTCCTAATTTGTGTTTATTTATTATACAGCAATAGAAAATGTTTTGTTTCCTAGTAAAAAATCATGAAATTCAAGAAAATATTTGACTCTTTGTTTTGAACATACAGGTCCTTAATGAAAGCTAAGATGGTGTTAAAGGGAAAGAAAATGCCATGAATGGAATTCTTAAGATTGGCTGTTATTAGACCTGGCCAGGGACATCAATCCCAAATGGAAGCAGTTGCCCTACAGTGTCTATTTCATTCAAGATCTTAGGGTTGTTCTTGATTTTATTTCCAATATACTGTAAAACATGTCATAGAGTTTGTACTTTGACATTTGTTAGCATAGCAGTGATGGAAGGTACAGATATGTTTAATGTGACTCCATAGAATGGGAAGCTACAATACAAGATGGTCAAAACAGACCAAAGTGAGAGTCTCTGTAGTGTAAAAGCTGTAGTTGAAGTCCTGCCTCTTTTATGTACAGACTGTGTGACTCTATAGAATGGTAGAAAGAACTATATATCCACCTTTGGAAAAGGATGCTTATACATGTTTCCATATCCTGGAATATGTCATATTACTTATGAGATGTTAGTCATGCCTATGACCCTTTTCATAAAGTCATTTTCTGTGAACAATTTACTATTGCCCAGAATGTCTAGGCAGTGCTTGCCTTTGAAGAGCACGTGTTGAGAACTAAGTACTATTATTTGCTGTGTTAAAGGCTACCTTAAATGCCCTTCTCCAGTAATAAGATTGATAACTAACCTATCTGTCATCATAGAACCCTCATCTAGTAGCTGTTGGAAAGAGAAGCAGACATCCACAGCTAAACACTGAGCCGAACTCCTGGAATCCAGATGCAGAGAGGGAGGAGTGATAAGAACATGGGGAAGAGACCATGCTGCAGAAAACTTCAGAGACAGCTGACCTACACAAGGAGGAGCTAATAGACCCCTGGATAGATAGCAGAGAAACCAGCATTTTACTGACCCAGACCCCCTGAACATGGGCCTCAGCTAGAAGGCCTGGGCAGTCTAAGGGATCTCTGACAGTGGAACCAGTATGTATCCCTGGTTCAGGGAAGGACTTTGAGAGCACATTCCCCATGGAGGGATACTCCCTTAACCTAGAATCAGGAGTTTGTGCCTAGTCCCTGCTCCAAATGACTTGACAGATCTTGTTGATCCCTCCTGGAAGGCATCATCCTCCCTGTGGAGTGGGGGTGTGTGAATGGGATGCCAGGGGGACTAGGGGGGGGTGTGGAGGGGAGGGAGAGGGAACTGGGATCAATATGTGAAGTAAGAAAAAAAAGCCAGTTTAAGCCAGTTTAGTGACTTTACTAAGTAAACGGATATGTTGAAAGTCAGCTTTATCTTCAGGTCAAGAAGAGCTACCAGTGCAGTCGGTGGAGTATGGCAGCACACTGGATTTATCTATATAAAATACATGCTATAGGTCTGAGAATTGAATATATCAATCCTCAGCCTTAGGTGACTATTAAAATAAACCATAATTTAAAATGGGAATTCAAAATAGTAGAGTGTCATTTCCTCAATAATTTACAGCTCCCATATATTAGGAAAGGCAGATAATATTAAAAGTTAACATGACAATATAGTGGTGGTGATTAATAATACTCACCAGGAAACCTCCACCAAGAAACCAAAGGCCCAAGACCAAATACAGTAGTTTCATCTTTTCTAGCTCCTGAAAGTAAGCACAATGGGTGGTTAGAATTCATTTTAAAAACAGAACAGCATTATTTGTGACTTGTCTCAATACATACTGCATATGTAATGCAGTGTATATTAAAATATTTTTTTCTGTGCTTATTTTGGACTCAGTGGGGTAGCATGGTCAATAACATTTGACTGGATAATAATGGAGCTGGTTTTTACATTTGACTTGTGAGTTGATGCTGGCAAGAATGACAAATATTATTCCTTGAAAACTCTGAGAAACAGAAGTTTTCCAAAGTACAGCTTTTGGCTTTGCAGCAATTATTTCAAAATGAATACATTTTTCTAAAATAATAGGATTTTGTAGATTTGTGTTTGATATATACCGCTTTAACTTGATCATGACTAGGATAGATAAAAAACAATCATTCTTTAGCTCTATTTTCTTCTCAGTGTCTAAAGTTTGTGATCCCTTTCTGGAGCCAGATTTCCTGAGTTCTCCCTTCATATCACTGTGCACAGTGACCTCTCAACTTCCACAGTCAGCTCTGTTAATAGTGTACATATGACAGCTGGACAGTGCAAACCTTAAAAGGATCTTAGGAACAATTTTTCACTAGATATTATGAACATATGCAATGTATTCTGTCTTCCTAAATTACATTTAACATGAAGCTTAAAAATAAAAACAATTCATTGTAAATATATATGTTAGAATAATTCTCTTTCAGAGTCCATCTGAGAGTATCCCATCATGAATGTTAAAGAATCATAAGGTACAAGGAGGAGAAAGGGAATTCTAGACTTTGGTGAATGGACTCACTGTCCCAAATGATCAATGTGAATACCTTTCAGTGAATTGTGGTTTCTTGTAGACACTTATTCTCTCAAAGGTGAAAAAAGAATTATCTCATAAACAACCAACTAAAATGCTATCTCTGAAAGCTGTGCACGATTTTAATGTCAAGTTAAAGAGTTTCATATCTCCTGGTGCCTACCTTGGAGAAACTTCTCAGCTGATTAGTCTGCTGGAAAGGAGGACTCTGCTCAGTTATTTCTGAGTGGTGGAAGATGAAGACAAAGGCCCAGAACTCTCAGCTCTTATATATACTGTAGTATAATTTCATTGGCAATAAAAGAAATGCAAGGAGGAAGATAAAACAACTTTGCTTGATGCTTTACAGACAGGAATGATCTTTGCCAATTAGATGGTGTGTTTCTGTGTTGTTTTCATTTCCAAATCTACTTAGCTTCTCAGTGTGTGAGACTTTGTCAGGAAGATATACAGTGAGTCAAAATGTGCTTTCATTTCAGAACAATAAGTGGACCTGTGGTGCACACTGTCCATTTATTTTGGAGAAAAAAAAACATGAATTGTTTGTCTTGATATTTTTAATTAACTTATTTATATTGTATAATCCAAAAGTTTTATATAGCTTTAGTTTAAAAATAAAATTAACTTAAATAAGTGAAACAAAACACAATGTTGACACCCAGGGCTTTCTAGCCTGCCAAATTCAAGTGCTCTCCAGTTGTGTGTACACAGTGAACTAATAAGCAACAAATAACAATGGGAACTGTGAAGGTTCGTAAAACATGTTTGCCTAATTGAAGGATCCTTCCTGGGTCTAGTAAATTGTCTTTATGAAAAAGAAAAAAGGAAAAAAAAGGAGTAGAAAGAAAAAAGAATAAGCCAAAACCAAAACCAGACAACCCAAAGAGGACAAACTCTGAGTATCTGATTATTTTTATAGGCCATCTTATATCATGTGTTAGTTTAATATTTCCTACTTTGGCTTAAAGGTAAATGTTATGAGGGAAGCACAAATATTTAAAAAAATGAATTCTCATGTTATCTTGAGGATGTTAAATAACAATCACTGTTGGATAGATTTTGCTAAATAATACACACACACACACACACACACAAGGTATCACACTAATAATATATATATATATATACATATATTTTTATGTTTTAAACTATAATAATGAGGTTGTATAATTATTTTGAACTTGTAAGTTTCTTCACATCTACACTCATGAAATTTTTCTTACCCTTATACAACATTGACTTGGTACAACAATTTTTTTTTAGTGCTATGTAATGATCCCAGGGCATTGTATGTGGCCCTGTACTTACAGATTTTTTTGTTTTGTTTTCTTTTTCTTGTTCTTCTTGTTCTTGTTGTTGTTGTTGTTGTTGTTCTTCTTCTTCTTCTTCTTTTTCCTTTCAGTTCTTGCTGAATATCCTCTATAGTCATGGTGGGCCTTTACCTAAGATTGCATTCTGAGTAGGTATGATTGTAGGTTTGTGCTACAAAAGAAAGATGAGCAACAATTTGAAAGAATATACAAGAAAACAAACAATGAAAGAATGTATAATACAAATAATGAGCTTACATTAAGACCATGACAAGCACTAGTAATTTTTAGAGTAAAACCTAGAGACTTTTCTACCTAAAAGGATAAAACTAGTAAACAGTATTCAAATTGGCAATTTATCTACAAGAGAACTATTACAGAGGTTTTTAAATTCAAATTTTATAATCTGTAGAGACATCTAAGGAACAAAGATACAGGGAAGACTTATTTCATACTGTTAGTTCTGATAGTAACTCATACTATCGTGATCATGTTGATATTTCAGAAAGTTCAAAATGTTCCAAATCGTACCATATTGGAAAGAATAGTAATTTTTCATCAGTCATAAACTTCCAAACATGGACTTCAGGAATGTACAGGGATGATGGGGAGCCCTCCCGATCAATCTCTAGGCTTCTGCAAGGATTTCTCTTGCCCACACCAAACTCATAGGCCCCTCCTGTGCTGCATGCAACCCTCTCCCAATCCAGACTTGAACTGGAACACACATCCTGTATTTCTGGCCCACTCTCCTTTCCACCTGCTTTCAGCCAAAGCCCAACTCACCTTGTACAACATGTCTTCTACTCCAACTCTTTCAATGTGGGATTTAGGATTCACAAAAATTCCACATGCCCAGAACTCATGGCAAAAATGTAAACATGAAAAATCTAGCTGGTATCTCCTCTGAACAACCTATCAGTCTTATAGAAATGCTTGCCAGTGATAATTAGGTAGGTTCTTTTTCTTTAAGGATACAGCCTTTTGTAGCTTGAACATGCACTAGTGTATAAGCCACACTATGTAGTGGTTTATTAAAAAAAAAAAAAAAAACAAGAGTATATGAAGTTGGGCAGGTAGAAAGAAGAGGGTGTATTTAGGAGATTTTATGGAGAGTAGTAGGTATAGACTAGGGATAGCATGACATCCATCTTCCAAAGCATAAGCTATGGTCATCAAATTGGCTTCAGGTAGCAACACAGACAATGGACAACTACCTGGACTTCCATGGTAATGTGGTCAAGACATCAACACATCTTCTGGCTAGAGCAGGACTCTGGGCCCAGACATGTCTCTTGTTAGCAGTAAGGGCCAGAGACATAAACATGGCCTCAGGTGGCAATAGGCAATGCACACTGATACAGACTCCAGTGATAGTTCAGGTCTTGGACACTACACAGCCCAGCCTCTCTCCCCAATGTACTGTACTCACAGCTCTGTTCCTACATCCTACCCATTCCTCCTTGGAATATTGTTTTGTCATAGTGGCATTGGAAACTGCAACATGTCCCTCCCCTTGTGATTTTTCCCCCCTCATAGCTGTACATGCAAATACTTATTGTCACATGTCATTGGTCTGGATCAAGGCCTCTGGTCTGTGAAACACCATAAATACCAGACTAGTATCTCAGCCATCCTTCAGGTTTTGCTCCTGGATCTGGTTCTGCAGCACTGGCTTCTTTCCTGTCCCAGAAACTTGTAAATGGAGTATGTGCCGGGGTTGGCTTACTGTAGAACAGAAAAGGCCAAGGAAAGAACAACCTGCCTCTGACTAGACTGGAGGCCTGGGCCAAGAAAAAACGCACCCTGGACCTGATTACACTCAGGAGCAGGGCTTGAAATTCTGTTTTGAGCTTCCCTCAGAATCACACCACAAAATCCCACCAGTCTCAAGCCACACTGGAAAGCTTCACCCCTGCCCCCCAACCTGGCAGAAAACTCACCCTTCTGGATTTATCATTCCCAGTAAATTTCTTTAGGGAGGTTTGTTGTTACACGTGACACTTTTTACTGGGGCTGTAAGACCTGTGAGAGCGTGGTCCCTCGCGCTCCCACTCAGGAAAGGCGGCCCCTCCAAATCACTCACGAGAAGCAGTCTTGATGCAAATGCATAAGGTTCTTTATATTCCAGTATACTGGGGCCGTCAGCCATATATCATGCAGGGTAGGGGGCTGAGGATGACCTCTAGCACAGAACTGAGACTGCTTTTATAGGGTTACAACAAAGCCCGAGCATCATGAACCAATCACCTTGTAGCATCCAGTGCGGACCAATTACTTTAAAGTATCCAACCCTGCCCTTAGCCCAGGAAGTCTGCTTCTGGGTGTTCATTCACTACCGTAAACATTAAAGTAGGTGACCAGCAGCTTGGGATTTAAGACTCCCAGCTTCCTGGGTTTTCTGGGGAATTGGGCTAATTTTTTCCATCCTAACAGGGCTTAGCTCAGCTGTAACAACTGGAGGCAGAGCAGATCAGAACTAACACTTTGAGTAGGCAAACTGCATATCAGAGCAGCACTGTTAACAAAGGCGCCAGCCAAACCCTCCCCTGCAGGAGCAGAGTTGTTATATTTGCATGGGGAAAGGGTTTCTTGGATCAGAGCAGCTGCTAAGCTCACAGTGACATTTGGTATCCATTGTCCCTCAAGAGCCATGTTACATTTCCATCCAGACTGCAAGGCTTATGCCTCCTGCAAGCAGTGGCTCTGGGCTGGGATGAAACCTTGTCCATCAGGCAGGCTGGCCAGGCCTCAGTGAGGCATGCACTTCTAGGCAGGTGATTGCTATAGTTTTATGCTCCTTTCTTTAATGATTTAAATATCCTTAATCTATATTCCCCATAGACTTTAGGAGATGTTTCTTACTGCTCTTACCCTTGACAATTGTCTTCTTTGGGCTATGTGAGTTTCCCTCATAAGTGAAATTCCGTCTGCCATTCTCTTTTTCCTGATGTTTTTCTTTCTCTAGTTCTGCTCTCCTCTCCTTCTCTTTCATTTCTTCTGTTTTCCCCTTTGCTTTAGAAACTGTTTTACTCAACTATGTTCATAGCAACATTATTCATAATAGCCAGAACCTGGAAACAACCTAGATATGTATAAGAAAAATGTAGTACATTTTTGACTTAGAGTGGGGACATGTTTATTATTTGTGTGGAATGGAACTTCTTCCTAAGTTCTTTCAGGTTTACCCACTGCCCACAGCAATTCTTCCCCCTTGTGTTAAGTGATCCATCTCTTTCTCCAGCTCCTGTCGGATGCACTTTCTGAAAATTGATTGCCTTCCAGTGGAGAATGTCTTTCCCTTCATGTGCACACTGTTGCAGGAAGTACCCAGGCACTCACACAGTTGAGCTTGAGTGCATCTCATTCCTATAACTGTGTTATTCGATATTGAATTATATCTACCAAAGAAATACTGGTTTCAGTAGATGAAAACCTTTCAGAGTGTGGCAACTCCTCCCAAATTCTCCTGCCTCCCTGTCATCTTTGTGCCACTTCCTGGCAATTTTCCCTGTGAAAGGGCCTCCCGACCCTTGGCTTGGGTGTAGAGCCATGGGACCAGTGCAGCTTCTATATTTCCCAAAATGGCAAATTTTTAATTCCCCTTGCACTGTTGGCCAGTGGAGAGATGGGACTGCTCCGATCCTCCCACATGTTATTTTAAATAAAATTCTCTGTTCAGAAACTTTAAATGGCTCTCAGTAGCATCTGTTTATAAAAGTCGTGGCCTCCACTTGCTCTGATACACACTCAGCCAAAATAATTAGCTGTCAATGTTTGGGAGGCACTTTTCTGAACTTAAGTCTCTCAACAGTTTCACTCATCAGGAGATTGAATACTTCTAGAAAAACCCCAGGATGTGTTCAGCTTAAGGACATGTTTAGAAACTCTGAACAGTTTCTAAACTTGTTTAAAAATATAACTCAAGGATTTAAAATTTATTCTGAACATGAAATTCCTTTTTATAAGTATTTTTTCTGATAGATTAGCAGAAAGGATATAATTGATTTTATTATAATTGTCATATATATTTCCATAAGTTAATAAATCTTGAGGAATTTTTATTTTTGAACTTTATCTTTCAAAAAGGAGTTAGTATGGAACAACTACTTTATAATTCAAAGTCCAAGAGTTAGGTTTGTTTCATGGTGTGACATTTTGGCAAAGCAGAGCCTAACTGTAACAATTTTTATCTTACCAGAGTAAGGGGAGCAGAACTATATCACTTCCACTGGGTAAACTTTCCCCTGGAGGAGCATAGCTGTTACAGTCCAGGGGACCTGAGCAGAGATTGACACTTCTCCAGAGCAAAGCTGAGTAGAGCTGTAGCAAGATCTTTGGGAAACCCTCTCCTGCCAGGCAGAGTTGTTACACTTGCATTGGGGAAACATTTCCTTGCATCAGGGCTGTCAGCTGCTGCTACACTAGCTTGACTTTAGTTTTACTTGGTTGCCATCTGCCAGGATACCTTTCCATCTGAGCTGCAACACTTACAAGGACTATTTTTATTAAATATTTCTATAAGAGTTTCTTTGATTTATATTTGCAAAGCATTTTCTGGACAGCTGAAAATTCCATAGGCACTATATCAAACTGCAGTTGTGATCATTGGGTACATGATAGACACCTGGCTTTGTGTTACTCCATCTGTTCCTGGTGATGATGGCTGACATCACAGTAGACACAGCCTCATCATGCTGCCATTGTGAAGTGAGAGTCACAAAGCTGCACTGAAAATCATGAAACTAAGAATGTCTAACAGGAATGTCGATAGATCAGTCTTCAATTTAAATAGCCTCAGCAAAGTTCTGTGTACTTTGGTATTGTAAGAGACACTGGAATGGATTCATATGATTTACTCTTCATTCTGAAATTTCATTCCATCTCAGAGTAAAATTTTATTTTATTTGCACATTGCTTATAAGCCTATTTCGTCTACTTATGACTATGGCTGACCTATAATTTTCCTTCTATAATTACCACAGATGAAGAGATGATGAGTCCATTGTCTTAACTACCACAGATGAGGGGTGAGCAGTGCATTGTCCGGCACAGACTGATGGCCTTCCTCAGTAGTGTTTGTCCACCTGGGCATGGACAGGGATGAAAAAGGTGGAGTTTCTTATACTATGAAACTTAATGTTAGTGTGCTACAGTTTTAGGTTTTGTGCAAAGAATTTGAGTACCGAATTTGTATTACATTGGGTGAAGTTGTAGACCTGTGTTTTTGAGATGCTTGTGTGTAGCTAAGTTAATTTGTTTCTCTGAGCCCCACTTAAGAAAAAAACAATATATGAATTGTAAAATTGTTGATGCAACTAATTATGCATACCTATCTAGAAATCTATCTGTCCTGTTTTTATTTTTTATTGTTTGTATTTCTTTTCTATTCATCTTCTATACACAACAGACTTCCAATAGGTTATCATTACCATTACCAAATGCCACACTCAATTTGTGAATTTATTATTCCTAAATGTGTATTAATTTCTGTCTACAAGTGCATATTTCTAAGCACTAATGTATAGGCAGAAAATGGAGTCATGTGATCTACAAATAGTAAGGAGGAAATCAGGGCACATGATTAAATGAGGTTAAAGGGGGTGTTTAATAGTGGCATCAAAAGGACATAGAAAACTCATCCAGAGAAGAGGGTTCTAAAGTCCCCGAAATGACTGGAGAGATTTTGAAAGGCAATTTGCAAATGGAGCAGCCATACAATGTCAGTGCTTCCAACCACACTTAAGGTGATAGAACTCTGAAACTAAGGATTAGTGGATAAAACATGGGAGCTGACATGGAGGATGTGATTAGAGTAGAGGAAGGAAGTAAGAGGACAAGGGGAAATTGCTGAGGAGAATTTGTTCTAGGTGGGTGATTTCTGACTTACATGAGAAAACAGAAGTGATAAATGATCATTAAAGAAAAATTATGGAGTGTTAGAGGAAGGAAAGAACTTGATTCACGGAGCAGCATCAAGGGAGACTGGAGCCTCAGATCTGGGAGCAGATTCAGAGGTAGGTTTGAGCTTCCAGCCCCGAGCAGCATCAGAGGGAGGCCTGAATCCCAGCCTAGAAGCAGCATTAGAGCAAGGCCTGAGCTTCAAGCCAGGAGCAGCATTAACGGAAACATGAGCTTCAGACCTGGGAGCAGTGCCAGAGGGAGGCCCCATCCTCAGGCCCAGGAGTGAGGAGTGATCACCAGGTGAAACGACAGCAGCTGTTTCCAGCAGTCGCTTCCAGGAAATATCACAAAAGTTTTCTCTGAGAAAGAGTGTTTGTGTCCCAGCCAGCATCCACTGCCATTTCTTGGTTGGAGATACCCAACTACTACATTGACCTCTGGGCTCTCAGCCCCATCTACACTTTCAATATGAAGAGCATCTACTGGAGCCCCACCTGCACCTCAAGAAGTGGCCATCAGAGCATCAGGCCCACTTCCAACAGGAGGACTGTTCACCAGAAGCTCTGTCCTACTTGTGCCTGAAGGAGCATTCAATGGAACCACAGCCCCCAACTATACCAACTGGAGGAATAGAGACCCCCAAGCACAAGCTCCACCTATTGACTAGGGGAAGAGGTGTGTAGACAACAAGGTAAGAACACACTTAACAATGTAAAGAGCAATATGGCACCACTAGAAACTAGTGGTACTTCAGCTGCAAGACCTGAACATCCTAACAGATGAAGTAGAAGAAAATGACCTAAAAAATAACTTTATGAGGACAATTGAGGCCCTTAAAGAGAAAATGAAAAATTCTCTTAAAGAAATGGAGGAAAAGACAAACAAAAAATTGGAAGATACTAACAAATCCCTTAAAGAAAACCAAGAAAAAGCAATCAACTGAAGGAAACCATTCAAGACCTGAAATCTAAAATAGATACAATAAAGAAAGCAGAAACTGAGGGAGTTCTGGAAGAGGATCAGGAACCACAATTGCAAGCATAAAAAACAGAATACAAGAGATGGGAGAGAAAATTTCAGGCATCAAAGATAATTTGGAGGAAATAGATTCATCAGTCAAAGAAATTTTAAATCAAACAAATCCTTAACACAAAACATGCAGGAAATCTGGGACACTATGAAAAGTGTACCTAAGAATAATAGGGATAGGAGAAGGAGAAGTCCAACTCAAAGGCACAGAAAATATACTCAATAAAATCATAGAAGAAAACTTCTCCAACCTAAAGAAAGACATACCTATGAAAATAAAAGAGGCTTACACAATACCAAATAGACTGCCCCCTCCAATAAAGACCCCTCACCACATGATAATCAATTCAATAAACATACAGAATAAACAAAATATTAAAAACTACAAAGGAGAAAGTCCAGATAACATATAAAGGCAGACCTATCTGAATTACACTTGACCTCTCAACGGAAACAATGAAAGCCAGAAGGTCCTAGTCAGTTGTTCCGCAGACACTAAGGGACCATGGATACCAGCCCAGACTACTTTACCCAGCAAAGCTTTCAGTAACTATAGGTGGATAAAACAAGATATTCCATGATAAAATCAAATTTAAATAATACCTATCCACAAACCCAGCCCTACAGAAATTACTAGAAGAAAAATGTCAACCCCAGGAAATCACCCTCATCCACATAAACACAGGAAATGGATAAACTTACAGCAGCAAATCCAAAAGAAGGAAATTGAACACACAATGCCACCACCATCATCAAACCAAAAATAACAGCAATTAGCAATCACTGCTCATTAATATCCGTTTAGATAAATGGTCTCAATTCACCTATAAAAAGACACAGGCTAATAGATTAGATACAAAAAATAGAATCCATCCTTTTGCTGTATACAAGAAAATACCTCAAACTCACAGACAGATATTACCTCAGAATAAAGGGTTTGTAAAATTTTTTTCCAATCAAATGGACCTAGGAAACAAGCTGGTGTAGCTATCCTAATATATAACAAAATAAACTTCAAACTAAAATCAACCAAAAAAAAAAAAAAGATAAAGAAGGGCATTTCATATTCATCACAGGAAAAATCCATGAAGAAGAAATCTCAGTTCTGAACATCTATGCTCCAAACACAAGGGCTCCTGCAATAGTAAAAGAAACATTACTAAAGCTTAAATCACAAATCAAGACCCACACACTAATAATGGGAAACTTTAGAACTCCCTCTCACCACTGGACAGATCTGCCAGACAGAAGCATAACAGAGAAACAAGGGAACAGGTATTATGACTCAAATGGACTTAACAGACATCTATAGAACATCTTTTCAGCACCTCGTGGAACTTTCTCAAAAATTGACCACATACTCAGTAACAAAGCAGACCTCAACAGATACAAAAAATGGAACAAACCCCTGTATCCTAAATGATCATTACGGGTTAAAGTTAGAATTCACAGCAACATTAATTTCAGAAAGCCCACAAACACGTGGAAATTGAACAGTGATCAACTGAACCACACTGGGTCAACTAAGAAATAAAGAAATAAAAGACTTCCTAAAATTTAATGAAAATGACCATACAACATACCCAAACTTATGCAACACAATGAAAGCAGTGCTTAGAGGAAAGTTAATAGCACTAAATGCCTACATAAAACAGCTGTAAAAAAATCACACAATAATTAATTAACAGAAAAACAAAGTACTAGAACAAAAAGAAGCAAACTCACCCAGTAGTAAACTACAAGAAATAGTCAAATTGAGGTCTGAAATAAATAAAATAGACACAAAGAAAACAATGCAAAGAATCAATGAGATGAAGAGGTGGTTCTTTGAAAAATTCAACAAAATAGAAAAAACTTTATCTAAACTAACCAAAAAACAGAGAGAGAATATCCAAATTATCAAAATCAAAACAAAAGGGGACATAACAACAGACACTGAGGAAATCCAAAGAATCATCAGGTTATACTTCAAAAACCTGTACTCCTCAAAATTGGAAAACTCTATGGAGATGGACAATTTTTTTTTCTCTTCCTTTTTAAAAATTTTTAATATTTTTTCTTATTTTACATATTGACTCCAGTTCTCTCTACCTCCCATCCTTCCATGCCCCCCAAATACCACCCCTACCCATCCCCTATACACTCCTAGGGAGGGTGAGGTCTTAAATGAGGGATCATCAAAGCCAGTCAAATCATTTGGGGTAGGACCTAGGCCCTCCTCTTGTCTCTAGGATAAGGGAGATTTTCTCCATGGGGAATGGGCTCCTGAAGTCCGTTCCTGCAAAGGGAAACATCCTGGTTCCACTGTCAGTGGTACCATAGACTTCCCAGGCCTCCTAACTGAGACACACATTCAGAGGGTCTGGTTTGGTCCTATACTAATTTCCCAGCTATCAGTTTGGGGTTCATGTGCTTAATGGCTCCCTCTTTTATGTTTTTATGTTCTCTCTCTCTCTCTCTGTCTCTCTCTGTCTCTGTCTCTCTCTGTCTCTCTGTCTCTCTGTCTCTCTGTCTCTCTGTCTCTCTGTCTCTCTCTCTCTCTCTCTCTCTCTCTCTCTCTCTCTCTCTCTCTCTCCTGTCTTCTATTCCTACCCTGACTCAATCTACCTAGTCGTACGTGCTTTCCTCTCCTCCCCTTCTCTTTCTCTTAGTTCACTCTCCATTCATTGCCTCCCCATTTTCCATGTGATCTGGGGGACTAGTTCCTTCCCCATTTTGTGAGGGACCATATATGAAACTCTTAGAATACACCTTGTATCCCAGTTCCTCTGGTGGTATTAATTATAGGCTGTTGATCCTTTGCTCTAGGTCTAAAATCCATATATGAGCAAGTACATACCCTATTCCTCTTTTTGTGATTGGGTTACCTCATTCATGATGGTTTCTTCAAGTTCCATCCAGTTGCCTGCAAATTCAAGATTCCAGTTTTTTTTTTTCTGCAGAGTAGTATTCCATTGTGTAGATGTGTCACATCTTCTTTATCCATTCTTCAGTTGAGGGGCATTTAGGTTGCTTCCAGGTCCTAGCTATTACAAATAATGCTGCTATGAATATAGTTGAGCACATGTCTTCATTGCATGGATGTGGATCATTTGGTCATATACCTAAGAGTGGAATTGCTGGGTCCTGTGGTAAACTAATTCCCATTTTCCTGAGGAACCACCATACTATCTCCAAAATGGCTGTACGAGTTTGCACTCCCACCAGCAGTGGAGGAGTGTTCCTCTGTCTCCACATCCTCTCCAGCATAAGTTGTCATTGATATTTCTAATTTTAGCCATTCTGGTAGGAGTAAGATGGTATCTCAAAGTTGTTTTTATTTGCATTTCCCTGATAGCTAAGGATGATGAACTCTTTCTTAAGTGTCTTTCAGCCTCTTTGACTTCCTCTATTGAGAGTTGTCTATTCAGTTCTGTACCCAATTTTCTAATAGGGTTATTTGGTGTTTTGTTGACTGGTTTCTTGAGTTCTTTGTATATTTTGGAGATCAGCCTTTTGTCAGATGTAAGATTGGTAAATTTTTTTTCCCAGTCTGTGGGCTGCCATTTGGTCTTGTCCACTGTGTCCTTTGCCACACAGAAGCTTCTAAGTTTGAGGAGGTCCCACTTATTAATTGTTGATCTCAGTGTCTGTGCTACTGGAGGTATGTTCAGGAAGCGGTCTCCTATAACTTTGTTCAAGTGTACCTCCTACTTTCTCTTCTAAGAGTTTCAGTGTGACTGGATTTATGTTGAGGTCTTTGATCCATTTGGACTTGAGTTTTGTGCATGGTGATAGACATGGGTTTATCTGCAGTCTTCTACATGCCATCATCCAATTGTGCCAGCACCATTTGTTGAAGATGCTTTCCTTCCCCCATTGTATTCTTTTAGCTGTTTTGTCGAAAATCAGGTGTTCATAGGTGTATGGATTAATATCAGGATTTTTGATTTGATTCCATTGTTCTACTTTCTATTTTTGTGCCAATACCAGGCTGTTTTCAGAACTACAGTTCTGTAGTAGAGCTTAAAGGATGGTGATGCCTCCTGAAGTTCTTGTATTGTACAGGGTTTTTTTTTTTTTTTTTTTTTTTTTTGCTATCCTGGGTCTTTTGTTTTTCCATACAAAGTTGATTATTATCCTTCAAAGGTCAGTGACAAATTGTGCTGGTATTCTAATGGGGATTGCTTTGAATCTGTAGATTGCTTTTGGCAAGATTGCCATTTTTACTATATTTATCCTTCCAAGAGCATGGGAGATTTTTCCATTTTCTGGTATCTTCTTTAATTTCTTTCTTTAAAGACACAAAGTTCTTCTTATGTAGGTCTTTCAATTGTTTGGTAAGCATTACCCCAAAATATTTTATGTTGTTTGTGGCTATTGTAAAGGGTGATGTTTCTCTGTTTTCTTTCTCACCCCTTTGTCGTCTGAATAAAGTAAGGCTACTGATTTTATTTTTTAGTTTATCTTGTATCCTTCTAGTTTGTTGATGGTGTTTATCAGCTGTAGGAGTTCCCTGGTAAAGTTTTTGGGTCACTTATGTAAACTATCATATCATCTGCAAAAAGAGAAAGTGTGACTTCTTCCTTTCCAATTACCATCCCCTTGATCTCCTTTTGTTATCTTATAGTTTTAGCTAGAACTTCAAGTACAATATTGAAGAGATATGGAGAGGACAGCCTTGTCTTGTTCCTGATTTTAGAGGAATCGCCTTAAGCTTTTCTCCATTCAGTTTGATGTTGGCTGTTGGTTTACTGTATATTGCTCTTTTTATGTTTAGGTATGTTCCTGTTATCCCTGATCTCTCCAAGACCTTTATCATGAAAGGGTGTTGAATTTTGTCGAAAGCTTTTTCAGCATCTAGGGATACGATCATATGGTTTTTCTTTTTCAGTTTGTTTATATGGTGGATCATGTTGATAGATTTTCATATGTTAAAACATCCCTGCAACCCAGGAATGAAGCCTACTTGGTCATGGTGGATGATTTCTCTGATGTATTCTTGGATTCTGTTTGCCAGTATTTTATTGAGTATGTTTGCATCGATGCTCATCAGGGATATTGGTCTGTAGCTATCTTTCTTAGTTGTATCTTTGTGAGGCTTGGGTACCAAGGTGATTGTGGCCTCGTAGAAAGAGTTTAGTAATGTGTCTTCTGTCTCTATTGTGGGTAACAATTTGAGCAGTATTGGAATTAGCTCTTCCTTGAATTTCTGGTAGAATTCTGTACTGAAGCCATCTGGTCCTGGGCTTTTTTTGGTTGGAAGGCTTTCGATGACTGCTTCTATTTCATTGGTGGTTATAGGTCTATTTAAGTTGTTTATCTGTTCTTGATTTAATTTTGGTAAGTGATAGGTATCCAGAAATTTGTCTATTTCCTTTGAATTTTCAAATTTTGTTGAGTACAGGTTTTCAAAATATGACCTGAAAGTTGTCTGGATTTCATCTGTGTCCCTTGTTATGTGCCCCTTTTTGTTTCTGATTTTGTTTGCATGTCCTCTCTCTGCTTTTTTGTTAGTTTGGCTAAGGTTTTGTTGATCTTGTTGATTTTCTCGAAAAACCAACTCTTTGTTGCAGTGATTTTTTTTGTATTGTTTTCCTGGTTTCTATTTTGTTGATTTCAGCCCTCACATTGATTATTTCCTGGCATCTACTCCTCCAGGATGAGTTTGCTTCTTTTTGTTCTAAGACTTTCAGTTGCACTGTTAATTCTCTAATGTGTCTATCCTCTATTTTCTCCATATGGGCACTCAGTGCAATGAACTTCCCTTGTAACACTGCTTTCAAGGTGTCCCGTAAGTTGGATATGTTGTGTCCTCATTCTCGTTGAATTGTAGGAAGTCCTTAATTTCTTTCTTTATTTCTTCTTTGACCCAGTTGTAGTCCAATTGCACATTGTTCAGTTTCCATGAGTTTGTAGGGTGTCTGTGATTTGTGTTGTTGTTGAATTTCAATTTTAAATGGGACTATTCCAATTCTTTTGTGTCTGTTGAGGTTTGTTATGCCATCTAGTATGCGGTTGATTTTAGAGAAGGTTCCATGTGGAGCAGAGAAGAAAGTATATTTTTCTTTTTGTTTGGATGGAATGTTCTATAGATGTCTGTTAAACCCAGTTGAGATATAACTTCTGTTAGTTCTTTTGTTTCTTTGTTGAGTTTCTGATTGGTGGTCCTGTCTAGTGGTGAGAGTGGGGTGTTGAAGTCTCCCACTATAAGTGTGTGAGGTTTTATGAGAGCATTGAGTTTTAGTTGCATTTCTTTTACAAATGTGGGTGCCTTTGTATTTGGGGCATAGATGCTCAGAATTGAGGCTTTGTATTGATGAATTTCTCCTGCAATGAATATGAAATGACTGTCTTCATCTCTTTTAATTAATTTTGTTATGAAGTCTATCTTGTTAGATATTAGAATAGCCACACCTACTTGCTTCTTGGGTCTATTTGATTGGAAAATCTTTTCCCAGTCCTTTACCCTGAGGTAATATCTATATTTGAAGCTTAGGTATGTTTCTTGCATGTAGCAGAAGGATGAATTCTATCTTTGTATCTATTCATTTAGGCTGTGACTTTTTCTAGGCAAGTTAAGGCCATTAATGTGGAGGGAAAGTAAGGACCATTGATTTTTAATGCCTGTTTGTTTTAGATTTGTTTTTGGCAGTGCTATTGTGAACATATTTGTCCTGCTTTACTCTTGGTTTCTGGTGAAGTTGGATTATCTGTTGCCTACGACTTTGAGAGCGTATTTAACTTCCTTGGGTTGGAGTTTTCCTTCCAAAACTTTCTGTAGGGCCTGATTTGTAGATACATATTGTGAAAATCTGACTTTGTCATTAAATATCTTGTACTCTCCGTTTATAGTGATTGAGAGTTTTGCTGGGTATAGTAGCCTGGGCTGGCAGTTGTGGACTCTTAGTATTTGTAGAACATCTATCCAGGACCTTCTGGCCTTGAGGGTTCCATGGAAAAGTCAGGCATAATTTTGATAGGCCTGCCTTTATATGTTACCTATCCTTTTTTCCTTTGCTGTTCTTAATATTCTTTATTTATTCTGTATGTTAGGTATTTTGATTTTTATATGTCGAGGGGTCTTTTTTCTTTGGTCCACTCTATTTGGTGTTTGGTATGCTTCTTGTACTTTCATGGGCATGTCCTTTTTCAGATTGGGAAAGTTTTCTGTTACGGTAGGTTTTTCCTGCTGGCTGCCGCATGGTCCAGCCACCACGTGAGCCCCAAATAACACTCAGAGACTCTGTATTTGATACAGTCCTGTTGGCCAGTTACCATTATTGTTTATGGGCTAGGTCTGTCTTAATTATTAACCCATTTCTACTTATCTAATCATTTCCACGTGGCTCATCTTATCCGGGAGCCACAGCTGGCATCTTCCTCCCTGGTCTACATCTTGACTCCTCCCAACTACTTCCTCTTTCCTTCTCCTAGTCTCCTAGCCCCACCTATCTTGTTTCCTATTGGCCACAGGCTTTATTAATTAATCAGTATGAGAAACACATATATAGAATAACATCTCCCATCAGTTTTACTCAATGATTTTGTTGAATATGTTTTTGGTCCCTTTGAGCTGGGCTTCCTCACCTTCCTCTATGCCTATTATTCTTAGATTTGTCCTTTTCACAGTGTCCCACATTTCCTGGGTGTTTTGTGCTAAGGATTTGTTGGATTTATGATTTTCTTTGGTCGATGTATCTATTTCCTCTAGTTTATCTTCAGCACCTGAAATTCTCTCTTCCATCTCCTGTATTCTGGTGGTTATGCTTGCAGTTTCCTGATTGTTTGCCCAGTTTTTTATTTCCAGCATTCCTTTGGTTTGTGTTTTCTTTATTGTTTCCATTTTCGTTTTCAAGTCTTGAACCATTTCCTTCAACTGTTTTTTTTTTTAAATTGGCTTTCTGTACTTTCTTTAAGAATTTTATTAATTTCTTCCATTTTTTTGTTGGTTTTACCTTTTATTTCTTTAAGGGATCTTCTCACATCTTCTTTGAGGGCCTCTATCATTTTTATGACAATAATTTTTAAGTCCTCTTCTGATTCATTTGTTTTGTTGTGTTCTGGTCTAGTTGGTGTAGATTCCCTAGATTCTGGTGGTGTTATGCTTATCTTTCTGATGTTAGGTGTTTTCTTGTATTTCTGTCTTCCAATAGTTGTTGGTGGGGTCTTTCCCTCTCTCTATGGGTTTAGGTGGGTCAGAGGTTGGATGTCTATAGCTCTGGGTGGTTCAAGATCTCTAGGAAGTCTCTCTGTAGGTAGGGGCTGGTGATGGGGGTCAAAGATCAGGTTCCAGCAGAGACAGATGAGGCCTTTTTGGCAGAGGCTATCCCACAGGATGTTTCCTCAGGGATAGTAGGGTCTAGCTCTAGCCAAGGCCTCTAGCCAAGGCCTGGTGGTGGGGGATAAAGGCTGGGCTGATACTCAGAATGTTTCTGCACCAAGAGGTGGGTCTAGCTTGCACTCTCCAGCAGAGTGACGCCTTTTTAGCAGAGGCCCTGTGATGGGGGTCAGGGATCCAGCCTGTAGGAACTCAGAGTGGTCCCGCAGAGATAGGCGGATCTCTGGGAGGGGCCCAGAAATTCAGTAGAAGACCAGTGATGTGGAAATTACTGGTGGTCACCAGTGGATAGGCAGGTCTATTGTGCTCAGATGGGCTCCAGGAATTTTGCCTCTGAATTTCAAGGTTCCATTTTTTTCCACTGAGTAGTACTCCATTTTGTAAATGTACTAAAATTTTCTTTATCCACTATTCAGTTGATGAATATGTTGCATCCATGTTTTGGCCATTACGAAAAGTGCTGCTATGAACATAGTTGAACTGATGTCTTTGTTGCATTAATGTGCATCTTTTGGGTATATACCTAAGAGTGAAACTGATCTTGTGGTAGACTGATTCCCATTTTCCTGAGGAACCACCATACTGATTTCCAAAGTGGCTGTATGAGTTTCCACTCCCACAAGCACTGGAGGAGTGTTCCTCTTTCTCCACATCCTCTCCAGAAAATCTATCCTTGGTGCTTTTGGTTTTAGCCATTCTTACAGCAGTAAGAAGGTATCTCAGAGTTGTTTTGATTTGCATCTCCCTGATGGCTAAGGATGTTGAGCACTTTTTAAAGTGTCTTTCAGCCATTTTAGATTCATCTGTTGAGGATTCTCTATTTAGTTCTGTACCCCACTCTTTAATTGGATTATTTGGTGTTTTGGTGACTAGCTTCTTTAGATCTTTGTATATTGTGGAGATCAGCCTTTTGTCAGATGTGTAGTTGGTGAAGATATTTCCCCATTCTTGTCGACTATGTTGTGTCATGTCCTTTGCCTTAAAGAAGCTTCTCAGTTTCAGGAAGTTCCATTTATTAATTGTCGATATCAGTGTCTGTGCTACTGGTGTTATGTTCAGGAAGCAGTCTCCTATACCAATTCATTCCCACTTTCTCTTCTAAGACGTTCATAGTGGCTGGATTTATGTTAAGGTCTTTGATTTATTTGGACTTAAGTTTTGTGCATGGAGATAAGTATGGATCTATCTTCAGTCTTCTACACACCATCATTCAGTTGTGCCAGCACAATTTGTTGAAGATGCTTTCCTCCCCCCATTGTATACTTTTCGCTGTTTTGTCAAAAAATCAGGTGTTTGTAGGTGTGTGGGTTAATATCAGGATTTTCAATTCTATTTCGTTGGTCTAACTGTCTATTTTTGTGACAATACAAAGTTGCTTTTAGGACTATAGCTCTATATTAGAGCTTGATGTCAGGGATGGTAATGCTTCTGGAAATTCCTTTATTGTACAGGGTTGATTTGGCTATCCTGGTTCTTTTGTTTTTCCATATAAAGGTGAGTGTTGCTCTTTCATGATATATGAAGAATTGTGCTGGGATTTTTATGGAGATTGCATGTGTAGATTTCTTTTGGCAAGATTACCAGTTTTACTATTTTTATCCTACCTATCCACGAGCTTGAGAGATCTTTCCATTTTCTGGTATCTTCTTTATTTCTTGAGAGACTCAAAGTTCTTCCTATACACATCTTTCACTTGTTTGGTTAGCATTACCCCAATATATTTTATGTTGTTTGTGGCTATTGTAATGGGTGATGTTTCTCTGATTTCTTTCTCAGCCCCTTTATTGAGATGGGCAATTATCTAGATAGGTACCACATACCCAAATTAGATCAAGAACAAATAAACAACTTCATTATATCTATAAAAAAATGTGGTACAGATCTAAACAGAATTCTCAACAGAGGAATCTCAAATGGCCAAAAGACACATAGTGAAATGCCTAACATCTTTAGTCATGAGGGAAATGCAAATCAAAACCACTTTGAGATTCTATCTTACATTTTTCAGAATGGCCAACACCAAAACCACCAATCATATCTTATGGTTGAAAGAATGTGGAGTAAGGGGAACACTCCTTTGTAGCATGTATGTTTCCGCCAGCCCGCCAACCCACCAGTCTGTGCCCTCAGCCGCATCAGCCCCAAATAACACTCAGAGACTCTGTATTTGATATAATCCTGTTGGCCAATTACCATTATTGTTTATGGGCTAGCTCTGCCTTAATTATTAACCCATTTCTACTTATCTAAGTATTTCCATGTGGTCGTCTTATCGGGGAGCCATGGCAGGCGTCTTGCTTCTTCCCTGGGCTACATCTCAACTCCTCCTTCCCACTTCCTCTTTCCTTCTCCTAGTCTCCTAGCCCGCCTATCTAGTTTTCTATTTGCCACAGGCTTTATTAATTAGTATGAGAAACATATATACAGAATAACATCTCCCATCATCTCCTCTTTTCTGTCTAAAGTAAAAGAAGGGGTTTAACCTTAACATAGCAAAATATATCATACAACAGTTATCAAATAAGAATCATAGTAAACAATATTTAGTCCATTAACATTTTGTAAGACTTTAAGAAAATATTCTATCATCTATCCTATCTTTGTGAGTCTAAAGTCCTGTATGTAACTTATCTTTAATCCTAACTAAGGAAAACTATAACCAAAACTATCTTTCTTCAACTCCTTCAAAGACCACAAAAGGATAATATATAAACTCTAGAAATGACAGAAACAACTCATTGCCTGGTCAGTCACCCAAAGTTCTTCTGTAATGTTCCATCTTCAGCCCATAGGCCATAGTGTGTGTCCAGACTCCTCAACGAGGCAGGAAACTTTTCTCTGTGTCCTGTAGACTGTCTGGCTGTCTGGCAGCCTCTTCCATGAAGCAGGAATCCTGTAGCAATGTCAATCTTACATCAGCAATCACCTTTTTGTGGGTCCTGCATGTCCAGTTTCTACAACATAAAGTCAAACAGTCTAGACAAGAGAAGTACCTTGCTCAAATGGCTAGTCTTGCCATATTAGAAGCAAACTTCATAACAAGTTTCTTCAATGTCCATCTTCCTTTTTGATGCAGGTGATGTTACCAGGAGCAGTTGTGCCTCACTGTCAAGAAAAACCCTAAACCATTTTAAATGCCATATTCTGTAGGTCTTTGAAAGGTTTGAAGAATGCCTATCCATCTCAAATACATCTCTATATATCTAGAAAACCTAACTAACTCCAAGCTTGACTATCATAGGTAACTCTCTAATCTGTACTAAATTATACATTACATTTCTAAATGAGCTATATAAACACAATACCTAAAAAAGAGGAGAAATATACATATCACAAAATTGACCTTAAATTGTATCAATAAAAGAAAATCCATTCCAAAGCAAAGTATTCATATCTATACCATAATTCCCTTTTTACCTTTAAAAAGATAGCTTGTGGTTATAGCCATTTATAACCAAGCCCATTTAAATGAAAACAAACATCTATAAACAATATTTGGGAATTTGGGCATCATTCTTTCCGACATGCTACACTCCTTCATTGATGGTGAGAGTGAAAACTTATACAGCCACTTTGGAAATCAGTATGGTGGTTTCTCAGTAAATTGGGTATCAACCTACCTCAAGACCCTGCAGGACTACTGGGGGCATATACCAGAGAATGAACATTCATACCATAAGTACCTTTGCTCAACTTTGTTTATAAGAACATTATTTGTAATAGCCAGATTTTAGACACAACCTAGATGCCCCTCAACTGAAGAATGGATAAAGAAAATGTGGAAAAAAGTACACAGTGGAGTACTACTCAGCGATAAGAAACAATGCCATTGTAAAATTCACAGGCAAATGGGCAGAAGTAGAAAAAACTCATCCTGAGTGAGGTAACCCAAAACAAGAAAGACACTCACTCACAAGTGGATACTAGACAAAATAAAACATACCCAGCCTATAATCCACAACCCCAGAGAAGTACAAACTGACGGAAGCAGATGCAGAAATCCACAACAACCTATGGGCCAAGTTCCTGGAATACAATGGATGTGAGGGAGGAGTGATAATATAAACAAAGGGGTCGAGACCTTTGTGGAAAAACTCACAAAATCAGCTCCCTCGAGGTAGTTAGTGAGAGATCAATGACTCAGGTCTGACAAATGCAGAACCCACTTAAGACTGAACTAGACTCCCTTAATATAGGTTATAATGGTGTGACTGGAACAATATATGAGGCTACTGGCAGTGGGTTCAATCTAATTCACAAACTGACTTAGTGGAGCCCATTCTATATGGGGAGAAACTTTGCCTAGCCTAGACACAGGGGTGGTGGGTGGGTAGAGAGGTGTCTTGGTCCTGCTTCAACAAGATGATGGAACAGACTTAGTAGACTTCCTAGGGGAGACCTTACCCTCTCCGAGGAACAGATGGGGGGCAGTCGTCCTCTAGGATCATGTGCTTTGGAGCCTCCGTGACACTCACCAAACTGTGGGAGAATGGAAGTAGACAATCATAAAATAGATATTTCAGACAATTATCAGTGCATTCACTTTCTTGGGTTGGTAGAATTATAAGATGGCCTCATTTTACCATACATGTTCTTCTAAAACAAGTTCTGTAATGCTGGAGGCAGAAGAAGCTCTGGACTTCATGCTGCAGCAAATGGTCTCTTGACTTATAGTTAAGTTCTCTACTGGAGAGAAACATATGGAAATATGGCTATATTAGATCAGAGTGGCCCCTGGCTCATGACCAGCAAGAAAGCAGGGTGTTTTCTCATGGCCATTTTCTAATTTCTCTGTCTTTAGGCATATTTATCCTGACCTATTTAAGAGTTAGAGGCTAGGATCTGAGAGAATACATGATATTTGTTTTATGAGCATGGGTTATTGTGTTTTCAAAATTTTCTAGTTACTTTTATTTTTCTTTTGAAATTTTCATATCTTATTTTCCTTTAAAGATTGAAAATAAGCTTTTAGGAAAGATATTCAGATTATAATAGACCATACAGAAATAATACTGATAAAAAGTAGCCAGTGTGGGAAAGGAGGAACAGGGATTTGGGTAGGAGCAAACTCCACCCAAATGGAATATGAAAATTGCCATATGGAAATCTGTTTACTTTATGTTACTTAAAAATAATGGTGAACAAAGTTGAGGCCATTCAGTGCTGCAGTAATAGGATGGAAACTGTGAACTGTGGAAAGGGTGACCTTGAGATGAAGAATGGATCAAACCTTCAGGATTCCTCTTCTGCCTTGTGAGCACACAGCTAAGCCAAGTGTAGACTATGCTATGATGAACATATTTTTTTAAAGTTCTAATTTGTGGTTATTTATTACAGCAATAGAAAATGTTACATGTTTCTAAGCAAAAAATCCTGAAAGTCAATCAAGAAAATGTTTGACTCTTTGTTCTGAACATACAGGTCCATTATGAAAGCTGATATTAAAGGGAAAGCAAGTGCCATGAACAAAAATCTTAAGATTGGCTGTTATTAGACTTGGCCAGTGACATCAATCCCAAATGGAAGCAGTTGTCTTACAGGCAACTGTCTGTCTTATTTAAGCACTTAGAGTTGTTCTAGGTTTTAATTTCAATAAATTGCAAAACATATTAGAGTTTGTACTTTTTGACATTTATTAGCATAGCAGTGGCAGAAGGTACAAATGTGACTCTATAGAACGGAAAGCTACAATAAAAGGTGGCCAAAAAAAGACCAAATTGAGGAATACTAGTAGTCTCTATAGTATAAAGGCTGTGTTTGGTGTCTTGCCTCTATCACATACAGACTGTGTGACTCTATAGCATGGTGGAAACAATTATACTTCCACCTTTGGAAAAAGGACATTTATATATGTTTCCACATTCTGGAATATGTCAGATTAGTTATGAGATGTTATTAGCCATGTCTAAGGCCCTTTTCATACAGTCATTTTCTCTGAACAATTTGTATTGTATAGAATGTCAAGGCAGTGCATGCCTTAGTACAGCAATGTTGAGTACTAAGTGATATTATTTGAGATATTAATAGGCAGTTCAGTGACTTTTCTAAGGACATGGATATGTTGAAAGTGAGCTTCACATTCACATCAAGAGGAGCTACCAGTAAAATTGCTGGAATACAGCAGCACACTGGCTTTATCTCTATAAAAAAACAAACAACAAACAACAAACAAACAAAATACATGCTTCAGGCCTAAGAATTGAATGTGGAAATTCTAGCCTTTGGTGACTATTAAATTAAACCAGAAATTAAAATTGGAATTTAAAAGTATTAGAGTGGCATTTCCTCAGTACTTTGCAGTTCCTGTATTAGGAAAGGCAGATAGATAATGTTAAAAAGTCTGAAGTAAAAGTTAACATGAGAATATAGTGGTAGGGATCAATAATACTTAGGAAACCTGCAACAAGAAACCAAAGGCTCAAGACCAAATACATTGGTTTCTTCTTTTGTAGCTCCTGAAAGTAACCACAATGGATGACTAGAATTCATTTTAAAAACAGAACAGAATTATTTGTGACTTGTCTCTACACATGGTATATATGTAGCACAGTGTATCTTAAGACAAATTTCCTGCCCTTATCTTGGACTCAGTATTAGTGGGTTAGTATGGTCAGCTCAAAACACTTGACTGTATAATGATGAAGCTGATTTCCACATTTGTATTGTTTCTGATGGCTGGCAAGAATGACAGATATCTTTCCTCTAAGACTCTGAGAAATAGAAATTTTCTAAAGTACAGCCTTTGGATTTATAATAATTATTTCAAAATGAACATTTTTCACTTTTACATTTTTCTGTAGTAATAGGCTTTTATAGATCAGTGTTGAATATATTGCCACTTTAACTTGGTCATCACTAGGACAGATTTAAAAAACATTCTTTAGTTCAATGCCTTTTTCAGTGTCTTAAAATTTGTGATCCTTTTCTGGAGCCAGATTTTCTGAGTTCTCCCTTCATATCCCTGTGCACAATGACTTCTCAGCTCCCACAGTCAGCTCTGGTAATAGAGTAAATATGGCAACTGAACAGTGCAAACCTTAAAGAATCATATGAACTATTTTTCTCTTGTTATTAGGAGCATATGCTACCATTTGGGTGTTCTTAAATTACATTTAATATAAGCTTAAATATAATAAAATTCATTGTAAATATATATATGTTAGAATAATTCTCTTTCAGAGTCCATCTGAGGATATTCCATCATTATGAAAGTTAAAGAACCATAAAGTACAAGGAGGAATAAGAATACTATTTTGTGACTTGCAAAATTTTTCAAAATGTTATATATTTTATGATTTGTGGTTTCTTTTAGGCACTTATTCTTACATTGAAAGCAAAGAATATTCTATAAACAGCTCACTAATGCTATCTCTGAAAGCTGCACATTATTTAATGACATGTTAAAGGGCTTCGTTTCTTCAGGTTCCTACCTTGGAGAAATTTCTCAGCTGGTCTGCTGACCAGGAGGACTCTGCTCAATTATTCCTGAGTGGTGGAAGATGAAGGACAAAGGCCCAGAACTCTCAGCTGCTCTTATGTATATTGTAGTATAATTTCATTGGCAATAAATAAACACAATTAGGAAGATAAAACAACTTTGTTTGATGCTTTACATGCAGGAATCATCCTTGCCAATTACACAGTGTGTTTCCATGTTCTTTTTATTTCCAAATCCACTCAGTTTCTCAGTGTGTGAGGAACTAAGGAAGATGTACAGTGAGTCAAAATGTGCTTTTGTTTCAGGAAGGAAAGTAGGACTTGTGGTGCACACTTTCTCTTTAGTTTAGAGAAAAATGCATGAATTGTTTGTCCTGATTTTTTAATTAAGTTATTTATATTGTATAATCCACAAGTTTTATATAGGTTTAGTTTAAAAATAAAATAAACTTATACAAGTAAAACCAAGACACTATGTTGATGGCCAGAGTCTTCCAGCTTGCCAATGCAAGAACTCTTCAGTTGTGTGTACACAGTGAATGAATAAGGAACAAATATGAATGGGAGCTGTGAAGGTTCATAAAATATGTTTACATAATTGGAGGATTCTTCCTGGGTTTAGTAAATTCCCTTTACAAAAAGAAAGAAGGACAAACAGAGGCGAAAGGAAAAAGAGTAAACCAAAACCAGGCAACCCAAAGAGGTCAAAATCCTAGAGAATCTGATTATTATCATTATTGTTATTGTTATCATTATTAGTTTGGTTTTTCAAGACAGAATTTCTCAGCATTGCTTTGGAATCTGGCCTGGAACTCACTCTATGGACCAGGCTGGCCTCTAATTGACAGAGATCTGCCTCTCCATGCTGAGTGCTGGGATTAAAGATGTGCACCATCATATCTGATTATTTTTATAGGTCATCTTATATCATGTTTTAGTCTCATATTTCCTACTTCATCCTAAAGATAAAATTTATGAAATACAAATATGTAAAAAATGAATTATTAGGGTATCTTGATAATAATAATAATAATGGGAATGATCATTAACCATCACTGTTTGATAGATTTTGTCAAGTAATACACACACACACCCTACAAACACTGGGTACCACACTAGTAACATCTATACTTTCTGGATAAAAGACTAGCCTATTTAATTAATTTGTATTTAATTTTTAACTTTTAAACTGTAATAATAAGGTTGTATAATAATTCTTAATTTGCAAGTTTCTCCACATCTGCACTCATGCATTTTTTCTTACCCTTATATGCATTGACTTGATACAACAAATTTTGTTTTGTGCTAGGGAAGGATCCCATGGCATTATATTTGGCCGTGAACTCCATGCTTTTGTTTGTCGTTGTCTTATTTTATTTTTGTCAGTTCAGAATAGAAATAGTCATGGTGGGCCTTTACTTAACAATGCCTTTGTGCAGGTATAATTTTAGTTTTGTGCCACCCAAGAGAGCTGAACAGTAATTTGAAAGGATATACAAGAAAATCAACAAGGAAAAAATAATATAAATAATGAGCTGACATTAAGACTGTGACAAGACTAATAATCTGTAATCTGAGACTTTTCTACCTAAAAGGATAAAACAAACAGTATTTAAATTGGCAATTTAGCTACAAGAGTACTACTACAGTGGTTCTTTTGATTCAAATTGTATTAGCTGTAGTGGCACATACTTCCTGGGTCGGCTTTGCACATAGCAGACCCAAGCTGGCATACAGACTACCCAGATCCTGTCCTCATCTCAGTCTGGCTCTGTGTCTTGAACCCCACCCCATGCCCACTGCTTGAGTGGACCAGCCCTCTCATGCTGACCACCTGGATCCTGCTCACATCTCAGTTTTGGCCCCCCTATACCCTCTGCATGAGAACTCCAAGAGGGCTCAGACCACCCAGAGTTACTGACATCAAAGTCCTGACCCACCTGCACATACCAGGAGAATAGAGTAGAGAGAGAGAGACCCCACCTTCATCCACTGGAAGAAGGGTTAGGAAGACTTCAGAACAAGAACACGTTCAACAATGGAAAGACCAATATGATACTCCCAGCATCTAGGGACTCTATACCAACAAGACTTGAACACACCAACACAGATGAAGCAAAAATGATAGAGGCCCTCAAAGAGGATATGAGAAAATCCTTTAAAGAAATGCAAGAAAAACAAAGAAAAAATTAGAAGAAATAGAGGAAAAAATGAACCAAAAATAAAAAAAGCAAGAAATCAACAAATCTCTTAAAGAAAGCAAGGAAAGCCAAGAAACAAAACAAAACAAAATGAAAATAAATGAACAAACAAACAAAAAAACAAAACAACAACAAAACAAAACAAATAAAACAATCAAACAGATGAGGGAAACAATTCAAACAGTTCAAGACCTGAAAAATTAAATAAAGACAATAAAGAAAACACAAACTGAGGGCATGCTGGATATAGGAATGCTGGGCAAACAATCAGGAACTACAGATGTAAGCATAACCACCAGAATACAAGAGATGGAAGTGTGAATCCCAGGCACTGAAGATAAACTAGAGAAAATAGATTCATCAACAAAAGAAAATATTAAATCCAACAAACCCTTAACACAAAATATCCAGGAAATGTGGGGCACTGAAAAAACCAAACCTAAGGATAACAGACATTGATGAAGGCAAAGGGGAACCTGCTCATGCATGGGTGGAGCCCATCCAGGCAGACAGTCCTGTCCAGAGTCTGCCAGTGTCCTGGTCCTACCTCTACCCATAGAAGCAGCCTGCCTTCCTGTGCTCTGCTAGAACCCTCCTGAGGACTGGGGACTACGTGCAGGGGATCCTGTCTGGGCAGACCGGCCTATCCAGTCTGCCTACATCTTAGTAAGCCTGGGCCTATTTCCCTTTCTGGCCTGCATTCTGGGGCCCTGCTTGAAGCCTTCTGAGGCCTGGAGCCTGTGCAGGCACTGGGGAGCCCATCCAAGTCTGTCCAGAGTCTGCCAGCATCCTGGTCTTGCCTCCACCCACAGAAGAAGCCTACTTCCTGTGCCCTGTTCAGAGCCTCCTGAGAACTGAGGACTGTGTGCAGGGGAGCCCATCCATGAGGACTGGCCTATTCAGCGTCTGGCAGCATCCTGGTTCCACTAGCAACCACTGTAGGAGATCAGTTTGGGCCTGTTTCTGGCCTTCCTTCTGGGGCCCTGTTTGGAGTCTTCTGAGGCCTGGGGCCTGTGCACACACTGGGGAGCCCATCCAGGCAGACCAGCCTGCCCAGAATCTGCCAGTGCCCTAGTCCCGCCTCCACCCACTGGAAGAGGAGAACCATCAGAGTATTGGACCTCTTGCACCCACTAGAAGAGAACCTTGGTCCTGTATCCACCAGGAGAGGCAGAGACCCCACCAGTATGCACTGGAAGGAGGAATGTGTAGACAACAGTCTACAACAGAAAGATCAATATGATGCCTCCAGAGTCTAGGGACTCCATACCAGCAAGACCCAAACATCCCAATACGAATGAAACATAAGAGAATGACCCTAAAGCAACTTCATGAAGATGATGCAGTCCCTAAAAGAGGAAATGAGAAAAACCTTTAAAGAAATGGAAGAAAAGCAAACCAAAAATTGCAAGAAACAATTCAAACAGTGCAAAGTATGAAAGCTGAAATAGAGACAATAAAAATATACACAGTCCGAGGGAATGCTGGAAATAGAAAAGCTGGGTAAAATGATCAGGAACTATAGATGCAAGCATAATTAACAGAATACAAGAGATGGAAGAGAGAATCTCAGGCGTTGAAGATACACTAGGAGAAATAGATTTGTTGACTAAAGAAAATCTTAAATCCAAAAAATCCCTAATACAAAATATCCAGGCAATATGGGACACCATGAAAAGACCAAACCTAAGAATAATAGTTATAGAAGGCGAAGAAACCTAACTCAAAGGTGCAGAAAATATATTCAACAAAATCACAGAAGAAAACTTTCCCAACCTAAAGAAAGACATGCCAATGAAAGTACAAGAAGCTTACAGAACACTAAATAGACTGGACCAAAAAAGAAAGTCCCTTTGTCACATAATAATCAAAACATCAGACATAAATAAGAAAGAAAGAATATTAAGACCAGCTACTGATGTTTAATAAGGATAAGGAGAAACAAATAGGCTGAATAGATGTTTATTCAGGGAGAAATAACTCACAATAGAGTTATTTGTGAACTCTATTGTGAACACCAGCAGGTTCCTGGTTCCAAGGATACCTCCTGATGTACTCCTGTCCCTGTGCTGCAAGCAAGAGAGCTCTCTGAGCCCCTCCTCAGCCTTTTCCCCCAGGTCATGTCTAGCCCTGTTTGCACCCCTAATGTGCGTGGTCTATGCCACAGGTGGGACAAGGTGAATATCTCACTACAATTCCCCTTTTAGTCTAAAGATAAGATTTGGACTAGATACAAAAACTATATACAAAACAGTGAATAACAAGTGTGCTCTAAGAAAAGGAAAATCCAGAACATACAAACTTAAGACCTAACTATCTAGTCCTAGAGTGAAGTTGAAATGGGGTTTACAATAGAGTTGTTCTAAGCTGGAAAGCTTAAGTCTAGTACCTAATATATCTAACTAGGAAGAGAGAATAATAGTTGTGATAATTTAGTCTTCAACCTCATCAAAGACCTGAGAAGGAAAATAACAATACTAGGGTAGGCAGGAAGTGCAATGGGCAACTTCCAATAGGTGCAGCAAGGAAGGAAACAGCATGTTACCTGGACAGTCACCCAAGGTCTCACAGCAATGTTGGTACAGCCAGTTTTGGCTGAGGCCTAGAGTACCCGACAGACCACAACAAAAGCAGGGAGGTAAAAAGGCTGTCTTACCTTGACTTGGCAGGGTTCAGCAGTCTTCTATATTTGTCTCCTGCAAGCACATAGGACTGCATGTCCAAATCAGTGGTCGAGGTGGGGGCAGTTCTTTGCCCAAGAGGCCATAGCTGAAGCAAGGATGAACTCCAGAAGGAGCAATACCAGTGTCCAACATTTTTTGGGAAGGTACATGGAGCTGTCAGGAGCAATAGTGTCTCATATCAACGGAGTACTAATATTAAAACGTTTAAATGACATGTTCTGCAGGTCTATGAAGTGTTTGAAGATTAAGCATCCATGTTTGACTAATCTTATAGGTATAGAAAACATGGGTGAAGATAATCTGTAATACTCAGGAACCTAGCTATAACACTGATTGAACTTCCCTGAGTAAAGCAGGGATAAATACCTAAGCAATGTAACTATGTACACACACACACACACACACACACACACACACACACACACACACACACACACACACGTATCTAAAGAGATACCTGAGTTTAAGCATTACCTTCCATACCCAACCCTAAGATGAATATTATCCCTAAACTCCTAGAGTAGGGAAAGGGGTCATCATTATTTTAAGATTACTTCCTGCTGAACTGGGACGATGATTGCTTCATAGGATCCTGTAGGAAGAAAATTTTTAGCAACAAAATTTCAATAGGATTGGCTGTGACTTGTGTAGCTAGCCACTACATGTGGCAGGAAATGCTTGACTGGAGTTCTATCTGAAATTCTAGTTTGTCATCCAGAGCGGTATGAGTTTTTACGATACCGCTTTAGACGATTATCTAATCGTCTTGTGGGAGATTGTCCTCCACTGTGACTGGGAATGTCCGGACCACTTTTGACATGGAGGCCTTTGAAAGGCCCCCCAAGGAGTTTCCCAATTGTAAAGGGAAACTTTCTTTGCTTGTCTCTGGTCAATATACATTCATTGGTCCAGTGTCGGCCTTTGCCACACCTTATACTTAACCCAGAAGGCCGAGGCCTTCTGTTTGATTCATTCCTGGGAGTGTTATTTCTAGAGATGCTTTGCCTACAATTTCTTTTTAGATGTCCTTTCCTACCACAGTTAAAACGTCTGACATTTTGATATCTTTTCAAACCTTTGGAGATGGCTTCTCCTACCCAAGCTTCAGTGTCACCATAGTTAAGACCTCTGCTAACTTGATGTCTTCTCAGACCTTTAGATGTGGCTTGTCCTACCCAGGCTTCAATGTTATTATCATTATACTCAATGTTGGATTTATATAGGACCCATTCATCCAAAGGTGCTGATATGATTTTTGAAGACCAAAGCACCTGCTTGCACTGTGGATTTGCATTCTCATAAGCTAATGATTTTAGGAGTATTTGCCTAGAATCTGTGTCTGCTACCTCTAATTGTATTGCCCTAGACAACCTTTCTAGAAATACGCTAAAGCATTCTCTTGGTCCTTGCCTTATCTTAGTATAGGATTCTATCCTCTCCCCTAGTTCATGAACTTTATCCCAAGCATTCAAAGCTTCTGTACTACATAGAGACAAGGTGTGGTCATCATAGGCAGCTTGAGTTTCTGGGTCAGCATAAAGACCCTCACCAATAATTTTATCTTGGGGAGCTTTATAACCTTTTTTAAAGCCCCGTATTTCAAGCAACTTTTGCTTCCTCTCTCCATAAAGCCTTCCATTCTAAATGAGAGGAGTTTTCAAGGACAGCTGATATTAATTGATCCCAATCCTTAGGGGTTACCTTGTTATTCCTTGCCCATGATTCTATTAATTGCTTCACATATGGTGAGTGCATGCCATAAGAGTCTACTGCTTCCTTTATACCTTTTAAATCTTTCATATAAATTGGTTCCCACTGATATGCAACAACACCTTTTGGGTGTTTTTTCATTGCTGGTTTTTCACTAATAGATACAGGGAAAACTCCCCTGACCCTAAATGATGTAGAAAATTTTAAGTCTCTTTTATGCCCTATTCCCTGTAGTTCTTCTTCTGATGTATCAGATTGAAGGCCTTCTAAGGCCTGAAATCTATTCACCATTGTTTCTTTGAGTGTCTGAACTTCTTGAATCATATAACTTTTTAGGGACTTCATTGAATCAGTCAGTCTCTTGATTTCTCCAGCTACAAATGATTCCATATTTTTAATATACTCATCCTTAGATATCATCTGAATGGAATGTAAACTGCCTTCCAGAAACAATGTTCTTACTGCTAGCTTGCCATTATCCTCAGACATGGAACAGATTCTATCTGCTAGTCTTTCCACCTGATGTTCCAGTTTTTTATCCTTATTAGTAGATTTGTCCAACCAGGAATGAGCTGTTTCTGCTAGCATGTTAATGCATTGCATTGTTACCATTTTGGTTATTGAGACATCAGACATGGAACAAATTCTGTTTTCTAGTTGGTCATTTTTATGTTCCATGTTTTAAATTCTACCGTCAGCTCTCTATTGCCATCTTCAATATTCTGAACCTTTTCTTCTAAGCATTCTATATTTTGCATTCTAATTTTAAGCTCTTCATTGTCATTTTCAATATTCTGAACATATTTTTCTAAGGAGTCTATGTTTTGTGTTCTGTTTTTCAGCTCTCTATTGTCATTTTCAATATTCTGAACCTTTTTTCCCTAAGGATTCTATGTTTTGTGTTCTAATTTTCAGCTTTTCATTGTCATTTTCAATATTCTGAACCTTTTTTCTAAACATTCTATGTTTTACATTCTAATTTTTAGCTCTCTATTATCATTTTCAATATCCTGAACCTTTTTTCCTAAACATTCTATGTTTTGTGTTCTAATTTTCAGGTTTCCATTGTCATTTTCAATATTCTACATTGTGTTTTTTAGCTCTCTATTATCATTTTCCATATTTTGAATCCTTGTTACTAAGTCTGTTATGGTTTGTACAAGTTCCTTATTGTTTGCTCTAATCTCAAACCATTTCTTTAAAAATATCATAATGATGAAACCCATTGCTATTACCAAAATAATGTATATATTGGTTAAGTCATGGTTTTCTTCTGTTAAAATTTCTTCTATATAAGAAGTAAAAGAATTGCTAAAGTCCTATATTGTAAGGTTATCCCCCATAGGTGTGGAACAATTGATCTCAGATATTATATCAACTTAATATTGCAAAGAATGTTGCAATTACCTTAGGTGTAATTCTACTGTCCTGGAACTTTGATGGTTTTAGTTGTAGATCTCAACTTGTGGTAGTTATGCCTGGAGGTGTCCCACCAAATAGCGTCCGGCAGCAGACGATCCTTTTGATCTTGGTTCCTGTAGAATAGCTCTTAACAAATTATGGCAAGCGAAATTTTGTTAAATGAATGAGTGAAAGGAGCCTTGTGCAAATTGCTGAGACTGCAGGGCTAACAGATGTTGCTGGTGCTGCTGGGCCACGGGAAACACACAAGCAGGGTTGCATCTGCTCTGCGGGAATGCAAAGTGGGGAAATGGGCAAAAGATGTCCATGGGAATGCAAAGTGGGGAAATGGGCAAAAGATGAGAAGCAGTGAGTGCCTTCTCAGGGCAGCTGTGGAGGTAAAGGAGTTGTAGGGCAGAGGCAAACGTCCCACAAGCTGTGGTGTGTCTACTTGGTTAGGCAAGGGACCCTGCCCGTTCGGGGATGGTGGGGGAAGGGAGTCGCTTCTGCCACCTGGGGGAAAACCAGGTCTAGTAAAAATCCAGATCCCACTTCTGACACCAGATAATGGTGTTTAATAAGGATCAATAGAAACAAATAAGCCAAATAGATGTTTATTCAGGGAGAAATAACTTACAACATAGATGAACACAGCAGGTTCCTGGTTCCAAGGATGCCTATTCCTGTGCTGCAAGAGAACTCTCCAAGCCCCCTCCTCAGCCTTTGTTCCTTCAGGTCACATCCGGCCCTGTCTCCACCACAATGGGCGTGGTCTATGCCACAGGTGGGACAAGGTGAATATCTCACTACAACCAGTGATGAAAAAAGGCCAAGTATCATATAAAGGCAAACCTATAAGAATCACACCTGATTCTCCATGGAAGCTCTGAAAGGTCCTGGATAGATATTCTACAAACACTAAGAGACCATGGATGCCAGCCCAGACTATGATACCCAGCAAAGCTTTCAATTAGTATAGATAGAGAAAACAAGATATTCCATGACAAAACCAGATTTAAACAATACTTATCAACTAATCCATCCCTACAGAAAATTATGAAAAAAACCTCCAACCCAAGGATGTCAACTACACCCACAAAAACATAGGCAATAGTAATCCCACTTTACCAACAGTCAAAAAAAAATGGGAGAAAATCCACACATATTACCACCACCACCACCAAAACAAACAAGAATGGTCATTAATATACCTCAATATTTAATGGTCTAAACTCACCTGTAAAAACACACAGGCTAACAGAAAGGATACAAAGACTGAATTCATCCTTCTGCTGCATATAAGAAGCACCAAAACTTCAAAGACAGATGTTAAGGATTGGGAAAGATTTTTCTAATCAAATGAACCCAAGAAACAAGCAGGTGTAGCTATCCTAATATCCAACAAATTAGATTTCAAACTAAAATCAATAAAAAGAGATAAAGAAGGTAATCTCTTATTTATCACAGGAAAAATCCATCAGGAATAAGTATCAATTCTGAACATCTATACCTCAAATAAAATTCACCCACATTCATAAAAGAAACATTACTTAAACTCAAATTGCATATAATACATCACACACTTACAGTGGGAGATTTCATCATCCCACTCTCAACACTAGACAGGTCCACCAGACAGAAGCTTAACAAAGAAACAAAAGAACTAACAAAAGTTATGACCCAATTGGCTTTAACAGACCTTTATAGAATATTCCATCTAACAGAAATGAATATACCTTCTTCTCAGTGCCACAAGGAACCTTCTCTAAAATCAACCACATAGTACACAATATAGCAAATCTCAATAGGTACAAAAATATTGAAATAACCTCTTGTGTCTTAGCAGACCACTATGCTTTAAAGTTAGAATTCAAAAACAACACATATTGTAGAATCCCTACAAACTCATGGAAACAGAACAATGCACAATTGCACCCACCATTCTAGGGTCAAGAAAGAAATAAAGAAAGAAATTAAAGATTTTCTAGAATTAATAAACAGTATATCCAAACTTATGGGACATTTTGAAAGCAGTACTATGAGGAAAGTTCACAGCACTAAGTGTCCACTTGAAGAAAATGGAGGATAGTCACACTAGAGAATTAACAGCACAACTGAAAGCTCTAGAACAAAAAGAAACAAACTCACCCCAGAGTAGATGCCAGGAAATAATCAAATTAAGGGCTGAAATTAATAAAGTAGAAACAAAGAAAACAACACAAAGAATCAATATAACAAAGAATTGGTTTTAAAGAAAATCAACAAGATATATAAACCTTTATCTAAATAACCAAAAGGCAGAGAGAGAACATGCAAATTAAGAAAATCAGAAATGGAAATGGGGACATAACAATGGACATGGAGGAAATCCAGAGAATCTTCATGTCATACTTTGAAAACCTGTACTCTACAAAATTCAAAAATTTAAAGGAAATGGACAATTTTCTGGATAGATCTCACTCACCAAAATTAAGTCAAGAACAGATAAGCTATTTAAATAGACCTACAGACCCTAATCAAGTAGAAGCAGTCATCAAAAGCCTCCCAACCAAAATAAGCTCAGGGCCAGATAGCTTCAGTGTAGAATTCTACCAGAAATTCCAAAAAGAGCTAATATCAATACTTTTCAAAATTTCCCACACAAAATAAGCAGAAGTGTCATTGCCAAAGTTTATTTACCAGGTTACAATTACCTTAGTACCCAAGTCACATAAGGATACAACTAAGAAAGAGAACTACAGACTAATGTAATGAACATTGATGCAAAAATACTCAATAAAATATTGGCAATTTGAATCCAAGAACACATCAGAGAAATCATCCACCATGGCCAAGCAGGCTTCATACCAGGGATGCAGAAGTGGTTCAACATATGAAAATCCATCAATGCAATCCTCCATACAAACAAACTGAAATAGAAAAACCACACGAGGAGGTCAGCTGACAACTTTGTGAAGATGGTTCTCTCCTACCACATTTATGGGGGTCCAGAGACTCAAACTCAAGTCACCAGGCTTGCAAAGCAAATGCCTTTACCCACAGACCTATCTTGCCAGTCCCCCTTTTTTTCTGTAGACAAAACAGTCTCATAAAATATGGGCTTTAAATCTGAACCATGTGTGTTGTATAAAAGATATTTGGGGAAATAAGCCATTAAATTAAGAGAGTTTTTGCTTGTTTTTTTAAATAAGAACTTGCAAAATTCAGATAATAGAAAAACCTGAAGTGAAATAAAAATAAGTAAAAAGAAAAGAAAAGAAAAAAAGAAAACCACATGGTCATTTCATTAGATGCTGAAAAAGCCTTTGACAAAATCCAACACCCCTTCATGAGAAAGGTCTTGGAGAGATCAGGGATAACAGGAGCATACCTAAACATAATGAAAGCAATATACAGTTAACCAACTGCCAACATTGAACTGAATGGAGAAAAGCTTAAGGTGATTCCTCTAAAATCAGGAACAAGACAAGGCTGCTCGCTCTCTCCATATATCTTCAATATTGTACTTGAAGTTTTAGCTAGAGAGATAAGACAACAAAAGGAGATCAAAGGAATCCAAATTAGAAAGGAAGAAGTCAAATTTCTCTATTTGCAGATGATATGATAGTTTACATGTGACCTGAAAACCACTATGAGGGAACATCTACAGCTGATAAACAAATTCATCAAAGTAGCAGGACACATGATTAACTCAAAAAAAATCTGTAGCCTTAGTATATAAAGACAATAAAGTAACTGAGAAAGAAATCAGAGAAACATAATCCTTACAATAGCCACAGACAACATAAAATATGTGGGATAACACTAATCAAACAATTGAAAGACCTAAATAATAACAACATCTTTGAGTCTGTAAGGAAAGAAATTAAAGATAGCAGAAAATGGAAAGAACTCCCATGCTCTTGGATAATACAGATAAACATTAAAAATGGCAATCTTGCCAAAAACAATTTACAGATTCAATGAAATCCCCATCAAAATCCCAGTACAACTCTTCACAGACCTTGAAAGAACAATATTCAACATATATGTATATATATATATATATATATATATATATATATATATATATATATAATCTAGGATAGCCAAATAACCCTGTACAATCCAGAAGCATCACCATCCCTGACTTCAAGCTCTATTATAGTGCTATAGTTCTGAAAATAGCTTGGTATCTGTGCAAAAATGGACAAGACCAATGCAACCTAATTGAAAACCCTGACACTAACCCACACACCTACAAACTCCTGATTTTTGACAAAGAAGCTAAAATTATATGATGGAAAAAAGAAGGCATCTTCAACAAAATGTGGTGGCATACTTGTTGCTTACTAGTAGAAGACTGCAGTAATAAACAATGACTTCATGAAATTTGCAGACAAATGGATGAAACTAGAAAAAGTAGTTTTGAGTAAGGAAAGCTAGCCCCAGTAAGACTAACACAGCATGTACTCACTTACAAGTAATTATTAGGAATAAGTATAAAATAACAACATAAACTCCAAAACCACAGAGAGGCTAGATATTAAGGATGGTCCAAAGAGGGGTGCATGGATTTCTCTGAGAAGGGGAAACATAAGAGATTTCCTGGGAAAACTGGGGGATCTGTTGAGGGTATGGGAACTTGAGGGATCAGGATGGGCAGGCTGCATGAGGGAAGAAGGTTGAGGGCAGGGTACAGGGGGAGAAATATGAAAGAGACATCTTCATTGGGGAACTATTTTGAGGTTAGGGAGAGAGCTGGTGCCAGGCAAACATCCAGGAATCCATAGGCATTGTCTCAGCTAAGACTCCCATCAATAGTCTTGAGGGTGACTGAGCTGGTCATCTACTCTAAATAGATTGGTGACTACCCTAACTGTCATCAGAGAGACATTATCCAGGAACTGGTAGAATCAGATGGAGAGATCCACAGTCAAGCACTGGGCAGTGCTCCAGGAGTCCTGCTGGAGAAAAGGAAGAGATTGTATAAGCAATGGTGGTCAAAATCATTATGGGAGAACCCACACAGCCAGCTGACCTGAGCTGTGGGAGCTCATGACACTGGACCCACAGCTATGGAGCCTGCATGGGACTGCCCTAATCCTTCCTCATGTGTGTGACGGTTGTGTAGTTTGGTTTGTTTGTAAGGCTCCTAGCAGTGAAATCAGGATCTGTCTTTGGTGCTTAACTGGCATTTGGGATCCTGTCCTCCATCCTGGATTTTGTTCTTTAGCCATGATGCAGTGGGGTGAGCTTAGTTCTGCCTCAATTTGGTGTACCAGGCATGGGAGGTTCAAGCCCATGGGAGATCTGTCCCTTTTCTGAATGGAGTTTGAGAAGAACTGGATGGGGAGATAGATAGATGGGAGTCCAGGGTGGCTGAGGGAGGCTGTATGTGTGTGTGTGTGTGTGTGTGTGTGTGTGTGTGTGTGTGTGTATGTGTGTGTGTACGTGCACACGTGTGAGTGAACTGAGTTTGGTATGTAAAATAAATGAAAAATGTAAATTAATAAAATAAAAAACAAGAAATTATTTTACCTATAGGTGTACAGGAAAGCTTCTGTTACAAAGAGAATTATGCTGTAAGTGAATGTACAATAAAATGTACATTACTTGAATTAATAATAAACAAAAATACGTCAGGATTAAAAAGAAACCCTTAAAAAACTCGAGAATAAGAGGAAAAGCATAGCCATCTTAATTTTGCTCAGCACAGGTGGCTGTGGCAGAGCCTGTTCCCTGGCTCTGAATGAAGAGCTAAGCCTGAGCTGGACTAGAATGAGCTGAGGCAGCAGCTAGAGTGTGAGTGTGATCCTCCTGGAGCCTCCACCAGGAAGTATGGAAGGGGAGGGGCAGGTTTGGGTTCTCACCATGGCCATCACTCAGTTTTGTTATTTAAAGTTTGTATCTGCCAAGCAACCATGCTGTCATTCCTAAAGAGATTAACAGGCAGATCTGGGAGAGGAAGGAAATTCAGTGGTAGACCCAATAACTTTCCACACCAGAGCTTATTGTTTCCCTGTTCCTAAGCAGGCAAATTTAGAGGAGTGGACTTCCTGGGATGAAGATGTACTCACAATTTTAAAGAATAAGGGAGGGAATGGGGATGTGGTAACACAACAAAATTCTTTGAACCACCTGGAACCTATTTCAGGGACATGACATTATTTAAGGAAAAACTCAGAAAAGTGTCATTAAGAAAATAAAACCAGGAACTTCCCGGAGCTGCTCTGAGCATACTAGATCTGCCTATCCATGAGGGACCACCTGTAATCCCCACCTGCCTGATCTCTGACCTTCACCCAGGTTCTCTACTGAAGTTCCTGGTCCCTCCCAGAGATCCGCCTATCCCTTCTGGGCCACTCTGAGTTCATGCAGGCTTGGATCCTTGACCCCCGTCTCTGGGCCTCTGCTGAAGAAGCCTCAGCTGGAGAGTGCCAGGCCCAGGCTAGATCTGCCTATCCATGTGTGGAATATCCAGAGTCCTATCCATCAGGATTTTGAACCCCATCTCGGGGCCCCTGCCTGAGGAGAGACCTCCTAGAGAGCTTGGACCACCCAGAGCTACAGACATTGAACCTCTGACCCACCTAAGCCCACATGGGGAGCACCACAGAGAGAGAGAGAGAGACCCCACCTACACCTACTGGAAGAAGCAATGGGAAGAAGGCAATACAGGAAAACACCTAAGAATAGAAAGACAAGCATAACACCACCAGAATATAGGGACTCTACACCAACTAGACCTGAACACCCCAAAGCCAATGAAGCAGAAGAGAATGACTTAAAAAGTATTGTGATAAAAATGATAGAGGCCCTCAAAGATGATGTGAGAAAATCCCTTAAAGGAATGGAAGAAAAAACAAACAAAAAATTGGAAGAAATGAACAAATGTCTTAAAGTACAGAAAGCAAGGAAAAGTCAATTAACCAGGTGAAGGAAACAGTTCAAGATTTGAAAACTGAAATAGAGACAAAATGAAAACACATACTGAAGGAATGCTGGAAATAGAAAACTGGGCAAATGATTGGGAACTACAGACACAAGCATAGCCAACAGAATACAAGAGATGGAAGAGAGAATCTCAGGCTAGGAAGATAAACTAGAGGAAATAGATTCACCAACGAAAGAAAACCTTACATCCAACAAATCCTTAACACAAAACATCCAGGAAATGTGGGCCACCATAAAAAGGCTAAACCTGAGAATAATAGGCATATAGGAAGGTGAGGAAGCCCAGCTCAAAGGTGCAGAAAACATATTCAAAAAATCATTGAGGAAAACTTTTCCTATCTGAAGTAGGACATGCCCATAAAAGTACAAGAAACATACGGAACACCAAATAGACTGAACAAAAGAAAAAAGACTGCTCGACACATAAAAATCAAAACACTGAAAATACAGAATAAAGAAAGAATATTAAGAGCAGTGAAGGAAAAAGGTCAGGTAACATAAAAAGGCAGACCTATCAAAATTATACCAGACTTCTCCATGGAAACTCTCAAGGTCAGAAGGTCCTAGATAGATATTCTACAAGTACTAAGCATCCACGGATGCCAGCCCAGGACACTATACCAAACAAAACTTTCAATCACTATTGACGGAGAAAACAAGATATTTAATCACAAAGCCAGATTTTCACAATATGTATCTACAAAACCAGCCCTACAGAAAGTTCTGGAAGGAAAACTCTAACCCAAGAAAGTTAACTACGCTCACAAAGACGTAGGCACAGATAATCACACTTCACCAGAAACCAAGGGTAAAGCAGGACAAATATATTCACAATACCACTTCTAACAAGAAATCTAAAACAAACAAGCATTAACAATGAGTGGTCCGAAATTCCTGGAGCCTAACAGAGCACAATAGACCAGCCTATCCATGTGGGACCACCCATAATTTCCACCTGCCTGGTCTCTGATCCCAACTACTGGTCTTCTACTGGAATTCTGGGCCCCTCCCAGAGATCCACCTATCTCTGCGGGTCCACCCTGAGTTTCTGCAGGTGGCTGGATCCTTGACCCCCATCGTAGGACCTCTGCTAAAGAGACCCTACTCAGTTGGAGAGTGCCAGCTAGACCCGCCTATTGGTGCAGAAACATCCTGAGTATCAGCCCAGCCTTTGTCCCCCAACACCAGTCCTTGGCTAGAGGCCTTGGCTAGAGCTATACCCGACTATCTCTGAGGAAACATCCTGCAGGCTAACCTCTGCCAAAGAGGCCTCAGCTCTCCTCTGCTGGAGCCTGATCTTTGACCTCCATTGTCGGCCCCTGCCTATGGAGAGACCTCCTAGGGAGCTCGGACCACCAAGAACTACAGACATTGAACCTCTGACCCACCTAAATCCATAGAGAGAGGGAGAAACCCCACCAACACCTACTGGAAGAAGCTATGGGAAGACAGAAATACAAGAAAATACCTAACATCAGGAAGACAAGCATAACACCACCAGAATCTAGGGAAGCTACACCAACTAGATCAGAACACAACAAAGCAAATGAATCAGAAGAGAACAACCTAAAAATTATCATCATAAAAATGATAGAGGCCCTCAAAGAACATGTGAGAAAATCCCTTAAAGAAGTAGAAGATAAAACCAACAAAAATTGGAAGAAATGAATAAAATTCTTAAAGAATGTATAGAAAGCCAAGAAAAAACAATTAAACAGGTTCAAGACTTGAAAACAGAAATGAAGACAATAAAGAAAACACAAACCAAAGGAATGTTGGAAATGGAAAAACTGGGCAAATGATCTGGAACTGCAGACACAAGCATAACCAACAGAATTCAAGAGATGGAAGAGAGAATCTCAGGCGAGGAAGATAAACTAGAAAATAGATTCATCGACCAAAGAAAATCATCAATCCAACAAATCCTTAACACAAAATATCCAGGAAATTTGGGACACTGTAAAAAGGCCAAACCTAAGAATAATAGGCATAGAGGAAGGTGAAGAAGCCCAGCAAAAGGGGCCAAAAACATATTCAACAAAATCATTGAGGAAAACTTTCCCAATCTGAAGAAGGACATGACTGGACCAAAGAAAAAAGACCCCTCAACATATATTAATCAAAACACCTAACAACAGAATGAAGAAAGAATATTAAGAGCAGCGAAGGAAAAAGAACAGGTAACATAAAAAGGCAGACCTATCAAAATTATACCAGACTTCTCCATGGAAACTCTCAAGGCCAGAAGGTCCTGGATAGATGTTCTACAAGTACTAAAAGTCCAATGATGCCAGCCCAGGCTACTCTACCCAGGAAAACTCTCAATCACTATAGATGGAGAAAACAAGATATTTAACAACAAAGCCAGATTTTCACAATATGTATCTACAAATCCAGCCCTACAGAAAGCTTTGGAAGGAAAACTCCAACCCAAGGAAGTTTACTATGCTCACAAAGAGTTAGGCAACAGATAATCCCACTTCACCAGAAACCAAGGGTAAAGAAGGACAAATAAATTCACAATACCACTGCCAAAAGCAAATCTAAAACAAACAAACATTAACAATCAATAATTCTTACTCTACCTTAACATTAATGGTCTAAACTCGCCTGTAAATAGGCACAGGCTAACAGAATGGATACAAAGACAGAATTCATCCTTCTGTTGCATACAAGAAACACACCTAAGCTTCAAAGATAGACATTACCTCAGGGTAAATGGTTGAGAAAATATCTTCCAATCAAATGTACCCAAGAAGCAAGCAGGTGTGGATATCCTAATATCTAACAAGTTAGACTTCAAACCAAAATTAATCAAAAGAGATGAAGACGGTCATTTCGTATTCATCGCAGGAGAAATCCATCAACACAAAGTCTCAATTCTGAACCTCTATGGCTCAAGTACAAAGGCACCCACATTCATAAAAGAAATGCTACTAAAACTCAAAGCTCACATATAACCTCACACACTTATAGTGGGAGACTTCAATGCCCCACTTCCACCACTAGAGAGGACCACCAGTCAGAAACTTAAAGAAACAAAAGAACTAACAGAAGTTATGTCTCAATTGGGTTTAACAGATATCTATAGTACATTCCATCTGAACACAAAAGAATATACCTTCTTCTCTGCTCCACATAGAACCTTCTCTAAAATATACCACATACTAGGCAGCATAAGAAAACTCAACAGATACAAAAAATAATAATTGCATAAGATAAAAATATTAAGAAGTGATCTATTAAGGAAGTCTAAATACATGTGATCAAATTGAGTTCTATTAGTGCATGCATAGTTGAGTTATTTTCAATACAAGACTAAAGAAATGACAAGACTCTATCTTGTTTCCAATATTTTATTAATCATAATAAATTTTTTATTGATGTTATTTTAATTATTATTTTTTCTTATTTTACATATAGATCCCAGTTCCCTCTCCCTCCCTCCCTCCCTCTCTCTCTCCATTCTACCCTCCCATGTCCCCCAACCACCCTCCCATCCTATTCCTCTCCTAACTCCACAGGGAGGGTGATGCTTTCCAGAAGGAACCAACAAAATCTGTCAAGTAATTTGTAGTAGTGACTAGGCCCTCCCTCCTGCCTCTAGTTTATGGGAGTATCCCTCTGTGGGGAATGTGCTTCCAAAATCCTTTTGTGCTCCTGGGACACATCCTGATTCCACTGTCAGAGGTCCTTTAGACTGCCCAGACCTTCTAACTGAGACCCATGTTTAGGGGATCTGAGTTGGTCCAATGCTCGTCTCCCAGCTGGTTACCTGAATCAGTTTGGGGGTCCATTAGCTCTCCCTTGTTCTGTACCTGGTCTTATCCCCATTTTCTTATTACTCCTCCCTCTTTACATCTGGATTCCAGTTCAGCTCTGTGTTTAGCTGTGGATGTCTGATTCTGTTTCCATCAGGTACTAGATGAGGGCCCTATGATGGTAGATAAGTTAGTCATCAATCTCATTATCAGGGAAGGGCATTTAAGGTAGCTTTTCCACTGTTGCTAAGATTGTTAGCTGGGGTCATCCTTGTAGGTCTCTGGACATTTCTCTAGAGTCAATTTTCTCTTCAAACCTATAATGGCTCCTTCATTTATGGTATCTCCCTTCCTTCCTTCCTTCCTTCCTTCCTTCCTTCCTTCCTTCCTTCCTTCCTTCCTTCCTTTCTTCCTTCCTTTCTGTTCTCATCTGCTCCTCTCCTGAAGCAAACTTCCTAGTCCCAGATGCTGTCCTCTCCACCTCTTCTCTTTCTCCTAACTCCCTCTCCACTCACTGGTCTCCCACTCTCAATATGCTCAGGAGATCTTGTTCCTTTCCCCTTCTTGGAGAGACCTTGTATGATTCTCTGAGGTTCTTCCTTGTAGCCTAGTTTCTCTGGTGGTGTTAATTATAGGCTTGTGTTCCTTTGCTCTAAGTCAGAAATTCATATATGAGTACAAACCATGTTTCTATTTTTGTGACTTAATTACCACACTCAGGAGGGTTTCTTCAAGTTTCTTCCATTTGCCTCGAATTTCAAGATTTCATTGTTGTTGTCCCCCCTTTCTTTATCCATTCTTTAGTTGAGGGGCATCTAGGTGCTTCCAGGTTCTTGCTATTACAAATAATGCTGCCATGAACATAGTTGAATAGATGTCCTTGTTGCATGGATGTGGATCATTTGCGTATATGTGAAGAGTGGAATTGCTGAGTACTGTGGTAGACTGATTCCCATTTTCCTGAGGAACCTCCATACTGACCTCCAAAATGGCTGTACAAGTTTGCACTCCCACCAGCAGTGGAGGAGTGTTCCCCTTTCTCCACATCCTGTCTATCATAAATTGTCATTGGTGTTTCTAATTTTAGCCATTCTGGCAGGAGTAAGATGGTATCTCAAAGTTGTTTTCATTTGCATTTCCCTGATAGCTACAGATGATGAGAACTTTTTAAAGTGTCTTTCAGCCTTTTTGACTTCCTCTCTTGAGAATTCTCTCTTCAGTTCTGTACCCCATTTGGTGTACAGGAGTATTTGGTGGTTTTTTTTGACTTGTTTCTTGAGTTCTTTGTATATTTTGGAGATCAGCCCTCTGTCAGATGTAGAATTGGTGAAGATCTATTCTCAATCTGTGGGCTGCTGTTTGATCTTGTCAACTGTGTCTTTTGCCTTACAAAAGCTTCTAGGTTTGAAGAGGTCCCATTTATTAATTGTGGATCTCAGTGTCTGTGCTACTGGAGTTATATTCAGGAAGCAGTCTCCTGTAACAATTTGTTCAAGGGTCTCTCTCACTTTGTCTTCAAAGAAATTCAGTGTGGCTGGATTTATGTTGAGGTCTTTGATCCATTTGGACTTGAGGGTTCTTTTTTTTTGTGTCTGTGTGTGGGAATAGACTTGGGTCTATCTGCAGTCTTCTACACACCATCATCTAGTTATGCCAGTACCATTTGTTGAAGATGTGTTCTCCCTTCCATTGTATATTTTTAGCTGTTTGTCAAAAATTAGGTGTTCATAGGTATATGGGTTAATATCAGGATTTTCAATCCAATTCCATTGGTCTGTCTATTTTTGTGCAAATACCTGTATGCGCCTGACCCTCATCAGCAAGGAAGATGCGACTCTGGGTTGATCTTCTTCTTGCAGTTTTAATCAGGATCCTTTAAACATGTTGCTTCTGGCCCATGGAGAGAGGGAGAGGGAGAGGGAGAGGGAGAGGGAGAGGGAGAGGGAGAGGGAGAGGGAGAGGGAGAGGGAGAGGGAGAGGGAGAGGGAGGGAGGGAGGGAGAGAGAGAGAGGGAGAGGGAGAGGGAGAGGGAGAGGGAGGGAGGGAGGGACAGAGAGAGAGAGAGAGAGAGAGAGAGAGAGAGAGAGAGAGAGAGAGAGAGAGAGAGAGAGAGAGAGAGAGAGAACCGGGGGATCCCTGCACAGGCTTAAATACCCTTGAGCTAACCAACCCCAGTGAGCCACATGGACCCTGCAGATAGGCTACGCTAATGCGAAAGCAGACAAGGTGAGCAGACTTAACCAATTAAGGGCTTGTTTATGTCAGAGAGCCTTCACCAGTGGGAAGGTGTAAGGCAGAAGCCAGCGCCACTTTAAGGCATGGCACTATGCGGCTCTCTACAAATACCAAGCTACCAAGCTGTTTTCAGGACTTTAGCTCTATAGTAGAGCATAAAGTCTGGGATTATGATGCCTCCTGAAGTTCCTTTATTGTACAGGGTTGTTTTGGCTATCCTGGGTCTTTTTTTTTTCCACATGAAGTTGAGTATTTTCCTTTCAAGGTCAGGGAAGAATTGTGCTGGGATTATAATGGGGGCTGCATTGAATCTGTAGATTGCTTTTGGCAAGGTTGTCATTGTTACTATGTTTTTCCTACCTATCCAAGAGCATGGGAGTTTTTTCCATTTTCTGGAATCTTCCATAATTTCTTTCTTTAAAGACAAAAAGTTTTTGTTATATAGGTCTTTTATTTGGTAAGTGTTACCCCAAGATACTTTATGTTGCTTGTGGGTATTGCAAAGGATGATGTTTCTCAGAATTCTTTTTAAACCCCTTTTTTCATATGTATATAGTAGGGCTACTGATTTTTTTTTGTTTTGTTTTTTTGAGTTTATCTTGTTCCTGCTAATTTTCTGAAGGTGTTTCTGTAGGAGTTCTCTGGTAGATTTTTTCAGGTCCCTTATATAAACTATCATGTCATCTGCAAATAGTGACAATTTGACTTCTACCTTTCCAATTTGTATCCCATTGACCTCCTTTTGTTTTCTTATTGTTTTAATTAGAACTTCAAGTACAATATTGAAAAGATATGGAGAGAGAGGATAGCCTTGTCTTGTTCCTGATTTTAGAGAAATCATCTTAAGTTTCTCTCATTCAGTTTGATGTTGTCTTTTGGTTTACTGTATATTGCTTTTATTATGTTTAGGTATGTTCCTGTTACCCCTGATCTCTCCAAGACCTTATCATGAAAGGGTGTTGAATTTTGTCAAAGGCATTTTCAGCATCTAGGGAGATGATCATGTGGTTTTTCTTTTTCAGTTTATTTTTATGGTGGTCACATTAATATATTTTCCTATGTTGAGCCATCACTTCAACCCAGAGAAGAAGCCTACTTGGTAATGGTGGATAATTTCTCTAATGTGTTCTTGGATCCAGTTTCCCAATATTTTATTGAGTACTTTTGCATCTATGTTCATGAAGGATATTGGTCTGTAGTTCTCTTTCTTAGTTTTGTCTTTGTGTGGCTTGTGTAGCAAGGTAATTGCGGCCTTGTAAAAAGGGTTTATAATGAACATTTTACTTGTATTGTGTGGAACAATTTGAGGAGTATTGGTAATAGCTCTTTGAATTTGTGATAGAATTCTGCACTGAAGCCATCTGGCCCTGGGCTTTTTTTTTCAGTTGGGTGGCTTTTGATGACTTCTTCTATTTCATTAGGGTTTATAGGTCTATTTAAGCTGCTGATGTGTTCTTGATTTAATTTTGGTAAGTGATAGTTATCCAGAAATTTGTTCATTGTTTTGAATTTTCAAATGTGGAGTAAATGTTTTCAAAGTATGACCTGAACATTGTATGGGTATCCTCAGTGTTCATTGTTATGTATACCTTTTCTTTTCTAATTTTGTTAACTTTCATGTTCTCTCTTTGGTTTTTTGTTAGTTTAGATAACGATTTTTCTATCTTGTTGGTTTTCTCAAAAAAAAATTCTTTATTACATTGATTTTTTTGTATTGTGTTCCTGGTTTCTACTTTATTGATATCAGCCCTCAAATTGATTATTTTCTGGGGTCTATTCCTCAAGGGATATTTTGATCTTTTTTGTTCTAGGGCTTTCAGTTGTGCTGTTAATTTCTAATGTGACTATCCTCTATTTTCTTCATATGGGCACTTAGTGCAATAAAGTTTCCTCGTAGCACTGCTTTCAAAGTGGCCCATAAATTTGGGTATGTTGTGTCTTCAGTCTCCTTGAATGCTGAGAAGTCTCTATTTTCTTTCTTTATTTCTTTCTAGACTCAGGTATTATGCAATTGTGCATTGTTCAGTTACCATAAGTTTGTAGGGTTTCTGCAATTCGAGTTGTTATTGAATTCCAACTTTAATGCATGGTGGTCTGATAAGATACATGGGACTCTTCCATTTTGTGTGTGTGTGTGTGTGTGTGTGTGTGTCTGTTGAGGTTTGTTACGTTGCCTAGTATATGGTGAATTTTAGAGAATGTTCCATGTGGAACTGAGAAGCAGGTATATTCTTTTGTGTTTGGATGGAATGTTCTATAGATGTCTATTAAACCCAATTGAGACATAACTTTTGTTAGTTCTTTTGTTTCTTTGTTAAGATAGTTGTCTGGTGGTCCTGTCTAGTTGTAAGAGTTGGGTTTTGAACTCTCCCACTATGAGGGTGTAAGATTTTATGTGAGATTTGAGTTTTAGTAGCGTTTCTTTACAAATGTGGATGCTTTTGTATTTGTGGCATAGATATTCAGATTCAGAGTGTTGATGGATTTCTCCTGTGATGAATATGAAATGACCTTCTTCATCTCTTTTGATTGATTTGGTTTGAAGTCTAACTTGTTAGGTATTAGGATAGCTAAACCTGCTTGCTTCTTAGGTTTGTTTGATTGAAAAATCTTTTCCTAACCCTTTACCCTGAGGTAATGTTTGTCTTTAAAGTTTTGATATGTTTCTTGTATGTTTTTGTATCCATTCTCTTACCCTGTATCTTTTTATAAGCAAGTTAAGACCATTAATTTTGAGGGAAAGTAAGGGCCATTGATTGTTAATTCTTGCTTGTTTTAGATTTAGATTTGGTATTGGTATCGTGGATATATTTGTTCTGCTTTATCCTTTGGGTTCTGGTGAAGTGGGATTATCTATTGCCTTTGCCTTGGTGTGTGTAGTTAACTTCCTTGGGTTGGAGTTTTCCTTCTAGAACTTTCTGCAGGGCTGGATCTGTGGATATGTATTGTGAAAATCTGGCTTTTTCATTGAATATCTTGTTTTCTCAGTCTATAATGATTGAGAGTTTTTCTGGGTATTGTATCCTGGGCTGGCATCTGTTGACTCTTTGTACTTGTATAACATCTATCCAGGACCTTCTGACCTTGACATCTTCCATGGAGAAGTTGGGTGTAATTTTGATAGGTCTGCCTTTATATGTTACCTGGCCCTTTTCCTTTGCTGCTCTTAATGTTCTTTCTTTATTCTGTACGTTAGATATTTTAATTATTATGTGTCGAGTGGTCTTTTTCCTTTGGTCTAGTCTATTTGGTGTTTGGTATGATGCTTCTTGTACTTTCATAGGCATGTGCTTCTTCAGAAAGTTTTCCTCAATGATTTTTTGGATTTTCTGCACCTTTGGGCTGGGCTTCTTCTTCTTCTTCTTCTTCTTCTTCTTCTTCTTCTTCTTCTTCTTCTTCTTCTTCTTCTTTTTCTTCTTCTTCTTCTTTCTTCTTCCTTCTTCTCCTCCTCCTCCTCCTCCTCCTTCTCCTTCTTCCTTCTCCTTCTCCTTCTCCTCCTCCTCCTCCTTCTCCTCCTCCTCCTCCTCCTCCTCCTCCTCCTCCTCCTCCTCCTCCTCCTCCTCCTCCTCCTCCCTCCTCCTCCTCCTCCTCCTCCTCCTCCTCCTCCTCCTCCTCCTCCTCCTCCTCCTCCTTCTATGCCTATTATTCTTAGGTTTGGCCTTTTCACAATGTCCCACATTTCCTGGATGTTTTGTGTTAAGGATTTGTTGGATTTATGATTTTCTTTGGTCTATGAATCCATTTCCTCTAGTTTATTTTCCTTGCCTGAGATTCTCTCTTCCATCTCGTAAATTCTGTTGGTTATGCTTGCATCTGAAGTTCCTGATCATTTGCCCATTTTTTCTATTTCCAGCATTTCCTCAGTTCATGTTTTCTTTATTGTCTCTATTCCAGTTTTCAAGTGTTGAACTGTTTGAATTGTTTCCTTCATCTGTTTGATTGTTTTTTTTCTTGGCTTTCCTTACTTTCTTTAAGAGATTTGTTCATTTCTTCCAATTTTTTGTTTGTTTTTTTCCCTCCATTTCTTTAAGAGATTTTTGCATATTGTCTTTGAGGGTATCTATCATTTTTATGAAGTTATTTTTAAGTCACTCTTTTCTGGTTCATATGCTTTGTTGTGTTCAGGTCTAGTTGGTGTAGAGTCTCTAGGTTCTGGTGGTGTTTTGCTTGTCTTTCTATTGTTGGGTGTGATCTTGTGTTGCTGTTTTCCCATCGCTTCTTCCAGTGGATGCAGGTGGAGTCTTTCTCTCTCTACCCTACTCTTCTGTTGGGCATAAGTGGGTCAGGATTTTGATGTCTGTAACCCTCTGGCAGAGGCCTGGAGATAGAATCAAAGATCAGGCAGGCAGGGACTCAGGATGTCCTGCATAGATAGGCATGTCCAGTGTGCTCAGAGCAGTTCCAGGAAATTCTCCGGAGGTAGAGATGATTTTGTACTCACACTGTGGTCCAGTGCTCAACCAGGCTGGGGGGAGGGCAGTGCTTAATCATAATTATTAAGTGGTGATTTATTGCAATATATCAATTTTCAGTTTTCAGTGTCCATAATGTCAGAAAGTAAGATGAAATTGTAATTTAAAAATACATAATATCTTCTATAATGATCTTAATATATTCCAATAGAGATTAGTGCATTTGAAGCTAGAACCCTGCATGTAGATGGGGATGAATTTGAGAATTATCTGTTATTTAAGACTTTATGTTCTTTACCAAGTCATATAAATTCTCTCAGTATAAGTTTTCTCACTGTTAAAACAGTTTTAATGACATCTGTTTCTCATAGTTGTTCTGAGTAGTAAATTAGACTTAGGAGCTTCCTATTCAGTTACATGTCTATGTTTTGTTTTGTTTTGATTTTTCTCTTTTCATTAATTGTGCCAAGAAGACTATTGTCACAGAAGCTCACAAGGAGACACCCACAAACCAAAGACACACACACACACACACACACACTCTCTCTCTCTCTCTCTCTCTCTCTCTCTCTCTCTCTCTCTCTCTCTCTCTCTCTCTCTCACTTACACAGGTTTTTATGCATGCATTCATATATTTAAAAAATACAAAGGAAATGTTTTATCTTGGTTTGCCCAGTACTTGTACTTGTTATATTTGACATCTCAGACAGTTGAAAATCCTAGTTTGCTTAAGTGTTGCCAACCACTACAGGACTGCTGACACCGGTAATATTTAGAGTGTTGTTACCTTTAGCCCTTGGGGAGGCAGTATGTATAGCAGCTGGAGTTTTGTTACTTGCAGCAATTGGGCTGGTGTTATTTAAGATGTGGTGCTGTCACCTGCTCTTGGGAGTTGAGATTATCTCACCTTCCACACCATTTGTGGAAGTCTTTGCTTGGATATTGCTACGAGATGTGATCTACAAAGTATAATGAGGGGATCAAGTATAGGTTTAAGTGAGGTTAAAGGGGGTGTTTATTAGTGGAGTCAGGAGGACAACTTAGAAATGTAGAAACCTTATCCAGAGAAGAGGGTTCTAAAGTCTTATATTTGACAGGAAAGGTGTTAAAAGGCAATTTGCAAATTCTGGAGCAGCCATACAATGTGTCTAGTTCCGGCCATGCTGAAGGTGATAGAACTCTGATCCTGGGATTAGGGGAAAAACATTGGAGTTGACATGGAGGATGTGATTGGAACAGAAGCAGGAAGAGGACAAGGGGAAGATACTGAGAACAAATAACAGTAAACCAGGCTCTAGATATGGCTTATGAGAATAAGAAACATATCTTAATCACTCAGTGAGTTGGATAGTAAATAATGAAAACCCTATACTTTGCTATTAATTTAGTTGACTCACAGTAATTACATATGCCTTCTCCTTTGCCTCTACCTTTGATACTTTTACTGACTTCAACATCAGTGAAAATGATCTATATAATGCTTCTTAGTTTTTTTACTTTTCTTACGTTCACCATATGAACTTAAAATCTAACCTGGTTTTCTGATCACAAACCATCCCATAGGAAACACTTAGATAGTTCATTCCCAACAACTTCCTTTCTTCAAGGGTCAACTTGAAATATGAAACTCTGCTTATTCTAGTGTATTAAAAAACCCTAGAAATTAAAAATCTTAAAAACTGGTAATATTTTTGGCTAAAATCAGAGGGTATACTCCCATAGCAATTCCTTAGATATCTTTACTCCCACCATTTGCATTGCCTCAAGGTGTCAACTTGAAATATGAAAGTCTGTTTATTCTGATCTATTTTTTTTATGAAATCACTAGAATTAAAAAATCTCAGGAACTTGAAAATATATTTGGCTACAGCCAGAGGTGTATCTGAAGTCTTGTTCAGACATGTAGGAGAGAAAAATGTTGTTCAAAATGATGTCATACAACTCACAAGGAGAGAGGAGCTCAACACTACCCTTATCTTTATATCATCAGTCTTGGGAATTCAAGGAGAACCAATGTAAGCTATGGTCTAGACGTCTGACATATGTAATCATGAGATATAGCCCATCTTCCAAGGGGCTAAGTTTGTGATGATGTATTATGATACCATACATTGATAACACAGAAATTAAGGGGGTATTTCAGCCTTAACACATCCAAGTGGATAAATTAGAATATTCTGAATCTTTGTGCACTGAGGCTTATTGGGTCTTTTCCTACTTCCTAAATGAAGTGATTGTTCCCATGGTTGCTAAGGAAACACTTCAGAGTGACCTTAGTTTCTCATTTTTATATCTCAGATTTAACAGCTCATCTAATTGTTTGGATTTGGGGGGTGGTTGGGTGAGAGGCTGTGCCTAATCCAACCTCTTTTCCCTATGTCTATTGATGTTATCCTGGCCTAATTTACTGTCTTTCACTGAAATTTGATAGAGTTTCCACTTTCCCTTTTTGAGACAGCATCTTCTTGTGTTTTTGGCCACCCTCAAACTTGAGATCTTGTTTACTTATTCTCTCCAAAGCCTGAATGATAGGCATGTGCTACCATGCCTAACTGTTTTTTTTTAACTCTCCTCATAGTTAATTAACACTATAAATCAAATATCTTATATATATTCCACCCCTGTTTTCATGTCATTTTTCTTAGTGTTCTTTTAGAATAATGGTTTTTTTTTTTTTTGGAGTATTTTCCATGCAAGTTTGGTGTAATCCCTGGATGCAGAATCCACCTGAAATCAAATATAATGATGACAGAGTACCCATGAATTTTCAAGAACATGTTGTGGAGAGGAATACTTTTAATATATACTAACATGTTCTGTAATTTGTAATTGTTTCACAATGACACTGAAGAAGACATCTTATCTATTCATCTGTCTCCAAAATTCTGTGTTACAGGCTCTGATATTGTATTTCCCTAATGACCACAATGCCCCATGGTACAAGATTAAGTTTCTGGAAGGAATATTTTATTTGAGTAACACAGTAGATGGCATGTAATCATTCTGATGACAACAATAGATGCTTTGTGATGCTGCTCAGCTCTTTATTTTCATTTTACATAATGCTTGGGAAGGGGTTGTTTCTTAAGCCTTTAATGATTATTTATCCCAAAATTTTATCTCATCTTGACTATCAAAGGGAATTTAGTCTTTGCCACCTCTTGGGAAATCATCAGTGGGATTTGAGGCAGTAGCAGTGGTTAGGGAGATATTGGCAATATGTGTGGAATTTGCTTGTAATGGGGGAGGAGGTGGAGTGGGAGGAGGGTTATTTGGCTGAATGACTGTTTCCACTGTATCATCTTGAGTAAGGGGTTCTCTTTCAGTTCCTAAACCCAAGTAAGTAATTTGTGATCCAGCAAATCCTGGATAAAAGGGAGGATGGCATGGTCTAGTAAGGAAGGTCTTGACCTAAATATTGTATTGGGGTTGAGATAAAGTGGGAAGAATATTGGTTAGAAGTCCAAGTTTGGAGTACTTGGCATGGGAGGTGGAATTACAACAGGAGGAGGCTTAACAATTATTACTAATGGAGCAACTTGATTAATGGGATCTGTGTCAATTTCTATACCAACAGGAGGAACAAGTGATCCATTAAGTCCTGGCTGAACAGAAGGAAGAGATGGTAAAGTAAATCTTGAAAGAACAGGAGGAAGGCGTCTTCCAGGAAAACTTGGACCAAAGGAACGGAGAGGAGGAAGTTGTGGTCCTTGAGCATCATGTTGCTCTCTGGGGCCTCTGCGACACTCACCAGACTGTGGGAGAAACAAATAAAATAATTTTAAACTAAATATTTAGACAATTATCAGCCTATTCACTCTCTGGGGTGTGTAGAATTTTAAGATGGGCTCTAAAAGTCCCACTTTCCAAAGATATTTCCTGGCCTGATTTTGTCAGATATGTTCTTCTAAAGTAAGTTCTATATTTGCTGTAGGCAGAGTAAGCTCTGAACTTTAAGCTGCAGCAAATGGTCTATTGACTTATAGTGAAGTTCCTTACTGGAGAGAAACATACAGCAATAACACCATAATAGATCAGAATGGCCTCTGCCTCATGGCCAGCAAGAAAGCAGAGAATCACTTCATGGCCATTTTCTAGACCTATGTACACACTTAAGAGTTAGAGGCTTAGATCCTAAAAGTTAGGATCTAAGAAAAAATGCATGCTATTTGTTTTTCTGAGTGTGGGTTACTGTGTTTTCTATATTTTTCTAGTTCCTTTTAGATTTTTGAAATTTTTATAATTTATTTTTGTGTTAAAGATGGAAAATAAGCTTTAAGGGAAAACATTGGGGATATAATAGAACAAGAAGGAATAATTCTGAAAAAAATGGGTCCAGTGTAGGAAAGGGGAAACAGAAGTGAGGATAGGGGGAAATTCCACCCAAATGAATATGAAAATGCCAAATGGAAACCTGTTTACCCTGTATTAATTAAAATATTAATAAACATATTATCCTTCCTCCCTCTCCAGTTGAACTGCAGGAGCTCAGCCCATTGTTTGGCTGTGGGGTCACTGCATCTGCTTCAATTAGTTACTGGACATAGGTTCTATGATGACAATTAGAGTAGTCACTAATCTGATTATAGGAGAAGGCGCATTTAGCCACCTTTTCCACCTTTGCTAGGAGTTTGAGCTGAATGTTGGTGCAAGTTATGTGGCTTGATCTGTTAGGTATTCTCTTGGCAGTGGGATATGAAATATCCTAGGTACATAAACTGGCTTTTGGGAGACCATTCCCTATGTTGTGATACCCTGCTCAGCCTTGATATAAAGGGGTGGGGGGGTTTTGGTCCTACCTCAACTTGGCATGACGGATTTTGTTGATTCCCCAAGGTAGTCCTAAACCCCTCATCATAAGTTGAGGATATGAAGGTTTTAAGTGGGGGAAGGCTGGAGAAGGAAATGTAGGGGGAATGGGGTTGGTTTGTAAAAATGTAAAAATAATTTCTGTTTTTCTTATTTTTTATTTTTGAAAACAATCATTTCTCATGTTTCATACCAAACAAAGTTCCACTAATTTCCTTCCTCCCACTCTTCACACCTACCTCTCACAACCCACTGGCCCATACACTCCTCAGTTACAAAGATTTCACAAATATTTTTTAAACAAAATATTAACAACATTGAGGCTATTCAATGCTGCACCAATGAGATGAAATTTGTGAACAATGAATAGAATGACCTTGGGATAAGAACCTTCAGGGTTCCTCTTTGTCACATGAGATGCTTGAGAAGAGAACACAGCAAAGCCAAGTGTATAATATGCTATGATAAACAGGTTTTTAAAGTTCTAACTTGTGGTTATTTATTATGTAGCCACAGAGAACTATTACATGTTTCTGAGTAAAAAGTCTTAATGTCAAATCAAAGAAAATGTTTCCCTCATATGTTGAGTATACAGGTCCTTGAGGAAAGCTCAGATGGTATTGGAGGGAAAGAAAAGCCAGGAACAAAAATCTTGAGATTGGCTCTTACTAGACCTGGTCAGTGATACCTGATAAATGGAAATAGTTGCTCTATAGGATTGGGAAATGTTTGTCTCATTCAAGTACTTAGGGTCACTCTAAATTTTAATTCCAATGAATTTCAAAGCATGTTACAGAGTTTGTGCTTTTAAACACATGCTAGGTTGTAATAGTGGGAGGTACAGCTATGTTTAATGTGACTATAGAATGGGAAATTACAATACAAGTTGGTAAAAAAGGCCAAAGTGAGGAAGGACTAGTAGTCTCTGTAGTGTAAAGGCTATTTTTAGAGTCCTTCTCTGTCATGTATAGTCTGTGTGACTCTGTAGTGTGTTTCAAACAACTCTGTCTACACCTTTGGTTAATGACATTCATGTATGTTTCCACTTTCTGCCGTCTGGCAACTGAGTTGTGAGATATTGTTAGTCATGCCTAAGACCCTTTTCATACAGTCATTTACCGTGAACATTTTGATATTGCCTAGAAGGTCTAGGTAGTGCTTGTCCAGGTACAGCGATGTTGGGTACTAAGTATCATTATTTGCTGTGTTAACACCAGTTTAGTGACTTTTCTAGGACATGAATATGTTGAAATAAGCTCTTAGGTCAGGTCAAGAAGAGTGACCTGTGCAGTATAATAAAATCTACATAAGGTCTGAGAATTGAACATGGCAATCATTAACTTTCTGTGATTATTAAGTTAAATCAGAATTTCAAAGTGGAATTTAAAGTGCTAGAGTAAAATTTCACCAGTCATTTACAGCTTCTATGTATTAGGAAAGGCAGATAGATAATATTAACACTGAAGTGAAAGATGGCAAAGGACTATGAAAATGTATGGTAGGAATTAGTGATACTTACCAGGAAACATCCACCAAGAACCCAAAGACCCAAGAGCAAATACAGTGGCTTCATCTTTTGGTAGCTCCTGAAAGTAAGCACAATGGCTGTTATTTATATTTTTTCAATGAAATGACCTTATTTTGACTTGTCTCTACACATGGTATATATGTTGTGCAGTGTATTTTAAAATAATCTTTATACCATTATCTCCCATTATCTAGGACTCATTATTTGTGGGGTAGTAGGGTCAGCTAATAACATTTGACTGTATAATGATTGAGATGTTTTTCACATTTGACTTGTGAGCTGAATCTGGAGAGAATGCCAGATATTTGTCCATGAAGACTCTGAGCTACAGAAGTATTCTAAAGTAAAGCTTTTCTCTCAGCAATAATTATCTCAAAACGGACATTTTTCACTTGTACATTTGTTGTATAACAGGATCCTGTAGAATTGTTTTTGATATAATAACACTGTAATATGGTAATATGTAATACATTTGATTTTCATGACAACTAGACAATAAGCAAGAAGTCTTCCTATGAGATTCAATCAAAGGCCAAAGCATCATTTAGTACATAACTTAAATTTATGATTAATCAAAGTCATGTTAGTTCACAACAATGTTAAAACTATGCTTTCTCCCATCCAATTATGTTCCCTCAATAACTAGGGCAGAAGAAAATGTCTTTCTTTAGCTCTATTTTCTTTTCAGTGTCTTAAAGTTTGTGATCTTTTCTAGAGCCATATTTTCTGAGTTCTCCCTTCATATCACTGTGCACAATGACCTCTCAGCTTCCACAGTCAGCTCTGTTAATAGTGTACATATGGCAGCTGAACAATACATACCTAGAGAGAAATTTAGGAATAATTCCTTGACAGATATTCTGAGCTAATGTGATTTACTGGGTTTTTTCTAAGATATATTTTTATGTTAAGCTTTAAAATAGAAGAAAATTAATTGTAAATATGTATGTTAGAATAATTCTTTTCAGCGACCATCTTAGAGTATCCCATTATTATGAATGTTAAAGAAATACAAGGTACAAGGAAAAGAAAGGGGATTTGGGACTTTGTTGGAGTCACTGTCCCAAGTGATCAACTAAATATATGATCAATTAAATACTTTTGTGTTACCTGGGAAAATTTTCAAATTATAATATGTGTTATGTTGTATGTTTTCTTGTAGGCATTATTTGTCAAGAATAAAAAAGAATATCCTTTAAACAGAATACTAACATTCTATCTGTGAAAGCTACACACAATTTAATGTCAAGTTAAAGGACTTCATATTTACAGGTGCCTACCTTGGAGAAGCTTCTTCTCAGCTGATTAGTCCACTGGCCAGGAGGATTCTGCTCAGTTATTCCTGAGTGGTGGAAGATGATGAACCAAGGCCCAGAACTCTAAGCTCTTATATATGCTGTAGTATAATTTCATTGGTAATAAAAAAGCACAAGTAGGAAGATAAAGCAACTTTGTTTGACACTTCACACACAGGAACCATCCTTGCCAATTATAAGGCGTGTTTCTGTGTCCTTTTCATCTCCATATTCCATCAGTTTCTCAGTGTGTGAGGATTCTTCAGGAAGATGTACAGTGAGTCAAAAAGGTTCTTACATTTCAGAACAATAAAATGGGACCTGTGGTGCTCACTTTCCGTTCGTTTTGAAGAAAAAAACCAAGAATTGTTTTTCTGATATTATTTTAATTTAGAAATTTATTCTGTTGAATTCACAAGCTTTACATAGGCCTATTCAAGAAGTAAAATTATATTAAAATGTCAAACAAAGACACTATATAGAATTCAGGTCCTCCTATGCTGTCCAATGGAAGAACCTTCAGTTGTGTGTGCCAATTGCAAGAGTAGGAAAAAAATAGTATGGTAGTCTAGAAGTTTCATAAAACAAGTTTGTATAACTGAACAAACCTACTTGAGTCTAGCAAATACATTAAAAAAGAGAACAAAAAAGTAGTAAAAAAAAATAGAACAAAACAAAATAAAGACCAAAAGAAAACAACCAGAAGAGGGCAAAGTCCCAGAACAATATGATTATTTTACAGATTATTTTATTTATTATGTTTTAGTCTCATATTTCCTACCTCACCTTAAACATAGATGTCATGTGGGAAGTACAAATATTTAAAATGTTATATTGTGAGAGTGTAGTACTAAAAATGAGATGAGAATAAAAAATCATCGATGAATTGATTTTGTCAAATGATACACACACATTCTCTCTGTCTTTCTGTCTTTCTCTGTCTCTCTGCCTCTGTCTCTGTCTCTGTCTCTGTCTCTCTCTCTCTCACACACACACACCACATACACGCACACTCACAGGGTACCACACTAATAAGATGTATATTTTCTTGATAAAAGACTAGTCTGGTTACTTAATTTGTATTTACTTTATTTTTACATTTTAAATTGTAATAATGAGGTTGGATAATAATTTTGAATTACAAGATTCTCCACATCTGCACTTATGATTTTTTTCTCACCCTTATACGACAGTTACTTGGAACAACAATTTTTGTTTAGTGCTAGGGAAGGATCCCACGGCATTGTTTTTGATTCTGGACTCCATGCTTTTTGTTTGTTTGTCATTGTCTTTTTTTCAGTTCTCTCTGAACATACTCTATGTCTAATTATGCCTTCTGAGTAGGTATTAATTTAGGTTCATGCTACCAAAAAAAAGCTGAGCAACAATTTGAAACAATATATAAGAAAACCAACAAGAAAAAAAAAATACAAATGATAAGCTATCATTATTGACTTGAGAAGCACTAGTAATCTGTAGAGTAAAACCTAGAGATTTTTACCTAAAAGGATAAAACTAGTAAACAGTGTTGAAATTGGCAATTTATCCACAAGAGAACTATTTTTTCCTTTTGATTCAAATCTTATAACCTATAGTGACATATAAGGAACAAAGACATAGGCATGACTCCTTTCATGCTAAGTTCTCATAATAACTCATATTATCCTGACCATGTTGATATTTTACAAAGTTCAAAATGTTCTAAATGTACTATATTGGAAAGAATAGTAAGTTTCAATTTTTCATCAGTCATAAACTTCCAAGAGTGGACTTCAGGAATATATAGGGATTGTGTGGTACACATCCATCTGTGCAGCAACCAAACTCTAGGCTTCTGCAAGGATCTCCCTTGCCCACACCAAACTCATGGGCCCCTCCTGTGCTACAGTCAACCTCCCTTCCAAGCCAGATTTGAACTGGGACTCACATCCTGTATTTCCAGCCCACTCCTCTGTTCACCTGCTATTAGCATATCCATCCTTAACACCTAGGACTAACTCATTTGTAATTCATCTCTTTCAATATGTGATTTAGAATTCACAAATTTCCATATGCCCAGAACTCTGAACAAAAGTGCAAACATGAAAAACAAATCAAGCCTGTATCTCCTCTGTTCAACCTACCAGTCTTATAGAAATGCTTTCTAGTGATAATTAGGTAGATGATATCCAGGATATACAATTTAAACAGAGAATCATCAGCATTATCAAAAGATCCAAGATGTTTAAAAAGACTCATAGGAATAGCTCAGTGATGTCAAGAACAAAGAATTTAAGGAGAAGAAAAGCTCAGGTTCTGGGGTTCACAAGGATACACAGTAGATAAAAGCATATTCATTATATCAGATAAGCCTTTGTTTGATGGAAGATTAATCATGACCACTGCCTTTGGACATGATTGGTTCTGCCTGTAATTTTCTTGTTTATACCATTATCTCTCCCCTAAAACAGCCATGAGATCCTTCCCAATATTGTGGGTAATAAGTTCTTCATTTGCTAGCATCTGTAATTCTTGTGAATTGATAGGAGGATGACATCCTCCTTTACTGTGTACTTCTGGAGAATTCAATATGCCTTTTTGCAGATAATGGCTAGACTTTTAGTAGCCTGTTTTCATTCATTAGCTAGCTGACAAGGGAATTAAGGACAATGTAGGTAGACTGGATTACAAGCTAGACTTTTTACTGATTATATACAAGGACAGAATTGCAGATGTCTGGTTTAATAAGTCAAAGTCTTTTAGACAAAGAGGGACCTGAATCACTTGCTGGTGTCTCTAGTCAACCTGGCTGATAGCAGAAACCAGTGATTACTCCTTATTAAATTCTTTAGCAACTAACAGTCTGTTCAAACTTTTAACTTCAGTTTATGGTACATTTATCAAGGCTCATCTGTGTTTGTTTAAATACTAACATTAATGTGGACAACAAGGGTAACAACCAGTTAACCAATTAACCAAGTCCAGTAAGAAACAGCTTTACATGGAAAAGTTTTACAGATAGCCATGGTCCCAGAATATGGTCTGGCCTCACTGCCATCACTAATAAAGTTGCATGCTTCCCTCATTGTATTCTCAGGCTATATACAGGATAAGAAAATATATCCTTAGGCTTGGGACATTTTTTTCAGTGACATTTTTCAGTGACATTTTCACTTGACAAATAGTGCTGAAACGACCAGTGCTCTTTGCACATGCCTAAGTGTTGCCATTGTAAATGAGTCTGCTCATTATGGTTTACTCTAGGAATGCATTGTGACCCTGAGATATAGCTTGTAACTTTTTTTTTTACTGCCCAAAGTTTATAGTTAAACATATACATAAGCGTATAAACAGAATGAAGAGAAGAATTGGAAGGAGAGCATTGGAACTAAAAATGAGAGCAATAAATTAAAAGAGCATGACTCTCGATCATGTTTGTTTTTTTCCTTAAGTAGATAGGGAATTTTCCCTAAATCATAGTTGCTGTGAGTAATCCTTTTGCTTCCCTGGGATCTGACTTGGGAGCTGGACTCACAGGCTGCAACACACAGGGAAGCCCAAGGAAACAAAAATGTAACGCTGATGGAAAGTACTTAGACAATTCAGCATGTTGTGAGCAACATTCAATAAAATGATAGGAATACAGCTGAAATAAAGAAGGAACAAAAAAAACCCTCAATCCAATGAAAGAATAAAGTATACTTATACTTTACAAGTATAAAGCATGAATCATAATACTCTATTTAGAGTATTAGTACTCAAAATGTAGAGGAATGTAACCAAATAAACAATGAATATGATTTTTATGTTAATATTTTTATTTTAATTTGAAATAAGCTTGTTTTACATGTCAATCCCAGTTCCCTTACCCTTCCCTCCCCTCATTCTCCCCAACTTGCATACTATCCACTTTCTGCTCCCCATGGTAGGTGAGGCCTTCCGTGGGGGAATCTCAAAGTCTGTCATATCATTTGGACAAGGGCCTCGGCCCTTCCCCATTTATCTTGACTCAGAGAGTATCGCTGTATGAGAAATGGACTCCCAAAGTCTATTGGTATACTAGGGATAAATACTAATCCACTACCAGAGGCCCCATAGACTGCCCAGGTCTCCTAACTAACACCCATGTTCAGGGGTTGTGAATTGGTCCTATGCTGGTTTCCCAGCTATCAGACTGTGATCTATGAGTTACCCTTGTTCAGGTCAGGTATTTCTGTGGGTTTTTCCAGCCAGGTCTTGCCCCTTTTGCTCATCACTCCTCCCTCTCAGCAACTGAGTTCCAGGAGTTAAGCTCAGTGTTTATCTGTGGGTATATGCTTCTGCTTCCATCAGTTACTAGATGAAGGCTCTAGAATGGCATATAAGGTAGTCATTAATCTTATTATTGGATAAGGGCATTTAAGGTAGCCTCTCCACTGTTGCTTAGATTTTTAGTTGGGGTCATCCTTATAGTATCTGGGTATTTCCCTAGTGCCAGATTTCTCTTCAAACCTATAATGGCTCCCTCTAATATGGTATCTTTCTTGCTCTCCTGTAGTTTACCCCTGACTCAATATTCCTACTGCCTCATGTCCTCTCCCTTCCTCTCCTCTCCTTCTCATTCTCTTATCTCCCTTTCCCTTCTCTTCTTCCACCACGCTCCCAATTTGCTCAGGAGATATTTTACCTTTCTCCTTCTCCTGGGGGTACTCCTTATTTCCTAGATTTTTTTTGGCAGTGTGGATTGTAGGCTGGTAATGCTTTGCTCTCAGTCTAAAATCCATATATGAATGAGTACATACCATGTTTGTCTTTTTGTAACTGGGTTAACTCACTCAGAATAGTTTCTTCTAGTTCCATCTAATTGCCTGAAAATTTAAAGATTCCATTGTTTCTTTCCTCTGAGTAGTACTCTATTGTGTAAAAGTATCCCATTTTCTCCATCCATTCTTCAGTTGTTCTTCATTTTGGTTTTTTTTCTATGTTTTGGCTATTATATATCATGTTGCTATGAACATAGTTGAACAGATATCTTTGTTGCATGAATGTACATCTTTTGGTATCATGCCTAAGTGTGGAATTGCTGGTTCTTGTGGTAGACTGATTCCAATTATCCCGAGGAACTGCCATACTGATTTCAAAAGTGTCTGTACAAGTTTGCACTCCCATCAGCAGTGCAGGAGTGTTTCCCTTTATCCACATCCTCTCCAGCATAAGCTGTTCTTGGTGTTTTTTGTTTTAGCCATTGTGACAGGAGCAATGATACCTCAGTGTTGTTTATATTTACATTTCCCTGATGGCTAAGAAGGTTGAGCAGTTTAAGTGTCTTTCAGCCATTTTGGATTCCTATGTTGAGAATTCTCTATTCAGTCTATACCCCACTTTTTAATTGGATTATTTGGTGTTTTGTTGACTAGCTTCTTGGGTTCTTTGTATATTTTGGAAATCAGCCTTATGTCAGATGTGGGGTTGGTGATGATCTATTCCCAGTCTGTGTGCTGCCATTTTGTCTTGTTGACTGTGTCCTTTCCCTTACAGAAGTGCTTCAGTTTCAGGAGGTCCTATTTATTAAGTGTGGATCTCAGTGTTTGTGCTACTAGAGTTATATTCAGGAAGCGGTCTCCTGTAACAATTCTTTCAAGGGTACCTCCCACTTTCTCTACTAAGAGGTTCAGTGTAGCTGGATTTATGTTGAGGTCTTTGACACGTGTGGACTTCAGTTGTGTGCATGGTGATAGATATGGATCTATTTGTAATTTTTTAATACACCAGCATCCATTTATGCCAGTACCATTGGTTAAAGATGCTTTCTTTTTTTATTGTGTAATTTTATCTTTTTTTTGTTTTTCAAAAATCAGGTGTTCCTAGGTGTGTGAGTTATCAGGGTTTTCAATTTGATTCCATTGGTCTAACTGTCCATTTTTGAACCAGTGCCAAGCTATTTTCAGGGCCATAGCTCTGTAATAGAGCTTGAAGTCAGGGATGGTGATGCCTCCAGAAGTTCCTTTATTGTACATGGTTGTTTTGGTTATCCTGGGTCTTTTGTTTTTCCATGTAAAGTTCAGTATAGTTCTTTCAATGTTTATGAAGAATTGTGATGGTATTTTGATGGAGATTGCACTGAATCTGTAGATTGCTTTTGGCAAGATTGCTATTTTTGCTATGTTGATCCTACCTATCCAAGAGCATGGGAGATCTTTCGACTTTCTGTTGTCTTCTTTAATTTCTTTCTTTAAGACTCAAAGATTTTTATTAATAAGGTCTTTTACTTGTTTGGTTAGCATTACCTCAAGATATTTTTTGTTGTTTGTAAAGCGTGATGTGATGGGAGATGTTATTCTGTAAATATGTTTCTCATACTGGTTAATGAATAAAGCACTGTGGGCCAATGGGAAAGCATGATAGGAGAGACTAGCAGACAAGGATGAAAGAGGAAGTAGGGAGGAGGAGTCAGCATGGAGAACCAAAAGAGAACAGATGCCCGCCTGCCACTCTCCGATAACATGACCACGTGGAAATACTTAGATAAGTAGAAATGGGTTAATCATTAAGACAGAGCTAGCTGGTAACAAACTAGTACCTGGCCAACAACCTTATATATAATACAGAGTCTCTGCGTGTTATTGGGGGCTTGCGTGGCAGCGGGACCAGGCAGGCTGGCGGAAAACATACAAGCTACAGTGATGTTTCTCTGAATTCTTTCCCAGCCACTTTATCATCTATATGTGTTTTTTTTGTTTTTGGTTTTTTTTTTTTGTTTTTTTTGTTTTTTTTGTTAATCTTGCATCCACCACTTTGCTGAAGGTATTTTTCAGCTGTAGGGGTTCTCTGGTAGAGTTTTTTTGGATCACTTATGTAAACTATCATATCATCTGCAAATAGTGGCAGTTTAACTTCTTCCTTTCCAATTTGTATACCCTTGATCTCCTTTTGTTTTATATAGCTTAGCTAGAACTTCAATTACAATATTGAAGAAATGTTGAGTGGAGAGAGTGGGTAGTATTTTCTTGTTCCTGATTTTAGAGAAATCACATTGTGTTTTCTCTATTCATTTTGATGTTGGCTGTTGGCTTGCTGTATATTGCTTTTATTATGTTCCTGTTATCCCTGATTTCTCCAAGACCTTTATCATGAATGGGGGTTGGATTTTTCAAAAGCTTTCTCAGTATATAGTGAGATGACATGTGTTTTTTTTTCAATTTATTTATACTGTGGATTATATTGATGAACTTTCATATGATGAACCATCCCTGCATTCCTGGTATGAAGCATACTTTGTCATGGTAGGTGAGTTCTCTGATGTGCTCTTGGATTTGATTTGCCAATATTTTATTGCAAATTTTTGCATCAATATTCATTAGTGATATTGGTCTGTAGTTCTATTTCTTAGTTGTGTCTTTGTGTGGCTTGGGTACCAAGGTAATTGTAGCCTTGTAAAAAGAGTTTGACAATGACCCTTCTGCATCTATTGTATGGAACACTTTGAGAAGTATTGGTATTAGCTGTTCTTTGAATTTTTGGTAGAATTCTGCACTGAACCCATCTGGCCTGAGCTTTTTTTTTTATTGGGAGACTTTTGATGACTGCTTCTATTTCATTAAAGGTTATAGTTCTATTTAAATTGCTTAACTATTCTTCATTTAATTTTGTTAAGTGATAATTATCCCAATAATTGTCAATTTTTTTTTAATTTTGAATTTTGTTGAGTACAGGTTTTCAAAGTATTATCTGAAGAGTCTCTGAATTTCCTCAGTGTCTGTTGTTATATTCTCCTTTTCATTTCTGACTTTTTAAATTTGCATGTTCTCTCTCTATCTTTTGGTTAATGAATAAAGGTTTGTCTATTTTGTTGATTTTCTCAAAGAGCGAATATTTTGTTACATTGTTTTTTTGTAATGCTTTCCTAGTTTCTACTTTATTGATCTCAGCCCTCAATTTGATTCTCCTCTGGGGTTTACTCCTCTGGGGTGAGTTTATTTGTTTTAGTTGTAGAACTTTAAGTTGTCTAAGGTGACTATTCTCCAGGTTCTTCCTGTGTATACTTAGTGCTAGGAACTTTCCTGTTAGTACTGCTTTCAAAGTGTCCCATTAAGTTTGGGTATGTTCTGTCTTCATTCTCATTGAATTCTAGAAAGTCCTTCATTTCTTTATTTCTTCCTTGACTCAGGAATGGTGCAATTGTGCGTTGTTCTGTTTCCATGAGTTTGAAGGATTTCTGCAATATGTGTTGTTGTTGATTTCCAACTTTTAAGCATGGTGATCTGATAAGATACAGGGGGCTATTCCAATTTTTTTTTTCATCTGTTGAGGTTTGTTATGTTGCCTAGTATGTGGTCAGTTTTAGAGAAGGTTCCATGTGGATCTGAGAAGAAGGTATATTCTTTTGTGTTTGGATGGAATAGATGTCTGTTAAACTGATTTGGGACTGGTCCTTTGCCCAGTTTTTCTATTTCTAGCATTCCCTCAGTTTGTGTTTTCTTTATTTTCTTCATTTCAGTTTTCTGGTCTTGAACTGTTTGGATTTTTTCTTTTGTCTTTTTGATTGTTTTTTCTTGGCTTTCCTTACTTTCTTTAAGAGGTCTTTCCCCCCATTTCTTTCCATTTTTTTTCTTCCATTTCTTTAAGGGATTTTCTCATATTGTTTTTGAGGGCCTCTACAATTTTATGTAGTTTTTTTTTTTAAATCATTCTCTTCTGCTTCATCTGCGTAGGTGTGCTCTGGTCCAGTTGGTGTAGTGCCCCTAGATTCTGGTGGTGCCATGATTTTCTTTCTATTTTTGGGTGTTTTCTTGCATTGCTGTCATCCCAATGCTTCTTCCAGTGAGTGCAGGTGGAGTCTCTCTCTACCCTATTCTCCCATTCGGTATAGATGTGTCAGGAATTTGATGTCTGTAAGTCTGTATGCTCCAATCTTTCTTGGAGGTCTCTCCTCCAGCAGAGAGCTGGCAATGGGGTTCAAAGATTAGGCAAGTGCAGCCTCAGGGTGGTCCTTCATGGATTGGTGGGTCCAGTGTGCTCAGAGCAGACCCAGGAAGTTCCCTGGAGGTGGATGGTTTGTTGGACCCTCACTCTAGCCTAATGGTCACTTGGAGTAGTGGCACAGCAGACCCAGTAGGACAAAGGCTGGGGTAGGTCAGGCTCTGAGTGGTATATGGAGCAGAGTACTAGGACTTTACTATCTAGGACCAGGATATAGGATGGAGCAAGATTCAGGGATAACCCAGGGTGTTCCCAGGGAAAGGTGAGAGGGCGATTTGGTCTGAACTTGTCTCAGACTCACTTTTGGTACTGTGCTGGGGATGGGGTCCAAAGATCAGGAGAGTGGAGCCTCAGGGTTGTCCTGCATGGATAGTCAGGTCCATTGTGCTCAGAGCAGACCCAGGAAAAAGACTGACGGGAGGGGGGCAACTCATAACATAATGGTGCCTAAGGAAAAAGCCACTCTTAAAATAATAGTGCCACATGATGGCTAATAAGAACTTCCACTTAAAACTTAAGAAAAACTTAAGTAAGGGTTTTAGAAAAAAAGAACAAAGACAAGCAAGACTTCTTGATTAACAGCATTTTTCTCAGTTGGACTCTGTTTTCCTAGAGACTAGAAGAGACTTTTGCGGCTCTTTTAAGGGAGGTTTCCTGACTCAGCATAAGCTGCAAAACACCACATGGCTTTTCAAGAGCTCTGTTAACAACTTACTGGTGTGTATGAGAGCTGGCCATGGCAGTGACAACATCTCCAAGCCGGCAACACACACCAAGGCAGTAAGCACAGCTCTCAGTTCTGGCAGTACAAGTACCCACCACCATCTTTGATAGACTGCAGCTAATACAGCTGTGGCTTTCATTTTATCAATGTTGTTTATCAGATAAAGACTCATGGCCAGAAAAAGATAAATTTACACTAAAGACATATTCAGATTAAGAAAACCCCTAAAGGTTTACAGTGTGTTTTAAAATATATGTAGGCTTGAAAGAGATAATGACACAGGATAAAATGGTTCAAAAAGAATAATAAAAAGAAAGAGAATAACTGAGTGTGGTGGCACATGCCTTTAATTCCAGCACTTGGGAGACAGAGGCAAGCAGATCTCTGTAATTTCGAAGTAAACCTGGTATACAGAGTTAATTCCAGGACAGATAAAAGTTGCACAGAGAAACCCTTTCTCAAAAAAAAATACAGAAAAAATACAAGTAGAAGAAACAGAGTAATAAAAAAGCCACATAAAGATGGAAAGCACAAAAAGAGTCTGGATACTATATGCAGTCCTCTTGTCTTTGACTGCTGAGGAAATAGCAAAAACTGTTAAAATAAATGCTGCTGGATTAATTCAATTTATATATTTTAAAATGCTTTGACTCCAAAATTTAAGTCTAAGGACAGGTTCCTAGGGAAAAGGATTTCTATTTTTGTTTCCACAGAAAATGAAAAGTTATGGATTCCTTCCAGACTAACATGGTTTGATCAAGCAAGACCCCCTGAAACAGTGTCCTAGGTGATCCAACATTCAAAACAGTTGGGACAAGGCAGCCTTGCAGACTACAGCCAAGATTTCTGCATCTTCTTAGGATTCCCCATGACAGTGCCCCCTACCAGCAGGAGGCAGTTTGGAAAGAACAATGCCCAAATTCCCAAATATCATATATAAATGTTTGATTTCATTTATATGGGGTTGGTTATAAATGGTTAATGACCACAACCAATCTCTTTAAAGGTAAAAAGGGGATTATGGTATAGAAATTGATACTTTGCTTTGGAATGAATTTTCATTTATTGATACAATTTAAGGACAATTTTGTGATATGTATATTTCTCCTCTTGTTTGGGTACTGTGTTTATATAGCTCATTTAAAAATGTAATGTATAATTTAGTACAGATTATATATATATATATATATATATATATATATATATATATATATAAGTCTTTCAAAGACTTACAGAGTATGGCATTTAAAATGGCTTAGGGTTTACTTAACACTGAGGCACAACTGCTCCTGGCAACACCACCTGTGTCAGAAAGGATGATGGACCTTGAAGAAACACATTATGGAGTTTACTTCCAATATGGCTAGCCATTTGGACAAGATACTGCTTTTGTCTGGACTGTTTGACTTTATGCTGTATAAACTGGACATGCGGGACCCACAGGAAAATGACTACTGATACAAGATGGACATTGCTATAGGATCCCTGCTTCATGAAAGATTCTGCCAGACAGTGTGCAGGACACAGAGAAAAGTGACTGGCAATACAGGTGGACAGTTTAAAGTTTCTTGCTTTGCTGAAGTATCTGTCAGATGCACTGTGGCCTATAGGCTGAAGATAAAACATTACAGAAGAACTTCAGATGACTGATCAGGTAGCAAGATTTCTCTGTCATTTCTAGAGTTCATATATTATCTTTCTGTGATCTTTGTCGGAGTTGATGACAGATAGTTATGGTTATAGTTTTCCTTAGTTAGGATTAAAGATAAGTTACATATAAGACTTTAGACTCACAAGATAGGATAGATGATAGGATATTTTCTTTAAATCTTGCTAAATGTTAATGGCCTACATATTGTTAACTGTGATTTTTATTTGATAACTATTGATATATTTTGCTATGCTAAGATTAAAACCATTCTTTTTATTTTAGAGAGAAAAGAGGAGATGATGGGACATGTCATTCTGCAAATATGTTTATCTTATTGGTTAATAAATAAAGCACTGTTGGCCAATAGGAAAGCAAGATATGTGGGACAAGGAGACAAGGAGGAGAAAGGAAGTAGTAGGGAGGAGATTCAAGATGGAGGACTGAGAGAGAAGAATGCCAGGGCCTCTCTCTGGTAAGATGAGACCACGCAGAAATACTTAGATTAATAGAAATGGGTTAATAATTAAGACAACACTAGCTAATAAATAATAGTAACTGGCTTAACAGCATTGTATCTAATACAGCTTCTCTGTGTATTATTTGGGCCTGGTGTGACTGTGGGACTGGCATGCAAACCTTACTCATTACAGACCTGCACTCTAGCCCAATGGTCACCCAAAACAGCAGAGCAGCAGTTCCAGTAGCTCATTTTTACCTTTTAAACTATAATGATGAGGTTGTATAATGATTTTGAACTTGCAAGTTTCTCTGTATTGGCCATCATGCATTTTTCTGACACTTACATAACATTGACTTATCACAACAATTTTTGTTTAGTACTACAAAATGATCCCAGGCCATTTTATTTGACTCTGGACTTCATTCCTTTTTGTATGTTTGTTGTTGTCTTTTTTTTTTCAGTTCTAAATGAACATGCTATATAGTCATGGTGAGATTTTAACTAACAATGTCTTTTGATTAGGTATGATTGTAGGTTTGTGCTACCAAAGAAAGGTGAGCAACAATTAGAAAGGCTATACAAGATAAACAACAAGGGAAAGAATTATAATACAAATAATAAGCTTTCATTATTGACTCTGAGAAACACTAGTAATCTGTAGAGTAAAACATACCTAAAAGCATAAAATTAGTAAATAATTTCAAATTGGCAATTTATCCACAAAAAACTATTACAGAGGTTCTATTGATTCAAATTTTATAATCTATAGAGACATCTAAGGAACAAAGACACAGGCATGACTCTGTTCATGCCAAATTAATTTTCTCTAAGTCCTAGCTGTTCTTAGGAATCCTCTTTGGTACACTGGGAGCAGCCTTGGAAACTGGATTTATAGGCAGGAACACACAGAACCAACCCAAGGAAACACAAATACAAGGCTGATGTTAAGTATAAAACCAATTCAATATTTGAGAGCAGCATTCAATAAAAGAGGAATATTGAAGAAGACTCAAGCTGAAATGAAAAGGAAATGAGAAATCAAGCAATCCATTAGAAGAATTCAGGCATTACAAGTAGTATGCATGAAGAAGAAAAGAGAGTATCATAACTCAAATATAATGTAGAGGGCATTAACTGAATTAATAAAGCATGTAATTTTTATTACATTACAGAAAAGGAATATACAGTAATTGTGGGACATCATGAAAAGATTGAACCTCATATTTATAGGCATAGAAGAGGGAAAATAATCTCATGAAACTGCTATCGACCAGATCATAGGACATAGCTTCCTAAAACTAAGTAATGCCACATCATACAGATGCAAGAATCCCACAGAATATAAATTAGACAGGTCTAGATAAGAATTTTCACTTGGTATGTAATATTAAAACTATAACTTTACTGAAAAATCTAGTGAATTTGGACTTTGTTGGGGCTTCCTGAATCTTTTAAGTGTTTTTCCCCCCTGAACTAAACAGGTTTCCTGCAGTATGTAATGGTTCTCCTCTGCACAGAGAAAGCTGATGTTTACTTTCTTCCATACTAACATCTTTGGTCTTAAGAAACTTCTTTCAAGGTGGAAGATTTTAATCTTGAATGAAACTACCACTTGAGAGTAATTTTCATATCATGTGCTACTAACTCTTGGCATGTTTCATCAAGCTGTCAGTGTCATTTCCTCAGGGGGGCTAATGAAAGTCACAGATCTTACAGTGTAAAGGAAAACAAAAGGACATGAAGTTGGGCAGGTAGAAAGGAGAGGGTGGATTTAGGAGAGTTTATGGAGAATAGTGGGTAATAAACATGCTGTCTTGCCACATCATACACAAGGGGTATCAACACAGCCGTTGTCTAAAGCACTGGCCATGGACATCAACAAGGCTCTAGGTAGCAACACATTCAATGGACAAGTACTGGGACTTCCATGGTGATAGGGTCCAACAGAGCCTCTGGCTGCCACAGGATTCCAGGCCCAGAATGGCTCTTGATAAGGGCCAGAGACAAACATGGCCTCAATTGGAAGTAGACAATGCACAATAATATGGCTTCATGCATTTATGCATACATTCATGTACTTTAAAAGCACATAGGAAATGTTTTACATTTGTTGGTCATGAAATGTACTTGGTACATTTGCCATCTCAGAAGGTTATAAAGCATAGTTAGCTGAAGTGTTGCCAACCACAGCAGGACTGCTAACACTTGTTACCCTCAACCCTTGGGGAGTCAGTATGTATAGCAGTTGGAGTTTTGTTACTTGTAGCAGTTGGGCTGGTGTTATTTAAGTTGTGGTGCAGTCACCTGCCTCTGTTGGGGTAGTATCACTCTTGGTAATTGAGATTATCTCAGCTTTCACACCATTTGTGGAAGTCTTTACCTGGAAGGTGTTATGAGGTGTGAGCTACAAAGTATAGGGAGGAAATCAAGTACAGGTTTAAGTGAGGTTAAAGGGGGTGTTTATTAGTGGGATCAGAGGACAACACAGAAAGGTAGAAACCTTATCCAGAGAAGAGGAGGGTTCTAAAGTCCCAGATTTGAAAGGAAAGGTGTTGAAAGGCAATTTGCAAATTCTGGAGCAGCCATACAATGTGTCTGGTTCCAGCCATGCTGAAGGTGATATAACTCTGACCCTGGGATTAAGGGTAAAACATGGAAGCTAACGTGGAGCATGTGATTAGAATGGATAGTGGAAGAGGACAAGGGGAAGTTACTGAGAAGAAATTACAGCAAAAACAGGCTCTAGATGCAGCTTAAGACAACAAGAAACATATCTCAGTCATTCAGTGAGTTGGACACTAAATAATGAAAAACAATCTTTGTTATTATTTAAATTGACTCATAGTAATTACATATGCCTTCCCCATTGCCTCTACCTTTATCACTTTTAGTGACTTCCACATCAGTGAAAATTATATATATATATATATATATATATATATGATGCCATTGCTTCTTAGTAGCTTTGCCTTTCTTAGTTTCACCATAGGGACTTAAAATCCATTATAGTTTTCTGATCACAAACCTTCCCATAGCAATCACTTAGATAATTCATTCCCAACAACTTCATTTCCTCAAGAGTCAACTTGAAATATGAAACTCTGCTTGTTGAAGTCCTTTTTTTTTTTTTTTTTTAAAGAAATCACTAGAAAATGCAAATCCAAGAATGTTACAAGCAGATTTTTCCCTGTCAGTCGGTCCCACTGCCACGGCAGCTTCCAATAATACACAGGGACTCTGTATTTGCTATAATGCTGTTGGCCTGTTACTAGTTTCTTATCGGATAGCTCTGTCTTAATGATTAACCCATTTCTACTAATCTAAATATTTCCAAGTGATCATCTTACCAGAGAGTGGGCTGGTGTGCTGCTCTCTCCAGGCTCTCCATGTTGACCCCTCCTTACTACTTCCTCTTTCTTCCTGGTCTCCTAGTCCCTTTTATGACCTCAAAGTGACACACTTCCTCCAGCAAGAATGCATCTTCTGACCCTCTTAATTATTTTATTTATTTATTATTTGTTGAGCCATCTTAACAACAGAGATAGGTCTTTATTGAGCAACTCAATGAGTTTCCAGAAATATACAAACTTATACTTATGTGAAATTACTTTCCTTTTAAAAATAATTTCCAGTTAATATATGATATAATGAGTTTCATTAAGAAATTTCAAAGACATTTGTTGCTATACTTACAGCTTCTTTTTTTTTAAAATTATTTTTTCTTATTTTATATATTGATCCCTGTTCCCTCTTCCACACTTCTTCCTTCCCATGCTCCCCCACCCCCTTCTGTCCCATCACCCACCCTCCACACCCTCCTTCTAGGAGGGATCAACAAAATCTGTCAAGTCATTTAGAGTAGGGACTAGGCCTTCCCTCCTGCCTCTAGGTTAAGGGAGTATCCTTCCATGGGAAATGTGCTCCCAAAGTACTTTCATGCACCAGGGACATATTCTGGTTCCATTGTCAGTAGCCTATTAGACTGCCCAGGCCTTCTAACTGAGACCCATGTTCAGGGTGTCTGAGTTGGTCCAATGCTGGTTTCCTATCTATCAGTCTGAGGGTTCATGAGCTGCCCCTTGTTCAGGTCAGCTGTCTCTTCGGTTTTCTGTAGGCTGGCCCTATCCCCATTTTCTTATAACTCCTCTCTCTCTCTGCATCTGGATTACAGTTCAGCTCAGGTGTTTATCAGCTGTAGGTGTTCCCTAGAAGAGTTTTTTGGGTTGCTTATATGAACTATCATATCATCTGCAAATAGTGATAGTGCAACTTCCTCCTTTCCAATTTGTAGTCTCTTGATCTACTTTTGTTGTTTTATTGCTTTTGCTAGAAATTCAAGTACAATATTGAAGAGATATATAGACAAAGAACAGCCTTGTCTTGGTCCTGATTTTAGAGGAATTGCCTTAAGCTTCTGTCAATTCAATTTGATGTTGGTTGTTGGTTACTTTTATTATGTTTAGGTCTGTTCCTGTCATCCCTGATCTCTCTAAGATCTTTATCAGGAAAGGGTGTTGAATTTTGTCAAAGGCTTTTTCAGCATTTAGTGAAATTATCATGTGGTTTTTCTTTATCAGTTTGTTTATATGGTGGATCACACTAATAGATTTTTGTATTTTGAACCATCCCTGCATCCCCACTTGGTCATAGTGGATAATATCTCTGATGTTTTCTTGGATTTGAATTTATAGTATTTTATTAAGCATTTTTACATCAATGTTCATGAGGGATATTGGTCTGTGTATTTGTATTACTTGGGTATCAAGGTAATTGTGACCTAGTAAAAAGAGTTTAATATGAACTTTCTGCTTCTATTGTTTGGATCAATTTGAGGAGTATTGATATTAGCTCTTTTTGAATTTCTGGTAGAATTCTGCACTGACAGCATCTGGTCCTGGACTTTTTTTTTGTTGGAAGGCTTTTGATGACTACTCTTATTTCATTTGGGATTATAGACCTATTTAAATTGCTTATCTGTTTTTGATTTAATTTTGTTAAATGACAGCTATCCAGAGATTAATCCATTTCCTTTGAATTTTTCAGAGTACACATTTTCAATGTATGACCTGAAAATTACCTGAATTTCCTGTGTCCATTGTTATGTTTCCTGTTTTTTTTTCTCTGATGCTGTTGATTTGCATGTTCTCTCTTGGCTTTTTGGTTAGTTTGGATAAAGGTTTGTCTACCTTTTTGATTTTCTCGAAAAACCAACTCTTTGTTACATTGCTTCTTTGTATTATTTTCCTCATTTCTACTTTATTGGTTTCAGCCTTCAAAGTGATTATTTCCTGGCATCTACTCCTCAGGGGTGAGGTTGCTTCTTTGTGTTCTAGGGCTTTAAGTTGTGCTGTTAATTCTCTAATGTGACTATCCTCCGTTTTCTTCATATGGGCACTTAGTGAAATGAACTTTCCTCATAGCAGTGCTTTCAAAGTGTCCCATAAATTCAGGTATGTTGTGTCCTTATTCTCATTGAATTCTAGGAAATCTTTCATTTCTTTCTTTAGTTTTTCCTTGACCCAGGAATGGTACAATTGCCCATAGTTCAATTCCATCCATTTGTAGGGTTTCTACATTTTGTGTTGCAGTTGAATTCCAACTTTAAAGCATGGTGGTCTGAAAAGATACAGGGACACAGGGACCTATTCCTATTTTTGTTTTTTGTATCTATTGAGGTTTGTTAATGTCACCTAGTATGTTGTTGATTTTAGAGAAGGTTCCATGTGGAGTAGTGAAGAAGATATATTCTTTTGTGTTTGGATGGAATATTCTATAGATGTCTGTTAAACTGAATTGGGACATAACTTCTGTTAGTTCTTTTGTTTCTTTATTAAGTTTATGTCTGTTGGTCTTGTCTAATGGTGAGAGTGGGTTGTTGATGTATTTCACTATAAGTGTGTGAGGTTTTATGTGAGCTTTGAGTTTTAGTAGCATTTCTTTTACAAATGTGGGTGCTTTTGTATTTGACTCATAGATGTTCAGAATTGAGACTTTGTTGATGGATTTCTCCTGTGATGAATATGAAATGACTGTCTTCATCTCTTTTGATTGATTGTGGTTTGAAGTCTAACTTGTTAGATATTAGGATAGCTACACTTGCTTGCTTTCTGGGTCCATTTGATTGGAAGATCTTTCCCAACTCTTTACCCAGAAGTATTGTCTTTGACGCTTAGCTATGTTTCATTTATGCAGCAGAAGGATTCTGTCTTTGGATCCTTTCTGTTAGCCTGTGTCTTTTTATAGGCAAGTTAGTAAGGACCATTGATTGTTAATTCTTGTTTATTTTAGATTCGTTGTTGGCGGTAGTATTGTGAGTATATTTGCCCTGCTTTTTCTTTTGGATTCTGGTGAATTGGGATTATCTATTGCCTATGTCTTTTGTGAGTGTAGTTAACTTCCTTGGGTTGGAATTTTTCTTCCAAACTTTCTGTAGGGCTGGATGTGGATACATATTGTGAAAATATGGCCTTGTCTCTGAATATCTTGTTTCTTTCATCTATAGTGATTGAGATTTTTTCTGGGTATAGTAGTCTGGGCTGGCATCCATGTACTCTTAGTACTTGTAGAACATCTAATCAGGACCCTCCGTCCTTGAGAGTTTCCATGGAGAAGTCAGGTGTAATTTTGATAGGTCTGCCTTTATATGTTACCTGGAATTTTTATTTCACTGCTCTTAATATTCTTTCTTTATTCTGTGTGTTGATTATTATGTAGCAAGGAGTCTTTTTTCTTTGGTTCAGTGATTTGTTGTTCAGTATGCTTTTTGTCCTTTCATATGCACACCATTCTTCTGATTGGGAGTGTTTTCTTCAATGATATTGTTGAATATGTTTTCTGCATCTTTGAGCTGGGTGTTTTCACCTTTTCCTATGCCTATTATACTTAGGCTTGGTCTTTAACAGTGTCCCACATTTCCTGGATGTTTTGTGTTAAGGATTTGTTGGATTTAATATCTTCTTTGGTAGAAGAATCTATTTTCTCTAGTTTATTTTCAGTGCCTGAGATTCTCTCTTCAATCTCTTGTATTCTGTTTGTTACTGAAAAGTTTAAACTAGTAAACAGTAATAAAATTGGAAATTTATCTACAGGAGAACTGTTGCAGAGGTTCTGTTGATTCAAATTCTATAATTTATAGAGACATCTAAGGAACAAAGACACAGGCATGACTCCTTTCATGCCAAATTAATTCTGACAGTAACTCATATTATCCTGACCATGTTGATATTTCACAAAGTTCAAAATGTTCTAAATGGTACCATATTGGAAAGTATATAAGGATCAAATTTTCATCAGTCATAAACTTCCAAGAGTGGCTTTAGAAATATACAGGGATGGTTGGGTGCCCACCCACCTGTGCTTCAACAAATCTCTAGGCTTCTGCAAGGATCTGCCTTGCCCACACCAAACTCAGAGGCCCCTTCTGTGCTACATTCAACCTCTCTTCCAAGCCAGATTTGAACTGTATCTCAAATCCTGCATTTCTGCCTTACATTCCCTGTCTACCTACTTTCAGCCTAAGCTATTCCAAACCTCTAGGCTTAATGCAACATCTCTTCTACCTCAACATGCTCTTTCACAATGAGATTTAGAATTCACAAAAATTTAACATGCTCAGAAGTCAGGGCAAAAATATAAACAAGAAAAATCAAGCTGTTATCTCCTCTGTACATTCTAGCAGACTTATAGAAATGCTTGTCAATGATAGTTGGGTAGATGAACTCCTGGATACTGAATTTAAGTAGAGTATCATCAGCAACATCAAAAGATTTAAGATGTTTAAAAAGATACAGAGGAACAGATCAGTGATATCAAAATCAAAGAACTTAAGAAAAAGAAAGTTCAAGTGCTGGGGTCCACAATGAATTACTGTAGATGAAAAGATATTCATAAGGATGACCCATCAGATGAGCATTTGTGTGGTGGAAGACAAACTGAGAACTGGGTTTATGTGTCCATTGCCTTTGGACATGATTAATTCAGCTTGTAATTTTTTGTTGGTACCCTGTGCATTCTCTAAAATAGCCATGGGCTTCTTCCTAATATTGTGGGCAATGAGTTCCTCATTTACTGTGATCTGTAGCTTCTGTAAACTGATAGAAGGTTAACATACTCCTTTACTGTGTACTTCTTTTCAATCAAATATGCCTTTATTGTTTCACCAATAGATAATGGTGAGAATGTTAGAAGCCTGTTTTCCACTATTAATGAGCTAATGAGGCAATTAACGACAACTTAGCTAGATTGAGTGTCTCTGTGCATGGATTGCAAGTTGGACTTTTCACAGATTAAAGACATGGACAGAATTACAGATGTCTGGTTTGATAAGTCAAACTCATTTAGACACAAAAGGACCTGGATTACTTGCCAGTTTCTCTACTCAGGTCTAACTGATAACGGAGACCAACAATTATTCACTATTAAATTCTTTAGCAATTAACACTCTGCACCAACTTCTAACCTCAGTTCATCATCCAAAGATCAAGGCTCCTCTATGTTTATGTTTAAGTCATAACACTTATGTGGATAACAAGAGGAAGTGTTAACCAATTAACCAAGTTCAGAAATAACCATCTTTATGTGGGAATAACTTCATAGATAACCAGGGCCCCAGAAGATGGTCTGGCCTCATAGCCTTGACTCATATAGATACAAGTTTACCTCCTTGTAATTTGGGGCTACATATAGGATAAGATAATGTATCCTTAGCCTTTGGACACTTTTCAGTGTTAGCACTTGACAAAGAATACTGAAATGCTTAGTGCTCTTTGCCCGTGCTTAAGTGTTGGCCAAGTAAATGATTGTGCTCTTTATGGTTTACTCAAGTAATGCATTTTGACCCTGAGAAATAGCTTATAACTTTTTTTTACTGCCTAAAGTTTGTTGCTATATGTGTATATAACTGTATAAATGAAGAGAATTGGAAGGAGATCTTCAGAAATAAAAAAATGAGAGCAAGAAATTAAGAGGATTTTTTTGTTTGCTTGTTTGTTTGTCAGTTTTGTCCTTTGGACAGAAAGGACAGACTAGGAATCCATAATTCCTAGATGCTCAGGGGCATTTTTTTTTTTTTTGCTACCCTAGGAACAGCACTGGGAGCTGGACTCACAGGCTACAACACACAGGGAAGCTCAAGAAAACACAGTGTGAGGCTAATGTAAAGTACAAACACAATTCAGTTTTTGAGAGCAACATTCAGTGATAGATATGTATGTTGAAGAGAACTCAAGCTTAAATGAAGGTGGATCTGAGAAACCCAGCAATCCAATGGAAAAAAATCAAGATTTATAAGTAGAGAAGAGAGCATCAGGACTCCAATATTATGTAGGGGATCTCAACCAAATAAACAAAGAACATAATTGTTTATAAATTACAGAAAGGGAATGCACAGGTTTTGGGGGACATCGTGAGAGGAATGAAACTTAGAATTGTACACATAGATGAGAAAATAATCTCACGAAACTGCTATAGATCATATCCTCAAATAGCTCATAGGAGAAAACTTCTCCAAACCAAGGAATGCCATACCATACAGATGCAAGAATCCCACAGTGTATGATTTAGGAGGCAAGTCTAGATAAGAAATCTCACTTGGTATGCCATCATTAAAATGGTAACAAACCTGTATGATCTAGTAAATTTGGACATTTATTGGGGCTTTCTGATAGTTTTGAGTTGTTTTCTTCCTGAGCTAAACAGGTTTCTTGCAGGGTATAATGGTTCTTCTCTGCATAGAGATAGTTGACATTTCACTTACTTTCTAACATCTGCAGTCTTAAGAAACTCTCTTTCAAGATGGAAGAGTTTAATCTTGAAGGAAACTACTACTTAACAGTTATTCTCATATCATGTGCTACCAACCATCAGCATGTTTCAGCAGCTTGACAGTGTCATTTCTTGGGGGGGGGGCTGAAGCTCTTACAGCCCTTACAAAATAAAGGAATATACAAGACATGGATTGTGGAATTCCTGGTTTCAATTGGTCTATGATTGACTCCACATTTCATGTTATAGTTTTCCAGTCAAATGATTACGACTGTCGAATCTCTAAGGCTAACAATGATGTGAGGAAAGATACTTTCCAGAGAGGAAGAGTGGCTATGGAGGTTATAATGCAACCTGTGGAAGTGAGCATCTAAGTTTATAAAGGAGGTGCAAGTGCATAATTAACCTCTTTATTGCCAGTTTGCCATGACAAGCTAAGTAGATCATCTTCCTCATCCCCTTTGAATAACACTTGAAGAAGAGTCAAGTCCACCAGTTTTTTTTGAGAGGAGCCTACTTCTGATGAAAAAAAAAAACTATTAAGTTTGAACATCCTCTGGAATGAGGTTTTATTTATTTTTACCCTTACAAAATATAATCATTAACCAACCTGTCATTGAGGAACTAAGTAGAGTTGTTAGGTATTAGTTGATGAAGGGTCCGTTTTCTGTAAGGATGTTGCCTTTTGTAGATTGACCATGCTCTAGCGGATGAGCCAGCTATGGAGTACAGGGACAGTATAAGTGAGATGTAGTAGTTTTTAAATAATGATATAGAGTACATGAAGTTGGGCAGTAGAGATGAGGGTTTGGATTGGGATTTATTGAGAGTAGCAGAAAATTGACATTTTATTTATGCTGGCAATAACAGACCAGGTATATCAACACAGTCCTCTTCCAAAGCATATGTCATGGATATCAGCATGGCTTCAGGAAGCAACACAGACAATGGATATTCTACATGCATATATACTTGTCACATGTCATTGGCCTGGATCAACACCTCTAGTGTCTGAAACAGCATAAATAGCAGACTTCTTCTATCTCAACTATCCTTAGGTTTTTGTCTCCCTCAGTGATGACATACTCCTAGATTTGGCTATGCAGCACTGGCTTCTTTTCCTATTCCAGCAGCTTGTAAATAGATGTCTTGGGCTTGGCCTACTGTAGAGTAGAAAAGATCAAGGAAAGACCAACCTGCCCCTGACTTGATTGGAGACCTGGGCCAAGAAAAAAATAAAACACCTGAATCTGACTTGACCCAGGAACAGGGCATTTAATCCTGCCAATCCTTGAACAAGAAATGAGACCAATCTCTTGAGCTTCCTCCAGAATCAAACCAGAAATCCTCACCAATCCCAAGCCACCCTGGAAACTTCACCACTCCACACTCTATATAAACTCTCTATTCTGTCAGCTTCTTTGTGCAATGTAACAACTTTTACTGGAGGCAGAACAGAAGTTTATGTAAACTTTCTCTTATTAGGGCAGCACTGTAACAACTTCAACCAAACCCTTACCAGTAGGAGCAGAGTTGTTACACTTGCAATGGGGAAAGGATTCTCTGGAGCAGAGCTCTCAGTTGCTAAGCTGACAGTGACAATTGGTTTTCCTTGCCCCCCAACAATCAGGATATGTTTCCATCCAAACGGCAAGGCTTATTCCTCTTGCAAGCAGTGGCTCTGGGCTGGGATGAAACCTTGTCCATCATGCAGGCTGGCCAGGCCTCAGTGAGGCATGCACTTTTAGGCACGTGATTGCTATAGTTTCATTCTCCTTTCTTTAATGATTTAAATATCCTTAATCTGTATTTCTCACAGACTTTTAGGAGAGGTTTCTTACTGTAGCCATCCTCGACAATTGTCTTCCTTGGATTATGAGTTCCCCTCATGAGTGAATTTGTTCTCTATTTCCTGATTGTTTTCTTTCTCTAGTTCTGGTCTCCTCTCCTTCCTTTTTCATTTCTTCTACTTTCCCCCTTGTTTTAGAAACTTGTTTTACCCAGGACACTTGCTCAGCTATGTTCATAGTAACATTATTAATAATAGCCAGAACATGGAAACAACCTAGATGTCCCTGAACTGAAGAATGGATAAGGAAAATGTGGTACATTTACAAATGGAGTTTTACTTAGGTAAAATAAACTATGATACCATGAAATTTGCAGGAAGATGGATGAAACCAGAAAAAAAAATGGTTCTGAGGTAATCCAGGGCTAGTAAGACTAACATGGCATGTACTCACTCACAAGTAATTATTAGAAGTAGGTATAAAATAACCAACTTAAACCCCAAAGCTCCAGAGAGGCTAGATATCAAGGGGGGTCCAAAGAGGGATGCATGGATTTACTTGAGAAGGGGAAATTAGAAGAGATCGCCTGGGAAAGTGGTGGTTGTGTTGATGGTATGGGAACTTGCAGGATCAGGATGGGCAGGATTCATGAGTACAGAATGTTGTGAAGGACACAGGGGTAGAATTATGAAGGAGATATTTTGATTGGGGGACCATTTTGAGGTTAGGGAGAAAGTTGGTGCCAGGCAGATACCCATGAATCCATAGCAATTGTCCCAGCTAAGATTCCTAGAAATATTCATGAATGTGTCGGAACCGATAATCTACTGTAATCTGATTTGTGACTGTCCTAATTGGCATCAGAGAGACTTTATCCAGTAACTGATGGAATGTGGTGCAGAGATCCACAATCAAGCACTGGGCAGAGCTCCAGTTCTGCTGAAGAAAAGGAAGGGATTGTATAAGCATGGATGGTCAAGCTCATAATGGGGGAACCCACAGAGTCAGCTGACCTGAGCTGTGGAGCTCATGACTCTGGACCCACAGTTATGGAGCCTACATGGGACTGATCTAGTCCTTCTTCATGTGTGTGGCACTTGTGTAGTTGGTTGTTTGTAAGTCTCCTAGGAGTGAGATAAGGACCTATCACTGGTGCTTAGCTGGAATTTGGGATCCTGTTCCCCATGCTGGATTTAATTCTCCAGCCATGATGCAGTGGAGGGAGCTCGGTCCTGCCTCAGCTTGGTGTGCTAGGCTTTCTTCAAGCCCATGGGAGGTCTATCCTTTTCTGAATGGTCCTGGAGAGAGTCAGTGTGTGTGTGTGTGTGTGTGTGTGTGTGTGTGTGTGTGTGTGTGTGTGTGCATATACCGTGTTTGGTCTGTAAAATAATTAAAAAATATTATCTTAATAAAATAAAAATAATTATTAACTAGGTATACTTGAGGGCATGTGTTGCAAAGAGAGTTATGGTGTGAGTGATTATAAGATAAAAACTACATGCTTACATTAGCAATGAATAATAATGTCTCAGGATTAAAACAAAAATCTCTTTAAAAATCCCAGGTTAAGAGAAAAGGGGTTACAATCTTAGTTTGTGTTCAGCACAGGTGGCTGTGACAGAACCTGTTCCTGTTTCCTGGTATTGAATGAAGAGCTAAGACTGAGCTGGACTAGGTTGAGTTGAGGCAGCAGGTAGAGTGTGAGTGTGATCCTCCTGGAGCCTCCACAAGGAAGCATGCAGGGAGAGGGGCAGGTTTGGGTTCTCACCATGGCCATCACTCAGTTTTTGTTATTTAAAGTTTGTATCTGTCAAGCAACCATGCTGTCATTCCTAAAGAGATTAACAGGCAGATCAGGGAGAGGAAGGAAATTCAGTGTAGACCAAATGACTTTCCCCACAAGAGCTGATTATTACCCTGTCCCTAAGCAGACAAATATGGAGGGGTGGACTTCCTGGGATGAAGATGCACCCACAAGTGTAAAGAATGAAGGAGGGAATGGTGATGTGGAAACATAACGGAATTCTTTGAAACACCTGGAACATATTTCAAGGACATGACACCATCTATAAGAAAAACTCAGAAAAGTGTCATTAAGAAGACCAAACCATTGAATTTTGATATCCCAAATGTTAAATGGGTTTTTCCAAAACTAGTAGCTACACAGAATATGCCTTTTATTTGTCAACCTTCAGAATTCAAAATTCCAAACAGCCACATAATTTATAATATAAAATTACTTTAATTAATTGATTCAAAAATATTTTGATTATGTTCCTCCTAGAATTAACCACAACAGTTTCCCCATAAGTGTTTGCTCTCCTAATGAAAAATCTTTTCTTTCTTTCTCAATATTGCTTTGAACCTTGTATGCATTTATCCACAATTTCCTTTTAAATGTTACTTGAAGTCTTTTTTAATTCATTGTCCTTCTTCATTGTTATTTGAACTGGTTATGAATAATAAATGGATAATATTCTTATTGGTATTTTTACCACCACCAAATCCAAAACAGACAAGAATCAACAATCAATGATCATTTATATCCCTCAATATCAATGGTCTTAACTTGCCTATAAAAAGACATGGGCTAACAGAATGGATAGGAAGACAGAATTCATCCCTCTGCTGCCTACAACCAACACACCTGAACTGCAAAGACAGATATTACCTCAGAGTAAAGGGTTGGGAGTAGGTTTTCCAGCTAAATGGATCTAAGAAACAAGTTTGTGTAGCTATCCTAATATCTAACAAATTAGACTTCAAACTAAAACTAATCAAAAGAGATGAAGAAGGGTATTTCATGTTTGTCTCAGGAATAATTCATTAAGATGAAATCTGAATTCTGAACATTTATGCCTCAAATGAAAAACCATCCACATTCGTAAAAGAAACATCACTAAAAGTCAAATCACACATAAAACCGCAGGCACTAATAGTGTGAGATTTCAACACCCTGTAAGACCTGCATGTGCTCCCACTCAGGAAAGGTGGCTCCCCCAAATCACTCACAAGAAGTGGTCTTGGTGCAAATGCATGAGGTCCTTTATATCCCAGTGCACTGGGGCCATCAGCCATATGCCACGCAGCGCTAGAGGGCTAAGGACCCCTGGTACAGAATTGAGACAGCTTTTATAGGGTTACAACAAAGCCCACGCATCATGAACCAATCACCTCATAGCATCCAGTGTGGACCAATTCATTTAAACTATCCAAGCCCGCACTTAGCCCAGGAAGTCTGCTTTCGCACAGGCTTCTGGGTGGGGTGACAAGGCTCATTTCCTGTGTTCATGCACTTACAGGCTGTTGTAAACATTAAAGTAGGTGACCCTCAGCTTGGGATTTAAGACTCCCAGCTTCCTGGGGTCACTTGAGAATTAGGCTAAATTTTTCCATCCTAACAACCTCACTCTTACTACTTGAAAGGACTATTAGAAACTTCACAAAGAAAAAGGGAATTAAGAGAATTTATGATCCAATTGTGTTTAACAGACTTCTATAGAGTATTCCATCCAAACACAAAAGAATATATCTTTTCTTTAGCACTACATGGAATCTTCTCTAAAATTGTCCACACACTTGGCCACAAAGCAAACCTCAACAGATACAAAAAATATTGAAATAAAATTCTGTATCTTATTGGATTTTCATGGATTAAAGTTAGAATTAAACAACAACAAAAGTTGCAGAAACTCTAAAACCTCCTGGAAATTGAGCAATGCTCAATCATATCACTCCTGGGTCAAGGAAGAAATAAAGAAATAAAAGACTTGCTATAAGTCAATGAAAATGAAGACACAATATACCCAAACTAATGGAACAGTTCTAAGAGGAAAGTCCATATCACTATCACTAAGTGCCCACAGGAAGGAACTGGTGAATAGTACACTAGAGAATTAACAGCATACCTGAAAGCTCTAAACAAAAAGAAGCATACTCACCTCAGAGGAGAAGATACCAGGAAATAATCAAATTGAGGGCAGAAATCAAAAAGTAGAAACAAAGAAAACAATACAAAGAATCAATGTAACAAAGAGTTGGTTCATCTAGAAAATCAACAAGAGAAACCTTTATCCAACTAACCAAAAGACAGAGACAGAGAACATGCAAATTACCAAAATCCAAAGTGAAAACAGAGATATAACAACAGACGCTGAGGAAATCCAGAGAATCTTCAGGTCATACTTTGAAAACCTGTACTCCACAAAAATATATAAATTTAAAGGAAGTGGGCAATTTTCTGGATGGATTTCAGCTACTAGATAAGTAATTTAAAAAGACCTATAACACCTAATGAAATAGAAGTTATCAAAAATCTCCCAACCAAAAAAAAAAAAGCTCAGTGATTTCAGTATAGAATTCTACCAGAAATTCAAAGAAGAGCTAATACCAATATTCCTCAAAGTGTTCCACAGAGTAAAAGCAGAAGTGTCATTGCCAAACTCTTTTTATGAGGCTACAATTACCTTGATATCCAAACCACACAAAGACACAACTAAGAGAACTACAGACCAATCTCCCTCATGAACACTGGTGCCAAATTACTCAATAAAATACTGACAAATCAAATCCATGAACACATCTGAAATATCATCCACCATATCAAGTAAGCTTCATCCCAGAGACACAGGGATGGGACAGCATATAAAAATCCATCAACATGATCCACCACATAAAGAAACTGAAAAAGAAATATCACATGATCATCTCACTAGATGCAGAAAAAGCCTTAAACAAAATCCAACACCCATTCAAAGTAAGTAAAGGTTCTGGAGAATCAGGGATCACAGGAACATACCTAAATATAATAAATGCAATATACAGCAAGCCAACAGCTTACATGAAATTACATAGAAAGTCAATGTTATTCCTCTGAAATCAGTATGGTTGCCCACTCTGTCCACATCTCTCCAATACTGTTCTAGCTAGAGCAACAAGACAACAAAAGGAGAGCAAGGGGATATAAATTTGAAAGGAAGAAGTCAAACTTTCACTATTTGCAGATGATAAGATAGTTTACATAAGTGTCCCAAAAAATTCTACCAGGGAACCTCTACAACTTATAAATATGTCTACAGTGTGGCAGGATACAAGAATAACTCAAAAAAAATTAGTAGCCCTCCTATATAAAGATGATAAAGGGGCTGAGAAAGAAATCAGAGAAACAACACCCTTTACTATAGCCACAAACATCATAAAGTATCTTGGGTTAATGCTTACCAAACAAGTGAAAAGACCTATATAGCAAGAACTTTGTGTCTTTAAAGAAAGAAATTAAAGAAGATATGAGTAAATGGAAAGATCTCCCATGTTCTTGGATAGGTAGAACCAATCTACAGATTCAATGTAATCCCCATTAAAATCCCAGCACAATTCTTCACTGACCTTGAAAGGATAATACTCAACTTTATATGGAAAAACAAAAGACCAAGGATAGCCAAAACAACCCAGTACAATAAAGGAACTTCAGGAGGCACCACCATCCCTGACTTCAAGCTCTATATAGAGCTATAATCCTGAAAACAGCTTGGTATTGGAACAAAAATAGACAGGTACATCAATGGAATCAAATAGAAAATTACATTATTAACTCACACACCTACTAACACCTGATTTTTGACAAAGCAGCCAAAAGTATACAATGGGGAGAGAAAAGCATCTTCAACAAATGGTGCTGGCTCAACTGGATGATTGTGTGTAGAAGACTGCAGATAGACCCATGTCTATTACCATGCACAAAACATAATTCCAAATGGATCAAAGACCTCAACATAAATATAGCCACACTGAACCTCTTAGAAGAGAAAGTGGGAGGTGTCCTTGAATGAATTGGTACAGGAGACTACTTCCTGTAGCACAGACACTGAGATCAACAATGGGACCTCCTCAAACTGAGAAGGTTTTGTAAGGCAGAGCACACAGTTGACAAGACCAAATAACAGCCCACAAACTGGGAAACCAACCCCACATCTAACAGAGGGTTGATCTCCAAAATATACAAAGAACTCAAGAAACTAGTCACTAAAACACCAAATAACCCTATTAAAAAGTGGGGTACAGAACTGATTAGATTATTCGGAATAGAGGAATCCAAAATGGTTTAAAGTCACTTAAGAAAGTACTCAACATCCTTATCCATCAGGGAAATTCAAATCAAAACAATTGTGAGATACCATCTTACTCCTGCTAGAATTGCTAAAATTAGAAACTCCAATGACAACTTATACTGGAGAGGATATGGAGAAAGGGGAACTCTCCTCCACTGCTGGTGTTACTGTAAACTTATAGAGCCATTTTGGAGATAAGTATGGTGGTTCCTCAGGAAAATTGGTATCAGTCTACCACAGGACCTGGCAATTCTGCTCTTAGGCATATACATAAATGATCCACATTCATACAACAAGGACATCTGTTCAACTATGTTCATAACAGCATTATTTGTAATAGAAAGAACCTGGAAGCAACCTGGAATACTACTGTGCAGTAAAAAGGCAATGACATCTTCAAATTCACAGGCAAATGGATGGAACTTGAAGAAAACATCCTGAGTGAGGTAACCCAGTCATAAAGAGAGGAACATGTTATGTACTCATTCATATATAGGTTTTAGACATAGAGCAAAAGATCACCAGCCTATAATTCATATCCCCAGAGAAACTAGGATATAAGGAGGAACCTAAGAGATCCATATAAGGTCCCTCACAGAAGGGGAATGGAACAAAATCTCCTGAGCATATTGGGAGTTGGGGGCAGTGAGTGGAGTGGGAGTTAGGAGAAAGAGAAGGGGAGGATAGCATGTGGGACTAGGAAGATTGAGTCAGGCATGGAATAGATGAAAGAGAGAGAGGAAGAGAGAAAGAGAGAGGAAGAGAGAAAGAGAGAGAGAGAGAGCATAAAAGAGGGAGCCATTATAGGTTTGAAGAGAAAACTGAACCTAGAGAAATGTCCAGAGACCTACAAGACTGACCCCAAGTAACAATTTGATTAACAGTGGAAAGGCTACCATTAATGCCTGATTCCCCACCTGCCTGATCTTTGACCCCCTTTGCCTTACCTCCATTGCTGGGCCCTGCTGGAGGTGAGTCTGGGACCAGTTCAGGTGGAATCCCCCCCAGGCCCCTTCCCTGGAAACTCCCTGGGTTAGCCCTGAATCTCACTCCCCCCTATATCCTGCTCTCAGGGAAAACACTTCTAGTACTCTGATCCACAATCTCCCACCCAGAACCTACCCCCCCACTCTGTGCCCTACCTAGCCCACTGCCCTACTGCTCTGATTGAGCACTAGACCAGAGGGTGGGTCCAACAATCCTGCCACCTCCAGGGAACTTCCTGCTCTGAGCAAACAATGATTTCTTGAATTTCACAGGTAAATGGATGGAACTAGAAGTAACCATAATGAGTGGCGTAACCCATACCTAGAAAGAAAAAAACATGGTATATATTCACACATAAGTTGATATTAGACATAAAAGAAAGGATAATCAGCCTATACTTCACAACCTCAGAGAAGCTAGGAAGCAAGTAGGACCCTAGAGATACATACATCAATTCTGAGAGAAGGGAAAGAGATTAGATCCCTTCAGCAAATTGGGATTACAGGGTGCAAGAGGGATGTAGGTGGGAGGGAAGGGGCAGGGAAGAACATACTAAATCAGGGAGATTGAGTCAAGGGAAATTAGAGAAAGAGAACAAGAAGAGTGATCTAGAGAAAAGTTCAGGGATCCACAAGGATGACCCCAATTAAAAATCTAAGCAATAGTGGAGAGGCTACCTTAAATGCCCTTCCCCTATACTGACATTGATGACTACTTTAAATGACATCCTAGAGCCTTTACCCAGTAGCTGATGGTAGCAGAAACAGAGATTCACAGCTAAACACCTAGGCTCACTCCAGGAATCCAGTTGTAGTGAGAGAAGTGTGATGAGCAAAAGGGAAGACCATGCAGGGAAACCCACAGAAACAGCTGACCTGAGCAAGTAGGAGTGCGCAAACATCAGTCTCACAGCTGGGGAGTCAGCATAGGTATGAATCAAGTCCCTTGAATGTTCTTGTCAATTGGGAGACCAGGGCAGCCTATGGTTTAGTGGAACCAGTATTCATCCCTAGTGGAGTGGGGATACTCTCTCAGCCTTGACACATGGGGATGCACTCACTGTGTATGGATGGGGGCTGGGATGGTACTTTGGTGGGGGGCATAGGAGGATGTGAGGCAGAGGGAACTGGGATCGGTATGTAAGATAGTTTTTAATTTAAATTAAAAGAATTTGAAAACAAACTAAAAATAATAAGCTTTTTTTTTCTAATTGAGTTAAAATAGTCAATGCAGAGTAATGCATTTGAAGCTGGAACACTACATGTAGGTGAGAATGAATTTTAGACTGGTCTGTTGCTTATGACTTTATGTTTCTTACCAGGTCACTTAAATCATCTCAATTTCAGTTTTTTATTGTTAAAATGGGTTCAATAATATCTGCTTCTCAAGGTTGTTCTGAATAGTAAACTAAATTTATGAATGTCCTATTCAGATAACATGTCTTTTGTTCTTTTTTGTCCTTTTTATTAATTGTGCCAAGGAGACTATTGTCATACAAGCTCACAAGCACACACACACACACACACACACACACACACACACACACACACACTTAATGCATGCATTCATATTGTTGGAAAAACATTTTAAATTATTTTTACCTTAGTTTGCCATATATTGTACTTGGTATATTTGCTATCTCAGACATTGGTAAAGCCTATTTAGCTGAAGTGTTGCCAACCACAGCTGGGCTGCTAACATTTGTGACATTGAAGGTGCTGTTACCCTTGGGGAGGCAGTATGTCTAGCAGTTGGAGTTTTGTTACTTGTAGGAGTTGGGCTGGTGTTATTTAAGAAGATGTGGTGCAGACACATGCCTCAGATGGGGTACTATCACTCTTGATAGTTGAGTCTATCTCAGTTTCCATACCATTTGCCTGGAAAGTGCTAAGAAATGTGACCACAAATTATAATGAGGGAGTCAAGTACAGGTTTAAGTGAGGTTAAAGGGGGTGTTTATTTGTGGGGTCAGGAGGACAACTTAGAAAGGTAGAAAACTCATTGAGTTAAGATGATTTGAAGGTCCCAGATTTGACTGTTAAAATGTTGAAAGACAATTTGCAGATTCTGGAGCAGCCCCACAATGAGTCTGGTTCAAGCCATGCTGAAGGTGATAGAACTCTGATACTGGGATTTGGGGGTAAAACGTGGGAGCTGACATGAGGATGTGATTGAAGCAGATGCAGGGAGAGGACAAGGGAAAGTTGCTGAGAACAAATGACAACAAAACCTTCCTCTAGTTGTGGCTTATGAGAACAAGAAACATATCTCAGCCATTGAGTAAGATTTGTATACTAAATAATGAAAAACAGTCCTTTGCTATTAATTTAATTGACTCATAGTAATTACACATGCTTTCCCCATTGCCTCTACCTTTGCACTTTTAGTGACTTCCATGACAGTGAAAATTATCTATACAATGCCATTGCTTTTTGTAGTTTTGCTTTCCTTACTTTTACCATATGGACCTAAAATCCAACATGGTTTTCTGATCACAAGCCATCCCATAGCAGCAATCGCTTAGATAGTTGATTCCCAACAACTGCATTGCCTCAAGTGTCAACTTGAAATTTGAAAGTCTTCTTATTCTATTTGTTTTTTTTTAAATTTAAGCATTCAAACATGAAATTCCATTCAACTTGTAAATATTTTTGACTAGGGTCACAGTTGTGACTGAAGTCTTGATCACGTGTGTAGGAGAGACAAATATGATTCAAAATGAGGATGTCATACACCTACCAGAGAGGAAGGAACTCAACACTACCCTTAGCTTTATTTCAGCCTTGGCTAGTCAAGGAGAAACAGTGCAAGTGGTGGCAGAGACATCTAATATACATAATTATGATATATAGCAAGTCTTGCAAGATGCTATTTGTGATGATATATTGTGATATCATATAAATGACTTAGAAATTAAAGGAGGATTTCAACTTGAACACATCCAGATGCAAAATTTAGATCATTCTGAGTACATGTTTGCTTATGGAAATGTGTTTAGGGTGATTCTAGATTCTTCCAGATTTAACAGTTTGTTTAATAATTTTGGATTTTGATGGGTTGAGTGGCTATATCCTTGATCTACCCACTTCTCCCTGTGTCCTTGGATATTACCTTGAACCAAGAAACTGCCTTTCCCTCACTGAGACTATTGGTATCGTTTCAAATTTTGCTTTTTGAGGCAAGGTCTTTCTGTGTTTTTTGGCTAGTCTTAAACTTGTGATTTTCTGTTTTATTCTCCCCAAAGCACGGAGCATGAATGATAGGCATGTGGTACCATGCCTGCCTTCCCACTACTCTTGCTCACCTCATAGTTAACCAATTCTAAATATCAAATCCATTATATATCCTCCATTCCATACAAATATCAGCATTCTTAGGATTCTTATAGAATATATTTTCTTGAATATTTTCCATGCAAGGTTGGTTGAATCCCTGCCTGCAGTATCCACCATACATAAAATATAATGATGATGTAATACCCATGAATTATCAGGAAAATTATGTGTAGAGGAATACTTATATACTAGCATGTTCTGTTGTTTATAATTATTGGATAATGCCACTCAGGAGGACATCTTATCTATTCCCCTATCTTCTTTATTCTATGTTATATGATATATGTTATATATTTAATTTCCTGCAATGACTACTTTGCCTCGTGGTACAAGGTTAGGTTTCTGGAAGGATTAATTTTATTGGAGTAACATGGCATGGGAAATGCTCTGATGACATCAACATATTCTTTGTAATGTTGCTCAGGTCTTTATTTTCATTATGTGAAATGTTTGTGGAGGGTTTGTTTCTTAAGCCTTTAATGATTATTTATCCAAGATTTTGTGAGTGTTAGACTATCTCACCCTGACTGCCAAAGGGAATGCAATCTTTGCCACCAGCTGGGGACATCATCAGTAGAACTTGATGCAGTAGGAGTGGTTAGGAGATATTGCCTGTATTAGGAAAGTAGGTGGAGTGGGAGGAGGATTGCTTGGCTGAATGATTACTTCTACTGGATCATCTTGATTAAGGCTGCTTATATCATTTCCTAAACCAATGGATGTAATGAAAGATCCATCAAATATTGAAAGAAAAGGAGAATGGTGTGGCCCACCAAAACTTTGACTGAGTAAAGAAAGGCCTGATCTAACAAATCTTGGACCAATGGGACTGGGAGTTGGAGATGGTTGTCCTCTAGGATTAGGTTGCCCTCTGGGACCTCTGTGATACTTGCCAGAGTGTGTGAGAAAGAAAAACAACAGTTTTAAACTAAATATTTTAGACAATTGTCAGACTATTCACTCTCTGGGGTAGGTAGATTTTAAAAATGGTCCCTAAAAGTTATGCTCATCAAAGAATTTGCTGACCTGATTTCATCTGATACATCCTTCTAAAAATGTTCTATAATTATGGAGATAGAAGAATCTTGAGATTTCATGCTTCAGCAAATTATCTATTCACTTAGAGTAATGTTCTCTACTGGAGAGAAACATACAGAAATAAGGCCATGTTAGATCACAGTGGCCTCTGGCTCATGGCCGACAAGAAATTTAGTAACTTATCATCATCATTTTTTCTAGTTTCTCAGTCTTTAGTCATATTCATCCTGACCTCAATACACACATTTAAGAGTTAGATATGAGGATCTGTGAGAGCATGCATGGTATTTGTTTTTCTGTACACAAGTTATTATGTTTTCTAAATTTTTTAGTTCCTTTTTTGAAATTTTCATATTTTAATTTCTTTTAAAATTGGAAAATAAGCTTTAAGGGAGAATGTTGGAATGTAACAGAACAAAAAGGAATAATACTGATAAAAAAAGGACCCAGTGTGGGAGAGAGGGAACAGGTATCTGGGAGTGGGAGAATCTACCCAAGTGGAATTAGTAAATTCCACATGGAAAATGATTTACTTTATGTTAATTAAAATAGTAATAAACATATGATCCTTCCTCCCTCTCTTCAGTTGAACTCAAGGAGATCATCCCAGTGCTTGGCTGTTAATCATTACATCTGGTTCCATAATTTATTGGATGTAGGTTTTGTGATGACAATTGGGGTGGCCACTAATCCGATTATAGGGGAAGGCCTGTTCATACATCCTCTCCACTATTGGAGGAACCTTAGCTGAATTTGGGTGACAGTTATGGCTTGATCTGTGTGTGGTTCCCCTGGTGGTGGGATAGGGAGTTATCTTAGGTTCATGAACTGCCTTTTGGGAGTCTATTCCCTATGATGTGTAGCATGTATGTTTCCGCCAGCCCACCAGCCCGCCAGTCTGGGCCCACAGCTATGCCAGCCCCAAGTAACACTCTGAGACTCTGTATTTGATACAATCCTGTTGGCCAGTACCATTATTGTTTATGGGCTAGCTCTGCCTTAATTATTAACCCATTTCTACTTATCTATGTATTTCCACATGGTTGTCTTATCGGGGAGCCGTGGCCAGCATCTTCCTTCCTCCCCATCTACATCTTGACTCCTCCCTACTACTTCCTTTTTCCTCCTTCTAATCTCCTAGCCCCGCCTATCTAGTTTTCTATTGGCCAACAGGGCTTTATTAATTAGTATGAGAAACATATATACAGAATAACATCTCCCATCAATGATGGGTTGGCTTGCTCAGCCCTGATGGAGGGAGGAAGTACATGCTCCTGCCTGAACTTGGTATGGTAGATTTGTTGACTCTCCAAGGTAGGCCTTACCCCTTCAGCAAAGATGGGGGGTGGGAAAGTGGAGTGGATTGGACAAGGAGAGGTAGAGGGAATATGGTTGGTATATAAAAATAAAAAAAATTTTTTTATTATATTTATTTTTGAAAACAATGATCTAATATTTTACAAACAAATCCCAGTTCCCATTACCTTCCTTATTTCTACTCCACTCACTTTCTTCCCCACAATAATCTCTTCAAAGAAGAGAGGCTTTCAAAAATATTTTTTTAAAATAAATATTAACAAAGTTGAGGTCATTCAGTGTTGGAGTAAAGGATGGAATATGTGAACTCTGGAAAGCGTGACCTTGAGATGAAGAATGGAGAAAACCTCCAGGATTCTTCCTTTGCTTTATGAGGCACTTGTGAAGTGAACACAGTTAAGTGAAGTGTAGACTATTCTGTGGTAAACATCTTTTTTAAACTCCTAATATGTGGTTCTTTATTATGCAGCAATAAAGAACTCTTACATGTTTCTAAGTAACAATCCCTGAAAATGAATAAAAGAAAATGTTTCCTCTTAGGTTTGATCATACAGGTCCATGATGAAATCTTAGATGGTATTGAGGGAAAAAATATCATAAACAAATTCTTAAGCTTGGGTGTTAGTAGACCTGGTCACTGAATTCAATACAGAATGGAAGTAGTTGCCCTACAGGTCTGGGAAATTTCTGTCTCATTCATGAGTGTAGTATTGTTCTAAATTTTAATTCAAGTAAATTTCAAACATGTTGCAGGGTGTGTACTTTACAAATTTGCTAGTGTAGCAGTGGTGGGAATTAGAGATATGTTTAATGTGACTCTATAGAATGGGAAGCTACAATACAAGGTGGTCAAAAAAGACCAAGGGGAGGAAACTAGTAGTCTCAGTAGTGTAAGACTGCATTTATTGTCCTTCTCTGTCATGTATAGTCTGTGTGACTCTATAGTGTGTTTGAAACAACTCTGTTTGCACCTTTGATTAATGGCATTCATGTATATTTCCACATTTTCAAGTCTGTCAGATGAGTTGTGAGATATTGTTAGTCATGCCTAAGGACCTTTTCATACAGTCATTTAATTATTGACTATGAGAAGCACTAGTAATCTATAGAATAAAACCAGAGATTTTTACCTAAAAGCATAAAACTAATAAATACTGTTCATATTGTCAATTTATCCACAAAAGAACTATTACAGAGGTTCTTTTTATTCAACATTTATAAGCTATAGAGACACATAAGGAACAAAAATACAGGGAAGACTCTATTCATGCTGTTAGTTCTGATAGTAACTCATATTATCCTGATTCTGTGATATTTCACAAAGTTCAAAATGTTCTAAATGTCCCATATTGGAAAGAATAGTAAGGATTAATTTTTTATCAGTCATAAACTTCCAAGAGTAGACTTCAGGAATATATACAGATGTGGGGGAGCCCACCTACCTGTGCTGCAATTAATCACTAGGCTTCTGAAAGAGTCTGTCTTGCCCACACCAAACTCAAAGGCCCCTCCTATGCCACATGCAACATCTCTTCCAAGCTGGATTTGAACTTGTATTTCCAGCTCTCCCTTGTCTGCCCACCACTGTCTGCCCTAGGCCTAAATCATTTGTTCATCTAAGCTTCTACTCAAACATGCTCTTATATGCCCTTTTCAGTGTGAGATTTAGAATTCCCAGAAATTCCCAGAACTCAGGACAAAAATGCAAACATGAAAAAACAAACAGATATATCCTTTGTACAATTGCAGTCAAACAGAAATGTTTGCCAATCATAATTAGCTAGATGAATTACAGGAAATCATCAGCATTCTGAAAAGATTCAAGATGTTTAAAAAGACCCATAGGAACAGTTCTGTGATATAAATAACAAATAACTTAAGGAGAAGAAAGCTCAGGTTTTCAGGTCTTCAAGAATACACAGTAGATGACAACAAATATTCATTAGGATGATCCACCAGATAAGTCATTGTTCAGTGGAAGATAAACTCATAACAAGGATTGACATTATTGATTCTGCCTGTAATTTTTTTGTGAGTACCATGATCTCTCCCTTTAAAAATCCATGGGATTCTTCCAATATTGTGGGTAATAAGTTATTCATTTACTGGCATCTGTTGTTCCAGTAAATTGACAGAAGGATGACATTCTCCTTTACTGTGTCCTTCTGGTGAGTCATGTCTGCCTTTATAGTTTCTCCAATTTGCAGATAATGGTGAGACTCTTAGAAGCCTGTTTTCCATTATTAGCTATCTGACAAGGCAATTAAGGACAAAGTAGCTAGAATTAGTATCTCTGTGCATAGATTGAGGCTAGACTTTTCACAGATTATAGACAAGGACAGGAGTGCAGATGTCTGGTTTGATTAGTGAAGCTCTTTTAGTCACAGAGGGACACAGAACACTTGCCAGTTTCTCTAGTCAGGCCTGATTGATAATAGATACCAACAGTCACTCCATAATTAAATTCTTTAGGAATTATTACTGTGTACAAACTAACTTCAGTTAATGTTACAAAAATCAAGGCTCAGCTATATTTATGTTTAAGTCCTATATTTACATGAATTGCTAAAGAAACAGATAACGAATTAACCAAGTCAAGAAAAAGCCAGCTTTATTATGTGGGAATAGTTTTGCAAGTAGTCAGTGCCACAGAAGATGATCTGGCCCCTGAAACTTGACTAACGAAGTTACAAGCTTCCCACCTTGCACTCTGGAGTACATACAGGATAAGAAAATGTGTCTTTAGGCTTGGAATAGTTTTCAGTGTCAGCACTTGACAAGGAATGCTGAAACACCCAATGTTCTTAGCCCATGCCTAAGTGTTGTCTCAGTAAAAGACTCTGCTTCTTATGGTTTACTCAAGGAATGCATTGTGACCCTGAGAAATAGCTTATAACTTTTTATTGCCTAAAGTTTGATGTTAAACATGTACATAAATGCATAAACCCAATGAATGGAATTGAAAGGAGGGATTAAGAATTAAAAAAGGAGAGAGAGGAATTAAAAGAGCATGACCCTGAGATCATGTTTTGCTTTTCCCTTTAGACATATAAGTAATTTTCCCTAAGTCCTAGCTGCTCTTAGGAATCCTTTTCTTTATACTGGGAGCAGCCTTGGGAGCAACACATATGGAAGCCCAAGGAAACACAAACACAAGACTGATAAGAAATATAAAGCCAAATAATTATTTGAGAGCAGCACTCAATAATAGATAGGAAAATTGAAGAGAAATCAAGCTGAAATGAAGATGGAATTGAAAAGCTCAGCAATTCACTGGAAGAATTCAAGCATCACAAGTAATATGCATGAAGAAAAAAAGAGAGTATCATGACTCAATTATAATGTAGAGGACCTTAACTCAATAATAAAGCATGTAATTTTTTTAAATTACAGAAAAGGAATGTACAGTAATTGTGGGACATCATGAAAAGATTGAACCTCATAATTATAGGCATAGAAGAGGGAGAAGGATCCACCAAAACTGCTACAGACAATATCTTCAACCAGATTATAGAAGGAAACTTCCCAAACTAAGGAATGCCACATCATACAGATACAAGAATCCCACAGGGTACAAATTATGTAGGCCAAGATAAAACTGTAACTTTACTAGTGAATTTGGACATTTCTTGGGGCTTCCTGAAGCTTTTAAGTTTTTTTTTTTTTTCTTTTTCCTGAGATAAACAGGTTTCCTGCAGTATGTAATGGTTTGCCTCTGGGCAGAGAGAGCTGATGTTTTATCTCCTTCCTCTCTAACACCTTCAGTCCTAAGAAACTTTCTTCCAAGGTGGAAGATTTTAATCTTGAATGAAACTACCACGTAAGAGTTATTCTCATATCATGTGCTACCAAACTGTCAGCATGTTTCAAAGAGTTGACATTGCCATTTCCTCAGGGGGGCTATTCAAATTTGCAGGTCTTTCAGCGTAAAGGAAAACAAAAGACATGAACTATAAAATTAAATGTTTTAATTGTTCTGCTAATAATTTCACATTTCGTGTTATATTTCAACAGTGTAATAGTGAAGACAGTCACACCTCCAAGGCTGACAGAGATATGAGGAAAGATACTTTCCAGAGAGGGAGAGAGGTTATGAATGTTATAAAGCAGTGTGTGGCAGAGATCATCTAAAATGTGTGCTTCATAAGGGAAGTACAAGTGGATACTTAGACTCTCTATTGCCAGTTGGCCATGGCAATCTAAGAAGACCTTCTTCCTTATCCCCTTTGGATAAGGGTTAAGTAGGAGTCAAGTCCACAGATTTCACTTGATGGGAGCGTTTTTCTTGTGAAGAAGCTATTATGATTGAAACATTCTCTGGGATGAAGTTTTACTTATTATTACCTTTACAAAATGTAATCATTTACCTAACCTCTAACTGCAGAACAGTTGTTAGGTATTTGTTGTTGGGAGGTCTGTTTTCTTTAAGGATGTGTACCTTTGTAGGCAGTCCATGCTCTAGTGCATGAGTAACACCATGGAATACAGTACAAATGAAATGCCATTTGTTATTTAAAAAAGATATAGAGGACATGAAGTTGGGCAAGTAGAAAGGAGAAGGTGGATTTAGAAGAGTTTATGGGAAATAATGGGTAATGAACAACCTCTCTGGCTGCATTATACAAAAGGGATATCAACACAGTCCTCTTACAAAGCACAGGCAATGGGCATCAACATGGCTTTAGGTAGCAACACATTCAATGGACAACTGCTATAACTTCCATGGTGATATGGTCCAACACAGCCTCTGGCTGCCACGAGATTCTGGACTCAGACCTAGATCTTGGTAGCAGTAAGGGCTAGAGACATAAACATGGTCTCAGGTGGAAGTAGGCAATGCACATTGATATGACCTCCAGTGGAAAGTTCAGGCCTTGGAAAACTCCATAGTTCTGCCTCTCTCCCTGACACACACACACACACACACACACACACCCACCCACACACACACACTCACCCAAGCATTTATGCATACATTCATATACTTAAAAAACACATAGGAAATGTTTTACTTGGTATATTTTCCATCTCAGTCAGCTGTGAAGCCTAGTTAGCTTAAGTGTTGTCCACCACAGCAGAACTGCTAACACTGGTAATATTTAGAGTGTTGTTACCCTCAGCCCTTGTGGAGGCAGTTTGCATAGCAGTAGATTTGTTACTTGTAGCAGTTGGGTTGGTGTTATTTAAGATGTGGTGCAGTCACCTGCCTCTGTTGGGGTAGTATCACACTTGGTAGTTGAGATTATCTCAGCTTCCACATCATTTGTGGAAGTCTTTGCCTGGAAGGTGCTATGAGGTGTGATCTACAAATTATAAGTAGGAAATCAAGTACAAGTTTAAGTGAGTTTAAAGGGGGTGTTTATTAGTGGAGTCATGAGGACAACCAAGAAAGGTAGAAAATTCATCCAGAGAAGAAAGTTCTAACTTCTAAGATTTTACAGCAAAGTTGTTGAAAGGCAATTTGCAAATCCTGGAGCAGCCACACAATGTGTCTGGTCCTGGAATTAGAGAGTAAAACATGGAGCTAACATGGAGGATGTGATTGGAGCAGATGCAGGAAGAGGACAAAGGAAGTTGCTAATATAAAATGACAGCAAAGCCAGACTGTAGATGTGGCTCATGAGAACAAGAAACTTATCTCAGTGAATTGGATACCAAATAATGAAAAATTAAACTTTTATCTTAACTGACACATAGTTATTACATATACCTTCCTCATTGCCTCTACTTTTGTTACTTTTAGTGATTTCCATGTCAGTGAAAATGATCTATACAATGTCATTGCTTCTTTGTAGCTTTGCTTTTCTTACTTTCACCATATGGACTTAAAATTTAACATTGTTTTCTGGACACAAACAATCCCTCATCATTTTCTTATTTATTTTTACTCCCACAATTACATTGCCTGAAGGTGTCTTGAAACTTGAAACATGAAAGCCTGCTTATTCTATTCTATGTTTATATTTAATCGCTAGAATTTGAAAATATCAGGAACTAGTAAATACTTATGGCTTCAGTCAGAGGTATGTTTGAAGTCTTGATCAGATGTGTGGGAGAGACAAATGTCGTTCAAAATGATGATGCCATAGAGTTTCAGAGAAGAAGGACTCAACACTATTCTTATCTTTAATTCAGCCTTGGGAAATCAATGAGAACCAATACAAGCTATGGCGAGATTTCTGACATACATAAGTATGAGATATAGCAAATATTGCAAGGGGCTAAGTTTGTGATGATGTATTAGGATACCATCCATTAACAATACAGAAATTAAAGTGGAATTTCAGTGTTAACACATCCAAACCAAGGGAAATGAGGAGAGATCCAGCAAAATTTGTATGAAAGTAAGAAAGGCTTGTTCAGTTAGGAAGATATTGTCCTTAATGTTGTACTATGGTTGAGGTGGACTGAAATGAGAACTGAGTTGTGGGGATATTGGTATGGGAATTGTAATTACAACAGAAGGAGGCACAAGAGTTAAATTTTGCCAGTGTTTTAGACTATCTCTTCCTGACTGCTGAAGGAAATTTAATCTTTGCCAGCTCTTGGGAAATCATCAGTGGAATTTGAGGCAATAGCAGTGGTTAGGGAGATATTGGAAGTAGCATTTGGTTGATGTAGAGTAAGAGGAGGATTGCTTGGCTGAATGATTGTTTCTACTGCAGCATCTTGAGTAAGGGGATCTCTTTCAGTTCCTAAACCAAAGTAAGCAATTCGTGGTCCAGCAAATCCTGAAGGAAAGGGAGGTAGGTGTGGTACAGTCAGGAAGATGTTGACCTTACTGCTGTATATAGATTGAGGTGGATTAAGAAGACTGGTTAGAGGCTCAAATTGTGGAGGTGTTGGTATCGAAGTTAAAATTGCATTGGGATCAAGATTAATGAGTATATCTATTACAGGATCTTGATTAAGGGAATCTGTGTTAATTCCTATGGAAGTAACAGGTGATCCAGCAATTCCTTGATGAATAGGAGGCAGGCTTGGTGCAACAAATCTTGAAAGAAAAGGAGGAAGGCATCTTCCAGCAATTCTTGGCCCAAAGGGACAGGGAGAAGATTGTAGTCCTTGAGGATCATGTTGCCCTCTGGGGCCTCTGTGACACTTACTAGACTGTGGGATAAAAATGAAACAATTTTAAACTAAATATTTCCGACAATTATTAGCATATTCTCTTCAGAGGTGGGTAGAATTTTAAGATGTTCCCCAAAGGTCCCACTCTCCAAAGACATTTCCTGGCCTGATTTTATCAGATATGTTCTTCTAAAATAAATTCTATAATGCTGTAGGCAGAAGAAGCTTGAGATTTCATGCTGCAACAAATGATCTATTGACTTATAGTAAAGTTCCCTACTGGAGAAAAACATATGGCAATAAGGCAATAATAGATCAGAGTGGCCTCTGGCTCCCAGCAAGAATGCCTCATGGGCATTTTCTAGGCTCCTGGTCTTTACCATACTTATTGTGACCTCAATACACACATTTAAGGGTTAGTTGCTAGAATCTAAGAAAGAATGCATCACATTTGTTTTCCTGGATATGGGTTACTTTGTTTTTTTATATTTTATAGTTCCTTTTTTTTGTTTTTAATTTTCAAGATTTATTGTCCATTAAAGATGGAAAATAAGCTTTAAGGGAAATCATTGGGGATATAACAAAACAAGAAGGAATAATTTTGATAAAAAGGATCCAGTGTGGGAAAGAAGAAACAGGGATCAGGCTATGGGGAAATCTACCCAAATAGACTATGAAAATTCCACATGGAAAACTGTTTACTTTATATTAATTACATCTATTAATAAACATATGATTCTTCTTCCCTCTCCAGTTGAACTGCAGGAGCTCAGCCCATTGTTTGGCTGTGGGGTCACTGCATCTGCTTCCATCAGTTACTGGATGTAGGATCTATGATGACAATTAGAGTAGTCACTAATCTGATTATAGGGGAAGGCCCATCCAGCTACCATCTCTATCTTTGTTAGGAGTCTTAGCTGAATGTTGATGAAAGTTTTATGGGTTGATCTTTTGTGGGTTATCCTGCAAGTGGGACAGGGACTCATCCCAGATTCAAAAACTGGCCTTTAGGAGATCATTTTCTATGGTGGGATACCTTGCTCAGCCTTGATATAAGGGTGAGGGTCTTGGTCTTACCTCAACTTGGCATGACAGATTTTATTAATTCCTCAAAGTAGGCCTTAACCTCTCAGCATAAGATGGGTGTATGAAGAATTCAAGTGTGTGTGGGGCGAAAAAAAAAATAGGGGAAATGGGGTTGGTATGTTAAAATGAAAAAAATTTTTCTCTCATTTATTTTGAAAACAATATTTTCTGGTGTTACATACCAAGCACAGTTCTCACTCATGCCCTTCCTCCCACTCTCCGCACCTTCCTTCCAACCCACTGCCCCATACACTCCTCAGAGATATAAGGCTTTCAAAAATAGTTTTTAAACAAAATATTAACAAAGTTGAGGCTATTCAATGCTGCACTAATGGGATAAAATCTGTAAACTATGAAAAGGATTATCTAGAGATGAAGAAAGGAACAAACCTTCAGTGTTCCTCTTTGTCGTGTGAGATGCTTGAGAAGAACACAGCTAAGCCAAGTGTAGAATATGCTTTGATAACAAGGTTTTTAAACTCCTGACTTGTGGTTATATATTATGCAGCCATAGATAACGATTACATGTTTCTAAGTAAAAAAAATACTGATATCAATATAAGAAAATGTTTCCCTCTCATGTCCTTGACAGGACCTTGAAGAAAATGCCACAAGCAAAAATCTTGAGATTGGCTGTTAATATATCTGGTCAATAATATCAATCATAAATAGAAGTAATTGCTCTATATGACTAGGAAATGTCTGTGTCATTTAGGTACTTAAGGTGACTCTAAATTTTAATTCCAATGAATTTCAAAACATGTTACAGATTTTGTACTTTTCAGCACATGTTATCATAGCAATGGTGTTAGATACAGGTATGTTTAATATGAGTCTATAGAATGGGAAGCTACAATACAAGGTGGTCAAAAAAGGCCAAAGGGAGGAAGGCCTAGTAGTCTCTGTAGTGTAAAGGCTATGTTTAGAGTCCTTCTCTGTTATGTATAGTCTGTGTGACTCTACAGTGTGTTTGAAACAAGTCTGTCTACACCTTTGGTTAATGACATTCATGTATGTTTCTACCTTCTGGAGTCTGGCATCTGAGTTGTGAAATATTGTTAGTCATGCCAAAAGCCCTTTTCAAACAGTCATTTACTATGAACAATTTACTATTACCTAGGATGTCTAGGCAGTGCTTGCCCTAGTTCAGCAATGTTGAGTACTAAGTACCATTACTTGCTGTGTTTAGTTAAACATGAGTTTAGTTACTTTCTGTGACATGAATATGTTGAAATCTTCTTTTAGGTTAGAAGAGTGACCTGTGCAGTTGCTGGAGTAATGGAACAAGCACCTGCATTTATAATAAAATCTGCATATGGTCTGAGAATTGAACATGGCAATCATCATCCTTCTGTAACTATTAAGTTAAGTCAGAATTTCAAAGTGGAACTTAAAGTGCTAGATAAGAATTTCACCAGTCATTTATAGCTTGTATGAATTAGGAAAAGCAGATAAATAATATTAACACAGAGGTAAAAGATAACAGGGAATACGAACATGTATGGTAGGAATTAGTGATACTTACCAGGAAACATCCACTAAGCACCCAAAGGCCCAAGAGCAAATATCGTGGTTTCATCTTTTGGTAGCTCCTGAAAGTAAGCACACTGGCTGTTTATTGATCTTTTGAACAACCAAATGGCCTCATTTTGACTTTTCTCTACACATGGTGTATATGTTGTGCTGTGTATTTTAAAATAATCTTCCTACCCCAATTTTGGACTCAGTGGGTTAGTATGGTCAGCTCATAATCTTTGACTATAATGATGGAACTGTTTTTCACATTTGACTTGTAAGCTAATGCTGGAGAGAATGCCAGATACTTGTCCTTGAAGAATTTGAGCAACAGTGGCATTCCAAAGTAAAGCCTTGGCTTAGCATTAATTGTCTCAAAATGGACATTATTCACTTGTACAACTTGTTGTACAGTAACAGGCTTCTGTAGAGTTGTGTTTAATATTATAACATTGTAACATGTCAATAAGTAATAAATTTGGGCTTCATGATTAGACCATAAGCAAGAAGTGTTCCTATGAGATGCTATCAAAGAGCAAAGCATCATTTAGTATATGTTAGTACATGTCAATATTCACAAATCTGCTTTTTAATGTCCATCAATAACTAGGACAGAAGAAAATGGCATTATTTAGCTCTATTTTCTTTTTAGTGTTTTAGAGTTTGTGATTCTTTTTCAGCTCTAGCTTTTCTGAGTTCTCCCTTCATGTCACTGTGCACAGTTACCTCTCAACTCCCAGTGTCATCTCTGTTAATAGTGTAAATATGGCAGCTGAACAATGCAAACTTTGGAAGAATCTGAGGAATGATTTCTCAATAGATATTATGAACAAATTGACTTATTGTTTTTCTAAGATAAGATATTTTATGTTAAGCTTAAAAAATAAGACAATTAATTGTACATATGTATAGTAGAACAATCCTCTTTCAGGTTTCATCTGAGAGTATCCCATCATTATGAATTAATGAACCATAAGATACAAGGAGGAGAAAGGGAATTGTGGAATTTGTTGGAGTTACTGTCACAAGTAATTAAATAAATACTGTTGTGTCATTCGTGAAAAATTTCAAAATGTAATAAATTTCATGTATTATGGCATCTTGTAGGCACAATTTGCACCAAAATGAAAAAAGAATATCATATAAACAGCCTATAAAATGCTATCTCTGAAAGCTATGCACAATTTAATGTCTTTGTATCTCCAGGTGCCTACCTTGGAGAAGTTTCTTCTCAGCTGATTAGTCTGCTAGCTAGTAGGACTCTGCTCAGTTATTCCTGAATGGTGGAAGATAAGGACAAAAGCCCAGACCTCTCAGCTCTTATATATGGTGTAGTATAATTTCATTGTCAATAAAAAAAGTACAAGTAGGAAGATAAACTAATCTTGATGTTTTACAGACAGGAATCATTCTTGCCAATTACACGGTGTGTTTCTTTATTCTTTTCAGTTCCAAATTCACTCTGTTTCTTAGTGTGTGAGACTTCTGCAGGAGGATGTATAGTGAGTCAAAAAGGTGCTTACATTTCAGAACAAATAAAATGGGACCTGTGGTGCTCACTGTTCATTGATTTTGGAGAAAAAAGAAAATAGGAATTGTTTTTCTGATATTTTTGTTTAATTTAGAAATTTATTCCATTGAATCCACAAACTTTACATAGGATTAGTTAAGAACTAAAATTACATTAAAATGTGAAGCAAAGACACTAGGAAGAATTCCAGATCCTTCTATGCTGTCAAATGGAAGAACCTTCAGTTGTGTGTGCCAATTGGAAGAGTAGGAAAAAATAGTATTTAGAGTCTAGAAGTTTTTATAAAAAAATTTATATAACTGAAGAAAGCTACCTGAGTCTAGCAAATACATTAAAAAAGAGAACAAAATTGGCAAGAAATATAATGAGATAAAATGAAAAACAAAACCAAACAACCAAAGAGGACAGAATCCCATTCTGATTATTTTAGAGGTCATCTTATGTTTCAGTCTCATATTCCTACTTCACCTTAAACATAAATGTTATATGGGAAATACAAATATTTAAAATGTGAATTCTCATATTATCTTATGAAAAAGTAGTAATAAGAATGATAATGAGAATCAAAAATCACTGTTGAATAGATTTTTCCAAATAATACCCCCCTACACACACACACACACACACACACACACACACACACACACACACACACACAAATATACACGGACACACATACAAGGTACCACACTAATAACATCTATTTTTCTGGATAAAAGGCTAGTCTATTTACTTAATTTGCATTTCATTTTTACCTTTTAAACTATAATAATGAAGTTGTATAATAATTTTGAATTGCGATATTCTCCACATCTGCCCTCATGCATTTTCTCACCCTTATACAACATTGACTTAGTACAACAATTTTTCTTTAGTGCTAGGAATGATCCCAGGGCATTGTATTTGGCCATGGACTCCATGCTTTTTGTTTGTTTGTTTGTCACTCTCTCATTTTTTTGTTTTTCAGTTCCTTCTAAATGTACTCTATAATCATGGTGGGCCTTTAATTAACAATGCCTTCTGAGTGGGTATGATTGTAGGTTTGTGCTACCAAAGAAAGCTGAGCAACAATTTGAAAGAATATATAAGAAAACCAATAAGGAAAAAATATAATACAAATAATATGCTTTCATTATTGATTGGGGGAAGCACTAGTAATCTGTAGAGTAAAATCTAGAGACTTTCACCTAAAAGGATAAAACTAGTAAACAGTGTTAAAATTGGCTATTAATCTACAAGAGAACTATTGCAAAGTTTCTTTTGATTCAAATTTTATAACCTGAAGAGACACATAAGGAACAAAGACACAGGCAAGCCTCCTTTTATGCTGTTAGTTTTGATAGTGGTTCATATTAACTGATCATTTTGGTATTTCAGAAAGTCAAAATGTTCTAAATCATATCATCCTGGGTAGAATAGTAAGAATAAAGTTTTCATTAGTCATAAGCTTACAGTGGTGGACTTCTGAATATAGAGGGATGGTGGGATGCCCACCCATCTGTGTTGCAACCAATCTCTAGGCTTCTGCAAGGATCTCCCTTGCCTTCACTAAAGGCATTGGCTCCTCCTGTGTGGCATTCAACCTCTCTTCTAAGACAGATTCATGCTGGGACTCACATCCTGTATTTCCAGCCCACTCCCCTGTCCAACTACTGTCAGCCATTCCTAACACCTAGGCCTAACTCATTCGTACATCATCACTTCTACATCAACACACTTTTTCAGTATGAGATTTAGAATTTACAAAAATTCCATATTCCAAGATCTATGGTCAAAAATACAAACATGAAAATATCAAGCTGGTATCTCCTCTGTACAACCTACTAGTCTTACAGAAATGTTTGCCAATGATAATGAGCTAGATGGACTCCAAGAAACAAAATTTAAACAGAGAATCATCAGCATTATCAGAAGATTCCAGATGTTTAAAAAGACTCAGAGGATCAGCTCAGTGATACCTAGAATAAAGAATTTAAGGAGAATAAAAGCTCAGGTGCTGGAGTCTTCAAGAAACACAGTAGAAGAATACAGGTATTCATTAGGATGATCCATCAGACTAACTAGCCTTTGTCTGATGGAAGATAAACTCATAACAAGGTTTATGGGCCTTTGGACATGATTGATTCTGCCTGTAATTTACTTGTTTTTATCATGATCTCTGGCCTAATGTAGCCATGAGATTCTTCCTAATATTGTGGGCAATGAATTCTACTTTTACTGGGAACTGTAGTCTCCATAAATCAACAGAAGGGTGGCATCCTCCTTTACTGTGTACTTATGGAGAATTAAATACACCTTCAGAGTTTAGCATTTTTAAGATAATGGTGAGACTTTTAGAAGCCCGTTTTCCATCATTAGCTAGCAAACAAGACAATTAAGAACAAAGTAGGTAGACTGGATTACAAGCTAGACTTTTAGCTGATTATAGGCAAGGACAGAATTCCAGATGTCTGCTTTGATAAGTCAAGGATTTGTAGACATTGAGGGGCCTGGATCAATTGCTGGTGTCTCTAGTCAGGCCTGGCTGATAGCAGAAACCAGTGGTTACTCCCTATTACAATCTTTAGCAACTAACAGTCTGCACAAACTTCTAACTTCAGTTTATGGCACAAAAATCAAGGCTCAGCCATATTTATGTTTAAATCCTAAAATTTATGTGGATAACAAGAGTAATAATTAACCAATTAACCAAGTCCAGTAAAAAACAGCTTTACATGGAAAAGTTTCATAGACAGCAAGTTGTCTCAGAAGATGGTCTGGCCTCACTGCCATCACTAATAAAGTTGCATGCATCCCTCCTTGTATTCTCAGGTAACATACAGGATAAGAAAATATATCCTTAGGTTTGGGACTCTTTCTAGTGTTAGCACATGACAAAGAATGCTGAAACACCCAGTGCCCTTTGCCTAAGTGTTGTCACAGTAAATGACTCTGCTCCTTATGATTTAGTCAAGGAATGCATTGTGACCCAGAGATACAGCTTGTAACTTTTTTACTGCCTAAAGTTTTATGCTAAACATGTACATAACTGTATGAACAGAAGGGAGAGAAGAGTTGAAAGGAGAAATTGGAACTAAAAATGAGAGCAAGAAATTAAAAGCACATTACTCTTGATCATGTTTGTCTATTTCCTTTATACAGATAGGAAATTTTTCCTAAACCCTAGCTGCTCCAAGGCATCCTTTTTGCTACCCTGTAATTTGACTTGAGAGCTGAATTTATAGGCTGCCACACACAGGGAAGATGCACAGCAATGATTACTATGACATTGTAACTCTAATGGTGCAACAGTGCTATACAGACTTTAGTGACCATGATCTATCTAGTTGGATTAAGGCCCACTCAACAAGATGTCACTTGTGCCTAGGACGGGAAACCTAGCCAATTATCCATGGCTAAAGAAATCAGGATATTGGTGGAGAACTTACAACCACCACTTTAGTAAACCACAATTATCCACAACTACATGCTTGCTATTTATTCCTTTACTCAGAGATAAGTCAGTTTTCACTCCTCATCAATGAAAATTCTATTTTTAAGTGATGGAGAACATTACAGAAAACCAAACAAATAAAAATAAGGAGAACAAGATATTGTGTGTTGTCTAGTCTCATTCAGAACATATCAACAGAATACCTATATCCAAGAGTCTGAGATCATTGCTATGAAGGGGAAGACATATTGTAAGAGCCTGAGGAACAGGAAGTTTTCTGTGAATTTGTATCTCTGAAATAATAGAGATGCTACACCATGAAGTATCATCAACATGGCTGTCTAAACAAGACCTGGAAGAGGATGATATCAGCATTCATGCTAATTTCAAAGGGGGTAAATCTCATGAAGCCTAAGTCCTAGACAAAGAAGCACAGACAACAAAGGAGTGCAGCGAGTGGAGAAAACAATCTCTCTCAGGTAAGAGACTCCAGGTTTGAAAACCAATAACCAATGGTCATCCATGAGATCAAATCGGTTCAGGTAACTTTTACAGTTAGGAATGCATATACCTTCAGAGAATGTGAAATAGGTCACCAATTTCAAAGAAGTGGCCACTTCCCCCAATAGTGGATTATTCACAAACAGATTTCTCTCAGCTTCTCAACTGCTCAGATTTGTTCCCTTCTGGTACTACATGAAGGATATTGAGTAGACACCTGGCTCTCCACATGCTGTTACCCCAGTGCCAACCAAAGCAGAGGAGGTCAGCAACCGGAAGACCCTTCCCAAGGGCCTGTCTGCTAACCTCCCAGACCTGAACTCTGAGAGCTGGATTGAAGTGAAGAAAAGACCTTGGCCCTCTGATGGGAGATGTTATTCTGTAAAAATGTTTTTCATACTGGTTAATTAATAAAGCCATGTCGGCCAATAGAAAAGGAAGATAGGAGGGACTAAGAAACTAGGAGGAAGGAGGAAGTAGTAGGGAGGAGTAAAGATGTAGACCGGGGAGGAAAGAAGACGCCGGCTGCGGCTCCCCTATATAGATAAGTAGAAATGGGTTAATAATTAAGACAGAGCTAGCCCATAAACAATAATGGTAACTGGCCAACAGGATTGTATAAAATACGGAGTCTCTGAGTCTTATTTGGGGCTCACGTGGCGGGTGGCGGGACCTTGGTGCCAGGACCAGGAGGCTGGCGGGGAAGAACAAAGAGTAAAACCTGCCAGTAACATAATGGTGTCAGAAGTGGAACTGAGAAATTTCACTTAAAACTTAACAAAAGCTTAAAAAATAGTTTTTAGAAACAAGGGAACAGAGACTAGCAAGACTTCTTGGTAGCAACATTTTCTCGGTTGGATTTGTTTTGCTGTAGACAGAGATTTGTGTGGCTCCTTTAAGGGAGGTTTCCAAAATTAGCATAAGCAGCAAAAAACCGCCTTGCTTTTAAAGAGCTCTGCTAACAATTCATTGGTGTGTATGAGAGCTGCAATGAAGGTTTACACTGTGTTTTTAAAAATACGCTGGCTTGGGAGAGAAAAAGGAACAGGATACAATGGTTTAAAAAGAAAAAAGAAAGTAAAATGGATGGGTGTGGTGGCGCACACCATTAATCCCAGCACTCGGGAGACAGAGAGAAGCAGATCTCTGTGATTTCAAAGTAACCCTGGTATGCAGTGAATTCCAGGACAGATAAAAGTTACACAGAGAAACCTTGTCTCAAAATATGTAAAAATAGAAATAGAAGAAATAGAGTAATAAAAAAGCCATGTAAAGATGGAAAGCAAAGAGAAATTTTGGATACTATACACAATTCTGTTGTCTTTAAATTATTTGGTTGCTGAGAAAATAACAACTACTGATAAAATAAATGCTGCTGGATTAATTCAATTTATATATTTTAAAAATGCTTTGACTCCAAAATTTAAGCCTAAGGACAAGTTACTGGGGAAAAGGATTTTTATTTTTGTTTCCACAGAAAATGAAAAGCTGTGGATTTCTTCCAGATTAATGTGGTTTGATCAAGCCAGACCCCTTGAAACAATGTCCCAGGTGTTCCAACATTCAAAGCAGTTGAGACAAAGCCTTGCAAACTACAGCCAAGATTTCTGCATCTTCTTTGGACCCCCATGACAGCGCTCTCTACCAGCAGGAAGTAGTTTGGAAAGAACGACGCCCAAATTCCCAAATATTGTTTATAAATGATTGTTTTCATTTAAATGGGCTTGGTTATATATGGTTAATGACCACAAGCAATCTTTTTAAAGGTAAAAGGGAATTATGGTATAATATGAATACTTTGCTTTAGAATGGATTTTCATTTATTGATACAATTTAAGGTCAATTTTGTAATATGTATATTTCTCCTCTTGTTTAGGTATTCTGTTTATATAGCTCATTGGAAAATGTAATGTATAATTTAGTACAGATTAGAGAGAATTACCTATGATAGTCAAAACTTAGAGTTAAGTTAGTTAGGATTTCTAGATATGCAGAGATGGATTTGAGATGGATAGGCAATCTTCAAACCTTTCAAAGACCTACAGAATATGGCATTTAAAATGGTTTAGGGTTTTTCTTGACAGTGAGGCACAAATGCTCCTGGTAACACCACCTGCGTCAGAAAGGAAGAAGGATATCGAAGAAACGTGTTCTGGAGTTTGCTTCTAATATGGCAAGACTGGCCATTTGGGCAAGGTACTGCTCACCTGGACTGTTTGACTTTATGTTGTAGAAACTGGACATGCAGGACCCACAAAAAGGTGACTGCTGATGCAATATGGACATTGCTACAGGGTTCCTGCTTCATGAGAGAGGCTGCCTGCCAGACAGTCTACAGGACACAAAGAAAAATGACTGACAAACTGCCAATACAGGTGGACAGTTTAAAGTTTGCTGCTTTGTTGAGGAGTCTGGAGACACACTATGGCCTATGGGCTGAAGATGGAACATTACAGAAGAACTTCGGGTGACTGACAAGACAATGAGTTGTCTCTGTCATCTCTAGAGTTTATATATTATCCTTCTGTGGTCTTTGAAGGAGTTGAAGACAGATAGTTATAGTTATAGTTTTCCTTAGTTAGGATTAAAGATAAGTTACACATAGGACTTTAGACTCACAAAGACAGGATAGATGATATTTTCTTTAAGTCTTACAAAATGTTAATGGACTAAATATTGTTAACTGTGATTCTTATTGATAACTGTTGTATGTTATATTTTGCTATGTTAAGGTTAAACCCCTTCTTTTTATTTTAGAAAGAAAAGAGGAGATGATGTGAGATGTTATTCTGTAAATATGTTTTTCATACTCATTAATTAATAAAGTCCTGTTGGCCAATAGAAAAGGAAGATAGGAGGGTCTAAGAAACTAGGAGGAAGGAGGAAGTAGTAGGGAGGAGTCAAGATGTAGACCAGGGAGGAAAGAAGATGCCAGCTGCGGCTCCCCTATATGATGACCACGTGGAAATACTTGGATAAGTAGAAATGGGTTGATAATTAAGACAGAGCTAGCCCATAAACAATAATGGTAATTGACAAACAGGATTGTTTCAAATACAGAGTCACTGAGTGTTATTTGGGGCTCACATGGTGGTGGGACCGTGGCGGCAGGACCGGGAGGCCAGAGGGGAGGAATAAAGAGTAATACCTGCCTGTAACAGCCCTCCCCAGCACGGCCCAGTAAGTCAGAGTAGCCCAGGTTCTCACACCCAACTACTCTGCCTTGGCAGCTTCCCTTCCAGCAGCTGATGTTTAAGGATCAGGATGAGCAACAAGAACTGGACTTCCTGTTTTAGGAGAAGATGGAGCAGGTGGATTGCTGGAAGAATTACCTTCACTGCCTGTTCTGATGAGGACTGTGATTATGAGATAGATGAATAAGATCTACAAGATCCTCTTTGTCACTCAAACACCCACCTTACAGGCATCATCCTGGAGGGGACCATACAGGCAACCATACTTCTTGTGCCATAATGAGGGCTGATCTGGCCAAGGCCATTAATGATGGGCTCGTCTATTATGAGCAAGACCTACGGATTGAGAAGTTTGAGCCTGAGCATTCACAGATTAAGCAAGAAGTCGAGAGAACTTCAAGAATGTGAATATGATTAGTGCGGAGCAATTTGACACACTAAACCCTGACCCCCTGTTGATCCCAACCAGGAGGTTCCTCCTGGACCACCTCGATTCCAGCAAGTTCCTACTTAAGCCCTGGCCAACAAGCTGTTTGATGCTCCTGAGCTCTCTACCATTGCCCAATCTCTATTAACCACTGTCCCAGAGTCACCAAACTACAGAAATGCCAGGACCCCCCCCCCCATACACACATACCCCGAACACCTCAGCTCAAAGATTCTAGTCAGACATCTCGGTTTTACCCAGTGGTGAAAGAAGAAAGAACCCTAGATGCCAAGATGCCTCAAAAAAGGAAGACAAGGTACAGCTCGACACCCCCCCCCCAGAGTCTTGTGGGTTGGGTGATGGATTCCCGGAAGCACAGGCCCAGGACTGTTTCTATTAGCTCCAGTCCTTCAGAAGTAACACCTGCAGTTGGCAGCTATGAATGTACTCCTCAGTCGCTGCCCAAGTTCCAGCATCCTTCCCTTGAGCTGCTCAAAGAGTATCAAAGAGGGTAGTTTCACACCCTGCAAGTATCAGAGGCACTGCCTTAATGAGCAGAAGAGTTGGGCATTGGGCAGTCTCAGGACATGAATACCCTTTTCCGATTTTGGTCCTTCTCCCTCCAGGATCACTTCAATAAAAAGATGTATGAGGAGTTCAAGCAGCTGGCACTGGAGGATGCCAAAGAAAGCTACAGATATGGTTTGGAGTGCCTTTTTCGATATTACAATTCTGGTTTGGAGAAGTTCCGACTGGACATATTCAAGGATTTCCAGGAGGAGACTGTGAAGGACTATGAGGTTGGCCAGCTGTGTGGATTAGAGAAGTTCTGGGCCTTCTTGACATATTCCAAAGCCAAAAATTTGGACATTGACTCCAAACTGCAAGAACATCCTGGCAAATCTCGAAATCTAGAAGACTCTCAAGTGGACCACTCCATGGGCAAGGAAGGCAATCATAAGCAACACCCAGCGGTAGCAGAAGGCAGCAATGGCAGCAGTGCCACTAGGATCTGCCAACCCCCTACTGGCTAGGCCACTTGGGAAGATGCCAAATGGATAAGCCAGCATTTAGATACACTGACTTTGGGAAAGTGAACGCTCAGAAGCCACCTGGGCTTTGGGATCGAAAGGGTGGGGTAGTCAAAGATCCATGGAGGTGCCCAGTTCCAGGAGAGTGGACAGAGAAGGGACAGGCCTAAAGTTTCTAGGATGGGCCTTTGTGCTAAGTAGCAGTGTATACCATTTGGGCTATTAGTGGTGACCCCTGGGCAGGGGCCTCCAAGTTCCCTCCTGTTTCCATGACTTCCATCTTAACTTCTAAGGGTGGAGGGGAAGGATATGTGTGTGTGTGTGTGTGTGTGTGTGTGTGTGTGTGTGTGTGTGTGTGTATGTGTGTGTGTGTGTGTGTGTGTGTGTGTGTATGCATATATATATATATATTTAATTATTGATAGTTTATCTGAATTACCAAAATCACTCCTCTTCAGCCCTTCTTACAGCTATTGGGCCAACCTGTCTCCGCGCCTCTTCCAGGTCCACTCAAGCCAACTATGCAGCCCACCAGAAGGCTCTATAGGTGCCTGCCTATGGGTCCCAGAACCACCAGTCCCTCTATCAACTGGTGTTAGCTATCATCGTGTCCCCTTCTCTTTCACATACCCTTCTGCCACCTCTGGGGGATGGAAACCAAAGGATCTCAGAGTGGGTGTTGGGGAGTTTTAGCCTTGCCTGCCCCCTTCCCTCTCCCCAGCCCAAAGACGTTGCTCACACCACAAAAGACTAGTGAAAGATGATTCATTTTATTATTTTTTTCCTCTGACTTTTTTATCTCTGGGAAAAGAAAACAGAAAAAATGAAAACAAAACAAAACAACCCAAAAACAAAAACTCCCCAAAAAGGAAAAAGGGCAAAATCAACCACTAAAAAAAAAAAAAAAAAAAAAAATCAGAACACACCTAATCCATACAAAGTGATATCTTTCCCCCTCCTTGGAATTTTTCTTCTGTTCTGTTTTTGGAAATAATATTTTTTTAAAAAGAAAAAAATGGAATGTATAGGAAAACATGTATATGCTATAGTCACATAGCATGACAAGTTAAGTAAGATATCTGAGTATCTATTGAGTTGGGTATTGCTGGGAGGTCCTGGAATGAACTTTCCATAGACTCCAAAACAAATTATTTATATAGCTATATTTATATACATTATAATTGTTATATAAATATAAATGCTTAATATGTTTAGGTAAGTCTTAATTTTGCATAATATACAGTTATGTAAATATGATTGTGTCACCAGTATTTGGTATCAGAAGGTGATGTAAAAATTTGCTTGCTTCTTGTAGATACTTTATGTGTGTAGAACCCTCTGCGTGTTAACAGGGCCTATTAAAATGCTGATAATAGTGTTGTTCTTTAGAGGAACAAAGAAGCTTAAATACCTGTGATCAACCCGAATTAATTTTAGTATATGCATAAATTGAATTATTTTCAATACAAGACTAAAGAATGACAAGTCTCCATTCATTTTCTCATATTTTGCTTAATCATACTTTATAAGTGGTGATTGTAATATGTCAATATTCAGTTTTAAGATTGGTAAAGTCAAAAAAGTAAGCTGAAAATTTAATTTAAAAAATAGACAATATCTTTTCTAATTGTCTTAAAATGGTCCAATGCAGATTAGTGCATTTAACTAGAACATTGCAGGTGAGGGGATGAATTTGAGAATTGTCTACTGTTTACAATTTTATGTTCTTTAAAAAGTCAAATTAATCAGTTTCAGTTTTCTCACTGTTAAAATGGGTCCAATGCTATCTGTTTCTCAAGGTTGTTCTGAATAGTAAATTAGATTTAGGAGCTTCCTATTCAGTTGCATGTCTACGTTCTATGTTTAGTCCTTTTTTTTTTTCCTTTTCATTAATTGTGCCAAGAAGACTCCTGTCACACAAGCTCACAAGTAGACACACAAACAAAACACACACACACACACACACACACACACACACACACACACACACATCCATGCACTTCTGCATACATTCATATACTGTAAAAAATCTATAGGAAATATTTTACCTTGGTTTGCCATGTATTATACTTAGTATATTTGCCATCTCAGACAGTTGTGAAGCCTAGTTAGCTGCAGTGTTGCCAACCACAGCAGGGCTGCTAAGTTTGTAACACTTAGAGTGTTGTTACCCTTAGCCCTTGGGGAGGTATGATGCATAGCAGTTGGAATTTTGTTATTTGTAGCAGCTGGGTTGGTGTTATTTAAGAAGATGTGCTGCAGTCACCTGCCTCAGATGGGGTAGTATCACTCTTGGGAGTTGAGATTATCTCAGCTTCCATACCATTTGTGGAAGTCTTTGCCTGGAAAGCGCTAAGAAATCTACAAATTATAAGGTGGGAATCAAGTACAGGTTTAAGTGAGGTTAAAGGGGGTGTTTATTAGTGGGACCAGAGAACAACACAGAAAGTTAGAAAACTCATCCAGAGAGGAGAGTTCTAACATCCCAGATTTCACAGGAAAGATGTTGAAAGTCAGTTTGCAATACTGGAGGAGCCATACAATGTGGCTGGTTCCACCCATGCTTAAGGTGATAGACTCTGAATCCTGACATTAGGGGGTAAAACATGGGAGCTGACCACCCATGTTTCAGTGAGGTGGTTACTAAATAATGAAATGGTGTCCATTGCTATTATTTTAATTGACACATAGTTATATATATGCCTTCCCCATTGCCTCTACCTTTGTCACTTTAGTGACTTCCATATCAGTGAAAATGATCTATAAAATGCCATTGCTTCTTAATAGCTTTGTTTTCCTACTTTCACCGTATGGACTTAAAATCCAACATGGTTTTCTGATCACAAACACTACCACAGCATTTCTTTATATACTTTTGATCCCAACAATTGCATTGTCTGATGGTGTTAACTTGAAACATGAAATACTGCTTGTTCTATTCTATGTTTTTATTAAATCACTAGAATTTGAAAAATATCAGGAACTCGTAAATACTTATGGCTACAATCACAAGTGTGTCTGAAGTCTTGATCAGATGTGTGGGAGAGACAAATGTGGTTCAAAATGATGATGCCATACAGTCTCAGAGAAGCACTCTACACTACCTTTATATCAAGGAGAACAAATGCAAGCTATAGGTGAGACATCTGACTATGAGATACAGTAAGTCTTGCAGAAGGCTAAATTTGTGATGATGTATTATGATACCATACACTAATAACACAGAAAATAATGTGGATTTTAGCCTTAACACATCCAAGTGGAGGAATTAGACAATTCTGAATCTCTGTGTCCTGAGGATTATTGGGTCTTTGCCGGTTTCCTAAATGAAATGATTGTTTCCAAGGTTGCTTAAGGAAATGTTTCAGTGTGACTCTAGTTTATCAATTTCATATCCTAGATTTAACTCTTCATCTGATTATTTTGGTAGGATGAGGGGCTATGCCCTAGATCTAACTACTTCTTCCTGTGTCTATTGATCATGGCCTAAGCTACTGTCTTTCACTAAGATTTGATAGAGTTTCCACTTTTCCTTTTTGAGACAGCATCTTCCTTATTTTCAGCCACCCACAAACTTGTGATCCTTCTGTTTTATTCATGTTTGGTAGTCTTGTGGTACCATGCCTGCCTACCCTCTAAACTTGCTTTCTTCATAGTTAATTAACATGAAAAAAATAAAATCCCTTATATATTTTCTATCCCTGTACCAATGAGAGCTTTCCTAGTATTCTTCTAGAATGTATTTTCTTTTTAGTATTTCCCAAGTTTTTGCAGTGTTTTAGACGATCTCATCCCCACCGACAAAGGAAATTTAATTTATGCCACCTCTTGGGAAATCATCAGTGAAATTTGAGGCAGTAGCAGTGGTTATGGAGATATCAGCACTAGATGTTGTATTTGCTTGTACTGGGGGAGGAGGTGGAGTGAGAGGAGGATTGATTGGCTGAATGATTGTTTCCACTGCAGCATCTTGACTTGGGGGCCTCTTTCAAGTCCTAAACCAAGGTAAGTAATTCATGATTCAGCAAACTCTGGATGAAAGGGAGGCAAGTTGTGACCCAGTTAGAAATATGTTGACCCTACTGCTGTATTGGGGTTGGGGGGGGGGAGTGGAAAGAGGACTAGTCTAAGTTGTGTAGATCTTGGTATGGAAGTTAAAATATCAGTGAAAACAGGATTAATGATTATACAACATCTTGATTAAGGGGACCTGTGTCAAGTACTATACCAATGGAAGTATTGAGTGATCTAGCAATTCCTTGATGAAGAGGAGGAAGGCTTGGTGCAATAAATCTTGAAAGAAAATGAGGAAGGCTTCTTCCAGTAAATCTGGGACAAAAGGGACAGGGAGGAGGAGGTGGTGGTTATAGTATTAGGTTGGCCCCTGGGGGCTCTGGAACACTCATCAGACTGTGAGAGAAATAAATGAAACAATTTTAAATGAAATATTGTAGACTATTACTAGCCTATTTACTATCTTGGGTAGTTACAAGCTTAAGATGGTTTGTAAATCCTACTTTCAAAAAACTTTTGCTGGCTTAATTTTATCAGATATGTTCTAAAACAAGTCTATAATACTGTTGGCAGTAGAAGCTTGAGGTATTCTGCTGCAGCAAATGATCTATTGACTTACAGAAAAGTTCTCTACTGCAGAGAAATGTATGGCAAAAAGGCCACATGAGATCAGACTGGCCTTTGGCTCATGGCCAGCAAGAAAACAGAGAATCACCTGATGGCCATTTACTAGACTCCTGCTTTTTAGCCAAATTAACCCTGACATCAATACACACGTTTAAGAGTTAGAGGCTAGCATCTAAAAAAAAGAGTGTATGGTATTTGTTTTTCTATGTATGGATCACTGTGTTTTCTATATTTTTTTAGTTCCTTTTATGTTTTTGAAGTTTTCATAATTTATTTTCCATTAAAGATAAAAAATATGCTTTAATGAAAATGTTGAGAATATATAGGAAACAGACAGACATACATGGTCTCCCAGAGAAGGGAAGAGGGACAAGATCTCCCAGGCAATTAGGGAGCATTGGGGCAGGGGGGAGACAGAATTATGAGAAAGAGAAGTGGAGAAAAGGAAGGGATGAAGAGAGGACATGTGGGATCAGGAAGACTGAGTCAGGAGAAAAATAGAGGAAAGAAAGAAAAGAAATACCATAACAGAGGGAGCCATGGTAGGTTTAAAGAGAAATCTGACACTAGGGAAATGTCTAGAGATCTACAAGAATGACCCCAAATAACAATCTAAGCAATAGTGGAGAGGATACCTTAAATACCTTTCCCTAATAATGAGATTGATGACTACCTTATATGCCACCCTAAAGCCTTCATTCAGTAGCTGATGTAAGCAGAAGCAGACACCCACAGCTAAACACTGAGCCAAACTCCTGGAATCCAGTTGTAGAGAGAGAGAAGTGATGAGCAAAGGTGTCAAGAACGGGCTGGAGAAACCCACAGAAACTGCTGACCTGAACAAGGGGGGAGCTCATGGACCCGAGTCTGACAGCTCGGAAACCAACATAGGACTGACCTAGACCCCCTGTATGTGGTATTGTTTAGAAAGACTGGGCAGTCTATGGGGCCTCTAGTAATGGATCAGTATGTATCCCTAGTATATATGGACTTTTGGAGCCCATTCTTCATAGAGGGATACTCTCTCAACTTAGACACATGGGGGAGGGCCTAGGTCATGCTCCAAATGATATGACAGACTTTAAAGATCCCCCAAAGAAGGCATCACCCTCTCTGGGGAGCAGAAAAGGAATTGGGGGGGTTAGGGAGACAGGGGAGGATGGGAGGGAAAGGGGACTAGGAATGACATGTAAAACAAGCTTGTTTTTAAATTTAAATAAAAATATTATTTAAAAAAAAGAAGGAATAATACTGACAAAAAAAAAGTCCAGTGTGGAAAAGGGGAAACAAGGATCTGGGATGGGGAGAATCTACCCAAATGGGATATGAAAATCCCACATGGCAAACTTTTTTCTTTATATTCATTAAAAATATTAATAAACATGATCCTTCCTCCCTTTCTTCATTTGGACTCTAGAAGCTCAGCCCAGTGCTTGGTTGTGAATCATTGCACCTGCTTCCATCAGTTACTGGATGTAAGTTCTTTGATGACAATTAGGGAAGTCACTAATCAGATTATAGGGGAAGGCCCATTAAAACACCCTCTACACTATTGGAGAGGGGCCTTAGCTGAATTTGGGTGACAGTTTATGTCTTGATCTGTTGGGGGTTCCCCTGACAGTGGGATAGGGATTTACCCCAGGTTCATGGACTTGCTTTTTGGAGCCCATTCCCTATGGTGGGACACCTTGCTCAGCCCTGATACAGGAAGGAGATGCACGTTCCTGCCTAAACTTGGTATGGTAGATTTGTTGACTCCCTAAGGTAGGCCTTCAGCATAGGAGAGGGGGTAGGAAGGTAGAAAGGTGGAATGGACTGGAGAAGGAGAGGTAGAAGAAATGGTGTTGGGTATGTAAAAATGAAAATTTTCTTTTTTCTTACTTATTTACTTTTGAAAACAATGTTTTCACATTTTTATAAAAATTCCTGTTCCCATGTCCTCCCCTATCCCTGCTCCCATCACTGCCCCCCCCCAATAATCTCCTCAGAGAGGTGAGGCTTTCAAAAAGATTTTTTTAAAATAAAAATTAACAGAGTTGAGGCCAGTCAATGCTGATTTAAAGGATGAAATCTATAAACTGTGGAAAGGGTGACCTTGAGATGAAGAAAGGAGCAGATCTTTAGTGTTCTTCTTCTTCCTTGTGAGTTCTTGAGAAGAGAACACAGCTGAGTCATGTGTAGACTGTGCTGTGATGAATATTTTGTTTAATATCCTAATTTATGGTTATTTATTATGCAGCAATAGAGAACTCTCACATGTTTCTAAGCCAAAAATCCTGAAAGTCAATAAAAGAAAATGTTCTTCTCTTAGGTTTGACCATACAGGTCCTTGATGAAATGTTAGATAGTATTGAGGGAAAGAAAATATCATGAACAAAAAGCTTAATTAAGTTTGGGTGCTAGTAGACATGATCACTGAAAAACAATCCAAAATGGAAGTAGTTGCCCTACTACTTCTGTACTCTTCTCATTCAAGAGTGTGCAATTGTTCTAGGTTTTAAATCAAATAAATTTCAAAACATGTTGCAGGGTGTGTACTTTTCAACATTTGCTAGTGTAGTAATAGTGGGAGGTACAGATATGTTTTGTTTGTTTGTGTTTTTTCTTCCTTTTTTCTCCTTTCTTTTCTTTTCTTTTCTTTCTTTCTTTTCTTTTCTTTTTTTTTTTTTTTGTTATGTCTGCTTCCAGAGTGCTGGGATTACAGGCATGCACCACCCATACCCAGCCTGAAGTACAGATACATTAATGTGACTCTAGAATGGGAAGCTACAAGACAAGGTAGTCAAAAAAGACCACAGGGAGGAAGGACTCTTGTAGTCTCTATAGTGTAAGACTGTGTTTAGGGTCCTTCTCTGTCATGTATAGTCTGTGTGACTCTATAGTGTATTTGAAACAACTCAGTCTACACCTTTGGTTAATGACATTCATGTATGTTTCCACTTTGTGGAGTCTGTCAGATGAGTTGTGAGATATTGTTAGTCATGCCTAAGGACCTTTTCACACAGCCATTTACTGTGAACAATTTATTTCTGCCTAGAATGTCTAGACTGTACTTGCCAAGGTACAGCATTGTTGAGTACTATGTACCATTATTTGCTGTGTTAAGCCCTTAATGATTATTTATCCCAAATTTTTGCAGTGTTTTAGACTATCTCATCCTGACTGCCAAAGGGAATTTAATCTGTGCCATGTCTTGGGAAATCATCAGTGGAATTTGAGGGAGTAGCAGTAGTTAAGGAGATATTGTCACTAGGTGTGTTATTTTCTTGTACAGGGGGAAAGGTGGAGTGGGAGGAGGATTGGTTGGCTGAATGATTTTTTTCCACTTCAGCATCTTGACTAAGGGGATCTCTTTCAGTTGCTAGACCAAGGGAAATTAAGAGAGATCCAGGAAAATTTGGATGAAAGGGAGAAAGGCCTGGTTGAGTTAGGAAGATATTGCTTTTAATGTTATGAAGTAGTTGAGGTGGAGTGGGAAAAAGACTGATTAGAAGTTTGAATTGTGGAGGTCATGGTTTGGGAATTGTAATTACAAAGGGAGGAGACATAATAGTAAATTCTATTGGAAGAACATTAGTAAGGGCACCTACTTCAATTCCTAAACCAACAGAAGTAGCAAATGATCCAGCAATTTCTTGATGAAGAAGAGGAGGACTTGGTGCAATAAAACCTTGAAAGGAAAGGAGGAAGGCATAATCTAGCAACTCTTGGACCACAGGGACAGGGAGAAGGTGCTGTGGTCCTTGAGTATCATGTTGCCCTCTGGGACCTCTGGGACACTCACCAGACTGTGAGAAAAAGAAATGAAACAATTTCAAATTAAATATTTTAGACAATTATCAGCCTATTCACTCCCTAGTATGGGTAGAATTTTAAGATGGCCCCTAAAATTCCTACTCTCCAAAGATATTTCCTGGCCTGATTTAATCATAGATGTTCTTCTAAAACAAGTTCTGTAATGCTGTAGGCAGAAGAAGCTTGAGATTTCATGCTGCAACAAATGGTTCTATTGACTTATAATAAAGTTCCTTACTGGAGAAAAACATGGCAGTAAAGTGATATTAGATCAGAGTGGCCTCTGGCTCATGGCCAGCAAGAAAGCAGAGATTCACCTCATGGACATTTTATAGATTCCTAGTCTTAACCCATATTTACCCTGACTTCAATGCACACTTTTAAGAGTTTGAGGCTGGCATCTAGGAAAGAATTCATGGTATTTGTTTTACTGTGTATGGGTTACTATTTTTCCCACATTTTTAGTTCCTTTTAATTTTTTGAAATTTTCATAATTTATATTTCATTAAAGATAAAAAGTAAGTTGTTAGGGAAAGAGTTAGAACAAGAAGGAATAATTCTGATAAAAAGGGTCCAGTGTGGGAAAAGGGGAAACAGGGATCAGTGTAGGGGGAAAACCCACCCAAATGGAATATGAAAATCCCACATGGAAACATGTTTAATTTATATTAATTACAACTATTAATAAACATATGATCCTCCCTCTCTCTTCAGCTGAACTCCAGGAGCTCAGCCCTTTGCTTGGCTGTGGAGTCAATGCATCTGCTTCTATCAGTTACTGGATGTAGTTTCTATGATGACAATTAGGGTAGTCACTAATCTGATTATATGGGAAGGCCCATTCAGCTTCCCTCTCCACCTTTGCTAGGAATCTGAGATGAATACTGATGAAAGTTTTATGGCTTGATCTGTTGGGGGTCCCATGGCAGTGGATAGGGAATTATTCTAGGTACATAAACTAGCCTTTTGGAGATCATTCCCTATGGTGGGATACCTTGCTCAGCCTTGACACAGGGGTGAAGGTCTTGGTCCAACCTCAACTTGGCATGACAAATTTTGTTAATTTCTCAAGGTAGGCCTTTTCTTCTCAGCTTAAGATGGGGGATATAAAGAATTCAAGTGGTGGGAGCATTGGAGAAGGAAAAGTAGAGGGAATGGGGTTGGTATTTTAAAATGAAAAAAAAATTCTTATTTATTTATTTTTGAAAAAAACATTTTCTCATGTTACATACCAAACACAGTTCTCACTCATTCCCTTCCTCCCACTCTCCGTACCTTTCTCCCAACCCACTGCTTCATATACTCCTCAGAAAAACAAGACTTTCAAAAATATTTTTTAAACAAAATATTAACAAAGTTGAGGCCATTCAATGCTGCACTAATGGGCTGGAATCTGTGAAATAAGAAAAGTATGACCTTGAGATGGAGAAAGGAGCAAACCTTCAGGGTTCCTCTTTACCATGTGAGATGCTTGAGAAGAGAACACAGCTAAGCCAAATGTAGAATATGCTTTGATAAACAGGTTTTTAAAGTCCTAACTTGTGGTTAATTATTATACAGCCATAGAGAACTATTACATATTTCTAAGTAAACAATCTTCATGTCAATCCCAGAAAATAGGAGGTACCCTTGGATGAATTGGTACAGGAGATAGCTTTAAGAACATAACACCAGCAGCACAGACACTGATACCTACAATTAATAAATGGGACTTCCTGAAACTGAGATGCTTCTGTAAGACAAAAGGATACAGTGAACAAAACCAAATGGCAGCCTACATACTATGAAAAAATCTTTACTAATCCCACATCTGACAGAGGGCTGATCCCTAAAATATACAAAGAACTCAAGAAATTAGTCACCAGAATTCCAAATAACTCTATTAAAAAGCGTGGTACAGGACTGAATAGGGAATTCTCAGTAGAGGAAATCAAAAAGGCTGAAAGACAAAACTGCTCAACTTCCTTAGCCGTCAAGGAAATGCAACTCTGAGATATCAACTTACTCCTGTCAGAATGGCTAAAATCAGAAACAGCAATGACAGCTTATGTTGGAGAGGGTGTGGAACAATGGGAACTCTCCTCCACTCCTGGTGGGAGTGAAAACTTGTACAACAATTTTGGATATTAATATTGTGGTTTCTCAAAGAAATGGGAATCAGTCTAGCATAGGACCCAGCAATTCCATTCTTAGGCATATACACAAATGATCCACATCCATACAACAAAGACATCTGTTCAACTATGTGCATAGCAGCATTATTTGTAATAGCAAGAACCTGAAGCAACCTAGATGACCCTCAGCTGAAGAATGGATAAAGAAAATGTGGCACATTTACAAAATGGCATAGACTCAGCAAACAAACAAACAAACAAACAAACACAACAAAAACAAAATCAAGAATGCACAAAATAAAATCAAACAAAAAGAAAAAGCAATGGAATCTCGAAATTCTCAGGCAAATGGATAAAACTTGAAAAAACCATCTTGAGTGAGGTAACCCAGTCACAAAAAGATGAACATGGTATGTACTCACTCATGTATGGATTTTAGACATAGAGCAAAGGATCACCAGCCTACAGTTCACAATGCCATAGAAACTAGGATACAAGGAGCAACCTAAGATATTTATACAAGGTCCCTCAGTAGGGGAAATGGAAAAGATTTCCTGAGCATATTGGGAGCCAGAGTTGGGGGGGGGAGAGTAACTGGAAAGGGAGTTATGAGAAAAAGAAGGGGAGTAGAGGAGAATATGTGGTACATGGAAGATTGAGTCAGGGATGAATAAAGAAGAGTAAGAAAAGAGATACCATAAGAGAGGGAGCCATTATTGGTTTGAAGAGAAAACTGACTCTAGATAAATGTCCAGAGACCTACAAGACTGACCCCAACTAACAATCTAAGCGACAGTGGAGAGGCTACCTTAAATATCCTTCCCTGATAACGAGATTGATAACTAATGTATATGTAGTAACTGTTGGAAACAGAATCAGATACCCACAACTAAACACTGAGCCAAACTTCTGGAATCCAGTTGCAGAAAGAGAGGAGTCATAAGAAAAGGGGTTAAGATCAGGCTCAGAAACCCAGGGACAGCTGACATGAACAAGTGGGAGCTCATGAACCCCCAGACTGATAGCTGGGAAACCAGCATTGGTTGGACTCAGACCCCCTAAACATGGGTCTCAGTCAGAAGGCCTGGGCAGTCTATGGAACCTCTGTCAGTGGAACCAGGATGTATCTCTGGTACATGAATGGACTTAGGGAACACCTAAGTCTCCCCATGGAGGGATATTCCCTTAACCTAGAGACAGGAGGGAGAGCCTAGACCCTACTCCAAATGACTTGACAGATTTTGATGATTCCTCCTGGTAGACCTCACCCTCCCTGGGGACTGGGTGGGGAATGGGATGGAAGAGTGTTGGGGGGGCATGGGATAGAGAGAGAAAGAAAGAACTGGGATCTATTTGTGAAATAATATAAAAATAATAAAAAAGAAAGTTCAGATGGTATTGAAGGGCAAGAAAATGCCATGGCAATTATCATCCTTCTGTGACTATTAATTAAATCAGAATTTCAAGGTGGTCCTTTCTCAGCTTGGTGTGCTGCTTTGTTCAAGCCCATGAGAGGTCTGCCTTGTGTGTGTGTGTGTGTGTGTGTGTGTGTGTGTGTGTGTGTGTGTGTGTACTGGGTTTGATCTGTAAAATAATTGAAATAAAATGTTAATGAAATAAAAATTATTATTATCTAGGTATATTTGAGAGCATGTGTTGCAAGGAGAATTATGTTGTGAGTGATTGTAAAGATAAAAACTACATAGTTGCATTAGTAATGAGTAAGAATGTCTCAGGATTAAAATAAAATCTCTTTTAAAAAATTCCAGGATAAGAGAAATAAGTTGCATTCTTAGTTTGTGTTCAACACAGGTGGCTGTGGCAGAGCCTGTTCCCTGGCTCTGAATGAAGAGCTAAGCCTGAGCTGGACTAGGATGAGCTGAGGCAGCAGCTAGAGTGTGAGTGTGATCCTCCTGGAGCCTCCACCAGGAAGCATGCAGGGAGAGGGGCAGGTTTGGGTTCTCACCATGGCCATCACTCAGTTTTGGTTATTTAAAGTTTGTGTCTGCCAAGCAACCATGCTGTCATCCCTAAAGAGGCAGATCTGGGAGAGGAAGGAAATTCAGTGTAGACCAAATGACTTTCCCCACCAGAGCTGATTATTCATTCCCCTAAGCAGACAAATAGGGAAGTGTGGACTTCCTGGGATGAAGATGCACCCACAAGTGTAAAGAATGAAGGAGGGAATGGGAATGTGGAAACATAACGGAATTCTTTGAAACAACTATTTCAAGCACATGACACCATCTATAAGGAAAACTCAGGAAAGTGTCTTTAAGAAGAGAGAACCATTGAATTTTGGTATCCCAAATGGTAGCACAGGTTTTTCCATTAAACTGGTAATTACACAGGATATGCCTTTTATCCATCAACCTTCAGAATTCAAAATGCCGAACAGCCACATTGTTGGAAACCAGCAGTCTACTAACCCCAACCCCTGATGATGGGTGAGACATGCATGGCCATGTCATCGCTATGTCACTCATTACAGCGCTGCATAGGGACTGTTTCCCATTTAAAGCAAGCATGCCCCTCTCTTTCTCTCTCTCCCTCTCACTATTCATCTCTCTCCCTGCTTTTGGTTGGCCACCAGCTACCCCAGCCCCTTTCACTCCTCTTCACCAATAAACTCTACATGGGTGCACTGAGTCTTGTGTTTGTGTTTCGTAGGCAATAACTGTAGCAAAAGAACAACACACATAATTTATAATATGAAATTACTTTAACTCATTGATTCAAAAATATTTTGATTATATTCCTCCTAGAATTAACCACAACAGTTTCCCCATGTTTGCTCTCCTAATGAAAAATCTTTTTATTCTTTCTCAATATTACTTTGAATTTTATATGCATTCACCCACAATTTCATGTTTAATGTTACTTGAAGTCTTTTTAAATTCATTGTCTGTCTTCATTGTTATTTGAACTGCTTATGATTAATGATTGGATAATATTCTTATTGGTATTTTTATTCCTATTCCTCAGTTACTAGCAGTTAGAACTGAAGGAGCTTTGTTAAATCATGTGAGTACATTGCTTCAGAATTACAGGGGATTGGAACCTGTGGCCTTGCCCATGCTTGGAGAGTGGTTTACCATTGGGTACATGTACAGCCTTACTAACTACACATTGATTTAAACTACCTTCAATAAAAATATCCACAGAGGAAGCAGTACAAAGTTTCATTTAAGAAACCCTGGTAAATATCACTAGTTGAAAAAACAGTGTTTGAGATTGTCACACAGGGAATATATATATAGGAAGTTAATATTATTATTCCTATAATTTTTATGCATTAGTACACATTACAGCTATTACCATAATGAAAGTTTCCTATACAATCAACTCTCCACATTTGCAGATTCTGTCTCCACAGGGTCTATAACTGTGGAGTGTATGGATTTAGACAAAGACTCTCTTCTTGTCATTATCCTCTGTATAAGAGCCCAGCAATTTTCACAATACTCACCCCATGTTAGCTTTTAAAAATAATGTGACTGGAGAGTGTCCTTTTGGGGACAAGCTTTCATAGTACTACAGAGTGTCATGCAAGTTTTCAAGTGAGGCCAGGAAACAACAGTGTCACCTAGCTATGATGCTGTGAACCACAGGGCTGATTGGAATGTCATTTTAACTCTAAGTGTGTGAGAGTGCTACACATAACTTGGTATCTGTCTAGTTGGACTTAAGGCCCACTCAACAAGAGGGCACTTGTGCCTGGGACAGGAAACCTAGCCAACTTCCCATGAACTTTCTTTTTTGAACTGATGCAGAACATTACAGAAAACCAAATGAATCAAGATAATGAGAACAAGATATTGTCTGTTGCCTTATTTGGAACACTTACAGGATAACGCCTATATCCAGGAGTGTGGGATCATAGCTGAAAAGTGGGAAGAAATATTTTATGACCCGGAGGAACAGGAAATTTTCTGTGAATTTGGGTTTATGAAATATCAGAGGAGCTACACTCATGAAATGTCATAATCATGGCTGTCTAAACAAGACCTGGAAAATGATAACATTGATATTCATGCTGATTTCAAAGGGGGAAATCTCATAAAGCCCCAATCCTAGGTGAAGAACCATAGACAACAAAGGAGTATTGATGGTGGAAAAAATAGTCTCTCTCAGATAAAAGTCTATCATGTGGATAACTAATAACTAATGGTCATCCATGAAACCATATTTATTCATGTAATTTATATAGTTAGAAATACATGTAACAATAGTGAATCAGAAAAGAGGCCATGAATTCAAAGAGAGCATGGAAGGACATATGCAAAATGTTGGGTGAGTAAAGTGAAGGGTAAAAATGAGGTAATTATAATTGCACAAGATAAAAATATTAAAAAGTGATCTATTAAGAATTTGAAATGTATAGGAAGATTGTATGCTATGGTCACATATCATGACCTTTAAGAGATTTGAGTATCTATTGCATTTGATATTTTTGGGAGGTCCTGGAATGAACTTTCCTTAAACTCCAGAACCAATTATTTTTATGGCTATATTTTATTTTTGGTTGTTAGCCTAGCCTTTAACAGCTGAGCCATCTCTCAAGCCCATATCTATATTTTATATACATTATAATTATTATATAAACAAAAAAGCTTAACATATTTATATTAGCCTCAATTATGTGTTCTATATAGTTATTTGAATATGACTGTGTTGTCCGTATTTGCTATCATAAAGTGATTTAAAAATTTACAAGTTTACTGTAGATACATCAGTGCATATAGAACCATTTGCACATTAACAGAGTATGTAAAGTCCTGCAGAGGACCAAATAAGTCTAAATACATGTGAACAAATTGAGTTCTTTTTAGTGAATGCATAGTGGAGTTATTTATAATAAAAGGCAAAAGAAATGACAAGAATCATTTCCATATTTTGTTTAATTGTAATTCATAAGTGGTGATTGCAATATGTCCATATTCAGTTTTCAGTATCTGAAAGACAAAAACGTAAGATGAATTTTAATTTTAAAATATGTAAGCTCAAATCTTAAACCCACCTGCATTCACTGGGAGCATGAATGTGGGATCTTCTCTGGTACACCTCCCCCTGGACCTCTTGGAGTCTCCTGACCCAGCTTCAGCACATAGCAAACTGGTTCTGCCACTGTTGCATTCTTAGACCTGCCTGCACCTACCATACCTACTGAGAGATGGAGAGAGCCCACCTGAACCCTGAAAGAGGGGAAGGGAATAAGACTGTATCAGAACACATTCAACAATAGAAACACCAATATGATGCCACTAGAGTCTGGGAACTCTACACCAGCAAGACTTGAACATCTCAATGCAGATGATGAAGAAAATGACCATAAAAATAAATTTATGAAGATGATAGAAACCCTCAAAGAGCAAATGTGAACATCCCTTAAAGAAATGAAAGAAAAATCAAACAAAAAATGGTGAAAAAAGAAAAACTAAAAATGAAGGGAATAAACAAACTCTTAAAGAAAGCAAGGAAAATAAAGAAAAAACAAACAAACAAACAAAACAGGTGAAGGAAACAATTAAAATAGTTCAAGACCTGAAAGCTAAAATAGAAACAATAAACAAAACAGAGACAGAGGGAATGCTGGAAATAGAAAACCTGGGTAAAGGATTAGGAACTACAGATGCAAGCATAACTAACAGAATAAAAGAGATGGAAGAGAGGATCTCAGGCACTGAAGATGAACTAGAGGAAATAGATTCATGGACGAAAGAAAATCTTAAATCCAACAAATCCTTAACACAGGACATCCAGGAAATATGGGTCACTGTGCAAAGACCAAACCTAAGAATAATAGTTATAGAACAAGATGAAGAAACCTAACTAAAAGGGTCAGAAAACATATTCAACAAAATCATAGAAGAAAACTTTTCCAACCTAAAGAAAGACATACCTATGTAAGTACAAGAACCTTACAGAACACCAAACAGACTGAACTTTGTGTCTTTAAAGAAAGAAATTAGAGAAGATACCAGAAAAGGGAAAGATCTCCCATGCTATTGGATAGGTAGAATGGCAATATAGTAAGAATGGCAACTTGCCAAAAGCAATCCACAGATTCAATGCAATCCTCATTAAATCCCAGCACATTTCTTCACTGAACTTGAAAGGATAATAATCAACTTTATATGGAAAAACAAAAAACCCAGGATAGCCAAAACAACCCTGTACAATGAAGGAACTTCAGGAGGCACCACCATCCCAGACTTTAAGCTCTAGTATAGAGCTATAGTCCTGAAAACAGCCTGATATTGGCACAGAAATAAACAGGGAGACCAATGGAATTGAATAAAACATCCTATTATTATCCCACACACCTATGAACACCTGATTTTTGACAAAACAGCTAAATTATAAAATGGAAGGAGGAAAAGAGGACAGCATCTTCAACAAATGTTGCTGGCACTATTGGATGATGGTGCATAGAAGACTGCAGATAAATCCATGTCTATTGCCATGCACAAAACTCAAGTCCAAATGGATCAAAGACCTCAACATAAATATAGCCACACCGAGCCTGTTAGAAGAGAAAGTGGGAGGTATCCTTGAGTGAACTGGTACAGGAGAACACTTCTTGTAGCAGAGACACTGAGATGGAAAATTAATAAATGGGACCTCCTCAAACTGAGAAGCTTCTGTTAGGCAAAGGACACAGTTGACAAGACTAAATGACAGCCCACAGACTCCACAGACTGGGAAAAAGATCTTTAGCAATCTTACATCTGACACAGGGCTGGTCTCCAAATATGCAAAGAACTCAAGAAACTAGTCACTAAAACACCAAATAACCCTATTTAAAAATGGGGTACAGAACTGAAGAGAGAATTCTGAATAGAGGAATCCAAAATGGCTTAAAGACACTTAAGAAAGTACTCAACATTCTTAGCCATTGGGGAAATGCAAATCAAAACAACATCTTACTCCTGCCAGAATGGCTAAAACTGGAAACACTAATGACAACTTATGCTGGGCATGATGTAGGGACAGGGGAACTCTCCTCCACTGCTGGTGGTAGTGCAAACTTACACAACCATTTTGGTGATAACTATGGTGGTTCCTCAGGAAAATGGGAATTAGTCTATTACAGAACCCAGCAATTTCACTCTTAGGCATATACATAAATGATCCATATTCATACAACAAGGACATTTGTTCAACTATGTTTACAGCAGCATTATTTGTAAAAGCAAGAACCTGGAAGCAACCTAGACGCTCATCAACTGAAGAATGGATAAAGAAGATTTGGCACATCTACACAATGGAATACTACTCAGCAGAAAAAAAAAACAATGGAAACTTTTATTTCATAGGCAAATGGATGGAACATGAAGAAGTCATCCTGAATGAGGTAACCCTGTCATAAAGAGAGGAACAAGGTATGTACTCATTCATATATTGATTTTAGACACAAAGCAAAGAATCACCAGCCTATAATTCACATCTCCAGAGAAACTAGGATATAAGGAGGAACCTAAGAGATTAATACAAGGTCCCTCACAGAAGGGGAAAGGAACAAGATCTCCTGAGCATATTGGGAGTGGGGGGCAATGGATGGAGAGGGAGTTAGAAAGAGAAGGGGAGGAGAGCATGTGGGACCAGGAAGATTGAGTCACATGAGGAATAGGAGAGAGAGAGAGAGAGAGAGAGAGAGAGAGAGAGAGAGAGATCATAAAAGAGGGAGCTGGAGCCATTATAGGTTTCAAGAGGAACCTAACTCTAGAGAAATGTTCAGAGACCTATAAGACTGACCCCAACTAACAATTTGAGCATCAGTGGAAAGGCTACCATAAATGCCTCAGTCCATGTCTGCCAGATCTTTAACTCCCATCACCAGGCCCCTGCTAGAGGTGAGTCTGGGACAAGTTCAGGTTGAATTCCCCAAACACCCTTCCATGGGAACTCCCTGGATTAGTTCCATAGCTCACTCCCTCTCTATATCCTGATCTCAGCTAGAATATTCCTAGTACTCTGATCCACAACCCCTCCCCAAGAACCTGCACCCCCCCCACCCTGTGCCCTGACTATTCCACTGCCCCACTGCTCTGGTTGAGCACTTGACCAGAGGGTGAGTCCAACAATCCTGCCACCTCCAGGGAACTTCCTGGATCTGCTTTGAGCAAAGAATTATTTCTTGAAGTTCAAAGGTAAATGGATGGAACTAGAAGTAACCATACTGAGTGGGGTAACCCATATCTAGAAAGAAGAAAAACATGGTATATCTTCACTCAGAAGTTGATATTAGACATACAGCAAAGGATAACCAGCCTACACTTCACAATCTCAGAGAAGCTAGGAAGCAAAAAGGGCCCTAAGAGATATATACATCAATACCAAGAGAAGGGAAAGAGATTAGATCCCTTTAGCAAATTGGCAGCATAGGGTACAAGAGGGATGCAGGATCGAGGGAAGGGGCAGAGGAGAACACGATAAATCAGGAAGGTTGAGTCAAGGGGAAATTAGAGAAAGAGGGCAAGAAAAGGGATAAATAAACAAAATCTGGCACTAGGGAAAAGTTCAGGATCCACAAAGATGACCCCAACTAAAGATCTAAGCAATAGTGGAGAGGCTACCTTAAATGCCAGTCCTCTAAACTGAGATTGATGTCTACCTTAAGTGCCATCCTAGAGCCTTCACCCAGTAGCTGATGGTAGCAGAAACAGAGATCTACAGCCAAACACTGAGGTGAACTCCAAGAATCGAATTGTAGAAAGAGAGGTGTGATGAGCAAAGGGGTCAAGATCATGTCAGGGAAACCCACAGAAACAACTGATCTGAGCAAGTGGGAGTGCACAAACATCAGTCTCACAGCTGGCAAATCAGCATAGGTCTTCACCAGGCCCCCTGAATGTGTTTGTCAATTGGGAGTCCAGGGCAGTCTATGGTCCAAGGCAATGGAACCAATATTCATTCCTAGTGGAGTGACTTGGGGATACTCTCTCAGCCTTGATACTTGGAGAAGCACTGTACATGGATGGGGGGTGGGATGGTAGATTTGTGGGGGCATGGGAAATTGTGAGGCAGAGGGAACTGGGATCAGAATGTAAGTAAGATAGTTTTTAATTTAAATTAAAAGAATTTGAAAGCAGACTAAAAATAATAAGCTTTTTTCTAATTGAGTTAAAATAGTCAATGCAGAGTAATGTATTTGAAACTAGAATGAATGAATTTTAGACTGGTCTGTTGCTTATGACTTTATGTTCCTTACCAGGTCACTTAAATCTTCTCAATTTCAGTTTTTCATTGTTAAATGGGTTCAATGATATCTGCTTCTCAAGGTTGTTCTGAATAGTAAATTAAATTCATGAGCGTTTTATCTAGATAACATGTCTTTTGTTCTTCATTTTTCCTTTTCATTAATTGTCATAAGGAGACTCTCACAAGTAGACACACACACACACACACACACACACACATCATGGGAGATGTTATTCTGTAAATATGTTTCTTATACTGGTTAATTAATAAAGCCTGTGGCCAATAGGAAACAAGATAGGTGAGGCTAGGAGACCAGGAGGAGGAAAGAGGAAGTGTTGGGAGGAGTCAGGATGTAGAGCATGGAGGAATCAAGATGCCGGGGCCACCGCTCTCCTGTAAGACGAGCCACGTGGAAATACTTAGATAAATAGAAATGGGTTAATAATTAAGACAGAGCTAGCCCATTAACAATGATAATAACTGGCCAACAGGATTGTATTAAATACAGAGTCTCTGAGTGTTATTTGGGGCTCACGTGACAGCGGGACCATGGTGGCAGGACCGGCGGTAGCTGGCAGGAAAAACCTGCCGTACACACACACACACACACACACACACACACACACACACACACACACACACACACACACACACACAGGTTTTTAATGTATGCATTCATATTGTTGGAAAAACATTGGAAATTGTTTTCACCTTAGTTTGCCATGTATTATACTTGGTATATTTGCCATCTCAGACAGTGGTAAAGCCTAGTTAGCTGCAGTGTTGCCAACCATAGCAGGGCTGCTTAAATTTGTGATATTTAGAGTGTTGTTACCCTTAGCCCTTGGGGAGGCAGTATGTCTAGCAGTTGGAGTTTTGTTACTTGTAGGAGTTGGACTAGTGTTATTTAAGAAGATGTGGTGCAGTCACCTGCTTCAGATGGGGTACTATCACTCTTGGGAGTTGATATTATCCCAGTTTTCATACCATTTGTGGAAGTCTTTGCCTGGAAAGTGCTTAGAGATGTGATCTACAAATTATAATGAGGGAATCATTATAGTGAGATTTAAGTGAGGTTAAAGGCGGTGTTTATTAGTGTAGTCAGGAGGACAACTTATAAAGGTAGAAAACTCATTGAGATAAGATGGTTCAAAAGTCCCAGATTTTTAAGATGTTTAAAGGCAATTTGCAAATCCTGGAGCAGCCACACAATGTGTCTGGTTCAAGCCATGTTGAAGGTGATAGAACTCTGATCCTGGGATTAGAGGATAAAATATGGGAGCTGAAATGAAGGATGTGACTGGAGCCGATGCAGGTAAAGAACAAGGAGAAGTTGCTGAGAACCAATGACAACATAACCAGCCTCTAGATGTGGCTTATAAGAACAAGAAAGATATCTCAGTCATTCAGTGAGTTTTGAATACAAAATAATGTAAAACGTATCCTTTGCTATCAATTTTATTGAGTCATTGTAATTGTGCATGCCTTCCTCATTCCCTCTACCTTTGTCACTTTTAGTGACTTCCATGTCAGTAAAAATTATCTATACAATGCCATTGCTTTTTTAGTAGCTTTGCTTTTCTTACTTTCACCATATGGACCTAAAATCCAACATGGTTTTCTGATCACAAACACTTCCATAGCAATTGCTTAGATAGTTCATTCCCAACAACTGCATTGTCTCACATGTCAACTTGATATTTGGAAGTTTGCTTATTCTATTTTTTTAATTTAAGGGAATTTGAAATTCCTTGCAACTTGTAAATATTTTTGTCTAGAGTCACAGTTGTGTATGAAGTCTTGATCACATGTGTAGGAGAGACAAATGTGGTCCATATGATGATGTCATACAGCTACTAGAGAGGAAAGACCTCAACACTACCCTTTTCTTTATTTCAGCCTTGGCAAGTCAAGGAGAAACAATGCAAGCTGTGGTTATGAGAAATACCAAATCTTGCAAGGTGCTATTTGTGATGATATATTTTGATATCATATAAATTACTCAGAAATTAAAGGAGGATTTCAACTTGAACACATTCAAATGCAAAATTTAGAATATTCTGAATACATGTTTGCTTATGGAAATGTATTTAGTGTGATTTTTAGATTGTCCTCTTCATATCCCAGATTTAACGCTTTGTCTAATCATTTTGGAATTTGGTGGGTTGAGGGGCTATATCCTTGATCTAAACACTTTTCCCTGTGGCTTTTGATGTTATCTTGACCCAAGCAACTGTCTTTCACTCACTGAGACTTGGTAGAGTTTACAATTTTCCTTTTTGAGAAAGGGTCTTTCTGTGTTCTTTTGGCTAGCCTCAAACTTGTGATTCTTCTGTTTTATTCTCCCCAAAGCATGGATCATAGATGATAGGCATGTGGCAGCATGCCTGCCTTCCCTCTACTTTTGCTCACTGTAGAGTCAACCAATGGTAAATATCAAATCCATTATATATTTTCCATCCCATACAAACATCAGCATTTCTTATAGAAATTTCTTGAATATTTTGCATGCAAGGTTGGATGCAGAATCCACCTGAGGTCAAATATAATGATGATGCATTACCCAAGAATTTAAATACTGTGTAGAAGAATACTTTCAATATAGTAACATGTTATTTTATTTGTAATTATTGGACAATGCCGCTCAGGAGGACATCTTATCTATCCCTCTAGCTTTACAGTTCTATGCTATATGGTCAGGTATTGTATTTCCTCCAGTGACTACTTTGCCTCATGGTACAAAGTTAGGTTTCTGGAAGGATTACTTTTTGTGGAATAACACAGTAGATGGCGCAGGAAATGCTCTGATGACAACAACAGATGCTTTCTAATGTTGCTCAGGTCTTTATTTTCATTATGTATAATGTTTGGGGAGGGTTTGTTTCTTAAGCCTTTAATGATTATTTATCCCAAATTTTCTTAGTGTTTTAGACTATCTCATCCTGACTGCCAATGGGAATGTAATATTTGCCACCAATCTGGGAAATCATCTGTTGAATTTGATGCAGTAGCAGTGGTTCAGAGATATTTGCTTGTATTAGGAGAGGAGGTGGAGTGGGAGGATTGCTTGGTTGAATGATTACTTCTACTGGATCACTTTGATTAGGGCTGCTTATATCATTTACTAAACCAATGGAGGCAATGGGAGATCCATCAAATCTTGAACAAAAAGTAGGACTGAGAAAATAAAGGCCTGATCTAACAAATTTTGGACCATGGGACTGGGAGGAAGAGTTGGTTGTCCTCTAGGATCAAGTTGCCCTCTGGGACCTCTATGACACTCACCAGACTGTGTGAGAAATAAATCAAACACTGTTAAACTACATATTTTAGACAATTGTCAGACTATCACTCTCTGTGGTGGGTAGATTTTTAAGATGGCCCCTAAAAGTTCTGCTCATCAAAACAAGTTCTATAATTATGAAGGTAGAAGAATCTTGAGATTTCACGCTTCAGCAAATTATCTATTCACTTAATGTAGTGTTCTCTACTGGAGAGAAACATACAGCAATAAGGCCTCTGGCTTATGGCCAGCAAGAAAGTGGAGAATCTTCTCATGACCATTTTTCTAGTTTCTTGGTCTTTAGTCATATCACCCTGACCTCAATATACACATTTAAGAGTTAGATACTAGGAACTAAGACAGCATTCATGGTATTTGTTTTTCTGTAAATGAGTTACTATGTTTTCTATATTTTCTAGTTCTTTTTATTTTTTTTTGAAATTTTCATATTTAATTTTTTTAAAGTTGGAAAATAAGCTTTAAGGAAGAATGTTGGGAATATAATAGAACAAACAGGAATAATACTGATAAAAATGGCCCAGAGTGGGAAATGGAGAACTGGGATCTGGGAGTGGGAAAATTCACCCAAAAGGAATTTGAAAATTTCGCATGGAAAACTGTTTACTTTATGTTAATTAAAAATATTTGTAAACGTATGATCCTTCATCCTTCTCTTCAGTTGGACTCCAGGAGCTCAGCCCAGTGCTTGGCTGTCAATCATTGAATCTGTTTCCATCAGTTAGTGGATGTAGGTTCTACGATGACAATCAGGGTAATCACTAATCTGATTCTAGGTGAAGGCCATTCAAACACCCTCTCCACTATTGGAGGAGCCTTAGCTGAATTTGAGTGATAGTTTATGGGGTTTCCCCTGGCAGAGAGATAGGGATTTACCTCAGGTTCATGAACTGGCTTTTTGGAGCCTATTCCCTATGGTGGGATGCCCTGATCAGCCCTGATACAGGGAGGAGGTGCATGTTTCTGACTGATCTTGGTATGGTAGACATTGTTGACTCCTCAAGGCAGGCCTTACCTCTTCAACATAGGATGGGGCATGAGATGGTGGGAAGGTGTGGTAGACTGGAGAAGGGGAGGTAGAGGGAATAGGGTTGGTATATAAAATTTTTTTTCTTTTTTAATTTATTTTTGAAAATAATGATTTCACATTTTACATACCAATCCCAGTTCCCAATACATCCCCTATACCTGATCCTCTCAATTCCTCCCCACAATAATCTCCTCAGAGAGGTGAGGCTTTCAAAAATATTTTTAAAATAAAAATTAACAAAGTTGAGGGCATTCAATGCTGCAGTAAAGGATGGAATCTGTGAACTATGGAAAGGGTGACCTTGAGATGAAGAATGGAGCAGAACTTCAGGGTTCCTCTTCTGCCTTATGAGTCACTTGAGAAGTGATCACAGCTAAGTCAAGTGTAGACTATGCTGTGTTAAACATGTGTTTTTTAAAGTCCTAATATGTGATTCTTTATTATGCAGCAATAGAGAATTCTTACATGTTTTTAAATAAAAAAACCCAAAAGTTAATAAAATAACATGTTTCCTTTTAAGTTTGACCATACAGGTCCCTGAAGAAGATCTTTTCATACAGTCATTTACTGTGAACAATTTCCTATAGCTTAGAATATCTAGGCTTGCCCTGGTACAGCAATGTTGAGAACTAAGTAATATTATTTGCTGTGTTAGCACCAGTTTAGTGACTTTTCTAAGGACATTAACATATTGAAATCAGCTAGGTCAGGTCAAGAAGAGTGTCCTGTGCAGTTGCTGGAGTAATGGAAAAAACACCCTGTATTTATAATAAAATCTACATAAGGTCTGAAAATTGGACATGGCAATCATCATCCTATTATTATCAATTTAAATTAGAATTTTAAAGTGGAATTTAAAGTGTTAGAGTGTATTGTCATCAGTCATTTACAGCTTTGATGTATTAGGAAAGGCAGATAAATAATATTAACACTGAGGTAAAAGGTAACAAGGGAATATGGAGATGTATGGCTCCACCAAGAACCCAAAGGCCCAAGAGCAAATGCAGTGGTTCCATCTTTTGGTAGCTCCTGAAAGTAAGCACAATGGCTGTTTATTGTTTCTTTTAACAACCAAATGTCCTTATTTTGACTTGTCTCTACACTTGGCATATTTGTTGTGCAGTATATTTTAAAATAATCTTCCTACCCTTATCTTGGACTTAGTTCTAGTGGGATTATGTGGTCAGTTCTTTACACTTGACTGTTTAATGATGGAGCTGTTTTTCACATTTGACTTGTGAGCCAATGGAGGAGAGAATGCCAGATATTTGTCCATGAAGACTCTGAGCAACAGAAGCATTCCAAAGTAAAGCTTTTCTCTTAGCAGTATATATCTCAAAATAGACATTTTTTTTCACTTGTGCATTTGTTATATAACAGGACCCTGTAGAATTGTGTGTGGTATAATAACACTTTAACATGCTAATATGTAATAAATTTAATTTTCATGATGGCTAGATGATAAACAAGAAGTCTTCCTATGAGATGCAGTCAAGGGGAAAAGCATTATTTAGTATATAACTTAAATTGATAATGAAACTAAGTCATGTTAGTCCACAACAATGCTTTCTCACATCCAACTATGTTCCCTCAAGAACTAGGACAGAAGAAAATGTCTTTCTTTAGCTCTATTTTCTTTTCAGTGTCTTAAAGTTTGTGATCCCTTTCTGGAGCCAGATTTCCTGAGTTCTCCCTTCATATCCCTGTGCACAGTGACTTCTCAGCTCTCACAGTCAGCTCTGTTAATAGTGTACATATTGCAGCTAGACAGTGCAAACCTTGAAAGAACCTTATGAACAATTTTACTAGATATTATGAGCTTATGTGACGTATTAGGTGTTTCTATATTATATTTAATATGAAGCTTAAAATAAGAAAAATTCTTTGTAAATATATATGTTAGAATAATTCTTTTTCAGAGTCCATCTCAGAATACCCCGTCATTATGAATTGTAAAGAATCATAAGGTACAAGGAGTAGAAAGGGAATTGTGGACTTTGGTGGAGTCTCTGTGCCAAGTGATCAACTAATACTGTTGTGTTACTTGCAAAAATTTTCAAAATGTAATACATGTTATGTCTTATTGTCTTTTGTAGGCACTTATTTTCTTAGTGATGAAAAAAGAATATCCTATAAACAACTCACTAAAATGCTATCTTTCAAAGCTACACACAATTTAATGTCAAGTTAAATGGCTTCATATGTGTCTTTTCAGCTGATTAATCTGTTGGCCAGGAGACCACTGCTCAGTCATTCTTGAGTGGTGGAAGAAGAAGGACAAAGGCCCAGAACTCTCAGCTCTTATATATACTATGGTACAATTTCATTGGCAATATAAGAAACTCAGGAAAATTGAAATTAGTTTACCACAGGACCAGGCAATCTTCCTCTTAGGCATATACTCAAATGATGCACATTCATACAATGAAGACATGTGCTCAAATATGTTCATAGCAGCATTATTTGTAATAGCTAGAAACTGGAAGCATCCTAGATGTCCCTCAACTGAAGAATGGATAAAGAAGATGTGGCACATCTACACAATGGAATACTACTCTGCAGAAAAAAATAATGGAATCTTGAAATTCACAGGCAAGTGGATGGAACTTCTAGAAACCATCCTGAATGAGGTCACCCAGTTACAAAAAGAGGAACATGGTATGTACTCACTTATATGTGGATTTTAGACCTAGAGCAAGGGATTACTAGCCTATAATTCACACCACCAGAGGGACTAGGATACAAGGTGTATTCTAAGAGATTCATATAAGGTCCCTCACAGAAGGGGGAAGGGAAAAGTCCCCCCCAGAGCACATGGGAAGTGGGGGGGCAGTGCATCTAGAGAGAACTAGGAGAAAGAGAAGGGGAGGAGAGGAATGCATGTGCGACTAGGAAAATTGAGTCAGGGTAGAAATAGAAGACAAAAAGAGAGAGAGAAAGAAAGAGAGGGGGAGGGAGGGAGAGAGGGAGGAAGAGGGAAAAAGGGAGGGAGGAAGAGAAAACATAAAAGAGAGAGCTATTACTGGTTTGAAGAGAAAACTAAACCTAAAGAAAGATTTAGAGACCTATAAGACTGACTCCAACTAACAATTTGAGCAGCCGTGGAAAGGCTACCATAAATGTCCTTTCCTGATAGTGAGATCAACAACTAACTTATCCACCATCGTGGAACCCTCATCTAGTACCTGTAGGAAACAGAAGCAAACACCCACAACTAAACAGTGAGTTGAACTAGAATCCACATGCAGAGAGAAAGAGAGAGAGAGAGAGAGAGAGAGAGAGAGAGAGAGAGAGAGAGAGAGAGAGAGGACAAGACTAGGTTGCAGAAACACATAGAGACAGCTGACCTGAACAAGGAGGAGCTAATGTTCCCCCCTCAGACTGATAGCTGTGAATCCAGCATGGGACTGACTCAGACCCCCTGAGTATGGGTCTCAGCTAGAAGGACTGAGCAGTGTAAGGGACCTCAGACAGGATGGAACCAGGATGTATTCCTGGTGCACAAAAGGACCTTATGGGCACATCACCCATGGAGGGATACCCCCTTAACCTAGAGACAGGAGAGAAGTCCTAGTTCCTACTTCAAATGACTTGACAGATTTACATGACCCCACCTGGATGGCAGTGCCCTACATGTGGAATGGGGGTGGGCGATGGGAGGGGAGGGTGGTCAGGGTGCGTGTGAAGGGGAGAGAGGGTAAGAGGGAGGGAGGGACAGAGGGAGATGGAACTGGGATCAACATGTAAAAAAAAACCCAGAATAAATAGAAATAAAGAACAGAAGAAAGAAAGTAAGTAAGAAAGAAAGAAAGAAAGGAAGGAAGGAAGGAAGGAAGGAAGGAAGGAAGGAAGGAAGAAAGGAAGGAAGGAAGGAAGGAAGGAAGAAAGACAAGTAGGAAGATAAAGCAACTTTGCTTGATACTTCACAGACAGGAATTATCCTTGCCAAACACATGGTTTGTTTCTGTGTTCTTTTCATTTTCAAATCCACTAATTTTCTCAGTGTGTGAGGCTTCTACAAGAAGATGTACAGTAAGTCAAAATGGGTTTTGTTTCAGTAAAGAAAGTGGGACCTCTGGTGAGCACTGTCCATTATTTTGGAAAAAAAAATTCAGGAATTGTTTTTCTGATATTTTTTTTTAATTGAGAAATTTATTCTGTTGAAGCCACAAACTTTAAATAAGGTAAGTTTAAATAACTGAACGAACCTACCTGAGTCTAGCAAATATATTACAAAAGAGTACAAAAAAAATGTAGCAAAAGATAGAACAAACCAAAACCAAAACCAAACAACGGAAAGAGGACAAAATCCCTGAGCAATCTGATTATGTTAGAGGTCATCTTATGTTTTTGTGTCATATTTTCTACTTCACCTTAAACATAAATGTTTTGTGGGAAGTATAACCATTTAAAATATAAATTTTCATGTTATCTTGTGAGAATTAGCAATAAACATGAGAATCAAAAATCATTGTTGAATAGATTTTGAAAAATAACACACACAACACACACACACACACAACACACACACACACTCACAGGTACAACCCTTAAGACATCTATACTTTCTGGATAAAAGGCTAGTCTATTTACTTCATTTGTATTTCATTTTTACCTCTTAAACTATAATGATGAGATTGTATAATTTTTAACTTGCACATTTCTACATATCCACACTCATGCATTTTTCTTAACCTTATACAACATTGACTTATTATAACAATTTTTGTTTAATGTTAGGGAATGATTCCAGTGTATTTTATTTGGCCCTGGACTTTATGTTTTTTATTTGTTTGTTGTTGTCTTTTTGTTTTCAGTTCTAGCTGAACATACTCTATATTCATGGTGAGCCTTTAGCTAACAATGTCTTCTGAGTAGATATGATTGTAGGTTTGTGCTACCAACAAGAAAGCCGAGCAACAATTAAAAAGACTATATAAGAAAACCAACAAGGAAAACATTATAATAAAAATAATAAGCTTTCATTATTGACTGTGAAAACCACCACTAGTTATCTGTAGAGTAAAACCAGAGATTTTTACCTAAAAGCATAAAATTAGTAAATAGTATTCAAATTGGCAATTTATCCACTAGAAAACTATTACAGAGGTTCTTTTGATTCTAATTTTAAAACCTGTAGAGACACATAAGGAACAAAGTCACAGGGAAGACTTCTTTCATGATAAGATATTTCTGATAGTGGCTTATATTATCCTGATCATGTTGATATTTCAGAAAGTTCAAAATGTTCTAAATCATACAATATTGGAAAGAATAATAAGGAGGAATTTTTCATCAATTATAAACTTCAGGAATATATACGGATGAGGGGGCTCCCACCCACCTGTGCTTCAATCAATCTGTGGGCTTTTGCAAGAATCTTTCTTGCCCTCATCACTCTCAAAGGCCCCTCCTGTGCACAAAGAACCTCTCTTCCAAGCCAGTTTTGAACTGAAACTCCAATCCTTTATTTCCACCTCCATCCTTATCTGTCCACTGTTGTCAGCCAAGCTATTCCTAGCATCCAGGCCTAACTCACTTGTTCATTTTATCTTCTACTCAAACATGCTTATTCAGTATGAGATTTAGAATTCACAGAAATTCCACATGCCCAGAACTCAGGGCAAAAATGCAAACATGAAAAATCAAGCAGATATATCCTTTGTAGAACCTTTAAATCATATAGAGATATTTACCAATGATAATTAGCTAGATGAACTCCAAGAAACAAAATCAACATTTTCAGAAGATTCAAGATGTTTTAAAAAACTGTGATATCAATAACAAATAACTAAAGGAGAAGAAAGCTCAAGTGCTTTCACATTAGGATGATCCATCAGATAGGCCTTTGCCCAGTGGAAGATAAACTCATAACAAGGTTTATGGGTCCATTGCCTTTGACACAATTGATTCTGCCTGTGATTTTCTTGTGTGGACCATGATCTCTCCTCTAAAATAGTCATGGGATTCTTGCAAATATTGTGGGTAATGAGTTCTTCTTTTACTGGAATCTGTTGTTCCTGTAAATTGACAGAAGGATGACACCCTCCTTTACTGTGTACTTCTGGTAAATCAAATACGCCTTTATAGTTTCTCCAATTTGTAGATAATGACGAGTGTCTTAGAAGCCTGTTTTCCTCATTAGCTAGCTGACAGGGCAATTAAGGACAAATTAGCTAGATTGAATGTTTCTGTGCATGCATTTCAAGCTAGACTTTTCACAGATTATAGACAAGGTCAGAATTGAGATGTCTGGTTTGATTAGTCAAGTTCTTTTAGTCACAGAGGGACATGGAACATTTGCCAGTTTTTCTAGTCAGGCCTGACTGATAATGAAGACCAGCATTTAATCTGTAGTAGATTCTTTAGCAATTAACACTATGCACAAACTTCTAACCTTAGTTTATGTTACAAAAATCAAGACTCAGCTATGTTTGTGTTTAAGTAAGTCCTATATTTATACAAATTACTAGAGTAACTATTATTAACTAATTAACCCAGTCTAGAAAGAAACTGCTTTATGTGGGAATGGTTTCACAGATAGCCAGGGCCCTAGAAGATGGTCTGGCCTTAGAAACGTGACTAATACAGTTACAAGCTTCCCTCTTTGTACTCCTGGGCTACATACAGGATAAGAAAATGTATCCTTAGGCTTGGGACACTTTTCAGTGTCAGCACTTGACAAAGAATGCTGAAACGCCCAGTGCTCTTTGCCCATGCCTATGTGTTGTCATGGTCAATGGCTCTGCTCCTTATGGTTTACTCAAGGAATGCATTATGACCCTGAGAGACAGCTTTGTAACTTTTTTTATTGCCTAAAGTTTGATGTTAAACATGTATATAAATGCATAAACCAAAGGAAGAGGAGAATTAGAAGGAGAAATTTGGAATTAAAAAAGGAGAGCAAGGAATTAAAAGGGCATGACCCTGAGATCATGTTTGTCTTTCCCTTTAGATAGATAGGAAAATTTCCCTAAGTCCTAGCTGCTCTTAGGAATACTTTGTGCTACCCTGGGAGCAGCCTTGGTAGCTGCACTTATTGGCAGCAACACACAGGGAAGCCCAAGGAAACACAAACCCAAGGCTGATGTTATGTATAAAGCCATTATACTCATTATTTGAGAGCACTATTCAATAAAAGAGAATATTGAAGAGGACTCAATCTGAAATGAAAATGGAATTGAAAAATCCAGTAATGCACTGGAAGAATTCAAGCATCACAAGTAGTATACATGAAGCAGAAAAGAGTATCATTAATATAATGTAGAGAACCTTAATCAAATTAATAAAGCATGTATTTTTTAAATTACAGAAAAGGAATGTACAGTAATTGTAGGACATCATGAAAAGATTTATCCTCATAATTATAGGCATAGAATAGGGAAATGAGTCTCATGAAACTGCTATAGACCATATGTTCAAACAGATCATAGGAGAAAACTTCCCCAAACTAAGGAATGCCACACCATACAGGTGCAAGAATCCCACAGAATGTAAATTAAACAAATTCAGATAAGAATTTTCAATTGGTATGTAACATTAAATTGTAACATTACTGAAAATCTAGTTAATTTGAACTTTTCTTGGGGTTTCCTGAAGCTTTTAAGTTTTTTTTAGCTCCTACAGGAGCTAAACAGATCTCCTGTAGGATGTAATCATTCTCCTCTGCACAGAGAAAGATGATGTTTTACCTTCTTCCTTTCTAAAACCTTCAGTCTTAAGAAACTCCCTTCCAAGGTGGAAGATTTTAACCTTAAATGAAACTACTACTTAAAAGTTATTCTCATATCATGTGCTACCAACTGTCAGCATGTTTCAGCAAGTTGACAGTGTCATTTTTTCAGGGGGGGTATTGAAAGTCACATGTCTTTCAGCATAAAGGAAAACAAAGAACACAAATTATGGAATTATTAGTTTTAATTGGTCAGCTGTTAACTTCACATTTCATGTTATATTTCACCAGTGAAACAGTCAAGACAGTTCCATCTCCAAGGCTGACAAAGATATGAGGAAAGATACTTTCGAGAGGGGTAGAGAGGATATGGATGTTATAAAGCAGTATGTGGCAGAGAACATCTAAAATGTGTGCTTTATAAGGGAAGTACAAGTGGATAATTAAACTCTTTATTGCTGGTTGGCCATTCCTTATCCTCTTTCGATAAGGGTTGAATAGGAGTCAAGTCCACAGCTTTCACTTTAGAGGAGCCTATTTCTTGTGAAGAAGCTATTATGTTTGAAGCAACCTCTGTGATGAGGTTTTACTTTATTATTACATAACAAAATGTAATCATTTACCCAACCCCTAACTGCAGAACAGTTGTTAGGTATTAGTTGTTGGAAGGTCTGTTTTCTTTAAGGATGTAGACAGACCATGCTCTCTCTAGTGGATGAGTCACACCATGTAGTACAGGGACAGTACAAATGAAATGCCATTTGTTATTTTAAGAAGATATAGAACACATGAAGTTGGGCAGGTAGAAAGGAGAGGGTGAATTTAGGAAAGTTTAAGGAGAATAGTGGATAACGAACATGCTGTCTTGCTTCATTATACACAAGAGATATCCTCACAGCCCTCTTCCAAAGCACAGGCCATGAACATCAACATGGCTCTAGGTAGCAACACATTCAATGGACAACTACAGGGACTTTCATGGTAATATGGTCCAACACAGCCTCTGGCTACAACAGGACCTTGAGCCCAGACATAGCTGTTGGTAGCAGGAAGGGCCAGAGACATAAACATAGCCTCAGGTGGAAGTAGACAATGCACATTGATATCACCTCCAGTGCCTTGGACAACTCCATAGATCTGCCTCTCTCCCTGACACAAACAAAACACACACACACACACACACACACACACACACACACACACACACACACGTATTTATGCATACATTCATATACTTAAAAAACATAGGAAATGTTTTACCTTTGTTTGCTATGAATTGTACTTGGTATATTTGCCATCTCAGAAGGTTATAAAGCATAGATCCCTGAAGTGTTGCCAACAACAGCAGGCAGGGCTGCTAACATCTGTAACACTTAGAGTGTTGCTACCCTTAGCCCTTGGGGAGGCAGTATGTATAGCAGTTGTTACTTGTAGCAGTTGGGGTGGTGTTATTTAAGAAGATGTAGTGCTATCTCCTGCCTCATTTGAGGTTGAATCACTCTTGGTAGTTGAGATTATCTCAGCTTCCACACCATTTATGGAAGTCTTTGCCTGGATGGTACTTTTCTTTCTTTCACCATATGGGCTTAAAATCCAACATTGTTTTCAGATCACAAACACTCCCATAACAATTGCTTAGATAATTGATTCCCAACAACTGCATTTCCTCAAGATTCAACTTGAAATATGAAACTCTGCTTATTGTAGTCCTTTTAAAAAGAAACCACTAGAAATTGAAAATCCTAGAAACTGGTAATATGTTTGGGTAAAGTCAGAGGGAACACTCTAATAACAATTCCATAGATATTTTCACTCCCACCAGTTGCATTGCCTCAAGGTGTCAATTTGAAATATGGAAGTCTGTTTGTTCTAGTCTATTTATTTTATTAAATCACTAGATTTAAAAACATCAGAAACTTGAAAATATTTTTAACTTCAGTTGGAGGTATGTCTAAAGTCTTGATCAGATGTGTATGGGAGACACATGTGGTTCAAATGGTGATGTTATATAGCTTTCAGAGAGGAAGGAACTCAACATTGCCCTTCTCTTTGTTTCAGCCTTGGGAAATCAAGGAGAAACAATGCAAGCTATGGCAGAGACATTTGACTACATAACTATGAGATGCAGCAAGTCTTGCAAGGGGCTAAGTTTGTAATGATGTATTATTATACCATAAATTAATAACACAGAAATGAAGAGGGGATTTCAGCCTTAACAATCCAAGTGGAGACATTAGAGTATTCTGAATCTTTATGCCCTGAGGCTTATTGGGTCTTTTCCTGCTTTAAATGAAATGATTGTTTCCATGGTTGTCAAGTAAATATTTCAGATTTAACAATTTATCTAATCATTTTGGATTTTTTAGGGGGTGGTGAAAGACTATGCCCTGGATCTAACCTCTTTTCCCTGTGTCTATTGATGTTATCGTGGAATAAGCTACTATCTTTCACTGAGATTTGGTAGAGTTCTCACTTTCCCTTTTCGAGACACCCTCACAATTGTGATATTTCTGTCTTATTCTATCAAAAGCCTGGATGATAGGCATGTGTTACCATGCTTGCCTACTGTCTATTCTTGCTCTTCTCATAGTTAATTAACACTAAAAATCAAATCTCTTATATATCTTCAATCCCTGTTCCAATATCTTCTTTCTTAGTATTTATTTGGAATTTTTTAAAAAACATTGTCCATGCAAGGTTGGCTGAATCACTGCATGGGAAATCCACCTAAGGTTAAACATAATCATGACATAGTACCCATGAATTTTCAGGAACATGTTGTTTAGAGGAATACTTTCAATATATACTAACATGTTCTGTGATTTGTAATTCTTTGACAATGACACTACAGAGGACATCTTAACTATTCATCTAACTTCACAATTCTGTGTTAAAAGTAATGATATTGCATTTTCCTCAATGACCACTGTTAAGGTCATTTCCCTGCCGGTGTGGGCCCACTGCTGTACCAACCCCAAATAACACACAGAGACGCTGTATTAGATATAATTCTATTAGCCTGTTACTAGTATTACTTATTAGCTAGCTCTGTTTTAATTATTAACCCATTTCTAGTAATCTAAGTATTTCCACGTGATCTCATCTTACTGGAGAGAGGGGCTGGTGTTCTTCTCTCTCTGTCCTCTATCTTGTATATGCTCCCTACTACTTTCTGTTTTGTCCTAGACTCCTAGTCCCATCTATCTTGCATTCCTATTGGCCAACAGTGCTTTATTCATTAACCAATACTAGAAACATATATACAGAATGACATCTCCCATCAGACTACAATGCTCCATGGTACAAGATTAGGTTTCTGGAAGGAATATTTTATTTGAGTAACAAGTAGGTGGCATGGTAATCACTCTGATGACAACAATAGATGCTTCGTGATGCTTCTTAGCTCTATTTTTATTTTATATAATGCTTGGGAAGGGGTTGTTTCTTAAGCCATTATTGATTATTTATTCCAAATTTATGCAGTGTTTTAGATTACCTCATCCTAATAGCCAAAGGGAATGTAATCTTTGCCACCTCTTGGGAAATCATTAGTGGAATTTGAGGCGAAAGCAGTGGTTAGGAGATATTGGCACTAGGTGTTGAATTTGCTTGTACAGGAGTAGGAGGTGTAGAGGGAGGAGGATTGGTTGGCTGAATGATTGTTTCCACTGCAGCATCTTCACTAATGGGACTTATTTCAATTCCTAAACCAAGGGAAATAAGGAGAGATCCAGGAACATTTGGGTGAAAGGGAGAAAGGCCTGGTCCAGTTAGAAGCATAATGTTCTTAATGTTATACTGTGGTTGAAGTGAAGTGGGAAGAGGACTGGTTAGAGTTCCGAGTTGTGGAGGTCTTGATATGGGGATTGTAATTACAAAGGGAGGAGGCATAACAATAAATTCTATTGGATTAATAATATTGGGGGCACCTATTTCAATGTCTAAGCCACCAGAAGTAGCAAGTGATCCAGCAGTTTCTTGACGAAGAGATGGAAGGCTTGGTGCAATAAATCTTGAAAGGAAAGGAGGAAGGCATTTTCCATTAACTCTTAGACCAAAGGGACAAGGAGGAGGAGGTTGTGGTCCTTGAGGATCATGTTGCTCTCTGGGTTCTCTGCGACACTCTCCAGACTGTGGGAGAAAGAAATGAAACAATTTCAAACTAAACATTTAGACAATTATCATATGAGTTATATGGTTTGATCTATTGGGGGTTCCCCTAGCACTTGGAAAGGGAATTATTCCAGGTACATAAACTAGTCTTTTGGAGACCATTCCTTATGGTGGGATACATTTCTTAGCCTTGATACAGGGTGAGGGCCTTGGTCCAACCTCAACTTGATATGCTAGATTTTGTTTATTCCCCAAGGTAGGCGTTTTTGACTCAGCATAAGATAAGATGGGAGGGCATGAGTGTGTGGGGGGGTCTGAAGAAGAAAAAGTAGAGGGGAGAGAGTTGATATCTTAAAATGAAAAGAAAATTTCTGTTTTAATTATTTGTTTTTGAAAACAATTTTTTTTTATCATGTTGCATACCAAACATAGTTCCCACCCACTGCCTTCCCTCCATTCTCTACACCTTCCTCCAAACCCACTGCCCCATATACTCCTCAGAGATCTAGGCTTTCAAAAATATTTTTTAAAACAAAAAAAGAACAAATTGAGGACATTCAATGCTGCACCAATGGGATGAAATATGTGAACTATGAAAAATATGATCTTGAGATGAAGAAAGGAGCAAAACTTCAGGGTTCCTCTTTGCCGAATAAGATGCTTGAGAAGAGAATACAGCTAAACCAAGCATAGAATATGTTATGATAAACAGGTTTTTTTTTTCAAAGTCCTAACTTGCGGTTAGGACTTATGCAACCATAGCAAACTATTACATGTTTCTAAGTAAAAAATATTCATGTCAATCCAAGAAAGTGGGAGGTACCCTTGAATGAATTGGTACAAGAGATCTCTTCCTGAACATAACACCAGTAGCACAGAAACTGAGATTGACAATTAATAAATGGGACTTCCTCAAACTGAGAAGCTTCTGTAAGGCAAAGGAAACAGTGGACAAGACCAAAATGGCAGCCCACAGAATAGGAAAAGATCTTCACCAACCCCACATATGACAGGGATTGATCTCCAAAATATACAAATAATTCAAGAAACTAGTCAACAAAACACCAAATAACCCTATTGAAAAAGTGGGGTACAGAACTGAATAGAGAAGTCTCAATAGAGGTATCCAAAATGGCTGAAAGACACTTAAGAAAGTACTCAACACCCTTAGCCATCATAGAAATGCAAATCAAAACAACTCTGAGATACCATCTTACGCCTGTGAATTTGGCTGAAATCAGAAACACCAAAGACAGTTTATGCAGGAGAGAATGTGGAGAAAGGGGAACATTCCTCCACTGCTGGTGAAAGTGCAAACTTGTACAGCCAATTTGGAGATCAGTATGGTGGTTCCTCAGGAAAATGGGAATTAGTCTACCACAGGACCCAGTAATTCCACTCTTAGGAATATACGAAAATGATCCACAACCATTCAACAAAGACATCTGTTCAACTATGTGCATAGCAACATTATTTGTAATAGCAAGAACCTGGAAACATCCTAGTTTTGATGATCCCTTCTAGAAGGCATCACCCTCCCTGTGGAGTGGGTTAATAATAGGATGGGACAGGGTTTTGGGTGCATGGGGAGATGGAAACACGAGAGGGAAGTGGGATCAATATGTAACATAAGAAAAAAATAATAAATATGAAAGTTCAGATGGTATTGAAGAGCAAGAAAATGCCATGAATAAAAATCTTGAGGTTGGCTCTTACTAGACCTGATCAATGATATCAATCCTATATGGAAGTAGTTGCTCTACAGGATTGGGAAATGTCTGCCTCATTCAAGTGCATTTCATAGCATGTTACAGAGTTTGTACTTATCAACAAAAGTTAGTGTAGTGGGAAGTACAGGTATGTGTAATGTAACTCTGTAGTATGGCAACATACAATACAATGTGGTCAAAAAAAGGCCAAAGTGAGGAAGGACTAGTAGTCTCTGTAGTGTAAAGGCTGCATTTAGAATCCTTCTCTGTCATATATACTCTTTGTGACTCTATAGTGTGTTTGAAACAATTCTGTCTACACCTTTCTTTAATGACATTCATATATATTTCCACTTTCTGGAGTCTGTTCAATGAGTTGTGAGATATCCTTTTCATACAGTCATTTACTGTGAACAGTTTACTATCTCCTAGCATGTCTAGTCAGTGCTTGCCTTGGTACAGCAATGCTGAGTTCTAAGTACCACTATTTGCTGTGTTAAATCCAGTTTAGTGACTTTTCTAGGACATGAATTTGTTGAAATCTGATTTTAGGTTAGATGAAGAAGTACAACCGGTTTAGTTACTTGAGTAAAGGAACACACCTTGGTTTTATAATAAAATCTGCATAAGGTCTGAGAATTGAATGTGGCAAGTGTCATCCTGTTATTATTAAATTAAATTAGAATTTTAATGTGGAATTTAAAGTGTTAGAGTGTATTGTCATCAGTCATTTACAGCTTCTATGTATTAGAAAAGGCAGACAAATAATATTAACACTGAGGTAAAAGGTAACAAGGGAATATGAAGATGTACGGTAGGAATTAGTGATACTTACCAGGAAACATCCACCAAGAACCCAAAGGCCCAAGAGCAAATGCAGTGGTTCCATCTTTTGGTAGCTCCTGAAAGTAAGCACAATGGCTGTTTATTGTTTCTTTTAACAACCAAATGTCCTTATTTTGACTTGTCTCTACACTTGGCATATTTGTTGTGCAGTATATTTTAAAATAATCTTCCTACCCTTATCTTGGACTTGGTTCTAGTGGGATTATGTGGTCAGTTCTTTACACTTGACTGTGTAATGATGGAGCTGTTTTTCACATTTGACTTGTGAGCCGATGGTGGAGAGAATATTTGTCCATGAAGACTCTGAGCAACAGAAGCATTCCAAAGTAAAGCTTTTCTCTTAGCAGTATATATCTCAAAATGGACATCTTTTTTTCACTTGTGCATTTGTTATATAACAGGACCCTGTAGAATTGTGTTTGGTATAATAACACTGTAACATGCTAATATGTAATACATTTAATTTTTATGATGGCTAGATGATAAACAAGAAGTTTTCCTATGAGATGCAAAGGGAAAAGCATTATTTAGTATATAACTTAAATTGATAATGAAACTAAGTCATGTTAGTCCACAACAATGTTAAAAAAAATCTGCTTTCTCACATCCAACTATGTTCTCTCAAGAACTAGGACAGAAGAAAATGTCTTTCTTTAGCTCTATTTTCTTTTCAGTGTCTTAAAGTTTGTGATCCCTTTCTGGAGCCAAATTTCCTGAGATTTCCCTTCATATCCCTGTGCACAGTGACCTCTCAGCTCCCACAGTCAGCTCTGTTAATAGTGTACGTGTGGCAGCTGGACAGTACAAACCTTGGAAGGATCTTATGAATAATATTTCACTAGATATTATGAGCTTATGGGACCCATTAGGTGTTTCTATATTACATTTAATATGAATCTTAAAAATAAGAAAAATTTATTGTAAATATGTATGTTAGAATAATTCTCTTTCAGAGTCCATCTCACAGTATCCTGTCATTAGGTAAAGAATAATAAGGTACAAGGAGTAGAAAGGGAATTGTGGACTTTGGTGGAGTCTCTGTACCAAGTGATCAACTAATAGTTGTGTTACTTGCAAAAATTTTCAAAATGTAATACATGGTATGTCTTATTGTCTTTTGTAGGCACTTATTATCTCAGTGATAAAAAAGAATATCCTATAAACAGCTCACTAAAATGCTATATCTCAAATCTACACACAATTTAATGTCAAGTTAAAGGGCTTCATATTTCCAGGTGCCTACCTTGGAGAAGCTTCTTCTCGGCTGATTAGTCTGCTGGACAGGAGAACACTGCTCAGTTATTCCTGAGTGGTGGAAGATGATGGACAAAGATCCAGGATTCTCAGCTTTATACATGTTATAGAATACCCTCATTGTCAATAAAAGAAGCACAATTAGGAAGATAAAACAACTTTGATTGACGCTTTACAGACAGGAATGGTCCTTGCCAATTACAAGGTGTGTTTCTGTGTTCTTTTCATTTCCAAATCCACTCAGTTTCTCAGTGTGTGAGGCTTCCTCAGGAATATATACAGTGTGTCAAAATGTGCTTTTGTTTTGGGAAATACAGTAGGACTTGTGGTGCACACTGTCTATTTGGGTAAATAGCTGGAATGGTTTTTCTGATATTTTTTGTTTAGACATATATTCTGTTCAATTTGTAGAGGATTAGTTAAGAAATAAAATTAAATAAAAAGGTAAAATAAAGACACTATACTGCAGGTCCTTCCTGCCTGTTAAATGGAAGAACATTTCAGTTGTCTGTGTCCATTGTGAAAGTAAGGGAAAAAAATAGTATTTAGATTCAAGAAATTCAAATATACAAGTTTGTATAACTGAATGATCCTGCCTGAGTCTAGCAAATTCCCTTTCAAAAAAAAGAAGGAAAAAGTGGGGAAAAAAAAATGAATTATAACAAAACTTAAATCAAACCAAACAACCAGTAGAGGACAAAATCCCATTGCACTCTGATTATTTTATAGGTCATCTTATGTTTTAGTCTCATATTTCCTACTTCACTTGAAACATAAATGCTCTCTGGGATGTACAAATATTTAAAAAAATGAATTCTCATGATATCTTCACAGAAGTTTGTAACAAAATTGATAATGAGAATTAAAAATCACTGTTTGATAGATTTCTCAAATATTACACATACACATGCACACATGCAGGCACACACACATACACGCACATAGCATACCACACTAATAACATCTATACTCTCTGAAATAAAAGGCTATCTATTTATATAATTTGTATTTTATTTTTAAGTTTAATCTGAATTAATGAAAATGAAACTTGCAAATTTCTGTACATCTGTGCTCATGCATATTTTCTCACCCTTATATAACAAAGAATTAGAAGAACACCTTTTCTTTAGTGCAGGGGAAGGATCCCAGGGCATTTATTTGGCCCTGGACTTCAAACTTTCTGTTTATTTGTTGTCTTTTTTTTTTTTCAGTTAATGCTGTGCATCCTGTATAGTTTTTGTGGTCCTTGAACTAACAATGCCTTCTAAGTGGTTAAGATTGTACCATCAAACCAAGCTGAGTAAATAATTTTTAATGATTTTAAAGTAAATCCACAAGCAAAGCAAAACAAAACAAAAACACTTGTATAGTGCAATTAATGGGCATACATTCATGGCTGTGACAGCCACTAGTAATTTATAGAGTAATACCTGATGACCTTTCTACTTAAAAGCCTGAAAGTAGTAAACAGTATTCATATTGACAATGTCTACATTGATGAAATATTATAGAGATTCTCTTGATTCTTTTGATTAATTTTTTTGTATGTTTTCAAGACAGGGTTTCTATGTATTATTTTGGATTCTGTCCTAGAACTCACTCTGTAGAATAGACAGGCCTCCAACTGACAGGGATCTGCCTGCCTCTGCCTCCTGAGTGCTGGAATTAAAGGTGTGTGCCACCACTGCCCAGCCTTGGTTCAATTTTTAAAGCTGTAGTGGCACATATGATACAAAGACACAGGGAAGATTCCTTTCATGCTGTTAGTTATGATAACTCATATTATCCTGATCATGTTGATATTTCAGAAAGTTTGAAATGTTCTAAACCATACCATATTAGAAAGAAAAATAAGGATCCATGTTTTATCAGTCACAAACTTCCCGGAGTAGGCCTCAGGAATAGACAGCAATGGTGTGGTGCCCACAAAGTTTTGCTGCAACCAATCTCTGGGCTTCTGTAAGGACCTACCTTGCCTAAACCAAACTCACACACCCCTCCCTTGCCACATGCAACCTCTCTTCCAAGCCAGATATGAACTGGGACACACATCCTGTATTCAGGCCCATTCCCCATATCTGCCTGCCTTCAGCCTAAGCCATTCCTAAAGTCTAGGGCAAACTCATTTGTACATCACCCCTTCTATCCAACATGCTCTTTCAGTATGAGATTTAGAATTGACAGCAAAAGTATACATGTCAAAATCTTATGGTACAAATGCAGACATTATGAAAACTCAAGCCAGTATTCCTCTGAAAAATCTACAAGCCTTGTGGAAATTCTTTTCAATGGTAATTACCTAGATCAACTCAAGGACACAGTATTAAATGGAGAATCATAAACATCATCAAAAGATTCAAGATATTTAAAAAGACACAAGGAAATAGCTTAGTGAAGTCAGGAATCAAAAACTTAAAGAGAAGAAAAGCTCAGTGACACCCAAGAAAACACAAACATAAAGCTGATGGCAGGGACAAAGACAAGTCAGTATTTGGGGGCAGCATTCAATAAAAAGATAGAAATAATAAAGAAGACTCAAGTTGAAATAAAGATAGAATTGAAAAAGCCAACAATCCAGTGGAAGAAATGAGGCTTTACAAGTAGAATAGATGAAGAAAAAAGAGAGTGCATATATATATATACATATATATGTATATATATGCATATATATATATATATGCGCTCTGGGGAGCACAAAGGGGATGAGATAGGGGGTCACTGGGTGGCAGGGGAGGAGAGGGAAGGAGAGGGAACAGGGATTTACATCTAAAAAAGAATTTGAAATGTATAGAAAGACACACACACACACACACACACACACACACACACACACACACACATATATATATATATATATATATATATAATAGTCATATAGCATGACACTTTAAGAGATTTGAGTAGGTCTCCTCCTGCCTGATATGACCCCAACTGCTGGTCCTCTGCTGGACTCTGGGCCATGACCAGAGATCCACCCATCCCATGGGACCATCCTGAGTCCTTGCCTGCCAGAACTTTGACCCCCATCACCGGGCCTCTGCTGGAGCCTGATCTTTGACCCCCATCATAAGGACTCTGCCTGAGGAGGACCTCCAAGAGAGCTTGAACCACCCAGAGCTACAGACAATGAACTTCTGACGAACCTAAGCCCACCAACGGAGTAGGAGAGAGAGAGAGAGAGAGAGAGAGAGAGAGAGAGAGAGAGAGAGAGAGAGAGAGAGAGAGAGAGAGAGAGAGACCATCTGCACCAACTGGAAGACACAATAAGAAGATGGCAATACAAAAAAACACCTAACAAGAAAAACAAGCATGACACCACCAGAATCTAGGGACTCTATACCAACTAGATCTGAACACCCCAAAGCAGATGAAGCAGAAGAGAATGACTTAAAAAAAAAATATCTTCATATAAATGATAGAGGCCCTCTATGATGATGTGAGAAAACCCCTTAAAGAAATGGAAGAAAAAAACAAAAAACAATTGGAAGAAATGAACAAATCTCTTAGATAAAGTAAAGAAAGCCAAGAAAAAAATAAACAGGTGGAGAAAACAGTTCAAGACTTGAAAATTGAAATAGAGATGACAAAGAAAACACAAACTGAAGGAATGCTGGAAATAGAAAAACTGGGCAAACAATTGGGAACTACAGACGCAAACATAACCCACAGAATACAAGATATGATAGAGAGAATCTCAGGCGATGAAGATAAACTAGAGGAAATAGATTCATCAACCAAAGAAAATCTTAAAACAAACAAACACTAAACACAAATCATCCAGAAAAGGTGGGACACCATGAAAAGGCCAAACCTAAGAATAATAGCCATAGAAGAAGGCAAAGAAGCCCAACTCAAAGAAGCAGAAAACATATTCAACAAAATCATTGAAGAAAATTTTTGCAATCTGAAGAAGGACATGCCCATGAAAGTACAAAAAACATACTGATCACCAAATAGACTGGACCAAAGAAAAAAGACCCCTATACACATAATAATCAAAACACCTAACATACAGAATAAAGAATATTAAGAGCAGTGAAGGAAAAAGACAGGTAACATATGAAGGCAGACCTTCACCTGACTTCTCCATCGAAACCCTCAAGGCCAGAAGGTCCTGGATAGATGCTCTACAATTACTTAAGAGTCCATGGATGCCAGCCCAGGCTAGTATACCCAGCAAAACTCACAATCACTATAAATAGAGAAAACATTATATTTAATGACAAAGCCAGATTGTCACAATATGTATCTACAAATCCAGCCCTATAGAAAGTTCTGAAAGGAAAACTCCAACCCAAGGAAGTTAACTACACTCACAAAGAGATAGGCAATAGATAATCCCACTTCACCAGAACTTAAGGGTAAATCAGGGCAAATATGTTCACAATACCAGTGCCGACAACAAATCTAAAACAAACAACCATTAACAATCAATGGTCCTTAATCTCCCTCAACATTAATGGTCTTAACTCGCCTGTAAAAAGACACAGGCTAACAGAATGGCTACATAGACAGAATCCATCCTTCTGCTGCATACAAGAAACATATCTAAGCTTCAAAGACAGACATTACCTCAGGGTAAAGGGTTGGGAAACGATCTTCCAATCAAATGGACCCAGGAAGCAAGCAGGTGTGGCTATCCTAATACTAACAAGTTAGACTTCAAACCACAATCAATCAGAAGATGAAGATGGTCAGTTTGTATTCATCACAGGAAAAATCCATCAGCACAAAATCTCAATTCTGAACATCTATGCCCCAAATAGAAAGGCACCCACCTTTGTAAAAGGAATGCTACTAAAACTCAAGCTCACAAAAACCCTCACACACTCATAGTGGGAGACTTCAACACACCACTCTGACTGCTAGACAGGACTACCAGTCAGAAACTTAACAAAGAAATAAAAAAGTTATGTCTCAATTGGGTTTAACAGACATTTATAGAACATTCCATCCAAACACAAAAGAATATACCTTCTTCTCTGCTCCACATGGATCTTCTCTAAAATTAGCCACATACTAGGAAACAAAACAAACCTCAACAGATACAAAAAAAATAATGGAATTGTCCCCTGTATCTTATCAGACAACCATGCTTTCAAGTTGGAATTCAATAACAACAAAAATTGCTAAAACCCTACAAACTCATAGAAACTGAGCAATGTGCAATTGCACCATACCTGGGTCAAAGAAGAAATAAAGAAAAAAATTAAGGACTTCCTAAAATTCAATGAGAATGAAGACACAACATACCCGAACTTATGGGACACCTTGAAAGCAATGCTATGAGGGATGTTCATTGCACGTAGTGCCCATATGAAGAAAACAGAGGATAGTCACATTAGAGAATAAATAGCACAACTTAAAGACTTAGAACATAAAGAAGAAAACTCACCCAGAGGAGTAGACACCAGGAAATAAAAATTTGAGGGCTGAAATCAATAAAGTAGAAACCAGGAAAACAATACAAAAAGTCAATGCAACAAAGAGTTGGTTTTTTGAGTAAATCAACAAGATAAACAAACCTTTATCCAAAATAACGAAAAAGCAGACAGAGAACATGCAAATTAACAAAATCAGAAAGGAAATGGGGACATAACAACGAACAATGAGGAAATCTAGACAATTTTCAGGTCATACTTTAAAAACCTGTACTCCACAAAATTTGAAAATTCAAAGGAAATGGACAAATTTTTTGATAACTATCACTTACCAAAATTAAATCAAGAACAGATAAATAACTTAAATAGAAGACCTATAACCCCTAATGAAATAGAAGCAGTCATCAAAAGCCTCCCAACCAAATAAAGCCCAGAGCCAGATAGCTTCAGTGCAGAATTCTACCAGAAATTCAAGGAAGAGCTAATACCAATACTCCTCAAAATGTTCCACACAATAGAGACCGAAGGCACATTATCAAACTCTTTCTATAAGGCCACAATCACCTTTGTACCCAAGCCACACAAAGACACAACTAAGAAAAAAAAACCTATAGACTCACGCATAAACATTGATACAAAAATATTCAATAAAATACTGGCAAACTGAATCCAAGAACACATCAGACAAATCATCCACCATGACCAAGTAGACTTCATCCCTGGGTTGCAAGGATGGTTTAACATGAAAATCTATCAACGTGATCCACCATATAAACAAGCTGAAAAAGAAAAACCACATGATCATATCAGTAGATGCCAAAAATGCCTTCGACAAAATTCAACACCCTTTCATGATAAAGGTCTTGGAGAGATCAGGGATAACAGTAACAATCCTAAACATAATAAAAGCTTTATTCATTACATCAACAGCCAACATCAAACTGAATGGAGAGAAGCTTAAGGCAATTCCTCTAAAATCAGGAACAAAACAAGCCTGTCCTCTCTCTTCATATCTCTTCAATATTGTACTTGAAGTTCTAGCTAGCTAAAGCAATAAGACAACAAAAGGAGATCAAGGGGATACAAATTGAAAAGGAAGAAGTCAAACTTTCACTATTTGAAGATGATATGATAGTTTACATAAGTGACCCAAAAAAACTTTACCAGGGAACTCCTACAGCTGATAAACACCTTCAGCAAACTAGCAGGATAAAAGATAAACTAAAAAAAATCAGTAGCCCTACTACAAAGGGGGTGAGAAAGAAATCAGAGAAACATCACCCTTTACAATAGCCAAACAACATAAAGTATATTAGGGTAACGCTTACCAAGCAAATGATAGCAAGAGCTTTGCGTCTTTAATGAAAGAAATTAAAGAAATCTCCCATGCTCTTGGATAGATAGGATAAACATAGTAAATATGGCAATCTTGTAAAAGCAATCTACAGATTCAATGCAATCCCCAGCACAATTCTTCACTGACCTGGAGAGGATAATAATCAACTTCATATGGAAGTATAAAAGACCCAGGATAGCCAAAACAACGCTGTACAATAAAGGAATTTCAGGAGGGATCATCGTCCCTGACTACAGTTATAGTCTTTAAAACAGCCTGGTTTTGGCACAAAAATAGACAGGTAGACCCATGGAATTGTATCAAAAACCCTGACATTAACCCACATACCTAAGAACAGCTGATTTTTGACAAAACAGCTAGAAGTTTACAATGGGAGGAGGAGAGCATCTTTAAAAAATAGTGCTGGCACGATTGGATGATGGTGTATAGAAAACTGCAGGTAGACCTATGTCTATCGCCTTGCACAAAACTCAAGTCCAAATGGATCAAAGACTTCAACATAAATCCAGCCACACTGAACCTCTTAGAAGAGAAAGTGTGAGGTACCCTTGAACAAATTGGTATAGGAGACCACTTCATGAACATAACTCCAGTAGCACAGACACTGAGATTGACAATTAATAAATGGTACCTCCTCAAACTGAGAAGCTTCTGTAAGGCAAAGGACACAGCTGACAAAACCAAACAGCAGCCCACAGACTGAGAAATATCTTCACCAATCCTACATCTGAAAGAGGGTTAATCTCCAAAATATGCAAAGAACTCAAGAAACTAGTCAACAAATCACCAAATAACCCTATTTAAAATGGGGTACAGAATTGAAGAAAGAATTCTCAATAGAGGAAATCAAAGAGGCTAAAAGACACTTAAGAAAGTGCTCAACATCCTTAGCTACCAGGGAAATGCAAATCAAAACAACTCTGAGATACCACCTTACCCCTGCCAGAATGGATAAAATTAGACATACCAATGACAACTTATCCTGGAGAGGATGTGGAAAAGGGGAACACTCTTCCACTGCTGGTGGGAGTGCAAATTTGTTCACTGATTTTGGAGATCAGTATGGTGGTTCCTCAGGAAAATGGGAATCAGTCTACCACAGAACCCAGCAATCCCCCTGTTAGGCATATACCCAAATGATCCACATCCATGCAACAAAGACACATGTTCAACTATGTTCATAGCAGCATTATTTGCAATAGCAAGAACCTGGAAACAACCTAGTTGCCCCTCTACTGAAGAATGGATAAAAAAGATGTGGCACATTTACACAATGGAATACTGCTCTGTGGAAAAAAACAAGGGAATCTTGAAATTCATAGGCAAATGGATGGAACTTGAAGAAACAATCCTGAACGAGTTAACCCAGTCATAAAAAGAGGAACATGGTATCTCCTCACTCATAAATGGATTTTAGACTTAGAACAAAGGATCCCCAGCCTATAATTCACAAAACCAGAGAAGCTAGGATACAAGGATTCTGAGAGATTCATATGAGGTCTATCACAGAAGTGGTAAGGGACAAGAGCTTCTGAGCATATTGGGAGTGGGGGGGCAGTGAGTATAGAAGGAACTAGGAGAAAGAGAAGGGAAGGAGAGGAAAGCACGTGGGATTAGGAAGATTGAGTCAGGGGGAAAAGGACGAGAGGAGAGAGAGAGAGAGAGAGAGAGAGAGAGAGAGAGAGAGAGAGAGAGAGAGAGAGAGAGAGAGAGAGAGACTATAAAAGAGGGAGTCATTCAGAAAACTGAATTTAAGGAAATGTTCAGAGATCTACAAGACTGACCCTAACTAACAATTTACAGTGGAAAGGCTACCATAAATGCCCTTCCCTGATAATGAGATCGGCAACTCACTTAACCACCATCATAGAGCCCTCATCTAGTAATTGATAGAAATAGAAGCAGACATCCACAACTAAACACTGAGCTGAACTGGAATCCAGATGCAGAGAGGGAGGACAAGACTGGGCTGCAGAAACACATAGAGACAGCCGACCTGAACAAGGAGGGGCTCATGGACCCCAGACTGATTTTGGGGAAAGCAGCATAGGACCAACTCAGACCCTTGAATGTGGGCGTCAGTTAGGAGACCTAGGAATCTATGGGGCTTCAGGTAGTAGATTAGTATTTATTCCTAGTGTAGGAATGGAATTTGGGAGCCCATTCCACATAAAAGTATACTCTCTCAGCCTAGACACCTGAAGGAGGACCTAGACCCTGCTCCAAATGATGTTACAGACTTTGATTCCCCTTGGAAAGCTTTACTCTCCCTGGGTAGCAGAATGGGAATGGGATGGCAGGGGAGGGGGGAAGTTGGTTGGGGGCATGGAGGATTGGAGGGAGAATTGGTATTGATATGTAAAACAAGATTATTTCTACTTTAAATTAAAAATAAGGAAAAAAACCAAAAATAAATAAAACTTCCTAATTTCTTGAAGGTATATCTGTGTGTGTAGAACTATATGCATGTTAACATAGCATGTTAGAATGCTGACCATAATGTTGTTCTCTAGAGGAACAAAGGAGTCGAAATAAGTGTGACACAAGTTCAGTTATTTTCAATACAAGACTAAAGAAAGGACAAGACCTCATCCACATTCTCATATTTTTGTTTAATCATAATTCATAAGTTGTGATTGCAATAGTCAATATTCATATTTTAGCAACTGTAAAGTCAAAAAAGGAAGATGAAATTGTAATACATAAGCTCTTCTCTGATTAAAATAGTCAATGCATAGTCAATTGAATTTGAAGATGAAACACTGCAGGTAGGTGGGTATGAATTTGAGACTTGTCTGTTGATGACTTTATGTTCTTTAAAAAGTCACATAAATCTCAGCTTCAGCTTCATTGTTAAAATGGGTTCAATGATAATCTGCTTCTCAGTTGTTTTAAATAGTATATTAGACTTAGGATCTTCCTATTCAGATTATATATATATATATATATATATATATATATATATATATGTGTGTGTATATATATATACATATATTTATATACATATATTGTTCTTTTTTCCATTTTCATTAATTGTATTAATTGTGTCAAGGAAATTCTTGTCACAAAGGTCACAGGAAGACACACATACACACACACACACACACACACACACACACACACATTTTTATGCATGTATTCATACAGTTAGAAAACATTGGAAACTGTTTTTACTTTTGTTTGCCATGAATTGACTTGGTATATTTGCCATCTCAGAAGGTTGTAAAGCCTAGGTAGTTGAAGTGTTGCCAACCACAGAGGGCTACTAACATTTGTAACATTTAGACTACTGTTACCCTTACCCCTTGGGGAGGCAGTATGTATAGCAGTTGGAGTTTTCTTACTTGTAGCAGTTGGGCTGGTGCTATTTAAGAAGATGTGGTGCTGTCACCTGCCTCAGTTGGGGTAGTATCACTCTTGGGAGTTGATATTATTTCACCTTCCACATTTGTGGAATCCTTTGCCTGGAAAGTGCTAAGACATGTGATCTACAAATTACAACAAATAAATCAAGTACAGGTTTAATTGAGGTTAAAGGGGGTGTTCAATAGTGGGGTCAGGAGGACAGCTTAGGTAGAAAACTCATCCAGAGAAAAGGGTTCTAAAGTCTTTTACATTTGACAGAAAAGATGTTGAAAGGCAATTTCCAAATACTGGAGGAGCCATATGATGTAGCTGGTTACAGCGAAGTGATGGAACTCTGAATCATGGAATTGGGGGTTAAAACATGGGAGCTAACATGGAGGATGTAATTGGAGCAGATGCAGGAAGAGAACAAGGGGAAGTTGCTGAGAAGAAATGACAAAAAAAAAAAAACAGGCTCTAGATGTGGATTATGAGAGCAAGTAACATATCTGAGTCATTTAGTGAGTTGGATACCAAATAATTAAAAGCATATCATTTGCTATTATTTTAATTGACTCATAATAATTACATGCCTTCCTCATTTCTTCTACCTTTGTCACTTTTAGTCACTTGCACATCAGTGAAAATTATCTATACAATGTCATTTCTTCTTAGTAGCTTTGCTTGCCTTACTTTCACAATATGGACTTAAAATCCAACATGGTTTTCTGATCACAAACACTCCCATGGGCTTAGATACTTCATTCCCAACAACTCCATTGCCTCAATGTTCAACTTGAAACATGAATTTCTGCTTATTCTATTAATATGTTTTTATTAAATCACTAGAATTTGAAACACTTAGGAACTTGTAAATATTTTTGGCTACAGTCACATGTGTGTCTGAATCTTGATCAGATGTGTGGGAGAGACAAATGTGGTTCAAATTCATGATGTCATACAGCTCCCAGAGAGGAAGGAACTCAATACTACCCTTATTTTTATTTATTTTTTATTTTTTTCAACATTTATTTATTTTATACTGGACATAATTATACATGCTTTTTTTTTTAAATGAAAACAAACATTTATAAACAATATTTTGGAATTTTGGTGTCATTCTTTCTAAGCTGCTTCCTGATGGTAGGGGGCGCTGTCATGGGGGAATTCTAAGAAGACTCAGAAATCCTGGCTGTAGTGGTCTGCAAGGCTGCATTGTCCCATTGACGTTGCTTCAGGGGGCCTTGCTCAATCAAACCACATTAGTCTGGAAGGGATCCAGAGCTGTTTATTTTCTGTGAACAAAATTAGAAATCCTTTACCCCAGTAACTTGTCCTTAGGCTTAAATTTTGAAGTAAAAGCATTATATATATATATATATATATATATATATATATATATATATATATTCAAATAAATATATATTTAATTAATACAGCAGCATTTTTCTGCTTTTTTTAAAATAATAATATAATTTAAAAATTTTACATGTGGATCCTAGTTTCCTCTCCCTTCTTCCCTCCAACCCTCCTTCCCTCCCTCCATCCCTCCTTCCCTTCCTCCTTCTTATTCTCTTTCCCCTGTGGCACCCTCCCTGACCACCCTCCCCTCCCATTCCCCCACCCCCACTCCACTTGTAGGGCTATGCTATCCAGGTGTGGTCATGTAAGTCTCTCAAGTCATTTGAAGTAGGGACAAGGACTTCTCTCCTGCCTCTAGGTTAAGGGGGTATCCCTCCATGTGGGATGTGTCTTCAAGGTCCTTTTGTGCACCAGAAATAGATCCTGTTTCTACTGTCTGAGGTCCCCCAGACTGCTCAGTCCTTCTAGCTGAGACCCATATTCAGGGGGTCTGAGTCAGTCCCTTGCTGGGTTCTTAGCCATCAGTCTGGGAGACCCAAGGTCCTCCTTGTTCAGGTCAGCTGTCTTTGTGAGTTTCTGCAACCTGGTCTTGTCCCCTCTCTCTGCATCTGGATTCTAGTTTGACTCAGTGTTTGGTTATGGGTGTTTGCTTCTGTTTCCAACAGGTACTAGATGAGGGTTCCATGATGGTGGATAATTTAGTTGATTATCTCACTATCAGGGAAGGTAATTTATGGTAGCCTTTCCATGGTTGCTCGAATTATTAGTTGGAGTTGGTCTTGTAGTTCTCTAGACCTTCTTTAAGTTCAGTTTTCTCTTCAAACCAATAATGGCTCCCTCTTTTATGCCCCCACCCTGACTCAACCTATCTAGTCACACGTTCTTTCCTCTACTCCCTTCTCTTTCTCTTAGTTCTCTCTTCATTCACTGCCCCCCCATTTCCCATGTGCTCTGGGAGACTTGTCCCTTCCCCCTTTTGTGAGGGACCATATATGAATCTCTTAGACTACCCCTTGCATCCCAGTTTGCCTGGTGGTGTGTATTATAGCTGGTGATCCTTTGCTCTAGGTCTAAAATCCATATATGAGCGAGTACATACCCTATTCCTCTTTTTGTGACTGGGTTACCACATTCAGGATGGTTTCCTCAAGTTCCATCCATTTACCTGCAAATTTCAAGATTCCATCATTTTTTTCTGCAGAGTAGTATTCCATTGTGTAGATGTGCCACATCTTATTTAACCGTTCTTCAAAGGAAGGGCATCTAGGTTGCTTCCAGGTTCTTGCTATTACAAATAATGCTGCTATGAACATAGTTGAGCACATGTCTTTGTTGCATGGATGTGGGTCATTTTGGTGTATACATAAGAAGGGGTTTGCTGCGTCCTGTGGTAAGCTAATTCCCATTTTCCTGAGGAACCGGCATACTGATCTCCAAAGTGGCTGTAAGAGTTTGCACTCCCACCAGCAGTGGAGGAATGTTCCCCTTTCTTCACATCCTCTCCAGCATAAGTTGTCACTGGTGTTTCTAATTTTAGCTATTCTGGCAAAAGTAAGATGGTGTTTCAAGTTGTTTTCATTTGCACTTCCCTTATAAACAAGGATGTTGAACATTTTCTTAAGTGTCTTTCAGCCTCTTTGATTTCCTATATTGAGAATTCTTTCTTCAATTCTGTACCCCATTTTTTAAAATCGGGCTATTTGGTGTTTGGTTGAGTAGTTTCTGGAGTTCTTTGTATATTTTGGAAATTAGTCCTTTGTCAGATGTAGGATTGGTAAAAAAAATTTTTTCCTAGTCTTTGGGCTGCAGTTTAGTCTTGTCAACTGTGTCCTTTGCCTTACAGAAGCTTCTAAGTTTGAGGAGGTACCATTTATTAATTGTTGATCTCAGTGTCTGTGCTACTGGAGTTATGTTCAGGAAGTGGTCTCCTATACCAATTTGTTCAAGGGTACCTGATGGGAGATGTTATTCTGTATATATGTTTCTCATACTGGTTAATAAAGCACTGTGGCCAATAGAAAACTAGATAGGCGGGGCTAGGAGACTAGGAGGAAGAAAGAGGAAGTAGAAGGCAGAGTCAAGATGTAGCCCGGGGAAGGAGCAGGACGCCTGCCGCGCGGCTCCCCGATAAGACGACCATGTGGAAATACTTAGATAAGTAGAAATGGGTTAATAATTAAGACAGAGCTAGCCCATAAACAGTAATGGTAATTGGCCAACAGGATTGTATCAAATACAGAGTCTCTGAGTGTTATTTGGGGCACACGTGGTTGCGGGACCATGGCGGCAGGTCCGGTAGGCCTACGGGGAGGAACCTGCCGTAACAGGTACCTCCTACTTTCTTTTCTAAGAGGTTCAGTGTGGCTGGATTTATGTTGAAGTCTTTGATCCATTTGGACTTGAGTTTTGCGCATAGTGATAGACATGGGTCTATCTGCAGGCTTCTACACACCATCATCCAATTGTGCCAGCACCATTTGTTGAAGATGCTTTCCTCCCCCCATTGTATATTTTTATCTGTTTGTCGAAAATCAGGTGTTTATAGGTGTGTGGATTAATATCAGGATTTTTGTTTCGATTCCATTGGTCTACCTGTCTATTTTCGTGCCAATACCAGGCTATTCTCAGGACTACAGCTCTGTAGTAGAGCTTAAAGTCTGGGATGGTGATGCTTCCTGAAATTCTTTTATTGTACAGGGTTGTTTTGGCTAGCCTGGATATCTTTTGTTTTTCCATACAAAGTTGACTATTATCCTTTCAAAGTCAGTGAAGAATTGTGCTGGGATTTTAATGGGGATTGCTTTTAATCTATAAATTGCTTTTGGCAAGATTGCCATTTTCACTATATTTATCCTTAGAATCAAAGAGCATGGGCGATCTTTCCATTTTCTGATATCTTCTTTAATTTCCTTCTTTAAAGCCACAAAGTTCTTATTGTATAGGTCTTTCACATGTTTGGTAAGCGTTACCCTGAGATATTTTATGTTGTTTGTGGCTATTGTAAAGGGTGATCTTTCTCTGATTTCTTTCTCAGCCTCTTTGTCGTCTGAATAAAGTAGGGCTACTGAATTTTTTGAGTTTATCTTGAATCCTGCTAGTTTGCTGAAGGTGTTTATCAGCTGTGGGAGTTTATTGGGTCGCTTATGTAAACTATCATATCATCTGCAAATAGAGACAATTTGGCTTCTTCATTGCCAATTTGGATCCCCTTGATCTCCTTTTGTTGTCATATAGCTTTAGCTAGAACTTCAAGTACAATATTGAAGCGATATGGAGAGAGAGGACAACCTTGTCTTGTTCCTGACTTTAGAGGAATTGCCTTAAGCTTCCAATTCAGTTTGATGTTGGCTGTTGATGTAATGAATATAGCTTTTTATTATGTTTAGGTATGTTCCTGTTATCCTTGATCTCTCCAATACCTTTAACATGAAAGGGTGTTGAATTTTGTCGAAGGCTTTTTCAGCATCTAGGGAGATGATCATATGGTTTTTCTTTTTCAGTTTGTTTATATGGTGGATCATGTTGATAGATTTTCATATGTTAAACCATCCTTGCAACCCAGGGATGAAACCTACTTGGTCATGGTGGATGATTTCTCTGATGTATTCTTGGATTCGGTTTGCCAATATTTTCTTGACTATTTTTGTGTCGATGTTCATCAGTGATATTGGTCTGTATTTTTTTTCTTAGTTGTATCTTTGTGAAGGTTGGGTACTAAGGTGATTGTGGCCTCGTAGAAAGGCTTTGGTAATGTGCCTTCTGTCTTCATTGTGTGGAACAATTTGAGGAGTATTGGTATTAGCACTTTCTTGAATTTCTGGTAGAATTCTGCACTGAAGCTATCTGGTCCTGGGCTTTTTTTCGTTGGAAGGCTTTCAATGACTGTTTCGATTTCATTGGGAGTTATAGGTCTATTTAAGTTATTTGTCTGTTCTTGGTTTAATTTTGGTAAGTGATAGTTGTTCAAAAATTGTCCATTTCCTTTGAATTTTTAAATTTTGTAGAGTATAGGTTTTCAAAGTATGACTTGAAAGTTGTCTGGATTTCCTCTGTATCTGTTGTTATGTCTCTCTTTTCATTTCTGATTTAGCTAATTTGCATGATCTCTCTGCTTTTTCATTAGTTTGGATAAAAGTTTTTCTTGAAAAACCAACTCTTTGTTGCATTGATTTTTTGTATTATTTTCCTGGTTTCTATTTTATTGATTTCAGCCCTCAAATTGATTATTTCCTGGCATCTACTCCTCTGGGGTGAGTTTGCTTCTTTTTGTTCTAAGGCTTTCAGTTGCACTGTTAATTCTCTAATGTGACTCTCCTCTTTTCTTGATATGGGCACTCAGTGCAATGAACTTCCCTCATAACACTGTTATCAAGGTGTCCCATAAGTTCGGATATGTCGTGTTTTCATTCTCATTGAATTTTAGGAAGTCCTTAATTTCTTTCTTTATTTCTTATTTGACCCAGGTATAGTGCAATTGTCCATTTTTCAGTTTCCATGAGTTTTTCTCCTAAAACAAATTCTATAATACTAAAGACAGAAGAAGCTCGAGATTTCATGCTGCCTCAAATGGTCTATTGACTTATAGAAAAGTTCCCTACTGCAGAGAAACATATGGCAATAAAAGGTTTTAGATCATAGTGGCCTCTGGCTGATGGCCAGCAAGAAAGCAGAGAATCACCTCATGGCCATTTTATAGATTTCTAGTCTTTAGCCATAATTATTCTGACCTCAATACCCACTTTTAAGAGTTTGAGGCTGGCATCTAAGAAAGAATACATGGTATTTGTTTTTCTGCATATGAGTTACTATGTTTTCTACATTTTCTAATTCCATCCTTTTTTCCCACAATTTAATAATTTATTTTCCTTTAAATTTGTAAAATAAACTTTAAGTGAGAGTGTAGAACAAAGAAAAAGGAATAATACTTATGAAAAGGGTCCAGTGCAGGAAAGGGGAAACGGATCTGGGAGGGTGAAAATCCACCTAAATGGATTATGAAAATCCCACATAGAAACCTGTTTACTTTATATTAATTATAGCTATTAATAAATATATGATCATTCCTCCCTCTCCAGTTCAATTCCAGGAGGTCAGCCCAGTGCTTAGCTGTGGAGCATAAGCATCTGCTTCCATCAGTTATTGGATATTTTTTCTATGATGACAATTAGGGTAGTCACTAATCTGATTATAGGGGAAGGCCCATTCTACCACCCTCTCCCACTATTGGTAGAAGTCTTAGTTGAATGTGGGTGACAGTTTATGGCTTTATCTGTTGGGGGAGGTCCCCTGACAGTGGGATAGAAACTCATCTAAGGTTCATGAACTGGCTTTTTGGAGCCTATTCCCTATGGTGGGATAACTTGCTCAGCCTTGATACGGGGGGAGGGGCTTGCTCCTGCCTAAAGTTGGTATACCAGACTTTGTTGACTCCCCAAAGTAGGCCTTACCCCCTCAGCATAGGATGGGGGATGGAAAGGGGGAGGGTGGTGTGGACTGCAGAAGGAGAGTTAGGGGCTATAGGGTTGGTATGTTAAAATGAAAAAAAAAGTTTTCTTATTTATTTATTTATTTATTTATTCATTCATTCATTCATTTATGAAAACAATCTTCCCTCATTTTACATACCTATCCCAGTTCATTCAAGAGTGTAGGATTGTTCTAGGTTTTAATTCAAATAAATTGCAAAACATATTCCAGAGTTTTTAACTTACTGACATATGTTAGCATGGCAGTGGTGGGAGTTACAGATATGTTTAATGTGACTCTATAGAATGGGAAGCTATAATACAAGGTGATCCAAAAAAGGCCAAAGTGCAGAAGAGTAGTATTCTCTATAGTGCAAAGGCTGAATTTGAAGTCTGTCTCTGTCATATATATAGTCTGTGTGACACTATAACTTGTTTGAAACAACTCTGTTTACCCCTTTGTTTAATGACATTATTGCATGTTTTTACATTCTGGAGTCTGCCAGATGACTTGCGAGATATTGTTAGTCATGTCTAAGACCTTTTTCATACAGTCATTTACTGTGAACAATTTACTATTGCCTAGATTGTCTAGATAGTGCTTGTACTGGTACAGCGATGTTGAGTGCTTGCTGTGTTAATATCCAGTTTAGTGACTTTTCTAAGGATATGAATATGTTGAAATTAGCTTTTAGGACAGGTAAAGAGTGACCCATGCAGTTGCTGGAGTAAAGGGTACAAACACCATGGATTTATAATAAAATCTGTATAAGATCTGAAATTGTGGCAGTCAGCTTCTGTCATCGTTAGTTTAATCAGAATTTTGAAGTGGAATTTAAAGTACTAGAGTTACATGCCAATAGTAATTTACTGCTTCTACGTGTTAGGAAAGGCAGATTTCCTGAGTTCTCCCTTCATATCCTTGTGCACAGTGACCTCTCAGCTCCCACAGTCAGCTCTGGTAATGGTGTACATATGGCAGCTAAGCAGTGCAAGCCTTGAAAGAATCTTAGGAAAATTGTTCAATAGATATTATGAGAAAATGTGACTTACTGTTTTTTTCTAAGATATATTTTATGTGAAGCTTTAAAAAACTAAGAAAATTGATTGTAAATGTTTATGTTAAAATGATTCCTTTCAGAGTCCATCTGAGAGTATTCCATCATGATTAATGTTAAGGAACCATAAGGTACAAGGAGGACAAAGGGAATTATGGACTTTGGGGAATGGATTCACTATCCCAAGTAATACTTTTCTGTTAATCATGAAAATTTTCAAAATTTAATACATTTTATGTCTTATGTTTCTTGTAGGCACTTATTCTCTCAGTGATGAAAAAGAATATCCTATAAACAGCCCACTAAAATGCTGTCTCTGAAAACTGTGCACAATTTAATGCCAAGTTTAAGGGCTTCGTGTTTTCAGGTGTCTACTTTGGAGAAGCTTCTCAGCTGATTATTCTGCTGGCCAGGAGGACTCAGTTATTCCTGAGTGGTAGAAGATGAATCACCAAGGCCCAGAACTCTCAGCTCTTATATAAGGTGTAGTATAATTTCATTGGTACTAAAAAAAGCCCAAGTAGGAAGATAAAATAACTTCGCTTGATACTATAAAAAACAGGAATCATCCTTGACAATTCCACAGTGTGTTTCTGTGTTCTTTTCATTTCCAAATCCACTCATATTCTTAGTGTGTGAGGCTTCCTCAGGAAGATGTACAGTGAGTCAAAATGTGCTTTTGTTTCAAGACAATAAAGTGGGACCTCTCTTGAACACTGTCCATTTATTTGGGAAAAAAAAAGCAAGAATTGTTTTTCTGATTTTTTTTAGTTTAGAAATTTATTCTGTTTAATCCACAAGTTTATGTAGGAATAGTTAAAAAAAAATAAAACGTGAAACAAACACAGTATGTCAAAGTCCAGGTCCTCCTAGCCTGCCAAATGGTAGAACACTTGAGTTGTGTGTGTCCATTGATTGCAAGAGTAAGGAAAAAATAGTATTTGCAGCTGAGAAGTTTCATAAAACAAGTTTATGTAACTGAATTGACCTACCTGAGACTAGAAAATTCCCTTACAAAAGAGATGGGAAAATCCCAGAGCAATCTGATTATTTTATAGGTCATCTTATGTTTTAGTCTCATACTTCCTATTTCACTTTAAGAATTAATGTTACATTGGAAGTACAAATATTTTAAAAATGAATTCTCATGTTATCTTCAGAGAATTTAGTAACAACACTGAGAATGAGACTTAAAAATTACTGTTGGATAGATTTGGCAAAATCTAACCAACATACTCTCTCTGTCTCTGTCTCTGTCTCTGACTCTGTCTCTGTCTCTGTCTCTGTCTCTCTCTGTTTCACAGCATGCCACACTAATAACATTTATACTTTCTGAAATAAATGATTTGTTTGTTTATATGATTTTTAATTATTTTTTAAATTTTAATCTGAAATAGTGAAATTTAAACTTGCAAATATCAACACACTGTGTTCATACTTTTTTTTCCTCACACTTATTATAACATTGAATTAGTGGAACAATTTTTGTTTAGTGATAGGAGATGATCCCAGGGCATTGTATTTGGCCCTGTATTTCATGCTTTTTGTGTGTTTGTTGTTGTCTTTTTCTTTTCAGTTCAGGTTGTGCATCCTCTATAATCTTGGTGGTTGTTGAACTAACAATGCCTTCTGAGGGTATATGATTGTAGTTTGTGCCACTGTACCAATCTGAGGAGGGTTTTTAATTAACAATTTAAAAGTAAAAAAAAAAAATATAATGACAACCACTAGCAATCTGTAGAGTGAAACCTAGAAACCTAGATACCTTTTTACCCAAAGGTCTGAAAGTTGTAAACAGTATTCATAATGGGGGTGACAACCCATGTTTGTTGCAACCAACCTCTGGGCTACTGCAAGGATCTACCTTGCCAACACCAAACTCACACACCCCTTCTGTGCCACATGAAACCTCTCTTCCAAGCCAGATTTGAACTGGGTCACAGATCCTGTATTTCTGCCCCCCCCCCATCCACCTGCCCTCAGCCTAAGCCATAACTAACCTCTAGGCCAAACTCACATGTATATCACCCCTTCTACCCAACATGCTCTTTCAATATGAGATTTAGAACTTACAAAAAAATACACATGCCCAGATCTTATGGCACAAACAGAAACATGAAAAATCAAGCCAATATCACCTCTGAAAAATCTACCAGTCTTGTAGAAATCTTTGTCAATATCAATGTCAACGAACTCCAGGAAATAGAATTTAAATGGAGAACCATAAACATCATCAAAAGATTCAAAATACAAATTACAAAAAGGAACATTCTGTTGTCACTGTTGCATTGGAAACTGCAGCATATCACTTAGTGTATTTTTTGCCCACTTAGTTCTAAGTGCAAATACTCATTGTCACAAGTCATTGGTCTGGCTCAAGGCCTCTTGTCTCTGAAACTTCAATAGCAGACTTTTTGGACCAGTCATACATCAGATTTTCATCTTCCTTGGTGACATGTTCCTAGATCTGGTTTTGCAGCACTGGCTTCCCTTTGTGGCACAGCAGATTGTGATGAAGTAGGTGTTGGGGTGCCCTACTGTAGGGTAAAAGAACTAGGGAAATGCAACTTATCCCTGAATAGACCTGAGATCTGGGCAAGGAAAACACCCTTAGTCTTACTTGAAATCACACCAATCCCAATCCCTGAGCATGAATTCCTAACAATGTCTGAGCTTGTCCCAGAATCAGTTTTTAAAAAACTCTACCAATCAAGCCAGCCTGGAAAGCTCACCCCTGCTCACCCCTGCCCAAACAAACAAACAAACAAACAAACAAACCCAACATATTCTCTATAGAATCTCTGTATTCTGTTCAACTTGTTGCTGATTCTCATCTGAGCAGAGACAGCAATCCTCCTAGATGTTCCCCTCCCAATAAATCTTTTTTTTCTTATTTTACATATGGATCCCAGTTCCCTCTCAGTCCTTTCATCCCTCCCTCCCTCTCTTCCACCTTCTCAGGCCCCCCACCACCCTCCAATCCCACCCCCACCCCCCACACTCCACATGTAGGGTGATGTCTTCCAGGAGGGGTCATCTAAATCTGTCATTTGGAGTAGGGACTAGGCCCTCCCTCCTGCCTCTAGGTTAAGAGAGGGACAGCCATGGTAACTCCACTGTGATAGTGGTTGCTGTGACAAAGCCTGTGCCAGGCTTTGAATGAGTAGAGCTATAACTGAGCTGGCGTAGGGTGAGCTGAGGCAGCAGCCACAGTGAGTATGGGCCTTCTGGAGCTTCTCCCAGTAAGTAGGGAGGGGGAGAGCAAGGGAAAATTTTGATTTTTGTTCTCACCTTGGCTATCACGTCATTCAATTTTTTTCCAAGCCAAGCCTTATCCAGCTTTATTAAAGATACTTTCCATAAACAATCATGGTATTTCAGGCAGGACATGGGCAGACAGTAATTAACCATTTACAAGAACTTCCAAACTCCCTTCTTGTATGGACTACCAAAACCAGAAAGCCACTATAAAACCAAGTGAAGTCTCCATTTGAAACCTGCAAGAAAATATCACAGTGGCTATACTAGTTTTCACATCACCAGCCCTTCCTCAGCATCCTTGCCTGCATGAGCTGCCACTTGTACTTTTGATCTCAGCCATTTTTACAGGTAGAAGATGGAATCTCAAAGTGGGTTTGATTTTCATTTCTCTGGTAGCTAAGGATAGAGAACATTTTTGTTGTTGTTGTTGTTTATCAGCCATTTGTGATTCCTCTTGAAAATTCTCTATTTAAATCTGTACCCAATTTAAAAAATTTGATTTCTTGGTTTGTTGATGTCCACTTTCTCTATTTCTTCATATATTTTTGATATTTGCCCTCCATTGATAGTGGAGTTGGTGAACATCTTTTTCCCCTTCTTCAGGCTGACAGAAGATCAATGGCACACAAACAGGAAGGGAAGGAGTCAAAATATCATCATTTACAGATAATTCTACTAGGAAACTTGTACAAATAACAAACACATTAATGGAAATGGCTGGATAGAAGATTAACTCAAAAGGGTCAGATGCTCCTATATACAAATGACAAACTGATGAGAAAAAATGAGGTAAAGAACACCCTTCATAACAGACACAAACAACATAAAATATCTTGGTGTAACTCTAACCAAACATGCATGACAAAAACTTCAAAATTTTGAAGAAAGAAATTGAATAATTATCAGAAGATGGAGAGATCTTCCATGCTCGTGTATCTCTAGAATTAACAGAGTAAAATGGCCATCCCACCTAAAGCAATTTACAGATTAAATACAACCCCCACAAAAATCCTAACACAATTCTTTATAGACCTTGAAAGGACAATATTCAATTTTATATGGAAAAACAAAAAAGCCAAGTAATCTAAAATAATCCTGAATAATAAAAGAACTTCTAATGATAAAGTTCAAGCTCTACTACAGAACTTTAGTAATACAAACCACATGGTATAGATTTAAAACCAGACATTTTGATCATTGGAATCCAATCAAAGACCCAAATATAAATATGTATGGAAACATATTTATTTCCATATGTATGGAAACCTGAATTTTTATAAAAACTAAAATCCAGAAATACACCCTAGAAAAAAAGAAAACATCTTTAAAAAATGGTGCTATTCTAAGTGGATATTTGCATGTAGATGAATGCAAATAAATCCATGTTTATCACCCTGTACAAAACTCAAGTCCAAGTGTATGAAAGAGCTCAACATAAATCCAGATACACTGAGCCAGATAGAAGAGAATGCAGGGAATAGTCTTGAAAACATTGGCAAAGGAGACGACTTCCCCAAGAGAACATCAATAGCACAAGCACTAAGATTGACAATTAATAATATGATTTCATTAAACTAAAAAGCTTCTTCTTTGTAATGTAACTCAAAGGACATTGTTTTTCCCACTTTTTCATAGATTTATATGACCTATTTTTCACTCTTACCCCTTTAACTTTATCTTATCTCTTTCCTTCCATTGATCCCTTCATTTTTCCTAGCTAGTCCCTCTCTATGTCATGTCTCTTTTTTTTTTTCTGGATTCTTAAGAGTTTAACTAGGGATGCTAATTGGAGCCTTAGTGGGAGACATGTACAACTTGTCTGTGGCTATATCACTGTAGGAAATGTTTCTTCATCTCCCATCAACCATTAAGTTCTTACAGATGTTACAGAAGCTGTGGCAACTACTAAGCTTCCCCTGCCTCTGTGACAGAATTTTGCTAGACTCAATTTTGTAAAGTCTCTTGCTTGTAATCGTGTTTTCTGAGAATTCAAACATGCCACAGCTGCATAATTTAAAAAATATGAAATTACTTTTAACTCATTGATTCAAAAATATTTCGATTGTGAGCCTCATAGAAATATCTACCACAGTTACCCTATACATTTACCCATAATTTCCTTTTAAAAGTTTCCCATAGCTATTTCGTGTTTATTGACCTTCTTTGTCATGTTATTTGAACTGCTGATGAATAGTGAATGGATAATATTCTTATTGGCATTTTTATTTCTATTCCTCTGTTCCTAGCTCTTAAAACTGAAGGAAATTTGTGAAAATATTTGAGTATATTGTTTCAGAAGTACAGGGGTTTGGAACCTATGGCCTTGCATGTGCTTAGAAAGTGTTTTACCACTGGGTACAAGTAAAGCCTTATTAACTACACATTGATCTAAAATAACTTCAATAAATTGATCCACTGTGGAAACTATACAAATTTTATTTAAATAACCCTGGAAAATATCCGTAGGTGAAGAAATAGTGTTTGAGATAGTCACACAGGATATGTACGTAGGAAGTTAACATTCTTCCTATGACTTTTAGGACATATGCCTTTGAAGATTATGATATGTTTGAGGGCAGGACTGCATTAGTACCTCCACATTACAGCTATTACCATGATGATAATTTCATATACAATCAACTCTCCACATCTGCAGATTCTGTCTCCAAGGGATCTACATTTGTGCAATGTATGGATTTAGACAAACACTCTCTTCTTGACATTATCCTCTGCACAACAGCACAGCAATTCTCACAGTACTTTCTCTATGTTAGGTTTTAAAAATTATGTGACCTGAGAGCGTCCTCTTTGGGGACAAGCTTTCAAAATACCACAGACTGCCATGCAAGCTTCCAAAGGAGACCAGCAACCGAAGTTATACCTAGCTATGATGCTAATGAACCACAGCAATGATTACCATGGCATTGTAACTCTAAGAGTGCAATAGTGCTTATACAGACCTTAGTAACCAAGAGCTGTCTAGTTGGACTTAGTTCCACTGAGGACAAATGAAATCATGCCTGGGATTAGAAAGCTAGCCATCTGTGGAAGACAAGAGAACTCAGGATCTTGGAGGAGATCTTAAAACCAACACTTTAGTAAAACACATTAATCCAAAACTACATTTAATATTTATTCCTTTATTCACAGATCAGTAAGTTCTCACCATTCATCAAAGAAATTTTTTCTTTATAATTGACTTAGAACAGTTAATAAACCAAATGTCTGAAAATGAAGAAGTGGTCATCTCTGAGATCACGTACATTCAAGTAACATTACCAGACATATGAGATTGCATCTGTATATTTTGGAATACATTTAACAACAGTTAATGGGAAAAGAGGCCATGAACTTCAAAGAAAGCAAGGAAGGGCATATGTGTACCTTTGGGGGAGTAAAGTGAAGGGTGAAAATGAAGTGATTATAATTTTACAAAATAAAAATATTAAAAAGTGTTCCATTAAGAATTTGAAATGTATACGAAGACATGCATATGCTATAGTCAGATACATGACTCTTTAAGAGATTTGAGTATCTGTTAGCTTGGTATTCTTGGGAGGTCCTGGAATGAACTTTCCATGGACTCCAAAACAACCAATATTTTATATAGTCATTATATACACTATAATTGTTATTTAAAACCTTGATGTGGTTATATAACCCTTAATTGTGTGTACTATACAGTTATTTGGTTATGACTGCGTCATCAGTATTTGTATTAGAAGATGATTTAAAACTTGCTTGTTTCTTGTAGATACATCTCTGTGTACAGAACCATCTGCATGTAAACAAATCTTGTTAACAGCCTGATCATAGTGTTGTTCTCGAGAGGGAAAAAGAGTCTAAATATATGTGATGAAATTGAGTTTTTTCACTATATATAAATTGAATTATTTTCAAAACAAGACTAAAGAAGAAGTGCCATGACTCCATCCACATACCTATATTTTGTTTAATCACAGTTCATAACTGGTGATTGTAGTATGTCAATATGCAGTTTTTCAGTATCTTTCTTGTACTTTGATATATTGCAAATAATTAATTGTATCCACAGAGAGCAACTGTAGTTAAGACATTTGTTACAAAACATCTGGTTCCCAGATGTTGATGTTTGGGTTATTCTCTAATTTAATTTAATTTTGTTGATTGAGAATAATAGAAAATATTTGTATCTATTAACTTCTCAGCATGAATGGGTTTTGATCATGATTGGAAATGTGAAAGAAAACTAGAAATGTGATAAAACTTTTCTTGTTTTTTCCCCTATGTGCAACAGCTGTCTAAAGGGAGATGAAAACACATATAAAATTAGAGTATGCATATTATCTTGGTAACCATATGATTGTAAATCTATGAGGGTATAAATCAGTTTGGGTTAATGTGAATAGAATATAATGAAGTCTCGATTTTTTTCATGTCTTCTTTAAACACAAGGGAGCTTTTGCCAATTAAAGGAGGCAGGTCATTCTCTAAGGATGTGTTTAACTAGGGCCTCTTAGTGGGAGGGGTCTACTTCCACAGTCACACAGTGTGATGGGAACTGCTCTACAGTGTCTAGGGTACTGGATCTCAACCATTTTAATGCTGTGACCCTTTAACACATGTCCTCATGTTGTAGTTACCCCAATCATAAAATTACTTTGAGGCTATTTCATAACTGTAATTTGCTACTGTCATGAATCATATTGTAAATGTTTTGGAGATAGTGGTTTTTTCAAAGTGTTCACAACCCTCAAGTTGAGAACCAGTGGTCTAGATTGTGTTAGATGTGGTAGCCTTTTCTTCTGTGTTCCATCTACTCAGGTGCTAATTCTGTGGTTAGAATTTATAATTAGGCTGAAAACCAACCTGTCAGATTCTTTGGAAGAGAGCTCCAAAGATGTGCCCAAAGAGGGTTGCTCAGAGAATGGTAAAGAATCCTTGGTGCATTGTTTCATAGGTCATAGATGGAGAAACCATGTAGGTGGATTTTTCTTGTCCTGTAGCTTCTTTCAAAAACCACTCAGAAGCTAAATATTAATTACAGGTTTGGACAATTATTCAGGCTTGTTACTATATAACTCTTAAATTAGCCCATATTTCTTATTTTTACTTCGGTACATGGCTCATGGCTTATTAATTCATTTCCTACACATCCTGCTTCTGTGGCTGATGGCTGGTGTTTCCTCTGAATCACCTCCTACCATCATTTTCCTAGTTTGGTTGTCCTGCACATAATTCCTGCCTGGCTACCTGCCAATCAGCTTTTTATTAAACCAATTTGAGTGACAAGTATTCACAGTGTACAAAGGATTATTCCACAGCAATATCTTGCATAATTAAGTCCTAGAACTCACTGTTCCTGAAACTGTCGTTACAATGACTGTCACGTCAAAGGGGAAAAGAGACAGTTTGTTCTGGGGGGCATATATGTGTGACCATAGCCAGTATTCACAGATGTAAATTATCCCTAATTTCAAGTTCCCATGGGACAAAATTTTCATGACAATAGAACAAAGAAAGTTATAAATCAAGAAGCACTTTTCAAATACATTTGGTGAAAACACCAGGTAGCCAGACTGCTTGGTGTTTATCTTGTTTTGATGCCTAGACAAAGTTTTAACCAAATATTTTAAAGTGACTTATCATTGTATGGATCACTGATTGTGAAGGACTTAAGAAGGGACACTGACAGAATTGAAATAACTTCTCCATGGGTCACAGGCAACAAAAGATTAGTGTCAGAAGTAAGCAGAAGCACACTTGTATTACAAACAAAATCCATTTCTCAAGAGTAATTTTAATTAAAATTGGCTATGAAAGACTGAACTAGATAAATTCTTAAACAATATTTAAAACAATAGCTGCTTTTAGTCACAGGAAATTCAAGTTGCTGATACAGTGTTGTTATTGTTTGTGAATATGATCATTTAGTAGATAGATTTTTTTCATAATATATCTGTATCATTGTGTAAAGGAACTTGGTTCTCTGGTTAATTTTTTACCAGTATAGTTTTCACAGAGCAATTGTGCTTACAGACAGCTAAATAAGACTATGTCTCCTCATAGGATGAGTGTGTGTGTGTGTGTGTGTGTGTGTGTGTGTGTGTGTGTGTGTGTGTGTGTGGTGATGGGGAGTCATTAGTCCAAAGATTCCTGATACTTCCCTGCTTGAACCCCTCTCTCAGCTGTATATAATTCTGCCTCAGCTATGCATGGTCTTCTTGGTAAGTGCTAGTGTTGAAGGTGCTGTACACCTTTTTTTGACATAACATTGTTTTCTACAAAATTCATGCTTGAGAATTATGCCATCTCATTATCCACAAAATTTTAAAAAAAATCTATAGTGTTTTAAGCAAGCTTGCAATCTTTTGTTGAGCTCCATTCATTGCTATCCAGGTGTTGCTTGTTAGTTACTCATGTGTGTTAGAGAATGTGAGGGTGGGTGGAAAGTCACTTGAAGTGAGGTCTCTGTCCATGTGGTGTTCTGGTGGTCATTCCAGTGAGTCAGCTAGAATGAGTTGAAATGACTTTTCTAGTTTGTTGTTGGCTGTTCCTGTCCCCCTAGGAAGAGGCATAGAACAAGCACTGTGGAAGTTACTGATCAATTATTGCTTCTCTGTTTTAGGAGCACCCTCTATCCATTTTGTCTATGTGTTCTTTATGATATTGAGGAAGAGGTATGGCCCAAACAAACACAATCTCTTTCTAGTGAACTAATTAATTTCTCAGTTTTTTAATTAAAGCTTTTATTTAGATTAGAAACAATCTTATTTTACATATCAATCCCAGTTCCCTCTCTGATACCCCCATCCCATCCAGCATCTGCTCCCCCAGGGAGAATGAGGCCTTCCATGAGGAATCAGAATCTGTCAAGTCACTTTGGGTTGGGCCAAGGCCCCTCCCCATGTCTCTAGTCTAAAGGAGTATCCCTCCATGGGAAATGGGCTCCTGAAGTCTGTTTGTGCACTAGGGAGACACACATCCTGGTTCCACTGCCAGAGGCCCCATAAACTGCACAGTCCTTCTAACTGTCACCCATGTTCAGGGGGCCTGGTTTGGTCCTATGCTGGTTCCCAAGCTGTCAAACTAGGGTCCATGAGTTCCCACTTGCTCAGGTCAGCTGTATCTGTGGATTTTCCCAGGTTGGTCTTGACCCCCTTTTTTTTCACTCCTCCCTCTCTGAAACTGGATTCCAGGAGTTTGGCTCAGTGCACCAAGGAACTGTCAGAAAACAATACAGAGGTGTTTCAGAGCATCCTTTTCCCTCCCTCTGTCTGTTTTTGTCACCAAGCTAGTGATGTGTTTAGGAAAAAAGTTACAGAACACCATTAGCATAAGAATAAATAAGATTAAGGGATAAAGGATGAGGTACTTCGTATAAATGTTTCTAAGGAGGTGGAGGAAGAAAACTGGCTTTGTTTAACAATGTCCCCTAAGTTCATACTCAGTAGGCACGGAAGTGTTTACATTGTAAGCTATTTCTGAACAATTGGTACTGAGTGATAAACTTTTAGACTTTTACGCTATTAGTTATGCATATGTACTCACTGTGTTGATTGCTAGAGTAGTTTTGGTTAATGGCACCTCTCTCTCTTTCTTGCAATCTTTGGAGATATAATAGGCCACTTCAAATGTGGTACCAAATTGTAAGATGGGCAAGTTTGCAAGATAATTGCACTGCATAGTGTCTCAAAGCATGGCCCACTCTATTGAATATGTAACATTCTATTGATATCATAGATCATCAGAGTTAAGCTTGGGGAGAATTATTTATATTGGGTCTTTCAGAGCACAAGAACATTGGTGGCAACTCCATTATCTTCAACCTGGGATTTTAAAGGCTTTAGTGGAAAATCATCAGAAGAGCAGCAGGCAGGAAAGACCATGGAAGGACTTAGGGTTATATCTCCTATAAGTGAAGCACTTTTTTCTCATTTCTCTGGTTATTTTGGCCCATGGCCACATGCTACTGCAACAACATGTAGAAGCCTTATCGTGTGGTATGTACAGAAAGAAGGAAATTTGCTTTCTTCTGACTGACAGCTTGGTTTCATATTATTATTTTCTTTGACCAACATTTCCCTCACTTTAACAATTTACTAAGGTCTTTGATGTTATTTCAAAATTATTGTATGGTGAAAAAAGCCAAGGAAAAACACCCAACTCTGACTTAACCCCAGGACCAGGGCTCGAAATTGCACCAATCCTTGAGCTTGCTCCAGAAACTGGCTGCTGAATCCTACCAATCCTTGAGCATAGAATCCTACCAATCCCTGAGCACCAATCCTACCAATCCCTGAGGTCCCTGAGCTCAAAATGTCACCAGTCCCTGAGCACAAAATCCCACTAATTCCTGTGCTTTCCCTAGAATCTGACCACAAAACCTCACCAATCCATAGCTTTCATGTAGACCCCACCCCACCAGAAACTATACATAAGTTCTGTACCCTGTTCAGTTTGCTGCTGTTTTTCAATCCAGACAGCCACCCCTCCTGGAATCTTCTATTCAATTTCTCCAGTAAAGTTTGATTTGTGGTGTGACATTTTGGCAGAGCAGAGTCTAACTGTAACAGAGTAAGGTGTAGAACTGTATCACTTCCACTGGGGAAATTTTCCCCTAGAGGAGTAGAGCTGTTATAGTCCAGGGGACCTGTGCAGAGATGCAACACTTTTGCAGAGCAGAGCTGAGCAGAGCTGTAACAATTTGTCAGAGAAACCCTTTAATCCAGGGCAGAGCTGTTACTCTTGCACTGGGGAGACCTTTCCCTGGAGCAGGGCTGTAAATTGCTCTTCTTGTGGTGCTTTTGTGGTATTCTGTGGCTTCCAACTGCAAGATCCCTTTCTATCTGAGCTGCAATGGTTAAAATTACTATTTTAAAATATTTATTTCTATAATAATTTCTTTGATTTATATTTACAAAGCATTTTCTGGAAAGCTGATGATTCCATAAGCGCTCTATCAAACTGTAGTTGTGATCATTGGGTACATGACAGATACCTGGCTTGGGTTACTCCATCTGTACCTGGTGATGACGGCTGACATCACAGTAGACACAATCTTATCATGCTGCCACTGTGAAGTGAGAATCACAAAGCAGCACTGGAAATCATGAGACTAGGAATATCTCACAGGAGTGTTGCTAGATTAGTCTTCATCTTTGAACACACTCAGCAAGGTCTAAATGAAATGGTTGTTTACATGGTTACTTAAGAAAACATGTCTCAATATGATGTCCTAGACTTCATTGATTCCCTTTAACCTCTCCGAGAGGTAGATGGGAGTAGAGTAGGGAAAAGGTAGGAAAGCAGGAGGAGGGGAGAGAGTGAGACCTGGGGTTGGTATGTAAAAATAAGAAAATATTCTTTTAATGTTAAAAAATAAAAATAAAAAACCTTGAAAAACAAACAAACATATGCAGATTTAACAGACCATCTAATCATTTTGGGGTGTGTGTGTGAGGGGGTTGGAGATGAGAGGCTATGTCCTTGATCTAACCACTTTTCCCTGTGTCTATTGATGTTATCCTGGCCTAAGCTACTGTCTTTCACTGAGTCTGTTGATAAAGTTTCTACCTTTCCTTTTTGAGACAGAGTCTTCCTGTGTTTTCTGGCTAGTCTCAAACTTGTGATCTTTCTTTCTTATTCTCCCCAAAGCATGCATGATAGGCATGTAGTACCATGCCTACCTACTTCTCATAGCTAAAAAACAAATCTCTTATATATCCTCTACCCCTGTAGCAATTTCAGCATTCTTAGGATTCTAGAATATATATATATATATTTGAATGTTTTTCATGCAAGGTTGGTTGAATCCCTGGATGCAGATTCTACCTGGGGTCAAATGTAATGATGACACAGTATCCATGAATTTTTCAGGAACATGTTGTATAGAGGAATGCTTTCAATATATACTAGCATGTTCTGTGAATTGTAATTTGACAACGGCACTGAAGACTTATCTATTCTGCTATCTTTATTATTCTATGCTGTATGTTCAGGTATTATATTTCCCCCAATGACTATTTTGCCCCATGGTACAAAATTAGGTTTCTGGAAGAATTACTTTTATTCAAGTAACATAATAGATGGAGTGGGAATTGCTCTGATGACAACAATAGATGCTTTGTGATGCTGCTCCGCTCTTTATTTTCATTTTGTATATTTTTTAGGAAGGGGTTAATTCTTAAGCCTTTTGCAGTTATTTGTCCCAAAACTTCACAGTGCTTTGGAGCATGTTACCCTAACTGCCAAAGTTCTTTTAATCTCTGCCACCAGCTCAGGAAATCATCAGGGGCAGTAGCAGTGGTTAGAGAGGTCTCCGGACTAGGTGTGGTATTTGCTTGTACTGGGGGAGTGGATGGAGGAGGAGTGGATGGAAGAGGAGTGGGTGGAGGAGGCGTTGGTGGAGGAGGAGTGGGTGGAAGAGGAGTGAAAGGAGGAGTGGGTAGAGGAGGAGTGAGAGGAGGAGTGGATGGAGGAGGAGTGAGAGAAGGAGTGGGTGGAGGTCTGTGTTGTGGAGGTCTTGGTATGAAAGGTGGATATGGACGGAAGGGTGGAGGTGGCCATGGTCCAACAAATCCAGGAACAAAGGGAGGAGGGGGTGGTCTAGGATAAAATGGATGAGGGTATGGTCCAACAAATCCTGGACCAAAGGGACCAAAAGGAGGAGGCGGTGGTCTTCTAGGATCATATCTTCCTCTGTGGCCCCTGTGACACTCACCAGACTGTGGGAGAAAGGGAATAAACAATTATAAACTTGATATTTCAGACAGTTATCAGTGCATACAGTGTTTGGGGTGAGTTGAATTTTAAGATGGCCCCTAATAGTCCCATTCTCCGAAGACATTTGCTGGCCTGATTTTATCACTTATGTTCTTTAGTTCTATCATGCTGGAGGCAAAAAGACACTATATATTTCATATTATACCAAATGGTCTATTAACTTTTAATAAAGGTTCTCTGTATTGGATACAAACATATGGCAATATGGCCACATTAGATCAGAGTGGACTCTGTCTCATGGCCAGCAAGAAAGCAGAGAATCATCTCATGGCCATTTTCTAGTGTCCTGTTCTGTATCCATTATAACCATGGTTAAAGTGCACATATTTAAGACTTAGAGGTTAGGATCTAAGAGAGAATAAATGGCGTAGGTTTTACTGAGCATGGGTTAGTGCATTTTTGAACTTTTCTAGTTCCATTTATTTTTCTGAAATTTTCATATTTTATTTTCTTTTAAAGTTGGAAAATAAGTTTTAAGGGAGAATATTGGGAATGTGATAGAATAAAGAATAAGGAATAATACTGAGTACAAAAGGGTCCAGTGGGGGAAAGTGAGAACAGGAACAGGGGTAGAGGAGAAATCCAACTAAATATGAAAATTTTCATATGAAAATATGAAAGTGTGTGTTCTTTGTCCCACCCTGCTGATTCTAAGTCAAACTTGCTTGGAGCTGATGGTTTGCTAGGATACAGATTCATGCACTTATATGTTGAGATCTTTATTTAGTTTTTTCATCTGACACATTGTGCTCACTAATTCTAAATTTTAGGCATGAGTTAAAAAACTATCCCCTCAAGTTCAATTTTATGAACAATGGCAGAAAATGCCATAGGCAATGTATAGAGATTTATGGTCTTTGGTATTGCCTTGTAATTCTCAAGTTTCTTCGGTCTGCCCCCTCCAGTTTAATAGAGGCTTACACTATTTCATGTTGACACTGACTTTTTTCTCACAGTTTTTTACCTCATCCTGAGCCCCCATATTCACTTGCACATGCAGTACATCTTCCTTTACCAAGAGATTTATTGCATCAGGTAAAAATGAACTTCCTACACAGTCTACACTCTGTAGCCTATAAAGTCACTAATGATGACAGAGAACAACTTTTTTGTTGTTTCCTTGGGTACATGGTCTGTTTTTCTTTTACTTACTGTAACTTTGTCACTTCTTTAACTAGCATGCTTCATTTTGAAAATGACTATCACCTATTTCCATTCACCTAACACCACCTCACAGCTTAGTGCCTGTCTCCTGAAGCCGTTGTATCCAGTTCTCAACATCTCTCATCCCTTCTGTTTCTTTATTTGTATCATTATAATGACTTTCTCATTTGAACTAATAATTCTTTTTTTCTCCTTTTTTATTTCTCCCTTAAGTAAACTGTGCAGAAGTTAAAGACATTATACAGAAAATGAACATCACCTTGTATTATTCCCTACTGCAAAGCATGTGCCAAAGAATTTACACTGCAGGAAGCAAAGACCCACAGCTAAGCACAGAGCCTTCATCTAGTAACTGATGGATGAAAGCAGAAGCAGACACTCACAGATAAACACTGAGCTGAACTCCTGGAATCCAGTTGCAGAGAGGGAGGAATGTTGAGCAAAGGGGTCAAGACCAGGCTGGAGAAACCCACAAAGACAGCTGACCTGAGCAAGGGGAAGCTCATGAACCCCAGTCTGTTTGCTGGGAAACCAGAATAGGACTGACCCAGACTCCCTGAATGTGGGTGTCAGTTAGGAGGACTGGGCAGTCTATACGGCCTCTGGTAGTGGAACAACATTTATCTGTAGTGTATGAATGGGCATTGGGAGCCCATTCCACATAGAGGGATACTCTCTCAGCCTAGACACAATGGAGAGGGCCTAGGCCCTGCTGCAAATGATATGAAAGACTTTGAAGATCCCCCATGGAAGGCCTCACTCCTTCTATGGAGCAGAAGAAGGATGGGATAGAAGTTGGTAGGGGGCAGGGGAGGATGGGAGGGAGTGGGAACTGGGATTGACATATAAAATAAGATTGTCTCTAATTTAAATAAAAAGAATTTACATTGTTGACTTTTACTGTTCCCTCTTTACATCACTGCAATTCCATACTAATGGCATTCAGATTTGCTAAATTCACTCCTTTTGTCCCCTCATGTTCTGTTTAACTCCTGCCCCTGACATGCCAACATAACTCTTTTATCGATATTATTAGTGAAATATAATATATTGAGACATGTTTATGGGATCATTGCCCACTCTGACTTTTGCAGTTAGTTGAATAATGGCAGACATTGGATACATGGGGTCCACTTCACAGGCATCTGATGACCCTGGGAGCAAGCTCAGGATTTCACTTTTCATTGCCAAACAATAACTTCTAAGTGTGGGGAAATACTTCACATTATTTTTATAGTTGATGCGAATAAAGAACTGGCTGAAATTCCCCATGTTTCCTCAAGACATCCTGATATTTATCTGAAGATTATGTAGTGAGCAACTTTCTTGGACATATCTATTATTGTCTTAATGTTTTAATCCACTCCCAGGAACAATTATCTCCACTTGTGGTTTAAATTAGTAGATTTAAAAATGATGAAAAGATTGTCCTAGGATGAAAAACTATCCTGTTAACAGATTTGTAGTTGGAGATAATCTCTTTCATTATTGGTTCAAGAACAATATACCTAAAACATAGATCCCTTGGATATTAGCTTATTGTAGATTCTGGTTAATAATAAACTCTTTGTCACATATCTTTGAGGTTTAAATGAGATAATATATAGAAACAACTGAAAATTACATATAATAAATATAGGAGATGATTGGCAATTTCTCTGCTCTAATGAAAAATAAAACCTTCTCAATTAAGGCAGCAATTTTTAATCATCTTGAGTCTTATGTAACATGTAACTAACTCATAGAAAGACTTACTCAATATATACTATGGCATTGAACTGCTTGTAGGATTAGAGTGCTCACCAAATTTATTTTTATAAATAAATGATTGTTTAGATAATCCAAACACAAACATTACCTTTTAAAATAATAACTCATTTTCCTCTTGTATTCTAAAAACACAAATATGTTGAAGGCTAGTTTTAAGAGCAGGGCAGGAAGAGCTACCTGTGCAGTTGCTTGAGTATAGGAACACATGGGATTTATCTATGTAATAAGTCTGTATATGTTTATAGATCTGAGCACCCAATATGTGATTACTAAACTATACCCAAATTTCTAAATGTAATTTAAAGTAATACTAGTAATATTCAGCTCCCACATATTAGGAAAGGCAGACAAATAATGTTTAAATGTCTGAAGTAAAAGATAACAAGGGAATATGAAGATGCATGTTAGGAATTAGTGATACTTACCAGGAAACATCCGCCAAGAACCCAAAGGCCCAAGAGCAAATACAAGGGTTTCATCTTTTGGTAGCTCCTGAAAGTAGCACAGTGTCTATTAACATTCCTTTTAAAAATGAAATGACATTTTTTTGTGGCTTGTCTCAACACTTAGTGTATATGTAGTGCAGTGTATCTTAAAATAATTTTCCTACCCTTACTTTAGACTCAGTATTAGTGGGGTATGATGGTCAGCTCATAACCTTTGACTGTATAAAATGACGGAGCTAGTTTTCACATTTGACTTGTAAACTGGTGCTGGAGAGAATGCCAGATGTTTGTCCATGAAGACTCTGAGCAACAGAAGCTTTCCGAAGTAAAGCTTTGGTTTAGCAGTCAATATCTCAAAATGGACATTTTTCAACTGCACTCTTATTTTTCTTTAAAACAGCCATTTAATATCAATAAAATTTGTAAACCTCATGTTTGAGATATTACTTTAACCCAGCCATATTTAATTTCTTATTTCACCTAGTTGATAAGGAAGATGCCTTCCTGTTAGATACAACCAAACATCAAAGAATCACTTTATATACAGACTAGTTTTAACACTATACTAAGTCATCTTAGTCCTTAATGAATATTCTCAAATCTGCTTTCTAATGTCCATCTATGTTCTGTCAATAACAAGGACAGAAGAAAACAACATTCTTTAGCTCTATTTTCTTCTCAGTGTCTAAAGTTTGGGATCCTTTTCTGGAGCCAGATTTCCCGAGTTCTCCCTTCATATCACTGTGCCCACAGTCAGCTCTGTTAATAGTGTACATGTGGCAGCTGAACAGTGCAAACCTTGGAAGGATCTTATGAACAAATTTTCATTAGATACTATGAGTATATGTGACCTGTAAATTTTTCCTAAGATATAGTTCATGTGAAGCTTTTAAAAACAACAAAATTAGTTGTATGTAAATATATGTGTTAGAAATCTTTTTTAGAGTCCATTTTAGAGTAGCTCATCATTATGAATGGTAAGGGATCATTGAGGTTCAAGGAGGAGATAGGAAATTGTGGACTGTGGTGGGCTCACTTTCTCAGGTGATCAACATAAATAATTTTCTGTTACTTGCAAAAATTTTCAAAATGTGATGTATTTTATGACTTACAGTTTTTTGTACGTACTTATTCTCTCAGTGATGAATAAAAAATGTTCTATCAATATCCCATTAAAATGCTACCTCTGTAGTCAGGTAAAATTTAATGTCAAGTTAAAGGGCTTCTTATTTCCAGGTGCCTACCTTGGAGAAGCTTCTTCTTAGTTGATTAGTCTGCTGGCCAGGAGGACACTGCTCAGTTATTCCTGAGTGGTGGAAAAGAAAGGATAAAGACCAGACCTCTCAGTTCTTATATATGCTGTAGTATAATTTCATTGGCAATAAATGAAACACAAGTAGGAAGATAAAGTAATGTCTTGGTTGATGCTTTAAGACAGGAAGCATTGTTGCCAATTTGGCAGTGTGTTTTTTGCGTTCTTTTCATTTCCAAATCCACCCAGTTTCTCAGTGTGTAAGGCTTCCTCAGGAATATGTACAGTGAGTCAAAGTGTATTTTTGTTTCAGCACAAAAAAGTAAGGTCTGTGGTGCATGCTGTCTATTTTAAGAAAAATAAATTAATTGTTTATTCTGATTATTTTTATAGATCATCTTTTATTATGTATTTGTCTCCTTATATTCCATTTCACCTTAAAAATAAATGTTATATAGGGGTATCAATATTTAAAAAAAATTAAATTCTCATGTGATCTTGAGAGACTATTTAGGACAAAATATGGATGAGAATTAAAAATCAATATTGAATAGATCTTTCTCAATAGCACACACATACATATTCACAGGGTACCATGCTAAGGACATCCAGACTTTCTAAAATAAATGAATTAACTGTTTTGATGATCTAGATTTAAAGTTTAAGTTTTAATCTGAAATATAAAGTTTTATCATAATTTTAATTTGCAAATTTCTACAGATCTAGCTTCATGCATTATTTCTCACATTTAAAGAACACTGACTTAGTAGAGCGATTTTTGTTAAGTGCTAGTGAATGGATCCAGAGCATTGTATTTCCCCCTGGACTTAATGCTTTTTATTTGTTTATTGTCATATGTTTCTTTTTTAAATTTGGGACAGTGTGTCATTAAGATCCTGTGGCTGATTATCCATAGTCTAGGTGGTCCTTGAACTAACAATGTCTTCTGAGTGGCCATGATTGCAGGTTTGTTCCTCCAAAACAAGCTGAGCAAATGATTTTTAAAGGATTGAAAACTCTCTCTCTCTCTCTCTCTCTCTCTCTCTCTCTCTCTCTCTCTCTCTCTCTCTCTCTCTCTCTCTCTCTCTCTCTCTCTCTCTCTGCCTCTGTCTCCAGAAAACAACAACAACAATAACAAAACAACCAACATGTCAACTAAGAAACCAAACAAAACCCCCAGGTATTTGGTTTGGGATTTTTACTTAAGTCCTGGAAATAGCAGGAAATACAATTCCACTGGTGAGAGAGAAGATCATAGATATCTCATGTAGTTTCTTAAATTTTATATTTTATTTCTCTTGCATATTGTTATGATTAGATACTTAAATTCTTTTGCTCTATTTTCCCTCTTCCTTCAGCTCCTTCTAGATCCTCCTTTCATCCCTAGACCTTAAACTTCATGTCGTTTCTCTTTCTCTAAAGCAAGCAACCAAACAAAACAACAAAATTAAGACAACCCCCAAAAAACCCAAACTGAAATATGATCAAAATAAGCAAGCACAAGATCCATCAGTCAAAAAAATAATAAAACCCTAAACAAAACTAGATGAGAGAAAATGTCTACAAAATAACACTAGGTTTTGTGTTGTCAAGCTACTTCTGGTGATTGGAACTGCCCTGAAGTGTGGCTCGTGCACCCAGTGACACACCCTTAGAGAAACTAATTTTTCTCTTTCCAACAGGTATTAATTGCAGAGAGCTTCTTCATTAGTGTTGGGAGCTCATTTCTACTTCCCCCTCCCAATGCATGAACACCACCCAGGTTTAACCCATGTAAGCCTTGCATGTGTTGTCTTGAGTTCATGTGTGTGTCAGGCCTGTTGTATTGGAGTCACCAATCCCCTCTGACCCTTGCAGTCTCTTCTGTATGGATCCCTGAGCCTTGATGGGAGTGCTCTGATGAAGACATTCCACTCAGGACTGAATACTCCAAAGTCTCTCCTTCTTTGTACACTGTCCAGTTGTGGGCCTCTGTTTGAGTTTAAATCTATTGCAAGATGAAGCTGCTCTGATGAGGTATGAGTGAGGCACTCATCTATTGGTACACCAGTATGCCGTTAGCAGTCTTCTTATTGCTATGCTCCTTTATCAAAAGTAGATTTTCCCTAAAACCATGGCCATCTAATCTCAGGTTCTTGACCACTTTAGCAGTGTCAGATATGGGTTCAGTTTAATGGAGTGGGCCTTACGTCCAATCAGAAAGTAGCTAGTTACTCCCATAATATTTGTGCTCAATGGCACCAATATATCTTGCAAATAAGTCTCTGTTATATGTCCCTGTGTTAGTAGCTGGGAGATACTGATAGTTACATTTCTTTCTAGCAGTACACAAAATATCTTCCAGTATCCCGAATACTAGTCAGTATGGGTGAAGCTTCTAATAAGCCACAAGCTTGACTTTTGTTTTTGATGATATAATTAAATGTTTTCTTAAGCAATAGGGCCTTATTGTCAGGTTGTGGAGAGTAACCAGTAGCCTTGAAAATACCCTGTGATGTTTAGGAGTCTCAATAAGGCTCCAACAAGTTTTAACCCAGTATCGGCACTGGAGGTTTTACTTGATGGCACAATATCTCTAGGTGGGCATTGTCTCTTCTATTATTTGTTGACTCCATTTATATTGCTTTCATATGTGTATTCATTTTAGGAAGCTTCTATACTTGTAGGTTTCCATATGGGTTTTAAATGCTTTCATTAATCATTCCTTCCCACATTTTCTCTTTTCTCCTTCTCTTCCATCCCGTTTCCTATTTAATTCTATTAGTCCAGGTCTCCTTTGTCTCTCTATAACAATACATTTTATTTCCTCTTCTTTTGGAGATCCTCCCACACCCCTTGTTTAAATTCTTTTAAAGGCCCTTATACAGAAAATATTAAAGGAAGAACTACAAGTTGTGTTTAGAAGCTTATGTGATATTTTTCATTATTGACTTGAGGAATTTAAATGAAAATTTGATGACGTGAAGCTTTTAATTTTGGGGGGATTTAGCAGAAGTATTTTTACTTAAAAATTGAATGAAAAGTACAGCTTTGTAGTTTTGGTTAATTCATGTCTTATTGTCTTTTCACTTCAATGTTGGAACCCTTACATGTCTCCTTTCAAATTGATATAAGTGGCATACATCCAGTAGCCACTAAATTATACTATCTTACATAAACAAAGTGAATTTACAGTCAGTAAAATATTATTTTTCTTTAAAACCTGGGGTTGACATGTATTAACTGGGTTGTAGGTGTCTTATGTGACATGTTTCCCCATCTCACTGTGCCTGAATCTCTTCTTTTCAAAAGTATGTCACTGAATTTATCTCCTCTATGTGGTCTTAATTTTCTTTTCTTCTTCTTCTTCTTCTTCTTCTTCTTCTTCTTCTTCTTCTTCTTCTTCTTCTTCTTCTTCTTCTTCTTCTTCTTCTTGTTCTTCTCCTCCTCCTCCTCCTCTTCCTCCTCCTCCTCCTCCTCCTCCTCCTCCTCCTCCTCCTCCTCCTCCTCCTCCTCCTCCTTCTTCTTGGGGGGCAGTGAACCTCAGAACTTTGTTGTACAGGACAGAGGACCACACTTCTGCCTGCCCACCCTCAAACTTTTAAATTGTTATTGCTCTGAGATCCCTGGTGACCCCCTTCATAATCTACATTGGAGTTTAAAGAGAGAATAACCACAAAAGCTCAAAGTTTCCTTTCTTAAACATGGGCAGTATTATTTACAGTTTACCTTTACACAGAAGGTGAAAACCACACTGGAATTTATCACTAAGTTAACTTAATATTGCCTTCTTAAATGTCTTTGCTACACATTTTTACTATTCTGGCGACTTCTTGTCCTTAATTTCGTGGTGTATACAATGTCTCCATCCTTCCTTGGAACTTTTGTATTCTTCTTGGCACCCCGAGTTACTCTCGGTTTACGTTCTCTGTCCAAAGTGGATCCAGTTTTTCTGGATCTCAAACACCTGACATCTGAATTTCCAGAGAAGCCTTTCTCTTTCTGAGTCTTTACCAAGAATTTTACACCGTCTCACTTGTTTTCTCTTCTGCTGCATGAGGCTGTGGAATCTCACTCTATCCTCCAGATCTCAACCATGATTTTTTTCCCCCACTGACTTTGCCCCTAAATGTAGACTTCTTGGCTCCATCATCTGTGTTCTGCAACTCTGTTTCCTGGGAGTGGTCTTAATTTTCTTCTTTCATTCAGCATGTATGGGCTATGTAGTGGGTGTAAAGTGCAGAGTAGTTGTAGTTACATCAAATGTGAATCCTTACAGATGGAAAATTATTTGGGATTTGCAGATTTTGTATAAACAAGTACAATTCGATGTCAGTTATAAATGACCTATTTCAATGTTTGTGTTGTTGGATCATCAGTGCCTTTCAAAATACTCTAGCAATGTAATAAAGTATAAAAGTTTTCAAATCTTTATCTTATCTGTCACTGAGCAGCCACAAGTCTAATGCCATTGAAGATGATTCTTTGCCAGAATTAACACCGAAATCATCTTTCCTTTGACAGTTTGGTCTGTTGTAGGATCAATACCTCATTCTCTTTTGATGTTCCCAGAGTTATTAGCCAAGTCTTTTTAAATCAGGTGTGATGTACATTGGAATGGATCATTGCTTCTAAAGAAAAGAAAATTAACTATGTCAAGACCGATGATTTCTGATAGAACTGTAGTCCAAAAGTATTAGAAGCAGCACAAACAACAGAAGCACATGTTCACCAAGACCCAAGGGTCACTCAAGCTAATCTTTAGTTAATTCATGACTTTCAAAGATTGAACCAATATTTTTTAAAAGAACACTTTCATAGGGCTGGTATCTCTTGCCAAAAGAAATGCAAGGGACAGTAGAATCGTATTATTGCTAGGTCAGAGACATATGTAGTAGGTGGGAATATTTTCTCAATGTACTTAAATTAGCAAACTTAAACAAGCAATACATTACCATTTGATATTTTATATCTGTTGACTTATGGTATGATACTTATTTCTGTTGAAATGCAGAAGCAAAAAATTATTATTTCTGATTAGGAAATTATACAAATGTGATTATTGTAGGTTGCTCATAAGAATTAATTATTTCCCAAAATATTTATTATGCTTTAGAGGTTATAAAATGCTTTAAAAATTCTGTGGAAGGATTGAAGGATTCCAGTGACTGGCTTTCAAGGTCTGGCACTATAAGATGTGGATAATGATAGAGCTTGCAGATTGCAGACAACCTACATCTCTCGCTACTGAAACAGAGATGCTGCAGATGTCCACATTGAAAAGTTCAAACCATTTTGCAAATTAGCTACAAATTTAGCCTGTAATTTCCAAGGGGTCAAAGTTAAGAGGACAAGGAAAGAAGAAAAAAATCCATATTATCAACAAAGCATGATCATAGTAATTGCTTTGAGAACTATCTTTCCTTCCTTTGGAAAGCTAAAGTTGTATGCTGTTTTCAGTGGCAATGGGTAAATTTTTTAGAAGAAGCATTTGTTTCTGGCAATAATTGGTATTTTAGCAGTTTGATGAACTACAAAGGCAAAAAATGAAAAACTGTAACCGTTGGTAAGCTTGTGTTTGAATTAACAAATTATAAAATCCAAGATACATAGGAGAAGAAGTTGTATGAATCTTGGTAGACAGTGTTTAAGGAATTATGTATCTTCTGTTTGAAGACTTGCTATATTGATAATACCTAGGTAATATGTCTGTAAGTGTAAGAATGCTGGGTATGCATTACTATTTAGAGTTTATGGATGGATGTTGAGTTTATATATGTGTTGAAAATGTGTACAAGTTGTTAGAAAAGTGGAAGGAATTAAAGATCATTTAAGGTGAAGAGAAGAAGGAAGATATATAAATAGGTTTTATTAGTCTATGATGTTTCCTAGAGTAATGGTGGCACTTAAGATAATATCAGCATTTTTTTCATAGTGTTAGTAGTAATCAACCAGTAATGTCAACAAACTATAGGAGGAAAAGTAACTAAATGTCAATGATTTTATTTTAGTAAGAGGTCTTTAGTAGAATAGAAGAGGAATGACCTCTATTTAATTAGCTTTGGCATAGTAATACCAGTCTTCAGTAACTAACAAAAGCAAATAGTTATTGTTGTCTCTGTTCAAGTCTCACTATTCCAGAAGATACATGAGCAAATGTTCACTCACCTGGATAGTAAACTATTGATAGAACAAAATAAGAATACCACCAAAGTGTAATTTGGTTTACCAACAAGAATTATTGGGGTTACTTACAGGGATATTGATGAGAAGATACTTATAGGAGCAGAAATGACTCAAAGACAGCTGTATCACCAAAGCCCACCCACCATGGGTGGTAGCTCATGAAAACTGGAAACCTGGAGCATACTGCACAACCCACAGGCAGCTCAGTATGTTGGAGAATGCTCTTTACAAGTAGATCAGCTGCTCTGAACATTTTCTAGGCTTCTCAGCTTGTTTGTGCATATCTCATCAGTCCATTCAGTGTATATATAGTAGGAAATGGAAGGATGTAGTGAATTTGGTCATTATCTATGACTTCCTGAGGTTTTTGAGTTGTTTGCTCCCTGAACTGAAAGGGGTTTCTTGTAGGATGTAATGTTTCATCTCCCTTTAGAACAACCTGATGTTTCACCTCCTTTCTAACATCTTGGGTCTTAATAAACTACCTTCCAAGATAGATTTTAATCTTGAAGGAAACTACTACTTAACAGTTATTCTCATATCATGTGCTACCAACGTTAGCTTGTTTCATCTACTTGACAGTGTCTTTTCTTCCCAGTATCTATTGGAATATGAAACTCTTGTAGCATAAAGGAAAATAAAATGTAGGAATTAAGGAATCTTACATATTATATTTCACTAATCACATGGTTGGTAAGTTAGTCACATCTCCAAGGCTGACAGCAACATGAAGAAAGACATTTTCCCAGAGATAGTTATGTGAGTTATATTCAATAGGTATATAAGAGTTATGATGGATACTCCCTTAGCCTAGAGGCAGGAGGGAGGGCCCAAACCCTACTCCAAATGACTTGATAGATTTTGATGATCCTTCCTGGAAGGTATAGCCCTCCCTAGGAGTGGGGGGTGGTATGGGAGGGAGAGGGAACTGGGATCAATAAGGAAAATAAGTATATATATATATATATATTATGTACATGTATGTATACATATACATATATAAATAAAAGAAAAGAGTTATGCTTTATAAGGAACATGGGAGTGTATAATTGGACTTTCTATCACAGGCAAGTCACTACAGCCAAGAGGACACTCATCGTCATTCCCTTTGAATAAGGGTTAAAGAGCAGTCAGCAGCTTTCACTTCAGAGGACTCTATTTTTTTCCAACCTCTGCAATTTCAGCCTCCTTCCACCCAGCAAAACAAAACTTAAAAGAAAAACTAAACTAACCAAACAACCAAACAAAAGGATTGTGTCATCTCTTGTAGATACAACAGGCTCTAGGCGATGACCTCAGCCATACCTTGAAGTTATATAGACAAGACATATAGTACTTGATGTGTTATTCAAACATGTAGAAGAGTACATGAATTTGAGTGGTAAAAAAATGAAGGTAAATTGAAGAAAATTTATGGCAAGTAGTCAGTGGTAAATTGCTTTAAATACATTGTATGAAATTCTCAAAGAATCAATAAAATATATTTTTTAAAAAAATCCCTTAAAATGTAATCATTCAAATTTCTATTTTTAGCTAGATAACATTCTTAGTTCACTTACCCTAACAAAAACTATGCTTTGATTTGATTGTCTTTTGAAATTACCAGTCTGTCTCTGTGTGTCTGTTCAGTGTATCGACCTCTTTTCTTATTCATCGACCCTTGCTTTTTATATGTATTTTCTCTTTTTTATATATACATTTAGACACCTTATTCATAGCCTTCTAGGAGAAGTTTCTTACTTCTCTTACCCATTACCCTGGTGCCTTAAAGAGTTGAAATAGGGGTGATTATAAGAGCATGAGTGGGGGGGGCATGGGCAACTTCCTGATGGCTATATCACTGCAGGAAATGTTTCTTCATTTCAACCATTAATTTCCTATAGATCTTCAGGAAGGGGTGTCATCCATGAAGCTCCTCTCTCCTCTGTGACAGGATGTGGCTATGTACAACTTTGTGCAGGTCTTTTTTTTAGGTAATCACAGTTGCTGAGAGTTGAGGAATGTCACAGCCATGTATTTTAAAACAATAAGCTATATAAAACGACTCAATAAGTCATTAATATAAGATATTATGGTTATGTGCCTCTGAGAATTTCCCCATTTGATCTCCTAATGGAAAATTATTTGCTTTTTTGGACACTATTGCTTGGACGTCTGTATTAATTTACCCATAGGCTTTTTTAAAATAAAATTATTTAGTTATTTTAAGTTGAATATCTTATTTGTATTTTTATTAATAACCTTTCAGGAAGAGTGAATGAATAATGTATTCATATTTCTATGTTTTTGGCTCTTATGAATATTTGAGTAAATTGTTTCAGAAGATCAGAGATTGGAACCTATGTTTTTGCACATGCTTTAAAGTGTTTTCCCATTGGGTACATACATAACCTTATTAACTACATATTGATTGTTCTAAAATAACTTTAGATAAGATCCACAAAACAAATAGCACAAGGTTTCGTTTACATAATTCTTGGAAAATATTATTTTGTGTGAAGAAAGAGTGTTTGAGATAGTCATACAGGGAATATATGAAGTTAACATTTCATTTCCTATAATTTTTAGGACATATGTCCTTTTAGATTATGATATGTTTGAGAGCAGAACTGCATTTGTATATCTTCATTGTGCTATATATGTGATGCTAATTTTCTATACAATCAACTCTTCACATCTGCAGATTCTGTCTCCACAGAGTTTACAGCTAAGGAGTGTACAGATTTAGACAAAGATTCTTCATGTCATTATTCTCTGCATAACAGCACAGCAATTCTCACAGTACTTACTCCTCTGTTAGGTTTAAAAAAATGATGTGACTTGAGTATGTCCTCTTTGGGGACTTGCTTTCATGGTACCACAGAGTGCTATGCAAGCTTCCAAGGGAAATCAGCAACCAACAGTCTTACCTAGCTATAATGCTATGCACCAGAGCAATGATTACCATGGCATTGTTACTCTAAGGGTACAACATTGCTACACATACATCAGTAACCAAGAGCCATCTAGTTGGACTTAAGGCCCACTCAATAAGAGGGCATTTGTGCCTGAGACTGAAAACCTAGCCAACTACCCACGGCTAGAGAAGTCAGGCTCTTGGAGGAGGACTTACAACCACCACTTTAATAAACTACAGCAATTCACAACTGCATGCTTAATATTTAGTCTTCTACCCAGAGATAAGTAAGTTATCACTCCTCATTAAAGAAATTTCTCTTTTTAACTAATTTAGAACATTACAAAACCAAACAAATCAAAATAAAAAGTACAAGATATTGTGTATTACCCGATCCCACTTGAAACATATACAGCATAACTGCTGTACCCAAGACTCTGGAATCTTTGTAGAAAAGGGGGAAGAAATATTGTAAGAGCCTGGGGAATTAGGAAGTTTTCTGTAAGGCTGGGTCTTTTAGAAATGTTAGAGATGCTACACTCATAAAGTACCATCATCATAGCTTTCTAAGCAAGATTAAGTATGACATCAATATTCATGCTAATTTCAAAGGGAGAAAGCTCATGAAGCCTCAATCCTAGACAAAGAAGCATAGACAACTAAGGAGTGCAGAGAGTGGGGATCATAGTCTTTCTCAGATAAGAAACTCCCAGCTGGAAAACCAGTAGCATAGGGTCATCTCTGAGATCATATATATATATATATATATATATATATATATATATATATATATATATATATATAATTTATATACTTAGGAATACATGTAACAACAGTTAATGAGATGATCCTTAAAGAGGTCACAAATTTCAAAGAGAGCAAGAAAGGGCATATACAAAGTGCTGGGGGAATAAAGTGAAGGGTAAAAATGAGGTGATCATAATTGCACAAAAATGAAATTTTTAAAAAGTGGTCTAGTAAGAATTCAAAATTTATGGAAACATGTATATGCTGTAGTCACTTAGCATGACACTTTTAGAGATTTGATCATCTATTGAGTTTGGTATTGTTGGCAGGTCATGGAATGAACTTTCAATTTTTCAATGAACACAAGAACAACAAATTATTTATATAGTTATATTTTACATGCATCATAATTTTACATGAAATAAACACTTAATATGTTTATATAAATCTTGATTATGTGTGCATATGTTATATGTCACCATATAACATAAATCAGAAGGTGATTTAACAGCTTCCTAGTTTCCGGTAAATACATCTGTGTGTGTAGAACCAACTGCAAGTTGACATAGCATGTTAAGGTGCAGTTCATAGTGTTGCTCTCTAGAGGAACAATGAAATGTAAATGCATGTAATCAAATTGAGTTATTGTCAGTCCATGCACAAATTGAATTATTTTCAAAACAGTGTGACAGAAGAAATGACAAGACTCCATCCACATTCACATATTTTGTTTAATCATAATTCATAAGTGGTGATTGCAATATGTCAGTATTCAGGTTTTCAAGATCTGTAAAGACAAAAATGTAAGATAAATTGTAATTTGAATGCATGAGCTCTTCTCTGATTTAAAATAGTGCATTGAAGAGTAGCATATTTGAACCTGGAACACTGCAGGTAGGCAGGAATGAATTTTAGACTGGTATGTTATTTATGGTTTATGTTCTTTTAAAAAGTCACATAAATCCTCTCAGCTTCAGTTTTCTCATTATTAAAATGTGTTCAATGATATGTGCTTCTCAATGTTGTTCTGAACAGTAAATTAGACTTAATATAAGGAACTTCATATGTTTCAAGAGTTGACATCTATCAACATAATTGAATCTTATATAATTGGGCCAAATATATCCACTCAAGTTAGAAACTCTGTACTCAGAAATAAGAGCTATATATGCTATTGTCCTACATTTTAGTGTTCCTTTGGAAGGATCTTGTTATGCAGTATCATTCTGCTTGAGTTTCCATTGGTTTTATTTTCCTGACATTTATATTCTTAATGACTAATATTTCCTAATATCTTTCACACTACTTTTTTGCCTTCTTAGAGTTCAGTAGGTGTTTACTGTCATGAAAAAACCATCCTCTTTGCTCAATGCACACGTTAAAATTTTTGATAAAGTTTGAAGTGCAAAGGAACCGATTTGCTAAGGATTTAATAAAAAGCAAGCGGGTAAGAAAAATAAGGTATATTTTAGTATTGGAACAAAAAGTCAAAACAGATGCACATGTATTGATGTTCGGTTCATTTCTTATGTGGGAACCAGTGAGGGGTGCTTTGCAGGTATGACAGAAACTGCTAGAAGCTCAACTGGACTTCTTCAACTATGAAGAGGAATAAGAACTTCTAATTCAGACAACATTTCTATAAATTGTCTTTTATTCTTTTCATTCACTGTGCCAAGAAAACTCTTGTCACACAAGCATGCACTCTCTCTCTCTCTCTCTCTCTCTCTCTCTCTCTCTCTCTCTCTCTTTCTCTCTCTCTCTCTCATACTTATGCATATGCATACACTAGTGTAGTTAGAAAGTACATTAAAACTGTTTTTACCTTGGTCTGCCACATCTTGTGCTTTGGTATATTTGCCATTTCAGATAGTGATGAAGTCTAGTTTGCTGTGGTGTTGCCAACCACTTTAGGGATGCTGACATTTGTAACACTTAGAGTGCTGTTACCTGTAGCACTTGGGATAGTGCTAAGTATAGCATTCGGAGTTTTGCTACTTGTAGCAGTTGGCGTGATATTATTTGAAGGGGATAGGGTGCTGTGACCTGCCTCTGTTGGGGTAGTAGCATTCTTGGTAGTTGAGATAACCCCAGTTGCCACAGCATTTGTGGAAGCATTTGGCTGGAAGGTGCTAAGTGGAGTGGTAGGACTGACACTTGTATTTTTGCCACCAGAAGCAGTAGAAGTAGTTGTGATGGCAACCATAGTTGGTGGAGCAGAAATGGATGGTTTGCAACGTTGGCTCTTTGGGTGGTTGGGGAGGACAAGAGCACCAAAGCGAAAAGGAGGGCCAATGGGTGGTCTAAGATATGAGCACAAGCGTGAAAGACAGGGCTTTGTGTTTCTAAAAGGGGACTGGGGTCTTCTATGAGAGATACGGCTTCTGTGTGGGGGTCTTTGGACTTGAAGAGACTGGGGACCAAGAGGATTGGAAGCATGGGGCAAGTGTTTAGCTGCTTTAGATTTTCCAGACACCTTCTGGTTCACTTGCTTCTCCACAGCTATTAGGTTTTCAGGAGATTTGGGTTTAGATAATTTAACTTTCTCTTCAGAAATGTGACTGGGCTTCAGAGAGAGAGAGAGAGAGAGAGAGAGAGAGAGAGAGAGAGAGAGAGAGAGAGAGAGAGAGAGAGAGAGAGAGAGAGAGAGAGAGAGAGAGAGAGAGAGAGAGAGAGAGAGAGAGAGAGAGAGAGAGAGAGAGAGAGAGAGAGAGAGAGAGAGAGAGAGAACAAGGAAAACAAAAATTAATAATTGTTTTGGTAAGGATAGAAGACATAAACTGAAATCAATCTTTAACCATTACTTCTAAAATTATGCAATTCTTCTAACCTGGTTCCATGAGTAATTAAAAGAATGCTATGCTCACCTAATATGGCTTTGAATTATGGTGAAATATGGGAAAGTAAATTGTTTTTCTGATGTTCTCAAATCCTAGTGTTTAGTATTGAAGTTTTCCTAGAAATTGGTCTATAAACACTTCTCTGTTGAAAGATTAATGTGTTCAATCACAGAAAGGTTTTGGATATTGTGCATCATGATTCTTTCCTGTAGAACTTAATTATTAATGCAGTGTGTTATCAAACAACTAGATACCTCAGAGATATTACATTTATCCCATTTAATTCACAAAGAAATTTCACTGTGTGTACTCTGTGAATGTATTATTTTAACAAAATTATGGGCACATTTAACTTCATTTATTCAGGATTTTAACAGGACACTAAAATATTTGCATTAGAACCTAGCCCTCATTCCTAAAATTGAGGTCAGAGGCTTATACTTGGGAATACAAATGTTATTGTCCACCTTACTATCTATGAATCATTTTTGTCTACTTAGATGCTATGCATTTCCAATAATACTAATGTCATGAAGACTGGATTGAAAGTAACGAGGGAAGGAACACAATCCTTAGGGGCTGGTACTTTGAACAGCAGAACTAATACAATGTTATGTGTGTCTCCAGAATAGAAGCTCTCATTCAGTCTTTGGGATGAACTACTAGGAGGCTGGTAACCTCATGTCTGCTTTGTTTCTCCTTTTGGTATTTGCAACCAAGATTTGTATTAATTTGTAAATATGGTAAGCAAAATAAAACAAGGTACAATCATTTAAATGAGCTATGAAAACTGCGTACTCTGTGACTGCTCTCTCCCTATTTCCAACAATTATGTAGATGTAAGCAAAGCTGATTCTAGAATTGTTGTAAGATAAGAACTAGAAATATGCCTTCCACATGTCATATAACTTTATTATCATAAACTGGGGGCCATTCTAAAGCAAAATATCTGATCATTCTTCAGAATTATGTGCTTTGAAAATTACAAGATGATGGAAAATAAAGTGAAATATAGAAGGAAATTATCAAAATTTTCATTAATTTCCTTATTGGTTTAGAATGATTATTTTATCTCTTCTAAACAGTCAGTCTGAGTTAGTAAGCCTAGCAATTACTTTCCACAGCACTAGTGGTAGGAAAGCTTTTTTTGTATCTAAGAACCTATTTATTATCTAGGAATGCAAAAAACAGAAAGGGGTGTGGCAGTATACCATACTCAATATTTGCAGGTGCAATATTTGTACACACTCAGTGCAGTTCACCTCCAATCTCCATGAATGCTATGTAAGTCAGAAATGGTGGAGCTGACACCAGAATTTGTCATTTGAAAAATCATGATGATTCTCTCCTCTTTCAGTGAATACAAGTGATTAAAACAAGAAAGCCAATTTTCATCTAGTATGTCCATAGGAATTGTTTCTTATCAATTTATAGAGATACCAGGTACATCAAAGAAACTGGTGGGTTTTGCTGTTGAAGGAAGAATATCACTTTACAGAGCCAAACATGTCTAACTATCACTGCATAACTATTCCCATAGAGAGCAACTGTAGGTAAGTAAGACTTTTGTTATGAAACATCTGGTTCCCAGACACTGATATTTGGGTTATTATCTTCTTTAATTTAATTAATTAGATTAACAATAATAAAAATTATTTCTATCTATTGATTCCTTGACATGAATGTGTTCTGACTATGATTGAAAATGTGGAAGAAAATCAGAAATATAAAACTTACTCTTGGCTTTTTTCTCCTGTATGCATCAGCAGGCTGAAAGGAGATGAAAACAAAAATTAAATTAGATCTAGTTAGCATAACATCTTGTGAAGTATATGATTGTAAATCATCTATGAGTGTATAAGTGTGTTTTCCTTAATTTGAATAGAATACACTCTTAATTTTTTAAATGTCATCTTTAAACAGGAAAGAACTTTTCCCAGTTAAAGGAGTAGACACACCATTGTATAAGAATGACATGTTTTTCTAGGACCTTTTAGTGGGAGGGCTTACTTTTCCAGTCATGTAGATGTGATGGAAGCTGCATTTAATGAGAAGTGTCTAGAGCAGCGATTCCCAACCTTTCTAACTCTGTGACCCTTTAATATACTTCTTCATGCTGTGTGACACCCAGACATGAAATCATTTTCATTGATACTTCACAACTGTAATCTTGCTACTGTTATGCATCATAAAGTAAATATTTTTGGAGATAGAGGCTTGTCAATGGGGTTGCAACCCACAGGTCGTTAACCCCTGATCTAGATTGTGTTAAAATTGGTGACCTTTGATTCTGTGTCCCATGCACTCACATTCTAATCCTGAAAGCTGTTATAGAAGGAATGTCTTCATGAATTAGATTGAAAGCAACCTGTCAGATTCTGTGAAAGAGACATCAAAAGACACTCCAAAAGAGGGTCCCTCAGAGTATGGAAAATAGACCTTGACACATTGTATCACAGGGCCACAGAGAAGATACCTTCCATGGATAAATCCTAAAACTCTTTTCTTGAAACTCAATACAATGCCTCTCACTTCAAAGAGGATAAGAGATAGTTTGTTCTGGGGACATATATGTGTGACCATAGCCATATTCCCAGATTCAAGTTACCCTTAATTATAGGTTTCCACGTGGCAAAAACTTTCATTAGATTTTTATGGCAGAAAAGAAGAAAGTTATAAATCAAGAAACTCTTTTTAAATACACCAGGAAGGCAGGCTACAGTAAATTGTGGAACTATTTCTTATGGCCTCAGATGCTATCTGATGATATTGGACTTTTATGTGGTAGTGGCTACACAAGTCTGCTAATGTGTTTCAAAACATTTTATTGCTTAGTCATAAGAATGTTATATCAGACACAGAATTTAGAAATAATCATTGTTAAGGAGGCTATAGGCAGACCAAGATATGCTGTTATTAATCTCTGGACCTGTAATGTTGCAATGTCTTCACAGTCATTAAAGTTATAAGTTAATCAATATTGCAGAAGCTTTGCTGTAAAGTGTGGTTCTTTGTAGGATTATATTTACAGCAGTAAATCTTAAATGAGGTAGTGTAAATGATCAAGGTAACACTATGTTGGCCTCATCTTGCCTAAAGCCACTTGACTTAACACTGCTTTATAGCTCCTAAATTCCCTGAGCAGTCACAGCTGCCTTGGCAGCACATTTGAGGCTTTCCAAGACCCTGACCATAGCCCAGTTGTATAACCAAAACAAATGTTACCTGGTTCCCCTGATCTATGCCCAGCAGTAATGTCATTGTATTGTTTTGCTTTGCCAGAGTCTACCCCTGAGCTTCCATGCCAAGAGTTCTTTAAGGCAAGAGACTGCTCTTTGTTGTTGTCTAATAAAGGATTCTAATCTGGCTTTATATGCATAATGATATATACATTTCTGGCCTGAACTAAAACAGTATCTTTCATCTTTAAGGTACCATAACTTGGTTAGGTAAGGGTGTTTAGGTGAATGGATCTAAATATATAGGACACCAAAAACATCTTGATGTTTGGAAGTTCTTATCACACCTAGATTTTCTTTATTTAGCTGATCCTTATGAAAAATTTTTATAGCTTAAAGCTTATTTTATAGTGTTTCTTTTAAAAACATAATTAGCTGGCTAGTTTATTTTGGGTGCATACATATACATATATATATTTATATATGTATATATATATATGCTCATGCATATGGGTAATCCAGGGAAATGGGTACATATTTCAGAGTATGCACAAGTGTTAGAGGACAGCACCCCAAGTTTGCAGCCAGGTGTCTTTCACCTTTTGTTTTGTGACAGGGTCTGAAGATTTACTATGTAGGCTGAGCCAGCTAGCAGTAGTGCTCTAGGAATTTTCACATTTCTACTTCCTTTCTTACAGCCCTGGGATTCCTGGTGTTTTACATGGGTTTTGTATTTCTAAACTTGGGACATCATGCTCATGAGGCTCTACTGATGGGTCACCTTCCTGGTCTCTTACACTTCCCCTTTTAATCATTTTTTTCTGTTCCACACATTTCTCTTTTTGAAGAACCTACTGGGACTAAATTTTATGTAGGTGTGCTATTGCAAAAGTAGATTCTGTCTTCAAACTCTAAAATTTAAAACTGAAAACAAACCTTTAGAATTCAAAAGGTCATTAATATCTGGGACAAAGGGCAAACCATTACATTCACATTTGCAGGTTGACAGAAAACCCACAGAGACGCTCAAATGAAGTGCTAAGGCAGAAGCTAAGCAGCTCTCTATTAAACAAGCTGCACGTGTACCTTGTCATGAGGAGCAGAAAAACATGTGTTCTACACTTACTGATAAGCAAGCATTTAATATTAAGATGACCACACATAGAACCAGGGCCTTCATCTTGTTGGAGAGTCCCCTAGGACAAGACAAAAGAAAAATAATGATAGGTCATTAGTGATAATGAGACAAGTAGATGTATTCTCTGCATATTATTAACCTAAGAAAAATAATTTATGCCTAAATGAAAAACCTACAGCCTATGTATACTTATAAGATGAATTTATCAAGTTGTAATAAAAATGTCAAGACTAAGAGAAATGACTGAAATTTAATTGTGTACTTAAAAAAATAACAGGGTATGAAAGAGAAAAGTTCTTCTTTTATTGTCTCAAATTCACATATAGAATTAATCTTTGCATTTATAATTTTGTAGTTACTAGAGGGTTATTTGAAAGAGGTTACTTTACACAAACTGTGTTTCTACTGAGATAGTTTTGTCTTAAAAGCCTATATTAAAGCTTTTTGGCATTCCAGACAGCAGTGTTCATCTCTACCAAAACTATTGCTGTTTAATGAAAGTAAATAAAATTCATAGGTGACAACTTCTTGAAGAATGCCTCCCTATTTTTAATTATAGAATTGCTGACCTTAAAACTTTATGGAAAACAAGGCTTGAGATTTTACAGTATTTTTACTACTTATAAACTATGTATAACCAAGGTCTAAAGGAGGCTGACTATGAAGCCTCTGAAATTTGAAACAATGACCCAAGACCACGTACCAAGTAGCTCCGTCTCCTACTTGTCCTGCTGTGTCAGCTTTCTCAGACTCTGCAATCTGGAGGCTTCAGAGAGACAATAGGAGATGCTTGCCTTATAAAGGATTCATTTTCTCTTTTGTACCTTTTATGTTGTTACACAAAATATTATTACAATTATTGTTTTACCATTTCTTCTGGGATCATCCTAACTAGTTCCCACAACACGGGGGGAGTGGTTCAGCCTTCAAAAGTCGACATTTGTTTATTTTTTTTCCCAGTGAATCTCATTATTATGTGTGCACATCAGAAAAGCTGAGGCTTGTTGATAGTAATTAAAACTCCATACATTGGTTAATTCCTTTTTTTCACTCAAGACATTTTCTTAACATTTTATTACAAAACAGTAACTAGTACAACCTCTCTACAGATCCTAGACCTAGTGAGCATTTTGATAATTAACCCTGGCGTGTACAAGGTAATGTGCTAACATGGACTGTGATGCATCAGGAAATAAATGATAGTGGTAGCCTCTTTTGTGTGCATCTTTAGTTTTTCAAGGTAAAACAATTTTTGAGAATTTTAAGTGGTTATAAAATTATCTCAACTTTAAATTTATTGGTATTCCAGGACATTGGCTTCCTCCCTTGACAGAAACTAAGAAAAAAAATGATAGCGGCCATGTCAACACCCTCTTCACTATTTGATTCATAATGATCCCTTATAATAGGTTTTTATATCTTGCTCACAAACATGTGCTAAGTATTGAATAATACAAAATGTGAGCCTTTGATAGTGTGACATTTGCTCTGATGTCAGTAAACTTTGATTCACAGCAATGTCAAACATCAGTAGAAACATTTTCTTGGAAGGTCTATTGATGGATAATCAGATTTGCAATGCTGTTTTGTTCAAGGACGACATATCCACTAGGCATCAGTTCATACTGTAAAGAATTATAGAGAAGGAACACCATGGTGTTTATCTGAAGGGTTAGTTGGAGGTCACTAGACATAGTGTCTCCTTGACTGCTGGGCTTTACAATTTATGCATAGATTCCAAACACTTCTTAAAGCACAGGTCATTAGGATGAGGACAAGCTGGTGCCAAACTGAGAGGAGATCCATATCTGTAGGAATCTGTATAGATATTTTGCAACATGAAGTGACTGAGACTTGGGAAAATATGTGACTAGATAGTTTCGGGATCTAGCCTTTGAACATACTGCTGGTGTCCACAGCTCTTTCTCTTGCACCAAGATATTTTAAGTATGTTTACATTGTTGAGAAAATTATTAATTTTTGTAGTGTATAAACTGCAGACTCTCCATTATTTTCAGGTAATCAATACATTAATTCCAGTAGCCATATATGACATTTTAACTGTATTTATATACAATGTGGGGTTAATTTTATGTGTCAAGTTGCCTGTTTTTCTAAATACTAGCCTATCTGTTGCTATCATGCCTTAAAAAAGATATGTCATTTACAGAAATGTATGTGATATAATCAAATTACATTATAATCAAATTATATTATGTTACTTACTTAATCTTGGGGTTAAGAAAAAGCTATAGGAATGAGGGCAGATTGGTCCTATGGGTTCCTAGGGTTTTTAAAATGTGAAGATATTATGACCAAAACTTTAAATTTACTGGGTATGAGGAAATGAGAGACAGGAGACCTCCCATATACTTTTCCTTCTCTCAAATTCATGGTCTCTTTTTTCCATTAATTATTATTACATGCCTACATTCAAATACAACCTGCTTAGTCTTTATGTTACTTGTATGTGTGTTTACAGAAATGATCATTTGGTATTGAAAACCAACTGGTGGAAGATTATTTCTCCTGCTCTCAGAATTTCTTAGTTGCTTGCAGTTCTTTGTAAAGGGTTGTGTAGGGTTGATGCCATGTGGTGGGTGAGTGTTTTCTGTCCACTTTGGTATGCCTTACTGTTGTCCTTGTTCAACTCATGCTTTGGCAGTCATGTTTGTGAAAATTTTTTGGCATTTCTCTTTGGGAAGTACTTATGTAACAAGGGTAATAGTCTTTTCATTGCCAAGTATAATGCAATTATTTTCTGGTTATTTTGTTTTCAATTATTATTATATCATATATAATTGTGACTATTTCTTGTTATATATGTCAATCTTTTGTCTTCTGTTATATGTTTAGATGAATTTATCATCCTTATTTACAAAAATATTTTTTTAAGTTTTAGAGTATAGTTTAAATAGTATTCCAATTCATTTCCCCCCTAAGTACTTGATTGTTTGGGAGATAAACCATGATATCCATGATCAGAAGTACATTTCATCTCATATGAAATGTTTGTATAATAATGTGTTTCTGGATTTAAACACAGTACCACATTTATCCTCATCCAGAGTCTATTTAAACCTCCTCTCACATACACAATATTTGCTTTCATGTGCCTTAATTTCCAATTTTAAAAATGAAGTTGTATAGAATAAAACTATTTCTGTTTTTTTTAGCAAGCTTTTTAATATGTACTGTATGACTTTTAAGGTTCTGGAATATCAAACACATCACACACAGTAAACCAGTTGCTTCCAGAATGATTTATTGAGGAGAATCATCACAGTGACAGCAGACCCATTTGGAAAGTCTGTATCAGAAAAAAAAAAGATGAAGATTTGCGTCCTCGAATTGCTAACCAACTGCCTAAGAGGAGTACAATATTCAATGTTGAGGATCTGAAAAAAATGACAAAAATCCAGGTTATAAATTTTAACAGGAAAAATATTAAACTGATTCATGTTTATACATTATTTTTCAAATGAACACATGTAAAACTAATATTTGTTTTAGTTAGCATGAAATATGAATCAAGAAGTATTTTCCATACTATGCATGGATGTTAAGCAATTACAAGAAAGCTTTAATTCTTACATTAGTGAGGGTTTCAAATATATATTCTAATAGAAGAGAATCACATTTGTGATATTAACAAGGAAAATTTTAGAATACAAGTTTCAGAAAACTTTTTAATACTTCAGTAATTTTTACATGTACTTGATTAATGTTATAGCCTTAATTTCACTAAAGTATAATATTTAGAATTAGCCGAAATGACATGTTAAATGTAGCAGAAATGGGTTGGGTTCCTTCACCTCTTGCTCTCTTCATTTCTAGATTTAAAATCTAGTATGGAATATTTTGCATTAAGATAAGTTGTTGTATAACAAGCCACGATACCCAGGAAAGTACTGAGATCACTGGTTTTAAAATTGTCCTTAGATATATTCTGCTACATGGCCTCTATCTATAAATATCTGTATTTTCTAATACTTGCCTTCAGTGCCCACATTCTTTTTTCTTTTTTCTTTTCAAGATTTTTCTTATTGGGTAACTTCTTAGACATTAAGACTATCTTTTAATTCATTGTGTACTTCTACATGACTTCCCTTATGTTGTTGCTTCTACATCATCAGTTCATCGGGATCTTCTTTCAGCAATTTGAAGATACCTGTGTCAGTGGTAGAAGAGTCCTCCTTGTGTTTAGGGGTGTCTTCTATAGAGGTCACTGCAGGAACCTCTGTGACCTTAGTTGCAAATTCTATTGTATCATTTTCACACAGATCTTCTGTTGGTTCCTCCATGATGTCTGTGGTTTCTGAGGCAGGGACAATGAAGTCATACCTGGATTCAACGGCAGTAAGCAACACAGAATGGGTCTCTGCTTCATTCATAGTAGTCTCTTTCTCCATCCAATCATTAACTCCATCATTTGACTCCTCATCAGTAAAAGTGTCTTCTGGGTTATCTTTGGGTTTTTCAGCAGAGTTAGTGAGTTCAAAAACAGTGATGAATTTTTCCTCATCTGAGTCAATTAGTTTAGTCACAACTTTGGGGCCATCCTCTGGAACAATCAGGTCAATTTCAGTTATGTTCTCTTCTGCAACTTTGGTTATGTCTGGAGTGGTGGTGACCTCTTTTTCAGTAGAGGGTGGTATCTCAGCCTCAGAACTCAAGGAGTCAGTGACCTGGACAGTGCCATCATTAGGATCATTGGAAGTGGTTGAGGAACTAATATCAGTTTCTGTGTTTTCATCTGGAAGTGGGGCGGTGTCCTCCGAATCAGTAGTGTTGTACTGCAAGGTGCCAGAGAGCTCAGTAGTAGGTAGGACTTTGTCTCCTGTGTCAATGGTGGCTAAGATGATATCTTCTTTTGCCATATTGCTAGAAAAATCTATTAAAGAAACAGTACCAACTGGGGTTGAGATGTTTCCCATTTTCACTGGAATGAAATTTTCAGTAATTGACTCCTTCGCTTTAGAGTTTGTAGTTTCAGTTGGAGCAGTCATTTCTTTCTCTGGAGGATTTGCTGACTTCTGAGTGGGCTCAATATCATCTTCTAACTTGATTTTTTCCTTTGTAGGTGTGAGCTTGTTGGCTGTAGTAGAAAAATCACCATCTGGTGTGCATTCATTTACTGAAGTAATGTGGTCTCCTTCAGAGGTAATTGTTGTTTCTGATTTAGGAACGGTGCTGTCAGCCCCGAAGAAAATGGCTGCTTCTGTTGGTGTTTTACTGGTCTCTCTTGGTGGATGAGCATAAATTTTGGGTGATCCATTTTCAGCCATGGGGCACAGGAGCACTGAGCACACTCTCACTCTCACAGGTCTTTGCTCTGAACTTAGTGGCATCCCTGAGCAGGGGAGCAGTGATCAGTACAGTGACTAAAGCACTAGTCATCATGGGTATTGTTACATCAACTACTCAGGTTATGACAAAAGCTTGCCCCAGAAGCTGTTTCTTGGCTGAGATTAGACATTTACTAGAATAACTATTAATATTAGAGAAAAAGATGACATAGTTCTGATTATAAAATAAAAATCCACACTAAATGTTTTATTTTTAAAGGACCTAGGACTTAACACATTTGTGCTTACAGGCATGTGCCTTCTGATATGGCACTGGTGCCCTTGATACAGACACACTCATGCTTGCTAAGTACTCTGTGACTTCGTTATCAGTAATGGAAACTCTGAAGGACTGGTTTATTGGCATCTTTTTGAGATTAGTCATTTTACAAATAAGTGATTGTGTTATTTGGGAGGCAGAGCCACATTCTTCTCTGAGATTCATGGAGCTTAAATGTCCAAAGTTTAAAAGCACTTTTGGTAGAGAACTAAAAATATAGAGGACGATTATGTAGCAAGGCTTCAGACAGCGTTTTTTTCTTCTGAGAGGGACATTTTATTTTTATGTAGTCATGATTAAAAATAATAATAAATTAGTAGATTGGTAAGGCTTTTTGTATTTTCTTCATTAATGTGAAGAATGTGGGCTCACATCATCATATTATCCCCCAGTATCTTTGTTGATATAGGAATGCCCTCAGTGTCACAGATAAGGAAGTTGTAAGATAGGGATAGGTCCAGATTATTTGTTTTTAAATAGGTATCATTAATTAATAGAGAAATACATAGAATAAAGCCATTCTCTAAATTAGCTGTTGTACATGATAGGTTATTTGTGTGTTAAACAGAATTGGAACCATGAAGAAAACAGTCTTTCATGAACATGTATTCTCCAGCAAGCTATGCCAGATGAAGAGATAATTCCATCTTCAATGATGCTAAATTCAAAATATCATTTAACTTTCAAAATTATTTATGTGGTTACATCAACCCTTTTATTACTAGTATTGCTGTGAGATACAGTCACATTGATTGTTGCATTCATTTCTCTAAAGGCAAGTGCTCTCTCATTATCTCTGCTTTCCAAGCCCTTTGTTTTTGAAAGAAATACTTTACCTTGTATATAATTTGTTACAGTTCACAAAGTATATGGTGAGTTTTAAAAGTTCCCAAACAGACTATCTCCTTCAGGAAATATAATATGAAGAACTATATTTCTTTGTAGATGATTGGCATCACAGATATTACCTGATTTAAGAACAGACTTAATTACCATATTTAAATTTTTTATCTAACATGCATATCAGCCTCCACATAGTTGGAGTTTCGATTCTAACCATTTGGTACACTTTTTCTTTTCTTAGCAAGGTTTTCAGGTTACAACTACTGTCAAGTCTTATTTTGGCAGTGTTAACCAAAGCTTGCTCGGCTCATGTATATCTTTTATTTGGGTGAGTTTTGAGGTATTTTGCCAAGTGCTTATCCATTCTTCTAAGTAGTTCATGATATAAAAAAAAAGTCTTATGTGAAAAATGGAATCTGTTAGCAAAAATGGGAATATTCTTAGCTTGTAGGAAAGCACATTTATGATTTTCTGGGATAACATCTTAGAAGCTTTGCAAAGCTGACATCATAATGATGTTCATTGTTGAGAGTTCATCTGTGCAGAGAGTATCTTGAAAGCTATCTGGAGATATGGCATGTGCAATTTTCAAAGAATCAACTAGGTGACAAGCAGTATCTCAACTAGACACCAGAATTTCTTTTTAGAAATTGTTTATACATCACATTTTTGAGTTAACAATTGAAAAAATTAGTTGCTGATTTTTGTTTCCCCCACTCAAGACAAGCTCTTGCTATGTAGTCCTAGCTGTTCTGAAATTTACTAAGTAGACCATATGGAACTCACAGAAGTCCACCTGCTTCTGTGATAGGATTAAAGGTGTTTGACACTACAGCCAAGGGAATTAATAATTTTAACTGAATTGGTTATCACTCATATAGGGTCACCAAAGAAGTTACATGATCCGTGTCTTCTTCACTCAAAAAACAATTCCATCATCAGAGTCACTAGGAGACTTCTTATTATGGAATTGTCTGCTAACATTTCTGTTTTGACATCTTTCTACACAGTGGTTGGAATGTTGGGTATATGTCTTAGGATGTGCAGTTCTCAGGAATCATTGTTTCATTCTTCACCAGAAAAATGACATTTTCAGCAGTGTAGACATATATAGTAATTGTCTTTATGTGCAACTGATGAATATAATACCTTAATATGTATCTTCCTCTACACTCTAGTCAATAGACTTTCTTTCTCAGCAATGAGTTTGTAGATCAGTTTTACTTCTTGGCACTTGAAATTCAGTATTTTCTCTTTCAAGACTGGCTATATTAAATTCCTTCCCTTCTATTGTCTCTTGGATAAGATGAAGATTCTTTAGTAGGGGGTATGAATATTCTCATGGAGTTGGTTTCATGAGGAGTTCTAGTTGGGAGATATCCTAGACTATATGAAAGCTTTATAGCAGCTTTTGAGGCATGGATAGAATCTTTATTGACTGGCTTACCAGAAATAATATTTTTATTCTCAATATATTTGCTGAATCCAACATTTTATGAAAGTTTTGTTTCCATTTAGATAACTGTAAATCACTATTACATTTGCATCTATAAAGTGACATACTTCACATTTGTGTCTTCCACTGTGAAAGCTTTAGTCATATCTTATATTGTAGTAGAAGTCTTGTTCATTAGGTTAAACATAATAGAAAACTTAATGAAGTTTTTCTTTGGTTTTGACTTATGATTGCTAGAAGATAAGTACCAAACATGTCCTTGATGTCAACAGTGGAGGATATATTAAGTTTAATACTAGCAGTACTGTTGGAAGAGCTAGTGACATCAGCTTGGGAAACAGTATAGACCAAAACAGAAGCCATTTAATATTATTTGATGTATAGTATTTTTTCTCCATTGAAATAATTCTACCAATTATTAAATTTGATCTGAAAATAGGCTCTGAAGCTGCTGGGTTTTAACATTGTTGAATGATGTAAGTTTTTTTTTTCTTTAAAATTTTATGCACTTTTCATACTGACCACAGTTTTCCCTCCCTCATTTCCTATTCTTAGCCCATACCCCATCCACTCCTTCCAGTTAAGACCTCCCACTGGGAAACAACAAAGTCTGGCACATTAAGTTGAGGCAGGACCAAGCCACTACCCCGTGCATCAAGGCTGAGCAAGGAATCCCACCATAGGGAATGGGGTCCAAAAAGTCAGGGCATCATGAATCAAGGATGGATGCTGGTCCCTCTGCCAGGGGCCCCTCAAACAGACAAAGCTACACAGGGAGATCCACAATCAAGCACCAGACTGAGTTCTGGAAGTTCAGGTGAAGAGAGGGAGGAAACATTATATGAGCAAGGGAGAAATCAATTATCATTTGGGGGAAATACACAGAGACAGCTGAACCTAGCTCCTGAGAACTCAGGAACTTTAGATCAACAACTAGGGCACCTGGATGGGAATGTTGTAGGTTTTTAACTTTTTGAATATCAAGAGAATATCTCCTTCAATAATACATTAGCATTAGAATGGGAGTTTCAAGCAATCAATAGTGTATATATAAAACCCTTAAAGACATGACACTTTCTGATTATAGAAGATAGGGTCAATGTTACCTTTGTTCTAAATGAAAGAGTAGACATTTTGGCTTAATGGAAGATGCATTTCAGAAAAGAAAGAATCAATACCTGTGTTGATTAAAAATTCTGCGTTTTTATAGGAATCGGAGAAAAACAGAACTAAAAGATAAGCACTAAGCCTTGAATCATATATGATAATAAATCTGTTCCATCTTCAGTTAAAGCAGATATGTTGGAGATGGTAGTATTTGCTTCCATGGGAATAAATAACTTGTAAACAATAAGGAGCTTTGTATTTCTTAAGAAAGCTATGACTGCTTTTGGTAGCATGAATAGAAGTATCCATTGTGATTCTGTGTCTGAAAAGAAAAATAAATGGTATTTCCTGTCAAAATTTTTAGAGAGAATTACATTAACATTTTTTTGTATTTTCTTCCAAATATGTTTTATCAGAAAGAAAATAAAAGAAAACTTCCAACTTTCATTATTAGAAAGTCTGGTACCCGTACAGTCATCTATGTCATGGAAGACAGTGGCACCGTTATCAAAGTCCTTGTTTTCCTCTCCAGAAGTTACAGCTTACTAACTTTCTTTTGTTTGCATCTTTGAAGGTGTTGCTTTTGATAGATCATATAAAGCATAAGTTTTGGTATGTTGTGCATGATTTGCACTTGTGTTTTGGAAAACATCTGAATATATTTATTTTAACAAAGGTATTTTTTGAAATAATCCAAAACATAAATACTTGAAGCACATTCACAATCACTATCTGTAGCGAGATATTCACCTTGTCTGCACCTGTGGCTTAGGCCATGCCCATTGGGGCGGAGACAGGGCCGGATGGAAGCGGGGAGAAAAGGCTGGGAGAGGGTCAGGCCGCCCCTTTTGGGTGGTGAACACTGGAAGGCTTAGGATCCACTGGAACCCGCTGTGTACATCTGCCTATGTTGTGAGTTATTTCTCCCTTAATAAATTTCTGTTCGGCCTAATTGTTTATCCTGATCCTTATTAAATTGCAATAACTATCCTCCAATATAATATCAAAGTAGTATAATATATTGGGTGGGAATTTTTCAAAGAATAAATTTCATCAGTGTTCTTTGAAATGTGTGAAGAAATAAAAGGGAAGATAAATTACATCCAGGAAGTGCAATTTAAGGTCACTTTATTCTTAAGGGAAGCACACTATAAGTGGAATTAGTGTGATCAGTCTTCTTTTCAAACCTATCCAATCATGTAGCAGAAGAAGTACTCAAAAAGTAATTTCTCAGTGGGACAGAGATTATAAGATTCAGTGGAACCATCAGGAATGAAACAAAGCATTGTATAAATTTGTAGAGCTAGAGATATTTTGTAGCTATTATCATCTTCCCCAGGCAACAAAGACTGTCCTTCATAAATACTAATGTTACCTACTGTCAGAAGCAACAAAGGCTGAATATTCCATACCAAAGGAACTAGATGTTTTATGATTAGGGATTAACAGCAATTTTAGTCCTACAGATTGGATATCTTCTAAAGTTAGCAGTGCAGGGGAGGGAGGGGCAATGTTGTTATTGCTGTCCTTAGATTCCAAGACAGAGGTGTAAGGAGAAATGATGGTGGAATTTGGTGGCATTTTGGTGACATTAACCAGATTAACAGAGACCATTGGTTTTGTTTTGCCTATACCCTTCAAAGTATAGTATCTTTTATTGAAATACTGGACTCATTTTCTTATAAACTTAGGTATTGTTTCTGGTATAAAGGTATAAATGTTTGGGACATTTTCCTGTATCATTCTGTAAGCAGTATCACTAAAGAGTTCACCATAGTAGGAGTCACCATTCATGTTTGTGGCAATCATTTTTTTTTAACTTCAGTGCCACACCAAATCCATTAGATTCTGTGTGACAAGTTCCAAAAACTGAGGCGATAACTTCAAAAAAAGGAGGTCTCTTGGAAACAGTTGTGGAACTCTCGACTGGAGAAAAGTATCCAGCAGTAGTTCTTATGGCAATTTTTGCACTTCTATTCTTTTCTCATATTAATGAAATGTTCCTGAAAACCTACATTGATATTTTAAGCAAAAGATACAAATGAGAAAACATCCCCCGAGACATGGTCACTAACCATGACCTCGCTACATGAAATCCAGCACTTTTCAAATCATTCAGGTCATTCACATAAGTACAAATAGTATTGATGAAAACATTCCTAAAAATAAAACTTCATATGGTTGTACATGTGTAAATGAAAGTAGGTTTAAACATTTGGTAAAGAAAGTCTTTTGATTAAAAAAAATAGTCAGTGTAGCTCAATATTTCAAAGATTCTCAAGAGCTATGCAACATATATTAAACAATAACTGACCATAAAAAATTATTAACCTGAACTTAGAAAATAGGTGGTTAGATGTGGTCAGCTGTGAATGATTTTCTGATTTATTGTTAGTCTTGAATAAGTTGTATGTAACCTGAACTTAGAAAATAGGCAATTAGATGTGTTCAGCCTTGAATGATTTTCTGATTAATTGTTAGCCATGAATAAGTTGTATGCTACTGTGCTTAACAACGATGATGTCATTTGTTCTATCTGGGTATGCTTCAATGAACACATATTTGGGAAGCTATTTTTTAGCCTGTATAAAGAGCCTTACTTGAAGCTGAAAAATGCACTGAGATTCAAACTGCCTCTGGGTTTGTTTGTGTTTGTCACCACCAGATCCTTACCCACCTAGTAATCAAGAAAACTCATCCCAAGAAAGTCCATAACTGGCTAAGGTTGTCCATGACCTCCATGATTAAGTTGTACAAGCACAGGCTTTGAGACCACATTTTCATGATGGTAAATGGAAATCGTCTAGCAGTGGATTTAATAGTCCCTCAGAAAGGAGTAGTGTGATGTGCAACAGGGTTAGTTGAATATTGGAGTGGCCAGCCTATCTTATTTAACAATGTAATCTTCTTCCAAGCTTATAAAATAAATGTAATCTTTGATGTCTTCCATTTCAAATAGATCTTCGTCTATTGATCTCATGGTTAAAACATTCTGAACATAAGTGTCATAGTTCAGTGTTGCATCTTCATTAAAAGATGTGTCTGATTCATATCTTGGATTATAAAGTATGTTTTCAGCATCATGAGAGGCTGCAGGCATGCCTACTTTTGGTGCTGTTTTGGTAGACTCATTAGGAGGATCAGTTTTGTGTGCCATAACAGGTGCCCAAGGGAGTTTCTTCGCATTGCTTGTTGCTCGAGGAATATTGAAAGGGACATTGGAATCAACAAGTAAGGCAGTCTCTTCATCATTAATGAAGTTAATATCATCAGTGTTGGTTTCAAACGCATCTGACCCTGCAGCAGGAATACTAGCCAAAAAGTCACTTGCTAGTGGGCCTGAGCTGTCATGGTAATGAGAGGAGGCATCTGTTATGACCCCATGTTTTGCAGAGCTTGTAGAGCTAGATATCCTTTGAACCTATCATCATCTCCTCCAGGAAGCACAGACTCTCCTTCATAACTGGAGTCAGTGCCAGGAATGATAGCATTGTCTATGTTGTGTATTGCTTTCACTGTTGAGGAAGGGCGTGAAACCATATTACTTAAATCTCCAGAGTCATCAGTGAAGGAAAACCTATCCTTAGAGATGACACCAAACTCAGCCAATGGAATACTGCTGCCCTGTGTATGCGACATCCCTGACACGATATTTTCTCTCTCCTTAGTAGATGGCGACTCGACATCATTATTTATCCAATTTCTGGTAACATTTGCTGAAGTTTTATGAGGAAAAGTTGTGTTTATGGTAAGATGATTCAAGCCTGTTTGAAGTCTGGTGACTTGGCTATTTTGGCTATCAGGTTCATCAATGAGATCATTGTATTCAATGATATGTGTTGGTACAGATTGTACCTCTGAGGAATCAGGGAAGAATGTATCACTCGTGAGCACAGAGTGCTTGGTCAAGTCTTCAGGAGCGAGGTTGTTGTCTTCAGTTGTTAGTAGAAGTGGAGAGTCTCCAGACCTAGTATCTTCATCAGGTGAAAGGGCATGACTCCATTCATTGGTCTCCTCAGATAAAAGAAGAGCTGTAGCAGTTGCAGTGTTAGGTTTCCTTACATGTGATGAAGGGGGGGACTCTTTAAGGACTCTGGCTTCAAAATCTTCATAAGTTAAGGGAAACTCACTCTCTGGAAATGAAGAAAGAGTGGTGTCTTCTGATTTGTAACTCTCTGCCCTTGGAGCTTTGTTTTGATTATCCCCTGAATCTGGTGCCATTGTGGATTTGGCTTCCCAAAGGACATTGAAAGCCTTGGATGAGAGCCCTTTCATGGGGAGCTGTTTTCTTCCTGTTACTGTAGTTGATGTCAGGGTGGAACCAGTAATTTTGCTTGGGAGTCTCCTTCTTTCTTCCATAGCTTCCATTGGCTTTGACTCAGAAGTGTGGATGTCCTCAGTGTCCCCTCCTTCACTTCTGCTTATGCTGTTCCCCGTTAGAGTGAAACGATCTGAAAATTTGGCATTCTTATTAGTTAGGAAATTGGTAGTCACCAATCTCGATGGCTCAGTACGGAATGGGGCAGGCAAAGCGTGGACAAATTTACCATTATTGTTAGAGTCAGTATTTGTTCCTCGTAAGAACCACACTTTGTACTTGTGTTCAGGGTTGGGCTCTACATGACTTTCTTCTGATGGATTCTCAGTGACATGTGTTGAGGGAAAGGGATCAAGGAATCCAGTTCCTCCTGGATAGAGATCTCCTGGAATGATGGTGGGCTCTCTTATTGTAGGGCTCCTTTCTTCTTCTCCAGCATAGAATGTGTTGTCGTTTGGTAGAACTTCAAGGGTAATCTCATCAACACCAATGGTGGCGAGGTCCATATTATATGCTTTATTTTCCCCTACCTGAAACTCCATATGTGACTCTACTGAGGAGTCTTCCCCGGAAGGAAGTATACCATCTTGACTCATATCATTCTTATCTGCAGAAGCCGCATGTGTTCTACCATCTAGGATGCTATTTTGGTCTTCTATAAAGGTTACATCATCAGGTGAAGGAGCTTCATTGTCGGATAGAATAAATTTATCATCAGGTATAAAAGAGTCATCATTCAATTTTGTTGTTTTCTCTCCTATCATGAGTACTGGGTCACGTTTAGAGTTGCTGTTTTCAATAAAGCCAGTAGGAGGTAAGGCCATTTTCTTGGGTAAGTCATAGAACTTCTTGTGATATTTTGTGATCGGCTGATCAAAATTCCCAAGAGGAAGTGTATCTCTAGCTGAAACGTGTGCCAGCTTTGTTGTGCTCATTGTGGAGCCAGGATAAAATGTTTTTCTTGAATTGTCAAGTCCTTTCTGTTGAACAGAAGCAACGACAGGCATAGAAAGGAGTTTGGTAGCTTTCATTGTCTTTAACTCTTCTAAATGTACTGGAACATTATCTCCCAGGATGTAGAATTTCTCTTCCACAACGGTCTTGACATTACTGGGAAAGGTTTTAGCCTCATTGTGCGAGGTTGCTCTTTCCTCTGCTCGTGGCCTGACCCCTTTTTGTTGGCCATTGTGACTTTCAAACTCAGTATCTTTATTCATCCCTCTTTCTCTGTGGGCTGCTGTTCGGGGGGCTGAATTAGGTGACAAGGTCATGCTGTTAGTGTCATCGCTGATATCTCCATTGTCAGTGGTGTCTATGTCAACTACATTTATGATTTTCTCTGGAAAAGACATAAGGTCTTCCAGGGGAACAGGGGAGAACTGGGAGAAGGGGTTAGCCCCACTTGGCTCATCAATGACTTTCCAGGCCTGTTCAACGGAAGTCAAGTGTTCCTCTGTTGGTTGTGGTACCTCTGACACCACTGCTGTTTCAGAGAGTAAGCCATTGCCACCAAGAGGAACAGCAGGGCTAGATCTTATGTGGCTGGGGATTAACATTGACTTTATTTCTGCGGGCTGGATATCTTCTATAGTAGGCATACTTTGACCACTGCTGTTGTTGCCATCCTTAGATTCCAAGGCAGAGGTGTAAGGAGAAAAGATGGTGGGATTTGGTGCCATTTTTTTGACATTAGCCAGATTGAAAGAGGCCATTGAGTTTGCTTTGCTTATATCCTTAATAGCTTCCCCTTTCATTGGAATCCTGGACTCTCTTCTAATGAACTTAGGCATTCCTTCTGGGGCAAAAGGATATGTGTTAGGGACATTTTCTTTTATCATTATGTAAGTAGTATCACTAATGAGTTCACCATTGTTGGAATCACTGACAGTGTTTGTTGCTGTCATTTTTCTTTGATCTTCAGGATTAGGTTTTCCAAGCAGAGGTTTTAAGATCATATTTTCAGATCCAAGTTGTCCTGCTCTGAGTTTAGTAGCCCATCTGAAAGTTGTAGCGTCATTTGCATCAGGGTTAGTTGAATAATGTGCATTGTCTTCTTTAAAAATATAATCATCGTTCATGGGTACAACATAAATGTATTCTTTCATGTTTTCTTTTTCAAGTGTATCTTCTTCTGATGTCATGCTTTCTTCATTCTGGAGATTAGTGTCATAGTTCAGTGTTGCATCTTCATCAAAAGATGTGTCTGATTCATATCTTGGATTATAAAGTATGTTTTCAGCATCATGAGAGGCTGCAGGCATGCCTACTTTTGGTGCTGTTTTTGTAGACTCATTAAATGGATATGGTTTTTGTATCCCAATAGCTGCCCAGTAGAGTGTCTTTACAGGATTTCTTTCTTGATGAAGATTAAAATCGACATTGGAATCAACATATAATGTAGTCTCTTTATCTCTAAAGAAGTTGGAATGGCCACTGTAATCCCTTTCTTGTACATTTTGTTTCCTTTTCAGAGTGTTCAAATCATTAATTTTGATGATGTATTTCTTTGTTGGTGAGGCAGCAGTTATTATAGCAGAGTCTATGATAACTTCATCTTTCTCTTCATTGGTGTTGCTGTTAACTCTACTAGTGTTGATATGAAAGCTATTTCTTTCTTCCTTTCCTGCTGTTTTTCTATTATGGACCAGTCTGCCAATCCTTTTTTCATTGATGTCAGTTAGAGTTTGGTAGCCAATTCTGATATTCATAATGTCTCTATTGTCCTTTGTGGAACATAACTGTTTATTTTTCATGGTTTCCCAGGTAACATTTGGGTCCTTTCTAGCACCTATAATTAATTTAGAGTTAACATCATAGTATGCATTAAGTGGTCTATAGTAGCCTATTCTTTCAATTTGTTCCATAGAATTGCTGGATGTAGGGACTGCAACCTCACCATCTGTTTTTACATTTTTCTTAACACTTGCAATTACATCTAAACTATTAGTTTTTGGTTTGGGGGCCATTGGCTTAAAGTGTATTTTCTTTTTTGTAGGGCTAGTGACATATATGACATTTACACTTTCTTCGTCAGGAACTATAATGTCTCTGTCATTTACTGTTATTTCAGTAGTAGTTCTTACAAAATGCGGGGAAAGAGAATTTGCAGTGTTGCTATCTAGAAATCCATCCCTTTCAAATCCACCACCTTCTAATTCAAAGTGCTTTAATTTAGGAGAAGATGGGAAGACTTCTGCTTCCTGAAAAACGTCTTCCTCTGTTTCAGAATCCACCTTTGTGTAGAATATTGATTCTTCTTCACTAGACATTTCCATGTCTATCAAACTTCCGATGTATTTTCTTGGAGTAACTATACCTTTTTCTATTGGGCCTGGAGAGTTCATAAAGAAAGTACTATCTTGTTCTGCTTCCTCATGGGTAGTTGTACCAGTTCCAAGAAAAATGTTTTCATTTGATGTGACAATGGTATCCTCATCTACCAAGGCACTGAACTTTTCCCAAGAATTTTGAATGTATGTATCAGGATCAGAGGCAAAGGATGCTTCAGCTCTGCCAGTGGATGGGAAGTGTTCATGACTCTGAGGTATTTTTGAGTCTCTATCTATGTCAGGAGTATCAGACAATTCCAATTTGTACTGATAGTGGATCACTGGCACAGGTCTCCTTTTCTGAATCATTCGGAAACTAGCTGCAAAATTGGAAATAGCAGATTCATTCTGAATAGCATCAGAGGAGGGTAAAGCCTTGCTCTTTGGAGAGTCTTCCTCAGTGTGATTATATACTGTCCCATTGGCATAAGGGAAGCCAATTGAAGTCCGATTAGTGAATAAGCTGTGTAGCACATCATTACCAGAATCAGGGAAGTTATACAAGTCAGCTGGAAGCATCTCCAAGTGGTTTCCTCCTGAGGGAGATCCAGTAATCTTTGCTATCCAGTCTAAAGGTGCAGAATAGCTATTTGAGTCTTCTGTTTCTAGGGTGGATGAGGGATTACTTGCTGTATGGTTGAATAAAGGTAGATTGACAGAAAAACGCTGCTTTCTCTGACTGTGTATTTTCTGACTCCCATTAAACTAAAGGGAAAGAAGTACAATTCTTTTCTGTGACATGTCCCTTGTTAATATTTTACTAAAACAAACATTCATCAATACATAGCACCAAACCTATTAAATAAATAACACTCTGAAAGTCTTTGCTTTCATCTTAATCAATTTCTTGTTAATTAGGTTAGAAATACACAATATTAAGTACCTTCCATGGTGAAAGTAAGCAATCTATTACATTGTAAAAAAGGATACAGAGAACCTTTCAAATTGTGTATTTCCAGGCATGGTCTGTTCAACGTTGTAATTAAATAATTAATTGTGACACTAGGGGTCAAATCCATGACCTCATATGTGCTAGGCAAGACAGCTACCCCTGTTTGTAACCCTAGTCCTTTTTTTGAGTTTTAATATTTGAGCTAGATCTTCCTGAGTTGCTTGCCTAGAGTGACCTTAAATTCACTCGGTAGCCCAACCTGGCCATGAACGTGTGATCTTCTGGCCTTATCGTCCTGAGTAACTCTGGTTCAGGTATGCACCACCAGGCTTAGCTTAAGTAAGTTATTTTAACAGAAATAAACTTATATCACAAAAGGGTGAAGCCTTGCTCTTTGTAGAGTCTTCCTCAGTGGAATTGTCTACTGTCCCTTTGGCATAAGCAAAGCCAGATCATTACCAGATGGAAGGAAGTTATGCAAGTCAGCTCAAAGCATGTCTAAGTGATTTCCTTCTGAGAGAGATCCAGTAACCCTTGCTAATCCATCTAAAGCTATATTTCTATGCTATAAATAGAATATAAAAATGCAATGATGTTTTATTTACAAATTGTTGTTTCTAAAGATGACTTACAATCTAAGTTTATTTTCCCTCATCAATATTTAGTTCTTTAAAAATAGTGATTTTTTTTTTTCACACAAGAGATTTATTGGGAGGGATAAAACCAGGAGTGTGACTGTGTCTGCTAGGACAAGATACAGCAGAGAACTAAAGAAGATTGAAGGATTTATGTAGAGTGTCTTTGGGAGTGTTGGAACTTTTCAGAGTACAGCTTTTCATGGTATGAATTGGTGGGGTTTCTAGTCCTGAACATTGGCAGGAGCTAGGTTGAGAGCTTGGTGCCACTTTCCAGATAGAGTGTTCTAGGCATGGGACCTGCCAGTTGGAGGTACTCAGGGGTGGGGGTCTGGCCACTAATGTGCCTCAAGGCCCCTACATATTTTAATCCATATTTTAGAGAAAGACAGATATTGATGTTATGAGGCAGCTACATAACTTATATCTGATGGTCTCTAAAACACTAAATATCCCTGCTATTCTGGCATCTGCTCATGGAGTTAAAGTCTTACTTAAAATGTTTAATGTTTTATTTTTGAGATCAGAATATGGACATTATTTCCCTTTGCTTTGTGATCTCAATACCACCCTTTTACCTCTGCTTGTTCTCTGTACTTTCATAAAATTTTGCAGGAAACGAGATAGCATGAATAAAATCTGAAAATAGATGTTCCAGAATATATATGGGAATCTGCAGAAAGCCTCTGCACTACAAAAAGATACGGAAGAAGCTCAGTAATGCTGAGAGTGGGAGAAATATACTTCCCAATGCAGAAAACTGTTTGGTGCTAAATATAACATTTTTGTTTATATAAATTAATGCTGCAATAAAGAGTCATTACTTATGACAACATAATGATGTATGCTTGTTTTCTTATACTTTTACGGCCTCTTTTAGCTTCTTTTGCAAAATCTAATGTATATGTGTGAATATCCATGTCTATGTAAATAAAAATTAGATTCTTGATTATATGTCCTTGATGTCTTTTGTCCTTCCATCCTTGCTTCTTTTCTATCTTCCTGAATTCCTATCCACTTTCCATCTTTTACCTTTATTATACCCTCCTACACATTTTTCAGCAGAGTTCCACAGATAAGCACTGGGTCAAGCTCCCAGAGTCCAGTTGAAGAGAGGAAGGAGCCATATTATGAGCAAAGGGGTCAAGATCATGATGGGGAAACCCACAGAAACAGCTGACATTAGCTAGTGGGAACACACTGACTCTGGACTGACAGTGGGGGAGACTGCATGGGACCAAACTAGGTAAGCCCTCTGAATGTGGGTGACAGTAGTGTGTCAGAGACAGTCTGTGGGTGCCACTGGTGGTGGGACCAGGATTTATCCCTGGTGCTTGAACTGGATTTTTGGAGCCCATTCTCTTTGGAGAGATACCTTGCTGAACCTAGATATAGGGGGAGGGCCTTAGTCTGCCTGTGCCAGACATCAATGACTCCCCATGGGAAGCCTTACCCTGACTGAGGAATGAATGAGAGGTGGAATTGGGGGAAGATAGAGGGAGCAGGAGGAGGGCAGGGAGTGGGAACTGGGACTGGTATGTAAAATGAGAAAGGATTGTTTTTTCTTTTTTAAAAAAAATAAAATAGAGTTATCTTAAATATTGAAAAAAAAAAACTTACTGGAAAGTAAACCACAAAATTCAAGGTAGTCACAGCCAGAATGAAAACCTTCATCTTGTCTTACAGAAATTCCCTGCAAGGAACATACAGAATTGTTCTCTGTTAGTTGCCTATGGAGTTGCTATAGGGGGGAACTTTAAAAATACCAGAAATATGCCAGGAGGTGGTAGCACACAATTTTATTTTTACATAATGAGCTCCAGGACAGCCAGTGGTACACAGAGACACTGTTTAGAAAAACCCAAACAAACAAACAAACAAAAAAAAACAAAACAAAACTAACAAGCCCCCCAAAAAACCCAAAAAACAAAACAGAATAAAATACCCAGAAATAATTTATGTATGTTCTACTATTATTGACATAAGATATCTGTTTAACTAATAATAGGAAATACTTAGCTACTTTTGGTCCATTGTTAAAAATGAAAATATGTGAATAAAGGGCTCTCCTTGCTAACATCAACAGCTTTTAACCAGGCAGAGTAAGAAGACCTTTGTCTCTTTCCATGTCTTATAGACAAAAATAGCAAGGAGTTGGCCATGCAGCTTACAAACACCTTTTCCCCAGAATACTCCAGCAAGGACCCCACTTTAGCTCATCCCACATAAAGGGATACTTTCTCAGCCTAGATACAAGGTGGAAGGCCTAGGCTCTGCCCCAAATGATATGACAGACTTTGAAAATCCCCCATAGATGCCTCACCCTCCATGGGGAGCAGAAGGGGGATGGGATGGGCATTGTGGAGGACAGGAAAGAAGGGGAGGGTGAGGGAACTGGGATTTACATGTAAAACAAGCTTGTTTCAAATTTAAATTAAAAAAGGGAAAAATATCTTCATTTCCATGTCAATAATTTTTTATCTATTTGTTGCACTTTCTTATGTTAATGGTTGTGAGCCTAGCCTTTAACCCCTGAGTAATCCCTCCAGCCCTGTTAACACTTTCTTAAAGAAAAAGTGGATGTTTGAAGAAAGAATTCCTCTAAGAGTTCTTGTTGATTCAGGACTTACCTTATAAGGGGTCCTTTTTTCCTCTGCTGCCTACTGGCTTTAGGTTTTCATCAACTCAAGAAGATGAATCTCGACTGAGAAATCATATATCTGAGGAAAAAACCGAGGCTTTTGATCTTCCTCCTTTATTACTGGGCGGTGGGGTGAAGAGTGGGGGGTGTGGGGTCATATCTAAGAGATTGCTTCTGAGCTAATCTTAAAACCAAAGAAAGGAGAGGGAGTGTCTTCTGGCTTTCCAATTGTATTTTCAGACACAGACTGAAGCTTATTTCCAAATTTAAAGAGGCAAAGCTCATGTCTTAAAGACCATGGAGACTTTAAAATGCTAACTCCCTGGCCTCTAGTGCCACATTCCTCTTTAAAAAGTGTTGCTTTCTGTGTTCGTGAAAAAATGTAATACACTATAGTGGCGTTTTAGGAATACTACCATTTACTATTTAGATGCTTTAATAGACTCATTGTTTTCTTAAAGATAGGATTGTAATTGGTATCTGAAAAAAATACCGTTAAAGTATAAAGAAGAAATTTAAAAAATACCTTATAACAGCATATCATTTTCTCTTTTAGTATGTAAATAGCCTGCTAGTCTCAAACATCTGTTTCTTTCAGTAAACTTGATAGTAGTTGCAATCTAGTTTCTGAAACTGTTTCATACATATAATGAGCAAAAAATAGAACATTCTTATTGTGTTACTTGTTGGAACTATTTATTGATATTTGTTCTAAAACTTCCATTAAAAACCTGAATCCAAACATCTATTAAATTTCAGCTATTTTTCTTCAGGGGATGCTACAAAAGTATATCACCAGATAAGATAGTTCTTAAGCCTGAAAATTCTGGGTGGCCACATCTTTTTCCATTCTAGACATCCTAAAACGTCCATATTTGTAATTATACATTTTTTACTCATATTTATTTTCATATAACACTGTTCTAAAATCTCTTACTGATTATAACAGAAAGGTCTTATAGAAAAACAAATAAACTGAATTCTTTATCAATTTTTGGGGGAAGCTTTCTCAAATTTCCCTATGTTATACTTCTCCTTAAACTATTTTATTACACATTTGAACAGGTACCAAATCCTCACAGTTATGTTCAAGACTGGATTGTATTTTTAACCAGACTAAGTATTGGTGTACAAAGGATCTATGAACACTATAATTAACTTTAAGTCAAAAGCAATGCACCCTGAGCAGGGCAATTGTAATGCTATCACGGAGGGAACTTGAAAGTTCCATTACCATGACATCACATTGCTCTTCAAAGGAATTAAAGCAATTGTTTGGAAATCAAGTGTGCAGTAAAATGTACTTAAGGACGGAAAGCTGACTCAGTTAGAGATTACATGTACAGGTTTTTCATTTCAAGGAGGCCGATAGCCTCAGATGCAAATCCTTAGTTGGCACTAACCTGTTTTTTAAGATCTAAGACAACTAAGATTTCCGCCTATTGGTTTTAAAAATTGAATCTGGGACAATGAAAGCAAAGTTTGTATAGCAAGAAATTTTATAATGAAATTCTCTTTCTTCTTTTCTATCTCACTGTTTTAGTAGTCTAAGAAGTCTAAATCCATTGCATAAGTCATCAAGGTGAATTTTTTTTTCAGTTGATTATAATACTCAGTTTCCTGAATTTGTTTTCCCTAATGTCTATGGAGGCAACAAGCACATTTTCACCCTTTCATCGAAAGAATCATGTTGAAGCAGGAGGTATATATTAGGAAACCTAATAGGATGGTCCCTTTGAACTCAAAGTGATTTCCACCAAATGGTAGTTTAATTGTATAAAACTCTAACCTTGTCAGCAACACACATTTCACAGGTGAAAATGCCTATTGTTGGTGTGAAAAGCAGTTTTCACATAAGAGATAGTTTATTCTTGATGCAAATAGCAATGGCCACAGCCAGGAAATGCAGATTCAGGCTGCCCAAAATATCATGCTTTAACAATTCAGCAGTTTCATGATTTTTTTTAATGGCTGTAGAACAAAAGTCAAGGCACTTACATTGGTGGGAGCATCACATAGGTAGGCTTGAGAAAAGTGGGAGCATTTTTGCCAGTGTTCTCAGATGCTGTCTGGTGGATTGTTAGCTGTTAAGTTGGCAAAAGTTACGGAGATATTGATGTTGAGTTTGGGGTAGGAACAGGTGGAAATCTTAGAACCTGTATGCATCCCATATGTAATGAGATTTGAAGACATTATAACAGTCAGTCTTGCCTAAGTGTTGTAGACTCTATTGTGATTATAGGGACATTGAAAGGAGAAATTTTATTTGAGCGAGAGTGCCTGGGGCATTTTTGAGCTCTCTGCTGCTCTGGGCCTGAAGATGTAGATGCTAGGAGAAAATATAGAATTAGGCATTGCTTCAGTAGAATCTTAAAAATTTATATTTATGAAAATTTTCATGCCATTTACTATATCTGGAAAGTTCTCCTTAAGTCAGATCTTAAAACTTACCCAAAATACAAAACCAAGTACATTTCTAAGTAAGTGATTTACCCTTTGTTGAAGATATGAAGTTATATTCTTTTGAATGTTTAATGTATTGATCAGATTTTGCCCATTTTGCTCCCAGCTTCATTACTCTACTCCTGGAGCTGAAAAATCATTGAACCTTCAATCAATACCTGAATAAACGAGGAAATGCCAGCACATGTGTATTCCTTTGCTCACACAATAAACTGTCAGTTCTTTAAAAATGCTGTTGTGTTTCCACTGGTGCCTTTGGTAAAGACTGAACAAACAATTGTTAATAGTGTGAAATGAATTCCCATAAAATAGTTATGCCCTTGTTAAAGATTATATGAAGCTGACTGCCAGATTAGAACCTCCATTACTATGGAGGGCTGCATATGTTATATATGCAAGTATATGCATATGATTGCCCAAATTATCTTGGACAATCTGTAGTGTCATCAGTAGTCAGGGAACCTTGTGGAAGAGGAGGCAGAGAGATGATACAGGCAAACGGATTAAGGAGTTTGCTGTAAGAGTTTGTCTCTGAGTAACATCAGAAGCTATAGCCATGAAGTATTATCAGCATGCCTACCCAAACATGAGCTGAACAAGTAAGACACCAAAGAACAGGTGAAACTGGATGTAGAAAATCCCATGAGGCCTCAACCCGGCACAAAGAACTACAAGTACCTGAGGAAAGACGGGAGTGGGAGAAATGTCCTCCCCTGGGAAGAGCACACTAGTTGGTTTTTCAGTGATGAGTTCTGAAAACATACATACAATCAACATTATATGGGCTGAGCAAGTTATATTTAGAAATATGTATGTATATATATTTTGTATGTATATATGTATGTGTATGCATATAATAACAATTAGTGAAAAAAGAAACCATAAATTTTAAAGAGACCAAGTAGGCACATATAGAGATTAGGGAGAAAAGGGAATGGGAAATGCTATAAAATCTCAAATTTTTAAAAATTTCTTTATAAGATGGTGCTTGATGAAAAGAAAGAAAATATTTTTTAAAAACAAAAGGAAATAATATTAAAGTCAAAACAAATTAAAATAGAAGCAACAAAATACAATACGGATAAAGAAGTCGATTTGGGGAAAGCTCTGAGATTTGAATGGTTGGAGCTGAGTGAACGGCATATGAGATAAAGAACTGGCTCCTCTTAAAATGCACAGCACCTGAGAACCCTTGGTACCATCTCCACAGACATATTTGGCTTCAAGCCAGTTGGAACTGGAACTTTGGAGATCAAGAATGAAGTGACACATGTCACAGTGTTGTTTACCTTTCATGTAGGGCCATAACTGGAAGGAAACATAGGGGAACCTTCTGGAATACTTACATGCTCTATCTGGTTCTCCCAAGGGGCAGCTCCTTACATGGTATACTTACTTTTAAAATCTAATTAGATTATGCATTTAGGATGTAACTCTTCTTTTAATGTTCCTGTGAACAAGGGCTACATGCATATTTCAAAAATTCAGAAATAGTTTTTATAATATGCTTCTTTTGAAAAATAGGCAGATTGCACAGTTCTAAACCCAGTTGAAGGGTGATGGTTGGGTAGCAGACTCAATTGGCCTCCTCTCTTTGCATTTATCTTAACCATGATCCTCCCTTTCTTTATCCCTTTGTTGTCTAAGAAAGAGAAGCCCACCCTTCCCCACATAGGAGGCAAGCAAGAAACATGGTGCTCCTCACTTATCCAGTTACTAAGGATCACCCTGTGCCCAGGTGAATAATTGCTTTTCATGATGTGTGTCATCCTTTCCTCCTTGAACATCTTTAATAATAACAGACAAAGTGCAAGGCTCTGCAATTGGCAAGGAGAGGCCACCCAAGGCTCATTGGGAATGGGTTAATGTCTTTCCCCCCAAAACACTGGCTTACAAACACTGATTAGCAAGGGCAGGGGTGAGAATTGAGAGATTGTATGGAGGGGTAGGTCCTTAGAGGACCTTAAAGGACAAGTCCAGACAGCACCAATTTCAATTTTCACTGCCACATTCTTCATTCTGGGCATAGAAACCCAGAGAGAACAAACACAGAGGCAATATGAGGTAGCGAATCAGGGTGTGGGAAGCTGAGTACATTATGACCTGTACAGCTACTGCTGTTCCTGAGAGCAATGTGGGACTCTATTACTGGTGTCAAATCTCGCATCTTAAGCTCTGAACTTTCAGAATAGCTGAGTCATGGGAACACATATTATTCCCACTGACCCCTAAATCTTTGATGCTCTGAATTGAGCATGGTAGAAAAGACCATTGTCTCCTAGGGAGGGAGTAGTTTCTAGCTTCTTGCCTCACCAAATAGCCTTCTATAACAGGATGAGGACCAGAGAGGGAACCCATGAGCACCATGCAATATCAGGGCACTTGAGCCATCTGGATGTTCTTTGGGCACTTGTCCTACAAAGCTGGAGTATCTGTTTGCTAAAGCTTCTAAATTGTCAGGGGATTGGAGGAAAGCTACCAGGGAAAGGCTTAGAAAGAAATCTTACATGGTGAAAAGGGTTCCCTGCCTTTTTGACCTCTCCTGCATTGTTGGGATATAGTTGTACACACACACACACACACACACACACACACACACACACACACACACACACAAGTTAATGTAATCAAAGAAATGTCTTAAAATGATTTATTGAGCAAAAGCTGAAGAAGTATACACAAACACATTTAGGCAGTGAGAGAAAGAAGGGAGCATGATTTCTAGAATGGTTTCACTTTGGCAGAGAGATGGCAACAGGTCTTGAAGCAATATTGGCAAGTATTAGGATGGGAGTTTAATATGTAGAACTATAAGGACTTAAAATGATCAGATTAGTTCATAGTACCATAACCATTATGTGTTTCAGAATTGCAATTTTTTATTTCCTTTATTACTTATCTGTTCTGTTCTATGTAATCCCCAGAAACTCTCAGCTTTCTGGAAGCTGATAATTCTGTTAAAGTAAATCATTCTATCTCATGTTTTGTATTTAGAATAAAGCATGTCACCTCTGTTTTGCTATGCCAAAGGCTATGCTCATTATGACAGTTATCTTGAATGCCTTCATCCATAGCAATAATAACTACAAAACCTTAAATAAAATTTGCTAATACACGCTATTGCAATGTTCTTTTGAAATAGTCCTAGATCTGCTAATAGTTTTTGTTTGTTTGTTTGCTTTTATCTTTTCAATGTTAGGTATTGAAAGTAGAGCCTCATACCTGACTGAGAAGTGCTTTACTACTGAGCTACAATTATGGTCCTATCTAACAGATTTACATTATGGGTCTGTAATAAATAGGTCATCATATGGATTCTTGATTCTTCAAAATTTTCTAAATTGTTATTTTTCTCCATGGAAATTTGTTTTATTTATAATAACACATCACAATTTCTATTAAGACATTGTCTTTGGTCTAATTCTTTTTAAAGTTGTGTAGAGTAACTGTTTGTGATTTTTTTATTGTAATTTACTCATTCTTGTGGTTGAGTTTATATATACAGGACCATATTTATCTGTCTGAAATTCCCAGAGGCCAGTACTTATCATATATAGTAGTTCATAAAATAACACCCACCTGTACATTAACCGGAATCCTGTTGAAATGCACTGTGTGTGTTGTTGTGTGTGTGTGTGTGTGTGTGTGTGTGTGTGTGTGTGTATGTTCATGTATATATGTATGTTCACATTTGTGGGGGTACAAAAGTATACATTTTTATGTAGGCATAGTGTTGACATTGGGTGTCATCTTCCTTGATTTTTTTCCTACTAGATATATTGAGGTGGGGTCTCTCAATTGACCTCAGAGCTTAAGCCAGCAAGCTACAGGGATCTCCTGTTTCTGCCTACATGGTGTTGGGATTATTGGTAGGCCATCACACCTGTCCAGCATGTATGTGAGTTCTGGAGATATGAGGATTGGACCTCATGCTTGTGTGACAGATAAGATCCATCTCCTCAGCCCTCAAAGTATAGTTTCTGAAATGGTAGCTAGAGCTCAGTGATCACTATTTTAAGAAGAAATCAAGTAATTATATTTCAACTATCTATTCAATCATTTCTGGGAACATATTTCTTAAATCCTGAATGTTGGCTTAAATGTTAAGTCCAATGGATTCTAGTCTTGGTTTCACCACCACATGTTCTGCAACCAAGCATACCCTATACCTCTATATCTTGGTATATAAATACAGAGCAATCAATCTTTATCAAACGCCAAGTAAAAATGTAATTTGATTAGAAGTAACTGGAAGTGATTGATTCAAGGTGTTCGGGGACACACAGAACATTACTGATTTTCTTCATCTATTCTCTTTGTATGAGACAAGTCACACTTTCTGATATGTTAGAGAAAAGCATCTGCATTGATTTTTACTATGAAGCAGGGTTAATGCCACTTGCAGAATTTTTATCTGTAGCAGAGGTGGTCTACGCTGTTAATAGCTGAGTTGCTTAAGCTGAGGCTGTGTTTGCAATGACTAGAGTTTCTGTCTATTCCTGTGAAGCTGTGGTTTCAGCAGCTGAAGAATCATTTCAGTTATGGAGTAATTGGACTTGTGGAGGGGTGATGGGCACACTGGCTCTGGCAGTAACTGTGACATCTGTGACTAAAGATGTGAAGGCTACAGGAGCAGTGGTGGCTGCTTTGGGGACTGTAATTGTAAATTAAGTAGCCACAGGTGTTGTGCCTAGTAGTTACATGGATGAGATGCCTATTTCTAAGGTTGTAGAATTAGCTAGAGAAGTTGGGACATAAGTGAGTGAAGCTGTGGCACCTCTGGATGGAGATGTGACATGTACAGAGATCTCATTCTCTTCTGGTTCCCAGGGAAGCCTCCTGTGGGGTTACAGCTCCAGAAACCTGGGTAGGATTTTTACCCAAAGTGGTCAAGGTACTGTATGCAGCAGTAGATGAGGGAGTCACAGAGGCTGAAGTGGCAGCACCTGTAACGGTTGTACCGGCAGTAGTTTTCGTGTCTCTTAGAGAAGTGACAGCCACGTTGGTAGTTGTTTCTCTTCCAGAGGTTGTGACAACAGTTCCCAGAGGTGTTGCGGTTGTGGATCTAGCAGCTGTGGTAGTAACCATGGATGTGGAGTTTGCCTTTGAGATTGTGGAATCATTTGTAGTTGTAATGCCACTGACTGGCATCATGGTGGGAGCTACAAGAGTTGTACCAGTTGCTGATTGAGTGTTTCTTACACCCACTTGGGTTGTAGCTTCATTGTTTGTGTTATTTACTGTTTGAGTGACAGCTGTAGCCACTGATGTGGGAGTAGCATTTGAAACAGTTGTAACAGTGACAGATGCACTACTATAAGGACTTAGTACAGTTGTTGTGCCTTGTGATGCAGCTGTACCGGAACCAACAGACACAGAGGTAGAACCAGGTATTTCTGTAGTGACAGAAGCATGTGTTTCAGCTGTGGCTCTAGTGAGCACAGAGGTGGTGATTATAGCTGTGGAGGCAGCATGGACAGGTGATGTAGTGCTTGTGCTTATTGAAGTTGTAGAGGCAGCCTGAGTGGTAGAAGCATTCGAGGTTGGGACGGTGGCACTGTCTTTGGTGCTTCCTTCAGTGTCTATGTCCTCAGTGGTAGAATCAGATGCACTGGTGGGGGCAGAGGCTGAATGCTTTGTGGTCTTGGCCACTGTATCCACGGAAGTTGTGGGACTGGAGACCATCCCTTGGTATGCAGAAGTAGCTTCTGCTATTAGGTTAGTGACTAGTGGCTCTAAAGAGGTAGTGGCAATCACTGGGGTTGTGTTCGTTCTCTCAGGGGGACTAGCACTTGTGCTGGTACTAGAAGTCCTTGGTGTAGGTGATGTCAGCCATTTTTTAGCAGGTGTTGGTTGTCCCCATATAGATATATTGAACATTTTCTCTGCTAAGGAAAGTAGTCGTTTTGCTTCTTCAAGAGTATTAAATTGGTTTTTCATGTGTTTGGTGTGTCTAGTTTTGGATTTGCCTAACCTGTGATTCATTGTGGATGAAGTTTGCCTTTTTAGAAGTGGCAGTTTAGATTGAATCTTTGTAAGATGTCTTTTCATATTCCTGGTAGCAGCTCTCTGCCTTTTGTTTTGCTTTAGTTTTTCCTTCCTGGACTCAGATCTCTGTTGTGCTGGAGACAGGGCCTGCCTTCTTTTAGGTGATATTACAGACTTATTTTTTGTGGGAAGTTTTTTAATACCCTTTCTAGAACGCGCCAATTTTTCCTTTAGTTTTGGTTCTTTCTTTTGGGGCTTAGATGGTTGATTTTTGGATGGCTTAGGCAAGTTTCTTTTCAAGGTTTCTACAGGTTTCTTTCTATGTACAGATATTTGAGTAGCTGATCTAACCATAGGCTGTTTTAACTGTCTGTTATCAGCTCTGGACTGGCCAGATCTTCTTTTTGTACTTAAATCCCTAAACTTTGAAGATAACTCATTAACTCCTTTGTCAATCAATGTACCAAACTTAGCAAAAGGGGTCTTTGAGTTTTGAGCATTGAAAGGTGGTGATGAAGCCCTTTGGGAAAATCTGTTGGTAGGTGAGGCAGAGTGATGAGCAAATGATGAACGTTGTTTTTGGAACCGTGTAGCTGGGAATCTGTTTTCTGAAGTCTTGGAGGTAGAACTCTGGGCCAATTGACTGTTGATTTCCTTTTCTATCTCAGATCCAAGGTTGATTGTCTTTTCTATTACCTGCTGCCATGTCTTCTTACTCTCACTGAACTACAGGCAAGGAGAAGATATTATCAAATAAGAAAATGAATCAATTATTTCTGTATTTTAATTATTGTTTCAGGAATTGTCCTATTCTTTTGTTTAGGAGAAACTTTGGCTTTTTAACCTTGGAATAATCTGAAATATAGTGTTACACATGGAGCAACATGATAGAACAGGGCATGCAGCTACCAGTAGCTCAGAAAATCTTTATGAAAACTTCCAAGAGAAGCTCAACACATTTGAGTGGTTCATAGATATGAGCAAACATGGGATTAGAAGTGTTTGAATAATGATGTCAGTTTTTATACTTCCCTATGTTGCCACACTACTGAACAGAGATTTTCCTGGGATACTAGTTTCTATACAGTGATAAAATAAAATGGAGGTGGTTAGCCAATTCCTGCTGTTCCTGACACTTTTCATGAAGCTAGCTCTAACCTCACCTTATAGAGAACTATGGGAGAAATGACATTGCTAGATGACCTTTAGTTAGGTAGAAGCAGAAGCAAGGCAGAACTCAGTATACAATCCTGTGAGGAGCAGATGAAACCTGGAAAGAATGTGAATTGTTGACATGGTAAAATCACGTCAAAGATCCTAATAATTCATATCCATGGAAATGATAAAAACCTTCCTCTAGTCCAGAAACTATCAACCACAGATTACTCCTCCAGAATTTTCACAGGTTAAAACTGCTCCTCTGTAGTCTTTCACAGAGATCAACTAACCCTTCCTCTTAGTGCTGTACATAGCAAACTCTTTGAGTCTCTGGGTTGTGAAGTAGGTGCCTTCTCTCAGAGTGAGCATAGCCCACCCAACCCCAGCTTTCTTCTATGTTTTCTGTTGTTTCTTCAGTGTTTGTAATTTCTTCATACCCTCATTGCCTCAGTCAGGTTTCCATGATCAATGTGTGCAGGGCACAGCACAGGACATGATTTATTAGTCCTGTTTTCTTTCCAGTTATTGTGTTTGAGTAGATACCACCCAACTGTATACATTACTTGTATTACCTGCCAAGCTAAGCTGGCTGCTTTCAAAAACATGATGGGAATTTCAATGTGACCTAAGTTCATAGACAACTAGTTTTTCTATTCATCCTATAAAGCTCCCTTCTTGACCTTAAGACCTAGCCTGTCTTAAGGGAGGTTCCTGCCTTTATACATTTTACAGAAAATAAGGGGTAGATATTTTTAACCCAGGAGGTCAAAATGACCAAAGCCCTTTATACCTCTGCCCTAAAAAGCAGATGCATGTATTCACACACTAGAAAGAAACATGAACACTCTTGCCTGGGAAGCAGTAGGCTAACTGCGGATCTTCATGTATCACTCCTCTCCTCCAAATCAACTTCCCTCAGACCCTTCCCCAACTCCATAGCAGACACTCTCTGTAGCCTCTTCTTCCTCTGTAACCCCATCTGATTGATCCACACAGAGCTCCACACTTCCTTCTCCATACCCATTGCTTTATCTCAACTTCCAGATCCAGCAGGCATTCCCTGGGAACTAGCCAGCCAAACCTGGCAGAGAAGCAAGTAAGTCAGTAAATCAGGTAGGTATAACAATAAAAGGGCTACTGGAGGTATCACCAGCCACAACCTGAAATTTTACTAGAGGGGTATCACAATAAAACACATGGTATTGGCACAAAAACAAACATGTTCCTCAATGGAATCAAAATTAAACTCCAGACATAAATCCACAGACCTATAGACATCTGATTTTTGGCAGAGAAGCCAGAAAAGCATACTGAAAAAAAAAAAAAAGACAGTGCCCTTAACTAACGATGCTGGTCAAACTGGATGGCTGCATGTAGAAAAATACAAATAGATCCATACTTATCACCTGGCACATAATAAATATATCAAAGACCTCAACATAGACCAAAAACGCTGAATCTAATAGAAGTGAAAGTAGGAAATAGCCTTGAATGCATTGAAACGGGGAAATACTTTCTTAACAGAATAGTCGGGACAGGCACTATGATCAACAATTAATAAATGAGATCTCATGAAACAGAAAAGCTTCTTGCAGCAGAAAATAGTTTTACTAATTACACATCCTATAGAAGCTAATATCTGAAATATATGAATGGTAACAAAAAACCCTCAATATCAAGAAAGCAAATAACTCAACTGAAAAATGAGGTATAGATTTAAAAAGAGAATTTTCAAAAGAGGAAACTCTTAAATGTTCAACCTCCTTAGCCATCAGGAAAATGCAAATCTAATAACTTTGAGCTTTCATCTTATGCACATAAGAATAGCTAAGACCAATAAAACAATTGACAGCTCGTACTGTGGAGGATGTGGAGTAAAGGGAACATTCCTTCATTGCTGATGAGGTTGAAAACTTGTACAGCCACTATGGAAATCTATGTGGCAGTTCCTCAAGAAGATGGCCATTGATCTACTTCAACAACAAGCTATTCCACTTTTGGCCATATTCCCAAAGGATGCTTCATCCTCCCACAAAGACCATGTTCACTGCTCTATTCATAATAGCTAGAAATTAGAATCAATCTAGATGTCCCTCAACAGAAGAATATGTGAAGCAACTAAAGCATGCTTACACGGTGAGGTGTCACTTAGCCATTAAAAAATAAAATCATGAAATTCATAAGTAAATGGGTAGAGTTAGACAAAGTCATCCTGAGTGAGGTATAGCATGCCCAGAAAGACAAATGTAGTATGTGGCAACCCAGGGTGTTGTTCTCCATAAACTGATGGTAAAACCTCTTTGCTAAAGACAACAGGTACACAACTCATTGAACATGGGGAAGTTGAGTATGTGTCTACACAGGGCCTTCACCCCTATGTTCTATTGTTGTTGATACAGAAAGGTACTCCACATGCTACCAAATGGGAAGCATAAACATAAACCGAGCTGCAAATGTTTCCAATCTACAATGGTATCCCCACTGCAAGATATGTTAGCATGATGGTGGCAGAGATTGTGGAAGTAACCAACCAATAACTGATTTGACTTCAAGGCCACTTCTTATGAGATGGAACCCATACCCAAAACTGCTTAGGTGATAAAAAAAAATCTGAGACCAGATGGCCCAGGATCCTAGGGAAAATCTGAATATTACTGTTCTTCTCAAAGAACATAGCAATAAAATTTCTCCCGGTAACTTTCTGCTATACTCATAGATCAGTGCCTTCTTCAACCATCATCAGAGAAACTTTTTCTTGCAGCAGATGGGAACAAAGACAAAGACCCACACATAGATACTGTGCAGAGAATGAGAGACTTTGGGATAGTTAGCCTTAAACAGGATGTTTCCATCAACTCCCTCCCCTCCAGGCTCAGCAATTTCTGTAGAAGAGGAAATGAAAAGGGTATGAAAGAGAGAGTAGATGGAGGACACCAAGGAAACAAGGTCTTCTTTACACAACAGGATTGACTGAGGCACCATCTGCAGGACCAGCATGGGCCTGCACCAGCATGGTCCTAGAGCTGAAAGATGATGTGGATCCTTAGCCCTAACTCATAAGCTATCTCCAGTTGGTAACTATTTGCAAATAAAAACTGAATTTTCTCCAAGGAATTCTCACTGCGGAAACAAATTGCTCTTAGGGGTAGACTGCCTACAATAAAGAAGGAACTCGATGCCATCTTTTGAGGTTCTTGTCTCATAATGTTCTGCCAGGACTCCTTTAAATATGTATATATATATATATATATATATATATATATATATATATGTATATATCTGTTTTTGCCCTACATTTATAATATGTTTTCTGCCTTTATAATATGGCTTCCAGTTTAGTGCATTTATGAGATCTCTGCATGTGTGAATGAGTGGGCCTCTGCATCTATATGCGTCTCTTGTGCCTCTTCCTAGACTCTTTTCATTCTGGTTGTTTTCTCCTATTCTGATTAAAAGCCTTGTTTGTTTTTTAGTGAGAGATAGAAAGGGATGGTTCAGATGAGAGCAGAGGTGTGGAGGAACTAGGATAAATATGCAGAGGGAAAACTTTAATCAGAATATAGTATATGAGAAAAAACATTAAAAGAAGAAGAAGAAGAAGAAGAAGAAGAAGAAGAAGAAGAGGAGGAGGAGGAGGAGGAGGAGGAGGAGGAGGAGGAGGAGGAGGAGGAGGAGGAGGAGGAGGAGGAAGAAGAAGAAGAAGAAGAAGAAGAAGAAGAAGAAGAAGAAGAAGAAGAAGAAGAAGAAGAAAACCCAAACCCAAATATCCTGTCAAGCTCTACACCCTGTAGCAAATTTCTTTGGGGTATTGATTGCTGTGAAAAGAATTTTGTGAATACATTAGCATGGTGGAAATAAGGAGGAAATTACTTTTGCAATAAATTCTATTTGAGCAAAATTGACAACTTGTGAAGATCAACTATAATTCTGAAAATGGTGGATACTGCATCTTCTGACCAAAGGGAGACATAAGGGGCAAATGAATATTTCATAATTAAACCAGCTGTACAGAAAGGTTTCTTTTAACCCTATGAAAAACCAACAGGTAAACAAAAAAGGCACAAAATGGAAAGAACAGTTTCATTCAGGAAGCATATCAAAATCTATAAGTCATGTTCCACATAAGTTGAACAAAGTGTGAGTTTATAATTGTTTACTTTAGACTTTAATCATCATTGCTTCTTGTTGAGGGTCAAGTGTAGACATTGTCCAAAGGGACTGTCTTCCTTGTCTTAAGTCACTTTATCTTAAATGGGAAAGTATTTTGTCACTTTTGATCAGAAGGATACAAAGAACAGGTTGGAGCTGGGAAATCTCACCTCTGATTTTCACTTCAGGAGGGAACTTTCTTCATCTGGAGGTGATGGATGACTATGACCATTAAGGAGCAGTGGCTGGCCACTCAGGGACAGGGGGCGGGGAATTAAGGAAGGGGAGCCTTGTTACTTTCTTTGTAAATTTAGTTCCACATCCTTTATGTTTATTTGGAGTTTTTCTCATATCTTATTCTCCTCACACAATAGTCTGCTTTTCTATCAATCTTAGCTTCTTCATTTTCTTTCTACATCTCCTTTTATTTGGCTCTTCCAAATTTCAGGTGATCACTTATTTGTTTATTCAGGCATTCTATGGCAGTGTCACACTTAATAGCCCAGGCTGTCCTCAAACTTGTGTTTCTTCCACTGCCTTGGGTTGCAGGTGAACACACCAGGTAATTCAAATAAACTTATTCCCAAGAAAGTTTTAAGAAAAATACATTCCCGTTCCCTGTTTTAATCTTGTGTTTTTCTGTCCTGGCATCAGGAAAATGCCTCGATATCACCTCTAACTCAATCCCAATTTTACATTGCCTTTAGTTTTAGACAGTTCTTGTGGTTTTTCAAGAGTCTGGGAGCTTACCTGGAAACAAATGACAAAGGCTAAAATAAGTCCTCGTAGGATCATAGCCTTCATCCTGTCCTTTTTATCACCTTAATGAAGGAAATCAGAAAATATATGTGTTAAGTGCTTGACAATGAGAGGTGACTTTAACCCAACTGTTTATTGACTGAAAAAAAGACAGTTTAAGAACAAAGTGATATTTTCTCCTGGAGTTGAATTACAAATGCAGTTGAAAAATTTAAACACATATAGGTTTCCTTTGTAGGAATATTTTTTCCATGCAATATATTTTGATCATGTTTTTCTCCTCCCCCATTTCTTCCCAGTTCTCCTCCCCCACCTCCCTATGCATACAACCTTGTGTTCCTTTTCTCTTTAAAAAGAACAAAAACCAATAACAAAGTCAAACAAGAAACAAGACACACACAAAAACCCCACAGAAACACACAAAACAGAAATCAAAATATATGAGAAAAAGATCATAAAACAAAACAAATACAAAATGAGACAAAAATTCTACAAAAATACTGTTGAGTTTGTTTCACAAGGTACCATCATAATTTGACACGAACACAATGAAGGTTCTATTCTAACGTGCCATTAACCTCCTAATTCAGCTGTATTGGACTTAGCTCCTCGGTGTGTGTTGTGTGACATGGTATATAAGGTATTATGCCAGGACAGATTAATGGAGTCAAAATTATTTTTATGTTATTTGGCTCCTTTTTTCCCCTTCTCCTCTACTGGATCCTCTATATGATTTTCTGAAGGCATTTTATAAAACATCATTAAATAATATTTGTTTTTTGATAATTCATGCTGAAAGACATACACTTCACATTTAAAGGTGTTAAATAATCACATCTATGTCTGATTTGTGCTACTCTAATTCTTAAGTGTTCAGTTCTTCCTGACACTAAGCAGATATATAATGGAAAGTATACAGTAGTACAGTCTCTCTCTCCCTCTCTCTCTCTCTCTCTCTCTCTCTCTGTCTCTCTCTGCCTCTCTCTCTGTCTCTCTCTCTCTGTCTCTCTCTGTCTCTCTCTCTGTCTCTCTATCTCTCTGTCTCTGTCTCTGTCTCTCTCTGCCTCTCTCTCTGTCTCTCTCTCTCTGTCTCTCTCTGTCTCTCTCTCTGTCTCTCTATCTCTCTGTCTCTGTCTCTCTCTGTCTCTCTGTCTGTCTCTGTCTGTCTCTGTCTCTCTCTGTCTCTCTGTCTCTCTGTCTCTCTCTCTGTCTCTGTCTCTCTCTGTCTCTGTCTCTGTCTCTCTCTCTCTCTCTCTCTCTTCCTGCATGTGCAGAATATTGGCATCAGAATTTAGTGGTGGAAAATGAAAAGCAGTGTGTCCATCTTTGGGAAGCTTTAGAACAGACTCAGGCAGTGTGAGGCTTGTGAGCATAGTTGTTGGACTCTCAGCATCCCTGCCCTCATTGTAAATAGATGAACTTTTAGAAACATCAACATGAAGTTTCTGAAACCACTTGATGCATCAGTCTGGGTATGAACTTAGCTCACTTTCTGTTTTTTCCCTATGAAAGAATGTCTTCATGCCTCCAATTTATTTGGTCCAAAATATTTTTTTGTTGTTGTTTATAACTTATGTGGGCCACTACTAAATTCAGCAAATAGTTTGGTTACCTAACATTTAGTAGGCATTGTTATGATAGACAGAGATGTTAGGAAAAACAATACAATGTCTCTTCATTTTAGTGTCACATTTAGTCAGAATGTTGCTTTTAACTGACATGATAGTTAAGGTGAATTTTATGAAATGCACAGTTGATTTAATTTTTTGAGGAATTTCTAAATTTATTTTTATAGTCTCTGGTCTAATTTACATTCCTATCAACATGATTCAGCTATACTACATTTGGACTCAAAGTTAGCATTTAATAGATGTTTTATTGGAGACAGTGTTCCAAATAGAACCAGCATAAATACCAATTTAATTAAAGAAAATGTGATATAGATATACAATGGGTGTTCATTCAGCAAAAAAGAAGAATGAACTTATGTCATTTGTAGGAAATAGTGGAATGGGAGAATATAACATTGAGTAAGTCAGATTCAGAAAGACAAATAAGTTTTCACTTACATGTAGAAATTGGGATTGAGACAAATGACATGAAAATATAAGAGAAATTGGGAATAAGAAGAAGACTAGTGAGGGTCAGAAGGAATAACAAGAAAAAGTAGTGAAGGCAAGGAATATGATCAAAGCATACCATATTTACATAAATGTGTGAATATGTCATGATGAAGCATATTAATTTGTGCAATAGAAAATACAGACCTGATTATTATAGTTGCCTAGTTAAAAGTTTTTGTTGCTTCCCATTGATGTTTATCCTATAGACAAAAATAAAAGCAAAAAAAAAAAAAAAATTGACAAGTGGCTTGCAAAACATTTTGTAATCTTAACTGCTAATATTCATTTTGTCGCTCTTTCCCTCCTTCTGTTTGTCTATCTGTATGTGTATGTTTGTGATATATTCTTCCTCTAACTCTTTTAGACATTTTATCACATCAATAAGACTGCCCACATATTGGAACAAATCCAATCAAGTGAGATAATTATGTTTGTTGACAAAGAGAATTATTAAGGATGATATTTTCTCTAGTGTCCAGCAGCACTGCCTCTCTCTATTCCTCATCCTGGCTTCATATATTTTTAAAATCCTTAGTTTCTCTCATTGATTTGCCTTCTCTTCTTACTGGAGGTCTGGGGAGTGTTCTCTATGACAATATCCCAGCATGAACTCATGTGGACAGTTTTAAATAGCTTATAATTGATTATGATTAGTCTGTCCAACACTTTTGTGGACATTTGGTTGTGCCATTTTACCTTTAATTAAGACTGTCTGGAGTTCAGCTAATTAATGTCTTCAGCTGCATCTTGATTAAGAACAGATATTAGCCAAAGAAAGCATATCCTGCATTGATAGTGTTCTAGGGGAACTAGAACTCGTCCATATCATTACCTTGGTGCAGTGCCTCCGTGGTTTGCTTCACCCAGTGCCTCTAAGATGGGATGTTCGATGATAAAGAGCTAACTAATGGAGTGTTCCCTTTAATAAAGGAAGCCTGCCTTCTCTGTGTCCCTCCTACCTTCTCTTTATTGGTTGTGGTTCGGAGGAGTCTACGAAAAATAATGTGTATGCGATGATTATTTCAGTTTAGTCCTGAAGCACTTGTTCTTTTTTTTTTATTTCTAGAAACACTATGTTTTTATTGGAAGAAATAAGGATAATATCTGATCATTAACAACCATCACAAATCAACACACAGGATTTTATGTTCATCACTCATTTTTGAAAACTGTAGTTTAATTTCTTGTTGTTCTAGAAAATTTATATATGATTAAAGATTCCAAATGTCTTGAAATTTTTATCAATTACATTTATATATATATGTATATATAATATATATACATTTCCATTTTCTAAAGTGGATGTACATAAAGACATCAGTGTTAGAAACAACATCCTAAGAGTGTATGTTCTTTTATCCATTGGGACAAAAATACTTTTAAGCTTTTAAATTCAAACTGTCTACATTAGAGACATTTATGAAATTTGTCTATCCCATTGTACCCTCAACCATTTCCTTATACTCTTAGGATTTACAGTTCTCCTAAACTTTAAGAATATACATTAAGTATTTACTAATCTGCTTTCTGAATCATTGTTCAGTTGCTGTTACCATTTATAGGATAAGCAGAGATGATTTTCATCTGTAACTGAGAAATAGTATGATGACTTAAGACAATATTATATTAATAAAAAGAACTCTAATCCCAGAGTCAGAAAGCCTTGGCTTGCCCCTAAGCACCTCTACTGGGTTACTATTATATAACCTCAATTAATTTGTAAATAATATTTTTCTTATCTCCTTGGTGTTAATTACTTGAATGAGTTATCAAAACAAAAAAATATGTTTTTAAATTAAGCACTATTAATATAATTGTTAATTTAAAATTTTGTTTATTAATATATTCAATTTTCCTAGTTACTTATTATTTTTATATATTTTAAACACAGCTTTCAATTTAATCATTATTGGATTTAGAATGACATCTCTTAACTATACAACAGATATTTATTGAATTCTCCACTATGAATTAAGTAAGAAAAAGGCCTCGGTTCTGATGGGGAGGTAGGACAGCAGAATACAAACAAGAACATTTCCTTTACACAGCAAATATGCATGCTTCCATTCAACTGTTTCTCTTGGACAAAATTTCTCCATACATTTTTTTTCTTCTAAGAACCATGCAGATTAGAAGACAGAGTTTGGCTGCCCTTGAATCACTGGGCATGTGCTTGATAATCAATATCATAATAAAGCATGTGTTAAAAACAATATGCTGTCTTGTTTTTTGAGAATTGAGGTAATTACTTTACAGTGAAAAAATTACATATAATTATAACTGTTCCACTGATTTAACTCGTAAAGAAATTTACCTCTTTCCTCTTTTACATTTACAGGACAATGCCTTTTATGAAATCAATATTATTTTAGGTTTATGGTTCTCATTTTAATTGAATATTGGACTAGGAGGGAGGTTAGAAGCTAAGGCCTTTGAGAAAATACTAACTCAAATCTAAGGCCATATGAAAAATTAATCATCTTCAAATATTTCCTTTAATTTATTTGTATAATTTAACATGTCATTAATTTATTTCTATTAGATTGCTTTGAAGAATAGGAGGATTGCTGATATATGATTCATATCTGATAACCAGAGAAGAAAATTTTGGAACCACATGGCCATCTGTCTCCAAATACGATGTTTTTTAAAAACATACTTAAAATTCATGGCTTTTTAAATCATTAATTGCTATTGTACTCATATATATATATGTATATATATAAGTATATATATATATATATATATATATATATATATACTTATATATTCCTAAATATAAACTGCTTAGTTTGTATAATGTTACTTGGATATATGTTTTCATTTGACATTGGATAATCAATTGTTATGTGCTTCCCAGCTCTCTGCATCCCTTAGTCTCCTGTATGTAGTGCTGTGCTTAGGTTGAGGCTACCTGGGCCCCTTTCCACTTAGGCATGTTTAATGCACGTTTGGGCAAACATATTGGTGAGACTAGGTGTAACTTCTGACATTACTAGGAGACAAAATATCACAGCCAACTCCCTGGTCCTCTAGTTCTTACAATCTTTCTATTGCTTCTTCCACAGGGTTACCTGAGCCTTACGTGAGGGAGTGTTTTGCAGACTTACCCAGTGGGACTGGACTATACAATTTTGTATTTTGATTGGTTGTTGTTTCCTATAGTGGTCTGTGTTGCAAAGAGAAGTTCCCTTAGTGAAGAGTGAAGACTACAATATTCTGCTTCCCCGGTAAGTTTAGGAGACAAACAGCTTCCTTTATATTCCAGTATAATTTAATACTTTCTGAAAAATCAACATTTTGTGAGCAAAGCTGGAGCTACCAATCAGTTCTCACAGTGAGGCAGACCATGGCTCTGAATGTCTGGATGGATGAACTTTGGAAAATACTTCTTGTTGTGGCCCTGTATGAGTAGCTCTCTTTTCCAGGGAAAGTGTTTGAAATGAGTTTATTAATACCCCTAAGCCTATTGTGGGTGGTAAATTCTCAAGATGCCTTTAAAACATCTTTTCTATTGTCCCTTTCCAGAGCAAGTTACTCAGCTTCTATGACCCCTCTCTCCCGCCCCCCCCCCACCGCCTAAACCAGGTGGAAAGGGCTTTTTATTTTATTTATTTACATAATGATTTCTTTACATAATGATTTTCCCTCTTTTTTTAAAATTTAAATTATAAACAATCTTGTTTTACATATCAATCCCAGTTCTCTTTCCCTGCCATCTTCCCCTGCTCCCCACTAACCCTCCACATCCCATCTCCTTTCTGCTCCCCTTGAGGGTGATGCCTTCCATAGTGGATCATCAAAGTCTGTCACATCCTCACATCCTCTGTGTCTATGGCCTTTTATTCCTTTTATATGTTTGTTTATTTATTTGTTTATTTATTTATTTATTTATTTATTTATTTATTTATTTATATTTGGCATACCATACAATCCTGGCTTCTTTTTAATACCACTAATTTTTCTAACACTTGTGCTTTCTTTGCATGCAACCTTAAATGTGCTTCTTTTTGAGGAAAACTGCATGATTTTCAGACTTTTCTCTCTGCTCTTTGCTTGTGATTCTCATGGAAAGTCAGCCAGTGACAACCCTGCTGCAGATTTAGTGGTTTCTTGCCTTGAGATTTCCTTCACTAAATTAGTTTGTCACCTTTAAAATAGGCTCCCAGAAATCCTCCTACAAATTCTTATGACTGGTGAAAAGAATATGGACGCGACTGTTAGAATGTAGCAAGCATGAGCTCTAGTTCAGTCTCCAGTGTGGTCCCTACTCTCACCTGAAGCCTCTTCAGTTTGGCCTTCATTGTCTATATTTCAACTGCCTTTCTGTTTTTCTAAATGCTCCAAGTCACCATGAACCTTTGCTTCCAGCATTCCAGGGGTTTCATAACCTATTTCTCCACATTTCCAATCTTTCTCGCAGGCATGTTCCAAAGGCCTCAAATTCATATTGTAAGTTGAGTTTAGTGACCGTGTGACTGTTTGTCTTTGGTACCAGTTTTCTGTGTTAGGAATTTTCCTTGTTTTTGAGATTAAGTATATGTAACAGCCTAAGAGATTTAGCTCACAGATTCAGATATCAGCCCATCATGGAAGGAAGCCAATTGTGGAACAGAGTAGTTCACATTATGTAGCCATGAAGCAGACAGAGTGGAATACAGGAGGAAGCCAGTGCAAAAATAGCACCCAAGGACTTACACCAAGTGATTTCCTTTCTTTAACTTGGCCCTACTTCTCCTATTTCTCCCTGCTTCCCAGAAGTGCTGTTGTATTATCTGAGTCCATCAGTGATCAGAGTCCCGATGATGAAATCATTGACAGAGACTCACCACCATACTCAGAGGTGTACTTCACAAAGAAAGGGGATGCTTAATCTGGTCAACTTAATAAGAAAGAATAGCCATCATGGTCAGTAATAAGCAGAATATCAGACCTCAAGATATTTGCCATTTACAATAACAAATCTCTTCAACTCTAATAAAACATGTTCAAGCTATATGTTGGCAGGGGCAGTTTGAGTGGTGAGGTAATCAGTGGCCAAATGAGTGGTGTTATCTCCTGTGATTGTACCAGTTTCTAAGCCCTCTGTGTTAAAATCAAATGCAGTGGGCATAGACCAGGAGCATGGAGAGCTAGTCCCTGCATTTGAGCAGGTAGTGGACTGAAGGAGCAGTTCCTTGCTACATGGATTCTACTGTAGGTGTCACTGAGGCTAGTGTGGATGTGCAGGGGTACAGTAAAAACAGGCACTGAGGATATAGCTTTTACTGCTAGATTAGCAGTTTATGTTGATAGTATTGTGCTGCCAATTATTGGTGATGGTGTTTCTGGTGCCTTGGCTTCAGCATTAGAAGCCTGAGCTGCAGTAGCCATTGATTTAGTTGTGGTAAATGCCAGGGGATTTACTCTGGACACAACACTGCTGACAATACTTAGAAGAGCCAGAGATGGTGGTACATACAGAAGATGGCACTGGATGGGTGTTTATGGGTCTTGTCAGAAGTTTTGTTTTCTGTGAGTGTGATTTGCAGAACCCTGCATATTTGAGAGACTGCCATTGGTCAGTAGGAATGGTTAAGTATGGTGCCAATGATGCTGTAGTCTTTGTAGATGTTGGCTGCTGGATAACTGAAAATATTAATTTCACCTCCCAACTATACTTTGCAGGTGAGCAGCTGTCTTTTGACATGGATCTGGCAGAAACAGGTGTTAGATCCTCACAAGTGAAGAGAGAGCCCTTTGTTGATACTTAGAGTGATGGAGCAAATAGGACTTCCACTGAGCTGAGAGGATAGAGAGAATTTTCAGTGCTGATGAACTATTGGCTTAGTCATCGTCTTTCCTGCTATCTGATGTAGTATGATGTGACTGTGGTCTCTAAAGACAGTTGTCATTGAGTAAAGCTCCAACACCATTATCATGTGATACATTTTAGGATTTATGTAAGATGATATCCATTATTATTGTGACTATCGCCATCTTTAGGTAAATAAGATTTTAACAATTAACCAGAATTGAAAGGATTTTTAAGGACATCCCTCTCTAAACTCTCCCTTGGTCACTGGAAGCTCTCAGTATACGCTTGTCACCTGTGGGTGCGTGTCTTTCCTGCACTGGGTATCAGTAATCACCAGGCAAGCTTGTCATCTAAATCTGTGGAGGCTTTAAGACAGAAATGGGCTTTGAAGGGTTAAAAACAATAAAAATTTAAAAAAGGGAAAACTATCTCAATGTACTCCCCCACACTTTGAGTACCCTATGCAGTCATGCACATGGGTTTGCAGGGGGTAGTCTCCACTTACATTGTTTCACTGGAGGGTGGATGGCAGGAAGAGAGGTAAGCTGGGTGGGCATGAAGTGTGTGTGTTTGTATGTGTGTACCCAAGGCAAGGAGGCCTTGACCCTCTGTGGTTGGGGATGGTGAGCAGGCTGAGTCTCTGCAGATACAGAGACTCCTAATGAGGCATCCAAGTTGCTTAGGACAGGACTTCCTGCTCTGACTGTTTGACCTGCCACCTGAGACTATTGCTGTCACTTGAACTCCTCAATGCTTTGTGTGTATCTGTTAATTTGATTTCTTCCTTAGAATCTTTAAAAACTGGGAGGAGTTGGCTTTCCCAGGTGGATGTATTTTCTGTGTAATAAATAAATTAACATTTGGAAAAGAGAACTTTTAAGGAAATTTTGATAGTTTTGCAATTAAATAGAAAAATTAGACTATTAGGTGACAAAAAATTTGTGCTGATCATTTCATTAAATATATAAAGTAGTTGAGAAAAAATTTAAAATTGAACTTGGAGAAGTTAAAGTTGGATTTATTTTCAAAATCAGATTGAAGTTGTGAAGTTTTACTGCAGTATATGAAATTTTTAGTGACCTATACTATTTACATTGTGAATTGAGTACAGGAATTTGCAGGAATTAACATTCTGTGCACATAACAGAGTAAGCAGAGTAGCAATGAGGCTATTATACCAAGGTACTTGGGTCTGTGAATGTGAAAGACAATATTTTGACCACAGTCTAATGTAACTAAAAGTCACTTCATTAGAAGTCAATTGTGAATAATCTATTTTTTAAAGAAAATATTTATTTCATTCCATTGAGTAAAAATTTCACACTAGTTCTAAAACGTGAAAATAAATTTTCCGTGACATAAGGAAGAAGAGAAAAAACATGAAAGAGTAGGATGTCTCAATGACATTGTTGCATGTTGTTGAGGTGTATATATTGTTGAAGGCTAATTGAATCTATAGATTTTAATTCCAGCACTCAGGAGGTAGATGAAGTTGGATTTCTGTGCATTCCAGGCCAGCCTAGTTTACATAGTGAGCTCCAGGATAGCCATGGTTGCCTGCAGAGGGACTCCATTTCAAAAAAAAAATATGCTAGTGAGTTATGCATAATTAAGATGAAAACCCAAAGAAAATTCTTTAAGGAGTCTCTCAAAGATAACAAAATATAAAATATAGTGCTTAAACATGAGGATCCAGTATTGGCAAAGCAAATAATCTAGTTTAAATAATGTGTTTGCATTTGGATGGGCTGATTCAAAACCTAATTGCTCTTAATAATGATGGGAATAAACTAAATAAAGTGGTACCAGCTTCCATCTTGACTCACACATTTCTCAGCAGCAGAATTTGACAGTAGTATTTTGATACTAGATTAGGGGGCATTTCTTTGTTGTCTACCATGGAACAGTGTGCCTACATTTCTAGTTGCTGTGTGTGTGTGTGTGTGTGTGTGTGTGTGTGTGTGTGTGTGATTCCTCAACTTAATAAGTTAATTCAGCTGTTATGTATTTCATTTTTCTATGATTGGAGAAAGCCTAGGGAGGAGGAAAACAAGTACGTGGATGGGATTGCTCCAGATTGATAGGAAAAAGATAGCAACATAGTAACTAAATAGATATTTCTTGAAAAAAGAATTTTCCTTTGCAGTTATCCTTCTTGTAAATCTTCACTTGTCCATAGTAGAATGTAGCAATTTATTGCTATTGTTAAAATGTATTTGTTGATTTGTATGTCTTTGTTCTTTTTGAAAAACCTTATCAGTGAAAAGTATCATTTGGTAACTAGACTTATTGAAAAGTAATTGTTATAACATATCCTGTGGTTTTATCATGTTAGTGATATCTAATTTTGCTTCATTGCACCTTTTTATTATTTTTATGAAATCGATACTCATGGTATGAGACTATAAAATATTAAAATAAAAACTTGTCCAGTGCTTAAATAGAGACATTTATAGTAACTTTAGTTAGAGAAATTTAATCATTTTGTATCTTATTTGAAATTGAATATCAGAATTATTTGCTCTTGCTTTAGAGGTTTGTGAATACAATCCTTAATTATATAAAGCTTCCTTTGTATGACTAAATTTATATTCCACATCATTTACCACATAAACTTGCAAACATATCTTTAGTTACTAGCCAGGGCAGATGATGAACAATCTGTGCTGAGGAAGTGAAGATGTAAGTATTTATCATTGTTTCTGAAAATTTATCACAGTAAGAGAATTGTAACATGGGAAACTATTTTCCTGGGAATTAAATCTATGTTTAAATCCTGCTACTTGATAGCTATTTGACTTCATTTAATTTTATTTTTTAAAAAAAGGGTAACACTGACTCAATTCAGAATTGTGATATTATTAGGTTAAATGACAGAGGCTTATTAATACGTGAATTATATTGTTAAGTAGTTTGTACCTTAACTCATTTGTATGGAAGATGTTTATGTAATTTCATATTTTATAGTTCCAGAATTTATAAATTTCATTCACCCATTTATTAAAGATACTTAGCAATGATTTTTGGTTCTGTTCTTAGCACTAATGATACATCCCTTAATAACCATTAATAGATAACCAAAATGCAGGGAGTGACCTTGTTTTCTTTGGACTCCTGTAAGCACATTCATACTTCAATTACTAACTTTATTACTGGCTTAAGTTGGATTGTCAGTGATATGATAGACATGCCAGTAACATAACAATATACAATGCCACTTCTTCATAAGGTTTGAGGTCATCAGTTTCAAATCAGAAAGGCCACGTGCACTTCAAAGTGTCTCATTGATTCGGCTCACACTGTGATTTGTTTTCTTCCCAGAAGTTTTCCATTTGCTTAAGCACAATGATCTCTACATGACCCTCTGTGACATTTATAATCATTGTTTTGTTAGATAAGGGGACATAGCCAAGAAAGGATGAATGGTTCCTTGTTCTATGACATCAAAAAAAAAAATAGTGTTTAGTTTAATAGCCTTCCTGGGGAAGCATCTTGTTCTTTGGTTTTGCCATTCTCTGCATATGAAATCTGGAATCTGAATGACTGACAATATTTGAAGAAAACAGCTGTCCCATGTTAGCAGAGTTTTATCTCTTCCCTAATGTGAACACCAAGGTTCTCTTTTAGCTAAAGAGAAAACTTGGTTCAAACTGTTAAAGTGACAAGCAAGGTTTTATTGAGAAGCTTTTAAAATGTAGGGTGCCCAGAGCTTGATGTTTGACCCCTTTCTCCTTCAGCTGTCACTGAGAGGTGGTTAGTGGGTTTGAAAGCCATCTTACCAAGATTTATATCCACATTCCTACTGGCCTTGACCCATTCTATACCCTCCAAGCATATCCCACTATTTGCTTATCCTTTCTGCTAAATTACTGAATAGGTATCTCAAATATAATTATCTTAAATGGGACTCTTGATATTTATTTCCCTAAATCACTGGCTGCAGCATGTTTTCCAGTAGGATTTTTGTTTTGTTTAAAATCTTTAATTATCCTGACCCCCCACCCTTTATACTTGGTTGATAAACAGGGGAGTCTTTTAAAAACCTCCAGGATTCTCATTTACACCTCCCTTATTCAAACTGTCATACCTCACTTGAACTATTTTAATGGCTCTTGCTTTTCTCTGCTGTATCAAGCTTCATAACAAGAGTGTCATCTACTTCATGACCTATATTTGACCCTTTTCCTTTATGATTTTTCCCAAGTACCAGCTGGGATATAAAGTGTTCTTTGAAATTGCTATAGACAATGTATGTTTAATGTACTGTCTTCATTCCTTTCACACCTAGGGCTTCATGCTGTGGAAAGATTTGTGGCTCCAAGCAATATCTATAAGATCGGTTTAGTAAAGAGAAAAAAGTTGTAGAAAATACAGATGCCCCCAATTCATGCTTAGCTAATGAAATAGTGATATGACGTCTTATGATGCCTTTGTATAAGGCACTTGTTAATGATTAGACACAATTTATGTAAGTCAAGAAAACAAAATAACAGAATGATATATATATATATATGTGTGTGTGTATGATATATATTATGTATGTATACATACATATATATATATATATATATATATTATATAACCAATTAAATCATTGATTCAAGACCAATTTTTACACCCTTAGGGTGATTTTAGCTATTTTTTTGTTGTTATCTCATTTTTAAAATTTTGTATTCCAGAACTTCAAAATAAACTTTGATTATTCTTATGACATATAATTTATATCATATAATATGCAAGATGCAAATGCTATTAAATATGATTTTAAATTTAACCTAGTTGTTATATTAAAGATTAATTTGTTTTCATTGGTTTTATTGATTAGAAGTTAATTTTGAGAAATTTAATTTAATTTAATTTAATTTTGAGAAATTTGTAAATACTTTGACAAAATTAAAGTAAAATTTCCTGAATCTATAGACACATCACATTCTACTTGATGATCAGTGCCGATGAGTCTCTGAGAAATATTTATTAAATCCTAAGTTGTATTTGAGTAAGACACAAAAGCAAAGATAAAGACTTCTGAGTTAACAATATTGCATATTATGTACTTTATCAACCACTGTGCTATGATTAAACTGTTTAATAGCCTTGTTTTGACTTTTAAAATTTTTGATAATTACAATATAGCATTTCTTATAAGTAAGTAGGTTCACTTATCTTAAATAAGCTAAAAACACACATGACTAGTAGTCAATTTAACTTCAAAGTCAAATTCTCAGTTTTCAGATAATATGGAAAACAGAACCATTTATTTTGATGACTGTTGTTAGTATCTCCAAGTTTGTAGATTGACTCCTTTGCTAGTTGATAATTTATACACAAAATTTTAGAAAAAGGCTTGCTATTTCCAGACTCTCTTTAATTTTCTATCTTGCCTACCTTATCACAAATTCCATTTTTCTCTTTTTTTATTGGCAATGTTATCCTTTAGTTACATTCAGTTAACTGAATTTCTCAAAAAGTATTCTATGATCACCATTTATTACTTACAAATTGGTTTAGTGTTATTTTCTTTTAATTTTGGGTAGTTGTGTGTGTTTGTGTCTTGGGGTATCAGCATATGTATATGGGTGCCCGTGGAAGATAGGGTAGGGTCTTTGATTCTCTGGAGCCAGAGTTATTGGCAGCTGTGAGCCACCCAATGTTGGTGCTGTGAACTGACTTGAGTCTCTGGTAGAGCATTCATGACCACTGAACTTGTCTATTTATTCTGGCTTTAGTTTTAGGTTCATTGGTGCTGACTTTTTTTTTTATTGAAAATGTGAATAAGAGCATTATTTCTTTGGGAAATGAGACTCATTCTGAAATATATACTGTGTGTGTGTGTGTGTGTGTGGTGTAGATGACTGCATATAATTATATTACTATATGGTTACATATATTTATGTATCTATCTAAATCATGAAAGGAGAGTAGAAAATGTAAGTTATGAAGTAGCTGAACCTAAAATCATCCTATCCATGGTATGAGGCTTGGTAGGGCAGAGACCAGACAAAGGGTCATAATATGTTTTCAAGGAATGCTATGATTTATAGAGCTCAATGTGTCTTAAATACTTTATTGAAGTAACTTAACTAACTTAACCAGTTGTTAGTGAACATGATTATTATTGTAATAGGTAGAGCATTATTAAAAAGTCATCATTTAAAATTAATAAAATTGCTGGGCATTGGTAGAGCATGCCTTTAAACCCAACACTCGGTAAGCAGAGACATTCAGATCTCTGTGAGTTTGAGGCCAGTTGGAATACAGAGCGAGTTCCAGGACAGCCTCCAAAGCAGTACAGAGAAACTCTGTCTTGAAAAACAAACAAACAAACAAAAAACCCCCAATATAACAAAACAAAAAATTAATAAAATTGCCACAACATGGCATGTTGGGAAAACCTACAGAAACAGCTGATATGAGTGGGAGCTCATGAATTCCAGATTGATAGCTGAGAAACCTACATAAGACCAAACCAGGCCTACTGAAAGTGGGTATCAGTTAGGGGCCTTGAGCAGTCTATGGGCCCACAGACAGTGGAACCAGTATTTATCCCTAGTGCATGAACTGTCTTTTTGGATCCCATTTTCTATGAAGGGATACTCACTCAGCCTAGATACAGGGGGAGGGACTCAGTCCTGCTCCAAATGATGTGATAGACTTTGATGACCCCCCATAGGAGGCCTTATGCTCTCTGAGAAGTGGATGTAAGGTGGATGGGGATGTGGTAGGTGGAATGGGAGATGGGAGGGAGAGAGAACTGGGATTGATATGTAAAATAAGATTGTATTTTATTTAAATAAAAAAATTAAAAACACACTTGAGGGGCCTACCTATTTTTTAGTTATGATAGGTTCTAATTTCTCATTAATTGTGTTAAAGTATTATTCAATGAATGTTCTATTTTCTTCTTTGTCATCTTATCATGATTATCAGGTATTATTTATAATGTCACAGTGATTTTTCTTCTTTGTAGGAGTCTCAGTGTTAAAGTAACTGCATAAGCATGGGATGGTTTGCCAACCATGGTGGCCTGAAACCTTCACAGCAAGTGGAACCTCAGAAACAGGCAGCCATCTTTATGCTCAAAATTGCCTAAAGAGGGAGCTCTTTTGTACTTAGGGGTTTCTCAGCACTGGTCAAGGGAAACAAAAACTATTCAGTTATTAAAGTGATATGCAAATTAGGTAACAAATTGTATGGTTCAATTTAGTATATTTAATCAGCCTGAAATTAAAAATTCCTTAAATATATAAGAAAGGACCCCCCCAAAAAATAACTGTAAGAAATTTGTGAAATATGTATGGCAATATGGTGCAGGTAGAAATCCATGCTGTACTTTTATAATTCTTTGGGCCTATATTACAATATTCTCTAAGTCTCCAAGAGAAGAGAAACCCTGTCTGCTGGTGGAGATAAAGTTCATAATACAAATCCAGATCACTAGGTAACAATCAAGTACATTGAGTAACTTCTGAGTACAATTATCAGTTGTCCATTCTAGAGCATTTTGTTTAAGGAATAGCACTTGAGACAAACAAGTAACAGAATGTATGATTTCAGAAATGTGGTGTAATTTTCTACAAGTTTTGCATCATATTCTTATTCAGAGCCTGGGCCATAATATTCAGGGTTATAGATAATCGCTTTGATGTCAGTCATATAATTTTTAAGCTCAACATTAAGAGAGGTATGAGTGTCAGTGGTGACATTTTGGGCAAAAAGTGTTATTTGTCCCAGTACTTAGTGTAGAAGTGGTCACTCCTTGAGTAGTTGTTATGGTTTTGAGAACTTCTATGTAGTTGAAATTGAGCTGCTACGCCGAAATTAGGGTTGGTGGCTGTGGGGCTGCCCATGGAGGCAGCTATGGTGGTATCTTAGAGGTTGCACTATTTCTATCAGTCATTATATATACACATATATGTATATTCTTATTTTACATATTAATCCCAGATCCCTCTCCCTTCGCCCCTGCCCCCAACTCTATAGGGAGGGTGGTGCCTTCCAGGAGGGATCATCTAAATCTGTCAAGTCATTTGGAGTAGGACTAGGCCCTACCTCCTGTCTCTAGGTTAAGGGAGTATCCCTCCATGAGGAATGTGCTCCCAAAGTACTTTCATACACCAGGAATACATCCTGGTTCCACTGTCAGATGTCCTTTAGACTGCCCAGACCTTCAAACTGAGACCCACATACAGGGAATCTGAGCCCATTCGATCACATGGCTCTGGCAGGTCCTGTCCTTTGATGGGAGATGTTATCCTGTATATATGTTTTTCATACTGGTTAATAAAGCTCTGTGGCCAATAGGAAACAAGATAGGCAGGGCTAGGAGACCAGGGGGAGGAAAGAGGAAGGAGTAGGGAGGAGTCAAGATGTAGACCTGAAAGAGAGAAGACACCTGCCACGGCTCCCTGATAAGACGACCATGTGGAAATACTTAGATAAGTAGAAATGGGTTAATAATTAAGACAGCGCTAGTCCATAAGCAATAATGGTAATTGGCCAACAGGATTGTATCAAATACAGAGTCTCTGAATGTTATTTGGGGCTGGTGCGGCTGTGGGCCCAGACTGGCGGCAGGCAGGCAGGATAGAGTCGGCAGGAAGGAACAACGTGCAATAACAGTCCTTCTTCCCCATCTCCTCTGTCTTTCTAAAAACCATTAGATTACATTCCTAAAGGTAACCACCAAGGTCTATTCCCTGATTTGGCTACTTCCTCCACAGAAGGCTGAATTCTAAAGTCCATCTAAGAAAATATTGAAGTTCAGCAACCAGAAGCCCCCTTTAGCTCACCTAACTAACATGCCCACTTAAAGTTAAACATCTTATCCTAATACAGGGTTTTGCTCATTGCCTTTTTAAACTGCCATTTGCCTATGAGTCCTACATTTGTCTTTTTTTCTATCCAGAGGCAGTCCTTTGTCCTTCTGGAACAGATAACCTTCCCCCTTCTTTTGTTTTCTTCCCATTCTCCTTCATGAGGACTCTGTCTTCTCTCTTTATCTCTTAATCTCTGCCTGTTGTCCTTCTGTGGCAAATAAATCTCTTTTGTGCTGAGAACATGGTCTTGGGGGTATCATGTGCTGAATATGGGTTTCTTCATAAGTCACTGTGGATTGCACCACATTTGTGAAAATATTGTAGCTTTGGACTGGATTAGTAACACGTAAGTACTTACCTAGGCAACTCATTTTCCCTCATATAATGTCATAAATATAAATCAATAATATAAATGACCTGCTAATTTTCCTGAATATGTGTGCAGAAGCTTGATGAAAATAATCTCAGGTATCATGCTTTGGAATTTCACTTGCCTCCTTTGAGGCAGAGTTTTCCATTGTCTGAAAATCACTAATGAGACTAAGCATTCTGGCTGGTGAGTCCAGGGATCTTTCTGTTTGTGCTGAGAGTGATTAGATTAAAAGTTACTACCATCTTGTCTGACATTTTCATAGCTTTTGGGAATTGAACTCAGGTCCACATGCTTGCCCTGCAAGCACATTGCTGACTAGCTATCTGCTTAGCACTTTTTTGTTTAAGGGAAAACCTGTGTTAGAATTTAAAACTCTGATTATGCACCAAACATTTGTAGATGGAAGAATCTGAAATCCTAAAGCATCGTGGTTTTGTGTGTGTGTGTGTGTGTATGTGTGTGTGTGTGTGTGTGTGTGTGTGTGTGTGTGTTTGGCCACAAACTTTTTGGATGAATTATGTGTGAGACTGGTTTTGCATTTGTAGAGTTTCCATCAAGTCCTGGAATTTTGTGATTAGCTGTTTTTAGTTGTTCTTGCCTGCAGAAAAACTGTCTGTGCTCTGGGGCATTTAATGGTCACAAGAGTCACTTTGCAGTTCTCTGCATTACAAGACTGACTTAGATCTTCTCTGGTCCCAGTACCATACCTCAGATATTCCAATGTCATCCCAGTGTGTCAGTTGTTAGTGTCAGATCAAGGACCACTGTGATCTTTGCCCACAGGTGAACTGTATACCCAAAATCACACTAAATTTCAGTCTGTAGTACTCACTGGAGCATCACCATAGACTCCACTTTTAACATCCAGTTATTGGCTGGTGAGGTGGCTTAGTGAGTAAAGACACATTCTGCTTAGCCTGACATCCGAGTTCAATCCCTGGGCTTACATGGCAGAAGAACAATGATGCATGCGGGTTGTTCTCTGCCTCCACATCAATGTAGTGGGCAACACACACACACACACACACACACACACACAATTTTTAAAAAGATAGTAGATGCTTTCAATTGACTTTATTCTGCATGAATCAAAAAAGAAAAAAACAATTAACAGTAGCCTCAATGTATAATGTAAGGAAAAGAGAAAAAGATCTGTGTTAAAATTGAATTTTCTCTTGAATGATGGCAGACAAATGCCTGAAGGAGGGTTCCAAGTTGGTTTCTGTTAAGACCTGTAAAAACATAAAGATAGTTTGGGAATTCCATCCATAGCATGTTAACAGTTTTCATGTTTAAGGTTTTCTTTAGCTTCTAAGAGTTCTTTAATGCTCACATCTACTGCCTTTATCCTATTGTTTCAATTCAAATGTGTAAAATTGACTTGTAGTGTGCTGTACACTTTATGTAAGCTCTATACAATGCTACCATTCTTCCCCAAAGTTTCTTTATACATAATGCATAGTCACTTTAATTCAGGACTCTAGAATCAAGAGTTATGGACATGCTATTGGACAATGATTATGTCATTAAGAGCATAATCATGCAATTAATTTGTATCAATTATATATATATATACATATATATATGCTGAATGGATAATTGTTTCCATCCTATTTTTTATTTTCAAAAATTCTCTATATTGAATGTTTATCCAGTCCTTCGTCCCTTTCTTAGCACAAATTTTTAAATAGCAACTCAAACCACAATTTATAGCTATGGCAGTCTAATGCAGTCATAGGTGGTTTTTGTTTTTCTTAAATTAGTCCATAAAGAAACATGGTGTATTATTAGGTGCCCACATTTGAAAATGAAAATGAACAGACTTTGTACCTTTGTTTGTACCTTTTACTCACATTTCTACCTGAGGTCTGAGTTCAAAGTTATGATAAAATGAAAATCCAGAGAGAATAATAAATAGTCTGAGGTTATGCTGAGAAGACAGATTCCCTTCTGGCCTGTAGCTGTCCCTCACATCATAGAACCTTCCCTGCCATGTGAGACCATAGATTATGCACCCAGCTTGATAGATTAGAAAAACTTTGTTACAACAAAACTCAGCATTCATACTTTTCTCTCAAAGTATTTCACCCTTGGTGAGTTTTTAAAAATACCAATAATATTTATCATTATTTAATTTCCTAGAATTTCCCAATTATTTTATCCAAATTATTTGTCTAAATAATTACTAGTATTGTGCCTTATGTTAAATATTCTAAAAGTATTCATTTAATTAATACACAGGTATTTGAAAAGTTCGGTATTTTACTTATTTCATGGTTTATCTAATAAGATAGTAGTGAGGGCTCAACTTCATAGATCTTTCCAGGAGTTAGGTCTAAACTAAAAAAAACAAAAAAAAAAAACAAAAAAAAAAACTTCATGAAAAATATGTAATTTTCTTTACCCTATTAATACTAAAGCTAGAGTGAGAACAGTACTGTTACAGATTTCTTTTTCTTCTTTGTCTCTGTCTATCTCTCTCCCTCTCTTCCCTTCTCTCTAGACATGGAACTAAACCTAGGGCCTCACATATTATACAACACATTTACATTGAATTATATCCTCACCCTTTTTGCAATTTTTAATTTTTGAGACAAGATCTTGCTAAATTTAATAGGCTTGACTATTGTCTATGTAGACTAGGCTTGTCTTAAATTTGTGATCTTACAGCCTCAATTTCCCTAGCATCTGAGATTATAGACCCAACACCACATGTGGCTCTAGTGTACAACATGATAGGAAAAATTTCACTTTGGTAACTTTAGATCTAAGCCATGAGAGTGTACAAAGTATTTCAGTCCACTGTTTGTGTAAGTATGGATGACACAAAATTAACATATTAAAGTAGTATTGTAACCCTCAGGATACATTCTTCATTTTGTGACAACAGACTGTTCTCCTTTCTTACTGAAACAAAGACCAATTTGTCAATGCTATAGTTATCCCAAATTACAATCCTGGTTAGCCATTTTGCTTGTTCCTTTAACATAATTTATCCACTTTTACTAGTTTAGAGTTTGTGATTGTATGAATAAGTAATTGCTTGCTATCTGGATTGTTCATTTTATGTACCTTTATTGTCTTCTTTGGTTCCTTAGTGGTTCTATGGTGCAGTTGAAGATATTGGGACTGCGGCAGTCTCAGGGTTATTGATGAACACCATGGAAGTTTCTGGATTATTGCTGGACGCTGTGGAACCTTCTGGATTATTGCTGGATGCCATGGAACCTTCTGGATTATTGATGGACACCATGGAACCTTCTGGATTATTGATGGATGCCGTAGAACCTTCTGGATTATTGATGGACACCGTGGAAGCTTCTGGATTGGCTACAGCAGTTATCACTTGTTCAGTGATAGGAACTATTGTGGACTCAGCAGGAGCATCTGTGTTAATGGTTGGGATGGCAGTGCTGTCTTCATTTTCATTTGTAGAAATGGTAGGGGAGGATGGGTTTGGGATGGGCTGAGGTACCTCAATGGGCTGGGGGAAATTTGGCCTTGGTTGCCAATGGGAGATTTGGGGTGATAATCTAAGCAGAAATAGTTTTACAATAAATGGGTAATATGCATATGGGGTGATAGCTACAGATGGTGTACGGTGGTAATAATTAGGTTCAAAACGAAGATTGCTGTTCAGCACATAGCCAACTGGTGTAGGCAGGACTCTTTTCTGATCGTACAATATTTCATTCTTCTTGTGGCACTGGAGAAAGGGAAAATTGTGCAGAGAGGTTCTAATTGTAGATCACAATACAAAGAAAACTCCAGCAGCTTTTGAGATAATGCAGATTTTATGTTGAGCAATAGATAAATGAACATATAGGATCCTATATTATTAATTTTTTTTGCCAGATTTGTATGTGCACATTTCCCTTTCAATGTATGTTTTTGATGCTGGAAACATTATATCATTATTTGTAATAATATAGAAATGTTATGTACAATAATAAATATAACTATTTATCATTAATTAGGTAATTAATAATGGAAAATATGTTTCCCCTTATGAAAGTATGGCGTATATGTATAGTACTAATTAGACTTTACATGTTTAAGACAGTACCTAGAGCTGTCTCCTAGAGAACTTTAACCATTATATGCAAACACAAAAAAGGTTTACAGACACATATGGGGATGTATTCTTACTTCATAAATGACAATTGTTCATAAATGTTATCAGCCTGAGAAATGGCATGTTTTATAACAAAATAATAAAACATGGGAAGATTTTTTAAATTTAAATTGGACTTAAAACTTTTAGTTTAATTGTCTCCATTAAGGACTTTTCTGATTTTATTTATTTCTGCCAACCATGTGCGCTTGATACACTTTTCTATAGTGATATTAATGAACCAACAATGTCATGCTCCATAGCAACTTTTCATGTAAAAGGAAATAGTGCATTTATTTGAACACATTTTGAAACATTCTTTTGTCAATATGAGCAAATGAGATGGATTTAAGGAAGTGTCAGGTAAGACATTTTCTCCAACTGAACTTCAGGAAGTGGACAGACAGAGATTAAATTCTAATTTTGTACTTTTTCCTTTAACTATTCTGCATGTGGAGTTGACTCATAAGCCAATTAAGCATTCAATTGGGCCCTCACAACTTGGGATATTCAAAGAAACTAAGGCTGTCAGACAAATGCCCAGTTTCGTTTTATTTATTATCGTATTATCTTTTGTTTAAGTGGCGTCTTCACTTATCAAAAGCTACTAGTTTATTCTGTGGAGATCACATATTTATTTAGATTTTAATCAGAAGGCTTTCCTCTTTACAGACTATTACATAAATTATATTCAGTTATATGGATAATTGAAAATAGACTTACAGCCAGTTTTTCTTGAATTTGCACCTCTGCAATCTGAGGGGTTAGAGAAAAAATAATGAGCAATAACAAGGGAGAAAAATCAAAATAGATTTTTTGTTTGCTTTCCATTCCACTATTGTATTAAAGACAAGATGAATAGTATATTCATTTTTATATTGATATAAATATTTAATTGGCACATGAAAGACAGTATCACTGTTTTTGACAAATCGTAAATTGAATGTTAAAATCTATAAACTTCTTTCCTTTTGAATTATTTCCTCATATTCTTGTAACTTGAAGCCTTTGTATCTTCCAGACAGGAATAGGCTTTTGTATTCCTCAACAGCTATAATTGTCTATACAAAATCTGCACAAGATGCGGCCTGTCTAAATTCCATCATGGAGAATGGAGGGGGCTCACAAAGCTCCTTTGTCCCTGAGGACCTGTTGGTAGTTAATGGTTGCTGGGAGAAGAACCAGCACACTCTGGTTCTAACTCCAGAGTGTGAACTATTAAACAACAGAACATCCTAAGAAGAGACATGTCTTCAGAGGCAAGACCATTGTTAAGTTGCGCACATTCATATAAATGACCTTTTACACAGACCTCTGTGAGTGATCTTAATTATGTTTCATTTACACATATAAAACTTTAGGAATAAGAAACATAAAGTTAATAAAAGATAAGAAGTAAAAGAGAAACTTTTTTGAGAAGAGAAAGTGGAACAGTAGGAGTGACAAGAGGGTAAATGAGGGCAAGTGTGATAGAAATACGTTTTGCATGTGTATGTCAATGTCATAATGAAGCACATTATGATGTGTAATTAATGTTCACTAATTAAAAGTTCCTAGTAAAAAATCAGGAAGGAGAGTTTCTTATAAAGTAGGCTCAATAATTCAAGAATTGCTGTTGAGCAGGAAGGGATTCATTTTATGACTTAAAATTACTTCCTATTACTCAAAGAGAAAACCCAAGGTCTTAACTTGAAAGTAACCACAAGAAAAAACAACATAATTTCAACAAGTCATAGTAAAATTTAAAGGTCATTTTGACCCCAGGAATTGGCTCAAAAGTATTGTTTAGTAGATGACTGTTCACATCTAATAATTTAATAGAATGCTTTGTACTCTAAAAATTTAATCATCCTAAGAAGAGGGCACACACTGTTTGCCAGCGCCCCTCCCCCTCTTTGGGTGTTGGTAGATGCATTTCTCGGAATTACAGGATGAGTGTGAAAACAAAGCACAAACATAGTCCAAACTCCAGTGAAATTTGTTAAAAAGTTAAACAAAACACACCCTTTTACATGATTTACTTTTAAAAATAAAATATAATATAATTCCGTGTCTACCAGCCATAGAACTAATTATGGATATGTATACCTGGATAGGGCTTGGCTAGGCCACATAGTAAGAAAGAGTGACACAAAAGTTAAAGTGGGTACAAAAAGTCTGAAGATCATTTAAACTAGTTGAATCATTTAAGTATTTATTTAGTTTTAATAGTTCCTCTAATAGAGATAATATCAACTTACTGGGGGATCTGGTTTTTGCCCCTCAGCGACCTGAGGAGTAACAGAAAGAGAAATCATGAGAAATGTTACATATTTAAAGTCGTTAAATATCTAGTCCCTAAGGAGGCTGGAGGATGATAGGGACAGAATTTCATCGAAAGGATTTCTGATTCTGGACTAAGATTCCTATACTGAATATGAATTATATTTACAGAATTTTCTAACTTAAAAACAGATTTCTATAGTAAAGGAATTTGGAAGGCTTTCTATGAACAGTGCAGTATGTATTAAGGCAACTAAATAGATATCTGGAAGAATATTTATTTTATGATACAAGTAAACATAGAAAACTATTAACCAACTGTTATACTCCTTGAAGTGCCTCTATTTTGATATTCATACAATTGGAACTCGTAAATAAAATTTATTTAGCATCTTACAAACAAAATTTAATTGAAGTTAACTTACCAAAAAGGGCAGAGTTAATGCCAGAATATTCACAAGTATGATAAAATTCCTCATTATTGCACCTAAAAAAATAAATTAAGACTCTTTTGCTAACAAGTTAGACATGATTGTATGTAATGTTTTCCTAATGGGAGAAAAAAGGCCTCTGGATTTATAGGTAGATTTAGCCAGTGCAGGGAACTTATTTTCTCAAAAGTAGAGAAACCGCAAGCTTGAAGCAAAATTAGTTTCAAGGTAATTTTTCTAAATGTGTCTGTTCATTTGATACAGATCCACTGAGAATAAGTGTTCTGTTGAACATTGAGATTGTGGTAATGAACAACATGGGCTCTTAAGGATAAGCAAATTACGATACATATAAAACCACAAGAAAAGGAACAAGTTCCAGGAGTGTCACAAAGGTGGGGTGTTATCAGCACAAATTTTCATTTCAGATAGTCATCAGAGTCTGTGAGGCAAGGCTTGTTCAGAAAAATTTGCTAAGGTGAGAAACTTTTGATTGAAGTGACAGAGAGGGTTAAGTGAGCCTAAAATCCAAAAGTAAAGATTTCAGAGCTCTGTGTTAGAGTGAGGCATGGCTCTGTGAGCAGAACACAGTTCAGTATGAAGAGACATAGTTTGAACCTAGGCTCTAACCTGCCTGTGTAACCATGGGAATATAATTTCCTCTTTCTAGGCCTTACCTTTGCTATCTGTAAAAACAGGATTTTGAATTGGGTCATTTCTAATATTTTGTGAACCTTAATTAATGTATCAGACATGGGGTGTCTGCTGGGAAACAGCATTTACCAAAATCTAAATTTGCTTTTCACATAAGGGATGTGATCAATTTCATTGCTTTAATAACACATATAGATATGGACATTTTAATGTCATTGAGCTATTTAAAGAAATCAGCTAGTCTTTTTCTGAGAATCACAATGCCTATCTGCTCATTTAATTTTAATAGTTCTTAGATAATAACTCTTCAAACTTCTAATATGTTACTATATATTATATTTGTGAAGGGAATACTGTGCCTTAATGAAACTATTATTCTTGCTATTCTTGTGTAAAATTGATTTATAGAAAAACAAGCTTTATAAGAGTCACAGAATCCAGACCTAGATTGCCCCACCCCACAAGAGGGAAAGGCTAGAATATGACACCCCATTTGCCTCTCCTGTTGTCAGCCTCAAGGGATTAGAAAGGCTAGACTGACTTAAGCTCCACCTCTAAGAGATCACTAAACTGCAAATATCTCATGTGTAATCTAAGTTTGGATATCCTAATAAAATGTTTCCTTGAGTGGGTGGAATTTCTTATTTATTTTTATGTTTAACATGCTGTTATAGACTATTATACGTACCAGCTACATACTAGTGAGTGCTTGTGTTTGTTCCCAACTCTTGCTAAGGAGACATCATTTGTAAAATTAATGGATTAATTTAGCTTTGAAAGACATACACAATAACAAAATAAAATATAATAATTACACTATAATAAAATGAATTTTAGTTTTAAGTAGGAGTAAGATTTAAAGATAATTATTGGACTAATCTGACTAATTATTATAGTTCCAGTTTCTTGAGAAATTATCCTTGTCTATTTGCCTACAGGAACAGTAGGTTTCTTATAAGTATATTTTTATTAGAATTCACAGACTTGTATAATTTGACAGTATCAAAACTAGGCTTAAAGACAAAAACATAGATAAAATTATTTTGTTCATAATATTACCTAAAGTCTCATGTCTAAGTTAGAAATAAACACTGAAATGGTAGCTAGATGTATTTAAGCTTAGGAATCAGGGCTAAAGGAAGAAAGTGTGATTCCAAAATGACCTCCATGGTACCCTAAGCAACTGCTATACATCACTGCCCTGGGCAGTTGAGGATCATTACCTTCACCTGGAGTCAACTCTTGCTTGGCAGTAGGTCTTTCTTGGCCCCTTTACTGCAGAGAAGACCCAGGATAAATAACTGAGACTAATTATAGGATATTAGTATAGCAGTCATATTCTATTTCCCTCCTACTTTTCACCCAATAGGGTAATGACAAAAGGAAAGATTTTACGTAAACAGGGTCATCCTCAGGTCAGTCCTAGTCAGGGCACTTCAGAGCAGGAACTAGTGTTGTTAGTCATAAGGATTGAGAAAGAAAATAACCAAAACAAACTTCTTAAAGAATGAATGCTTTGTGCTTTACGAAAGTATAGGATACTTTCGTAAGAATACAACAATTGCGTTCTTAACCTACTCATTTCATCTAGTTGAATCTAAAGCTATTGCTAAAATAGCCATAATTATTTTTTGCATTTTAAGTGTTTTTACTTGAGGAACTTTGCTTTCAACTGACTTTATATTTAGTATGGTCCATATTGATCAAATTTACAGCTATTTACTTTTTTTTTGTTGGATAATTTTTTATTTAAATTTGAAACTAGCTTGTTTTACATGTCAATCCCAGTTCCCTCACCCTCTCCTCCTCCCCTGCCTCCCCATTTCATCCCCTTCCTGCTCCCCAGGGAGGGTGAGGACTTCCCTGTAAATTAAATTCATTCGTGAGACATTTACATCACCATGAAGGTTGATCATTTGCATTTTGGGTCCAGCATGTGTTTCTCAACTCTCATGGCTCAAACCCTGAATGTGCACACTGCCAGATTCAGTATTTCATGTGAAAAGCCTTGGTTTATGAGGTTTTAAAGTATTGGAAATAATTGTTTTGTTCTAAGGACAGATTATTTTTATTTGGAGCTTGGGATATAAAACTTTCAAATTCATTAATATTTTGGTAAAATGTAGCTAAACAAGTACTTTGCCTAAATAATTTAGGCAAATTATAAAGGATATCTCTCTCTCTCTCTCTCTCTCTCTCTCTCTCTCTCTCTCTCTCTCTCTGTCTCTGTCTCTCTCTCTCTCTCTCTCTCTCTCTCTCTCCCTCCCTCTGTGTGTGTGTGTGTGTGTGTGTGTGTGTGTGTGTGTGTTTCTGGTTGTAATTCTAACAGTGACTTCACTTTGTGAAATCATCATCAGATGGAGGTATTGTACCAGAATCAATGTAGAACTGCCAGAATGGAAACAAGATATAATATCACCATTGTAGGATTTTCATGTATTTCTGTCTGTTTCAGGGAACTATTACATGACTTGGAAAGTTGGGAACATTATTCTGATCCCCAGAATACTTGTGTAGCTTATACACAGTAAATCCGGACTTTCTGTTTCTTAGAAATTGGGTTCTGTTATTCAGGGTGTTACCTGTGAAATACCACCAGGCTGTCTATGTAGACTGTTAAAACATCTTGTTTCTTTTGTATATCAAGGACCAAGTGCTAAAAGTGGATGATTATGGTCTCAAATTCTATCAGTCCTCAAATCCTCAAGGTGCCTTATTCCACTCTGTCATTTCTCGGGCATCAATTAAGAATAATATTAGTTTTAAGCTGTTTGTTTTGTTATTTGGTTCAAAAATGCCAAATATTTTTTTAGATATTTAGATCTTTTGGTTCAAAAATACTCAGAAATTTAAAAAAAAAGTCACTTCAGTAGGGGACTATGTGTCAATAAGACATTAACACATTGAGTTCTGGGAACTTATCTCCCCAGAAGAGCTTTTCAGCAGTGAAATAACCACAGGCTTCAAATGCTAATCTGGTTCAAAGACCGACTTTCAAAGCTGGGCCTTATACTATCATTATCCAGCTTGTGTTTCAGGCATTTTGAACAAAAAGTTAACCAGATAAATACTGTTCTGAAGCGCATAATCTAACATTTATTCAAATGCTATTCTCAATGCTATTGGCAGTCTGGGTCTGAGAAGCTTTGAATGGTCTCTGCTGGGTTTTGAGTTGAACTAAGTAAACTTAAATGTATACGTACAGAGATGTTCTAGTGTTGTTCAAAGAAAACTAAAAGGAATATAAAACTTTCACACCCTTAATACTCCAAGGACAGTGACACATTTCTAAGTAAGTCCCCAATTACAGAAATTTAGTAGTCTGAAACAAATTCACCACCCTTTTGTCATGTGATGTCCTCGTATTTTGAATAGGAAACAACAACCTCGTACTATGAGAAGTCAGGAGTCTTCTAGTCTACACTTAGTGACTATCCATGTAACTGTTCACTCAGTGGGTGTGGGTAGGAGGCTGCTATGAGGATTATATTTCAAGTAAAAAAAATTTGAAGTAAGTGGAAAGATTGTTATTTATTCATAGGGAATCTTGTTGGTAACACCTTGCTAGTATTTTCTTTTTTATAATTTTTTTTCTTATTTTACATACTTTATAAATTGTCAGGTGATTTCAATTTTTCTCTCAGGAGAGCTTTCATGGACTCTTTCTGAGTTCACCCTTGCTCAATTATTTCTCTCCCTAGAACTTGGTATCATTTTGGTTAACTCTCTTCTTTCCTCTTACTTTAAATACTACCAGTGCTGGCTGCTTACTTGACTGGTCTCCATGTCACACACACACACACACACACACACACACACACACACACACACACCACACATGTTGATGTGTGAAGCAGACTCACACTTCTCACTAAGTTAGTCTTTTATGATCTCTTTTGTACTTCACTAACCAGTATTTTGATTTCCCCAAGTGGCTTGAGAGAAAAATCCAGAGTTTTCAATTTTGTCTCCTCCCTCGATTAGAACTGTGAGCCTCACATAACAACAGCTTCCTTCCTTCTGAATCTACAGTTGTGTTCTTATGTCACCTGCTCCCCTAGTTCCAACCACTTGCATCTTACGTCTAGACAAGCCCAGTGGCTCCCCATCTTGCTACAATTGCACTATCATCTTTTAGTCATTCTTCACAAATTTACATAGAGACAGTTTTGAACATAACATTTCTGAGGCCTTTCTTGTTTAAAATTTTTCAGTGTCTTCCTATGATACTTAGAATGCCCACCCCCCCATACACACACACACATTGCCTGTACCTAACGGTTTCTGAGTGATTTTTTAATTCCAGTTCCCCTTGTCTGTGCTGTTCTCTTTGTCTCTCTGCAGCAGCTTGGTTGACGTTTTGCCTTTTGGAGCTAAATAATGTGTCCTTGCTCCTGTTCTAGGTGTGTCTGGATTTTATTACCTAAGTTTCCAGTTCAATGGTTCCTTCTTCAGAGACACTCACTGTCTGAAGTCTCTTTTCTTTCGTCAGTCTTCTGTTACAATTTTTATTTTATTCACGACATCACGGCATGATTTTTAAACTTAAATAAGAAAACAAGTTTCCAGTCTATGAGCCTATGTTGGAAATATATTAAACATCGAAATATTTGTTTTACAAACAGTTATTCGGACTATCTGTGTACGCGGTGTGGATTCTTATGTTACCCCACACTATTACGGAATGTTGGTAGGGAAGGACTGTACCAGCAATTTTGCCCACCTGTAATATATTTATCCACTAAAGTTCAACTCAAAGTTACGCATGAGAACTTTTCCTAATTCAGGTGGGCAGAACTTTTTCACCCCTACACTAAGGCTCAGGAACCACCAAGAAGGAAGAGGCAGGAAGACTGTTAAGAGAATAGCAAGAGTGAAACAGTATTCTCTGGACCTAACTGACTGTTGCACTTAAGAACTTAGAGCAGCCTTGGTTGTCTGCACAAGACCTGCACAAGATGGAGTCAGTCTACATTCTAACATAAGTTAGGCTTTATCTGTATTGAACACTTAATAGCCATTTTCCTACTATTGTCATTCTTTATAGTTAAGACCACTACTAGTTACACAGTACTTAGAGTTTATAAGCAACCCTGAAAGACTTTGAGGTGAACAAGCAAACACACATAGTTCATGAGCAGGTATTATACCATTTTATTTAAGGGGCGTAGGCATCTGAGATCCTGGTCCATCCAGGAGAGGATTGGAAGGTTGTCTTGGAATCAATCACTGAAGCTATGACAAGATAACTGTTGTCATTTTTTTTTATTAATGACAAGATAGTGTAACTTTACAATTTTTTCCTACAGAAATCTTTCATTGATTTTTATAGTAATTCTCCATGAATTTGCTACCTTCTATTTCCACCAGCTGGTTAAACTTTAAAACATCACATTTGAGGACACATACATTTTATTTGTATGCTTCTTTTAGACTTTATTTTTCTATTTTATTTATTTATTTATTTATTTATTTATTTATTTATTTATTACATGCAGTGGGAGTAGTTCTAGTGTAGTTTAGCTTGGAAAGCCTGGATCAAATACTTATTAAACTGGTACTCTCCAGAATACACGTCTTTTGGAAATTAACAACAAGGATATTTTAATTATCAGTGCATGTATTTGGAGTTATCTGACGAGATGTTTGTTTCAAGGAACACAATTTGGAAATGGTTCACTCAGGGGTCCCAAACCTACAAACTAACATTAGATTCAAAAAAAAAAAAAAAATAGAGGAAGGTTTTATAGACAGGCTTATCGAGATACGTTCTTACCAATACATTATCAAAGATGTTCAGAGATGAAAGATATTAATTAAATTTCCTGATACACATACTTGTTAATTTAATTAAATATTGTTGCATCATAAATCTAGTTATCAAAAGTACATGGTAGGATATCTACCTTTCCCTGAAAAGTTACAATGTCATAGTGGCAAGAGAATAATATCAAAGCTCTACACAGAGATTTAAGGACATGTACAAAAGATTACAGAGGAAGGAGAGGGAGAGGGGGAGAGAGACAGGGACAAGGATAGGAAAAGGGAGAGGGACAGATGAGAGAGAGGTGGGGAGGGAGGGAGAGAGAGAGGGGAGGGAGGGAGGAAGAGAGGGGAGGGAAGGAAGGAGAGAGAGAGGGGAGGGAGAGAGGAAGGATGAGAGGGGAGGGAGGGAGGGAGGGAGGAAAAGAGGAGAGGAGGGAGGGAGGGGAGGTAGGGAGGGAGGGAGAGAGAGAGGGAGAGAGAGAAGGAGAGAGAGAGGGAGAGAATGTTACCTCATAATAGCCATTGTTAGTCTTGGGCCTCTAGAGCTTTGACTGCCTATGATTCTGGGCCTTCAATTTTTTTTTCTTTCATTTTGGTCTTTCATCAGTCCTACAGTGGCCTTCAATATGATTTGGGAAATGATCCCTATAAAATCAATTTACCATATTGTATGAAGGTCTTCTTGTCCTGGAATCACTGAGTTTAATAAAGGAATCATTATGAAAGTTCTTAAGAAATCTGTAATACCAAGTTTACTTCCTCAAATCTTGCTAAGTGGCTCATTTGGCTGACCTTGATTTTTAGCCAGAATGTGCACGGAAGGTGACAGTGTTTCCATGATTGGTGCAAAGGGTCTTGTCTATGAACAAAGTTACTATAGTGGAGAAACACAATCTTCATGAAAAAAAATATTTCTCCCAACTTCCTGATAATTAACCATGGAGACAAGTGCCCGCATTGGGAAACAATGAAAGGCTTATTGCTCAGAGGGATTTTGTTGAATGACTTTTGTCTTATAAGAAAGATTTTTTATTACCACCTGGTACCTCCCCCTCCTTGAGGGCATTGCTCTTCAAGTGTTCATCACAAGATTAATAGGAAGTCATGGGGGAACAGGACAAATTGTTTTTCTATGAAGTTAAAAAAAGTTTTGTTACAGGAAAAGAAATGCTTGATAAATTAAAGTCCTCAGTAACTTGAATCTCTAAAACATGTCTATTTAATAATATTTGTACATAGTATCCAGACCAATATTTTATTTATGAGTTGGTATTTTATGGGCCCTAGTGTTTCTATAGCAGAATATGGGTAATTAAGAAATTACTGAACAGGTTGTGCCAACAATGTCACTGAGAAGAAGACATTGGTCAACATTTAAATACTGATCTCGAGAATTTTACTTCCTAGGAAAATAAAACTTTCACCACCTTCCACATTGATATATGCCAGAGATGTGAAAAGACTCTTTTTAGAAAAGTAGGAAAATGTGGTTTTTGCTAATATATTCCATATATCAGGCACTGGAAACCCAATCATTGATGACATGTTCCAGTAGCTTAAATAGGTGGCCTCTACTACTAGATGTAGCATGGTCAGATTTATAAAAGGCAGATTTATAAGGAGAGGGTCAGAGTGATGAGATTTGTTTTTGAGAGGCAGTTTTTTTTGTTGTTATTTTGTGTGTGTGTGTGTGTGTGTGTGTGTGTGTGTGTGTGTGTGTGTTTTGTGAGGGTCATATAACATTTGACTTAAATCTTAAAAGAAGAATTAAATCTTAATACTGAAGTGGAGGACTGTACACCCCCTGAGGAGAAATCACCATGGCAAAGGAACAGTTGTGTGTTGAAGCCTTCCTTGTTATAAAAAATGGCAATGCCTGGATTTTCTGAACTGGAAATATATGGGAGTCAAGTGATAGGAGAAGGTTTTGAAAAGAAGCTTGCAGTTAGTGTGTGGAAGGGCTGAGGGACTTTGCATTGTAGTCAATAATGAATGCTCAGTTGTCATAGAGCATATCAGAATTGAAGTTCAATTTGTGCTTTGGAGGCAATGCTAGAGGCAGAGTGGCAACTAGCTGACATGTTAACAGCTGTGAGTTATCTGAAAAGTCATGAGTTTTCTTCCTGGAGTGAAGTAGAAAATAGGTTTAACTAGTCATAGTCATGGTTTCTTCATAGCAATAGAAAAGTGACTAAGAAACCATGTAAGAATATGAACACTGAGTTTGATAACCAGAACTAACATAAAACCATAACAGGCATGATGACATGTGCTTGTAATCTCAATGTTGGGAAGCAGAGACACATGGATTCATGGGGCTTATTGGATAACCGTCCTATTTAATTACCAAACATTAGGCCAATGAGAAGTCATGTCTCCAAAATTAAGGTGGAGGGTACCTCAAAGAACAACATTTGAAGAAGAATTCTGATTTGTACACATGTACCATGTGTACCTGCACAGACACATGCTTGGGTACACATATACACACACACACACGTGTATTTCAAAATATGTTAAATATTATGTTTCATTTTTTTAATATAAGTACATTATTTTGACAAGAGGACAGAGTATCAAACTGTTTTCTAAATTCATATCTCCTTACCTGTTGGGCCTTTAAAGGTCCAGACTCAAGGCCTAGGGGAATTTCCTAAGCCTGGCTACAGTTTGGTGACCTGTATGTAGTCTTTGACCTATCACTTCTGTATAGGAGTGACTCAGCAAAACTGCTTCTACCTAGCTACTGCTGACATGATGAATCATAATTGGCCCCTACACCTCACCTCATCCTGAGGTCCCCACCCTCTTTCTCAAAGCTATATAAGTACATGCCAGCTTTCACAGGCACCTGGATCAGTGTGTGTTTCTTCTGGGTAACTGGGAACAGGAGGTCTGCAGGAAGAAACTGGCTGGATCTGCCCTACCTGCCAGAGGACCCAGCACTTATACATATGTTACTGCATCTCTCAGAACTCATTGGAGAAGTTTCTTTGTGTAATGTATGGTGGATAATACAGAAACTCAAAACTGGTCAAAGAGGATAAGTGTCAGTATAGTGCTCAAACCCAGAATGGAACTTCCGTATCACATTCCTTAACCAAGGCTCCAGCGAAATAGTGGGAGAGGTGGTAGACAGAATGTAAGAATCAGAGGTCGAGAAAACTAGAACAATCAAGTTCTTCTCTCTCTACTGTGCTCATGAGCTCATTGCAGCTCTGGTTGCCTTCATTATACCTGCACAAAGTCAAGAAACTCAGCCTTCCAGCATGAAGTGGCAGGGACTCACAAGCCTTCACTCCACACTAAGATGTTATGGACAGGTGATGGCTTTTGGGAGAAAGAGAGTCAATGTTCTTTAGAGGTATGGCTCTAGTGAATGGCCATATACCCAAGAATTTATAAGCCACACAAATTAGACATGGTGAATTACTTAAAAATTGAGGAGGATATAAAGTTGGGTGATGGTGATCTGTGAGAAGTGAGGAGGAGTTTGGGGAGAATAGATATGACCAAAATACATTGTATATATGTATAAAGTTCTCAAAAATTAACTAAATGTTACATTTTATTAATGTAACAAATTAAAATGAAAATTTAAAAAGCCATGTAAAGATATTAGAGACATATGATTTCCCCTTTTCACTTAATAAAAATACTCCTAAATAGACCACAGCAATGCTATTTCAATTGCATTTATTTTTCTCTTTTAACAGGAATATTGATTCTTCAAGGAAGTGGCTCACATTCAATTTCAAAGTAACCTGAAATAAATGGTAGATATATAAATATTAATCCAAATGTCATTCTCTGGGGGAATTGTAAAATACATTTACATATACTCATATATTGTATTTTTACAATATCTATTACCATAAAAATGTATATAGTTCAGGAGCAGGAAAACAGTCAGTCCATAAATGCCAGGTAGGAAAAGAGAAATGTCAGAGACTTGCCGTGTGAGCATGCACATGTATCAAATGCATACATTATAATATATATATGTGCACATGTATTATAATGAAAGGGGTTGGAACTCTAAAATAATCTTTTGGGTTTGTATTTAGTCTTCAGTATAGCCTATACTTTTCCAATCCAGCTAGGATTTGCAGACCCACCACTTGGATTCTGGTATGTTGAGATGACAGTATATTTATTTTAAGTGGAAGGATGCAGGATTTTTTTTTTTACTGTTATACTTGCAACATTATTTTGGGTTTTTAGCATTAGAAAGTTTTATTTTTCTAAGGAGTAGGATGAAACTTCCTTTAGGGTATAGATTTTTAACTTCATCTAGTTTGAGCTTTATATTACAATTTTGCTTTCCTAGTCCTTTGATTCATTCAGCCCAACTGAAATATTATTTGCATTAATAGAAAAATTTCAAACACAAATATGGTAATGAGATTGCCTTTAGTCTATCATAACAATTAAGGACTTTATAAACTACTCTCACTGGATCTTAAGGGGATATGGTATGTATCTCTACTATAGGTACCATGATATCTACTGGAATATATGGGGTCCTATAGCTGTGAAGAGAGAGTATAATATCAGTTTTCATGGACTAATTTTTACACACCCACAAATAGAAACAGAACAACCAAAGTGACTGTATTATTAGTACTCACCACTTGTCTCATCTTATAAGTGTGGCTTTTCTCTCATATATTTTGCATATTTTGCATCAGGAGACAGATTTATATAGGGAGAGAAGGGAACGGCAAAAGGAAAATTCTGTGGATTGCCTTGATTTTGGAATGGTTGAGATATGCCAAATGGATAGAAGTTTGGGAGACAATAAATCAGTGAAAATGATTCATCGCTGTCACTGGCCTGTTGATAAAAAAGAAAGGTCTTGCTTGATGCAGCTCTTTTCCATGTGGATTTTCCTTATTAAGGAGAAAGTTTAAAAGCTTACATTACTTAAAGTTTTTATTTGTAGAATTAATTGGGGCTTCATTATGTCCGTTTAGAAAACTAAAGATAACTATATTTCCAAATATTACAATTCAAAGTAAATTTTTTAAAAATAATTCTTTCTACACATGTAAGAATGATAGTAGGTGAAAGTGCCTGTGTGTTTGTGTGTGTGTGTGTGTGTGTGTGTGTGTGTGCGTGTGCATGTGTGTTTGTGTATACACACACGTACATATACACATATTTGATTCAAATGATCATTCATCAAGTCATATGTTGGAAATCTCTCTTTTTGGATCTCTTTCTCTCATTTGATTAGTTTCTCTGGTGAGCAGATGAAGTCCTATATTACTGACCTAAGAATGGCCATGTCAAGGAACCAAATATCTCAGACCCATGGGAATGACAAATTAGGGTCAGGTTCAGAAGAGCAGCTACGATTTTCCCTAGTCCCCCTATGAAATCTATACAGTTAGTTTAAACCAGTGTGTGCAGAAAATTATCAAATGGTGCTTCTCCCTCCCTAATGACTGTAACCCAAGACTGTTCCCAACAGAGTTGTCCTGCTGATATCAGTTAACCTATGTCTTCTTTGTTCTTGACGTGCTGAATTTTGGGCTGCTGCTGGTATATATCCATCAGAGTATATCACCTACTTCATATCAATATATATATATGTATATATACATATATATATTATTTCTTCATTCCCAGGTTAATGCATAAGTCATGCAGTCAGAGCAAATTCTTTATTTTTAGCCCCTCTGTGAGTCATGATGTTCAGTTAACAAGATTAGCACAACTCTCTTCATATGTATGTATATATATATATACATATATATATTATTTAAAAATACATACACACATACATACTTTTTTTTGGTAAGTTTTTAAATTCTTTTGTGAATGTTTTTACTTGTCTGTTTATACCATAATAATGTTTCCCTGAATTTTTTCCCTACATTGGTCATCATTGCTAGCCTGCTACTACCTGGAATCAAATGTTCTTAGGATGATCATCTGTTAATGACTATATCTTAACAAGGAGGGCCCTAAATCACCCTGGGAAAGGAAATTAGATGAGATCTCCTGGGTAAATTGGGGGAGAGAGGAGACAGTAAAAGGAAGGAGATGGGGAATGAGAATATGAGGGAATGAGATGATTGAGGGTAGGGAGGGAAAGAGTGGGAGAAAATGAAAGAGATATATCCATAGAGAGAGCTATAATGGGGTTAGGGAGAAATTTGGTGCTAGGGAAATTCCTCAAAACCCACAAGGATGACCCCAGCTAAGATTCCTAGCAATAGTGGGAAGGGTGTCCCAACTAGCCTTCACCTGTAATCAGATTGGTGACTACCCCAACTGTCATCATAGAGCCTTCATCCAGTAAGTGAAGGAACCAGATGCAGAGATCCACAACCAAGCACCGAGGCTGAGCTCCAGTAATACAGTCAAAGGGAGAGAGGAGGGAATATATGAGGAAGGAAGGTCAAGATCATGATGGAGAAATCTATAGTGACAGCTGAAACAAGCTCGTGGAAACTCGTGAACTCTAGACTGACAGCTGTGGAGCCTCCATGGGACCCAACAAGGCCGTCTGTATGTGGGAGACATTTGTGAAGCTTGGACTACCTGAGGGGCCCAGGGCAGTAGGACCATAATCTATCCCTAGTGAATGATCTGGCTTGTTGGAGCCCATTCCCTATGATGCCATGCTCAGCCTTAATGCGGTGGGGAGGGACTTGGTCCTGTCCCAACTTAACTTGCCAGACTTTGATAACTCCTAATGGAAGTCCTTACCTATTGCAAAGAGTGGATGGTGGGGTGAGCTTGGAAGGAAGGAGGGGTGGGAGCGAGTATTTCAGTTGGAATATAAAATGAAATAATAATAATTTAAAAACTCAGTTTTCATGTTTATGCGATTGGAAGATAATAACCTTGAAGAGGTGGAGGCTAGTTTGAAGCCTAGTGTGTGGTTTAGGTAATGTTTACCTTCTTTGTCACAGCGTGATTCACAACCAATTCTGTGTGTTCTGTTATATGAGAATATATTTGTCAATTAATTAGATGGAATTCAGATATCTCTCCAAAAAAATCAAACTCTATACCTTTGTCTCATGCTAATACCCAAAAGCTTTTGAGAATTTCTGCATAGGCTGAGAGGTTTAGATAGCTTAATTTGTTTAACCCAAGTTATGGCTGCTTCACACAGAAACCTGACATATAAAGAGAAAGCAACTCACACTTCGTTTTTCTCGTTCCTGATCCTGGGGCACCTAAAGGTCAAAGAGTGAAATTAATTTAACTTGTGCTGAGAAAAAATAAGATATATATACATATGAGTAATAATTCAGCAATTGTCTAATATTATTTTGTACCCTCCATTACAAGACAGGACTTGGTTATGTGGATGATGTAGACACAATGTTCTGAAAAAACATTACTATGCATCATTAGTGCCTTTTCTTTATGTGACACTGAGTATCAGCCATCAACCCTTAAACTTTTCAAAACTAGATTGGTTTTTGTCAACTGGACTGATATTCTCAATTGAAGTTCCTCTTTTCAGATAACACAAAGTAGGGCTATGTGGAAAGAGGAACCTCAATTGAGAATATGTCTGTATCAGATTTCTATTTGGCAACTCTATAGGGCATTGCCTTGTTTAATTATTGAAGGAAGGGCAGACTACTATGTACAGTACTTCCTCTGACCAGGTAATATTTAGTTGCATTAAAAAGCATGAGAAGTAAATCTGAGAAGCAAATCAGTAAGCAGCACCTCATCCTGGCCTCAGCTTCAGTTCTAGCCTCCTGTTCCCATCTATAGCTCCTCTTCTGACTTCCATTAGTTGTAGATTATGACCTACGAGTTGTAAGCTTCAATTAATACTGTCTTCCCCAGGTTGCTTTTGGTTATGGAGTTTATCACCCCAAAGAAAATAGACTAAGACAACTACTAGGTAATTACTTCAGCACTGAGAGATAACTCCTATTTCTTAGTTTGTATTTTTTAATGTCTACATTTAGTATATATAAATTACATGGAATAAAGTTGTGTATCAAAGTGCATGTGAGATTTTGTGAAATCCGATGCTACAGGTCAGGGTTTCAATATCTTTATAAACTAAAGTGTGTAGAGAGACTAATGATATCAGGAATCAGGCATCAAAACAAATGTTCATAAACACTCCATAGAGATTAGATGAGTACTCACTGCGATACAAACTGTTACTGCCAGGATAGCAGAGAACATCAGGAGGGCTTTCATCTTACTCAGAATATCCTAGACACCAGAAGAAAGACTGAATGTTAACAGAAACCCAGATGATATTATCTGGTAGAGAATATGTAGCTAACAGCTTTTCAAACTTAACCTGTCATTTGCAGCTGTACTGTCAATTTTTAGTGGATGATGTTTATAGAGTAAACACAGAGGTTATTTGCAATTTCATGACTTTATTATATCAGTTCTTTTAAAATATATTTATGAGTGCTGTTTTATAGGCCATATTGAGTAAACTGTTAGGGTAATACATTATAGTTTTCTGAAGAGTATTTATTGTTTTAAACACTGAAAATGTTGATTTCCCTTGTTATTAACATGTAGAGATTATGGGTATTCTAGGGACATTTTTATCACTTACTGAACTTTCTAATGTACAAATGAAAGAGAAGAATAAAATATGCAGAAAATTGTGGCCACATTTTGAACTCTGTCTTTGTTTCTCATCATATCAATAAAAATCTAAATCAGAATCTGCAATGTACCAAGGGATGGCAAAATGATGGTATTGATGAGTTTGAAGACAGAAACTTGAAAGTTTTGTCAAGTTTAGCATTCTTTATTTTTTAATTTAACTTTTATTTTTTGAAACAGGGGTTCTCTTTGTAGCCCTGGCTATCCTAGACTTCACTCTGTAAACCAGGCTAGCCTTGAACTCACAGGGATCCACCTGCCTGTGTGCTGGGATTAAAGCATGTGACAACACAACCCAGTAGTTTAGCATCCTAATAGCAGACTCTCTGCCTAGAAAACCATTAGTATAAAATCAACACCCCTCTACTCACATACACATTTACACATGGACCATTCCTTTATACTGTGTGAATATATGTCACTATTGTTGGTTTAAAAATAAGCTGACTGGCCAATAGCTGAACAGGATAAGGTTTTGGCAGGAGAGCACAACAGAATGCTGGGAGGAGAAGGGTGGGGTCAGAAGTCACCAGTAGATAAAGAGAAGCAAAATGGGCATGCTATACTGAGAAAAGGCAGCAAGCCACATGACAAAGCATAGATAAAAATATGGGCTAATTAAAATGTAAGATTTAGTTAGTAACAAGCCTGGGCTATTAACTGAGCATGTATAGTTAATATTGATTCTCCATGTCAGTTATTTGGGAACTGGTGGGCAGGAATGATAAGTCTGCCTACATATACACTTCTACCTTCTCCTTTTATAAGCCTGATGCTAGGCACTCTCAAGGTTGTAGCAATAAAGACTGAGCTCTTTCAGGTAAAAGCAAGAGAAATAATTATGTTTTTGTAATGTAAAGCAACATATGGCATATAGTATAAGAATTTGCAAAATTTTGAGAGCATATAGAAAAAACGAAATGGGAAAATAGTTTTGAAGAGAATGGAATTGTAGAGGGTCTCATTACAATGGAATAGTTTTCAGTGATTGTTTAAAAACTTCATTAAACAGAGAGATAAGCCACATCACAGAATACTTTGGATCATGTTTTGTAATCGCTACACACCATAATTACCAATGACTTTATGTTTCTATTTCTCAATCTGTAACAGTATATTGTTATGTGAAAAGTCTTATGCTATATGAATGAACTAGATGCTTGTTTCTTTACCATCAATTTCATTCAATGATTAATAGGAAAGAGAATTTAAATAATTTTATATTAAAATCAACATGATATGTTTCAGAATGGGTACAAACATGATGGTACCCATTTAATCATTTAAAAATGATTCAGGAGGCTACTAGCAAAGTGCTTATTCTGTTTTTGTCAAGACAGGATCTCACTATGTTTGCATGTCCTGGGACTCACTGAGTAGATCAAGTTAGCCTCAAACTCACAGATCCATCCACTTGCCTCTGCCTCCCTAGTGCTAGGACTTGCACTAGGCTTGCACTAATACATCTAGCAAAGTCAAAATTGGTAATTTTCTGTACCCACATAATTCCCTAAATCTTTGAGGACTAGTTCATAAAATTCAAAAGCAAGAACTTGCCCTGATCAAATTTCCCTTCTCTGCATCAGTGTTCCATCCTTGCAAAGATTCCTTTATGGTCACTCTTAGAATAGATCCTTACCATGAAAAAAATTGTGGTTTTTATTTTTACAGACATGTTTAAAAACAGAAACAGATAAAATGATTGTCCACTTCCTGCTTATAAATTAAAGTAAGTGTTTCATGATAGATTGAACAGTTGCAATTACGATTGTTTATAATTTATGGTTTACGAAAATTAATATGAATGCATAACATCTGTCTCCTGGAAGAGATATATATTCATAGCTTACAGTAACAGTTCAGTCCTTCTTACCTTAAGCTCTCCTCTCAGCTCCTTCTCCCTGGTGTTGCTATGAGAAGTGGTGGTGACTGGACCTTCAATATTGTATCTCTTTTATACCCTCACAGTACAATGGAATGGAGAAGTCTGTGGCTGGGAAGCCTCTCCCTGGGATCAGTTATTATTCAGCTGACTCATCAACTACCAAATCCATAGAAACCGAGAAGTAACTAACATTGTTAGTTTCATGCAAACTATGGCTGAATGATTGCAGAATATTTCCTTTTGTGGTTCCTTTAAACTTTGTCTGTTGTGGATTTGAGGTTTATTTCCCTATAGACATAAGTGTTTCCTGTTTATCATTTGATCTCTGAAACCACCAGCTTCAAGAGCAAGAATAATTATCAAATCTTCCTATTGTGAGGGCCAAGAACCTGACGTATTCAGAGGGTTAGTGGCTAATTTAATGCAAAACTAGAATTCTGACAAGATTGTGCTGATTGATGTAGTTGGTTCCCAAACCCACATGTAAGCAGCCTTTTATATTTTTAAGGAGAAAAAAAAACTAGAAACACATTGAAGTTTATTTATCAGTCACAATGTTTAACTTTGTTTCATTGATTCAAGAGAACTGAACTGATCTCCTGGATACAATATATCACCATACACTGGTTTTCATTTTGAGCAATCTGAAATAGAGAATTCCTCCAGGAGTAGAGGCAATAAGCCTGTGTGTGTGTGTGTGTGTGTGTGTGTGTGTGTGTGTGTGTGTGTAATGATATTTAATACTGGACCTAATAGTTGACTTTAGTTTCTTTACTTACCTTAAAATACTATAGTGAAAATTGCTAATTATTATCTATTTTTGAAGCCACGCTAAGCATTTCTCTGGTTATTTTGTGGGTATTGGCATTTAATAATGACGTCTTATTAAAATGCCAAAGGCCCAATTTCCTTTCCTAAGAGACTTTCAATTATTTTTATTTTTTTCATATATCTCGACCACATTCTTTTCCTATAGCAACTCCTTCCAGATTTTCCCCAACTCCTACCCATTCAATGTCATGTTTGTTCTTTATTATCAAAAAATTCTTGTAAGCACTTCCTCCTGTCATAGTTTTTCTTTTGGAGTAGTCTTCTATGATCTGATTCCTCTAAACTTACTGTTAAATTAAAAAAAAATGGCAAGGGAGAGATGTGGAGACAGAAAGAGACAAAGCATCATTAGAAAGGGCTCACATAGAAAGGTTTTTATTGGGGGAAGGAAATGCGAAATGGGAGCTGATGGGGAGAGGCAGAACTCTGGAGACAAAAGGAGCAGAAAAAAGTAAATAGGTAACAGAGAGAGAGAGACAGACAGAGAGAGAGAGGGAGAGAGAGAGAGAGAGAGAGAGAGAGAGAGAGAGAGAGAGAGAGAGAGAGAGAGAGAGAGAGAGAGAGAGAGAGGAACTTGGTGGGGCCACCTCACCAACCAGTGGACATAGTTGTAGTGTTGTAGCTAATGAATGTGTCATGACCCTGTGCAGATCATAGTACTGCCTGAGACCTGGCAATCTCTTCCTCCACAGCTTGAGGGGGCAGGCCAGCAAATTGCCTGAGTGTTAACAGTTACTATTTGGTTTTAGTCTTCCTTTGGATTAAGTAATATAATCATCCCTCAGTTCTGATACCATAGTTCAGCTGGGTTCTCTTAGTACACAGGCTCTTTTTATCCTCCTGCATAAGTGATTTGGATGTTTGATGGCTATCTCAGAGACAATCTCAACAAATTAAACTTTGTATTTTTCTGTTCAATCCTGCTGGTGCTCCTGACCAACCATCAATCTATCTCAAAATCTGAGATCACCACATTTTCATTTTTATTATAGTACTATGCATGCATATATTAATTTTAGTCATTTCACCATTACCTGCTTCCATCCTTTTTCTTACACTAAAATCCATCTTCTCAACAAGTCCTTTTCCTTTTTGTCTTCTTTTTCTTTTTGTCACATGTCACATGCGCTAAAAATAATAAGTGAAAACCAAAACAGACAAATAAAAGGCAACAGGACAAAGAGTACAAGTCAAATCTAACTAGTCAAAAAGATTGTAAGAGGCAGATATAGTGAATGACTCCAGGGAAGCATCTTCTTCCAGGAAAACTCACAAAGTCTGTCAGAGCATGATCAAGACCTACTCAAATTCAAGCAAGACAAAATATCTGAGTGGAGGAAAGGGAAGGTGGATGCAAGTTCCACCCCAGCCAAGATATATTTACAATCTGTATCTGCTGCTATCAAGTGAAGATCAACTTTCTCCAATGGAGTTACATACTTGAGGCCCCGTGAATTGGAGCAGTTAGCTAATGCAAAATTTTTGTGTGACTCATTTAGTTTAGAGTTGCTCATAAAAAAAATTATTGGAGACATGGGAAATTTATCAGTGTTTACCCAACTGAAGAAAATTGTATCAATTCCTTTAGCCATTAATAATTGCCAGTAGTCCCTCAGGGTGTGATGGGGCTTCCTGGGTCTCTTTCCCATCCTCAGTGAAATGTTAATAGGTCCAAACTCTCTTAGGTCTGTGTAGCAACTCCAGCTGCAGTGAGTTAATGAGTGGCTATGTCTAACCTAGACAATAGATTTTCGCTACATATCTCTCCATCATTTGGTTCTTAAATTCTTTCTTCCCTACTTTCCATCATGCTCTCTGAGCCATGGAAGTTGTGCATAGATGCCCCCTTGAGAGCCAATGACTTCACCAGAGTTGTTTCTTCTCCCTTTGATTAATGATAAGTGCTTGTGTTATATCCTACCCAGTGTGATTAAAAAAAAAACAACAAAAAACAAACAAACAAACAAAAAAACAAACAAAAAACCTCTCGGAATGATGCTGTGAGTAACACTAGCTACAGACAGATAAAAACATGATATTTAGAATGCAGTTTAGCATTTGTCTATTTGGCAAAATAATACTAGTTGTTTATCCCGATGACCTTCCCAGCAGGAACACTCACTGGTCTAGGATTACCAGATCTAGTTTTAAATATTGCTCTGTCCTTTGGTTCAGGGCTAAAATCTAATCATAGAGTGGTTGGTTACACCAGTGCACACATCTTGCTTGAAGTTCATTACTGTAGCTCATAAACTTGTAGCTCAGTTTCGGCTTCATCTCTTTGTTACATCATCCAAGATAAGTAGAATCCAGCAATTGGGTTTTATCAGGTGGTTGTGATAGATACCCACGAGGAATGGCAAGAGCTAGTATTGTTTGGGAGCCTCTCAGAATTTTCTAACAACTTTCACACTGTGCACCCGAGTGTGGAGTGGTGTGTGTGTGTGTGTGTGTGCGTGTGTGTGCGTGTGTGTGTGTGTGTGTGTGCGCATGTGTGTTTGTATGTGTTTGTGGTATTGTATGTGTATGTATGTGTGTGTATGTGTGGTTGTGTGTGTGTGTTTGTGTGTGTGTTTGTGCATGTGTTCTTTTCCCTTGAAAGGGGTTTTGAGAGGATTCATATGAAACACGGTAGATAGATTGCCATAAGCAAGAGGCCATAGCTTTCTGGGGGATGTAGATGTCAGAGACAAGAATTAATATGCTAACAGTAAAATACTCTCAAAGGTCAAACTTTTAATATTAAGAACACCCATTACTTCAGATATCCAGGAAGCAGCTGGCAGACTACAGGCTGGAGGCCCTTTTGCATAGCTAATGGAATGAAATGATTCAACATAATGCCTAGACTGAGTAGTGAATAAGGAAAAGCCACTTTTATATTCTAGCAGTGGATTAAGTACAAAACTCCTTTACTCATTAGAGGTTTAGAATTACTGGTAGAGAAACTCATGTTGAAATCCACAGTGTGGCAGGTAGGGCTTCACGAAGAACTCACTGGTTCTTATTTCAGTAAGAAAACAGAAGTATATTTATTATACTACATCTTATAGTCTATAGAATTTGGAACTTGTAGAGATTTGCTACATTTTAGACAATTATCATCATTTTGGGTGAACTGAAAACCTTGAGTAATAACCTAACCTTTCATATGTGTCAATAACAAGATTTCCTTTATTTCCTTAACATGAGAACAAGAATATGCTACCTTTTATTTAAGAGAATAAATACAAATTCATACCTGAGTTCTCTGTAAAGTCATATTCACTTAGAAGTGAATTCAGTATCACACACACACACACACACACACACACACACACACACTAATTGTGTGTCAATGCTATAGTTAGTGAATTTGGTCATTCCTTGGCTACTTGGCCTACAAGCAATTTTAAAGACAGAGGGTGCAGAATTTTTACATTTGGTTTTAATATAGCAAGGGTCAGAAACACTTTCAGACCAGCCTGTGCTCACAAACAGTAGAATGGGCATGGATAACATAGGAACCAAATATCCCCTTAATGACTCCTATTGAGTACATGAATTAGAATCTTTGACACTTGTGTGAACATCTGTATTGTACAGGAGTTTAAAATCTAAGTCCAACATCTGAGTATCTGTGTAATTATTCCCATTTACCAGAATCACTACAAGATTTTACATTTGAAATTATAACAGATACTAATAGCATTTTGATATAGTTTACATGGCATTAATGTCCATAGTCAATACAAATTAAAATGACTTTTTGTAACTTATTACAAAACTTCCTTATTCTCTCTGCGAATGCATTTATGTATATGATTCATGAAATTAAAATCTTTATTTTTATTTATGTGTATGAATTGATTGTTTTCAAGTAGCATGTCTTGTGTGCATGTCTGGTGCTTGTCAAGTAAGATGCAAAATGCCTCTTTAAGAGAAGTCCAGGGAAAGATTTTCAGAGGCACACATATTGAGTCAGGTTTTTTCTTACTGACTGATTTAACACAGGCAAGTCTGTTAACTATTGATGAATAATCAATTGTAGCATTAAGATATAATAAAATATATCCCACTACCTGATATGTAGCTTCAACAATTTAACAAAATGATTGATACCTCTTTTAAGAAATATAACAAACAAAGTGTTTGTTCTTGCCTGATAATATACTTTTTACCTTTCAAAAGGTCATGGTCAGTAATTCTAAGGTTTTCCATTTACATTTTTAGAGGGGGGTGTTTTCAGACATGATTTCTCTGAGTAGCCCTGTTTGTCCTGGAACTTGCCCTGTAAACTAGGCAGGCCTGAAACTCATAGAAATTCACCTGCATCTGCCTCCCAAGTAATGGGACTAAAAACCTTTACTGCTACTGCCCAGCCACTCTTTCTTTACTTTTACATTTGATTTCTTAACATGAAGTATTTCCGGGGCTTGAAAGTTAGGTCATTGGTGAAGAGCTTGTACTACTCTTGCAGAGGGCCCAAGTCTGGATCCTAGCAACCATATGAAGTAGCTCACAAATGTCCACTACTGAAGCTTCATGGCATCTAATGCATTTGGTCAAAGAGAACCTACACACAAAGGCCCACATCTGCACAAAAACTACACAAATAAACATAATTAAAAATAATAATCTTTGAAAAGCATAAGTTTTTTACATTTAACAAACATTTTGGTTATAGTAAATCCTACTATATTCTTCATAAATAGAAAATGTAAGCTTCACATTATTTAAGATAACATTATAAAATGCTGTCTTTAAATAATAAAATAAAATTAATACAATGACAAATGTATTATATATGCCCTCATTCACAGACATACATTCTTAAGAGCCCTATGAGATAGACTATAAAATACCCTGACTTTAGAAAAAATTGGGCTTAGGGACATAAGGGTATAAGATTATAAGTATAGTAAGCTGTGTAACTTGAGGTCAGGATTAGGCAATTTCTAACCATAATACAAGGAAGATAAAATAAATAAGTAATCACCTACCAAATGAATCATAACAAGGTTTCTGAAATTCAAAATCTGTTTTTTTAAAACTATGTTATATTAAAGGTTACATTCATACTTATTTGATCAAAAGATTAACATATTCTAAACAGAGTCTTTCCACTTTAAATGTTATAAATGTGTCTTAAAATATGATAGATACATTTTGGCTAAGATGGGATATTTTAAGGAAATAATTTTTTTATTATCATTGTAACATTTTTCTTTTCAAGACATATCAAATATGCATCAAATATGCAACTTTAATAATATTTAATATGATACAGAGTATTCGTTCATGTTTTATTGTTTGGGAGAATGAATAAATTGCCTAGCTCTGGGTCTTTGCCACTAAGTTATAAAATTATTAAACTCATGAAATCAATCTTGTTTATGATAGGCTAGGAACTGCAGGACAGTGCACAAGGTGTCAGGGCAGACATTGTCTATGCCTCCATGGAGCTCACAGCCATTTGGACAAATGAAAGGATGGTAAAACTGGACTCTGTGAAGTGAATGAAGAAGGCAAGATCCATGGAGAAGAATGAAGGCAAAGACCTAAAGTGCGAAAGCACCACTTGGTGAGCAGGCCCTTCTTTCATAGTGTTTAGTAATTTTAAAACTTATATTTCATTATACTTATTATTTATGGCTACTTTTTTTCATCATTTATATATTGAGTTTACCACAAAGGTCCTTTACACATTATGTTATGGCTTATGTTTTTGTGCCTTTATAGGATTTCTGTATGAATGTGTGTGTCTCTGTGTCTACATGCTTTTTCTTGGGCTCTTTCTTTCCTGTTAGCTTTGTCCTATACTAATTGTCTTTACTTTATCTTATTATTTTAATGCCTTTTTTCTAATGAAGGTTAGAAAGGTTGTGAATTTGGATGGAAGGTAAGTGAGGTGGATCTTGAAAAAGCTGAAGAAGGGGAAACAATAACTAGAATATATTTGCTGAAAAAAAACAATATTTCGTATATTTTCATTAAAAAATAGGAAGAAAACAAAAGACAGAGTTATGAGAGATAAATATAATTAAAATCCAGGTGATCAGCCCTGAAATAATACAAATACAAGTACAATAAAATGAACTAAGCTGTAGACACATTTAGAAATACATATACATACATAAATTCATCAACAATTCAAACACAAGAGGTCTTTTCCCTCCTAGGGGCTGCTAATCCTGGTCTTAGATTTCTGGCAACTGGAACAGATGTAACGCTCAGCCATTGAGTTGGTTGAGTTTTTGTTATGTTTGCAAAATACTCCAGCCACATGCTGTTGCGTGGTCATGGGTAGCTACCTGGGCATTATCAGGTTTCCCTTTCCTTGTCTACGTGCTGGATTATGGCATCTCTTTCAGTTTTGTGTCTAGTGGTAATGGAGGAACAACATTTAACAGAGCCTTGTGCAGATAAAAATCACACAGAGAGACTTATGGAAGACACCCATTAGTACTGCTTCTTACTGTGAGTCTTGTTATTTGCGAATGTGTTATGGTGCTTAGCACAGAGGTGAAGTCACCTACATAGACTGCTGTGACTCTAAAAATGGATTCCCTCCCTCAGCAGATTGTACTTTCCCTAAAAGGTGTATGCCTTCAAACTTTGTGCTAAAACTGTTTTCCGTACTAGATCTCTATTGTGAGTATGTCACAGGATCACTGGACTGTGTGGGTTGTAGGATGCTGCAACTTTCAGCAGAGGTCCTTGTCAGTTAGCTTAATGACTAAAGAGACTCAGGTTACACTTGCATCCACTTCCACACTTTGATCCCCATTATCTCATGGACTTAGACAAGGTGTTTTGGTTTCTAGTTTGGTTTCCTCCTCTCTTAAATAGTAAGATGAAAGTAGTATAGAGATGTTTCATTTTACAACTATTTTATTCCTAAGAACCTAACATTTTTAAAAATGAATATAATCAAATCACGGGCAATTAAAAAAAAGGCCATAAATTTAAAACAAGTGATACAAGGGAGGGGTTGGAGGAAGGAAAGGTAAGGAAAAGGGTACAATTGTATTTTGATTTCAAATAAAAATATTAAAACATTTACATGTATGAGAATATAATGAAACACATCATTTATAATTATTGTGTGCTTACTAAAACTTCAACTATTAAAGTAAAAGATAGGTAGAAAAGGTTGAAGAATATTATCCTGGACAGGAGCTGCTGAGATCACTGTGGCACATAGCATACTTTACAGAGCACAGCAGTTTTTCAACGGGAGTGGAAAGGTCAAAGATATAAAGCAGAGTTGTTACCAGAACCAAGTGAGCCTGGGCCTTATGAGACTACTAAAGGCATCTCAAAATAAACAGAGGCCAACTAGAAGGTACTGGGTGTTTGCATGCAATGGTAGGACATAGCTAATTTTCCATTTTTGAATGATCATGCTATCAAGGTCACATCTAGTATGATCTCCTGAGAGTGACCGGTGGATCAGGAGTAATAGTGAAGTAAACAGTGAATGCAGCAAATACATATGAGAAAAACAAATAAACAAACATACAAACAACAACAAAAATGACAATAACAATAACAACAAACCAAAAAAATCTTTGGAATGTGAATATGCTTCTATTGATAGTGTCACATTCTTGAAAGACAATAGTAGCTGGGCATGATGGCTCCTACACACAATTGCAGCATCCAGTGGTTCAAGCAGGTGGATTCCTGGCAGTCTGAAGTCATCCTATGCTATAGAGTTAGGTACAAGTCATTTTACATCACATAGTGTATGGTCTTTTACTGGGGGAGAAGATATTTATCAGTGATGGCAACAAACTCAAATAAATTAACACTTGCAAAAAGAATAATAGCCACACTGATTGGCTTTTTACCCCCATTCGCATTACTCATGCTTAGGGGAAGAGACAGTTATGACTCTAGGAAGAAGGCACAGTCACAGCAGCCTTAGACATCAGAAGTGGAAATTCTAAGCTGGTGACCTGTAGAAACCTCTGTAAGTGGTGAGAGTCAAGGTGTGTACACTGAGTTCAACCCCTTGTTTTATCCTGAGGTATACATGATTAGACAAGGATTAGGAACCCAGAGGAAACTGGAGCTGGAAAGTTGAAAAGTCAGAGCTTTCTACAGAATCTCTGGTTTAATGAGACTTAGAACTTAAGAGACCTCTAATCTGGAGCTTTTGTTAGACACAGCACATCTACACCCTGAGAACTTTAAACAGCTATATTGTTAGGACTTAGTTTTACATTGGAACTAAAGGGTAAGACTAAAATGAATATATGGCCAAGTAAGCAACAACATGAAAGACAAAAAGAGTTCACCCTACTCTAGTCAGAATGAACATCAATAAAAAAAACAGACAAAAATGCCAGAGGGGATATAGTGGAGAGGGAGTCCTCATTCATTGTTGGTGAGCTTGAAAAGTGGTGTAGTCACTGTGAAAATCAGTATAGGGAATTATCAAAACGTTAAAAGTAAATCTACTGTATGACCCAGCTATACTCTTTAGTGTGTGCCCCAAGCACTCAATATCCTACTCTAGAAATACCTGCTCAGCAATTTTTATTTGAGTTCTTTTCACAGTAGCTCAGGAATAGAAACAACCTAAAATGTTCTTCAACTGATGAATGAACAAAGAAAATGTGGTACATACACACTACAGAATACTGTTCAACTGTACAGAAAATGAAATCATGACTTTTGCAGGTAAATGAATCGAACCAGAAAATGTTACATTGAGGGAGGTTAGCTAGATTCAGAAACACAAATGCCTTATGCTCTCTCCCCTCCTTAGTTTTTAGCTCCAATCTTCTTATGTAAATATATGCAAAACAAGGGAGAGAAAAGGGACTGGGAAGAGGGGATGCGAATTCTAAAGAGTAGAATAGCATGGTAAGGTGATCCTGCGAGAGAAACACAGAGGGAAAGAAGGACAATGAAGAAGGAGTGTGAGATGAGGGATAAGATATACTAAGAATTCTTGGAAAAGACATAGGAAATCCTTATTTTATATTCATCTAAAATTGCACACACTACATGTAAGTCTATACATACACATACACACATATACGTGTATATATAATGAAATTATAGATCTTGGCGTAATAGCCCTCTCTCCAAGAGCCCTAAATTATCCAGCAAAACCCCAAAAACTAGGCATGAGAAACTATTTTCTCTCAAAGTGTTGGTCAAGGGAGTTAGATTCTTAAAATAACATTTCTTTTTGTTGTATCCCTGATTGCCTCCTAGAAGTTGAAAATAAGCTTCTACTGCTGAAGGGAGCACACTATGAATATTTGAGCAGTAACTCAGACAAAATCCTGCTCACTAATAATGAGCTTTTGTAGTACCAGATGGTGCTATGCAAGCTGCTAGTAAAGGCAAATGATCAAAATTCTTAGCTAGCTGTGATATCTATGAATCAGCATGGCAAAATATCCCTAAAGGTTCAGTAGTGGCACTCATAACCTGGTGGTAAACAACTACTGTCTAATTGTACTGAAGGCCCATTCAACCGGAGGGTAATCTTGGTTGTTACTATAAACCTAGCCAACCACTCATGGGTAGTGGGTAATGGATCTTAGAGGGGAACCTACCATTGCCACTTTCTTAAACAATGTCATTTCTAACTGCTTTTTAAATTCCTTATTTTTAGCCTACAGAAAAATCTCATCTCTCATCAAAGAAATAACTGCTAACAAATAGCACATGAACTATCTATCACATCAACACACAGGAACACTCTAGAGCAGTGGTTCTCAACATGGGGGTCATGACCTCTTTAGGGATTGAATGAAAGCTTCACAGGGGTCACATATCAGATATTCTTCATATCAGATATTTATATTATGGTTCATAAATGTAAAGAAATTACAGTTATGAAGTAGAAATGAAAATAATGTTATGCTGTGGCATCATGAGGAATTTTATTTAAGCGTTGTGGCATTAGGAATCTTGAGAAACATGTGACAGAAGAAGAATATTTGAACTCCAGAGTTTGTTTTGACCTGTAAAAGTCAGTAGATAGATACCAGACAAACAAAACTATGCACAGATATGTGAAAGAAGTGAGAAATATGTTTAAAGTAAAGCAATCAGGAGAAAAGGCCCACAGACAATATAACAATTACAGTCAGCAGATAAAATCCCAAATAACTAGAATAACTGTTTCAAGGGACTGACTGCAATGTGTCACCGAAGCAGTAAGCTTCAAAAAAGGAGAAAATAGATGTCTATTAATCATAGAACATTATCACAGACACAAAGAAAATGCAAAATAAAGCCACAGGACATCTGTTTATCTTTAGTTTTAAAGTAGCTAAATTAGAAAGATAGAACCCAAAGCTCCAGTGTTAGCCACTGTACCAAGCTGGGATACAGAATGAGGAATCAGCTACTAGAAACTCTACTAAAGGTGGAATTGAGGTGTCCATGCAGTAACTTTTGAGAGAAAGAAGAGAGAACTGATGTTAAATTCTTTGAGGGTTAACACTTACTGGGTGTGTGGCAGAAGAACAAATGGAAATGTTTTTTGTTTTAAAGCTGAGTTATATATCCATAAAATGTAATCTGTGATCAGGAATATTTCACAAGAAGTTTAGTAAAAGAAGCCAGGCATGAGAGTATATGCAATTTTATTGATACCGATTAAAGGAACAGGGAGAATTCATGTGTGTTGTGCTAGCAAAGAAAGTAGGGAGGAGGTTGGCCAGAAAATATCAGTGCATTGAGTCAGATGCTGGCAGCTTCCAAAACCATGCACAATTGAACACTGAGTTTATGTTTGCCAACTGCTTGTTCATTCTAACAACAATGCATAAACTAAAAAACTAAAAAAGTTTATATAATTACATTTCTGATATCACTAAGCCCTCAATTTGATTTGAAGTCACACTTGACTGCATCATTTTTTTCTAAATTCACCACTGTTGTCTTGATCAAAGGATCTTTATCATACTTATCCTTCCCCTCCATTTCTGAGCATCACTCTAACTACATTTTTTTTTTAAATGATACTTGGTATAGTGTATTCTAGGTTGTATTTTCAGTATTTGATTTGAATTATAACATGTAAATTTAAACTGATTTTCTGAATGGATGGAATTTTGGGACCACAATGCTGCAATGCTCCTAGCTGTTGAACACCTGAGTAGCTTTGGACCCTCTCCTGTCACTTGCTCAGGCTGGCCTCGAACTCATTGAGATCAACCTGCCTCTGCCTCTCAAGTGCTTAGATTAAAAGCATGTGCTAAAACTGTTCTCTTATACTGCTCAGTTTTTGTCATATCTAATATTAAGAGCTCAGCCAAGCACTGAGGATTACTTTCCTTAATTGCATGAACTCAGGGAAAAGTACACAGAATAAAATGAAGGCACAGTAAGTGATTACTTGATGGGAGATGTTATTCTGTAAATATGTTTCTCATACTGGTTAATTAATAAAGCCTGTGGCCAATAGGAAACAAGATAGGTGGGGCTAGGAGACCAGGAGGAAGGAAGAGGAAGTAGGAGGGAGGGGTCAAGGTGTAGACCAGGGAGGAATGAAGACACCAGCCAAGGCTCCCAGATAAGATGAGCCATGTGGAAATACTTAGATAAGTAGAAATGGGTTAATAATTATGACAGAGCTAGCCCATAAACAATGATAGTCATTGACCAACAGGATTGTATCAAATACAGAGTCTCTGAGTGTTATTTGGGGCTCACTTGGTGGTAAGACCATGGTGGCAGGACCAGCGGCAGCCGGCAGGAAAAACCTGCAGTAAAATAATGGTGTCAGAAGTGAGATTGAGAACTTTCACTTAAAACTTAACAAAAGCTTAAAAAATAGTTTTTAGAAACAAAGGAACAGAGACTAGCAAGACAACTTAGTAGCAGCATTTTCTCAGTTGGTTTTGTTTTGCTGTAGACAGAGATTTGCGTGGCTCCTTTAAGGGACATTTCCAAAATTAGCATAAGCGGCAAAAAAACCGCCTTGCTTTTAAAGAGCTCTGCTAACAATTCATTGGTGTGTACGAGAGCTGCAATGAAGGTTTACCCTGTGTTTTAAAAAATATGATGGCTTGGGAGAGAAAAAGAAACATGATACAATGGTTTAAAAAGCAAAAAGAAAGTAAAATGGATGGGTATGGTGGCACACGCCATTAATCCCAGCACTCGGGAGACAGAGACAAGCAGATCTCTGGGATTTCAAAGTACCTGGTATGCAGTGAATTCCAGGACAGATAAAAGTTACACAGAGAAACCCTGTCTCAAAATATATAAAAATAGAAGTTGAATAAAAAGAGTAATAAAAAAGCCACGTAAACATGGAAAGCACAGAAAAATTTTGGATACTATATGCGATTCTGTTGTCTTTAAATTATTTGATTGCTGAGAAAATAACAACTACTGATAAAAGAAATGCTGTTGAATTAATTCAATTTATATATTTTAAAAATGCTTTGACTCCAAAATTTAACCCTAAGAACAAGTTACTGGGGAAAAGGATTTCTATTTTTGTTTCCACAGAAAATGAAAAGCTGTGGATTTCTTCCAAATTAATGTGGTTTGATCAAGCAAGATCCCCTGAAGCAACGTCAATGGGACATTGCCACCTTACAGAACACTATAGCCAGGATTTCTGGGTCTTCTTTGGAACCCCATGACAGCGTCCTCTACCAGCAGGAAGTAGTTTGGAAAGAATGATACCCAAATTCCCAAATATTGTTTATAAATGTGTGTTTTCATTTAAATGGGCTTGGTTATAAATGGCTATAACCACAAGCAATCTTTTTAAAGGTAAAAAGGGAATTATTGTATAGATATGAATACTTTGCTTTGGAATGGATTTTCTTTTATTGATACAATTTAAGGTCAATTTTGTGATATGTATATCTCTCCTCTTGTTTAGGTATTCTGTTTATATAGCTCATTGGAAAATGTAATGTATAATTTAGTACAGATTAGAGAATTATCTATGATAGGCAAAACTTGGAGTTAAGTTAGTTAGGATTTCTAGATATACAGAGATGTATTTGAGATGGATAGGCATTCTTCAAACCTATCAAAGACCTACAGAGTATGGCATTTAAAATGGTTTAGGGTTTTTCTTGACAATGAGGCACAGCTGCTCATGGTAACACCATGTGCATCAGAAAGAAAGATGGATATCGAAGAAAAACATTATGGAGTTTGCTTCTAATATGGCAAGAGTAGCCATTTGGGCAAGGTACTGCTCTTCTGGACTGTTTGACTTTATGCTGTAGAAACTGGACATGTAAAACCCGCAGGAAAGTGACTGCTGATGCAAGATGGATATTGCTACAGGATTCCTACTTCATGGAAGAGGCTGCCTGCCAGACAGTCTACAGGACACAAAGAAAAATGACTGACACACTGTCAATACAGGTGGACAGTTTAAAGTTTTCTGCTTTGTTGAGGAGTCTGGAGACACACTATGGTCTATGGGCTGAAGATAGAACATTACAGAAGAACTTCGGTGACTGACCAGACAATGAGTTGTCTCTGTCATTTCTAGACTTTATGTATTATCCTTCTATGGTCTTTGAAGGACTTGAAACAGTTATGGTTATAGTTTTCCTTAGTTAGGATTAAAGATAAATTACATATAGGACTTTAGACTCACAAAGATAGGATAGATGATATCTACTAAGGACAAGATCAAGATATACTCTGTGTCTCAGACCACTTCATGTTGCATGCAGGTCAAGATGTAGGACTCTCTGCTCTTGCTCCAGATCATGTCTGCCTTCATGCTACCATGTTGTACCATGGTGATTATGAACCAAATGTGATGAAATTCAAAATCTGTATCACAGTGTCTGTAGGTTCCTGTCTTCCCAAACATGCATGCTTCTTCCTTTTGTTCTTTTGAATTAAACACCCATCTTTCTATGTAGTTGTGGTATATCGAGAGCCAATATCTGTTTCAACCATTTTGGAGGGCCAGGCATAGTGGTATACACCTTTAATCCCAGCATTCAGTAACAGGGACAGGTTGGCTGATTGATATGAACTGAAGTCCAGCCTCATCTACCTATTAAGTTCCTGGACAGTCAAGGTTATAGGGCGAGACCCTGCCTAAACTAACAAACAAACAATTAAAAAGCAAAACAGAACAAAATAAAAACAAAACAAGTTGATTTTCCTGAGGAATGTATCATAAGCCAGCTGACAGAATATGCCCAGTTAAAAGAATCAGATGTTGACCTGAGAAAGGAAGACACGAAGTTCTTGTAATTTCTACCAGTCACCGCACTCATCATAAATCTATTGACAGTACATATTTATTCTCTTGAATGACACAATTTTAGAGACATTCTTTATTAATACAGTTATCAAATAAATTTGCTGTTATGACCTTTATTTTTAATATTGTAATTTTCTAGATTATATAATCATAATCACAAAAACTGTGGAAAAAAGGCATTTCAATGCAGAACTTATTATATGATGAATTATTTAAGTGACATGAAGAGTGTAATAAGTAAAGAAAAATTTGGAGACTAGTGAAGTGGTTTTATACCGTTAATCAAATATCCATTAGTGTAGAAGAGGAAAATAACCTGAAAGATAGCCAAGGTACTCTCACATCTATTCTCTGTAAGCAAGACAGAACAGTTTTAGTACTAGTAGGTTCTTTTGAATAAAATTGTTAGGCTATCATGGAAATTGTTAAAAAACAAAAATATGTGATTGGAAGTTTTATACTCACCAAAGCTTATACTGTATTGAATTACCTTTCAAATTTTGATACTATAACTTCAATAGATTTGCATCATACAGGCAGCACATTAGTGAGATACTTTCTAAAGAGGAATAGATGCTCCTCACTCCAGATTCTCCCTGACTGTGTTTGTACTGTCCTTTGTCATTTGAAGATTGCTCAATGTTGCTTCTTCTAGAAATATCAGACTAGACTCATGAGAAATTTGGTACACTCTTTTAGTTTACCCATTAAAAGACATTAAAAGTCTTGATATGTGAATTATTTGTAATATGTCTTGTATTCCTTTCAAATAATCTAATCATGTACCCTCAGTAGCCAACTAAGTTCGTTTCGACAAACATCTAACCATAATTTTATTTAAGTAATTATACAATTATAGTTATATGTAACTAAATTGTATAATTCAGTATATTCTAAATATAATTATATAATCATGTAATTACTTTTGGAATATCTCTGTCATTATATTTTATTCCTTTAGTTTTTAATGCTTTATTTAAAATAGTGGGACAGTGACATTATTACAATATTTTACATGCAATGTGAAAAGGTGACTTAGGAGTACTGATTCTGTAGAGTGCCCACAATTTTAAATCAATACACTCAGTGTTTATATGAATCATATCAAGTTTACAGTATAGGTAGATATGACTTTACAAATTAATTTTGGTTTTTAAAACTTAGGCAAATCTTATGGTTGGTATGGTCTTTGTAGACAGATATATACACTAACTTGTTTCTTCACAATCATTATGCTAAAAATTGTTTCTTAATTTTTTGATAATTTTTTGTTAATTATTGTCAGGTCATTTAAGCCATAACTGTGGCAAAAATACCTACCAAAACTTTCGAGTGATTAAGACAATGTCTTAAGGTTCTCTTAGGTTATCAGTTGTGGCCTAGTGAGAAAAAACATTAACATGAAGCTCATGTTATAATTAAAAATCAAGTTATAATTTGATAGATTGTTTTAAAATAATATTTGTAAGCTATTTGTATCCAGTGATAATGCCAGATATTTTATTACTTGTACTTTTACTACAATGTCTGACCCTAGAAATTAAGTTATCTCTTGGACCATAGAGAAAATTTATTTCATAAAATGAATCTTTTGTTACCCTTCCTTCACTTTTGGAAGTACTGGGGCAATACATTGGCCTTTTCAGAATTAAAAACTAGGTCAGTGTTGGGTCTTGGTGAAGTTGAAGGCATGAAAATTCCTGCATTGTCAGGCTTAAAGTTGACTGGTTCTCTTTGGGAATACAGAGGATCTCCTTCTGTTGGCTGTAGAGATTATGAATAGAGTGGTTACAGTTTCAAGAAGATGTTTAAAACTGAGAAGAATATGAAACGAAAAGGCTGAGAGTCACAAATAGGCATCACCTTAAACAATATGCGAATATATTAGTTTTTAACACACAAACTACCTTAGAAAGGTTGTGATTGTATTTAATAAATATGGTTGCATATTAATAACTACTTTTATTTTATTCTTTGAGAAATTCATACCTGTGCATCCTATGCAATGTGTTATGATTATATCTACCCCACACCTTCCCTTCTAACTTTCTCTGGAATCTCCTAGCATTTCTCCCTCTCAAATTATGGTGCTCTTCCTTCTTCTCCTCCTCCTCTTATTTTTATTTAAATATACCTTATTGATTTCAAATAGACACACTGTTGTGGATCAACCATTTATGCATGGATTAGCCATCATTGACTATACCACTAAAGCAAAATGGCTTTTCTTCTCAAAGATTACAGGGGGAAGATCAATAATTGATGTAATTTTAACAGTGGTGATATTCTCAATGTAATTGGCCCCCAGAAGCTCATAGAGATTAAATTTGTTGTGGTAGGTATGGCCTTGCAGGAAGAATGTGTCACTGTGGTAGAGGTCTTTGATGTTTCCTATGTTCAAGACACTCAAGATATTTGCCCAGTGTCTGAGTCTACTCCATGTATCCATTCCATCACATGGCTCTGGCAGGTTCTGTCCTTCTTCCCCATCTCCTCTGTCATTCTAAAAACCGTTAGATTACATCCCTAACGCTAGCCACCAAGGTCTATTACCTGATTTGACTAATCCCTCAACAGGAGGCTGATTCCAAAATTCAGCTATGAAAATACTGAAGTTCAGCAACCAGAAGCCCCCTTAGGCTCACCTAATTAACATGCCCACTTAAAGTTAAATATCTAATCTAATACAGGGTTTCCCTTATTATCTTTATAAATTGCCATTTGCCTATGAATCACATTTGTCTCCTGTCTATCCAGAGGCAGTCCTTTGTCCCTCTGGGACAAATAACCCTCCCACTTCTTTTGTTCCCCTCCCCTTCCTTCTTATACTCTTATCTTCTCTCTTAATCTCTGCCCTTTGTCCCTCTGTGGCAAATAAAACTCCTTTGTGCTGAGAACATGGTCTTGGGTATCTTGTGCCAAATATGGGTCCATTGATAAGTCACTGTGGTTCATGCCATATTTGTAAAAAATATGGTAGCTTTGGTCTGGATTGGTAACCCAAAAGTACTTCCCTAGGCAACTCATGTTTCCCTCATATAATGTCATTAATATAAACCAAGAATATAAATGACCTGCTAATTTTCCTTGATATATATATATATATATATATATATACATACATACATAAATATATATATATATATACATAGTTCTTGTGAATATGTGTGCAGAAGCTTGATGATAATAATCTCAGGTATCATGCTTTGGAATTTCACTTGCCTCCTTTGAGGCAGAGTTTTCCGTTGTTCTGCAAATCACTGATGAGGCTAAGTGTTCTGATTGGTGAGCTCCAGGGATCTTTCTGTTTGTGCTGACAGTGCTTAGATTAAAGTTACTAACATCTTGTCTGACATTTTAATAGCGTTTGGGAATTGAACTCAGGTCCACATGCTGGCCCTGCAAGCACAATGCTGACTAGCCATCTGCTTAGTACATTTCTGTTTAAGCGAAAACCTAGGTTAGATTTTAAAACTCTGATTATTCACCAAACATTTTTAGATGGAAGAATCTCAAAATCTAAAGCATCCTGGTAGAGGTGTGTGTGTGTGTGTGTGTGTGTGTGTGTGTGTGTGTGTGTGTTTGTGTGTGTGTTTGTGTATTTGGCCACAAACTTTTTGGATGGATTATGTTGTGGGACTGGTTTTGCATGTGTATTTAGAGTCTCCATCAAGTCCTGGAATTTTGTAATTAGCTGGTTTTAGTTGTGCTTGCTTGCAGCATGCCTGTTCTCTGGTATTTAATGATCACAAGATTCACTTTGCAGTTCTCTGCATTGCAAGACTGACTTAGATCTTCTCTGTTCCAAGTACCATCCCTCAGATATTTCAGTGTCATCCTGTGTGTCAGTTGTTAGTGTCAGATCAAGGACCACTGTGATCTTTGCCCACAGGTGAACTGTATACCCAAAATCACACTAAATTTCAGTCTGTAGTACTCACTGGAGCATCACCATAGACTCCATTTTTAACATTCGGTTATAGGCTAGTGAAGTGGCTCAGTGAGTAAAGACAGATTCTGCTTAGCCTGTCACTGCCTCCACATCCATGTAGTGGCATGCATGGGCACACACACACACACACACACACACACACACACACACACACACACACACACACACACACAATTTTTAAAAAGAGATTAGATGCTTTCAATTGACTTTATTCTGCATGAATCAAAAAAAATGGGAATAACTGTAGCCTCAATGTATAATGTAAGGAAAAAAGAAAAAGATCTGACTCTGTGAAAATTGCATTTTCTCTTGAATGATGGCAGACAAATGCTTGAAGGAGAGTTCCAAGTTGGTTTTGTTAGACATGTAGAAAAATAAAGACAGTTTGGGAATCTGTCCATAGCACATTAACAGTTTTCATGTTTAAGGATTTCTTTAGTTTCTAAGAGTTCTTTTGTGCTGACATCCACTGCTTTTATTCTATTGTTTCAATTCAAATGTATAAAATTGACTTGTAGTGTGCTGCACATTTTATGTAAGTTCTATACAACACTACTATCCTTCTTTAAATTTTCTTTATACATAATGCATAGTCACTTTAATTCAGATTCTAGAATCAAAAGTTATGAACATACTATTGAACAGTGATTATGTCATTAAAATCATAATCATGCAATTAATTTATATCAATAATATATATAACTCTATGTCAAATGATAATTGCTTCTATACTATTTCTTATTTTATTTTAAAAAACTCTCTATATTGAATGTTTATCCAGTCCTTCATCCCTTTCTTAGCACAAATTGTTAAATAGCAACTCAAATCACAATTTTTACCTATTGCAGTCTAATGGAGGTTTTTGTTTTTCTTAAATTAGTCCATATAGAAACATGGTGTAGTTTTAGAGGTCCACATTTGAAAATGAACGAACTCTCAGTTTGTACGTTTAACAACATTTCTACCTGAATTATGTGTTCAAAGTTATGATAAAATGCAAATCCAGAGAGAATAATAACTAGTATGAGGTTATGCTGAGAAGGCAGATTCCCCTTTCTGGCTTGTAGGAATCTTTACATTATAGAACCTTCCCTGCCATTTGAGACCATAGAATATGCACCCTGCTTGATAGATTATAAAAAGTTTCATACAATAAAACTCAGCATTCATACTTTTCTCTCCAAAGCATTCCACCCTTTGTGAGTTTTTAAAAATACCAGTAATATTTATCATTATTTAATTTCCCAATTATTTTAGACTTTAGTTATCTATATTCCCAAATAATTACTAGTATTTTGCCTTATGTTGAATATTCTAAAAGCATCCATTTAACTCATATGCATGTATTTGAAAAGTTAAGTGTTTTACTTATTTTATGTTTTATCTAAAAAGATAGTAATAAGGGCTCAACTCATAGATCTTTTCAGGAGTTAGCTGAAGTAAAAAAAACTCCATGAAAAATATATAATTTTCTTTACCCCATTAATACTAAAGCTAGTGTGAGAACAGTACTGTTGCAGATTTATTTTTCTTCTTTGTCTCTCTGATCTCTCGTCTATCTTTCTCCCTCTCTTCCTTTCTTATATTTTTTCTCTATATACATGGAATAGAACCTAGGGCTTCACATGTTACATAACATATTTACATTGATATATACTCAGTCCCTTTTGTAATTTTTAAATTTTGAGACAAGGTCTTGCTGAGTTTCATAGGCTTGAGTTTTGTCTATGTAGACTAGGCTGGTCTTAAACTTGTGATCTTCAAATCCCTGGCATCTGAAATTATAAGTCCAACACTGTATGTGGCTCTAGTATACAACATGATAGGCGAAATTTCATTTTGGTAACTTTAGTTCAGAGCCATGAGAGTGTACAAAAAAATTTCACTTCACTGTTTATGTAAGTATGGATGACACAGAATTAACATATTAAAGTAGAATTGTAACCTTCAGGGTAATGTTTAGTAAAAGTACAAGTTTTCACCATTTGTGACAACAGACTGTTCTCATTTCTTACTGAAACAAAGACAAATTTGTCAACACTATAGTTATCCAAAATTACAATCCTGGTTAGCTATTTTGCTTGCTCCTTTAAAATAATTTATCCACTTTTCCTAGTTTAAAGCTTGTGATTGTAAAAATAAGTAATTGCTTTCTATCTAGATTGTTCATTTTATGTACCTTTATTGTCTTCTTAGAGGTGTCCTTAGTGGTTCTCTGGTGCAGGTGAGGATATTGTTACTGGGGCAGTCTCAGGTTATTGATAGACATCGTGGAAGTTTCTGGATTATTCTTAGACAACGTGGACGCTTCTGGATTTGCCACAGCAGTTATCACTTGTTCAGTGATAGGAACTGTTGTAGACACAGCAGGAGCATCTGTATTGATGGTGGGATGGCAGTGCTGTCTTCATTTTCATTTGTAGGAATTGCAAGGAAGAATGGGCTTGGAATGGGCTGAGGTACCTCAGTGGGCTTGGGGAAATTTGGCCTTGGTTGCTATTGGGAGATGTGGGGTGGTAATCTAAGTAGAAATAGTTTTATAATAAATAGATAATGTGCATATGGAGTTATAGCTACAGATGTTGTACAGTGGTAATAATTAAGATCATAATGAAGATTGCAGTTCAGTACATAGCCAACTGGTGTATGCAGGATTTTTTTTCTGATCATACAATATTTCCTCCTTCTTTTGGCACTGGAGAAATGGAAAACTGTGCAGAAGTGTTCGAATTGTAGATGACAATACAAAGAAAACCCCAGCAGCTTTTGAGATAAAGCAGATATTATGTTGAGCAATAGAAAAATGAAAGTATAGGATCCTATTATTATTTTTTTGCCAGATTTGTATGTGCACATTTCACATTCAATGTATGTTTTGATGCAGTGAAACATTACTTGTAACAGCATAGAAAAGTTATGTACAATTAAAATTTATCTGTTTATCATTAAATTGGTAATTAATAATGGAACATATGTTTCCACTTATGGAAGAATGGCATATATGGGAAGTACTCATTAGACTTTACATGTTTAATTCAGTACCCATAACAGTATCAAAGAGAATTTTAACCATTAGGTGCAAACACAAACAAGGTTCATAGACACATATGGGTATATATTCTTACTTCATCTATGACAATTATTCATAAATGTTATATGCCTGACATATAACATATTTATAACAGAATAATAAGACATAGGAATATTTTTGTTAATTTAAACATTGGACTTAAAACCTTTAGTTTAATTGTCTCCATTAAGGACTTTTCTGATTTTATTTAATTCTGCCTTCCATGTGCACTTGATGCACTTTTCTATAGAGACACTAATGAACCAACAAAGTCATTCTGCATAGCAACTTTTTCTGTAAAAGGAAACTGCTAATGCATTAATTTGAACACATTTTGGAAGAGAAGGAGATGTCAATATGATTTAAGGAAGAGTCAGGTAAGACGTTTTCTCCAATTTAACTTTAGGAAGTTGACAGAGATTAAATCCTACTCTTGTTCTTTTTCCTTAAAGTATTCCACATGTGGAGTTGACTCATAAGCCAAGTAAGCATTCAATTGGGTCCTACCTGCCAGAGGACCAGGCACTTGCCCAATTCTCAGAACTCATTGGAAAAGTTCCTATGTGTAATGGATGGTGATTAATACAGAACCTCAAAACTGGTTAAAGAGGATAACCAGGTGTTAAACCTCGAATGGGATTCCTTACCCATGGCTCCAGGGAAACAGTTGGAGAGGTGGTAGAGAGATTGTGAATCAGAGGTTGAGAAAAACAAGAATAATCAGATTCTTCTCTCTCTGCTGTGCTCATGAGCTCATTGCAGCTCTGGTTGCCTGCACAATCTGCATGAAGTCAAGACACTCAGCCTTCCAGCATGAAGTGGCAGGGACTCACAAGCCTTCACTCCACACTAAGATGTTAAGGAGAGGTGATGGCTTCTGAGAGAGAGAGTCAATGTAGTTTAAGGGTATGACTCCAGTGGATTGCCATATACTCTAGAGTTATAAGCCACACAATTTGGACATGGTTTGTTTTTAAAAGGTGAGAAGGATATAAGGTGGGTGATGGTGAACTGGGAGAAGTGAGGAGGAGTTTAGGGAGAATGGATAGGACAAAAATACATTGTATATATGTATTAAGTTTTCAAAAGTTAGCTAAGAGTTACATTTTATTAATGTAACATATTAAAATGAAAATTTAAGAAGACATGTAAAAATATAGAGACATATGATTTTCCCTTTTTCACTTCATAAAAAGACTCTTAATTAGAACACAGCATTGCTATTTCAATTGCATTTATTTTTCTCTTTTAACAGAAATATTGATTCTTCAAGGAAGTGGCACACATTCAATTTCAAAGGAACCTGAAATAAATGGTAGATATATAATTATTAATCCAAATGTGACATTCTCTGGGGAACTTTTAAAATATATTTAAATATACTCATATATTTTATTTTTACCATATCTTTTACCATAAGAATGTATATAGTTCAAGAGTTGTAAAACATTCGTCCTTAAATGCTGAGTATTGAAACGGAAATGTCAGAGATTTTCCGGGTTTGTGGGTGTGCACATATATAGAATGTATACATTATAATATATATATATATATGTACACATGTATATTAATGAGAAAATTTGGAACTCTAAAATTGTCTTTTAGGTTTGTATTTAGTCTTCAGTATATTTTATACTGTTCTAATCTATCTAGGACTTGCAGACTCACCAAATAGATTCTTGTATGTTGAGATGACAGTATATTTATTTTTAGTGGAAGGATGTCATATTTGTTTTTATATTTTTTTTTACTGTTATATTTGCAACATTGGTTTGAGTTTTTAGTATTAAAAACTTTTATTTTCCTAAGGAGTAGGATGAAACTTCCTTTAGGGTGTAGATTCATAAGTTCATCTAGTCTCAGCTATACATCAAAATTTTGCTTTTCTAGTCCTTTGATTCAACCCAACTGAAATATTGATTGCATTAATAGAAAATGTTCAACCACAAATATGATAACGGGTTGCCTTCAGTCTATCATAACAATTAAGGACTTTATAAACTACTCTTACTGGACCATAAGGGGATATAGTATTTTTCTCTACTATAGGTACCAATAATATCTACTAGAAAAAATTGCTGGGATTCATGGGATCCTAGTGCTGTGAAGAGAGAGTGTAATATATGTTTTCATGGAGTAATGTTTTCACACCCACAAATAGAAAACAGAAAAACCAAAGTGACTTTATTATTAGTACTCACCACTTGTCTCCTTTCAAAATCTTGGCTTCTCTTTCATATACTTTGCATCAGGGGAAAGAGTTACGTAGGGAGAGAAGGGACCGGCAAAAGGAAAATTCTGTGGATTGCCTTGATTTCGGAATGGTTGGGATATGCCAAATGGATAGAAGTTTGGGGGACAATAAATCAGTGAAAATGATCCTTCAAAGTCATTGGCCTGTTGATAAAAAGAAAGGTCTTGCTTGATCCAGCTCTTTTGCTTGTGGGTTTTCCTTATTAAGAAGAAAGTTTAAAAAACCTACAATACTTACAGTTTTTATTTGTAGAAATACCAGGGACTTGATTATCTTTGTTTATAAATTTAAAGATAACTGCATTTCCAAATCTTAAAATTCAAAGTAAATTTTTCTAACAATTCTTTACATAGGTATTAGAATGATAGTAGGTGAGGGTACCTCTGTGTGTGTGTTTATGTGTGTGTGTGTGTGTGTGTGTGTGTGTGTGTGTGTGTGTGTGTATTTGTGTATGTATGCATGTGTATACACACACATACATATACATATATATATATGCATATATTTGATTCAAAAGATAATTCATCAAGTCACATGTTGGAAATCTATCTCTTTTCTGAACCTCCTCTCATTTTATTAGTTTCTGTGGTGAGCAGATGAAGTCCTATATTACTGACTTAAGTATGGCCATGTCAACGACCCCAATATCTCAGATCCCTTGGAATGACAAATCAGGGTCAGGCTTAATAGAGCAGCTAAGATTTTCCCTAGTCCCCCTATGAAATCTATACAGTGAGTTTAAACCAGTGTGTGCTGAAAGTTATCAAATAGAGTTTCTCCCTCCCTAATGACTGTAACCCAAGACTGTTCCCATTGAAGTAATACTGCTGATACTAGTTAATCCATGTCTTCTTTGTTCTTGACGTATATGATATAGTGTTGAGTTTCTGGGCATTGCAGGTATATATCCATCCATCAGTGTGTATCGCCTACTTCAGATCAACATATATATATATATATATACATATACATATATATATATATATATATATATATATATATATATATATGTGTGTGTGTGTGTGTTTGTGGTGTGTGAATATATATATGCCATTTTTTCATACCCAGGTTAATGTATAAGTCATGAAAATCAAAGCAAATTCTTTATTTTTTAGCCCCTTTTGAGTCATGTTATCAGTTAACAAGATTCACATAATTCTCTTCATATGAATATATACCATATATATTATATAAAAATATACACACACATACACATACACGCATAGACACATTTTGTGTAAATTTTTAATTTTTTTGTGAATGTTTTTCTTGTCTGTTTATACCAAAATAACTATTCCCTATATTATTTGTCCCTACTTTGGTCATCACGGCTAGCCTGCTACTACCTGGAATGGGACATCAAATGTTCTAAGACAGATCTTCTGTTCAAAACTAAGTCTTAACAAGAAGACCTCAAAATCACCTTGGCAAAGAAAAAGTAGATGAGATCTCCTGGATAATTGGGGGAGAGAGGAGGCAGTAACAGGAAGGAGAAGGGGGATGAGAATATGAGGGAATGAGATGGTTGAGGGTAGGGAGGGAAAGAGTGGGAGAAAATGAAAGAGATATATCCATAGAGAGAGCTATAATGGGGTTAGGGAGAAATTTGGTGCTAGGGAAATTCCTCAAAACACACAAGGATGATCCCAGCTAAAATTCCTAGCAATAGTGGGAAGGGTGTCCCAACAAGCCTTCCCCTATAATCAGTTTTTTTTTTTTTTTACTACCCCAACTGTCATCATACAGCCTTCATCCAGTAATTGATGGAAACAGATGAAGAGATCCACAACCAAGCACAAGGCTGAGCTCCAAGTATCCAATCAAAGAGAGGGAGGAGGGAATATATGAGCAAGGGAGGTCAAGATCATGATGCAGAAATCTATGGCAAAAGCTTAAGAAAGCTCATGGAAACTCGTGAACTCTAGACTGACAGTTGTAGAGCCTCCATTGACCAAACAAGTCCGACTGAAGATTGAACTACATGAGAGGCCCAGGGCAGTAGGACCATAATCTACACCTAGTGCATGAGCTGGCTTGTTGGAACATATTCCCTATGATGCCATGCTCAAACATAATGCTGTGAGAAGGGGCTTGGTCCTGTCCCTACTTAACTTGCCAGACATTGATAACTCCTCATGGAAGCCCTTACCTATTGGGAAGAGTGGATGGCAGTGTGCTTGGAAGCAAGGAGAGGTGGTAGGGAGAATCACAGATGGAATGTAAATTGAAGTAGTAATAATAATAATAACAATAACAATAATAAAAGACTCAGTCTTTATGTTGATGCAATTGGAAGGTAGTAGCATTTAAGAGGTGAGCCTAGTGTGGAGGTTTAGGTAATGTTTGCCCTGTTTGTTACAGAGTGATTCACAACCAATTATGTGTGTTATGTTTTATGAGAAGATATTTATCAATTGATTAGACTGAATTCTGATATCTCTCCAAAAATCAAACTCTATAATTCTGTCTCATGCTGATACTCATAGGCTTTTGAGAATTTCTGCGTAGGCTGAGAGGTTTGGAAAACTTAATGTGTTTAACCAGAGTTGTGACAGCCTCACACAGAAACCTGACATGTAAAAGGAAAGCAACTTACCATTTGTTTTTCTCGTTCTTGGTCCTGGGGAACCTAAAGGTCAAAGAATGAAATTAATTGAACTTGGGCTGAGAAAACATGAGAAACATATACATATGAGTAATAATTCAGCTATTGTCTAATGTTGTTTCATGCCCACCATTACAACACAGAACTTGGTTATCTGGATGATGCAGACACAAAGTTCTGGAGAAGCCTTATCATGCATCATTAGTGCTTTTTCTTTTTGTGACACTGAGGATCAGCCATCAACTCTTGGCCTTCCAATAGCTAGTATTTATGTTGGTGTTTTTTTCAGCTTGACAGATATTCTCAATTAAATTCCTATTTTCAGATAACACAATTTGGGCTATGTCAGAAGAGGAACCTCAATTGAGAATATGTCTCTGTCAGTCTTCTGTTGGGAAAATCTATAGGACATTTCCTTTTTTAATTATGTCGGAAGGCACCAGACTATTATGCATAGTACTTCCTCTGAGCAGGTAATCTTTAGGTGCATGAGAAAGCATGATGAGTAAATCACGAGGAGCAAATCAGTTAGCAGCACCTCTCTCTGGCCTCAACTTCAGTTGTAGACTCCTGTTCCCATCTTTAGCTCCTACTCTGACCTCCATTAATTGTATACTATGACCTAAGAGTTGTACTCTTGAATTAATTCTATCCTCCCCATGTTGCTTTTGGTTATGGGGTTTATCACACCAAAGAAACTAGACTAAGACAACTATCAGGTAAGAGCTGTAGCACTGAGTGATAACTTATATTTCTAGTATGTCTTTTTAATATCTACATTTACTATACACAAATTACATGAAATAAAATTGTGCTATGAAGTGCATGTGAGACATTCTTAAATGCAATGTTGCAGGTCAGGTTTTTAATGTCTAAAGTGTGTAGGGAGACATAAAAATATCACAAATCAGGAATCAAAACAAATGTTCATAAACACTCTTTAGAGATTAGATGAGTACTCACTGTGATACACACTGTTACTGCCATGATGACAGAGAACATGAGGAGGGCTTTCATCTTAATCAGAATATCCTAGACACAAGAAGAAAGACTGTATATTAACAGAAACTCAGAAGATATAATTCTGGTGCAGAATATGTAGAGCTAACACCTTTCCTAACTTAACTAGTCATTTGCAGTTATCCTTTCAATATCTTATGGAAGACATTTAAAATGTAAACACGGAGGTTATTATCTCAGATTTTTAACAATATATTTATGATTGCAATTAATAGACCTCATTTAGTGAACTGTTAGGATAATGCATTATAGTTTTGTAAAGAATATTTGGTGTTTTACACATTGATAATGTTGATTTTCCATGTCATTTATATCTTCTTTGATTGATGTTGAGATCATGGATAATCTAGGGAAATTTTTATCAGTTACTGAATTTCCAATGTACCAATGAAAGAGAAGAATAAAATATACATGGAAGATGTTGCCACATTTTGAGTTATTTCTTTGTTTCTCATCATTTCAATAAAAATCCAAATCAGTATCTACAAAGTACCAAGAGTTGGTAGAGGATGATTGATGAGTGTGAAGACAGAAACTTGAAAGTTTTGTCATTATGGGCTTTCTTTATATTTTAATATATTTTTTTTGTTTTTTGAAACAGGGTTTCTTTGGTACCCCTGGCTATCCTAGACTTCATTCTTCAGACCAGGCTACACCTGAATTCACAGGGATCCACCTGCCTCTGTGCTGGGATTAAAGCATGTGACCACACAACCCAATAGTTTAGCATCCTAATAGCAGACTCTCTGCCTAGAAAACCATTAGTATAAAATCAACACCCCTCTACATACATACACATTTACACATGGACCAGTCCTTTATACTGTGTGAATATGTCACTGTCGTTAGTTTAATAAACAAGCTGACTGGCCAATAGCTGAACAGGATAAGGTTTTGGCAGGAGAGCACAACAGAATGCTGGGTGAAGAAGGGTGGGGTGAAGATAAAGAGAAGCAATATGGACTTGCTATACTGATAAAAGGCACGAAGCCACATGACCAAGCATAGATAAGAAATATGGGCTAATTAAAATGTAAGATTTAGTTAGTAACAAGCCTGGGCTATTAACTGAGCATGTATAGTTTATATTGAGTTTCTGTGTCAGTTATTTGGGAACTAGTGGCCAAGAAAAGATCAGTCAGCCTATATGTACAATTCTACTTTCTCCTTTTATAAGCCTGATGCTAGGCACTGTCAAGGATGTAGCAATAAAGACTGAGCCCTTTCAGGTAAAAGCAAGAGAGATAATAATGTTTTTGGTAATGTAAAGCAACATGTGGTATATACTATAAGAATTTGCAAAACGTTGAGAGCATATAGAAAAAACAAAATAAAAAATAGTTTTGTTTTGAAGAGGATGGAATTGTGGGAGGTCTCATACAATGGTATAGTTTTCAGTGATTGTTTAAAATTTCATTAAACAGGGAGATAAGCCACATCACAGACTCGTTTAGATCATGTAATCGCTACACACCATAATTACCAATGACCTTTTTGTTTCTATTTCTCAAGCTGTAATAGTATATTGTTATGTTGAAAAGTCTTACGTTATGCATGAACTAGATGCTTGTCTCTTTACCAACAATAATAGAAAAGAGAATTTAAATAATTTTATATTAAAATCAACATGATATGTTTCAAAATGCATATAAATATGATGGTACTTTAAAATGATTCAGGAGGCTACTAACAAAGTGGTAATTCTGTTTTTGTCAAGACAGGATCTCACTATGTACTGGGACACACTAAATAGATCAAGTTGTCCTCAACTCACAGATCCACCCACTTGCCTCTGCCTCCCTAGTGTTAGGACTACAGGCTTGCACCTGTACACCTAGCAAAGTCAAAAGTAGTAATTCTCTGTATCCACAGAATTCCCTAAATCTTTGAGGATTAGGTTCAAAAAATTCAAAAGCAAGAACTTGCCCTGATCTTATTTCTCTTCTCTTCATTAGTGTTCCATCCTAGAACAGATGGTCACTCTTAGAATAGATCCTTACTATGAAAAAATGGTGGTTTATATTTTTAAAGTCATGTTTATAAACAAACACACAAATTATTGTCAGCTTACTGTTTATAAATTAAAGTAAGTGTTTCATGATAGTTTGAATATTTGCAATCCCAATTGCTTATAATTTGTGGTTTACAAAAATTTATATGAATATGTAACATCTGCCTCCTGGAAGAGGTATACCTTCATAGCTTACAATAACATTTCAATCCTTCTTACCTTAAGCTCTCCTCTCAGCTCCTTCTCCCTGGTGTTGCTATGAGAAGTGGTGGTGACTGGACCTTCAATATTGTATCTCTTTTATACCCTCACAGTGCAATGGATGCAAAAATCTGAGGCTGGAAAGCCTCTCCCTGGCATCAGTTATTCAACTTACTCTTAAACTACCAAAATCCATAGACACTGAGAAATAACTAACATTATTTCATGAAAACTATGGCTGAGTGATTGCAGAATATTTCCTTTTGTGGTTTTCCTCTAAATTTTGTCTGTTGTGAATTTGAGGTTTATTTCCCTATAGATACAAGTGTTTCCTGTTTACCATTTGATCTCTGAAACTGCCAGCTTCAAGAGCAAAAATAATTATCAAATCTTCCAATTGTGAGGGCCAAGATCCTGAGTAATTCAGAAGGTTAGTGGCTAATTTAATGCATAGCTAGAATTCTGACAAGTTTTTGCTGATTGCTGTAGTTGGTTCCCAGACCCACTTGTGAGCAGCATTTTATGTCTGTAAGGAGAGAAAAAACTCAGAAAAACATCGAAGTTTAATTATCAGTCCCAACATTTTACTTTGCTTCATTGATTCAAGAGAACTGAACTGATCTCCTGGATACAATATATCACCATACAGTGGTTTTAATTTTGAGCAATCTGAAATAGAATAGGTTCCTCTAGGGGTAAAGGCAATAAGCCTCATTGTGTGTGCGAGTGTGTGTGTGTGTATGTGTAATGATATTTAATACTGGTCCTAATAGTTGACTTTGGTTTCTTATACTTAGCTTAAAATATTATAGTGAATATTGCTAATTATTATTTATTTTTTAAGACCAGATAACATTTCTCTTTTTATTTTATGTGTTATGGCATTTCTTAATGACTTCTTATTAAAATGCCAAAGGCCTAATTTCATCTCCTATGAGACTTCCAATTAGTTTTTCATATATTTCTATCACATTATTTTCCTCCAGCAACTCCTTCCAGATTTTCCCTACCTCCTACCCATCCAGCGTCATGTTCATTCTTCTTAATCAAAAATTACTTTTAAGAACTTCCTCCTGTTCAATTTTTCTTTTTTGCGTAGCCTTCTATGTTTTGATTCCTCTGAACTTACTGCTAAATTAAAAAAAAATGGCAAGGGAGAGATGGAGACAGAGAGAGACAAAGCATCATGAGACAGGGCTCACATAGAAGGACTTTATGGGAGGGGGAGTTGAGGGGGACAGACCTCAACTGGAGACAAAAGGGGCAGAAAAAAGGAAACAGATGAGAGAGAGAGAGAGAGAGAGAGAGAGAGAGAGAGAGAGAGAGAGAGAGAGAGAGAGGCTGGTGGGGCCACCTTAAATGAGGGGATGTAGCTGTAGTGTTGTATCTGATGAATGTGTCAGAACCATGTGCAGGTCAGAATACTGCCTGCCTGAGATCTGGCAATCTCATCCTTCCCAGAGGGAGGGGGCAGGCCAGCATAATGAGTGAGTGCTATCATGCCACACCAGCCTAGGTGGAGACAGTATAGCCATGGCTGAGAGAAAGCTCAATGGCTTCCTGTTTAGAGGTTTGTACCACATGTTGTTACTCCTCCTGGGGAAAAGTGGTCCAGGTGCTTGCTTGGCTGGCTGTTTGGAACGGGTGCTAGATGTATTTTGTGCCATGATAACAATATTGCCTTTTATTCATGGATATTTTAGCCTGTAGCTCCACTGGTAATTCAGAGAAGCCTAGAGAACACTTAGATATAGTTTCTGAAACTGAAAGAGATACAGATCAGCAGTCAATAGATGGATATTGACCTCTGTGCCTTCAGATACAAATCCTAAGGCACCAGTTGTGACTTCAGATGTCAGCCCAAGGCCTGATATATCAATTAGGGCTAAGGCTGTAAGAAGCAACTCTCAATGTGACCCTGCTTGTAATTAGCCCGCCCACAACAAACCTGCTGTGGGATTTACTACAATACTCTAATTTGGGATATTAGGGCCCTTAAATCAATACCATTAAAAGTTTGCTATCTAGAGACAAAGATTATTCTCTAAACTCAACAAATCACATCTCTGATAAGCTGACCACAAGCAGGCCAAAATAAACAGAGGCTCCCAATTATACTCTTGCTTAGAAGTATTTATGTTCTCATACTTTAAAGGGAATTGCTGACATCTATAGAATGTCTGCTTATCTTTGAACCGTGACCAAAGATCTGTTCTTTGAACTTTCTGTATAAAAACCTGATATTTTGAAGTAAACTTTGTAGCAGTTCACAAACCTCCTCAAGTGTGTTTGTGTCTGTTTATCAAGCAGAAGTCACTCCTGACCTGGTCATCTGAGTCTTGGTCTCCAAGCAGACTTGCCACCCACTGAGCAGTCTGCAGTAGCTGGGGCCTGAACAGGGACCCTTGGACAGGTAACTCTTTCTTTCTTTTAAAGGAGTTTATAGGTGCTCACCAAGGGAACTGAAGTCCCACCAGTGAAGACAGGCTGGTTAAGGGTGAGTAATCTGGGAAATTAAGATGGGAAACTTGGGCTCAAAGGGACAGAAAATGTTTATATCAATCTTGAAACATATGCTAGCAGAAAGAGGTTTAAAAGTGTCTGATGCCACTGCGAAAGAGTTTTACTTATTTCTTATGAAGGTTTCACCTTGGTTCCCTGAGGAAGGTAGTCTCACGTTGGAGGACTGGAAACATGTAAGAAGGGAGATGAGAAGGTACACTGCAAAACATGGTGAGGAAACTGTTCTCTGACAAGCTTATCTTATTTGGTTGCAAATGTGTGAAATTCTCACTGAGAAATCTGATTTGGTTCTCTTAACTGAAGAGGCAGCTTCAGTTAAAAACGATAGTACATGCCTGCCAGCTAAAACTTATGGCATGACTCAATTTGACTTAAAGCCAATAAAGACTGTCCTTGATGACTTAAATTTAGACACTGAGGATGAAGCTGAGCTAAAAAGAGAGGCTTCAGAGTACGAATTGGATGAAGATAGGGACCATCGTGGCAGGAGTTATCCAGTCCTCCGTCATTCTAAAAACAAGTCAGAAAGAATGAGGGTGCAAAAAGACATATCCAAGCCTAAAAGGAAAGAATACCTGCCACCCATAGGCTTTCAAGGGGCATTGGCAGAGGCCAGAGAACAGGGAGATACTTCATTTATGTTCCCTATGATCTTTAATGGGGAAAATGATGATGAGGACCCTGTGTGGGAACCTTTGCCATTAAAAACTCTCAAGGAGCTACAGCATGCAGTAAAGAGCATGGGACCTTCTGCACCATACACTATTCAGGTAGTGGAGATGGATGCAAGTCAATGGTTAACACCAAATGATTGGCACAAAACCGCAAAAGTTACACTTTCTCCAGGAGATTATATAGTGTGGAGAACAGATTATGAGGATAGATGTAAGGTCACAGCACAAAAATCAGCAGGAAAGCAAGGAGGAAAAATAACCATGGATATGCTGTTGGGTGAAGGTGCTTTTGTAACTTCTACAGAACAAACTAAATTGCCTAAGGCTGTATTAAAAGAGATTACAACAAACACATTATTGGCTTGGAGGGCTATCCCTCCTCCAGGAACCAAGGGAAATACACTAGCAGGGATTCAGCAAGGCAATGAGGAATCCTACATTTCCTTTATTTCTAGATTGGAGGAAGTGATTAATAGGATGCTCCCTGCAGGAGAAGAAACCTCTATTCTGTTAAAAACAATTAGCATGGGAAAATGCTAATATATTATGTAAAGATTTAATCAGGCCCATAAGGAAAACTGGGTCAATACAAGGTGACATAAAAGTATGTGCAGATGCCTCACCTGCTGTAGTGCAAGGGTTGGCTTATGCAGCAGCTATGCAGGGGAAGAAATTTTCTGCTTTTGTGAAACAGACATATGGGGGAGGCAATGGTAAGAATCCTGCCCCCACTTGTTTTAATTGTGGAGAATCAGGTCATATAAAGAAAGACTGTAAAAAGGGAGGCCAGCGTGGAAGTCCTAAAAGGGCCCCTGGCATTTGCCCAAGATGTAAAAAGGGAAAGCATTGGAGGAATGAGTGTCGTTCCAAATTCACCAAGGATGGGACTCAAATTGAAGATATTCCCAAGGGAGGAATCAAAAAACTAGTAAAGGGGCAGCCTCTCAGCCCCGAAAAAAAGAGAAGAAAAAACACTACAAGAGGTTCAGTCGGATTTGAACCCTAAAGCTCCAGAATTTACAATACATGATCTTCCAAGAGAAACTCCAGGGAATGCAGGACTTGATCTTGCCTCAACCCAGGATTTAATCTTTTCAAAGGAAGATGGGGTGCAATTAGTACCTACTTCTGTAAAGGGAACTTTGCCCTCAGGGAATACAGGATTTCTCTTGGGAAGAAGTTCCAACTATAAGAATGGGTTGGAAATATTACCTGGAGTAATAGATTCAGATTTCCAAGGAGAAATCAAAGTCCTGGTTAAAAGTAAGAATCCCATCAATGGAAAGGGCCAGATGTGCTAATCACCTCTGGGAGAGGCTATGCTTGTGTGTTTCCATAGAATGAAATCTCGCCAATCTGGCTCCCAGGTCAACTCATCTGACCCTACCAGCAGGAGACACTCATGGAAAACAAAGAGGCAGAGAAACCGCGAGCTGCAGACAATGGGGAAGCAGCTGAGGATAGCAAACAAAGAAGGTGAAACCGCCTCAGGAGCTGAACTTCGCTGTGATCTGCCAACACCTACTCAACTCAAGAAACTACAAGGAAAGGCTCTTACTGTACTGGCTCAAACAAAAAATCCTAAAACTCCTGTAGCAATTTTTCTTGCTTTTCTTGCTGTCTTATCATTAAATTTCGGGGTAAATGGGGAAAGTTACAGGACACACATTCCCAAGCCTCCACTCTTACATCCGGTGGTTTGGGGAAATACGGAGCTCATTGAAATTATGACTAATGTTACTGATGTATTAGGGGGAACTCCTGATTTTCAAATGGGGATTAATTCATCTGGGAATATAAATTACGAGGGTAGAGCAGATTCCTTACCAATCTATATAGCATTTGGTGGTATGCCACCAGCTGGTTGTTTGCCTGTCAGCTATAGAACTTTCCTCACTGATACTCCTGATAATAAACCTGTTACAAGTAGGAGTCTGGAACAGCAGCGTATGTGGCAACTACAAATTGCTTCTTTGGGGCACTCTAATTTTAATGAGACTATAGTGGTAAATCAGCCACTGCCTTCTAGATTGCCACATTGCATGGTAAAATACAAGAAAGATAGCTTATGGGAGGGAAATGAAGTTCAGATGCCTAATTGGCTTCATTGTGGATTTCCTCAAGCTGGAACAAGGTTTTCTCCTTTGACTTCTAGAGAAATTAATTGGGATTTCTCTGTACCATCACCCGATCATGACTATTCTGGCTACCTTAAGGATCATTCTGCTCAATTTGGAGGATACACTCCTCCAAAAAACGAGCCCATAAGAAGATGGTATTCAGCAGGGTGGATGTCACCTGTATGGTATTTGCAAAAAACGGATGGGACATATGGAACTCCTCAGCCAGATCTATTCAGGTTAGTTGCAGCAGCCAATGGTATCATATTAAAGAAACCAAAGGCTTCCAAGTCAGAGCCTGTTCCTGCCACTGCTTGTCTCTCTTACCCATTTGCCTTAATGTTTGGACGTAACAAATTGGTGCATATCAAGAAAGAAGGGGACTCATTTTTTTGTTGAATGTCGATCCTGCATATTAACTAATTGTATACAATCAGGTTATGATAAATCCTTTTCAAATGTATTGATTGTTAAAAGGCCTGCTTATGTGATGCTGCCAGTAGATTTGGGTAATGATACTTGGTATGATAATTCGGCTGTGAACTTGTTTAACAAAATTAATGAATTGATTAGGCCAAAAAGATTTGTTGCCTCATTAATTTTAGGAATCACAGCACTGATAGCCATTTTGACTTCTTTTGCAGTTTGTACAACAGCATTAGTAAAGGAAATGCAGACAGCTTCCTTTGTAAATGACATGCATAGGAATGTCACCTTTGCTTTGTCAGAACAGAGGTTAATAGATCTGAGATTAGAAACCAGAATAAATGCTTTAGAAGAGGCAATGATAGAAATGGGCCAAGACATACAAAATCTTAAGACACAATTAGCAACTAAATGTCATGCAGAGTTTAAGTATATCTGTGTTACACCTCTTCCATACAACTCTTCCTATAATTTGAACAAGAAGACTAAGGCACATTTATTGGGAGTATGGAAGGATACCAATTTAACCTATAACATCAATGCATGCAGGAGAAAATTACAGTCTTGAGCCAGAGAAAGATAAATACTTAGGACATTTCAGGCCTAGCATCAACATTTTCAGAAAATCTAAGATCCCTAAATCCATTAAGCTGGACTCAGTATTTTGTTTTCCTAGGAATTGGAGCTGCTATTTTATTTACAGTGTGCTTGGTTTTTCCTATTCTTTTCAGAATAGCATTTCACTCCATCAGCAACCTGCAGCGTGATTTCCAGCTGTTCCGCTTAAAAAATAAAAAAGGGGGAACTGCCACACCATCTCAGTGGAGACAGTGTAGCAATGGCTGAGAGAAAGCTCAATGGCTACCTTTCCAGAAGTTTGTACCACATGTGGTTACTCCTCCTGGGAAAAAGGGTCCAGGTCCCTGCAGGTGCTTGCTTGGCTGGCTGTTTGGAACGGGTGCTAGATGTATTTTGTGCCATGATAACAATATTGCCTTTTATTCATGGATATTTTAGCCTGTAGCTCCACTGGTAATTCAGAGAAGCCTAGAGAACACTTATAGTTTCTGGAACTGAAAGAGATACAGATCAGCAGTCAATAGATGGATATTGCCCTCTGTGCCTTCAGATACAGATCCTAAGGTGCCAGTTGTGACTTCAGATGTCAGCCCAAGGCCTGATAAATCAATTAGGGCTAAGGCTATAAGAAGCAACCCCCAATGTGACCCTGCCTGTAATTAGCCCGCCCACAACAAACCTGCTGTGGGATTTACTACAATACTCTAATTTGGGATATTAGGGCCCTTAAATCAATACTATTAAAAGTTTGCTATCCAGAGGCAAAGATTATTCTCTAAACTCAACTCAAATTAAATCTCTGATAAGCTGACCACAAGCAGGCCAAAATAAACAGAGGCTCCCAATTATACTCTTGCTTAGAAGTATTTACGATCTCATCCTTTAATTGCTGACATCTATAGAATGTCTGTTTATCTTTAAATTGTGACCAAAGATCTGTTCTTTGAACTTTCTGTATAAAAACCTGATATTTTGAAGTAAACTTTGTAGCAGTTCGCAAACCTCCTCAAGTGTGTTTGTGTCTGTTTGTCAAGCAGAAGCCACTCCTGACCTGGTCATCTGAGTCTTGGTCTCCAGCAGACCTCTAACCACTGAGCAGTCTGCGGCACTATCAGTTACTGTTTTGTTTTAGTGTTCATTTGGAATAAGTAATATAATCATGTCTCATTTCTGGGACCATAGCTAAGCTCTTTTAGTACATAGGCTCTATTTATCGTCTGCATAAATCATCCAGATGTTTGATGGCTACCTCAGAGACAATTTCATCAAAGCAACTTGGAAATTTTCTCTTCAAACCTGCTGGTGCTTCTGACCAACCTTCCATCTATCTAACTCCCCAAAATCTGATATCACCACGTTTTTTATTTTTATTATAGTTTCATGCATGCATATAATAAATTTAAATCATTTCATCATTACCTGCTTCCATCCATTTTCTTATACTGATATCCATCTTCTCAACAAGTCCTTTTCCTACTTTTATGTCTTTTTTATCTTTTTTGTCACATGACACATGCTGTAAATAAATAAGTGAAAACAAAAACACACAAATAAAATCAACAGGACAAAGAGTACTAAGTCAAATATAACAAGTCAGCAAATGTGTGTGTGTGTGTGTGTGTGTGTGTGTGCCTGCATAGATGTGTATATATTACTTTCCCTTGAAAGCGGTTTTGAGAGGATTCATAACAACCAAGGTGGATAGATTGCCAGAAGCAAAAACAATAGATTTCTGGGGGATGTAGATGTCAATGGCAAGAATTAATATGCTCACAATAAAATACTCTCAAAGGTCAAACTTTAAATAGTAAGAACACCCATTACTTCAGATATCCAGGAAGTAGCTGGGAGACTACAGACTGGAGGCTCTTTTGCATAGCCAATGGAATGAAATGATTCAACATAATGCATAAACTGAGTAGTGAATAAGGAAAAGCCACTGTTAGAATCTAGCAATGGATTAAGTACAAAACTCCTTTAATCATTAGAGGTTTAGAATTAGTGGTAGAGAAATTCATGTTGAAATCCACAGTGTGGCAGGTAGGGCTTCACGGAGAACTCACTGGTTCTTATTTCAGTAAGAAAACAGAAGTATGTTTATTATATTACATCTTGTAGTCTATAGAATTTGGAACTTGTAGAGATTTGCTACATTTTAGACAAATATCATCATTTTGTGTGAATTGAAAATCTTGCGTAATAATCTAACTTTTCATATGTGTCAATAACAAGAATTCAATTATTTCCTTAACAAGAGAACAAAACTGTGCTGCTTTTTTGAAGAGAATAAATACAAATTCATACCTGAATTCTCTGTAATACCATATTCAATTATAAGTGAATTCAGTGTGACACACACACGCACTAATTATGTGTCAATGTTATAGTTAGTGAGTGAATTTACTCATTTCTTGGCTACTTGACCTACAAGCAATTTTAAAGAGAGATGTTGCATTATTTTTCATTGGTGTTTAATGTAACAAGTGTCAGGAACACTTTCAGACAGCCTGTGCTCACTGAATCTTAGAATGGGCCTGGATAACATAGGAATCAAATATGCTCTTAATGACTCCTATTGAGACCATGAATTAGACTTTTTAACACTTGTGTTAAAATCTGTTTTGTACAGGAGTTTAAAATCAAAGTCCAATATCTGACTATCTGTGTAATTATTCCCATTTACCAGAATCACAACAGGATATTACATTTGAATTTATAACAGATACTAATAGTGTTTTGATATAGTTTACATGGCATTAATGTCCATAGTAAATACAAATTAAAATGGCTTTATAACTTATTACAAAACTTCCTTATTCTCTCTCTGCCAATGCATTCGTGTATATAATTTATGAAAGTATTTATTTTTATTTATATGTATGAATGGAATGCTTGCAAGTAGCAAGTGTGTGTGCATATCTGGTGCTAGTAGGGTAAGATGCGACAGGACTCTTTAAGAGAATTTCAGGTAAAGATTTGCAGAGGCACACATATTGAGTCAGGATTTCTCTTACTGACTGATTTAACACAGACAAGTCTGTTAACCATTGATAAATAATCAATTCTTAAGCATTAAGATACAGTAAGATCTATCCCACTACTTGTTATGTAGCTTCAACACTTTTAAACAAATGATTGATACCTCTTTTATAAAATCTAAAAAAACAAAGGGTTTGTTATTGAACTGACAATATACTTCTTAACATTCCCATGGTCATGGTAAGAAATTCTAAGGTTTTCCATTTACATTTTTAGGGGAGGGTGTTTTCAGATATGATTTCTCTGTGTATTCCTGGTTGTCCTGGAACTTGTCATGTAAACAAGGCTGGCCTGGAACTCATAGAGATCCATCTGCATCTGCCTCCCAAGTGATGGGACTAAATTACTGTACTTCCACTACCTAGCCACTCTTTCTTTACTTTTACATTTGATTTACTAACATGAAGCATTTCCTGGGCTTGAAAGTTTGGTCATTGGTGAAGACAATGTACTACTCCTGTAGAGGGCCCAAGTCTGGAACCTAGCAACCTTGTGAAGTAACTCACAAATGTCCATTACTCACGCTCCATGACATCTAATGCCTTTGGTTCCAAGAGTACCTACACTCATGGGCCCATATCCGCACAACACATAATACACAAATAAACATAATTAAAAATAATAATCATTGAAAAGCATAAGTTTTTTTTTTACATTTAACAAACTTTTTGGTTATAGTAAATCCTACTGTGTTCTTCATAAATAGAAAATGTTACCCTCACAGTATTTAAGATAACATTGTAAAATGCTGTCTTAAAATAATAAAATAAAATTAATACAATGACAAATGTATTATATATGCCCTCATTCACAAACACATACATTCTTAAGAGCCCTCTGAGATAGACTATAAAATACCCCGACTTTAGAGAAAATTTGGCTTAGGGAGATAAGGGTATAAGATTATAAGTATAGTAAGCTGTGTAACTTGAGGTCAGGATTAGGCAATTCCTAACCATTATACAAGGAAGATAAAATAAATAAGGAATCACCTACCAAATGAATCATAACAAGGTTTCTGAAATTCAAAATCTCTTCTTTTAAAACTATGTCATATTAAAAGGTTACATTCAGACTTATTTGGTCAAAATATTAACATATTCTAAGCAGAGTCTTTCCACTTTAAATGTTTTAAATAGGTTTTAAAATATGATAAATACATTTTGGCTAAGACAGGATATTTTAAGGAAATAATTTTTTGTCATCATTGTAACTTTTTTATTTTCAAGACATATCAAATATGTAAGATGTTAAATAAAATTTAATATGATATGCAGTATAGGTTCATGTTTATTGTTTGGGAGAATTAATAAATAGCCTAGCTCTGGGTCTTTGCCACTAAGTTATAAAATTATTAAACTCATGAAAGCAATCTTGTTTATGATAGGCTAGAAACTGCAGGACAGTGAACCAGGACTCAGGGCAGACATTATACATTATCTATTGCCTCCATGGAGCTCACAGCATTTGGACAAATGAAAGGAAGGTAATACTAGACTCTGAAGTGAATGTAGAAGGCAAGCTAAATGGAGAAACTTGAAGGCAAAGACCTAAATTGCCAAGGACCACTAGGTGATCAGGTCCTTGTTTCATAGTATTTAGTAATTTTAAAACTACTTTATATATTACTTATACTTTAAGGATTTTTTTCATCTTATATACATTGAGTTTACCACACAGGTACTTTGCACATTATGCTATGGCTTATGGTTTTGTGCCTTTATAGGATTTCTGTGTGAATATGTGTGTATCATTGTGTCTACATGGTTTTTCTTGGGTTCTTTCCTCTTTTCTTTGTCCTATTCCAATTGTCTTTATTTTATCTTATTATTATTATTTTTGATGCTTTTTTTTAATGAAAGGTATAAAGGTTGTGAATTTGGATGGAAGGGAAATGAGGTAGATCTTGAAAAAGGAGAAGAAGGAGAAAATATAACTACAATATATTTGTTGAAAAAAATCTATATTTATACATTTTTACTAAAAAATAGGAGGAAAAACTGTTATAAGAGATAAATATATTTAAAATCCAGGTGGTCATTCTTGAAATCATACACATACAAGTACTATAAAATGAACTAATCTGTAGACACATTTAGAAATACATATACATACATACATTCATCAACAAGGTAAAAACAAGAGGTCTTTTCCTTTCTGGGGGCTGCTAATCCTGGTTTTAGACTTCTGGCAACTAGAACAGATATAACGCTGAGCCATTGAGTTGGTTGAGTTTTTGTTATGTTTGCAAAATACTCCAGCCACATGCTGTTGGGTGGTCATGGGTAGCTAGCTGGGCATTGTCAGGCTTCCCTTTCCTTGTCAATGTGCTGGATTATGGCATCTCTTTCAGTTTTGTGTCTAGTGGTGATGGAGGAACAACACTTAACAGAGCCTTGTGCAGATAAAATCACACAGAGAGACTTAGGGAAGACACCCATTAGTACTGCTTCTTACTGTGAGTCTTGTTATTTGCTACTGTGTTATGGTGTTATCACAGAGGTGAAGTCACCTACACAGACTGCTGTGACTCTAAAAATGGATTCCCTCACTCAGCAGATTGTACTTTTCCTAAAAGGTGTTTGCCTTCAAACTCTGTGCTAGAACTGTTTTCCGTACTAGATCTCTATTGTGAGTATGTCAGAGGATCACTTAACTGTGTGGGTTGGAGGATGCTGCAACTTGCAGGAGTGGTTCTTGTCAGTTAGTTATATGACTCAAGAGGAACTTGGGTTACACTTGATCCATTTCCACACCCTGTTCCCCATTATCTCAGTGACTTAGACAAGGCATTTTGCTTTCCAGTTTTGTTTCCTCCTCTGTAAATAGTAAGATGAAAGTAGTATAGAGATGTTTCATTTTGTACAAGTATTTTATTCCTAAGAACCTAACATCTTTAAAAATGAATATAGTCAAATAACTAGCAATACCAAAAAAGGCCATAAAAATAAAACAAGAGCTACAGGGAGGGGTTGGAGGAAGGAAAGTTAAGGAAAAAGGTACAATTATACTTTAATTTCAAATAAAAATATTAAACATTTACAAGTATTAGAATATAATGAAACACATCATTTATAATCATTGTGTCCTGACTAAAACTTCTGCTGTTAAAGTTAAAGATAGAAAAAAAAACATTGAAGAATATAATTCTAGACAGGAAGCTGCTGAATTCACTTTGGCATATAGCATAATTCACAGAGCACAGCAATTTTGCAACTGAAGTGGAAAGGTCAAGGATATACAGCAGAGTTGTCACTAGGACCAAGGAACCTGGGCCTTCTCAGTCTACTATAGGCATCTCAAAGTAACAGAGGCCAACTACAAGGGACTGGATGATTTCATGCACAGGTAGGACATAGCTAGGTTTCCATTTTTGAATGATCATTCTATCACAGGTCACATTTAGTGCTTTCTTCTGAGGGTGACCTGTGGAACAGGAGTGATAGTGAAGTGAACAGTAAATGCAGCAAATACATATGAGAAAAACAAACAAACAAACAACAAGAAAAAAACCCAAACAAATTTTTGAAATGTGAGTATGCTTCTGTTGATAGTGGCACATTCTTTAAAGACAATAGTAGCTGGGCATGATAGCTCCTACACACAATTGCAGCATCCAGTGGCTCAAGCAGGAGCATTCCAGGTAGTCTGAAGTCATCCTACTCTATAGAGTAAAGTACAAGTCAGTTTACACTACACAGTTTGTGGTCTTTTCCTGGGAGAGAAGATATTGAACAGTGATGGCAAAAACTCAAAGAAATTAGCACTTGCAAAAAGAGTAATATCCACACTGTTTTGCTTTATGTCATTAGCATTACTCATGCTTAGGGGAAGAGACAGCTATGACTCTAGGGAGAAGGCACAGTCACAGCAGCCTGAGACATCAGATGTGGAAATTCCAAGCTGCAGCCCTATAGGAACCTCTGCAAGTGGTAAGAGTCAAGGTGTGTACACTGTGTTCAAACCCTTGTTTTATCCTGAAGTATGCATGAGTAAGGCAAGGTTTAAGAACCCAATAAAACCTGGATCTGGAAAGTTGAAAATCAGAGGTTTCTAAAGAATCTCTGGTTTAATTAGAGAATTAGAACTTAAGAGACCTATATTCTGGAGTTTTGGTAGACACCCTGTATTGACACAGCACATCTGTAAACTGAGAACTTAAAAAGCCATGTTGATTGGATTACTTTTACATTGGAATTAAGGGGTAAGACTAAGATGAATATATAGCCAAGTATGCAACAATGTTAAAGACAAAAAGATTCCACCTACTCCAGTGAGAATGAACATCAATAAAACAATAAAAAAATGCCAGAGGGAATACAGAGGAGAGGGAGTCCTCATTCATTGTTGGTGGGCTTGAAAACTGGTGTAGTCAGTCTGGAAGTTAGTGTAGATTATTATCAAAAAGTTAAAAGTATATCTAGGGTATGACCCAGTTGTACCACTACTTATTGTGTTCACAAAGGTCTTAATATTTTACTCTAAATACATGCACAGCCATGTTTATTTGAGCTATTTTCACAGGTTCTAAGGAATGGAAACAAACTACATGTTCTTCAACTGATGAATGGATGAAGAAAATGTGGTACATATACACTACAGAACATTGTTCAACTGTACAGGAAATGAAATTATGAATTTTGCAGGTAAATGAATCGAACCAGAAAATGTTACATTGAGTGAGGTTAGCTAGATTCAGAAACACAAATGCCTTATGCTCTCTCCACTCCAGGGTTCCTAGCTCCAAATCTTCTTATGTAAATTTATGAAAACAAGGGAGAGAAAGGGAGTGGGGAGAGGGGTTGTGAACTCTAGAGAATAGAATCACATGATACAGGTGATACTGGGGGATAAAAGACAGAGGGAATGCAGGACAATGAAGAAGGAGTGTGAGATATGGGATAAAAAATACCAAGAATTCTTGGAAAACACAGGAAAACTTCATTTTATATTTATCTAAAATTACACACACTACATGTTAGTCTATGCATACACATACCCACATATGTACACACATATATGTGTATATATATAATTAAATTATAACACTTGGGGTAATAGCACTCTCTCTAAGAGCCCTAAATTATCCAGCAAAACCCCAAGTACTAGGCATGAGAAACTTTTCTTTCAAAGTGTTGGTCAAGGAAGATAGATTCCTAAAATAATATATCTTTTTGCTATAGCCTTGATTGTCTCCTAGAAGTTGAAAATTAGTTTCTACTGCTGAAGAGACCACACTAGGAATATTTGAACAGTACCTCACACAAAAGCCAACTCCCTAAGAATGAGCTTAGAAGGTGCTATGCATACTGCTATTGAAAGAAAATGATCAATATTCTTACCCAGCTGTGATATCTATGAATTAGAATGGCAAAATATTCCTAAAGGTGCAATAGTGGCACTTATAACCAGGTGGTAAGCAACTACTGTCTAATTGTACTGAAGGCCCATTCAACGGGAGGGCCATCGTGGTTGTTACTATGAGCCTAGCCAACCATTCATGGGTAATGGTTCTTTTTTTTTAAACAATGTAATTTCTAACTGCTTTTTAAATTCCTTATTTTTATACCTAGAGATAAATCTCATCTCTCATCAAAAACATGACAGCTAACAAATATCACATCAGCAACCTATTAGATTAGTACACAGGTACACTCTGGAGCAGTGGTTTTCATCATGGAAATCATGACCTTTTTCTGCGTTCAATGACCCCTTCCCAGGGGTCACATATCAGATATTCTGTATATCAGATATTTATATTATTGTTTTTATATGTAAGGAAATTACAGTTATGAAGTAGAAATGAAAATAATGTTATGCTTGGATGTCATGATGAATTTTATTTAAGGGTTGTGACAATATGAAGCTTGAGAACCATGTGACAGAGGAAGAAGATTTGAACTCCAGAGTTTGTTTTGACCTGTAAAAGTCAGTAGATAGATATCAGACAAACAAAACTCTGCAGAGATATGTGAAAAAATTAGGATTATAATGTTTAAAGGAAAAGCAATCAGTAGAAAAGGCACACAGACTAACAATAACAGTCCGCAGATAAAATTCCAAATAACTAGAATAACTGTCTCAAAGGATTGACAGGAATGTGTAAACACACAGAAGCAGTAAGCTTCAAAAGAGGAGAAAATAAATGCCTATTAAGCATAGAACGTTATACAGACACAAAGAAAATGCAAAATGAAGCCACAGGACATCTGTTTATCTTTTGTATTAAAGTAGCTAAAATTAGAAAGATAGAACCCAAAGCTCCAGTGTTAGCCACTGTACCAAGCTGGGGGACAGAATAAGGTGTCAGCTATTACAAACACTACTAAAGGTTGAATTGAGTTGTCCATGCAGTAACTTTTGAGAGAAAGAAGATAGAATTGAAGTTAAATTCTTTGAGGGTCAACACTTACTGGGTGTGTAAGAACTAATGGAAATAATTTTGTTTTAAAGATGAGTTATATATCCGTATAATGTAATATGTCATCAGGAATATTCACAAGAAAATAAATTGTTTAGTAAAAGAAACCAGGCATGAGAAGAATACGTGATTTTACTGATACCAGTTAAAGTAACAGGGAGAATTCATGTGTGTTGTGTTAGCAAAGAAAGTATGGAGGGAGGGTGGCCAGAAAATATCAGTACATTGAGTCAGATGCTGGCAGCTTCCAAAACCATGCACAATTGAACACTGAGTTTATGTTTGCAGACTGCTTGTTCATTCTAACAACAATGCATAAACTAAAAAAGTAAAATGTGTATATAATTACATTCCTGATATCACTAAGCCCTCAATTTGATTTGTAGTACCCTTGATTGCACCATTTGTTTTTTAATTACTCCACTGTTGTCTTGAACAGAGGATCTTTGTCATACTCATCCTTCCCCTCCAGTCTCTGAGCATCTCTCTAACTATATTTCTTTAAAAATTGATACTTGGTATAGTGTATTCTAGGTTGTATTTTCAATATTTGATTTGAATTACAACATGTAAATTTAAAAAGGATTTTCTGAATGGATGGAATTTTGGGAACACAATGCTCCAATGCTCTTACCTGTTGAACACCTGAGTATTTTACTCCCTTCTCTTTCTCTTTTTTTTTCTCTTGCTTTTTAAGACAGGGTTTCCCTATGTAGCTTTGGAGACTCTCCTGTCACTTGCTCAGGCTGTCATCGAACTCATGGAGATCAACCTGCCTCTCCTTCTCAAGTGCTTAGATTAAAAGCATGTTGCACTACTGTCGTGTTATACTGCTCAATTTTTCTCATATCTAATATTAAGAGCTCAGCCAAGCACTGAGGATTATTTTCCTTAATTGCATGAATTCAGGGAAAAGTACGAAGAATAAAATAGAGGCACAGCAGTTGATTACTTTCTTGCTCTTCTATAGAGCAAGTAGGAGATTTTAGAGTTACAACACTATTAAATTCAGAAACAGCTAAGATCCTACAAAATATGATCACCACAGATCCCAGAACACCAAAATTTTTAACCAGTATAGTGTGTATCAATTTACTAACTCATTCATGTTTCCTTTGTTGTATGCGCAGTCACATTGTGGTAGGTTGAATGTAACTGACACCCAAACACAGGGTAGTGGCACTATCAGGAGGTATGACTTTGTAGGGTAGCTTTGGCCTTGTTGTAGGAAGTATGTCACTGTGAGGGCAGACTTTGAGGTCTACTAAGGTCAAGATATACCCTGAGTCCTACACCACTTCCTGTTGCCTGCAAGTCAAGATGTAGAAGTCTCAGCTCTTGCTCCAGAACCATGTTTGCCTTTTTGCTACCTTGTTGTACCATGGTGATTATGAACCAAATGTGATGAAATTCAAAATCTGTATCACAGTGTCTGTAGGTTACTGTCTCCCCAAACATGCATGCTTCTTTCTTTTGTTTTTTGAATTCAACAACCATCTTCCTATGTAGTTGTGGTATATCAAGAGCCAATATCTGTTTCAACCATTTTGGAGGGCCAGGCATCGTGGTATACACCTTTAATCCCAGCATTCAGTAACAGGGACAGGTTGATTGATATGAACTGAAGTCCAGCCTCATCTAACTACTAAGTTCCTGGACAGTCAAGATTATAGGGTGTGACCCTGCCTAAACAAACAAAGAAACAAATAAAAAAATCAGAGCAAAAGAGTAAAAACAAAAACAAAACAAGTTGATTTTCATGAGAATGTATCATAAGCCAGCTTACAGAATATGCCCAGTTAAAAAAATCAGTTGTTGACATGAGAAAGAAGACACAAAGTTCTTGTCATTTTTACCAGTCAACATACTCATTATAAATCTATTGACAGTACATATTTATTCTCTTGAGTGACAGAATTTTAGAGACATTCTTTATTAAAATAATTATCAAATTAATTTTCTGTTATAACCTTTATTTTTAGTATTGTTATTTTCTAGATTATAATCTCATAATCACAGAAGCTATGGAAAAATGGCCCTTTTAAGATAGAACTTATTACATGATGAATTATTTAAGTGACATGAAGAGTGTAATAAGAAAAGAAATATTTGGAGACTAGTGAAGCAGTTTTATACCATTAAATAAATATCCATTACCATAGAAGAGGAAAATAACTTAAAGGAGATCAAGGTGCTATCATATCTTCTTTCTGGAAGTAAGAACAGACTTTTAGTTCTAGTAGGTTTTTTGAATAAAATTGTTAGGCTCTCTTGGAAATTGTTTGTTAGAAAACAAAAACATCTGATTGGATATTTTATACTCACCAAAGCTCATACTGTACTGAATTACCTTTCAAATTTTGGTACCATAACTTTAATTGATTTGTATCATACAAACAACACATTGTGAGGTACTTGCTAAAGAGGAATAGATGCTCCTCACTCTCCCTAACTGTGTTTGTATTGTCCTTGTCATTCGAAGATTTCTCAATGTTGCTTCTTCTAGAAAAATCAGACAAGACACATGAGACATTTGGGACACTCTATTTTTTAATTTACCCATTAAATGACATTACATGTCTTTCTATGTGTGATTTTATTTGTAATATACTAGTATTCCTTTCAAATAATCAAACCATGTAGCCTCATTAGCCAACTAAGTTCAATTCGACAAACATCTAACCATAATTTTATTTAAGTAATTATAGTTATATGTAACTAATTATGTAATTCCGTATATCCAAAATATAATTATATGATCATGTAATTAATTTGAAATCTCTATGTTATTATACTTTTATATTTTATTCTTTTATTATTTTATTTGAAATAGTGGGACATTGATATTATTACAATATTTTGCATTCAAAGTGAAAAGATGACTAGGGAACACTGACTATGTAGAGTGTGTACAATTTTTAATCAATACATACAGTATTTATGTTAATCATATCAAGTTTACAGTATAGGTAGGTATGAGTTTACAAATTAATTTTAGTATTTAAAACTTAGCCAAATCTTACAATTGGCATGGTTTTTGCAGGCAGATATATACACTAACTTGTTTCTCACAATCATTATGCTAAGAATTCTTTGTTAATTTTCTGATAATTTTTTGTTACTAATTGTCAGGTCATTTAAGCCATAACTGTGGCAAAAATACCTACCAAAACTTCCAAGCGATTAAGACAATGCCCTAAGGCTCTCTAAGGTTATCAATCTTGGGCTAGTGATAAAGAACATTAACATGAAGCTCTTGTTAAAATTAAAAATCAAGTTACAACCTGATAGAATATTTTAAAACAATACTTTAAGCTATTTTTATTCAGCGTTAAGGTGAGATATTGTATTACTTGTACCTTTACTAGAATGTCTGACCCTAAAAATTAAGTTATCTCTTGGACCATAGAGAAATTTTATTTCATAAAATCAATCTTTTGTTACCTTACCTTCTCTTCTGGAAGTACTGGGGCAATACTTGGGTCTCTTGCAGAATGAAAAACTTGGTCAGTGTTGGGTCTTAGTGAAGTTGAAGGCATGAAAATTCCTGCATTGTCAGGCTTAAAGTTGACTGGTTCTCTTTGAGAATTCAAAGGATCCCCTTCTGTTGGCTGTAGAGATTAAAAATAGAGTGGTTACAGTTTCAAGTAGATGTTTAAAACTTAGAAGAATATGAAGCAAAAGGGCTGAGAGTCACAAATAGGCATCAACTTAAACAATATGTGACTGTATTAGTTTTTAGCACATAAACTATCTTACAAAGGTCATGATTATATTTAATAAATATAGTTGCACAATAATACTTTTATTTTTTCTTTGAGAAATTCATCCTATGCAATATATTATAATTATATCCACCCCACATTTTCTTTTCTAATTTTCTTTGAATCTCCTAGCATGTCTCCCTCTCAACTGCTGATGCTCTTCCTCCTCCTCTTCCTCCTCTTCCTCCTCCTTCTCCTATTCTTTTTATTTAAACATACCTAACTGATTTCAATTAGTAGTGTTATTAGATACACTGTTGTGGATCAAACATCAATGCATGGATTAGTCATCAGTGATATACCACTAAAACAAAATGGCTTTCCAAAGCCATGAACTGCCAATATTGTTCCAGCTTTCAAATAAGGTATAGAAAAGTTTCTGAAAAATATTTCTTAGTAAATAATTTAGGAACAGAATGATTTAGGTCTTGACTAACAATGATTACAGGGAGAATATCAATAATTAATGTAATTTTAACTGTGGTGATATTTTAAATGTAATTGGCCCCCAGAAGCTCATAGAGATTGGATATGTTGTGGTAAGTATGGCCTTGTTGGAAGAATGTGTCTCTGGGGTAGAGGTCTTTGATGTTTCCTATGTTCAAGACACTCAAGATATTTACCCAGTGTCTGAGTCTACTCCATGATTCATTCCATCACATGGCTCTGGCAGGTTCTGTCCTTCTTCCCCATCTCCTCTGTCATTTTAAAAACCGTTAGATTACATTCCTAAAGCTAGCCACTAAGGTCTATTACTGGATCTGTCAAATCCCTCAACAAGAGGCTGACTTCCAAAATTCAGATATGAAAACATTGAAGTTCAGCAATAGAAGCCCCCTTTGGCTCCCCTAATTAACATGCCCAGTTAAAGTTAAATATTTAACCTAATACAGGGTTTCCCATTGCCTGTATAAATTGTTATTTGTCTATGAGTCACATTTGTCTCCTGTCTATCCAGAGGCAGTCCTTTGTCCCTCTGTGACAAATAACCCTCCCTCTTCCTTTTGTCCCTTCCCCTTCTCCCCTATACTCTATCTTCCTCCTTTATCTCCTAATCTCTGCTCTTTGTCCCTCTGTGGCAAATAAATCTCTTTTTTACTGAGAACATGGTCTTGGGGTATCTTGTGCCAAATATGGGTCCAATGATAAGTCACTGTGGATCACACCATATTTGTAAAAATATTGTATCTTTGGTTTGGATTGATAACCCAAAAGTACTTCCCTAGGCAATTCGTTTCCCTCATATAATGTCATTAATATAAAGCAAGAATATAAATGACCTGCTAATTTACCTTGAGATATATATTTATATATATGTATATATATACATATATATACATATATATATATGTATATATGCATAGTTCATGTGCCTATGTGTGCAAAAGCTGGATGATAATAATCTCAGGTATCATGCTTTGGAATTTCACTTGCCTCATTTGAGGCAGAGTTTTCTGATCGCAAATCACTAATGAGGCGAAGTATTCTGATTGGTGAGCTCCAGGGATCTTTCTGTTTGTGATGACAGTGCTTAGATTAAAGTTACTAACATCTTGTCTGACATTTTAATAGCATTTGGGAATTGAACCTAGGTCAACATGCTTGTCCTGCAAGCACAATGCTGACTAGCCATCTGCTTAGTACATTTCTGTTTAAGCGAAAACCTAGGTTAGATTTTAAATCTCTGATTATGCCCCATACACTGTGTGTGTGTGTGTGTGTGTGTGTGTGTGTGTGTGTGTGTGTGTGTGTGTTTGTGTGTGTGGCCAAAAACATTTTGGATGAATTATGTGTGAGGCTGGTTCTGCGTGTGTATTTAGAGTCTCCATCCAGTCCTGGAATTTTGTGATTAGCTGTTTTAAGTTGTGCTTGCCTGCAGCATGCCTGTGCGCTGGGGCATTTAATGGTCACAAGAGTCACTTTGTGGGTCTCTGCATTGCAAACTGACTTAGATATTCTCTGGTCCCAGTACCATACGTCAGAAATTCCAGCGTCATCACAGTGTGGCAGTTCTTAGTGTCAGATCCTGAACCACTGTGACCTTTGCCCACAGGTGAACTGAATACCGAAAATCACACTAAATTTCAGTTGTAGTGGTCACTGGGGCATTGCCATAGACTCCACTTCTAACATTCAGTTATTGGCTGGTGAGGTGGCTCAGTGAATAAAGACACATTCTGCCTAGGCTGACATCGAGTTCAATCCCTGGGCTTACATAGCAGAAGAACACTGATGCATGTGGGTGTTTGCTGCCTCCACATCCATGTTGTGGCAATCATGTGCAACTCAAACACACACATATGTTTAAAAAGATTTTATTCTGAATGAATAAAATAAAAAAAATAACAGTAGCTTCAATGTGTAATGTAAGGAAAAAAGAAAAAGATCTGACTCTGTGAAAATTGTATTTTCTATTGAATATTGGCAGACAAATGCCTGAAGGAAAGTTCCAATTTGGATTCTGCAAGAAATATGAAGAGAGTTTTAGAATTTCATCCATAGCATGTTAACAGTTTTCATGTTTAAGTTTTTCTTTAGCTTCTAAGAGTTCTTTTATGCTCACATCCATTGCCTTTATCCTATTGTTTCAATTCAAATGTGTAAAATTGACCTGTAGTGCTTCACATAAAGTATAGATTCCTATTGTTATTTTAGTTGCCAGATGTGTATGTGCACATTTCCCATTCAATGTATGTTTTTGATACTGTGAAACATTACTTGTAACAATACAGAAAAGTTATGTACAATCATGAATATAACTATTTATCATTAATTAGTAATTAATAATGGAATATATGTATCCAATTATGGAAGAACAGCATTTATGGAAAGTACTAATTAGATTTTCCATGTTTAATACAGTACCCATAACAGTTTGTAAGTGAACATCAACCATTAGGTGCAAACAGAAACAAGGTTCACAGACATGTATGGGTATATATTCTTACTTCATATATGACAATTGTTCATACATGTTATCAGCCTGAGAAATGCATGTTTTATGATAGAATAATAAAACATAGGACTATTTTTGTTAATTTAAACATTGGACTTAAAACCTTTTAGTTCAAATATCTCCATTCTGGACTTTTCTGATTTTATTTATATCAGCCAACCATGTGCACTTGATGCACTTTTCTATAGAGACATTAATGAACCAACAAAGTCATGCTGTATAGCAACTTTTCCTGTAAAAATAAAAACTGCTAATGCATTCATTTGAGCACATTTTGGAACAGAAGGAAATGTCATTATGAGCAAATAAGATGGATTTAAGGAAGTCAGGTAAGACATTTTCTCCAAGTTAAGTTTAAAAGTAGACAGAGATTAAATTCTATTTTTGTTCTTTTTCCTTTAAGTATTCCACATGTGGAGTTGATTCATAAACCAAGTAAGCATTCAGTTGGGTCCTACCTGCCAGAGGACCAGGCACTTACCCAGCTCTCTGAACTCATTGGAGAAGACCCTTTGTGTAATGATGGTGGTTAATACAGCACCTCAAAACTGGTCAAAGAGGATAAGTGTCTATATAGTGTTCAACCTCGAATGGGATTTCTGTATCACATTCCTTACCCATGGCTTCAGGGAAACAGTTGGAGAGGTGGTAGAGAGATTGTGAATCAGAGGTTGAGAAAAACTAGAACAATCATATTTTTCTCTCTCTGCTGTGCTCATGAGCTCATTGCAGCTCTGGTTGCCTGCACAAGACCTGCATGAAGTCAAGACACTCAGCCTTCCAGCATGAAGTGGCAGGGACTCACAAGCCTTCAATCCACAATAAGATGTTATGGACAGGTAATGGCTTCTGAGAGAGAGTAAATGTAGTTTAAGGGTATGGCTCCATTGGATGGCCATATACTCTAGAGTTTATAAGACACACAAATTGGACATGGTTGGTTTTTAAAAGGTAAGAAGGATATAAGGTGGGTGATGGTGATCTGGGAGAAGTGAGGAGGAGGGTGGGGAGAGTGGATAGGACAAAAATACATTGTATATATGTATAAAGTTCTCAAAAATTAGCTAAGAGTTACATTTTATTAATGTAACAAATTAAAATGAAAATTTAAAAAGACATGTAAAAATATTAGAGATATATGATTTTCCCTTTTCCACTTCATAAAAAGACTCTTAAATAGAAGATAGCAATGCTATTTCAATTGCATTTATTTTTCTCTGTTAACAGGAATATTGATTCTTCAAGGAAGTGGTGCACATTCAGTTTCAAAGGAACCTGAAATAAATGGTAGATATATAATTATTAATACAAATGTGACATAATCTGGGGAACTTTAAAAATATATTTAAATATACTCATATATTTCATTTTTACCATATCTTTTACCATAAGAATGTATATAGTTCAAGAGTTGTAAAACATTCAGTTTTAAATGCTGAGTATGAAAAGGAGAAATGTCAGAGATTTTCCGGGTTTGTGGGTGTGCACATATATAGAATGTATACATTAATATATATATATGTACACATGTATATTAATGAAAAGATTTGGAACTTTAAAATTGTCTTTTAGGTTTCTATTTAGCCTTCAGTATATCTTATACTGTTCAAATCCATCTAGGACTTGCAGACTCACCACTTGGATTCTCGTATGTTGAGATGAGAGTATATTTATTTTAAGTGGAAGGATACCAGTTTTTGTTTTCATGTTTTTTTTTACTGTTATATTTGCAACATTGTTTTGAGTTTTTAACATTAAAAACTTTTATTTTTCTAAAGAGTAGGATGAAACTTCCTTTAGGGTGTAGATTCATAAGTTCATCTAGTCTTAGCTTTACATCAAAATTTTGCTTTTCTAGACCTTTGATTCAACACAATTGAAATATTGATTGCATTAATAGAAAATGTTCAACCATAAATATGATAAGGGAATTGCCTGTAGTCTATCATAACAATTAAGGACTTTATAAACTACTCTTACTGGATCTCAAGGGGATATAGTATTTATCTCTACTATAGGTACCAATGATATCTACTAGAGAAAATTGCTGGAACACATGGGATTCTAGTGCTGTGAAGAGAGAGTGTAATATCTGTTTTCATGGAGTAATGTTTTCACACCCACAAATAGAAAACAGAACAACCAAAGTGACTTTATTATTAGTACTCACCACTTGTCTCCTTTCAAAATCTTGGCTTCTCTTTCATATACTTTGCATCAGGGGAAAGAGTTACGTAGGGAGAGAAGGGACCGGCAAAAGGAAAATTCTGTGGATTGCCTTGATTTCGGAATGGTTGGGATATGCCAAATGGATAGAAGTTTGGGGGACAATAAATCAGTGAAAATGATCCTTCAAAGTCATTGGCCTGTTGGTAAAAAGAAAGGTCTTGCTTGATCCTGCTCTTTTCCATGTGGGTTTTCCTTAATAAGAAGAAAGTTTAAAAGCCTACATTACTTACAGTTTTTATTTGTAGATATACCAGGGACTTGATTATCTTTGTTTATAAATTTAAAGATACTGCATTTCCAAATCTTAAAATTCAAAGTAAATTTTTCTAATAATTCTTTACATAGGTATTAGAATGATAGTAGGTAAAGGTGCCTTTGTGTGTGTCTGTGTGTGTGTGTTGTGTGTGTGTATTTTTGTATGTGTGTATGTGTATACACACATACATGCATATACATATACATCTATCTATCTATCATCTATCTATCTATCTATCTATCTATCTATCTATCTATCTATCTATCTATCTATCCATTGATCTATCTATCTATCTACCTGATTCAAAAGAACATTCATCAAGCCACATGTTGGAAAACATCTCTTATTGTGAATCTCTTTCTCTCATTTTATTAGTTTCTATGGTGAGCAGATGATGTCCTCTATTACTGACCGAAGCATGGCCATGTAAAGGACCCAATATCTCAGACCCATGGGAATGACAAATCAGGGTCAGGCTCAAAAGAGCAGCTAAGACTTTTCCCTAGTCCCCCTATGAAATCTATACCGTTAGTTGAAACCAATATGTGCAGAAAGTTATCAAATGGAGCTTCTCCCTCCCTAATGACTATAACCCAAGACTGTTACTATCAGAGTTGTCTTGTTTATACTATTTAACCAATGTGTTGTTTGTTCTTGACGTATATGATAGAGTGTTGAGTTTCTGGGCTGTTGGAGGTATATATCCATCCATTAGTGTATATCACCTATTTCATATCAACATTCTGTATAAATATGCATGTGTGTGTATATATATATATATATACATATATGTATACATATATGCATAAATGTGTGTGTGTGTTTCTGGTGTGTGAATATATGTTATTTTTCATACACAGGTTAATGAATAAGTCATGGAAATCAATGCATATTTTATATTTTTAGCCTCTTTTGAGTCATGTTACATTTATAAGATTTGCACAACTCTTTTAATATGTATATATACCATATATATTATATAAAAATACACACACACATGAATACAAACATACATAGATACATATTTTTTGTAAATTTTTAAATTTTTTTGTGAATGTTTTTACTTGTCTGTTTATCCCAAAATAACGTTTCCCTAAATCTTTCCCTACTTTGGTCATCACAGCTAGCCTACTACTACCTGAAATGGGACATCAAATGTTCTTAGACAGATCTTCTGTTCAAGACTAAGTCTTAACAAGAAGACCCCAAAATCACCTTGGGAAGGAAAAGTAGATGAGATCTCCTGGGTCAATTGGGGGAGAGAGGAGGCAGTAACAGGAAGGAGAAGGGGGATGAGAATATGAGGGAATGAGATGGTTGAGGGTGGGGAAGGACAGGGAGGGAGAACAATGAAAGAGATATCTTCATAGAGAGAGCTACAATGGGTTTAGGGAGAAATTTGGTGCTAGGGAAATTCCTCAAAACAACGAGTATGACTGCAGCTAAAATTCCTAACAATAGTTGTGTTTCCCAAATGGCCTTCCCCTGTAATCAGATTTGTGACTACCCCAATGTCATCATAGTGCCTTAATCCAGTAATTGATGGAAGCAGATGCAGAGATCCACAACCAAGTACCAGGCTGAGCTCTACACATCCATTCAAGAGAGGGAGGAGGGAATATATGAGCAAAGGAGGTCAAGATCATGATGGAGATATCTACAGCAACAAAAACAAAAGCTCGTGGAAACATAAATTCTAGACTGACAGCTTTTGAGCCTCCATGGGACAGAACAAGGCCCACTGTATGTGGGGGACATTTGTGAAGATTGGACTACATGAGAGGCCAAGGGCAGTAGAACCATAATCAACTCCTAATTAATGAGCTGGCTTGTTGAACTTGTTCCCTATAATGCCATGCTCAGACTTAATGCAGTGGGGAGGGGCTTGGTCCTGTCCCAATTTAACTTGCCAGACTTTGATAACTCCTCATAGAAGCCTTTACCTATTGGGAAGAGTGGATGGCAGGTGAGCTTGGAAGCAAGGAGACATGAGAGAGAGAATCACAGATGGAATATAAATTGAAATATTAATAGTAATAATAATAATAATAATAATGATGATGATGATGATGATGATGAAAGACTCAGTCTTTTTATTGATATGATTGGAAGCTAGTAACTTTTAAGTGGTAGAGCCTAGTGTGGAGGGTTAGGTAATGTTTGCCTTCTTTGTCACAGAGTGATTCACAACCAATTCTGTGTTTTATATTTTATGAGAAGATATTCATCAATTGATTAGACTGAATTCTGATATTTCCACAAAAATCAAAATCTATACCTCTGTCTCATGCTGATATTCAAAGGCTTTGGAGAATGTCTGCGTAGGCTGAGAGGTTTGGAAAACTTAATGTGTTTAACCACAGTTGCTACTGCCTCACACAGAAACCTGACATGTAAAAGGAAAGCAACTTACTCTTTGTTTTTCTTGTTTTTGGTCCTGGGGAACCTAAAGGTCAAAGAGTGAAATTAATTTAACTTGTGCTGAGAAAACATTAGAAACTATACATATGAGTAATAATTCAGCTATTGTCTAATGTTGTTTCATGCCCACCATTACAACACAGAACTTGGTTATCTGGATGATGCAGACACAAAGTTATGGAGAAGCGTTATCATGCATCATTAGTGCTTTTTCTTTTAGTGACACTGAAGATCAGCCATCAACTCTTGGCCTTCCAATAGCTAGTATTTAGATTGGTTTTAATCAGCTTGACAGATATTCTCAATTAAGTTCCTCTTTTCAGATAACACAATGTAGGGCTATGTGGGAAGAAGAATCTCAATTGAGAATATGTCTCTATCAGATATCTGTTGGGTAAGTTTATAGGGCATTGGCTTTTTTTATTATTGATGGAAGGATCCAGACTATTATGTACAGTACTTCCACTGAGCAGGTGACCTTTAATTGCATGAGAAAACATGATGAGTAAAACAAGAGGAGCTAATCAGTAAGCAGCAACTCTCACTGGCCTCAACTTCAGTTATAGACTCCTGTTCTCATTTTTAACTCCTACTCTGACCTCCATTAATTGTAGATTATGACGTAAGAGTTGTTATCATCAATTAATTCTATCCTCCCCAGGTTGCTTTTGTTTATGGAGTTTATCACACCAAAGAAACTAGACTAAGACAACTATCAGGTAATATCTGTAGCACTGAGTGATAACTTATATTTCTAGTATGTCTATTTTAATATCTACATTTACTAGACGCAAACAACATGGAATAAAATTGTGCCCTGAAGTGCATTGAGATTTTCTTATATACAATGCAACAGGTCAGGGTTTCAATATCTTTATAAACTAAAGTGTGTAGAGAGACTAATAATATCAGGAATCAGGAATTAAAACAAATGTTCATAAACACTCCGAAGAGATTATATGAGTACTCACTGGGATACAAACTGTTACTGCCAGGATGGCAGAGAACACGAGAAGGGCTTTCATCTTATTCAGGATATCCTAGACAACAGAAGAAAGACTGAATATTAATAGAAATACAGAATATATAGATCTGGTACAGAATATGTTGCTAATACCTTTCCAAACTTAACCAGTCATTTGCAGTCATCCTTTCAATATCTTATGGAAGACATTTATAAAGTAAATCACCTGCCTCTGTGCTGGAATTAAAGCATTTAACAACACAACCCATTAGTTTAGCCTTGTAACAGCAGACTCTCAGCCTAGAAAACCATTAGTATAAAATCAACACCCCTCTACTCACATACACATTATCACATGGACCAGTCCTTTATACTGTGTGAATATATGTCACTGTCATTAGTTTAATAAACAAGCTGACTGGCCAATAGCTGAACAGGATAAGGTTTTGGCAGGAGAGCACAACAAAATGCTGGGTGAAGAAGGGTGGGGTCAGAATTTGATGGGAGATGTTATTCTGTATATATGTTTCTCATACTGGTTAATAAAGCTCTGTGGCCAATGAGATAGCAAGATAGGCGGGGCTAGGAGACTAGGAGAAGGAAATAGGAAGTGTTCCGAAGGGGGAGTCGAGATGTAGCCCGGGAAGAAGCAGGAAGCCCGCCGCGTGGCTCCCCGATAAGACGACCATGTGGAAATACTTAGATAAGTAGAAATGGGTTAATTATTAAGGCAGAGCTAGCCCATTAACAATAATGGTAACTGGCCAACAGGATTGTATCAAATACAGAGTCTCTGAGTGTTATTTGGGGCACACGTGGTTGCAGGACAATGGCGGCAGGACCAGGAGGCCGGCGGGAACAACATGCTGTAATAAGAATTCACCAGTAGATAAAGAAAAGCATATAGAAAAAACAAAATGGAAAAATAGATTGGTTTTGAAGAGAACGGAATTGTAGAGTGTTTTATACAATGGAATAGTTTTTAGTGATTGTTTAAAATTTCATTAAACAGAGAGATTAGCCACATCACAGACTCGTTTAGATCATGTTATATATTTGCTACACATATAATAACCAATGACCTTTTTGTTTCTACTTCTCATGCTGTAGCATTATATTATTATGTTGAAAAGTCTTAGGTTATAAATGAACTAGATGCTTGTCTCTTTACCACCAATTTTACTCAATGATTAATAGAAAAGAAAATTTAAATAATTTTATATTAAAATCCACATGATATGTTTCAGAGTGCAAATAAATATGATGGTATTTTAAAATGATTCAAAAGGCTACTAACAAAGTGGTAATTCTGTTCTTGTCAAGACAGGATCTTACTATGTCCTGGGACACACTGAGTAGATCAAGTTGGCCTCAACTCACAGATCCATCCACTTGCCTCTGCCTCCCTAGTGTTAGGACTACAGGCTTGCACCTGTACACCTAGCAAAGTCAAAAGTAGTAATTCTCTGTATCCACAGAATTCCCTAAATCTTTATGACTAGGTTCATAAAATTCAAAGTATGAACTTGCCCTGATCTTATTTCTTCTTATCTGCATCAAAGTTCCATCCTTGCAAAGATTTCTTAATGGCCACTCTTAGAATAGATCCTTAGTATTAAAAAAATGGTGGTTTACACTTTTCAACACATGTTTATAAACAGATACACACAAAATGATAGTCCACTTATTGTTTATAAATTAAAGTAAGTGTCATGGTAGATTGAACATTTGCAATCACAATTGCTTATAATTTGTGGTTTACAAAAATTCATATGAATATGTAACATCTGTCTCCTGGAAGAGGTATACATTCATAGCTTACAATAACATTTCAATCCTTCTTACCTTAAGCTCTCCTCTCAGCTCCTTCTCCCTGGTGTTGCTATGAGAAGTGGTGGTAACTGGACCTTCAGTATTGTATCTCTTTTATACCCTCACAGTACAATGGAATGGAGAAGTCTGTGGTTGGAAAGCCTCTCGCTGGGATCAGTTATTCAGCTGATTCATCAACTACCAAAATCCATAGACACTGAGAAATAACTAACATTGTTAGTTTCATGAAAACTATGGCTGAGTGATTGCAGAATATTTCCTTTTGTGGTTTTCCTTTAAAATTTGTCTGTTGTGAATTTGAGGTTTATTTCCCTATAGATACAAGTGTTTCATGTTTACCTGTTGGACTCTGAAATGCCAGCTTCAAAAGCAAAAATAATTAATAAATCTTCCCATTATGACAACAAGAACCTGAGGAATTCAGAAGGTTAGAGGCTAATTTAATGCATAGCTAGAATTTTGACAAGATTGTGCAGATTGCTGTAGTTGGTCCCCAGACCCACTTGTAAGCAGCATTTTATATCTGTATTGAGAGAAAAAATCCCAGAAAAACATTGAAGTTTATTTATCAGTCCCAAAATTTGTTTCATTGATTCAAAGAGAATTGAACTGATCTCCTGGATACAATATATCACCATACATTGGTTTTCATTTTGAGCAATCTGAAATAGGATAGGTTCCTTTAGGGGAAAAGACAATTAGCCTCATTGTCTGTGTCAGTGTGTGTGTGTGTGTGTGTGTGTGTGTGTATGTGTATGTGTGTGTAATGATATTTAATATTGGTCCTAATAGTTGACTTTGGATTCTTATACTTAGCTTAAAATATTATAGCAAAAAATGCTAATTATTATTTTTTTAAGCCCAGCTAAACATTTCTCTTGTTATTTTATGTGTATTGGCATTTATTAATGACTTCTTACTAAAATGCCAAGGGCCTAATTTCCTTTCCTAAAAGACTTTCAATGATTTTTTAATATATATCTCGATCACATTATTTTCCTCTAGTAACTCCTTCCATATTTTCTGTACCACCAACAACCAACATCATGTTCATTCTTCTTAATCAAAAATTACTTTTAAGAAATTGCTACTGTTCCTTTTTCCTTTTGGAGTAGCCTTCTATGATCTGATTCCTCTGAACTTACTGTTAAATTAAAAAAAAACTTTGACAAGATAGAGATGGAGACAGAGAGAGACAAAGCATCATGAGACAGGGCTCACAGAGAAGGGACTTTATGGGAAGGGGGAGTTGAGGGAGACAGACCAGACTCTGGAGTCAAAAGGGGCAGAAAAAAAGGAAACAGATAACACAAAGACAGAGAGAGAGAGAGAGAGAGAGAGAGAGAGAGAGAGAGAGAGAGAGAGAGAGGGAGGGAGGGAGGGAGGGAGGGAGGGAGGGAGGGAGGGAGGGAGGGAGAGAGAGAGAGAGAGAGAGAGAGAGAGAGAGAGAGAGAGAGAGAGAGAGAGAGAGAGTGTTAGGCCACCTTAAATGAGGGGACATGCTATAGTGTTGTACCTGATGAATATGTCAGAACCCTATGCAGGTCAAAGTACTGCCTGAGACCTGGCAATCTCATCTTTGCCAGCAAGATGGGGCAAGCCAGCATAATGCCAGAGAGCTAACAATTACTGTTTGGTTTTAGTCTTCATTTGGAATAAGTTATATAATCGTCTCTCATATCTGAGACCATAGCACAGCTGGGCTCTTTAGTACACAGACTCTTTTTATCAGCCTGCATAAATCATTCAGATGTGTGACGGCTATCTCAGAGACAATTTCATCAAAGTAAACTTGGAATTTTTCTCTTCAAACCTGCTGGTGCTCCTGACCAATCATCCATCTATCTAACTCCCCCAAAACACAGATTACCACATTTTTCATTTTTATTATAGTTTCATGCATGCGTATAATAAATTTAAATCATTTCACCATTACCTGCTTCCATCCACTTTCTTACATTGAAATCCATCTTCTCAACAAGTCCTTTTCCTAATTTTATGTCTTCTTTATCTTTTTGTCACATGATACATGCTCTAAATAAATAGGTGAAAACAAAAACAGACAAATAAAACCAACAGGACAAAAAGTACTAAGTCAAATCTTACAAGTCAGCAAGTGTGTGTGTGTGTGTGTGTGTATGTGTGTGTGTGTGTGTGTGTGTGTGCATGTGTAGTTGTGTATGTGTTATTTTCCCTTGAAAGGGGTTTTGAGAGGATTCATATGAAACAAGGTGGATAGATTGCCATAAGCAAGAACCATAGGTTTTTGGGGGATGTAGATGTCAGAGGCAAGAATTAATATGTTAACAGTAAAATACTCTCAAAGGACAAACTTTAAATATTAAGAACACCGATTACTTCAGATATTCAGGAAGTAGCTGGGAGACTACAGACTAGAGGCCCTTTTGCATAGCCAATGGAATGAAATGATTCAACATAATGCCTAGACTGAGTAGTGAATAAGGAAAAGCCACTGTTAGATTCTAGCAGTGGATTAAGTACAAAACTCCTTTAATCATTAGAGTTTTAGAATTAATGGTAGAGAAACTCATGTTGAAACCACAGTGTGGCAGGTAGGGCTTCACGGAGAACTCACTGGTTCTTATTTCAGTAAGAGAACAGAAGTATAATTATTATACTATATCTTGTTGTCTATAGAATTTGGAACTTGTAGAGATTTGCTACATTTTAGACAATTATCATTTTGGTGTCAAGGTATCACTGAAAACCTTGAATAATAACCTAACCTTTCATATGATCAATAACAAGAATTCCTTTATTTCCTTAACAAGACTATACTCCCTTTCTTTGAAAAGAATAAATACAAATTCATACCTGAGTTCTCTGTAAAGTCATACACACTTAGAAGTGAATTTAGTGTCACACACACACACACACACACACACACACACACACACACTAATTGTGTGTCAATGCTATAGTTAGTGAGTGAATTTAGTCATTCCTTGGCTACTTGGCCTAAAAGTAATTTTAAAGACAGAGCTTGCAGAACTTTTACATTTGAGTTTAATGTAATAAGTGTCAGAAACATTTTCAGACCAGCCTGTGCTCACGGAACAGTAGAATGGGCATGGATAACATAGGAACCAAATATCCCCTTAATGACTCCTATTGAGTACATGAATCATAATTTTTGACACTTTACAACATCTGTTTTGTACAGCAGTTTAAAATCAAACTTCAACATCTGTGTATCTGTGTAATTATTCCCATTCACTAGAATCAAGACAGGATTTTACATTTGAATTTATAACAGATACTTCTGAGACTACTAAATGCATCTCAAAGTAACATACGCCAACTAAAAGGGACTGGATGTTTTTATGCACAGCTAGGATATAGCTAGGTTTCCATTTTTGAATGATCATGCTATTACAGGTCACATCTAGCACCTTCTCCTGAGGATGAATTGTGGATCAGGAGTAATAATGAAGTGAACAAATACATATGAGAAATACAAACAAACAAACAACAACCAAAAAAAAAAAAAAAGAAAAAGAAAAAAGAAAACCAAAAAAAATCTTTGGAATGTGAGTATGCATCTGTTGATAGTAGCACATACTTGAAAGACAATAATAGCTGGGCATGAAAGCTCCTACACACAATTGCAGCATCCAGTGGCTCAAGCAGGATCATTCCTGGTAGTCTGAAGTCATCCTATGCCACAGAGTGAGGTACAAGTCAGTTTACACAGTTTGTGGTCTTTTCCTGGGAGAGAAGATATTGAACAGTGATGGCAAAAACTCAAAGAAATTAACACTTCAAAAAAGGGTAATATCCACACTGTTTTGCTTTATATCATTAGCATTACTCATGCTTAGGGGAAGAGACAGTTATGACTCTAGGGAGAAGGCATAGTCACAGCAGCCTGAGACATCAGATGTGGAAATTCCAAACTGGGGCCATATAGAAACCTCTGCAAGTGGTAAGAGTCAAGGTGTGTACACTGTGTTCAAACCCTTGTTTTATCCTGAAGTATGCATGAGTAAGGCAAGGTTTAGGAACCCAAAAGAAACTGGATCTGGAAAGATGAAAATCAGAGTTTTCTAAATAATCTCTGGAATAATTAGAGAATTAGAATTTAAGAGACCTATAATCTGGAGTTTTGGTAAACACCCTGTATTAACACAGCACATCTGCAACCTAAGAACTTAAAAAGCCATGTTGATTGTGGAAGACCTACCAGAGCTTGGTCCCTCGTGCTCCCACTAAGGAAAGGTGGCCCCCCCAAATCACACACGAGAAGCAGTATAGAGGCAAACATATAAGGTTCTTTATATTCCAGTGTACTGGGGCTGTCAGACATATGCCATGCAGGTAGAAGGCTCAGCGACCCCTAGCAGCAAATTGAGATAGCTTTAATAGGTTTACAACAAAACCTGAGCATCTTGAAACAATCACCTAGTAGCATCCAGTGCAGACCAATTAATATAAAGCATCCAAGCCTGCTCTTAGACCAGGAAGTCTGCTTTTGCACAGGCTTATGGGTTTGGCGACAAGGCTCAATTTCTGTGTCCTTTCACTCACAGGTTACTGTAAACATTAAAATAGGTGACCCTCAGCTTGGGACTTAAGACTCCTAGCTTCCTGGGGTCACTTGAGAATTAGACTATACTTTTCCATCCTAACAATTGGACTTAGTTTTACATTGGAATTAAGGGGTAAGAATAAAATAAATATATAGTCAGGTATGCAACAATGTGAAAGACAGAAAGAGTCCACCTACTCCAGTCATAATGAACATCAATAAAACAGAAATAAAACAATAGAAAACAAATGCCAGAGCAAATACAGAGGGGAGGGAGTCCTCATTCATTGTTTGTGGATTTGAAAACTGGGGTAGTCACCCTGGAAATTAGTGTAGATAATTATCAAAAAGTTAAAAGTTAAAGTCAAAAGTTAAAAATAAATCTAGGGTATGACCCAGTTGAACCAGTACTTAGTGTGTGCCCAGAGTTCTTAATATCCTAATCTAAAGACCTGCTCACCCATGTATATTTAAGCTCTTTTCACAGGAGCTAAGGAATGGAAACAAACTACATGTTCTTCAACTGATGAATGGACGAAGAAAATGTGTACATATACACTACAGAATACTGTTCTACTGTACAGAAAATGAAATCATGAATTTTGTAGGTAAATGAATCGAACCAGAAAATGTTACATTGAGTGATGTTAGCTAGATTCAGAAACACAAATGCCTTATGGTCTATCCACTCCTTAGTTCCTAGCTCCAAATCTTCTTATGTAAATTTATGCAAAACAAAGAAGAAAAAAGGGATTGGGGAGAGGGGATGTGAATTCTAGAGAATAGAATAACATGATACAGGTGATACTGGGGGATAAAAGACAGAGGGAATGCAGGACAATCAAGAAGGAGTATGAGATGTGGGATAAAAAAAAAACCAAGAATTCTTGGAAAACACAGGAAATCTTTATTTTATATATATCAAAAATTGCACACACTACATGTAAGTTTATACATGAACATACCCACAAATGTACACATATATATGTGTATATACATAATGAAATTATAACACTTGGGGTAATAGCACTCTCTCCAAGAGCCCTAAATTATCCAGCAAAACCCCAAGTAGTAGGCATGAGAAACTGTCTTCTCTGAAAATGTTGGTCAAGGAAGATAGATTCCTAAAATAATATATCTTTTTCCATAGCCTTGATTGCCTCCTAAAAGTTGAAAATTAGTTTCTACTGCTGAAGAGACCACACTAGGAACATTTAACAGTACCTCACACAAAAGCCAACTCCCTAAGAATGAGCTTAGAAGGTGCTATGCATGCTGCTAGTGAAAGAAAATGGTCAATAATCCTACCCAGCTGTGGTATCTATGAATCAGAATGGCAAAGTATTCCTAAAGGTGCAGTAGTGGCTTGCTTCTTTCTTTTGTTTTGTGAATTCAACAACCATCTTCCTATGTAGTTGTGGTATATCAAGAGCCAATATCTGTTTCAACTATTTTGGAGGGCCAGGCATCATAGTATACACCTGTAATCCCAGCACTCAGATACAGGAACAGGTTGACTGATATGAACTCAAGACCTGCCTCATCTACCTACTAAGATCCTGGAAAGTCAAGGTTAAAGTGTGAGACCCTGCCTAAACAAACAAACAAATAAAAAATCCAGTGAAAAACAGTACAAAACAAAAACAAATCAAGTTAATTTTCATGGTAAATGTATCATAAGGCAGCTACAGAATATGCCTACTTAAAAGAATCAGATGTTGATGTGAGAAAGAAGACACGTAGTTCTTGTCATTCTTATCAGTCACCACACTCATCATAAATCTATTGACAGTACATATTTAATCTCTTGAGTGACATAATAATGGAGACATTCTTTATTAATACAGTTATCAAATTATTTGCTGTTATGACCTTTATTTTTAGTATTGTTATTTTCTAGATTATATAATCATAATCACTGAATCTATGGAAAATGGCCCTTTTAAGATAGTACTTATTACATGATGAATTATTTAAGTGACATGAAGAGTGTAATAAGAAAAGAAAAATTTGGAGACTAGTGAAGCAGTTTTATACCATTAAACAAATATCCATTACCATAGAAGAGGAAAATAACTTAAAAGAGAGCCAAGGTGCTATCATATCCTCTTTCTTGAAGTAAGACAGAACAGACTTTTAGTTCTAGTAGGTTTTTTGAATAAAATTGTTGGCCTCTTGGAAATTGTTTGTTAGAAAACAAAAACATCTGATTGGATATTTTATACTCACCAAAGCTCTTACTGTACTGAATTACCTTTCAAATTTTGGTACCATAGTTTTAATTGATTTGCATCATACAAACAACACAATAGTGAGGCACTTGCTAAAGAGGAATAGATGCTTCTTACTCTCCCTAACTGTGTTTTTACTGTCCTTTGTCATTCGAACATTGCTCAATGTTGCTTCTACTAGAAAAATCAGACTAGACACATGAGACATTTGGAACACTCTATCTTCTAGTTTACCCATTAAACGACATTACATGTCGTTCTATGTGTGATTTTATTTGTAATATATTATTATTCCTTTTAAATAATCAAACCATGTAGCCTCAATAGCCAACTAAGTTCATTTCGACAAACATCTAACCATAATTTTATTTAAGTAACTATACAATTATAGTTATATGTAACTAATTATGTAATTCCGTATATCCAAAATATAATTATATGATCATGTAATTAATTTGAAATCTCTATGTTATTTTACTTTTATATTTTATTCTTTTATTATTTTATTTGAAATAGTGGGACATTGATATTATTACAATATTTTGCATTCAAAGTGAAAAGATGACTAGGGAGCACTGACTATGTAGAGTGTGTACAATTTTTAATCAATACATACAGTATTTATGTTAATCATATCAAGTTTACAGTATAGGTAGGTATGATTTACAAATTAATTTTAGTATTTAAAACTTAGCCAAATCTTACAATCGGTATGGATTTTGCAGGCAGTTATATACACTAACTTGTTTCTTCACAATCATTAAGCTAAGAATTCTTTGTTAATTTTCTGATTTTTTGTTACTAATTGTCAGGTCATTTAAGCCATAACTGTGGCAAAAATACCTACCAAAACTTCCAAGCGATTAAGACAATGCCCTAAGGCTCTCTAAGGTTATCAATCTTGGGCTAGTGATAAAGAACATTAACATGAAGCTCTTGTTAAAATTAAAAATCAAGTTACAACCTGATAGAATATTTTAAAACAATACTTTAAGCTATTTTTATTCAGCGTTAAGGCCCGGTATTGTATTACTTGTACTTTTACTACACTGTCTGACCCTAAAAATTATGTTGTCACTTGGACCATATAGATAATTTATTTCATAAAATCAATCTTTTGTTACCCTACCTTCTCTTCTGGAAGTACTGGGGCAATACTTGGGTCTCTTGCAGAATGAAAAACTAGGTCAGTGTTGGGTCTTGGTGAAGCTGAAGGCATGAAAATTCCTGCATTGTCAGGATTAAAGTTGACTGGTTCTTTTTGAGAATTCAAAGGCTCCCCTTCTGTTGGCTGTAGAGACTATGGTTAGAGTGGTTACAGTTTCAAATAGATGTTTACAATGAGAAGAATATGAAGCGAAAGGGCTGAGAGTCACAAATAGGCATCAACTTAAACAATCCGTGACTGTGTTAGTTTTTAGCACATAAACTATCTTAGAAAGGTCATGATTATATGTATTAAATATAGTTGCACATTAATAACTACTTTTATTATTTTCTTGGAGAAATTCATCCTATCCAATATGTTATGATTATATCCACTTCACACTTTCCTTTCTAATTTTCTTTGAATCTCTTAGCATGTCTCCCTCTAAACTGCTGGTGCTCTTCCTCCTCTTATTCCTCCTCTTCCTCCTGCTATTATTTTTATTTAAACATACCTAACTGATTTCAATTAGTAGTGTTATTAGACACGCTGTTGTGGATCAACCATCAACGCATGGATTTTCATCAGTGACTATACCACTAAAGCAAAATGGGTTTCCATTTCAAAGCCATCAACTGCAAGTATTGTTCCAGCTTTCAAATAAGGTATAGAAAAGTTTCTGATAAATTTCTCAGTAAATAATTGAGGAACAGAATGATTTAGGTCTTGACTAACAATGATTACAGGGAGAATATCAATAATTGATGTAATTTAACAGTGGTGATATTTTAAATGTAATTGGCCCCCAGAAGCTCATAGAGATTGGATTTGTTGTGATAGGTATGGCCTGGTTGGAAGAATGTGACACTGTTAGAAGTCTTTGATGTTTCCTATGTTCAAGACACTCAAGATATTTACCCAGTGTCTGAGTCTACTCCATGTATCCATTCCATCACATGGCTCTGGCAGGGTCTACCCTCGTCCCCATCTCCTCTGTCATTTTGAAAACCATTAGATTACATTCCTAAAGCTAGCCACCAAGGTCTATTACTGGATCTGTCAAATCCCTCAACAGGAGGCTGACTTCCAAAATTCAGATATGAAAACATTGAAGTTCAGCAATAGAAGCCCTCTTTGGCTCCCCTAATTAACATGCTCAGTTAAAGTTAAATATCTAACCTAATACAGGGTTTCCCCCGTTGCCTGTATAAATTGTTATTTGTCTATGAGTCACATTTGTCTCCTGTCTATCCAGAGGCAGTCCTTTGTCCCTCTGTGACAAATAACCCTCCCTCTTCCTTTTTTCCCTTCCCCTTCTCCCCTATACTCTATCTTCCTCCTTTACCTCCTAATCTCTGCCCTTTGTCCCTCTGTGGCAAATAAATCTCTTTTTTACTGAGAACATGGTCTTGGGGTATCTTGTGCCAAATATGGGTCCAATGATAAGTCACTGTGGATCACACCATATTTGTAAAAATATTGTATCTTTGGTTTGGATTGGTAACCCAAAAGTACTTCCCTAGGCAATTCGTTTCCCTCATATAATGTCATTAATATAAACCAAGAATATAAATGTTCTGCTAATTTACCTTGCAATATATATATGCATAGTTCATGTCACTATGTGTGAAGAAGATTGATGATAATAATCTCAGGTATCATGCTTTGGAATTTCACTTGCCTCCTTTGAGGCAGAGTTTTCCGTTGTTTGGGAAATTACTAATGAGGCTAAGTAATCTGATTGGTGAGCTCCAGGGATCTATCTGTTTGTGCTGACAGTGCTTAGATTAAAGGTACTAACATCTAGTATGAAATATTAATAGCGTTTGGGAATTGAACTCAGGTCCACATGCTTGTCCTGCAAGCACAATGCTGACTAGCCATCTACTTAGTACATTTCTGTAAATGTACTAATGTACATTAATGTACATTACTTAAATGTAAATGTACATTTAAGCAAAAACCTAGGTTAGATTTTAAAACTCTGATTATGCCCCCCATACATTGTGTGTGTGTGTGTGTGTGTGTGTGTGTGTGTGTGTGTGTGTGTGTGTGAGTGTAACTGTGTGTGTGGCCAAAAATATTTTGGATGAATTATGTGTGAGGCTGGTTCTGCGTGTGTATTTAGAGTCTCCATCCAGTCCTGGAATTTTGTGATTAGCTGTTTTAAGTTGTGCTTGCCTGCAGTATGCCTGTGCGCTGGGGCATTTAATGGTCACAAGAGTCACTTTGTGGGTCTCTGCATTGCAAACTGACTTAAACTTGTGACCTTTCATTCTCAAACTCCCTAGCATCTGAAATTATAGGTCCAACACTGTATGTGGCTCTAGTATACAACATGATAGGAGAAATTTCACTTTGTCAACTTTAGTTCCAAACCATGAGAGTGTACAAAGAATTTTCTCCACTGTTTGTGTAAGTATGAATGACACAAAATTAACATATTAAAGTAAAATTGTAACTTTCAGGGTAATGTTTGATAAAAATACAAGTTTTCTTCATTTTTGACAACAGACTGTTTTCATTTCTAACTGAAATAAAGTCCAATTTGTCAATCCTATAGTTATCCCTAATTATAATCCTGGTTAGCTATTTTGCTTGCTCCTTTAACATAATTTATCCACTTTTCCTATTTTCGCGTTTATGTTTGTATGAATTTGTCATTGCTTGCTATCTAAATTGTTCATTTTATGTACCTTTATTGCCTTCTTTGATGGGTCCTTAGTGGTTCTCTGGTGCAGGTAGGATATTGAGATTAGGCTGTCCTAGGGTTACTGATGGACACTGTAACATTTCTGGATTATTGCTAGACACCTTGGATGCTTTTGGATAAGTCACAGCAGTTATCACCTGTTCAGTGATAGGAACTATTGTAGACTAAACAGGAGCATCTGTATTGATGGTTGGGATGGCAGTGCTGTCTACATTTTCCTTTGTAGGAATGGCAAGGAAGGATGGGCTTGGAATGGCCTGAGGAACTCCAGTGGGCTGGAGGAAATTTAAATTTCATTACCATTGGGAGATTTGGGGTGGTAATCTAAGCAGAAGTAGTTTTATAATAAATGGGTAATATATGTATTGAGTGATAGCTACAGACTGTATGGTGGTAAAAAATTAGGTTCACAACGAAGATTGCTGTTCAGCACATAACCAATATCATATAATATTTCCTCTTTCTTTTGGCACTGGAGAAATGGAAATTTGTGTATAGTTGCTCTAATTGTAGATCACAATACAAAGAAAACTCCAGCAGCTTTTAAGATAAGCAGATTTTATGTTGAATAATATTGAAATGAAAGTATAGAATCTTATTGTTATTTTAGTTGCCAGATATGTATGTGCACATTTCCCATTCAATGTATGTTTGTGATGCTGTGAAACATTACTTGTACCAGTATATAAAAGTTATGTACAATCATGAATATGACTATTTATCATTAATTAGGTAATTAATAATGGAATATATGTTTCCCCTTAAGGAAGAACGGCAGTTATGGAAGTATTTTTTAGACATTACACGTTTAATACAATACCCATAACAGTCTGAGGGTGAACATCAACCATTAGGTGCAAACACAAACAAGGTTCACAGACACGTATGGGTATAAATTCTTACTTCATATATGACAATTGTTCATTCATGTTATCAGCCTGAGAAATGCATGTTTTATAACCGAATAATAAAACATAGGACTATTTTTTGTTAATTTAAACATCGAATTTAAAGCCTTTTAGTTTAATTATCTCCATTTAGGACTTTTCTGAGTTTATTTATTTCAGCCAACCATGTGCACTTGGTGCACTTTTCTATAGAGACACTAATGAACCAACAAAGTCATGCTGTATAGCAACTTTTCCTGTAAAATGAAACTGCTAATGCATTCATTTGAGCACCTTTTGGAACAGAAGGAGATGTCAATATGAGCAAATGAGATGGATTTAAGGAAGTCAGGTAAGACGTTTTCTTTAAAAGTTAACTTTTAAAGTTAACTTTAAAAGTGGACAGAGATTAAATTCTATTTTTGTTCTTTTTCCTTTAAGTATTCCACATGTGGAGTTGACTCATAAACCAAGTAAGCATTCAGTTGGGTCCTACCTGCCAGAGGACCAGGCACTTACCCAGCTCTCTGAACTCATTGGAGAAGACCCTTTGTGTAATGATGGTGGTTAATACAGCACCTCAAAACTGGTCAAAGAGAATAAGTGTCTGTATAGTGTTCAACCTCAAATGGGATTTCTGTATCACATTCCTTACTTATGGCTCCAGGGAAACAGTTGGAGAGGTGGTAGAGAGATTGTGAATCAGAGGTTGAGAAAAACTAGAACAATCAGATTCTTCTCTCTCTGCTGTGCTCATGAGCTCATTGCAGCTCTGGTTGCCTGCACAAGATCTGCATGAAGTCAAGACATTCAGCCTTCCAGCATGAAGTGGCAGGGACTCACAAGCCTTCACTCCACACTAAGATGTTAAGGAGAGGTGATGGCTTCTGAGAGAGAGAGAGTCAATGTAGTTTAAGGGTATGACTCCAGTGGATTGCCATATACTCTAGAGTTATAAGCCACACAATTTGGACATGGTTTGTTTTTAAAAGGTGAGAAGGATATAAGGTGGGTGATGGTGAACTGGGAGAAGTGAGGAGGAGTTTAGGGAGAATGGATAGGACAAAAATACATTGTATATATGTATTAAGTTTTCAAAAGTTAGCTAAGAGTTACATTTTATTAATGTAACATATTAAAATGAAAATTTAAGAAGACATGTAAAAATATAGAGACATATGATTTTCCCTTTTTCACTTCATAAAAAGATTCTTAATTAGAACACAGCATTGCTATTTCAATTGCATTTATTTTTCTCTTTTAACAGAAATATTGATTCTTCAAGGAAGTGGCACACATTCAATTTCAAAGGAACCTGAAATAAATGGTAGATATATAATTATTAATCCAAATGTGACATTCTCTGGGGAACTTTTAAAATATATTTAAATATACTCATATATTTTATTTTTACCATATCTTTTACCATAAGAATGTATATAGTTCAAGAGTTGTAAAACATTCGTCCTTAAATGCTGAGTATTGAAACGGAAATGTCAGAGATTTTCCGGGTTTGTGGGTGTGCACATATATAGAATGTATACATTATAATATATATATATATATATATGTACACATGTATATTAATGAGAAAATTTAAAACTCTAAAATTGTCTTTTAGGTTTGTATTTAGTCTTCAGTATATTTTATACTGTTCTAATCTATCTAGGACTTGCAGACTCACCAAATAGATTCTTGTATGTTGAGATGACAGTATATTTATTTTGAGTGGAAGGATGTCATATTTGTTTTTATGTTTTTTTTACTGTTATATTTGCAACATTGGTTTGAGTTTTTAATATTAAAAACTTTATTTTTCTAAGGAGTAGGATGAAACTTCCTTTAGGGTGTAGATTCATAAGTTCATCTAGTCTCAGCTATACATCAAAATTTTGCTTTTCTAGTCCTTTGATTCAACCCAACTGAAATATTGATTGCATTAATAGAAAATGTTCAACCACAAATATGATAACGGGTTGCCTTCAGTCTATCATAACAATTAAGGACTTTATAAACTACTCTTACTGGACCATAAGGGGATATAGTATTTTTCTCTACTATAGGTACCAATAATATCTACTAGAAAAAATTGCTGGAATTCATGGGATCCTAGTGCTGTGAAGAGAGAGTGTAATATATGTTTTCATGGAGTAATGTTTTCACACCCACAAATAGATAACAGAACAACCAAAGTGACTTTATTATTAGTACTTACCACTTGTCTCCTTTCAAAATCTTGGCTTCTCTTTCATATACTTTGCATCAGGGGAAAGAGTTACGTAGGGAGAGAAGGGACCGGCAAAAGGAAAATTCTGTGGATTGCCTTGATTTCGGAATGGTTGGGATATGCCAAATGGATAGAAGTTTGGGGGACAATAAATCAGTGAAAATGATCCTTCAAAGTCATTGGCCTGTTGATAAAAAGAAAGGTCTTGCTTGATCCAGCTCTTTTCCATGTGGGTTTTCCACATAAGGAAGAAAGTTTAAAAGCCTACATTACTTACAGTTTTTATTTGTAGATATACCAGGGACTTGATTATCTTTGTTTATAAATTTAAAGATACTGCATTTCCAAATCTTAATTTTCAAAGTAAATTTTTCTAATAATTCTCTACATAGGTATTAGAATGATAGTAGGTGAAGTTGCCTGTGTGTGTGTGTCTGTGTGTGTGTGTGTTGTGTTTCTGTATCTGTGTATGTGTGCATGTGTATACTCACATACATACATATACATATACTCTATTTATCTATGTATCTATCTATATACATGTATACATATATATACATATATATATATATATGATTCAAAAGATCATTCATCAAGTCACACGTTGGTAAACATGTCTTATTCTGAATCTCTTACGCTCATTTTATTAGTTTCTGTGGTGAGCAGATGAAGTCCTCTATTAGTGACCTAAGCATGGACACGTAAAGGACCCAATATCTGAGACCCATGGGAATGACAAATCAGGGTCAGGCTCAAAAGAGCAGCTAAGACTTTTCCCTAGTCCTCTATGAAATCTATACAGTTAGTTGAAACTAGTATGTGCAGAAAGATATCTAATGGAGCTTCTCCCTCCCTAATGACGATAACCCAATAATGTTCCCATCAGAGTTGTCCTGTTTATATTAGTTAACCAAGTGTTCTTTGTTCTTGATGTATATGATAGAGTGTTGAGTTTCTGGGTTGTTGTAGGTATATATCCATCCATCAGTGTGTATCGCCTATTTCATATCAACTTTCTGTATAAGTATGCATGTGTGTGTGTGTGTGTGTCTTTGTGTGTGTGTGTATTTCAAGTGTGTGAATATATATGTCATTTTTAATACAGATTAATGAATAAATCATGAAAATCAAAGAATATTTTATATTTTTAGCCTCTTGAGTCATGTTATCAGTTAAAAGATTTGCACAACTCTCTTCATATGTATATATACCATATATATTATATAAAAATACACACATACATAAATAAAAACATACATAGATACATTTTTTTGTAAATTTTTAAATTTTTTTTTTGTGAAAGTTTTTACTTGTCTGTTTATACCAAAATAACTTTCCCCTAAATTTTTCCTACTTTGGTCACCACAGCTAGCCTGCTACTAGTAGAATGGGACATCAAATGTTCCTAGACAGATCTTCTGTTCAAGACTAAGTCTTAACATGAAGACCCCAAAATCACCTTGGGAAGGAAAAGTAGATGAGATCTCCTGGGTCAATTGGGGGAGAGAGGAGGCAGTAACAGGAAGGAGAAGGGGGATGAGAATATGGCTGAATGAGATGGTTGAGGGTGGGGGGAGGGACAGGGTGGGAGAACATAGAAAGAGATACCTTCATAGAGAGAGCTACAATGGGTTTAGGGAGAAATTTGGTGCTAGGGAAATTCCTCAAAACACACGAGTATGACCACAGCTAAAATTCCTAACAATAGTTGGAAGGGTTTCCCAAATGGACTTCCCTTGTAATCAGATTTGTGACTACCCCAATGTCATCATAGAGCCTTCATCCAGTAATTGATGGAAGCATATGGAGAGATCCACAACCAAGCTCCGGGCTGAGCTCCATACATCCATTCAAAGAGAGGGAGGAGGTAATATATGAGAAAGAGAGATCAAGATCATGATGGAGAAATCTATAGCAACAAAAACAAAAGCTCATGGAAATTTGAACTCTAGACTGACAGTTGTCGAGCCTCCATGGAACTGAACAAGGCCCACTGTATGTGGGGGACATTTGTGAAGATTGGACTACATGAGAGGCCAAGGACAGTAGAACCATAATCAACTCCTAGTGCATGAGCTGGCTTGTTGAACTTATTCCCTATGACGCCATGCTCAGACTTAATGCAGTGGGGAAGGGCTTGGTCCTGTCTCAACTTAACTTGCCAGATTTTGATAACTCCTCATGGAAGCCCTTACCTATTGGGATGTATGGATGGCAGGTGAGCTTGGAAGCAAGGAGAGGTGAGAGGGAGAATCACAGATGGAATGTAAATTGAAATAATAATAATAACAATAATAATAATAAAAGACTCATTCTTCATATTGCTGTGATTGGAAGCTAGTAACTTTTAAGAGGTAGAGCCTAGTGTGGAGGTTTAGGTAATGTTTGCTTTCTTTGTCACAGAGTGATTCACAACCAATTCTGTGTGTTATGTTATATGAGAAGATATTTATCAATTGATTAGACTGAATTTTGATATCTCAGCAAAAATCAAACCTCTATCGCATGCTAATCCTCAAAGTCTTTGGAGAATGTCTGCATAGGCTGAGAGGTTTGGCAAACTTAATGTGTTTAACCACAGTTGCTACTGCCTCACCCGGAAACCTGACATGTAAAAGGAAAGCAACTTACTCTTTGCTTTTCTTGTTCTTGGTCCTGGGGAACCTAAAGGTCAAAGAGTGAAATTAATTTAACTTGTGCTGAGAAAACATGAGAAACATATACATATGAGTAATAATTCAGCTATTGTCTAATGTTGTTTCATGTCCACCATTTTAACACAGAACTTGGTTATTGGATGATGCAGACACAAAGTTATGGAGAAGCGTTATCATGCATCATTAGTGCTTTTTCTTTTAGTGACACTGAAGATCAGCCATCAACTCTTGGCCTTACAATAGCTAGTATTTAGATTAGTTTTATTCAGCTTGACAGATATTCTCAATTAAGTTCCTCTTTTCAGATAACACAATGTAGGGCTATGTGGGAAGAGGAATCTCAATTGAGAATATGTCTCTATCAGATTTCTGTTGGGTAAGTCTATATTGAATTTGTTTGTTTTATTATTGATGGAAGGGTCCAGACTATTATGTACAGTACTTTCTCTGAGCAGGTGACCTTTAATTGCATGAGGAAACATGATGAGTAAAACAAGAGGAGCTAATCAGAAGCAGCACCTCTTGCTGGCCTCAACTTCTGTTATAGACTCCTGTTCTCATCTTTATCTCCTACTCTGACCTCCATTAATTGTAGATTATGACCTAAGAGTTGTAATCATCAATTAATTCTATTCCCCCCAGGTTGCTTTTTTTTTATGGAGTTTATCACACCAAAGAAACTAGACTAAGACAACTATCAGGTAAAAGCTGTAGCACTGAGTGATAAATTATATTTCTAGTATGTCTTTTTTACTATACACAAACAACATGGAATTAAATTGTGCACTGAAGTACATATGATATTTTCTTAAATTCAATGATACAGGTCAGGGTTTCAATATCTTTATAACCTAAATTTTGTAGAGAGACAAATAATATTAGGAATCAGGAATCAAAACAAATGTTCATAAACACTCCGAAGAGATTAGATGAGTACTCACTGGGATACAAACTGTTACTGCCAGGATGGCAGAGAACACGAGAAGGGCTTTCATCTTATTCAGGATATCCTAGACAACAGAAGAAAGACTGAATATTAACAGAAACACAGAAGATATAGATCTGGTACAGAATATGTAGCTAACACCTTTCCAAACTTAACCAGTCATTTGCAGTCATCCTTTCAATATCTTATGGAAGACATTTAAAAAGTAAACCACCTGCCTCTGTGCTGGTATTAAAGCATGTGACAACACAACCCATTAATTTAGCATTGTAACAGTAGACTCTCAGCCTAGAACCGTTAGTATGAAATCAACAGCCCCCTTCTCACATACACATTAACACGTGGACCAGTCCTTTATACTGTGTGAATATATGCCACCGTCAATGGTTTAATAAACAAGCTGCCTGACCAATAGCTGAACAGGATAAGGTTTGGTCGGATCGTACAACAAAATGCTGAGTGATTAAGGGTAGGGTCAGAAGTCACCTGTATATAAAGAGAAGCAAATGGGCATGGTATACTGAAAAAGGCACAAAGCCACACAACCGAGCAAAGATAAGAGATATGGGCTAATTAAAATGTAAGATATAGTTAGTAACAAGCCAGGGCTATTAACTGAGCATGTACAGTTAATATTGTGTTTCCATGTCAGTTATTTGGGAAATGGTGGGCAGGAAAGAAAAGTCTGGTTACATATACAATTCTACTTTCTCCTTTTTTAAGCCTGATGCTAGGAACTCTCAAGGTTGTAACAATAAAGACTGAGCCCTTGTAGGCAATAGCAAGAGAGATAACAATGTTTTTGTAATGTAAAGCAATATGTGGTATATACTATAAGAATTTGCAAAAACGTTGAGAGTTATAGAAAATACAAAATGGAAAAATAGTTTTGTTTTGAAGAGAATGGAATTGTAGAGGGTCTTATACAATGGAATAGTTTTTAGTGATTGTTTAAAATTTCATTAAACAGAGAGATTAGCCACATCACAGACTCGTTTAGATCATGTTATGTATTTGCTACACACATAATAACCAATGACCTTTTTGTTTCTATTTCTCAAGCTGTTGCATTATATGTTATGTTGAAAAGTCTTACATTATGAATGAACTAGATGCTTGTCTCTTTACCACCAATTTTACTCAATGATTAATAGAAAAGAAAATTTAAATAATTTTATATTGAAATCCACATGATATGTTTCAGAATACATACAAATATGATGATATTTTAAAATGATTCAAAAGGCTACTAACAAAGTGGTAATTCTGTTCTTGTCAAGACAGGATCTCACTATGTCCTGGGACACACTGAGTAGATCAAGTTGGCCTCAACTCACAGATCCATCCACTTGCCCCTGTCTCCCTAGTGTTAGGACTACAGGCTTGCACCTGTACACCTAGCAAAGTCAAAAGTAGTAATTCTCTGTATCCACAGAATTCCCTAAATCTTAGAGGACTAGATTCATAAAATTCGAAAGTAAGAACTTGCCCTGATCTTATTTCTTCTTATCTGCATCAAAGTTCCATCCTTGCAAAGATTTCTTTATGGTCACTATTAGAATAGATCCTTAGTATTAAAAAAATGGTGGTTTACACTTTTCAACACATGTTTATAGACAACTACACACAAAATGATAGTCCACTTATTATTTATAAATTAAAGTGTTTCATGGTAGATTGAACATTTGCAATCACAATTGCTTATAATTTGTGGTTTACAAAAATTCATATGAATATGTAACATCTGCCTCCTGGAAGAGGCATATCTTCATAGCTTACAAAAACATTTCAATCCTTCTTACCTTAAGCTCTCCTCTCAGCTCCTTCTCCCTGGTGTTGCTATGAGAAGTGGTGGTGACTGGACCTTCAATGTTGTATCTCTTTTATACCCTCACAGTACAATGGAATGGAGAAGTCTGTGGTTGGAAAGCCTCTCGCTGGGATCAGTTATTCAGCTGATTCATCAACTACCAAAATCCATAGACACTGAGAAATAACTAACATTGTTAGTTTCATGAAAACTATGGCTGAGTGATTGCAGAATATTTCCTTTTGTGGTTTTCCTTTAAAATTTGTCTGTTGTGAATTTGAGGTTTATTTCCCTATAGATATAAGTGTTTCCTGTTTACCAGTTGATCTCTGAAATACCAGCATCAAAAGCAAAAATAATTAATAACTCTTCCCATTGTGACACCGAGAACCTGAAAATTCAGAATGTTAGATGCTATATTAATGCATAGCTAAAATTCTGACAAGATTGTGCTGATTGCTGTAGTTGGTCCCTAGACCCACTTGTAAGCAGCGTTTTATATCTGTATTGAGAGAAAAAAACCCAGAAAATCACTGAATTTTATTTATCAGTCCCAACATTTCTTTCATTGATTCAAAGAGAATTGAACTGATCTCCTGGATACAATATATCACCATACATTGGTTTTCATTTTGAGCAATCTGAAATAGAATAGGTTCCTCTAGGGGTAAAGGCAATTAGCCTCATTGTGTGTGTGAGTGTGTGTGTGTGTGTGTGTGTGTGTGTGTGTGTGTGTGTGTATGTGTGTGTAATGATATTTTAATACTGGTCCGAATAGTTGACTTTTATTCTTATTCTTAGCTTAAAATATTATAGTGAAAATTGCTAATTACTTTTAAGCCCAGCTAAACATTTCTCTTGTTATTTTATGTGTATTGGCATTTATTAATGACTTCTTATTAAAATGCCAAAGGCCTAATTTCCTTTCCTAAGAGACTTTCAATGATTTTTATTTTTTTATATATCTCTATCACATTATTTTCCTCCAGCAACTCCTTCTAGATTTTCCCTACCACCAACCATCCAACATCGTATTCATTCTTCTTAATCAAAAATTACTTTTAAGAACATGTTCCTGTTCCATTTTTCCTTTTGGAGTAGCCTTCTATGATCTGATTCCTCTGAATTTAGAGTTAAATTAAAAAACTTTACAAGATAGAGATGGAGACAGAGAGAGAGACAAAGCATCATGAGACAGGGCTCACAGAGAAGGGACTTTATGGAGTTGAGTGGGACAGACCAGACTCTGGTGACTACAGAGGCAGAAAATAGTAAACAGATAACACACACACACACACACACACACACACACACACACACACACACACAAGAGAGAGAGAGAGAGAGAGAGAGAGAGAGAGAGAGAGAGAGAGAGAGAGAGAGAGAGTTGGGCCACCTTAAATGAGGGGACATGTTGTAGTGTTGTAACGGAAGAATATGTTAGAACCCTGTGTACTGCCAGAGACCTGGCATTCTCATCCTTCCCAGCAAGATGGGGCAAGCCAGCATAATGCCTGAGTGCTAACAGTTACTGTTTGATTTTAGTCTTCATTTGGAATAAGTTATATAATCAGCTCTCATTTCTCAGACCATAGCTCAGCCTGGCTCTTTTAGTACAATGGCTCTATTTATCCTCCTGCATAAATCATTCAGATGTTTGATGGCTATCTCAGAGACAATTTCATCAAGTAAACTTGGAATTTTTCTCTTCAAACCTGCTAGGGCTCCTGACCAATCATCCATTTATCTAACTCCCAAAAACTAAGATCACCACATTTTTCATATTTTTATAGTTTCATGCATGCATATAATAAATTTAAATCATTTCACCATAACCTGCTTCCATCCACTTTCTTACATTGAAATCCATCTTCTCAACAAGTCCTTTTCCTAATTTTATGTCTTCTTTATCTTTTTGTCACATGATACATGCTCTAAATAAATAGGTGAAAACAAAAAACAGACAAATAATACCAACAGGACAAAAAATACTAAGTCAAAAATAACAAGTCAGCAAGTGTGTGTGTGTGTGTGTGTGTGTGTGTGTGTGTTTGTGTGTGTATGTGCATATGTATGTGTGTAAGTGTTATTTTCCCTTGAAAGGGGTTTTGAGAGGATTCATATGAAATAAGGTGGAAAGATTGCCATAAGCAAGAACAATAGATTTCTGGGGGATGTAGATGTCAGTGGCAAGAACTAATATGTTAACAGTAAAATACTCTCAAAGGACAAACTTTAAATATTAAGAACACCGATTACTTCAGATATCCAGGAAGTAGCTGGGAGACTCAGACTAGAGGCCCCTTTTCATAGCCAATGGAATGAAATGATTCAACATAATTCGTAGAATGAGTAGTGAATAAGGAAAAGCCACTGTTAGAGTCTAGCAGTGGATTAAGTACAAAACTCCTTTAATCATTAGAGTTTTAGAATTAATGGTAGAGAAACTAATGTTGAAACCACAGTGTGGCAGGTAGGGCTTCACGGAGAACTCACTGGATCTCATTTCAGTAAGAGAACAGAAGTATAATTATTATACTACATCTTGTTGGCTATAGAATTTGGAACTTGTAGAGATTTGCTACATTTTAGACACTTATCATTTTGGGTGAACTGAAAACATTGAGTAATAACCTAACCTTTCACATGTGTCAATAACAAGAATTCCTTTATTTCCTTAACAAAACTATACTCCCTTTCTTTGAAGAGAATAAATACAAATTCATACCTGAGTTCTCTGTAAAGTCATACACACTTAGAAGTGAATTTAGTGTCACACACACACACACACACACACACACACACACACACACACTAATTGTGTGTCAAATCTATAGTTAGTGAGTGAATTTAGTCATTCCTTGGCTACTTGGCCTAAAAGCAATTTCAAAGACAGAGCATGCAGAATTTTTACATTTGAGTTTATTGTAGCAAGTGTCAAAAACACTTTCAGACCAACCTGTGCTCACTGAACAATAGAATGGGCATGGATAACATAGGAACCAAATATCCCCTTAATGACTCCTATTGAGTACATGAATTAGAATCTTTGACACTTGTGTTAACATCTGTATTGTACAGGAGTTTAAAATCAAAGTTCAACATCTGAGTATTTGTGTAATTATTCTCATTTACCGGAATCAAGTCAGGATTTTACCTTTGAATTTATAAGAAATACTTCTGAGCCTACAAAAGGCATCTCAAAGTAACACAGCCCAACTAAAAGGGACTGGATGTTTTTATGCACAGCTAGGACATAGCTAGGTTTCCATTTTTGAATGATCATGCTATTACAGGTCAATTCTAGCACTTTCTCTTGAGGGTGACCTGTGGATCAGGAGTAATAGTGAAGTGAACAAATACATATGAGAAAAACAAACAAACAAAAAACAAGCAAAAAAATAGAAAAAATAAAACCAAAAGAATCTTTGGAAGGTGAGTATGCATCTGTTGATAGTGGCACATATTTGAAAGACAATAGTAGCTGAGCATGATAGCTCCTACACACAATTGGAGCATCCAGTGGCTCAAGCAGGAGCATTTCTGGTAGTCTTAAGTCATACTATGCTACAGAGTGATGTACAAGTCAGTTTACACTACACAGTTTGTGGTGTTTTCCTGGGAGAGAAGCTATTGAACAGTGATGGCAAAAACTCAAAGAAATTAACACTTCAAAAAAGGGTAATATCCACACTGTTTTGCTTTATATCATTAGCATTACTCATGCTTGGGGGAAGAGACAGTTATGACTCTAGGGAGAAGGCATAGTCACAGCAGCCTGAGACATCAGATGTGGAAATTCCAAGCTGGGGCCATATAGAAACCTCTGTAAGTGGTGAGAATCAAGGTGTGTACAGTGTGTTCAAACCCTTGTTTTATCCTGAAGTATGCATGAGTAAGGCAAGGTTTAGGAACCTACAGGAAACAGGATCTGGAAAGTTGAAAATCAGAGATTTCTAAAGAATCTCTGGAATAATTAGAGAATTATTAGTAAAGAGACCTGTAATCTGGAATTTTGGTAGACCCCCTGTATTGACATAGCACATCAGCAACCTGAGAACTTAAAAAGCCATGTTGATTGTGTTAGACCTGCCAGAGCATGGTTCCTCGTGCTCCCAATCAGTAAAGAGGGCCCCCCTAAATCACTCACGAGAAGCGGTCTAGATGCAAACACATAAGGGTCTTTATATTCCAGTGTACTGGGGCCGTCAGCCATATGCCATGCAGGGTAGAGGGCTCAGTGACCCCTAGCACCGAATTGAGATAGCTTTAATAGGGTTACAACAAAACCTGAGCATCGTGAAACAATCACCTAGTAGCATCCAGTGCAGATCAATTAATATAAAGCATCCAAGCTTTATAGAGGATGTGAATTCTAGAGAATAGAATAACATGATATAGGTGATACTGGGGGATAAAAGACAGAGGGAATGCAGGACAATGAAGAAGGAGTATGAGAGGTGGGGTAAAAAATACCAAGAATTCTTGGAAAACACAGGAAATCTTTATTGTATATTTATCAAAAATTGCACACACTACATGTAAGTCTATACATGCACATACCCACATATGTACACACATACATGTATATATACATAATGAAATTATAACACTTGGGGTAATAGCACTCTCTCCAAGAGCCCTAAATTATCCAGCAAAACCCCAAGTACTAGGCATGAGAAACTGTTTTCTTTCAAAGTGTTGGTCAAGGAAGATAGATTCCTAAAATAATATATCTTTTTGCTTTAGCCTTGATTGTCTCCTAGAATTTGAAAATTAGTTTCTACTGCTAAGGAGACCACAATAGGAATATTTGAACAGTACCTCACACAAAAGCCAACTCCTTAAGAATGAGCTTAGAAGGTGCTATGTATGCTGCTAGTGAAAGAAAATGATAAATATTCTTACCCAGCTGTGATATCTATGAATTAGAATGGCAAAATATTCCTAAAGGTGCAATAGTGGCACTCATAGTCTGGTGGTAACCAACTACTGTCTAATTGTACTGAAGGCCCATTCAGTGGGAGGGCAATCGTGGTTGTTGCTATGAGCCTAGCCAACCACTCATGGGTAATGGATCTTAGAAGGGAACCTACGATTGCCACTTTATTTAACAATGTCACTTCTAACTGCTTTTTAAATTCCTTATTTTTAGACCTAGAAATAAATCTCTTCTCTCATCAAAAACATAACAACTAACAAATATCACATCAGCAACCTAGTAGATCAGTACACAGGTACACTCTGGAGCAGTGGTTTTCATCATGGAAATCATGACCTTTTTCTGCGTTCAATGACCCCTTCCCAGGGGTTACATATAAGATATTCTGCATATCAGATATTTATATTATTGTTTATAAATGTAAGGAAATTACAGTTATGAAGTAGAAATGAAAATAATGAATAATGTTATGCTTGGAAGTCATGATGAATTTTATTTAAGGGTTGTGGCAATATGAAGCTGAAACCATGTGACAGAGGAAGAAGATTTGAACTCCAGAGTTTGTTTTGACCTGTAAAAGTCAGTAGATAGATACAAGACAAACAAAACTATGCAGAGATATGTGAAAGAAATGAGGAATATGATGTTTAATGCAAAAGCAATTATTAGAAAAGACCCAAAGACTATCTAACAATTCCAGTCCGCAGATAAAATTCCAAATAACTAGAATAACTGTCTCAAAGGATTGACAGGAATATGGAAAAACACAGAAGAAGTAAGCTTCAAAAGAGGAGAAAATAAATGCCTATTAAGCATAGAACATTATACAGACACAAAGAAAATACAAAAAAAGCCACAGGACATCTGTTTATCTTTTGTATTAAAGTAGCTAAAATTAGAAAGATAGAACCCAAAGCTCCAGTGTTAGCCAATATACCAAGCTGGGATACAGAATGAGGAGTCAGCTATTACAAACACTACTGAAGGTAGAATTGAGGTGTCCATGCAGTAACTTTTGAGAGAAAGAAGATAGAATTGAAGTTAAATTCTTTGAGGGTTAACACTTACTGGGTGTGTGGTAGAAGAAATAATGGAAATAATTTTGTTTTAAAGATGAGTTCTATATCCGTATAATGTAATATGTCATCAGGAATATTTCACAAGATAATACATTGTTTCATAAAAGAAACAAGGCATGAGAAGTATATTTGATTTTACTGATACCAGTTAAAGGAACAGGGAGAATTCATGTGTGTTGTGCTAGCAATGAAAGTAGGGAGGGAGGTTGGCCAGAAAATATCAGTGCATTGACAGATGCTGGCAGCTTCCAAAACCATGCACAATTGAACACTGAGTTTATGTTTGCAGACTGCTTGTTCATTCTAACAACAATGCATAAACTAAAAAAGTAAAATGTGTATATAAATACATTCCTGATATCACTAAGCCCTCAATTTGATTTGTAGTACCCTTGATTGCACCATGTTTTTAAAAATTTCTCCACTGTTGTCTTGAACAGAGGATCTTTGTCATACTCATTCTTCCTCTCCAGTCTCTGAGCATCCTTCTAACTATATTTTCTTTTAAAATTGATACTTGGTATAGTGTGTTCTAGGTTGCATTTTCAGTATTTGATTTGAATTACAACATGTAAATTTGAAAAGGATTTTCTGAATGGATGGAATTTTGAGAACACAATGCTCCAATGCTCTTACCTGTTGAACACCAGAGTATTATACTCCCTTCTCTTTCTCTCTTTTTCTCTCTTGTTTTTTAAGACAGGGTTTCTCTATGTAGCTTTGGAGACTCTCCTGTCACTTGCTCAGGCTGGCCTTGAACTAATGGAGATCAACCTGCCTCTGCATCTCAAGTGCTTGGATTAAAGGCGTGTGCTACAACTGTCTTGTTATACTGCTCAGTTTTTCTCATATCTAATATTAAGAACTCAGCCAAGCACTGAGGATTACTTTCCTTAATTGCATGTACTCAAGGAAAAGTACACAGAATAAAATGAAGGCACAACAGGTGATTACTGTGTTGCTCTTCTATAGAGCATGTAGAAGATCTAGAGTTACAACACTATTAAATTCAGAAACAGCTAAGATTCTACAAAATATAATCACCACAGACAAAAGAACACCAAAATTTTTAAACAGCATAGTATGTATCAATTTACTAACTCATTCAACTTTCCTTTGATGTATGCGCAGTCACATTGTGGTAGGTTGAATGCAATTGACACCGAAAAAAAAGGGTAGTGGCCCTATTAGGAGGTATGGCTTTGTAGGGTAGCTTTGGCCTCGTTTTAGGAAGTATGTCACTGTGAGGGCAGACTTTGAGGTCTACTAAGGTCAAGATATACCCTGTGTCCTACACCACTTCCTGTTGCCTGCAGGTCAAGATGTAGGAGTCTCAGCTCTTGCTCCAGAACCATGTTTGCCTTCATGCTACCATGTTGTACCATGGTGATTATGAACCAAATGTGATGAAATTCAACATCTGTATCACAATGTCTGTAGGTTCGTGTCTCTCCAAACATGCATGTTCTTTCTTTTGTTTTTTGAATTCAACAACCATCTTCCTATGTAGTTGTGGTATGTCAAGAGCCAATATCTGTTTCAACCATTTTGGAGGGCCAGGCATCGTGGTATACACCTTTAATACCAGCACTCAGATACAGGGACAGGTTGATTGATATGAACTCAAGTCCTGCCTTATCTACCTACTAAGATCCTGGACAGTCAAGGTTATAGGGTGAGACCCTGCCTAAACAAACAAACAAACAAACAAACAGACAAACAAAAAATCCAGTGCAAACAGTAGAAAACAAAAACAAAACAAGTTGATTTACATGAGGGATGTATCATAAGCCAGCTGACAGAATATGCCCATTTAAAAGAATCAGATGTTGATGTGAGAAAGAAGACACGTAGTTCTTGTCATTCTTATCAGTCACCACACTCATCATAAATCTATTGATAGTACATATTTAATCTCTTGAGTGACACAATTGTGGAGACATTCTTTATTAATACATTTATCAAATTAATTTGCTGTTATGACCTTTATTTTTAATATTGTTATCTTCTAGATTGTATAATCATAATCACAGAAGCTATGTAAAAATGGCCCTTTTAAGATAGAACATATTACATGATGAATTGTTTAAGTGACATGAAGATTGTAGCAAGAAAATAAAAATTTGGAGACTAGTGAAGCAGATTTATACCACTAAACAAATATCCATTACCATAGAAGAGGGAAATAACCTAAAAGATAGCCAAGGTGCTATCACATCTTGTCTCTGGAAGTAAGACAGAACAGACTTTTAATACTAGTAGGTTTTTTGAATAAAATTGTTAGGCTATCTTGGAAATTGTTTGTTATAAAACAAAAACTTCTGATTTGATATTTTATACTGACCAAAGCTCATACTGTATTGAATTACCTTTCAAATTTTGGTACCATAACTTTAATTGATTTGCATCATACAAACATCACATTAGTGAGTTACTTTCTCTTAGGTTATCAATCTTGGGCTAGTGAGAAAGAACATTAACATGAAGCTCATGTTAAAATTAAAAATCAAGTTACAACCTGATAGAATTTTTTAAAATAATACTTCAAGCTATTTTTATTCAGCGTTAAGGCCAGATATTGTATTACTTGTACTTTTACTACAATGTCTGACCCTAAATATTGAGTTCTCACTTGGACCATAGAGAAATTTATTTCATAAAATCAATCTTTTGTTACTCTACCTTCTCTTCTGGAAGTACTGGGGCAATACTTGTGTCTCTTGCAGAATTAAAAACTAGGTCAGTGTTGGATCTTGGTGAAGCTGAAGACATGAAATTTCCTGCATTGTCAGGCTTAAAGTTGACTGGATCTCTTTGAGAATTCAAAGGCTCTCTTTCTGTTGGCTGTACAGATTAAGAATAGAGTGGTTATAATTTCAAGCAGATGTTTAAAACTTAGAAGAATATGAAGCGAAAGGGCTGAGAGTCACAAATAGGCATCACTTTAAACAATACGTGACTGTATTAGTTTTTCAGCACATAAACTATCTTAGAAACGTCATGATTATATGTAATAAACATAGTTGCACATTAATAACTTTTATTTTATTCTTTGAGAAATTCATACCTGTGCATCCTATGCAATAAGTATGATTATATCTACCCCACACTTTCTTTTCTAATTTTCTCTGAATTTCCTAGCATGTCTCCCTCTCAACTGCTGATGCTCTTCTTCCTCCTCCTCCTCCTCCTTTTCTTCTTACTCCTCTTCTTATTATTTAAACATACCTAATTTATTTCAATTAGTAGTGTTATTAGACACACTGTGTGGATCAACCATCAATGCATGGATTAGTCATCAGTGACTATACCACTAAAGTAAAATGGCTTTCCGTCTCAAAGACATCAACTGCCAATATAGTTCCAGCTTTCAAATAAGGTATAGAAGAGTTCCTGAAAAAATTTTCTTAGTAAATAGTTGAGGAACTGAATTATTTAGGTCTTGACTAACACAGATTACGGGGGGAATATCAATAATTGATGTAATTTTAACAGTTGTGATATTTTAAATGTAATTAGCCCCCAGAAGCTCATAGAGATTGGTTTTGTTGTAGTAGGTTTGGCCTTGCAGAAAGAATGTGTCACTGTGGTAGAGGTCTTTGATGTTTCCTATGTTCAAGACAATCAAGATATTTGCCCTGTGTCTGATCTACTCCATGTATCCATTCCATCACATGGCTCTGGCAGGTGCTGTCCTTCTTCCCTATCTCCTCTGTCATTTTAAAAACCGTTAGATTACATTCCTGAAGCTAGCCACCAAGGTCTATTACTGGATTTGTCAAATCCCTAAATAGGAGGCTGACTTCCAAAATTCAGTTATGAAAACATTGAAGTTCAGCAATAGAAGCCCCCTTTGGCTCCCCTAATTAACATGCCCAGTTAAAGTTAAATATCTAACCTAATACAGGGTTTTCCCCATTGCCTGTATAAATTGTCATTTGCCTATGAATCACATTTGTCTCCTGTCAATCCAGAGGCATTCCTTTGTCCCTCTGTGATAAATAACCCTCGCCCTTCCTTTTTTACCTTCCCCTTCTCCCTTATACTCTATTTTCCTCCTTTATCTACTAATCTACCCTTTGTCCCTCTGTGGCAAATAAATCTCTTTTGTACTGAGAACCTGGTCTTGGGGTATCTTGTGCCAAATATGGGTCCAATGATAAGTCACTGTGGATCACACCATATTTGTAAAAATATTGTATCTTTGGTTTGGATTGGTAACCCAAAAGTACTTCCCTAGGCAATTCGTTTCCCTCATATAATGTCATTAATATAAACCAAGAATATAAATGATCTGCTAATTTTATTTGCAATATATATACAAATATATATATACATATGTATATGCATAGTTCATGTAACTATGTGTGCAGAGCTTGATGATAATAATCTCAGGTATCATGCTTTGGAATTTCACTTGCCTCCTTTGAGGCAGAGTTTTCCGTTGTTCTGCAAATCACTGATGAGGCTAAGTGTTCTGATTGGTGAGCTCCAGGAATCTTTCTGTTTGTGCTGACAGTGCTTAGAGTAAAGTTACGAACATCTTGTCTGTCATTTTAATAGCGTTTGAGAATTAAACTCAGGTCCACATGCTAAGTATATTTGTGTTTAAGCGAAAACCTATATTACATTTTATAACTCTGATTATGCCCCATACATTTTGTGTGTGTATGTGTGTGTGTGTGTGTGTGTGTGTGTGTGTGTGTGTGTGTGTGTGTGTGTGGGCCAAAAATATTTTGAATGAATTATGTGTGAGACTGGTTCTGCGTGTGTATTTAGAGTCTCCATCCAGTCCTGGAATTTTGTGATTAGCTGTTTTAAGTTGTGCTTGCCTGCAGCATGTCTGTGCACTGGGGCATTTAATGGTCACAAGAGTCACTTTGTGGTTCTCTGCATTGCAAACTGACTTAGATATTCTCTGGTCCCAGTACCATACGTCAGAAATTCCAGCGTCATCACAGTGTGGCAGTTCTTAGTGTCAGATCCTGAACCACTGTGATCTTACTCACAAGTGAAGTGTATACCGAAAATCACACTAAATTTCAGTTGTAGTGGTTACTGGGGCGTCGCCATAGACTCCACTTCTAACATAAAATTATTGGCTGGTGAGGTGGCTCAGTGAGCAAAGACACATTCTGCTTAGCCTGACATCTGAGTTCAATCCCTGGGCTTACATAGCAGAAGAACACTGATGCATGTGGGTTGTTTGCTGCCTCCACGTCCATGTTGTGGCATGCATATGCATCACAAACACACACATAATGTTAAAAAGATAGTATATGCTTTTCTTTTATTTTATTCTGTATGAATAAAACAAAAAATAACAGTAGCTTCAATGTATAAGGCAAAAAAAAATCTGACTCTGTGAAAATTGCATTTTCTCTTGAATGTTGGCAGACAAATGCCTGAAGGAGAGTTCCAATTAGATTTAGAATTTCATTCATAGCATGTTAACAGGTTTCATGTTTAAGGTTTTCTTTAGCTTCTAAGAGTTCTTTTATGCTCACATCCATTGCCTTTATCCTATTGTTTCAATTCAAATGTGTAAAATTGACCTGTAGTGCTTTACATAAAGTATACTGCTGTACACTTTACGTTAGTTCTATACAACATTGCTATCCTTCTTTAAATTTTCTTTATAGATAATGCATAGTCACTTTAATTCAGGACTCTAGAAACAAGAGTTATAAACATGCTATTGAACAATGATTATGTCAATAAAATCATAATCATGAAATTAATTTATACCAATAATATATATAACTCTATGTCAAATGATAATTGCTTCTCTATTATTTCTTAATTTATTTTCTAAAACTTCCTATATTGAATAATTATCCAGTCCTTCACCCCTTTCTTCTCTCAAATTATTAAATATATATCACACCACAATTTATATCTACGGCAGTCTAATGCAGTCATAGGTGGTTTTGGTGGTCTTAAATTACTCCATATGGAAACATGATGTCGTTTTAGGGGCCCACATTTGAAAATGAACGAACTCTCTTTTTGTACCTTTTACCCACAATTCTAACTGAGATGTGTGTTCAAAGTTATGATAAAATGCAAATCCAGAGAGAATAATAACTAGTCTGAGGTTATGCTGAGAAGGCAGATTCGTCTTCTGGCCTGTAGGAATCTTCACATCAGAGAACCTTTCCTGCCATTTGAGATCATAGAATATGCACCCTGTTTGATAGATTAGAAAAAGTTTCTTACAATAAAACTCAGCATTCATCCTTTTCTCTCCAAAGCTTTTCAGCCTTTGTGAGTTTTTTAAAATATCAATAATATTTATTTTTATTTAATTGCCCAATTATTTTAGACTGTAGGTATCTATTTGCCCAAATGATTACTAGTATTTTGCCTTATGTTGAATATTCTAAAAGCATCCTTTTAACTCATATGCATATATATGAAAAGTTAAGTATTTTACTTATTACATAGTTTATCTAAAAAGATAGTAGTGAGGGATCAACTTCATAGATCTTTTCTGGAGTTAGGTGTGAGTTAAAAACTCCATTTTCTTTACCCCATTAATACTAAAGCTCGAGTGAGAACAGTACTGTTACATATTTATTTTTCTTCTTTGTTTCTCTGTGTCTCTGTCTAACTCTCTCTCCCTTCCTTTCTTATATTTTTCTCTCTATACATAGAATTGAAACTAGGGCCTCACGTGGTACATAACAAACTTACATGGATTATATATTCAGCCCTTTTTGCAATTTTTAAATTGTGAGACAAGATCTTGCTCAGTTTCATAGTCTTGACTCTTTTCTATGTACACTAGGCTGGACTTAAACTTGTGACCTTTCATTCTCAAACTCCCTAGCATCTGAAATTATAGGTCCAACACTGTATGTGGCTCTAGTATACAACATGATAGGAGAAATTTCACTTTGTCAACTTTAGTTCCAAGCCACGAGAGTGCACAAAGAATTTCATTCCACTGTTTGTGTAAGTATGAATGACACAAAATTAACATATTAAAGTAAAATTGTAACGTTCAGGGTAATGTTTAATAAAAGTACATTTTCTTCATTTTGTGACAACAGACTGTTTTCATTTGTTACTGAAATACAAACCAATTTGTCAATGCTATAATTATCCCTAATTATAATCCTGGTTAGCTATTTTGCTTGCTACTTTAACATAATTTATTCTCTTTTCCTATTTTCGAGTTTGTGATTGTATGAATATGTCATTGCTTGCTACCTTTATTGCCTTCTTAGATGGGTCCTTCATGGTTCTCTGGTGCAGGTGAGGATATTGGGATTGGGGCAGTCTCAGGGTTATTGATGGACACTGTAGAAGTTTCTGGATTATTGCTAGACACCTTGGATGCTTCTGGATAGGTCACAGCAGTTATCACTTGTTCAGTGATAGAAACCATTGTAGACTCAACAGGAGCATCTGTATTGATTTTTGGGATGGCAGGTCTGTCTTTATTTTCATATGTAGCAATGGCAAGGAAGATTGGGCTTGAAATGGCCAGAGGAACCTCAGTGGGCTGGGGGAAATTGGACATGTTTGCTATTGGGAGTTTTGGGGTGGTAATCTAAGCAGAATTAGTTTTATAATGAATGGGTTATATGCATATTGAGTGATAGCTACAGATTGTGTATGGTGGTAAAAAATTAGGTTCATAACGAAGATTGCTGTTCAACACATATCCAACGGGTGTATGTAGTAATTTTTTCTTATCATACAATATTTCCTCCTTCTTTTGGCACTGGAGAAATGGAAAATTGTGCAGATTTGTTCTAATTGTGGATCACAATACAAAGAAAACTCCTGGATCATTTGAGATAATGCAGATTTTAGATTGAACAATATGGAAATGAAAGTATAGAATCCTATTGTTATTTTAGTTGCCAGATGTCTAGGTGCACATTTCCCATTCAATGTATGTTTTTGATGCTGTGAAACATTACTTGTAACAGCATAGAAAAGTTATGTACAATCATAAATATAACTATTTATCATTAATTAGTTAATTAACAATTTAATATATGTTTCCCCTTATGGAAGAACGGCTTTTATGGAAAATACTAATTAGACTTTACATGTTTAATACAGTACCCATAACAGTCTGAGGGTGAACATCAACCATTAGATGCAAACAAGGTTCACAGACACGTATGGGTATAAATTCTTACTTCATATATGACAATTGTTCATACATGTTATCAGCCTGAGAAATGCATGTTTTATAACAGAATAATAAAACATAGGACTATTTTTGTTAATTTAAACATTGGACTTAAAACCTTTTAGTTTAATTATCTCCATTTAGGACTTTTCTGAGTTTATTTATTTCAGCCAACCATGTGCACTTGGTGCACTTTTCTATAGAGACATTAATGAACCAACAAAGTCATGCTGTATAGCAACTTTTCCTGTAAAAATAAAAACTGCTAATGCATTCATTTGAGCACATTTTGGAACATAAGGAGATGTCAATATGAGCAAATGAGATGGATTTAAGGAAGTCAGGTAAGACGTTTTCTCTAACTTAACTTTAAAAGTACACATAAATTAAATTGCATTTTTGTTCTTTTTCCTTTAAATATTCCACATGTGGAGATGACTCATGAACCAAGTAAGCATTCAATAGGGTCCTACCTGCCAGAGGACCAGGCACTTACCCAGCTCTCTGAACTCATTAGAGAAGTTTCTTTGTTTAATGGATGGTGGTTAATACAGCACCTCAAAACTGGTCAAAGAGGTTAAGTGTCTGTATGGTGTTCAACCTTGAATGGGATTTCTGTATCACATTCCTTACTCATGGCTCCAGGGAAACAGTGGGAGAGGTGGTAGAGAGATTGTGAATCAGAGGTTGAGAAAAACTAGAACAATCAGATTCTTCTCTCTCTGCTGTGCTCATGAGCTCATTGCAGCTCTGTTTGCCTGCACAAGACCTGCATGAAGTCAAGACACTCAGCCTTCCAGCATGAAGTGGCAGGGACTCACAAGCCTTCACTCCACACTAAGATGTTAAGGAGAGGTGATGGGCTTCTGAGAGAAAGAGAGTCAATGTAGTTTAAGGGTATGACTCCAGTGGATTGCCATATACTCTTGAGTTTATAAGCCACACCAATTGAATATGGTGGGTTATTTAAAAAGTGAGAAAGATATAAGGTGGGTGATGGTGATCTGGGAGAAGTGAGGAAGAGTGTGGGGAGAGTGGATAGAACAAAAATACATTGTATATATGTATAAAGTTCCTAAAAATTAGCTAAAAGTTACATTTTATTAATGTAACAAATTAAAATGAAAATTTAAAAAGACATGTAAAAATATTAGAGACATATGATTTTCCCTTTTTCACTTCATAAAACGACACTTAAATAGACGACAGCAATGCTATTTCAATTGAATTTATTTTTCTCTATTAACAGAAATATTGATTCTTCAAGGAAGTGGCTCACATTCAATTTCAAAGGAACCTGAAATAAATGGTAGATATATATTTATTAATCCAAATGTGACATTCTCTGGGGAACTTTTAAAATATATTTAAATATACTCTTATATTTTATTTTTACCATATCTTTTATCATAAGAATGTATATAGTTCAAGAGTTGGAAAATATTCATTCCTTAAATGCTGAGTATGAAAAGGTAAATGTCAGACATTTTCCGTGTTCTGTGTGTGTGCACATATATCGAATGCATACATTATAATATATAGGTACTCATGTATATTAATGAGAAGATTTGGAATTCTAAAATAGTCTTTTAGGTTTGTATTTAGTCTTAAGTATAGCTTATACTGTTCTAATCCGTCTAGGACTTGCAGACTCACCACTTGGTTTCTTGTATGTTGAGATGACAGTATATTTATTATGAGTGGAAGGATGAAATTATTTATTTTCCTGTTTTTTTACTGTTATATTTGAAACATTGTTTTGAGTTTTTAACATTAAAAACTTACTTTTCTAAGGAGTGGGATGAAACTTCCTTTAGGGTGTAGATTCATGAGTTCATCTAGTCTTAGCTTTACATCAAAATTTTGCTTTGCCTACTCCTTTGATTCAACCCCAACTGAAATATTGTTTGCATGAATAGACAATGTTCAACCACAAATATGATAATTTGATTGCCTTCAGTCTATCGTAACAATTAAGGACTTTATAAACTACTCTTACTGGATCTTAAGGGGATATAGTATTTATCTCTACTATAGGTACCAATGATATCTACTAGAAAAAATTGCTGGAATACATGGGATCCTATTGCTGTGAAGAGAGAGTGTAATAACTGCTCTCATGGACTAATGTTTTTACACCCACAAATAGAAAACAGAACAACCAAAGTGACTGTATTATTAGTACTCACCACTTTTCTCCTTTCAAAATCTTGGCTTCTCTTTCATATACTTTGCATCAGGGGAAAGAGTTACATAGGGAGAGAAAGGACCGGCAAAAGGAAAATTCTGTGGATTGCCTTGATTTCGGAATGGTTGGGATATGCCAAATGGATAGAAGTTTGGGGGACAATAAATCAGTGAAAATGATCCTTCAAAGTCATTGGCCTGTTGATAAAAAGAAAGGTCTTGCTTGATCCAGCTCTTTTGCTTGTGGGTTTTCCTTATTAAGAAGAAAGTTTAAAAAACCTACAATACTTACAGTTTTTATTTGTAGAAATACCAGGTACTTGATTATCTTTGTTTATAAATTTAAAGATAACTGCATTTCCAAATCTTAAATTCAAAGTAAATTTTTCTAATAATTCTTTACATAGGTATTAGAATGATAGTAGGTAAAGGTGCCTGTGTATGTATCTGTGTATGTGCTGTGTGTGTGTGTGTGTGTGTGTATTTGTGCATGTGTGCATGTGTATACACATATACATACATATACATATATCTATCTATAAATCTATATTTGATTCAAAAGAACATTCATCAAGTCACACGTTGGAAATCATCTCTTATTCTGAATCTCTTTCTCTCATTTTATTAGTTTCTGTGGTGAGCAGATGAAGTCCTATATTACTGACCTAAAAATGGCCGTGTAAATGACCCAATATCTCAGACCCATGGAAATGACAAATCAGGGTCAGGCTCAAAAGAGCTGCTAAGACTTTCACTTGTCCCTCTAGGAAATCTATACAGTTAGTTGAAACTAGTATGTGCAGAAAGTTATCAAATGGAGCTTCTCCTTCCCTAGTGACTATAACCCAGAACTGTTCCCATCAGAGTTGTGCTGTTTATATTAGTTAACCCATGTGTTCTTTGTTCTTGATGTATATGATAGCATGTTGAGTTTCTGTGCTATTGCAGGTATATATCCATCCATCAGTGTGTATCATCTATTTCATATCAACTTTCTGTATAAATATGCATGTATATATATGTATATATATATATATGTGTGTGTGTGTGTGTGTGTGTTTGTATGTGTGTGTGTATTTGTGGTATGTGAATGTAATTCCCTTTTTTTCATACCCAGGTTAATGCATAAGTCATGTGTGTGTATTTGTGGTATGTGAATGTAATTCCCTTTTTTTCATACCCAGGTTAATGCATAAGTCATGAAAATCAAAGCAAATTCTTTATATTTAGCCCCTTTTGAGTCATGTTATCAGTTAACAAGATTTGCACAACTCTCTTCATATGTATATATATACCATATATATTATATAAAAATACACGCACACACATATATATGTATATATATACATAGATACATTTTTGTAAATTTTTGAAATTTTTTGTGAATGTTTTTGCTTGTCTGTTTTTACCTAAATAACGTTTCTCTAAATTTGTCCCTACTTTGGTCATCACAGCTAGCCTGCTACTAGCAGAATGGGGCATCAAATGTGCTTAGACAGATCTTCTGTTCAAGACTAAGTTTTAACAAGAAGATCCAAAAATCACCTTGGGAAGGAAAGTAGTTGAGATCTCCTGGGTCAATTGGGGGAGAGAGGAGGCAGTAACAGGAAGGAGAAGGGGGATGAGAATATGGCTGAATGAGATGGTTGAGGGTGGGGAGGGACAGAGTGGGAGAACAATAAAAGAGATATCTTCATAGAGAAACCTATAATGGGGTTATGGAGAAATTTGGTGCTAGGGAAATTCCTCAAAACATACGAGTATGACCACAGCTAAAATTCCTAACCTAACAATAGTGGGAAGGGTTTCCCAAATGGACTTTCCCTGTAATCAGATTTGTGACTACCCCAACTGTCATCATAGAGCCTTCATCCAGTAATTGATGGAAGCAGATGCAGAGATCCACAAGCAAGCACCGGGTGAGCTCCACACATCCATTCAAAGAGAAGGAAGAGGGAATATATGAGCAAGGGAGGTCAAGATCATGTTGGAGAAATCTATAGCAACAAAAAACAAAAGCTCATGGAAATGTGAACACTAGACTGACAGTTGTCGAGCCTCCATGGAACTGAACAAGGCCCACTGTATGTGGGGGACATTTGTGAAGATTGGACTACATGAGAGGCCAAGGGCAGTAGAACCATAATCAACTCCTAGTGCATGAGATGGCTTGTTGAACTTATTCCCTATGACGCCATGCTCAGACTTAATGCAGTGGGGAGGGGCTTGGTCCTGTCCCAACTTAACTTGGCAGACTTTGATAACTCCTCATGGAAGCCCTTACCTATTGAGATGTATGGATGGCAGGTGAGCTTGGAAACAAGGAGAGGTGAGAAGAATAATCACAGATGGAATGTAAATTGAAATAATAATAATAATAATAATAATAATAGTAAAAGACTCAGTCTTTATATTGATTTGATTGGAAGGTAGTAACTTTTAAGAGGTAGAGGTAACTTTTAAGAGCCTAGTGTGGAGGTTTAGATAATGTTTGCCTTCTTTGTCGCAGAGTGATTCACAACCAATCTGTGTGTTATATTATATGAGAAGATATTTATCAATTTATTAGACTGAATTCTGATATCTCTGCAAAAATCAAACTCTATATCTCTGTCTCATGCTAATATTCAAAGGCTTTGGAGAATGTCTGCATAGGCTGAGAGGTTTAAACACAGTTGCTACTGCCTCACACAGAAACCTGACATGTAAAAGGAAAGCAACTTACTCTTTGTTTTTCTAGTTCTTGGTCCTGGGGAACCTAAAGGTCAAAGAGTGAAATTAATTCAACTTGTGCTGAGAAAAAATGAGAAACATATATATATATATATATACATATATATATATATATATGAGTAATAATTCAGCTATTGTCTAATGTTGTTTCATGCCCACCATTACAACACAGAACTTGGTTATCTGGATGATGCAGACACAAAGTTATGGAGTAGCCTTATCATGCATCATTAGTGCTTTTTCTTTTAGTGACACTGAGGATCAGCCATCAACTCTTGGCCTTCCAATAGCTAGTATTTAGATTGGTTTTAATCAGCTTGACAGATATTCTCAATTAAGTTCCTCTTTTCAGATAACACAATGTAGGGCTATGTGGGAAGAGGAATCTCAATTGAGAATATGTCTCTATCAGATTTCTGTTGGGTAAGTCTATATTGAATTTGTTTGTTTTATTATTGATGGAAGGGTCCAGACTATTATGTACAGTACTTTCTCTGAGCAGGTGACCTTTAATTGCATGAGAAAACATGATGAGTAAAACAAGAGGAGCTAATCAGAAGCAGCACCTCTCGCTGGCCTCAACTTCTGTTATAGACTCCTGTTCTCATCTTTATCTCCTACTCTGACCTCCATTAATTGTAGATTATGATCTAAGAGTTGTAATCATCAATTAATTCTATCCTCCCAAGGTTGCTTTTGGTTATGGGGTTATCACACCAAAGAAACTAGACTAAGACAACTATCAGGTAAGAGCTGTAGCACTGAGTGATAACTTATATTTCTAGTATGTCTTTTTTAATATCTACATTTACTATACACACACAACATGGAATAAAATTGTGCACTGAAGTGCATGTGAGATTTACTTAAATACAATGCTACAGGTCAGGGTTTCAATATCTTTATAAACTAAAGTGTTATATCAGGTATCCAGAATCAAAACAAATGTTCATAAACACTCTATAGAGATTAGATGAGTACTCACTGGGATACAAACTGTTACTGCCAGGATGACAGCGAACACGAGGAGGGATTTCATCTTTTTCAGGATATCCTAGACACCAGAAGAAAGACTGAATATTAACAGAAATACAGCAGATACAATTCTGTTACAGAATATGTAGCTAACAGCTTTTCAAACTTGCCAGTCATTTCCAATTATCCTTTCAATTTGTTATGTAAGACATTTAAAGAGTAAACATAGAGGTTATTGTCCCAGTCTTTCAAAGTATATTTATGAGTGCTATTTTATAGACCTTGTTGAGTAAACTTTTAAGGTAATACATTATAGTGTACTGAAGAATATTTAGTGTTTTAAACATTGAAAATATTGATTTCCCATGTTATTAACATCTTCTTTGATTGAAGTTGAGATCTTGGATACTCTAGGGAATTTTTATCACTTACTGAACTTTCCAATGTACCAATGAAAGTAAAGAATAAAATATACAAGAAAGATGTTGCACATTTTGAACTTTATCTTTGTTTCTTATCATATCAATAAAAATCTAAATCACAATCTGCAAAGTACCAAGAGATGGCAGAGGATGATTAATGAGTTTGAAGACAGAAACTTGAAAATTTTGTCAAGTTTAGCATTCTTTATTTTTTAATTTAACTTTTTTTTTGAAACAGGGTTTCTCTTTGTAGCCCTGGCTATCCTAGACTTCACTCTGTAATCCAGGCTAGCCTTGAACTCACAGGGATCCACCTGCCTCTGTGCTGGGATTAAAGCATGTGACAATACAACCCAGTAGTTTAGCATTCTAATTGCAGGCTCTCTGCCTAGAAACCATTAGTACAAAATCAACACCCCTCTACTCACTTACACATTTAAACATGGACCAGTCCTTTATACTGTGTGAATATATGTCACTGTTGTTAGTTTTATAAACAAGCTGACTGGCCAATGGCTGAACAGGATAAGGATTGGCAGGAGAGCAAAACAGAATGCTGGGTGGAGAAGGGTGGGGATCGAAGATGCCAGTAAATAAAGAGAAGCAAGATAGGCATGCTATACTTAGAAAAGGCACCAAGCCATATGATAAAGCATAGATTAGAAATATGGGCTAATTGAAATTTAAGATTTAGATAGTATCAAGCCTTGGCTATTAACTGAGAATTTATAGTTAATATTGAGTCTCCATATCAGTTATTTGGGAAATGGTGGGCAGGAAAAAAAGTCTGCCTACAAATACAATTCTACCTTCTCCTTTTATAAGTCTGGTGCTAGGCACTCAAGGATGTAACAATAAAGACTAAGGTCTTTCAGGTAAAAGCAAGAGAGATAATTATGTTTTGTAATGTAAAGCAACATGTGGTATATGGTATAAGATGTTGCAAAATTTTGAGAGTATAGAAAAAATGAAATGGGAAAATAGTTTTGAAGAGAATGGATTTGTAGAAGGTTTTATACAATGGAATAGTTTTTAGTGATTGTTTAAAATTTCATTAAACAGAGAGATAAGCCACATTACAGACACCTTTAGATCATGTTTTGTAATCGCTACACACTATTTCTCAAGCTATAGCATTATATTGTTATGTTGAAAAGTCTTATGTTATGAATGAACTAGATGCTTGTTTCTTTACCATCAATTTCATTCAATGATTAATAGAAAAGAGAATTCAAATAATTTTATATTAAAATAAACATGATATGTTTCAGAATGCATATAAATATGATCGTACTTTAAAAATGATTCAGGAGGCTACAAACAAAGTTGTAATTTTGTTTTTATCAAGACAGGATCTCACTATGTAGCTCTGCATGTCCTGGGACTCACTGAGCAGATCGAGTTAGCCTCAAACTCATAGATCCATCCACTTGCGTCTGCCTCCCAAGTGCTAGGACTACAGGCTTGCACCTGTACACATAGCAAAGTCAAAAGTTATAATTCTCTGTACCCACAGAATTCCTTAGATCTTTCAGGACTAGGTTCATAAAATTCAAAACCTGCCCTGATCTTATTTCCCTTCTCTGCATCAGTGTTCCATCCTTGCGAAGATTCCTTTATGGTCACTCTTAGAAGATCCTTATTATGAAAAAATGGTGGTTTTTACTTTTAAAGACATGTTTATAAACAGAAACACATAAAATGATTGTCCACTTATTGTTTATAAATTAAAGAAAATATTTCATGATAGTTTGATTATTTGCAATCACAATTGTTTATAATTTATGGTTTACAAAAATTCATATGAATATGTAACATCTATCTCCTGGAAGAGGTATACATTCATAGCTTACAGTAACATTTCAATCCTTCTTACCTTAAGTTCTCCTCTTAGCTCCTTCTCCCTGATGTTGCTATGCGAAGTGGTGGTGACTGGACCTTCCATGTTGTATTTTTTATACCCTCACAGTACAATGGAATGGAGAAGTCTGTGGCTGGAAAGCCTCTCCCTGGGATCAGTTATTATTCAGCTGACTCATCAATTACCAAATCCATAGAAACTGGAAAGTAACTAACTTTGTTACTATGGTTGAGTGATTGCAATTTATTTCCTTTTGTGGTTTTCATTTAAATTTTCTCTGTTGTGAATTTGAGGCTTACATCCCTATAGACATAAGTGTTTCCTGTGTACCATTTTATCTCTGAAACTTCCAGCTTCAATAGCAAGAACAATTTTCAAATCTTCCCATTGTGAGGACCAAGAACCTGAGGAATTCAGAGGGTTAGTGGCTAATTTAATCCATTTTTCCTCTTGGAGTAGCCTTCTGTGTTCGATTTTCCTCTGAACTTTCTATTACATTAAAAATAAAATGTCAAGAAAGAGATGGAGACAGATAAAGACAAAGCATCCTGAGACAGGACTCACATAGAAGGGTGTTTATTGGGAGAAGGAAATGGGAAAGTGGGAGCTGAGGGGGAGAGACAGGACTCTGGAGACCAAAGGGGCAGAAAAAAGGAAACAGATAACAGAGGAGAGAGGGAGAGAGAGAGAGGGAGAGAGAGAGAGGGAGAGAGAGAGAGAGAGAGAGAGAGAGAGAGAGGGAGGGAGGGAGGGAGGGAGGGAGGGAGGGAGGGAGGGAGAGAGAGAGAGAGGGAGGGAGGGAGGGAGGGAGGGAGGGAGGGAGGGAGAGAGAGAGAGAGAGAGAGAGAGAGAGAGAGAGAGAGAGAGAGAGAGGGGGGAGGCTGGTGGGGCCACCTTAAATGATTGGACATAGCTGTAGTATTATAGATGATGAATGTGTCAGAACCCTGTGCAGGTCAGAGTACTGCCTGAGACCTGGCAATTTCATCCTCTTTCCCCCGAGAGGGGTCAGGCCAGCATAATGCCTGAGTGCTAACAGTTACTGTTTGGTTTTAGTCTTCATTTGGAATAAGTAATATAATCATCTCCATTTCTGATACCATAGTTCAGCTGGGCTCTTTTAGTAAACAGGCTCTTTTTATCCTCCTGCGTAAGTGATTTGGATGTTTGATGGCTATCTCAGAGACAACCTCATCAAAGCAAACTTGGTATTCAAACTTGCTGGTGCTTCTGACCATCCACCCATCTATCTAACACCCCAAAATCTGAGATCACCACATTTTTCATTTTTATTATAGTTTCTTGCATGCATATTATAAATTTAAGTCCTATCACCATTACCTGCTTCCAGCCATTTTCTTACACTGAAATCCATTTTCTCAACAAGTCCTTTTTTTTTTTATTTTTATCTCCTCTTACTCTTTTTGTCACTTGTGCCATTTATATTTTTAACATTAAAATTTCCCCTCACATTTTATTTTGATCATATTCTTTCCCCATACCTAACTCCTACCTACAACCCTACCTAACAAAATCCATGCCCTTGCTCTATTGCACTAAAAAAAAATAAGTGAAAACCAAATCAGACAAATAAAAGTCAACAAGACCAAAAAATACAAAGTCGAATCTAACTAGTCAGCAAACTGTAAGTGCCAGATATGGTGAATGACTCCAGGGAAGCATCATCTTTCAAGCAAACTCACAAAGTCTGTCAGAGCATGATCAATACCTACTCAAATTCAAGCAAGACGTAATCCCTGAGTGGAGGGAAGGGAAGGTGGACGCAAGTCCCACCCCAGCCAAGATATATTTACAATCTGTATCTGCTGCTATCAAGTGAATATCAGTTTTCTCCAATGAAGAGACACACTTGAGGCCCCATGAATTGGAGCAGTTAGCTAATGCAAAATTTTCATGTGACTAATTTAGTTTAGAGTTGTTTATAAGTAATTTATTAGAGACTTGGGAAATTTATCAGTGTTTACCCAACTGAAGAAAATTGCATCAGTTCCTTTAGCCATTAATAATTGCCAGTAGTCCCTCAGGGTGTGATGGGGCTTCCTGGATCTCTTTCCCATCCTCAGTGAAATGTTAATAGGCCCAAACTCTCTTAGGTCTGTGTAGCAACTCCAGCTGCAGTGAGTTAATGAGTAGCTATGTCTAACCTAGACAATAGCTTTTTTGCTATATATCTCTCCATCATTTGGTTCTTAAATTCTTTCCCACTTTCCATCATGCTCTCTGAGCCATGGAAGTTGTGCATAGATGCCCCCTTGAGAGCCAATGACTTCACCAGAGCTGATTCTTCTCCCTTTGACCAGTCGTGTTTGTGTTAATTCCTGCCTAGAGTGTTAAAAAAAACAAATACAAAAAACAAACAAACAAAAATCATCACGGAATGATGCTGTGAGTAACACTAGCTACAGACAGATAAAAACATTATATTTAGAATGCAGTTTAACAATGTGTCTATTTGGCAAAATAATACTAGTTGTTTATCCCTATGACCTTCCCAGCGGGAACACTCACTGGTCTAGGTTTACCAGATCTAGTTTTAAATATTGCTCTGTCCTTTGGTTCAGGGCTAAAATCTAATCATAGAGTGGTTGGTTACACCAGTGCACACATCTTGCTTGAAGTTCATTACTGTAGCTCATAAACTTGTAGCTCAGTTTCGGCTTCATCTCTTTGTTACATCATCCAAGATAAGTAGAATCCAGCAATTGGGTTTTATCAGGTGGTTGTGATAGATACCCAAGAGGAATGGCAAGAGCTAGTATTGTTTGGGAGCCTCTCAGAATTTTCTAACAACTTTCACACTGTGGACCCGAGTGTGGAGTGGTGTGTGTGTGTGTGTGTGTGTGTGTGTGTGTGTGTGTGTGTGTTCTTTTCCCTTGAAAGGGGTTTTGAGAGGATTCATATGAAACAAGGTGGATAGATGGCCATACGCAAGAGGCCATAGCTTTCTGGGGGATGTAGATGTCAGTGGCAAGAATTAATAAGCTCACAGTAAGATACTCTCAAAGGTCAAACTTTAAATATTAAGAACACCCATTACTTCAGATATCCAGGAAGCAGCTGGCAGACTACAGGCTGGAGGCACTTTTGCATAGCCAATAGAATGAAATGATCCAACTATACAGCATAGACTGAGTGATGAATAAGAAAAAGCCACTGTTAGATTCTAGCAGTGGATTAAGTACAAAACTCCTTTAATCATTAGAGGTTTAGAATTAGTGGTAGAGAAACTCATGTTGTAAACCACAGTGGGGCAGGTAGGGCTTCACAGAGAACTCACTGATTCTTATTTCAGTAAGAGAACAGAAGTATATTTATTATACTACATCTTGTAGTCTGTAGAATTTGGAACTTGTAGAAATTTGCTAAATTTTAGACAATTATCATCATTTTGTGTGAATTGAAACCTTGAGTAATAATAACCTAACCTTTTATATGTGTCAATAACAAGATTTCTTTTATTTCCTTAACAAGAGAACAAAACTATGTTACATTTTTTTTGAATAGAATGAATGCAAATTCATAGCTGAGTTCTCTATAAAGTCATATTCACACTAATTGTGTGTCTATGCTATAGTTAGTGAGTGAATTTACCAATTCCTTCTTGGCTACTTGACCTACAAGAAATTTTAAAGAGAGATGTTGCAGAATTTTTACATTTTCTTTTAATGTAGCAAGTGTCAGAAACACTTTCAGACCAGCCTGTGCTCACTGATCAGTACAATGGGCCTGGATAACATAGGAACCAAATATGCCCTTAATGACTCCTATTGAGTTCATGAATTAGACTCTTTAGCACTAGTGTCAGCATCTCTATTGTACAGGAGTTTAAAATCAAAGTCCAACATCTGAGTATCTGTGTAATTATTCCCATTTACCAGAATCACAACAGAATTTTACATTTGAATTTATAACAGATGCTAATAGTATTTTGATACAATTTACCTGGCATTAATGTCCATAGAATATAAATTAAAATGACTTTATAACTTATTACAAAACTTTCTTATTATCCCTGAAGGCATTTGTGTATATAACTTATAGAATTAAAATATTTATTTTTATTTATGTGTATTAATGGATTGCTTTCAAGTAGCATGTCTTGTGTGCATGTCTGGTGCTTGTCTGGTAAGATTCAATGTGCCTCTTTAAGAGAAGTTCAGGAAAAGATTTGCAGAGGCAAACATATTGAGTCAGGTTTTCTCTTACTGACTGATTTAATACAGACAAGTCTGTTAACTATTGATAAATAATCAATTGTTAACCATTAAGATATAATAAAATCTATCCCACTACAATTTTAACAAAATAATTGATACCTCTTTTATAAAATCTAAAAATAGAAAGTGTTTGTTCTTGAACTGATAATATACTTCTTACCTTTCCCATGGTCATGGTCTGTAATTTTAAGGTTTTTCATTTACTGTTTTAGGGGGGGTGTTTCTCTATGTAGCCCTGTTTGTCCTGGAACTAGTCCTGTAAACAAGGCTGGCCTGGAACTCATAGAGATCTGCCTGCAACTGCCTCCCAACTGATGGGACTAAAGGCTTCCATTGCCCAGCCACTCTTTCTTACTTTTACATTTGATTTATTAACATGAAGCATTACAGGGGCTTGAAAGATGGGTTATTGGTTAAGAGCATGTACTGCCTTGCAGAGGTCTCAAGTCAGGATCCCAGCAACCATATGAAGTAGCTCTCAAATATCCATTACTCAAGCTCCGTATCATATAATGCTTTTGTTCAAAGAGTACCTACACACATGGGCCCATATCTGCACACAGAATACAAAATAAACATAATTAAAAATAATAATTTTTGAAAAGCATAAGATTATTTTACATTTAACAAACTTTTTGGTTAAAGTAATTCCTACTGTTATCTTCATAAATAAAATTGTTAGCTTCACAGTATTTAAGATATCTTTATAAAATGCAGGCTTAAAATAATAAAATAAAATGCTTGCTTACTAAGACTGACTAATATAAATTAATACAATCACAAATGTATTATATATGCCCTCATTCACAAACACATACATTCTTAAGAGCCCTATGGGATAAACAATAAAATACCCCCACTTTAGAGAAAATTGGGCTTATAGAGATAAGGGTATAAGATTATAAATATAGTAAGATGTGTAACTTGAGATCAGGATTAGTTAATTCCTAACCATAATACAAGGAAGATAAAATAAATAAGGAATCACTTACCAAATGAATCATAACAAGGTTTCTGAAATTCAAAATCTGTTCTTTTAAAACTATGTCATATTAAAAGGTTACATTCAGATTTATTTGATCAAAATATTAACATATTCTAAAGCTAGCTGGGCATTGTCAGGCTTCCATTTCCTTGTCTATGTGTTGGATTATGGCATCTCTTTCAGCTATGTGCTTAATGGTGAAGGAGGTGCAACACTTAACAGAGCCTTTAACTACTTGTGTAGATAGACATCACATGGAGAGGCTTAAGGAAGACAACCATTAGTACTGTTTGTTACTGTGAGTCTTGTTATTTGCTAATGTCTTATGGTTCTTAGCACAGAGGTGAAGTCACCTACACAGACTGCTGTGACTCTAAAAATGAATCACCTCACTCAGTAGATTGTACTTTCTCTAAAAGGTGTATGTCTTCAAACTTGGTGCTAAAACTGTTTTCTGTACTAGATCTCTATTGTGAGTATTTCTCAGGAACACTGTACTCTGTGGTTTGGAGGATGCTGAACTTGCAGCAGAGGTGCCTGTCAGTTAGTTTAATGACTCAAGAGGAACTCGGGTTACACTTGCATCCATTTCCACACCCTGTTTCCCATTATCTCAGGGACTTAGACAAGGCATTTTGAGTTCTGGTTTGTTTTCCTCCTCTGTAAAATAGTAAGATGAAAGTAGTATAGAGATGTTTCATTTTGCCCAAAGATTTTATTCCTAATAACCTAACATCTTTAAAAATAAATATAATCAAATCATTAACAATTCAAAAAAAGGCCATAAATTTAAAGCAAGAGATACAAGGGAGGGGTTGGAGGAAGGAAAGGTAAGGAAAAGGGTACAATTATATTTTAATTTCAAATAAAAATATTAAACATTTACATGTATGAGAATATAATGAAACACTTCATTTGTAATTATTGTGTGCTTACTAAAACTTCCACTATTAAAGTAAAAGATAGAAAGAAAACATTGAAGAATATTATTCTGGACAGGAGCTGCTGAGATCAGTGTGGCACATAGCATAATTCACAGAACACAGCAGTTTTGCAACTGGAGTGGAAAGGTCAAGGATATACAGCAGAGTTGTCACCAGGACCAAGTGAGCCTGGGCTCTCTGAGCCTACTAAAGGCATCTCAAAGTAACAGAGGCCAACTAAAAGGGACTGGATGTTTTTATGCACAGCTAGGACATAGCTAGGTTTCCATTTTTGAATGATCATGCTATCACAGGTCACATTAGTACTTTCTTCTGAGGGTGACCTGTGGATCAGAAGTAATAATGAAGTGAACAGTGAAGTAGCAAATACATTACATATGAGAAAAACAAACAAACAACAACTAAAAAAAAAACAATAAAATTTTGGAATGTGAGTATGCTTCTGTTGATAGTGGCACATTCTTGAAAGACAATAGTAGCTGGGCATGATGGTTCCTACACACAATTGTAGCAACCAGTGGTGCAAGCTGGATGATTACTTGCAGTCTGAAGTCATCCTATGCTACAAAGTGAGGTACAAGTCGGCCTAGACTACACAGTGTGTGGTCTATTACTGGGAGAGAAGATATTGATCAGTGATGGCAAAAAACTCAAATAAATTAACACTTGCAAAAAGGATAATAGCCACACTGATTGGCTTTTTACCCCCATTCACATTACTCTTGCTTAGGGGAAGAGACAGTTATGACTCTAGGAAGAAGGCACAGTCACAGCAGCCTTAGACATCAGAGGTGGAAATTCTAAGCTGGTGCCCTGTAGAAACCTCTGTAAGTGGTGAGAGTCAAGGTGTGTACACTGAGTTCAACCCCTTGTTTTATCCTGAGGTATACATGAGTAAGACAAGGATTAGGAACCCAGAGGAAACTGGAGCTGGAAAGTTGAAAAGTCAGAGCTTTCTATAGAATCTCTGGTTTAATGAGACTTAGAACTTAAGAGACCTCTAATCTGGAGCTTTTGGTAGACACAGCACATCTACACCCTGAGAACTTTAAACAGCCATATTGTTAGGACTTAGTTTTACATTGGAACTAAAGGGTAAGACTAAAATGAATATATAGACAAGTAAGCAACAACATGAAAGACAAAAAGAGTTCACCCTACTCTAGTCAGAATGAACATCAATAAAACAACAGACAACAAATGCCAGAGGGGATATAGTGGAGAGGGAGTCCTCATTCATTGTTGGTGGGCTTGAAAAGTGGTGTAGTCACTGTGAAAATCAGTATAGGTAATTATCAAAACGTTAAAAGTAAATCTACTGTATGACCCAGCTATACTCTTTAGTGTGTGCCCAAAGGACTCAATATCCTACTCTAGAAATACCTGCTCAGCAATTTTTATTTGAGTTCTTTTCACAGTAGCTAAGGAATGGAAACAACCTAAAATGTTCTTCAACTGATGAATGGACAAAGAAAATGTGGTACATACACACTACAGAATACTGTTCAACTGTACAGAAAATGAAATCATGAATTTTGCAGGTAAATGAATCAAACCAGAAAATGTGACATTGAGTGAGGATAGCTAGATTCAGAAACACAATTGCCTTATGCTCTCTAGCCTCCTTAGTTTATAGCTCCAATCTTCTTATGTAAATAGAAGCAAAATAAGGGAGAGAAAAGGGACTGGGAAGAGGGGATGTGAATTCTAAAGAGTAGAATAGCATGGTAAGGTGATCCTGGGAGAGAAACACAGAGGGAAAGAAGGACAATGAAGAAGGAGTGTGAGATGAGGGATAAGATATACTAAGAATTATTGGAAAAGACATAAGAAATCCTTATTCTATATCATCCAAAATTGCACAAACTACATGTAAGTCTATACATACACATACACACATATATGTGTATATATAATGAATTTATAGCTGTTGGTGTAATAGCACTCTCTCCAAGAGCCCTAAATTATCCAGCAAAACCACAAGTACTAGGCATGAGAAACTGTTTTCTTTCAAAGTCTTAGTCAAGGAAGTTAGATTCTTAAAATAATATATCTTTTTGCTGTAGCCCTGATTGCCTCCTAGAAGTTGAAAATAAGGTTCTACTGCTGAAGGGACCACACTAGGAATATTTGAGCAGTATCTCACACAAATGCCTACTCCCTAAGAATGAGCTTTTGTAGTACCAGAAGATGCTATGCAAGCTGCTAGTGAAAGAAAATGATCAAATTCCTACCCAGCTGTAATATCTATGAATCACAACAATGACCAAAATGGCAAAATATCCCTAAAGGTAGAGTAGTGGCACTCATATCCTGGTGGTAACCAACTACTGTATAATTGTAGTCAAGGCCTATTTAACCAGAAGGAAATCATGCTTGTTACTTTAAGCCTAGCCAACTATTAATGTGTAGTAGGTAATATATCTTAGAGGGAATAATACCATTATCACTTTCTTAAACAATGTAATTTCTAACTGCTTTTTAATTTACTTATTTTTTTTTACCTCCAGATAAATCTCATCTCTCATCAAAGAAATAACTGCTAACAAATACCACATCAACAATCCATCAGATCAGCACACAGGAACACTCTAGAGCAGTGGTTCTCCACATGGCAATCTCAACCCCTTAGGATCACATATCAGATATTCTGAATATCATATATTTATATTTTGGTTCATAAGTGTAAGAAAATTACAGTTATAAAGTAACAATGAATAATTTTATGGTTCTGGGTCATGAAGAACTCTATTTAAGCGTTGTGGCATTAGGAAACTTGAGAAACATGTGACAGAGGTAGAAGATTTGAACTCCAGAGTTATGTTTCCTCACTTATATGGTCAGTGGATAGTTACCAGACAAACAAAACTATGTAGAGATATGTGAAAGAAACAAGAAATATAAAGTTTAAAGCAAAAGCAATTGGTAGAAAAGACCCACAGACAATCTAACAATTACAGTCAGCAGATAAAATCCCAAATAACTAGAATAACTGTTTCATGGGATTGACAGGAATGTGGAAACACAGAAGCAGTAAGCTTCAAAAGAGGAGAAAATAAATGTCTATTAAGCAAAGAACATTATACAGACACAAAGAAAATGCAAATTAAAGCCACAAGACATCTCCTTATTTTTTGTATTAAAGTAGCTCAAATTAGCAAGCTGTAATCCAAAGCTCCCGTATTAGCCACTGAATGGAGTCAGCTACTGGAAACACTACTAAAGGTGGAATAGAGCTGTACATGCAGTAACTTTTGAGAGAAAGAAGAGAGAACTGAGGCTAAATTCTGTGAAGGTTAACACTTACTTACTTCTGTGTGGCAGAAGAACTAATGGGAATGATTTTTTAAAGCTGGCAATTTTAAATACTGGCTATTAGATAGAAGGGTTAGAATTAATATACACTACCTTCATGCTAGGTGTGGGTAACAGCCACATTTATAAATTGTTATAAAATGATCAACAGTGTCTTTTTCTTCTTATCCTATGACATTACCCTACTTTCTGACATCTAGAGTTGTAAAACATATGTATAAAAAATGTGAGCTAGAGTATTCATATAAACTTTATTAATAGTGGTCAGTAACACAAACACTTCAAATGTTGCACGAGATTTGATAAAGATGCTGAGTTACATATCCATACAATGTAATATGTCATCAGGGATAAATCACACACACATGAAAATATATTGTTTAGTAAAAGAAGCCAGACATTAAAAGTGTATGTGATTTTATTGATACTGATGAAATGAATAGGGAGAATTCATGTGTGTTGTGTTAGCAAAGAAAGTAGGAAGGGAGGTTGGCCAGAAAATATCAGTGCATTGAGTCAGATGCTGGCAACTTCCAAAACCATGCACAATAAACACTGAGTTTATGTTTGCCAAATGCTTGGTCATTCTAACATCAATGCATAAACTAAAAAAGTAAAAAAGTGTATATAACTACATTTCTGATATCACTCAGCCCTCTATTTGATTTGAAGTCTCACTTGATTGCACCATATTTTTTTCTAATTTCTCCACTGTTGTCTTAAACAGAGGATCTTTGTCATACGCACCCTTCCCCTCTAGTCTCTGAGCATCCCTCTAACTATATTTTCTTTAAAAATTGATACTGGGTATAGTGTGTTCTAGATTGTATTTTCAGTATTTGTTTTGAATTACAACATGTAAATTTAAAAGGGATTTTCTGAATGGATGGAATTTTGGGAACACAATGCTCTAATACTCTTACATGTTGAACACCTGAGTATTATTCCTCTCTCTCTCTCTCTCTCTCTCTCTCTCTCTCTCTCTCTCTCTCTCTCTCTCTTCTCTGTCTCTGAGACAGGGTTTCTCTATGTAGCTTTGTAGCCCCTCCTGTCACTTGCTCAGGCTGGCCTTGAACTCATGGAGATTCACCTGCCTCTGCCTCTCAGGTGCTTGGATTAAAGACATGTGCCACTACTATCCTGCTATACTGCTCAGTTTTTGTCATATCTGATATTAAGAGCTTAGCCAAGCACTGAGGATTACTTTCCTTAATTGCATGAACTCAGCGAAAAGTACACAGAATAAAATGAAGGCACAGTAGGTGATTACTGTGTTGCTCTTCTAGAGAGCAAGTAGTAGATTCTAGAGTTACAACACTATTAAGTGCAGAAGCAGCTAAGTTCCTACAAAATATGATCACTGCAGAACCAAGAACACCATTTTTTTTTAAATTGCATAATGTGTATCTATTTACTAACTCATTCACCTTTCCTTATATGTATGCAGAGTCACATTGTGGTAGGTTGAATGTAATTGACACCCATAAACAGGGTAGTGGCACTATTAGGAGTTATGGCTTTGTAGGGTAGCCTTAGCTTGTTGTTTGAAGTATGTCACCGTGAGGGCAGACTTTGAAGTCTACTAAGGTCAAGATATACCCTGTGTCTCAGATCATTTCCTGTTCCCTTCAAGGTCACTATGTAGGACTCTCAGCTCTTGCTCCAGAAGCATGTCTGCCTGCACACTACCATGTTGCACCATGGTGATTATGAACCAATTGTGATGAAATTCAAAATCTGTATCACAGTGTCTATAGGTTACTGTCTCCACAAAACTGCATGCTTCTTCCTTTTGTTCTTTTGAATTCAACTCCCATATTTCTATGTGGGATGTCAAGAGCCAATGTCTATTTCAACCATTTTGACGGGCCAGGCATTGTGGTATACACCTTTAATCCCAGCATTCAGAGACACAGACAGGTTGATTGATATGAACTGAAGTCCATCCTCATCTACCTACTAAATTCCTGGACAGTCAAGGATTATAGGGTGAGACCCTGCCTAAACTAACAAAAACAAATAAAAAATCCAAAGCAAAACAGTAAAAAACAAAAACAAAACAAGTTAATTTTCATGAGGAATATTTCATAAGCAAGCTGACAGAATATGCCCAGGAAAACAAATCAAATGTTAATGTGAGAAAGGAAGACACATAGTTTATGTCATTCTTACCAGTCACCACACTCACCATAAATCTATTGACAGTACATATTTATTCTCTTGAATGACACAATTTTTTAGACATTCTTTAATAATACAGAGCTTTATTGTTATATTTTAGATTATATAATCATAATCACAGAATATTTGAAAATAATGGCCATTTAAAAATTAGAACTTCTTACATGATGAATTATTTAAGTGACATGAAGTGTGTAATAAGAAAAGAAAAATTTGGAGACTAGTGAAGTGGTTTTACACCATTAAACAAATATCCATTAGCATAGAAGAGGAAAATAATCTAAAAGATATCCAAGGTACTACCACATCTTCTCCCTGGAAATAAGACAGAACAGAGATTTACTACTAGTAGGTCCTTTTGAAAAAAATTGTTAGGTTATTTTGAAAATTGTTTGTTAATTAAACAAAAATATCTCATTGGAAGTTTTATGCTGACCAAAGCTCATACTGTACTGAACTTTCAAATTTTGGTGCTATAACTTCAATTGATTTGCATGATACAAACAGCACATTAGTGAGGAAATAGATGCTCCTCACTCCTGACTCTCCCTGACTGTGTTTGTACTGTCCCTTTTCATTAGGAGATGGTTCAATGTTGCCTTTTCCAGAAGAATCAGAATAGGCTCATGAGAAATTTGGAACACTTTATCATTTAGTTTACCCATTAAATGACATGCCATGTCTTTCTATGTGTGTTTTTATTTGTAGTATTTCTAGGATGCCTTTCAAATAATGTAACCATGTAGCCTCAGTAGTTAACTAAGTTCATTTAGACAAACATCTAACCATGATTAACTCATTATATCCTAAATATAATTATATAATTAATTTTGGAAATTTCTCTGTCATTATACAATTCATTTTATTATTTTAATACTTTATTTAAAATAGTGGGATATTGATATTATCACAATGTTTTGCATGCATAGTGAAAGATGACTTGGGAGTACTAACTATGTAGAGTGCATGCAATTTTTTTTATATAGAATCAGTACGCTCATTATTTATGTGAATCATATCAAATATACAGTATAGGCAGATATGACTTTACAAATTAATTTTGGTTTGTAAAACTTAGCAAATCTTACAATTGGTATGGTCTCTGCAGGTATATATATACACTAATTTGTTTATTCACAATCATTATGCTAAGAATTCTTTGTTAATTTTCTGATAATTTATTGTTAATAATTGTCAGGTCATTTAAGCCATAACTTTGGCAAAAATACCTACCAAAACTTCCGAGTGATTAAGACAATGTCTTAAGGTTCTCTTAGGTTATCAGTCTTGGCCTAGTGAGAAAGAACATTAACATGAAGCTCATGTTAAAATTAAATATCAATTACATTGATTACATTCTGATAGATTTTTTAAAAATGATACTTGTAAGCTGTTTTTATCCAGAGTTAAGGCCAGATATTGTATTACTTGTTCTTTTACTACAATGTCTGACCCTAAAAATTAAGTTCTCACTTGGACCATAGAGAAAATTAATTTCATAAAATGAATCTTTTGTTACCTTATCTTCTCTTCTGGAAGTACTGGGGCAATACTTGGGTCTATTACAGAAGTAAAAACTTGGTCAGCGTTGGGTCTTGGTGAAGTTGAAGGCATAAAAATTCCTGCATTGTCAGGCTTAAAGTTGACTGGTTCTCTTTGGGAATACAGTGGCCCCCCTTCTGTTGGCTGTAGAAATTAAGAACAGATTGATTACACTTTCAAGTAGATGTTTAAAATGGGAAGAATATGAAGCTAAAATGCTAAGTACCACAAACAGGCATCACATTAAACAATATGTGTCTATATTAGTTTGTCAGCTCATAAACTATCTTAGAAAGGTTGTGGTTATATTAAATATAGTTACATATTAATAACTACTTTTTATTTTATTCTTTGAGAAATTCATACATGTGCATCCTATGCAATGTGTTATGATTATATCCACCCTACACTTGCCCTTCTAACTTTCTCTGGAATCTCTTAGCATGTCTCCCTCTCAACTTCTGTTCCTCCTCCTCCTCTTCATTTTTTTAAACATACCCCACTGATTTCAATTAGTGTTACTGGACACATTAGTATGGGTCATCCATCAATGTATGGATTAGCCATCAATGACTACACCATTGAAGCAAAATGGCTTTCCCTCTCTAAGCCATCTACTGCCAATATTGTGCCAGCTTTCAAATAAGGTATAGAAGAGTTCCTGGAAAAGGTTTCTTAGTTAATAGTTGAAGAACTGAATGATTTAGGTCTTGACTAACACAGATTACAGGGAGAAGATAAATAATTGATGTAATTTTAACAGTAGTGATATTCTGAATTTAATTAGTCCCAGAAGCTTATAGAGAATGGATTTTTTGTGGTAGGTATGGCCTTGCAGGAAGAATGTGTCACTGTGGTAGAGGTCTTTGAGGTTTCCTATGTTCAAATACTCAAGATATATGCTCAGTTTCTGAGTCTACTACATGTTTCCTTCTGATTAAGTTGTAGCCAGTACCATGTGCACTGCCAGGCTTTCTACCATATTGATAATGGACAGAATATCTGAAACTTCAAGTGATCTACCCCAGTTAAATGTTTTCCTTATAAGTGCTGCTACGATCATGGCATCTTTTGACAGCAATAGAAACTCTAACTGAGACACAATGTTTGTATTAAAGTGAATACTACTGTGGGAATCTTACCATCCCAGGAGTTTCAGGGGCTGTACCTACAAAGGAGTCAAAAGCTAAATGCTGCTGTCCTCCTTGTACATCCTGAAGAAACAGAAATTAGGGATAGCTAAATCAGTGATGGGTCAGTATGCATTCTGTTTGTCAACCAAAGCACTCAAGCACAGTCCATGAGTTTAGATGTGAGAAAGAGAAAGGCTTCTGTTGGTTGAAGAAAACTGCTCCGATGCTCAATTTTACTTCAGATGTGGAAGTCTGTAAAGCATTGACCTCAGGGAGGATGTTTCTAAACATGATAAAGTTTGGAATATGAGACTTCCTAATGTTATCAAAAGAAACTTGCAAGAAACCAAGTACAAATATTCTCATATCCTGGCTACTACTAGTGACTTATTTCATTACCTTCTGTCTTATCCCGGAGACAATCAGAGAATATCCCCACTTTCTGAGCATGTGCATTTCAGAGCTGACTACTACTTGTGTGTTCTCACTCAAAATCCATCCAATACAAGCTCTATAAGTCCATGCAAGTCCATATAGAAAATTTTTTTCTGTTTTTTTTTTTATGTACATTCCCTTAGTAATGTGTGGTTAATTCTATCTTCATTCATCTAGAAGTCTGTTCTTGATGCTTTCCATCTGAAGGATTACCAAGTGTTTAATAGATAACCAAGTAGTTCCAAATATGTAATTTAGATATTAAAATTATGCATTTACTCACAGGTTCTGCTTGTTGTGGCACATATCCAAATTGATTATAGAATGGTATCTGTCAGGTTTTGAAAAAGGTATTAGATTTATCATGATGATTTTTGTCATAAATTTCTGAGGCATGATTACCTAAAATTACATGTATTTTACAGTAATTCTTTTTGGAAGTCCACTTGTTTTAGTTTACAAAAACCACCAATACTCTTAAAGTATCTTTATAACATGTATCATGAGAGATCTGAATTTAAATTAAATTGTCAAAATTTGTGCTAGATTTGGAAAATTTAATACATAATTATCAAATTTTATTTCTAGTTCTAGTTACTACAAATATTTTTCTTTGTAATCTTTAATATTTTATTATTTTCATAATAAGCACATGTACATAGTTATACATAAATAAAGAACACATATAGATTCTGAATGTGAGAAAATTCCAATTCAGAAAAAAAATCAGGTTTGAATCTGGTTTTATTAGAATTATTTACTTACTTCTTTCCTTGAGACTATAGACTTAGTGTATTGCCACATTAATCTATAGTGTGCTATTAGGGAGACTCCATGCCCTATTCTGTGAGGTCAAGTGGCTGGGGACATGCACTAACCATCCTCCATTGTTCTTTTCTTATGTACTTACCTTTTTCTGAAATTGAACAAATCAGATTAAAACCAAACCCTCACAGTACCTGTTCTTCAAATAGCTGTATCCCTGTTTGCTGAGGTGATGTTGTGACTGTTTGTTGAGGTTGCTCCCAGGGAAGGAACATGTAAACTGGGTAATACCCGAGCATCTATGTGTAAACACAGAAGTACACAGGGAATTTCATTAAAACAGGATAAGCAATACTTTTCACTCTTTTAATGTCAGCAATATTTTAAAGCTGGTATTAGAGGTATGAACTACCATCCCAAGCAAAAATTGAACCGTACACAGCCATTTTGCAGTGGCTTTTAAATTTAGAAACAACTCTTACCCAAATGGTACTGAACTTAATTTTTGAGGTTTCATGCTTAAACAATTTAGGATATAGTAGATTCAACTAAGTAAGGGAAGCATGTGTCCTTTTAACAAATAACATCTTGAAAATACAATTCATAAGTTAATATGTTAGCATCCAAGGAGAGAATAGTCAATGTAATATTTTTTCTATAATTTTGAGAATTTTAATTCTACAGAACATGATATTAGAATTTCTGCTATAGTGAGTGAAAAAGAAATCAAATTAAATACTTAATAATTTCTGCTGTACTAAGGTAATTCTTGGTCAATGGGAGGGCTCAGGGGTTAAGGGCACTGTTTCCTCCAGGAGAGCATCTCGCTTCCCTTGTCAGCATGCACATGGTGGCTCACAGCCATCAGTGACTCCAGTTTTAAGGCACCAAAGTCCTCTTAGGTCTTCTTGAGGTGCTGCATAATTCACACAGGTGAAACTCTCAAACACATAAACTAAATAAATCTAAATGTATTTTAAGAATAACCTTTATGAGTTTTAGAATACAAAAACCCAGGAAGCAAAAAATAAATAAAAGCATCACCACCCATATTGTCATATATTGGTTTCTAGTTACATCTCTATGTGCATGTACATAAAAAAGTATAAAAAATAGGGAGCATAGTACATGAATACATTTTAAAATAATGTTTTATGTTTGTATCATTAAATGATTATATTTAATAGAATGTCTGAAGATAATTGCAACAGTGTTTCTGAATGAATAAAACTTGCCTCTAGGTTTTTTTTATCCTGTATAAGAGTAAAAAAATCACCCATTAAGCATTCAGAAACCTAACAGTGTTTTTCTGGTCAAGTCGGTGATACTTTGGGCCTAAGGCATTTGTAATTTTCAAAATTTCCCACTAAGCTTTTGATGAAAAAGAAGAATAGAGAGCTACTGGATTAGCAATTTTAAAAACGGGGTAGAGGATTGAATTCTATTTCAGCTATTTAATTCACTGGGATAAGATACTTAATCTCATTAAAATGTTTCCTGGTCCTTAAAAATGAAGCAATTGTATTTGCCACATATCTGACTCTCTACATACTTACCACATACAATGAGATAATGTCTAGAATTGTGTTATTATGTAATGGCCATGTGAGTAAAACTTAATTGCATAATTATAGAAGAGGCAAGCAGTGTAATTTTGTTTCAACAAGTCAATAGTCTTCAAGTGAGTCATGAAAAGAGATACCTTAATAGAGGGAGCCGTTATAGGTTTAAAGAGATATGTGACATTAGGGAAATGTTCATAGATGTACTAGGATGATCCCAACTAAGAATCTAAGCAATAGTGGAGAGGCTACCTTAAATGCCCTTCCCCTATAATGAGATTGAGGGCTCCCTTATATGCCATCCTAGAATCTTCATCCAGTAGCTGATGGAAACAGAAGCAGAGACTCACAGCTAAGTACTGAGTTGAATTCCTGGAATCCAGTTGAAGGGAGGAATAATGAACAAAGGGGTCAAAACCATGCTGGAGAAACCCACAGAAACAGCTGATCTGAACTAGCAGGAGCTCTTGGTCTCCAGAATGACAGCTTGGAAGCCACCATAGGATGGAACCAGGCCCTCTGTATGTGGGTGTCAGTTAGCAGGCCTGGGCAGTCTGTGGAGCCCTGGTAATGAAACAATTATATCTAGTGTACAAATGGACATTGGGAGTCCATTCCCCATGGAGAGATACTTCTTAGCCTAGACACACAGGGGAGGGCCTAGTGACAGACTTTGATGATCCCCCATGGAAGACCTCACCCTTTCTATGGAGCAGAAGAGGGATGGGATGGGGATTGGTGGGGGGCATGGGAGAATGGGAGGGAGAGGAAACTGGGATTGATATATAAAATAAGATTGTTCCTAATTTAAATAAAAATTATATATGGCCCCATTTCTTTGAATCTGAGCTATTATACATTTAGGTACCCTAATATCAACAGTTTCTATGTTAACATAATAAATGTATTAGTTAATATAAATTTCATTTTTTTAATTAAAGGCAAATTTTAAGTTGATTATAATGTGGAATCAAACCTTAAATACACAAGAGGCTGGGAAAGTGTTCAGTGGAGTTTTGTAACAGCTGAATAATGTATATTAGTGTTATTTATAATGAAAATGATTATTTAATGTGTTTTATTTATATCTACATATCAGATATAAATGTAAGATTCTCTGAAACCAAATTTGAAAGGTAACAAAGTCCATTCATGGTATTGCTCTTTAGTTCTTCCCCAGGTTTAGCACTTAAATGAAGAGAAGACATGCACTGGCCTTACCAAATGCCTTCCCTTCCGAATAGCGATGCCATAGGTACTCAAAGGTTCTAGAGATCCTTTTTAGCTGCCTGTTCTTGAAGAATCAGCACCAGCCCAACATCAGCAGATGTAAAGAGGCCAGTAAAGAGGTGGTTCACAGGTGAAAACCCTGATGCTGGAGACCCAGGGAACAAGAGGGAGTGCTATGGAGAGCACAACAAACCACTTGCGTGTTTGTCATGGAATTCTTTTCACTCACCTGTGTTTGATCTTGAGGCACTTTGAAGGGAACCACATAAGACATCTGAAGAAAACAAAGGAGCAAACAAACCCAGAAAAACATATAAGCAAATCGTACTGGACTTTCTTAAAATTCTTGGTCTCCTTTTCCTAGAGCTAGTTTCCCATGTATCATTTGCATTAGCAATATTAAACTAAAGTTTATTTTCTACATGAGTTAAAACGTAGGCAAATTATGCATTCACATGTTTTAACTCCTGATTACCAACTACATTCTAGGGTAATTGATTTTAATGTTATTTTTATATTTAAAAAAACAGAAAATATAAGGGGATATTTTCCATGTTGGTTGAAACAGCACAGGAGAAATAAGACTTGATAAGACTCCTGCCATATTTCAAAGCTATTTCCCAAGAGCCTTCATGTTCTGTAACAGCAGCAAAAGCTCGACTTACAAGGTTAGCAACTTGTTGGCTCTGTGGTGTTATCTGTGGCTGTGAGAGTTCTTGTTGGCCAGCCTGGCCTCCTTGGGCAAACCCACCCTGTCCTGAGAAAGGTATCTGATTTGGGAATAGCCCAGCAAAGCTCTCTAGTGTTGAGAGTGGGAACTGTGGGAGTCCCTGGATCTGAGCTTGCTGCTGCTGCTGTTGCTGCTGGAGAAACCCAGGGAATGGAGGAATCCAGGGGTTAAATGCACCCTGTGAGAAACAAAGATAGAAAGGGAATATTAAAATATTTAAAAAAACTTGAAGTCTAGCCTGAGTAATAAAGACAAAAATGTAGTAAATTTATATATTCTGTGTTATGAAAAGGCAGCATCTTGACTGCTTATAATCCTCACAGGTTTTAGCTGTCATGAGAAATATGAAATTCAAAGACTTGATAAAGGGCACACTTATCTTCAGCAATTTTACTATATTTAATATTTTTCCTTTTCTTTTTTCTCTTGGTTAATTAGATATGACTTTGTTTTAAATATTTAACTATCACAACCAAAAGTCTTCAGCATTAAATTCTTTTTTTTTTTCTTCTTTTTTTTTTTTTTTTTTTTTTTTGGTGTTTTTGAGACAGGTTTTCTCTGTGGCTTTGGAACCTGTCCTGGAACGCAATCTTGTAGACAAGGCTGGCCTGGAACTCACAGAAATCCACCTGCCTCTGTCTCCTGAGTGCTGGGATTAAAGGTGTGTGCCACCATGGCCCGGCTCATACCGAATTCTTAACAATATAAATGGATGCATGTTCTTATCCTATAACATAAGAAATGCTCATTAAAGATACATTCCCTCTGAACTGGTTATTTAAATAGCAGTACCTGAAATTGCAGTGGCAAAAGTCGACCATTATTCAGACTCAGGAGTAACTAGAAAAGGAGAGACAAAGGGAAATAAGATGGCTATGTATTCTGAAAAGTTTCTAGATAGAGCACAAGTCAGAGCTAGTTGATCCACTTCCAGTGTGAACTGACACATTTCTCCACTAAGACAGTGTTGAATTATAGTGATTAGTGGTTAAAGTTGAAAACAAGGCCCAAGAATATTTGTTTGCATTAAATTTTATGATTGTTGTTAATAAAAGTTAGTCATGTCTGTTATAAGAAGGTGGTATACAAAAATGGCTTGAACATTTCAATCCAATTATTTGCATAGTTATTTCTCAATTTCTTGTCTAGTCATAGAAAATAGTGCTTTTATTAAAATTAATTTTTATTTACATTAAAAAGCATCTTACTTTACATACCAATCTCAGTTCCCTCTCCCTCCTGTTCTCCATTTCCCCATCATCTCTTCATGCCCCCCCCATCCACTCTTCACGGGGAAGGGTGAGGCCTCCCATGAGAGATCATCAAAGTCAATGAGACTTCACAATTTTAGCTTATTCCAGTGGCTTGGGTATTTTATGTTTATACATATATATTTAATACCCACATTAGTACAACTGAAACAATGCATACAGATGATAATGTACTTGGAAAATTAATGATTATATAAGGAAGACAAAACAGCTCTATAGAAGCTACCTGGAAGACAAAGCAACCATGCAGCCTGGGGAAAACAAAGCAACCAACCATGCATCCTGGAAATACGTTTGGAGATGTTTAAGACCCAGTGGGCTAGATGCAGACTTTTATGTTTTTGCAACATGTTTTCACTTTCAGAACACAGGAGAATGTTTTAATTACTTAAACTAACCTCATGACTGTTACTAGCAGACAGTAGGCGCTGTGAGACAAGCTAAAAAAAAAACAAAAAAACAAAAAAGAAAAATGATGAAGGAGGCAGTTGTATAGGCTTACATGATGAAATCAAAATGTCATGAACCACTTACCGGAGCTGATGATGTAGCTCCTATGAGCCCAAGAAGAATTAAAATTTTCATTTTCAGATGATATATCTCCATGATGAGTTGTAATACTTAGCTTTAGAAGATATTCTTTGCTTAAAATTTCATGTCAAAAATAAAGGCATGGGTTTGTCACATTGAGTCAGTTTCTCTGTATTTACTTAACATTTTGGCTCAAAGTAAAAATGTTATCTGAATGACTATCTCTCAATATTAGATATTTATGGGAAAATTATTTGCTTGACCTTAAAGCTCATTTAGGTGCAGGTGATGTGGCCATATCCCTGTTAGCCTCTTACTGAAGGGAATGCATCCTCCAGTCCATGGAGCCCTCTGCCTGGGTCAACTGACTGGTTCCTTGTTATTAGAAAGATCTTAATGCCTGCAGTAATAATGTATCACAACAAAGATCCAACAGTCCCAGGCCAAAGAGAAAATTTTCATTAGAAGTTTAATAATAGTCATGAGGATTAACTGTAGTGGTTGCAACATTGTTTTTCTAATCCAGGAAATGAAGTTAAACAGTTAAACAGCAGTAGGGTTACATACTATAACTAGTGGGCACATCTTATCTCTTGCCTTTACTTGTAAAAATTCCCATTGTATTTTACATCACAGACACAGAAACACACCAGGATGACTACTGTCATATATCAGAGTTTGATTCTTAAAATATCAAAGCAAAGATTTAATATCTTACCTTGCTCCTTTGTAAAATCTGTCCCTTTCTCAGTTCTGTTCTTCAGATCATCTCCTAACATTTAAAACCCATCTTCAGAAAAAAAGGGACCAATCATGATTGAAAGGGACCAGTGATTCAGTGGGTTTTAGACAATGGCTTAGCTAATAACCCCTTTCCTCCTCATCGTCGTGGTGTATGTACTTCCACGCCCTAAGTAATGCTTTTCAATTACCCCTGAAACATTTTGTTGTGATCACTCTTGGTTTCTCCTTGGTCATGACTAACTCCCTGGGCTAACTTTGTTTCACTCCTTTTATCATCTTAAAAATGGATACCTCAAACAAGATACCTGAAACCCTTTACTAAATGCAAGAGTACATAAGTGATACTGCTTTTTTTTTCTGTGAGAAGAAAATTAAGATAGAATACAGACCTTAGTGAAACAGATATTACCAAGGGCTGTCATTAGGCTGAGGTAAAGTGAGCTAGATTTACTTATGTTTGATTATTTTTATTGAAAATAAATTCTCTCATTCAATAGATTCAGACCATAGTTTCCCCTCTCTCCACTTCTTCCAGCTCCTCCTGCCTCTCTCTCCTCCTCTTCAGGTCCATAATCCCTCTGTTCCTCTTCAAAAAAGAGCAGACCTCCAAGAGACGACAGTCTAACATGATAAAACAAGATGCAATAAGACAATGCAAAACCCCTCATCCTGATGCAGGACAAGGCAAGTCAATAGGAGGAAAAGAGTCCTAAGCGAAGGTAAAAGAGTCAGAGACACACCTGCTCCCAAGGTAGATCATTTCTATAGTCTGTCACTTAAACTTTTTGAAAACAGTAGTGAATATTCTTCTTTTTATTACATAAAATCCTTAAAAGTCTAAATTCCTAGATATCTGTGAAATGAATATCCTTAAACTAATGAAAATGAAGCATAGTTGCCTACAACTTTACAACACTATTTGGACTATACATCATTATGTAAATTTACTTATTAAAAATAGTTGAGTGTTTATTTTGAATGTCAATACTTTAGTATTCTATGCTCTGACATTCTAGGATCGCAAGTACTGTGGTAATGAATTATCAGTTAATTTACATTATGGGGGAATTACTTAGTTAATTTGATCTTACCATGTAGTAAAACAAAGCAAATGGCTTTCTAAAAGTTAGTTTGCCTCTTCTTAGTAAGATGGTGCTTACAATTTTAGGATTGGTTGTTTGCATAGCAAATGGAAGCCATAAAGACTTAGTTAATACAACAAAATATTAGTTAATACAACATGGCCTTTTTCTGTGTGAGTGAAGAGAAGTTATCACTGTTTTGTGTGTATCAAAAAATCTCAAGAATGGATACTTCGATTGTACTAGAATATGTTATTAGTGATAAGAGACATGGTTTCAGTCTCTAAGGAAATGTAAATTTTTTCATTGTCAAAAATGTTTGAGAGTGGGCTGTAGAGAGTTCAGCAGTGGAGACCACTAGATACATCCCACCCTTGCCCCTTCCCCCCCCACCCTGTCTGTCATGTGGTGGAGAGGGTGAGTAAAGATGCTCTCCTCTCTCTTGGTCTGTCACCTGTGATGGGTGAGGGAGCTGACCCTCCTCTTAACCAGCATCAGCGCTTGGGAAAGAGAGTTCTGCACCTTGTCTGGGCATCGCAGCAGAGCTAACCCTGTTGACAGGGTTATTACAGGTGAACCAGGCATAGAAGATAAGCATGGAATATCTGGCTCTGCCTCTCATCTTCCATATGGTGGTGTGGGTAGGGAAGATATGCCCTCCCCAACTCCCAGCTTATGATCCCTTGTAAGTTATGGGAGAGCTAGAGCTGTCCACACCAGTCATCAACTACAGCACTCAGGAGAGTGCCCCTGCACCTTGCCTGGGCAACATAGTAGAGCTGACCCTGATAGTGTAGGTGTTGGAAAGCTGACATACCCTGATGGTGTGAAAGCAGGGATCCTGCCTCTTGCTCATTGCTGCAAGGCATGAATGAGCCTGGGGCAATGCTCACACTGTTCATGAGGACTGGGGAAAGAATGCTGATGTGCTGACCAACCCTGCAACTAACCCGGCCAGGAGAACAAGGGTTTTGAGTTGGCTTCTCCCAACATCCAATCCATTTATTATCTTCTAGAGCACATAAAAGAGCATAGACCCAAAGCTGCAGGATTTCCAAGACATAGGAAAACATTAGGACATCCAAGAGGAGTCCAGTGAGGGCAGTGAGAGTCCAGCATCAATAGTGTAGCAGAATCCAGAATCAGATCAAGGCCTCTTTGCAATGGACACTTGCAAGCAATGATATATGGACTAAAGGGTTACTGTGACTTACTGTGTCACAATATAGCTTCTATGAAAAAAATGTTTTCATTTATTTTTTTTCCTTTTTCCTCTTAAGCTTTATTTTATTCTCCTCCTCTGCTACCCCCTGACCATCAATGCCCGGAGAAGGCAGGAAAAGCCAGCACTGTGCTCAAAAGAGCCGGAGAGCTGTCCCTGACCTCTGCCAGCTGCAATGATCCAGGGCGATCAGGGCAGCACAATAGAGCCAACCTCGTTAGTGGAGATGTGGGTGAGCTAGCCCCAAAGTTGTGACCATGAGAGAGATATGTGAGAGACATCCCCGTTCTCATCTGTCTTGTGGTAGTGTGGACAAGGGAATGATGCCCCACCCCTGCCACCCTCCCTTGCCCATCAGTGTTTGAGCCAGGTGGGAGAGATGTGTCTGACCCCCACCAACTGCAACACTCAGAAGAGCAAGCCCTGTACTTTGGCAGAACAGCACAATAGAGCCAACCCTGCTAACCCAGGTATGGGTGAGTCAGTACTGAAGTCGTAAACATGGCAGAACTGTCCCCAACTTCTCATCTGGTGGACCAACCTTACAGCTGCTCAGGCCCAGACCCAGGGTTATTACTTGGTCTCCCTCAACATACATCCCATCTATGACTTACTAGAGCATGTGGTGAAGGAACCTGACTCACAGATCCAAAGCTGCACTATCTCCACAACACAGGGCATAATAGGATGTCCAAGAAGTGTCCTAGTGAGAGTTCAGCATTGATAGTGTAGTAGAAACCAGAGACATAGAACCAGCCCAATGACTCTTTGCAATGAATAAAGATAAATGGACAAAGTGTTAATGGTGTGACTCACTGACTCACAGTGTCATACTACAGCCTCTATGACAAGATTTTTAATTTCTCCCTTTAAAATTCTTTTATGTATAGTCTATTATTGAAGAATTTTACTTAATTTTGATTTTGCAAAGTGGCTTTTAGAACTTCCTTCTATCATGCTGTTGTAATGCATTTCTAACAAAAACAAAAAACAAAAACCAAAAACCAAAACAAAACCAACCAACCAAACAAACAAACAAAAAAGCAAACATTTACAAATGACACAGAGAAAGTGATTTCTCTTGGTTAAAAGAAACACCTGGCCATGCTGTAAAGTGTTCTGCAGACATTTTAGCTGTGGAATATCAAATTAGGAACAATACATTCCTCCCAAAAACCTCATATTTACCGGGATTGTTTGTTTCAAATGTTTAACTTGTGCTTGTCTTGAAGACAGCCTGTATGTACTGGGGCTTAGGAGTGTAGGCTCTGGAGTCATTCTACCTGGTGATATTTCTTTTTTGTTTGTTTATTTTTTGACACAGGGATTCTCTGTAGCTTTGGAGCCTGTCCTGAAACTAGCTCTGCAGACCAGGCTGGACCCTAACTCACAGAAACTCACCTGGCACTGCTTCCTGAGTGCTGGGATTAAAGGAATGTACCACCAACACCCAGCCCCAGAGATAATTCTTAACTCTTTTAGCTGCAAGTTCTTGAACTCTGAGTAAGTTTTAAACATTTTTTCCCCCTGAGACATTGTTTTCCTTATTATAAAATGGATTGAATCATTTAAGGGTTGAGATGGTTAATGTCTTGGGGATCAGATTAAGCAGCAGGTATTATGTTAGCCAATAGGTTTCAAGAACTTTGAGCATCAATAGGGCCTCAGTGTGGACACATAGTACCGACAGTCTACTGAGTTAGTGACAGACTCTATTGTAAGACTATGTAAGCTTTAATTCTTTCATTAAAAAACTTGGCATAAATATAAAATATTAATTGTGTGGTGTTGTTATGAAGATTCTACTCCCTTTTAGAAGCCCTTATCCCTTCAATTCTATCCTTTCCTTAGGGAATGGTGAGCTGGTTACCCAAATCTCTGACCAAAATAAAATAAAATAATAAATAAATAAGTAGACAAATAACCCAGATACTCAAACTCTCCAGACAGTAAACAAAACAAAACAAACAATAAAAGGTGCCTGATTTGAAGCAACTCCGGATTTTCTTAATGTTACTATTTCTACCAATTCAAATTTCAGGCTATTGTTTGACAATGGGCTATTCACTGTTGAATCTGAACAGGTAGTAACAGCAGGCCTGGCACTTTATCACCTTCATGAGCTAGAGAACTCCTCAGGTAACCAATAACATGACTTTGCTGTTGCCAAAGTACTTTATAGGGTTCACCATGAACAATGTGAGTGGCAAGTATCAGGCTCTTGGCCAGCTGGTATGAATGTGTTTTCTCTTTGGATCCCTATATACAAATGCAAAACATGGTTATCATCATTATATTTATAAGCAATCACATTGTAAGAGGTCAGTTTGCTAAACATGCCTACTTCTTCAGCAGTAGAATCCAAGTTTGAACTGTTTGAAAACTTAGTACTTTTTTCAACATTTTAGACTTTGTATTTACTTGGGACCAAAACACTGGGTAGTTTCCTCAAGCACTTTTGATTCTGTTGATTAATACTTATTTTATTTTCAGTTTGAGAATTTTGTACATGGTGTTTGGATCATATTCACTCATTTCCCCATCTCTTTACAAAAATACCCCTTTTACACACCAAACTTTATGTCCTTTTATTTCTAAATCCTTTAAGACCAGTTCATGCTGACCACATATTCTTCCAGTGGAGAGTGTCTGCCTTACCAGGAGCTGTATGCTTAGAAAGATTAAAATTTCCTGAGGGTTTGGTGAAAATTACCCAGGTACCCCCCAAATACTCTTTTAATCAATACCTTCTAATTTATGAATTTCCTGCAACTAATCTTAGATTGTTAGAGAATTTTTCTAAGTGATAACCGTTAAGTAGGTAATTTATTTTTGCTTCTTCAAGAGCCTTAAACAACTTGTATCTGCCATAAGGAAATGAATCCAGGATTATTCCAGTCACCAGTGTACTTGTTGAGATTACTAAACACAAAGGTCATTCGGTAATAGTGCTTATTGTTCAGATTATATTTTAGCTAAGAAGCATGATATTTCTCTTTGCCTTTTCCAAGGAGCTTTTCTACCTTCAATAATGATTACTGGAAACAACCAAAGCCAAGAACTAATAAACCAGAACACAGACAACTTCCTTCTCTTAGAATGCTTTGAGAAAGGAACAAAAGCTGGGGGAGCTCCAGGGTTCATGAACATCTATTACACCAGTAGGCAGACTTCTTTATAACTTGTATCAATTTATATTCTTATTCAATAAGAAGATTTTAAGCTTTATGACATTATTTTCGAAGATTGCTCCTTTTTTTGTTGTCACATCTATGATTACATTGGAGACATTAAGAATTTCAAACGTGCATGCTGTTATTGTCAAGAGTGCACTATTCTCCCATATGTAGATGTGGATCCCTGGGATACAGACCATCGCCTGCATTGTCTTATAGAACTTCACACTTTGAACCTTTTTCTGGATGATGGTGCTAATTAAGACATAACTAAAACGTCATTTATCTATTTATCAAGCCCTATATAAATGATTTATTTGTATAAATCAGTCCCATTGCATTACTTCTCACCACAGCCCTAAGTCATATTTAGATGTGATTCTGGTGCTCTCATTTTCAAGCGAGAGACTCAAGGTTTTTTTGAGTTAAATAGTCTGACTGAGAGATGTGGATGACGTTCAGTGTCAGAATCTGAACTGAAATCTCACTCCAGCATACTCTTTTGGACAACCACATTAAAACGTGTGTGCTGGGAGCAATTGTGAGGATTCAGACATTTTTCCCTGGCAGAATACGCTCAGGCAGTACCCTGATCAGCCCAGGTGCAAAGGACCCCTTTAAAAGAAAGATCCCGACCACTTACACTCTTTCTGGCTGTTCTCCTGGGGCCGACAATACTTTCCCTGTCTCCCTCTTCTGTCCTCTCTTTGTCTCTGTGTCTCTACCTCTTTTCTCCCTCTTTCTCCTTCCCTTTCTAATAAAACTTCTCACTAAGCTCTGTCTGCCTGGCAAGTTTGCCCCCTGCCTGGGTCACCTTCTCTTGCCATGGAATCCCGAAGGTCCACCACAAGTTTTATTCCTAACAGCGATGACCCTCAGGCACAGACCCGATGGGTATAAGAGCACATTCCTATGAATATGTGTTTCTTCTGATATTATTGTACACAGATATAAGAATCAAAACCAGTCAAACAGCACAGGTAACTTATTACTAAAATATCTCTCTGATTACAATATCCAAGAAAAAAATGTCACCTCATGATTTCATTCACAAGACAGAAACTGCAAAAGTCTTGTAGACAAACCAAAAGGTATAAAAGAACAATTTTTTAACTAGTTAAGAAAAATCAATGAAAAAGTGTGACCATTTAAGATTTGCTAAGTGGATTACTGGTCTCTACTAAGAAGTTGCATGAATAAACATGGTGTAATGATTTATGAGCTGTCTGAGGATGGATTATGCCTGAATCCGAGCTTTGAGTAAGTGTTAGGTTGGGCAGAAAGGCCTCTTTTAAAAACCAAGGTGACTGAAGTAACTGGTGTGAAATAATGTGGGGGCAGTGAGGTTGATGTTTGGTTGCAAGCATGTCAGGAGGAGGCCAACCACTGAGGTACTATCACCAGCAATTGCTCATCTTAAGTTCCATGGAATACAAACTTCACTGAGTGGGGATGTTAATTAATTCCCCAGGAAAGCATGCTCATTAGGTTTTCATGTTGAAATAGCAACTTGATTTGCTTAGGGACTTCATAAAAACTCTAAGCCCAGAATATCACTGAGTTAAATTTAAAAAAAAAATCTTCATTCTAACTAAAAAAATTAAAGGCACTTTTAATATTTGCCCATAAAAATGCTTATGTAAGAGTATAGAATTGAAATATAGGAGTGCATTGCATCATTATACATTTCATGGATACTTTGGGAAAATGACCTTTAGATTGAAAGACTAGATGAATTTTCAAATAGTTCCTCTTGGCATGGGCAGATGGATACAGATTGAATCCAGAGAGGAAGAACTGTTAAGATCTGGCCTGGAACTAATTCTGTTCATTTAGGAGGATGTGCTTAAGAAATCTCTGGCAGCTCCTTTGTGATATTGAGAAACTCTCAGTGGAGAATTTCGAAAAGCTAAATGCCGTATTCTTTCCTCTAAAGGTCAAATTAATGCTAAGTAATTCAAGTGGACATCTTCCATAATGATAATTCACATCTGATGGGTGGATGGTTGGGGTTTCTGAGAGTAAGACATCCATGCATCACTGGACCAGCAGAGGTAAAGCTGGCAAAATGGCTCCTGTTTCAGAAGTACAAAAACTGTGAGTTCCAAACTTCCATCTGCGTAAGTGCTTCACACAGATGTTTGTAACATGGAAATCCTGTCTGGATAAAAATATTGTTAGGAGAAGGCTTGGATGAAATGCAGTGTGGTGGTTCATTAGGACAAAAGCTCCTCCCAGTAATGTGTGATATGATACTTTTTGCACAGCTAGTTCATTGTATCTACCTAATTTATTCTCTGTAGTGGGCAGCTTAGTAGCATGAGTTAACTTTATAATGATTTAAATCTATGTGTCATTTCATGCTCCTAATAGCTACAAAAGTTTGGGCAAATTCTAGTTAATATGCATCTATTTTCATCCACATAAGATGGGGCAAACTCTAAATTTAAAGGATACCTGCAGAAAATGAGGAACATTGCTCACCATTATAATGACCTTAATGAAACCAATGTAGAAGAAACTTGCCACTCCTTGATCTTACAGGGAGAAGGCGACATGAGATAGAAAGAACTGAGGAAGGTCGCTAAAGTGGTTTATTTCTATATGAACCTCCACTGGGGGGAGGGGAAACAATCACCATGTTTAATAAAGAAGAGTTACTTAGATAAAATCAAGTTGATCAATTAAACGTCACCAATACTATTGCATATGTCCCTATACTCCTCTTGTTCCATTTATTGTACTCCTTTGATAAACTTATTTATTGAGTACTAGGAATATTTCAGATAATTTTCACTCAGAGAATAATTTATGAGCAAGTGAGTATGATACTTTTCATGGGATGATTAATGAAATAGAACTATGGGTATATTCATTAAGGGTAAGGTGTCATAACAAGCTTCATTTATTTATTACTTACTATGTGCCTTTTTGTTTTAAGGTCTTAAGCAGTGTAAGTTTGCCTGTCATTTCCTGTATATTCCAAGAAAGCCTGTATACTTCCATCCTTCTGCCTCAGCCTCCTGAGTGCTGGGATTGCAAGTATATGCAACCATATTCGTGTTTGATAGAACTTGATAATGTTGAAAACCCTGGAGTTGGGACATAGAGGCAGATAAGGGTCTCGTCTGGCAGATATACAAGGGAAGAACTCCCTAAGCAATGTGTTTTATGTGCAAATACATTGGGCATGAGATAATTTGACAATTTGGGGATCATTACTAATTCAGGATAATTGGGGATGTAGGATACTTGTGGCAAATTTATAGGAGAGGTGGAGACAGTAGTTAGGGGTTACTTAATCAAAGATTTTTTTAGACAAATAAATAGGATTGAGTTCCACCCTGCTGGCAACTGGCATGTATTAATTAAGAAATGCAATGTATGCATCACTTGTTAGTAATGTCTAGTAAGGTTTTCCATTCCTCAGCCTGGTACATTTCATGGTCTTGTTTACAGTATTTACACTTGGTGATTTGCTTTGATCAGCTAAATATAAGTGAGAGATGTATGTTACTTCTGGCCAGAAGCTTTAAGATAATACACTGTTTTCTTTCTGCGGTGGCTGCTGGCAGTGTTCCAGATAATAGCTCAGCATAAGCTTCAGTTCTTCAGTCTGGATTTCCCTAGTTCCCTCCCCCCACAAAAAAATGTTTAGTATAGCTTAAGGAAGATCTGCTGTGCAGGGGAAGTGAGACACAAATATAGCTTAAATTGGTGAGATTTCAGGTAGTTTGTCATGCATGTTGCTTCTTAGTGATTAAGTGATTACAGTTTGAATGATATTCTGGAAGAAGTGTTGCAGACATACTCAAGCAAGCAAATGAAAAGCCAATGCAATGGTGCAATTTGACAAGAGCACAGCTATATTCTATTTTTCTATTTTGCTACTTATATGTCTATGGTCAAGGTGTCATCTAGTATCTTGGAGGAGATTGTTTTCCACAAGATTGTGATATATATTTGAGTTAGCCAACTCTGGTCTTCACTTATACAGTCACATACATCTGGTGACAAAAACTGAATGAAGAGAGAGAGAGAGAGAGAGAACACAAACACATTTAAATCATGAATCTCTATAAGTTTTCTTATTGTTTTCAGATTTCTCCATTCTTAACCCTTCTTATATTCCAGTCAAATGTTATTTTCTTCCTTCATTCTTACAGAGGTTACGTCCCAGGATCTTTCCAGTGAGGGTAGTTACTAGCATTGGATCATCCTCGCTCTGAAGTATTTTAGCTATATTTCTGGTGAGAACGTGCTCCCTTGAAACCTTATTTTTCCCCATCTTTAATTATAACTAGTAATTGTGATAGTACCATTTGATTTGTGGAATTATTTTGAGAATTTAAAGTACACAATCCAGGAAGTACTTTATATACTATCTGAAGTACAGAGAGTCCTCTTTAAGAAGACCCATCCATAATTACCATTAATCATTCTTACTTACAATGCATTCTTCTCAGGTTCTCACTTCGTAGTAGCTTAAATGTTAGGGGATCAATATCTAGCAGTGATTTTTACAGCTGTTCTCTTTAGTTACTGAACAATTCCCACCCCCCTCTCCAAGTCTCATTATCTGATTTCAAAAATCAAGTCTCTCATACAGAGACAGAAGTACTTAATTTGAAGAAAATAACATGGAACCAGAGACTCAACAAGTATGCGTTTTTCTATCCTGGTGAATCTAATCTTTGTATATTTTGTCTAAATGTGTATGCAGCTAATGGAAATGAAGTAGAATTTTAATCTTACACAAGTGCCTGCCATAAATGATATGTGCGGCAACTTAGAATTGTAATGCTATGAATTTTGAGAAGCTAAGTCGGTTTTACAGGCTGAAACGGGCACAGTAAGTTCCTATGATGTACTGCTGTTAGCCTCAAAGCTGGTTAAATATCAGCTCCCTGGGCGGTAGCTCAATGGTGCACTGCCTGGATTGTGCTCTACCACACGAGGGCGCTTTCTCCCCTAGCTATGCAGTTGATATTTTGTTAACTTCCATTAATGTTCTTTTATTTTCCCCCCATAAGCAAACTTCTTATTTTCGTGAGTAATTTCTAACTTGTTCATATATATATATTTCCTGAACCCCAAATACAAATAACTGAAATTCATCCCAGTAAATTATGCATTGAAGAAATTGGAAAAAGTTTTGATTTGTGGTTATGGAACTTGTGGATCATGGAAAATGTGAATGTATATTTTCAGTATGTTATAAAGTGTAGGAAATGTGTAAAATCAGAAAAAAAACCTAATTATTTAGGAGAGCTGTCTCTATTGAGATCTAATTTTGAAAGCTTACTTAACAGAGACATGGCATTTGTTTGAATTTTATTAATGAAATATAGTATAACTCAGAGCATATGCCCTAATCTCTCAAACTTGGCAAACAGTGGAAGCATATAGATCTTCAGAGGATTTCCACTGCAAAGGGCATGGACTAATAATGTTATTGAAGACAACACAGAGCAGGTTCATGGAAGACAGATTCCGGGGATTAGTATCTAGTACAAGGAAATTAGATATGACAAAAGAAATCAATAAAGGCACTCATAAATGAGAACAGGGCAAGCTGTCTGCTAGTGAGTGAAAGCCAAAAGAAACAAAGCCAGAATGGAAAGTTAGAAGCCAAGCCAATCCAACCCGAGCCACCCTTCCTCAAGCTCCCTCAGGGGCAGTGACATTGCCAGGTGCAGCTGAGCTGAACAAGCTGGGCCACAGGCCAGGCACCTATGTACCTAGGGGCAAAACTGAACTGCACTTTTACCAGTTATTTAGATGGCTTGTTAAAGCCAAAGGTCATTATTTTCCCCCATCTATCTTTTCTACTTATCACCTGCTCATTGATGCAGGAGTGTTCCTCAGAGGAACACACTTTAATTTTCAGTAGATCTTTTATTACAATGCTGCAGATTTTGATACCATAGCTTTCAGTATGAGTAAGTTCTGTTCATCATTGAAAACCAAACCTTCAAACATTTGCGTAAGCAAATAAATGCTAAGCATTTAGGATCTTGGGAGGTTATAGGTGGTGTGTAGATATAATGCTTTGTGAAAGGTAACTTTGACTATTAAGGTGACATCCAGAGACAGGACACAGAAGCACAGGAATATGAAGACAGTGGGCACATACCAGAGGGACAGAATTATGAGTCTGTAGACCCCAAAGTCAGCTTTAGAGAATTTGGTATTATTTCTGGTATTACTTAAGACTTCAAAGATGACAACAACACTGACTGGGAAATTTTCAATAGTAATGTTTGGTTGTTGGAGTTGAAGAACAATTTCCCGAGGTAGGGGAAGCCTCACTCTAAACTAGCCAAAGAAAGAATATGTTTAAATGATCATGTCTAGATTAGAAACCTGGAGGATGTGGAATGTTTTCTCAAAATCTCAAGGTTATAATGAAGGTAATTAATTACATGTGGAACAGATCCCCTCGTATAAGTTACAGGAGAGAAAATTTTTAACCTGGGCACAACTGGGTTTCAAAGTATGGTGAAACTAACACTCACTGTGTTGACTGTTTCCCCTGTTCTGCCACCCTGTGCCCAGTGCCCAGGTGTGAAGGCTGACTCCGAGGCATTTCTGGGCACTTTACTTTTCTTCTCTGGGAAGAATCACTGGTAATAATAATAGAGCCCCATAGGGGCTGTAGGCATTGACATGAGATAGCACATTTTTTAGGTTGAGGCTGTAGGGATTGACATGAGACAGCACATTATTTAGGTATACTTTAGGTGTATATCCCTTTTTATTTATGGAATTTAGTAACACATTTGGAGGGTGTAGAGGATTTTCTGACATTATGTTATGTGTTGCATTTGTCAATGAGGAACAACTATTCCTTTATTTAAAACCTGAAGACCACAAGACCACACAGTCCTGTCTCTTTGGTCTTGGGAACTGCTCTTTTTTTTTTTTTTTTTTTTTTTTTTTTTGAGAAAGACACAACTCACTTCATTTTACTTCCCTTTAAAAACATTCTGTGGTCAGTTGCTCACAGGGTGACATCTTTCTGAATAATTTCACAGCCTAATTATTTCTATTTTGAAAACTTGTTTCTGTTCCACTTTGTTGAAAAGAGTTGTACAGTCCAGAGCTGGAATATTATAATGAAGTAGTCTGGGTGAAGTAAACGTAGTTGTATCTGGTATCTGTTAATATATATAATTGAAAGAATTAGGACAAAGTGATATTTTCCCCCCAAATATTCAATTACCTTATTTCACTTGTAGAAAAATATTTTTTTTTTAGAAAAACTCCACTGACAATTAAAGTGACACAAGGGTAACTAAAGTCGGGCTTCTAGAGGTAACACTGAAAGACTTTGGGAATGTAAAATTGTCTAGATTGCCAAAAGGCTTAAGAGAGGAGACAGACAGACAGACAGTGAGACAGAGAGACAGAGAGAGAGAGATATAGAGAGACAGAGAGAGGGATCAGAGAGAGAGAGAGAGAGAGAAAGAGAGAGAGAGAGAGAGAGAGAGAGAGAGAGAGAACAATATAATACCAGAGAAAGACCACTATATTTTTTGTTAATATATTGTCACCTCTCTTGTGCCTCAGACAGGCTCTAGCTAACAGGGAAATGACAGTTAAGTTGAAAAGCTATAGAGGATTGTGGATTTGGACTACTGGAATGGGACAACAAGGGCAGAGAATTCTCTGTGTAGTCTGTCTGGCATTGATACTTAAGTAGATGTTTTAGTGATAGAGCCAGGCAGGAGCCTCACTTGTCTACACAGAGAAAGGGCTATTGGACCTCACCCAGCCTTTTTTCTGACCACGTTATTGTCAGCCCTGAAGTAAGGTAGAAAAATGACCATATAAAGAATGCTGGACACCTCAAAGAGTGTCCCTGTTAGAGAAAAGGTTGGTTTAGCAGCCAAAATTTTGAGGTGTACCCTATTGTAGAAATTGAATGAAAATATGGGTCTCCCAAGCATCTACAATAAAGTGACACAATCTATGGATGATGTAAGAAATTTACATGTTAGTATAAGGAAAAATATGCAGTGGTCTTACCCCAAGTATGTACATTTTAACACAAGTGTAGTGTCCTGTCGGTATCCAGTGCAAACAGCTAAAAATATTTTCTCAAAGGGCAGAGAACTTAAAGCCTTGATGATCCTGAATTGGGATTTGTTTAGCTGAATTCTCTGGGCTGTAACTACATAGAATTTTCTATTTATGGAACACAGAAGAGAAAATAAACCAATCATATAGAGGGAACACTAGGTATTTATAGCAATGTTACAAAACCTTCCTGTGCTATTTCATATTTTTGGTAGTTAAGGAATTGAGATTTACTTGGGAAGCTGTCATCAGAATAAAAAGAAGTGTATTGAGGATTAAATCAAGCCAATGAAAGATCAGTAAGAAAAGTCAAAGAAACACCAAGACACTCCTCATGAAAGACTAATTAGTGACCTTGACAACACCTGGGAGCCCAGAGAAGAAAAGAGAAAAGGGCCTGAGAAGTAAATTTACAGTGAAAAAATATTGCTAGCAAAGATTTCTCTTTGATTAAATGTGTCTATGACAGCCAAACTAAACACATTTAAAGGACAACAAGAATGTCAAAGACTTTGTAACTTGCATTTTAATTTTTGTTTTTTTTTGAGAACCTAGAAGGTTCAAAGGGTATTAATATACCAAAAATCAAAATTTAAACACTTTGTGCTCAAGAGTTTCCCCAAGAGGTGGTTTTTACAAAAAAAAAAAAAAAAAAAAAAAAATTGTAGTGTAGAAGCTACATGCTACATGACTTTTTGGTTTCTCTGTTTTCTCTTTTTGCCTTCTGTTTCTTGAGTCAGAGTTTTGCTACAAAGCCCTCCTTCTCTGGACTGCAGCATGTAGCTCATGCTGGCTTCAAACTCACAGAGAATTTCTTGCCTCAACTCTTCTAGTGTTGGGATTGCATACCACCTGAATTTTTCTTGTGTAAGTGAATTAAATTATTTTTCTTTTATATAATTACATATTTCTGCAGAGAAGAAATGAGGTTTGAGGGTTGGGAGAAAGTCATATAATCAAGAGAAGTGCAATCCACTCAGCTTTCCCCTTGTACTATACTGTGCTTAGTAGATACAACATTTTCTTTTCTTTCCCTTTTTCTGATTGTCTTTGATTACTTAAAAATATACTGGTGCATTGACTTGGATTAAAGTATAAGAAAAGACCATGTTTGGGAGCATTTGGGCATACAATATAAAGGTGATAAAAGAAAGAAGTTGGACAGCATCATAAATGCCATAGCTGAGAATGCAATCAGAATTCCCTGCTGTTTTTAATGTCAAAGTTTCCACTTTACCTACATCAGGGCATCTTGAAGAGGCCACCTCTAGAGCAATAGACAAATATGAAGTTATGCAGCATGAGCTGAATTGGTAGAGAAAAGAATTAGGACAGAGGCAGCTTTCTAGGAGATTCCTTTTAAGGAGTGAACTGGCTTGACCATCAGGGATGCTGAAGGAAGGAATGAGAAAAGGCTCATGGGACTATAGGACAGACAGGGCTGAATTTTTCACCTAGTCTATTATATTCACTATTCTCAGAGTTGTGGCTAGGGAATTTGATGCCAAATAGGTCAGAAAGATTCTCAATAAAATACAAGATCCCAGACAATCTTAGTATCCAAAGATAGGAAGCAGTGTGCTAGTTTGCATTTCTACAGGCATGCTGCCAGTTTTCATATATAAGGGGCAAAGTTCATCAACAGGAGGTCTAAATGGAGCTGATGCAGATCACAAGCCTGAGATATACTTTCATTTGACTGTGATCGCCACCAGCTTTCCAGAAGAAACCTATATGTGTCCAACTTTCAAATGACTGAGAAGAGCCAGAAAATGCACATCTACACTAAAGTACGTTAGAAATGCCTGGTAAAGTCTTGTGCCAGTCTCTCTTGAGGCACTGTACTCTCAGAATTTGTTCTGTTCACATCTTGTTTTAGCCTTTTCCCCTGTATAACTCTGCTCTTATATGATTTGATTGAGAACAATTTCTTTTCTATTGTTGACACCTCAGTTCCCACTCTAGAACTAAAGACTGCTTGTTAATAACTACATTTGTAGTAGAGCTCAGAAAACAGCAATGTGATGTCTTATTCCATTAAATATGTTCTTTAGTCCACACTTTGTCATTTTTGGTGTTTCATTTTTCAGAAAACAAGGGCTAATTTAAGATTAATGGTGTGATATCATTTATGATACATACATGGTAAGGCAATGAAGACATGATAATTAGATGAGTTAAGCCAAAATATAAGAGTGTATAGCTTTGGCTGATATATATATATATATATATATATGTATGTATGTATGTATGTATGTATGTATATATATATATATATATATATATATATGTATATACATCTCAGCTCCAGAGAAATTAAATAAAATTAAGGAAAAAGTTTAATGCATGCAACAGAGTTACTAGTAAAAGCAAAGAATCTCTATTTTCAAGCCACTATACTTGTTATTCATCTCTACTGTTAAACCTGATGTGGTTCACAATCGCATCACAATAGAAACAAACTCATGAAAAGAGAACACTAATTAAAACATTGTTTTGCTAGGAGGGATATAGGTGTATAAATCAGTGTTTTAGGAGGAAGATGTTTCAGAGAGTTGTACCTGACAATTAAAAAAAAATGAGATAATGTATTAGTGACTAGAAATATAAGTGACTAATTTGACTGATTTAATTTGCTTACCCTCCAATCGCCTCCCCCCCCCAACCCCGGGCACATTACGTTGTGTGGTGTAAAGTCTAAGGGTCTTGCTTTCTCCATCATGTTTTCAAGCAGTGGAGGCTCATTATATTTTTTCATTCCTGGCTATGGCAGCCAAGAGTGTCCCCCTTGACTTGAAACTTTGAGGTCATATGTACTATAGGAAACACAAGAGATTCGTGTGTCATATGCAAATGTGTATGGTCTAGTGTAAGGAAGAAATAATATTCAAAAGATTTTAATAGTTTTGGGATAACTTGTTTCCATGGCATGATGATATAGTGACTGTTGACTTATTGTATAAATGAGATCAGTCTGTTACAAGTAGGTTTTTCCCGCTGGCCGCCTGGTCCCACTCTTGGTTCCCCCCTGCCAGCTGCCTGGTCCCACTGCTTGCCAGCACCAAATAACACTCTGAGACTGTATTTGATACAATGTTGTTGGCCAGTTACTATCATTGTTTATCGGCTAGCTCTGTCTTAATGATTAACCCATTTTTACTATTTTAAGTATTTCCATGTGACTCATCTTACCAGCCAGAGGGTGGCTGGCATTCTACCTCTCCTGGGCTCTCCATGTTGACTCCTCCTAACTACTTTCTCTTTCCTTCTAGTCTCCTAGCCCCATCTATCTTGATTCCCCATTGGCCAACAGTGCTTTATTCATTAACCAGTATGAGAAACATATTTACAGAATAACATCTCCTATTATCCCACTCCTGACACCATTATGTTATGAGCACGTTTTTCCCTGCAGGTTGGGTCCTGCCACCATGACAGCCCCCAATAACATGCAGAGACTCTGTATTTGATATAAGGCTGTTGGCCAGGTACTAGTTTGTTACCGGCTAGCTCTGTCTTAATGATTAACCCATTTCTATTATTCTAATTCTAAGTATTTCCACATGGCTCATCTTACCGGCCAGAGTGGCTGGCTTGCATTCTCCCTCTCTGGGCTCTCCATGATTTCTCCTTCCTTCATTTTCTTTTCTCCTCCTAGTCTCCTAGCCCTTCCTATTGGCCAACAAGGCTTTATTCATTAACCAGTATGAGAAACATATTTACAGAATAACATCTCCCATCATCAGTCATCATAAAAACATAAACAGAATTTTCTAGAACCAAGACAAATGATCACATTATTTTTAACAAATCCTTGTTATATTATTTTAGAATATCATAGTACGTTTTAGTAGACTGCTTTTTATTATAAATACATTATCTCAATTTCACCCCACAGTTTTAACAACATAAAGGGGATTCTTTGATCTGTCAGGAATCACCAAACACTGTAACAAGTGTGAGTAAGTTCTCTGTCACCAACAACTAATGTAGTTAGTCATACATAATATATACGACATTCTTATCTTAAACCTAAGATTTTGAGAGTGTCTGTAGATGCATGGCAAATACGATTTAATAATTGCTTTTGAAAATATATTTCTGCTGGGTAATACCAATTTGGTGTACATAAGTATTCTAAACCTGGAAATTTTTTTTCATATGCCAATGAGCTAAGACAAAAATGAATATTATGCCATTACAGCTTTCATTTTAAAGCGGTATGATTCATTGGAGAAGAAATATTCTTTTTAAATGTCTTGAATCAATAACAATCACATTTATTACCTGATTATTTATTGCTTCATTTCTATTTAAAAGATGTGGGAATAAAATTACAACAATAAACAACAATTATCTGTGACTCTCTTGTTACTAAGTGTTGATCTTGAGATAGTGAATGATATAGTCTAACACTTGAAATGACAAAAAATGTAATGTTTGCATTACAGAGGAGATGCAAAATATAGAATTCCTTCACTACCATAGACTGGAAGACCTTGAAAATTGCCTTTTGGAGGTCCATGTTCAGAAAGAATTGTCATCATAAAAGTTGTGGTCACTTAAATTCTAAGGATAAAACAGACAAATGAGCAATGAAGTACTTGTGTTAATAATATATCAGCATCCTGAAAGCCTCATGAATTTTAGGTCTGGAAGGGGTTCCTGGTTATATATATTTTCAGAAACATTGCTGCCCATTATTATTATTGCCAAACTGAGGATGTGCTAAATTTCTTCATATGATATCTGCCTTACTCAGATGTCATTGTATAGTCCTTGGGGCATTTGGAGGCCTCCTAAAAGCTCTCACCTTGTGCTGTCTAGAAGTCATCATGTGATGAAGGTGTCATATGATGATATGAAAATAGGTGACAAGTGAATTAATCTGGGGACATACCTCTTTCTTCACTGGAGCATTTTTCAACTTTTCTGATATCATACCTGAATAGGTCATCACATTAGATACTCATTAAGTCATAATGATATGGTTGTTAAAATAATTACTGAATAGAAAATTCTTCTCCATATGAGAAAATTTACTCATTAACCCTGCAACTAAAATTCAGAAAGCCCATTCAATAGTTTCAGGATCATGTCAAGACTCATTTGTACCTTTTAGTATATGTTATTGTAAGTATATAGTTGTATTGGAGGTATATGTTTATTTTTATGGAGTAATATATTTTCTTTTACAGTTGTAACAAAGATAATATACTAGTGAATATCATCTTACTGGGTCACCACAACAAGGAGAGGCTCAGCAGCTTGAAATGTAAGTGAAATGTTTTTGAGTGGCATGCACCACTGGCCACTTAACTAGTTATAAAAATGGGTAGCTCAATATTTCAAACAAGTACAAACCCTCAAATAAGCAGGTAAAATTTAGAACTTGTTATTTAATTTTATATAGTCTTTTTAGTCTTCAAGTTTTAAATTATCAATATTTATATGTTTTATTCTGTCTAGGCAAATCTCAATCACAGATGGTGGCACAGCAAGATGGCATACAGCCTTGGGGGTTCAGGCAGGGAGACTGTGAATATGAGACCAGGCTGGGATATATAGTGAAATATTGTTTTAAGCAAACAAGCAAAAATATTTCTAATTTTACATAACATATTTAAAAATTAATGATACATAAAATATTAAATTTATTAAGACTGTTCAGTAGTCAAAATGATTACAACAAATTTGGTAAATGGTTAAGGGAATTAAGAAATGCATTTCAAATGTAGTGGTAAAAATCAGGAAAGGTCTTATTGAAATGCTAAAATACTAAATGATTACCCCTTCACTGGATAGATCCCATGTATTTGGGACATTTCCCCACTAAAACAACAACAAAAAGAGAGTTAGTTGTTTAAATTTTTTAAAAAACTCATTTAAAATGTTCCCTTTAACAACCTGTTATTATTTATTTATATACAAAATAATTGTGGACAGAATTCTATAGTTGCGGTACTAAATTTCATAACTTACCTAAATTTATAGTCACTTTCATTTAGAATATTCCTTAACAAAGCACATGAAACAACATTTTATAGAATGATTTTATACTTCTGGCTTGAAGACTTTTACCTAACGTGTATGTACATACATATGACTGTATAAACACATTTCTATTTTATTGAGTGCTAAACTAATTTAGCCCATAGCTAAAATTGTTTTTCCAGAAGAATTTGCAAATTCTTCAAATATGATCTATGATTATGTGAAATTAATTTATAAGCCATGTAGTATTATATATTAAGTTTAAATTTAAACATATGTAAATTTTAATTGCAAAACTTCACTATGTAATGACCATTTATTATATTTATTATATAAAAGTACCATTTATTATATTTAAATTAAGATATAATTACATCATTTACCTGCTTCCATTTCCCCCATTAGTCCTTCAATACCCTTCCTTGCTCTCTCATATTTATGTCTTTTCATTTCTTCTTATTCATATATATATACATATATAATATATATATAGTGTGTGTGTGTGTGTGTGTGTGTGTGTGTACCCATTTAAGCACAATGGGTTGTGATGGGAGATGTTATTCTGTAAATATGTTTCTCTTATTGATTAATGAATAAAGCACTGTTAGCCAATAGGAAAGGAAGATAGGTGAGGTGGAAGATTCTGGGAAATGTAGTAGAGTCACGATGTGATCTCAGGAGGAGAGTCTGGAGTTCTCGTTAAGATAAGACCATGTAAACTACATATTGGTAGTTATGAGCTAGCATTTGAGACAGAGCTAGCCAATAAGAAATGCTAATACAGGCCAACAGCTTTATATCTAGTACAGCTTCTCTGTGTGTTATTTAGGGCTGACAAGGCTGTGGGATCAGGCTGACAGAAAAGTACTCAAAACAGTGTTGAGTCTGTTTAGTGTTGCTTTATTGAAAGTGCAATTTAAATGAATACAAAACAGTAAGAATGACCTAAGCAAGTGTACACACCAAGTTCACAATGAGCAACATTTTGAATGGGACACGGTGGTGTTAGTTTACTTGGGGAAAAAATTAACAGGCTTGATAGTAGTTTCCTTTAATTTGAAGACTCAAGTTGCTATGGAAAGATGTTTTCATTAGTAAAATAAATTTTGGGTAAATTGAGTACTTATATTTAAATATGAAAGACAACTTGTTATTTGCAGTTATTGTGTTTATAACTTATCATATAGTCTAAGTATTATATAACTATTTGTAGTGAGATATTCACTTTGTCTGCTTCTGTGGCACTGACCATGCCCATTGGGGGTGGAGCCAGGGGCGGAAGTGACCAGTGGAACTAGGTCTGAGGAGGAGCCCAGGAATGCTCTCTTGCTGGCAGGACTCAGATGATATAAGAGCATCTCGTGGAACTTGCTGGTGTTCATCTGTCTAGGTTGTAGTTATTTTTCCCTGAATAAACATCTGTTTGGTCTATTTGCTTATCCTGATCCTTATTAAACCATAATAACTATTACCTACAATTTTTTTTTCTGTAAAGCAAGGGAAACCAGGTTCTTTTATTTAATTACTGCCCATTCCATCACCACACTCAAAACACACATAAAATCCAGTAGTTTCATTGCTAATTTCTATGAAGAAAAATAATAGCATTTATTAAATATTAAGTATCACCATTGGAAGAAGTCATCTGTTCAAAGGGATCAGTAGTAATATAAGGAAGGAAAATTAATTTTTCTCTTTGTAGAAGACATTTTATGTAGCTTTCTTCATTATTTTTAATCCTGTCAAATGAGAGAAGACCAGCTAACTTGAGTAGGAACCCATCCTTGCAAGCTTGATGTTCTCTGGAGATATCATTGCTTCATCTAATCTTACACTTTAGCATTTGGAGAAATAGCTGTGTTTATCCATGCAGAATGTCATTCTGTTCTTTGCAAATCTTTTGGGTGGGATCCACCAGTAGTCGGTTCCCCATTTCTCTAGAACATGCCAATTCTTTAACTATCACTACCATTCTTTGCTATCTACCCTTTTCTTATATACATTCACAATGATGTATCACATTGGCTTCAGTATCTAAAAGGCAAAATCTTATTTTTTCTGATAGCATCAAACCCAAAGAGTAGAGGGGTGTTTGAAATTATCATTATCCCTTCTATACACATTCCAAAAGTCCACCAAGTCATTATTTAATTTTACTCTCAGAATTTGCCTCTAAAAGCCACATATGCTTAGAGTCTCAGGTTCCTAAAAACTGGCACATAAATATGTGGGGATATATAAATCACCCAGCTTTAGTTCCAGGGAGAGTATGTCCTAATCTAATTAGTTAGAACATTCTTTTTTTAAAAAGTGATTTAGCATCTTTCATATTTTAAAATTGATTAATTTGGTTGATATTTTTGTTCATGAACACAATATATTCTGATTGTCCTCCTACCTTTACCTCATTCCTAGTGCCTTCCAGCCATTCCTCTCAGTGTTACTTAGCCTCTTCCCAGATTCAAGACTTTTAGTTTTGTTTCGTGGCCCATTTTGTTTAAACCAGGGTTGTCTATGTGACTATTGACATGGAATTATGCCCTGGATCCAGATAGATTTATCAGTGTATATGTACATGAAGGTAATAGTTCCTCATTGCCATGAGTTTGTCAGTAGCAGTTTCTTTTTTAATTTTGCAAGGTTACATAAGTCCAAGGTTTGAAAAATTCTTTAGGAAAATAATATGCAACCTCAAATGTTCAAGTTTTATCTAACATTGTCTATTTATATAGCACGCTTGTTTGAAGCAAGGTAGTTGGAACTCATGTCCCTCCTATCTAACTACTAATTAGGTCATTTAAAACTATATTTACAAAGCTGGGTGGTGGCGGCACATGTCTTTAGTCCCAGCACTCCGGAGGCAGAGACAGGTGGATCTCTGTGAGGTAGACCACCCTGGCCTACAAGAGCTATTTCCAGGACAGCCTCCAAAACCAGAGAAACCCTGTCTTGAAAAAGCAAAAATTAGTGTTAGTTGGGGTCAATCTTGTAGGTCTCTGGACATTTCTCTAGATTCCGTATTCTCTTCAAACCTATAATTGCTCCCTTTTTTATTCTCTCTCTCTCTCTCTCTCTCTGTCTGTCTTTCTCTCTCTCTCTGTCTGTCTGTCTCTCTGTCTCTCTCTGTCTCTTTCCTCTCTCTCTCCTCTCATCTATTCCTCCCCTGATTCAATCTTCCTAGTCCCGTGTGCTTTCCTTTTCTCCCCTTCTTTTTCATAGCTCCCTCTCCACTCACTGTCCCCCTCCCTACTCCCAATATGCTCAGATCTTGTCCCTTTCCCCTTCTGTGAGGGACCTTATATACATCTCTTAGAATCCTTCTTGTATCCTAGTCTCTATGGTGGTATGAATTATAGGCTGGTGATCATTTGTTCTAGGTCTAAAATCCATATATGAGTGAGTACATACCATATTCCTCTTTTTGTGACTGGGTTACCTTATTCAGGATTGTTGTTTCAAGTTTCCTTCATTTCCCTGTGAATTCCAAGATTCCATTGTTTTTTTTCTACTGAGTAGTATTCCATTGTGTAAATGTGCCACATCTTCTTTATCCATTCTTCAGTTGAAGGGCATCTAGGTTGCTTCCAGATTCTTGCTATTTCAAATAATGCTGCTATGAACATAGTTGAACACATGTCTTTGTTGCATGCATGTGAATCATTTGGGTATATGCCTAAGAGGGGTATTGCTGGGTCCTGTGGTAGGCTGATTGCCATTTTCCTGAGGAACCGCAATACTGATCTCCAAACTGGATGTACAAGTTTACACCCCCACCAGCAGTGGAGGAGTGTTCTCCTTTCTCTACATCCTGTCCAGCATAAATTGTCATTGGTGTTTCTAATTTTAGCCATTCTGGCATGAGTAATATGGCATCTCAGAGCTGTTTTGATTTAAATTTCCCTGTAGCTAAGGATGTTGAGCACTATCTTAAGTGTCTTTTCAGCCTTTTTGATTTGAGCAACATGGGAAAGATTACTATAAATGCCCTTCTCTGATAATGAGATTGATGACTAACTTATCCACCATCATAGAGCCCTCATCTAGTAGCTGATGGAAACAAAAGCAGATACCCACAACTAAACACTGAGCCATTCTCTTGGAATCCAGACACAGAGAGGGAGGACAAGACTAGGCTACAGAAACACATGGAAACAGCTGACCTGAACAAGGAAGAGCTAATGGACCCCCAGACTGATAGCTCGGAATCCAGCATTGAACTGATTCAGACCTCCTGAACATGGGTTTCAGTTAGAAGGCTTGGGCAGTCTAAGGGACCTCTGACAGTGGAACCAGGCTGTATCCCTGGTGCACAAACGGACTTTGGGAGCACATTCCCCATGGAGGCATACTCTCTTAACTTAGAGGCAGGAGGGAGGGCCTAGTTCCTAGTCCAAATGACTTGACAGATTTAGATGACCCCTTCTGGAAGGCATCACCCTACATGTGGAAGGGGGTGGGGAGGGAAGGGTGGTCGGGCATAGGATGGTGGGACAGAGTGAAAGAGGGAAGGAGGGAGAGGGAACTGGGATCGATATGTAAAATAAAAATAAAACAACTATATTTTCAATGCAAACCATTAAAATAACATCTCACCAACTTATGCTACTGATAAAGATTGTTAAAATTTATATTTTTTTCTTCAATGATTGCTTTTCATTAGACCAGCTCTTTTTTCTCCCTTATGGAAAAAATTTAATTGTATTCATATTTGAAGATTTCCCCACTTAATGTTTTGACATTTACAATACCTTTACACTGCAATTTGGTATTGAAAGGGGAATTTCTTTTTATATAGAAAATCATATAAATAGTTCAGAACATTTTACAGGATTAAAGGATTAATATTTAGACCTCGGAACAATACAATTAAACATCTGTGTTTCTAGCTATCATCTATCTATTTATCTACCTATCTATCTGTCTATCTTTCTTCTATTATGTACATCTATCAATCCTCTATATCTATCAGTGTCTCATCTGTCAATTTGTTTCTCTACACATTTTGAACTGAAATTAATGCTGTGTCAGGTAAAATATGTTAGTGTTATATCATTATTGTCCTTCTTTATCCATAAGTACTGAAACTCTTAGTTATAATTGGATAACATAAATACAATTTTACTTTTCTTAAGTCACTTAATATTGTCAGCAACAGCCATTCTTAATCCTCTAGAAGTCTAGAACAATAATTTAAAATAAATATTTTTTCATATGTATTTGGAAAATATTCAGTGATAATTGAGAGCAAAATTTACCAGGTACAAAATTTCTTGGCCCAAGAATTGTTCAATTTTGGTGACTTTATAATGCCAAATAAAATGCTGTATGAAAATCAAATAATGCTATTGATTCGCTGTTTACATAATTATGTATTTATTTTCTTATTTTACATGTTGATCCCAGTTCCCTTTCCCTCCCTCTCTGCATTTTTCTCTCCCTCCCTCCCATGCCCCCTGACCACCCTCCCATCCCATTCCTCCCCCACCTCCACAGGGAGGGTGATGCCTTCCAGGAGGGATCAACAAAATCTGTCAAGTCATTTGGCGTAGGGACTAGGCCCTCCCTCATGCCTCTAGGTTAAGGGAGTATTCCTCCATGGGAAATGTGCTTTCAAAGTCCTTTCACGCAAAAGGGATACATCCTGGTTCCACTGTCAGAGGTCCCTTACACTGTCTAGGCCTTTTAATTGAGACCCATGTTCAGGAAGTCTGAGTTGGTCCAATGCTGGATTCCCAGATATCAGTCTGGGGGGTCCATTAGCTCCTCCTTGTTCAGGTCAGCTGTCTCTGTAGGTTTCTGTAGCCTGGTCTTGTCTTCCCTCTCCTGTATCTGAACTGGAATCCAGATGCTGTTTGTATTTTTTCAGATGTTAGAACTACAGACAGTATTGAAATTGAGTAACTGTTATAACTACTAACGCTTAAGAATGCTTCATGAGATTCTTGACAGCTTATGTTCTGAATTTATTTCCTCAAGTCTACATTTGTGTATTAAGTAATTCCTGATCTACTTAAGTAATTTGTGATCTACTTAGATTGAAATAAACATAGTGTTCCAAAGCCTCTCAATTCTCATTCTCCTTGAGATGTCATTTTTCTTCCTGAATAAAATACCTAAAATATAACAGACATAGTGAGTACTTTTTAATACTGTTACCTTATTTTCAACCTTTGAGATGGGCAGATCTTTTTATATTTAACTTGTATCTGTTATCTTATCATTGCTAATCTTTACATTCAAGCATTGCCATACCTGGCTGATTTGTATCCATCTCAGGGAAATTGATCTCTTTTTATTATGAAATGGAAGAATATCAAATCTAGGCTGGAAAGTAAGTAAAAGGTTCAGAGGCAAACCCAAGGGTGTTTTTTGTTTGTTTGTTTTTTTCTATACAAAGTAAAATGCATCCTTAGTAAAGTTTTATAGATTTTTCTTATTGTCAAATAGTTTTTTATTAGCACCTGATTTATGTGTTTGATTCATTTTCCTTTTAATAATGAAAAAAAGTAAATGGCACACTTAAATGATCTTAAAACAATACATAAAATAATTAGATCAGATGCAATTTTGTGTGATTGCTTTGAGTTTTTTAAATAATTTTTAATTTATATTTGCAACAGTCTTGAGTTACATGTCAATCCCAGTTCCCCAACCCTCCCATTCTCCCTTGTCCCCCTCCTGGCCCTCATCCCATCACCTTTCTGCTCCCCAGGGATGGTGAGGGGATCTCCAAAGTCTGTCACATCATTTGGAGCAGGGCTTAGGCCCTCCCCCATGTGGCTAGGCTGAGAGAGTATCCCTCTATGTGGAATCGACTCCCAAAGTCCATTCGTATACTAGGGATAAATACTGATCCACTATCAGAGGCCCCAGTCCTCCTGACAGCCACATTCATGGGGTCTGGGTTGGTCCTATGCTGATTTCCCAGCTATCAGACTGGCAGCCATGAGCTTCCCCTTGCTTAGGTCAGCTGTTTCTGTGGGTTTCTCTAGCCTGATCTTGATCCCTTTGCTCATCATTCCTCTGTCTCTACAACTGGATTCCAGGAATTCGGCTCATTGTTTATCTGTGGGTATCTGCTTCTGCTTCCATCAGCTACTAGGAAAGGCTCTAGGATGGCATATAAGGTAGTCATCAATCTCACTATTGTGGAAGGACATTTAAGGTAGCCTCTCCACTATTGTTTAGATTGTTTGTTGGGTTCATTCTTGTAGATCTCTGGACATTTCCTTAGTGCCAGATTTCTCTTTATACTTGCAATGGCTTCGTTTATTGTGATATGTCTTTACTTGCTCTCCTCTATTCTTTCTCTGACTCAATTTTCCTGCTCCCTCATGTTACATTGAAAAAAAATTAGTAATTGGGTATATAATGTGCAGTGACAGAAACATGGAGCAATTTAAATGTTTGTAGCAAAGGCCCAGAAATAAGGCCTGATTTATGATGGTATCAATGTAAGCATGCTTACACACCACTAAATTCTTAAAAGTTTGAAGCTTTAGCTCATTGGATTTATTGAAAACCAGATACATAATTGATGGAGATGTCATTCTGTAAATGTGTTTCTTGTATTGGTTAATGAATAAAGCTCTGTTGGCCAATAGGAAAGCAAGATAGGTAAGACTGGGAGAGTAGGAGGAGAGAGAAGAGGGAGGAGATTCAAGATGGAGGACTGAGAGAGAGGAATGCCAGGGCCTCGCTAAGATGAGACCACATGGAAATACTTAGATAAATAGAAATGGGTTAATAATTAAGATAGTGCTAGTTAATAAGCAATGATAGTAATAGGCTGGCTGGGTGGTGGGACCAGACCGGCAGGGAAAAACATACTCATAACATAAAGGAAACAAGGACAACATCCAGTGTTTAGTCTTAGCAACTGACAAAAATAGTCAACACAGAGAAATGTGCAAAGAGCAAATGATGTGTGGGGGAGGATTTGGGTAAGAAAGAAAGGGGAATTCCATTGAAGATTTTTCATTTGTAGAGTTGGGGCTTGTGGGGCTGCAACCCAGATTTCTGATGAGGAGTTTCTGGCTGGTAAGTGTTGTCATGTCTGTGAGGAGATACTGGAACTGATACTGATTGAACAGTAGAATGTGCACAATGAACCTGCTGTTGCTGCTGCCATGCTATCCTGAGGGTGAGATGCAGTAGTGCTAGAAAAATGGCTGAAATAGGAATTGTGCCCATTGCTTCTCCCTTGAGGGTTCTTTTAGGCAAAGTTTAGTAAGTAGTTGGCAGAAGGAGGAATATGATATGGTTTTCAGCCTTGCAATCACAAAGAACATGAAAAATCACTTTGAGCTGGTGTGTGTGTATACCCAAATCTATCATCTGTCAATATCTATCTATCTTCTATCTATCTATCTATCTATCTATCTATCTATCTATCTATCTATCTATCATCTATCGATCTTTCTATCCATCTGCCAATATCTATCTACCTATCATCTAACTATCTATCTCCTATCTATCTTTCTGTCTGTCTGTCTGTCTATCTTCTATCTAAATGTATCCATCTATCTTCTTGGATTATTCAACATGTACTATCTCCTTCTACATATATTTTGATTTCCATATAACAAATGAATCTCTTCCTTCTCTCTATGTAGGAGGAACTTTCCTGTATATAAATGAAAAGAGTTTTTTTCACAGATATTTTGCTTCCAACCAAATCTTCAAATGATTGAGTTTCTTTACTTGGACTGGGTAAGTAAGTCAAACTTGCATTTCTGAAGATCAGGAATCTAAGTGCCCTACCTCCTATGCTATTTTTTAAGTAATACTTTCCCACTAACTTCAATACAGGAAGTACTACCAAATCTATTTGATACATTTGCTTGTTAGTTCAGTGGTTGAAGAACATTATAATTTTGAATTCAACTAGTGGAATATTTTAAAGCATTACATATTTTTCCATTTATTTATTTATTTATGTATTTAGTGTGTGTGTGTGTGTGTGTGTGTGTGTGTGTGTGTGCGCGCACGCGAGCGCACGTTCGTGTGCATGCATGCATGCACATGTCTTATAGCTTGTCTGGGAAGGTCAAGATGATGATTTACAGCAGTCACTTCTATCCTATCATGTGGGCCCTGGGAATTAAATTCAGGATGTCAGGTTTTCTTATAACCAATTGCCTGTTTCTTCACAGTCATCTCACTGTCCCAAACATTGTCCATGGGGTCTGTGAAGTATTTTTGGTCTTTAAATAATAATTCTTCGTTAGGTGTGGTGGTACATCTTTCAGTCCAAGCACACCAGAAGCAGAAGCAGTGGATTTCTGTGAGTTTGAGATCAACCTGATCTACATAGATGTTTCCAGGAAAGCTACATAATGAGACTCTGTCTTAAAAATTATCTTTGACATAGCAATTAGATTTTCAAATCACCAGAGTTCATTCCAACAAAAGACTTATTCCTGTGTTATTAAGTAGAGTAATAAGAGACTCCATTAATATTTCCATCTAGTTATCCCAGAAACAATAATACTATGGTTTGGGGAAAGTATAGAAGAACACTATATGCTTTTCACTAAATAAGAGGCTATAAGACTTAAATATACTACTTATAAGACAGAAGTTCATGTTTTAGGAATATCAATATCCTGATGAGTGTCATAATTGAGTTGTTAGTTGCTATTTCATTATTTTGGTAAGCTAGCTGCATTTATGCTGGGTTCCATGGTAAGGTCTAGGAAGCTTTTGGCCATGGATGTCTTATGCTTCTTGTCTTTCTATAGTCTAATTCTTGAAAAAAAAAAGTGATATTTTCCAAAAAGTCTTTTATAATGTTTTGCAAGACTATTGCCAAAGACAAAGTTATCTACATATAATACATAAGATAAGCGAATTTCTGTTAGAACAAAATAATGATCTTACAAGAATTAAAAAGTACTGAAGAACTGTATTAATTCCTATAGGAAATTGTTCAGTTTCAGGACTCAGCTTTTTTTCTGCTGATGGCATGTAAGAAGTGGCTGAACAAAGTCAACCTATACAAGGAAATGCATGACTTAAGCAAGTTTCTGTCAGTGGTTTTTTTTTTTTTTTTTTTGCCAGTTTGGCTATTTTGTGCCTGAGCATTTTTGTCAAGCTTGTTATGGTTAGGAATAAATGATTACATTCATAAAACATACTGTGCTTGCCTGACTACTGATAATATCTAAGGTAATAAAATAGCTCTTAGTAAATATATATATGCATATATATACATATGTATATATGCATATATATGTATATATATACACATATGTATACACATATATATGTGTGTGTGTGTGTGTGTGTGTGTGTGTGTGTGTGTGTGTGTGACAATATGTTTTCTCCTCTGGTACTCAATCCAAGAAATCAATCAGTAGACACATTCAAATACCTACAAATATTGTCACATAAAAAGAGGCATAGCAGGAGAAGACAGTATCTCATTGGCCAATAACATAAATTATTTCTTGCATCTGATGGCAATGTAGGGGTATGAATATCCTTAGAAACGAACTAAAACAATTATGTGATGATAGACTATAGCACTAGGTAAGAATCAGATACTTTCTATAAACAACAACACTTCATAAATATCTTACAACTCAAGGGAATTATGCATAGCAAAGAACAATACAAAATAGACATATGCACACACTAAAGATTTATACATGTATTTTAATATTGATCAAAAGAAGCAAAATTTGAAATTATATAATAGTATTTGTAAAAAATTCTAACAGTAAACAAAAATTAACAATATTATAAGGAATGCAACAAAGGCAGTACAGTCACAGGAAAAATAGAACTAGTGGTCTTGTTTTACTAGATAATTTTAAAGTCTATGAATGAGAAAGAAAATAGATTGAGAGAAGGATATAATGATATTTATGAGTCTTCCAGACACTGGAAATGTGTATTTAATTATTACATTATATATTTATATAGGCTTGAAGTAAAACATAGGCTTTATATATGTAAGTAAACATCCTTTAAGATTAATAAGAATTTTGAAAAATTAAGTGAAATAAATAACAAAATAATTGAGGAAGTTCCCAGGTTTCCAGTATTAAGATTTGGTTGAATGTTCTCTACCAACCTCAACCCATTTTCACACAATTACCAGTTCTTCATAAAGGAAACATTAATTCAACCTGTTAATATTTATATTTCCTTTGGTCTAATTCTTCTCAATGCAGCCCCAAACAGGAGACTACAAATTTTGTGTAATGACAGGTGACTTATTGTGAATAATAAAAATGTTTTACATAACTTTGTAATAAATCTGAAAAATGTAAATCTTCTATTATCAAATGTCATGTTTACACAAAACTTTATTATTATTTTTTTTCTGGCTGAAGTACTTCCTGTTACCTCCTACCTTGAGTAAAGCTTAAGAAAGAAAAAACACCCAAACCTACTCCCTGCCCAAGGGAAGCATGCTGCTAAAGTGGTGCTGTTATTACATGTTTTTTGATATTGTGGTTCTTTTACTCCATCTTCTGTATGTTGCTTTTGCCTTTTAAAACAATGGTCATACCTTATTTTCTCTGATCCTTTATTTTCCCTCTAAACTAAAGTACAATTACTCATAACAATTTTCTGTATTTTATGAGTTGCCTATATTTTTTTCCACTGACTTGTTCAAACAACCCAGAAAGCCTAGATTTTTATATTTCTCCTTTCATTCTACCATTGGTTTTTCTTAAATATCAAATATTATTTACTTTTTATTTTAAAATGTCATTCTTTTGTTGTTGTTAATGTGAACAGTTCTTCATTTATACTTGCTTATAAATGAGAGGGAGGAAAAAGCAACAACAGTTACATGAATAGGTCTTCAACAATAAATGAAGAATTAAGTAACAACATCTGTTGAGATCACTACTTAGCCAATAAAATGATTTTTAAAATATTTTAAAACATAGAAAAATATTTGTAAACTAGGAATTGAAAATGTAAATTTCATAAGGCTGCATCTGTATGGGGGGAAGTGTTCCCTAAATTTACAGAATCTTAAAACTTAGGGAGTGTCATGGTGTAATGGTGACAAGAACATGGGGTTATCAACTGTTTTCTGATGGTATTTGAGACTTAAATTGCTTAATGGATAGAGTATCAAACTGCTTTCTAAATGATACTTTATACTTACAGATAAATAAGATAACCTCTTACTTTTATCAGAAAAGCTTCCTTTTCGTAGTGGAGAGTGGCTAATACAGACTTACAATTTTTCAAATAGTGGAGAATATGTGGCTGTGGAGCTCTCAGCCCTGAGTCATTTAACACACACACACACACACACACACACACACACACACACACACACACCACCACCACCACCACCATCATCAACAACAACAACAACACAGAGAAGAAAGGGGTGGGAAGAGTGTAGGATACAGATAATGAGAATTGTTGCAACAGTGTGTTCTGGACCTTACAGGGCTGTTGCACTCATAACCTAAGGGCAACTGTGGTTGCCTGAGAAAGACCTGACTCTGCTTCTTACTGCATTCTCCCTTGAGAACTTGAGTCCATCTGGTTTCTGGCTTACTTGCACTCAAAGTGTTGCTGCATGTTTTGAAACAGATGGGGACATGGAAGTCAGTCTTCAAACCTAAAAGTCTCTCCAGATGCTCTTATTGAGCTTGCCCTGCATATTGGATTTCTGGATTTCCAACAGTTGATATTTTAAAGTTGAATTCGTAGAAGTTAAGTCTTCAAACTCCTTCATAAACACGTCCTTGACCTTTTCCATCTCATCGATTAGTTTTTGCTTTTCTCCCTCCTCCCATCTATTAACTAACTTCTGAAATTTCTCTTTTGTTTTCAGCACTTTACAGTCTTTGGAGATAAGAACTGTGTGGGTGTGCTAGGTGGATTCTAGCTGAGCCATGGTGAACTGCAACTGCTCCTTCAACATTTCAATCTCCTTCTGGAGTTTGTCATTCTTTGCCTTTGTACTTCTTCCAAGACAATAATCTGCAGGGTCAAGACAATAATCTGCAGGGTGACGCGATGAATGTGGCTCTGTAGAAAAGCTTGGTTCATAAAGGCTTTGCCACAAAAATGGCACTGGTGATGGTTGGCTTTGACCTGGCCCATCATCAGCTGCTGGGCAGAAAACATCTTCTTCTGGCACCTACACTCCTGCTTGAGTAGTCTGATCTCCTCAGACTGCCTAGTGAGTAGCTGTTTGTTATGCTCACAGCCACTTAGGCTCAAGTGCAACTGTTCCTCCACCTTGTTCAGCTGTGAGGTGAGGAACTTCTGAGAATGCATTACGTACTCAATGGTGAGCTACGCCAGACGGATGAGATTCAACAGCAGTGGGTCAACCCCCAACTGGCAACGCGGGCACTTCTCATCCTGCAACTTGCAGAAAGTAATGTTCATGATGTTTACCTGAAGCATCAGGATGTCCATGGCTCCCATTACCTTGTCCACATCAATGGCAGCCAGCCGCCTCCAGTCCACATTTTCCAGACGAGGCTGGAATTGGAAAAAGGGTAGGGGTCCAGATACGGAGTTGGCGGTTACAAAGACCCTAGAGGATGCACCTCCCTCTGGGGCATCATACCTCTCTGGTCTGTTGGACTGAGGGTAGTAGATAGGTTTCTGAAAGGACATTCTTGAAAGCCATGCCCCTGCCTACACTCCTGATGGAGGATCAGGGTCATCTTTCCTACCTGGCCAGGCCATCCGTAGTCCCACGTTACCATACCCAGTGTTAGCAGGAGAAGACTTGGGCTCCTGCTGCAGCGGTTATAGTCTAAGACCTAGACATCCAGGACGTTGCTATGGCAGCGCTCAGCCTCAACTTGGAGCTCAAGGCCTATCTGCCCATGAGCATTCTGACTGCACCCAAAGACCTTATAAATGGGGAGTTCCGCATCCTGAAGAACTTAAGTCTTGCAGGTTTATGAGTAAAGTTTTCTATCTTCATAGAATTTGCAGTGTTTTACTTCAAGATAGGATATTTTTCTAGAAATTAATTTTTATCTCCTCTTTGTCATTTCCCCATGCTCCCCTTCCCCTCAGCCCACTACACTTCTCTTGGTAGTCACGGCTTCCTTTGCAGCCCAGGCTTGCCTCAAACACAGGCTTTTCTTGCATGCATCTTCCCAGTGCTGGGATGATGTGGCATGCACCACTAGGCTAGCTTCATCTTTTCCCAACCTATAAAGTCCTTCTCAGCCTTGAATGCACTTTAGATTATGTGAAATACACTAGTTGCCTGTGATAAGAAGTAAGAAGTTAACTCAGGAAATCCCCCACTTAGACATGGTGTGATCACCAGAGGCTTGGATCTCAAAAGAACTGAGAAGCTGACTCCAAACAATGAGAAAAATGCAGTTTAACACATACATGATGAAGGTCAAATACATGATTTTAGCCTAATAAAGTGACTTGGGGGAAAATATATGGTGAGTGGAGTTACATTTTCTTTTCTTTCTTTCTTTTTCTTTTTTGAATGGAGTTATATTTTCACTGATTCTTTTTCCCTTCTGAAGACTTCATTGAAGCAAGCAGAGCAATATGTACAATATGTAATGACAGGAAGTTGTTGTAGAGAAAGAATAGTTTTGTGATTATTGGCACACAGGCCTTACCTGAAAGGATGTTGATCAGCACTCTGAAGACTTTGGTTATTAAATTAGGCTGTCAAAGAAGCCCTCAGACCAAATGCAAAAGGATCCACTGAGTAATTATGTCTTCACATAATTAACTACTTTAAAGAGATAGGTTTATATTTAATTATAATTAATACTAATTGGTTGATTTAGATATTCTTCCGTTTCACCCTTTGGAGGTCTTACTGACAAAAAATGTCTATTTTCAAAGTGTATAAATGTGTATATACATATGTGTATAATGTGTATAAATGTGTATATATGTATAATGTATATACATACATATATACATACATACATACATACATACATACATACATACATACATACATACATATATTTGTGTTTTGGGGGATGAGTGTCCTTAAATTATACCCTCTCCATAAATTCCTATACATAAGACAAAATACACCACCATCTAGCTACAGTTTTGTCTCCAGATATTATCTACAAACTGCCTATATCAATAACCTTTGAACATTATTATGCCAGCCCTGCTCCTGTGCTAATCATAGTTTCACTCTCTCTGCAAAATAAATCCTGGGGCTCCAGCCTTTCAAGTAGGAGGTAGACTTTGATAGTAAGTATGGGAAACCCATTTCTAGTATTATTGGAAAAAAGTATGGCAACAATACTTATTTTCAGAAGAGAAAATCATGTACATTTCTCTACCTTGGCTTTCCTGTTTCTGTTTGGAATGCTGCAGTGGTGGTAATTTTTTAATTAGGATTTTTTTATATTTTTTTAATTTAATTTTGAAAGAAACTTGTTTTACAAATCAATCCCAGTTCCCATACCCTCCAATCCCCATCCAATTCTGTTTCTGCTCCCCAGTGAGAGTGAGACCTTCCATGGGGAGTCTTCAGAGTCTGTCATATCATTTGGAGCAGGGCCTAGGCTCTCCCCCATATGTCTAGGCTGAGAGAGTATCCCTCTATGTGTAATGGGCTCCCAAAGTTCATTATTATACTAGGGATAAATACTGATCCACTATCAGGGGCCCTGTAGACTGCCTAGTCCTCCTAACTAACACCCACATTCAGGGGTTCTGGGTCAGTCCTATGCACATTTCCTAGCTATCAGACTGGGCCATGAGCTCACCCTTGTTCAGGTCAGCTGTTTCTGTGGCTTTCTCCAGCTTGGTCTTGACATCTTTGCTTGTTACTACCCTCTCTCTGCAACTGTATTCCAGGAGTTTGGTTTATTGTTTACCTGTGTCTGCTTCTGTTTCCATCAGCTACTGGATGAAGGCTTTAGGATGGCAAATAAGGTAGCCATCAATCCCATCAATCTCATTATTGGGGAAGGGCATTTAAGGTAGCATCTCAACTATTTCTTAGATTGTTAGTTGGGGTCATTCTTGTAGATCTCTGGACATTTCTATATTGCCAGATTTCTCTTTAAACCTATGACTCCCTCTATTATGGTATGTCTTTTCTTGCTCTCTTCTATTCATTCCCTGACTCAATCTTTTTGCTTCCTCATGCCCACCTCACCCACCCTCTTCCTCCTAACTCCCTCTTCTCTTTCCCCATGTTCCCAATTTGCTTGGGAGATCTTGAGAGTAGCTAAAATTAAAAACACCAAAGACAGTTTATGCTGGATAGGATGTGGAGAAAGAGGTACACTCCTCCATTGTTGGTGGGAGTGCAAACTTGTACAGCCACTTTGGAAATCAGTATGGTGTTTCCTCAGGAAAATGGAAATCAGTCTACCTCGAGATCCAGTAATTCCACTCTTTAGTAGATATCTAAAAGATGCACATTCATACAACAAGGACATTTTTTCAACTATGTTCAGAGCAGCATTATTTGTAATAGCAAGAACCTGGCAGCAACCTAGATGCCCCTCAACTGAAGAATGGATAAAGAAGATGTGGCACATTTAAACAATAGAGTACTACTCAGTATAAAAACAATGGAATCTTGGAATTCACAGGGAAATGGATGGTACTAGAAGGAACCATCCTGAGTGAGGTATCCCAGTGACAAAAAGACAAACACAATATGTATTCACTCATATATGGATTTTAGACATAGAGCAAAAGATTACCAGCCTACATTTCACACTGCCAGAAAAGCTAGGAAAGAAGGAGGACCCTAAGAGGGACATGCATGGTCCCCCAGAGAAGGGGAAAGGGAATATTTTAGTTATCCTGCCTCAGGCTTATCATGGGACCATCATTTAGGGTACAGGTAACTTGTCTTTTTTGTTCAATATTCAGGAGCAGGAAAAGTCCCATTCTGATGCAGCTAAGGATGGGGACCTTGAATGTTTTTCTGATATGGCAAGAAAGTGACTATGTTATATTTGTGGGAGGTAGACTAAAGTTGGTAGATTTTAACTAATAGGGTAAGTCATGCTAAAATTTGCTGTTTATTCATTAACCTAGTATTTCTCAGCTTCCCTTTTATTCCACTGGGTTCATGTAACTACATATCAAAGAACCTAAGGTAAATAGGAGTCAAAAAATGACAGCCTGAGGCAGAGACTGGAAGAAACTTCTTTAGGGCCATCTGGGGTACATATTGCCAACACATTTAACTTAGGAAAATTAATTTCAAACTTCTGACATTCATATCATGAAAAAATAGATTTATATTTTGTTTCACACTGTGCACTTTATGGCAATTTGTTGCAACAGTCAAAAGAAACTATTCAAATCACTGTTCAATGGCACAATAGTTTACTACATTTCCTTTACAATAACAAAGTCCATAACTTTGTAGTATGCTTTTTCAATGTGTTGCAAATACTTCCTGGCAATTTAAATGTTGGAAAGTTATTGTCTTTGAAATAGAATAGTATCTATTTGTATGATTACTATTGTGGCCTAATGTTTTTAAGGAACATGGAATGGCTCTTGGCACTCAAAATGCACTGTAAGTTAGTATTAAATGCATTATTCAGAAAAATTGCTGACATTTGAAGCAAAGGAAAGGGTGGTGGGCAGAGAGTCTGTGGTTAAAATGGTTTCTTGGAGAAAGTATCTAGACACACAATTACAGAAATGTAATTGTCTGGTATTCTAGAGACTGTTTGAAAGAAGGTACTTCCTATTACCACATTTTAAAATTTGTTTAAATTTATTTAGCCATACCTATTAAAGTATATATTTTATAATTTGAACCAAAAATAAAGCATTCCATCAATCCTATTTTGTTATAAGATCTAAAGAAATCTAGCAGAACCAATCAATATGGAGAGACTGATAGTTTTAATAAAACAGTAAACTATTTGTTGGGAAAGGAAAGAACATTTGTGTTTCTTTGATTTGTTCATCCACATCTGCAGAAAAAAATAAAATAACATCAGTTTTATATAACAATTTGTCAAATTTCTTACAGCACTCTTACAATTATATATTCTTATAAGAAATAAAAGAGACATACTTATAACAGTTTAATTAGTGCAATATTACAGTTTATTTGAATGCATATATAGGTATCAAAAATCATGAGCCCGTGTAGCTATTGATTTAGATTAACACTGTCTCTTAATATTGAATAATTTAAAGAAGAATTCTTTATCTATTTTAATAGACTTTCCAGAAAGGCAACATTTTCCCCTTTACTTATTTCTCATAAAGTATCTTACATGTAATAAACTTGACACACGTGCCTGTGAAAATGTGAACATGTATCTAATACTTGGTATTATTCACTAATATGTCTCTCCTCTTAAACAATAGTATAAGTGTCAAACAATTTAGCAGTGGTCAAGGTTTAAGTAAAAGCTGAAAATGTTTAATGTCCTTGGGAATGGCTATAGTTAGGGTGAATCACTAATGTTACTATTTGTCATCACATTTGGTTTTCAATATGACTTTAGGGACTCATGCCACCTCAGTTTTTCGAATTTTGATATGACTGACAATCAAAATAATTTCTCACAATTTCTTTGTCCAGTAAACATTTATAACCATAACCTTGTAGTAGTTTGGGGATATGACAGAGGAAAATGTGCTTGGAAACAGTTTAATCATTTTATTTATTTTGAGTATTTTTGATTAACTAGAAAGGGGGGAGATGTGCAACTGAGCAATTTGGTCAGGGCCTTTATTCTTAGGAAGTGATTGAGGTGAGATAGAGAGGTTGAAATTGGGTAAGAATGGAAGCTGGAAGACAGTATACAAAATGGCCCACTGGTCCTTAATGACCAGCACTGCTTTATAGTTTAGTCTCCCATTTATCGAAGTTTGTTCCTAAATTATACAGGATATACAGGATAGTCAGGTCATAATCAATTTGGATCAGTTTAAAGAAGAACTTCCTATTCCCAAAATAGCCTGAAAATCTTACCCAGGCCATAAATTCATCATGTCTTAACTTCTAGGAAATATAACCACCAACCACACCCCACTTTCCCACTTTCATCTTTCATATATATCCAGGGATAGTTTCGGCAGAGGAGATATAGTATAATCTACAACATCCACATCTCATTATATTGCATGACTTACAGAAACAAATGAATAACTCTCTGTTGTCCAGAAAAATCTTACTTCTCTACCTAAAATGAAAAAGGATATTCATTTATGATTAAAATGTACTTCTTTTGGTAGCAACAGGTCTTTCTTACCTAAATAATAGAGCTACTCTGAGATGCTCTCTAAAAGGCCTAGAATAATCTGCTTCCAGACAAGATGAGTATCAGAAAATGTATTTCATCTCTTGTCTGAAACAAAATGTGTGTTTAGAATTATGAAAAGGCTACTGGGAGTGATGGTGTGTAGTGAGATATTCACTGTGTCTGCTTCTGTGGCACTGACCACACCCATTGAGGGGTGGAGCCAGGGGCGAAAGTGACCTCTGGAGCTTAGTCTCGGGAGGAGGTGGAGAAAGGCCTTTCTGGCAGGACACGGAGAGAGGAGCATCCAGTTTTAACTGTCCTAGCATTAAGGAGGCAGAGACATGAAGATCCTCTTTGTTCTAGGCTAGTCTCAGTTACATAATGAGACCCTGCTTGAAAACCAAAATAATTATGAGGAAAAGGGTTTTTTTTTCTTCATGATTTGAACTTCATGCTGTGAAGTTTTCCTTCACAGGAAGCAGAAAAAGTGGACCAGTAATTGTTTTAGCATATTGCCTCCACAGACTTCCAGCGATACACATTGTAGGTTAATGTTGATTGTTTGTACTTGCTTGTGTGCATTATGACAAGGTAAATTTGTTCATCAAATCAGCTTAAAATGTTACTATGTTTGCCTGTAGTATAACACACACACACACACACACACACACACACACACACACACACACACACACACAGAGCACATATGTGCTTGGGGCATGTAGAGGCCACAAGAGGGTGCTGGATTCCCTGGAATTAGAGTTATGGATGGATTTCAGCCTGCTTGTAGCTGCTGGGAATTGAACCTGCAAGAATGAGTGCTCTCAACCACTGAGCTATCTCTCTAGCACTGACTCATTCTTTTTATCTAACAGGAAGTTTATCAAAGATGTGAGATATGAGATGATGTGAGAGGGAACACAAGACATTGGGGTTCTAGTGGATATATTCAAATACTCAAATCCTGAAAATTCTTTTGATGGGTATATGCAAATTCCCTATACACTTTCAATGACTGCCATTTGTTTATCGACTGTCTGCTAAAACAACAGCTCTTAATCCTGAAGCAGTTGTTTTTCTTGTACAGAAGCTGTGTGTTTTCCCTTCTATAAGTCCGAAGCACTCAGTAGTAAAGTAGATAACTTACCTGGTAAAAAGGGAAAGATTGTGGTTCTTGGCTACCAGGTTTGGCCTCAACAGGCTCAGCAACTTCGGGTTTCACTTCAGTAGGCTCAACTGTAATAAGTTTTCCCGCAAGAGACTGGCTTGCCACAGGTTCAGCTGGAGGAGGTTGGGCTATAGCAGGCTCAACAACAGGAGGCTTGACTTCAATAGCCTGGCCTGAAACAGGCTCAACTGGCATAGATTGGGATAGAGCAGGCTCCCCTGAAACAGGTTTGTTTTCAGCAGGCTGGACTGCAGGGGATTCAGCTGATATAGCTGGGACTACAGCCACACCTGGGGGTGGAGCTGGTTCAGGTACCATGGGGTGGGCTGCAGCGGGCTCAACTACCCCAGACTGGGCAGGGACAGGTTCAGGCGCACCAAACTGGGCTGGGGCAGGTTCAGGTGGACCAAACTGTGCTTGAGCAGGCTCAGCTGCAGGAGATTTGGGTTCAGCGGGTGGTGGCGGTGGTCCAACTTTGACTGCAGTAGGCAGGCCTGAAATAGCTTTGTCTAGAGGGAACTCAGGTACCAGACCATCGCCTACAGCAGGTGCTGCTGGGCCTGCTGCAGGCTCAGCTGCAACGGGTGAAACAGAAATCTTCGGAGGTATGACAAAGGGATATGGCCTGGGAGGAGGCGGTGGCGGGGGAGGAAGAGACACAGTGGTTGGGGGACCACTGATTGAAGCATCCGAGGGAAAATTAGGGTTTTGGTACATATAGTGAACTTTAGAGGAAGTAAGAATCCAAGGGTATGGAGATAGCCCTCTGTCAAGCTCCGGATTTCCAGGAAATTTAGTGACGGCATTTCCTTGGTGAGTGTCAAGAGGAGGCAAAAGAAAAGGTGGCAAATTATCATTCCATAAACCGTATGGGATATTGAGAGATGGATTAACTGGGTAGCGATGTCCATAGTAATCCTAGACAGAAAGAAAGAAGTTCATTGTAGCTGATTGTTTCTACTCCTATTTCTGTTATATATAAGTAATATTTTTAAGAGAACACCTATTTAGTCTTTCTTAATAACTAATATGCATCCATAATAATAGAAATGAAAATAGTTTGTGAAAATTAAGTAAATCCAAGCGGTAGAAGAAGCAGTTTGCATATAGGCAAGTGAGTGTTGCCTTCTTCAGAATACACTGCCTAGGTTAGGATGGAAGTAGAAGAGGTATGCATGAGTGCATTTTAGAAGGCTGACATAGGATGAGAGAACTGGTTCTTCCAGGCTTCTCTACACCATGTTCTTTCTCCATGCCTGCTGCACTTGGCATCCTCCTAGTCTCTAAATTTGCCCACATGAGGCCCTCATTCCCCTGTTCCTCTTCCAGGTGTAGGACTGTTTGTGATCTGTGCCCTGGATTTATCCTGTTTTACCGAAACTTCAGTTCCTTCAAGATTTTGTTATCAGAGAAATGGGCAGAAAAATATGGAAAAGGAACTTGACTTTTTATATATAATTTCCAAGTACTATTTCTGTTCTAAATGAGTATTTTAATAACATTGATTATGAATTTTTATACAGTTTTCAAATTCTTTCTTGTGGTAAGACCTTCACATATTCCTATGGCTGTTCTAGATTTGTCTATCCCATTCAGGAAGACCAGGAATCTTGGTCACAGAACTATATGAGAACTCACAGAAAAGAGGAATGTTCTTTACTCATGCATAAATAATATCTTATATTATATCATAAATATTTTCATGAGCAGACCACTCATGGTTTACAAATCAGGATCTCAGAATTTTGGTATGTTTTATGGATATAGCTTGATTATAATTCAAAGAATTTTGATAAACTGCGCATAGCAATTTCATGCCCAGAGATGTTTTATTTAGATTCTGTCCAAGGCGTGTCCTAAAAAATAGACTCCCTGTGGATAGATTTGGTTCTCACATTTTTCAAAAGTCCTGCCTTCCTTCTCAACTATACTTTCTATAATGTCAACCTTTATAAGATTATTGTTCATTTGAACCCACTGAACCTAACAAGCAAGCATGATGATAAGCAGGATGCCAGTGCGGATAAAGTTTTATGATATATAAGCATGAGCATGAATACATATGCATAAATAAGTGGGCCATGAGAGGAAAAGAAATGATTGAAAATGATATCAAAGAAAAATAGTATGAGCTACATATTACTATATTTAATTATAGATAGATGTGAATACAATTTACCTCTTCACTGGGTGAGGGTGATTTCTGAAACAAAGAAGAGATTTGTTTTAAACATGATGCCATTGAAAGAGTAACATACTTCAAAATCCTGCTTACAATTGGAGGGGTTGTGAGTAGTGAAGTTTTTGGAATTTTGTTTTTTAAGAGCTATGGATGGTTGTTCTATTTTTAATTTTCCTATAACTATGTTTATTATTATTATTATTATTATTATTATTATTATTATTATTATTATTTTGAGACAGTATCTTTTTTATGGCCTTGGGCCTGGTAATTGGTATATACCCAAGCTGATCTCAAAGTATGACAATCCTCCTGGTTTGGTCTCTTGTGTTCTGAGATCATAGCCGTGTACCACAATGCCTGACTTTCAGTAAACATTCTTTACATGTGGTATAATGCATGACAGTGTTAGTGAGGGAAGAACATGAGAATCAATGAGACAATGGCTTGGAGGTGGGTTGGGATGGGATGAGGATCCACTACTACTTTTCTGCTAAATGGACATAGTGATAAAATGACTTTTAACGACATACTGCTATACCCATAGATCCGCACATTGCTCAGTCATCACCAGAGAAGCTTCTTTTGGCAGTAGATGGCAATTAACACGGCGCCCCCAACTGGACAACTTATAGACAGTGAGAAACCTCAGAGCACTTAGCCTTAAAATAAATGTCTTTATCAGACTCCTCGATTCAAGGCTCAGGGATCGTTAAAGGTGAGGAGGCAGAAAGATGGTAAGAGCCAGAGGTGGTGAATGGCTCCAAGAAAACAGCATCTTTGAGATACAAGATTGATCTGCATATGAACTCACAGAGACCGTGACAGCGTGCAGAAAACCTTCATAAATTCAAACCAGACAGTCCCAACGCAGAGAAAAGGAAGTGGGTACGGAGTCCCACCCCTAACCAAGAAGCTATTTGCAATTGATACCTGCTGCTAGCGGGAAAAGTTGGCGTTTTATGATGAGGTGACACTCCAGGGCAGGCCTCATGCTCAGGAGTAGTGTATCAACACCTAACAGACATGTTTTTTTGTGTGTTCTTTTCTTTTGTTATTGCTTGGTGTTTTTTGTCTTCATGTTTTTTTCTTGTTTTGTTTTCTTGTCTTTTTGGTTTTTGAGGGGGGTTTGAGAGAGAGAACGAATATGAAGTTGGGTGGGTAGGGAGGTGGGGAGAATCTGGGAGGACTTGGGAGAGGAGAAAGAGTGTGATCAATAGATAATATTGTATGAAAACGTCAAAAGTAACAAAACTCTTATATAAATAAATAAAATATCAAAAGTGATATAATATTCAGGGCTGGGGAGATGGCTCAATCTGCAAATTGCCATTTATTTCTAACACAAAAATGCCACACAATAGAGTTGGGGCAAAGGGGAGTAAATATGACTAAAATATTGTACGAAACTTGAAACTGTAAGAGAACTAATAAAAAATAAAAATTATATATGTGGAATTATTTTTCATAAAATCCAGACACAGAGGTATGCACCTCTGATCTCAGTTCGGGATGTGGGCAGGATGGGACATGAAGGTAGGAGGATATCCACAGTTGTTGGCCAGTCAGCCTTGCCTAATCACTGAATGAGTAAGAGAAGAACATTGACTCGAAATATAAGATAGAGAACAACTGAGTAAGACACCAACTTCAACTTCTGTTCTCCACACATGTGTACACACACACAATCATACACATGCACAGCCCTCTATGAACACATGAATATAAGCCCTTATACCCAGAAAATCATGGATGTTCAATACTCTATCTAACCAGTTCCAGCGTTTCTATTCTGCCACTTACATTTCATATTCACAATCAAGTACGATAGCTAAAACTTTTTATTCATTTTTATATCTAGTTCATTGTTTATAACAGATGGCCACATTATATCCTCATTTGTGCTTATTACAAATCCTTAGCTATGAAATGTGGCTTTCAGTATAGCTTCTCAGTAAATGTACATGTTTTTCAGGGAAATAAAGTATTCTAAGATTTTGCATGAATAGTATTATTCCTTTATATGTATGCACACATACATGCAGACACACACACACACACACACACACACACACACACACACACACACACAGTGTTTTCTTTGTGGTACGATGGTTGTAGGCATTGGGTTCCTAGCTATTAAAAAATGCAGCCAGATTTCTTTTTCAGATGCCTGAAATATTATACCTGCAGTCATCCAAATTTTCCATTTAAAATTTAATATTGCTTCTAGAGTTACTAATCTTAAAACCTTTCAGTAGATCATTTTTCCATATTCCCTAAAACATCATTGAGCATCATTGAAAAACATCATTGAACGAGCACTGAGGCAAAAGTCAATTACTTTTTATTGCAGGTTAATGCACCACAGAATCTAATGATTGTTAACTTAAAAATAGCATATAATACTCCTTCAGTTTTGAACTGATTTTCTATAAGAGTAATTGTTGTTATTCAAAAACATTTACATTCTTTTGGTTTTTCTTTACTACACTTCCTATCAATATGTAACACACTTATGGGTAAGAACACTTGTAACTTTATGATCACACACTTGTCATCAGAATCCAAGGCAAATGTTATAAAGAATTGAAGAAAATGAAATATTGGTAATATACTTGTCTCCTACATGGAACAATTCATGGCTATTTACTGTACAGAAAACACACAAGTCTTTGGGCTATGTGCACATACTATTTTTAGCTTCCAAGATCTAGATGAAATTCATTCAGGCATGATGGTAGATACCTATAATCCCTACACATGGGAAGTAAAAACAAAAGAATCAAAATTAAACATAATGGTCAGAACATAGAGAGATCCTGGGCTACATGAGACCTTTTCTCAACCTCTCTTCTTTCAAAGGAAAAACAACCTGTATACAAACAAAATATATATTTGAGCATGTAGTTGCTCCACATCTCATGTTTTCTGTTCAAATACCTCATGTCAACATTATCTCATCGGTTACATTACTTAAATACAAATTAAATATTAGAGAGTCGTGAAGTTAAATCAGGACATAATAAACTTGTACTACACCATAAGAGGAGTGCATTTTATGCCTCTGATCATCATAAATGAAGGCTTGCTGGTAAATATGTCTATCACAAGTATACTTATATACTATAAATTTTGTTGCCTAATGTGAAGAAATTAATAAAACAAATATTTTCATAGCAATCAATGTCAATTGTGTTGCCAAGAAAAAGTCTTTAAATGCAAATATATCTTAAGGCTAAAACAGATAGATTCTTATAGAAATTGAAAGTTTTTACCTTATGAATGAAGGGATAACGCCGCTAAAAAAAAGAGAGAAGTATTTTAATGTGATAATTTAATTAAGAACATCTGCATTCAAACTTTCCTTTACTGGAGAATTTGCATAACCTTATGACAATTTTTCTTAATATGAGTCACTGGTCTGAATTGAGAAGCTTTGCCATCATAATCATTATGATATTTGGGATAGCCAAGTGTTATATAGAATTTAGCTTGCAACATTGTATATTCAGGGAAATCTTTGCCATATGAAAGGTCATTTGGCTGTTATGTATACGTGTTGTTTTTATTTGTCTCTTTATGCATCCAGGTGTTACTGTGCATTGTGTGTGTGTATGTGTGTGTGGGAGGGGGCAGGTATATTTCCACTTTTTGTAGATCTATACATTTTTTTTTAATGAAGCTTCATTATGTCTTATGAATTCCCCACAGGTAAGGTACTGTGCAGAATAAAAACTAGTGTAGGAAACTCAACATTATTTTAAGAATTAGAAATTAACTTAGACACATTTAAAGGACATACTAATATTGTGAAATTTTAACACATTCATTTACTAGTATTAAAATTGCTTTCAGGCCAGGTATTGAGAACTCACACCCTTAGTTCCAGCATTCAGAAGGCAAAGGCAAGAAAATCCCTGAGTTTGAGGCCAGCTTGGTCTCCATAGGGAGTTGCAGTCAACTCAGGACTGCATAGTGGGATTCTGTGTGAAAAAAAATATTAACTAAAGCCTCATCAACTCAGACTGCAACCATGTTTATTTACTTCTGCCTCACTGAGTATCCCTTGATTCACTATTTCATATCCTGCAGCTATCTCAGCAGCAGGATTTCACTGATGGAGAAACCCTGCTGAAGTTATCTATATAGGATCCCATGTCTATAAAGCTTCTCCTCTCTGCTTCCTGTTTCCGAGCTAACTTCTTCTCCAAGCTGCCGATCTGTTTCATGGTTGAGAACAATATTGCTTTGATTTCGGAGATTTCCTTGCTAAATTTTGACAAAGCCAAATTTATGACCACAGCGTGTTTCCCTGCTGACTTGTACAAGTGCGGTACTTACTTCACTCAGCGTGACTTCTTGCCAAACCCTAGTTTATATTTAGAACCAATGCTACAGATCCTGAGAGTTCGGTTACTTACCCTCTTTGCAAAAGCGACGCAAATGACGCAGGCCCAAAGAAGTAACTTCATTTTGATAGACCCTGTGAACATGAATAGTAGAATTTGTTTTACAGAAAGTACACTGTATCTTTTAAATTAATTCGGAGAGAAACAGGTGTCAAGTGGGTTTACTAGTGTGACAAGAAAGTCACTCAACAGAAAGCTTGCTCTGCTATTAACTACTGACAGCATGGCTTAATTGGGATGGCACTAGAGCTCAATCACTTGTTTTTCTCTTTTCCAGAAATTAGTCAGTTTCTAACTACATTCTCCTCAGGGACATCTTGTGCAATTAATCTCTTTTGGAGAACCTATCAGGAAATGGAATTGTTTAAGTAGTCCCATTGTGGATGCCTTATTAAGACTCAATGGGAGACTTCTATCATCTACCTGAAAAAATAATTCTCTCTCTCTCTCTCTCTCTCTCTCTCTCTATATATATATATATATATATATATATATATATGTATGTATGTATGTATGTATTACATACGTACATATGTATGCATGCACGCGCGCACACACACACACACACACACGTCTTGGCTTTGTTTTTATGGGAGAAGGGGCACAACAACACATCTCTAGTTGCTTTATTGTTAAAATTAATAGCTTTCCCTTCAAAAACATAAAACATCTCCATTCTTACAAAATATCTCCATACAGAGACAATACTGCAACATTATCCTGAGTTCTCAAATGTGAAAAATAGAAGTATCCAACCTGATGTGTTTTATCAAGAACATAATATTAAATCCTTGATATATTTGAAATGAATATTTAAATGACCACTATATCTGACATGTTAAAACTATAATTTTTATAATTATTTCCATAATTTTATTTATTTTCTATAATCTATAATTTTGTGATATATATGCACTAATTTTATGCTATGTACAATCTAATAATATGAGAAAATTCCAAGTTTGTTAGATAAGGCCTTGTATGGTTGCTGCTAAATCCTTAAGAAAGAATAATTTGTAATACTATGTTGACAGAAACAGGTGTGGGAGAATTACACAGTGTCCATGCCTTGCTTTTTCTAACTCTTGCTCAGCTGCTTAAATCTTCAGGTCATTTTGGGCCACATGTTGCACAACTTTTCTTGTGATTTTTGGGTGGTATACCAGGTTTTTATTTTGACATAAAAAATAATAGATATAATGCTGCCTACAAATTGTAATGTATGGTAAGCTATTGTGTCATTCTGTTTACACAGGAGTAGTATTAGGGAATTCTGGGAGAATCCCCAGCGGCATTTCTTGAGTTAGTGGTTTCATTGTTTTAATGTCTTAGAAACATATTATATATATATATATGTATATGTATATACATATATATATATAATTTGCTCTTGATTTTCAATGGCAATTTCAAAATTCACTGTGCCCCCCCATTCAGAGTTTTATAGAGTAGGTGGGACCTCATTTTGAGATGATTCCCCTACATTTCTGAATGTATCTTATTTTTTCCCACCCTATTTTCATCCCTTCCCAGAATAATCAAGCCTACCTTTGTTAACCACTAAAATCCCTGTGATACTGTAACCAAACAGAAAAAGAGGTGTTAGGTAATTAAGGGGATCTCCCTAAAATTATACAATTATGTCAAAATTTCCTCAAGTTGCATCTTAACATATCCGTATTTTATCTTGCAGTTGTAGTATAAATTTGTATGTAATTAGGATGACTTAGTGATTGGCTATATAAATTTAGGTTACACGGCGATCACTCTAAAATCACTGCGTTTATCTCTAACTGAATTTCTGAACTAAGATTATATTGGCAGATGCCACATTTTCAGAAGCCTATTTTATGGCTGAGGCACTTTGGGAAATCTATCATCCTGAGTCTATACAGTGTCCCCAAGCTAGAAGTATATCCAGTGCAAGGTCTCAATAAGAGAATATTTAATGGAACTCAAATAAATGATAAATTCTTAATAAAGACCAACTGAGCACTTGTTCTTCATTAAAGATAGCCCAAAATATTTATTCCTGTCAGAATAACTAATTAACAATAGATAATTAACCATATAGAATTAAAATGATGGGATCCACTGACAATTGAAGTAATTTAAGGTTTATTAAATTAAAAAAAAAAACTTTCTGGCTGTATTTTGTCTCATGGCCTTTCAATATCCATACTTAGGACTTGTGTTTTAGTTCTTTAGACTATCCCCAAAACAAGATAAATGTATCTTGTTCAAATAATAAAGATTTGGAGCTATAGTCCTGTTTATTTTCTAAGTGATTGCTAAACACTGATTTTACTTAATCGTGTTGTTCAGTTAGTCACAAGACTATGAAAATTCCAAACAGATAAAAACTATCTTCAGGAATTTACACTAATGTCTAAGTACAGCCTGGACCCAGAGTGTGGTCTGGAAAGAATGTGAAAACATCAAGTGTTAATAGTTTGGAACTCTCAAATCCAGCACTTAACATAACTTTAATGTGTTGAAGATTTTGATGGAAAAGGCAGAAAAAATGAAAGTTTACAGAGAAAATTTCAGCAGGAATCAAAGATTCAGTAATGGAGAAATGGAATGTTTTAAAATAGTTGATGCAACACATCCCAGGACAACATCAGAAAACCTAATTAATTACCAACATGAAACTCAACCTAAACAATGAAATGTCTTATCACATTAGTAGTCACAGGAAAATCAAAGAGGAAACAAGACAGAATAGTTAGTTAAAAAAAAAAAACAAAAAACAAAACAAAAAAAAAAAAAACAATGGCCACGAGTCTTCCAAAATTAAATGACAGACACTGAAAGTAATAATGTAGTAATGCACAGTATAGAGAACTAGAGAACTGCAAACACACACACACACACACACACACACACACACACGAGAGAGAGAGAGAGAGAGAGAGAGAGAGAGAGAGAGAGAGAGAGAGAGAACAAAGATTTAATCATTAGCAGCTGAATAGAATTCATGTAAACAAGAAGAAAAGAGAAATGAAAGAAACCAGGGCAAGGACCAAAGAAGAATATTGCTAAAATATAATTATAATTCTAAAAGAGTCAGGTATTAATGCTGAAACCTGGAACTTTTAGGTGAAATCCACAGCTTGTGAAGCCCACTACTCCCTCTCTCTGGGAGTTAGAAGCTGTCCCTGCTGTGACTTGACAGCTCCCAGTCTAGGTACCTTCCTCCTCCATGCTTCTTGTCATGTATGCTAAGCCAAATTTAATCAAGATGGAGGCTTCAGGTTCCTTTGTCCTATTGATTGCTTTGAGATTTCCCAGGGGAATTTGCTGGGTTGGTTGCTATGAAGGCTGAAGGCTGAAGGCTGAAGAGACCCCTTTATGTTCTCAGTCCCTGTATGGAGGCTTTTTAAAATTTTTTTTTTGTCTCCCTCCCTCCCTTAGTCTGGCTCTTTTTTATTAAATATTTTAAATTTCATTTTACATTCCAATCAAAGTTCTCCCTCCCACACACCACTCCTTCTGCCTCCCCCCCACCAGCCCACCCCCAGACCCTGAGTTAAGGTTGAGCATGGCATCCCACCATAGGGAAGGGGCTTGGACAAGCTAGCTCATGCACCAAGGATGAATCCTGGGTCTAGTATTGGGCCCCATCCAGATAGCCCAGGCTATCTCTGACATACAGAGAGCCTAGTTTGGTCCCAGGGAGGCTCCACAGCTGTTGGTCCAGAGTCCTTAGTCAAACTCTTTTATTTTAGCTTTTTAGGGCATGTGCAATTGTGTCTTCTTTTTAATATTCTTTTTCTTTTACAGTACTGAGAATTGATCATAAGGCCTCATACATACCATGGAGCTATATTCTCAGCCCAGAAGTCTGTATTTGATTTTTACATTTATTATTTTTTCTTATTTTACATATTAGTCTAACTCTTAATGAAGCCCCCCTCTGGACTGTAAAGGGAAGCTTCTCCCTTGCTCAGGTCTTATTTCTCAGCTTTTATTTTCTAGCTCTTTACATTCTTTCTGCCCCCTCTTCTGCAATGTCCCTTGAGCTTCACTGCTGGTGGTTGTTTATGGTTGGATAGTCATGTGTCACTCATTCTCTGCACCTTGTTCAGCCATAAATTGTTGTGGACGCCTTTGTTCTTGGGGAAAGGGGAATTTCTTTGATTAAGACCTACAGTGGCAATTGTTTATGACTATATATATATATATATATATATATATACATATATATATACATATATATATATATAATATGTATATATAAAAGGTGGTTGGACACTATGTCAATTTAAATAAACAAGAGAATAAAGCCCTACATTCATGCCTGACTGAATTTATGTTCTCCCTCTCTTGAGGGGTGGGTCTCTGCATATCAGTAGTGGCACCAAAGATCAAGAGGGTACACAAGATACACAGTCCATCAATGGCCTTTCTCCACAGCAGCCTGAATAGAATTTTCTGGGACCATGTAAACTACCCTGGAGGCAAGAAGCTTCCTGCAAAAATTTCCAGCTCACTTCCTCTGTCTTATGCTTCTGAGGTGTGAGGTATCAACAAAAAGGTCTTATCACTAGTTCTGGGGTAACCTACAGTGTTTTAGCAGTCCCTCTGAACACCATCATGTTTTAAATAATTTTCAGTTCAAAAAGGCTGACTGATGGTAAATAAGTTCTTTTGGGGGGGTCTTTTTTATTTTTGGTCTTAATTCTAAAAATAACCTTTAGTTAGTAATTCTCCCTGTCATTTCAGGCAGGTCATACTATGCATCTTTTAGTATGTTAGATTTATTTTTATTTTAGATTACCATGCCATCCTGATTTATTGACTTTTTTCTATTTGCAATCAGTAATAATCACTGTTAATGGTTAAACACTCTGTTTTAACTCTTACTCATAGACCCACTACTATACATAAAAATTCCATCACCCTAAAACATCCCTTGAGTGGGTCCTTGATACTCAGCTCCTTTCCTTTCCCATAATATTTAGCAACCACTCAATCATTTCTAAATATCACAATTTTTGTCCTTTCCCTTTCATATTTTGTCATATTCTTTTTGTTTCCTTCTTCCAACTTTCCTTTACATCCTCTTTTCTTGTCTCTCCCTCTATCTTTTCCTTTATCTATTTAATGATTACCCAGCTATAGGTCCTGGAAATTTATATGAGTAATATAATAATGTATATATCAGGAATCTAGGAAAAAAAATCATGTGAAGGTCCTTGACATTCACTCCTCCAAAGCACTACTTATCAATAAAGATGTTGAAAAGCTATATTTAAACTTAGTTTCTATTATTTCAAAACAGGATGTTAAAAATCGTGTTATACCCAGACTATTGCCATGAGATTCAACAATGTAAAAGAATGTGTAAGCAGAGGCATTCAGTCCTTTCATTAGTCATGACCTCATCCTCCACAAACACTGGATCTTAGAAGATTGATGGGTCAGAACATATCCTATTATTTTGTAGTCATAGAAATGTCATCCCTTGTAATGCACAATGCTAAATTTTGAAAGTGTCAGAAGATTTAATTTACAAGGTAAATGTCATGAAAAGGTATCCCATCTTATGAAGAGAAGCACATGGCTGAGCTTTTGTAATGTGCTTATTCTTTTAGTGTTTCCTAATTCCCCAGTGGTGTCACCAAATGAAGCAAAATCAAGTAGGGAATAATCATTTCAACCCAACTATGTCATGGAGGTCATCTCTAATCTGGTCTCAGAAAATTCTCAAAGCTCACTTACAATGGCAAAAGGGACATAACTGATTGTTTTGTTACAGTTTGGCCTCTTATAGCAAAATATTGGTTCCAAAATATATGAAATAAGGTCAATTCTACATAATGACTTAAGTAATGGAGACTTGAGAGGATTTATGCTTATTCCTTAATTTTTACATTACAATTATATAATTTTCTGTGAAAGCAGCAAATGCAGGAAGATATTCAGGACTGTGACTATATTTAGGAGAACTGGCAGCACATTTGACATGAATTTATAGAATTGGAAACTGCTTTTTAATTAATATATATATATATCATGAAAAGTTAGAAAATATATATCTGAAATGAAAGGACTAGAAAATACCAATCTTGTATAAATAATAGGAATCCACAAAAAATACCTTGGAGAAATAGTCAAAGGAAAACCTAAGAAAATGAGGATGCTCTCTCAGCCTAGACACATGGGGAAGGGCCTAGGCTCTGCTCCAAATGATATAACAGACTTTGAAGATCCCTCATGGACGGCCTCACCCTCCCTGGGGAGCAGAAAGGGGAGGGGATGGGGGTTAGAAGGGGGACAAGGGAGGAGGAGAAGATGAGGGTACTAGGATTGACATGTAAAACAAGCTTGTTGCAAATTTAAATAAAAATACAATTAAAAAAGAATTATTAAAAAGTGTGTCATGGCAAAAACCAGGTGTAGTGGTGCTCCTGCAAGAAACATTTCATTTCTGATCTAAATTTATCATCATTCAGCTACAATATCAGTAATTATATTAGTAACAAAATAGTAATTTTAATAATATTAATGTTAGTTCAAAGAATATATAAGATACCTTAAAAAGTAATGCCTGGCCAACTCTAGGTAATAAAATCATTGTTACTTCTGATACAACACTCATTCAAGAGGATTGAAGCTGGGGGAATAAGAAAATTCTCCACTACCTATTAAGTGGAGGACGATCACATGCCCTTAGAAAATTGAAGAGTCAAAGTTATTTTCCGATTTAAATCAAGTTACCAGCATATTACACCAAGTTTAAAATAATGTTATCAATGTGAATTGTGTTTTTATACCATGGATTCAGTGTTGCCAAATAGAAAGTGAAGTAGTTTTGAAAGTTCAGGTTGTTCTAGGAAGACTGCTAACTTTAATTCTGACAAGGAAAGAATCTGAGACATCCTTAACAACCATCAAAGTTTAGAACATGAACTTACTTTGAGACTCAGCTGCTTAGAAGGAACAGAAGTAAACATTCATTTCAGAGTCTTAAGTGGCCAGATATTGTCCAGGAGGAGTTGCTCCAGTCTAGAAAGGCAGAAGAATTGTATCAACTATGAGAGTAATATTTTCAGCTATCAAGGATGAAGTCTGGGAGACGTGAGGCCACCAGAGAATGTAGCAGTCAGAATGTAACATCATCAGATTGCTAAGGAATGGAAGGTTCTAAGAGAACAAAGAAGAGTTCTCATAGCTTCTAGCTGCTCTACCTTTTCAAAAAACAAGTCAAAGGCACCCTTTTCAGAAAAACTGTTGAACCTTTAGACTGTATAGGAAAAGAGTTTAGGCTAAGAGCACGATAGACTGAACTATGCTATGGGAGTAAAGGACAGGCAGTTCAATGGTGTCCAAGATACAGACTTTAACCCTTGTCTTGCATCAAAGACATCCTTCAGTGTTGCCTGTAAAACCCATTTAAATCCCCTTATAACTGTAAATGTAAAACAGATTTCCAAACTGAAGTAAACCCCACCCTTCTCTGCTCCTTCATCTACTTCTCAATTCTTTTCCCATCCCTCAGCCTTCTCTGGAAGTCGTGATCCACTTGGTTGCCCCCTGCAGCTCACACAGGCACTGGCTGTATACATTTGCAATTCTGTCATTTGAGAACACCACTAATTCAGGGATTATATTCTAGCTGAAGTGACCAAGGTAAAACCAGCTTGTCCTGACTCTGTTTCATGATTGCTTACACAGTTCTCAGCCCTCTATACCCTGAGAAGTCACATCTGCCTTGGCACTTGAGATTTTCAAGACCCTGACTGTGGTCCAGATGTGTTAATCAAAACAATTAAATTTAAGAAAGTGCAAATAAAACATGATTATCATGTTATGTCTGAAATAACTACTTTGTTATGCCAAGAATAAATGTTGGAAGGTTACTCTACTCTGAACTTCATTTAACATTTATTTAATTGTGTTCTGACCTTTAAAAATGCTATTGTTCCCGAGCTTTGGTTCCAAGAGATCCTGAGGTATTAGCCCACTCTTCATCACTAGCCAAAGGTAAAGGTCTTCTAAACTCTTAATTAGCTTAATCCACATTAATGGCTTGTACCTTTCTCCCATAGATTATTTCACTATCAGGATTATGTTCTCAGTGTCTAATTTCTTTGCTGTTACTGTGGAATTGGAGGGAACATGAAGAGCTTTGTGAGGCTTTGGGATTAATGCTATGTCAAACTGTAAGCAGAAAGAGGCAGAGATGTTTGGTAAAATAATGGTTTCATATGGGAACAGTAGTGAAAACATATTTAATCATCATTAACCCTGCTGTGATGAAACCCAAATGTTGACCCAACATATTCAACATAAACTAACAAACTAACAAGAATAGAAACCATCCAGGAACTGCTTCACAGTGTTCCCTTGCTCAGCATTCTGTCTTATCTATACATCTGTCCCAATACACTGGTACTGAGAAGTAATCGTAATAGAAAAGAAAGTGGAGATGTACATTTTCCACTCAAACCTGCTTAAAAACAAGAAAAAGAAAGACTGGAAAAAGAAAAAAAGACAGTGGTGGATTTATCTTCCACAAGATATTTATCTGTATAGGATACAGATTAAACTCATCCATCTTAGTTTTGCATGATTTTAGTATTTATAATTAACATTCATATTTGCCTGTGTTTCAGATGATGCCTAATGCAGTAAGATTTTAAGAATTATTTGTGTTTATGCTTGGTGGAAAGTACAGAGAGGCCTTTTTTTTTTATAACTTAAAGCAAATTAATGATTCAGAGTTAATATTTATCTTCTTCAGGCTACCATGTCTTTTGAGAAAATTCTGAAGCAGCATTTTAATTATTTCATACTTTCTTAGGCATTTAAAATATTACCAATAGTATTTAATCAACTTTCATTGAAGTTGAATATACATTACTTAAAATATTAGGCACATTCATTACAGAAAAATCTAACTCAAATTACCATTTAAGTTTTAGGCGTAGTTATCAAAATAAAATTCAAGAATCTTAAACATATCTTTTTAAAATAGAAAGCTACATTATTGCTATATTTGTGAAAAGAAATTAACAGAATTTATGTACATCCCCATGGAAATATTTGCAGTAGTCTAGTTGTTTTGTTTTGCATCTCCTATACAAATGTCAGGTATAAAATGTTTATCAAAGTAAACTATCTTTTTAAATTCTATATGTATCATGTAAAGACTGCTATAAATCACCCTAGGTCAACTGTTTACATCCAAGCCTTAGATAGAAATGCCATGCATGCTGTTAATATTAAATTGCCAGTTTTCTGGCTTCAGTAACCTGTTATCACTATGTTAGAAACTGTGTTTCCTTTGTGGAGGTTTCGTTTTGTTTTGTTTTTGTTTGTATGTTTTTCTTATCAAGTGAAAGATAATTGCCAACCAGAGTTTATTTAAGCTACATATAGGATTTTAGATTCTTTAAATCTAAAATGGGAAAACCTGTTTTCTATTTTGACCACAGAAGAATTACTTCAGGAATCAATTAAAGTGCTGGAGGTAATCATTTAAGTTAAAAACCTGTGTAAGTGTAATTTTCAACAAAGTTAATTGGCTTTATTATACAAGTTATAGACTATTCTTCTGTTTTAGTGAAATGTCATTTCCTTTCAATTTCTTTACTTGAAATAATGGTGAAATTTGCTTTCTTTACCTTATTTTTGCTATAATTGTAAGTAAGCTTCATATTGAAAATAAGCGTAGCACACTCACCAGGCTGGGGGGTGTGGGTAACAGCTCCATAGCTTCATAGTCTTCTGAAATTGATGAAGCAGCTTTACAAACCGAGATCAGGTGATCTCACTGCATCTTTTCACTTTGCTCTGAGAAACACACGTGTGGTTATCCCAATATCTCACGCATCAGAAAAGACCTAGACAACCGAAGGAATATAAGTCTCATGTGGCTATCTTCTTAATGGTACCATGTGGACCTAGAAGGAGGGCTGTTTATTTAAACAAAAGTAGCTCAGAGGGCACATTCATGGATGAACTGGGGAGTTTAGAGAGCTTATGATCAATTCAGACTCAAGGGCCAAGATGCTAAAGAGAAGAAAACAAAAACAAACAAACAAAAGTGAAAGTGAAACAGACACAAGAGCAGTAAGATGTCGTTAATTTATTGAGATAAGAGACTTAGAGCAATGTATTCCTATGTGTGGTAGGAAAACCCTCATTAAGCTACTTTGTCTCTGGCTGTTAGCTGTCTGGCAAGAGTAAATGAGTTAACATAGAGAAAATGTGCTGCACAGAGCATTTTACAAAATTTATGTAATTTTACGAAATTTCGTAAATTTACAATTTATGAAAAAGAGATTCTCCTCATGTTTTGTTTGGAATCATCACTGTGAACCCAGCCATGGTTTATTGTAGGAAATACTGCTCTCAATAAACCCAGTGACATTTTCCTCTAGGATGAGTTCCAATTAACAAAATGCCCTCATCTATTTATTTGTTTGTTTGTTTTTGTGTTTGTGAGTCCTATATGTGCTATGGAAGTCAGAAGACAGCTTGTGGGAACTGCCTTTCTTTTCTATCATTAGCTTTCTAGGGGTTTGACTGTAAGGCTAGGTGATGAGAGCCTTTACCTGATGAACATCTTTTTAGCCCTTCAATTGTTATAAAGTGAGACATCAATGTGATGTTGAGAATTGCTACAGAATGCTTGCAGCTAGGTATTGTTTGGAACAGATTCCATATCCAGAGAGTCAGATCTCTAGCAGCTTTTTACAAGATATGAAAATGACTTTCATAGTCATCATGTCCACTCTCACCTGAGTGTGGGGAGTGGAGTTGGAGTGGTCTCAGAGAGAACTGGAACAGGAGGACTGACTTCAGTTTCACTCTGGCTTGAGGTACCGAGTAAGTTCCAAGACAGCTTTGTCTCTTTCTCAGAAACAAAACAAAACAAAATACCCCTCAAAATTCACTATCAACAAAAATCTCATTTTTCCTAAAGTTTTATTTTTTTTTGATCACTAGGAGTGTCTAGGAGTGAAAGTGTGTTAAAATGAATGTTTGGAAAGTTTACCACATAGTCTTGGATGTTCTTTTCTTCCTCAATCATCACAGTTTTCTGTTAAGAATAAAAATAGTTTGACATATTTTGATGATCCTTCTTGGAAGACCTCACCTTCCCTGGGTAATGGATGGGGAAAGGAATGGGGAAGTCGGGAGCGGGGGTTTGATGGGAGGATAGGAGGGGTTGATAGGTAAAATAGGAAAAAAATAATTAAAAAAGAATAAAAATAGTAGTTTGAAATGCAAAATAAAATGTTATGTAGCGGCATTTAGTTAATTGAATAAAAAATAACTTGACCTCAGTGAGAACCTCAGGAGTAGAGGTGGAGATCTGCTTCATTTGGATAACCTACTGACAATTTTGGCTATATATCTGCTGGATGAGTTAGGGCTAATTATTTGCACAATTCAAGGCCATACCCCTACTTCCAAAAAATCACATTTTACATGAATGTATGGCTTTAAATGTTATCAGACTATGTTTTCTTAGCAAAATAGTTAACTGAAAATATGTATTACTTCTAAGTTTAATTTATCTCTCTTGCTTTTATCATTTTAACATTTCAAGCCATGTGGGAAGGTAGAGGAAGATAGGTTGAAGAGGAGAGAGTGAAATTACTGGGTTTCCTGGGATGTCTGGCAGAGCCCTCATGCCTTTTCTTGGAAGATCTCTTTTTTATTGGAAGCTGAGTTCAGGATGAGCAATACTCAGAGGAAGTATACTTTCCAGGCACTGAGGAGGAAGACTGTAGGTTGTGCCTCAAGCGACAGGCTCATATCTAGTTATGCCTTTTCCCAAGACATCCTCCACCCCTAAATTGTGCTGACCTATTTGGCTCATTTTGCAGTTGCAGGTATTTCTTTTATGTGTGATTTTCATCATCTTTGACTTAGACCAGTATTATACAGACAGGAGATAAAGCCCTGTATGAACTGTAGTGAAGTGGATTGAAAATCCTTCTCTGGTTTTGGTTCATTTTAAAAGCTTATAGCTGAATGGCATAAACATCCAGCTATACATTATTTGAGAACACAGGGAGGATGGATGTCCTATGACAGCAATTCATTTCTGAGTATGTGTCTATTTCTTTCAAGAGTTTTAATTATTTCTACTAGATATCATGAGGGATGGAGAGAGGTTAATAGTGGTAGAACACTTGCCTAACAAACACACACAAACAGGCAGACAGACACAGACATAGACACAAATGCTATGTTGGATATTTTGTTAAAAGTAATACCTCAGTTTTTTAGAACAGTCATCCAATAGCAAGAAAAAAGCAGCATTTATTCATAAAGTGGCCAGTTATTTGATATTTATAGGCATTGTTTGTCTTAGAATCTCTATCTGAGAGACCATTGGTTTCTTTGGGTCTTCGTTCTTCTGTACAGAAACTCCTACCCTGATCTTAACACTGCAGTGTACTTTGTGATAGAACCAGCTTTGTGACCACGGATAACAAATGAGCACTCACAGATCCAGGGGGGACAACTGTGGGTAAGAGCATAATGGTACCTCATTTTCTTCACATTTGCCATGGCCTTTTATATTGTTATTAGAAATGTGGTTATCAGGTGCCTCATTTGCCTGCCCCTCAACAGTTCGACTTCTGAGTGATGGTGTCAGAGGTGGGAGCTGCCAGGCTCGGTCTCAGTCCACCTCCTAGGATGTGTTTTGCGATGGTTTGCTTACACCTTTCAATTGGAAGCTGTTGTGACAAGCAGCCAGCTAGCTCACTGCACTTCACCCTGTGTGTATGGAGCTAGATCTGAGCACAAGTTAGAAGAGCTAGACGGTACCCAGCTGTCCTTTCCGCACAGGTGACACCAATGCTGTGTGAGACACTCAGTGGAGGTGAGTGGTGGCCTGGGTCTCGTGCCTGGGCAGCATTTTCATAACACTTTCTTAATTTATGGAGATTGCATTAGTTTTGAATGGAAGAGTCTCATTTAAACCCTTTGTATGAATTTCCATCTTGTTTGTTTGGAACTTTGACACAGCAGTTTCTTACAGAGACCTTGCGGCAGTGGACTCTTGTAGCACAGGACCTCCGGAGCAGAATATGGAAGTGTCTTCTTACAGTTCCCAATATGCACATACTCTCTGGTTCCTAAATGAAATGGCTGAATTTTTAGTATGTTTCTCGCTTGTCTTTTGAGTTGTGATTTTGCTATAGAGTACAGACCAGCCTCACTCTCGACCTTCCTGCTTCAGCTTTGAGACATGCCAGGCTTTTCTTTAAAGCTGTCTTGACTTGTGTTGACATCTTAAGTGACCTGTGAGTTCTTTTGTGGAAGGCTGATTTTTATGAAGTAGCTGAGGTTAATATTTTCGCTATTTAGTAAAGTACCTACCACTACAATGCACCATATAGTTTTATATAATTGTCTGTGTCATAAATAGAATTGTTAATACATCTTTAATTTGTGCAATATTGTATGTAGCGATTGAGTATCAATTAAAAAACACCTCTTTGTTAAAAAAGCATAATATTTGCTAAATATACATGTTTAAAAATGAATAATAAATCAATGAATGAATTCATAGGGCTAGTTTAGGTAGTAAATAAAGTAATCCATTTTAATAAATTAAATATTTACATGTTTATGCTGAGTATAAAAACATATAACTAAATTATAGATCTGAGTGAAATGGGCACAACATTAATAACTTTAAAATAGAATGATTTCAGGAAAAATGTTGAACAAATCTTAGCTTAAATTGAAAATAGGTAAGAAAACAGCATCAGTAACTTTACAGACTTGAAAGAAAGAAATTTAATTCAGGGAATCATCTACTCAGAGAAGACCTGGATCAATCATCTTATCAACAACTGTACTTAAACTCATAAACTCTCACCCTCTTTAGAGAAGCTTATTTTTCCAATGGACTCACAATTTGTCAAAGTGCAGAGAGCAAGTGACTGTAGGGTATTCAGCCCTAAATAAAACATCTATATTATCCTCACCCCCAAACAGCTCAGGAAATATTGCTGAAAAAGGAGCAGAAATTGTGTAAGAGCCAGAGACTAAGGAAAATTTCCATAAAACAGTGTCTTCTAGACATGACAGGGACTTTAAAGCCACAAACCAACAGCAGCTGTGGCTGCACAAGTGCAAGCCAGTCAATATTTGAGCAGGAAGGAAGGAGGGGATCAGGAGCATCTGAGATGGCTGTTAGACAGGGAGGAGTTATTTTTCTTCAGTGGTATAGTCAGTGATGGTTATCATATTCCATCGGATGGATGGTCCTACACCTGTGTATACAAGGGATGCCCTAACCAAACTCTGTGGTTCATAAACATATAAACAAAACACCAGGATGGTGGGAGGGCGAGGACTGAGAAACAGATATTATAATGTACATTGTATACATATATGAAATTCTTAAAAAAAACAATGATTTTAAATTAAGAAAAGCAACATTCATATAATTCTACCTGTAATAGAAAAGATGGGAGGCATGGTCTCAAGAAGAGACTAAGTAAATGCAAGTTCATGCTGTGAATATAATTTAAAAAGTAAATAATTCATAAAAATAATAAAGCATTAAATAATCAAGCATCTGTTCCTAATGGGTACTCACAAATTTAATTTCACTCACTATTCCAATCTGGATTAATTATTTACTTGATTATTCACAAAATTACAGAAAAAATAATTGTCATTATTAGTCAGTAGCTCCATTCAAAAATTATTTGTAGTCATTAGCACCTTAAGAAGTTAATGAATCTAAAATGAAAAATGCAGCTTGAATGCCACTTGACAGAAGAAGATTTATTATATGCAAGACCCTTGGTGTGATGTCCCGGGATTATAAAATGAAACTTTCTAATAATAAAAATTTAACTATATAAACTGTGTGTGAAATATGTCAATATATCCACATTCACATCACCCGTCTACCCAATTTCTACTGCCAATAGTGACAAACATTTTAGATTGTTCTGATAATGAGGATACATGTCACAGAAGACATTTTTCACTTTTCTGTGTTCAAAGATCCATGATATACTAAGATAAATTAAAAATGCTGAAAAAAACCTCAGAATTTTATATAAAGATTATAGATGATGAAAATTCTTGAAGTGGAAATATGTGCATATTCACAAAGTCAAGAACCAATGTACTATCCCTGAAAAAATTTGCACTGTGGAAGAAAGGGTCAATGAAGCATAGAAGCAGTTAAAATTCAGAGAACTAATAAGATGTAAGGGTTTGTTATGAGTGGTTTTTCCCTGCCGGACTGGTCCCAGTGCTGCACCAGCCCCAAATAACACATGGAGACTCTGTATTAGATATAATTTTGTTAGCCTGTTACTATCATTTCTCATCGGCTAACTCTCTCTTGAATATTAACCCATTTCTATTAATCTAAGTATTTCCGCGTGGTCTCATCTTACCGGAGAGAGGGGCCAGCGTCCTGCTCTCTCTAGGTCTCTCCATGTTGACTCCTCCTTACTACTTTCTCTTTCCTCCTTGTCTGCTAGTCCCGCTTATCTTGCTTTCCTATTGGCCAACAGTGCTTTATTCATTAACCAATAAGAGAAACATATTTACAGAATGATGTCTCCAATCAAGGGTTTATCAAATGATCACTTTCACAATAATGCATTGGGTATGATTAAAGTTTCCCCCACTGCTTGCTTGTTAATGTCTGTTGTTGAATCATTGTGTGTGCTAACAATACTGCACATAATGGTTGCTTAGTAAGTTTAGGGGTCATATTCTGTTCCTTTTTTTCTATTTTTGAAAGTCAGTTGTTTTATTATTTGTGATTTTTCCCATTTTTTAAATTTCATTTTACATTCCAGCCACAGTTCTTTCTCTCTTCCCTCCTTCCACCCTTGTGCTTCCTCCCACTTCCCCTCATCTCCCCCCGACCCACTCCCAGTCCACTCCTCCTCAATGGTAAGGGCTCCCATGAGAAGTCAACATTATTTGTCACAATAGGTTGCATCAGGGCCCAGCCCCTCTCCCTTCCATTAAGACTGAGCATGGCATGCCACCCTAGGGAATGGGCTCCAACATGCTAGCTCATGTACATACTCTGTTTATCACCATCCTTCCTATTAAAGGGAGTGGCTTTAGTGTGGAGTGAAATGAGAGAAAGAGAACCTGGATGCCATTTATCAACACATTGGGTGAGAGTTAGTCTGTATGCTTAGCCTAGCTATGGAGAAATCAGACTGAGAGTGTGCTATGACTTAGGCTGGGTGGTGTTCGTTGTCTCTCTGAAAGATATTGTTTTCTGAGATGGAGTCAATGAGAGTTTAATAGAATTGCAAGAAGACTGAGGCTATTAACTGTTTTAGAAAAGAATGAGGTGGAAGCTACTTTTAGCCCCAGTAAGAAAACATTTACTAAACAGTTTTGATTGCTCAGGAAAATTTCAGAAACTCAAATGGGTTGAATAACAGTTGTGCTGTTAGAAGATGTTTTCTTTTTCTTTTGAATTTAGGGCCTAGGTTAGACAGTGGTAGAAGTCTATTTTATTGGTTTATGGAGCCAGGAATTTTTCAATTGACCAATGGTAGAAAGGGGATGTACACCATTATAAGACATTAAAATTAATCTGTGATAAAGTCTAGGTGAAGCAAAGGGAAGTAGAAACAAGTGAATGTGATACGGGAATCCTTAAGTAATTGGACAATAGCCTCCTGCTTTCTACCTTTCCAAAACGTATATTATATAGTGACTTTCATCTGCAAATGATTCCTAATGATCTACCATGTCAAATAAACTGATTAATGCAAGTGTCAAGGCCTCACTATTGTATTTTTATAAAATTCTTTCCATTATTTGATGTTCTTGCAATGTGTTCTGCATTTTTCATGTACTGCATCCATATAATTGTTGTATGAATTTCCTGTCATTGTTTTTTTTCTAATGTAGCTCTACTCCTCTAGCTTTTTTAGACATAATTCTCACTTCATTGCTCAAAGTTCTTCCAGCTTCTGTCAGTATTTTACTTGCCTACTCTAATCTTCCTTGGTGAAATCATCACCATGTAACACATCACCTCTATGTCTTTTTTTCTTGTTATTTTATTTCAATGATGAAAATGAGAGCATGATGCAATAGGTTCTACATCTACAAAGTTGCTCATCATGTCATAGGCACTCACCATTTTTAAAAGAAGTCTAAATGGATAGAAGTTCTTTAAATGTTTCAGATCTTAGAGACTGACTTGATTCTACAGGTTAGAGACTGCTCAAATACCAAGTAGGGCTACAGTGAGAACTCTTGTAGGATTTTTGGGCTGGTGTGGTGTGTATAGATATAGAAGGAGGGAAAAAGCAAACAATTGGTGCTCATTGCTAAAAACATAGAAATGGTTAAAGCTAATAAATCTGAAAGCATTCAAAAGTATGAGAGAACCACTTGGAATTAATGTTCTCAAATTTACAAACGTATTTCTGTGCCCTTCATGGCTGCTTAACTTTTATTTTCATAGAACTGGTTGTTCACGTAAAAGTAGCCTGGTTCAACGTATTATGAATCTGAGTGAAAAGATCAGACAGTAAAATGCATTTAAAATTTTAATGTTTTGGCAAGAGATATTTTGGTTCTTATCTCATAATTAGTACTGAAAAGACCTCAGTTAAACATTATAGTAAATATGGTTCCATAGTCCAAAACTGGCACATTCAATGTAATTCACAAGGAAAATTATAAACAATACAGAAAAATCCCACTCTCTTTGTCTTGGCTCAATATTGTCTTTTGAAGAAACATCTTAGGGAAATGTTGATGGTAAGAGATGATATGATGGGTGGGGAAACTATGCAGAAATCAGTTCTCTACTTAAACCTATGAACAAAAAGAAAATAATATGTTATCAAAAATGCATATTATCAAAATATATACAATATGATTATATATTTATCTATATGTATATGCAACCATATGAGTGTCCTGATATAATTCTTCATAATTAACACTAATTGACAACAAATTAATGGAACACTAATGCTGACAAAGTAACTTTTAATAATTATTGATTGTCTAGTTGATATTTAGGGGATAAATTCTCCAATATATTTTATAAAAGGTATTCTATGTAATGTTTCCAATAATTCAGAAATATTTATGCTCCCAGATTCACCATTTATTTTAAGAAGGAAATGCTATTATATATGGCTTGAAATTGTAAAGAAAAAAATGCATAGAAATAAACCTCATATCTACCCACCAATCTCTCTGCACAAAAAGCTTGACAGATATATCTTCTGCAAAGAAGATATTTATGTACACCAATACAGCTTCTTATGCTTTTGACAATTCTTGTTTGATGTTATTACTCTGGTTGAATCAGTTCCATTCCACAAAGAAATTTTTATTATTTATTTTTAAGTACTCATAATTGGTATATGCATCCAATTTACACAAATGACTAAATGGCAAATAAAGACTTCAGAGAAAAACTTAAAATATTTCAATGGGCAATCTATGGGGCCTCTGGTAGTGGATCAGTATTTATCCCTAGTATACAAATGGATTTTAGGAGCCCATTCCACATGGAGGGATATTCTTTCAGCCTAGACATATGGGGGAGAGCCTAGGCCCTGCTCCAAATGATATGACAGACTTTGAAGATCCTCCATGGAAGGCCTTACCCTCTCTGGGGAGCAGAAAGGGAATAGGATGGGGGTTGGGAGGGGAACAGGGGAGGAGTGGAGGGTGAGGGAACTCGGATTGACATGTAAAACAAGCATGTTGCAAACTTAAATAAAAAAAAATAAATAAGATTTCAATGAAGTTTTGATAAATAGTTGATGTATGATTTTTTTTCTTTTACTGTTGCATGAAATTGTTGTTTAATGTCCAGGCCAAAATGTATTTCCTATGGCTAGGATACAGCAGTTAATAAAGATTACCTCTGATAAAAAGAAGGAAATACAGTGCATTTTAACTCTCTAAGGATGTTTGCACTTCACCAAAAGTAAGTTCTCTGAGCACCTAGCATTGAACCTAAAGTATGAGTTTTGCTTACTGTACTGAAGTTTGTCTAATGATTGCTTCATTCCCAGAAAGAAAAACAAAAGAGTGAAAGTTGGAAGCATGCTGCAGATAACTGCCACATATGGAACTTAAATGTAAGAGTTTTAATGTCATCACTAATATTTACACAAAATTTTCAGTGTCATGTTCCACTGTTTTTTGCTGCACTTTAGTGGAGGAAGACATCCCGAGCCAAAGGCTTTTGCTAAGTGGATGAAGGCAGAACCACTGAGTATAGCTTACATCTACTTTTCTTTAACTTTTGAATTCTTTTATAAAATTAATAATTCTTAATGTTTCTATCTCAGTAAATAATTATAGCATTCAAGATGATATTATTTTCAAAAGCTGCAACTATAGCGATGCCTTAGTAAATAAGAGTTCAAATGTTTCTTCTCAAGAACCCCAGGAGCCATCCTATGCAGCTCCTAACAGCCCATAGTTCCTGTTCTAGGCAGAGCCAGTAACTCTACCTACGTGGACACTCACTCACATGCACGTGCTCTTACAAACACTCAAACATTCATATAATTAAAAAGAAAACAAATAAAAAGGGATGCATTTTGTCCAATACTTAATCTTCAATTTTCCTGGAAAGCACTCTATGTAGGAAATTAAATATAATATCAATTCAATTCTTTATCATTGGTGATTCTTATAATCAACAGTTGCTATTCTTGATAAAATTCTAAGAACTTTGATTAAATAACATGATTTTTAAATGTCCTTGACATTTTAAATTTAAACTATTTTATTTCTATGTGAAAACATTTCATTTCATCTTACTATATAACTTTCTGGTGAAGCCAACAATTATACTTTATAATATATATAATTACATTATTTATATTCTGATCTTATATTTGTACATATTTTTCCAATTCACATACCACATAGGGAGCATATGGGTACAGGGAATGCTTATTCCAGTAGATCACAGGTGTCTGCTGTTGGTGAACAGCCTGGGGAAATTGGGGGGTGTTGAACTGATTAAAATGGTTGTTCTTGACCTAAAAGAAATAAAAAATATCAAAAACCATTCATTACTCTTCTCTAAGCTTCAAAACAGAGAGGAACAGAAACTAGTGAGTTTAACTTCATCTACTTAAACACTTTTTAAGTTATTCCAAACCCCTCTAGACTAAAATGTTTCTAGTATCAAAATGAGCAAAACAATTTTTGTGTTACAGAATATGCTATTGAACTGAGAAAATCTTGTCAATTCATAAGCAGACACAAACGTTTTTAAGGTAAAAGGGGACATTTGTATGTCAGAAGGAAGTATCATGACTTGTACTCTGGAGTCTATGCCTCTGATCCTGTTTCTTAGTCTCTCGTAGCACCACAATTGCAGAGTTTTCTGCAGAGTATCTGTAGAGCTTTATGAATAGCCGGTGGCATACATTTTTTGTATAGTTCCACTCAAGATTTTTAAAACTTTCTGGGTTGAAGTTACCATGGATGAATCCAGAGACTAAATACAGCTTCCTGCATGGGAAGCCTAGTTCTAAAGGATAGAAATTAAATTAAAAAATTTAATCGACAGAATCACAGACAATTAAGGGGAAGATTTTGAATAATAAGCCACTAAAAATTTACTTTCAGACATCTAAAATAATCTGTTTTATCAAAAAGTGATATTTCCAATCATGCTCACTCTTCATATTATAAACATCTATATTACATAAGGCTGCATAAATCTAAAAAATAACTTACCATATCAATAATCCTCTTCAGGATTTCCTGAGAAAGCAAACAAAAATGTAACATATATGCTGAATTAAGAACTCTTTTTACTCTGCCCAATTTATTTTTAGATATAATAAGACTAGTTTGTCTGCCTGAAATACAAGCATAATGATTGTTCACTGTTTGAATTATGTCTGAATTCCTCCAATAAAAGACATGCATTTACTGCTTCAAGTATGCACACTAAGTTGAGTTCACCCATTTTACTCATTTTCTTGTTTCTATTATCTAGATTCTTTTAGTAAGATATTTGCATGTTGACTATATGCTTCCTAAATAAAATGGATGAATTCATGTGTTTAATTTTATTAGCATAGTAAACTATTTTGAATAATACCCTGCTTGTTACAATTATACATAGGTATTTGCATAAGAAATGTCCATATATGTGCCTTGGGTGATCTTTATATACCATTTGTATGAGAGATAAATTCAGAAAAAGTTGGTAAATATTTGTTCAATAACAATTAGAACTGTTAGGGTTTCATAACTATTGGGACCACTAAGTAATAATATCTTCATTTTTATGGGATATAATGTAGTCCATCAACTTAGTCTCATGTACTTTCATTCTGAGTAGCACTTGTCTAACCACTAACTATAAAATTAAAAGCAAAATTTGAAAAGTTTATGCAATTTTGGTAGTCATGACTCACCTCCACAATAATGCTGATGGATTCCTGAGAAAAGAAATAAAAATAAGACACCAAATTATATATATAATATGATGTTACTTACTATAATGCTCTTTTAACTTAATCATAAGTAAGATGCAATGGAATAAAACTAGGTAAATCATGGATGCCATTCCAGGTGCCTTTAGGTAGGTGCCACATGACATCAGTAGGGAGAAGTCTTTGAAATCAGCCCTGCTGTGAGAACTTGATTCCATTATGTGAAGCACAGCTTATAAAGCTGTGGATGGACACCATGACTTGGTTCAGTGACTGCCAACTGTCTGAGCTCTGGAAATCCAGTTGAAAAGATAGGAAGGAGGGGGTGTATGGGCAACGGAGGTCAAGATCATGAAGGAGAAATCTACAGAGACAGCTGAAACAAGCTCTTGGAAACTCACGAACTCTAGATCAACAGCTATGGAGACTCGAGGAGCAAAACTAGGCCCTCCGTATGTGGGATAGTTGGAAAGCTTGAACTATCTGAGGAGCCACTGGCAGTAGGACCACCATACAAACCTGTTTTATGAGCTATCTTCTTGGAACCCATTTCTAAGGGTGGGATGCCATGCTCAGCCTTAATGCATGTGAGAGAGGTTTAGTGCCAGACTTTGTTGACTTCTCATGGGAGACCCTACCCTTGGGGAAGAGTGAACTGGGGTGTGCTGGGAGTATGAGGGGACAGTGTGAGGAGGGGTGGGATGGAGAACTATGGTTGGAATGTAAAATGAAATGTAAACCCTATCTCAGAAAAAAAATTAGCAAAGAGATAGTAATGCCTATTTTCTAATCCAGTACTGTGTAAATAGCTCTTGCTAAGGTAGAGAGAGTATATATACTCTCTCTATAAAATTGACTTTGGTGCCAGGGAGACACCAAAACACCACAGTATATGCCAAAGGAACAGTCTTAAGGGATGTAGCAAAGATGGAGCATCAGAGATCAATGGTTGCTACAGTACTCTATTTGACGAGGTTATTGATTTGGCTGCTTGATTGATGGCTGGAGGTTTAGATCTACTACTGGCCTACATAGTTTCCAACTGCATTCTAAATGCCCACTTGTGAGTGTTTATACCCACTGGTGAGTGTTGCTTTCACTTCTCATCAAGATAACTTGTTTTTGCAGGAAATGAAAATCATTAGAAAAATGCATAACTGGTCAAAATATAGAGGACAACAGAGTGTGGGTGCCTTTCCCAACTGAAATAACTACAGCACAACTCCCTATATATATAAAGCTCAGGGAACATGGTGGGAGAGGAAGTAAAAATATTGTTAAGAGCCAGAGGAGGAAGTTGTCTGCCGTGAGATAGTATCTTCTAGATTTGACAGGGAAGCTACACCTAGGAAATCTTATCGATAAGGTTGCCTAAAAGCAATACCTAAAAAATGGCAACATCAATTGCCATGCCAACCTGGATCAGGGATTCTCGTGGGTCTTTTTCTCTAGGTAAGAGCTATAGGCAATTGATGGTTTCTGAGAGAGAGAGAAACAGCCTTCTCCAGGGAAAACTTTCTGATCTAGTAGCCAATCCCAGGAGGTTACAAATATACATAAACATATGCCTATGCTTTGTATGTAATAGACAATTAAACAATAAAAAGCCATTAATTTGAGGAGTGGGAGGGAGAAGGTGGAATGGAACAATGCAAATTCATTACTCATATATGAAATCCTCAAAAATAAAAACATGACATATTACTACTGCAAGAAGGACTTAGGACTTAAATAACTTTTTGTTCTGCTGGGGCTGGTGGTGCATGTTGTCTTTTTGACTGTTTAAAAGTTGAGATCTACTAACTAACCTACTGTCTTTGCTTCCCAATGCTGCCACCTCCTGGGCATAACAAAACATCAACACTTCTTTTATTTCAGGTGCGCACAGATTTTAACATTTAACAAGTTTCATAATCATCTAGTGTTCAAGATAATATATGACAATATATGAAAGCGTATTTAGTCTAATGATAGTGATGATCGTTTAGCTTCTAGAGAACATTTAGGAATATAATTCACAAGAAAGACAGAGAAGGGTTACGATGTCTCCAAGGTCATATGCCACATGGCTTGCTTTTATTAGTTCAACAGCTGGCTCCTGTACACCTGACTTCACTTATCTACAGCTTTAAGCTGTAGATAAGACCCTGTCTCCCTCACTGTTCCTATGGTTCCAATTGTTTTTCTTGTTTCAAAGACAAAAGGCCTTGTTGAAGTGACCCAGCAAATAGAATTTTACCAATTGGATTGACTTCTTTAGATTTCAGATTGTTTTTGAGAATAAAGATAGTATACTTGTCTTCACAATTGTGTTTTAATCACATCAAATCATACATACATTCATATTTATAAGAGTTATATGCAATTTGCCTTTCCCTTGAATTATTTATAAGACTTTTCAAATAATAATTTGTCTATATGGTTTGTTTCAATTTGTATTTCAGAAAATGCCATTAACAACTTGTTTTTTAGTTTCTATATCCAAATTTTTTGGAGCTTTTTCCTTCAGTTAATTATTTTTTAAATGAAGCCAAGAGTAAAAACAACACAAATCAAAAATGCAGCACTCACCTGATTGGGGATGTTATGGATGGCCTTACTCTGGCCCCATGGGTTGCTAACAGTCTGCTGTTGGGGAACAGATGTGCAAGACTGGAGGCAGGAAAAGTCTTGTGAAAATTGCTTGACTTTTTTCTAGAAGGGAATCAATATACTGGTATTTATGGAGTGACTATTTTCTTTGGGTCAACATGCATCTGGATGCATTAAAATCTACATAAGAATCAAAACTATGTTTTTGTTTACTAAGGCTTATTAAGAAAAGGGTATTCTATTATGCAATACAATGTAAAAGTGAATAAAGTGAATTTTAGAATTGAAGACATTATTAGGTTAGGACTTCACAAGAAGTGTTTAAAATGTAGAAGTTGAGAGTTATCTGGGAAATATCTGACATTGCTATTTCTGTTTTTGTTTTTGTTGTTGTTGTTGTTTTTAACATTTCTCTCAAGAAATTTGATGTCTGCACACTCAATTATTGATATTGATATTTACTTTGTTGTAGGATAACTTCTTAATATCTTACAGAATCACCATTTCAGAAACCACTTGAACTCATGGATGCAGTGGCTTGTATAGTATCTATCTTATATACCCATCCTGGAATGATTCAACTTTGATTTGGTTGTAGCTAGTTGATTACAAGTAATCATGTTAAAGTTGAAAGCACACAAAAGCACATTTGTTTGCAGAGAATTTCAAGTTCACACAGATAATAATAGAGTAGATGTGTAGAAGAACATCTATGTATCTTTGCTTGGGTGTCAGGTAAGATGGGCACATAAGTGAGAATTGTGTAAGGGTTCAGTGCCAATAGGATATAGACATGTTTTAAGAAATGAGTATTAGACAATTATTCCCTCAAAATAGATTATTTTACCTTGTTTTTAATGGTACAACATGAAACTCCTTTGCTATGCTAGTTTTAGATAGATTTGCTTTGTACATGTGTAAAGTCAATGATTGCTATCCTTTTGTTTATTTATTTTTTTTCAAACTTCTATAACATAGCTTGTAATAGCCTCTAACAACCTTTTAAAACTTGCAGCCAAGGTGTGTCAGTGGTTTATTTTGGGTTAAGGAAGATGTATCATGGAGGGGTTAGGTAACTTCTCAAAGAGCTCAAGTTTGGAAGGGATTTGCCAAATTTCAATCTTCTCATTCTTTCTTGCATTCCACATCTCTGCTGTCTCCCGTGATGGGCTTCGGAATGAAAACATTTAGTAGCATTTGACCTAAATCATCTGTCTTTTATCTTCATTCAAAGATAAGCATTTTGGCTAATTATAGGACTGAGATGTTACACAGCTATCACTAGAATATCAGTTAAAATATTAGATTGCCTAGATTTTGTTAAAATTCCTTTTTTAAGGATATTATTCACATATATGGTAACAGTTTTGTCAAGATTTGATATTGAGTGCTTTCTTGGGAAGAAATGATATGGTGACGACAAACTTACCTGCTGGTTCAGGTTGATCTTTTGTTCTTCAGTCTGTATAATTTTCTGCTAAAAATATTGCATGTATCAGAAAGATGCAAACAGAAATGCTACTAATAAAAGTAACTTAGTTAAAGTGCAATTACTTACCTCAATGACTTCCTCAGCAGATTCCTAAAGGAAAACATGGATAAAAAGTAGCTTTACTTGAATTACATTGCAATAGATAAATATAAGTGATTTTAGTAGATTGTCAGGATTCTAAATATTCAGAATCCAACCACTCAGGACTAAGATATTAAGCCATTTGGGAATTAAATAGGCTAAATATTTTCAGAACACTCCGAATTTCCTTTTCCCTCTATAAAAGTAATAGCATTATTGTATTCTATTTTAATTCAACACTTTAATACTATTTTATTCAGATTTTTTTCCTTTTTGCTTTTAGACACGGAGAGCAAGCAAGTGATCAAAATAAATAAATAAGACCAGTCATAATATTAACTATGCTTATAATCCCAGCATACTCAGTAAACTAAGGCAGTAGGATTAGTGTAGGTTCAAGGCAACATAGTTACAGAATTAGACCTCGGATCGTTTCTGAAAAATGTAGGAGAGAAGAAGGAGCTTGGGGATGGACATGTTTGATGGGAAGTGAGGTGAACTAAGCCTCATGAGTCTTCTCTCAATGACAGATACTGTTGGAGGCTCCCAGTCTGAGGTTGATATGTACATATAGAGAATGGCTGAGACCTGTTTTCTGAGACATAGGCTGTAAAGATCTAAGGTATCATCCAAGGTCATAAGGATCCAGATTATGACCAAATGCACTGTTATTAGCCCTTATGAAGTGTACTTCAATTTTCCACTGTTATTATCAACCAAAGGCCAAGAAGTTTGTCTTATTATACACATAATATCTGACCCAAACCTTCCTCTCACTCTGTTGAAATGGTTCTTCATGTTTAATATGAGAGTGCCATATCAAAGATTTAGTAAAAGATAGAGGGTTTTTTGTTGTTGTTGATGTTGTTTTGAGACAGGGTTTCTCTGTATTGTTTTGGAGCCTGTCCTGGAAGTAGCTCTCTAGACCAGGCTGACCTAAAACTCATAGAGATCCACCTGCCTCTGTCTCCTGAGTGCTGGGATCAAAGGCATGCACCATCAACACACTGCTAAAATTGAGAATTTTTGTCCAACCCAGAGTTCCTGATTCAACTTTTTGTGGAGTCACATTTACAACAAAGAACAGGCTGTAATACATGTTAATTTTATGAATTTAATCAATTTAAGCTATGATAGGATATTTTTGAGACCCATTTCTTCCATTGAGTATATGTGTATCTCCTAGGAAATATCAAGTATTTATAGGACAGTATGCTGAAGTCACTGTTTCCCCAAAATAACACAGAAGAAATAATAAGTTACCTCACTGGATGAACTGACGGCAGAGTCCTTGATAAATCAAGTAAAAGTAAAACAAAAGAATTAGTGACATGAAAAGCGATTTCTCAACAGTATTCCTCAAGAAGCAGAGATTATTTTAACTTTATACCATATTGATTTTCTACTAGATTACTAATGTGCAAAATGAGAGGGAAGATAGAGATAAAGCAGTTCATAGACACTGATTATTAACCACATTCAGGAAAATATATGGGAAGGAGGTAGTTTATCAGGTATTTAAATGGGATTTGATGAGCATAGAGAAACACAAAGGAATAAAATTAGTGTAGCTAGAGTCAAACTGTAGTTCAAATGACTATAGATACTGCTTTCTGGCATATTTAAGGAAGAGCACTGGGAAAGGTCTGTGGGATAGTAGTAATATTTAATATCAAGTATAAGTATTGTTAATCAAATATAGTTAAGATGAATAAAAGTTTTCTAATATCTCATCTGTTTTTATTTGTGGTTTTCTAATTTACAAAGAATTAGGCATATTGATCCCACATTATTTATAAAATAAGAGAAACCTATTTTCCCTAGAAAGATGTATACTAATACATTATCTCCATCATGGATTTATATTGAAATAACCTGTTGAAAATGTGGCTTCCAAATGAGACACAAATATTATTGTGGTATGTGAGCACATTATTGTATAATGGCCACCTAAGATTATGAAAACATTAACCACTTGAAGTTCAAAGTTGAATAAATAACAGTCATTTGGCCAGCACAGTCAGTGGTCAGCACAGACATTAATAAATGAATTTTACCTGATTTGTTTGGAAGAACACACTATTGCCCTGCTTATACCTCTGAAAAGAAATAAATAACATTAATTTTATGGCCATATTAATTGAAAAAGTATTTTAAAATATATTTAATGTAAGAAACTATAACTTACTCCATGGTAGGAACTAGCAGCTTCCTTAGGAAAAATGATAATGCAGTTTGATTACTTACAAATTATTTTACCCATAGTACCCAAGGAAGAATTGATGAAACCAAGAGTTTTATAACAATGTTTTATTTAAGATAATAGCAAATAGGAAAAGAACAATTTTATTCTTCCTTTTTAACCTTTTAAAGATATTCCTTTGATTTATAAATGGAATCTTTGCAGAAGAGCACAGTAGTTTCTGGGGTGCCATTGATCTGGAATTTGTTAGTGAAGCATGGGAAGAAGGAATTCAGAAAATGCAGGCCTACATAGATGCAGACTACATTCAATACTCTAGAAGAAGATGTAACAAATTACCTTCACTATTTGCAACACAATGGGGTTCCTCTATTGACATCAGAATTACTGAATGATGAGACAGTCAACATGGGAAATATATGTATGTTTGATGCTGCTTATTTCCCCATAATTTTTTATTTCAATGATGAACTCTAATTTTTCTATGGCTTTATAGATCATCATTGTTGCTCATAAAAATCTGTATAGGCAAAGACATGTCATTTACTATTAGGTTCCCAAATTTGTATTCATAATAAAGTACCTTACCTCACTGGAGGATTGATCCTTTATTACCTATATAAATAAAAATAAATATGAAATTAACTTTCATGGCTTACTTAAAATGGCAGGGTTTATGTCTTTTCTACTGCTTAATTGCAGCAAAATTTAAAACAAAAACTGAAGCAAGTGACATGACTCAGTGGGTGTATGTACTTGCCACCAAGCATAGGGACATGAGTACTTGCCCAGGACCACATGATAGAGCAAGAGATGCTTTTCAACTCCTATAAGGTGTCCTCTGACTTCATCATGAACATTGCGGCATGTACACACAAACACACACACGCACACACACACACACACACACACACATCAAACCCAGTTAAACGTTTAGCTTAGTTAAAAGAAAAACAATTTCTTGAACAAATTTAGTGTGAAAGGGCTATCTTTGAAAAGTTATCTAAGTCTCAAATATCAGTATGGGACAACTTCAACACAAGTGCTTTTGAAGATCTTGAGCTATCATTTGCTAATTACACTGATAGACTTTACACTGGATGAATTTCTTCATTTAAAAGAAACTTTTTGGACTAATAATAAAAATAAGAAAAAGGTACTATGGATCCTGTATAACATTTCCAAAGCATCTTATTATTTTTCTTTGTACATTAACTTCTTTATAAAGAGAGTTAGAGTTTAGGTTCAGAATGAGGATAGAGACAATTTTGAAAGACTACAAACTATAGAAGTGATCCTTGATGGAACTAGGATGCATTTCTGGTGCACAAAAGGACCTTGCAGGCACATCCCCCATGGAGGGATACCTCCTTAACCTAGAGATAGGAGAGAAGTCCTAGTCCCTACTTTAAATGACTTGACAATTAAGATGACCCCTCCTGGATGGCATCACCCTACATGTGGACTGGGGATGGGTGGGAAGGGAGGGTGGTGTGGGTGCATGTGAGGGGGTTAGAGGGAAAGAGAAAAAAAGGGAGAGAGGGAGGACAGGAGGGAGGGAGATGGATGTAAAAAAATTAAAAATAAATAAATAAATAAATAAATAAATAAGAAGTAATCCTTGAAAGTATAAGAATGACCCCAGCTAACAATCTAAGCAATAGTGAAGAGGCTACATTAAATGCCCTTCTTCGATAATGAGATTGATGGCTATATTATATGCCATCCTAAAGTCTTCATCTAGTAGCTTATGGAAACAGATGCAGACACCCACAGCTAAACAATGAGCCAAACTCCTGAAATCCAGTTGCAGAGAGGGAGGAGTGATGAGCAAAGGGGTCAAGGCAAGGCTGGAGAAACCCACATAAACTGCTGACCTGAACAAGGGGGAACTCATGTACTCCAGTCTGATAGCTAGAAAACCAGCATAGGACCAACCCAGATTCCCTGAATGTGGGTGTTAGTTAGGAGGCCTGGGCAGTCTATAGTGCCTCTGGTTGTGGATCAGTATTTATTCCTAGTATACGAATGGACTTTGGGAGCCCATTCCACATAGAGAGATACTCCCTCAGTCTAGACACATGGGAAAGGACCTGGGCCTTGCTCCAAATGATATGACAGACTTTGAAGACTCCTCATGGAAGGCATTATCCTCCCTGGGGAGCAGAAAGGAGATGAGATGGGGGTTTGTGTGGGAACAGGGGAGGATGGGAGGGTGTGGGAACTGGGTATGACATGTAAAACAATCATGTTTCAAATTTAAATTAAAAATTATATAAAAAACAAAGACTACAAACTAAGGTAACAAAGCACTTTAAAACATATTATCTCTTATGTGCTTTGAATTTTGTGACATTGTCATCATCATTATTATTATCTCTTTACTAGTTTTGTTGGTGAATACATTACATTCAAATACAAATCTACTAATACTTATTTCCATTAAAGTCTTTTTTGTTATGTTTATGGTAAGTGTGTGCACATGTGTATGTATTCATATCCTCATGTGCAGGAAAAGGCATGCATTCATATGTGAACTGTGAGTCCCTGTGGTTTACATTGGGCATCTTCCCTGATATTATCTTACCTTATTCACTAAGATAAGATCTCTCTATTGAATTCAGAGTCCCCTGAATTGCAAGTCTGCTTGTTCTGGAATTCACAGTCTTGAGGTCTTTGTTTTCCAAATGTTTGGATTCCAGGTTGGCTGCTCTGCTGCTCACTGGAAGTTTTAGATGGGTACAGGAAATCCAAATACCATCTCTGTGCTTGTGCACCAAGTGTTTTATCTACTGAGCCAATTGCCAGCTCTGCAGATCCTCATGTGTATTTTGTCATCATGATTTCTAAATTATTTTTAAATCAAGAGTGACACAATTCTGTCAATTCACTGACAACTGGCTTTGGGAATCTAAATTGTGATAGTGAAATTTCCTTTTATTTCTGTGGAAGAGAAATGGCTCCTGCCGATAGCACTAACTAAAATTACAACATACTCTAGAAGGGAAGCAATTCTCTCTTCCCAATGTCTACATTTATACATCTCAGTTTTGACTCTTTGTAGCATAACTATCCAACCTTGTATCTCATATAAATTCAGATCAATGTTATCACTGACATAGATTCCAAGGAAACAGTCTCAGTCTCTATGTATTGTTGACAATGCCCAAAACTGTTGTGTATAGTAAAAGTTTTACTATTTTCATAATTCAAAATGAAGCCATAACTTACCTGCTTTGCTAGAGCAACAGCCACCAGGCAGATAAAGATGAAGAACTTCATGGTTGATTGGTCCTATAAAACATGTATAGAAAATTAATAATTTATCTTATTGAAACAATGAAATAATCATTTATCTATTGTTACAACACAGTGGAAAATGTAATGAAGATGAATAAAATAGGATATGTTGAGAAATTTTATGAACACAAATAGAAACATCACAATTTATATTTAGACTTACTTTTTTCCCTCACAGGAGATACTTAAAGCCACATTTGTTAAAATTTAGATGGTTCATTTGGAGACATCATAAATTCTTATAAGTTATCTCAACAGATTGACATTTTGTGAAGCATGATTATCAGAAGGATGAAATATAACAGAAATTCCTTTTGAAAATGGATTTTAGGTGAACTAATGCATAAAACCTTGCTCCCTAACAAAGAAAAGTAATAGTTGGAAATGAGACTTGGCTGAGAGTCAGGGATCCTGAACAACGTGGTTGTACTCATGGTAGAAAGTGAAGCTGACACAAGCTACTGTGTGTTATCCATCTTCATCTAACATGCTCAGTATGTGAGACAAGAGACCACAGTTTCCGAGATTGTTCTAGCTAGAGCAATCTTTACTTCTATAGCCAATGAGAACTGAATCTACAAGGTTTCCTGACAGTCTGTAAACCAATTTCTTCTCTCCATTTGACCAAATTAAAACTTAAATAATATTATTCTAAAATCTTCCCTTTGTGTTTTACTGCATAGGCATTTTCATTTAATTATCTTATTTGTTTTTACATCTTGACTGCAGTTTCCCCTTCCTCTTCTCCTACCACTTCCCCAGTCCCCCTCCACCTATCTCCACTCAAAAACATCTCTGTTTTTGTTCAGAAATGGATAGGCCTCCCATGAGTATCAACAAAGCATGGCATATCAAGTTTTGGTAAGATGAAGTACCTCCCTTTTTATTAAGGCTTGGCAAGGCAATTCAGTAGAGGAATAGATTTCCAAGAACCAGGCAAAGCATTAGGAATAGCTCCTAATCATGTTGTTAGCAGTATCACAAAGAGACCAAGCTACACAACTGTCATGTACTAGATCTTTCTCATGTAGGCTCCCTGATTGTTGGTTCAGACTATGTGTTCCTATAAGCCATCTTAGATGCTTCTGTGGATTTTCTAGAGGTGTCTTTGACCTCTCTGTCTCCTACAATCATTCCTCCCTCTCTTCAGTAGGATTACCTGAAGATGGTCTAATATTTGGCTGTGGGTCTCTGCATCTCTTTCCATCAGTTACTGGATGAAGGCTCTCTGATAACAATTGGAGTAGTCACCATTCTGATCACAGGATATGGCCTGTTCAGGCTATGTATTCACTATTGCTAGGAGTCTGAAGTGGGGTTATCCTTTTAGAGTCGTGATATTTTCCCTTGCATCTGGCTTCAACGTGACCCTTAAAACCGCCCCCCCCCAACCATTTCCAGTCATCACTTTCAGTACTCTCCCCCTCCATCCATCCCCGGACTCAATCATCTCCACCTGCCCCTAGTGGTAAAATAAACAATTGGTAGACTTTTTAAAAGCCACATTTTCTTTCTTACTCCTGATTTTAAAATAAAGTTTTTAATGTCTACATTTTAACAACTAAAAATTGAAAGAAGATAAATGACAAATACATATAAATTTAAAATATATCAAGCAGTGTATATTGTACTAATCATGTCATTTTAACCTATATATTGATTTTTTTATTATGCAGGAAAGAGTGAAAAATTTTTGAATTTTTTTTGTAGGTATATACTATAAGAGAAAGACTATATGAAATGTTACCTTGTTTCCCAAATGGAAGACCAGAGGAATTGGTAGATGATGATCTGCATTGTATTGTTTTCATACTATTTAAACCTTGTCCTATCATGATATGCTAATTCTGTGGTTTATAATACCTAAGAAGACATCCAGATTCTAAGAAAGCACTATGATTAGAAATTGTCTTTGTGGTTTTGTTCCACAGATTCCAAGGAGTCCTTAAACATAGCTTGATTGAGAACATGATAACCCAGAAGCAAAGCTTATGATGTATAATGAGTAATTGTATTTGAGAGTAGCTGCCCCTGTATTATAAACTGATTTTCTGATTCTACTGTTTTAAAAAATACACCCCCTTTATTATCATATTGTGAACAGTAGATATTTTTCAATCACTTCCGTCTTAAAGCATATTTTATTATCTTATCTCATGTGTATATGTGTAGGCCTGAGTGCATGTATGTATCATGTACATACAGGAACCCTCAGAGTCCAGAAGAAGTAGTTACAGGTGGATCCTGTGAACCAGATCAGGATCTTCTGCAGAAACATCCAGTGTTCCCAATGTATTTCTTGATTCTCTTTTGACACAGTCATACTCTTTCTTGATAACACCATGGCATTCCATATTTCTGTGAATCCTCATCTTCTTCTATCAAGTACCTGCCTTGGCTTTTGCCTGAGAATGAATGATAGTCATGTATTACTTAATATCAGGTTAGAATTTTCACAAAGCTCTAAAAAAGCCTATAATCTCATATGATAATAATTCCTTGTTTACCTTCATCTATTTCTTCATATACTTAGCTAAAAGAATATACAAAAAGATTATGTCTAGTGTATGTTGATACATGGTTCAACAAATATTTAGGATATCAGATACATTCTGGGAATTCTGCACACTTTTAATGAAGTCACAAACACATACAGATTCTGGGATGTATGAGGTAGATACTATAACTGTGAAATATAAAAACATATTGTATGCATTCTCTCTCTGTTTTACTTGGTCATGTTATGTTCTAAGCAGAAAAATGACTTGGACAAATAGGTAGTAATGTGTCCAGGAGGCCTTCTCAAGCAGAATATCAGCTAGAAGATGGCAGAAAGTAGAGACAGGTATCTGAAAAAGAAGATCCTAGTCCAGGCCTTAAAAATAAGATCACACCTGAATCTTTTAAAATAATTAACAGAATAGTAATGGTATTAAAATCCTGGATTTGAATTCAATAGAACAAATAGGGTCAAAAATACAGTAAATTCACACATTTTTAGGACTTCCCTAGGCTTTCATTATGAAATTATACTAATGTATCTGAGACCAGATCAGAGAATAGACATACTTTATCAAAATAGCTAAAAGAAGGTTAAAAACAAACAAGACATGGTTTTGATATATCACCTAATAAAAACAGTGATCACTGAAAGATTAGGAAGAACACAAGCTAAGGACAATGATTTCACCCAATTAATTATCTGGAACGTGTTTACAAATGCCAAGAGAAAGAGAAAAGACCTTAAGACAGTGCTTGATTATCTAAGGCAAACACTGATGATAGACCAGCATCACAAATTCACATTGAATGCTAAAGTGGAGTAAATGTTTGTTCCACACAAGCTCTTCAGAAGGAGTTCTGAAAACTGGTCCAGTACTGTGGTATCTTCCCAAGGCTTGATTACAGTGATGAAATGTGGAGAAGCTCCATGGAGTTTGGGAAAGGACATCAGAAAGGAAAAGATTTGGATAATGCCCAGAGCTCATAGAAGACTTGGACTAGACTATGGTGCTACTACCCAGGGTATCATGTATGTATATTGCATGGGGAATTGTTACAATTCTTAGAAAAGTATTGCTTCATTAATAGAATAAATTTCACTATAAACAAAACACTTCCCTATTCTATATTGCTCAACAAAGCTGGAAGCAAGACTATCTGTGGTAGAATTGTTTCAAAGACCTTCATTTATGATTCAGAACTGAATTAAAACTATATTTAAAGAAAAAAAAACAAACAAAGAAACAAACAACAACAACAACAAAAACCAAAAAAACATGTGGCATCCCACAAATGGTAAATTTACATTGAATTTTATACAACATAAAATCCATGGCTATGGACTAAAAATATAAGATATGGCTTATAATGAAGGTAAATTGATATAAACAGACCCAGAGTCATACAAACAATGGAATTAGAAGAGAAGCAGATTAAATGCCCATCTTTACAGGGGTATTTGTGCATGCCTGTTCTCTAGCTGCTTCTGGTCCCTGTGACGATCATTATATATCACTAGAATTATCTTGACAGTTAAATCATACAGAATATTACAAGAAATCTCCTGAGAACTGATAACTATGAGATGGTGTGCTTGACTAGCATGTATGCGTTTCTGTGTTCAATCTCCCAAAAACAAAGGACAAGATAGAACAAACACTACAGAATAGTTTACCTTAGAAGACTTGCTCAAAATCAACAAAAGCAAAATGAACTACAAAAATATATATCACACACATATTTTGTATACATTGTATGTATGAATACTAACATATCATGACCAAAGGAATTGGTTTAAGGAGTACATATTTAACAGTTCAAAATTGATAAAAGTAACCAGATTGGCAGACCCAAAAATAAGAAACCTATGGTCAAGTCACTAGTGGAAGGAAAAACACTAGTTTATTTTGAGAAGAAAAAGCATCAGTGAACAAGGAATGTAAAAAAACCTAACCTAATCTGGATCTAAGGAAGAACCAAAATGCAGTGAATAATAAGTGAAGGACATAGTCCTGACAGCTGTTACTGGACATTTTAGTGTCAAGGTTATAGTGTAATTAAAATAAATCAAAATAATGAAAGTTTCTGTTCTGCACATGTAATATGATTGCTTAAGAAAAACAGCAATTTTTGTAATGAAAATTTCTAGAAGCCATGATTAAGTTTACCAAGTTTGTAGGGTATAGGTCAATTAAAAAATTAACTATATTTATATAGTAATTAACAAGAAGTTGAAACTAAATAAAATAAGAGGTGATAGAGTCAATACACAAATTCATAAAGAGTAAGTACAATAAATGATATGTAGAACATACATTGGAATTAAAATCCATAGTCTAGAAATCTGTACATATATTAAGAACAATATATCATTTTTATAAGCCATAGTCTTAATGTTGTTAATATTGCAGTTCTTCGCAATTCAATCTATAGATTCATAGAAATCCCCACCAGAGTCCTTAAAAGTTGATCATAGCATTCAAGGAATTATACTGAAATGAAAATGTAATGCATTAGCCTAACATCTTACAAAAGGAATGCAATTTAGAAGTATTAAACATCTAATGTAAACACACACATTACAGAAGTTAAAAGTATGCTTCTAGTTTAAAGTGAAGAAATAGTGAATATTAGAGCAGCACCCAGACACATAGCACATAGATATGGCCCTTTGACTTTGGCACATTTTCAGTTCAGTTTAGTTTTTCACAACTGTACTTTGGGATATTGAACAGAATTTATCTTTTTTCTATAATTCTTTTAAATCTATTCTGTTAAATGTTTCATAGTTAAAAGAGTAGAATCTGAGCCATACTTGGAGGACCATTGGTAGAGACCCAACTTTCTAAACTCCTGGAAAGATTGTAGGGTTGCAGACATACCACTATCTCTTCTCTTTAGAGTTAATACAAAATGAGGGTCTATCAATCAGCAGGTCAGTAATATGCCCTTCAGGAAAGTTGGGAGTTCCAGGGTCTTTTGAACAAACACTGAAGCTTGCCTCAATAGGTTGACCAGAACAATAGTTTCCTTGGCCATTGCGTACTGTTCCATGGTGAAAGTATGATTTCCCCATGGTATTCTCTTTGACCATTGCACAGTCTCACTTCTCAGTTACCACATTCTAAGAAATGGTTCTTTTTCTTTTATGCTTTTCTCTTTGTGAACTATAAATCTTTTTACAGAGGAAGATATTAAGAGTTAGGAGAGGAAAATAGAATCTTTTACTTTTTTAAAAAAAATTAAATGTATCCTATTTATTTGTTGCTACAATTCAACAAGGAATTAGAAGTGCTTTTGAAATTATTATTAATTTACAGGGAAAGAGAAGTGATTCCAGAAACATCTGCCAAACTATCTTCTCACTGATTCTTGTTAAAACTTTAAAATTGTATTTTGCCACTAGAAAACCCCCAAAATACTTTTTAGAGGGGAAATTTCCCCCTCTCATTATGGAATATATATTTTTTAATTTAAAACTTCATTCTCTCAAATAATACATCCTAACATCAGTCTCTGATCTCTCCACTCCTCCCATGCCCCTCCCACCAACCCCTCCATTAGATACCCTACTCTTACATCTCCTTCAGAAAAGAGCAGGTCTGCAAGTAACATCAAACAAACACAGCATAACATGATGCAATGAGACTACGCATCACATATACATTCGTATCAAGACTGGATGAGGCAATGCAGTAGGAGGAAAATAATCCCATGAGCAGGCAAAACAGTCAGAGATATCTCACATTCCCACTGCTAGGAATCTAACAAAAATCTCAAGCAAAAGGAACACAACATGTATGTATGTAGAGGGTCGGGTGCAGACCCAGGTAAATTCCATACTCCATGGTTGACACTTCAGGCTCCAGAATTAGAAATGGATCATTTGTTATTCCTTAAGTAGAGCTTACAGTTTTAATTTATAAGAAATAAATTTAAAGAAATATATAGTAATCAATCTTCTATGTCATATTATAATTGTTCCAGGGAAAATTATGTTTATCTTCCAGATAATACCTAATATGCAAAAGATGTATTCTTAAATTATTTTGGAACAAATTTGAGTAAAACTATCCTTGTTTAAGTTGGGTTATCTAAATACCTTTGTAGGAGAAAAAATTATATATATACATACAAATATATATATATATATATATAATCTAAGAATTTTATGTGGTAATTCTAATGTACTAGCAGAAGGCTTCTCAATAGAAATAAGTTTACCTCTTTGAGTCTTTAAGGAATTTATATTCTTGAAGGAGTGATTGTTGACACAGTTGTAGACAAAAGAAAAAGGTAACTTATAACTAATTCTTATAAAGTAAAAAATACATAGTTCAGTAACTTTATATATTCTAAGTAACTAATTAATCTTAGAACTGAATGTTGTACAATGGTGTGTAACTTTAAGCTAAGTTTATGCTTTCTGCATTTGTATCAGAGTGTGAGATATGAGACTATTGGATTCAGAAGCACCTTGAACCCTGGAGAAAGTGGAAATTCTAGTTCATTTTTCTTAATGTGATACAGAGAACATAAGATTATATCAGGAATCTGCATTTTAATTAGATCCCCAAGTAACTCTCTGAATGAAAATTATAACAAATGTGAAAGTAAACATATTGTCTCATACAATATCAAATGCTTTAAGGCAGAGGTTTTCAACCTTCCTAATATTGTGACCCTTTAATACAGTTCCTCATGTTGCAGTGAACCCCAACCATAAATTACTTTTATTGCTTCTTTATAACTATAATTTTGCTACTGTTATGAATTATAAATATCTGTATTTTCTCATATTCTTAGGTAACTTCTCTGAAAGTGTCACATGACCCCAAAGGAATTATGATCTACAGGATAAGAACCACTATTTTAAAGTAATATATATTAAGAGGAAGTTTTATGATATGATTTCAGAGTTTCCATGAAAATATTTGTTATTTTGTGGTTGGTGTTCAATATATTACATTTTAGCAATGTATTAAAGCGTTGGTTCAGGGATGACTCATTTGGGAAAATGCTTTCCTTGCAAGCATGAATATCTGTGTCCTCCCAAATGTCATATAAATGATGGGTGTATTAATGCACTCCTGTAACCTCAGCTAATTTTAAATATCATTTTCTTTCCCTATTCCTTACTGATAACTCCATAGAAACAGTATTGTTCACACACAGCAAGACTGATCACATATGAATTCACAGAGGCTGACAGTGCACACAAGACCCGCATCATTTCAAACAAGACAAAATCCCAGCATGGAGCAGGGGAAGAAGGCACAGTATCCCACCCCTAGCCAAGGAGCTATTTACAATGTATACCTGCTAGGTAAAGGAAAATTGGTTTTCTACAATGAGGTGTCACTGCATATATCAAACACATTTTTAATGTTACCCAAAGAAAACATTCATGTTTGAGGTGAGAGATATGCATATTCCATTGACTTGCTCCTTCTACATTGTAAACAAGCAATGAAAAATCCTATCATAACCCACTAACATGTACAATTTATTTTTGGTTGTGAGCCTAGCCTTTAACCGCCTAGCCATCTCTCCAGCCCAGCATGTACAATTTAAATCTTGCCTGCTGTTGACTGTCTTAGCTACAATGCTGACTTGAATGGAAAGGGTGACATTGACTATTACAAACTGCTTCTGATGGTATCTGAGGCTCACCCCACCACTGGGAAATCATGGAAATCATGCCCTGTACTTTAAAACTGTACAACAAAATGTGACAAGGGATTGAATGGGGAGCATAGACCCCAGAGGATGACAATTGCTGTGGTTTTTCTAAATTAATATAATGCTGAATTGTCTTAATACTCGACTGTATATCTGGAGATTAATGCTGTTTTCTGCCTCTCAGAGAATCAAACTGTGCCGTGGTTAATGCAGAGGTTCACAACTCTTCAAAGTGCCAATACCATGTTAACTGTGGGGAGCTAAACCCTAAAAGTCTCATCTCATCTTCAATGCTACAAGAATATCCATAAAGTGAGCATAAATAATGTAAGAGCCAAAGCTTTATGAGGAGTAAGGCACATAGCCACTGAACCCACAAACTTCACTGTGTTTACCTGCAGAAAAGAACATTTTTGTTCTATATTTAAACCTTTATAATTTAAGTCTTTATAAACCTATATAAATCTGTATAAATAATTTGAGTTACTTTTACTATCATTCTCATAAATTGATAATTATTATTCAATTAAATTAATTATGTCACATAAATAATTCTATTGAGACATTGTGGAAGATTGTACATGAACATTTTACCTTTATCCAAGATGAGCCTGAAGTATCAACAGGGGAGCTGAAGTCTTTCCCAGAGGGCTGGCATATTTAAACTTACTGAAATACTACCTTTGTTTTTCTAAATGATGCCAGTATGAGGTTATGTCTAGGGGACTAAAAAGAATCTTAGTCACTAAGTTCTATCACTAAGGATTAATTTAAGAATGGTATCTTAACAAAGAAGCATATGAAGATCATGTGATTGGAAAGCACATGAAAAGGGCACATAAGCAAATAATTTCTCTGCTGGGAACTAAGTATTATAATACTTAATACTTATTAATATTCATTAATTATTAATTAACACTGATCTAGGAATTTTAATGTTTTAATAAAGAAAACATAAAAATAACTGTTTGTAAATAGATAAATTGACATTCTAAAAACACCCCGTTATTTTATATGTTTGTACATTTTTATATTAGAATTATGCAATTGCTTTTGCCTTAAAACTTAATTGGTTTCAACCAAAATTTCCCACTGGTATTGCTTAAGCTATGACTTTTTTAGCACACTATGCTATGAGTCGCATGGGCTTCCTCTGGCAGCAGATGGGACCTGATGCAGAAACCCAACGCCAGACATTATCCTGAGAAAGATTCTAAACTGAAGATCTCCATTGGGTCTTTGCACTCTCAGATTGGAAATCCCCATGGAAGAGGGGAGGAAAGATTGTAGGAATCAGAGTGGCTGGAGGACAGCAGGAGAACATGGCTCAACAAATCTACTAAGCAGGGCTCTTATGGGCTCACAGAGACTGAAGCAGCAAGAATGGGGCCTGTCTCGGTGTGTACCAGGTCCTCTTAGTATATGGTATGGCTGCTGTCTTCATGTTTTTGTGAGACTCCTAAAAGCGGGAGGTGTATCTCCAATCCTTTTGACTTGTCTGAGAATTCTTTTCTTGTTTTTCTTTTGGGCTGCCTTGCTCAGCCATGATATGAGGACTTTTTTGGGGCTTTTACCTGGTCTTAGTGCATCTTTTTTTTTTTTTGGTCATCCTTTGGAGGCCTGCTCTTTTCTGAATAGGACACAGAGGGAGGTGGAGGATAAGCTAGGAGGAGTTGGGAGAACTGTGGTTGGAATGTATTGTATGATAGAAGAAGCTATTTTCAATTTAAATAACACAGAAAAAAATAAATTGAAATCAATATGCCAAGACTACACCTACACTCCAATGTTGTAGTCTAGTATTGTTCTGAGTAAACAAAATGTATAGTCAGCACAAATATATCAATGGATTAATTATTAGCAAATGTAATCTAGAAATTAATGCCCTTATAAACTGAGTATAAACAGTAAATTCTTTAATAAACTGAGGTCAAAAATTAAAATATTTTAAAAAGGCTTTTTGGCATATCAGCTTTTGCATCTCAACAAAGGTATATTCAAACTTTTATAACTCTAGAATCAGGCTATGATGTTACCAAAATCTCATTTGTTCTCCTTGTAATATTGATATTACCTGCCATTTAATTAAGTCATTACAGCTTTTAAAACACTTGTAAACCAATTATCAGGTGCTTTCATAAGCCAATGTCTGTGTGGTTTATATTCTTGTATATATTGTACATTGCTATGTATTTTGTCATACATGCATATATGTGGTATTGAAGTGAAGGTTAACTTTGAATGACTTCCTTGATCACACTTATGTGTTGCTTGGTTTCTAACTTGAACCAAGAACTTGATAATTCATCTAGCCAAGCTAGACAGCATGCCCTGAGCATCCCAGGCCCCTACCTACTTCAATGCATTGGAATTACATAAAGCCTGCCATGCTTACTCACAACTAGAATGGCTGCTGGGATCCAACCTCTGGTCCCCTTGCTTGTACAAGTTCCTCATCCACTGAGTATCTCCTTAGCCCCAGATATTACAAAACTACTTTCTAGACACTATCATGTAATTCTTATTTATTTATATATTTATTTAGTTAGTTAGTTATTCTTCTCTTACACAGTAAATCCCAACCACAGTTTCCTATCCTTCAACTTCTCCCAACCTCTCCCCACCACCTCCCCCCATCCCCCACATTTACTACTCCTCTGCTTCCCTTAAAAAAAGGTAGGCCACTAGGGATATCAACTAAACATGGCATATAAAGTTACAATGAGACTAGGCACATGCCCTCACAGTAAGGCTGGACACTGAAACCAAGTAGAAGGGAAAGGGTCACAAGGGTAGGTAACAGAGTCAGAGACAACAACCCATTAGCACTTTTAGGAGTCCTATAAGAATACCAAGTTACACAAACATAGCATATGTATCATACGTAATTTATTTTAGCTTTTGCATTGGCTTTAGAACATCTTACAGCATAAGTTATATGCTAACATTTTAAAATTTAGTAATAGACATTTTATGTAAGATGCTTCTTAATGTAAAATGACCCTAGATAGTCTAGGAACATTGTATGGTATATCACATTTAATAGTTGGGGGCTTCCTATTAAATATAAATTTATTCTCCTTCCATATATTCTCCTTTAATATATTCTCATTTTATACAATACACCCTACCACATATTCCCCTCTCTCCACGTCTTCCAGTCCCCCCTCTCTTCCCTCTCCCTTAGATCCATAACTCCCCTATTTCCCATCAAAAATAACAGGACTCCAAGAATTTTCCTTGTCTTGTTGTATATTGTTTTGCCATGTTTGGAAATCAGTTTCTTAAAGAGAAGTCCTTTTGGACAAAATTAAAGACTTTCATCCTATTATTAGAAGTTAAAGAAATACAGTCCATCAGCATTGTACATGCTAAACAATTAATTATTCTGACACCTGAATGTTGTATTATTAGCAACTTTGAGGAAAAATTTATACTTATTTCACTTGTCACAGAATGTGGCATATGAGATCATCAGATTCAACACCACCCTAGGTTCTGTGGGGATTGGAAACTGGTCTTTTTTTTTCCTAAACGTGATACAGAGGACTTGAAAATGCACAAGGAATCTTAATTTTAATAACATTTTCAAGTAACTCTGAGAATGAAAGTTAGAATAAATGTACAGAACATATTTAAAATGGATGCATAAAAACATATGGTCCAATTCAATGACAAGGTTTTCTTTTTTTATGTTTTATATTTTTCTTATTTTACATATCGATCCCAGTTCCCTCTCCTTTCCTCCTTCTCTCATTCCCTCCCTCTCTCCCTCCCTCCCATGCCTCCTGACCACCCTCCCATCCCACCCCCCTCACTCCACAGGGAGGGTGGTGTCTTCCAGAAGGGGTCAACAAAATCTTTCAAGTCATTTGGGGTAGGAATGAGACCCTCCCTCCAGCCTCTGGGTTAAGGAAGTATCCCATCATGGGGAATGTGCTCCCAAAGTCCTTTGGTGCACCAGAGATACATCCTAGTTCCACTGTCAAAGATCCTTTAGATTGCCCAGACCTTCTGAGACCCATATCAATGCCAAGGTTTTCAATGAAAGACATATTAAGGAAATGTTCTGTGATATATTTTCTGAATTTCCATGAAAATCTTGGTTATTTTCTGGCTAATGTTCAATATATTTCATTTTATCAATGTTTTAAAGTAAAGGTTAAGAGATGCTTCATTTGGTGAAATGCTATACATTTAAGTCAAAAATATGTGTTCTCCCAAAACAACATATAAATGTTGAGTCTATTAGTGCACACACATAACCTAAAGGAAGTGTTTTGCCAACTAGCCTGCTTAGCCTAACAAAAGAGTCTTAGGAAAGGGAGAGGCCCTGTCTTAGCACAGCTCCTGCACCTAAGCTACAGGATTGGAGGAGGGGGATCAGAACAGAGGAACAGGAAGTTTGCAGTGAGATTGCTTTTCCTACAAATGTCATTGAAGTTACATGCTTAGAATTTGGTTTGAGGTGCCTTACTATGTAATGGCATAGTGATGTGAACAATGATAGAACAATGACATGCTCACGTGGAAAGGGTAAGCTAAACAGGCTTCATCTCTACAAGAAGAATATCTGGCAAGTAAGAAATGCTGAAAGTGGAAGAAATAATCTTCTTCAGGTATGAGTACCCCAGTAATCCAAACTCAGGGGAATATATGTATACAAGGTATAAATTGTTTATATTAATACCCAACCTGAAATCACTGGGCAGTGTAGTGCATGCCTTTAATCCCAGTTCTTGTGGGCAGAAGTAGGCAGAACTCTGTTAGTTCAAGGTCAGCCTGCACTATGTAAGTGAGTTCTAGGACAGAGTCCCAGGACAGTCACAGAGATTACACAGAGAAACCCTGTCTCAAGATCAAACAAAGAAACAAAAAAATTGAATCTTGTTAATGGGGAAATGAATGAACTCACAGTGCTCTATAACTATTGAAACATGCATGACGTTAAAAATTAATAATTACTTTAGTTATTTTGAAATTGTCAATCATGGCTTAACACTTTTCTTACTTTTATTCTTCCTATTTGTCATTTTATTTCTTTAGCCAATCTAATTTGGTAGGTTATCAGAAATCTATGATATCTATAAAATAGTGAATGATAAACAAACTAATGATCCAAAGATACTGCCAAACAGAAATTCATGCTAATATACACAGTTAAGCACTGAGGTTATACTTGGATCACTTGTATTTATTCAGGAACTCCAAAATGTTATTAGTCTATCACTTATTTTCTATTTCAACAAGTTAGGAAGGTCAGAGAATATTCATAACAGGGAACAAGAATACTGGGCTCTGAACAGTAGTAAGCTATTGTTACTTACTTTATACTATACAATGAAAGGTTATTTTAGAACACTCATGACAGAAACAGTATCTTGGCATTTAAAATTAAGGAAAATCTTGTTGTCTTGTTGCTACATAATCATGCTCTCTGACAATTCTAGACTACTTATTATTAGGGAAACAGCAATAAAGGTCACAGGAATAACATAGGTATGACATGAACTTGGTTGCTTCATATTATAGCACAGGAAGTGATATAAAGTTATATTTAAGAAACATTTATTTCTTCCTTTTCTTTATATCTTATATTTATTCTGAGAATTGAACCATGCTCCAGGATGTCCCCCAAAAAATCTTTACAAACTCAAATATATTATTTTCTTGTTAGAATGCATGAAGTAGAAAATTATGACAAATATGCAACATTATATTTGTGTTATAAATAATATAGTCTCTCTGGTACTGGGGATACCTGGTGTTAAGCTCTGTTCTTGGTTTAGCATCTTACCATATAATTGATAAACACACATAAAAAGCAAAATTTTGGGAGCAAAATGTTTATATTTCTGATTCAATTTAAGTCCTTTTTAATTTATTTGCTATAATTAAAATTACACAAAGGGAAGAGGCCATAAAAGAATTCTCCTTAGAATCACAAGTATCTGAAACCAGATCTCACAGTAATCCTGATGTAATATGGTGGAGAACTTGAGAATAAATGAGAACCGGTTGAATCTGTGAATATTGTGGCAGCAGCAAAAGTGAAAGTTCAAGAAGGAAAGCTTAGTGTCTATAAATCAATGTTGCATTGACCTTGGAGACTCCTAAATGGCATGAATTTGTAGTTTTAATAGAATATGTACATGATTGACTATTCACCATATTACAGAGAACAAATAGTCAAACCTAAATAATTAATATTATTTGGGTCGCATTGTAGTCTTCAAAGAATATGATTATGAGAACAAGTCTCCATGAATGATGGAAAACATTATAAGTAAGAGATAAAATATCTGCAGAAAACAGGTGGCATTTTCACTCTCAAAGCTGGGGAAGAGAGTTGGAAATTAGCAAATATAGATTCTTTTTCAGGATATTGAGATAGGTAAGTTTAACACAGTTACACTAACTGGCCTAAATGAATTCATCCACTTCTCTGTCTTCAGAATAGGGCAGACCACCCATTTATGTATATCAGCCAGCCATGTTGCAGTAAGACTAGGCACATATGGGAGATGTCATTCTGTAAATGTGTTTCTCTTATTGGTTAATAAATAAAGCACTGTTGGCCAATAGGAAAGCAAGATAGACAGAAGTAGGAGAAAAGGAAGATTCTGGGAGAGGTAGGACAGGAGAGTGAAGATGTAGTGACTTGAGAGGAAGATGATGTCCAGACCCTCTCTCCAGTAAGATAAGGCCAAATGGAAACACTTAGATTAATAGAAATGGGTTAATATTTAAGACAGAACAAGCCAATAAGAAACACTAGGAACAGGCCAACAGCTTTATATCTAATATAGTTCTCTGGGTGTTATTTGGGGCTGATGAGTCCAGGCTGGCGGGAAAACTGCTCTTAACAAAATGGTGCCTCTAACATGGGTACTAAAAGCTTCCACTTAAAACTTGACAAAAGCTTAAGAAAGGATTTTAAAAATAAAAATAACAGAGACAAGTAAGGCTTCTTGGTAGCAGCATTTTTCTCAGTTGGGCTAGAGAAAAGCAGAGATTTGTGCGGCTCCTTTAAGAGAGGTTTCCTGACTCAGCATAAGCAACAAACCCTGCTAACAACTTAATGGTGTGTAGGAGAGCTGGCAATGGTAGTGACCACATCTTCAAGCAGACAGCGTGCTGCTTGATGGCAGCATAAACCAAGGCAATGAGCACAGCTCTCAGTGCTGGCAGTAAATATAACCTGCCATCTTGGATAGACGACTGCTAAAATAGCTGTGGCTTTCATTTTAGCAATGATTTTTAGCAGATAAAATATGCATGGCCAAAAAAAGATAGATTTACAGTAAATACAGATTAAGTTAAAGAAAAACCTCTAAAGGTTTACAGTGTGTTTTAAAATATACATAGGCTTGGGAGAGAAAAAGAAATAGGATAAACTGGCTTAAGAGAAAAAAAGAAAGTAGCTGGGTGTTGTGGCACACACCTTTAATTCCCACACTTGGAAGACAGAGGCAAACAGATCTCTGTGATTTCAAAGTAAACCTGGTGTACAGAGTAAATTCCAGGGCAACCAAAGTTACACAGAGAAACCCTGTTTCAATAAATACAAAAATTAAATAAAAGTTTAAAAAACAGAGTAATAAAAAAGCCACATGAAAATGGTAAATACAGAGTCTGGATACTGTTTGTTATTGTGTTGTCTTTGAATTGCTCAATTGCTAAGAAAGGAATAACTGCTAAAATACACTTGATTATCAATGCTGCTGAATTATTCCAATTTATATATTTTAAAAATGCTTTGACTTCCAAATTTAAGTATAAGGGCAGGTAACTGGGGAAAAAAATTTCTACTTTGATTTCCACAGAAAAATGGGAAGCTATGGATTCCTTCCAGACTAATATGATTTTATCAAGCAAGACCCCTTGAAACAGTGTCCCACCTGATCAAACATTAAAATCAGCTGGGTCAAGGCAGACTTGCAGACCATTACAGCCAGGATTTTTGCATCTTCTTAGGATCCCCATGAGAGTTCCTCCTACCAGAAAGAAGCAGTTTGGAAAAAAGGATGTTCAAATTCCCAAATATTGTTTATGTTTGTTTTCATTTAAATGGGGTTGATTATAAATGGTAATGATCACAACCAATCTCTTTTTAAAAGTAAAAAGGGGATTATGGTATAGAAATGAATACTTTGTTTTGGAATGGATTTTCATTTATCACAAATTTAAGGTCAATTTTGTGATATGTATACTTCTCTTGTTTAGGTATTGTGTTTATGTAGCTCATTTAAAAATGTAATGTATAATTAAGTAGATAGTTACCTATTATAGTTAAGTTAGTTAGGTTTATATAGATATACAGAGGTATATTTTAAATGCATAAGCATTCTTCAAACCTTAAAAAGACCTACAGAATATGACATTTAAAATTGTTTAGGGTTTTTATTGAGAGTGAGACACAACTGCTCCTCGCAACACCAACTGCATCAGTAAGGAAGATGGACATTGAAGAAACTCCTTAATTGACTTTACTTCCAATAGGGCAAGACTAGCCATTTGGGCAAGGTACTGCTTTTGTTTGGACTGTTTGACTTTGGGCTGTATAAACTGGACATACAAGACCTGCAAAAGAAGTGACTGCTGAAACAAGATGGACATTGCTGTAGGGTTCCTGCTTCGTGCAAGAGTCTACCAAACATTCTACAGGACACAGAGAAAAGTGACTGACAAATTGCCAATATAGGTGGACAGTTTAAAGTTTCCTGTTTTGCTGAGGAGTCTGCCAGACACACATGGCCTATAGGCTGAAGATGGAACATTACAGAAAAACTTCAGGTGACTGACCAGGTAGCAAGTTGTCTCTGTCAATTCTAGAGCTTATATACTATTCTTCTGTGGTATTTGATGGAGTTGAAGACAGATAGTCATGGTTATAGTTTTCCTTAGTTAGGATTAAAATAAGTTTCATATAAGACTTTTGACTCATAAAGATAAGATAGATGATGGAATATTTTCTTTAAATATTGCTAAATGTTTATTGACTAAATATTGTTAACAATAGTTCTTATTTGATAACTGTTTTGTTACATATTTTACTATGTTAAAGTTAAACCCCTTCTTTTTATTTTAGACAGAAAGAGGAGATGATGGGAGATGTCATTCTGTAAATATGTTTCTCTTATTGGTTAATGAATAAAGTACTGTTGGTAAATAGAAAGGCAAGATAGGTGGGTCTAGGAGACAAGGAGGATTCTGGGAGATGTTGTAGTGAGAGTCAAGATATAGAGACTTGAGAGAGAAGAGGTCTGGACCCTCTTTCCAGTAAGGTAAGACCATGAGGAAATACTTAGAGTAATAGAAATGGGTTAATACTTAAGACAGAGCTAGGCAATAAGAAACACTAGTAACAGGGCAACAGTATTGTATCTAATACAGTGTCTCTTTGTGTTATTTTGGGGCTGACATGGCTTTGGGACCAGGCTGTCTGGAAAATTATTTGTAACACCACCCATTTATGTTTGTCAGCCAGCTATGTTGCAGTAAGACTAGGCACAGCAATTTTATCAAGTTGCACAAGACTAGGCACCTCCTATCTTATTCAGATTGGAGGAGTAAAGAAGGTGGAAAGGGTCCCAAAAGACTTAAGGTAGAACCAAACGTGACTGCCAAAAAAAAAAATCAAAGAAATGATTTCTAATGCTATCCTATTACACTCATAGGTTATTCTCTGGCCCAATTGTCATCAGAGAGGCTTTACCAAGAAACTGATGGAAGCAGATGCAGACCCATAGCCAAACCTTTGGTGAAACTTGGGAGATCCTGTAGAACAGGAAAATGAAGGCTCATGAAAGCCAGAGGGGCCAAGGACACCACAACAAAACACAGAATCAAATAACAGGAGCTCAAAGAGACTTGCAGAAACTTAACTTTGAACCAGAGAGCCTGTATGGGACTGACCCAGGACCTCTGCATTTATGTTACAGCTATGTAGCTTGGATTCATTAGTTTTGTTCAACACATGCAGCTTGTTTTCTGTAATTGATTGAATTGAACATTGCATGTTTTTAATTATGGGTGAAGGTAGCACATTAGCATTTTATGAGAGATCTATAAGAACAAATCAAACTAGAAGATTTATTACTCTCTAGCTAAAGCTTTCCATTAAAAATAAACATAACATTTGCTGGGTGTACTTTCATGTGTATTTAATCTCTGCACTTGATGGGCAGAGGTGGGTGAACTCTATGAGTTAGAAGCCAGCATGGTTTATATGGAGATTTTCAGGACTACCAGGGCAACTTAGTTTGACCCTGCTTCAAAAATAATCCAAATGATTTTATTTTTCTTAATATCTTAATATTCCACAGTGTAAATATGCCACATCATACTCAGTTATGAACCCAGACAGCTACACTAACATCTGGCCTGGCAAGATATGCCCTCTGGTGTTATAATAGCATCAACATCATTGGAGTTTTTACTTGGATTTAAGTTCTATTGTATGGATAAAACAATTCCTGGTACCATTTTCTGACAAAGGTCTGTGGCTAGACATGTCATAGGCCCAAGGGAAAAACTTACTACAATTATTCTATTAACTGAACATAACATTATAATACTCATAATGTATTATTATATGCATAGATCATTGCATCTTTCAACTCTGATCAGAAACCTACTATTGAAGTAGAAAATAGTTAACACAGAGAGCCACAACTTTCCAAAGTGCAGTAAATATGAGACTTTGAAATTCTCAACCCTAAGGGCAAGGCATCAGTATATCAAACATCCTTCCCTCAAGGCTAGGGATCAATGTGGAATAGGACACCTACCAATATTCTGGTCACCTGTCTTCTAACAGAGGAGTACCTCTTACATGAAGACTTGTCCACCAGGCAGAGTCCTTGTTCCCCAACTTCAGTCCCTATCATATTCATGATCTACTTTTCTTTATTATGTATGCATGCACACATCAATATATACATATAACCAACTGAGTCTATGTAGTATTCGCTTTATCTATGTTTTCTTGGCTAACCATTTTGTATTGGGTTATCCAGTTCTTTGATTGACAGGTTTTTGTTATTTATTTTTTCCAGTTCTCTGTATATTCTGTATAGTCAGAGATCCAGCTACTTATGAATTTCTCTCATTATATACTGTCTGTTTTTCTTGCTGATACTTTTTCTTCTTGTATAGAAAAATTAAATTTAATATAGTCTCATTTGTTGATTTTGAGAATTGTTTCCCATTTGATTTGATTCCTGTCCTTGAAGCTTATTCCTTGTATTCTTCTAGAAGTTTCAGTATTCCAGATTTTTGTTTTGTGATAGGATATCTCTGTGTAGCTCTGGCTGTCCTGGAACTCTTTCTGTAAACCAGGCTGGCCTCTAACTCAGAGATCAACCTGCCTCTGCCTCCCAAATCTAAGATTTATGGCATGTGCCACCATGCCCAGCTGAACATTTCAGTTGTTAAATGAAGGCCTTTCATTCATTTAAAATCTATTTTTGAGCAGGTTGTGAGATGTAGATCTTATTTTTTCTGGAAGCTTATACTCAGTTTTGCCAACATCATGTGCTGTTGTCTTTTCTCCAGGGTATACTTTTGGTGAGTTTGTCAAAAATTAAATGGCATTATATGTTGATTTGGTTTGAGCTCCTAGTTTATGACAATGACATGTATGTCTGCCTTTGTGCCACTAACATTATCCCTTTATCATTAAGCTATGACCTATAATTTGAGATTAACTATCCTAATTCCATCAGAGTTCTTTACCAAAATTATTTTGCTTTTGCCTGGTCTTTGGTGTTTCCAAGTGAATTTTGCCTTTTTAAAAATTTCTAGCTCTGTAAAGTATATAATTATATTTTTAATTAATTGGTTTGTATATAATTATGATATATATGTGTATATGTGGGCGTATGAGTGCTGTGGCACTCATATGAAGATCACATGACAACTTTTGGGAGTTACTTTTATTCTCTTATTTTAGATTAACAAGGACTATACTTTCTTACCTGAAAGGATTGAGATATAAATAGAGAGAAAATACAAAACTATGGATATGTTAGACAAAAACCACAGCTTTCATCCTAGAAAGAATAATATGTATCTTAATGTGGAATCTCTTTGAGTGACCATAGACAGAGAACATATAGTTTGGTAATCCCAAATTCCACAATTTAATGTGAAAGCAGTTCCATGGTGTTTTATGGCTTTATAAAACAAAGAAAGTCATATCAAAGCAAATTTCAATGTATTACTGGATACATCTGAAAGGTAGTTACACTGATAGAAAGCTTTTAATGGCCCCAATATGCTAACTGAGCTTTTGGGTTGATGGAAGCTAGTTAAGTTAATAGATTTCAAAGTGTTTTTTTTTTAAACTATTGTCATGAGATATTGGTCTGACACAGAGGTAGGTAAGGAATGGTGGTTCTAGGGGCTAGAGCTCCAAGATAAATTAACTATATCTTGGCTTTGCAACATTCCAACTTTTGTACTATTCTGAATCTCTATTCTGTCTCTGTAGACACAGCTCCTATTCAAGAGTTCTTTAAAGTACTAAGGAAAGCCATATTGGAGCACAAGATTCACTAAGTAACCCCAGATTCTAGCTATGGAATATGACAGTAGTTTGATATTAACTTGCTTCAAAAACAGTTAAAGAAATTTTCCTTAGTCCAGTTGAGATTAGTTGTGTGAATTTGCATTTCTGATCTGAATTATAGAAAAGAAGGCTATGTAAAGGATGATGCATTTATTCACTTGAGAAATGAAATGTGTTTATATCAGAAATGCTAGTGCCATTGGATTTAAAGTATAAAATACTCGGCTGTGGGTCACAGCATCTGCTTCCATCAGTTACTGACTGTAAAGGGGATGGAGGGGGAACAGGGGTTGGTATGTAAAATGAAAAATAAAGTTCTTTAAATGAAAAAAATATGGGCTGGAGGGATGGCTCAGCTCTTAAAGGCTAGGCTCACAACCAAAAATGAAAAAATATAAAATGGAAGGTCTAAAACACTCAGAAGTCATACTTCTGTACACTAGGTACAGAAAATATTTAAAGGGAAGACCTTTATTCATTTGCCATAGTATTTATTATCATTATATGGGAGCATCCAGGAAGTATAAACAATCATGAGTGATGGGAAAGCCAATGAAGTAAATAGATAGAATCCTGAAAATTAAAAGCAAAGTGTTATCTCAAAAACTTAAAGTTGTATATATTTGTTTCGTAAAGAAAAACTTCACATAGAGAATATGAATGATATGACCAAGTTTCTGAATGAGTACTACAGATAACATAGAGAATGGAATAAAAATAAACCACAGAATAATTAAATATACCATATGGCTTCTACAACTTATAATTCTTCCAAATTCATCTATGATTAATATATCTGTTGAGTCTAGCTTGTCTTTTCATTCTCATGTGTTGCTTTCAAATATTTCAATATATGCTATATATTAAAAAGAATGTTAGTTGTACTCCAATGCTTGAAGTGGATTACCTGAGGTTTTTTAATTCCTTATAATAACCAGTTAATTAATTTTATTGAAATGTACAAAAGTATTTAAAACAGTAAAACTAGCTTATATTTATTTGATACAAGTTCACTCTTCTTTTACTTGTATGATAATCTATTATTTTTCTTTCTTTTCTTATTTTTTGGGGGGAGGGGCATTTGAGACAGAGTTTTGCTCTATTCTTTTGGAGCCTGTTCTGGAACTTACTCTGTAGACCAGGCTGGCTTCGAAGACAGAAAGATAACCCTGCCTCTGCCTCCTGAATGCTGGGATTAAACACATTCACAGCTAAACCTGGCTAATCAAGTATTTTTATAGTGTATACATATTTGATATTTCATAAAATATAATATAATGTTTGCCTAAAACACCATTTATGAAATTTAATTTGCTAATATTTATGCATCCTTATGTTGCAATTATCTTATTGGTTTGAATTTAATTTGTTCGTAAAACTTGTTATGATCAGATATCTCAACCTCATTGTCTTACAGATCACATTGGAATGTTATTAAAATGCACATCCATACACCATGGTTTGCATCTAACTTCATGCTTTGAAGTTCCCCCACTTCTTTAGAAAGGGTGAACTCAGCTCCTGTGAGATTATATTTTGGGAAGAACTTTCAACAGGATCTTGGGCAGCTCTAGTGGATTCTTCAGTCATGAACATTTTCAATTTGAAACCCTGAAAGCCTGAAAAAAGTCTAAAGGATATAGTATATAATTTAAACATGTTATTGTATGAATAACATATGATATAACAGAGTTGAGATTAGCTGAGTTTCAGGAAGAATGGTTGTCAGGCCGGGAGAGAAAACTGATACACTCTTCCCAGATCCACCTCTTGATTGGGCTTAATCAGATTCTTTGTTGCTTATGAGCAATTCAATAAGAAGCTATACTTCTAAAAGATTTAAATTGGACTTCAATTTGATCCGATATGTTTGTTCTCTTTCCTATTCTCAATTGTGACATTACCAGTAAAGTTTTGAACTAAACACATATCCACTTCTATCTTGCGCCATTAAACATTTCCTGTGGTTAGTAATCAAAATGATGGGGTTGTAACCTAACATAATATTGTGGAAGGTCTGTATCAGTGACAACTGTTGCTTCAAGTGGTACCTGTCAGAGATCATGTCTCTGCAAAAACAGAAAGAGAACATTAGGAAGATCTGAGATCACATGCCTTACTACTGTATCTGTCATTAATGAATTCCATGGCCTGGGGTCACTAGAGATGTGTATGTGCCATTTGGGCCTTCTGCTCCGAAGCTTCAGGTGAGCATTGGGCCAGAGTACAGGCCTAACAACCCATCTACCTCCTTAAAACTTCCTGGGTCTGCTCTAAGCTGGGTCTGCTCTGAACATTCTGGACCCGCCTATCCATGCTGGACTACTGAGGCCTCACCCACCTGAACTTTGAATCCCATCAACGGGCCACTATCACAGGTGAGTCTGGGACCATTTCAGGCTGAATCCCCCCACATCCTACCCTGGGAACTCCCTGGGTTAGCTCTGCATCTATCTCTCCCCTACATCCTGGCCTTGGATAATACAGTCCTGGTATTCTTCTCCCTAAACCACCCAGAGCCTGCCCTCCCCAAACCCTTTGTCCTACTGGGCCCAATGCTCTGCTGCTTCCAGTGAGCATTGGACCAGAGTTTGGATCCTACAACCCCTCAATCTCCATGGAAATTCCTCGGTCTGCTCTGAGCACACTGGACACCCTATCCATGCAAGACCACTCTGAAGGCACACTCACCTGTGCTTTGGACCACATCGCTGACCCTATGATGAAGGAGATAACTCCAAGAGAGCTTGGATCATCCAGAGTTACAGACATCAAACTGCTGACTCATCTACACCCGTGGAGTAGTAGGGTAGAGAGAGAGAAATTCCAACTGTACACACTAGAAGAAGGGATGGGAATATGGCAATACAAGAAAAAACCCAACAATAGAAAGACAAGCATGACACCACCAATATTTGGGACTTTACACCAACTAGAACCAAACACCAAAGTAGATGAAGCAGAAGAGAACGACTTAAAAAATAATTTCAGTGTGACTGAATTTATGTTGAGGTCTTTGATCCATTTAGACTTGAGTATTGTACATGACAATAGACATGGGTCTATCTGCAACCATCTATACACCATTATCCAGTTGTACCAGCACCATTCGTTGAAGATGCTTTCCTCCCTCCACTGTATACTTTTATCTGTTTTCTCAAAAATTAGGTGTCCATAGGTCTGTGGGTTAATATCAGGACTTTTCATTCAATTCCATTAGTCTACCTGTCTATTTTTGTGACAATATCAAGCTGTTTTCAAGACTACAGCTCTATAGTAGAGCTTAAAGTTGGGGATGGTGATGCCTCCCTGAACTTCCTTTATTGTTGCAGGGTTGTTTTGGCTATCCTGGTCTTTTGCTTTTCCATATAAAGTGGAATATTATCCTTTCAATGTTAGTGAAGAATTGTTCTGGGATTTTGATGGGGATTGCATTGAATCTGTAGATTGCTTTTGGCAAGATAGCCATTTTTACTATGTTTAGTCTACCTATCCAAGAGCATGGGATATCTTTCCATTTTTCTGGTATCTTCTTTAATTTCTTTCTTTAAAGACACAAAGTTCTTGCTATATAAGTCTTTCACTTGTTTGGTAAGCATTAACTCAAAATACTTTATATAGTTTGTGGCTATTGTAAAGGGTGATGTTTACCCGATTTATTCTCAGTCCCTTTGTCATCTAAATATAGTAGAGCTACTGATTATTTTAGCCATTCTGGTATGAGTAAGATGGTATCTCAGAGCTGTTTTGATTTGCATTTCCCTATAGCTAAGGATGTTGAGCACTATCTTAAGTGTCTTTTCAGCCTTTTTGATTTGAGCAACATGGGAAAGATTACCATAAATGCCCTTCCCTGATAATGAGATTGACAACTAACTTATCCACCATCATAGACCCTCATCTAGTAACTGATAAAAACAGAAGCAGTCACCCACAGCTAAACAGTGAGCTGAACTGGAATCCAGATGCAGAGAGGGAGGACAAGAACAGGCTACAAAAACCCATAGAGACAGCTGACCTGAACAAGGAGAAGCCAATGGGCCCCCAGAATGACAGCTGGGAAACCAGCATTGGACTGACTCAGACCCCCCTGAACATGGGTACGGATTAGAATGCCTGGGCAGTCTAAGGGACCTCTGAGAATGGAACTAGGATGTATTCCTTGTGTACAAAAGGACTGTGGGAGCACATTCCCCATGGAGGGATTCTCCCTTAACCTAGATATAGGAGAGAGGGCCTAGTCCCTATTCCACATGACTTGACAGATTTTGTTGACCCTTCTTGGAAGGCATCACCCTCCTTGCTAGTGGGGTAAGGATGGGATTGGAGGGTGGTCAGTGGGCATGGAAGGTAGAGAGGGAGGAAGGGAGTGAGGGAGAGAGTACTGAGATCAATATATAAAATAAGAAAAAAAATAAATAAAATAATAACTTCATTAAAAAGATGGAGGCCTGCAAGAAATTATGAGATAATCCCTTAAATAAGTGGAAGAAAATAAAAACAAAATCTTGGAAGAAATAGAGGAAAAGACCAAATAAAAAATGCAAGAAATGAATAGATCGATTAAAGAAAGTAAGGAAAGCCAAGAAAAAACAAACAGATGAAGGAAACAATTCAAATAGTTCAAAATCTGAAAACTGAAATAGAGACAATAAAAACAACACAAAATGAGGAAATGCTGGAAATAGAAAAATGGTAAATGATCAGGAACTATAGATGCAAGCACAATAAACAGAATACAAGTGATCAAAGAGAAAATCTCAAGCACTGAAGATCAACTAAAGGAAATGGAGTCATTGAACAAAGAATATCCTAAATCCAACAAATTCTTAACACAAAATATTCAGTAAATGAGGGACACCTTGAAAGGGCCAAACTTAAAAATCGACCACTTACTAGGTGGCATAACAAACCTCAACAGATACAAATAATTGGAATAGCCCCCTGTATCTTATCAGACCATCATGCATTAAAGGTGGAATTTAGTAACAACACAAATCGCAGAAACCCTACAAACTTATGGAAACTGAACAATGCACAATTGCACCATCCCTTAGTCAAGGAAGAAAGAAATAAAGAAATTGCAGATTGATGGGAGATGTTATTCTGTATATATGTTTCTAATACTGGTTAATAAAGCCCTGTGGCCAATAGGAAACAAGATAGGCGGGGCTAGGAGACCAGGAGGAAGAAAGAGGAAGTAGTAGGTTGGAGTCAAGATGTAGCCCGGGGAGGAAGGAAGAAGCCCTCTGCGGCCCCTGATAAGACGACCACGTGGAAATACTTAGATAAGTAGAAATGGGTTAATGATTAAGGCAGAGCTAGCCCATTAACAATAATGGTAACTGGCCAACAGGATTGTATCAAATACAGAGTCTCTGAGTGTTATTTGGGGCACACGTGGTTGCAGGACAATGGCGGCAGGACCGGGAGGCTGGCGGGGGGAACTTACCGTAACAGCAGATTTCCTAGAATTCAATGAGAATGAAGACACAACATAATAGAATGGATGGAACACTTTGAAAGTAGTGCTATGAGGAAGCTTCATTGCACTAAGTGCCCATATGAAGAAAATAGTCACCCCAGGGGAGTAGACACCAGGAAATAATCAATTTCAGGGCTGGAATCAACAATGTAGAAACCAGGAAAACAATACAAAGAATCAATGTAACAAAGAGTTGTTTTTTGAGAAAATCAAAAAGATAGACAAACCTTTATCCAAACTAACCAGAAAGCAGAGAGAGAACATGCAAATTAACAAAATCAGAAATGAAAAGGGGGACATAACAACGAACAATGAGGAAATCCAGACAATTTTCAGGTCATACTTTGAAAACCTGTACTGCACAAAATTTGAAAATTTAAAGGAAATGGACAACTTTCTGGATAGCTATCAGTTACCAAAATTAAATCAAGAACAGATAAGCAACAGATAAGCAATCAACAAAAGCCTCCCAACCAAAAATGTCCTATATCCAGATGACTTCATTGCAGAATTCTACCAGAAATTCAAAGTAGATTGAATAACAACACTCCTCAAATTGTTCCACACAATAAAAGCAGAAGGTTCATTACCAAACTCTTTTTACAAGGCTACAATTACCTTGGTAACCAAGCCACACAAAGACACAACTGAGAAAGAGAACTACAGACTATGTTTTCATAACATAAAGAAAGAGATGTGTATGAATTGCATGATGCTATTCTTACAGCTTTAAGAGATTTTAAATTGTACACAGATTAAGCTTCAAGAAAAGATGAAACAATTTATTTATGGCTTGTTAGATTTTCCATTTACATGTTAGACTACTGAGGAAAGGTAAACAGCAAAATGGGCTATAAATCTCCTTTATGATATTATCTTCATCTGTCTACCTCTCTCTCTTTGAATCTACAGGGAATTGGCTTCAAACTTAGATGGAGCCTCTGTCCAACACTGTTGATTTCTATCAGCTGATGGTCTCTTATGCTGTCTGTACTTCTTACTATCACAATGAATCTAATGTAGTCTACCCCTCTCATTGAATCATTTTTTTTATTTTGTGTGTTAGAGAAGATATTTTGGAGATATCACATTAATATGGCATAATTTAATTCAGCATCAAAAATTCACAAGCTAGCCTTACCAGATATATGTCACTCTAAGCAAAGAACTAGAAAAAGAGAAAATAGCATGTCCTGCAATAGAGAAAATGAAGAGTCCTTCAAGAGCATCAAGTGCACTGGAAATAATGCTGAATTGAGATAATGTATAAACACGATAGCCATATGAAGAAAAGTATTTACAGATTCCTCTCTATTCTCTTAAGACCAGCAAGGAACTTAAAGTTCAGACTGGTATTGGCACAAAAATAGAAAGGTAGACCAATGGAATCGAATTGAAAATCCTGATATTAATCCACACATCTACAAACACCTGATTTTCGACAAAACAATTTAAAAAATACAATGGGGGAGGAAAGCATCTTCAACAAATGTAGAAGACTGCAGATAGACCTATGGTTATCTCCATGTACAAAACTCAAGTCCAAATGATCAGAGACCTCAACATAAATCCAGCCACACTGAACCTCTTAGAAGAGAAAGGAGGAGGTTCCCTTGAACAAATTGGTATAGGAGATGGCTTCCTGAATAAAACTCCAGTAGCACAGACACTGAGCTCAAGAATTAATAAGTGGGACTTCCTCAAACTTAGAAGCTTCTGTAAGGCAAAGGACACTATTGACAAGACCAAATGGCAACCCACAGGCTAGGAAACATTTTTACCAATCCTACATCTGACAAAGGGCTGATTTCTAAAATATACAAAGAACTCAAGGAACTAGTCAACAAAACACGAAATAGCCCTATTAAAAAATGGGGTACAGAATTGAAGAAAGAATTCTCAATAGAGGAAATCAAAGAGGCTGAAAGACACTTAAGAAAATGTTCAACATCCTTAGCTATCAGGGAAATGCAAATGAAAACAACTTTGAGATACCATCTTACTCCTGCCAGAATGGCTAAAATTTGAAACACAAATGACAACTTATGCTGGAGAAGATGTGGAGAAAGGGGAACACTCCTTCACTTCTGGTGAGAGTGCAAACTCATACAGCCATTTTGGAGATCAGTATGGCAGTTTCTCAGGAAAGTGGGAATTAGCTTTTCACAGGACCCAGCAATTCTACTCTTAGGTGTATACCCAAATGACTCACATCCATGCAACAAAGACATGTGCTCAACTATGTTCATAGCAGCATTATTTGTAACATTTCATTTACAAGAACCTGGAAGCAAACTAGATGCCCCTCACTGAAGAATGGATAAAGAAGATGTGGCACATCTACACAATGAAATACTACTCTGCAGAAAAAATAACGGAATCTTGAAATTCGTAGGCAAGTGGATGGAACTTGAAGAAATCATCCTGAATGAGGTAACCCAGTCACAAAAAGAGGATCAGGGTATGTACTCGCTCATATATGGATTTTAGACTTAGAGCAAAGGATCATCAGCTTATAATACACACCACCAGATGAACTAGGATACATGGTGTATTCTTAGAGATTCATTTATGGTCCCTTAAAAAAGGGGGAAGGGACAAGTCCCCCAGAGCACATGGAGAATTGGGGAGCTGTGAATGGAGAGAGAACTAGGAGAAAGAGAAGGGGAGGAGAGGAAAACATGCGTGACTAGATAGATTGAGTCAGGGTGAGACGGGGGCATAAAAGAGAGAGCCATTATTGCTTTGAAGAGAAAACTGAACCTAATGAAAGGTATAGAGAACTACAAGACCGACTCCAACTAATAATTTGAGCAACCATGGGAAGGCTACCATAAATGCCCTTCCCTGATAGTGAGATCATCAACTAAATTATCCACCATCATGGAGTCCTCATCTAGTACCTGTTGGAAACAGAAGCAAACACCTATAACCAAACACTGAGTTGAACTAGAATCCAGATGCAGAGAGAGGGGACAAGACCAGGTTGCAGAAACTCACAAAGACAGCTGACCTGAGCAGTGGGCGACAGTAAAAACAGGATCAATTTCTGGTGCACAAAAGGACTTTGCAGACACATCCCCCATGGAGGGATATTCCCTTAACCTAGTGACAGGAGAGAAGTCCTAGTCCCTACTTCAAATGACTTGACTGATTTACAAGACCCAACCTGGATAGCATAGCCCTACAAGTGGAATGGGGGTGGGGGAATGGGAGGGGAGGGTGGTCAGGGTGCATGTCACAGGAAAAACAGGGTAAGAGGGAGGGAGGGAGGGAGAGGGGAGGGTTGGAGGGAGGATGGGAGAGGAAACTGGGGTCCACATGTAAAATTTTTAAATTATATTATTAATAAAAAAGAAGGAAAATGCTGCTGGATTAAATATATATATACATATATATCAATATATATATGTAATATATAATATATATAATATAATATAATATAATATACATAATATAATATATAATATATTATATAATATGATATATAATATATGATATATTATGTATAATATATAATATAATATATAATAATATGTAATATGATATATATTATATCATATATTATATATCATATTATATAATACATTATATATAATATAATATATGATATATAATATTAAATATCATATAATATATGATATAAATATCATAAATATCATAATATCATATAATATATGATATATAATATTAAATATATTACATATATATATTAAAAATGCTTTGACTTCAAAATTTATGCCTAAGGACAAGTTACAGGGAAATAGGATTTCTAATTTTGTTTCCACAAAAAATGAAAAGCTGTGGATTCCTTTCAGACTGATGTGGTTTGATCAAGCAAGACTCCCTGAAGCAACGTCAATGGGACAATGCAGCCTTGCAGACCACTACAGCCAAGATTTCTGTGTCTTCTTAGGATTACCCCATGACAGCGCCCCCTACCAGCAGGAAGCTGTTTGGAAAGAATGACGCCCAAATTCCCAAATATTGTTTATATATGTATGTTTTCATTAAAAAAGGCATATATAATTATGTCCAGCATAAAATAAATAATTGTTTAAAAAATTAACACTTAGGTGAAGGCAAATACTAATGATATGGGGAGCCAGAAAACCCAAGACTTCTTAGAGACTCCATGAAAAGACAAAAGGAACTTTAACTCTGTTCTGGTCTAGGAGACTTGGCAAGGAAGGTCTGAGGCTGCAGTCATTGCCTCTCTGCTAAGGTTGGTCATTCCCTCCTGTAGATATAGGATGCTGTACTTCATTATAAACTTGCTTGCCACAAGACACAGCTTGTATAAGACCTGATGACCCTAGGTCTTATCTTCTTTTTCTCATCCCTTGGTCACTCTCTCTACCTGTAATCTTTTACTTTGAAACAACCTACTGGTCTAACTCAAGAGAAAGTCAATTTACTTTTAAGAGTTAATTGACTTCCTTATAGTGGCATGTAAAATTGTTCCCTAAATTATTTAATAGGAGATTAAGCACTTTTATCTTAAAAGTGCACCAAAAACCAGTGAAGTCCTGGGAGACATTATTCATTGGTGATACACTTGCAGCTTCTTACAGTACTATTGCTTCTTCCTATGGAGTGGATACTTGTGAATCACATGTAAATTGAACAACATAATCAACATAGTACTTACTTGTCTTCCCTCACCATGCTTAGAATGTCTCTACAAACAATGAAAAATAAACATTAAAAATCCAAGTCCATGGCCAGGCAGTGGTACCACACGCCTTTAATACCAGCACTTAAGAGGCAAAGCCAGGTGGATCTCTGTGAGTTTGAGGCCAACCAGGTCTACAAAGCGGATGCCAGGACACTCAAACACACAAACATACATACATACACACACACACACACACACACACACACACACACACACACTCACACACACACACACACACACACACACACACATTTTGAAGCAAAATGTTATAATTGGTCATTTTATAAACCATGTATTATTAAAACATGCTTGGGGCCAATTATCATATTTTTACTTCACAGTTTTCAAATTCTAGATATAATAAGATAATGAGTAGTAAGAGGCAATGGAAGAATTAAAATAGGATGGAGTTCAGGGGAGATGAAGGCTGTATTAGTGACACAACAGCAAATAAAGATATGAGGTGTGACATCTATATGGGGCACATCTATTCTTTCATGATGGTATAAAATGGGCTCATAACTTCAAGTCAGGAAAGACATCTTGTTAACAGTAATAAATGTGCTGTAGAAGGTGCAAGAGAAAATTCCCATTGAGGTGTAGGTGACCTGTTGGGGTTCATTATTTTAGTAACCTCATTCTGTGCTCATTCTCCTACTTCATATGTACCAGAGGTTTTGTTTTTTCAGGTATAACTTAATGAGCTTTCAAATTCTCTATTATTTAGGCTCTGGTTACTTTTCCTTTTTTCATATGAAAGCACACTTCCATGTCTGGGGCAAGTTACTAAGGACTTCTAAATAATGTGTAAAGTTACTTAGATTGATTCAAGAAAAAAAACGAATATATGTAAACATTCTAAATAGTAAAGCTTCATTCAATTGTCAGTGAACATTACTCAGGATGTCAAGAACAAGAGCAAGTTTTGGCTAAAATTTCAAAAAACACGTCTGGATATATTTACAATCAAGGAGACCATGAGAGCCATGATCAAGGCAAAGACAAGGAACCTTATGCTTACTGAACCCTATAAAAGCAGAAGCAACATTTGATAACCATCTTCTTTGCAGCTTCCATACAAAGACATTGATGACCATTCTGTGCTCTTCGTCAATTGGTCTAAGTTAATACTTTCAGTGTTCACAATGACTCAACAGGGGAGAAGACAAATTAGAAGTGAGCTAGTAAGATAATACTAAAGTATAAACACACTAATTGAGAGCATAATAAATTATTTAGAAATATTTAGAAATTAAAATAAAATATTAGGTATAGTCTTATAATAGAGTTAAAGACCATGACTTAAGGACATTTACTTAGAATTTTGAGATGGGTGTTGCTGGCACATGCCTTCAATCATATGACTCAGGAGGCAGAAGCAGGCAGATCTTTGTGAATTCCAGGCCATCCTGGTCTACAGTGAGTTCTAGGACAGCTAACACTGTTACACAGAGAAATCCTGTCTTAAAAACCAAAAAAAGAAGAATTTTGATATTAATGATAGCTTAAAATAAAAGGTAACTTAAAAAGAAGTGAGAAAAAAATATGTTCATAGTTTTACTGAAAAATTTACTTTTAACCATTTATTTATACAAATTATGAGATGAGAGCATTGAGGGAAGACAAAATAAGAAATCTTTCAATAATAAGGATAGAAGGCAGACAGACATGTAGTAACAAAGAAAGACACACATGCAAGTTGATATCAACAGTACATTATTTGACATATTGTTTGCCACAAACAAATATATTATTTGAGATATCAAATATTTTCTTTTGTGAAGTTATTAGGTAAATGGTAATGAATTAAAGAGAATGAGTAGGTGACATAGAAAATTCTGTTCAACTTTAATAACATAACAAATTCATCCAAATTGAAAACATTCCTGATGAAGGATGAGGAAGCCATGCTTTCAGAACTCAGGAAGCTTAGATACCCCCAAAGACTCTGGAATTTCAGGAAGATACAAGGATCAGAATGTCCCTGAGTGTACATAAGTAGCAAGCAAGTGCTGGAGAATATGATGCTCCTAGGAGGAATTTCTTTAAAGTTGGGCAGAGGACTACAGAACTGCAGGTTTGGTGAGTCCTCAGCAGTACTGAGATGGTTTTACAGTGGCACAGTTGCTTCCACTGCTGCTCAGATTGTTAGTTTGGGTCATCCTTGCAGGTCTCTGGCATTTCTCTAGAGACAGTTTTTTCTTCAAAGCTATAATGGCTCCCTCTCTTATGGTATCTCACTTTTTGTTTTGAATATTAGTTTACACTGCCTAATTTCTAAATATCGATACAATCTCAAAAAAAACCAATCTCTTCGATCTCAAGTTTTCCCATTCAAATATAATATCTTTAGAACATTTTATTAATGATATCTAGGGTCTCTTCTAATCTCTATGTTTTGAGTGGATGTTCACATTATTTTACTCTTTGGGCTGCAATTTTCTCTTTTTATGGTATTTATATGACCTCAGATGTTACTTTTAGGAGTCACTCAAATCTTATGTTTGCATATTTTAAATCCATCATCCAAATTCTAAGACATATTTTACTTTTGAGAAACCTAATTTGCTGTAATGTTTTGTGTGTGTGTGTGTGTGTGTGTGTGTGTGTGTGTGTGTGTGTGTGTGCTGTGCTGTGCTGTGTATGTATGTATGCATGTATGTGTGTGAAACTGTAAGTTGAGCAAGGCTGGGTTGCTCTTCTTACATAGTTGCTGTCCAAACTTTTCCTTACTACAAACATCTACTTTATTTTAGGCCTCTATCTTTTCTATATTTCACTGAAAAATTCCTTTGTTTTAGTTTATTATTCATGCTTTTCTTGAAGGCTATTTTAATTTTCTGGCTCAGACCAATCTGTCAGTATATTGATTAAAACATTTAAAGTTGGTGAGAGAGCCCCAAGGAAATGCTGTAGCTCTTGCACAAGATGTAAAGAACTTTGCTGAGAAAATTAAAAGGAAATGTTCAAGAGTAAGGCATACTTACTATGTATTAGTTTTCTTGGAAATCATACCTTGTTGCCGATGGTATTGGCAATCCAGGCAGCTAGTACAAGGATGCACAGGGCAGCCAAAGTGTTTCCTAAAATGGCTTAAGACATTGGAAGAATTTCAATATTTCTGTTACTAGATTCTCCTTGGCTTAAAATGTTCAGAGACTTAGAGTAAAAATCAGGTGAAACAACAAACAAACAACAACAAACTACAATAGTTTGGTTTCTCAAGAACTATAACACAGATTTGACTTTCAGAAGTGTCACTCTCTTCCATAGATTTAGTGTGATGTCAATGCTCAGAAAAAATGTTCAGAAAAAAAAAAGATTGCAAAGTTTTCACTTGAAAAATTATCTTTTACAGACAGAGAATAATAGAAATATTTTCAAGTGACCAGTATCAAACACACACAGCTAAACACTTTTATGAATATCCGTTATTAAGTAGGCAATGAAATTTTGGACCTACCATTTGTAAATCTTTGTAAACCAAGTGTTTTAGTGCCTCCTTCAGCTTCTGCCATGGTAGTCCTGCAAAAACCTTGTATCCCTCTGGATTTAGTTCCTTTTTCTTCTTTGCCCAGAACTCTTTATTCAGTATATTTTCTTTTCCTCTTCTTTAACCATCATCTGAAATTAATCATCTATCCCTTCTCTGACTGTTGCACTGCATAACAGATTTGTTAATATGCTAATTAATCTGCATAAGTCATTTTTCCTGCCTGCTTTCCTATGAAGAGTTTGTATGACCTACTTAGCATTTCTTTATTGCTGCATATGGGCTACTATTGAACTACTTAGGAAAACATATTTAATCTGCAATGTCTCTCTGTTGACAACTGATTTCTTACATGCAGTGTTCACGCATGACTATTTGTAGCGTCTAGTCAAACATCTGTCACAATAACTTTTACTGTCTACACTTTATGGGTCCTCAGAGATGTTATATTGTACGACTGATTGATACTTCAAAATCCTACTAATTCTTTATGACCAAGCTAAATAGCAAACTCATCTTCCTACATGCATCAAATATGTACCATTTCTGTTTTATGTAATTTTAATTCTATACATTGAAACAAAAATGCTACAATTAAAACTGGGGGATTTTTTTTACACAACAAATTTTCAGAAGAGTTAAAGGATGGCCTGTGGAACTTACATGTGACAAAATAAAAATCACTTTTGAGAGAGATGAGGAGTGGGTATGATAACTTTACTATTAAATATAACATGACTGAATAAATTACTTGATCACTGCTATCTTCATTTCCTAACTGTTAAATGAGAGAAAAGAACTTCTAATTGTTTTGTTAAAAAAGATAATTATAATATATATGGTGGCTGATATACACACACTGTTAAGTAAAAAATAATCTGTAATATCTAATTACTGTTATGGTTACTGTAACTGAAGTAGAAAAAGATAACTGCTTATTAAATAAATAAATCTCTATGACTATCTTCAAGAAAAAAAGCAGGATGGAAGGATAGAGAGAGAGAGAGAGAGAGAGAGAGAGAGAGAGAGAGAGAGAGAGAGAGGGAGAGAAGGAGTAGGCAGAAAAGGTAACATGTTTACTGTTGTTGGCTGTAGAAACCTGAGGCTTTGTATATTTAGGCTGATCCTCAGACATGTTTGCAAACATTTTGCAACAGATTCATAGTTTTACTTTCTATATAAATTTTATAAATTTCTTCTCTGATTTGTTCTATTGTTATATAAAATACATCCCTTTGTGTAGTACATATTGAAGTATTCATTTTTCCCAAATCAGGTGAATGTGAGTGATAATGATTTTGCTGTGCATGTCTAGGGCTATCATATCATCGTTAAATTCTTAATGCTCAGGTTAAGATGAAGTCCTGACCTGTATAAAGCTCTGTGTATCTCCAGTGTCTACATATAATTGCCACAACTGAGGTTAAAGCCCCCACTAGAATGCAAAGAGATCTGAGTGTATAGAAAGTGGGTACTAGACTAGAGGGCTAACCAGTTACTTTAAGATACTGGACATTTCATGGATGAGATTCCTATACCAGCTTCTCAACTGTTGCCTTGTTCAATGTTCCCCAGAATTTCTTGGGATAGAGAATAGAAAGAAACCACTTTCTCATCCTGAGGACTTCTTGGAATTGAAGGGACTTCTTGAATGTCTTACAAACCACAAAATTAGCATGTCATTAAATACAGCATATATACAGTCACAGAAGCAGATAGACCATCATCCTTCTAGCTTCACCTTCACTCTTGTCCTCCACTAAAGGTAAGAATTTCAGATTTTGACATATATCCTTCATAGTTTATTTAAAACTAAACTAGAATAGAAATAATGGAACTAAAATAATTACCTAAAATACAGTTTTTTAATTAAACATTTAAGAAGTAATGGGATTATATTAAAAACTGGGCTTAAAAATACAGAATATCTAGAAATATTTGGTAAAAATTACAGTAAATATTGGCTTTATGAAAATGAGAAAATACTATTATAAATACAAGGTCAGTGAATGATATAAGAAAAGAGACTGAGAATTAACAAGCTATCTCATTTGATTTGCTGTATTTTAGTAATAAAATGCATTCAAATTATATCATGGAAAGATGAATATTTATTGGACAACAGCAATTAGAATTAGCAATTAGAAGCAGCAAATGACATCTTTGTATACAAAAAGATTGCAACCACAAAACTTGTCCAGAGTCTTGAAATACTTGATCTAGCTCATAATATTTCACATGTGAAATATTAACATGTGAAAAACAGAGACAAAGTCTTTTGCTTATAAAATAGTTCTAGAAAGATCAGATATAATTTTGAAAATGTGATTATGGAAATAAGACAAGTTAAAAGAACTCGTGGCTTATAGCATACGAGGTAACAATAAAGTTCCAGTTTAAAGATGGGAATATAAATGGGTACAGATAAAATATAAGAACTGCAGTGGGATTCTCCCTTCATGCATAATCTACAAGGGAATACATTTCTTTTAAACTAGGACAATTAAATTTTATGGAAACTCATGGAGGAGTCTTTAGACGAGGAAAAGTTCAAAATGAATTATGCAGCATCCACCCAAAAAGTCAAAACAAGCTTTTCACTAATAGAATAATTTCTACCATCAAGTATTGGAAAGAGTGCTTTGTAAATATATCTAAATTTTTATTTTTCATGCTGAGTTTTCTCACTAGAAACACAACAGTTCACACACATTGTCTATCAATTCACTCTAGAAGTGAGGCTTCCAAGTGCTAATTTCTTCATAATCTGTTCACTGTCTGGCCACCTGTAGTAGCTAAATAGTTTTATCACCATAGCATTCCATAGTTATGACTTCTTCATAGTTTTGTAAGGCATCCAATATTCTGTTAACAATAGAGAACTAGCAAAGAAGAATGGAAGAGGGCTGTGAGCAGATAACACTGCTGGTGGCTTCTGACATCTCAATTTGATGTTAGTAATAGGAGTATTTAGGAGCCAGAGGAGAGTTTGACATTAATTGACTGACTCATCTCTTACAACCCCTTCATATTTTCATTCACAGGACCTGAAAACAGCCATGAAGGTCTTCATCTTTGTATGCCTTGTGGCTCTTGCTCTTGCAAGCGAGGTGTGTAAAGAAGCTTCCTAAATCATTAAGAAGTAGAAAATGGTTTGCTCACTTGTAGATAGTAGCAGCAGTGACAGCTCAGTGTATAATTAACAGAGAGCTTCAGAGCTGCTTATTTAGTCACTGCTTCTTTGGAGTCATGAGTTGTTCCATAGTTCCTGTAGGCTCCCAAAGCTGGGACAAGTGCTCCCTACACTATTGGCCACCTGTTCCAAATGAAACTTAAAGAAGCAAAACAAGGCAACAGAAATACATCACATAAATATGATTCCACAAAAATAGACTACACATGTAGCTTGACTATTTCATTCTGGTGATAAAGTGAATGCATCACTTTGATGACCAAGTAAAAGCCTTACTGTGCCTCTCCAAAGGTATATTCAGAGGAAGTAACATGATCAAGAATTGTGGTACACACATAGGCATAATAAAAAAGTGCTTAGAAGAAACTCAAATAACTTTTTTTTCTCACTCATCAAAAATTATGCATAAATTAATCTAATGTAGGAATGTGCCAATAAAAATTTACTAAAATATCAGAGATAGTAAATATGTTTCCAAGATTCTAAAAGGCTTACAACAACTTTTTTGCTTTTAAGTTTCTGAAAGAGGTAGATGATGTAAAAGTCAAATAGGAAGCATGTTTAGTAGCAAGGTAGATATAGTCACTAATAAGTTTTTTTGTTTCTTTTTACAAAAGGAATCACTCAGCATATCCTCTGAGGTAAGAGGTTTTATTGAGAAATATTTCTAACCCTGAAATAACTACATTTTTAGTGATCTAGAAGTCCTAATTGGATCAATAAATTAATGTGTATGAATCATTATTGTTTTTGCATACAGAGAACATTTCCAGCAGTGAGGGAAGACAATTCTCACTCAGAGGCAGCTTGTAGACTTAAAACACCGAAGTGCTTTTTTTTTCTGTTGAGTTACACTGTGTTAGCCACACTGTAACATATGCCTCTTTGATAAATATGCTGTGCATTATATTAGGGGCAGAAAATATCTACTTAGCTGCATATTCTAGAATTTACCAAGTTAGTTTCTTATTTGAAATATTCTCGCTGCCTCTTCTACTTCTTTTATTTGAAAAGCTCACAATTGTATTCTCTGCCAAGAGCTCTCTCTAATTTGGCATGCATTTTTATTATTTACTACATGCCTTTTATAGATGGCTCATTGTCTTACAGCTACAGTTCAAATTAAAGACATATGCCAACAGAAATATATGCTTTTTCTATACTAGGTAATGCTGCTTGCAGAAGGATGTATTTAGTTATTAAAGTTGTCATTAGGTAAATAAAACAGTGAGATGCAACAGATGTCTTTACCTTGAACTATTTATTTGTATGTGTTATTATTTGTTTATTAGAGAATACAAGTACATAGACTTCTCTTCAGAATTCTACAAATGCCTCAGAGGAATTATTTATTTCTTATAATCTGGAGGCTAGCATATTAACGTGTGAAGTAAGAGTACCTACTAAAATAGGTACTCTTAGCTGTCATTAGACTGTATTTTCAACTCTGTTTAAAATCTGATTTAAAGATCATTTGTAACAAGAGAGAAAACAATAGCTGTAAAGGGATTTATCATTGCTTAGATTTCTCTTTACACACTGTGCTCACTAATTCACCTTTCTCTTTTTACTGTGCTCATCTTTCTTGTATTCAATAGGCATATACAAAATGTTCTAAATAGTTTAAATATAAGAGTTCATCAATATTCCCATTAGTGGTCTATTAAAAGACTACCAAATACCTTAATTTTTAAATACCCACTGAAAATACTGTCGACTCAGTAAAAGTTAATGATTTGTTTTTAATTTTTCTGAAGGAATCTACTGAAAATATCAGTGAGGTAAACCCATTATATTTAATACCTATGCTTTGTTCATAAAGGTGAGAATTTTGAGATTTTTAATTGACACTTTATTTCTAACAGAAACTTCAAATGGCGGGACAAATGGAACAGCTTCAAGCAAAGGTAAATTACTGGTGGAGAATTTATGTCTCTGTTTTGTGATGTGTAATGCCAGAGAGTAACTATACCATGTGTTTTCATAGTCAACAGTGGCCATACAGCACCATTGTGATGACAGCACATTCAGGCATCCTTTTCTAAATCATGATTGCAGTTACTAGTGATCTTGTCTGTGCTTAATCATTAACATAAGCATTTCCCCAGACAAAACAGTGTTTCTTTTATTTTTTAAATGAATATGGTGATGAAAGGACACTTTGGGAATGTGGCAGAAATCCTAAACTGAACACCTGCCTGATGAAGAATATTGTGTATTAGTCTCTTTGTAGCTTCTTTTCTTCACCTGTGAGCTGAACACCTTCTTAATTTTCCCCATAAATGTAGTTAATTGGCCTTCAATAGAGTCAATGGTTTTAATTCACATTTGATTTGTGAAAATATTTGTACTTTATGTTTAGCTAGTCTTAAGGGCATTTCTAGTTCAAACATAAGTGGAGTGAGATATAGAACAATTGAATGGACCACTGCTTAAGCTGTACAATAGAAGAGGTTGCTATTAAGTCAATGGTTTTCTGAATAGTGTCAAGTTCCACTATTAAATCACACTTACATAACAGCTTAACTTTGATAGTTCATTCTCTTTAGTAAATTGCTTGTTGCTCACAATTATTTTTTCAAGTCAAATTAAAATTTTAAAAATTGATATGGCTTAAAAATGATTAAGAAACTCTTTTTACCAAGGAAAATCATTCTATAAATTGACCAATGGTAAGTGGCTCACAAAATTTAGTCACTAATTAAGGCTGTTTTTCCCCTTAAACTCAAATAAAATAAACTTTAGTATTGATCCACTAAACCTTTTAAAATTAATCTGCCTTCAACTGTACAAAAACAACTACTTCTATTATCAGTCAACAAAGATTGAAAAATCAATAAGAATATATATTAACTACAGATGTTGAAATGGCTTGGGAAAAAGTAAAAGATCCCCAAAAATTGTGAACATCGATTTCATTTTGCATCATAATTCTCCTACTAGTAGAATAGGTTAGGGTAAAATACTTAAGAACACTACTTATTTTCTTAATGTGATCCAAGACAAGGTCTTTTTGTTTTGTTTATCTTTCAATAAAAAGTTGAAATCACTTCTTACTGTGTACCCCAGGCTTGCCAAGAACGCACCATTTAGCTTCCGTTGGTCTATAGCAATCCACCTGCCTCAAGCTATCAACTAGTAGATTTAGAGGCATTAGACACCATACCCAGCTAGGCCAAGATAGTCTTTTAAGCAAATGAAACATGATAGTTTTGTAAGCAAATTCATTCCTTTGGTCATTTGTTATTAGCCAAAAAAGATCATTAATAAATTGAGAAAAGTAACATTGCTGAATGGCAGACTAAAACATTCTCTTCTTTCCAGGGTGCGCCCCAGAACAAAGTTCAGCCCTTCGTCCAGTCACAGCCCCAAGGCTTTCCTTATGAACAGCCCATCTCTTGCACTCCCCTTGCACAAAACGCCCAGTCTATTGCTCAAGCCTCTGTGGTGCCTTCTCTTGGGCCTGTCATTTCTCCTGAAGTGGAAGCTCTCCTAAAAGCTAAAGCCGCTATCCTTCCCAAGCACAAAGCCATATCCTCTCTTAACTCCGAAGCTGTGCTTTCTCTGTTTAACCCTCAAGTTCTCAGTCCTGCTACTCTTGCTAACCAGCACATTCCTCAGTCTCAGGTCCAGCTCCTGGCACAAGTCCTTCAGGCTTTCCCTCAGACTCCCGTGTTTCCTTCTCAATCCCAGCTGTCTCTTCCTCAGTCCAAAGCTCTTTATCTTCTCCAGCAAGTAGCACCCTTCCTTCAAAGAGATATGCCTTCCCAAACTCTCCTGCAATACCTAGACCTTCTGCTTAACCCCATCCCCCAGTTCTCTGCCAATGGACCATCTCATCCCATCACTGTAAGTCAAAATTTACTTCCTTATAAATTCCTTATAAATGTGTATATGATGACATTAATAGAAGAAATGAGAGCTCTAAAATAAAAGATATATATGTATGATTCTTTAATAAATTGATGATCTTCATTATGAACTATAAACTAGAATCACCTGGAGATCTTCACTTCAACATAATTTTCAGTGCCTAGTGCCTTAAAGATTTTGATGTTAAGTGTTTACAATTGTCAAGACAAAAGTAATATCCAGAGGGAAATAGACAATTACAAGGCTGATTTAACTGGTCAACTGGGAACTCTGACTTAAAGAGGACTAATGTTGACTAAACTACAGTTAAACTTGGCAATTTATTAGATTTGAGTAACAAAGTTTCTTCCTAAAATTCTAAACTTTCTTTGTGTGTGTGTGTATATATATACATATATATATATATATATATATATATATATATATATATATAATCTGCATATTGGAGTTTAATTTTTCTTTTGAGTATATATACATGGAATCAAAAGATTGAGACATTTCATTAGTTACACAGAGTCTAGTTTAGGTAGGTGTTACACTGAGAGGGAAAATGTATACTTATTTAGTTGTATTTGTTTGCATTTAAGGTCTAAAAGGACTTCCAGGTTAATGTCCCTTCCTAATTTTTGGTAAGTTTCTGGATATTGAAGATTAGAATAACTATTTTTGTAGTTGACAGTTTTATATTTCATCCTCCCATGTAAACAGAGTAGCAAATTTCACTTATCACTGTGTTCTCACTGATTGACAGTTTCTTACCACAGTGACACAAAACATAGCTTAAATTTCAAGGAAATTTAATTTTATTTGCTTGCCACTGGCATAGATCTGTCTTACTTCAAGAGCTTTTATCTTTACATTTTATAACATCAGATTATATGACACTTAGAAATAAAGTTTTCTTATGTTTTATGTGAATGCATTATAGCTTTTGTTACAGGCGAGTTTTCATTTCTATGCATACCTTACATTTCAAAATTTTTATGTTTATTGCATTTAAAATTGTTTTTAATTCATGATTCAAAAGCAAATTACTTAGTCTGGGTATTAAAAAGGTACAATAGAACAGAGTATATAGCTTTAGTATTCTAAACTACAAAACCATTTAGGACTGAAGAAAGGATAAATATTTTGCAACAATTATTGTGAGCTGGTATGCCATAGAATAGGAGTTTTATGCCTCTAAGGAAAAGAACCTAGTGTACCTTTGTAAAACAATTGCCATTTTTTTCTATGAATGGTCAGAGGTGAATGAATAAAAATCTATGGTTCTCAACATGTGAGTTTTAACCCCATTGTGAATGAAGGGTTCTTACACAAGAATCACTTTTCAGATATCCTGCATATCATATATTTACACTACAATTTATAACAGAAGCAACATCATAGTTATGAAGTAGCAATGAAATAATATTATGATTGGGGGTCACCACAACATGAGGAACTGTATTAAAGTGTCAAAGCATTAGGAAGGCTGAAATCCATTGATTTAACAAAACAAAACTGATTCTACACCCTTTCTTTCACAGAATTGACTGAGACTGGAAATGCAACTACTTTTCCATCTTTGGATCATGCTACAAAAACAAAGATATAATTTTGAATGAATCTATGTGGACAAAAGAAATTTTCTTCTTTTATTTATTCTATGTATTATATGGAATTCATTTCATTTGAATTTGACTCATGAACTCTTTATACTTTCCAGTTGTATTTCAAATATTATAAAAGTTCCATATTGAGTTGAAAATGAATGTCAATAATGTGTACAAAAATAGTTTGTGGAATTGGACTTACTATTATTTCTTTGAGAACCTATTTCCTTTCCAGTCTTTTCAATAAATAGTCTTTTAGGCATATTTAAATTGTCATTGTCTTTATTGTAATTTTTAAAACTTTCTAAAGATTATTCAGTTTTAATATAAGTTTATTATGGACATTAAAAATTATTGTATAACTAACTCATGTGGGAATGTGCACTAATATTGCTTGAATCTGAAGGCTGAGACATGATAGCCAAAAGTCCAAAGCCAGACTGGCCTACATAATGAGTTTTAGGTGTTTTGAGCTATATGGAGACACCTTGTCTAAAAACAAACAAAATAAAGTAAAAATAAATTTAAAGAAAACTAAAAAAGAAAAATAAAATAGATATAACAATGATCAATGTGAAATAACACTCTGAAATCAAATACAATATTTTAAAGTGATTAGACAAAAACCAAGGTTCAGAGGAAAATTTGGATTGATGAATATTTGTTTCTGGAAATCTTTGTTTATATTTATTTTCTTGTGTAAACTGCAACTGTGACTTTCACTCAAATAGATCCTATGCTGGGTGGTAAACTTTATAATCATTCTAGGAAGGGAATTACAAATGTGAAATCTGTGGCACACCTCTGTCACATGGAAGCTAAGTGGTAGTCTGAGAGATGTTTATTCTCTCAAAACTTCAGTTTCCATACCTGTAATGTATTGCAAAGATTCTTACAGAAGTTTTGATGGGGCATTAGCTACTTTCTTAAAGAGACACAGGAGATTCCTGTGTCTCTGTACTTCCAATGCCTTTACACTAACAAATTAGTTGTTTACCACAACCAGAACGTATTAGCTAACAATCTCCTAGTGAACTTAGTTGTGGGTGATGCACCAATTACCCCTGGGCATGCAGTGACACTTACAGTGTGATAAATTCTCTCTTTTTATGGCAACATTTTTCAAAAATACAACATTCACTTCATTTATGCATTTTCATTATACATTCCATCTCCTGAATCTTGTATCTTCAGTGTTTCCCTTTCCTCATTATACTATAACTATAGTGAAAGCAGAAATGTGTATCATAAAAGGGAAATCTCTTTAATGTAGTACTTTGAGTTTTAGTAGCATTTCTTTTATGAATGTGGGTGCCTTTGTATTTGGGGCATAGATGTTCAGATTTGAGACTTTGTGTTGATGAATACGAAATGACCATCTTCATCTCTTTTGATTAATTTTGGTTTGAAGTCTAACTTGTTACACATTAGGATAGCCACGCCTGCATGGTTCTTGGGCCCATTTGATTGGAAGATCTTTTCCAAGCCATTTACCCTGAGGTAATGTCTATCTTTGAAGCTTAGATGTGTTTCTTGTATGCAGCAGAAGGATGAATCCTGTCTTCATATCCATTCTGTTAGCTTGTGTTTTTTATAGGCGAGTTTAGACAATTAATTTTGAGGAAGAGTAAGGACCATTGATTGTTAATGTTTTTTATGGCATAGATATGAATATTTTGCTTTGGAATGGATTTTCTTTTATTGATACAATTTAAGGTCAATTTTGTAATATGTATATTTCTCCTCTTGTTTAGGTATTGTGTTTATATAGCTCATTTAGAAATGTAATGTATAATTTAGTACAGATTAGATGATAGTCAAGCTATGATAGTCAAGCTTGGAGTTAGTTAGGATTTCTAGATATACAGAGATGTATTTGAGATGGATAGGCATTCTTCAAACCTTTCAAAGACCTACAGAATATGGCATTTAAAATGGTTTAGGGTTTTTCTTGACAGTGAGGCACAACTGCTCCTGGTAACACCACCTGCATCAAAAAGGAAGATGGACATTGAAGAAACTCGTTATGAAGTTTGCTTCTAATATGGCAAGACTAGCCATTTGGGCAAGGTACTGCTCTTCTAGACTGTTTGACTTTATGTTGTAGAAACTGGACATGCAGGACCCACAAAAAGGTGACTGCTGATGCAAGATGGACAATGCTACAGGATTCCTGCTTTATGGAAGAGGCTGCCAGACAGCCAGACAGTCTACAGGACACAGAGAAAAATGACTGACACACTGTCAATACAGGTGGATAGTTTAAAGTTTCCTGCCTTGTTGAGGAGTCTGGACACACACTATGGCCTATGGGATGAAGATGGAACATTACAGAAGAACTTCGGGTGACTGACCAGGCAATGCATTGTCTCTGTCATTTCTAGAGTTTATGTATTATCCTTCTGTGGTCTTTCATGGAGTTGAAGACAGGTAGTTATGATTATAGTTTTCCTTAGTTAGGATTAAAGATAAGTTACATATAGGACTTTAGACTCACAAAGATAGGATAGATGATATTTTCTTTAAGTCTTACAAAATGTTAATGGACTAAATATTGTTAACTGTGATTCTTATTTGATAACTGTTATATGATATATTTTGCTATGTTAAGGTTAAATCCCTTCTTTTACTTTAGACAGAAAAGAGGAGATGATGGGAGATGTTATTCTGTATATATGTTTCTCATACTGGTTAATAAAGCCCTGTGGCCAATAGGAAACAAGATAGGCGGGGCTAGGAGACCAGGAGGAAGAAAGAGGAAGTAGTAGGTTGGAGTCAAGATGTAGCCCGGGGAGGAAGGAAGAAGCCCTCCGCGGCCCCTGATAAGACGACCACGTGGAAATACTTAGATAAGTAGAAATGGGTTGATAATTAAGACAGAGCTAGCCCATAAACAATAATGGTAATTGGCCAACAGGATTGTATCAAATACAGAGTCTCTGAGTGTTATTTGGGGCACACGTGGCTGTGGGACTGGCGGCAGGATCGGGAGGCCGGCAGGGAGGAACCTACCGCAACAGTTTTTTGTTTCAGATTTGTTGTTGGCAGCGGTATTGTGAATATATTTGTCTTGCTTTACCCTTGGGTTCTGGAAAAGTGGGATTATCTGTTGCCAACGTCTTTGTGAATGTAGTTAACTTCCTTGGGTTGGAGTTTTTCTTTCAAAACTTTCTGTAGGGTTGAATTTGTAGATATATATTGTGAAAATCTGGCTTTGTCATTAAATATCTTGTTTTCTCTATCTATAGTGATTGAGTGTTTTGCTGTGTATAGTAACCTGGGTTGGCATCCATGGACTCTTTATGCATGTAGAACATCTATCCAGGACCTTCTGACCTTGAGGGTTTCCATGGAGAATTCAGGTGTAATTTTGATAGGTCTGCCTTTATATGTTACCTGTCCTTTTTCCTTCGCTGTTCTTAATATTCTTTTTTTATTCTGTATGTTAGGTGTTTTGATTATTATACATCAAGATGTCTTTTTTCTTTGGTCCAGTCCATTTGGTGTTCGGTATGCTTCTTGTACTTTCATGGGCATGTCCTTCTTCAGATTGGGAATGTTTTCCTCAATGATTTTGTTGAATATGTTTTCTACCCCTTTGAGCTAGGCTTCCTCAACTTTCTCTATGCCTATTATTCTTAGGTTTGGCCTTTTCACAGTGTCCCACATTTCCTGGATGTTTTGTGTTAAGGATTTGTTAGATTTATGATTTTCTTTGGTCAATGAATCTATTTTCTCTAGTTTATCTTCTGCACCTGAGATTCTCTCTTCCATCTCTTGAGTTATGTTGGTTATGCTTGCATCTGTAGCTCCTGATCATTTGCCCAGTTTTCCTATTTCCAGCATTCCTTCGGTTTGTGTTTTCTTTATTGTCTCTATTTCAATTTTCAAGTCTTGAACTGTTTCCTTCTCCCATTTCATGTTTTTTTTTTCTTGGCTTTCTGTACTTTCTTTAAGATATTTGTTCATTTCTTCTGATTTTGTGTTTGTTTTTTCTTCCATTTCTTTAAGGGATTTTTTCACATCTTCTTTGATGCCCTCTATCATTTTTATGAGGATAACTTTTAAGTAATTCTCTTCTGCTTCATCTGCTTTGTTGTGTTCTGGTCTAGTTGGTGTAGATTCTCTAGATTCTGGTGGTGTTATGCTTCTCTTTCTGTTATTAGGTGTTTTCTTGTATTGCCATCTTCCTCTAGCTTCTTCCAGTAGGTGTTGGTGGGGTTTCTTCCTCTCCCTATGGGCTTAGGTGGGTCAGAAGTTCGAAGTCTGTAGCTTTGCGTGGTCCAAGCTCTCTAGTAGGTCTCTCTGCAGGCTGGGGCCCAGTGATGGGGGTCAAAAATCTGCCTCCAGCAGAAGACAGCTGTGGATTCTTTGACAGAGGCCATCCCAAAGGATGTTTCCTCAGATATCATTGGGTCTAGCAGGGACCTGGCACTCTCCAGCTGAGTGAGGCCTCTATAGCAGAGGCCCTGCAATGGGGGTCAAGGATCCAGCCAGCAGGAACTCAGAGTGGTCCCATAGAGATAGACCGGTCCCTGGGAGGGGCCCAGAACTCTAGTACAAGACCGGCGGTGGGGGTCAGAGACAAGGCAGGTGGAAATTACAGGTGGTCCCATGTGGATAGGCATGTCTATTGTGCTCAGATCAGCTCCAGGAATTTCCCTGCATAGAATCTTTTAAGACTAGTACTTCATTTGGGTCACAGATATTTGACATTTAGGAAAGTAGAACAACAAAATGAAATTTACTATATCTGAAAATATGGTATTTTTTTAAATCTGAAAATATGGTAATTTTATGAGTATTTAGAAAATACTCATAAAATTGTAATATATTTATTTTTATCATGATAAGCATTTCAAAAGAAATGGCTAGACCAGAAGTTATGGCATATAACTTTTACTTTTTCTCCAGGAAGCATTTAATATCAGCAATGCCAGAAGACTTATATATTGCAAAAATATCCATGAATCATGACCATATTCTAGTTGAAACTACCATTAGAAAGACTCACAGGGATCCCTATCCGCAGATTCCAAGTAAGAATTTGTTATATGTATATCCCTGAATGCAAAGAAATCAAGTTCTATAGGGTGGATCCTGCAATTAGATCAAATTTCTCAGCTTAATAATTGCTTTCTACCTATGAGTTTTGTGGTATTTACCTGAAGAAAGAAATATTTCATCATTTTACAGTCTCAGATCTTAGCCTTTTCCCATTACTACTTTGTGTGGAGAATGCTCTGAAGAGCTGTGGTTTGTGAACTACTACTTTAAGGTCAAGTAATAAATTTTGTTGTATGAGATTTTGTTGCCACTAATTCTAGGAAGACTATAAACTATTCCTGGTTAAATCCCAAGATGCTCAGGTTGCAATGTATAGTTTGAATGGCTATGAAGGACTGATTTAGTCCCCCTGGTGTAGAGTAAAGAGGTAGGAAAAGATGAAAAGATGCACTAGAAATCATATCTCCTATAGTGAAGTTATAAATTGACAGTGTACTTCTAGATAATCTTCAGTGAGTACTAAAGACTGAAAAAGAGAATAATAATGAATCATAAAAATATATGACTCCACTTCCTGATGTTACTTGGAGGATGATGAAGTATCATGAAAAGTTTAATAAGGCAATGATAACTACTTATAGCAGATGATGCATATTTTAAGTGTGGAAATATTAAGGTGCTTTGTACTTCTCTTACATAACAACAATCTTGTAAGTCCATAGTCTTCAAGCTTATTTAAAAAGTAAGGTAAGAGAAGCAATATGTTTTTTTGTTTTTTTAAATAAAATTTTATTTAATTTGGAAGCAATCCTATTTTACATATCAATCCCAGTTCCCTCTCCATCTCATCTTCCCATGTCCCCCACCGATCCTCCCATCCCATTCCCAATCCACTCTCAAGGGAGGGTGAGGCCTTCCATGGGAGATCATCAAAGTCTGTTCCATCATTTGAGGCAGGGCCTAGGCCCTCCCCTGTGCATCTAGGTTGAGAGAGTAGGAGTGATGAGCAAAAGGGTCAATACCATGCTTGGGAAACCCACAGAAACAGCTGACCTGAGCAAGTAGAAGCTTAGGCTGACAGCTAGGGGACCAGCATGGGACCAGCATAGTGTCAGTTAGGAGGCCTGGGCAGTCTATGGGGTCTCCGGCAGTGGAACCAGTATTTATCCCTAGTACATGAACTGGCTTTTTGGAGCCCATTCCTTATGAAGGTATTCTCTCCCAGCCTAGATGCAGGGAGTCATGCTGGTCCTGCCCCTAATGATGTGAAAGACTTTGATGATCCTCCATGGGAGGCCTCACTCTCTCTGAGGAGTGGATAGAGGGTAGGATGGGAAGATGGTGGGGTGAGTGGGAGGACTGAAGAGAGAGGGAACTGGGATTGGTATGTAAAATAAGATTGTTTTTTACTTTAAATAAAAAATTAAAGATGCTGTGTGTAGCTTACAAGTATCTTTTATGACTTTTCAGCACCAGCTAGAAATAAAAGCATCCAAAATTTTCATTAAAATCCATAAAGTTAACTCAAACAGTTTCACACACACAAACCACATAGTTATGTAAATATTCAATAATGACAAAAAGCATGAGTTGTGCTTTAAACTATAATTTATTAAAAGAGGAGAAAGAAAATCTCAGTTACTTCACACAATTACTCCAAATAATTGCATTTACAGAGGAATCAATCAAAAGACTTAACAGAAAATTTCCATTATAGAAACTCAGTTAAAGACTTCGATTCTTTCTACTCTAGTGTTTTCCTTACTGGCATGACACAACTGGAACTCAGGCAGAATATGTCTAGAAAAGGTTAGCTTAAGGAGGGATGCTATCAACTATGCAGTAGAAAACTCAAGATAAATTGCTGTCTATATGGTGTTTTCCTATTCCAGAATGACAGTTAAATCTTTCAGTAAGATGATGGTTCCATTCGACTAGTTGAAAGAAGTGAAGAGGACAGAGCTTCCAGTCACATCTGTAAGTAGAGGTGGAAATATGTGGTTAGCTGTAGATATAATTTTAAGGGAAGAGAAATTGTTATGATTTTATACACTTTGCTAGTCATTTCCTTTTTATATCAAACTAGTCCATAAGGTCATTTTTATTTCTCTATTACTAATTCTCTCTCTTTCTCTCTCTCTCTCTCTCTCTCTCTCTCTCTCTCTCTCTCTCTCTCTCAGTTTGTTTTATTTAAAGACAACTGTTTACTAAGCTGTAACTTTTTTCATTATTATTTCAGATGCTACCAGGCTGTCACAAGAAACAGAAGATTATCATTTTAGTTAATCTCATATTTGGGGGATGTAAAGAACGTCTCACTCCCCTACAAACACACACACACACACACACACACAAACACACACCACACCACACACAGTGTGGCTGACATGATTAAAAGACACGTTTAGTCTTATTGTATGACTTGCTACTGAATCCTACTTTAGTATCATAAAGCACAAGGTCTTGCTGTTTGACTTTACATATTTCACAGGCACTATTCCAGGAAGAAGTAGTAACACTCATACATACTTGCATATACTTTGTCATTATTATAACTGTTCCTAGTGAAACATTATTTGCAATTAAATACATTTTAAATACTAATGATATTTAAATACATAATTATGAAGGCTCAAATTTCAAGTGGAAGCAGGTCTGAGCATTAGACATACAGAACCTATAAACTCACCAAGTGTTATAATTGTGGAGTTCCTGAGAATTGACTTAATGTCTCTGAAAGATCAAAAACCATTCACATCAGTGAATGAATTTCTTCAGTAGTAAAACTTTAATGAGGAAAAGATGGTAGTTACTTATTAAGTCCCTGTTTTCACAATACTATGCTTGACAAAGATTACTGAAATACGTCATCTTAAACATAAGGAAAGCATCACTATAGTATTTCAAATGCGGAAAAGGCCAGAGTTGAATTCAGGATGAATGCGTGTTTAGTTATGAGCTTGTTACATACACAGCATTTTAACATTGATCATATGTATACACAGAAGGAAAGTGCTTAGGGATTAGTGAAAACTGAACAAGGATAAAGTTTACTGTGTTTCAGCAGTTTTCTGCTTCCATCATCAAACAGATTGCACTTACTGAATGGAGAATTTTGCTCTGCTTGTTACTGAGAAGTGATTTTGAGTCTTAGATACAAGAAAGTATATGACTGGTCCTTTTTACTCTAAATATTTTCTTATAGGTGTTCTTCAAGTTGCTTCATTTCCTCTGATAGCGTATCAGCAATCAGTAATTTACATATAACTTACTACCACACTTTGGTTCCTTCATCATCGTTGGGGCCAATTGGCTTCACAGTGTTAAGAACAGATTCAGGGGTAAAGTACTGCACATCTTGTGGAAGATAAGCCCAGAGGGGATAGGCATTATACTGGTAGAAGTGTGGGAAGGCCTGCAAGGAAGGACAAAAAAAAAAGAACCAAAAATAAAAAACAAAACAAAACAGAACAAAAACACATGTGAGACATGTGCGAGCAATTGCTGTTTGAGTCTCTGAAGAGTTGGATTAAAAGTCTCACTGTTCAAAACTAAATCCCAAGGTCCAACATTATCCATACAGATCCAATTGCCAGAGCCCAGAACAAAATAAGAACATGAATTTCATTAGTGCTTAACTAGAACTCACTGATATTTTAACTAAAAATAAAAGTTTTGGTAATTTAAGCCTATTCAACTTTCCTTAGGCAATCTGATGTCGAAAAAAGGGTCCTTTATCTAGGCTCAGTTATAGCTGATCCATGAAAGTCTGATATGTTAGTTCAGGACTAGCTATCTCCCAAGAAACTAGTTTGAAGTACAAAAAAATGTATTCCTTTCTGAAATATTGGAACAACTGCCTCTATTGATCTTACAGAATTTTAGTTAGAAATTTAGGAATTTCTATGGCAATACACATGAAACTCTTTATAATAGTGGAATTTATATTTCATGGGCCCAGAAATAAAATTAAAAACATGTCAAATTTTCCTGTGTAAATTTAAACAAATAATAAAACAAATACTATATATTAAATTTTCTATTTTTCTTTTAATTCATATATTGAAATAAAATTTAGTAATAAAACCAACTAACCTGAACAAACAACTGGGCCAGTTCCTGGGTGGAGGGAGAGAGAGAAAAAAAAAATCAATCTTTCTATGTTACATATACATATTGGCTTGGCACCAATAGAGACTAAATTATTGCACCCAAATTTTAAAAAAGAAAATCTATATGTACAATTTTCAAATTGTCTCCTAAAAGAACTATATGGAATGTTGAAACCAATATATTCACTGCACTTGAAATAAAACAAATAATTGCCTTTAATTTGCTTTTACTTAGAGCAGTGATTTGAGAATTCAAGAATGCAACAAAGATAATGAGGCACACTGACAAACCATTATGATACTAAAAACATGAAAATATAGGGATTGGAGAAAATGAAAAATTGACAGACATTAATTTCCCCAAAGTAAGACACAATATATGTTCTGATTGAGAACCTAAATTGTTTCCATTGCAGAGCTGTATTTGGACAATAGAGTATCAAATTGCTATTTTCCCCCCTGATTTAAAGGTTGAACTGAAACTATATCCATTCAGTGATGTCTAAAAAAATTAGTCTCTTATTTTTCTTTGAAAACTTAAATCTGAAATTCTACAGCAAGTCAGAAATACCACTGGAAAGCCCATGAATAGCCAGAGGCTAAGAAATACTAGAACAATGCTACTTATTAACTCAACTAGTATATATAAAAGAGTATTTTTGGCAACATTATACCTCCACACACAAATGCCACACAAGTACACATGAGCGTGCACACGTGTGCACCCACACAGATGTGCTTACTGGTGATGCTTTACCTGATCAACTACACTCATAGGCTGTCCCTGCAAAGAGGAAAGGAAATGGGGATTACCTTTCAGGATATATGGACACTGTAATGACAGCAGAAACAACCTGTTTGAAACTTTCCTTGTTAATGATTTGTGAACTGACAATATTTTGTTAACTGCTGTTTAATTACCCAGTGATGTATTTTCCTCTAAGACACAGAGGCACCTTCAACAATCACTGATTCATTAAATTGTGAGTTCCTGTTAGAAATTTCCATACAGCTGGTGTAGAGATCTGCCTGAGTCAGAATTGCTAGGCAACAGTTTTTTCATAGTAACTGGTTTTTATCTGAAATCCCAGGGAAACTATGAAACCAGTGGTATACATCGTAAAGCCATCAGTATCCACTCTGTATTACTGAAAAATTCATCTCACTGATTACAAAATAGTAAGTTGAAGGATTTGATACAGTCTTCCTGGAATCTGGACTCTAGAATCTAGATGGTATCTTCAGTCAGACAATTGGGTTGTCTCCAACATGACCCAATTAAGGGAATATGACTAAAACTGAACTGGAGATTACTGGAGTTTGACAATCAGAAATTTACAGGCATAGTTACTGACAAAAAGAGGTGTTAACATGAATATGCGTAACTAGAGAAAGTGACCCTCCATAATGATTGTGATTACAGCTGTCCTGCCCACAGGACCTGAGAGATGTACAAGGTGAAACAGAAGGTCCCACCTAAAGTATGGAGACCAGACATTCATGTGCTTGTAGTAAGCCAATACAGATTAGTTTAGAAATGATAGAAAAGGGAAAGGGCAGGGGCTGAAGGAAATCTATTCAAGAGTGAGAAGCTATTTTAAAGCAAAAACTTAATATATTATTACTTAATATGTTATTATTTCATAATAAAGAAAAATTACCATTTGAGATTGGCTGTATGAATTAATTCTGTAAGGCTGCTCCTGTATAGAAGGACACACACATTTGATTACTCAGACATCTGACGTCACTCTACTGTGTTCATGACAATGAGTAAAAATTATGTCAGTATCCATGAAATTCATAGTATACAATATAGATGTTAAACAAGGATTGCTGAAAAAAATCTTAAGTTTCTTACTTTGAATGCACAAAAATAAAATCTCAGCTAAGGCCAAACTCACTGGAGTTTGCAAAAATAAATAATAAATAAGTTTTGTTCTCTACAAGAAATAAAAGCCTATGCATTCTTCAAGAATATTTTTTTATTTTCATAACCATTTGTAATCATTATTCTTATTTTTCTTTGGTAAATTTCAAGTAAAATATTACTATATTTGAGGAGTAGACCTGGCTCAGGCTTGGAAGATGTTCCTGTGTTTAAAAAAGTTTATATTTTAAAAATGTAACACAGGATATAAATATTTAAATATTTAATACTTAATAAATGATCTCACCTGGGCAGAGACAGATTGCTAAAGAAGAAAAACATTTTTCTTTTAGTACACTAATTTTATTCATTTATGAATAGTCAACATTTACTATGTACTTGTCTTTTTTTAGAAATGGTATTATATGCTATGAAATATAATGGGAACCCTATGAAGAACTAGGATGCTTTTAAAACATGTAAAGCTTGTCTTACAACCTGGCATACATAGCTAAGACAGCTAATTTCTGGGAAGAATAATAACATTTAGCGGTGAAATAAAATGTTTAAATTTTTATAGATTTCTTTTAAATAGAATCAACTTGAAAACTAGAGAAACAACATAAATCTCACTATCACATAGCACATAATGAAAATATTAAAATAATTTCAATTTTAGAAGAAGTAACTTTACCTGTACCAGGGCAGCTTGCTAAATAAGAAAGATAATTCTCATTTAGTATATTGATTGACATAGAATTTGAATTAGCATAGTATTTGAGAAGTACTAAAATAAGTTCGATTTAATAAAATATCTTACCTGAGCCAAGGAAGCTTGCTATGGAAGAAAAATAATTCTCCTATTAGCATATTGATTGACAAAGAATTTGTATTGGCATAATATTTAAGAGATATTAAAATAATATAGATTTAATTTAAAACTCTTACCTGGGCCAGGGAAGCTTGCTATGGAAGAAAAAATAATTCTCCTATTAGCATATTGATTGACATGGAATTTTTATTGGCATAATATTTAAGAGATATTAAAATAATATAGATTTAATTTAAAACTCTTACCTGGGCCAGGGAAGCTTGCTATGGAAGAAAAAATAATTCTCTTATTAGCATATTGATTGACATGGAATTTTTATTGTCATATTGAGAAATTAAAATAATTTATATTTAATTTGAAACTCTTACCTGAGCCAGGGAAGCTTGCTACAGAGGAAAAATAATTCTTCTATTAGAATATTGATTGACAAAGAATTATTAAAATAATTAAGATTCAGTAAAAGAAAAAAATCTTACCTGGGCCAGGGAAGCTTGCTATGGAAGAAAAATAATTCTCCTATTAGCATATTGATTGACATGAAATTTGTATTGACATATTTGAGAAATTAAAATAATTTAGATTTAATTTAAAAATCTTACCTGGGCCAGGGAAGCTTGCTATGGAGGAAATATAATTCTTCTATTAGGATATTGATTGACACAGAATTTGTATTGGCATAATTATTTAAAAATATTAAAATAATTTATATTCAGTAAAAGAAAAAAATTCTTACCTGGGCAAGGGAAGCTTGCTATGGAAGAAAAAATAAATTCCTTTTAGCATATTGATTGATATGGAATTTGTATATTGGCATAATTATTGAGAAATATAAAAATAATTTAGATTCAACAAAAAATAAAATCTTACCTGGGCCAGGGAAACTTGCTATGGAAGGAAAATAATTCTCCTATTAGCCTATTGACTGACATGGAATTTGTATTGACATAATTATTGAAAAATATCAAAATAATCTAGATTCAATAAAAAATAAAATCTTACCTGGGCCAGGGAAGCTTGCTATGGAAGGAAAATAATTCTACTATTAGCATATTGATTGACATGGAATTTGTATTGGTATAATTACCGAGAAATATTAAAATAATTTAGACTTAATTTAAAATGCTTACCTGGGCCAGGGAAGCTTGCTAAAAACAAAAAAAAAAAAAAAAAAAAGAGAGAGAAAAAAATCTTTACTATATTGATTGATGGAATTTGTGCAGTTTTAGTAATTAAGAAATATTAAAATTATTTAGATTTAGTTAGATAAAATCTCTCCTGGGTCAGGGTAGCTTGCTAGGGAAGAAAAATAATTCTCCTTTAGTATATTAACATAGAATTTTTATTGGAGTAATATTTGACATCGACTCCACTAATGTAAATTGTTCCCATGTCTAACTTTAGTTCAACCTTGAGAAGCTCACATCCTCTGTACAGTATGTAATGATATTCCTTGTTTCTTTCCCTTGTCTCTTAATGTCATTTTTATATTACAGTGAATAAACGAGCTCTGCTTCAGAAAAGTATAAGGGGTAAACATTGCATGTTGATATTCAGATCAGTAATGGGTTAACTAATGTCAAAGCTAAAGTAGACAGATAACTTAGAAAAAAAATAGTTGTCCATAAAACTCATTTATATTATCTCTATAATTAAATATGAATTATTATTATAATGAATAAAACATTACCTGACATAGTTGGCTGCATTTGATCTGTCTCTGAAGCTGTTCCTGTTTAAAATGAAAAAATAGTCTCTATTTCATGGACACAATTTAGTGATTTTAGATAGTAAAACTGCAATGTCTTTTCTCAGGAGTAAAAGATGAAGAGTTAGTAACCTTATTTCAGAAACCTTTCTGTTCCAAATGAATTTATCTCTTTTGTAATCATTAAAAAATTTTCTGTAAAAATTGTTTTAATTTAAATCATAATCCAGTTATCTTCGAGTGTGGATATAAGGCAGCCATACTTGCAGTATCCTCAGGCAGGATAACCAGAAGACAGAAATACTGTTTGCTTTCTAGCTGCAAAAATTAGCTTTTACAAAGTAATTCAGAATGCTTCATGAACCAAGTTAAAATGTGTCTAATGCTAATGAAATTGTATTGCCTTTAACACATTAATAATTTAATATTTATCACAAGACACAGTGAATACATCAGATTGATTGAAAGTACAACTTCAACTGGAGCTTAACCATGAAAACATTAAACAAAACACTTACCTGAAATGAAAGAAACATAAACACAGGATATGCTTTATTCATTTAAGTTTACAGGTTGGTAATTGGCCATTTACATTTCATGACAATACGCATTGCAATTCAAGCCCCATCAAAATGGAGATGCAGCATCTGCCTGTCTTTCTGCTTTGGAAAGACTCAATAAAGTCTTACCAGGGTGCACTGGTTGATGATGCCTTCACTTGAAATGTGCTTAACCTAAAAAAGAAAGAAAGAAAGAAAGAAAGAAAGAAAGAAAGAAAGAAAGAAAGAGAGAAAGAGAGAAAGAGAGAAAGAAAACAAAGTAAGGGAGGAAGGAAGAGGGAAAAGAAAGGAAGGAAGGAAGGAAGAAAAAGAAAGAAAGAAAGAAAGAAAGAAAGAAAGAAAGAAAGAAAGAGAAAGGAAAAAGGAAAAAGAATTACAGATGTGAAGATTGTGTGGGTATACTTTATTTGCAAAAGTTAATAATGACATATTGTTAACTTATGTTAAATTTAGCAAATATGCATTACCTCACGGTTACTGGGAATAGAAATTTCAGATTCCTAAAAAAGTGAATCAAACACAGATTTATAGTTATGACATGTTTTCATTTCATATATTTTAATCAATAACATGCCTTATTACTAAATTACTGTGCTAAACTGATCTTAAGCCACAAACTCCTGGATAACGAGATGGGGCTGATAATTTGGGTTGCACATTATATTTACACTGCCTTTCTTTTTATTACTTTTACTAGGACATTACTCAGAGTTGCAGAAGATGGAGAAAAACAACTGTAAAAAATTACATAATCACCCTCCTTGTCCTACATTTTATTTTAATAATTGTAAATTTCACTCTTAAAGTCAAGGCCTTGGCCTCAGCATCTTTTTTGATGTACTGTTTTTTCTTGAGATCAGCAAGAGGAAACAAACATTAATAATAACATCCTAGAACCAGGATGATCCAGATCCAAATGGCTTCTACACAGAGAATATAGCACAAACATCATTCACTTGGAAGAGATCACTTAATAACCTCAAGTTCTATAAAAATATCTGAGGAGGATGAAGAAGGAAACTAAATGTAAAGATAAACAATCAAACAGGAAGATACCACACATGGCCAGATAGGGTTGTTTACACAGAAATAACTCTTTAAATTCATCTTTGACACGTAATTGCTTTCTTCTTCTTCTTTTCTTTTCTTTTTTTGTCTTTTCTTTCTTTTTTTGGATGATAATTACATACTAAAACTGATAAAATGTCACAAATATAGAATCTAGAGCAAGAAGACCTTTTGTTGTATTAGAGCTAGGGGTGAAAATGAAAACACTTTACCTCGCTTGATGAGCTGCTGCTGGATTCTTCCTGCTGTTAAGAGGAAAAAAATGAGTGTCAGGACCTCCTTCAAGGTTTAGAATTTGAAGAAAACAATCCCATGACATTGAAAAGGTCATTTTAGTTGGAACATACTATGTATAAAGACTCGTGGCCACTATAGTGCATTTTTTTTATCAGTTTTACTTGAAAAATTTTGTGGAAGAAACGCTAATAACTAACAAGGAAGTGAAAAGAAAAGCCTTATATAGTAATTCTTGTCTATTGAAACAAAGACAACTAACTGTATCATTGTACTAATGCAAAATTTATGCAAACTCTTTTGATAAAATGAGAAGTTAAAGTAATAGCCATTGAGCAATGTTATCAAAGACAATGTGTACTCTCACATGCTTTGGGCCTAGTTAATATGAATAAACTGAAAATATTAAAAATAATAGCCTCACTATGAGGATAAAGTTAGATTAGGCATCAAATTATATACCCTTTGAAACATTTATTCTTTCTTCTAATTCATGTAGTTTCAACTCCAGTAATACATTTTAAAAGATTGTTTTTAATAGTCCAATGATTATTTTTTCTGGAGATACAACACAGCACATAAATTCAAGGTTCCTGTTATTTGGATTTCTTCTGTTTCAACACCGTACTCTGGAGTAGAAAAGGAAGTACTTGGTTCCCAATATGTTTCTATGCAGTGTTGACACTGATGTACATTTTGCTGCCTTTTGAGTTTTATCCTAAGAAACAAGCACATTTTTTTTTAATTTTACTGACTATTATTTAAATGGCTTAAATTTCTACTTCTAATTCTACCTGGAACACACTGTGCATTCTTGATTCATAAAATGGAATATAATTCTCTGAGAAGTCCAAGAAAGAAAATACTCTAAATACATTTCCCCAGCATGTTCAGCATAAGGCAATGTTCTTTAAATGGAGCAGACTGCACACAGTTAATGCATAATCTCATGGTTTCTTAGAATAACAGAGCCTCACCTGAGCAATTCCCATAGCCTGTTCCTAAGGGAAAGAAATGAAAAGAAAATTTATCTTACTTTTCATAACAAACACCCAAAACTACCAACTCAAATAGATGCCAGGGAAAAATAGTGGTTTGGGACAGGATATAAAAATTGAGGTTTTAAAAAAAAACTTGCCAAGCTGAAATAATCATTTTCCTAATTTTCATTTCCAAGATTAATTCTAATATTTTTGGTTCTTCCACATTGGGAGTGACTGTCACCATATTAATGAATCTGTGATAGTCCAACTTTTTGTTTTCTCTTAACTTGGCTTCTAGACATTGAGCAGAAACACTGTATAAAAGGCATGCAACAAATAAAATTGTGTCAGAGTACAGTGGTGCATGGATATTTAGGAAATGAATTTTTTTCTACTTAATATTTTGTTCCAAAGTTTTAGGGTAACAGTAGTAGAAAGATATCACCCTTGGGCTGAAGTTCACAATATTCGTGTTCATAATATCATATATTTAATTCCAGCAAACACATAGCAATAGATTTTCTCTCTAGGATTTAGAGATATTTGTCAGAGAATGATCAGAATTATTCTACTATTTAGGTAAGAAAACTAAAGGGAATGCTTACTATATGTCCACCCATACACAGTGGAATATTTTTAAAGCAATGGGAGTTACCTCAGTTGATTCATCCATAGATACCTGTAAGAAAAAATTTCAGTCACCAAATAGATTTTAAAAGATATACATCTTTGGCCTTACAAATTCTGAGAACAACATATATCTTCAATATTAAATTTACATAAGAAGAATTAAACAAATAATCAAGTTCAATAGTTGTGATTGGTGAAAGAATACCAGCGTGATGTAAAATGTTCTTGGATCACATGTAATGCTTTTTAATCATCCCTGACAATGTATTCCTTCAGCCTTCAAAATACATGCAAACTATGGACCAGACCATAAATGCATTTATTTGGTCATTGAGTTATATGTATATCTTATTTCAACATAATTATTCATGTAAGTCCACAAAATTAGAAGCCCTCCAAATTATCAGCAGAATTCATTAGTCATTTTTAATGTGGGATTTAGAGTTTCAAGGACAGCATAAATGACATAGACAGTCTAAATAAAAATATTTCTTTGCTACATAGATGCACACATTTGTCACATTATTTTGTGCAACACTTTATTACCTGAATTTCATTACTCTGTTCTCCTGTCAGGTGCTCTCTCTGCTGAAAAGGCAAATTGTAACTTGTATAACAAATATTTACATATGTTTTCAATATTAACAATATTTAATTTTAATAGTAATTTAAGTTTAATAGATGTTTCTTACTCTATTCAGGCCACTGATGAGTTTCTTATGGTGATAAAAGAAAGAAAAAAATATTAGTGAAAAGGACATAAATAATGAAAATCTATAATCAAATTGATATCATCACTTCCTGTTGCAAATTTAAATATGTCTATTTTACATTAATGTCCTAGTGTTTCTTGTCATATCAATTCTAAAATTGAGTGTTTCTTTACTGTGCTATCTTTGTATATGCTATCAGTAAATGTGCTCTTAAAATATTTTTAAATTTGTTTTACTTGACTTTGTTGTATTTGCCAGTCATATTGGTTAATGATCAGTTCTGCAGTCTATTGATTGTAACTTGAGCACATAGTTTAACTCTACATTATATCCCAAAGAGTCATTCTGGCTTAGCTTAAGTGTGCTAATTAGTCTTAAAACAAAGTTATGTTGTCCTTGTTCAGCTCATGTTTAGGCAGTCATGTTAGTGAGACTTTATGTGTGTAGCTTCTGACAGAATACATGCTAAGTAAACAATGAAAAGCCCAGGAGGCGTCAGCCCTACACAAAGAACTACAGGTAATTAACAAATATTGAGAGTATGAGAAATAGTGTTTTCTGCTGGAGAACACAGCAATTGGTTATCCAATATCAAATGGTAAGCTCTGAAAACATACATGCAATATATACAGACTGAATATGTTGTGTTTACGTATTTAGGAATATATATGTATAAGCATGTGTGAATGTGTGTGTGTGTGTGTGTGTGTGTGTGTGTGTGTGTGTGTGTGTACACCAATTAGTGGAGAAAGAAATAAAAGCAGGGACAGATACTTGGGAGAGTTTAAGGGAGGAAGGAAAAGGGGAAAATTACATAATTACATTAAAATATCAAAAATAAGAAAAAGAATTATTATGTTAAAATTAGTTCAGACAAGGTTGGATTAGCCATCCAGTCTTTTAAATAAATGATAGTCTTTCATTAGAATTTGATATTCTTCTATTCAATAAACAACATTTTAGAGAACTGTAGCACTTCTGAGGCACCATTCATGCTCAGACAATACATTGTGAGCATGGAATGTTGAATGCTAAATAAGTCATGGAAAGAGAAGACAGGTGTTTTTGTCAGAGGCAAAATTTTAATATAAATTAAAATTAAAATTCACTTTTTAATAAATAAGAATGACTATCAACTCAAATGAAAGCATTTTTAAAGCATACTGTGCTGTGTTAAATCCATTTATTGAGAACAATGTATAGTGACACATGCTTGGAAATGCCAAAATGAAATCCACTACTTCTACGTTAGCCTAAAAAGAATGAGTTTTCCTCTAAGAGTGCAATTGTGTGTTAAAAATTGGTAACACTTACCCCATTTAACCCAAGAAATGTTGCTAGCTTAACAAATTTCTGTTGTTCCTGTTGAAATTAAAGTTTTACTTATAAAGTGATAAGCTAATCACTGAGTATATGCATACGTTGAAATATATTATTTCATTCCTATATTGAGATAAATGTAAAGACACAAATATGAACTCTTTCCCCACAGAAACCCAAGTGTTTAATTTAATTCACTAAATCATCAGATTCTTAGGTGGAAGAAAAATCTTTGGCTTTAGTTTTATGTACTAAATAAAAACTCTAAAAGAGACAACCTGATTGGTTCCCTTTTTGCAATGCCATTAGGCTTACTGTTAAGCATGTTTTTCAAAATATCCAACAAAGATTTTTACATATAGATGGAATCAAAACAAAACTAAGAGAGCAGTCTAGGTACTGGAACACTTGGATACTTTGGGAGATGTATAGAAATCAGTGTGTGAAGGGTACTGCACAACATGGCAACTAACTGATGGATGGAGGACATAAGGAGAATGTGGACTAGGCTCCCTACACAGGCAGCTTACCTCACTGCTGTCCTGCTGCTGACTCTGCAGAGAATAAATATTAGCATGGCATTAGTTCATACACTGGAAAGAGTAGAGGACTGATGCCTAATAGGTGATTGTAGTAGGTGATGTAGAGGTAAATAATTAATGATTCAGTACATAAAAATATAGCAAATTAAAAGTCACAAATATAAAATGGAAAAGAAAAGAGCAGGAATATGTTAACATATTAACATATTGTTTTGTTATTTCTTGTGAATAAATACATGAAATAGTACTCAGGGAAGGGGAGGCATGTTCATGCCAAGATACATGTGTGGAGGCCAGAGGACAATCTTAAAGGTTTAAAGTTGGTTTTTTCCTCCAATTTGAGCTCTTGGGATTGACTTAAGATAGCAGACTTTTACATCAACAATCACATTTAGCTGCTGAGCCATTTCACAGGTCCCATGTGCGAAATGGGACCTTTTACTAAAAAATTTGGTTAGAATAACCAATCTTGTATATGTTGTTACTTTTGCAGAAAAAGACAATCCCCAGAAAGTTGGGGCTATTCCACAAAGAAGGGACAGAGCTTGGGTCTTTTTGCTGTCAGTACATCATCAATTAAGCCCCCTAATTAGAGAAAGTTCTAGAAGGGTAGAGTACAGTACTTACTTGAAAGCGTACTGCATGTCTAACGTGAGGTCTCTGAAAAGTAACAAAGGAATTTAATAACATAAATAAGGCTAAAGTCAATCAAAATAACAATAATAATAATGCACATATAATACCATTTATTTGAAACTGTCATTTAAGAAATATCTTTAACAGTAATATTAAAAATTGTTAGAAACTATTGCTCTGAGAATAAAAAGTAATGATTTATTGGCAGATATCAAAGAAAAATAGTTTATCTGTTTTCTTTAGATTATGACAGAGAATTAACAAAACCATGTAAACTGCTGGAAAAAGTAAAACTCTTCAGTTAGTTTTATTTGGTTCAAAATGAAAATTTATTTCTCTGACCAATTTGTATTTTATGAAAAATTTAAAAATAATTTTAAATTATTATATTAACTGAAGGACAAAGTGTGTAGTATCCTAACTACGCACTAAATTTTGACCTGATTGCATTTTATCACCAATTATAGTGCATAATTATTTAAATCCACATATTGACAGTGAAGATAACAATTAAATTTAGTTCAATGGTAACATACACATACAGATATCACACTGCTTTTTTTGACGTATGAGTTTTCTATATCTTGGGAAGACATACTGATACAAAGCCCAAAATGAGAATTTGATTACATAGAGTACTCTGGAATACTACATAAATATGATATACCTATGGCATACTTAAAAGGATATTTATTCTATGGTGTACCAGAGAAATAAGTCCCGTTACATTCTGTTATGCTATTTATAGTGTTATGCAATATTTTATTTTTTCTCACTTTTTTGTGATTTCACATGTGACCTGGGGTTTTGGATTTGAATGGATTACATAATGTGATAGAAATATGAAGGCATAACCTATTTCCAATTCTGACTACAGTTGTTAGAGATTGTCAAATGTTTACGGTTATTGCTGTAGGAATCTCAGGCATGAACAGCTGGAGGATCATTTCCAACAAGACAATCTCATTATTCATTACTCACTGTACTCACAGGCATGGCAAGAGCAGCAGCCACGAGGCAGGTGAGGATGAGGAGTTTCATGGTTGCCAAGGCCTATTTAAGGAAAAGAATGAAAAACGTGTTAGATGTTATCTTCATAAATTGTTTTTCTTGACCATTCAACAAATAAATACTTATGATAAAAAATAAATTGGTTTTAGACGTATTACTTTTAGAAGCATAAGATGTTTGGTTATGCATGTAAAATAAATGTTTACCATTTTTGTTATCTTCGTTCTTCTAATTTTAAAATTCCATTTATTTGTGCTCTCAATCCATTCTTTATCTCTGAACCCACGTATTGCCAAGGCATGCATGTGTATAGATCAGAGAACAGCTTGTGAGGTCAAAATTCAAAGTCTCTTCTTCTACCATGTGGAGATTCGGGATGAAACTCAAATGCTGGCTCTATGGCAAGTGCCTATACATGCTGAGCCATCTTGCCTGCCCTTTCTTAGGTCTTATTTATACCAATTTCCTATCATTTTATTTACTTTCTAAAAAGTAATTTGACATTTATTATGATATGCTTTAGGAAGGGAAATAATCATAAAGAACAATTTTTGAATAGCCACATTTGCGAAGTGAAACAATATAAAGAACTAAAACCCAATGAGAATTTTCATTTGAAATTCTTTGAAAAGGTATCTTTCATGCGAATTAATTTCAAAGCATTCTATTCTTTAATTCTTTAAGAAGACTCTCTTGGCTAATATTACTAACCTCCTGCAATTAATTTTAAAATTATTGGTTCTCACATCACAACTTTCTTCATCAAGCTATGTACATCACTGTATTACAATGACTCAACAGGATGTTATTAGTTTCCTATGTCTTTTTGTGTTTCATTTCTAGAGTTCTAGGGAATAGTGCTAAATGAGAGATAATGGCATTTACTTAAATTGAGAAAATCAATAAAAAAGGAACAGTGTGAAAATAATAGCCAGGCAGTTGTGGTGCAGGCCCTTAGTCCTAGAACTTAGAAGGTAGAGAGGTGGGTCTCTGAGGTTGCAGCCAGCCTTGTCTACAGAGCAAGTACCAGGACAGCTAGAGCTATACAGAGAAACCCTGTTTTGAAAAAAAAATCACATTGTAGATGTAATTCTTTTACATCTTAGTTAAAAAACTATCACTGATATACCAAGAATCTAAAAATGCCTAGAAAAGAAAGCACTTTTTGAATGCAATCCAATTTTGTGTGAATCTACTTATGGTTTTCCAAGGGTCTAGGTTTAAAAATCTGCACAAAAGAAGCTATTTATAAATCCATATCATTAGCGTGTCCATATGTTTTTGGCAAAATGGCACAGATAAAAGATGGTCTTGAGAGATTCTGTTAAAATGGTCTTTGCAACTATATTTGTAGAGATCAGAAAATACTTTGCATAAAAACTTTTGTTGGCACTCAATTGAACAAAATGATTTAACTTTTCTTATAGTAAGAGAATATTAACAATATGTGTCATTTTAGAATGCAATATTTGCAGTTATCATACATTAATAGGTTTATACAAAGTTACAGTAATCTCTCCTTTATCTCTGAGAAGATATCAAAATTTGCAAATGCAGCTTTAAGCTCTTAGCATACCGTAACAAAGTATCGTTAACTTACAAATATGTAGAAAATGCTGAGAATACATTTTAATTCAGTATTAAAGGTTAGCTTTATGGAATCATAACAGCCTTTTCTATATTAAACACAATACCTTGAACCCAAGAGTAGGAAGCAAGCTGAGTGGTGATCGAGATGATGACTGATGTCTTTGCTTCACAGCTATTTAAACTCACTGATAAGTGAAATGTTAATTTTGTGGTTTTGTTTCAGACAAAGGTTTTGTATAAATTCTAAGAATTTTTTTCAAATAGGAAATTAATTTCTGCCTAGTTCTTCCTCTCCTTGGAAATTCTGAGGAAAGTTTTCAACAAAGGAGTGATTCATGTAATGATGCCAAATTATATAGGAAATAAGATGGCGTTATTCACACTTAAAATACCAATTGTGAAGATTCCCAGTTATTGCTGGAACACAGCTTCATGTTGATTGTACAGTTGAGAAGACTTGTCTATCTACAGAACCCAAGGAAATCCTTTGAAAAAGCCATTCATCTAAAAGAAATCCTTGAGGGAAAACAAAGTCCTCAAAATGTTTTAAATTTTAGAACATATATGCTGATTTTTAAGATGTTAGCACTCAGTCTACTTTTTAAAATTTCACTTGTCCTCAGTTGCCTTTTTGATAACTTAATGTATGTAGTTTATATTGTATGTACTAAATTTTTTAAAGAAAGAATCAACTGTACTATAAATTTTGGTGGATGTTTAGCTTACTAGAGTTTTGTTCTGTGATTTCCTTTTCATCTATTTAGACATTTAATCTATTAAGACATTTGTCTTTTTAAATTATGACTAGACTTAAGAATTATAATTTAATTTTAAGTAAAAATAAATATAAGAAGAGGAAAAATAATATCCTCTCTCCAATTACACATTCTATTTGTAAAACTAACTTTGAGCATCGCACAATTTTGAAGTTTTTTATACTGAAGAAAGTATCGTCACATAGAGCTATTTAAAATAATTAGTGTGATGGTTCCCTTTTATTTTATCTTATTTAATTTTTTTTTGTTTTACAAAGAATTATGAGACATGTTTTAAGTAAATTTAAAACTAAGACAATAAGTGTAGCCTATTTATGGATACATGATAGGGGAGTTATCCCTGAGGTCTAAGACACTCTAGGGCCTCCACAGGTGAGAGTCAGAGAAGGTTGTGGATTTGCATTAAAAGTTCTGTGATTAAGATGGCAGGAGGAGTTAGGAGGAAGGGGATGGGAGAGGTGGGCATGTGGGAAGGAAGATTGAGTCATGGAAAAATAGAGGCGAGCAAGAAAAGAGATACCACAATAGAAAGAGCAATTATAGGTTTTAAGAGAAATCTGACACTAGGGAAATGTACAGAGATCTACAAGGAGGACCCCCAACTAACAATCTAAGCAATAGTGGAGAGGCTACCTTAAATGCCCTTTCCTGATAATGAGATTGATAACTACCTTATATGCCATCCTAGAGTCTTCATCTAGTAGCTGATGGAAGCAGAAGCAGACACCCACAGCTAAACAATGAGCCAAACTCCTGGAATTCAGTTACAGAGGGGTCAAGACCAGGCTGGATAAATTCACAGAAACTGCTGACCTGAAGAAGGGGGAGCTCATGGACTCCAGTCTGACAGTTTGGAAACTAGCATAGGACCGACCCAGACCCCCTAAATGAAGTGTTATTTAGGAGGACTGGACAGTCTATGGGGCCTTTGGTAGTGGATCAGTATTTATCCCTAGTATAGGAATGGACTTTCAGAGGCCATTCCACATAAAGGGATACTTTCTCAGCCTAGACACATGGGGGAGGGCCAGGGCACTGCTCCAAATGCTATGACAGACTTTAAAAATCCCCATGGAAGTCTGCTCCCTGGAAAGCAGAAAGGTGATGGGATGGGCATTGGTGGGGGAAACAGGGGAGGACAGAAGGATAAGGAAATTGGAATTGACATGTAAAACAACTTGTTTCTTATTTAAATTTTTAAAAAATTACAAAAAAATATGACATCTTCCTCTATCTTCCTATTAGATTGCTTCATATCAATTCAAACAAATCACCAGTGTCCCTTTTTATTATAATTTACTCAGAGGCTTCAGGACTGCTGTCTTCTGCTATTCTGTCATGTCTCCCTTTTTCTTTCTTTTTTTATTTTTTATTTTAAATATCGATCCCATTTCCCTTTCCCTTTTTTCCCTCTCTTTCTCTTTCTCTCTCTCTCCCCTCACATGCACCCCAATCACCTTCCCTTCCCATTCCCCCTCCCACTCCACATGTAGAGTGGTGCCTTCCAGGAGAGGTCATCTAAATCTGTCAAGTCATTTTGAGTAAGGACTAGGCCTTCGTTTTCTTTTTCCAGATGTGTACCTGGGTTGGTCAATTTATTTTATTCCTAACTCCAAATCTCACTATATGAAATTCTTCTGTGTTCTCATTTGTTTCATTATTAAATTTTGTTCATGAATTTATTCACCCATGTGAAAAAGAAATTGACAAGTTGCTTTAGTAAATAAAAGTTTAAAAGTTTTATTTAAGAAACCAAAACAAACAAACAAACAAAAATTGTGTCTTACAGTAAGTGGGAAGTTAACAAGTAATCTTAATAGACTATAAGTAATCCAGAAGTAGAAAGTAGTCTAGGGCTTTTGAGTTCCAATAGTGTCTAAGAATGGTTATGGCATTCTAGAGAAGGGTCTTCAAATGAATTTAGATGTAAGGGGTCATCAAAGAAACAGGGACAACCAGACTCTTAGGTTACCCTATCCTGTTAAGGCAGTGATTCTCAGCCTAAGGGTCACATCTCCTTTGGCACACCTCTAGTTCCAAAAGTGTTTTCAATTTATAACAGTAACAAAATTAGAGTTATGAAGTTGCTATGAAAATATTTATGGTAGGGGGTTACTTACAACATGAGGAACTGAATTAAATATTAAAGCATTAGGAAGGTTGAGAACCACTAGATTAGGCTATCAGTTGCTTCACAATTTTTGTTTGTTTTTTGAGACAAAGTTTCTATGTATAATAATAGCCCTAGCTGTTCTGGAACTCCCTCTGTAGACCAGGCTGGCCTCGAACTCACAAAGATCTACCTGCCTCTGCTTCCCAAGTGCTGGGATTAAAGGTATGTGCCACCACCAACTGGCATAGCAAAGTTCTTTATCTTCTCTTCTGAGGGTTTAGGAACTCAAATTCCACTTTATTTATACTTTCCAGAGAGAAAGATTAATTCTACTATTTTAATATTTGGTATTGCAGAAGTTTAGTTAGGGCTACCTTTTAATATAAAGTCATTGTTCATGATAATATGCCAAAATAGTTTGGTTGTTCCTTGTTAAATTTGTGTATGTCTGTGCAATTTTGATTGAAGTTTCTCTCAATTACTTTCTATTTGTTATTTGTTAAATTGTTCAGATCTATCCACTAACAAAATTTAAATTTGAAGTACATATTTAAGTCGTGACTTGTGATCTGATACAATTTTTTTATTTTTTGATAATTTTGTTCATGTAAGCATTGTGTTTGTTCAAGCCCACCCTGATATTCTTTCCCCTCCAAAACCTCGCTCATCTCCAACCAATATTACTTCTCAATTACAAATATCCTAAAACAAATCAAAACAACAAAATATGAATAAATAAAAGATGAATCAATACACAAAAATTCTATCTGTGTATACACGTACTATTTGGAAGTATTGCTGCACTTTGGTATAGTCAGAGAAAATATGTGCTGTTTAATGGAAAACATCTAAAATGTAAAATGAACGTACTTAAGCAATTGAAAGGAGTAAATAAAACAAAAATAAAATGATTACTGCATTAGTAAACACAAGTGTCTAAATCATTTTGCAGAATCTATAAACTTTTAGATATGGAATGACCTAAACCCCACATTATATGGCCAAGATCTTCAATCTATTTTCCTTTCGATTACCATAGCATTATCAGCAATTAAGATTTTCTTTTGATTCAATAAACTTTAGTAATGTCTAATCTTGTCCGACATGAAAGATTCTAAAAGCAAATATTTGAGCAGAGAAGGAATTTTAGGTTTAGAGAATTTTAAATATGCATTGTGTAATGAGAGTGACTCAATTTGGTGGCATTCTTGTGTGCAAAGAATGACAGGCCCAGTTCTGAACTATTTTGAAAATAGGATAGGGGGTATTTCAATGACTAGGATCCCAGTGGAGACAAGGAATGTAGACAAAAGCAGTAAGACTGGGAAGGTGGCTAAGTAGTGGAAGACACAACTTTTTAGACTTCTGATCTCTTTCAGCAAAGTTGATACAAACTATAGTCAGGAAGCAAAAGTGGAAACAAAAGGATAGTTACTTCCCACCTTCTGACATTTAGGGAAAGACAAAAGAGAACAGTGAGAATAGGTTAACTGTCTCTGTTTGTGTGGGGCTACAGTGTGGAAGGAACTTGATCTGAGGTGAATAGTGTTTAAATGCCAATCTTTCTTAGACATAAACATGATGAATAAAAGTTATCAGAATTCCCAGATGCTTATGGATGCAGTAAAGGGAGCTTCAGGCAGGCTGTGAACATGCAATGCTCACAACAGGAAAAACATCATGGAAGTAAAATGGGGAAGAAAACAGCAAGGCAGAGTATTTTTAACATCAGTTATGATTAAAAGTTACAGAATGAAAGATCTAGCACAGTCAGATTTTTACAGTCATACACAAATTGAAATAAAAGATAACAAGTAGAAGTTACTTCAGTATTTAATCTACAAGTGGATATGGACAGCATGTGATGGAATTAGAAGGTATGGGACTTGAAATGACCTTTATTTTAGAAAAGCTTGGAAACAGTGAAAATGTGATATAGGTAGAAATGAGGAAAATACTACATTCAAGTGTATGGAGGCACAAAGATAAACTCTAAAATATTTAAATTAATGAAATAAGGCTACAAAACAATAAATATAGTATTATAAAAATCAGATCTGTTATGGATCACAGAATTATGCAGTGAAAGTTTAGCATATACTTAGGGGTCTACCCATCAGAGAATTTTATCTCTTGAAGGACATACCTCATGTACCAAGGCCATGAGGAAAATTTCACCAGAGATGTACATGTAATGGAGATACCTTATGTCACCAGAGATGTACATATAATGAAGATACCATATTTAACAGGAAAAAGGGTATTTTGTCTTCTGAATTTGTCAGCTGTACCCATTGCAGATTTTTGTGTGAAGAGTTAATTCCCTGACATTATAGCTTACAGATTTTTCCCACAGCATTGCAGCTTGTTAATCATTCCCCGGGCACAATTTCCCCTATGGACTGGTATATTGGATGACTCCCCCAGCGATGTGTGTTTCTGGCAAGAAAGTAACCACAGTCAATACCCTTGTTCTCTCAACCAGGTCTTTGTATAAACTTAGATGTCTGACTTTTTGCAATTATTTTCCTTGCCAGACAGTTTGTCAGTGTCCAGGGAAAGACATTTCAACTGAGACATTCTCAGATGCTCAAGGACGTGAATTATAGCATGTCTGAAGTTGTTGAGCCATAGCTCTCAGGAAGGTAGAAATCAAGAATGTATAAGATTCACTCAGTAGCCGATAGGGAAGTGCTGTCCCAAGTTAATTTCACATGAACCTTTTAGCTGCTTCTTCTTCTTCTTCTTCTTCTTCTTCTTCTTCTTCTTCTTCTTCTTCTTCTTCTTCTTCTTCTTCTCCTCTTCCTCCTCCTCCTCCTCCTCCTCCTCCTCCTCCTCCTCCTCCTCCTCCTCCTCCTCCTCCTCCTCCTCCTCCTCCTCCTTCTTCTTCTCCTTCCTTTTCTCCTTTTATTTAATTTAAATTTGAAACAAGCTTGTTTTACATGTCAATCCCAGGTCACTCACCCTCCCATCCTCCCCTATCACCACACCAAACTCCAGCCCATCCTTTTCTGTTCCCCAGGGAGTGTGAGTCCTTTCATGGGGAGTCTTCAAAGTCTGTCCTATCATGTGGAGCAGAACCCAGACCCTCCCCCATGTGTCTAAGCTGAGAAAGTACCCCTCTATGTGGAATGGCCTCCCAAAGTCCATTCCTATACTAGGGATAAATACTGATTCACTACCAGAGGCCTCATAGATGGCCCAGGTCTCCTAACTAACACCACATTCGGGGGTCTGGGTCAGTCCTAAGCTAGCTTCCAAGCTGTCAGACTGGAGTCCATGAGCTCCCCCTTCTTCAGGTCAGCTGGTTCTGTGGGTTTCTCCAGCTTGGTCTTGACTCCTTTGCTCATCACTTCTCCCTCTATGTAACTGAATTAAAGGGGTTTGACTAGTGTTTAGCTGTGGGTGTCAGCTTCTGCTTCCATCAGCTACTGGATGAGGCTCATGTTTGTCTTTTTTTGTGCCTGGGTTACCTCATTCAGAGTGTTTTTTTCTAGTTCCATTCATTTCCCTGCAAATTTAGGATACCATTGTTGTTTTTCTGCTTCTTAACCAAGTCACATTTAAGAAAATAGAGCAGTGTACATAATCTCCTCTTAGATTTTCTAAACAATTTAGTCTCTCCCTCTCTTAATTAACACCTCTTTTTCCTTTAGAAGTTCTTGGAGGCTTAACAACTCCAACCTTGAGCCATAGAGAAAGACTGACAGGTAGGTACTGCTTTGTATAAAACTTTTATCTGTTTCTATGACCCTGAAGAATTTCAGTCCTGCACCTGGCTAAAGTTGGAGAATTGCTGATTGTAAGTGTATACTAGTTTGAAACTCTCACAGTGCAGCAGAACAATAGGAAAACAAGAAATATTATACTAGAGAAGAAGCTAGAAGAAGAAGCATGGAGAAGTTAGAAATCGGACAGGATTATTAGAATAGAAACAGAACAATAATGGAATTAAATAGCATTACCCTCAGATTGTGTGTGAAGTTAATATAGAAATCTTTTACCCCTTCTTTGCTCCTAAGAAGCATTTCATTTTGAGATCCTGGATAGGGGCTGGAGTAGGTCTCATGGCCCTTACACAGATCAGTTGTTGAAGAATATGAGAATTTACAGGGTTCAGAAAAGGGAGAGTGTCTCTCACCATGATAAGATTGTGAAACACGTCGTGAAAATGAGTAGAAGGTCTAAACTAAGAAAGAGAGAAAGGGGGCTATGGAGTCAGGATGTTGGGATCATGGCAAAAGCTTGAAATAACTGGTCCACAGTGCCAAAAAGGAGAACAAAGAGTTGTAAAGTTGGAAAGGAAATCAAGAGAGCCAAACACGGAAGAATGTGGGACCTAGAAATTGGAAATTCTCCTTCTTCAGGAGGAAGGAGGAAGCCTGAAAGGCTTGTTCTCTCTGTGGGCCTTCCAGTGGGCTTTACCATGCCTGACCTAAGACTTGAGTTCCTGTTTGCAGCCTTTATGATCACAGTTTTTCAGCCTAAGTACCCTGGAGCCTTTCTCTTCTTCTGCTAAGATTTCTAAGAAGGATAATGACAGTGGATATTTCCTTGATTCAGTGAATTACTTGTCATGATTTTGGCCTCATTTCACCTGTTGGCAAGCTTTAGGCAGAGTAGACAAAGGGAACTGGTGACTAGGTCCCATCTATTGTTTTCCCAATGTTTAATGCAATTTTTCAAAATTTTAAGCACTGACCTTTACTGATTTTTCCTAAGGAGTCAGGCACTGAGGCATGATGCTTTTCTCATTATACTGATTTATCATAACAATACAAAGAGGAAATAGTATAGATATTTCAGAAAAATAATAAAGTTTATAGTAATCATGGGTAAATTGTATTTGGACAAAGGCTCTTTATTGCACTACTCTTAATTACTATGAGTTATTTTCTCATTTTCTTATTTTTTCTCTTTTGAGAACACTAATTTTATTTTTTAAATTTAGAAATGAATGAATGAAATACTTCCTTTGTGTTACTTTATGCAAGTTTGAATGATGTCAATATTTTAATTTGCTTTTAAATCATTTATGCTGACTGAAATTTTGATGTAATATAAGATTGTGAGTTATTTTCTAATTAAAACCCCAAGTCTTTCTGTGCCCTTAGACAAAGATTTGGGTTAAGGGAAGAGTTTGTTTCAGAATATTTTTGTGTTATATGTCAATGTTTATAAAAGACAAAACACTAGTCTGTTTTGAAAATTTGTCATTTAATATATAAAATGAGATATATGGTCTGTGTTATATACTTTTACTTATTGTGGAACAACTAGAAACATAAGGTTAGTTATTAATTAAATTTGTGGAATGTTTTAGAAAGCATGAGTAAAAACAGGCATTACAATACCATCTATAGACAAATTATTATCGAGAAATTATGCAATACATTTTTAATTTTTAAGGAATACACATGAGCTTGTATATATATATATATATATATATATATATATATATATATATATTGATTCAGAGAACCACATATCTGTTCTTATTTTGCCACTTTTTGTTATATTTCTTTATGGTTGTAAATTAATTATTTTCAACAAATAATATGTAACAAATCTTGTTTTTTTAGGTTCTCAGCATAACGATGACCATAGTGTTTTGTTGGGCCTTGGTGACTCTCAGAGCTTCATCTCATCCCTTCTTCAATATTGACATCATTAAAAGAGTATTTAAATGATTTTTAGAGTTGTTGGAGTGCTTGTTTTCTACTGTTATTCATGCTAAAGTGACATGTATACATATGCACAGAGTTACTGTCTACTCTGTAATATTACCTCTGAATATGTTTCAGAAAAAGGAATTGGGAAATACTACACTAAAGAACATTTGACATTTGACTAACATGTTCAAACACCCTTCAGCAACAGACTATTTCCAATTTACAAAAATAGGATTAACAGTTAAAAGTATTTGCTTGGTTAATAGTTTTATATTATTTATCCTTGTCTGATATGTATTTTGTTCATTTTTATTCATATTCCATAATTTGATAGAAAATATTTTTTAGTAGTAGTAGAATAAATCGGTCTAATGGTATAGCACATTTCCCACAGGATAAAATTTCATAAATCTTCCTAAATGTTTGTTTATGTTGTTCTCTATAGACATATAAGGCAAATGGTCTTTTTCTGTTCTGTTGCAGTTCTAGGGATGAGACTGAGGGATTGTATCTGGGAAATAGTGAGAGAAGAGAACATCTATGGAAGCCTTCTGGGTATTCTGGCAGGAATGGCCTGTGCCCTAGCAGTGTGGTAGTTGGTAAGAAAGGTCAGGAGGGAATTGTCTGTGGGATACAGAGGAGATAAGGGGAAGAAAAGGCTGCAGCTGGTATTCTGTTGCAGCTATAGGGACAAGACTTCGGAGTTTTGTCTTGGGTAACAGCTATTTATCATGTTATATAACAACACTGCTCACAATAATTTATTAGGAAACATAAAACTTTAATTACCAAAAGTAACATGTGCCTTATTGGTTTTGGATTTCTGAAGAAATATAGCTCTGGAATAATTCTTCCTTGTTACTTGATAGGAATGTTGTTGATCTTCTTCACATGTGTAACTGCCTCATGCTTAAGAAAATTCATAATTCTGTATGTAATAAAAATAGATTAGAATTGCTATATAGATGGAATTTACTGAGTAAATAGATTCAACTAAAGAATAAGTAAATTACTAAACAAATACACAATGCTCATTGCACCAGATCTCACTTGAACATCTCACCAAAGCAACCACACTTAACTTCTCTCTTTTCATTGTTTCCAGTATTCATCCATCTTCTGTTTTCTTTTGCTTCCTCCATTATTCTTTCATGCAATCCCCTTTTCCTTACCTCTGATACTAGGAGTATGAAGAGTTCACTAAAGTGAAGATATTTTCTCTCTCTCTCTCTCTCTCTCTCTATATATATATATATATATATATATATATATATGTGTGTGTGTGTGTGTGTGTATACATATATATATATATATATAAAATAACACCAACTAAATAGGTACTAAGTTCTTGAATATTAAAATATTAAAACGACTTGCTTTTGCTGACATATAAAATCTATAAGGTCCAAGAAAGCCATCTTTTATATAAAAATATTGGAATATTGTAGTTAACTACAAATGTAGGACTACCTTATCTTATAATTTACAACTTGATGGATGTCTCACTGTAAAATTATGTTTTTTAATAAGGTTGAGATTAAGATAGGTAAGAATATGGTGACTAATTTACGGATTTGGAATATTATTACCCATGATTTTAAGATAACAAAGTATTAAATGACACACTAGGAAATTAAGATATAGATAAGCATTCAAAATAAATATGGTGTACTTCCTGGAAATGTTCTGAATCAATTACAATTATTTTCAAGTGTACCTATACTAAGAACTTCTTTACAAAGAAAATTTCCATGATACAAGGTGTCCAGTGCCAGTATCTTAGTTTAGCTAAAAGTAACTAAGAAATGTGGAAAGTTAAACTACTCTACAGTGCATAGACTAAGCATAATTTAATGTGTAAATAGATCACAGTTACTTCACATGTGCTGTTTGAACTGAAGATTGCAAACTATTGGAAAGGAAAGGTTGAGAATGTTATGCAGTGCAATTATATACTATATCATAACCTGCATCATTGGTATACAAGGAACTCATAGATAAAAATTACAACATCACAAGCCTACCTACTATGTGACAACAGTGACTTTTCTCAGTTCATATTCTTTTCTTTCTGTGATCTCAACCTTCCTGTCTTTTATGGACCCATTCAACAATTTTAAGTCTTCCCATAGGGAAACAAAATAACAAAATTACCTACAAAGCTGCTTTCTAGTACTGTATTTAGTAGTATATCTTTATTAACTGTTTCTGTCTTGAATTAGTGCCAAACACTGGTTTTTTTCTACATTCTTATCTCTTACGATCTTACTAATGTATAACTTGTTTTATATCTCCATATTCCTTAGAATTACCTCTACTGGGACCCTGAACATTTGTCTCAGTTAGAAGGCCTGGGCAGTCTAAAGGACCTCTGACAGTGGAACCAGGATGTATCCCTGGTACATAAAAGGACTTTGGGAGCACATTCCCCTTGTAGGGATACTCCCTTAGACTACAAGTAGGAGGGAGGGCCTACTCCAAATTACTTGAGAGATTTTGATGATCCCTCCTGGAAGGCATCACCCTACCTTTGGAGCAGGGAGTGTGGAAATTGGATGCGAGGGGAATTGGGGTAATGGGAGGGAGGGATGGAGAGTGTACTGGGATCAATATGTAAAATAAAAAATTATAAATTTATAAAAAAATTTAAAAATTAAAATATTTTTTAAAAGACAAAGTCAATAGAATAACTATGTATTTCATATGTTAATGAGAGATCCTCGTTCTAAAGTCCCAGAGAAAAGCCACTAAAAAAAAAAAAAAAAAAACAGAACACATCCTGGAACAGTTGATAAGACCAAACGGCAGCCCACAGACTGGGAAAAAATTTTTACTAATCCTACCTCTAACAAAGGGCCGATCTCCAAAATATACAAAGAACTCAAGAAACGAGTCAACAAAACACCAAATAGCCTTATTTAAAAATGGGGTACAGAATTGAAGAAAGAATTCTCAATAGAGGAAATCAAAGATGCTGAAAGACACTTAAGAAAATGTTCAACATCCTTAGTTATCAGGGAAATGCAAATCAAAACAACTTTGAGATACCATTTTATTCCTGCCAGAATGGCTAAAATTAGAAACACCAATGACAAATTATGCTGGAGAGGATGTAGAGAAAGGGGAACACTCCTTCACTGCTGGTGGGAGTGCAAGCTTGTACAGCCATTTTGGAGATCAGTATGGCGGTTCCTCAGGAAAATGGGAATTAGCTTACCACAGGACCCAGCAATATCACTCTTAGGTATATACCCAAATGACTCACATCCATGCAACAAAGACATGTGCTCAACTATGTGCATAGCAGCATTATTTGTAATAGCAAGAACCTGGAAGCAACCTAGGTGCCCCTCAACTGAAGAATGGATAAAGAAGATGTGGCACATCTACACAATGGAATACTACTCCACAGAAAAAAATAACGGAATCTTGAAATTTGAAGGCAAGTGGGTGGAACTTGAAGAAACCATCCTGAATAAGGTAACCCAGTCACAAAAAGTGGAACAGGGTATGTACTCACTCATATATGGATTTTAGACCTAGAGCAAAGGACCACCAGCCTATAATTCTCACCACCAGAGGAATTAGGATACAAGTTGCATTTTAAGAGATTCATATATGGTCCCTCACAAAAGGGGGAAGGGACAAGCACATGGGAAATGGGGGGCGCAGTGAATGGAGAGAGAACTAGGAGAAAGAGAAGGGGAGGAGAGGAAAACATGTGTGACTAGATAGATTGAGTCAGGGTGAGAGGAGGGGGAATAAAAGAGGGAGCCATTTTTTGTTTGAAGAGAAAACTGAACCTAAAGAAAGGTCTAGAGAACTATAAGACCGACTCCAACTAATAATTTGAGCAACCATGGAAAGGCTACCATAAATGCCCTTCCCTGATACTGAGATCATCAACTAACTTATCCACAATCATGGAGTTCTCATCTAGTATCTTTTGGAAACAGAAGCAAACACCCATAACCAAACACTGAGTCGAACTAGAATCCAGATGTAGAGAGAGGGGACAAGTCCAGGTTGCAGAAATTCACAAAGACAGCTGACCTGAACAAGGAGGAGCTTGGGCCTCTCAGACTGATGGCTAGGAACCCAGCAAGGGACTGACTCAGAACCCCTGAATATGCGTCTCAGCTAGAAGGACTGAGCAGTTTGGGAGCCCTCAGACAGTAGAAACAGGATCTATTTCTGGTGCACAAAAGGACCTTGTGGACTCATCCCCCATGGAGGGATACCCCCTTAACCTAGAGACAGGAGAAAAGTCCTAGTCCCTACTTGAAATGACTTGACAGACTTAAATGACCCAACTTGGATAGCATAGCCCTACAAGTGGAATGGGGGTGGAGGGGATGGAAGGGGAGGGTGGCCAGGGTACATGTCACAAGGGAAAGAGGGTAAGAGGGAGAAAGGAAAGAAGGAATGGAGGGAGGGAGGGTTGGAGGGAGAAAGAGAGAGGAAACTGGGATCCACATGTAAAATTTTTAAAATATATTATTATTTAAAAAAAAAAAAAGGAAAAAAATGCTGCTGGATTTTGAAGTCAAAAGCTTTGACTTCAAAATTTAAGCCTAAAGACAAGTTACTGGGGAAAAGGATTTCTAATTTTGTTTCCACAGAAAATGAAAGCTGTGGATCCCTTACAGACTAATGTGGTTTGATCAAGCAAGACACCCTGAAGCAATGTCAATGGGACAATGCAGCCTTGAAGACCACTACAACCAGCATTTCTGTGTCTTCTTAGGATTCCCCCATGACAGCGCCCCCTACCAGCAGGAAGCTGTTTGGAAAGAATGACACCCAAATTCCCAAATATTGTTTATATGTGTTTGTTTTCATTTATTTTTTTAAAAAAATGCATGTATAAATAAATGTTTAAAAAACAAACAAACAAACAAACAAACAAAAACAAAAACAGAACACAGCCTGGAACAAGAGGTAGGTATAGCCTTCAAGGGCTCACCCCTAACAATATACTTTATCTAGCTACTGCCTGCTGATGGCTGCTCAAATTAAAAATTACTACCATAAGCTAAGAAACAATTTACCAAAATGTATGAAATATTCAAATTCCAACAGGATGCATTTAAAAAATATTTGGCAGAATGTAAAGTAGTAATAGTGGTTATCTGCCAACAATAATGTCTGATTGTAATATATGCTCAGTACATATCAGCCATGGTCATTGCTATTAATGTTGTACCTATTATTAAAACTAGGTTACCTAATAAATCTGAGAATAATGATGCTAATCAAGAATGGTCAAAATACTACATAGAAATAGTCACTGTATTGATTTGTCTTTCAGTCATATGATAACTGAGATGACCAGTTTGTAAGGGTGAAAATTCAGTCTGGGGTCAGATTTGGAAGTTTCAGTCTGTAATTTTTTTCATTTGCATTACAACAGGAACACATGGCAGAAGATGCTGTTTACTTCATAGTGATTTCTAATGGCATGAAAGAGTGAGGAAAAGGGTGTGGTCAATCTATCTTAAAGAGCATGCTCAGATCTACTTATCTCCCTCCAACTAGGGTCCACTTTTCAAATCTTCACCAAAGGGTGGGCTATTTCAAACATGAGTCTTCAGAGAAAATTCCTGATCCAATAAATAAATAAAGACAAAATTGATTTAATGAGACCAAAATGTATCTAAAACATTAATTGACATACAATAAGTAGAATGCCGTATACTAGAGCAAGGAGCAAGATTTCATGTGGCTCATTTTAATACCCAAATAATGATTTTATATGCTGTTGGATATATATATATATATATATATATATATATATATATATATATATACACAAATTACCTAAAGTCTTTCAAAGAGTGTGTAGTGAAAGGAAATCTATGCTAGTAGGATATATATATATATATATATATATATATATATATATATATATGATTCATTGATGCACATGAATAGTAACACTATTCTTATTCAGATATATGTGTTACTACAACCACTAAGATGATGTTTGGATAGACTCTGTGAAAATTCATTTGAGCATCCCCTGCTTGCTTGCTTTCTCTCTATTATATTATATTATATTATATTATATGTACAGCCTTTGTGACAATCAAGAGTAAGTTTTATTGATGAAACAAGAATAAACAGCAACTTTTCTACTTAAATAATTATATTGAGTTGAAGTCAAGATAAGCCAAATCATCACAAAGTTAAAAGTTCTGTTACAAATTCATCACTACCATTTTAATTCTACTGAAAAAATCCATAATTACAATGAAGTATAACATTCTATTGACATTGGCTACTACAGAGTGATACAGTTTTCAGTTCCCTCCATTAAAAAACAAGGAAAGTAAGAATAATCTCAGTCAGTGCCATAGAAATTCATAACTTTTGGCTAAGTATCCATCTGTACCATGACATCACTCTTGATCTGCTGGTGCAGCCTTAGGAAAGAACCAGAAAGTTGAGGGCAGAACTAGGGATACACTTTCACATCAGTGCCTTTCTCCTCTATGGATTTATCTTCTCCTTGGTTCATTGAAAGCAGAATTTGTCAGTTATAGTGTTGGGTTTTCTTGCATGTTCAAGAAACAAATGTAAATGAACTATAACCACTCTACAGATTTCCCAATTGTAGCTGAGTAGGCATCGTTGAAGAAATGTCAGCTCCCTTCTTGTTCATGGGTAGGCCACTGGAAATGACTATTGGGATCCTACTGTTGGAGAGTTCAGAACCACAGTTTTTGCTAAAAATGTCTCAAGATGTCTGTTCCTTGGAAAGTTGGGGTTACCATTTTTGAATACACAACTTCATTCAAACTTCTAGAAATATCATAAAGAAATTTTTGTATAAAACCTAATGTTAAATAAAGTGTTCTAGGTCATAGTGTTTTAAATGACAGATTCACAATTCAAATGCAAATCTGTCTGACATCTAGAGTACAGTCTAAGCCACTCATCCATGATCTTGGGAGAAGGTTCCATGGACTAAGGGTAAAATAGCTCAATCTAAGTCATCAGATCACAACAAGTAGCTTAATATAGCTATACCACCTTAAATACTTTAAAACTAAAGTACACATAGGTTGAAATCACTCCCCTCAAAAAGAGCTTCTTTAAATATTGCTTATTATGATTAGATTTTTAAAAAAAGTACTTACAGAGCAGAATTAAAAGTTTTGGACTTTGGCACGTTCAAACTTCTTGTCTAAGAATTTGCTGAATTTCTTTCCTGCTTGAGCCAGATTTGGGGGTAAGCCCTGGGCATGAGAGACAGTGTGTTCTTCTCAGGGAGCTGAGCAAGAACACAGAATACTTTCGGTCTTCTCAGACTTCAAGACTCCATTATTCAGTCAACATTCCTCTTTTACAAATTGAAATGCCACGTGTGGTTTCTCTAGCCACAAGCAAACTTAAAAACATCTTAACATTTGAACAAGTTGTTTTGTGAAATGAGGCAATCACTATTGTCTTTTGTTCTAAGACAAATACTAACTAAAATAAATATAGTTTATCACTCATATCAGAATAAGCTTATCACCAAGGTTGTCAGGTCCTGTGTTGTGTATGCTCTATAGCTTACTGAAAGTTCAAGAGCAACAGAAAATACATAACTTATTCCTGTGTCTCAATACATTTTCAACTTCTTGGCATTTATGAATCATGGCTCATCCTTGGACTTCTGAAAACACAAATACAGAAGAAATTTTTAATGCTTGTATGCTCTAAAATAAGTCTTAGAATGGGAAAAACACACCCCTCTTTGTATAAGTTAACTAGAATTATCAGATGGCTTCTGTTTACCTGTGAAGGAAATTGTGAGGGGTCAATCAAAATCAAATGTCCACTAAATTTCTTTTTAGATTCTGTCCTAGTGGAGGTTTATGACGTTTGGACCAGCCTCAACTTTAGTAACCAAACACATTGTCGTAAGAAGTCTGCCCTTACAAATGGATGAAATAGGAAGAAATTACCCTGAGTCAGGTAACTCAGTCACAGAAAGACAAGCTTGGCATGTACTCATTCATATACTCACTCCTATAGGGTTATTAGACATAAAGCAAAACTACCAGCCTACAATTCACACCTCTAGAGAACCTACAAAACAAGGAGGACCCTAAGAGAGACATACATGGTCTCCTGGAGGAGAGGAAAAGGACAAGAGCTCTTGAGCAAATTGGGAGCATAGGGCGGTGGGAGGGAGGGAGAAAAAAAGAAAAGGAGAAAAAGGAGGGGAAGGCTGGACCTATCCACATAGGACCACCTTGAAGCCTCACTTGCCTAATCTTTGGACACCATTGCCAGCCTTCTGCTGGAGGTGAGTCTGAGACCAATTCAGGCCTACAACCCCCACCCACATCCTTCCCTGGAAACTCCCTTTATTAGCTCCCCATCTTGCCCCCTCCTATATCCTGGCACTGGACTGTAAAGTCCTTGTACTCTGATCCATATACCACCCAGAGCCTTCCTTCCCCTCACACTTTGTCCTGCTGTGCCCACTGCTCGGGGTGAGCATTGGGCCAGAGTGCAGGTACAACAACCCCTGCACCTCCATGGAGCTTCCTGGGTCTGCTTTAAGCACACTGGACCTACCTATTCACAAGAAACAACCTTGAGGCCTCACTCACCATATCTTTGGGCCCAATTACCTGCCCTCTGCTGAAGAGATCTCCAAGAGATCTCTGATCATCCAGAGTTACTTTCCCTATAAAAAGACATGGGCTAACAATGGATACGAAAACAGAATCCATTCTTTTACTGCATACAAAAAACACATCTAAGCTTCAAAGACAGACATTACCTCAAGGTAAAGGGCTGGGAAAAGATCTTGCAATTAAATGGACCCAAGAAGCAAGCAGGTGTAGCTATCCTAATATCTAACAAGTTAGACTTCAAACCAAAATCAATCAAAAGAGATGAAGGTTATTTTATATTCATAACAGGAGAAATCAATTAGTACAACTTCTCAGTTCTGAACATCTATGCCCCAAATATTTGTAAGACACCCACGTTTGTAAAAGAAACACTACCAAAGTCAAAGCTCATATAAAACCTCATGCACTCATAGTGGGAGACCTCAACACCCAACTGCCAGCACTAGACAAGACCACCAGACAATATTGTACTTGATGTTCTAGCTAAAGCAATAAGACACTAAAAGGAGATCAGGGGATACAAATTGGTAAGGAAGAAGTCAAACTGTCCTATTTGCAGTAGATATGATAGTTTACATAAGTGACTCAAAAAACTCTACCAGGGAGCTTATAAACACTTTTAGCAAATTAGCAGGATACAAGATTAACTAAAAAAATCAGTAGCCCTACTTTATACAGAAGATAAAGGGGCTGAGAAAGAAATCATAGAAACATAACCCTTTTATATATAATGTATGTATATGTGTATACATACATGTATATATCTATCCACATATATATGTATAAATATATATATATATAGTTATCACTTTTCTTATTTTATATTTCGATCCCTGTTCTCTCTTTCTCCCTCCCTCCCATGTCCCCCAAACTGCCCACTACACAGGGATAGGGATGCCTTACAGAAGGAATCATTAAAATCTGTCAAATAATTTGGAGTATGGTCTAGGGCCTCCCTCCTGCCTCTAGGCTAAGGGAGTATCCCTCCATGGGGAATGTGCTCCCAAAGTCCTTTTGTGCACCAGGGACACATTTTGGTTGTACAGTCTCTTAGACTTCTCAGGCCTACCTACTGAAGCCCACATTCAGGGGATCTGAATAGGACCAATGCTGGTTTCCTGGCTATTAGTCTGGTAGTCCATGAGTTCCCCCTTGTTCATGTGAGCTGTCTCAATGGGTTTCTGAAGCTTGGTCTTGACTACTTTTCTTATCACTCCTCCCTCTCTGCAACTGGATTCTTGGAGTTTGGCTCACTGTTTAGCTGTTGAGTGTCTGCTTCAGAATCATCCTTTACAATAGCTAAAAACAACATGAATATCTTGAGGTAACGCTAACCATTCAAGTGAATGATCTATATTTCAAGAGCTTTGTGCCTTTAAAGAAAGAAATTAAAGAAGATACCAGAAAATCTAGAGATCTCCCATGCTCTCGGATAGGTAGGATAAACATAATAAAAATGGCAATCTTGCCAATAGGAATGTAAATTTTCAATGTAATTCCCATCAAAATCCTAGAACAATTCTTCACTGACATTGAAATAATAATCGTCAACTTTATATGGAAAAACAAATGACCCAGAATAGCCAAACCAACCTTGTACAATTAAGGAACTTTGGGAGCCATTACCATCCACGACTTCAAGCTTTTCTATAGAGCTATAGTCCTGGGAGCAACTTGCTATTGGCACAAAAATAGACAGGTCAACCAATAGAATCAAATTGAAAATCCTGATATTAACCAACATACCTACTAACACCCGATTTTTGATGAAACAGCTAAAATTATATAATGGAAGAAGGAAAAGATCTTCAACAAATGGTGCTGGCACAACTGGATGATGGTGTGTCAAAGACTGCAGACATACTCATGTCTATCACCATGCACAAAACTTAAGTCCAAAAGGATCAAAGACTGCAAGGTACCCTTGAATGAATTGGTATGGGAGACCCCTCCTTGAACATGACACCAGTAGCACAGACACTGAGATCAGCAATTAATAAATGGGACATCCTGAAACTAAGAAGCTTATGTAAGACAAAGGACACAGTCTACAAGATGAAACAGCAGCCCACAGACTTGGAAAAGATCTTCACCAACCTTACATTTGACAAAGAACTCAAAAAAAAAGTCACTAAAACACCAAATAACCATACTAAAAAGTGGGGTACAGAACTGAATAGAGAATTCTCAATAGAGGAATCAAAAATGGCTGAAAGACACTTAAGAAAGTACTCACCATCCTTAGCCATCAGAGAATTGCAAATCAAAACAACTCTGAGATATCATCTTACTCCTGACAGAATGGCTAAAATTAGAAACATCAATGACAGCTTATGCTGGAGAGGATGTGGAGAAAAGAGAACACTCCTCCACTGTTGGTGGGATGCAAACTTATATAGCCATTTTGGAGATCAGTATGGAAATTCCTCAGGAAAATGGGAATCATTCTACCACAGGACCCAGCAATTCGACTCTTAGACATATACCCAAATGATCCACATTCATACAACAAAGACACCTGTTCAACTATGTTCGCAGCAGCATTATTTGTAATAGCAAGAACCTGGAAGCACACTAGATGCCCTCAACTGAAGAATGGAATTTATACAATGGAATACTACTCAGTGGCAAAAAAAAGGAATCTTGAAATTCTCAGGCAAATGGATGGAACTTGATGAAACCATCCTGAGTGGGGTAACCCAGTCACAAAAAAAGGAACATGGTATGTAATCACTCATATATGGATTGTAGACATAGAACAAAGGATGATCAGCCTATAATTTACACCACCAGAGAAACTAGAACACAAGGAGGAGCCTAAGAGGTTCATACAAGGTCCCATACAGAAGGGGAAAGGACCAAATCTCCTGAGCATATTGGGAGTGGATGGGGAGGCAGGGAATGGAGAGCAAGGTAGGAAAAAGAAGAGGAGGAGAGAAGAACATGTGGGACCAGGAAGATTAAGTTTGGGGACTACTAGATGAGAGTAAAAAAAGGGATACCATAATAGAGGGAGCCATCATAGGTTTGAAGAGAAAATTGACTGTAGAGAAATGTCCAGAGACCTACAAGGATGAACCCAACTAACAATCTGAGCAACGGTGGATAGGTTACTTAAATGCCCTTCCCTGATAATGAGATTGATAACTAACTTATATGCCATCATAGAGCACTCAGCTGGTAGCTGATAGAAACAGAAGCAGACACCCACAGCTAAACAGTGAGCAGAATTCCTGAAATCCAGTTGCAGAGATGGAGGAGTGATAAAAAAAATGGTGTCAAGACCATGCCACAGAAACCTACAGAGACAGCTGACATGAACAAGGGGGAGCTCATGGACCAAGACTGATTTCTAGGAAACCAACATTGGACTGACTCAGAACCCCAAACGTGGGTCTTAATTAGAAGGCCTCTGACAGTGGAATCAGGATGTATCCCAGGTGCAAGAAAGAATTTTGGGAGCATATTCCCTTACCCTAGAGGCAGGAGGGAGGGCCTAGACCCTAATCCAAATGACAGATTTTAATGATCCCTTCTGGAAGGCATCGCCCTCCCTATGGAGTTGGTTGCAGGGTTGAATGGGATGGGAGGAGGGTCAGGAGGCATGGAAGGGAGGGAAAGGGAAATGGGATCAATATGTCAAATAAGGAAAAGATATATATCTCCTTTAGGTATCTTCACTCAGGACAAACTGAGACTTGTGGATTCGACACTAAAGCGATTGTAGGAGTAGCCCAGATAACTAGGACATTTCAATAGGTTTGAGCTGTGGAGATAGATGTCAGTGCAGGGAAATCGGTTGTATCAGGCCCTGCTGTCAGTGCCACTAGCTGAGCCCAGCTCCAGCCTGTGCCTAATCCTCTGAAAGCCTGAGCCTAAGTAACCTGGGCCTCTCTGAAGTTGATTCTTGGCATTATTTTGGAGGACACATAGGCAAAGAACTCAAAAAAGTATGATGGCATCTGGCTAGCTGTGATTGGTCCATGGCTAGGTGACCTCACAAGGAGCCATTGTGGGGAATGAGAATGGCCACTCATATAAGGCACCAGCAAGGCCTGGATGTTGTCCTTTCATTGCAGTGAAGCTATTGGTTCGCTGCAGAGGATTCACTCAAGACCTTGGTCGTGAGAACTTTATTTTTTGTTGTCCATCTTTGACACTGAACATCTGTGATCACCACTGACCTGAACATTGTGAGTTTGCTGACCAGTGGGTTGGGTATGGGTCTAAGTGTTGACTTACTGTTTTAGATTTAGTTTGTGCCTACACTTCAGTTTATTATCAACCATTTATATTATTGCCTAACCATTTATCTTTGACATTGGTGTATTTCTTTACCTTGACTTTTGTTAGTCTTTATTAACTGGAAAAGATAAGGAATTTGATTTTGCCATGGGTTTGGAGCATGCACACCTACTTTGTTACTTCCTTCAGCCTTTCCTTGTGGTTATAAATTCCCCTAACATGTTAAGATTCTTTCTCCTGCCCACCATGCCACTCATGAAACTTAACTACTCTGGGGAATCTTGAGGAACAACAGTTTCCTCATGGTCTCGAAGCTTCACAGGCTGTCATCCTTTCGATACCCATAAATAAGAGTGTTAGGTTCAGGAATTGTATTGTGACTGTAGAGAAGTCTATAGTAAATGGAGTCATTAGAGAATCTGAGGGTCTGAGTGATAAGGACCTTGAAGGAGCCTGTGTATTCACTCTCCATCTATTCCATAACCATGTCCCTAACTCGCACTGCTCAAAGCTGAGTACATTCTTGTTGTTAGTACTGCTACTGAAGTCCCAATATCCTCCCTAGGGTTTGAATGGGAGAGGTTTCAATCATCTCAAGTCTGAGTTATTGGTCTCCAGCAAAGGTGCGATCAGAAAGGTGTAAGCCCCATGGTGGTGGGACCTAGCAGGGGAACTGGACATTGGAGACTACAGGACCTGACAATGCCATGTAAGCAGCTGCTTTAGACCCATCTTCCCAAGTCCAAGACATGGCTTCCTTGCCCTCCCTAGAGCCTGAGTGAAAGCAAACCTGTGTAGCACCAACATGTTGTAGCTTCTAAGAGAATTGGTAACAGCAGTGAGAACACTAATTCTGTCCTTGAAGACAGAAAGTGAATAATTGCTGTCAACCACTCCCCTCTGGTCATGGATAGCTGTGATTAGCTGATTCCCTCCCATAACCTCACAGGAGCTTTTGTGAGGAATTGCAGACTCCACCCACATAAGGAATTGGCTGGGGGTGGGGTTTCTCACTCTGCAGAGAGGCTGTTGTTTGGTTGCTGCAGAGCTGTTGGACTGAGACATTGGTTCACATTAACTTTTATATTACTGACCTGAGAAAGAGACACTATCTGTGTTGACTTTCAAATAGTTTGTTAGTTTGATTTTCATGTCCTAATTGATTTTTGGTTTAATTAGTGCTTTCTATTCAGCTTTTTTTCCCTAGCCCCATATTTCTATTTTTCAGCATGATTCTTTGACGTTTATAAATTTATTTATTTTTGTTTGTTTGTTCAAAAGGTTTTGTTAGTATGAACAAGCTGTAAAACAAGATCCTTCATGAATGTTTATCATCTCCTACAGTCTTTGAAGCTTAAATGCTTGTCTCTTCTGGTAGCTATCTTTCACACTTGCTAGGTCACATCTCAACACCCAGAAAAAACAAACAAAACCATGTCATGTATGCCATGAGCTACTAGTCCATTTCATTAGGGCATCCCAGTGTCATGGAAAGCTACCATCCTTTAGACACCGACCAATATGAGTTTCAGATAAAGGAATTTGAATTATCTTAAGTGTACAGGTGAGGTCTGTAGTAGTCAGAATTCTGAGTGCAAAGGGCTTTAGGGCAAACCATAGGTTTATTCTCCAACCAGTTCATACCTGTGTCCCTAAGAAAGCTCTGCACAGTTTGAGCCTGGCCATCTTGTTTTTATGAGACATGTTTCCTTGTGACTATGTTACCTAGTTACTAGGTTTTTAAAGTCAAAGTGTCCTCATTGTGTCTGAATGCTTGGGCTCTATAGTAGGAGGTACAGTTTTGGAAGGCCATAAAAGCCCAGAAAAGTGGGAAACAGCAGAAGGAATTGGGTGACTGGATGCAGGAAGGACTGTCAAAGTCACATATCTGCTTCAGACCTATTTTACCAAGTATCCAGCCCCTCATCTGCCATATCTCCTTATCTTCTGAGAGCCTGAGAGAGAGAGAGAGATTAAGATTTTCTTTTGCCCTTTAAGGTGCATTTTATTGGGGATTTGCTCACAGCCATGACAAAAGTTATGGATTCCCTGGAGCTGGGTAGATCAACATCTTTGGGTTATTTCTGGCTGTTACTGGTCATTCCTTATTGAGACATCACGAAAAGCCTTGGTGAGACATTATGGAAATCTGTTCACAGGGGCCCTGCAGAGGCTGTGCTTTGTCTTGGTGCTGCAGGGTGGAGAGCAGTCAGACTTCTGCATTTGTCCTGATTAATTGTACTCTCTGAGTCTCTTGGACCTTGACATTGGGAGATTTCCTCTTCTTGTTTGGATTTTGTGCTCTGTTTTTCTTTCTATTTATGAACCCAGTGCTTTTGTTTGAGCTTTCTGCTTATGTGTTCATTTTTCTTAGTTGTTTTATATAATTCTTTTTTTGCTTTTTATTTTTAATTTTTAGTTTGGTTTGATTTTTCTTATTTTAAACCTTAACTGTGTGATGTAAAGCATTCCCCTGTAAAGTTTCTGGAGATGCATAGTGACCTGGGATTATTTAATCTGCTCTGTGACAGTGTAGCTGCCCCTTTTGTGTCCCAAAGGCCCCCATTTCATTTAAAATTCCACATGCTACTCCATGGTTCTAGTCAGGATCACAATATCTCTGGAGCTAGGGTTACAGAACAAGCCACATGTCTATTTCTACTTCAAAAAGTGACACAAATCCATATTTTATTGATGAGAATGGGCCGCCTCACTGGACCTCCTCCTGTCCTTGTTGTCTCATAGTTTCCAGTAGAATTAAGCTAGGATTCCCTGTTGAACTCACTGCGAACAAGAAACATCAACTCTGTCATGAGTTTTTGAACTTTGTGTGAAGAAATCTGATAACAGATGACCACAAGGAAGTTCATCAGTCACATTAGAGCATACCCCAGCCTCCCAGCCTATGTGTGTTGTGTTTGTATGTGAGAGCATGTGGTTGCATGCATGCATGTGAGCCTGTGTGTGTGTGTGTGTGTGTGTGTGTGTGTGTGTGTGTGTGTGTGTGTGTTAAGGGTTCAGCTTCAGGGAAATACTGGCTTTCAAGACTAAGTTTGGAGAGACCTTTCCTTCAGTCTGGTGAAGCTTCTTGTGGAGAATTGATATTTATTGTACTGTAAGACTAGGAGGTAAGGTCCATCATGAAATCTGTAGGCTTGGGATGTTCTTGTTAGCAGAAATTATAGTACTCTTTCCATCTTATCTCTAAATTATCCCTTTGCATGTTTTGTGACATCCATAGTTCATCATCACACCCAGGTTTTAGCAGCAGATATGCAGCAAATAGTACATAAGTTTAATAACATCCTACCAATGTTGGTCACTTTCATGATTCAAGAAGGACAAGTATGAGCTAAGGCACCATGGGTGTGTGTGTGTGTGTGTGTGTGTGTGTGTGTGTGTGTGTGTGTGATGTGAATTGACTCTAGAGAGCTGATGTGACCACTTATGTCATCTCCGCTCTTTCTTATGCTTTCTAATTATTGCTTTAAGGTTTGGGTTGACACTTATTTTTTTTAACCTCTGATTCCAAGATTATCATTAGGATGTTGAGATAGCTATAATTTTCATGAAGTAGAAATTGAGAGTGATAAACTTATGTCCTAGACCTGCTTTTGTCTTTTCATTTGTAGTATCTTGTGGTGGTCCCATCCCCCACCTATCATGGTGGGAACATGGATGAAGAATTTCCACACATGAATCTGTGATGGAGATTTACTACCACCATCCATAGAAACTAGTTCCACCATTGTAGATACTATGTGTTGCTTAGGCCCCATGGCTGAAGAAACCCTGGAACTCAAAAGAACCAATAGGCTTGATGATGCCCTAGCAAAAATAATATGTTCAACAGGAAAAAAAAGTGATAGCACCATCCTTGGTGAAATATGGCAGGTTCTCAAGAGCCCTTCTGCAGGTCCTTCCACCCTCACTCCCACTCTAAGGAGGGCAGAGACTGAACCTGCCTTGCCCACATTTCTGACATCTGAAGAAAACAGAAGGCAAGAGTTGGATGAAGTAAGAAAAATCAAGAGCTCTTCTAGGTCCAACTCTCCAGATTTATATGAGCTGCTTGATATCAGCTGGCTTTGGAATTTTGACCCAGCATGTTCTCTTGTGCCCGCCAATAACATCAATAAAATTTCAGAGGACACAGAGAGTACTATTTCATCTGCTGATAGTGACACATCTAAGGACAACCTCTCCTGCCTGGATAAAACCATTTCTTGTAACTCAGTTCCCCAAGATGCTGAGAAGGCTGAGAGTGAGGAGACTGGCAGCACCATCATGCTCAGTCTCTCATTCCTGGAAGGGCTGTAGTTCACAGTCAACAACAGCAGCACAGGGATGCCAGAAACGCAGTATGATGCTGAAATAACAGTTGAAGAGTTACCACGGATCTCTAGCAAGGACCAACCTCAGGAGGAAGCCACACCCTCCAAGAAGAAACACAGAAGGGGCTGGAAAGGGGTGAGGAAGTGGATTGGTCACCTGTTTAGCAATCCATGCTGTTGCTTCCTCTCCCCAAAGACAGAAGACATAGTATCCAGGTAAGGGACAACAAGGCATGGAAAATAGAATTCCAGGGAACCAAGTAGGCATGCATGGCCAGTGACTTTCCCTTATGTATTTCATCTTTGAATTGCAAGACCCTTTGCCATTGATATTGTACACCCATGTATAGAACATGAATCCTAAGATGTCTGTGGGCTTAGAAGCAACTTTCCCACTGTATCCCTTTATGTGGATCTTGGGGAAGTTATTCCTGAAGTAGACAAGAAAAGGATCCAATCAGGGGCAATGACGGGAAGGAGAAGACAGTTGGTCTTGGGGACTGTGAACAGATTAGGGGGAGATGACTCTTATGGAGAGCTGTGGGACAGCAGTGTAGCTGTATGTTAAGCCCTGCTAATGTCACAGTTACTAACAGAGTCCTTTGCTTGTGTCTCTTTCAAGGTTTGAAGACCAGGCTTGGGCCCATGGTTCTTAAACTGTGGGACTCAGTTTGGCCTGGTGTGGCCTACCAGGCACAGAAGGATGCCAGGCCAGAACTTGATAGAACTGTGTACCCCAAATATGTACCTCCAGCTACATGGGCACAAGCACTCCACCTCTTCTTTCCCCGCAATGCGAGCTGTTAGCTCTTACAACTTAAACTCATAATTGTCCCAGAACTATGGCTGGAAAGAAAGTCAGCCACACCACCATCCTGTTTTAAAGAGCAAGCTGCCTAGCTTCTGCAACCACCTTATTCAACTGTGTTCCACATGACTGAAGGTCTTCAGCAACCTCCCCTAATCTTGATGCTTATCAATGACCAGATATAAAGAATTCCATATACTATGTAAGCCCAGGAGGTAAGGAGGCCCAGGTAGAGGGGCACAGAGGATCAGAGGGGCACACATGACCTATCAAGAGAGAAGAAAGTAAGAGTGAGGAGGCAAGGGCATAAAGCTAGTTGAAAGGGAGGAGAGTCTTCCCATAGCAAGTTGCAGTTCCAGTCAGGCATCTGTAAGAAATGAGCTGTAGGGATGAGCATGTAGGGGAGGAGCCAGGACTTTGGACTCAAAGGGGCAGGAGCAAACTCCCTGTGGAAGAGAGTTGGGAGTGTATGGAGTGGGTTCCAGGAGCAGAAGAGCATGCCATCCCAGGGATGTCAAGCCAACCCCTTCTCAGGACCTCTCTCCTTCTGATATAACCAATCTTGGGCTGATCAGGTAACTAACATCTGTTCTTTTCTTCACAGCCACCTTCCAGCAGGCATCCATAGTGATCTTCTGTTGTCCCAGAAGTCCAGAAATTGGTATATTTTTATCCCAGTGAGTGATTCTTTGCCTTCAAATGACTAAAATTACAGAAATTTTTCTGTAAACTGTGAAAAGGTAAGTAGGTCTTAAGAGGCTTGTGGAACATCACTCCAGACTGCTTTGTGTCCAATGACAACATTCAGGGTCTAGATTAGGAGCAAGCATTCATTGTCAGGGAGGTACAAGATGTCAGCCAGTGATATAGTATGCATTCTTGCTGAGTGAGGTGTCTGCAGAGTCCTCATGGTCACCATCCAGGCTATGATCAGATCTCTGAGTAAGTAGGCACTGCCCAGATGATGGGAATTCAGAGTCTTATTTTGAGGGGATCATTTAGATCAGTGGGTCTTAACCTTCCTAATGCTGTAACCCTTTAATAAAGTTCCTCATGATGTGTGGACTCCCATCCATACTATTATTTTTGTTGCTACTTCATGAGTAATTTTGCAACTGTGTTCTGCAATAATGTAAATATCTGTTTTCTCCTGGTCTTAGATGACCCTGTGAAATGGTCACTTGACCTCTAAAGAGGCTGAGACCCCCAAGTTGAGAACCACTTATTTAGATGAAGTAATTTGAGCTTCCTGAGTGTCACTTTGGGTGGAAGGTGAATTTCTGAAACCTGATATTGACATTATTCACCAATGAAGTTGGGCTTTCTTTTCTTTGCTGATCATGCTAGTATTGATCTTTGGGAATATGGGCATTGTGTTAGTTTAGCAAATTGCAGTCCACTTTTGTGACCACAGCTGAAGACAGCTTGCAAACACAAGTCTCTGGGGCAGCCTACACTGCCTAGCTCTACTGGCCATGGTGGTGCAGTGTGCCAGCTATCTTGGTAAGGAGGGCTTGGGCACTTGTCTCCCTGTTTTGTGAAACATTTCACAGATGTCATGGTGATGGGAGATGTCATTCTGTAAATATATTTCTTGTATTTGCTAATGAATAAAGCAATGTTGGCCAATAGGAAAGCAAGACAGGTGAAACTAATAGACTCCCATTTAGAGACTTGAGATAGAAGAACTCCAGATCCTCTCTTGGGTAATCCAAGACCATGTGGAAATACTTACATTAATAGAAATGGGTTAATATTTAAAACAGAGCTAGCCAATAAGTAATGCCAGTAACAGACTAACAGCATTATATCTAATACAGTGTTTCTTTGTGTTATTTGGGGCTGGCTGGAAGATATGCTCATAACATCCTAGGATGTGTGAGATAGGAACTTGGTGCAGACAGATACAAAATACTTCAATTTCTAGCATTCACTTACTGAACTCGCCCACTCCTGCTCTGTTTCTAATCTATTGTCATGACAAAGCACTGTGACCAAAGCAACTTAGGAGAGAAAGCATGGTCCTTAAGGGTCCACAGTTGCAGATGGTGACAGTACATGGCCATCATGATGAAATCTAGCAATAGGCAGGCCATTATGGCATTGGAGCTGGAGCTGATAGCTTACCTCTGATTTTCAAGCATGACACACACACACACACACACACACACACACACACACACACACACACACAAACATAGATGACTTTGAATGGTTTTGGCTTTTGAATTCTTAATGCTCTGGGACCCTCTACTGACTCTTCTTCCTTCTTAAAAAGTTTCATTTAAAAAGTTGGGGATAAGTATCCAAACATGTTCATCCATGGGGGCATTCTTATTCAATCTAACACCCAATGTTAACCAGGAGGAACTATTAGAGTAGCATTACCCTGGGATCTGACAGTTGATATCTTTACCTGTCTATTCTTGCAATTTCAGAGAGTAAATAACAACAATGTCCCTCTTCCCATGCAGATGTTACAGAGTTACAGACCTGCACCTCCATGCACATCTGGAAGATTTAAGAGACTCATGCACTCCACTTTTATCTCCAAAGAAGCTTCTTTCCCAGAACCCCTCAACTAGTGGAGCCCTGTTTGTTTCTTGAGACCCAACTGGATAATTGTGACCACCTCATAAGGTCAGAATGGGCTAGATCCATTCAGGACACCATCCAATAACCTAAGTCACTTCCTTTCCAAGCCACAAAGGCACCAAGACTCACCTTCCATGGGGTTGTTCCTCAGGAATGCATGTGGTCACTTCTCTGCCCCTTTCTCTCAACAAATCCTCACTGGTCATCTTAACAGAATTCAAGCAACAATTTTTATTTATTGTTTGCCAAACTTCCTGATTCCCCAGGCTGCTTACCATCACAGGAAATGGATAATATCCTTTGTCTTCCTTAGTTTGCAGGCTTTCATGAGTTCTAAAATCTTTATAATGCAGGAAACATGTTAAACCACAAGCTTTTCATGATCCATTACATACTTGCAACAGGGGATTAACCACCACACAGGATTCATGACCCATTTGCTCTGTCGACTACATTAGGCTCATGAGAGATGTCATGAGATGACAATCTACACACCAACTGCCTTTCTAGTAGCAGGAATTACTCACTCTACCCAGTTCTTGGTCTGCCAACATTAGGGCATGAGATCAGAACAAGTTGCCATATCAAAGGCTTACATGCCAGTGTGAGCATATACTTCACCTTATGGTAATGGAAGAAAGATGTCTTATTTTGATGCTTGTAGAGATGGTCTAGGTTTATTAACAACCTCAAGCTTCAAGTATTGTCTCAGAAAATAAGGTAATGATGACGCTTATATATCCCCTCTTAATCACACAGGAGTGAACACATGCAAGTGTTCCACACAAACACACAAAAGGTAGGAGGCATGAAGAAAAAGGAATGGTTGGTTTCATGAAGGAAAAAGAAAACATGGATGGTTTCATCTTTCATAAGTGATTGTTGTCATGTGTGGAATATTGTGGATTAAATTTACTTTTTGTCTCCTTAGGTGAGTCTGCTGAAAAGCCTGTGTGCATGTCTTGAATCTTTTTTCACCCTTGAAAAAAGAAGGGTGAACCATTTTCACTTGCCTCTGTATGACTGCCACAGAATGGCAGCTCTTAGCTCTGTGTGGGAGCCTTTCCCACAGAGACTCTGTACTGTGGAACCTATGGGTCTCTTCTGCTCTGCTTGATGTTGACACATCAGAACTACATATGGACAACTCTCTAGAGTTTCACTAAAATTTCCCAGGCCTGACATGGAAATTCCTTTATTTTATTGAATGGTCACTTGATTTTCAATTTGGCCTATGCCTTGTCCTTGAAAGAATCCAAGGATATCCAGTCCCAAGTGAATTGAAATATTGCAGCACAAGGTCTCTCTCTCTCTCATTCTTTCTTTCATTTTCTTTCTCTCTCTCTTTCTTTCTTGGAAAGTTTTCAGGTACTAGCTAGGATGGAACTGTGGGTGCAGCACACTTGCTCCTAGCAGACTGTTGAACATGAAGTCCATGTACACAGTGGGCAAACAGGTTACTCTGCTTGAATCAGAATCTTTTCTCATCTAGGTAGAATTTAGGATCCATGACCTATGAAACATCTAACAAATAATCATAAACATAGACTTTTACATGATCAATTCATTCCAAAAGGAACTGGAATCAATGCATTTGCACATCGAGGGTCACATGACCTCTGTGAACATGGAAATCCTCAGCAAAGAGGAAACAACAGGTATCACTGCAGTGGCAACTCAGTGACTCTGCTCCCCTTTCCAGGAAGCCTATCCTATCCCAGTGGTGGGATAGCCTGCCAAGCCTGGGGCAGGTGAGGCACATGCATGACTGGCTCTCATGAAGAATTCTCCTGTTATCATCTAACAAATACATCCTCATGTATATGTATGGATCCAGTAATCCCTCCTAGCCTCAGCATGGACAAGAACAATTCTTCTTCCAGAATATACAGAGTCCTGTGCCCATTTCATCTGATCCAGACACAGGTAGACTCAAGAACTCTACCCTAGTCCTGTGTTCCCACAACACTGAGAGCACTGACAGGACTTGTATGACACATCCATTTAAAGCACAGCCTCTCTACCATGCACAGAGTGATTCCAGACTAGATAGAGGCTTCCTTAAACTCTGAAATTATAAATTGAACATATCTGTGCATGCAGGTGTCATATCGCATATAACACAATTTATACTAAACATTCCTCCCAATTCTACCTGAGTCTGTGTCCCTGGAGTCTTGAAGTTGGCTGGCTCAGTTCTGCAATTGACGGTACCTGTCCTGTGGAATCTAACAGCTAGGTCCTCATCTAAAATGACAACTTATGTGAGGATCATGTCATCTGCTCAGGGTTTGTGCTACACTTCACTGTTATCATCCGTGTCTTTCTAAACCCCTCCTCTACACTACCTTCCAACTGCAGTTTCCTTTAGCGTTTCCAGAGGAAGGCTTCAGGAAACTCCTACTGCCTCATGAGGAAAGGCCTGATGCGAAGATCGGTATTCATTATTGAGTGTTTGTGTGTGTGTGTGTGTGTGTGTGTGTGTGTGTGTGTGTGTGTGTGCATGTTTGATGTGTGTGTGTGAATGTGTTGTGTGTACACATGTGTGATATGTGTGATGTGTGTGTGGTGTGTGTACATGTGTGGTGTGTGTATGTGATGTCTGTTTGGTATGATGTATGTGTGTGTGTGTGATGTTCGTGTGGTGTCTGTGCATGTGTAGAGTGTGTGTGTGTGTGTGTGTGTGTGTGTATGTATGTATGTGCATGTGTATGTGTGTGCAAGCCTCATATGTATGCCTGTTGTCCTCAGAGATCAGAAGAAAGCATTGGGTTTCCTGAATGTAGGATTACAGATGGCTGCCACATGGGTGCTGTAAACAAATCCAGGTCCTCTGCAAGAGCAACAAGTATTCTTAAGTGCTTAACCACCTGTCTAGACCACATATTTTATTAAATTTTTAAAAGTTTTGAGTAGTACTGGAGAGTTGGCTGAGGTTCAATCCCTAGACCCGCATCGCATGCTTGCTTACAATGGCAATAGTCCTTGGAAATCTGATACCTTACATATGTGCAGGCAAACACTGCAAATGATTGTATGTGGCTTTGTGGCTTCTGGGCATTAATAGTTGCCTTATATCCTTTGGGTTCTGGTGACTCCATTCTGATTGTTAGGTTCAAATTCAAGTGTTTTTATCCAGCAAGCCTGGAATCTTAATATGTGAGTAATAGCTCCCTGGGAAAAGAAGAAATACTTCCACAGGGCTCATCCAAGACCATCAGAACACTCAGATGGTTACATTATGATGCATAAATCATAATTATGAGGAGGCAATGAGAATAAATTTATGGCTAGTAGTCACCACAACATGAGGAACTGTATTAAAGAGTTACAGCATCAGGAAGGTTGATAACCATTGTACTAAGCCCTCTCATCATCAGCCCCTGGAACTTTTGAGAACAATTAAAACATATTTAAATATATACATATACATTTGAATAGTGCATACCAATATATAATAAGTGTAAAAATCACCTTATTGCACTACAAATAAGTGAAAATTTTAAGTGAATACGTTTTGTAAGAAAATAAAAAAACAAAAAAAAGTATAGATTACTTATAGATGGAGAAAACAAGATATTTAATGACAAAGCCAGATGCGCACAATACGTATTGACAAATACAGCCCTACACAATGTTCTGGAAGGAAATCTCCAACCCAAGAAAGTTAACTCACCTCACAAAGACATAGGCTATATATAATCCCACTTCACCAGAAACCAAGGGTAAAGCAGGGTAATTTGTTCACAATACCACCGCCAACAACATCTAAAACAAACAAGCATTAACAATCAATGGTACTTACTTTCCCTCAAAATTAATGGTCTTATCTTGCCTTTAAAAAGGCCCAAGCTAACAGAATGGATATGAAGACAGACTCCATCCTTATGCTGCATACAAGAAACACATCTAAGCTTCAAAGATAGACAATTACCTCAGGATAAAGGGTTGGGAAAAGATTTTCCAATCAAATGGACCCAAGAAGCAAGCAGGTGTGGCTATCCTAATATCTAACAAGTTAGACTTGAAACCAAAATCAATTAAGAGATAAGATAAAGACAGTCATTTCCTATTCATCACAGAAGAAATCCATCAGCACAGTCTCAATACTGAACATCTATTCCCCTAATATAAAGGCACCCACATTTGTAAAGAAAACTCTACTAAAACTCAAAGCTCACATAAATCCTCACACACACATAGTGGGAGAATTCAACACCCCACTCTCTTGGCTAGACAGGACCACCTGTCAGAAACTTAACAAAGAAACAAAAGGACTAACAGAAGTTATGTCTCAATTTGGTTTAACAGACATCTATAGAACATTCCATACAAACTCAAAAGAATATACTTTCTCTGCTCCACATGGAACCTTCTCTAAAAATCGACCACATACTAGGCTACATAATAAACCACACCAGATTAAAAAAAATTGGAATGGTCCTCTGTATCTTATCAGACCACCATGCATTAAAGTTGAAATCAACAACAACACAAATCACAGAAATCCTACAAACTCACAGAAACTGAACAATGCTCAATTGCACCATGCCTGGGTCAAAGAAGAAATAAATAAATTAAGGAACTCCTAAAATTCAATGAAAATGAGGACACAATACACAAACTTATGGAACACATTGAAAGCAGTGCTAAGAAGAAAGTTCATTGCAGTAAGTGCCCATTTGAAGAAAACAGAGGATAGTTACATTAGAGAATTAATAACACAATTGAAAGCCTTAGAACAAAAAGAAGCAAACTCACCCCAGAGGAGTAGATACAGGAAATGATCAATTTGAGGTCTGAAATCAATAAAATAGAAACCAGAAAACAATACAAAAAATCAACGCAACAAAGAGTTGGTTTTCAGGAAAATCAACAAGATACACAAACCTTTATCCAAACTAATGAAAAAGAAGAGAGAGGGCATGCAAATTAACAAAATCAGAAATGAAAAGGGGGACATAACAACATACACTGAGGAAATTTAGACAATTTTCAGGTCATACTTTGAAAACCTGTACTCCACAATATTTGAAATTCAAAAGAAATGTACAAATTTCTGGATAACTATCACTTACCAAAATTAAGTCAAGAACAGACAAACAAGTTGAATACATATAACCCCTAATGAAATAGAAGCAGTCATCAAAAGCCTCCCAACCAAAAAAAAAAAAGAAAAAAAAAGGAAAAAAAAAAGAAAAAGAAAAAATCAGGGCCAGATGGCTTCAATGAAGAATTCTACCACAAATTCAAGGAAGAGATAATGCCAATATTCCTCAAATTGTTGCATGGAAGAGAAAGAGAAGGCTCATTAGCAAACTTTTTATATGAGGCCACTCTCACCTTGGTACCCAAGCCATACAAAGACACAACTAAGAAATAAAACTACAGACCAATGTCTCTTATTGAACATTGATACAAAAATACTAAATAAAATATTGGCAAACAGAATACAAGAATACATCAGAGAAATCAACCAACATGACCAAGTAGGCTTCATCCCTGGGTGGCAGGGATGGTTCAACATATGAAAATCTATCAATGCAATTCACCATATAAACAAACTGAAAAAGAAAAATCACATGATCATCTCACTAGATACTGAAATAGCCTTTGACAAAATTCAATACCATTTCCTGACAAAGATCTTGAAGAGATCAGGGATAACACAAACACACCTAAAAATAAGAAAAACAATATACAGTAAGCAAACAGCAAACATCGAACAAAATGGAGAGAAGCTAAAGTCAATTTCTCTAAAATTAGAAACAAGACAAGGCTGCCCTCTCCATTTCTCTTCAATATTGTACTTGAGGGTTTAAAGCTATAAGACAACAAATGGAGATCAAGGGGATGCAAATTGGAAAGGAAGAAGTCAAACTGTCATTATTTGCAGATGATATGATATCTTACATAAGTGACCCAAAACACTCTACCAGGCACTCCTACAGCTGATAAACACCTTCAGAAAACTAGTAGGTTGCAAGATAAACTAAAAAAAAAAAATCAGTATCTATTGCAGTTTAATAAGGGTCAGGATAAACAAATAGGCAGAATAGATGTTTATTAAGGGAGAAACAACTCACAACACAGACAGATGAACACAGCAGTTAAAACTGGATGCTCCTCTCTCCGTGTGCCACCAGAAAGAGCATTCTCTGCCTCCTTCTGAGAACAAGCCCCACAGGTTACTTCTGCCCCTGGCTCCACCCGTCAATGGGTGTGGTCAGTGCCACAGAAGCAGACACAGTGAATATCCCACTACAATTCCCCTTTTAGTCTAAAGAAAAGATTTAAGCTTGATACAAAACTATATATAAAACAGTGAATAACAAGTGTGCTCTAAGAAAAGGAAAATTGAGAACATACCTAATCCTAGGGTGAAGGCATAAGGGAGTTTACAATAGAGTTGTCCTAAGCTAAAAAGCTTAAGTCTAGTACCTAATATATCTAACTAGGAAGAGAGAATAATACTTAAGATAGTTTAATCTACAACCTCATCAAGACCTGAGAAGGAAAATAATGATACTAGGGTAGACAGTAAGTGCGGATGGGCAACTTCCAAAAGGTGCAGCGAGGACAAAAACAGCAAGCTACCTGGACAGTCACACAGCAATGTTGGTACAGCCAGTTTTGACTAAAGCCAGGAATATTTGACAGACCACAACAAAAGCAGGGAGGTAGAAAGGCTGTCTTACCCTGACTTGGCAAGGTTTGGCAGTCTTCTATGTTTGTCTCCTGCAAGCATATAGGACCGCATGTCCAAATCAGTGGTCAAGGTTGAGGCAGTTCCTTGCCCAAGAGGCCATTAGCCAAAGTGAGGATGAACTCCAGAAGGAGCAACAACAGTGTCCAACATACTTTCAGGAAAGTGCACGGTGCTATCAGGAGCAACAGAGTCTCATGTCAACAGAGTACTAATATAAAAACATTTAAATGTCATGTTCTGCTGGTCTATGAAGTGACTGAACATTAAGCATCTATGTCTGACTAATCTCATAGGCAAAGGAAACATGGGTGAGAATAATCTGTAATACTCAGGAACTTGGCTAACAAACCTGAATAAAACTTCCTTGAGTAAAGCAAGGATAAATACCTAAACAATTTACATGTACATATATATGTACATATATGTATATATGTACATGTAAATTCCTAAAGTAGAGGTAGAGTAAAAATGTCTAAACAAGAGGTAAAGCTCTTAAGGGCAGTAAGACAAATATCCCAAATTGTATCAAATACAAAATGTCTTGAACACAAGCAAAAGTATAGAATATGGTAAATATAATGTGCATAAAACATCATAAATGGAAAGATTTCACACAATATAACAAATGTAAGATACAATTCTTCCAGGAAGGGAATAAACTTAATTTTACATAGGTTACCACAAATAATAATATATAACAATGTAAGCTGTAATACTAATGTCTCACTCTTACTAAAATATTCACAAGAAAATGAGCTAATCTACCTTTATCCATTCTAAACCATACCTTTCCCAACCATTCCCTATTCCTGTCTAAAAGAGATAACCAAGTCTAAGTATCACCTTCCAAACCCAACCCCAAGTAACCAAGTAACTAAGACCAACCCTATGAAGATGAATATTATTCCTAAATTCCAAGAGTGGGGAAAGCAGGCATTGTTATCTTAAGATTACTTCCTCCTGAAATGGGATGATGATTTCTCCATGGGATTCTGTTAGAAAAAAAATTTTAGCAACCAAATTTCTAAACAGAACTAGCTGTAACATATGTAGGTAGTCATTGTGTGGCAGAAAATGCTTGACTGGAATTCTACTTGAAACTCTGGCCAGGTTGTAATAAGAAGGTACACCAATACAGCTAGCTAGTCATCAGTTGTCTAGAGAAAAGCAGTCTCAAACCGGTTTAGGGTGAAGTTTGTAGTCCAGATGCATCAGGTTGAGTCAAGTGGAAATGTCCAATTGGGGCCCCATCTCCTTTCCAGAGTGTTCAAAGATTGCTGTTGAGAACTGTTACAGTCCTTGTGGAAAACTTATATATCAATATCAAGGTAAAATTTTTAATTTTTATGGTATGCATTAGGGAAAGGCAACAATAAGCATTAAAATGTAAACGAGAAAATTAGGATTTCAGAGAGAAAATTGTGAATAAGTGAATTAGCCCTTAGATTTTAGATTTTGTTTTCTTCTGCCTTACACCAATTGGCTTCTAGATATAAGGCAGAAACTGTGAATTTAATCTTAACAACATGCTTGAATTTAAAGAAGGAAAGCCAAATCCAACTCCAAAGCCAGCATTGATTTACATGAATCAGGACTACAGAAATATTAGATAGTAAAGTGAAATAGATTTCAGTATAGAAACAGTTTACTAGACTTAAATATTTTTACCATAAATCAGATTCCTCTTCATTAAGTGATTTTTTCTGGAGGGCTGTCTTCTCTTCTGTAGGTACCTACATGTTTAGTGTCTTTTGGTTGTTTGAAGATAGGTGTTCTCTGTTTTCCTGTAAGGACAAGAACAGAACACTTCCCCTACATTTGAGAAGTCTCCGCACATCTCATGGGACCTTATTTATTGGATGACTTGTCATTTCTCTTCATTAAGATGTTACTCTTGTTCAACCCGGATCTTGATTAACTTAGATGGTATCCATAGTTTTCTTCTCCTGTAGATACAAATGCAAAACCCCTACCCCAACGTAACACATATCATGGTTTCCATTCTGTGGTCAATACATCCTTGAAGTACACCGGCTGATGTAGTTCAGAAGTTTTTTCTATTGTCCACTGTCTTTCTGCAGCTGTTTTTCCTTTTTCATCAGCATTAAGAAAGTTTAATGTTAATAAAGCATTATGTAATCTGTGTTTGGGTGTCTTGGTTCCTCCTGCCTGTTTATGGAGAATTTCCTTTAAAGTACGATTAGATCTCTCAACTACTGCTTGTCTTGTAGGATTGTGTGGTATACCAGTTATGTGTTTTATGTTATAATACTCAAAAAACTGTTTCAATTTGCTAGAAATATATGCCGGAGCATTGTCAGTTTTTATTTGTGCAGGTATGCCCATAATGGCCATTACCTCTAAAAGGTGTGTGATAACAGAATCAGCCTTTTCAGAGCTCAGAGCAGTACCCATTGAAACCCTGAAAATGTATCTATAGTGTGATGTACGTATTTTAATTTTCCAAATTCTGCAAAATGAAACACATCCATTTGCCATATTTCATTTCTATTTATACCTTTAGGGTTACTGCCTGGTGGTAAAGGAGTTTGGTTATAGAATGAGCAAGTAGGACATTTCCTTACTATTTCCTTGGCTTGTTGCCAAGTGATAGAAAAATGCTTTTTCAATCCTTTGCTGTTCACGTGGTGTTTCTTATGAAACTCTGAGGCTTCTAGCACACTTCCTATCAATAACCGATCAATTTCATCATTGCCTTGTGCTCTAGAGGACCTGGCAGACCTATATGGGATCTGATGTGTGTTATATATATATAGGATGAATCCTCTTTCTGATAGTATCTTGTAACTGTATAAACAATGAAGTTAATTCTGTATCATCAGGAATAAATTCTGCAGTCCCGATGTGTAAGACTACTCTGTCTGCATATTGAGAGTCAGTAACTATATTGAGGGGTTCTGTAAAATCTATAAGTACCATGAGAATGGCATACAACTCTGCCTTTTGTACAGAATTGTAAGGGCTTTGAACTACTTTGCTTATTTCTCCTGACTTATATCCTGCTTTACCAGATTTGTTTGCATCAGTGTAGAATGTAGGAACTCCAGAGATAGGTGTTTGTCTTACAATGCGTGGAAGGATTCATATCGTCTTCTTTATGAATTTGATTCTTTCAGTTTTGGGATAATTGTTGCTAATTATTCCCAAAAAATTACTGCATACTCTCTGCCAATATTCATTATCTTTCCATAAGGAGGAAATTTCCTCATTAGTTAAAGGTACTATAATTTCTGCTGGATCCCTTCCTGTTAGTTGACAAAGTCTTAATTTACTTTTTAAAATCAAGTCAGAGATCTTTTCTATATATGTTTTTAGTTTTTTATTCTGTTAATGTGGTAAGAATATCCATTCTAATATGATGTCTTCTCTCTGCATCAAAATCCCTGAAGGATATTCTCTAGATGGTAATATAACCAGAATACAGTCTACATTTGGATCCACACGATCCACATGTGCTTCTAATATCCTCTTTTCTACCAATTCTAATTCCTTTTCCGCTTCAGCTGATAGTATTCGGGGACTATTCAAATACTTGTCCCCTTTTAGGGCCATTTTCAAGTTTTTCAAATCATGCCCTTCAACTTTAATAATGGTTTGCAGTTGAGAAATCTCTCCTAGTAATTTTTGAAGATCATTAAGAGTCTGGTAGCAATCGCTCCTGATCTGTACTCTTTGTGGTCTAATTTTCTGTAGACCTATTTTATATCCTAAGTAGTTGATAGACTCTCCTTTTTGTACTTTTTCAGGTGCAATTTGTAATCCCCAGCAAGGTAAAACTTCCTTCTCTTTCTCAAACAGTTTTTTCTAATATGTCTGCTTTAGAGTCAGCTAACAATATATCATCCATGTAATGATAGATTATGGATTGTGGAAACTGTTTACGAATTATTTCCAATGGTTTTTGTACAAAATATTGGCACAGGGTGGGGCTATTTAGCATTCCCTGTGGCAAAACCTTCCATTGATATCTCTTCACTGGTTGAGAATTATTATAATTAGGTACCATGAAGGCAAATTTCTCTATCTTGTTCTTGTAAAGGTATAGTGAAGAAGCAATCCTTTAAATCAATAACTATAATAGGCCATTCTTTAGGTATCAAAGAAGGCAACGGCATTTCAGGCTGTAAAGAGCCCATTGGCTCGATAACTTTAATGGCTCTCGGGTCTGTAAGCATTCTCCATTTACCAGATTTCTTTTTGATAACAAATACAGGAGAATTCCAAGGGCTGGTTGATTCCTCGATATGCCCAGAATTTAGCTGTTCCTGAACATGGTTTTCTGAAGCTTCTAACTTCTCAGAAGTCATAGGCCATTGCCCTACCCAGACAGGTTCCTCTGTCAACCATTTTAAGGGTAGGGCTTTTGGTTCATCTGTTTGTTCAGCACTTGCATTCTGTCTTTGTACAGCCTGGATATTTGGTGTCTGTCTTGTAGAGTACTTTATAGCATTTTTTTCACAATCATGTGGTCGTTTATGGTTCCTATCTAATACTGGAGGAATGTTAATCTGTGTATTCCATTGCTGTAATAGATCACAACCCCATAAATTTATCACTACATCAGCCACATATGGTCTTAACCTTCCTTGCTGTCCTTCTGGTCCTACACTTTCAATCCATCTCATGCTTTGTTTTACCTGAGACAGGGTTACAATCCCTAAGAATTGAACATTAACCTTTCACAGGGGCCAATTTCGAGGCCAGGATTTATTAGTTATTATAGTTACGTCCGCCTCTGTGTCCAGTAGGCCTTCAAACAGTCTGTTATTCATTTTAACTATCAATCTAGGCCTTTGACTGTTAATAGAGGTTTGCCAAAATATACGTTTTTTATTTCCTTCTGTCATGTCTGATTCAACTTCTGTCACTAGTTTGTCATCCAGAGCGGTATGAGTTTTTACAATAGGCCAAGGATTTTCTAATTGTCCTGTGGAAGATTGTTCTTCATTGTGACTGGGAATGTTTGGACCACCTTTGACATGGGGGCCTTCGAGAGCCCCCCCTAAGGAGTTTCCCGGTGGTAAAGTGTTTCCTTGCTTGTCTCTAGTCGATCTACACTCATTTGTCCAGTGTCTGCCTTTGCAATACCTTCTACATAAACCAGAAGGCTGAGGCCTTCTGTGTGATTCATTCTTGGGAGTATTATTTGTAGAGATGCTTTGCCTACAATATCTTTTTAGATGTCCTATCTTACCACAGTTATAACATCTGACATGTTGATATCTCTTTAAACCTTTGGAGATGGCTTCTCCTATCCAACCTTCTATGTCACCATAGTTACATTTTCTGTTTTCTTGATGACTTCTCAAACCTTTAGATATAGCTCTTCCTACCCATGCTTCAGTGTTATTGCTATTATACTCAATGTTGGCTGTATATAGGACACATTCAAAGGTGCTGATTGGATTTTTAAAGGCCAAAGCACTTGTTTGCATTGACGATTTGCAGTCTCATAGGCTAACGATTCTATGAGTATTCACCTAGAATCTATGTCAGCTACCTCTATTTGTACTGCTCTAGACAGCCTTTCTAGAAACACACTGAAGTGTTCTCTTGGTCCTTGCCTTATTTTGGTATAAGATTCTATCCTCTCCCCTAGTTCATGAAACTTATCCCAAGCATTCAGAGCTGCCGTACTGCATAGAGACAAGATATGTTCATCATAGGCAGCTTGGGTTTCTGGGTCAGCATAAATACCCTCACCAAGAATTTTATCTTTGGGAGCTTCATAATCTTTCTTTAAGCCCTGAAGTTCAAGAGCCTTTGCTTCCTCTCTCCATAAAGCCCTCCATTCTAATTGAGAGGAGTTTTCAAGGACAGCTGATATTAATTGATCCCAATCCTTAGGGGTTACCTTGTTATTCCTTGCACATGATTCTATTAATTGCTTCACATATGGTGAGTGCATGCCATAAAAGACTACTGCTTCCTTTATACTTTTTAAATCTTTCATACATATTGGTTCCCATTGATAAGCAACACCACCTTTTGGGTGTTTTTTCATTGCTGATTTTTCATTAATAGATACAGGGAAAGCTCCCCTGACTCTAAATGGTGTGGAAAATTTTAATTTTTTTTATACCCTGTTACCTGGAACTCTTCTTCTGCTGTATCAGATTGAAGGTCTTCTAAAGCCTGAAGTCTATTAATCATTGCTTCTTTGAGTGTCTGAACTTCTTGAAGCATATCTCTTTCTAGAGCCTTCATTGCATCGGTCAGTTTTTTACTTTCGCCAACTACAAATGATTCCATGTTTTTGATATTCTCATCCTTAGATATTATCTGAATGGCATGTAAACTGCTTTCTAGAAACAATGTTCTATCTGCTAGCTTGCCATTATCCTCAGACTTGGAAGAGATTCTATCTACTATTGTTTCCATCTGATGTTCCAGTTTTTTAACCTTATTAGTAGCTTCATCCAACCAGGAAGGAGCTGTTTCTGCTAGCGTGTTAATGCATTGCATTGTTTCTGTTTTGGTTGTTGAGGCAACATCAGACATGGAACAAATTTTCTTTTCTATTTGGTCATTTTTATGTTTCATGTTCTGTATTCTACCTGTCAGCTCTCTGTTGCCATCTTCAATATCTTGAACCTTTTTTCCTAAACACTCTATGTTTTGCATTCTGTCATTTTCAATGTTTTGAATCCTTGTTACTAAGTCTCCTATGGTTTGTACAAGTTCCTTATTGTTTGCTCTAATCTCAAACCATTTCTTTAAGAATATCATATTAATGATAAAACCCATTACTATTATGAAAAAGGTGTATATATTGATCCAGTCATAATTTTCTTGTGCTACGATTCCTTCTATATATGAAGTAAAAAAATTCCTAAAGTTCTGCATTGTAAAATTATCTGCCATATCTATGGAACAATCGATCTCAGATATTATATCAGCTTAAGTTGCAAAAGATGTTACAATTACCTTAGGTGTAATTCTGCTGTCCTGGAGCTTTGATGCTTTTAGTTGTAGATCTCAACTTGCTGTAGTTACACTCGGAGGTGTAGTAGTAAAAAGCGTCCAGCAGCAGAGGATCCTTCCAATTCCGGTTCTACCCAGAATTGTACCACCAAAGAGTGTCCGCCAAATAGCTTCTGGCAGGAGAGGATCCTTTTGATCCAGGTCCCTGTAGAATAGCTTTTAACAAACAAAGGCAAGCAAAATTTTGTTAAACAAAGGAGTGAAATGAGCCTTGTACAATTGTTGAGACCACAGGGATAACAGGAGCCGCAAGCAACTGCAACATGTATATTTTCTGCCAGTCCACCTGCTGCAGCTGCCACTGCTGCCTGTAATCACACAAACAGAGCAGGCTGAATCGGGGCCTAGTGCCACAACACAAAAGGCAGGACTAATGCTTCAGGGCTCTGAGCTAATGCAATCTGAGGGAATGGGCAGAAGATGAGTAGTAGTCTCAGGGCCAAGATGGAGCTAAAAGGAGTTCTAGGGCAGGGTGTATCCGCCTGATTAGGCAAGAGACCTGCCCGTTTGGGGAAGGTGGGAGAAGGGTTGCTGCCGCACCTGGGTAAAACCCAGGTGCTGTGAAAATCCTGATCCCGCTTCTGACACCAGATATTGTGGTTTAATAAGGGTCAGGATAAACAAATAGGCCAAATAGATGTTTATTAAGGGAGAAACAACTCACAACACAGACAGATGAACACAGCAGTTAAAACTGGGTGCTCCTCTCTCCGTGTCCCCCCAGAAAGAGCGTTCTCCACCTCCTTCCGAGAACAAGCCCCACAGGTCACTTCTGCCCCTAGCTCCACCCCTCAATGGGTATGGTCAGTGCCACAGAAGCAGACACAGTGAATATCCCACTACAAGTATCCCTACTATATACAGACAAAAAAGAGACTGAGAAATCAGAGAAACATCACCTTTACAATAGCCACAAACAATATAAAGTATCTTGGGGTAACACTTACCAAACAAGTGAAAGACCTATATAATAAGAACTGTGTGGCTTTAAAGAAAGAAATTAAAGAAGATACCAGAAAATGGAAAGAACTCCCATGCTCTTGGATAGATAGGATAAAGATAGTAAAAATAACAATCTTACCAAAAGCAATCTACAGATTCAATGCAGTCCCCATTAAAATCCCATCACAATTCTTCACGGATATTGAAAGGATAAAAAACAACTTTATATGGAAAAGCAAAAGACTCAGGATAGCAACAACAATCTTCTACAATAAAGGAACTTCAGGAGGCATCACCATCCCCGACTTTAAGTTCTATTATAGATCTATAGTCCTGAAAACAGCCTGGTATTGGCACACAAAAAATAGACAAGTAGACCACTGGAATCTAATCAAAAATCCTGAGAGTAACCCACATAACTAAGAACACCTGAATTTTGACAAAACAGCTGAAAGTATACAATGAAAGGAGGAAAGCATCTTGAGCAAATGGTACTAGCACAACTGGATGATGGTGTGTAGAAGACTGCAGATAGAAGCATGTCTATTACCAGGCACAAAATTCAAGTCAAATGGATCAGACCTCAACATAAATCCAGCCACACTGGACCTCTTAGAAGAGAAAGTAGGAGGTACCCCTGAAAAAATTGGTATAGGACATTGCTTCCTGAACATAACTCCAGTAGCACAGATATTGAGAGCGACAATAAATAAATGGTAAACTCCTCAAACTGGGAAGTTTCTGTAAGGCAAAGAACACAATTGACAAGACTAAACAGAAGCCCACCAACTGGGAAAAGATCTTCACCAACCCTACATCTGACAGCGGGCTGATCTCCAAAATATACAAAGAACTCAAGAAGCTAGTCAACAAAACACCAAATAACCCTATTAAAAAAAATGGGGTAAAGACTGAATAGAGAATTCTCAATAGGGGAAATAAAAAAGGCTGAAAGACACTTAAGAAAGTGCTCCCTCTTTTATGTTCCCCCCTCTCACCCTGACTCAAGCCATTATTGATTTGAAGAGAAAACTGAACCTAAAGAAAGGTCTAGAGAACTATAAGACCGACTCCAACTAATAATTCAAGCAACCATGGAAAGGCTACCATAAATGCCCTTCCCTGATAGTGAGATACATCATGAAACCCTCATCTAGTACCTGTTAGAAGCAGAAGCAAACACCCATAACCAAATACTGAGTCGAACTGGAATCCATATGCAGAGAGAGGGGACAAGACCAGGTTGCAGACACACAAAGACAGCTGACCTGAACAAGGAGGAGCTAATACCCCCCCTCAGACTGATAGCTGGGAATCCAGCATGGGACTAACTCAGACCCCCTGAATATCGGTCTCAGCTAGAAGGACTGAGCAATCTTGGGGACCTCAGACAGTTAAAACAGGATCTATTCTTAGTGCACAAAAGGACCTTGCAGACACATTCCCCATAGAGGGATACCCCCTTAACCTAGAGACAGGAGAGAAGTCCTAGTCCCTACTTCAAATGACTTGACAGATTTACATGACCCAACCTGGATAGCTTAGCCCTACAAGTGGAATAGGGGTGGGGGGATGGGAGCGGAGGGTGGCCAAGGTGCATGTCACAGGGGAAAAAGGGTAAGAGGGATGGAGGGAGGGAGACAGGGAAGGTTGGAGGGAGGAAGGGAGAGGAAACTGGGATCCACATGTAAAATTTTTAAATTATATTATTAATAAAAAAAGAAATTGCTCAATATCCTTAGCTTTCAGGGAAATGCAAATCAAAACAACTCTGAGATACCATCTTACTTCTGAAAGAATGGCTAAAATTAGAATCACCAATGGCAACATATGCTGGAGAGGATGTGGAGAAAGGGAACACTACTCCACTGCTAGTGGGAGTAGAAACTCATACAGCCATTTTTCAGATCAACATGATTGTTCCTCAGGAAAATGGGTATCAGCCTACCACAGGACATGGCAATTCCCTCTTAGGCATATACCCAAATGATCCACATCCATGCAACAAAGGCATGTGTTGAACTATGTTCACATCAACATTATTTGCAATAGCAAGAACCAGGAAGCAACCTAGATGCCCCTCAACTGAAGAATGGATAAAGAAGATGTGGCACATTTACACAATGGAATACTACTCAGCGGAAAAAAAACATAATGGAATCTTGAAATTCGCAGGCAAATGAATGGAACTTGAAGAAACCATCCTAAATGAGGTAACCCAGTCACAAAAAGGGGAACAAAGTAAGTACTCACTCATATATGGATTTTAGACTTAGAGCAAAGGATCGCCAGCCTGTATTTCACACTACCAGAGAAACTAGGATACAATGAGGATTCTAAGAGATTCATATAAGGTTCCTTACAGAAGGGGAAAGGATAAAGATCTTCTGAGCATATTGGGAGGTAGTAGTGAGTGGAGAGGAAACTAGGAGAAAGACAATGGGATAAGAGGAAAGAAGATGAGACTAGGAAGATTTTGTCAGAGGAAGAATAGATAAGGAGAGAGAGAGAGAGAGAGAGAGAGAGAGAGAGAGAGAGAGAGAGAGAGAGAGAGAATGAGAGAGAGAGAGAGAGAGAGAGAGAGACAGACAGACAGAGAGAGAGACAGAGAGAGAGAGAGACAGAGAGAGAGAGAGAGAGAGAGAGAGACCATAAAAGAGGGAGCCACTATTGGTTTGAAGAGAAATCTGACTCTAGAGAAATGTCCAGAGACCAACAAGACTGACCCCAACTAACAATTTGAACAACAGTGGAAAGGCTACCATAAATGCCCTTCCCTGATAATGAAATTGATGACTAACTTATCCACCAGCATAGAGTCCTCATCTACTAGCTGTTGGAAACAGAAGCAGACACCCACAGCTAAACACTGAGCTGTACTGGAATCCAGATGCAGAGAGATAGGACAAGACCAGGCTACAGAAACACACAGAGACAGCTGACCTGAAAAAGGAGGAGTTAATGCCCCCCAGACTGATTGCTGGGAATCCAGCCTTGGTCTGACTCAGACCCCATGAACATGGGTCTCAGCTAGCAGACCTGTGCAGTCTAAGGGACCTCGGACAGTGGAACCTGGATGGATCCCTGGTGCACTAAAGGACACTGGGGGCACATTCCCCATGGAGGTATCCTCCCTTAACCTAGAGACAGGAGATACAGCCTAGTCCCTACTCCAAATGACTTTACAAATTTAGATGACCCCTCCTGGAAGGCATCACCCTACATGTGAAGTGAGGGGGCATAGAAGGGGACGATGATGGGGGGACATGGAAGGGTGAGAGAGAGGGAAAGATGGAGGAAGGGAGGGAGAGGGAACTGGGATCTATGTGTAAAATAAAAATAAATAAGTACATAAAAACAATTTTGAAATCTCATTACATATATCTTTTCTAGAGATATTTTTCTTATCTTTAAAACATAATCTCACTTTATTATTATATTTAAAACTCTAATAAGCATTTCACAGATCTTGCTAATGATGTTGATCCATTATCACAGAGATAAAATTTTGCTGTCCATGGACTCTTCCTCTTTGAGAAATGTGTCACAGGCACTTAGAGTATTAGATGTAACAGAAAAAATTAAAGACCTAGAGGCCTCTATCTCTCTATCTCTCTCTCTCTGCATCTGGATCTAGTTTGACTCAGTATTTAGTTGTGGGTGTTTGTTTCTGTTTCCAACAGGTAATAGATGAGGACTCCATGATGGTGGATAAGTTAGTTGTTGATCTCATTATCAGGGAAGGGCATTTATGGTAACCTTTCCACTATTGCTCATATTGTTAGTTGAAGCCAGTCTTGTAGGTCCCTATACATTTCTTTAGGTTCAGTTTTCTCTTCAAACCAAAAATGGGCCCCCTCTTTTATGTTTTCTCTCTCTCTCTCTCTCTCTCTCTCTCTCTCTCTCTCTCTCTCTTTCTCTCTCTCTCTCTGTCTCTGTCTCTGTCTCTCTCTCTCTCTCTCTCTCTCTCTCTCTCTCTCTCTCTCTCTTATCTCCTATTCCTCCCCTGACTCAATCTTCCTAGTCCCGTGTGCTTTCCTCCCCTCCCCTTCTCCTTTTCCTAGTTCCCTCTCCTCTCACTGCCCCCACACTTCCAATGGGCTCAGGAGAACTTGTCCCTTTGCCCTTCTGTGAGGGACCTTATATGAATCCCTTAAAATCTAACTTGTATCCTAGTTCCTCTGACAGTTTGAATTATAGGTTGATGACCCTTTGCTCTATGTCTAAAATCCATATATGAGTGAGTACATACCATGTTCCTCTTTTTGTGACTGGGTTACCTCATTCAGGATGGTTTCTTCAAGTTCCATCCACTTGCCTGCAAAATTCAAGATTTCATTATATTTTTCCGCAGAATAGTATTCCATTGTGTAGATGTGCTGCATCTTCTTTATGCATTCTTCAGTTGAGGGGAATCTATGTTGCTTCAAGGTTCTTGCTATTACAAATAATGCTGCTGTGAAGTGAATATAGTTGAGCACATGTCTTTGCTGCATGCATGTGGATCATTTGGGTATATGCCTAAGAGGAGGATTACCAAGTCCTGTGGGAAACTAATTCCCATTTTCCTGAGGAACCACCATACTGATCTCCAAAATGGCTGTATGAGCTTGCACTCCCACCAGCAGTGGAGTAGTGTTCCCCTTTCTCCACATCCTCTCCAGCATATGTTGTCATTGTTGTTTCTAATTTTAGCCATTCTGGCAGGAGTAAGATGGTATCTAAAAGTTGTTTTGATTTGCTTTTCCCTAAGGATGTTGAGCACTTTCTTAAGTGTCTTTCAGCCTTTTTGATTTCCTCTATTGAGAATTCTCTCTTCAGTTCTGTACCTCATTTTTTTGATAGGATTATTTGGTGTTTTGTTGACTAGCCTCTTGAGTTCTTTGTATATTTTGGAGATCAGCCCTCTGTCAGAGGTAGGATTGGTAAAAATCTTTTCCCAGTCTGTGAGGTGTCGTTTGGGCTTGTCAACTGTATCCTTTGACTTGCAGAAGCTTCCCAGTTTGAGGAGGTTCCATTTATTAATTGTTGATCTCAGTGTCTGTGCTACTGGAGTTATATTCTAGAAGAGGTCTTCTATACCAATTTGGTCAGGGGTACCTCCTACTTTCTCTTCTAAGAGGTTCAGTGTGGCTGGATTTATGTTGAGGTCTTCATTCCATTTGGACTTGAGTTTTGTGTGTGGCGATAGATATGGGTCTATCTGCAGCTATCATCCAATTGTGCCAGCAAATTTTGTTGAAGATGCTTCTCTCCCCCATTGTGTACTTTTAGCTGTTTTGTCAAAAGTCAGGTGTTTGTAGGTGTGTGGGATATCAGGATTTTTAATTGGATTCCATTGGTCTACTTGTGTAGAGAGCCGAGAAGTGCCATGCCTTAAAGTGGTGCTGGCTTCCGCCTTACATCTTCCAGTTGGTGAGGGCTCTCTGTTGTAAACAAGCCCTTAATTGGTTTAGTCTGTTCAGCATGTCTGCTTCAGCATTAGAGTAGCCTATCTGCAGGGTCCACGTAGCTCACTGGGCTTGGTTAGCTCAAGGGTATTTAAGCCTGTGCAGGGGTCCCCCAGGCTCTCTCTCGTGGGTCAGAAGAACATGTTTCAAGGATCCTGATTAAACTGCATGAAGAAAATCTACCCGGAGTCGCGTCCCTCCTTGCTGGTCAGGGTTGGTGCATACAGATGATGGCCTGTAAGGGGAATCTTCAGATCAGAACTCCTTGCTTGTCAGGGCAGGCATGTACAGATGGTGGCCCATAACGGAAATTTTTCAGATCAGAACTTCTTGCAGTCAGGGCAGTGCTGGCAAGTTCCCATTTTAAGGTCCTCAGTAAAGAGGTGATGAGGTCTTCTGGTAAGGAGTGATGAAGTTCCAGGTTTGGACTAAATTAAGGCCCTCAGTAAAGAGGCAATGAAGTCTCCAGTAAGGAGCAATGAAGTCCCAGGTAAGTTGGGACAAAGTTAAAGACTGCAGGGAAAAAAGCGGCAATAAAGTCTCAGGCATTGAGTGAGCAGCTGTAACACACCGAAAGTAAAATTTTTAAGATGGGGACTTCCCAGTCTCATCCAATTTTTCTGGCTCTTCAGGAGCTATTTTTGTCAAAGAAACTTAAAATAAAGAAAAGCACACTAGAAAGATTCCTGAGCAAATGCGATGCCATTGCACCTTGGTTCTTAGTTTCAGGATACATCAAGGTAGTGTGCTGGGCTGAGGAAGAAATACAAGCCCTCATAAAAGGAGTTCAGAAACAATCCCCTAAGGGGCCGAGGGGGAAGGGAGAGGAGAAATGGTGATGTGGGGAGGGGAGGGACCCTCCCGGATCAATGCCTTCGGAGCCTTCTCCTTATCAGGGTAAGGAAGGGCGGGGCCCAGGTACAGGGCATTCCTTTTGCCCTGAGGTCTGGAAAACCATACGAAATGACTTAAGTCATGAACAAGTAAATCAGATTGCCATAAGAGCATGGAAGTCATTACTAAATAAGGGAGAGGTGAATGGTAACCTCACTAAGATACTGCAAGGCCCCATAAAACCATTTTCAGAATTTATGGCCTGTTTGGTAGAGGCTACAGAGAGAGATTTTGGAATTATAGCAGCCATAGTTGCAGCTATCTCTGATGTAGTTGTGGATTCAGTCACAGCTGCCATGGCTATGAGCACATCGGTGCAGACAGTCTCTAAGCTAAATGAGTTGTTCAAGAATGTGGCTACCGCCTTAGATGCTCAATCCACAATTCGTGCTCAACTAAAAGGAGGTTTAATGATTGTAAACCAAAGAATTGATCTGGTGCAGGAGCAAATAGATACCTTGTGGCAGCTGGCCCAATTGGGATATGAAATGAAGTATCCAGGTTTGTGTGTTAACAGCATTCTTTATGAGAACTTTACACATGTTGCTAACTTGTCACAACAGTTGTCTAGCTATCTTTTAGGAAATTGGTCTGCTGACTTTGATGACTTAATGGTACAGCTGCGAATTGACCATTGTTGCAGTGAATTCAACACGTGTGGATGCGGGACTGGCTGCCGGATTGTCATCGTGGTTCTCATTGCCATGGATCATCTGAAAGAGTGGGTGGGAATGGGAACCATGTTTGTCCTCTTGTTGCTTATCTCCTTCGTGGGCCTGTGGTGCCTTTGCAAGATGAGGTTTGCTCAGAAGCAGTATGCAGCTATGGTTGCCCAGGCATTTACAGCCATTGGGGCAGGACAGTCTCCCCCAGCATGGCTCACAAACATGAACAAGTATTGATCCTTCACGCTCAGGTTGTATGGCTTAGCACTGCACTCCGAGTTAGCTCTGGAAGTGAGCAACTCCGAGAAGGGCAAGTCTGGTTGCATGTGTGTTGGTGTCCGAGGCCCCACCTCCAGGAAAAAGATGCCGGATGGGTGTGGCACTGACTTGGCTGACTACCAGGATTCAGGGTCATTACAATGTCCACTGATTTACTGGAGACCAGACCACTACCCTTGCCTGTTGCATTATTAAAACAAAAAGGGGGAACTGTGGAGAGCTGCGAAGTGCCACGCCTTAAAGTGGCGCTGGCTTCTGCCTTACACCTTCCCTTTGGTGAGGGCTCTTTGGCTAAACAAGCCCTTAATTAGTTAAGTCTGTTCAGCCTGTCTGCTTCTGCATTAGAGTAGCCTATCTGCAGGGTCCATGTAGCTCACTGGGGTTGGTTAGCGCAAGGGTATTTAAGCCTTTGCAGTGGTCCCCCAGACTCTCTCTCTCTGGTCAGAAGAACATGTTTCAAGGATCCTGATTCAAACTGCATTGTAGCATGTATGTTTCCGCCAGCCCGCCAGTCTGGGCCCACAGCCGCGCCAGCCCCAAATAACACTCAGAGACTCTGTATTTGATACAATCCTGTTGGCCAATTACCATTATTGTTTATGGGCTAGCTCTGCCTTAATTATTAACCCATTTATACTTATCTAAGTATTTCCATGTGGTCGTGTTACCAGGGAGCCGCTGCGGGCGTCCTGCTTCTTCCCCGGGCTACATCTCGACTCCTCCTTCCCACTTCTTCTTTCCTCCTTGTCTCCTAGCCCCGCCTATCTTGCTATCTCATTGGCCACAGAGCTTTATTAACCAGTATGAGAAACATATATACAGAATAACATCTCCCATCATCTCCTCTTTTCTGTCTAAAGTAAAAGAAGGGGTTTAACCTTAACATAGCAAAATATATCATATAACAGTTATCAAATAAGAATCACAGTTAACAATATTTAGTCCATTAACATTTTGTAAGACTTAAAGAAAATATCATCTATCCTATCTTTGTGAGTCTAAAGTTCTATATGTAACTTATCTTTAATCCTAACTAAGGAAAACTATAACCAAAACTATCTGTCTTCAACTCCTTCAGAGACCACAGAAGGATAATATATAAACTCTAGAAATGACAGAGACAATTCATTGCCTGGTCAGTCACCCGAAATTCTTCTGTAATGTTCCATCTTCAGCCCATAGGCCATAGTGTATGCCCAGACTCCTCAACAAGGCAGGAAACTTTAAACTGTCCACCTGTATTGGCAGTAGTCAGTTACTTTTCTCTGTGTCCTGTATACTGTCTGGCTGTCTGGCAGCCTCATCCATGAAGCAGGAATCCTGTAGCAATGTCCATCTTGCATCAGCAGTCATCTTTTCTGTGGGTCCTACATGTCCAGTTTCTACAACATAAAGTCAAACAGTCCAGAAGACCAGTACCTTGTCCAAATGGCCAGTCTTGCCATATTAGAAGCAAACTCCATAATGTGTTTCTTCGATGTCCATCTTCCTTTCTTCTGTAGGTGGTGTTACCAGGAGCAGTTGTGCCTCATTGTCAAGAAAAACCCTAAACCATTTTAAATGCCATATTCTGAAGGTCTTTGAAAGGTTTGAAGAATGTCTATCCATCTCAAATACATCTCTGAATATCTAGAAATCCTAACTAACTTAACTCTAAGTTTTGACTATCATAGGTAACTCTCTAATCTGTACTAAATTATACATTACATTTTTCAATGAGCTATATAAACACAATACCTAAACAAGAGGAGAAATATACATATAACAAAATTGACCTTAAATTGTATCAATAAAAGGAAATCCATTCCAAAGCAAAGTATTCATATCTATACCATAATTCCCTTTTTACCTTTAAAAAGATTGTTTGTGGTTATAGCCATTTATAACCAATTCCATTTAAATGAAAACAAACATTTATAAACAATATTTGGGAATTTGGGTGTCGTTCTTTCCAAACTACTTCCTGCTGGTAGAGGGCGCTGTCATGGGGATCCTAAGAAGATGCAGAAATCTTGGCTGTAATGGTCTTATAAGGTTGCAATGTCCCATTGATGTTGCTTCAGGGGGTCTTACTTGATCAAATCACATAAGTCTGGAAAGAATACACAGCTTTTCACTTTCTGTGGAAACAAAAATAGAAATCCTTTTTCCCAATAACTTGTCCTTAGGCTTAAATTTTGGAGTCAAAGCATTTTTAAAATATATAAATTGAATTAATCCAGCAGCATTTCTTTTATCAGTAGTTATTTTCTCAGCAATGAAATAATTAAAAGACAACAGAAGCACGTATAATATCCAAAATTTCTCTGTGTTTTCCAACTTTACATGGCTTTTTTATTACTCTATTTCTTCTACTTCTATTTTTACGTATTTTGAGACAGGGTTTCTCTGTGTAACTTTTATCTGTCCTGGAATTCACTGAATACCAGGTTTGCTTTGAAATCACAGAGATCTGCTTGCCTCTGTCTGCCTAGTGCTGGGATTAATGGTGTGCGCCAATATACCCATCCATTTTACTTTCTTTTTTCTTTTTAAACCATTATACCCTGTTTCTTTTTCTCTCCCAAGCCAGTGTATATTTTTAAAACACAGTGTAAACCTTCATTGCAGCTCTCGTACACACCAATGAATTGTTAGCAGAGCTCTTTAAAAGCAAGGCGGTTTTTGCCGCTTATGCTAATTTTGGAAACCTCCCTTAAAGGAGCCTCGCAACTCTCTGTCTACAGCAAAACAAATCCAACTGAGAAAATGCTGCTACTAAGAAGTCTTGCTAGTCTCTGTTCCTTTGTTTCTAAAACCTTTCTTAAGCTCTTATTAGTTTTAAGTGAAAGTTCTTATAGCCACATTGGGCGCCATCTGTAGCATGTATGTTTCTGCAAGCCTGCCAGCCCGCCAGTCTGGGCCCACAGCCACGCCAGCCCCAAATAACACTCAGAGACTCTGTATTTGTAACCATCCTGTTGGCCAGTTACCATTATTGTTTATGGGCTAGCTCTGCCTTAATTATTAACCCATTTATACTTATCTAAGTATTTCCACGTGATCGTCTTATCATGGAGCTGTGGCAGGCATCCTGCTTCTTCCCCGGGCTACATCTTGACTCCTCCTTCCCACTTCCTCTTTCCTCCTTGTCTCCTAGCCCCACCTATCTTGCTATCTCATTGGCCACAGAGCTTTATTAACCAGTATGAGAAACATATATACAGAATAACATCTCCCATCACTGCATGAAGAAGATCTACCCAGAGTCGATTCCCTCCTTGCTGGTCAGGGTAGGCATGTACATACTTGTCTATTTTTGTGCCAATACCAGGCTGTTTTTAGGTCTATAGCTCTGTAGTAGAGCTTAAAGTTGGGGATGGTAATGCCTCCTGAAGTTCTTTTATTGTACAGGGTTGTTTTGGCTATGCTGGGTCTTTAGTTTTTCCATATGAGGTTGATTATTATCCTTTCAATGTCTGTGAAGAATTGTGCTGGGATTTTAATGCTGATTGCATTGAATCTGTAGGTTGTTTTTGGCAAGATTTCTACTTTTACTATGTTTATTCTATCTATCCAAGAGCATGGGAGTTCTTTCCATTTTCTGGTATCTTCTTTAATTTCTTTCTTTAAAGCCACAAAGTTTTTATTATATAGGTCTTTCACTTGTTTGGTAAGCTTAACCATGAGATACTTTATGTTGTTTGTGGCTGTTGTAAATGGTGATGTTTCTCTGATTTCTTTATCAGCCCCTTTGTTGTCTGTATATAGTAGGGCTACTGATTTTTTTTTTGAGTTTATCTTGTTACTTGTTAGTTTGCTGAAGGTGTTTATTGGCTGTAGGAGTTCGCTGCTAGAGTTTTATTGGGTCACTTATCTAGAAATTTTTCCATGTCCTTTGAATTTTAAAATTTTGTGGAGTACCTGTTTTCAAAGTATGAACTGAAAGTTGTCTGAACTTCCTGTCTATTGTTATGTCCCACTTTTCGTTTCTGATTTTGTTAATTTGTATGTTCTCAATTTTGAATGTAAAAATTTGGGCAACTAAGATTTTCTGGCTCTTGAAAAGACTCAAAAGCATAACATAGAGAAGCTTTGTGGAAAGAGATTTTGGGTGTTCCCACCTGTTGAATCTTCTGAAAATAGGCCAAACAAAGAAAAAGAGGATCTGGCTTTATCAGACTTCAGTCATTTCAAGAACTCAAGTTTTATATATACTGCCTCCACTGAACTCTGCGTAAAGGCAATTTTTGTCAACTTTACATACATAACTTCTCTTTAAACCACATTTAACTCCCAAACAAAAAAAAATGACAAAAATGGTAAATCCATTAAATACATCAATTTTACCCACAAGCAAAAATGTGATGAATGCTTTCCCATGATGGGAAACAAAATATTGGAGTTAGTTATGTTTACTTTTATATGATTCCTCATGTAATCCTGCAATATAAAATAAATATTGCTTACACAGTGATCAAACATTAATCCATCCTATGTAACATATTTAGGAAGTAAAAAATAATCGGCTCAATATGTATGTATAGATATAACCTTGTTCCTGAAAAGAGCTCATGAATGTTCTACTCTTTGCTTCTGTAATATGTTCATTTTTTATTTTTTTAATTTTGGCTGCATATTCATCCATTTTTTTTTCTTTTCTTTCTTCAGTCAGCAGTTTATCTGGTCGTGGCTGTATATTTAATAAGGCACTTTAAACTCATTGTTTAATTGTTTAGAGTTTTCTAAGTCACACTAGAATTGGGTTGTTAGAATTATTTGTTCATTTAATCATGGTGAGCAGCAAAACTGAGAGCGTCTCTTGGATCACCTGTACCCAACACATATTCTGTCTACCCCCTTGTAAGCTCATAATCACACTTAACTCTTGGTAGTCTAAAGTCTACTATCAACACCATACCAGTCTTCTTGGCCTATTGACACAGAGTCATAGGTAATGGGATAAGTCTCTAAGTCAATGGATATGACTTCCAGTAGGATTGTTATTTTTTTGGCAGCTATGATAATATATTATTTATAATTTATTAAAGCTTGTCTGACAATTCAGAAAGCAAAGTTAGCCACAATCTATAGAAGCCAGTTACATACCTTTAATTTCAGCAGCCAGAATCTAGGAGGTGGTAGTACATATATGTAATCCTTGGACTCAGAATTAAGAGAGAGATGGATCTCTGTGTGTCCAAGACCACCCAGATATACACAAGAGTGAATCAGTCTAAAAAAGAATTAATCCCAAGATAAGGAAAGTGTATAAGACAGAAACAAGGTCTCAGAGAGGCATTCATTTTCCAGCCACCCTGAAGAAAGTTTACAGTCCGAGGCTTAATGAGAGCTCATGGAGACAGGACAAGCCCACTCACTCTGAGATAGAGGTAAAAAGCTAGTAGCTGGCTACTTTGTTTTTCTGATATTCAGCTTGAAGCTTGAGCCACTATATCAGTGTCTGGGTAATTTATTTATTCATGTGACAGGCAGCATAATTTCTAAGCCAATAGATCATGAAATTCTGGGAAAAGGGGAGCACAAATTTCACCAATAAGTCATTAAGAACAAAGGTGAATGAAACTTCCACCATTTTCACCTTTATAAATTTGGAACTCTAAACGGACTTTGGGAGCCAATTCCATTTAGATGGATACTCTCTCAGTCTAGACACATGGGGGTGGGCCTGGGCCCTGCTCCATATGATATGACAGACTTTCATGATCCCTTCAGAGAACCTTCAGAGAAGGCCTCACCCTTTCTGGGGAGCAAAAAGGGGATGGGATGGGAAGTTGGTAGGGGGCATGAGAGGATGGGAGGGAGAAGAAACTGGGATTGATTTGTAAAACAAGATTGCTTCTAATTTAAATTTAAAGAGAGAGAAAAAATGGAACCCTGAATCTTTACGTTAGAAAAACATATTATTAATTAAAAAAAGAAAAATAATTAGTTATGGGAAACTCGTGTTACTTTTAGAGAATATTTGACTGTCCATGAGGAAGTAATACCAAAGAAATGTCACTTTTTAAATGACAGTATAAGATGCAAGGGCTTCTAAAATGACCTATGCAAACAGCACAGGGAATTAAAAGAGGGAAGATGAATATACATTCTATTGGTTTTAGACTGTGACCCAACTAGGACATATTGAGAGTGGAGACAGTCCTCTCAAGTTCAGTGCCACACTCTGGATTAACAGTGGGAACAATTCTTAGAGTTGTATCAATTTCCATTTCCTCCTCTGCAAAATTTAGACTATGTTCTTGGACAACATTAATCACACCTACAGACATGTCAGTGTTTGCTGCTGCAGGATCCTAAGGACCCTACTGATGGGAGATGTCTGCTATCTTGGATTGACCACAGCTAAAACTGAGGCTTTCATTTTAGCAATGTTGTTGTTTAACAGATAAAAGATTTGTGGCCAGGAAAAGTTAAAGATTTACAGGAATGACAGATTCAGATGAAGAAAAACCTGTAAAGGTTTACAGTATGTTTTAAAATATATGTAGGCTTGGGAGAGAAAAAGAATAAAATGGTTTTAAAAAGACAGAGTGTAGCTGGGTGTGGTGTCACATGTTTTTAATCCTAGCACTTGGGAGGCAGAGGCAAACACATCTCTGTGATTTCAAAGCAAATCTGGTATGCAGAGTGAATTCCAGGACAAATAAAAGTTACACAGAAACCCTGCCTCAAAATATGAAAAAATAGAAGTAGAAGAAATAGAGTAATAAAAAAGCCACGTGGATACTGTACAGGATTATATTGTCTTTGTATCATTTGACTGCTGAGAAAATACCAACCATTAAAAGATATGCTGCTGGATTAATTCAATTTATATATTTTAAAAATGATTTGACTCCAAAATTTAAGTCTAAGGACAAGTTACTGGGGAAAAGGTTTTCTAATATTGTTTCCACAGAAAATGAAAAGCTGTGGTTTCCTTCCAGAATAATGTGGTTTGATCAAGCCAGACCCCCTGAAACAGCATTCCAGGTGATCTAACATTCAAAAGAGTTGGGACAAAGCAGCCTTGCAGACTACAGCCAAGATTTCTGCATCTTTTTAGGATTCCCTATGACAGCACCCCCCAGCAGGAAGCAGCTTGGAAAGAACAACAAACAAATTCCCAAATATTGTTTATAAATGTTTGTTTTCATTTAAATGGACTTGGTTATAAATGGTTAATGATCACAACCAATCTCTTTTTAAAAGTAAAAAGGGGAATATGGTATAAATATGAATACTTTGTTTTGGAATGGATTTTCATTTATTGATACAATTTAAGGTCAATTTCATGATATGTATATTTCTACTCTTGTTTAGGTATTGTGTTTATATAGCTCATTGAGAAATGTAATGTATAATTTAGTACAGATTATAGAGAATTACCTATGATAGTCAAAACTTGTAGTTAAGTTAGTTAGAATTTCTAGATGTACAGAGATGTATTTGAGATGGATAGACATTCTTCAAACCTTTCAAAGACCTACAGAATATGGCATTTAAAATGGTTTAGGGTTTTTCTTGACAGTGAAATGTAAATGCTCCTGGCAATACTACCTGCATCAGAGATGACTATGGACATAGAAGAAACACGTGATGAAGTTTGCTTTCAATATGGCAAGACTAGCCATTTGGACAAGATACTGCTCTTGCCTGGACTGTTCGACTTTATGATATATTAACTGGACATACAGGACCTACAGGAAAATGACTGCTAATATAAGATGGACCTTTGCTACAGGGTTCCTGCTTTGTGTAAGGGTGTGCCAGACATTCTGCAGGACACAGAGAAGAGTGACTGACAAACTGCCAACAAAGGTGGACTGTTTAAAGTTTCCTGCTTCACTGAGGAGTTTGCCAGACATACTATGGTCTATAGGCTCAAGATGGAACATTACAGAAGAACTTCGGGTGACTAACCAGGCGAGTTGTCGCTGTCATTTTAGAGTTATATATTATTCTTCTATGGTCTTTGAAGGCGTTGAAGACAGATAGTTATGGTTACAGTTTTCCTTATTTAGGTGTAAAGATAAATTGTATATAGGACTTTAGACTCACAAAGATAGGATAGATGATGGAATATTTTCTTAAATCTTACTAAATGTTAATGAACAGCAACAACAACAAAAAGATCTGTTTCAAAGACAGAAATGTATGCCCGGTATTGTATTTGGCCAAGAACCTATAGTTTGGAAGCTCCCATGCTTCTGAGGTGAACATCCTTCCAGTATTCTGCATAGTGAACATAGTATCAAACTGACCTCTAAATTTATATATCTATAACCATAGGTTAGTACAGTTCTCAGACATTATCAGTGAGGTTTCTTTGTGCATAGGTGGTAGTTAACAACTGAACAAAATGCTAAGAATAATTGTCAGGGAAGTGTTCAATCACAAATAAGATATCTATATCACATTCCTCTCATTGTGGTTTGAGTTGACAAATTTTCTATTTATTCTTTTCCCAAGACAGTGTTTCTCTGTGTAACAGTGTAGCCTGGGATTCACTTGGTAGACCAGACTGGCCTCAAACTCAGAGAGCTATATCTGCTTCTACCTCCCTAGTGCTATTAAAGTTTCATGCCACCAAGCCCAGCTGCATCGTTCTGACAATTAGCGGTATGAGTTTATCTTTTTGTGTGCTAATTGGTCATTTAAGATTTTTTGTAGAGAAATGTTTAAATGAGTATTTTATCTATATTTGAGGTAGATTGGTTTTGTTGCTATTGTTACTGTGTTTTAGGAGTTCTCTTTAGTATTCTGAATATTAATCATTTATCATATATGCCACATATGTAATCATCTGTAACTACTTTATCCAATTCTGTGTTTTATCTTTTTGCTGTGTCTGTGTCATTTTATTACTCATAGACTTTTAGTTCCATGAATTCCAAGTTGCCTTTGTTTTCCTTTTTTTTGTTTTCCTTTTTTTTGTTTTCCTTTTTTTTTTTGTTTTCCTTTTTTTTTTTTTTTTTTTTCTTAATACTTCTGAAAAAGTCATTGCCAAATTCAACTTTGTAAAGATTTTTTTCTAAAACCTTTATAATGTTAACACTTTTACTTAGGTCTTTGATCTGTTTTAAGCTTGTATATGGCATCAAATATAGTTCCAACTCTTTCTTTAAAAAAAAGAAAAGAAAACAAAGAAAAACAGTCACATGTCTTAAGCACTGTTTTTAGAGAATTAACAGTTTTCTGAAGAATTTTGTGGTGGCCCTTCAAGCTATTGACACTAGCACCATAACTGAGTATTTGAACAATCATTTCTCAATCATATGAAGCCACTGTTTAAGGATAGTGAACAATACAGTAATAACACTAGCACAGAAAAACTGTTACAATTTTGCTTTTGTAATGTAAGTCCCCTGAATATAAGAAATGGTATAGTTGCTCAGTTTCAGATGATGCCTGAATATAGTACAGAATAACCATTTTAAGTCTCTGTCTGTCTGTCTGTCTGTCTGTCTGTCTGTCTGTCTCTCTCTCTCTCTCTCTCTCTCTCTCTCTCTCTCTCTCTCTCTTCAGATAGTGAAGAACCCAACATGAAGACACATAGTCTGGGTAGGTGGGAAAAGCCTAGGCAGTATAAGTAAAGATCATGGAAATTTGAGTCACTGCTTCATGGAGTCTAAATGAAGAGCCCATTTATGCCTAATGGCATATCTATTTGAAGATACAATATTGTTTGTGTGTGCCATATATATATATATATATACATATATATGTATATATATGTAAAAGAATATATATATATATATATATATATATTCTTTTGAAGTCATTGTCCTTGCTAAATTATGTTGGGATGCTTCAGCCATTAAGTAGCTATATTTCTGAGAATTACAGACTATAGTTAGCTGTGATTCTTATACCTTGAGATTAGTCAGACATAGATATTGGCTCTCCAAACATGTCAAAGACCTGTAGAATATGACATTTAAATATTTTAATATTAGTACTCCATTGACATGAGACACAATTGCTGCTGACAGCATTGAGCTATTTCAGAGAGTATGTTGGGCACTGATGACATACCATCTTTAGTTCATTCTTTCCTCAGCTACTGGCCTCTGGGGCAAAGAACTGCCCCCACCTCAACTGATGACCTTGTGCATGATGTCCTAACTGAGCTAGCAGGAGATAAACTTAAAGAAGACTGCTAAACTTTGCCAAGTCAGTGAAAAATAGTGTTTTTTTTTTTATTTTTCAATTTCCCTGCCTCTGAGACAGTTCGTCTGAAGCTTTATGCCTTAGTCAAATTGATTGCCCCAATGCTGTTGTGAGACCTTGTGTGACTGTCCAGGTAGTGCTGTTTCTATCTTCACTTGCAACTTTGGAAGTCAAACACTTGCACTTCCAGCCTACCCTAGTATTGTAACTTTCCTATTCAGGTCTTTAATTAGGTTGAAGTCTAGACAGTCATAGCAATCACCTCTCTTATCTTAGATAGACAAGGTTTAGAATTTCCAGATTAGGACTGCTATCAATAATCTCTTTGATGCCTTTACCCTGATACTGGACATGCATACTGAACATGTAGTATGTATATCTATTGTTTCATGTTCCTCTTGCAGGTAGTAGGTTTTAATTTGTTTACATTCCTTTTCCTGGAGTATACTTGACATTTGTTATCATTGTATATAATTTTTTGCATCAGGCTTAAAACCTTCTTTAGACTAAAAGGGGAATTGTAGGCATCTGGTCTGTGGACCAGAAATGGTGGTCACACCTCTTTGGGTGTGAAGCTTGAGGTGTGACTTTCTTTTGCACATTCTTTCTAGTGGTTCAGGGGATCCAATAGGAAGAGCAGGGAAATGCTCTGGCAGTTCTTTGTATGTTTCTATGTAATTGTTCCCAATAAACATTTATCATTTATCATTTATCTTGGGTCTAGTGATATATCTTCACCTTCAGCCTATCTTTAAAAGGAACTCAATTATTATTTTTTAGAAGACACTTACTGCACAAGTTAGTTTCCTGCCAATAACATTCTGTCATTTATAAAATCATGTTTAGCAAAGCAGTTGACACAAAGTTAAGTACATACATAAAAAGAGAAATCTTAGTAACAAATAAGGAGAGATTGCTTCTCTCTAGGAATACTTTTCCAAACAAATATTCAGCATTACAACAGACTTAAATGTTTGGAATTCAACAGAAGTAAGAAAACAACATTCTGATGGTCAAAAAGTTTACCTTGGTCATGTATACACAGGAAGAAAAGCCAGAACATTGATACCAACATTTAATGACTTCTTTTAAGTCCATGGTTCATAGTAAATTATGAGGTCCCATGGTAACTCTGCTTATTGTTTTATTAATTTCATTTCATTATGTCAAGCTTTGCAATAAACCATTGTTCTTATGGGCAAGGCTAGGTAGTATTTACTTGTGGAACCATATTAATTATGGTTCCCTTGACTCAGCCATAGTTGCTCAGTAAACACAATCTTAAATATATGTTCAACTAGATGCTGGGCATTGTGTTGAAAATTGTAGAATATGACCCCACTTTTAAACTATGTATGGCATTGTAGTGTGCCTGACACTTGATGTTTAGTTAAAGCATAGTAGAATGAGTCAATGGTTTTTAAAAATGAATACAATACAAATATTATTTGAAGACATATTCAGGCTCATAGAAAAATTACTTGAAGGAAATCCATCCTATTTAGAATTGGGGATACTTATCAGAGGTGGTCACAGTAAAAATAACCTTATATTTTATGAGGCTAGAAGGATCATAACAATTGACAAATTCCTCTTTTGAAACCAAAGCTTATATAGAGAAATGTGAAAAGACAGATTCCACAAATCCTGAAGATTTACTTTTATCATTATCTTATCTAAATTGTGGCAATATTAATCATGTTACAATGTCACAGAAATGCCCCTGATTATCTAGCTAGCTATTATAATCTTTCCAAACTCTCATGTATAATATTGCCTGAGCTATAGGTATGGGGGTGTTTTCTAGATACATGTACTGGGACTATGCTCTACAACTCTGCATTTAGATTAGTTGTAGTTTTCTGTAATGATTTCCATCTCTTGCAAAGAGAAGTTTATTTGATAAAAGGTTGACTAACTTCCTTGTGATAGCAGGTGTCATGCATGTTTCCAGGGGAGGCAACCAACAGTCTTACCCAGCTACGACACCTATGAACACCATCAATGGACAGCATGGTATGATTACTGTACAGATATAGTAGCAATTCCTCAATAGGTGGACATCTGAACTATTTCCATTTCCTGAGTATTGTGTATAGAACAGCAATTAATATTGCCAAGCAGTATCTTTATAGTAAGAGATAATTTTATCATTTCCCCTTCTCTTTTCTCACTCCAGGACTGCCCTTATAATCTTCCTTTCTCTTTCTCATTTTTTCTTTTGGCATTATGGGTATCCCTGGACTTCACACACTTTAGGTGTAACTGATGCCACTTGATACCACACTTAGTACTAAAGAAATATAGTCACTATACGACATACCTCAAAAGTGTGGGTTAGAAAAGGCAAACAACACAATACAGAATGTATCAATGGCTACAAAAAATGATGTAGAGAAGGAGAACTAGATATAGTTTAAGCTTTTCTGGTACTATTTTTCTAACAAGCATTACAAAGTATAGTAATAATATGGGAGTGATAACATTTTATTACACTCTTTAAAACAATAATTGATCAATATATACCAAAATTAGTATCAGTTGAACTAGACATTATAGCCTTAAGAAATTATCTGACAGGTGTTCTTGCAACATGTGGAATAATTTAGTTGTGTGATTGTATATAAGCTCCAGTTATATTAGCAAAAAAGCCTATAATGAATTATGTCTAATCAATTTATTGTGCTATAAGCTATAATAATGAGAACATTCTATGTATAGTGTTATATAACCTTTAAAGAGCAACGTATACAAAGCCAACATTATGTGTTCACAGCCATTTTAAGTGGTGACCACAGTGCTTAACAGGAACAACTTAAAAGGGAAAAAGTATTTATTTGATAAGGTTTAGTACATCCTCGTAGAGAAGACACGGCAGAGAGCCCTGAAAAAAATGTATGAAAATGTGAGTTTTCATAAGAATGTATATTTATGTTCATACAGATAGATCATAGGAAAGGGAGACAAGATGGGACTAGGGTAAGGAATAGCTTCAAAGGCACAGCCCTCCACCATCTATAGGCTGCAGAGTTTTCAAATTAAATGTGAAATTAAAGGCAAGGTAAATCCAATCATTAATAACTTAATTATTTCCAATTGCTGTTTTATTTTCAAACACCATGTAATAGTCAGCACAAGGTTAACACTACTGAAAAATACTCTAATTGCTTTAGTTAATATGTAACATTACCTTTTTCATTGAATTTTACTGTGACATTGCTTTGTATTTTTAATAAAAATAGTGAAGAAGTAACTGAACTTTATACTGTATCACAAGAATACTCTGGAATCCAGTGGTGAAACATCTGTATATTCAAATGAAGCTCATAATGTAAGTGTCCTCCTCACCTCTATGCAACTGTGAGGTAACTTATTCTGAATGTAGCTGAACATAGATTGTGAGTTCTAACTGGTTAAGCCTGCTTTAGAGAATGCCTATTCCTTAGTCATGTGTTAAATGGAAATAATCACTTTCATAAAAATGTTCACAAAGTGAAAAGTTTTAGATTAAAAGAATAGATGAAAATCCTGAGAGATGTTTCTTCCTTGAACATGTGTGATAGCCTCTTTGAACATGAAATGTTGAAAGGGTCACCCTACAAACTCAGTGAACAGCCTCAGAAATTTAAGGAGATCATTCCAAGTCCCGGTAATTAAACAGCAGTTCTAGCTGTTAAATTCAAATCTTACTCTGTGTGGAATTGGGACTATAGGACATTCTTCCATGTTCCTGTTGGGCAGGATGAGAGAAAGGGACTTACTGGAAATTACAAAGAATCAAACTACAGCCATAGCTTTGATTTCATGGCTTAGTTTCATGATAATCATATTAAATATTGAGAGGAACAAGTCAAATACACTTCCTTCAAGTACCCCAAATAAATATTTCCTTATCATAGATTTTGATAGCTATGGGACAAAGGGAATTAATTCAAAGTCACATGTCTCTGTCAAGTTCAAATTTCTTGTCCAAGAACTTGCACAAGTTCTTCCCAACTTTAGCCAAATTTGAGGGTAAGCACTGGGCAAGAGAGGCAGTGTGTGCTCTCCAGGGAACAGAGAGAACATAGAGCACCTTGTGGTTCCTGAAACCTCAGAGCTCATTCATTCATCGAATGTTTCTCTTACAAATGTTGAAATGACATATGTGATTTCTCTATTGTTAAGAAAACTTAGAAACATCTTAATATCTGGAATATTCTCCTTTGTGTAAGACAGCGTTATCAGTATTGTTTAGTTAATATAATTAACTATGCCACTGAGCTCAGGATAAGCAATCTTACAAGGTTGTTAGTCAATGATTATTTTTTTCCTTTTTGTTTCATATACACCAAAGGACTGTATAAACCCACAAGGTTAACAAATGTTTTCTTCCTCATATAAAGGTATTCAACATTCTGTTACACCATGAACAAACAATATTGGATTTTGTCTAATCTGTGTTATCCTGCAGAAATTGTAGGAAAAAATCTCTTTACCTTTGTGTATTCAAAAAAAAATGGCACAGGATGGGAAGAAGAGCCCTACTCTGTTAAGAGTATGATTTCCATGCCAGTCTGGTCCCAGAGCTGCACCAACCCCAAATAACACACAGAAACACTGTATTACATATAATTCTGTTGGCCTGCTTCTTATCAGCTAGATGTCTTAAATATTAACCCATTTCTATTAATCTAAGTATTTCCATGTGGTCTCATTTTACCAGGGAGAGGGTCTGGACTTTCGTTCTTTCAAGTCTTTACATGTTGACCCCTCCCTTCTCCTTCCTCTCTCCTCCTTGTCTCCTAGTCCTGCCTATCTTGCTTTCCTGTTGGCCAACAGTGCTTCATTAACCAATAAGAGAAACATATTTACAGAATGACATCTCCCATCACTTCTCTATATAGCTTGGGAAACACCTTGCTTAAAAACCTACTATATAACCTCACTCAGATTATTGTTTTGCATACATACTCTCTGTGTGTGTGTGTGTGTGTGCTTATACACACACTGTATTATATTCTTCTGGGTCCATTTTTGTTTGTGGTGCATACATGATTTCAAGACTGACCATTCTGAATTAGACACTATCAAAAGAGTTGCTGACTCATCCCTGGAAGAGCCTCATTTACCTTTTTTTCATTAGTTAATACTTTCTTATAGTTCTTTATCTAGGAGTGGGGCCCCATGAAAATTTCTTCCTTCTATGTCAACATATCCATTTATATTTCCATTGTTCCAATATTGTTTATGTAGCTATTTCTAGGAGAGTTTGTTTCACAGCAGACATCTTGGCAACTGAGAGGTTGTTCTTAATTTCTGTCTTGTTTATGAATATGGATTACTGTTATGAGAAGAATGTTGAGTGCATGGTGGGCAATCAAAAGAATATTCTGTTTATTGCTGTACTATCCATATTGGGATAGCAGGTCGTATAACTGGCACTAGCAGCAGAAGATGGAAAGAAACAGTGGATACAAAAAATGCCTGAGTCTAAAGTAAAATTCTCTGGCAGAGAAAATAATGTTCAAGTTAGTGTTTTGAATACTTGTTGCTATTATTAGTTACATTATAAAAGACTGCATAGAAAAACACACTTTGACAAAAATGAATGTAACTAATTGAATTTAGGAGTCCTATATATCATGCTGACAACAATGTCATCTAAACTACTTGATATGAAGGAATAAAATGGCATTTGAGATTCTTATTTGGAGAAAGATGGTATTTATTCACTGGGAGTAGATACACCATGATCCTTATCATGGTAATACCAGTAAGTAGAGAAAAATATGTTTGAAATATCAGAGCAAAGGAAGGTACATCAGGTGGAAATTTTTATTTGTAAACATCCAATAGGTATATGTATGTATTATAAATATAATGTTAACCACACACACACACACATATACATATATATGTGTATACATACATACATACATACATACATACATACATACATACATACACATAACTAGTAAAGTTGAAGGCTGCAAGAATACTTTCATCATGAATTAATACAATTGGTATATGTTGGAAGATTTCATGATCATGGCTTGAAGGGTTATACTCAAAACTTTTAATCTTCTTCAGGAAGTATAGGACAGTGGACAAACTATTCAGAGTGGTGTTGAGTGAGAGATTTGATGAGCAGAACTGCACCATGAAATTTAGAATGGAGATTTGAGCCATGCCATCTTCTATGTGAAATTAAAGCCCCCTTCAACTCATCCTTCTTAACCTGAAATCATCTTGTGAAGAATCACCATTTAATTTTTCATCCTTCCTTCCTTCCTTCTTGCCTTCCTTCCTTCCTTCCTTCCTCCCCACCTTTTTTTTCAGGGTTACTCCGTAATGTTTTGGAGCCTGTCTTGGAACTTATTCTGTAGACCAGGCTGGCCTCATATTCACAGAGATCAGCCTGTCTCTGCCTCCCGAGTGCTGGGATTAAAGGCATGTGCCACCAATGCCCAGTCATTGTTCAATTTTTAATGCTTGTCAAAAGCTCATGATAAAGAGAAATAAGTGGTTTAGTTTCAATTTAATTTTTTAATTTTGTAATTTCTTCTTTCCTACTCTTTCTCACAAATGGTGTTTGTCTTGAACCTGAGTACTATATAACTTGGGTTTGGAAGAGAGTGGAGCAGGGCTTTCCAAAAGTTACACCTATGGGAGTTCTGTTTATTAAATTTCTGCTCTTCCAGCAGTGTATTTTTCTATATTTAAGGTTGTTTATAATTATTGGCAATGTTTGTTTTCTGAGATTATAATGTAATTGCAACATTCCTCCTGTCCTTTTCCTCCCTCCAATCACTCCCATATATACCTACCCCTTTCAAATTCATGACCTCTTTATTCACTAATTGCTACTGTATGCATGTATGTATATTTATAAATATATGCATTCCCAAATAGTCTTTCAATCTGTCTAATGTTACTTTTATGTATTTTTTAGGGCTATCCATTTGGCACTGGACCACCAATTGGTATGTACTTTCCTGTGGAGGACTGCCTCTTCTGCTTCCAGATTCTTAATTTGTACAGTTGTACAGTTTTAAATAGACTGAACTTCTCCATTGTCTTGTTAGGACAGAGAAGTACTATAAAACTTTTTCTTGTTCTCTTGATTTGCAGTTATAACTAATGTAGGTTCTTTCTTGCTAATTCTTCTTATTGCTCCTTTAGTCTTATTGTTTGCAATAACCTTATTGTTCTTTATCAGCAAGTAAATAATTTTTTCCTCCACATTAGCTCCTGTTTCCCTGCAGGCCTCCTCTCATCTTCTTGTTCACTTCTCACTTTTTTATGAGTGGACAATTTAATTAAAGCTATAATGAATGGGCAACTTAAGATTTACGTATGAGACAATGGGGTGAAACAGGAGAGTGTGTCTACAGCTTTGAGTGAATGAACTTTACCCAATGATTAAATACCACTGTAGGTATCTCTGTCAATCAATTGCATCATAGCCCAGCCCTACAGTTACTCTTTGCCTACTTTGCTGACAGAATAAAAGCTCACAAGAAACATTCCCACTGTACAAACAGTTCTCATTTTTCTTTTACAGCTTAAGCTTTGTGCATGCTGCCATTTGAAGAGAACGGAATTAGGTCACTTCATATCTTTCACAGGATCATCTGGACAGGTTATATTCTATTGTTGATATTAGCAGATTTGAAATATAAAAAATACAAAATTTGTGCCAGTTACTAAGTTGTTATATATAGAAGGTTGATAAACTCTACACTGATACCATGCCTAATTATTTAAAGCCTTTTAAAATTCATTGTCACAAAAATTTTTTAGGTATGCTTTGATGTTTAAACATCTTTAAAATAAATTTAGTTATTATAGATATCTAGGAAGTACTAAATGCAATTTCTAGAAAGGATCTTGAAAATGTTATTACTATCTTCTTAGATAAACAGATTTATCAACACAGCAAATGTCTAGATTTATTAATAAATAATCCATGTGGATTTTATTTGCAGGATACAGTTCATTTTTGATAGAATTTTTGATGGTAAAAGCTAGCCAATCAAAAATACAATCTAATAATTAGAGTAATAAACCTTTCTCAGAATCCCCTTTGTATCACAGTGTTGTGGCAGAGATATATACAAAAATGACATCTACTTCCTGCCACTTTACCTAAATCCAGACTAAAACAGAGCTTGACAAATATTTTCAACATTTATCTTAGAAAGAAGTGAAAGTGATCATGGAGAGAAGGGCAGTAGGGTGAAGTTTAGGTTAGGAGATAGAAGAAGAAATGACAGTCATTTTAAACAATTTGTTCTGCTGTTTCTCTGCAACTGGTGCCTATTTCCCTTATGAAATAATGCTGACAGCTTTTGACTAAAATATAAATGTTAGGGAAAAAACATACATAAAAAGTGAATCTATGTGTTATAGTTTGAGACAATTTATGAGAAAATGAGAGTAGGAAAGAGGCCTTTGATGCCAGAACTTTAACTATAAGGCCAAGTTAATTATGAAGTGACAGCATGAGACAGGCTATTGCGTAGTAATGGGCTAGCCATGTTGAATTCTAACCAGTTTTTAGAAATACTGCTCAATCCACAAGTTCACTTGACTAAATAGATTATAGTGTGTTGACTATTATAGTTCTTTTCTTAGAAATAAACACTTCTTTCTTGTAAATATCTCTTTTCAGTAAGCTGGGAGAAAATTCTGAAAATAAGTTGATGGCTGATTTCTGGTTTTCGAATATAACTAATATTTTCAAATTATTAAGTTTATGTGACTCAGGGTTTTCTGAGTTGAAAATGCAGAGACCAAGATATTTTTCCCTTTGGGAGGAATAGCCATGACTATACAAACCATTCTCTGAGTAACAACAAACAAAAGACCAAGTATCACTTGATGTCTTCCGTCAGTGTGTGCTCTATTGAAATGAATATCATCCTGGGTTGTTTGTCTTAGAGATGTTCAGAAGTAACTGCCATGAAAAACAACTAAAATGAAGAAACAAAGTATTAACTATGAATTTCTCTAAAATCTTTGAAATTATGAAACATATTCTTGAAAAATATTAATGGCACATGATTTCCCTGATTGAACAATTGTGTTACCATGCCGTTTTCCTTGATCTGCTGAGGCGTCTCCCAGCCCATAGTTAAAAATCTTGATCAGGGAGTGAATTAGAACCATTCTGCTGAAGCTTATCGTTTTGGAGCAAATCACTCATTAAGAAGGTCAATTAATTTTTAGAGTAAGTGAGAAAAGTAAAATCAAGATCAATGACTCCAAAGGGCTTTTCTAAAACCTCAGCATTCCCTACTTCAGACATAAGTTTTACAGCATCTTAGCTTTGCTTCCCCTTAAATATGTTTATCAAAGCCTGGTGGTGGTGGCACTCGCCTTCAATGCCAGCACTTGGGAGGCAGAGGCAGGTGTGATAGAAGCCAACCTGGTCTACAGAGCTAGTTCCAGGACATGCTCCAAAGCTACACAGAGAAACCATGTCTCAAAAATTCAAATAAATAGATAAATAAATCTATCAAATATTTGAAATCCTTTCATTCAACAACATATATTAAGGAACTAAGACAGATTTGGGTTCAATACCAGACAGTACCCTTATAAAGTGGCAGCCTGTCTTTACTATTTAATACAGACACAATTGAAACCTGTACTGAAATATGGCTACATTTTAAGACTTCTTAGTCTTTTCATATGCTTTATCAATTTTGACAAAATTGAAGATTATTTTTCCATCCATCATAGAATCTTACATATGTATGTTTATATAAATATATGTATAGATATATACCCTACACTACTATATTCTGTTTAAATTATTCGCTACACCATTGTGCATAGTTTTAGACATTTATGTTAAATTATAATGATTTATGTTTCTAGTAGGAACAGAAAGTACCTAAAGTACTTGAAAACTAAGTATATATAATATATATATAATTTTTGCATTTTCCTTTTATTGAAGATAGATTACTTTTACACAATAATCTCCTCCTTGCACTAATACTAAGCATGTTTTTTAATCCATGTATTATGTAACTGGCTTTTATATGCATAGTTATTTTTAATGTGAAAACATTGCAAAGTGCACAAAAACTTTAAAACATTTTTTTTTTCTTTTTGTCTTCCAGCACACTATTTTAAAATGGGAACTTCTGGACCTAAGGATGATGAAATCTTTGTTGAGTTCCATGGAATTCTAATGGATAAATATTTTGTCAAATATTGGGATGATGTTGAAGCATTCTTGGCAAGGCCAGATGATATTGTCATTGTTACTTACCCTAAATCTGGTAAGTGTCCTTGTTGTGACAGGATGTTCTTTTTATATATGATTTTTAAATTCTATTTTAAAATAACTAGTTTACTGTGACAAGATGTTCTTTGAGACATAGAAGTTATAAACCTATATAATTATTAAATCATCAGTATTAAAGTGTTTACCTGACTCAAATTCATTTTTCATACTAAGGACAGTTGTAGTAATCTTGGTGTCAAAATATTAATAAATTGCACATTATCAACTCTATTTCACAACCTCAAACTCCAAGAACACCATCAGTAACTTCATTAAGTATTGATAAATGGAAATTGTTGATTATACAATTATTTTATTCAATATAGATATGTCATTTTGAGATATACATTGCTTAATAAATATTTAAAACTACTATTTATGGGTTTATAGATTATAAACTCATTCAAAGGTAATCAAAAACTGTATTATCAGGCAACCATTACCTTTTCATTGCGTATACTCACAAATTCTAATTTCACTACATATATTCACAGATTGCAATTCTCTCTTCTGAGACTAGCTCTACTAATATAAAGAGGTCTAGAGTCTTAAAATAATGCACTTTTAAAGCCAGAGAAGCCCAATCTATTATTCTCTGTCTGCTTATTATCATTTGATGTTTAAAAATTAATCATCCATCTGTTTGTGACTGTATGGTCATATAATTCCAATACTCAGGAGATAAGGTAATTATGAGTTTGAGACCAGCTATATCTATGTTGAGGGACAATCAAATGAAACAAAATCTCATATGAAGGGCATGCACACACATTCACAATTATGTATATGCATATATTTTAAGTGTATGCACACTCACAATCATATATCAGGCATACACACATATATATACATATATAATATATGTATATATACAAATAATTATATATATGTATATATATACATATATATATCAAGTGCATATATACAGTTATGTATATGCATACATTTCAAGTGTATGCACATTCACAATCACATATTTGTATATATACCAGGTATATACATACATACATATGTATGTATGATGTATGTATGTATGTATGTATGTATGTATGTATGTATGTATACACATATTCACAGATGCACATAAACATGAACGAGAACCACTATGTCTTTGGCAACTCTTCCCTAAACTCTTCCTCTATTTCTCTCCTTGGTTCAGCTCAATTGCAGAACAGTGCTGCCATCTGATTAAAGATCACAGGCTAATTCTGGTTTCAATCTTTGTTTATACTCACCTACAACTATCCAACCAAATACTTTGCCAATTTATTCTGGTAGCTATGACTAATAGTTGTCATCATACTGGATATTTCATCTACTTTGTACTATTGAATTTATTCTCTCAACAAGAGATTTCTTTATGAAAACATTTTTTGATAATATTTTTCTTTAAATTTGCAACAAGGTTGTTTTACATGTCAATCCCAGTTTCCTTTCCATCCCATCCTCCCATAACACCCCCACCAATCCCCATGCCATCCCCTTTCTGCACCCCAGGGGGGGGGTGAGGCCTTCTATGGGGGATCATCAAAGTCAGTCATTTTATTTGGAGCAGGGCCTGGGCCCTCCCCCATGTGTCTAGCTGAGAGAGTATCATTCTATGTGGAATGGGCTCCCAAAGTCCATTTGTATATTAGGGATAAATACTGATCCTCTACCAGAGGCCTCATATACTGCCCAGTCCTCCTAACTAACACACCCATGTTCAGGGGGTCTGCATTGGTCCTGTGCTGGTTTCCCAGCTGTCAGACTGGGAAGAGATTTCTTTCTTTTTTTTTCTTTCTTTCTTTCTTTCTTTCTTTCTTTCTTTCTTTCTTTCTTTCTTCCTTCCTCCCTTCCTTCCTTCCTTCCTTTCTTTCTTCATTCCTTCCTTCCTTTTTTTGTTTGGTTCTATTCATTCTCTCTTTTATTATTATTTTTTTCTTATTTTACTTATCCCTCCCTTCCTTCTTCCCTCCCTCCCTCCCATGTCCCCTAACCACGCTCCCATTCCATGCCCCCCCTCCACAGGGAGGGTGATGCCTTCCAGGAGGGATCAGCAAAATCTGTCAAGTCATTTGGAGTAGGGAGAAAGAAATTTCTTTATGAACACATTTTTATGATATTGTTGTATAACTATATGATACTCTCTAAAATAAATATAAAGATATTTTGTGTCTAACATTAACTTACCAGTATAACCTTATTGGGTTTATCTCTTCAAGCAATTTGTTTTGACATGTGTACTCTTTTTCATATCTAATTCTTCTTGTCTCCACTGCCAACCAATCCTTAGATGTCTCATGCTGACAAAAATATCTTATGCAGCTGTTCATAGGGCTCTTCTCTGTCTCACACAATTATGAAACCTAAGCTCAATGTTCTTCTCTTCAAAAGGGAACTTCATTGTTTCGAAGATTTATTTTTTCATTTTATGCATATGAATGTTTTACATGCATGTATGTATATGCACTGAATGCATGCCTATTATTCACAGAGAAATCACAGAATAGAATGTTGGTTTCCCTAGAACTGGAATGATGGATTCTTTGAGGTGTCATGTTGATGTTGAAAGTGAAACTCAGGTTCTCTACTTGGGCAACAAGTGCTCTTAGATGTTACTCCAGCCTCATGAGGGACCCTCTCATTGAACATCCTAAAAGCAGTAGCATCACTCAGAATATATTCTTCCTTCTTATATCTTGAAGCTCTATGCTTTTATCTGCATTACAACATCTTACGAAAGAAAACTATACTAATTTATTACCAACTTTCTTTTTCTGATTACAATCAAAGGCCAGAAAGGTAATTCCAACTTTTTTATATTCTCTGCTTGATGCTTCAGTATAGGCACAAAGACCACCAGTAAAGTCTATAGCAGGAAGTATGCTTGTATATGTCACTCATGCTCTGCCTTTTGTTCATGTTTCCTCACTTCTTATTCATAACAATTGAGGTTACCAGAGTGTTCTTAATTTTCATAATGCTATAGTTCATCATAAGAAGGCATGGACCAGTTATCCATGACAGTGTACATCCGTATTTGTTGAAGTTATTTTGAACAGTGTAAATTTAAATATTCAAGAAAATGTTATTTGAGTTTGGATTATATCAAACACTATTAAAATAATACTGTTAACAACCATATAGAGTCATTGGAGAATCAGGTGTGTTTCATGTTTTACAGGTACCACATGGGTTAGTGAAACTGTATATATGATCTGTAAAGAAGGTGATGTGGAAAAATGCAAAGAAGACGCATTTTTTATAGAGTTCCTCACCTGGAATGCGGACATGCAGAATTATTAATGGTATTTTAAAATAAATTTTTAAAAATGCATGCATATATTTTAAGATATATATGATGTATAGATGACTGATATGATTATATTGCAATAAAACAAGATTTTTTAGCAACATAGGCAATTAATATTCTGTCATATCTATAGGAAATTATAAAATTTTAAATCCAGAGTATTCTTATAGAATACCATGTGCCTAGAATAGTGGATAATCCTAATTATTATATATGTTCAGGATAATCTTTTACTATGTCAGCAATTATTTCTCAGTTTCCTGAAGTTGAAAATATTTTAAATACTAGAAAACTTCACAGAATTTCAAGGATAGTCAAAACTCTATTAATGAAAGTTTACTTACCAACATGTGAAAATTATTCTCTTCAATTGATAAAAATATTTAATCTTGCTTTGTGATTTATTTAATTAACAATTTTCTTCCCAGTCAGACTATATTGTCTAGAATCTTAAATAATTTCTTTTAAAATATTCATTTAAATTCATATGAACATTTTTTTTCAATTTTCAACTCAGGAGTAAAACTACTAAAAGAGAAAGAATCTCCTAGAATAGTGAAAACCCACCTCTCACCCAAGCTTCTTCCACAATAATTTTGGGAAAAGAATTGCAAGGTAATCAGAAATAGATCTTCTCAGTCTTTATGGACTTGAATATCACCTAAATGTCTTCGTATAAACATTGTATTACTCTTTCCATTTGACACACTGTTTTCAACAAATGTGAATTATTTTTAGCATAACCCCAGCCTCAATTGTAATGATTCCTTCTATTGTTTGCTTTAAGTGATTCTGAAAACCAGTTAAACTCTAAACCTTGGTTTATTTCTGTGTAAAAGAAAGGTAATAGTGACATCTTCCTAATAGAGCTAAGTACAATTATTCTTGAAACCTCAAGCCTAGTGCCTAACACACTGTGAGCACTGGATGACTGCTAGGTACCAACATTTCTATCCCAGTGGACTGAATGTCCTGTCTTCACAAAATACTATATGACTCTGTGAAACATTCAAATGAGCTAGAATAGTGTACCTAGACAAGTGTCTTGTAATAATCATTTACCCAGTGAAGTCTGTTAATCAGCCTTTCATTTCGTTAAGAATGCACTACATGCTGGCTAAACTTTAAAGGAAAGAGGTTTATTTTGGTTGGTGATTCTGAACAAGGGTCAAGATGCTGCACTTGTTCATAAAGTTTCAAGGTAGCATACAAGTTAATAGATACACATACATTTATGTCTCCAGTCTCCAACTTTCCTTTAATGACCCTAGCACTTAAATGTTTGCTACTATGGTGACCCTTTCTAACCCTTGACACCTCCCAAAGATCCACGTCTAAAGACAAAAGTCAGATTCTATCCATTCTACAGTACACAGGCTTCACTGTGAACATTGAATTTGAATGTAAATTTTGGAGGGTACAAACCATATTCAAACCTACCAGTTCCTGTGAGGTGTGGGTCATATGACAAAGATAATCATTGATTCTGTGGAAACAGTCACTAAAGTAAAGAATTGGATAAACAGTCTCTATGGGTATTTCTTAGATCATTAAAGTGAACACTTCTAATTCAGATGCATGGTTTAAAAGGCAGAAGAGGACTGGGCAGTGCTGATACTCACCTTTAATCCCAGAACTTGGGAGACAGAGGCAGGTGTAAATCTGTGAGATAGAGAGTAGCATGGTCTACAGAGTTCCAGAACAGCCAAGGCTTTACAAAGAAACCCTGTCTTGAAAACAAACAAACAAACAAACAAATAGGAACAGAAGATGAAGTAGTCTGTTCAGAGACCATTTCAGAGGCTGTCTGTAACAAGCTCAGTTTGCCTGGAGGTTAAATGACCAGCTGGTTAAAAGATCCAAAGAAAATTACCAAAGGCTTATCACAGGAGAGTTGTATGCCAAGTTAAGAATTGGATTATACTTCAGTTATAACAAAATGGGGCATTTTTTAGAGAGAGGGTTATACAGTCCTAAAGTACTGGCAAAAATTGACCATGGAATTAATTTCCTACATCCTGCTTGCTAATATTTCTTTTATACTTGACACTTTATAAAAGTCTTAGGCTCCAAACTTCAAAGTTCTGATGCTTTCTTAGTTGCATCTGAAATAACACTAAGTACATATCCTCCTATATGATCTCCTACAGAAAAGATCTTTCACAATTATATAATTTCCTGAGGTGTCTCATCACCATTTGATCTCAGGGTGTTATCAGGCCACTTTTTTTTCCTTGTGAGAATTGTAGGAATTTATTGCTCCATTGAACTTTATAGTCAGATTTTATGACATACTTCCCTATACCTCAGAGGTCATCAAAGAAATAGATAATTAAATGAATTAGGCTTTTGGCTATTTCCATATTGATTTGTTGATTCATCATAGGAAAGTATTTTGTGAAATTGTTAGAAGTGATGAATCAGAGAGAATAAGTGCCAAAGTAAAGAAAGTGATTTTTAAAAGATAAGGATGATGGAAGAGAAAAGTGTTAAATGACAAGTGATTTGAAGTTCTGGTGTGATTTGGAGGGAGGTGTATTCATAATATATCAGGAAGAAACTTCATGCTTTGTCCCATTTCTTTAGTGGTGAAAATGTCTGAGTACAAAGAGACGAGGCCTGTGAAGGATAGAGTTTTATAGTGTTAAAGCTAAACAGCAGATGACACCACAGCTCCCTGATCTGCTAATCCATGGTTTTTATCTGTCATGTATAATAAGAAAGGAAAGCCAGTGAGTGAAGTTATGAGAGTGCATTTTCCTCTGATCACATTCCTTAGGGGCAGGAATGGTCAATTTTATTATCAAACAATGAAGGGGAGGATCTCAAGGAGGACCCAGGTGAAAAAAAAAATAGAGAACTTTTAGATGCAGATTTAAATACAAATATGTAAATATGATTACTTTTTCTAACTGCAAGTGATGAAGCTACAGGGCATTTTGTCTTTTTGTCTTAGGATCCAAATTATGGTATGGTCTAAAGAAAAGAAAACTTGTGCTTTTGACTGAGAGATCTGTCAACTTGTTTATTTGAATCGGTTTACCTTTGATACTACTATATACTTGAATCAATCTGAGTTTCATTGTTTTACTCACAAGATTGAAGAAACAATCTTGGCTCATTTTTTTTGGACTGAACATGTTCTATAAATAAATAAAAAGCAAGAGAAGACATTAAGCAAGGATATAAATGGTTCTGTTTCCTCAGGTTATTGATTATGTTTCTTAGCAGGATAAAACTAAAGACTATCCAGACACAGCAAGTACTGCCTCAACTTAAGTATGTTCATTTTTTTTCCAAATAATGCATATTTTTTATCATTTTCAACAATACATTTATACTCTGCTAGCTATTGAAGACATGAATCTTTAAAACTTGATGCAGTGTGGTATCCAGGTAGTGATTTAACACCTTATTTTATCCTTATCCTCTAGATTATCTAAATTTGTTGGAATGCCAAGGATGTGGTGGTTTCTTATTATTACTTTTTACTAAGGGTAGTGTATTACCCAAATCCCATATCCTTTCAGGATATGGTGGAGAAATTTATGCAAGGACAAGGTAAGAGCAACTAACTAGTTTTCTTAAGATTACTTTCAGCAAAAGACAAAACAAATGCTGTTCTGTATAAAGGAAAATAAATGAATTAATATAAACAGAGAAAATATAAATATGTAAAAAAGAACTATAATATGAATGAACATAGAGAATAATATATTAATAATGAATGTATAAATATGTACAACAGATTAATAAGGTAAACAGAAATAGAATGTATTATAAATAAAGTAGAATATAAACATAAGATGATGGATATATATATATATACAGGAATATAATATAAATTTATATATATATATATATATATATATATATGATGGGAGATGTTATTCTGTATGTGTATGTTTCTCATACTGGTTAATAAAGCCCTGTTGGCCAATAGAAAACTAGATAGGCGGGGCTAGGAGACAAGGAGGAAAGAGGAAGTAGGAGGGAAGAGTCAAGATGTAGACCAGGGAGGAAGGAAGACGCCAGCCGCGGCTCCCGGATAAGATGAGCCACGTGGAAATAATTAGATAAGTAGAAATGGGTTCATAATTAAGGCAGAGCTAGCCCATAAACAGTAATGGTAATTGGCCAAAAGGATTGTATCAAATACAGAGTCTCTGAGTGTTATTTGGGGCTGTTGCAGCTGTGGGCCCAGACTCTGGCGGCAAGCGGGATGGCGCCAGCGGGTAGGAACAACCTGCTGTAACATATATATATATACACACATACACACACACACACACACACACACACAGAGGCAGAATATATGTTTTCTACGGGATATAATATTACACAGATACTAAAAGAACTGATGCTTAGAGTGATATTACTTCTGCATATGAGGAGGAGGGAAAAATTAGGGACTCTAGGAATTTCATTTTAATGCTAATAAGTAAATGCATTGACCCAACTTTGAAAGTGGTAGGTAGTAGTTTCCTCTCTATAAGTTTGAGAGCTAGCATATGCTGTCTGTAACAGGTATTTTTGTATTTTCAAAATGTTTTAGAGCATCTTATTATAATATGATTACACAAAAAGTGGGTGAAGGCATAAAGGCATGGCTACTTCCTTTCCAAGTAAAATGCCAAGCCATTACATGAAGACTGAAGTGGGGATATACAAATATTATGAATTTCTGTAAAACTTTTTATTATTCTTTCAGGCATGTAGACTGAACATTTTCATTTTGATTTCCCAGAACCTTTAGCAGATATTATGGGAATTTTATCATTCCATTGAAGTTCTGACCAATGCACCAGAGTATTTGTGTTTTAAGATGAAGAGGCAAAGAAGGGTTTACAAAAAAAAAAAAAAAACAAACAAAAAAACAAAAACAAAAAACCCTATGCAAATTGTAAAAGATTAATTTTTAAAAATTGAAATAAAAATATTTTATATCCATATGAGATAATATTGCTCATTGGATCTATGTGGTTTGAGAAAAAGGTCTTCAAAAATACCATGAATAAAACATATACCTTGATTGTCAAAAATTCTCTAAGAAACAGACAAAAATAATTCATATGCTCTAAAATGGATGAATAAGACTGTTATTAACATCATTGTGGGTCTTCTTATAAGAAACTTTGATTATGGCATCAAAGCACAGACAAGCTCACAATGGGACAATGCCAAGTCTAGTGGTGGCTCATATATGTTTGTATCATTCTGTTAGCCTTGGATTTGAAAAGGCAGTTGTATGAGGGTAAGAGAAGCAAAAGGAAGTGACAGCATTTGCCATATCACATCATATCCAAAAATCTTCTAATTTTATGGAAGACAGGAATTGTCCCTATGAGAACACCTTTCACAATCTAAATTACCTTTGTTGCAATAATTACTACTTTCTCTCTTTCTCTCCTTTCTCTCTCTCTCTCTCTCTCTCTCTCTCTCTCTCTCTCTCTCTTTCTCTGTGTGTGTGTAACTTACATATATGTATATATATATATATATACACATATGTACATATACACACACACACACACAGAGAAAGAGAGAGAGAGGTACACATGCACAAGCATGCAGATACACATAAGTACACACACACCAGTTTAATACATGCTGTCATTGCTCTAAGTTCTGTTGATTTCAATATCATAACACATATCATGATGCTAAAACTAAAAAGCATGTTTCTGTACATGAAATTATTCAACAACTTTTGTATCATTACTGCACAAAACTCTTCTTAATAAGTGCAATCTATTAGCTCTTATTCCAAGATCATTTTGTCTTTAACAATTTGAATACTTCTATCAAACTTCAAAATGATGACATAATATCTTTGCCATTTGTTTCTTCTAATTTCAGTGTTGTATGGTTCCTGGTATGATCATGTAAAATCTTGGTGGGAAAAGAGAAATAATCCACATATATTATTTATGTTCTATGAAGACATGATAGAGGTAATGTAACACAAATAATAAAAACCCAGAGACAGATAATGGAGTTCAACCTGAATATCAGGATAACAAAGTGGCCAAGCCACTAGAGAGTTCTCACCTCCACCAAGCCTAAAACAGAAAGTGGGGGATCCTGTCTTCAGTGTTACTGTAGACTGCAATGCTCTCCACAAAACCCCTCAGACTGTTCCCTGAGACTGCACTGAGCTCCTGCCATGTATTCTTTCTAGTACTGGGATCAAAGGTGTGAGCTGTTTCTGTTATAGACTGATTCACTTTCATATAGCTCAGTATGGCCTCAAACTCATAGCATGTCTCTCAGCCTGTGCTGAGATTAAAGGTGTTGCCACCACTTCCAGTCCTCTATGGCTAACTAGTGGCTTAAGTGTGTGACTAACTAGTGGCTTAACTCTTACTTAGGTGTGTGGCTAACTAGTGGCTTAGGTGTGTAGCTAACTAGTGGCTTAGCTCTGCACTCTGATCTTCAGGCAAGCTTTATTTATTAGATTACAAACAAAATATCACTACTACAAGGTAAGAAATAGAAGTCACATGATCATAGTAGTTTTTAAGATGCTCTTAGCATTTGGAAAAACTCTGTATGCAATATTACCAGTAGAAACATAATAGCAAACTTGCAGGACTAAGGGAGGTAAATCATGATACTCTAGTTTGATTAAGTCAAACTTGAATCTAGTAAGTGAGCAAATACATTTTAAATCCAACTGTGAAAAAAAAATCTAAAGATAAAATTGGCAAACAAGAACCTTGAATTCATAAAGATGAGAAACTAATAACAACTCTCACACATGGATGGTCACCAAACGTGGTCTTTATTGGACACTCTAGTCTTAGAATTTATATCTCTTATATATGAAATTCATTGTGCATATACCATGCTTGAGATTATACTATGTAGGCATGTTTGCTTATACCTGTAGTTCCAGCACTTATGAATCTGAGACAAATAGTCAGGAATTCAAGCCATGTTTGAGCAGAATAGTTAGGCTTGTCTCAAAAAGAATAAAAAATTAATTAAATAAAAACTGGCCAAGGAGATATAGCAGTGGATAAAGTAATTGCTATGCAAGCTTGATAACTGGAGTTCAAATCTCTGGTACTTACATAAAAGCAGATCAGCATGGAAGGTTGTGCCTAATTCTAGTGCTATGGAAACAGAGAATACCAGAGTCAAACTCACAGGGTGAATCAGGTGGCTGTGGGTTGAGTGAGACACCCTGCCTTGGTGAAATGGAGTGGAGAGTAATAGAGGAAGTTACATAACTACAAATTTCTAGCTCTTACACACTCAGGTGCAAGCGCATGCATATTTAGCTGCATGAATGCTCACTCACATGCAAATTTACTTACATAAAACACAGACACAGAATCTACAAGAAAATAAACAGAAATGAAAAATTTAGGAAGAACTACAGTTAATATTTTACAAGTCATTTCATTTGGGTCCAACAATTTTTGAAGTGTCTCTTGCAACTATTTCTGGATGAGAAAAAAATTCTTTAGAATAGTTTGTTTTCTTTATTGTAAGTTTAATTCCAGTGTGTCCAGATACAAAATAATATTCTTTCATTTTTTTAGCTTAATACCTGTTCACCTATTTTGTTAACTTGATTTTCAAATCAGTTTGTTTCTCCATAGGATATCAGAAAAGAGGTGATAAAATTGATAGAGTTCCTGGGGGGAAAGCCCTCAAAGGAGCTCGTGGACAAAATCATTCAGCACACTTCATTCCAGGAGATGAAGAACAATCCATATGTCAATTTTACAACATTGCCAGATGACAGTATGAATCACGAAATATCGCCTTTCATTAGAAAGGGTGAGAAAGTCATGTGGTTTTCTGTTAAAGTGGCTAAGTTGCCATGACTCAGACAAAAATCTAGTCAAGGTTATTCACATTGCATAATCATCATGTGTTTTCTTTACAACTATTTTATCTTAAATATTTGTAAATTATGTGAAGGCATTAAACACTATTAATATATTCAAGACTACATTTATTAATAATGAATTTCTGTTACTTGTTTATTACATTTCAGAAGTATATTATATTGAGCATAATTACCGATATCAATGGTGATGTTTTCATATAGTGTACCAGCTGTCTTTAGCTAAGTCTCTGTATTTTGGTTATATGCCATATGCCTTATACATATTATCTCTATAGGTTATGTTTCTTACTAGGAAAATAAATTTACTATTTTCTTTCTTTTGAGATGAAAAACAAGTTCAGAATAGCCAGTCACATTTTTCTTGTACAAATAACAGAAAGCTTTGAAAACTAAATGATGAAGGTAGCAATTCAAACAAAATTCTATTTACCAATAGTATCAAAACACAATGAAATAAATTTTATTTACAGAGAAGATATAGTCAATTTGTATGCCTGAAATTAGGAATTTTTATATAGTATCCATGTAGCAATGTCCTGTAAGAAACTGCATACAAGGGCATAAGTCTGTATTTGAGAGATATATTAGCACAAAGATGATATTCAATAATTTGATAGTCGTTACACCATTGATCACATAATAGAAGGCTTACTATATGAGAGAGAGAAAATCAAATAAGCACATTTGAAGCAGTTCAGGGAAGAAAGAATAATAGGAATTTCAAAGAAAAAAATTCAAAACAATAAGACTAATTTATCTTTGTAAAATATAACAATGTCATACAGAAAATGGAATGTTAGGAGAAAATTTCACATTATTTATGGAAGGTACAGTTCACAAGATAGAGAAATCTCATGATTATGGGACAGAGAGTTGCCTGCCCTGATTTCCATCTGTTTAATTACAGGAATTGTAGGAGACTGGAAGAACCACTTCACTGTAGCACTGAGGGAGCGATTTGATAAACACTATGAAGAACAAATGAAGGGCTGCACCCTCAAGTTTAGAGAAGAGCTCTAAGACTCTTCTTCTTCTTGTATCTGAAACTGGAATTTTCTTCAAGTTATCATCCAGTTTCTGATGTTCTGCCTTTTGGTAGAAGTCTTTTGAATACTGATGATTTAATTTCTTTCTCTCTCTTTTTTTTAAACTTTCATATCAATTTAATTTCTGAATCTTTTCAGAGCAAAAAAAACCAGTGTTTTATACATATAACATAAGAACTGTCCTCTTACACATTTCAAAGATTTTTATAAAATTATTTGATGTCTCCATTTTTAAACATTCATTTTACTATATAAATATTTCCTTGGTGATACACAGATGAACAACTTTTTGGTCATTTATGAATTAGATCTTATCTTCAATTGATCTTATAATTCTTGGAATTGTTTTAATTTCTTCATATAATTTTGTATGTATTTGGCTTCCAAACACAGAAGTTTACCTTCTTGTCAATCTCAAAGCACCAAGAATTATAAGATCAATTGAAGATAAGATCTAATTCATAAATGACCAAAAAATTAGTTAAACTGAAATAAATGTCTTTTTTATGTTTTGAGCCTTAAATCCATCTCTTTATAAAGTGAATTCTGTTGCTTTTGGAATATTTGTTGCTAATCTCTCCCCAAAATTACTACAAGCTCTTTTTTTATATACCAATCCCAATTCTTTTCCTCCCATCATCCACCCCTGCCCCACCATTTTCCAATCTCACCCCCCATCAACTCCTCAGATAGGTGAGGCCTACTATGGGTGATCATCAAAGTCTATTACATCATTTGGGGGAAAACAATCCTCCAAACCCCCTTATCTACACTGAAAGAGTAACCCTGCAGAGAGAATGGGCTCCAGAAAGTTAGTTCATACACTAGGGATAAATACTGGTCCACTGCCAGTGACCCCATAGACTGCCCAATTCCCCCCAACTGACACCCATGTTCAGGGTGCCTGGTTCAGTCTTATACTGTTTCCCAGCTTTTAGCTGGGGTCCATGAGCTCCCACTTGCTCAGATCAGTTTGTTCTGTGATTTTCTCAGCATGGTCTTGATTCATTTGCTCATCACTCCTCCCTGTATACAACTGGAATCCGGGAGTTTGGCTCAGTGTTTAGTTGCAAATCTCTGTTTCTGCTTCCATCAGGTACAAGATGAAGGCTCTATGATTGCATTTAAGGTAGTCATCAATCTCATTATAAGGGAAGGGTATTTAAGGTATCCTTTCTACTATTGCTTAGTTGGGTTCATCCTTGCAGATTACTGGTAATTTCCCTAGTGCCAGGTTTCTTGTTAAGCCAATAACAGCTCCATCTATTAGGTATCTTTCCTTGCTCTCCTTCTGTATCCTTCCCCTAACTCAGCCTTCTTGCTCCCTCATGTTCTCCTCCCTTCTCCCCTTCTCCCCCATGCTTCCAACTTACTCAGAAGATCTTGTTGGTTTCCCCTACTTGGGGGGGCATGTATGCCTCCCTTAGGGTCCTCCTTTTTTCCTAGCATCTCGGGAGTAGGTTGGTAAGTCTTTGCTCTATGTCTAATAACTACTTATGAGTGAGTACATACCATGCTTGTCTTTTGTGTCTTGGTTACCTCACTCAGGATGGTTTCTTCTAGTTCCATCCATTTCAAAATGTCATTTTTAAAATCACTTAGTGGTACTCCCTTGTATAAATGTACCACATATTCTTCATCCATTCTTCAGTTGAGGGCCATATAGGTTGCTTCCAGGTTCTGGCTATTACAAATAACCCTGCTATGAACATTTGAACAGATATCCTTGTGATATGGATATGCATCCTTTGAGCATATGCCTAAGAGTAGAATTGCTGGTTCTTGAGATAGATTGATTTCCATTTTCCTGAGAAACCACCTTACTGATTTTCAAAATGTCTGGAGGAGTGTTCCTTTCTCCCCATCCTCACCAGCATAAACTGCCATTTGTGTTTTTTATTTTAGTCATTTTGACAGGTGTAAGATGGTGTCTCAAATTTATTTTGATTTGCATTTCCCTGATGACTAAGGATGTTGAGCAATTCTTTAAGTACCTTGCAACCTTGCAACCATTTGATACTCCTCTGTTGAGAATTCTCTATTTACATCTATACTACATTTTTAATTGGATAATAGGGTGTTTTGATGACTAGCTTCTTGAGATTTTTGTATATTTTGGAGATCAGCTCTCTGTCAGATGTAGCTTTGGTGAAGATCTTTTCCCATTCTGTAGGCTTCTGTTTTGTCTTATTGACTGTATCCTTTGCCTTACAAAGCTTTTGATTTTCAGGAGGTCCAATTTATTAATTGCCAATCTCAGTGTCTGTGCTACTGGTGTTATGTTCAGGAAGCACTCTCCTATACCAAGTTGTTCAAAAGCAGCTCCCACTTTCTCTTCTAAGAAGTTCAGTGTAGCTGGACTTATATTGAGGTTTTTGATCCATTTGTACTTAAGTTTTGTGCATGGCAATTTATATAGATCTACTGCAATCTTCTACAATTATATTCTTCTCTCCACCCAGCCATATCACTTTCTTTTCCACCTACTTAGTGCTGGGATTAAAGGTGAGAGCTCTGTCTCTCTTTTACACTGGTTAAATCTCATGTATCCCAGTGTGGCCTTGAACTCCTGATCTTCCTGCTTCTACCTCCCAAGTGATAGGTTCAAAGGTGTGCCTGGCCTCTATGGTTAGCTAGTGGCTAGTTCCTACTTCTGATCTTCAGGCAAGCTTTATTTGTTGGAGCACAAACAAAATACCACCACACCTCTCCCAAGTTGCTTTTAGTCCTGGTGCTTTATCACAGCAACAGCAACTTTAACTAAGAAATTCACTGAGACCCTTAGATTAGTGTCACATGAGTGAAAATATCTGTCAGCATGTTATAAGCCAGGAGCAAAGGCTACAGACATCCACATGTGGAACTGTCTCAAATGATATCATTTGACAGACAAATAGTAAATGGAGATGAGGTATATTCAAACAATAAACTATGTCATTTAATTGAAAAATATAATACTCACTTTACATCTAGCTCTCACCTTTATATATATACATATAAAATTTGATAACACTTCAATTATTGTGTTATTATTAATGAAATGTGTATTAATTATTCATAGAAATAAAATGAAGTGTGCTATTTTGATATTGCATGATTTATGCCCTCATCCAACTATGGAGATAGCATTTACTCATTCCTTATTATTCTATGGGATTTTTAGATCTTTGTGAAATATGCCATAAAATATTGTGGTCCATTGGGATATACAACACATGGATTTAATTCTCTCTGTGTTTTAATATTCTATCAAGCATGTCAAGGCAGGTAGTTCTTCAACATCCTTCTCTCTCTCTCTCTCTCTCTCTCTCTCTCTCACACACACACACACACACACACACACACACACACACACACACACACAGCTCAGGATAATACTGTAGATTTGTGGAGGAACCAGACACACCTCCTCAAATCTCAAATCTCACATCATTCTCAAGGAGACTTAGACATACTATCTCTATCATATTTTTAGTTTTACACTGTATGGAGACAGTGGACTTCATAGCTATCAAAATATCACTTTTCAGGAGAATAATGTATTGATTGTCACAAATTTGATATTCACTTAAATGTCTAAGGTACAAAATGTCTTCAGCTTTCCTACTGCTTATTTATCTCACCAGTAAGTTGGGAAACTCACAGTCCAAGTTTAACCATTGACTAGTAGAACTGTTACCAATGTGCAAAACATTGAGATGTTTCTAAAGTCTCATAATTACCCCCCTGGGGAAATTAGATTCAAGGAACATTTTTTGTGAAGGTAAACAGAGAAGTAGCGTTAGGGAAACCAACATCTTTCAACATTTCCTGAGCTTACAGCAGCTTACTTTCTTTCTCATATGTACTATCCAGGGGAATCATCCTTTTAACAATTTGGCTCTGACTCTTCATCTAAGCCAATTCATTTAAAGCTTTCAGGATTTAAAGGTAAGCCAAATTTGACTGTATTTCTTCCTAGACTGTGTTGGCTGTGGGTTTTTAAGGGAAGATACTGTAAATATGGAATCTTGAATTCATACCTAAAATTTTGAGATCCAAGAATTATAAAGCATACTTTTGGGATCTGAGCATCTTGTTCTTTGATCTGTGATTGTCAGATACTGACAAAAGCACACATATTCTACAAGATCCAAAGAACAGTGTCTACACCAATTACAGTATTTCAGTACTCACTCAGTAATTACTTCAGGTGGAATCTTACTTTTACATAATTAGGTGAAATATATAGATACTCAAAGAATACAAATATTTAAACTCATAAGTAGGCATGTATTTTATTAATTATTCCCTATGCTCTTTACTATGTTGTATTTAATACTTATATATGTGTGAAGCTCATTATTATGGAACAGGAGGAGTAAAAACAATAATGCTAATCTTTTTGAGCTAGCACATTCTTCCCTGGATCCTTAATGGAAATTCATGCCACTTCTCCTTTATTATTACTTGCCAGGGCCTTGCCATAACTAGGTGTTTCTCTTATTGTATATTGTATTGTTATTTGTTGTTTCAAGTCTTATAAATACAATTTTAAAATAGTTAACACTACAGGACCAATTAAACTATCTTGATCCAAACCAAATTCTGCCATTTGCTCAAAGAAAATTCTGGAGTAGAATTAAGTTTCTCATTGTTATTTTCCTCCTTAGTTAAAAGGATACAGTTATACTTGACACATAAGATTATTGTGGGAATCAAAGAATACATAATATGCCCTTTACAAAGTTCTGATTGTGCATTATTTCATATGATCATTAAGAATATAAAATCCTTTATGAAAGGGACTGACCACACTCTACCTGGTATTTGGTTGATAATAGTGTTGTAAGTTTGTGTTTTTGTTGTTGTTGTTGTTGTTATTGAGAATTTCACAAATGTAAATGGTAAAATAAGAATATATCTCCCATTTTCCACTTACAGTTACTCCTCTGCTCCCAAAACAAATCCTTCTCACAATCTCATATCTTTTCTCTTTATTTACTTTTTTTTTATAAACCTCTAAGTCTGTTAGTGCTGCTCACAAAGACCAGGCTGGTGAGAAAACTGCTCATAACAAAATTGCACCCAATGTCAGGGTCCAAGAACTTTCATTAAAACTTGACAAAAGCTTAAAAAGGGAATTTAGAAACAGAAGAACAGGGACAAGAAAGCCTTTTTCTCGGTTGGACTCAGTTTTGCTAAAGACAAGCAGAGATTTACACAGCTCCTTTAAGGGAGGCTTCCTGACTCAACATAAGTGGCAAAAAATAGAATGGCTTTTAAGAAGCCCTGCTAACAACTGAGTGGTGTGTACAAGAGCTGACAATGTAGTGACCACATCTCCAAGCCAGCAACAAGCTGCTGGGTGGCAGTGAAACCAAAGCAGTGAGCACAGCTCTCAGTGCTGGTAGTAAATGTACCATGCCCATCTTGATTAAACTTTGGCTAAAACAGCCATGGCTTTCATTTTAGCAATGTTGTTTAACAGATAAAAGACTCGTAGCAAAAAAAAAAAAAAAAAAAAAAAAAGATTTATAGTAAAGACAGATTCAGATAAAGAAAAACCTTTAAAGGTTTACAGTGTATTTTAAGATATACTTAGGCTTGGAGAGAAAAAAAAGATAAAGTGGTAAAAAGAAATAAAATTAAAGTAGCTGGGTTTGGTTGCACACAGCTTTTTAATTCCAGCATTCGGGAGGCAGAGGCAAGCAGATCTCTGTGATTTCAAAGTAAACCAGGCATACAAAGTTAATTCCAGGACAGACAAAAGTTACATAGAAAAACCTTGTCTCAAATAAAAGATATATATATATATGTATATATATCTTTTTCATTGATATATATATCAATGAAAAAGCCACATAAAGACGAAAAGCACACAGAGTGTCTGGATACTGTATGCTAATGTATGCTATTTTGTTGTTAAATTGCTCAATTGCTAAGGAAAAACAACAATTACTACAATACACTTGATTATCAATGCTGCTAAATTTTTAACTTCAAAATTTAAGCCTAAGGACAGGTTACTGGGGGAAATTTTTCTATTTTTGTTTCCACAAAAAGTAAAAAGCTGTAGATTCCTTCCAGACTAACATGATTTGATCAAACAAGACCCCCTAAAACAGTGTCCCAGGTGATCCAACATTAAAAACAGCTGGGACAAGGCAGCCTTGTAGACCACTACAGTCAGTATTTCTACATCTTCTTAGGATCCCCATGACAGCACTCCCTACCAGCAGAAAGCAGTTTGGAAAGAACGATGCCCAAATTCCCAATATTGTTTATAAATGTTTGTTTTCATTTATATGTGGTTGGTTATAAATGGTTAATGACCACAACCAATCTCTTTTTAAATGTAAAAAGGGAATTATGCTATAGAAATAAATACATTGTTTTCAAATGTATTTTCATTTATTGATACAATTTAAGGTCAATTTTGTGATATGTCATTTCTCCTCTTGTTTAGGTATTGTGATTATATAAAATTTAAAAATCATCATTTAAAAATGTGATGTATAATTAAGTATAGATTACAGATAGTTACCTATGATAGTCAAAGCTTATAGTTAGGTTGGTTAGGTTTTCTAGATATATAAAGATGTATTCAATTGGATAGGTATTCTTCAAACCTGAAAGAGACCTACAGAATATGACTTTTAAAATGGTTTAGGGTTTTTCTTAACAGTGAGGCACAACTACTCCTGTCAACACCACCTGTGTCAAAAAGGAAGATGGACATCAAAGAAACTCATTATGGAGTTTACTTCCAATATGACAAGACTAGCCACTTGGGCAAGATTCTGCTGTTGTCCAGACTGTTTGACTCTATGCTGTATAAACTGGGTGTGTAGGACCCATAGAAAAAAAGTGACTGTTAAACAAGATGGAGAGTAATACAGGGTTCCCACCTCATGGAAGAGTCAGACATTCTGAAGAACACAGAGAAAAGTGACTGACAAACTGCCAACACAGGTGGACAGTTTAAAGTTTCTTACTTTGTTGAGGATACTGACAGACACATTATGGCATAAAGGCTAAAGATAAAACATTACAAAAAAAACTTTGGGTGATTGACCAGGTAGCAAGAGTTTCTGTCTCTTCTAGAGTTCACATATTACCCTTCTGTGGTCTTTGATAGAGTTGAAGACATATAGTTATAATTTCCCTTAAGATTAAAGATACATTACATATAGGACTTTAGACACACAAAGTAAGATAGATAATAAAATATTTTCTTTAAATGTTGCTAAATGATAATGGACTAAATATTGTTAACTGTGGTTCTCATTTGATAACTATTTTGTTATATATTTTTATATGTTAAGGTTAAAACCCCTTCTTTTTTATTTACTCAGAAAAGAGGAGATGGTGGGAGATGTCATTCTGTAAATATGTTTCTCTTATTGGTTAATTACTAAAGCACTGTTGGCAAATAGGAAGGCAAGATAGGCTGGACTAGGAGACAAGGATGATTCTGGGAGATGTAGTAGTGAGATTTAAGATGTATAGAGTTGAGAGAAGAAGTCCAGACCCTCTCTCTGGTAAGATAAGACCATGTGGAAACACTTAGATTGATATAAATGGGTTAATATTTAAGAGAGAGCTAGCCAATAGCTCTCTTTTCTCCCCCAAAAGCCTTTTTAGAGCCTTCTAGCCTCATGAAGACTAACTAATAAGGAGTAACTTTTCTCATTCATGTGGTACTGATTCCTGGCATCAGCACAGCCCTTGGTGGCAACAGGAGACACAAACATCAGCTCAGACCCTGGCTGCTACTGGGATATAGTAACATTTTAAAATTGATTGATGCTACCCTTGTTTAAAATCTAGTCTCTCTCAATGGATAAGAAGCTGGATATCTTCAGGAGGGAGTTAGTAGATGTTCACGGTATCCCTCTTTTCTGGAGCATTGCTGAGCAGTGGTTCCAAGTGGAGTCATTTGAGGCCCGACCTGATGACCTTTTGATCTCCACCTATCCCAAATCTGGTAAGAACTTTTATTTGTCCTAGACAGTTAGATAATGATCCATACTCAGGAACGAGCTTACCTGCAGACACTTGTCTAAACTAACTGAATTTTTATAACATGTTGAAGGAGTATTGTGGCTAGCTGGGGCAGTATTGTCTGAGATTGGATCAGTTCATGAGCATTTCTAAAATGCCAGCACATAAGCTATGAATTTAATTGAACACACAATCAGTCAAACATCCTACCTGTTAAATACTCTAATATTTCTTTCTTCTATATTATATAAACAAACTAGAATTTAAGATATTCTAATCTACCAAAATCACACAAATCTCACATGATTCCAATGGTCTTGGGAAGTGAACAAATACACCATAAGACATTGTAGGTATGCAAAACACAGTGATTTGGTCTTTTGTTCTCTTTACATTACTTTATTTTAATTAAATCTCCAAGTTGGAAGACAGAATACTGAGTTTAACTCTGACACTGCTGTACATATAAATCATTTCTAGTATCTGCAAATAATCCAAAAGTACAGACATTCGTTTTTAATTCATTAAAATGTTGTATACATAGATTAACCAAAGAATATATTCAGATATTCAGTTACTACTACAGTAACAACTAAGAAGGTATTCCTATTTTCCTGAGGAACTCCCATACTGATCTTCAAAATGGCTGTACACGTTTGCACCCCCACGTCCTTTCCAGCATCAGCTATCATTGGTGTTTCTAATTTTAGCCATTCTGACAAAAGTAAGATAGTATCTCAGACTTGTTTTGATTTGCATTTCCCTGATAGCTAAGATGTTGAGCACTTTCTTAAGTGTCTTTCAATCATTTTGGATTCCTCTATTAAGAATTCTCTATTTAGTTCTGTGTCCTACTTTTAAATAGGGTTATTTGGTGTTTTGGTGACTATTTTCATGAGTTCTTTATATATTTTGGAGATCAGCCCTCTGTCAGTGGGTTTGGCAAAGATCTTTTCCCAGTCTGTTGGCTGCCATTTCATCTTGTCGACTGTGTGCTTTGCCTTACAGAAGCTTCTCAGTTTGAGGAAGTTCCATTCATTAATTGTCAACCTCAGTGTCTATGCTACTGGTGTTATATTTTCCTGGAATCCAGCTGCAGAGAGGGAGGAGTGATATGAAAAGGGGTCAAGACCAGGCTTCAGAAACCCACAGATACAGTTGACCTGAACAAGTTGGAACTCATGGACCCCCCCTCCCAGACTAATAGCTGGGAAACCAGTATTGGACTGATTCAGATTCCCTGAACATGGGTCTCAATTAGTATGTCTCTGACAATGGAACCGGGATGTACAAAATGACTTTGGGAGCACATTCCCCATGGAGGAATACTCCCTTAGCCTAAAGACAGGAGGGAGGACCTAGACCCTACTCCAAATGACTTAACAGATTTTCATGATCCCTCCTAGAAGGCATCACACTCCCTGTAGAGTGGGGGAGGGATGGGATGGAAGGGGGTTTTGGGGGGAATGAGAGGCAGGGAGGGAAAGGGAACTGGAATATATATATATATATGTACATATATATACATATATATATATATGTATATATATGTACATATATATATATCTCACTCGCCTGATAATCAAAGGATATAGGCAATTGAATAGGCCATATTTTCACTTGATTTGGTACATTTTCAAAGGACTGGTAAAAGACTATTATCGTAATTGTCACAGTGAATCACTGTACCAAGCTCAAATGGGTCCTACTGTTGCATATAGTATCCAGATTGTTAAAAGCAAATGTTCTCTGTATTCTCTTTTTCACACCTCCACTGTATGTTGATCATCTTTATCTAATTTTTTTTCAATTCTAAGCTATAATAGTTGTTTTTCATATTGATAGGAAATATATGAACTGATCATTTAATCAAAGTTGACTATTTCCTCTCCCCATCCCACTCAGGATCTAACACAAATGTATTTCAGAATTTTACCTTAAGTCAAACCATTTTAAACAGAGAGCATTGAGGAGGGGAAGGGAGTGTGCTATCTTTAATTGTGCACTCTCTCTCCCACACCTTTGCTTTAACTACTTTATAAGGCTTTAAAGTTGGATTTTATGCAATAAATATGCCCACATTCCCAACAGATGAACTTATTTCTTGCCAGATATATTGGTGCATGCCATTGGTCCCAACATTCTGGGGGCAGTGGCAGATTGATCTCTGAGTGTGAGGCCAGTCTCGTCTGCAGAACAAATTTCAGGAAAGCAAGGGCTACACTGGCTATACTATGTCTTGAAAAACTAGAAGAAAATCCAGACAAACACTAAAAGGAAGCTTTTCTTGAGAAGGAGTAGGAGGAAGAATGGAAGTGGAAATAAAAACCACATTTTGTTTGCTCCTTTATTTCAGATATTACAAAATACCTTTTTCTCTCTTGACTTTCTCATGTTATTTTCAACAGAAACATTTAATTTCTCCCATTTTTCCATTAGGGACAACCTGGATCAGTGAAATTTTGGATTTGATCTATAACAATGGGGATGCAGAGAAGTGTAAACGGGATGCAATCTACAAACGAGTGCCTTTTATGGAGCTTATAATTCCTGGATTGTCAAATGGTATTTGCCATGATTATTTCTTTCCATTACAGGAATAAATCCACCTGTGTTCTTTGTATATATGAAGGAGTCAAGAATAGCAATAACTATGAAGTCACTATCTCAAAGAGTTAGAATTTTACTCAGCCCCATTTACTCAAAAAATAATACCTACATATGGGAGATCTTGATCTAGCTTAAATCTCTTAATATATGGAAGTTTTTATCATTTAGCTAGTGTGTCGTATTATATAAAGGAAATTCAATATTTCATTGAACAAAATTATATGTGACTAGTTAGTTTATATATGATAGTCATATAATATAAAAGAATGGTATATATTATATAGAAACTCAAATACATATATGGGAATACATTACTTTGTGTTATTTTAAATCTTAAAAATCAGAAAGGAATATTATGACATGACTTTGAAATATTTTCATATTTTAAGTAAGAAAAAAGAATGAAGAGAAAATTTAGACACTATTTCACAACAGTCTTTCTGCTCCATTAGGATGATAGAAATAAGGAACTGTTTGTATAGACAAATGTGAAGAAGACATTATGCTATTGTACTTACACAGAGTAAAATAGGCCAGTTAGCTATGACTTTTATAGTTTGTATTCTTTGACATTTTAGGAACATAGGAATCTGTTGAGCAATATAGTCAACAAAACAGGAAAAAAAATGATAAAAAGAAAAACAACCGTACTGAGCCATTAATGGTTAGAAAGTCTTAGGGATAGATTGCAAATAAGCCATGTGACTCCACACTTATAATGCAGTTTGTGAATGTGTGTGATTACAGGTGTTGAACTGTTGAAAAACATGCAGTCTCCTCGACTGGTAAAAACTCATCTACCTGTTCAACTTCTTCCTTCCTCATTTTGGAAAAATGACTGCAAGGTAACAAGTGAAAAAATAAACCCTCTGTTTGTTCATATTATTTTTCATTTTAAAAAATTTTTAAGACAAGGAACAAAGGTTTCGAAATTTATTTTTCTAAGATTATTCATGATTTGATTTTTAAACATTTATTATAAGGTTTATTATTAGAACTTCATACTTACTTGAATACTGTAATTTACATTATTTTACCCTAACCTCTTTCCACTACAAATACTCATTTGCTCCCTAACTTCCTCTCAAATTCATGACCTGTTCTTATTTTTTTTCCTGAGAATAGAATGTAATTACATCATTTTCACCTTCCATTTACTTCCTCTAACTCTAACAGCATACTTCTCCCTTTTGCTGTCATTCAAATTCATGGATTTTTCCTTTTGTTGTTGACATATATGTGTGTATACATGAATATACATTAATATGTATATATTCTGCAACATATACAACCTGCTCAGTAATGTTAGTGATATGTATGCATGTATTTAACTATGATGTAAGATATTTTGAATGTTGGATGAGTCATTTCAAAACAATGAAATGGCAGTTATAGTCAAGGGTTCACATGACAATACTAGACACAAATTATGAAGGAAGGGATTGACACTATGTCTGAATCACTGTCAGATTTTCTCTAATTCTTAATCATTTTGCCTGTCATTTAACTACATTTAAGTTATTTGTATTCAAATAATCTGGAACAGATTCATTGAAACATATGCATTAATATTTACATGCAATTCTGTAAATCAATCAATATATATAAACAGATATTATTTGCAGATAAGTGTAGAAGCAATCCAATATAATGTATAAATACTATTTTACTAATTATAAATGGTACATTATTAAATTGATAAATATATTTTATGATATATTTGCAAATATGATAGATATATTGTAATAATTTTTTCTTTTTTTTTTTTTGTTGCTTTTGTTTGTTTGTTTTCTGAGACAGAGTTTCTCTGTATTGCTTTGGAACTGTCCTGAAACCAGCTCTGTAGACCAGGCCAGACTTGAACTCACAGAGATCCACCTGCCTCTGCCTCCCAAGTGCTAGGATTAAAGGTGTGTGCTACCAATGCCCAGCCCTAATAAATTTTCTCAAGCATATCATATGGATAGAAAAGTACAAGGGCACTAAGTAAATAGCATCATGATCATCTAGGAAATGAGCATATATATAATACCCGGTCAAAGTATTACATCACCCCAAAAATTGAGTTCCAACTTTTGTGTTTTCACCATAAGTAATTGTTGCAGACTTCTCAGTGGGTAACGGGTCTTCGTGGACACCAAGACTCGGATGACCAGGTCAGGAGTGGCTTCGGCATGACAGACAGACACAAACACACTTGAGGAGGTTTACGAACTGCTGTAATTTTTACTTCAGAGTACCGGGTTTTTATGCAGAAAGTTTAAGGAACAGATCTTTGGCCACAGTTTAAAGATATACAGACATTCTATAAAGATCTCAGCAATTTCCTTTGAAGTATGAGATCGTAAATACTTCTAAGCAAGTGCATAGCTGGAAGCCTCTGTTTATTTTGGCATGTTTGTGGTCGGAGTATCAGAGATTTGATTTACAGAGGTTAGAGAAGAATCATTGTCTTTGATCAGTAAACTTTTAATAGCATTGATTTAAGGGCCCTAAGATCCCAAGTTAGAGTTTTGTAGTAACTTCCACAGTAGCTTTGCTGTGGGTAGGCTGATTACACGCAAGGTCACCTTGTGGGCTGATTCCTACAGCTTAAACACTAATTGTTTATCAGGCCTTAGGTTGACATCTGGAGTCACACCTGGCACCATGGGTTTTATAATTGGGGGCACAGAGGTTAACATCCATCTGCTGAATGCTAGTCTGTATCTTTCAGTTCCTGAAACTATGTCTAAATGTTCTCTAGGCTTCTTTGAACTAACAGTGGATCCAAAACACCCACGATCAGATCAAAAGCATTATTGTTAACAGAGCACAAAATACATCTAACACCCATTCCAAACAGCCAGCCAAGCAAGCACCACATTTCCCCAGGAGGTGTTACCACATGTGCAAACCTCTGGACAGGTAGCCATTGAGATTTCTCTCAGCCATTGCAACACTGTCTCCACTGGGGCTGAAGTGGCAAATAATTTTGCCTGTTTTCCCTGTAATTATAAACTATGTATAATGTATATTTTGTCATCATTTGTCTCAAGACACATGTGAAAGCTTTTCCTTTTGTATAAGTTGATGTGTTCTTTCTGTGTTACTGAAAGCATCCAACCAGCTCACTATAGATGCAATTTTCATGTTCTATTCAGGTATTTTGGCATCACAAATTGTGTGAAAGACGATTAAAGGTCAAACTTTTAACAAGAGCACATTTAAATTTTATTCAGGTTAAAGTCTGAAGACTAATAACATACAGCACCATAAACATGTGACCACTTCACAGCTTACTTGTGAATAGTACTACTGATAGATGGTTGAGTTGCAGCAATACAAGCAGTGTTGCTGTGCATATTTTCTGTCTTTTTATGTGTGTATGCACATTTTTCCTTGGCTGCATATCTAGGTATAGAATTATTGAAACCTAACATGCTCACTCATTTTTTTTTAATAGATAACTTTAAAATAGTGTTTGAAGTGTTGATGAGCAGTGTTAACTAAGTTGCTCTATGTCTTTATTAACATGAAATATAGACAATCCATCTCATTCATATCAGGTGTTTATTTTTTGCTTTCTTATTGATTAATTATGTTAGGACTCTTGTTATGGTTTACTGAATACTTGAATATTTTCACTGAATTATTTCTTCTTTTGCCTCATTTCACATAATGGATTTCTTCTTCTCAATACATACATACAAAAAGAAAGAGAAAGAGAGACAGAGTGAGAGAGACAGAGAGGAACAGAGACAGAGAAACAGACATTTCAGTAGTGAAAATTAATAAAATCCCAAGGAGGTATGGTTTGCTTTTAAGAGTTTGTGGAGATATCCTCAAATCATCCTCTCTATACTAAAGTAAGTAAAATACATTTGCCAAAAGGCTAAAGTTGTTATTGTTAGATGCTTTGGTTTAATTGCCGTAGTTGACTGATATTGAAAAAAGAAATAACTTGTACTGTTGATGGGGTTTAATGTTTTCCCCAGTAAGTTAACAAGCAAACTATACTACATCTCTCAGAAAACCTCTTTCAGTCCACTCCCTACCCTCATCCATTTCCTAGCTTATCAAGCCCACTGTCTTTAACTTGGCAATATGTAAGTTCCTATTTTGTTCATTATTTGGGTGAGAAATAAAATCTAACAATAGCTTAATGAAGGTCTCTTCCAGCACTCATCCATGTATGGCTAAGCTTTAAGCATGTTAAATTTTGCTTTGTAGGAAGGGGAGGCCCAATGTATGGCAGTAGATGTCTCCACAAAACAAATTCCCCAGGGCTCATGTCAGATCTCTCATATTTTCTCTTTCATTCTCTCTCTCTCTCTCTCTCTCTCTCTCTCTCTCTCTCTCTCTCTCTCTCTCTCTCTCTCTCTCTCAACTGTGGGACTCAATTAGCTCTGTCATCATGTGGATTCTAGTGATAAAAATGAAATCATCAATTTACCCTTTGAGCTATCTTGTTCTCTATAGTAAATGTCATTGAACAATAACTCTTCATTCATGCAGACCTTAAAATTTGATACATAAAAAAATCTTACATATATTGTTATATATCTTTGGTTTGGGGTATAAGGAGTTTAATCTTTTATAGTTCTAACTTTCCCTAGTAATGTTTATTCTTCAATGAAAAGTTAGAAATTTTTCAGCTTAAAATGTTTTATTTCATTTTATTAATTTTGGTATTTGACAATTCTGTACTTGTATATATGCATCCTGAACACTGCCATTCCTACCCTCTCTTGTCTGTTTCCTATCCTTTTGTATACATTTAATTTATTTTAATTATCAGTTTAAATACATATAAATGATCTAAATTTAATAATGTATAAGGTACTTGCTTAATTTAATATTTAATGTACTTCTTTTTTTCCAAACTTTTTAAAAATTTAAAGTAGATTCTTCTCTCAAAGAATACATCTCCACCAGAGATTCCTCTCTCTCCATTCCTCCTATGACTCCTTCACCTCTCCTTTCCCCTAGATCCACTCCCTCTCAGTTCATCCCCAGAAAATAGGAGGCCTCTAAGGGACAATAGCCAAAACAGGAAAAAAAGAGACAATAGACAAGGCAAAAGTCATGATACTGTGTCTGATCAAAGAAACCTAATTGGAGGAAAGGAGTCCCAAGAACAGGCAAAAGAGTCAGAGGCTCACTGGCCCCCACAATTAGAGTCTCACAAAGTACCAAGCTAACAGTCAGCATATATGCAGAGAACATGATGTAGATCCATATAGGTCCTGTGCTTGCCACCTCAGTCTCTGTGAGCCCATTGGAGCCCTGTTTAGTTGATTTAGCGGGTCATGTTCTCCTAGTGTCTTCCATCCCATCTGACTCTTACAACCAATCTTTCCTTCTGCTCTTCCATGGGATCCTGCTCCCTAAGGATAATCTCTAAGAATAGGGACCCAATGAACACCTCCAGCTTAGGTTCTCTCTGTATAAGGTATGGCTGTGGTTCTGTGCACATGCTCCCATCTGATACTGGGAGAAACCTTCCTGATGACAACTGGACAAGGGACCAATCTATGAGTATTATTAGGAATCATTTCATTTCACTTATTTTATTTATAATTTTGTCAGTCATATTGGGCTCTACCCTAGGTCTCTGGTCTATCTAGTCTTAGGTTCCTGACCATCTAGGCAGTGTAGGGCATGGGCTCCCTCTCACTACATGGGCCTCAGGTTAAACCAAACATTAGTGGGTATGAGCTCTGTGTCACCATTGCTCCAGTACATCCTGCAGGCAATACAGATTGTAGGTAAAAGGTCTTGTGACTGGGTTGGTGTCCAGGTGTCTCTTTCAATGAGACTAGAATATAGTGGTAGTGATGAAAGCTCTAGTTCTTACTGTAATTGTTATTCATGTTTCAAGAGGTAATATTTTAAGGTTAAAGAGGATGCAGATATGTCAGAAATGGGAGGTAAGCATTTGAGTATTAAAATAATATATGGTTGTGAATGTATTATGTGGGGTTTAATTGCAAAAATGTCATTGTTGGGAACTGTAAAGGATAAATAAACAATCTGGATAATATAAACAAATAAACAAAAGGATAAAATAAACAAAAGGATAATGTAAACAATAGTTAAAAACTAATAAATTACAAAATAAACTGCAACCTTCCACTTGCCTCTACAGATGGTTTATATGGCACGGAATGCCAAAGATGTGGCTGTTTCTTACTATTACTTCTACCAAATGGCAAAAATGCACCCAGAGCCTGGTACTTGGGAGGAATTCCTTGATAAATTCATGGCTGGGCAAGGTAAGTCCAACTGTTCCTTTAATTACAATTTCAAAACTAATATGTTTTTTTTCAAGGCAACATGAAGTTTAAAATCTAAATCTTGGGTTTATTATAAAATTGATACTTACAAAGCCATCTACTAATATATTAGGGAAATTAAAAAGAAAGAATACAAGGCCCTTTCCTCTTTGGAGGAACTTTTGTTGTTGTGGGTTTCAACATTTCATTATTGATGAATAACTTCTGATAATTTATTTTATTGTTTCCAAATCTCAATGTCTATGCTGGGTTATTTTAATTGTGTGTCCATTCTTTGGAGTCTTTTTTTTATTATTCAAAACTCCTAAGTAATTGCCCCTTTAGAGTCTGTTATTTTACAAACATACTCTCTTTTTCACACATGATAGGAAAATTTCTCAATGAACATGCTCCCACATAAATACCCTCTTAGAAGCAGATGTGTGTAGGTAATATCTAGCATAGACTTAACACCTCTCATTGTTTTAACTGTTGTTTTCTTGTAGTGTCAATGTAATTGTCTCTACCAAAGCCCAAAGGAGTCTCAGAACAAAATAAACTCTACTCTTCTCTAGGGCTTTTGTGACTCCCTCTCATGTAATTTTATTTATTCACTATTCCCTGTCCTGTCAACTTCCACATTATTTACTCCTTGAAACACTTAGACTCTGCAACCTTATTTTTGTGATCTTTGTTATTTTTATCAAATGATATGTTAGTTTACAAAAGGTACTCAATATAAAATATTATATTGAGTGGCTTAGGTGACAGAAATGTACTTTTTAAAAATATCTTTTTGGGGGAATGGGATGGGAGGGGGTTCAGGGGGCATGGGAGGGAGGAAGGGAGGGGGAGAGGAAACTGGGGTCGATATGTAAAATAAGAAAAAAATTTTAAAAATATTTTTTTAGAATCTACAATCCCAATGAGAAAGTGCTATTAGTATTTCTTCTACAGCTTTTTCCCTTAAATTGTGCAGGGCTGTATCTTCACACTACTGTCTCCAGAGCTTCCCATCTTAGTGGGCATTGGTTGTATCAAAAAACTAATTTTGTAACCTTTTTAGGGACCATTTTTCTAAGCACAGTTTCATTACCAGCTATGAAGGGTCAGCATTTCAGAATGTGGACTTTGGAAAGACATGACTCACCTTGTAAGAGAATCACTTTTCTTTTTGAAAGCAGATTTCTAATTCAGTGAGAACATGGTTTACCTCATTTACTTTTATATTTTAGCCTCTTTTTTTGAATTACAGAAATCACTGTATATAGACCAAAAAAAAGAGTTAAAAAGACAGTTAGCTATTTTCTGCTTCATGTAAATGGTTTTTAATTTTACATTTTATCTTTTACTTTAGTGGGTTTTGGCTCCTGGTATGATCACGTGAAGGGCTGGTGGGAGAAAAGAAAAGATTACCGTATCCTTTATCTGTTTTATGAAGATATGAAAGAAGTAAGGAGAAATTTCTGTCTATTGTTTAAGAAACCCAAGATTTAAGTTCTTTGTCTCATACTGTCATTTCTTCTCAGTCTATGAATGTGGTGAATCTATTATTAACTCTAGCTCTGTCATACAGTACTTATTAATTATTACTCCCCCATCTTGTTACTGTCATCCATTCAAAGACAATAAAAATCTGTATATTCCCTTTCCTGTCTTCAAATAGTCTAGTTGCTTCTTAAAAATAAAATCACAAATATAATTACTTGAGAATTATGAATTAAAAGTAGCATAAAACCCCAAATGTCTCCTCTACTAGTTAAGCTTAAGCAGAACTTTACTGAATGTATGCCTTTCTTTGTGACCAAGTCTAACTGAAATGATTCTTTTCTTTTTTAACATTTCAGAATCCAAAGTGTGAAATTCAAAAATTATTAAAGTTTCTAGAGAAAGACATGCCAGAAGAAATTGTAAATAAAATCCTCTACCATAGTTCTTTTGGTGTAATGAAGGAGAATCCCACTGCCAATTATACCACTATGACAAAAGAGGAGATGGACCATTCTGTGTCTCCATTCATGAGAAAAGGTAAGAAGATTACAAACTCATTTCTCTAAAGTTTCTGGTCACATAGTTGAAGATATACATAATCACATTTATGTGCAGTTGTAGGAAACTAGAAATAAGTAAGTATGCTTAAGAGAGAAAAATTAAAAAGTCAAGAAAGCAATAGCTTTAGAAAAAAATACTGTAATAATCTGCATCATTTCTGTGAGTTGTAATGAGAATTTATGAGAAATGTTTGCTCAACATCTTGTGCACCAGTGTTATCATTATGTCCTCAGCATTGAACTTAATATTTGGCATCTTGTAAAAGTAGATATAAATGAAATATATATAATTTTGTGCATGTGTTCATATGTGTCTGTATGTATGAGTTGAAAATAGAAATAGAGAGATGATAGATGATTGATAGATAGATAATATGCAATATTGTATATGTGGCAATCAACTTTTCTACAAAACTTTCACAACTTCAAGGAGTCAGTAATTTAATCACATTGCTTAAACAAAAGCAACATGTTGCTAGGTGATGGTCATTGTGACTCCTTCAATTTTGTTTGATTTTCCTGACCTCAGCTCCTTTTGTATATCTTTTTAAAGCCACAAGCCAAAAATAGGGCCCACACATGTGATACACATGAGACCATGTTATAAATGATGGAAACTGGCCTTGTATTTTAAACTTTCTTTTCAGGTACTGTGTACATCAAACATGTTATACTTCCCTTGTCCGAAACATAAAAATCTAAGTTTAAAATTACTGGGTGAGATAATCACATTACACAAGATGAGTAAAAGTGGAAAACATTCTTGTTGTAAAGAATATTTATCACAGTAATAAAATGTAGGAAAGATCTTGAAATAAAGAAATTTTGGTGAATGTCTAAGAAGAAACAATCAAGACTCAATTATAATTAGAATTTCTATAGCTTCTAAATGATAATGTGTGTGTGTGTGTGTGTGTGTGTGTGTGTGTGTGTGTGCTCAGCAAGTATATAGTAAGTAAATCACTTAATTGTATTTACCCAAACAATTTTCTATCTTCTTTGACAATAAAGCATTTCACATAAGTTGTCATTTTTATACTGTAAACTAAAGCTTCAAAATGACTGAGAAGTGTTCTTTGCCCTCTGTTACCAGTGCCCAAGAATTAGCACTGAGATTATCAAGTGGCATTTCATCCACTGGTCTTCCTTTAAGATATTTTAGAATTAGTATTTTTATTATTTTTACATAAGACACTTTAAAAAATCTACAGAAGTTGGAAGGATAAGGAGATTAAGGCCTAGGAGTTAGATATGGTTGGAGTTGAAGATTATAGTTTTGATGCATATCAAAAGTTAAAAACTAAATATACATATTCAAATTGATAATTCAAATTACTATTAGACATAAATTTAGTAATGATCCCAAACTTTCTCTGTTGTATTTTTTTACAGGCATTTCAGGTGACTGGAAGAATCAGTTCACTGTAGCCCAGTACGAGAAATTTGAAGAAGATTATGTCAGGAAAATGAAAGAGTCAACACTTAAGTTTAGATCAGAGATCTAAAGGGTATTTGCTTCTTAATCTCCTTTGGCTGGCACTAAAATTAGAGGGGGGAAAAGCACATTCATGGATTAGTGAAATAAAATGTTGTATATGATTTTTCTGTATTTACATGGTATACAGGCCAAAGTCACAAATATCAAGTAATAATACTCTTCCTTAAAGATAGATACATGTAGTAGTTTTCTGCTCAATTTCTGTTATCAAAAGAATACAATTTTAAGAGGCATGTTTCCAGTTTCAAATACTTATAGCAAATGATGCTTTGCACATGGTCTTCTGTCTCCTGAGACATAGGTTTCTAAATAGTGTTGTTTGTCTCCATACTTAGAATACCTCTTAGACTAAGGCTACACTTCATGAACTCTAGTTCTTAAATTTCATCTGTTGTTATTTTAGAAATTTAGACATCCTGTCTTTAGCATTGCGAAATTAATCAAATTTATAATGTTTAGATATCATATTTCTCCTTATGGTTAGTTTTAGAAATATGACATTTAAATGTATGAATCAGTATCATATATTTTATAGGATTTAAAGCAAGGAAAATTGGAGAGCTAATTATTTTTACTCTTCATGTCTTATACTGAAGCTATTGTAAAATTTATTGCAGAAAATACTGAGGTTTGTTCAAAATTCTTCAGATGGCTACTCTATCATCTACATTACCTCCAAATAGCATCATTTCTGGGATGTAAACTCTGTACAATTAATTACTTTCAGCATCCTTCCTTCTTCTTGACTGGCCTTTGGATATTAGGGTCATTTTCCTGTCATTCCTTCTGAAATTAAACATTCCTAAGTGAGATAAATATGCATTTTTGAACTATCAAGAGATATGAATTTAAGATACTTTAAGATTTGTCTCCAGGAACTAATGCTTAATGAAGAAGGGAAACTGTAAGAGAGATTAATAAAGTATTGTATGATTCCATATAATACATAATATTGCTTATATAAGAGGAGAGATGGGAGAGAAAGAAACAAGCAAGTATGTCGTGGAGAGATGAGAGAGAAAGAGAAGTCATGCTTTCTGTGCACTAGGAAGAGAGGAGCTACAGCAGTGGAGCAGTCAGATACATGCTGGCATGATAGCCCTAACCAGTCACATGAAACCATGGTGATGACTGGGTTCCTGCTGTGACCAGAATCATGTCTGTTCTGTGTTTCTGAGGCATCTAGGGTTTGTGTTGATGTCCATAGCCCATAGTACCACTGAATGATGGAAGATGTCATTCTGGAAACATTAGTAACTGGCCAACAGGTTTATTCACAGATACAGTGTACCTGTGTGTTATTGTGGGCTGACAAGGCTGTGGGACCTGGCTCGTGGAAAAACTGCTCATAATAAAATGGTGCCTGTAACATGGATTCTAAGAACTTCCACTTTAAACTTAACCAATGCTTATGAAAGGATTTTTAAAACAAAATAACAGAGACAAACAAGTCTTAGTAGCAGCATTTTTCTCAGTTGGGCTCTGTTTTGCTAGAGACAAGCATAGATTTAGCAGATCCTTTAAGGGAGCTAACTCGGCGTAAGAGACAAACCCTACTAACAACTAAATGGTGTGTAGGAGAGCTGACAATGACAGTGACCACATCTCCAAGTCGGTAGTATGTTGCTGGATGGCAGTGTAGACCTAGGCAGTGAGCACAGCTCTCAATTGCTGCCAGTAAATGTAACCCTGCCATCTTGGATAGATGGCTACTAAAACAGCTGTGGGTTTCATTTTAGCAATGTTGTTTAGCAGATAAAAGACTCATGGCCAGAAAAGGCTAAAGATTTACACTAAAGACACATTCACATAAAGAAAAGCCTTTAAAGGTTTACAGTGTTTTTTAAAAATATATGTAAGCTTGGGAGAGAAAAAGAAACAGGATAATGTGGTTTAAAAAAATAGAAAGAAAGAGTAGCTGCTTGTGGTGGCACATGCCTTTAATTCCAGCTCTCAGGAGGCAGAGGCAAGAAAATCCCTTGATTTCTAAGTGAACCTGGTGTATAGAGTGAATTCCAGGGCAGCCAAAGTTAAACAGAGAAATCCTGTCCCAATAAATTAAAAAAAATAGAAGTAAACAATATAGAGTAATAAAAAAAGCCATGTAAAAATGAAAACTACGCGCAGTCTGGATACCTTACACTGTTGTGTTGTCTTTAAATTGCTCAATTGCTAAGGAAAAAAAAAACAATTGTTACAATATACTTGTTTATCAATGCTGCAAAATAATTACAATTTAAAAATGTCTTGACTTCAAAATTTAAGTTTAAGGAGAGTTACTAGGTCCCTTAGACTGTAGAGGCCATCTAGCTGAGACCCATGTTCAGGGGGTCTGAGTATGTCCCATGCTGGATTCTCAGCTATCAGTCTGGGGGCCCATTAGCTCCTCCTTGTTCAGGTCAGCTGTCTCTATGTGTTTCTTTTTCCTGGTCTTGTCCTCTCTCTCTGCATCTGGATTCTAGTTCGGTTCCATGTTTAGTTGTGGGTGTTTGCTTCTGTTTCCATCAGTTACTAGATGAGGGCTCCATGATGGTGGATAAGTTAGTCATCAATCTCATTATCAGGGAAGGGCATTTGTGGTAGCCTTTCCACTGTTGCTCAAATTGTTAGTTGGAGTCAATCTTGTAGGTCTTTGAACATTTCTCTAGGTTCAGTTTTCTCTTCAAACCTATAATGGCTCCCTCTTTTATGCTCTCTCTCTCTCTCTCTCTCTCTCTCTCTCTCTCTCTCTCTCTCTCTCTCTCTCTCTCTCTCTCTCTGTCTTTCTCTGTCCTCTCATCTATTCCTCCCCTGACTCAGTCTTCCTAGTCTCGAGTGCTTTCCTCTCCTCCCCTTGTCTTTCTCCCAGTTCCTTCTCCACTCACTGCCCCTCCCCAATCCCCATATTCTCTGGAGATCTTGTAGAAATGGGTTAGTATTTAAGACAGAGTTAGCCAATAATAAATTCTAGTAACTGGCCAACAGCTTTATATCTAATACAGCATCTCTGTGTGTTATTTGGGGCTGACACGGCTGTGGGACCAGGCTGGCAAAAATCTTCTGATAACAACTGAAGATTATGAGGATGTCTGGTGTCTATACTGCAGCCAGAAGACATCTTGATATTCAAGGGCCACCCTGAGCTGGCTCTACCAGCCACCACATGCCTCAGTAGAATTAACCCCAATGGCATCAGTGAAGGAGATTTCAGCACAGGCAAGCTGGCCGTGGTGGTGTGGGTGTGAGAGAACCAGCTCCTATGGCATGGTTGCAGGAGAGCTGTCCCTGTCCTTTGCTGGGGCAACACTGGAGATCTAGCCCCACCCTCGCTGGCTAGTGCATATGAGAGAGCTGGCCGCATCCTTTTGTCAGGTGGTGAGGGAAAAAAATCAATAAATTCATATTTCACTTACAAATATAAATAAATAATTAAAATAAATGAGGTAGGAAACCTATACTGGCAGAAAGAAAGAAAGAAAGAAAGAAAGAAAGAAAGAAAGAAAGAAAAAAAGAAAGGAAGAAAGGAAGGAAGAAAGGAAATTATGGCACCAATTAATGTGATATCAGAATTTAATGAAGAACCTGAAGGGACATGGGAGAAGCTGTAAAACAGCAACCTAGACAATATTGAAGTGGACAAGCTAATATGTTTTATATTAATATCCTGATACCAGTAGTGTGCCTTCAGTTTACCTGATGTTACTATTGGAGAAAATGTATTAAGTTATAATTTCATATCATTTCATGTTGATTATCTTAAATTTCATAATTATGCTAAATGAATGTCTTACTAATCTTAAATATTCTAAAGTTAAAATAACCTTAAGTAAACAACAATAAGGACTTTCTGACATAAAAATTAATAAAATTCATTATGGATTAATTTAAAGTGTTTCTAAGGCTTTATATTGGTAAATGCTGAAGGGAATACACAAAACTAGAGACATCAGTTAATTACTGGGTACTTGACTGAGTACAAGTCTTGATGGCACATAGGCTGGTAGAACAGTAAATAGGTAAATAAACAAACACTGCTGTTCCTTACCACTGATATAATAATCCAGAAAGAAACATTACTATTGAGGAGCTCTCATTTAATGGGATGCCACAGCATTGGGCTCATGCTAATAAAATTAGTTGGCTTTATCATATTTTCCACTCTCTCAAGTAGGTGGTTTGCTAGAATGGTGGAAAGGTCTTTCAAAGACTTAAATACCTGTCAGTTAGGGAACAATGACTTATAGAGTTGAAGCAAGTTTCCAAAGAATTGTGCATATTTGCTTTGAATCAGCATCTGAGTATTTAGTAGAATTTATCCCATAATCAGGATTCATATAATCTGGAGTCACAAAGTAGAAATAGGAAGATCACCACTCACTGTTGTTCCCAATGACTTCCTAACCAAGGTTCTTCTCCTTCTACTGTGACCTTATGCTACAAAATTCTTTATCAGAAGGAGGCCTTAACAACAAGTATATGAAGTTTGGAGTACATGTGTTTGGAGTCATGTAAACAATCAAAGACATATTTCATTGTTTACAAGCATGCAATGTTCAAATAACAAATGAAAAAATAACAAAATGAAAAAATAGTTTGAATGCATAAACAGCTACAGAAACAGGATCATAAATGCCATGAGCATTTTTTTCCAATTCAGTTTAGAATTTGTGTATGCATATATAAGCAAACATTCTTGCTTTCTGTTATAATATAGCAGCATTGCACATTATATAAAGATAGTGTGACTATGTTCCAATAACAAATGTAATTCTAGTCTAAATTTTGAGAACACAAAACAATACTCATTGCCAAGTATAACAAAAAAACACATCAACATTTTAAATTTTCCAGTCTTTCTGCCTATTGGTTTTATAGGTTCCTCCAGATATCTGTCATCTTGATTAACTTTGTTAAGAAATTATTATAACACTTCCCAGTGTCAGAAGCAGATTTCTTCCTTTCAATGTTGGACATGGAGTCTCTATGTTCAGATACCATATTTGGGTGAAAACATACTTACCAACTTCACTTACTTCACTAGGGGGCGAACTTTCGCTATATCATGACTGAGTGGCAGATTGATTGGCAATGTTTAGGTTTTGATGCATTTCTGTCTAGACTATGCTGAAGGTTTTTGGTCTTTGATTGGTTACATTTGTTGTATTTCTCAACATCTACAAGGCACATATATCTCAGTACTCTGGCATTAACTTTTCCAAGATCATTCTAGCAAGGTCATTAAGCAATGCTATGCTAATCTCAAAATACTGAAGGGAATCTCTCTCTCTTCCTCCTCCCTTTTGCCTCTCCTCTCTTGCACTCTCTTTTTTTTCTCAATAATGCCTACTGAATGAATATATATTAAACATAGCTATAATATATAAATATATGTATTATGTATATACATATATGAGAGAGCTAGGTAGATACAGATAGAGTTATAACTTATCTGACCAAACTCTAACTAGAACTAATCTTTGCATCTAAACACAAATATGTATAAGGCAATTTGATGAGAACATTAAGTAAACTGACATCAGCAGCTTCTCCTCAAGTGCTCAGATTGGCCTGGCTTACAGTACCAGATAAAACACTCCTCTTTTGTTGAGGCCTCAAATCCAAACAAAAAAGTGTTTCATTCCTCTCCATTTAGTATTCTCCTACTGCACCTCTAGGTAAGTTTTGCCTGATCTGTCTTTACAGTGTCTCCCAAGGTCCACAAATGACTCAAATATTTGACATTTTTTTCCTTAGCAGTTGTCAGTAGGAAAGCTACCCAGGGAAGAAACATCCATCTCAGTTCTGGCTTATTTTTTCTATGATCTGCATGTGATCAGGATTAGTTATGGTAAGCAACCAACAGGAGTGGCAAATTGTTTGGGAAGAATCAGGTGTTTCCTAACCAATAACTTGTAGGGAGGTATTCCACCTTGACACTGAGATTTTTGTTAATATTCTATGACTTGTAGGAGAAGCTTTATTCACCTATATAGACAGTTGAAGTAACATTTTTCAACAGGATATTTCTCTCATGTTTTTGGTTGTGAGACTAACCTTAGCAGATAAGCCCTACAGGATACTTCATTTCTTAAAGTCTCTTGGAAGTGGCTTACAAAGGAAATGAAGCAATCAACAATGGCTGATACCCTGAAGGACATTAGTATGAATGGTATAATTCAGATGAGTCATTTGCTTTTGAAAACAGCACTAATTCAAATTTTTTGTGCATGGGTTCAACATAGCTACAAACTTCTTGGTCAATGATCCAGGCAACCTCTCTCTACCTCAAACAAAAAATTCCAAGAATGTGATAAACAACGTTTTCATACACACAGGCTCTCCCACAATAGTGCACAGAGAGCTTAGAATGAGCAAGGAATTTTTATGTTATTACAGACCATGTCAGGTCTTAAGCATTTTCCATCACTGTGTTATAGGTGTCTCTCCACTCAGTTCAAAGAGAAGAATATGGCTCAGTGTTTAGATATAATCATCCTATAGAATAAAACAAAATGTTCCCTTCAAACTCAAAAGAATAATAAGATCTAATCACAATAATGTCACTAGTAGCTGTAAAGTCCAATCCCACATTCATCCTTCACAGGATTGTAATTATGGGATGTGTTCCACGATTAACCTGCAATTTGGTATATCATTTTTGTGATGAGTGATTCCATACCTGGACATTTTCTTCTGTGTTTTTATATCAGAAGGAAGTGTGGGGTCAAATATTTTTCTCAGTAGTCTGAACCTGCAGGTACTGTTGGTAGAATAGCAAATAAAGGGAAATAATACCTGTTGACATTCTGGGAGAGTCATAATAGGGCCCAAACATTATTCATTGTGGCTTATCTATTAATATAAGGAAGGAGATTTGATGTAAGCTTCTTAAAGTGATTGAGTTCCAAGGAAACACACAAGACAACTATGTACAACCTGTTCTAGTGGGAACAGCAAAATGACCATGTTATGGAACTAAGACTTAGTCTTTTAAACCAGAGGAGGTAAATCTCTTCCTTCTTTCCACGGGACAAGGAGTGTTTACTTATTCTCAATTACCTACACATTTTTTTTTTTATCCATAGACAACTGTTTCTCAGAAAAACTACCCAAGACATTCTCTAATGTACAACATATGTCATATCGATTAAAACACTGTTATGTTGCATCAAATCCTAATATTTAGAATTCTATTTTTGATGTATAGAATTCCAAATGATACTTCAGATTTTCATGTTGGTATCTTAGTATGTTATATATATGGAAACGTGAATTATAAATTTATCTACCATGTTTTTTCATTATCTTAGATTTATATATGGGACACTGGAATAAAATAAAAATGGACCACATAAGAAAGGTATTTTTGTGACTTAGGTAAAAAATAAAATTCTTCAGTCAATAAACAAATTAAAATGAATAACTGAAAAATAATGTATTACAGAAAATTTTGAGTTTAATGCATGCACAAACAAAATGCTCATTTAAAACTGAAAATGCAGGACCTTTATGTATGAAAGATCTTTCTTTGATATTTAGTCACTATCTTCCTTTCTTTCAGACAGAGGAAGTATTATTTCAATTACAGAATTACTTCTAAGAAAGTAAAGTTCATATATTTATTTTTAAATAACAAGAACAGCTCACTATATTTCAAAATCAAATAAAATTCATGACTAACTTTTCAATTCGTATTTGACTCTGTTATCTGTACACAGTTAAGGACTAATGATAAAGGAATTTGCAATAGATGCTGTGGACTGAATTTCCAAACTTGCTTTATCTATATTTAGTTCTCCACTTTAGTTTTTCATTTACTTTTGGTTTGGAGGGCTTCTTTTGCCTTTTAAAAACATTGTAAGAATTTTAATGATATGGATCATATATCACAAATAGCTTAATTTAAGCTGCTTAAAGTGATAGAGTTCCAAGGGAACACACAGGGCACAATTATGTACTACCTGTTCTGTTGAGAACAACAAAATTTTCCCAAGCTGTGGAATTGAGACTTATTCCCCTTAATAAATTTAGAAAAAAATGAACATGTGCTCTATGATCTAAACAACTGGGATTTGCTTCTCTAGTAGAAAATATTAAATTACAACATTTGTCATCCCAAAATATTTAACCCAAATTCCATGTATCTTCTATTCAGTATAGAAGGTCTTTAAATGTTTAAATGCATATATGTAAATTTAGCTAAAATATGTAAAACTAAGCTTTGTTGTTATTTTTAATACAATAACAGTTGACCATGAAACATTTTCAATACAATATAGAAAATTCTATCATCCTGGGGCTGTAGAAAACAATGACCATCATTCAAATATTAGTGTTCTAGTGCTAATGCAGTTTTCCCAACCAGGAAAACAAAGCTATAAACACTATTTTAATTTCACATTATGGATTTTTCTTCACCTTACACAATATTTTCACCATATATATGTACGTAATTTTCAGGCTGCAATCATTTATATCACAAGAAGGAAAAGATTTACTTACTATCAAAATGTCGTATGGAAAAAAAAATGTCAAAAAAGACTAATTTCATCTCCGTATCCTCTAAATCTTTTCTGTATTCATAAATCCATAAGAAGATTAACCACAAATGCTTTTGACATTCCTAAAACAGACTTGAAGGACTTAAATATTATAAGCATATGAAATGCACTAAGATGGCTAAATGCCTTCAAACCATAAAAGCAAACTAGAAAAATCTTACAAGTCAATAGAATCTAATTGATTTTTTTACTCCAATACAATTCAGCAAAGCAGCAGTTACAACTCCTAGGTTACTGCCTATATATTTTAAAAAATAATAAGAGCAGACTACTAACAGTTTATTGGGCAAAACAATAACATACAATAATGTAAGATGAATCTAAATTTGATGAATTTAGATTTGATGAATCTAAATAACTATCATCTAAAATAATATGAGAATAACTTTTAATATTACATAATGCCACAAAGATTTGCTGTCATAAAATGTTATATACCAGGATGAAAACAGATACTGTTATATTTTGTCAGAATTTTAGATTTTTATAATTTTTACAATGTTTAAAACTTTAGTTTTTCACTGAGCCGAACTGGAATCCAGATGCAGAGAGGGAGGACAAGACCAAGCTACAGAAACCCACAGAGACAGCTCACCTGAACAAGGAGCAGCTAATGGGCACCCAGACTGATAGCTGGGAAACCAGAATTAGACTGACTCAGACCCCCTGAACATGGGTCTCTTTCGAAGGCCTAGGCAGTCTAAGAGACTTCTGACAGTGGAACAAGGATGTATCCCTGGTGCACAATAGGACTTTGGGAGCACATTCCCCCATAGAAGGATACTCCCTTAACCTAGAGACAGGAGAGAAGGCCTAGTCCCTACTCCAAATGACTTGACAGATTTAGATGATCCCTCCTGGAAGGCTTCACCCTCCATGTGAAGTGGGGAGGGGATGAGATGGGAGGGTGGTCGAGAGTATGTGAGGGAGGGTCAGAGGAAGGGAGGGCGGGAGAGGGAACTGAGATCGATTTGTATAATAAGAAAAATAAACAAATAAAAATAAAAAAGTAAAAATTTAGTTTTTAAAAATTCCAAAAATAATCTTCCAAAGTAGACAAAAGACATTTTTCTCAGTAGTAAATTTTAGTTTAAAATTAATAAGTGTAATACAGTATCTTTGTGTTTGTTAGCTGAAATGTGAAAGTGAAAGTATGAAAAGAATATGCTAAGCCAGCAATATTTCAGAATATGTTAGAAACATTCTTTAAAGGAATAACATGATTGTAAAATTCCCTAGGAAACAATGCACAAAGTTAATGCCTTAAACAAAAGTTATAGTTATTTTCTACATTTTATAATTTTTCCCAGACCAGGTCATGCATAAGAATGACCACTAGGGCCAGATCTTGTCAGGTGTCCTTGTTTCTAAATTGGATACCAATATTCTTAACTAGAACTTTCCTTTCGGCAACTGAATCAGAGGGAACTTAGAGGGTGACTGAGGGGTTGGAGATGGAGGAGAAAAGCTTGTTTTGTGGGGGAGGGGTCCCCTCTACACATGCCATCTTGCTTATTTCTATGTGTTTGTGTGTGTGTGTGTGTGTGTGTGTGTGTGTGTGTGTGTGTGTGTGTGTGTGTGTGTGTGTGTGTGTGTGTGTGTTTGTATTTGTGATTCATTAGAAAATCATAGAGGTCACTTAGCTCTCAGTTCTGCCTGTGTGTTTCTGCTCTCTAATTAAGTATTGCATTTTAGTACATGTTGGTAATTGGAAACTCATATGTCTTTTAGATAAAAAGAAACATGTATAATGGTCAAACTTGTCAAATGACTTTCTATCAATTGAGGCAGCAAGAAGTTTTGAGCTATGTCCTGTCATGTTCTTTGCTTCTGCATTTTTTCAGACTCTGAAATTTGTGAAGTTCATACCCAGGAGATCTACGGCTACCTGGTTTCTAGTCATCCTTTGGATCCATTTCTTCCTCATAGCTTCCTATCTCTGACATCTGATGAAACAGCGGGCCCTTGCATGTGTGTGTTTGCATGGACCTCAAGCCCTTCAGAATTCACTGCCTGTAAACTCACAGACTTCTATGTTTGGAACCCTCAGTTTAACTATAATGTTTTGTTGTTTTGTTTTGGAGAGAGCATGAGGTGTTCCCCTCTTCCCATGCCACCACCAACTCCAAAGGTTCTTCTTGGCAGAAACAGCTCTGATTGAAGGTGAAAAGCAAGCAATGTGATTGCATTGGGAAGTAAACTTCATTTTTAAATTTCTGACTCTAGAAAAATGTTCAGAGACCTACAAGACTGACTCCAACTGACAATTTGAGCAACAGTGGAAAGGCTACCACAAATGCCCTTCCCTGATAATGAGATTGATGACTAACTTGTCCACCACTACAAAGCCCTCATCTAGTAGCTGATGGAAACAGAAGCAGACACCCACAACTAACACTGAGCCGAACTGGAATCCAAATACAGAGAGGGAGGACAAGACCAGGCTACAGAAACCCACAGAGACAGCTGACCTGAACAAGGAGGAGCTAATGGACTGACTCATTGGACTGACTCAGACCTGCTGAACATGGGTCTCAGTTAGAAGGCCTGGGCAGTCTAAGGGACCTCTGACAGTGGAACCAGGATGCATCCCTAGTTCAGGAAAGGACTTTGGGAGCACATTCCCCATGGAGGGATACTCCCATAACCTAGACGCAGGAGGGAGGTCCTAGTCCCCACTCCAAATGACTTGACAGATTTAGATGATCCCTCCTGGAAGACATCTCCTTACATGTGGAGTGGGAGGGGGAATGGGAGGGGAGGAGAGGATGATGGGAAAGAGGGAGGTAAGGAGGGAGGGAGGCAGGGAGGGAGAGGGAACTGGGATTGATATGTAAAATAAGAAAAATAAAAAAATGGTGAAGAAAAAATAAATAAATAAATAAATAAATTGCTTTTTCTTGAAGCTTTTGTCCTAGATCTATAGAGCATGATGGACCTAACAAAAATTTGTTGAGCACCTTTGAAATTTGAATATCTTTTGCATAATTTCTGTAATGAAACTCAGTGACTATTGCTGTGAGAAGATATGACTTCCAGTGTTCACTTTTATCTCTCTGCATTCAATAGAATGACTATGAAGAATCCTAAGTTTGTTTGTTTGTAGGGTAAAAGGGTCTTATGAACCTTAAATTCATTCAGGAATAAATAAGTCCTTCTGGAATCTTCATTTCTCTGCTTCATCTTTCATCCACTGCTATATACACTCATGTGAGTGCAGTAACAGTAGATTCTAAAATAAAGAGTACGGGATTTAGAAAGTGTTAGAAAATGTATTTCAAGATCTGGGGCTCTTGTGCAGCAGACAGAGCTAATTTTGTGTCGATGCAGTTGGCTGGAAAAGAAATAATCAATAGCAGAAACAAACCCTTTTTACTTTCTCCTTCTCCTCCTCCTCCTTCTCCTCTTCCTCCTCCTTCTTCTTCTTCTTTTTTCTCCCAGCACTGTACCTAACAAATAGTCAGGAATTACAGAAACCAGCTTTTCATTAGAAGCACTAAATCTTAATGTCCAATGACTCAGTTTCCTATGATAAATGTTTTAAATTCTGTTTTAATCCTTGGTTGTTCTTTTAATAATTTTGGGTTCTGTCTCAGCTTGAAGGAAGATTTGTGTGCTGTGTAATTTATAACTGAAAAGAATCCTCATGTCTTTTCCTCTATGGCTTAAGGGGGTTTTGTTAGGTATCTTTCATATTTTACAGAGAACACCATATTTTATCACATCAGGCTCAACAATATTAACCATCTGGTAACTTATCTGTCCTCTGTACTCTATTCTTCCTATAATTCTGAACTCAGAGCAATCATTCACAATGTTCACTCAAGTCTCATAACTGGTTGGCTCCAGAATTGGTCATGCCTGCATTCCCTGGTGTAATGTATGTTCAGATCTGGATGCAGGGTTTTTATGCTACTCATTCCATTAACTCTGGTAACAGTATGAGGTTTAGGTAGAAAGGAGTTAGTTCCTTGACTGAAGAAAAATTCTCTTACAAATTTTAAGGACTCTTATTTGGATGAGATAAGTCACAGGTCTTGAAAACTTAAGGCTAGGCCCAGGGTAATTGCACAATATGAGCCAATGAGCAGATCAAAGTCTATTCCTGGCTGCCACTCCTTCTCTATGAACCCTGCACCAGACAGGTTACAGCTGTTTCTTTATTCCTTATACAAAATGCAAGGTATGTTGTAAAGCTAGCTAAGAAAGAATGATAATTTGGTATTAAATGTAATCAATGCAAATGTTTTCTTAAAGACATTGAATTCATTTAAATAATTTATCTATTTACAATGTACATTGTTAGAGATTAATTAAAGGGATTAAAATGCATCCTTCAATTTTAAAGCAGGTAACTACAGAGTCTTATTAAATTACAGATTCTAAGTCTGCACAGGGACCTGGGTGTCTGGCATTTCTAACAAGATCTCATAATAGGTCAATGGCACAGATATTTATTTATACAGGGTCTAGAATATGTGACAGATATGTCAGTTTACATTATAAATATAAAACAGAACTTATATTTGCACATCTGGGCACACTCACATGTACATACAGAAATAACCACAACAGGGAGCATCCTGAATAATTTCCTTAAGACTAGTGACAAAGAAACAACTCTTACAAGAGAACAAAATATATGCACTCATATATGTCTGCATATGCAAATAGAACAAACCTTAAGAAAAATGAGCTACAACTAAAATGTTGATATTTTAGTATAAATGAATATTTTTAGAATACTTCTGTGAAAAAATGGCTTAAATCTGAGATGCATAGCCGCCCTTCTCTTCAATGTTTCTGCTAAAGACCTTTGTTCTGTTGTCAAAGAGCCAATGGCCACCCTGGCCAGTCTGTAGCATCACTCCCATAAGATACCCCCTATGTTTCCATGTACAGTGTGATAAAGTCAAAGTTCACTTTATACTATATGCAGTGTCTAAAGGTTAACACTTGTTACACAGATTCTGACTTTTATTCCTTCTATTTCTCTGCAGTTTACCTTTTAATAGATAGCCTATTCAGCATTTGTGTAACCTGCTGCAAAAATGGGTACTCCAGAAGATGTTCGGAGAAAAGATCTGAAGATAATACATGGGTGTCCCATGGTCTATGCTTTTGCACTCAACTGGGTTAGGATTGAAGAGTTCCAAAGAAGACCAGATGACCTTGTGATAACCACATACCCTAAATCAGGTGTGTTTTGTGCCCTGAATACTTCAGGTTTAACCTCATATTTTGTTTATAAGATTGATTTAAAAATTTTAATCCTTTGTATGTGTGTATTTGTTTGTATTTAGGGAGCATGCATGTGTGGGCATCCACAAAAGTGAGATGGAACCCTCCTATCACTGCAGCTGTTATGGACAGAGGTTTAGATGGAGGTTAAAAGGGAAAGGGACAAATGGTAGTATTATATTGTAAACTCAAAATTTAATATGTTAAAAAAAGTTCACAAAAGCTGTTTCATGTTTACACATACGAGCTTATCAAATAATAAATCAATAAGTAAAAACATTAAAACAAAGAAACTGGTCACTGATTTTAAAAATCATGGCATTTGTTACAGGTACTACTTGGATTAGTAAAACTGTTGACATGGTTCTAAATGATGGAAATATTGAAAAATGTAAGCGAGACATTATTACTGCTAAAATTCCAATGCTGGAACTGAATATTCCTGAACTAAGAATATCAGGTAAATTTAAATCTCCTGGTTATTAAGATTTTGCATGAGTATTCTCATCTAGCATAGTCCTATTTGTAATCCCATCTCAAAAAAAGAAAGAAAAAGAAACAACACAAATGTTTACATAATTATAAAGATTATTCCATGTGTTATAGGTTAGCTATGAATTATTAGTAAAGTATATATCCTCTAATCAAAGAACATACAGAAATATTGTACTATTACAAAGTAAATTAGTTTACAACATGCCAGCTCTACTAGTCTTTCATTGCCAATGACAAGACTATATGATATATAATCATAAGAAATACTGCCCTAGTTCGTATGTTCAAGGCTAGCTTCACTTAATTAAGGCCCAAAGTTATGCATGTATTTTGGGAAAACATAATCTTGGGATGTGAAGTATCTAAGTGTAAAAGGGATTGATGCAGAAAAATCTTTAGGACAATATATGAACTAAAATAACAGTGAAGAAGGGGGTGGGATCAGGATGCAAAGTGATCTAATATCATATAGTAATGGATTAAATACTTAAAAGCTTCTTTAATTTTAATCTAAACAAGATAGGGAAGATATTGAATTGATTTAGACAAGTAAAAGTCATTGAGTGTATTTTTGTTGTTTAAAATATACAGTCTAAGCTGGGCGTTGATGGCACATGGCTTTAATTCCAGAACTCAGGAGGCAGAGGCCGGCAGATCTCTGTGAGTTTGAGTCCAGCCTGGTCTACAGAGTGAGTTCCAAGAAGGCTCAAAAACAATACAGAGAAACCCTGCCTTAAAAAACCAAAAGAGAGAAAAAATAAAGTCTACCCTAGTTGCTATGTAGGTTTACATGTAGGATAGTAGCAATATATTTTGGATTGGTTGACTGATAGATTGCTTAAGAAATAAGAGGAAAAATTAAGAAAATTAGTTCAAAAATTTTATTTAGGTCAACCAAATATAAACCCAGGTGCTTATTTGGAAACTTGGGAAGTTTATTCATAATTTTCTATAAAATGTTAGACTTCAGGTATTATTTTAAATGGTGAGTTGAAGATAATTCATTCAATAATGTTCAGCGTAATTGGCCCTTGAAGCAAGATGGTTTACCCATGAAAATGTAATATAGTATAAAAAGTTGAAGGTTGTTCATGAAAAGTACCATCATGAAGAAGCTTTAATAGCACAACTAAGAAAAAAGTCATCAGGCTGAAAGGGAATGGAAAAGTCTGGATCCTACAGGCAAGTGTGAAAGATCACTTTAAGTGAAGCTGCTGTGAACCTAGGTAACACAGAACACAGGTAACTAGATAACATAGGGAACCTAGATAACACAAAGCACAGAAGGATGATGGTAATTCTTCATATGCCACAATTTAAACAGCTCAGTATAAGCCCTCTTCTGTAGTGATGATGGCTCATAGCAAGAAGGTTTACTTCCAGAGGAAAAGGTCTCCCTATCTAAAGTTGAAGGGAAAACAAAAGCTTGGAAATGAAGAATGACTTTAACAACACAAAAAATATAAAATGAAAAACTAATTAAGCCAAATAATGTAGATGTCTGGAATAATTGGCAGGGTTAAGGGCAGAGTCAATTGCCACAAAGGATTAGTTGAAGTTTTACCCAGAGATGAAGGTAGTACTTATATTTATTCTAGAGCCTAATTTTGGGTACCTGTGAAATCTTCCTAGCAGTTATATTCATGGATATAAAGGGTTCATTTAAATCATCTCACTTGGAAAAATGACTCGAATATAGGAAATGCGAAATCTTTCATGTAAGGTAAAGCAGGGACAAAGAATTGGCATGGGAAAGGCAGCATGAGATTAACACAGGAAAGTCTGTGCCTATAGAAGACCACAAAGTTTATTTCTCTGTGCTGGGTAACATGGCTGTAGATACCAGTTTGGAGACACGATGAGATCCATTGGTAGAATTTTGTAGGTTTCTAGTTAGTATCTCCAGATAAAATCCAGGACATATAACCTCCAATTATATTTAACATTCAGACCATAAAACATTTAATTTAGTATCAATTTATCCCAATGATTTTATAGGAGACGCAAGCAAAAATATCTGTTATATATTTAAAACTCAAACTTAACTGGCCATCTTAGATTTTTATTTAATTTTCACAACCTTATTTCTATTATCATTAAACGGTTGTGCTTAATATTTATTATGGTGCATGGGTTTCAATCAACAAGACATTCATTGGTAAATAACATGCCACTTTCCTGTTATGAGGAAATCCCATTCTATTGAATGTATATTATAGAGCCAGCATGGGCAAAAGCATGGGAACACTCTGGAAGTAAGCACATTTCTAACTGTGACTAGTGTGTGTGTGTGTGTGTGTGAGAGAGAGAGAGAGAGAGAGAGAGAGAGAGAGAGAGAGGCTGCCATTAACAGCTCTAAGAAGTTCAAGCAAAGCAGGCCTTGAACTTAAAATCTTCATGTATCAGCCTCTTGAGTATTAGATTAAAGGTTTGGGCCACCATGGCCAAGTATAGGCAGTATTACATACAGATAAGTGTTATATAGAACACTGGGACTAGATGTTGTTATAAACAGTTAAAACAGGTGATTGTTTGGAGCTGATTCCTTGGATGTAAGTTTTTTGAAAAATACATTTCTATGCTAAAAATGACAAGAATATATAGCATTAGCAGATTAGATATTAGATTTGATTTAAGTGATACTGAAAATAAAATATGCATAGGACTTTAAGATATATATGGGAGACCTGGAAGAAGTAGATGTGATAAATCTCCAAGTTGCCAAAGCAAAGTTTATTTCTCATTTTGGGGAATAAAAACAATAAAACCAAGATTCTTAAATATTTTTAAAATACCTCATTGAGTAAAACTATAGTAGAAATTTTAATACAGTGAGGTAAATGTACACTCTCATCTGTCTTCTGATACCACCTTCAGGAATTCTGAAAAATGCCTATAATTATTTTAGAAGCAGCCTCCATTTAATAGTGCTCAAAATGTCTGGGGAAAAATGTTTGGATGAAAGAGAGATAGCTCAGTGGGAAAAGTGCCAGCTGAACAGGTACAAAGACATGGAATCCACATTGCAAGAGAAAAGATGGATTCTTGAAAGCTGTACTCTGACTCCCACAAGAGTTCTGCAACACATGAGCACACCTAAGACACACGCACACACACATACACACACACACACACACACACACACACGTATGTGTGTACATGCATGTGCAAGCGCACTCACACTAAAAGAGCATTTACAAATACTGGTGGGAAAGATGAAGAAATCTGAGCTTCTTTGGAACGCTTATCTTTCTATGTCCTAAACTGAAATTCTAGGTGTTGAACAGTTAAAGACAATGCCATCACCCCTGATTATAAAGACACATCTACCGGTTGCTTTACTCCCGAAATCTTTCTGGGAGAACAACTGCAAGGTACAGTGTGGGCTGAAGGCCGAGCTACCATTTGAACCCTGTCCGTTTATCTATTCTTATTGTGAGAAATAGTAGCATGCTTTGTAACCCAGGAAACTAAACTACACATGGAAGTGACTGATATTTTATACCTTCATTTCTGCCTCCCCCCCACCTCTTCTTTCCCTTCTTTCCCTTTCTGATTTCTTTCCGTTTCTCCTCTTCCCTCATCCCTTGTCTATTTCTGGTTCAGTTTTGCTTGTTTGAGACAGGATATCGCTATATATGCCAGGCTGGCCTTGAAATTTATATCATCCTCCTGATCTTCTTTCCCCAGCCACTCAAGTTCTATAATAGTAGAAGTTTACCACTCTGAACAGATAAGTTTCTTTTTAATAATTTCAACTTATGTATATGAAGTTTCTAAGCTTAAAAGTAACAGAATTCTCACATTAGCACAATATTGCTACTTTTATCCTGTCTGTGCCAAGGTAATGTGACCTTCAACAAAAAATTAAGAATATGTGTTCTCACCTGAGTGATTTTTGACATTGTTTAGTGAAATATTTGTGACTGAACATTTGCCTAGCAGGAAATTTCAAGTTCTTCAATAGTCAATCATTTCTTAAATACTAACTCTGCTATTAAAATTATTTAGTTCTTCCTACATGACTTTGTGTAAAGAATCTGGGGTGTGGTAGGTAAAAATAAAGTGCATCCTTATATGAGAAAGTAGTCTCTTCGTATGCTAACCAAAACCTTAATAAGTTCATGAAAACAGTTTCTACATTAGGAGTGCTGATAGACAAGTATTATGATCCATAAGTTCTAGGAGAACTACTCTGCTGCTTTTTAAAATTATAATAAAATTATAATTTTATTATAATTTATTGTAATTATAATTTTCTGACTTTCTTCCTCTATCCTGTAGATGATTTATCTGGCTAGAAATGCTAAGGATGTTGCTGTCTCATTTTATCATTTTGATTTAATGAATAGTCTACAACCTCTGCCTGGCACCTGGGAAGAGTATCTGCAGAAATTCCTAGCTGGAAATGGTAGGTAGGCCCAAGCTGTAGTTATGAGATGTCAGATAGTTTTTATTTCAAATATGACTAATTTTAAATAACTGATCTTTCTTTCATTTTTCAGAAGTCAGAACATCCAATTTCAATACTAACATATTAGATTCCATTGTAGAAAAGTAACTACATTTAAATGTTTACCATAAAATTTAACTTGAAAGTATGATAATAATCAATGGCATATGAAAACATTCTGTAATCTATTCCCAGTGCATCATTGGGGATCTGTTATACATATTGTATCTGTAATATTGAAATTCATACTTGTAACTGTGTTATGTAAATCTTCCATGGGCATTAGCATAACTCAATAGTGGCCAATCTATTCTTACTTGAAATGACCCTTTTGTAATCTCTGCTTTGAAAGTTGATCATACATCTAGAAATAGCTAATTTTAACTCTGTGAAAATTGATCCTATATTCTCAGCTTCTTTGATTCCACAAAATATCTTTACAATAGAGTTACTAAATTTTTTGATCTGACAAACACTTATGGAGGTGCCATTTTTCCCTATATTAGTGGCTTATGGTTCATGGTTCAATCACGTTAAGAGTTGGTGGGAAAAGAAGAAAGAGCATCCAATACTTTTCTTATACTATGAAGTTTTGAAACAGGTAACATTAAATAATGCTCACACTGTGTCATGAGGAAACTGTTAATATTTGTTTTTCAATCTAACATTGGAATCTAAGTTGAAACAACTGTTTTCCTATTGCCAATACCTCCTCTCTGCATGTCTAATCCCTTTGTGAAATCATTTATCTATATTTGTTCCTTTCTGCTTTCAATTAGCATGTGGTTTTCAAGCATTCTTTTCCCTCAAATTACCCCTTGGACTTACAGGGCTTCACACTCATGATTTTGCCCTTGTCATCTTTATATCCACCTAATCATTTTCCTTTTCAAATGTTTGCTATAATTTTATATTCACTCTTTTGTTCAGCATTTCCATAAATATTTATCTGTGAGTAATCCCCAGATCTTCACCATTTTCTAAATTGAATTCTAATCCAACACTGGAATTATTTAACATGTTCAAAGACAAAATTCATTTGCTTAGTTCTCCACCCTGTCATCCTTGCATTTCCTTCTTTTTTCATATCAACTTTATTTTTCCTTTTAGTTTCCCAAGCTTTCAGTAAGAGTGTATATTTAGTATAATTACTGTCTACCCTTTGTACATTATGGACTTTGGCTTGTGTTATATGCTCTGTTTTATCTTTCAAATGTTTCTCTTTTTTACTTTCTCACTGTATCTATTTTAGTGCATGAACTTACAATTTACATAGTCTCTATGAAATAGGTTTGCTCAATAGTATTGTAATGTATCTTGCCACCACTCTGGGCTATTCTACAAAACTTGGACAATCTTGCCTACCCTCACATACCATTGAAAGATGTACAGAAATATTTCTTTGTTTGTAAAACTCCACATACAAAATTTAGAACACCTTTCAATTCTCAAATCTGTGATGGAAACTAAAAAAAATGTCAATTTTGAAAATAAATTTATAATACATGTAGTGAGTGGCTCAGAAGTTACACATAGATGTAACCTTTTATAATGTAATAACTTTTATGACTGACTTAACGTAATAACTAAAATATTAGTGGCAGTTTGCCCCTGTATATGGTGACACTTTCTGAATGAAGGCATTTTTTATGTATTACCTCCAATGATTGGAAAACTTCCACTATACTCAGGTTGTAGTTAGTTTGCAGCCTAAAAGAGAATATAAATTTGGAGATAGACCCTCTACTATAAGAGCTTCTGTACTCATGTGGCTGATGTGACTTATTCAAAGGGACCAAGTCTGGTTGATTCATGGACAAGCCCAAGGAGCTCTTGAGTAAAATCCAAACATTTTTCTAATTCCCTTAGATCTAGTACATATGTTACTTTTAGCAAGCAGTATTTTGCCTTCTGTCATGTAGTCACTATTACACAATGTTTTATAAAAAGGTAAATAAAACAAGAATAGTAATAGGTGGCGGGATACATATCAAGATTAAAAATCAGAAAATAACTGAATTTCTAATACACACACACATACACACACATAGTTTTGGTCCTGTTTATTGAGAATGTGTGTTCTATTATGATAATGTAGCATTCAACTTCATATCTTAGAAATATTACCAAAACTTACCTTACAAAATCCTTTGTCAATACATGTGTGTATATATGTACACAAATAGATAATAATGTTTTTACATGTTCTTGTTTCCTTATTTGCTATAAACACAAATAAACCTCTTCATCAAAGAACATTATTAGTTTTTCCATACTCATTTTATTTTTCTATTTTTATGAGTTCTCTCATTTCCATGAACTAAACAAACCTAACTTTAACCTCTGTATTATTATTATTATTATTATTATTATTATTATTATTATTATTATTTCTGAAACATTTCAAAATCCTATACTAAGAATTTAAGCTGTTTCTTCTATTGGGAATTGATACCAAAATTTCTACATTTTCAAAATCTTTTGACATCTTAGTGAAATCTCAATAGCCTAATTGACAGTTTTAAGTCTGGAAAGGAAGAGATGGAGAGAACATAAAAGAGGGAGCCATTATTGGTTTGAAGAGAAAACTGAATCTAAAGAAAGGTCTAGAGTCCTACCAGACTGACTCCAACTAACAAATCGAGCAACCGTGGAAAGGCTACCATAAATGCCCTTCCCTGATAGTGAGATCATCAACTAAATTATCCACCATCATGGAGCCCTCATCTAGTACCTGTTAGAAACAGAAGCAAACACCCACAACTAAACAGTGAGTCGAGCTACAATCCAGATGCGGAGAGAGGGGACAAGACCAGGTTGCAGAAATACACAAAGACAGCTGACCTGAACAAGGAGGAGCTAATGCCCCCCCCTCAGACTGATAGCTGGGAATCCAGCATGGGACTGACTCAGAACCCCTGAATATGGGTCTCAGAAGGACTGAGCAGTCTAAGGGACCTCAGACAGTAGAACCAGGATGTATACCTGATGCACAAAAGGACCTTGTGACACATCCCCATGAAGGGATACTCCCTTAACCTAGAGACAGGAGGGAAGTTCTAGTCCCTACTTCAAGTAACTTGACAGATTTACATGACCCCACCTGGATAGCATAGCCCTACATGTGGAATGGGGGTGGGAGGAGGGGGAGGTGGTCAAGGTGCATGTGAGGGGGGAAGGATGGTAAGTAGGAGGAAAGAAGGGAGGGAAGGAGGAAGGAAGGGAGAGAGGGAGGGAGGGAGGGAGGAAGGAAAAGAAAATTGGGATTGACATGTAAAATTTTTATATTATATTATTAATAAAAAAATAAAAAAGAAAGTTTTAAGTCTATAAACTGAAATCAGACAAAGTATTTTGGATAACTTAATAATTACATTTGTATGTTTATGTGTCTGTGTGCATAGGTGAACATGCTTTTGGTGGCCAGTGGAGCCTGGTTGCTGGAAGCTGAAGTTAAGGATGGTGGTGTGCTACCCTATGTGGGCACTGTAAACCAAAGGAGTCCCCTAAAAGAACAGTGTGTGCTCTTAAGCACTGAGCTATGTCCCCAGTTTTGTTTTTTTTTTTTCTTTTTTTGGTGCCGTTGAATTAGTGTCTTTCTGTATAGCACAGTAGACCTTGAATTTGAAATCTTTCTGCCCCAAACTCCTGAATACTGAGGTTTACATATACAGAATCAATAAGAAGGACATAATTATAAATGTTGCATCATTTTGTAAATGATGTGAGTAGTTTACATGTTTGTTATTTTCCTGCATTTATCATCTTATTCACAGAATCCAAAAGAAGAAATAAAAAAGATTCCAGCTTTCTACAAAAGACTTTGGACAAGGAGACCTTGAACAGGAATGTCCATCACACTTCCTTTGAAATGATGAAGGACAACACCTTGATCAATTATACCCATCTGCCCTCATCATTGATGGACACAGCAAGTCCCTTTTCATGCTAAAAGGTATAAATTTGTTGAATGTAGTTCCCACTTTTACTTTCTTGTGAAGCTTTAGTTCTGTGATTTCTGCTGTATTATTTAACTTCTTTAAGTTTCAGTTCTTCATAGGAAATCAATGAAAACTAAAAACACATATAGTCAAAAGTATGGTTTTACTATGCACAGTTACTAACAGTTTGATAAATACTTTTCTTATTTATATAATTGACTTTCAAAATTATCCTGCAATTTCATGATTGTCATTTTACTCCACTCAACTGACATATACCTTCTTCTTTCCTCAATATCTAGTAATAGGCAAATTCTTTAAAGGCCCATGGGATTTACAAAATAATTGTCATTATTTATGAAGGAAATTCACCAAAAAGAAGTTTATTTTCTTTATGGGAAATTTTTTAACTTTACAGATACTGTTTGAATTATAGGAAGAAGAGTCCAAATTTAACTTAGAAGAATATGGAATTCACTTTTTAAATTCTTTGTTTACTATGAAGCAAATCATATTATTATGGCTTCTTATTATTTCAGTAATAATAAATTAATACATTTCATAAGTTAACTTAAAATTTAGATGTTTTCATACTACTTGTGATATCTGCTATTTTGATTATTGTTTTTTTAAATAGATGTAGAAGAATAGGATTCTCTCTTTTGTGCTTACATGTGAGAATAACTCCAGGAATGTGTGTGGCCAAAGATATACAATCAGAACAACTTTGAAAAGTATTATATTATGACATTTTAATACAAGTTTTAATCTTATTAAAATAGCAAGTTGTTTAGTGTTAAATTAAATTTATTTTAAAAAACAGTGCATTTGGCTTCAAAGATAAATTCTAATATAACAGAACACAGAAAAGTATTCTTAGTGTTATTCTAATTAGAACAAAATGGCATATACATTTATATTCATATAAAGTTTGTCTGATGGAGTTTTAAACACAATCTGTTTTATTAAACACAATCTCTTTTATAAAGCAGCCTAATTCAGTCATGTCTCTCTCTGCAAGAAATTTCCCAAAGAATGTAAGTCCAGTGATCTGAAGAGGGATGTGATCTTTTACAACAGCTTAAAGATTGCTTGTAGGGCCCTGCATGGACCCCGAGGCACCTTGAGCAAGCCTGAAGCTGTTGTCCAGAACTCCTTGCCCCAAAGCTGTTATTGGTACTCTTCCTGTTTTGATAATACACACCTCATGACAACACAAACCTCCTGGGAAGGAGCTAAGCCTAAAAATCCTGTTATTTTCCATTGTGCTGTAAGTCAGTATTTAAGCCCATTTTCTTCCCCTCAATAAACGGTATTCGGCATTCGGCATTCCAACATTGCCATTGAACGAATGACCTGCTGTCTTGTCTCAATATTTCAATCTCTAGGCCTTCACTGGATTGGTGGAACAGATCGTAGTTCAGGTGCTCCATTGCTGACACAGTGAGCCTTGTGTCTGGATTTGACATATTGTGCAACTTTACCATAGAAGAATATATTCTAATTTAACAATTGTGAAGTCATTACATTCCTGTAGAAAAAGAAAATAACATGCTCTGTGGTTAGACTGATCCAAGCTTTATCTGGGTGACAGTTCTGTCTAAATCTATGATATCAAATGCATTAACCAGCCAGCCAAAGTTTTACATGCATCATTGACAAAATAGACAAAAGAAAAAAATAACACCTATGAATTAAAATTTTGGAAAACACTACAAGAAACATGATATGTAACATTTCAGGTTACTTTCCAATTAGAAATTATTCATATATGTCAAATATTGGTGGTGATTGCCTAGATTCATTTGTTCATTCATTCACTTATTCAATATACTGGGCACATGTTTATTTAATAACTCACATAGTAAGGCTCCTCATGAATACCTTCCTGAGGCACTTGTTTCTTCAAACATTCAAAGTCATATGTTTGAAGATGAAGATCAGGAATGTTATATGTTTGGCTTTAATGTTATTCTCACTTAAAATACAAATGAAGTATAGATTTTGTGAATTAGGGGACAAGTGTCTTCCAATGATCAAAGAATTCTCATTTGCAAATTCCAGAAATTAAACTCATCTGCTTCCCATTTGAGAGTTCTTTTGGATGATGGACAGTTCCTTGTATAGACTTGTGACTATCTGAGAAAATGAAATATGCACTTATGATGAAAATTGATCTCTATTTCCATGACCCAGAACAGTAAGGAGAAGTATAAGTTCTCCCTTATGAAACAGCACACTCTCTGAGAATTTAGATAAGAATGTTATCTCTCTCAAAATAAGTCTTGAAATATGAACTTTATGCTTAGTTATAAGCCTGTTTTACCAATGATAATATTTAAATTTTAAATGATGCTTTAAAATAGTTATACTTACTCAATATTAGATTGTTTTTAAAGCCCCATCCAACAAAATTTATATCACAGTAAATGTATACACATATGTACCGGTCACTTTTGTTCCAAACTAGATAAAACTAATAAAACTTTTCTTTTTTTCTTTTATATTAGAAACTACATTTGAAGCCAAATGTAGTGTTTTGCAAATTTATTCTTTAAGTAACCCCCCTTTCTCTTGATGAACATTTTCTTTGTAATTAATATTTTATTCTTTCATGTGTTCTTGTTACTTTAGGTGTTGTTGATGACTGGAAGAATTACTTCACAGTGGCCCAAAATGAGAATTTTGATGCCATCTATGAGAAGGAAATGTTTGGAACAACACTCAAGTTCTGAAGAGAGATTCAAAGTCTTGAAGATGCAACTTGAATATTTGATTTTTGGAATAGTAACTTGACCGGGAAATCAAATGGATTTATGAAGGAGAAATATATGTGCTCTTAAAACACTGGTTAAATATAACCTAAATATGCCTCAGCAAATAATATTCCAAATTATCTAGAGCCAAGGTCCTTTGTTACATTACGTTTCAAATGGTACTTCTGCATATTTCTGGGTGACTACTAACTGGAGAAATAGTGTTTCTGAAGGAAATGGTTGGTCTCAGTTTTCATAACATGGGCTTGTTTCAGGGTATGAAACTTGCATTCATGCTCCTGAGAACATTACACAGGAGATTGCATGTTCCCACCCAGTCTCCCATGTAGCAGTATGTAGAGTTATGTCCCCCTTGCTGTAGAAAAGGTTGCATAGTTGCACACAGACTACATTTTTCTACACTTGCCCTGTTACTCTTTCCAGAATATCTGAGTCAGGACACGGCACTCCTTGATTAGCTATAGGTTTTCATGCTGTTATATGAGTCATTACCCAACTTCCTGTCATGGTTCTATTTGGATAACACAGTTCATATCCCAAATCTAATGACTGAGATTTTGGAAATAGTTTTCTATATTTTATCTCAATTCTCAGTCTTCAAAGAATGAAAGACCCTACATTATTCTGTTTAGAACTCTTCTTTGGGGGCTTCAGTTTATCTCTGAGAGCCAACTCAGGGTCTATAATCAATTTGCCCCCTCTGTGGAGGGTCCTCTTAAATGACCCTTTTGAATTTTCCAGAATCTCTTGTCACTGTGCTGATCAGTTTACCAGTGCCTGAGTGTATTTGGGTCCAACAATAGCGCTTTTGTTTCACAAGATGAAAGTATCTCTGCAACTGAGATCTTCCCACCCTCGTGGCTGAGAGAGAGTTTCTAGACTGAGGATCATCTTGTCCTGTCCACAGATAGAGATGGATAATACACAGAACAACAACACGGAGAGATGCCTTCTTGAACAATTTGCTTTTCAACTCCATATTGGTCTTGGAAAAGGTCAGACAAAGCTCTTTGTGCTGAAAGAATTTCTGCCTTTTAGGTCATATCAACCTATATCAAATTGCATCCAAGAGGTCTATAAACTAAAGCTAGTTGGTGTGCTCTGGATTTCTCCCTTACCTGTTCAAGGGATGGGGATTTGGTTTACATTGTAGACACACTCTCAACCATAGTTAAGATGGGAAGTTATTGAACTATTTGTATTTTACAAGTGAATTTTAGCTACATCAGATCTCTGACTCAGCTTCAATAATAAGTGCAAACCCCTAGAAGAGACATATCTCTGCTTCACAGCATGCTTTATAAAATTTTTTTCAAGTCTGTGTTCTAATGCTTAGAAATATTTTGAAGCCTAACTACTATGTCATATGATTATCAACATGATATTTGTGCTAATCTAGATCGGTGTTCTTCTCCTACAGTTATTCACGTTTGTTTGTAGAAAAAACTATCTCTTGTTCCCTTTAAGGTAAGGGCTATGTTTCTAATTTTGAAACAATCCTGTCTACAAGAAATAGTAATGTTCTTATTAAACATAACCTTTCTACAAGAAATATTAATATTCATATTAAACCTTTCTTCATTCGTTTACAAAATGAAATAATTTGCATAATTATTATGGAGTGTGATAATAAAATAGAATATATTCTAATTCAAAACTAAGAAATTTATTATGAGAGTGTTAAATATGCCCTGGAGCTGGAATCACAGGCATCTGTAAGTCATTGTACATGAGTGATAGGGCCAATACTCATAATCGTTGAAGAACAGCTAGCTTTCTGAATTTCTGTGTCACTCTTTAGCTACAGAATGGCAAGTAATTTTCATATTTTATTGTTTTTTTGTTCATATGATAAATCATCCTAGACTATACAGATAAAATATCATATTCATTTTACAGTGACTAAAGTATGACATAAAGGTTTAAAGGTTTAAATCTGTCTTCAGAAAACCACTCTTAGCTGTTTCATTATGGTGCATAAAATTGCATATAAATACAATAAATAAAATCATAACAAAAATAAAGCGATGGTTCCCCAAATGACAATAGAAATGTTCCAAGCTATAGTCAGAATAAAATCTGAGAATCTATAGTTACATTTAGGAATATAATTTCTTTTAAATTTATTTTTATTTAAATTAAAAATAATCTTACATACCAATAATAATAATAATAATAATAATAATAATAATAATAATAATAATAATTTTACGTCCCAATCTCAGTTCCCTCTCACTCCTGTTCTTACATTCCGCTCACCAACTTTCCATCCCACCTACCATCCACTCTCCAGGAAGCATGAGGCTTTCCATAGGGGATCATCAAAGTCTGTCACATCATCTGGAGCAGGACTTAGGCCTTCTCCTGTGTATCTAGGCTGAGAGAGTATTCCTCCATAGGGAATAAACCCCCAAAGTCCATTCATGCAAAAGGGGTAAATACTGGTTTCATTGCCAGAGAAGCCCCATAGACTGCCAAGGCCCCCCCAACTGACACTCATGTGAAGGGGTATTGGTTCAGCCTTATGCTGCTTCCCCAACTGTCTGATTGGGTCCGTGAGCTCCGACTTGCTCAATTAAGTTGTTTCTGTGGGTTTCCCCAGCATGGTTTTGACCCTTTGACTCCTCTCTATATATACAACTGGATTTCAGGAGTTCAGCTCAGTGCTTAACTGTGAATCTCTGTTTCTGCTTCCATCAGTTACTGGATGAAGGCTCTATCATCATAGATAGAGCATTTAAGGTAGTCAGTCATCAATCTCTAAGAGGAAGGACATTCAGCCATATCAACCTACACAGCCTGATCTCAGAAGGTAAGCAGGGCTGGGCCTGGTTAGTACTTGTATGAGAAGAATGTGATTTTTTTTTATCTACAATTGGTGCTTCTTTACATTTGAAATAACAGTGACAATAGCATTATTTAAAAATGTGTAAGCTACTTCAAGTTTCTACTTTGATCTGAAAGCTTACTTATTACAGAGGAATATCTCTGGTGAAATTCACACTATCCCAACAAAAGATCAGTAATTTTGCAACAAAGCATATTTATTAGTCACTGATTGTCCTCTGCCCTGTACTCTTTTATTCATGCTGTCATAAATATTATGGAGAATCCTCTCTTACAATAAGGCAAACCAAAAAAGAGTAAAGAGGTGAAATATTTCCTTATGCTTTATTCATTTCTTCAAATCAAAACAGCTGCATATTTTAGAAGTTCTGAAAAGCAAGTGAAATTCACATGCTTCTTCCTAGAGGTTCTGATTAAGAAACTCTAGAATGAGGCAATGTACTCTGTGTTTTATATAACTGCTTCAAGTGGCTTTGTGGCAAATATTACCTAGTGTTGTTTCCAAGTGGCAAATGCAAACTGCTTTCTGTTTTCCCCGTGGTTGCTAGATAGATGAAAATAGTTACCAAGATAACATGCTTTGTTCCTATTTGTAAGCACAGAAAGTAAAATGATAAAATTAGGCAAAAACGTGTAACCATTTAGTATAATTTAAAAGATAAAAGAGCGTGACAAAATAAAGCTCAACACTGGATCTTTTGCCAAAAGTACAATGAGTTTCAAAATCAAACACATGGGTGAGTTTCCCAGTACAGTGTGCTCACTGTAGGACCCATCCATTAGCTTAGATAATTACTATAGATTGGGTTTCTTTAAAGTTTTCCTTTATTATTTTCCTATAAATCAATCCTTTCACTGTACAAAAACTAAGCAACTAAGCTACTGATGGGATTATTGTACACGGAACCTATGCCTCCAAGATGTTTACCTTGAATCTTTTTCTTTTTTGTTATATTTTCTTTTCTTTTCTTTTTCTTTGCAGTCATAGATAAGGCTGTAAGGTTGAAATGCAATGGGTTCCCTGTCACAAAAAAATATATAAGAAATTCAAACATGGAAGCATAAGAATTTAAATTAGTTTATAGATAAGCACAATCAAAGCATCCTCATGCTCACTGAATATAATTTGAGAGGCACCAAAGTTCTTTGCCAGCCAGAGTCTTCATTCGCATGCCTGCATGTATGGCTTACATACATACACACACACACACACACACACACACACACACACACACACACACACACACAAAGAGGCAAATCTCCCCAAATAAATACTGTTGGGTAATCATGTTCAAGTATCAGGGGAATATTTAGTATGCTAGCAGGATTGCATTTAAGCTGCCTGTTCTTTCAGTCAATAGTCCTGTGAATGGAAACAACAGTTGTGGTTTGTAGCAGTGGAGGCTAGTTTATCTTGAAACATTCATGAAAGAGGTTGTAGAAAAAGTTCAACAGTTAAGAGCACTGGTGACTTCTTCCAGAAGATGAGGATTCAATTAGAATAAATACCTGTGGTACACAAACATATAGACAAAGTACCAATATATGTTAAATAAAGTGTTAAAATATATTAAAGGAATAATATAAGTAGAATATCTTGTCGTTCTGGCCTTTAAAAACATACAATTACATAGTTTATATGAATATATTCTGGTTATTGATCATTTGTTCATTATAGGCATTTCAGATATCCTGGCTCCATGATTTCAGTTTTTGGTCACATAATGGCTTAAAAAATGTTTTCATCCTAATTATTGTCTAACTTATGTTACTTTATTGTATACATTTGAATCATATGTAAGGCATACTTGATTGCTACTTATGTCATTAAGTCATGTACTTATTCATACTAAATTTGTAGCTTTTGTTTCATCTGAAATCTGTAATATATCATTTGCATAAAATGACAAAAGCTATGTTTCTTCACTGGAGGGATATGCAATGATCCTGTACAATTTACTAACAACACTGTCTTTCTTCACCTGTGTCATAGATAAATTTTCCTTATATGTGTGGTTCAGTGGTTTCAGTGAGACACGTACCTCACAGTCTCCAGCATTTGAATTTTTGGTCCCCAGTCGGTGGTATTGTTTGTTGTACAGCCTTAATGGAGGAAGTACCTCACTGGGCATGAGCTCTGAGAATTTCCAGTTCACTCCTTCTGCCTCTTGCTTGTGATTAAAGATCTGAGTTCTCAACTTTCTGCTCCTGCAGAGAAACCCTGTCTGGAAAACACACACACACACACACACACACACACACACACACACACACACACACACACAAATATATATATTATATCAGTTTTGGTCCTTTAGAGAACCTTGAAAAGTACTTGTAAGTCTGTTTTCAATCTTTCGTTTTCTGTTTCCATGTCTATTCTCATATTGGCACCAACATTTGGTGCCATATTTTGTAATAATATAGATTAGTAACATAATTACATATTTTGTAATAGAATTTGATCAATTTCACAGCTATTCAAAACTGCATTATTGATTATTTACCTCATTCATTTCCACATACTTTTCAAACACAACACATCAGTTTCTATAGTTCTTGTCAAAGTATTATCATCCAAAGTTCTATAGAGATTTACAAACACTTGAGTGTGTCTATTAAATGTAATTTACATAAAAGAAAAAAATAATGTTTCCTTAATGATTTTTAAAACATAGTTACTTGTTACTTATCTCTTCTTCCTTCTTTCAACTACTTCTTTATTGCCCTCCCTCTCCTTTCTCAGTTAAAATTCCTTCTTCATTTTTCCATTTCCTCCTCAATATAACTTGTATCAAATGCCATTCACCTGAAAAAAATGTTTATCTGCAAATGAAAAAATTTGGAAGAGTGTCCTTCAGTATTATTCAATGGAAATGATATTTTATTAAGTTTCCAAATTCTCTCTCTTTGAAAGGAAGATGATATAAGCTCTTCATTGTTTCATTACAGTATAGGAAGTGGCAGAAAAAATGCCAGTCAAGCCCTACAAAACTTACTGTAGAGATGGTGCTTTTAATACCAGCACTATCTTGTGTTGGAGTGTGAGGTGTGTTCTTTCTGTCACATTGAATTGGATCCACAGGAGTAGGCATGTGAGCTCACAAAATGTATACACTATCAAATCATTTGTTGCAAACTTAAAATAGTTTCAATTTTACTCACTTATAAAAAGAATCAGAAACCATGTCTCTAGCCTTCAGTTCCTAGGTGTCTCATTCAGTTCTCAGGCCTCTTTTCTACAACCATTGCCTGGACCTTAGTTAGTCCATTTTTACTTCTTTTTATCTTTAGAAAATTGATCCACTAGGCAAGTATGTGATGGGAGATGTTATTCTGTAAATATGTTTCTCATACTGGTTAATAAATAAAGCACTGTGGCCAATGATAAAGCAAGATAGGTGGGGCTAGGAGACAAGGAGAAAAGAGGAAATAGGAGGAGTCAGCATGTAGAGCCTAGAGAAAGCAAGATGCCGGCCTGCTGCTCGGATAAGATGACCATGTGGAAATACTTAGATAAGTAAAAATGGGTTAATCATTATGACAGAGCTAGCCGATATAAACAATGATAGTAGCTGGCCAACAAGGTTGTATCAAATACAAGTCTCAGCGTGTTATTTGGGGCTGGTGAGGCTGTGGGTCCAAACCGGTGGCGGGCGGTCTGGTGGAAAACAACATGCTACATATATGAGGCCCAAAACAGAGATAAATCCAGCTCTCTTTATGCATGCCTCTCTATAACAACCCAGGTACATAGGTTCAGGAAACAAATTGTAATTTCCTTCAGGATGTCCCAACTGTTTTGATATAATGATTAAGGAAACTGTAGCTAAATTAATAAAAATTTTTCAGAACACTATGTTAGCCCAAGTTCAAGTTAGAACTGCTTCCTAACTTGCTAATTATTAATTTGATCCACCCATCTCCCTCTGACAGGTGTTCCATATATGGCTCTGGGTTGTCAAAGTTCTCTCCGTCTCTACGAAGAAGCCAGTGTTCTGCTGACCACAGCCAAGGATATGCCTGCTGATAGCAGGGATCCTTGCAGTGTTCTGGCAGGTAACCAGAACTTTTGGGGAGTTCTATTCTTCCAGCATGGCCCTGAGTCAAAGATAACGTGACCTTACATTCGTGGCTGAGAGCCAGGGTTGCAGCAGAATTATCAGTGGGAAAAATGGCACAGGGGGGCAATATGACATGGAGAAAAAGCACAAGCTCTCATATCACATACACCAGGGTTTGAACCTATCTCCAATATGTACCAGTTATCTGATTTTATATGGAACACTATCTCTGATCCATAGCTTCCTTAACTACATAAAAATAAAGAAAAATGACACCTGTATTGTGGAAAGATCACAGAAGAGTATTGAGAAAGTTATGAGGAGCAAGCCAGTAAGCAACGTTCTTCCAGGCCTCTACCTCACTTTCTGTCTCCAAGTTCCTGACTGAATTGTGTTCCAGCCATGGATTTTTTTTAATTGTCTGTGTGATTCTGTATTTATACAGCCAAATAAACCCTTTTCCTCCATAAGTCACTTTTGATCATGGTTTCTGTTCACAGCAACAATCACCTTAGCTAAAACCCTGTTCTGTGCCTTACGTGTCTATCATCTTTATATGGTAACAAATATCTTACTAAGGGCTTGAGAGAAATGTCTTAGGGGGTAAGCTTCTGTTGCACAGACATGAGGACCAGCATTCAGTTTCCCAGAATCCACATAAAGAAAAGGTGGGCATGACAGTAGCTCCTCTACAAACCCTGCACTTGGAGGACTAAGCCTGGTGGATCTTTGGGCCTTGCTGGACAGCCATTCTAGTGGGAACAAGATTCACATTTAGTGAGAGACCTTGTCTCAAAAAGTCAGGTAGAAAGTATTTGAAGAAGTCATCTGTCATTTCACATGCACATGCTCACAGAGCAACAAACACCTGCACGCACACATCTGTCTACACGCTTATACCACACACACACACACACACACACACACACACACACACACACACACACAACACACACACACACTGCATACATATGTGTGCAAAAAAAATGTATCATATTGTTAAACTTTTTAATAGAAGACAGATCAGAAACTGTTTTGCTAACCCTCCACATTATTCTGTGGACTTGCTCCAGGTTACAATTCTAGCAAGAAAACTGACCTAATTGTAAGGCCACACTAAATAAATTCAGTTGTCTACAAGTTCCAAAAGTTTGCCTTCTAACTTAATTTCAAACAAAAGTAAAGGCATTTAGGCTTTTTCCTTTATCTCTAATGTCCCTTCACAACTTATACCAAATGTTGAAGGAGAAAGGTTATTTTTATTACTCTACCCAGAGACCATACCATCTGGTTTTTAACGTTAAATTGTAGTTTTAAACTCTTGGTCATAAATAACCACTGTATTCTATTCCCCACATCTGCTGCTGTCTTCTTTTGTAACAGAATTATCTATATTTCTCATACAGGAGATTTATGGCAGTCTCAAGCTTGGTTAATTGTCTCAAAAATCTTTTATTAATTAGATCATCTTATTGATTTAACAACTCCATCATGATATAACATGTCAAGAACATAACCATGCATATCTAGAGATGCATTTATAGTTTGGAAAAAGTATAACAACTTTATATTATTGGGACTGAAGTTACATAGTTTTTATTTATTTCAAATACTGATATAAGAACATAATATGTTTGTTGTATTTATGTTGTGTTCTTGATTTTATTTTCCGTTATAGGAGTAGTCAATCAAGTTATATGGTGGGACCAAGGGGGATGAAGCCAATAGTGAAACAGACTAAAGTCTCATGAGATAGAAACATTCAATCAGAGCATCAGACAATTTATACTCTGAGGGTTAGGAAAAATCACATAAGTAAAGTTACCATGAGTTCAAGCTGTATGCAACAATAAGAGCAAGCCACACCTGGCAAAGGTGTTTTTCCATACAGGCATATAAGGATAGCAACAAGCAATAATGAGTAACCTAAGGTAAACTCACTCAAGTATGCTACATCCAGGAGGAGCACACATTCCCAGAACAATTCTGTGTTTTGAAGAAACTGAGGTCACAAGACTCTTGTCTTGTTTTCCTGGAGCTTTCTCACAAGCATGCAGAATTCTCCTCATACAACTTCATTCTTGGGCTATGGTTTGATAGAAGCCAGCTTCAACAGAAGGAAATCATGAGTGCTGCTATAAACCCGGCCAAAAGCCCATGCCTGGCAAGATCATGGAGTAACAACTATATTGCTGAATGAACATATTGTCAAACATCCTTCCAAATATTTCTCAAATTATACCCATAGTTTAGTGCTGATCTCAGCTGGGATCAGAGAGAAGTGTTTTTGTGCAGTGGGTAGCAGTTAGTGAAGGGAATCATGATTTGAAGTGCTCAGAAGGGACACTTGTGTGCTCAGTGTAAGTGAGACAATAATGTCAGCCTCTACAAGATTGGAGGGCATTGTAGAAAAGACAATAGGAAGAGGATGATATCCATGAGATGTAGGAGCTGTTTGAATTCACATAGACCCTCCCCAAAATCATGAGAGTTTAAAATTCCAGCAAGGACAGGGGAAGGGCTCTCCATATGACTCAATGCCTCAATGCCTCAATGCCTCAATGCCTCAATGCCTCAATGCCTCAATGCCTCAATGCCTCAGTGCCTCAGTGCCTCAGTGCCTCAATGCCTCAGTGCCTCAGTGCCTCAGTGCCTCAATGCCTCAATGCCTCAATGCCTCAATGCCTCAATGCCTCAATGCCTCAATGCCTCAATGCCTCAGTGCCTCAGTGCCTCAGTGCCTCAATGCCTCAATGCCTCAATGCCTCAATGCCTCAATGCCTCAGTGCCTCAGTGCCTCAGTGCCTCAATGCCTCAATGCCTCAATGCCTCAATGCCTCAATGCCTCAATGCCTCAATGCCTCAATGCCTCAATGTCTGTCGAATAAGTAAAGACAGAAACATATGTTCAACTTTCAAATTTAATGTACAAGAATGTTAAATTCTGACCACAAAAAGAAGTTCAGATCTTTTATTTTGAAACTTAATTAGGAAAACCTGGGTATTATTCAATAAATAGACTATTGACTTGTAGTTGTTTTCTTCAAATTCATCTGTTGTATGTATACAATGGAATGTGAAACTAAATAATATTTACTTGATGTTCAAAAAATACAACAGAAAGAGAAACACAAAGGAAAAACCTTTCAGAAAGTGGAACAAACTGGGGCATGTCTCAAGCCTGCAGGTAATTACCAACACATCAATCTTCAGCATGACTGTTGATTCTGCCCCATTCAGCTCTCACAGGTGTGCTTAGCTCCAAAGATTTATACCATGAAATTCCATTGTCAGAACATTCTGACTTGAATAATACTGAGACAATATGTGACCCTGTGGGGAGAAAAAAATACAACCCATACAAACCAGCTTTAAAGGCTCTCACACAGATCCCATAATGAGTCAGTGAATCCAAAGAAATTGAAGCAATTTTGAAGACAATGGAATACTTCTTTTATAGAACTACTTAACAAAAGTCATCAAAGAAGTAGAAATAGTTTTAAAATGGAATTCATATCTTCTTATTTTGTCTTGATATATCAACATCATGTAAAGTAGGTTACTAGGCTATAACTCAAAAGCATTTTTGCTCTTTCTTCAACTATATATTGTTGCTACTTCTTCCTACTACAAACTTCAAAAGTCCCCAAAATGTTACCATATTTTTCAGATAATTTTGTATTAATATTAACATATGACAATATCACAGGTAATGTGTTGGAAAAAAGTTTTCTTTAAACAAACACATTTCTATTAATTAAGTTCTGTAATTTTAAGCTTAAATGTAATAGCTTGAATCAAATTACCAATGCAAGCTTTATTTTGACATAATTCACAAAATTCTTGGATATAGTTAAGAAAGAGCTACTAAGTGATGAAAAGTGAGCAGAAAAATGACACAGAAGTATTTAAACTAGAATCCACTTCTTATGCTGAAGTCACTATAAGAGGATAGAAATTCACTTTATTCTGTGCCTAGTTTTCTTTTCTTCACATGTGGTTAATGGCATCTTGTCTTACTCCCATCATGCTAAAGGTTATTCACACCTGAGATGTCTAGGAGAGGTATTATACCCTTATTATAGAGTAACTAAATTTAAACCAATTTTACAGGAGCTGAGAAGGTAATTCTTCAGTTAAGAGCAACGGCTGCTCTTCCAGAGGATTGGGTTCCCCTCCCACCCACCCCCACTCCACATGTAGGGTGATGCCATCCAAGAGGGGTCATCTGAATCTGTCAAGTCATTTGGAGTATGGACTAGGACTTCTCTCCTAGTTAAGGGCACATCCATGGGGGGTGTGCCCGCAGGTCCTTTTGTGCACCAGAAATACATCCTGATTCCACTGTTGAGTCCCTTAGACTGTGCCGGCCTTCTAGCTGAAACCCATGTTCAGGGGGTCTGAGTCAGTCCCATGTTGGATTCCCAGCTATCAGTTTGTGGGCCCATTAGCTCCTCCTTGTTTAGGTCAGCTGTCTCTATGTGTTTCTGTAACCTGGTCTTGCCTTTCTCTCTGCATCTGGATTCTAGTTCGACTCAGTGTTTTGTTATGGGTGTTTGTTTCTGTTTCCAAAAGGTACTAGATGAGGGCTCCATGATGGTGGATAAGTTAGTTGTTGATCTTATTATCAGGGAAGGGCATTTATGGTAGCCTTTCCACTGTTGCTCAACTGTTCCACTGTTCCACTGTAGCTCCACTGTTAGTTGGAGTCAGTCTTGTAGGTCTCTAGACATTTCTTTAGGTTCAGTTTTCTCTTCAAACCAATAATGGCTCCCTTTTTATGCTCTCTCTCTCTCTCTCTTCTGTCTTCTATTCCTCCCCTGACTCAATCTTCCTAGTCCCATGTGCTTTCCTCTCCTTCCCTTCCCTTTCTCCTAGTTCCCTCTCCCCTCACTGCCCCCCCAACCCCAAATTCCCATGTGCTCTGGAGAACTTGTCCCTTCCCCCTTCTGTGAGGGACTTATATGAATCTTTTAGAATCAACCCTGTATCCCAGTTCCTGTGGCAGTGTGAATTATAAGCTGGTGATCATTTGCTCTAGGTCTAAAATCCATATATGAGTGAGTACATACCATATTCCTCTTTTTGTGACTGGGTTGCCTCATTCAGGATGGTTTCTTCAAGTTCCATCCACTTGCCTGTGAATTTCAAGATTCCATTTTTCCCCCCACAGAGTAGTATTCCATTGTGTATATGTGCCACATCTTTTTTATCCATTCTTCAGTTGAGGGGCATCTAGGTTGCTTTCAGGTTCTGGCTATTACAAATAATGCTGCTAAGAAATAAATTATTTTTATATATGAGATCTCTATATCTCACCCCTATCTCTCATAGCTCAGGGATCATTACAGAAGACAGAGGTAAAGGATTGTAAGAATTGATGGGAGTGGATGACTACAACAAAACTGTTTTCAGGAAAAAAAAACAGGGTGTTGCAGACATGAATTCACAATATTTGTAAAAGCATTCATAAGACCTATGTGAGACAAATGAGGTAAAGTCTCAGCATGGACTGAGGAGAATAATGAAGTCCCATCCATCTCTTGCAAAAGGAGCTACTAATGATTGATAGTGGACAAATATGGAGTCTTGGAGATTGGCCATGCTTCATTGTACAGGGTCAGCACACAGTGGACTCAAAGGTCGTTTTACTTTTTTTTTTTTTAACAAAAATGCAAAGTAGGAGAGGTGGGAGACGGTGGCAGCTTGAGGAAGAAATAGTGAAGTAGCAGAGGTAAATATCAAAATACATTGCATGAAATTCTTAAGGAATTGTTTCATAAAATGCCACAAAATTTATTTTGGTTAAAAATATACATATATGCAGGCAAAACACTAAAACACATTGCCCTAGTTAGAGTTTCTATTGCTACAAAAAAGGCAAGTTAAGGAGGAAAGAATTTATTAGGCTTATCTTTCCTCATTGCTGTTCATCATCAAACGAAGTCAGGACAGCGACAAAAACAGGGCCCAAAGGCAGGAGCTGATTCAGAGGCCATGGATAGGTGCTACCTACTGGCTTACTTCACATGGCTTTCTCCACCTGTTTTCTTACAACACCCAGGATCACCAGCCCAGGGATGGCACCACCTGCCATAATCTGTGTCTTCCCCATCTGATCACTAATTGATAAAATGCCTTGCATCTGGATCTCATGGAGTCATTTCCTTGAAGGAGGCTCCTTCCTCTTTGATGACTCTCTAGCTTGTGTCAAGTTGAAACAAAACTAGCCAGCACATAAATAAATAAATAAATAAATAAATAAATAAATAAATAAATAAATAAATGAGGTTGAATTTCATGAATTCTATACTGAAATCACAGATATTTTATCATATATTGTAATGTCTGTTTTTTCTGATGTGTACCTATAAATGTGCAAATCACATAGTTATAGACAATTGTTAATACTTCAGGTTCTCTATGCCTATGTAACAAAGGATATAATAAAAAATGGAAACTGTATTGTTAAGCTCAAAGTTACAATGGACCTGAGATCATCTAGACAAAGGAAAAAAAAGATTGTTTCTATTTAGTGATGTTTGAAGGCTTAATAAGGAATTCTTACCTGACTGGTTACCAGAGAATCCTGGGAGTTTCCTTCAGCAAAACATTGAAGCTTGATCTGTTATGGCTTAAAGGCTGGATTAGCTGGTAAAGGAGAAAAAGGTGATATTTTGTTGTCTCTTTATGGCTGAGAGTTCTTTATACCATGTGATCTGTTACACAGAAGCTCAGGGTGCAGGCTGCAAGTTTTGTGGAAAAAGTGACTGTTGAATACAATTTCATGATATAGGATCAGAAGACAAGTAGCCATTTCTGGTATAATATTCTTATTAAAATGTCCACAAGTCTTTGTGTTTTCAATATAAGTGACAAAGCCTGAACTCAATGAGAAGAGATTTGAATATGTGCACAAGACCTTGCTCAAGCTTAGGCCAAACAAAATTCCAGCATGGAAGAGGACACGGGGGCATGAAATCTCCCCCTACCTGAAGAGCTATTGGAATTTGGTAGTTTCTGGGAGAGGGAGTGATCCAGGGCATGCCTCAAGAGTTGTTGACTAATAAAATGTCAACTGTATGGTAAGAGATGATGATGATAGATAGATAGATAGATAGATAGATAGATAGATAGATAGATAGATTAAAGTTATAGATGATACATGAATAGATAAGTAGACGATAGATAGATTATAAATAAAGATAGAAGATAGATAATAGTCAGAGACAGAGAGAGGGAGAGAGAGAGAGAGAGAGAGAGAGAGAGAGAGAGAGAGAGAGAGAGAGAGAGAGAGAGGAAAAGAGGCAGAGAGACATACACAGAGCATGAAGTTGTGGGGATAAGGATGTAGGATGGATCTAGGAAGAATTTAGGTAGGCTAATTAGAATTTCAACAACTGTGGAGAGAATGGACTGATGTAGGCTCAGAGTTCAATTAATAGTTTGAGGCTATCTTTTGCTCCCTTTGTAGTCATTCCTTTCCAAATTCTATGCTTGACCCACCATTCTTGTGATTAACAGGTAAAACCTTTTAGACTGTATTAAGTTAATAAACCATAGCTTCTACCAACCAAAAAGCTAAGGATGTGATCAGACAACATCTGAGGTTATAGCAAAGATTCCCACTTTGCTTTAACCTACCTAATATTTATACTGATGTATTTTTTAAAATTTATTTTACTTATGATGGTATCTTAGTTAGGATTTTCTATTGCAGTGAACAGAGACCATGACCATGGCTGTTCTTATAAAGAAAACATTTAATTGTGTTGACTCACTTACAGTTTCAGAAGTTCAGTCCATTATCATTGTAGAGAGCATGGTGGCATGCAGGCAGACATGGTGCTGCTGGCTACATCATGGCTTGCAGGCAACAGGAGGTTTACTGACACATTGTGCAGTATCCTGATCATAGGAAACCTCAAAGTCCACCCCCACAGTGATACACTTACTCCAACAAGGACATACCTAATCCCAACAAAGCCAGACTCCTAAAAGTGCCCCTACCTATGAGATTATGGGTGCTAATTAATTTCAAACTACCATTGATGGTGTATGGGTGTGTCTGTATGCAAGTGCAGATATCCAGAAGGCCAGAAGAATGGGATACCCCCCAGAAACTAATGTTACATAAGTGATTGTGAGCCACTCCTTATGAGTTCTGGGCACTGAACTCAGATCTTCTGTAAGAGCAATAGGTGCACTTAACTACTGAGTTGTTTCTCCAAACCTCCTCCTTCAATGTATTTTTAAATTGTATTGATATGACTGTCTTTATTTTTTCTTGGTAGTATGAAACTTCATCATTTGGTGAAAAGTATTAACTGTGGAAGTAGAAGAAAAAAGAATCAGCTCTCTACAGTCCAGAGAGAAAAACTTAAAGTTCATCACAGAATTTCACAAGTTTAAATGCTGCTAAGATGCTGATATGCTTCATTCCTGTGACAATGTACATATGGATGCTGCTGGGCTTTTCATGTTGTTTACTCTCCAGAATTTATATCCTGTCTGTTAGTTTGTTTTGAATTGTAAGGATTGTATACTTGGCCACCACATGCTAAGAGCCATAGCTTCAGGAGGTCAACTTTGGCATGTCTCTTGCTGTACTTCTCACATGGTACAAAGAGTTGGAGAGCCAGCTAGCTACCTCCTGACTATCTGAACAATTTTCAGATGACACAAAACCTAAACTAACCCCACACTAAAAGATTCTCAAGCTTCCCATTTATTAACCCAAGATTTTAACTCAGAGATTTACCATTCCTTCTTGTTGCCCCTGAGAAGATAAAGACAAAGATAATCGGCTATTTGCTCATCCTCAGGGATGAGTAAACTTTCCTGAAGGCCTGTGCTGCCATGGAGGCCAGAGCACTGGAAGGTGCCAGGGTCTATTTCTTGTGCAAATTAAACTTGGACCCTCTCCTTGACCTACAGCCCTAAGCATTTGGTGATAAAAGTTTCTCCTAGCAGTTTTAGTATTGCTCTATGTGTAAATCTTATCTGTCTTGCTGTCCATGAGAAAGTCAAGCTTTACACTGTATTGCAAAAAGGATTACTGTTATTACTGTTGCAAATGTGTATATATACCAGTACGCCCCAAGAATTGGGAAAGAAGAGGACGAAGAGATAGAAGAATAAAGAAACACGCAGAGTGGCAATTGTGTGTGAGTCGATTCTTTCCCTTAGACCCCATTATCTATTTTTCCTTTGCCAATTATAGTGTCTTGACTGGACCCTTTAAGGGATTGTAAAAGGGGGGCTGGTAACCCATAAAGGATCCCAATATTAACAGAACTTTTTGAGTGATGAATGGGGATGGGCTGAACTTGAGCTAAAGATTCCACTTGCTCTTTTCAGGAGTGGGTCAAATATAGGCCATTTATTTTATAAAAATATTTTTTAAAATCATGTTATAAAACATTCTTATTCCTCATTTCCCTAGTGAATCATAAATTTTGCTTCCTGGCAGATGAGATATTAGAGAGGGGAAGATTAATTTATTTTAGCCTCTGTGTGTTAACATAAGCCTGAGTAGATGGTACATGGTGTACAGTGACCATGAGGAGTTCTTAATATTCTTGGAACATGGATTGGAACTCTGAGTTCACATTCCAAAGAAATATTGTTCTTAGGGGACATAGGACAGCTCAAGTACAGCACTTTATGGAGTTCATTAGTACTAGGTAACCTTTTTTTTTTTTGCTTATAAATGAGTGAGAATTATGAGGCAGATATAATTAGAAAATATAATTCAACATGTGATGCTCAAATAAATTTCTTGACTATCAACTTTAAAAATATCAGTTGTACTGAGTTAGAGAGAAAAATCAAACTTAAATCTTTAATCATTGTTATTAAAATAGTATTATTTAATTAGAATTAATTTATATGAAGAAACTTACTAAAAGACTGGAGTAGAAAATCAGGAAGGAAACAATGACATTGGCATTAAGATGGTTGGACACCTCTGAGCTCAAGGAACCCTGTGTTGCAGACAAAATTATCAGAAATAATACTCAGAACTCTTAGCTATCATAACTGATAATGGCATGTTTTGAGAAATAATTGAATGTCTTAAATTTAGGTCTTTGTATATAATTTCTATTTCTAGAAAATGCTAAAGCTAAGCTTAACAAATCACACACTAAAGCTTTACTGATAAATTCAGGTTTTATCGATAAAATTGAATGTCCCTTTGTAACAATAGAGGATGGCAAAGCAAGGTTGCTGCCTGTATACTTGGAAAGTGTACAGAACTTTGGAATCAGTTGTTTTCAACATAGGGCTTATATAAAAGAGAACAATTCCTCCTTTTCTTGAATGAAGGAACTGACAGACACACCGTTCTACACCATACTGCATCCTGCAGCAGTAAGACTGCTCTTCTCTATTTGTAGATGGTTTGGTACTGTCACTTTCACTTCAGTAAACTAAAATGCAAAGCTCTCCCTAGTATTTTTGACAGTGGGTGAAATGATTCCTTTTGCTTCAGCACATTTAATGTTGGGATAATTTTTCATGAAAACTAATAATCAAAAAACCAATCATATAAATTGATATTCAAATTGTCTATATGAAGTAGTTAGTAAATTAAACATTGGTGAATTATACTACAACATGTGATAAAGTATTGTTGAGTTGAAAATTATTGTGGAGATACCCAAACTATTTTTAAAAATTCAAATATTTATTTTATAAATATGAGTGTTTTGCCTGTGTTTATGTATGTGCAACACACAAATGTGTACATGATGCTGGTTGAAGTCAGAGAGGGCATCTGAGTTTCATGAACTGGAGTTACAGAAGGTTGTGTTTTGCTACATGGTGCTGGGTGCCCACCCTGCATGATCTGCAAAAGTAGCAAGTATTCTTACATGTTAAGCCATTCTTTACATCATCTAGGATTAAAAAGAGTAACATTTAAAAATCAAAAGTATTGATTTTCTTTAAATAAAAGAATATATATACATTGAATGAGATTAATATATATGCATATGGGAAAATGATCACAAGAAATAATGTTAATCAAATACTCACATTTTTGGCATAAGTGGGGTATTGACTTCGGTTATATTTAGTGACAGTGAATGTAAAAAGAAGGCAGAATATGCTTTAATAGTGTCTCCATTAAAACAGTATGGATTAAAGAAATTGATTCTTGTTCATGGCATCTTCTATTCTCAGATGTGTAAGGTGAGGGAATTTTTGTCTGACATTTCATGGAAATGAGCTTATACTTGTTGGGCTTATACTAATTGGTTGAAAACTAGTGTGTTCTAATATTTCAACAGTGAAGAAACATTTCTATAAACCATGCACTATTTCTAGCTTGAACTTGTTCCATATCTTGGCAATATTTTAAAGAAGTTATGTGCAAGCCATGCATACTTGGGCTTGAAGGAAGTGTGTTACTTTTCTTACTCTCCCTTGACATATCATCACAGAAGTGTGTGTCTCAGAAAGAAAGTTGTCACCAACTAAATCTGTATGAAATTTGTTATCAACTTTGCATATCACCTAAAACAATGAATGATGAAATTATCAGCTTATACTGTATTAATTGATATTAATTATCAGCTTATACTTATTAATTGATATAAGTATTAATTATTATATTGATATTAATAAGTATTAATTGATATTAATAAGTATAACATAAACAGAAAACCATGCCTAAGGCAAATTAAATATGTTTTCTAAATCAAAATATTAGCATAATGAAATGTAATGGGAATTTTATCCTCTATGTGTTGTATGCTGAAAACATGTAACCTTAAGTGCACAGCTAGTGATTTAAATACTAATCTTTTTCATATACAGGGAAGACTAATAAGATCATTTACTGTCACTAAAAAGTTTAAGAAAATTAATTAGTTTACACCATAAAGATATTTCAATTGAAATATTCTTATAATCATAAGAACTGTGATATTATGTTATATGAATTAGAGGGTGTTGATATTCTGTTTTTTAATAATAATTCCAAGATTAGTAATCATTAGTTACTAATTAGTTGTCATTATTCAAGATATACTAATAATAAAAGACAGAGGCTGCATTCAATGTTACTAGTTATAAAGAAACGAATTGAGAGGTATACCTTTAACACAAGGTGTGCTGGATGTCGTGGGTAAGTGTAAGCAAATCTATTTAATCTTTCTACCTTAAGATCATGTTCCTCATTATATCACCGTGTCTAGCTAGACTTCATTTACATTCAACTTGCTCTTATTGGCAAATGAATGATGTTGACACTGCTGTGAAGACCAGGTAAGAGATTTATAAACATAAAGGTAATCAATATGCAATGACCTGTTAGAGAAAGAGATTTTTCAAAAATTTGTCTTGTGGGGAGGAGTTTTGTAATCTGAAATTTTTTGTTGGTCTTCCTTTTGAAGTTAAATTAAATCATTCTATTATACTTTGAAATGTATTTTTGGGCTTCATAGTTTTTAAAAAGAGAAACCAATGACAAGATTTTGAGCTGAAACTGATGTGTATGTTTTATAAATTTGTCCTCTTGAAAATATTTTCAGAAATAAGTTGAGTTTGGGGGGGGATTATGTTTGCTTGTTTGTTTTGTCTGTTGAATCTATGTCTTTCTTATTGATTTATAGCTTTAAAGGAGATGTGTAAGAGGGAAGTTGATTTAATTTGGTCTGCCGGTAAGTTCCTTAGTTTGTTTGAGGAATTATCTCAGATCCCAAACTCTACGGTAGAATGTTAACTTGCTTTTCTGTTAGGGAAGCATAATGTCATTCATAAGTAAGATTCACATTATGTTATGGCAGACTACAGTCCTTATGAGACACCTACACAAACCTGGAAAGTATCAGCATGATGTGGCACTTTTTATTTTCTAAATTATGCACTTAATTTTATTTCTGTGTCTTTCGGTTATAAATGAATACATTTGATGCAAAATAATTAAAAGTGAGAAAGGAAATGCAATTTCTGTGTAGAAATCTCATGTGTAAAAGGAGTCACCTAATCCAGTAAATGCTAAGCTTAACCATTTTGTGAATAAGTTAGCAAGTGCTTTATTTACTGTTATTACCTATGATAAAAATTTGAATATGTAGTTTCCAATTATGTTAACTTTCTTCTTACATTTTCCAGATAACATAAGCTCAGCAACCATGTGATTTTTTAGATTTGCTTGTGGTTTCTATTCTTTATAATTTTTTTTTGTTTCAGACAGTGTCAAGGCAGTCCATGATCTAGGAGTCTCCCACCCCAATCTAACCCTAAGCACTAGAGATGTAGGCTTGCACTACTGTGCCCAACCATTCCCTTGGCTTTACCCTCTTTCAAAGTTTTCCCTGAAAGAGAAACTTGGGTTTGTAATGTACTTCAGGTCAGTATGAATAAAATAAAATAAAACATTCTCTCCATGTTTGTGGCAATATTTACTTTCAATCTACATATTTATCAACACAATATCTGGTTTAGTCTCCAGTTTAATTCTGGGACGAAAGTAATCTAAACTCCATAATTTGAGAAAAGTTTCATATTTACCATATTGCTGTGATGTATATATGAAGACCAAGGTTTATGTGATGGCATGACACTGGTCTCATTTGTATACCCTGCTAATTTCACATCCAAGTTTTCCAGAACACAAAATAAAGTCTGAAAATCAGGTCCCTCATGAAGCCATCATTTGCCTATCCTCTACCCCCTGACAATCCCTCCTAGAAAACAATATCCTGGTTGCAATCCCTATCCTGAGTGAGTACAAAAAGATTACCTGTCATTCTAACTCAGAACACTTGTCACTTGCTCTAGGTAAGAAAAGGGTGACACATTATAGGAGGAACATATTTCATTCTAAACCTATTACTTATTCTGACTCTGTATTTGTTGATTAATAAATATGATTTCATTTTATATACATTCATTTGTGCTATGCATGCAATTGTGTATCAATTATATATTACATAATTATACTTTTTATGTAGTAATACATTTTATGTATACTTTACATTTTTTATTTACTACATAATAGATGTGAAAAACCTATGTTGCATTAACTTTCCAACTAATAAAGGATTTTATCCATAAAATGTTAACAGTTAAAAAAAGTTAACAGTAAGTTACTATATAAAACTGGAACTGACTTATTGCTAAAAATAAATAACATGAATAAGGTGACTCATGAACAATTTTTCATTCTGGTGAACCACCATATCTATTTTAAAGATTGCATGTATGTAACTATGGATGCCCCTGGCAACAGCAGACAGAAATAAGGGCAATAAAATCAAATCTTTTGAAAATGTGAAAAGAAAACAATGAGATTAATATACTTGATGCACTCTCCAATGTCTTTCATATTAAAATATTAGCATGTATTAAAGCCTGAGTGTGATGTATGACAGCTATCTCTGCCCTAGGTTAGGATAGCTTTTTCAGGATGTCCTTGGATAAGCAAATCCCTTCAAATATAAACTCCAAGAGCATCATCATTCACCATTCATTATGTATCTTTTAGTACACACTTTGTTCACCTACTTATGAAATTTCTCCCAGTAATTGACAAATTTTTTTCTCAAACATGTGGGGAAAATATTTATAGATGAACTAAATGTGTTTATTTGTGTTTCATATTAGTATGCTTTTGTCATAAACATAATTATACAATTAAAATGAAAGTTTTAGCATCAGCAATGTAATTGTATGAATGTACTACAGCAAAAATAAATAAATAAAACTTAATGTTAATGTTCTTACCTTTCTGAGTTGAATCTGGCCCTTTCAGCTGATATTACCTAGACTTGAATTCAGAGTTGAGTACATGGAGTTAATGGGTTTAAGGAGAAAATTATCAACAAGTAGTGTATATAAGCAAGACCCAAAAGATCAAATTTGAAAGGGTTAAAACGTTGGAATCACATTGAAAGCCAGGACACCTTACTTTAAGCCTGAATCCAAAAAATGTTGCTGCTAATATCACTTGGATAATAGAGGATTATTAAAACATAACCATTATTTAAATTAAAATGGAGCCATATTTTTGTATTTCTTTTTTTGCTAGAAAAGTGAAGAAATTTGGTTGTTCAGCATCTTCAAAAGTCTACAACAAACCACATCATGTTGAGTAACGTTTTGCTGTGGTCTCTTCACATAAGTCTCCTAGGGATCAGTCTCGGCGGGAATGTTCTCATCTGGCCAATGGAAGGCAGTCACTGGTTAAATATCAAAACAATAATAGACGAACTCCTAAGAAAAGAGCACAATGTGACTGTTCTCCTTGCCTCTGGTGCACTTTACATCACTCCATCTATTAGCCCATCTCTGACATTCGAAATATATCCAGTGCCCTTTGACAAAGAAAAAATAGATAGTGTGATCAAGGACTTTGTTCTGACATGGCTGGAAAACAGGCCATCTCCTTCAACTATCTGGAAGTTCTATATGGAGATGGCCAAAGTCATTGAGGAGTTCCACATGGTGTCCAGAGGGATCTGTGATGGTGTTCTTAAAAATGAAAAGCTGATGGCAAAGCTGGAGAAAGGAAAGTTTGAAGTACTGTTATCAGATCCAGTATTTCCTTGTGGTGACATCGTAGCTTTAAAACTGGGAATTCCATTCATGTATTCTTTGCGGTTCTCCCCAGCCTCTACAGTGGAAAAGCACTGTGGAAAGGTTCCATTCCCTCCTTCCTATGTTCCTGCGATTTTGTCAGAGCTCACAGACCAGATGTCTTTCACGGACCGAGTGAGAAATTTTATCTCCTACCAATTGCAGGACTATATGTTTGAAACTCTGTGGAAGCCATGGGATTCCTATTACAGTGAAGCTTTAGGTATGTAGCCATTCTTCTTTTTAAAATTCATTTTACACACAAACTACCTCATGTACCAAGCTCTTGCTATTATGAATAATGCTGCTATGAACACAGTTGAGCAGATGTCCTTGTGGTATGATTGATCGTCCTTTGAGCATATGCCCAGAGTGATAATGCTAGGTCTTGAGGCAAAAATGGCAAACTCACCAAAAGCAATCTATAGATTCAATGCAGAAATCAAAATCCCAACACAATTCAACAATCAGCTTCAAATGAAAAAACAAAAACCTGTGATAGCTAAAACAATCCTGTACAATAAAGAGACAGGAAGCATCACCATCCCTAACTTCAAGCTGTACTTTAGAGCTATCGTAATAAAAACAGCTTGGTGTTGGCAGAAAACTAGACTCATGAGGCAATGAAATCTAATTGACCACACACCTATGAATACCTCATTTTTTTTTTTTTACAAAGAAGACAAAACTACAATGGGAAAAAAGCATCTTCAACAAATGGTGCTGGCATAACTGCATGTCAACATGTAAAAGATTGCAAATAGATCTATATCTATCACCATGGGTAACATTCAAATCAAAGACCTTAACATAAATCCAGGTACACTGAACCCGATAGAAAAGTGGGAGGTAATGTTGAACACATTGGCACAGAAGACCACTTACTAAATATAACACCAGCCGCACAGGCACTAAGAATGGGACCTCCTAAAATTCTTCTTTAATTATGTAAACCTTATTTAGAATTTAAATAAGAATAATATTTGCCTAGAAATTTCAGTTTTGTGTAGATACATTTGGAAGAAATTACATTTTTAATGTCTTTTGTTATATAGACCATCATCTATACAAATTTTCTTATATACAAGTAGTCTCTAACTAGTGCTTAATAAAGACTAAGATAAAGGTCAAAAAATATTTGGAGGATTTATTGTTGTATTTATACACAGCTAACAAGTAAAATCACAAAACAAAATACCTAATTATTTTAGTTGAATTCTTTAAATGCAATATAGTTTTATTTGGCAAATAATTACAACATCTAATATTATAAAACATGTATATTGTTGTCATCAGTGCGTCCATAATTATTCTAAAAGTCAAATAGCCCTTGCCCCTTTCTTATATTTTTCTGAGATTTGTTATTTATTCTTCACTAACAATGGATTTCCTAATATTCACCAGGCACTGGCTTAGATAAGAGATTGCCATTGGAATGCTGTAAATCTTAAGGCATTATATTTATGAAGGAAATTATCTATTAATTGTTCAGGAAAATACAGTTATAGGGTAGAGTATATTGCCTTTGCTTGAATGGTCAAAAGTGAGTGGTATATGAAAAGTCTTTAGATTTCATCAGGAAAATGAGAGATATCAAATATTAGATATTAGAGATATTAGTCTCCATGAAAAGTAATCATTGGGCTATAAATTATGTCCAAGTAGGGAACCAAACTTAGCATAACATAACATATTCTGGGTATCAAGTATGTATGATTTACTGTTAGTGTAGGTCAGTATGAGAGATAAAAAATGAAGGAAAAATAATAGTGATGTCAGGATTGTTAATTCAGTGTGTGTGTGTGTGTGTGTGTGTGTGTGTGTGTGTGTGTGTGTTGGCATATGTATATGTGTGGCAGTGGGTTCCTGTTCATGCCAGACATAAGAAGTTTGATGCTCTGTCATTCTCTGCCTTATTCCTTTCAGATAGCATCTGTCACTGAATTGCACACTTTCTCTTAACAGCAAGCCCAGCAACCCCCTTGTTTTCTGCAGCTCTTGGGTTACAGACATATGTTTTCATATTCACAATTGTCGTCCAAATGAGCGCTGGAATCTGAACTTAGGACCTGATGATTCTGCATCAAATGTTCTTACCTATTGAACCACATTTTCAGATCCTCAATATATATTTTAGTAGTCTCTTGTAAGTTATACAATATATTTCAATTTAGAATTGATAGAGGGATTGGTTTTGAATGAATATATATATACATATATATATTCATATATATATTCATATATATATTCATATATATATATATTCATGGACTCTCTGTGAAGACAGATTTAAAAATGTAAGATTAAAATAGTTTCAGTATGTGCTCCCAAAGTCCTTTTGTGCACCAGGGATGTATCCTGGTTCCACTGTCAGAGGTCCCTTAGACTGCCCAGGCCTTCTAACTGAGACCCACGTTCAGGGGGTCTGAGTCCATCCAATGCTGGTTTTCCAGCTATCAATCAGTCTAGGGGTCCATGAGCTCCCCCTTGTTCAGGTCAGCTGTCTCTGTGAGTTTCTGTAGCCTGGTCTTAACCCCATTTTCTTGTCACTCCTCCCTCTCTGCAACTGGATTTCAGGAGTTTGGCTCAGTGTTTAGCTGTGGGTGTCTGCTTCTGTTTCCATCAGCTACTACTGATGAGGGCTCTAGGATGGCATATAAGTTAGTTATCAATCTCATTATCCGGGAAAGGCATTTAAGGTACCCTTTCTACTGTTGCTCAGATTGTTAGTTGGGGTCATCCTTGTAGGTCTCTGGGCATTTCTCGAGAGTCAGTTTCTCTTCAGACCTATAATGGCTCCCTCTATTATGGTATCTCTCTCTCTCTCTCTCTCTCTCTCTCTCTCTCTCTCTCTCTCTCTCTCTCTTTCTTTTTCTTTTTTTTTTTTTTTTTTTTTTTGCTCTTGTGTATTTGTCCCTGAACTCAGTCTTCCTAGTCCCACATGTTCTCCTTTCCTCCCTTCTCTTTCTCCTAACTCCCTCTCTTAGAGGCAGGAGAAAGGGACTAGTCCCTACTCCAAATGACTTGACAGATTGTGATGATCCCTCCTGGAAGGCATCACCCTCCCTGCAGAGTGGGGGAGGGGCTAGGATGGAGGAGGGTTCCACTGTCAGAAGGGAGAGGGATCTGAGATCGATAAGTAAAATAAGAATATATATATATATATATATATACATATATATAATAGTTTCAGTATATGTTTTTTTATATTTATTAGTAATATAATTTAAAATTTTTACATGTCGATCCCAGTTTCCTCTCTCTCCCTCCCTCCCTCCCTCTTACCCACTTCCCCCTGCCTCACATGCACCCTGACCACCCTCCCATCCCATCCTCCCACCCCCATTCTACATGTAGAATGCTATCCAGGTGGGGTGGGGTCATATAAATCTGTCAAGTCATTTGAAGTAGGGACTAGGACTTCTCTCCTGTCCCTAGGTTAAGGGGGTATCCCTCCATGGGGGATGTGTCCACAAGGTTATTTTATGCATCAGGAATACATCCTGGTTCTACTGTCTGAGGTCCCTTAGACTGCTCAGTTCTTCTAGCTGAGACTCATATTCAGGGGATCTGTGTCAGTCCCATGCTGGATTCACAGCTATCAGTCTGGGGGGCCCATTAGCTCCCCCTTGTTCAGGTCAGCTGTCTTTGTGTGTTTCTGCAACCTGGTCTTGTCCTCTCTCTCTGGATCTGGATTCTAGTTATGGATGTTTGCTTCTGTTTCCAACAGGTACTAGATGAAGGCTCCATGATGGTGGATAATTTAGTCGATAATCTCTCTATCAGGGAAGGGCATTTGTGGTAGCCTTTCCACAGTTGCTCAAATTGTTAGTTGGAGTCAGTCTTGTAGGTCCTTTCTTTAGGTTCAGTTTTCTCTTCAAACCAATAATGGTTCCCTCTTTTATGTTTTCTTTGTCTCTTTTCTTTTATTCCTACTCTGACTCAATCTTCTTAGTCACACGTGATTTCCTCTCCTCCCTTTCTCTTTCTCCTAGTTCTCTCTCCATTCACTGCCTCCCCCACTTCCCATGTGCTCTGGGGAACTTGTCCCTTCCCCCTTTTGTGAAGAGCCATATATGAATCTCTTAGAATACACCTTGTATCCTAGTTCCTCTGGTATTGTGATGTCAGTAAGTTATAAATAGCATGATTAACTGAAGTAGTGATTGTAAAAGAAATATTTCAATAGTATGAATAATACATTGCATTTTTGTATAGGTGCTACTTTGTAGAAGATCTGGCAAGGTACAATACCTAATGAGTTAAATAGAATGCTATTTCAGAAAGATGGTAATAGATTCATTGGTTGGTATTCCATCTATATGAAGAGAGAATTTGTTTTCAGACACTATCTTTTTCCATGCTTCCTGCTTACCATCATATGTATATTGCTTGCTATTTTCATTTCCTTACTTAACATATTTCTAGATTTTCTAAGAAAAAAAATGGTTTAAAGTCAATCAATTGGAATGTACTTATAATATTTTTGAGATGCATAGTAATAATGATGCATTTTATAGGATGGTACATGCTAAACATCAGTATTGTATCTTATTGACCTCATATGACTGAACTATTCTCAGTCAGAATGAGACAAACAAGGAATTAATTTCACATTGGATGAAATATATACCTTGTTGCTAAGTTCTGAAGTTTATGATGTCTTTTGGAATGTCAAATTTGAGATTATGCTTCCAAACATCTTCATTAATAGAGCTGGTGATATTCAGATTTAGTTTGAATCAGTGAACACTATTGTGTACAAGTGGAGAAAATACAGTGTTTTCCAGTAAGTACTTGAATGACCTAGCAATACTCATTCGCTAATGAGTGAAAATATTGAATGACATCAAGTGATCTTTAAAAATGATAGAATGAGGAGTGCAAACCAAAAAAAAAACCCTAGAGATTTTTGTAATAATACCTTGAACCCTGACTTCTTTCAAATGTTGAATCTAAAATTATTATAAATTTATACTTATTAATCAGAATAAATATTCACAAATGTGGTTTGAATGCATGTAGAGGATACTGTAGTTAGATAATATGACTAAAATCTGGGATGCCAATTTCAACTTTTTAGTCTGTGTTAGCTATATTTCAACTTCTCTGACTGTATTAACCTTTGTTCCGTGATTCACAAACTGATGATCTATTTTAACATGTAAATGACAACTTAGTCCTTCTGCCCATCAGAGACAACACAGTCTGATGACTATATAGGAAGGTATGAAGAGTCAAACAAATGGGCCACATTGAGCAGTCAAACAAGTCCTATAAAAAGAGATTTTCTGAAAAAAATGAAGCTCTATTGTTGATCAAATCTCCTTTATCTCTTCTTACCTATTATCAACAAGCCATCCTCAACTTTATATTAGTAGTTCTCATGATTACTGTGCTACCTATGATACCTGTGAGATTCTTTGTCACTTAACCTTCCCCAGGATGGAGTTTCAGAAACACAAAGCCCACTGTTCTTTGCCTTTAAGTTAATGCTGATTATAGACTCACACTATTCTAGGCTCAGGGCAGGAGAGACTAATCTTTCTTAACAATTCGTTGTTGAGAAAATAATGAGGATTTATGTAAATGTTCTTGATAAAGAGCATCATGTTGCTAATTGAATTACCTTCTGACTCAGAACACCTATATAAGTTTGTTTCTTTCCAAGACAAAGTAATCTGTTGATCTGAGGGACATGATGACTCATTTTTAAAAGATCAGGTAAGAATAAAAAATATTGCTATGCTAGAGTAAGCAATTCATTTTAGTGCAATATTATCATTGATATAGAATAGTGGTGAGAATGATGCAGGCAATAGATTTTGATTTCCTTCCAAAGGGTCATGTTCATTTATCATCTACCCCCTCCCCATTCTAATATACATTTTTATAATGGCTCCAAAGACATTTATGTCTCAAATTGTCACCGCTGAGAAAATACTTGAGCCAATTTTCCCAGAGATTACTTCTCTGTGGAAAAATGTAATGCAAACCACAGAGCTTGTTCTTAATCTCTGATAATTACTAGGAATTATATCTAACAATGTCAAAATTGCACATTTTTCCAGCTCATCACTATTTCATTAACTCTCATGCATCTGTAGCAATAATTAGTGTACCGAATTCCTAGGTGTTGTGTTCCTGGGTTTGTATTTTGTCACATATCTTTGTAACTAATTTATTCCAGTTCTTAGCAAGGAAAACCATTATTGCAGATGAAAGAATTAAAGTTTAAAGCTGCCAGGTAGGTTAAAGTAAAATAAAAAATAATAACTTAAAGAAATAGTGTTGAAATTAAAGTGTCCCATGCCTTCTCACTTTTAGACTTTTGTTGCAATTTGTTTTTGGTAACTTCATATATGATTGATGCATCTGTCTCATCCCCACCTCTCCCTTACCTTCCAACTCCTCCTGACTTAGCCCTCTACTTCCCACTCATATTATTAGTCAATTATCACCATTACATGTATATGCACATATATGTATTTACATATGTCTAAAGTTCGCTGAGTCCATGTAGCATCGCTTACGTGTGAATGTCTTCAGAGCTCACTTTTTGAGATTTGCAAACTAAGGCAGGAGCTCCTAACTGAAGGAAACTAGTTCTTCCTCTCTTGAGAGCAGTTAGCCACTTGTGGCTATTCATCTAGGGGTGAGACCATATTGAATTCTCCCTGTCTATACTGGCATGTCAATTGTTGTCATTATCCTGTTCTTATTTAAGCAACCATATTGTTGAGATTTCATGGGCTGATTTCTCCTTTGTGTCTAGGGGACAATATCTAGCAGCAGGTGTCCTGGATTACCTGCTCTTACAACCTTCCATGCCTACTTTTTTTTAAATTTTCACTGAGGCTGAGTTGTAGAGGGTATTGCACTTGTATCACTTGAGGTTTGACTACATCAACATAATAAACCCATGGACACCATCATCCTAAATGGAGAAAAACCACAAAACAAAATCTACTAAAATCAGGATAGATACAGAGCTGTCTGCTACCCCTGCTTCTTTTCAATGCTGTGCTTGAAGCTATAGCTATACAATAAGACAAAGGTAGGAAATGAAAACACTACAAATAGGAAAACAAGTCAAGTATTCCTATTTACAGATGCTATTATAAGAGATCCCAAAAATTCCATCAGAAAACATAAAAATGATAAATAGCTTCAGCATAAAACATAAGTAGTTATGAAAATCAGTAGTCTTATATAATATATAGTATATACTGATAAAAGGCATGTTGAGAAAGAAATCACGAAAAATTGCCATTCATAGTAGCTTCAAAAATATATCAAAAAAACTTGACCTGGGAGATGAAAGAATTCTGTGGTGAAAGATATGAATAGCTGAAGGAAGAGATCAAAAGAAGACACTAGAAGATGAAAAGGCTGACTCCCCATACCATGGAACAGTAGAATTAATATTGTGAAAAAGGCCATGCTACCAGGAGCAGTGCAATCCTAATCAAAATCCCCATGAGATTCTCTCAGAAACAGAATAAGCAAAACAAAACAAAACTAAACTAAACTAAACTAAACTAAAACTTATATGAAATCACAAAAGACCCTGAATAGCTAAAAAGATCCTACACAAAAAGTACTATACTGAGGGATTACCATAACAGTCTCCAAATTTTTTTCTTCCAATTTAAATTTAAGATATAAATCTATCAGGTATTTTACATTGTTTTATTTGAACATCTTAGGTACTTTCATTTTTTTAAGAAGTTGTAATTCTGTCTTTTGTCTATTCTTAATTTGATGCATGAAGTTTAATTACCTGTGTTGTTACTATGCCATTCATTATTCCTTAAGGAATAGCTCTCTGTGGCTCTCTGAAGTCTGAGATCTGTAGTCGGGTATATATTTCCTAGCTCTAAAACACTGCTGTAAACAGTCTGTAGCTGAAAATAAGAAAAAGGGTCTACATATTTTAAATATGGTTGCTTAAACTTGAAACAGGTAAATTTTACATTCATTTTTATAATATTTCCCAAACCACCAAAATTTTGTAATGTTTTAAAGAGAAACTAATGTAAATATTGCATAGCAGTGGGATATATAAAAATCTATTATGTATTTAAGTTTTATGCTCTGGCCACTACAAAATAAGCAATAATTTGAGGGAGCATTTTTTAACATATTTGGATAGTTTATAATATATTACTTATATATAACTAATATAATATAGTGCTACATATGAAAATTAATAGAACTTTGAAATAACAATAAACTATTTTAACTAAATGTAATATGCAGATATTTGTTTGAACTAGGTACTCATGGAGACTAAATAATTAATATAAAATAAAGATTTAGAAATTAATAAGTAATTTTATCCAGCAATGCTACTTTCATTTTTAAATTAAACTTATTTCATATGAATTAGTCTTTTTCTATATATGGAAATTTAACTCCATAAGATAATACCCACAAATATCCATAAATAAAATGTACTTGGATGTTTTGAATTTGCAATTTTGAAATATTTAGGTATCATATGAAATTAGAGAACAAAACACATCAGATGCCTAAAGTAGTTCTCATGAGACAAACTTTTTACTACCCATGTATAATTTCTAAACAAAAAAATAATGCATCATTTATCACAGAGTAATAAAGTTACTTTATTGCCCAGCAAGGGCCCTTTAAAAGAAAAAAACTGACTGAGAATTTCCTGTTTTAAACTCCCAATAATTTAGTGGTGCTGCCAATGGCATTCTTTATGGCCACCAATATGAGATATTTCATTCTATCCTTCTGTGTTTCAAAAATTGAATTGCAATCTCCAAATTGAAGCTATCTCCTCAGAAATTACAAAAATAACAATTCTGACAGCACATCTTCCCCAAGTTTTTCTTTCTCTGTCTTTTTGGTCCATTTGTTACTGAAGAACTGGGAATTTCAGGATTCAAGAGTAACTAACTGATTATGAAGTGAAGTCTGATGTTTAATGTCCATTCTTCAACTTTTCTTATTATTCTTTTGATAATCTTATTTGTTTTCATGGCTCTATTTAATAGCATTATGCTAACATCATGTAACTGCTTATGCTTGGTTCAAAATTGTTCAGAATTTCAAGTGGTACCTCTAACCCTTTGTTTACCCACATCAAAAGCTAGATCACTAATTTAATAATCAGATTCTTTAATCTGCTAACTTTGAGAAAATTTATAGACCTCTTAAGAATATTATGTCATTGCTCTGAGGGAAGCAGTCTTCACAGTAGCTCTGCGGAGTCTGCTAACCTGCAAAGCAATCTAACAAATTAGTTCTGCTGTCTTTCATTTACACCCAAGAAAAGTTAGGCCGAGAGGGTCCAGACAATTCTCAAACATCACAAAACCTTCACAGGATATAATATTTTTGGTTGGTGCTTCCCCTTGTTTAGTTTCCTATATAGATCATGTAAAAGAGATCATATTTCAACAACCTTCAAGGAACTGTTTTGTATTGTGTCAAATAGCACCTTAAAAAGGAAAAAGAGCAAATGGGACTCACAGACCCCCCAGACCAACAGTTGGGGAACCAGCATAAGACTCAACTAGGCCTCCTGAATGTGAGTGTCAGCTGGAGGCCTGGGCAGTCTATAGGGCCTCTGGTGGTAAAACCAGTTTTTATCCCTAGTACACAAATGGGATGTGGAGTTTATTCCCCATGGAGGGATGCTCTCTCAGCCTAGACACATGGGGGGAGGGCCTATGTCCTGCCCCAAATAATGTGATGGACCTTGATGATTCCCCCATGGGAGGCCTCACCTTCCCGGAGGAATGGATGAGGGTGGGGCAGGGGGCTGGTGTGAGGGATGGGAGGACAGGAGGGAGAGGGAACTGTGATTGATATGTAAAATAAGATTGTTTTTAGTTTAAATAAAATTAATTTTAAGAAAAAGAGGGATAAGAGAATTGTCTATAACAAGGAAATGGGAAGCAACAACTAATCACTCAGTAAAAAGGTCACCTTCTATACATTTTTACTACCATCCAATCAATCTAAAACTTCTAAAAATAGTTGTCAGAGAAAACTATCCAATAAATAGAAGTTTTTAAGTTTTCTTCCTAATTGTGAATGATGCTCTGGCATCGCAGAACATACAGACATACAATTCATAGCTTCTTTTCATTAGGCACTAAGCCCCTACCCAGGGTTTCAAAGGTGAAAGGTTTCTCTGAAGTAAATGAGGGGTAAAAGATTTCTATTCATACACAATCTGAGGGTCATGCTTTTTATTTCCTGTGCTCTTTATTGTTCCTTTTCTACTCTAATAATCCTGTCCTACTTTTAACTTCTCCATGATTCTATTTAAAGACTCTTCTCCTTTGGGAGCCTTGAAGTGATAAAGAAGTTTCTCTCTTTGGTTAAAAGCACATTACTATAGGAAGCAATAAGGAGCTGAACTGTTTACCATGGCAACACAAGGGTCCAAGGCTATAGGACCAAACCTTCAGCCAAATCGGGAGGACACAGTGCCCAATAATGACTTTAAGGCACAGATTCCTTCTTAATAGACTGGCAAATGAAGATTTGTCATATTTTTCTCAGTAACCTTGGTAGACATCTATGGCTCTGACCTTGTACAAGTTATAAAATTTTCATTTTACAAAAAAGCCTTTAGTATAGTTTGACTTTTTCTGATGTGAAAGCAAACTAATTGTGTGTAGTAGTTTGAGCAAGAGAACAAGGCAGGCTATTAAGAATCCAGAGTCATTGTGGGACAAATACATCAGTTATGAAGTATGTCCCAGTATATATTCTATATATCAAAACTATATAACTAAATGGAAAGTCATCTTCCAGACCATCCACAGATATGTGCCCAGTAAACAATTAACACACTGGAGTGCTGTGGGAAGAATCCCCAAGCTGTAATGTGAGGGAAAGAGCTCTTCTCTTCACATGAGAAGTCTGCACTGAAGACAGCTTAACACATTCAGAAGGCAGTATACCTTATCACTTTGCTGAGTAAGGTATCTCCATCAATGTGTATCTCTGGTAACCATATTCCCCATAGCCCTGCTAAATGAGGTCTACATCTCCATGAGATATGCATCTCTGGTGGGATGACATTGGAAGTATGTGCTAAACTCTCGCTGCATAATTCTGCAGTTCATAGCTCACTTGAACTAGATTTCTTTTCTATCCAAACTATAATCATGTGATGCACACTAAGTTCTATTATGTAAAATACGTCTTAACTTATATAACACTTGTCCGATGAATGGGTGTAACTAAACTATCATATTCAATATTATTTCACCTGAAATCTACCTATATATATATTGAATTTTTCTTTTCATCTTAAAAGAGCCACAGTAGACAGTTTCCCACGGTGGATGCCACCATGATTAAGAAGTTTTTCCAGCTGCTTGTTTTTCATTTGGCTCTGACTGAAATTGTCCTCAGCGGGAATGTGCTAATTTGGCCTACAGATGGCAGTCATTGGTTAAATATCAAAACCCTTCTTGAAGAGTTGATCCGAAGAAATCACAGTGTGACTGTATTGGCTTCATCAGAAACTCTCTTTATCAACCCCAGTCCCGATGCCTTTGTGCATTTTGAAGAGATTCCTGTTTCCTTCATAAAAAGTAACATAGATGAAATGATTGAACACATGATAGCCCTGTGGCTGCACCATAGGCCAACACCCCTCACCATGTGGGCTTTCTACAAAGAACTAGGAAAACTCTTTGAGACTTTCTATCAAATTAATATTGAGCTCTGTGATGGTGTATTAAACAATCCTACATTGATGGCAAGACTTCAGAACCGCGGCTTCGATGTGTTAATAGTTGACCCATTAACGATCTGTGGCGATCTTGTGGCTCTGAAATTGGGAATTCCATTCGTGTACACATTGCGTTTCTCTCCAGCCTTTACAGTGGAGAGGCACTGTGGAAAAATTCCTGCACCAGTTTCTTATGTACCTGCAGCCTTGTCAGAGCTCACTGACCAGATGTCCTTTGGTGAAAGGGTTAAAAACACCATATCTTACTATCTGCAAGACTATATATTTCAATCCTACTGGGGAAGATGGAATGCATACTACAGCAGAGTTCTAGGTGAGTCTCAACATCCTCCTGTTGATGACGCCTGATGCTTTCATTCTTACTTATTCACCCCTCTAGACGAGCCACGGCGTCTTTATGAGTCTTTACTGTTTTTGAGTAAATTCTTCAAAAATCATTGTGGTGGTATGAATTTGTATGCAGCTCTCATTCACCGGAAAGAGAATGATTTTAGTTAGTAGCTTCCCAGTGTTTAAATAAACCTTTACATATCAATGAAATCCCCCTTACTAAGGTAAATTATGACATAACCACACAAACAAAATGGAAAATATTGTAATAATATATAATCCCTTATTTTTCTGGCCTTTTTTTATCTGAAAAAAAAACATTGGTACATAAAATATTATCATTGGAAACCCATGTTTCCATCTTGGCCTGGTATAACCTATTTGTCCCAGACATCTCAGGAGGCAGTAGACCTTTCTCATCATGACCTACCTGTATCTTTTGTGTGCTTAAAGTCTTATGGCCTTACTGGATCCTTATGAGAATATATCAAATAAAATATTGTCAATTGAGAAAGCCAGTTCTGGATAGTTGTTTATATTACTGCTCTTTCTAATGCTCATGAGATTTCCTGAATGGTTTTCCTTCAGATATGTTAGAACTCAGGGGGATTAATTAGTTCACAGATTGATGCTGGATGCTGCACGTATCTGCTTTCAGAAGTTAGGTACAAAATATTCTCCTCTCACACACATTTTGCTCCTTTGTACATCTTTCTATTCTCTTCTCTTTTTTCTCACCTGTTTTCTGTATACAAATATTTACTGAATATAAAATAAGTGCTAAGTAATTTCCTATGTATAAAAAATATAGTAGGTTTAGAGCTTACATTCTAAGTTTGGAATGTATTATATATAGTACTATATGTAAAAGTAATGTATATGTTAGCCTGTGTGATATATGATATGTGGTAGAATAAGAAGACATATGTTTTGGAGTGGAACTGAAATTGAAATTGTACTTACAAAGAGAGACCATGGAGGGTATTCAGAGTAAGAGTGACATTTGAACAAGTCTCCAAGGATGCTGAGTGTTTTTCCTGTGTCAAAAGAACTTCAGGCTTAAAAGAAATTATTGGCCACTGTATGCTATAAGTCCTGGAATAATGAAGTACTATTTGACTTTACCTTTTTCTATCACAGATAAAATCATTTATGTTTTTTTTATGTGTGTTGGATATTCTTTAACCAAATTTCCACAGTAAGTTTTTTAGCTTCTTCATAAAATTTCATAGAGGAAAGATATTCTACATGTCATGAAAATAAGGTAAAATATGAAAGTTAATTTAAAATTTTATGTGATCTCTGAAAGTCTGGTAAATAGAAACTGGTAAGTTAAAATGATTCACTTTTATATTCTGTACAATATAACTTAGAATTCTATTGGAGACATTTTAGTTTATGCCTCAAAATCACTTTATTAGATTTTTTTCATTTTTTTCAGTTATGAGTATGCGTGTGTCTGTGTATGAGTATATGGAAGCATTGTGTGAGCATTTGTGTATGTGCACATGTGTGCACTTCACCATGAAGACTAGAGGAGTAGTGTGATCCTGGGTTTGGAGTTACATGTGAGTGTGAACTACCTGTCATAGAAGCTGGTAACTGAACTTGGGCATTCTGAAAGAACTATATTCATTGTTAACTGCTGAGTCATCTCTCTAGCTCCTCAAACACACATTTTGATTTTTATTTTAGCATTTTCTATATGGTCATTTCTCAAACTTTGAAACATGTTCTGCAATAATTATCATTCACTGCTCATGTTTGCACTACACACTGAGTTCCACAGGTCCTAAATGAGATGACTGTGCTCCTTCCTTAATGCAGAAAATTAAACAGTATGATAGCAAAGGTTTCAGGAAGTATATGAGTTTTTGGTTAGAAATCCATCTTGTTTGGTCTGATATCAGGGACATGACTGATTAAAGATTTTATTCAGGACCCTTCATTCTCTATAAATTGAGTTAATAATTTTCTTTCTAAGAGGATATGAACACATTGTGTCACTTGTAAAAAGTAAGGCTGAACATGGTTTACACCATAATCTTCAATGGCAAAGCCATAATTATATTCCCATGAGGAGCTATACCTAAAAAGTAATGAATACATATCTGTAAAAGAAAACGAATTGTTTGCCTTGTAAGCATGAGAACTTGAGTTCAGTGCCTAGAATATATACGTAAAACAAAACAAACAACAATGATGACAAACAGACAAAACCAGCAAGGCATGGCTGTGCTTACTTGTAGTATCAATTCCATGAAGAGTTGCTGGTAATCTAGCCTAGTTCATTTGACAAGTTACTGGGAGATCCCAGCTCAACAACAATAATAAAGAGTATGTAGTACCTGGGAAAGGACACCTGAGGTTGATTTCATGTGTACATAAATAGACAGACACAGGCCGAGGCAGTCATGGCCTCATATGTACATATAGAGCTGCATGCAGAGGAAGAGGATGACTACAAAGAAAAACATGTTCTGCATGTAGCAGGTCATCTGCACTTATAAGCTCACACTGATTGCAACAATATGGACAAAACCTGTGCAAGCCAAACCTGTACCAAATTTAAGTTGGTGACAAGAGCTGGTTGTGAAATTCCAACCCTGGAGCCACTGGCAATTGTCGGCTGCTAGAAAAGAGATAGAGTTTTCTCTACAAGCTCCTCTAGAAGGCCATGCATTTAAGAATATTAAGACAGCACATATTTATCTTGAAGGATTTAAAAAACACAACAAAATGTTGGGTGAGTATGGAAGAGGGGGGATCTGGGAAGAACTGGGTAAGGGGTGAAAATGATCAAGCCAAATTGTATGAAACTCTCAAAGAATACACACAGGGTGTGGGGGAGGTTCACAATGGAGCTCAAGAAGGTTGACTGTGAGCTTTTATGTCTTTTGATAAAGACATAAACAGTAAATTGGTAAGTTCTAGCCTTCCTTGAATAGCTGGTTGTTTTATTAATAAACATTATGGGATTAGTTGAAAATAATTTAAAAATTTTGCCCTGTGTGGTAAGAGTTAAAAAGCAAACAATAAAATAAAATAATAAAGTAAAAATTGTAAACGTGTGACCTCTGGTATGTACTAAGTCTTTCCCCTTAAAGTAAGCCATAACAATGGTATAACGCCCATGAAAGCCTTTGTAACTTCTCACTTTACTTCCTTACTTCCCAACTTCTAATTTTACAGGATAATGATCTAGAGTTACAAATCCTACCATTCAAGCAATTGTTTGTTAAATACCTGGGACCATTGTTTTCCTCGTGTTGCCAAACTTCCTTTTCCATTTGGTGTGTGTACCTGTGCCATGGTGTGCAGGTGGAGGTTGTAAACCAACAGCTTAGGTTGGGGATCAGTTCTCTCCCTCTGCCAAGTGAGACCTGGGGATTGAATTCAGGTTCTTAAGCTTAGTTGCAAGTGTTTTTAACCCACTGAGCCATCTCTCTAAACATCTCTGAACAAGAAATATTTTAAGTAGGAGTACAAGCTCCAAAAGTAGTGTTATATGATGACTTCTCTTAGCAATTATGTTTTTTTACAGTATTAGAGATACCCAGTGTTAATAAATTGATATTAAAGTATATAAGTACATTACTACTATGAACATAAGAGACTTTATAAAGTGTTTCCTGCAGAATTTCCATTATAATGCTATCCTTTTACTCCTTAGGGGAAAAGTAGAGCAGAAAAGTTGGACTATGGTTAGAAACTGCACACATTTTAAGGGGGCAGAGATGAGCACAGGGATGTATTTAAGTGAATGCATACAAAAGTCTATATTTTGTATCAGCAACATTGTAAATCTCATGGATAAAGTAGCTAATCACCACCATACACCTATAAGCCAATGGAACAGGAACAGAAGGATGATGACAATCTTTATCATTCATTTCCAGGAGTGAATGTAGGAATTCTTCTTCTTATGCTTCCAGCGTCTGTATATGCATTTCAGTCATGGCACTATTGTGTTTTGACATAGCCAGAAAACCCTCGCCCCAGAAACTCTGTGCCTTCCCAGCATCAGATTTTAGTCTCCCAAAGTAAGCTAACTAAATTGATTCACTTCATATATTATTTAGCCAAATGAATTCGGTCATTGCAAAAGATTACAAAACAAAGCATGAGAGTTTAATAAGGGAAGTATTTTACTTTTGGTAAGTAATCAAGTGTTTTTTTTTAATTTTATTATCTAATCATTTATCTTGTCCTTAAGTCCCATCTTTCAATTCTTTGTGTATTGTCTTTGCATTTTCTAAGACAGCTAGCTAGTTTATTCAGATAAATACTGTTAACTAACCATTAGACATGCTTAATGTTTTAAAAAATACTTCTCCAAATGAAGGCAACCACAATGGGGCTCGTAAAAGTGGTTAGTCAGTGAATGGCTAGATTTACAAGTGTTAGAGTTTGGTACTGCTCCTCAGGATCTACATGAAAATGCAAGACACAGTAGCATGCACATCTTATACCAGAGCTCCAGAGGTAGAGACAGGTAGATTCATGGAGCTAGCTAGAACATAAAAGCAATTTAAATGTCTTTTGGGAAATCATAGACAAAGAAAATTATGGTTTATGTCTCCGGTGGAATATCAACCACACTGAAAAGGAAAATTCCGTTATTGTAACTCAGTGGGTGAAACTGGGTAACTCAGTGGATGTTACAGTTTTTGCAATAGGCTTCACACAGAAGGATGTTATTATATGATACAATGTGTATATAGTGAAAACTAAGGATTTCTGGGAACTAGACACAGACAGGAATTGGAAGGCATCAGGAAACGTATAAAGGTCCAATTACAAAAGTGAACGAGTCTTTGGGATGTCCATACCATTGTGCAGCAGTCAATTGTAATGTATTATACACCATAACATTTTGCTAAACACACCTATCTTAAGGCTTCCTTCCATACAGACAATGATAATAGTCACAAAACAATAAAAAATGGCAGAGGAAACTTTCAGAAGTAGTGACTATATTCTGATTCAGATTACTATAATGGTTTCATGGCTTCAAACCCTTCAAACTGTACATGCATAGAAGTCTTTTTGTATGTAAAACATTTCACAAAAACTAAGTATTAAATCTTAAAGTACGTTTTATCTAATGATTTTAGCCATTATGAGATAAAATAGCTATGCCTGATATACTTTCCTTAAGCCTTGTTGCATTAATTTATAAAGTGATATTTCTACATGAAGCCCTTCTTCTAATTTTGAGTTGATTTCAGTGAGATACAGATACTTCTTATTTTTCAACATTACTGGTTTTATTTATTTATGTTTGGATCGATATTTATATCCATAAGTGATTATAGACTTTGAGTATGTAGAATATTAAATATGTTAGGCTGACTGCTCCATTTGTAGCTAAAGTTTTACACCTGTTAAGAGATGTTTCTTTTTTTTTTAATTCAGCCTGGTAAAAAGAACAAGATACATTATTTATAAATCTGTTAGGAAAAAAATATATGAACAGAAGCACATTTGTGTGGTACTTTCTTGGTGAAAGGTTTGGATCATTGTTTCAATGTTCTTTAACTTTATGATAAATTTACTCTAGTCAGCAAATACATATTTTTACAGGCCCATTTGTTCACTAGAATTGAAGAAGTAAATATGCATCACTTACTATTGAATAAACTATTTAGACATGAGGAGAGAATAAAATCCTTGATTTTTCCTGCAAAGATGCATAAATTCCATAAAAAGTGAAATGCCCAATATGTATGAATGCATATTAAATGCTATCCACTAATAAAGAGAAACTCTGGTCCATGGAGAAATATCAATTTTAATGTTTAAGCTCTGAAAGTAGAAGTTAAGATAAAAATATCCTCTGGAATTTAACAATAAGAGGAAGAATGTCAAATAAAGAAAAAACTATTGTGAAAAAGCAAAATTTGAATATCAATTTATATAATTGTTAATAATTGAATAGAATATAAAATGAGATAATAGAAACAAACACAAATAATTGAATAACCAAGCTTTCACTAAATCCCCATTAATAATTATAATAGCAACAGCAAAATTAAATTTACCCTTACTATTTGACATGAAACTTTATTACTAGCATTTAATATTAACCAATTCATATCTAATTTTAACCAATAGGCACAACATGGTCTAATTTAAATGGTCTAATTTTATGATCAAGGGGTTTATAGGTGCTATATACATAGACAATAACTGGTGGTATATTATTTTTGATTTATGAAAGCTTGCCTGAGGATTCAGAAAGCAAAGTCAGCCTCAAGCTATACAGATCAGGCAGTGGTGTTAAACACCTTTAATCCCACCACTTTGGAGGTAGAGACTGACAGATCTCTGTTAGTTCAAGGCCATGCTCAACTAACAGGAATGTACCCACATTCAGGCAATCTGGGTCAATTCTATGCTGGTTCCCCAGCAATCAGACTGGAGTTCCTAAATGTGGTGTTAGTTGTGAGGCCTGGGCAGTCTATGGGGCCTCTGGTAGTGAATCAGTATTTATCCTTAGTATATAAATGGACTTTGGGAGCCCATTATACATAGAGTGATACTCCCTCAGCCTAGACACATGGGGGAGTGCCTGGCCCATGCTCCAAATGATAAAACAAAACTTTGAAGATCCCGTGTGGAAGGCCTCGCCCTCCCTGGGAATCAGAAAGGGGATGTGATGGAGAATTGTGGAGGGAACAGGGGAGAACAGGAGGGTGTGGAAACTGATATTGATATGTGAAACAAGCTTATTTCAAAATTTAATTTATATATTATATGAAAAAAAGAAAGAAATGTACCCAGTCCTAAATACAAAGATGATCTCTTCACTGGGATCACAGACCTTTAATCCAGACTCATGAGAAGCATTTAAGACAGGAAAAGGGTTTCAGAGCAAGCATTCATTCTCCAGTCACGTTGAGGATACAAAGACATTGAAGTCTTTAGCCACAATGATGAGAGCATAGCAGTCTGAGTGAATTTGAGGAGCTGTTTGAGGATCTCCCCTTTGATCTGATCTGAGGTAGAAGTAAGATAATGGCTGGATGCTTTGCTTTCCTGATCTTCATCTTGAAGCTTGAACCCCAATATCTGTCTCTGTGCCTTTTGTTTATTGTGCCACAAATATTTTTTGTGGTTTTATAACTCTAAAAGTTAATATTTTACTTGCTTGACATTTAAATTATCATTTCAATTGAAAAAACACTCAAACTCTGCAAACACAACACAATTTCTCAGAAGTGGGCCATGACAATTCTGTTGTTGTGGGTCTGTTAATGACTCTACTATATCTGATCTGTCCTTCTGCTGTGGCTCTGCTGTGGCTCCTCTCTGGCTCAGCTGATCTTCTGCTCTGGTTTTGTGGTACTGATGATGGTTTCTATGACAAGGTCCTGGAATGTATTTAGGGTATGACCCATTGGCTCAAACTAAAAGCCTCTTCTATAGGAGCTCACTGATAGAAGGCAATGATGACAGATCTGACTTATCAGAGTATCTTCCCATATCACAGCACATCAAATGTTCTGAATTGAAGTTCGAAAGAATCCCTGTGCCCTAGGAGAACAAGATCACTGAGGATTCACTATGTGAGCTTCTAGAACTAGCTGTGAATGCAATGCCAACATTTCCTCTTTGGCAAGCAGCAAGAAAAATGCAACATATTATTCTCCTAGCAACTGGGACATATGAAGTTCTCACCAGAATGCTTTGTGATACCTCGAAATATAATAGACATCATCCAAATGCATAAAAGCTACAAGTGAATGTCAATTTAATAGAAAATGCTTTTTATATCACAATATTTCAATTCTTCATTTTGTCAATTTGGTATGGTGTGATTATTGGTTTTATGTGGTAAACTGTTTTATATATATCTTGTTAAATTCACCTTAGCATAGTTTATGACTTTTATAAATATATTTCTCTTATTTTTGTATTAACATATTATTATATCATTTCCACACTTCCCCTTTTCCCCTTAAATACCTTCCATATATGCCTTTCTAATCTCTTTTAAAATCATGGCCTATTTTTCATTAATTACAACATATACACATATATATATATATATATGTATATATGTATATATATTTGTGCCCACAATATTTCTAAATACATAAATACAACCTGCTTGGTCCGTATATTACTTAAACATGTTTTTGGGACTGACCACTTGGTAGAGGAAAACCCATTGGTATGCTCTCTCTGGGAAAGAATATTTCTTCTCCTTTCAGCATTACCAATAGTTCATTGTGTAGGGTTGAGGCCTCCATGTCCACTTTGTCATGTCTATTGATGTCCTTGTTCAGCTCCTGTTGAGTACTCTTGTTGGTGAGACTTAGAGTGCATCTTCTGACATTACTAGGAATTGTGATGTCACAGTAAAGTCCCTGATTCTTTGTCTCTTACAATCTTTCTGCCCTCTACGTACCTTGAAAGTATATGTTCAGAAATGATTTGCCAGCAAATATATTTATTTGAATGATCTTTACTTTCCATTGGCTTCATATTTATAACCATGAATCACTGCTGTGGGTATATGTGTGTATATGTATGATGTCATGTGTTGATGGGGAGAGGGCTAGAGGGCATCTGCTGTCTGTCTTCTCTTACTGCTCTCGTTTTAACTTTAAAGATATGTTCTCACTGATCTTCAATCCCAATTTAGCTATTCTGGCTATCAAATGAGTTCCCAGTATTTATATCTCTCTAAATCCCCAGAACTGATATCACAGGCATGTACTACTGACATCTTTTTATAGAATACTTAAGAATACAAGTTCAGCAAGAGGGAGCTCATGAAACCCAGACTTATAGCTGGGAAACCATAATAGGACCAACCCAGACCCCCGGAATGTGGATATCAGTTAGGGGGACTGGGCAGTCTATGGGACCTCTGATAGTGAATCAATATTTATCCTTAGTATATGAATGAACTTTGGGAACCCATTGTACATAGAGAGATACTCTCTTATCCTACACACATGGGGGAGGGCCTAGACAGACTTTGAAGATTACAAATAATGCTGCTATGAACATAGTTGAACACATGTCTTTGTTGCATGGATGTAGATCATTTGGGTATATGCCTAAGAGTGGGATTACCAGGTCCTGTGGTAGACTGTTTCCTGTTTCCTAAGAAACTGCCATATTGATCTCCAAAATGGCTGTACAAGTTTGCACTCCCACCAGCAGTGAAGAAGTGTTCCCCTTTCTCCACATCCTCTCTAGCATAAGTTGTCATTGGTGTTTCTAATTTTAGCCATCTGGCAGAAATAAGATGGTATCTCAGAGTTGTTTTGATTTGCATTTTTCTGATAGCTAAGGATGTTGAGCACTTTCTTAAGTGTCTTTCAGACCTTTTGATTTCCTCTATTGAGAATTCTCTCTTCAGTTCTGTACCCCATTTTTTAATATGGTTATTTAGTATTTTTGTGACTAGTTTCTTGAGTTATCTATATATTTTGGAAATCAGCCCTCTATCAGATGTAGGATTGGTGAAGATATTTTCTAAGTCTGTCAGCTGTCATTTTGTCTTGTCAACTGTGTCCTTTGCCTTACAAAGGTCCCATTGATTAATTGTCGATCTCAGTGTCTGTGCTACTGGAGTTATGTTCAGGAAGCAGTCTCCTGTACTAATTTGTTCAAGGGTACCTCCCACTTTCTCTTCTAAGGGGTTCAGTGTGGCTGGATTTATGTTGAGGTCTTTGATCCATTTGGGCTTGAGTTTTGTGCATGGCAATAGACATGGGTCTGTCTATCTGCAGTCTTCTACACACCATCATCCAGTTATGCTAGCACCATTTGTTGAAGATGCTTTTCTCCTCCCATTGTAGACTTTTAGCTATTTTGTCAAAAATCAGGTGTTCATAGGTGTGTGGGTTAATATCAGGATGTTTGATTCAATTCCATTGGTCTACCTCTCTTTTATTTTATGCCAATACCAGGCTGCTTTCAGGACTATAGCTCTGTAGTAGAGCTAAAAGTCAGGGATGATGATGCCTCCTGAAGTTCCTTTATTGTACAAGGTTGTTTTGGCTATCCTGGGTATTTTGTTTTTCCATATAAAGTTGATTATTATCCTTTCAAGGTCAGTGAAGAATTGTGCTGATATTTTGATGGGGATTGCATTGAATCTGTAGATTGCTTTTGGCAAGATTGCCATTTTTCTATGTTTATCCTACCTATCCAAGAGCATGGGAGATCTTTCCATTTTCTGGTATCTCCTTTAATTTCTTTCTTTAAAGACAGAAAGTTCTTGCTATATAGGTCTTTCATTTGTTTGATAAGCGTCACCCCAAGATACTTTATGTTGTTTATGGCTATTGTAAAGGATGTTTCTTTTCCACACTGTCCTTTTCTTTTAAAATATAGCCATGATAAGCATCCCAGATGACATGTTTTCCTCCTGATAGTTTATAAGTAAATGTATGATACCTTTTTACTTAGCAAACTTGAGTTCTAATTCTCTCCATACAATATTATTTATACTCTACAGGTAGACCCACCACATTATGTGAGACTATGGGGAAAGCTGAGATTTGGCTGATGAGAACATATTGGGATTTTGAATTTCCTCGTCCATATTTACCTAATTTTGAGTTTGTGGGAGGACTGCACTGCAAACCTGCAAAACCTTTACCCAAGGTAAGTCTGTGAAGGGTAAGGACTTAGGTGTTGTGTGATACAACAGTTGCATTTTCCTTCAAGTTTAACAACTTTAATAACAGAGATGTATTGTTGAGTAGCTTTACTCTCTGTTAAGGATATTTATTGCTCTCATCACAGTTGCTCTTTCTGAACTATAGTGGATCATTTGGACATGAGAATTTAAGCTTAAAGTGGATCTGGGGGAGAGAGAGTCAGTGAGGAGCTGGGAGTAGAGTGAAAAGAAACTGTGGTAGGAATGTATTGTATGAAAGAATAGTCTATTTTCAATAAAGATTAAAAAGATAGTAAATATGTGTGAAAATGTCTTTGTTTCTATAGTGTGGATACTGTAAAGGAGAATGGGAAAGTGTAACTATAGAAAGAGCACCAGAAGGACTACTGAAGTGTCCTTGTGTACCAGATACAACTATGAACAGGGACCCTTTCCCAGCTGTTTAATAGAGAAAGATGCCTTCGTGAGAAATCCTGATGAATTGTTTAGGATTTGATCAATAATATAAGGCACATGTAGAGGGTGTGCAGAATGAGACAGGGCTCTCAGGCTTTAGTTTTGTGGTGACCTGTACTGTCATAGTAGTGACAAGTATGAAAACTCCAGGAACTGATGATGATGATGATGATGATGATGATGATGATGATGATGATGATGATGACTTTAGGTTTTAGCATAATCTCATTAAGGAGATAAAGTGATATTTTAAATGACATTTAGAAAACATTTGGTTTGATCAACAAAGAGCATTTGCTACAGATTGAGACTCTATATCAAGTAAAAATAATAAAATAGAAAGACAGATTCAAATATTATAATAGTTATATGATCATTATATTAGGATTATTTGTATTCATCACACATGATAATAATTCTAAAATCCTGGCTCTCTGGCATTTTGTTTATAAAATTCAACAAACATTTATTTTCTTTTAGTTAAGCTTTGTAAATTACATGTTAACTTAGAAAGAGAGGTGTTGCCCCTATTTCCTGCTCCCATCTATGGTGACTTGGTGTCATATTTGTTCTTGTATATACTTTATGCATTTTTCTGAAATATATTTTCTTCATACAGTTACTATCTGGTTTCACATGGAATGGGATAGACAAACACAAAAATTTCTTTGACCCTTAGTTCCATGTTTTACACCTAGAATTGCAAGTGAACAAAATCTCACCTAATGATTCTATACATTTTCAATAGAATGCTATATTTGCAGGAAATGGAAGAATTTGTCCAGAGCTCAGGAGAACATGGTGTTGTGGTGTTTTCTCTGGGGTCAATGGTCAAAAACCTTACAGAAGAAAAGGCCTGTCTCATTGCCTCAGCCCTTGCCCAGATTCCTCAGAAGGTCAGTACAGCCCACAATCCTTGAGACCACAACTGCTTCTGACTGACTGTGGACTGCAAATGGTAGTGGTACTTGCAGTTAGAATCTGAAACCTGTCAGCTACTGAACACAACTAATGTCAGCTTACAATAATTAGGGATGGAGCATAGAAATGATGTTTTTAAACATATTTGTTATTTGCCTTACTATCCAGTGACTATGAAAACATTGATTTATATAGTCATATTTTACTAATAGGATAGAGAAGAAAATATTAGGCCACTTCTAAAATCATTTGGCCTGGAACGATTGCCACAGAATTTTTGAAATTTGATTTACTAGCATAATTTTGAAAAGACTATACACCCTTTGAAAAAAATGTGCTAAAAACTATACTCCAAGTTTCCGAATCTCATTAAGACCATATGAAAATATAAGAGTTATAAGTAGAAGTCTAAATTTCATTGTCCTTTCTAAATCAAATATTCTACAGTTGTAAAACCAAATTCAAATATTATTTTAAAATACTATGTTTTTTATACTTTATGATGCTCAGTTAACTTTATAATTTATCATTTTAATTCTTCAACTCAAGTTGCTATTTATTCCTATATATGAAATAATCTACAATAAGTCATGTATCGGTTAGTATCCATATGATTGTATAAAGGTATTATGCTGATAGGCATCTCAAATTTTGTGGCTTTTATGTGTACACTTGTTTCTTTCAATCTTTTTCATTTGGAAAGTAAAACCTTGCCTCATTATTCCAAATATAAGTTTTTAAAAAGTGATTTATAGGCAAGACCTATCTAGCTCTCTCTCAAAAGAATCAGATCAAATCAAACAAAAAGTAAATGAATGGTATAGGCATTGAGATAGACTTAAAATGGTAAAAGACAAAAAGGAAGAAGAGAAGAAGGAAAACAAGGAAACAAGGAGAAATTGTGAAGGGAAAGGAAGAAGAGATGATGGTAAACAAACACTGGCCTCCAAACCAGAAGCTCAAATCAGTCAATGGGAAGCACCTGCCTGCTAAGCCTGCCTATCCTTACTATTGGCCAGTTGTTTAACTTTTTATTAGGCCCACAAGGTGTTTTAGACAGGCACAGTAACACAGCTTCACGGAGTTAAACAAATGCAGCCGAAACAAAAGTCACACATCTTTATAACATTAAACAAATGTTTCACAACATAAACAAAAGCAACACACTTTAAAATAATGTTCTACCACACATTTTCTTCCACAGGTTTTGTGGCGATACAAGGGGAAGACGCCAGCCACATTAGGATCCAATACACGGCTGTTTGACTGGATTCCCCAAAATGATCTTCTTGGTAAGATTCTGGAACCAGATAAATCCTTGCAGACAAGAAACAAGTTAAACAATTGCATATCATCGAGTCAGTTGAAAGTATCCGATAATTTTAAACTTTCTTATATTACTTCAAGTTTTTCTTTTTGGTAGTACTGAGTATTGACTCTTAGGACAGAATGCATACAAAGCAAACGCTCCGCTGCAGAGCTACATGGTACAGCCCTTCATCTCCAGACTTAAGACAAATATACTTAAATTGTATGGATCCAGTTTCCCCATGCACAAGAGGAAATCTAAAGAATCTCATCGGTCTTCAAGTTTGTATCAGATGCGAGACATTACCACCTCAGTAGCACTGTCACAGACAATGAATGAGAGTTAATTTCCCCTTTCTCTGGGAGTACAGTTTCCTGGAGTAGCAATGTATCATATGCACAACATTTATACAAAACTTTGGCTTGTACTCTAACACTTTGTTCCTTCTACTTCTGAATTTCTGTCAACTAATTAGCCTGATATCTATACTCATTCCTTCCTTTGTCCTCAAAATAGGACATCCCAAAACCAGAGCCTTTATCACTCATGGTGGAACAAATGGCATCTATGAAGCCATTTACCATGGAATCCCTATGGTGGGACTCCCCATGTTTGCCGACCAGCCTGACAACATCGCTCACATGAAGGCCAAGGGAGCAGCAGTGGAAGTGGACATGAACACAATGGCAAGTGCAGATCTGCTCAATGCTCTGAGAACAGTCATCAATGACCCATCGTAAGTGTTGAAGCTTGAAAATCCATGTCTGTCATGGTCAAGATGTCCATAATTTTGAAATATGTTCAAAATTTCACACTTTTAAATTTGATTTAATCTCAAGTAACCAGAGACAATGTAAACACAGCTTCTTTTATTTTCAACTATCCTAAAAGTTGAAAATAAATCTGCTTTAAATATTTAGTCTCTATCTCTTCCAAATATAATATTATTAGCATGTATTCCTATGTAATTTTTATTTTATAGACATAAATAAAATATTGAGCATTATAAACCATTCAGCATTTATAAAATGGAAGTGATAATGTGCTCAATATTAATCATGCATAAATAACAATTAACACAATATGAACAATCATTAATATTAACATTTACTTCTGAGTATTTTGTAATTGCCTAAACACTATAAAACTCTTAATTCAGGAACTGAATTTGGGTTAGAAATATCAGTAATTATTAGTAAGAGCTTTCATCTTTCATAAATGTTGACCTTCCAGTCTATTCAACTACACCATACCAGGATTTTAATTGCTGGTAACTTGGCTCATTTTATTAATGTTAAAGTAGGAAAGTCTATGATTCTTTTCAGCTCAACTGCACAGAGTGGTTACTAGACTTTATGCTGGATTTTAAAACCACTTATGCCAGCTAATCACTGAGCCAAACTTCTGGAATTCAGTTGCAGAGAGGGAGGAGTGATTAAAAAAGGGGCGGGATCAAGGCCAAGCTGCAGAAACCCACAAAGACAGCTTCCTGACCAAGGGGGAGTTCATGGACCACAGTCTGATAGCTGGAAAACCAGCATAGGACCCATGCTGACCTCATGAAGGTGAGTCTCAGCTAGAAGTCCTGGGCAATCTATCAGACTCTGACAGTGGAACCAGGATGTATCCCCAGTGCATGAAAAGACTTTGGGAGCACATTCCCCATGGAAGATACTCCCTTAACCTAGAGACACGAGGGAGGGCCTAGAACCTACCCCAAATGACTTGACAGATTTTGATGATCCCTCCTGGAAGGCCTCAACCTCCCTGGGGAGTAGATGGGTAATGGGAGGGGGAGGGGGCATGGGAGGATAGGAGTGATAGAGAACTGGGATCAATATGTAAAATAAGAAAAAAATAATAAATAAAAATTAATGAAAAAATTATAAAACCACTTATGCAAGAAAATAGATTCACAACTACTGTCAGAAAATTCTACCTAAATACTAAAATACATGTTATTAGAAACATCACATGAACTCCAAGCCTAATGTCACTACTTATATTACCTAAAATCACAAGGATATAGTTTTTGCATCCCAGTCTCTAATTTCAAAATTTTTTTAAAGTATGAAAGATTATATGTTAATGTATGAATGATAGTGATGCTAATTATTTAGACTATTTTGACAGTCATACTACATTGCTACTACAATGTGAAATGGTATGTGGATATGGTCATTAACTATTCTGCCTTATTTATAATAAAAATTACAGGTTTTTTGGAATTCATAAAAATTTTTTCAATCATACATATGCAATTTTTAAACTTAAAATGTCTATTGAAAATATTAATCAAAAATTTGATTTATGAATAAAAAATTACTTAAAATCTGTTGGAACAAACATGTAAACTACTATATTTAAGTGACTATAGTTCAATGCAATTTAAAACAAGTCGGTATTTTTAATATCATAATTTTATTTTTTAAGAATTTTATGATATTTTGATGATACCCATCTCATATTTTTCCCCAACTCTTCCCAGATCCACTTTACAAATTCTTATCTGATTTTTTTTTTTAAGTAAGTCACTGAATCCAATTTGCACTGCGCTCATACTCATGTGTTTTGGTTTATCCACTGGATCATTTTAAACACTCAAGGAGCCAAACATTTAAAGAGAACTGATCCTCCTTCCCCTATCAGCCAACACCTGCTCACAGCTCCACCACTATTGCGCACAAAGAACGTATGTGAATAAGCCCTCACAAGGGCTCTTGAACACACAACTCCAATCACATTTCCCTAGCACTATGGATGTCTTCGAAGCGACAGGACTCTTAAAACTGTTATATCTATAGAAAATGTTCTTACTATTAAAAAAAAATACTATTAACATGTATCACTTTTTTAAAAATGTCCGTTTGTGCATTTCTCAAGTTATAAAGAAAATGCCATGAGACTATCAAGAATTCACCATGACCAGCCAGTGAAGCCTCTGGACCGAGCTGTCTTCTGGATTGAGTTTGTCATGCGCCACAAAGGAGCCAAACACCTGCGTGTGGCAGCACATGACCTCAGTTGGTTTCAGTACCACTCTCTGGATGTGATTGGGTTCCTGCTGGCTTGTATAGCATCTGCTATATTCTTGGTTGCAAAATCTTTTTTATTTATATTTCAAAAGTTTGTTAAGACGGGAAAAAAGAAAAAAAGGGATTAGATCAAAGTAAAGACAGCAAAGGTCTCTGGGTTTGCTAAAGAACTGAGTGGAGTAGTCCTAGAACTTAGAGGCACCTGGAGCTGCCCATCACCCATCCCCATCCCATTTTCAAGCATCATGTTCCTAACCTAGCCTGCAGGTAAATTCTAGAATACAATCTAATCATTCTCCTGTAAATGCCTCATCTATCCCTTGATAGTTCAGTGACAGTCCTAGCACTATTGATTTAAATATGTTCTTTTCAGGAAGTCATTTAAAAAATATAAACACGATGATAACTGATAGCATTCTAAATCCCTGGGAAGGCACAAAGGGTATATTGAATTTTATTTAAGGATCACTAGGGTCACATGACCACAGAGATTAGTGTACTGTAAGAAGATTCATCCTTTTTCTTTTTAAATAATGATCAGCTTTTGTGATTCTCTGATGTCATGAATATTAAATTATGAACTCAGAACTGTGACAGCATAGTACAATAGGAAAAGTATATAAAACTGTTAGCACATTAAAATTATGATGGTCTAGTCTCCTGTTGTTCATTGAAATATATATCTTTATGTTCTCCAGTGAAAGGTTTTAGACACTGTCTCTGACAAATGAAGGGATGAACCAAGCCATTGTTTGTTTGTTTGTTTGTTTATTTTCTCTCAGATAATCATTGTCAACAATATCTGAAAGGATACTTCTGGGAAAAGTCAAAACCTAAGTAATATTGAAAAAATATAGCAATTTCTTAAACTTTAACTTAAAGTGCTATTGATAGTTCTCTGTTAATCCATTATAAATAAAAATTGTATTGCTCATAATCTGTAATAACTATTTATAATGACATGTTTTATTTTCTGCAAAAATAAATACTTATATTGAGATCACTGTGCTATTTTCTAGTCTCCATTTTCTATAAACTTAAACTTATAATTTAGCTGTAACTGTAAGTATATACTAGTTTATCAGATTTACTGAGTTGACAGATGTCTAAATTAGGGGATAGCACACTTATATTAATGTAGAAGAGTGATAAAACTGATGAAAAACGGATTTACTAATAGATTTGCTTAGGGAGCATTAGGTAACAGAAAAGAGAATTCAGCTAAAGGTGTTCTGCCTCCAAAGGTAAGTAGTGCACTACCCAGGCCCGTTAGAGATCAGCAATGTTTAGGATGCTAGAAGGCTAAGTTTTGTTCATCATGATATAAGCCCCATAACCATAACAATGGAGACATCCTGACCCACAACCAGCAATTAGACCCATCCTCCTGTCCTCAACTTGCCTCAAAGGAGCAGCTCAAGGATGTCTAAGAATGAGCTGAGATTCTGCAGGTGTCACTCTGTCTGGCTAGACTATAACAGAACAGCTCTCTCTAGTGGCTACAAATCATCCACATTTGACCTCATGTTAATTAATTTTCACTCCTAGCTACTTTAATAATGGAGATGCTGAGATGAGAAAACCATAACTAGAAGTGTTTTTACCTTTTCTCCAGTTATAACACACAGTAAAAGAATTGAAGATAGAGTTAAAAAAAATATTGTGTAAAAATTTAAAAACCTGTGATGGAAGGGGCATTTTAAGTAGCCAAAACTCTCACAATCCAACTCATCAATATGTACATTGTACTCCCAATATTCAAAGTACAGGACTTGAGTATTCCCTCTGCTGAAAAATCTGGGTTGTAAAAAGTTAAACTAGAGGGGATATTAGTATCACTTCTGTACATAGAAAATATTTTCAACACTATTCAATGTAATTCATTAGGAATGATTATTACTAGCAATGGCTATTAGTAACTGTCTATAGAAAATTGACATCAGTGCTTTTTTACTTTACTGACTATATAATCACAGCAAAAATAAAATAAATAAACTGTATAGAAAGGAGAATACAATGTGTCAATGCTTTCTGGAGATACAACTTAGTGTTTAAGACCACATGCTGCTCTTGCAGAGAACCTGAGCTGTATCAACAGCACCCAGGTTGAGCAGTTCACAACTTCCTAGGAATGTGACACCCTCATCTAGATCCAACATGTAAGCATTCCCACATAAGCACACACATAAGCATATGAATAAATCTTCAAAAAGAAAGATTGTGAATATGTATACTTTTAAGGAAATGAGATTATTAAATAAATGATCTGAGACAAACTCATTTTTCTGATATATTCAATAGCTTCTGAAAATTCGCTGACAACATCTTCAAAACTGATAATTCTTGCAATTTGTATATCATACATAGTAAGATACATAGTTGTAAGATACATAGTTGTATGACTGCAGATGTACAATCAACCCTATTGTGTGATTTAATTTTAAGCTTCTTTTGTGTAAAAATACATAAATAAGAAAATATAAAAGCATGAAGATGCACTTGGCAGTTTTAAAAATTAAATAAAATATTTAAACTTCTGTCATTTCCAAAGTATCCATATTTTTATTTCTGCAAGACTGAAATAAAAGTTTTCAAATATTTTTTCAGTGAAAATATTTAAGCATTGAGACTCTAAATAGTCAAATATGAACAAATATTTGATAGAAAAAGTTTTCTCATTAAACCTCAGGAAGTCTTGTTTATTTTAGATATAATGCTTAAAGGCAGGACTATTCAAACACCATTGAAATTAGAGACAAATAACACAGATATATGCATATAATATATTTTGTAATTTTAAAATTTGTATTTATTTGTTTGTTTAAAATAAATTCTTATCTCAAGCAATACCTCCTGACCACAGTTTCTCCTCCTTCCACTCCTCCCAGTTATCAAACAGTTATCAAATAAGAATCACAGTTAGCAATATTTAGTCCATTAACATTTTGTAAGACTTAAAGAAAATAGTCTATCATCTATCCTATCTTTGTGACTCTAAAGTCTTATATATAACTTATCTTTAATCCTAACTAATGAAAACTATAACCATAACTATCTGTCTTTAACTCCTTCAAAGACCACAGAAGGATAATATGTAATTTCTAGAAATGACAGAGACAACTCATTGCCTGGTCAGTCACCCGAAGTTCTTTTGTAAAGTTCCATCTTCAGCCCATAGGTCATAGTGTGTCTGGCAGACTCCTCAGCAAAGCAGGAAACTTTAACCTGTTCACCTGTATTGGCAGTTTGTCAGTCACTTTTCTCTGTGACCTGCAGACTGTCTAGAAGACTCTTCCATGAAGCAGGAACCCTGTGGCACTGTCCATCTTGTATCAGCAAGATACAAGATGTAGGATCTGTAGGTCCTACATGTCCACTTTATACAGCATAAAGTCAAACAGTCTAGACAAGAGCAGTATCTTGTCCAAATCGCTAGTTTTGCCATATCGAAAGCAAACTTCATCATGTGTTTCTTCTATGTCCATCTTCCTTTCTGATGTAGGTCAGGAGCAGTTAAGTCTCACTATCACAAAAATCCCTAAACCATTTTAAATGCCATATTCTGTAGGTCTTTGAAAGGTTTGAAGAATACCTATTTATCTCAAATACATTTCTGTATATCTAGAAATCCTAACTAACTTAACTCTGTTTTCACTATCATAGGTAATTATCCATAATCTGTGTTAAACTATACATTACATTCTAAATGAGCTATATAAACACAATACCTAAACAAGAGGAGAAATATACATATCACAAAATTGACCTTAAATTGTATCAATAAATGAAAATCCATTCCAAAATAAAGTATTCATATCTATACCATAATCCCCTTTTTATCTTTAAAAAGATTGGTTGTGGTCATTAACCAATTATAACCAAGCCCACTTAAATGAAAGCAAACACTTATAAACAATATTTGGGAATTTTGGCGTTGTTCTTTCCAAACTGCCTCCTGCTGGTAGGAGGTGATGTCATGGGAATCCTAAGAAGATGCAGAAATCCTGGCTGTAGTGGTCTGCAAGGCTGCCTTGTCCCAGTTGTTTTGAATGTTGTATCACCTGGGATGCTGTTTCAGGGGGTCTTGTTTGATCAAACCATGTTAGTCTGGAAGGAATCCACAGCTTTTCATTTTCTGTGGAAACAAAAAATAGAAATCCTTTTCCCCAGTAACCTGTCGTTGAACTTAAATTTTGAAGTCAAAGCAGTTTTAAAATATATAAATTGGATTGATCTAGCAGCACTTGTTTAACAGTTGTTATTTCCTCAGCAGTCAAATGATACAAAGACACTATAATACCGTACAGTATGCAGATTTTCTCCATTTTTACGTGGCATTTTTATTACTCTATTTCTTCTACTTCTATTTTTCATATTTTGAAACAGGGTTTCTCTGTGTAACTTTTATCTGTCCTGGAATTCACTCTGCATACCAGGTTTACTTTGAAATCACAGAGATCTGCTTGCCTCTGTCTCCTGAGTGCTGGAAGTAAAAGCGTGTGCCACCATACCCAGTTACTCAAAAAAAAAAAAAAAAAAAAAACAAAGAAAACATTTTATCCTGTTTCTCTTTCTCTCCCAAGCCTACGTATATTTTAAAATGCAGTCAACCTTTAGCAGTTTTTCTGTCTTTACTGCAGTGAATCTGTCTTTACTGCAAATCTTTATATTTTTCTGGCCACGAGTCTTTTATCTGCTAAACAACAACATTGCTAAAATGGAAGCAACAGCTGCTTCAGCCACGGTCTAGCCAAGATGTCAGTGGCTATTTTACCACCAGCACTGAGAGCTATGCTCACTGCCTTAGTCTAGGCTGCCATCCAGCAGCATGCTGCAAGCTTGAAATTGTGGTCAGTGCCATTGCCAGCTCTCGTACACACCATTCAGTTGCTAGCAGAGCTTTTTAAAAGCTGTGCAGTTTTTTGCCGCTCATGCAGAGTCAGTAAACCTCCCTTAAAGAAGCCATGCAAATCTTTGCTTGTCTCTCACAAAACAGAGTCCAACCCAGAAAAAAATTCTGTTAGCAAGAAACCATGCTTGTCTTTGTTCTTTTGTTTCTAAAATTCTTCTTAAAGCTTTTGTTAAATTTTAAGTGGAAGTTCTTATTAGCCATGTTGTGGTGCCAATATGTTATGAGCCCCCCCCCACCACTTCCCTTTTGTCCCAGATCCATTTCCCTTACATTTCCCTTCATAAAATAGCTGGCTCCCAAGAAATAAGAAGCAACAAAACAAAGCAAAGGCCTTCATAGCAAGGTTGGACAAGGTAACCCAAAAGGAAGAAAAGAGTCCTAATAGCAGACTTACCATATTTTAAACAAATATGTTGTTAATGTTAGATAGTATCTGTTTGAGGCATGCTTTGTTTGCAAACACACCAAAGACTGTGGTTCCCATGACACATGCATTTTCAAAGATATATGTAATATATCATGTTACTTCATAAGCAAATGGTGAAACTGAGGGGTGTGGGGGGTGCCTTCTTATAACCCAAGTAAAGACAGGGGAGAGGAGGAACAGTAAATAATTTAAGGTCAGTCTCTGCTGCAAGGAGGTTTGAAGTAGTTAGACTAGGATACATGAGACCTTGTATCATAAAAAGAAGGATGAGGTGGAATAAAGAGAAGAGGAAGAAGAGGGAAGAGAATAAGGGTGAGGAATAAGAGATATAAAAGGGAAGATGAAGAAACAAACAAATCTCCCTCAGTATGAACAGAGGTTGCTAGTCCAAACTTCATAATAATATTTTTGAACAAGAGTTTATTTACCTGTGCTATTTTCTCAATTTAATTGGGTTATTCCTATACCCTGTAAAAAGTGTATCAACAAATAATAACAAACCTTTAAAATTACTTTCTATTTTAGCCATCTGAATGGATTTTACTACTTAGTCTACAAATAAAAGTTCTTTATATTTTGCTCCTTTTAGTGGGTACTCTGTTTAGTATGGGACATCTCTTTATCAAACAAATGGTACATTGTTTAATTTGTATAACAATATTTTGTGGTCCTTTCAAGAATATCCTCAGTGGATATATTAGTGAATTCATACCACAATGTGTCTCCTCACGTGGGCTTTAGAACTGAATTTACCATAACTTCTGGACTTATTAACTGAGTGTTTCTAGATTCTTGGCTTCTTCCCCAAAGAACTGAAAATAAGGGCTCACACAGAAGCAAGTTTGACCTGGGCAACAAGAATGAAGATTCTAAAGGGCCACAAGTAATGTTCAAGTAATGTTCAGGACTCAGCAGCTACTGCCAAGAATTGAGTCAGAATTTCTCCACAGGTAAAGCCATCTACAGCAGAAGTATGAGCTGGATGAACTACAGGATAAATGAAAATGAGTGATAGGATCAGAGAACAAGAAAAGGAGGAAGCCTGTGAGAAAATGTTATAAAGAATCTTCAAGAATATTCTATGCTGAATGACGAACTAACATATGGCTTCCTGCAAGGAAGGTGGACCTTGAAGTACCATTAAATAAGCTTTCCATCCAGAGACCTGAGCCTTTCTCACTGAACAGGAGAAAGAGGAACTGAATACTTTAGCCCCAAGTTATATGTGTGAATAAGAGCCAGTGATAATTTAAGGAATGGAACATGCATCTAAACATGGTCCCAATCCTTCTTTTTGGCTGATTGCCTTTGGGTCTCCAGGATTAAGCCTATGAATACCCCTATGAATACTGGTCTCTTTTAGGTACCAGTTTTGTGCTAGTTCAGCCTGCATATAACTGCCTTCTTAATGGGGAAAGACAAAATTAGCAGGATTTAGTGAAATTTAAGAGATGTAGTACAATAAATCCAGCCACAAGCACAAATTTCATTAGGCATTTGTGCCTTTAAAAAGATGAAACAGTAGAAAATTATTAAGGTCAAGGACAAAGCAGACACCATCTGTCTTGACTAGTGTTATGACAACTTGACACATGTTAGATTCATTAGAGAGAAGGCAGTCTCACTTGCCTCCATAAGATTGGGCTATAGTCAAACCCATAAGGTATTTTCTTAATTAGTGATGTATAGGGGAGGGCCCAGGACATTGCAGGTAGTGTCATTCCTGGGTTAGTGGTTCTGGATTCAATAAGAAAGCAGGCTGAGCAAACAATGAAGAGCAAACCAGTAAGCATCACCCTTCCATGAACTCTGCACCAACTCCTGCCTTCATGTTCCTGCCTTCACTGCTTTTGATGATGAACTGTTACATGGAACCATGAGAGCAATAAACTTGCTCCTCCCCAAGTTGCTTTTAGTTATGGTGTTTCATCACAGCAACAGTAACACTAACAAAGACACCATCATGATCAGGTTGTTTAGTATCTCTCTAGACTGTTTCCTGAAATTATGTTGTAGGCGTTCATGGGCACACATGGATATTCCCATATCTGATGGCTCTACAAAGACAAATCCAATTGTCTATCCCAGGAAAATTTAGTTCCATTGAAGTTATCATGATGAAAGTTGTATAGTCTTTTCCATTTTGGTAGTGTGGTATGTAAGATAAAGCATGTCCATACAGAAACTGTGCTGACTTTCTAGTCAGGTATTTTATTCCCTTCATAGGTCTCACTATCAACTCATATCTGGCCCTTGAAGTCATTGCTGCTATTTTTTCTTTGACATCAATTTATTTCGACTTTCCATTACTGCAACAGTTATGTACCACAATTATATTTTACCCACAAGTGTAATAAAATAATCCACAATTAAGATAAATCTAGTTGCCCGTAGCATCTAAAGTTATTCAGTGTGGTGGTTTGAATGTGAATACTCCTCATAGGCTTGAATACTTGGTCACCAATTGATAGAGATTTTTGGGGAACATTAGGTGGTGTGGCTTTCTTGGAGAAACAGTATCTCTGAGTTCAGCTTTAGGTACAAAAAGACACATGCCATTCCCATGTTTCTCCTCTCCAATTTCTTTTTGATGATGATGTCCTGTGCTCTCAGTTGTCACTGCTACCATGCCTTTGATACACTATTATAGACTAAAACTGAAACTGTAAACCAAACATGTTGCAGCAATCATTTTTTTAAATCACATCAGTAGGGAAACTACAGACATATCCAACATCCCTCAGTGGTGATGTAAGGTTCTCTGGTGAATACATTAAGGATCAGTAAGGATCTCCCTAGTCCTTACAAGCTGTCTATTATTTTCATGGCCTTAAGAATTATAGAAATCTCTTGTTCCTTCAAAGACATAGGGAGTCAATTCTCTAATGTCAGAGTCCAAAAGAGTTTCTTTGGCATACTCCAGAGATGTTTTATAGAAAATTGATTTAGTCTTTTGCCAAGAAAACAGTAATTAAAGCAAATTGTATTTAAGGTGAATTCTCTCAAGTTTTCTTTGGACACTAAGCTTCTGTCAAAGGCATCTGTAATTATACTAGAAAAAAATGCCTTGCTTATCTGCCCCCCCCACACAGATCTAGATTGTTATAGATACTAAAGGCTATTGAATGATTTATTTACTGAGTTTATAAGCTAGCTGGTATATATGGGTATGGCGTGCTATTTGTAACTTTTGGAGATTCTTTCTTACATTGAAAGTTAACTTGGTGATGAAATGTTTTCCCATTAAGGGTTTCCCCTTGGGTAGTTATAGGTTTAACCTTAGTATATTTATCTAAAACTCCTAGCATATAATAGAATATGACAGCTGTTCTTTGAGCGACCTCCCTGATTTTGTTCATGATTCAGTGATTTAATTGTTGAAATATTTAATCTGTCCAAAGTATCCCTGTTAGACAGATCCAAGGTCCAAGACAGTCAAGAATCTGCTGAGAAAACTATCTGAATCTTCAGAATCTCTTTTTTCTCTATGTAAGAGAAAATAGCACTTCGCCCTTGTAATGTGCCTGGGCCTAATTAAATTTCTTATATGAGTAATGTACATATTTTACTCCATAATATTTGGTCTCCCTGAATATGCTGAGGACACAGGAGATAAAGTTGAAGCTATTGGGAATCAAAAGGAGCATGTTGATAGATGGAAGGCTGAATTGTCCTTAGTTCAGGAGGGGAAGTAGAAAATTTTGATCCCACTGAGACATGAAATCCTTGAAGAAGGGGTTCCTTCAGGACATCTATATTTTCCAGGTTATTTATTTTTATTTCCCTTGCAGAAAGCAGGGCTTAGATATTACAGCCATAAAAGAGTCTCAGATCTTTTTCCCAGTGTTTTTAGCAAGGATTTAAAGTATAATAGTTAAAACCCCAACTTCAGGTCCATCTTTCCCATCAATTAGCTGGTAATGGGATCACACATTATTGCAGTAAAATATAACACACATTTTCCTGGGTTTGTCTGTGTCAGGCTTTTCTCGGTGATTAACAATATGCTCTCAGGGAAAGTCCAATACAACAGGGGGACGTTTACCATGACATTCTGCAATCAGTCCAAAGGAGAGTGAAAATATAGGGAAATCCAAATCTATTCCTGAAAAAGAAAAAAAAAAGACACCCTGAATAGAGAAGATCAAGATGCTTGTAATGACTTGGGGCATGTCCCAGAAGAACCCTCCTTAGGACACTGAACATCTCAGTATATTATCTTGATGCCCATTTTACTTCCCTTAGCGTTAGAGTTTATATCCACCATAGTTTATGCCCCGTTCATAGCTGTGGTGATCCTGGGTGAAGTAGTGGACTTTGTCCAGCTTTCAATTGAAGAAAATGATTATCCATTCCATGACCTTCATATGACTCATATGTCCATTTACTGACTGAATTAAGATTGTGGGAGAAGTTTCTCTAAAGTTAGGAGTAATAACTTATTATATCTATAATCCTCATCACAGCAAAATCCTAGCAGGCCGACAGTCCAATAAGTCAAGAAAGTTGTATGGACTCAAAAGATTTTCTTCTTTCTCAGAATGTGGGAAAGTGTGAACTGGGGCCAACACATAAGGTATTTATTTCATCAATTTGATACATGGTCATTTTTCTTAAACTTGCATTCTTCTTGTCATCTAGCTTAATTGTCTTAATCTAGTTTTCAACCTGACACTCAACTGCTGTGCCTGCTACCATTACACGGTTAGTTTTAAAATACCACATTTTGTCTCTGTTTTTAAGAAGCTTAGAGTACAAATGTTAAACAACTGGATCCATATCTTCATAAGTATTTAAATGATTGTAATCCTATGGCCACTGTATCTGACAGACATCTTGACTCTATATATTAGTATGATATTTACAGAAAGGGTGAAAAGTATGATGTTGTCACTATTTTTTAATATGGGCTCCAGCAATATGACTTTGCATCTGGGATAAGTTTTACAGTGAAATACTAGATAAGAGAGTACAGTCCATTATAAGGTAATTGTTAAATATTATTTTAAAGTTTATCATTATATTTTTAAAAATACTTTGATAAACTTTGGAGTCCAGGTAAAACTCTACAAGTAAAAGTAATAAATTTTTTTTTTATAACTAACTTGGGAAGCACTATGAAGTCATTTTACCATTATCTCCATGTGTTTATAATCATTAAACTGTTGGGAGGCCTTGCTGGTCAAAGGTTGCAGTCTACCATGACCTGGGTGCTCTCTCCAAGCTTGTCAACATGGAGGACTTCCTGCTATCTACCTGCCCTTATTTGGAGAAAGTCTCTAAGTCTGGAAGCCTGGCTTTTTCTGAAAGCTGTTCCTAAGCTTGGATGTCCAATTTACAATGAATAAATTCAAGGACCACAACTATTTGCAAGGCTTAGCAGTTGTTTGTAAGAATGTAATGCAAATTGATCCAGAGACAATGCCTTCTCTAGCAGAAGTCTGAGCTGGGTAGACTAAAATAAAAACAAGTGACAAGTTCAGAAAATAAGCAAAAGATAAAGTCCTTGAGGAAAAATGTCTTTGGGTCTCTTCCAGAACGTTCTGTTGAATGATTAACCAGCTTAGGGCTTTCTGCAAGGAACATGGACCTGAAGTCATTGCAAGACAAGCTTTTCATCCAAGGACCTGAACCTTTCTCACAGCATAGACCAAAAATGAATTTAATAGTTCAGTCCCAAGTTAGATTGCTAGTGACTAGTGTATTTTTAGGAAAATGAAGTCTGTGTACCCCCTGCAAATAAGCTTTCTTTAGGTTTCACTCTTGAGCTAGTGCTTGGTGCACGTAGTACTTTTTTGGTGGGGAAAGACAAACCTGGACCATTTAGTGAAATTTGATAGATGCAGTAGAACCAATTAAACCATAACCAGAAAGTTCATAAGTGGCTATATTTCACACAGCTGTATACAACCATGAGCAGCTATGTTTCAAAAGGAGAGAATAGTAGGAAATTCAGGAAGATGATTAAAGCCAAGGACCAGTCAGATATCATTATGATCAGGTTGTTCAGTTTATGTCTATATTTTTTCCTGAAGTTATGCTTTAGAACTTCAATGGACACACACACACACACACACACACACACACACACACAAGACTTCTGATGTCTCTATTAGCTCTAGAAGAATGAATCCAGTTGTCTAGCCCAATGAACTTCAGAAGATTGAAGTGATCATGATGAAAGTGGTGTTCTATTTTCCATTTTGATTAATGTTGATCTGGTGGGTAAGATAAATAGTGTCCCTAAGATAATTGTCTCTACTTTCCAGTCATATTTCAAACCTTCAGAGGTTTCACTGACAACTTATATATAGCTTCTACAATGCACCACTCCTATTAGAGACATTAATTATTTTTATTTTATTTTGACCTTCCATGTACCAGGCTTTTTTTCTTGGGGCTACCAACCAGTTATCAAATCATGACACAAAGACTTATTATTAGTTTGAATTCTAAGACTAGATTAGGAACATTTCTTGCTAGTTCTTTTAACTTACATTAATCTGTTTCCTTTTTAATCTATCTTTTGCCTTGGGTGACTTTTACCTTTCTAATTCTATAAATCATACTTTCACTGCTTCTCTATGTCTAGTTGGCTGCCATCTGCCTGACATCTTGCTATATGAATTCTCTAATTCTCTCCTTCTCTCCTTCTTTCTTCTTAAGCCTAGATTTTTCAACTTATTTATTCTCTCTGCCAGGCAGCCCCACCTATCCTTTCTCTACCTAGCTATTGACCATTCTGCCTTTTATTAGACCAAACAGGTTCCTTAGGCAGGGCAAGTGAAACAAATCTAATTCGTCTTTACATAATAAATCACATACCCTATCTCCTTAAGCATGTCTTTATACAGTTAAAGTAACATTCTACAGCATAAAAAAAAGTAACACATCTTTTTTTTTATTTTATTTTACATGTCGATCCCAGTTCCCTCTCCCTCCCTCTTATCCTCTCTTCCCCCTCACATGCACCCTGACCATTCCCCCCTCCGCCCCCCCCCCCCGCACACTTCACATGTAGGGCTATGTCATCCAGGTAGGGTCATGTAAATCTGACAACTCATTTGAAGTAGGGACTAGGACTTCTCTCCTGTCTCTAGGTTAAGGGAGTATCCCTCCATGGGTGATGCATTCTCAAGGTCCTTTTGTGCACCAGGAATACATCCTGGTTTCACTGTCTGAGGTCCCTTAGACTCACATGTTTGCCTAGTTAAAATAATGTTCAATGACACTTCCATCCCAGATCTGCTTGCTACAGTACGGCCTCCCAAGTGCTGGAATTAAAGGCATGTGCCACCAATGCCCAGCTACTCTCTTCAGCTGCTCATACACACCATTTAATTGTTAGCAGCACTTCTGAAAAGCCGTGTGTTTTGTTTTGTTTGTTGTTGTTGTTTGTTTGTTTGCCTCTTATGCTGAGTCAGGAAACCTCCCTTAAAGGAGCTGCACAAGTCTCTGTTTGTCTCTAGCAAAACAGAGCCCACCAAGAAAAATGCTGTTACTAAGAAGCCTTGCCTATCTCTGTTCTTTTGTTTTTAAAACCTATTCTTAAGCTTTTGTTAAGTTTTATGTGAAACTTCTTAGTAGCCGTTAAGATGTCTTCCTGCCAGCCTGGTCCCAAAGCAACTACAGCCCCAAAAATTACACAAAGACACTATATTAGATATAAAGCTATTGGCCTGTTTCAGGTGTTTCTTATTGGCTCCCAGGGCACCCACCTCACCCTTTCTTTCTCCATCTGTCTTCTGGCATGCCTTCCTGATTTCCTAACTTCTGAGGCACAGGCTCCTTTTCTACTTCTTCCTGCTCCACCTTCCCCCTGCCACACCAGCCCCAATGGAGATAGTGTAGCAATGGCTGAGAGAAATCTCAATGGCTACCTGTCCAGAGGTTCACACCACACGTGGATACTCCTCCTGGGGAAAAGTGGTCCAGGTCCCTACAGGTGCTTGCTTGGCTGGCTGTTTGGAACGGGTGCTAGATGTATTTTATGCTATGTTAACAATAATGCTTTTTGATCATGGGTGTTTTGGTCTGTAAGCTCCACTATTAGCCAAAACCCACAGCACCAGGTGTCAGCCCAAGGCCTAATAAACAATTAGGGCTAAAGCTATAAAAAATAGCCCACAATGTTACCTCACCTGTAGTCAGCCTACCTGCAGCAAGGCTATTGTGGGAGTTACTACAAAACTCTAACTTGGGATCTTAGGACCCTTAAATCAATGCTATTAAAAGTTTACTGTTCAAAGACAATGATTCTTTTCTAAACTCAGTAAATCAAATCTCTAATACGCTGACCACAAGCAGGCCAAAATAAACAGAGGCTCCCAGTTATGCACTTGTTTAGATGTATTTATGATCTCATACTTCAAAGGAAATTGCTGACATCTATAAAATGTCTGTTTATCTTTAAACTGTGGCCAAATATCTTTTCTTTAAACTTTTTACATAAAAACCTGATATTTTAAAGTAAACTTTGCAGCAGTTCGCAAACCTCCTCAAGTATGTTTGTGTCTGTCTGTCAAGCCAAAGCCACTCCTGACCTGGTCATCCGAGTCTTGGTCTCCACGCAGACCTGTTACCCACTGAGCAGTCTTCGGCATCCCCCCACCCCAGTCTTGTCCATCCCTAATGTAATTCCCACTTCTTGAACTAAAACACTTTTTTAAATTGCATAGCAGCTGAGTAACAGAATTTCCATTTCATACCTGTCTGAGTCATATTTTTATTTGCTATAGTATAGTGAGACATCATGACAGAGGCAACAAATATAAGAATTTCTTTGGGGACATTTTCAGAGGAGAGTTCATAAACATAATGGCAATAGGCAGACAGGCATGATGCTAGAGAGGTAGCTGAGCTCTTCCATCTTAAGACAATAACCACAAGTCAGAGAGACTACTAATTTGGGGTTGCATGGTATGAACTTATAAAATCTCCAAGCTCTTCTCCAACACTCCTTCTCCAATAAGACCATACCTCCTCATCCCTCCCAAACAGTTACACCAGCTGGGTACCAAGCAAATATATGAGCCTGTGGAGACCATTTCAATCGAAAATTGAAAGTGCCACAACACATGTACATTTAAGTTTATTGAAATGAATTCTATGCATAGCCATAGCTAGTTTTCACAAAATCAAACTACTCAGAAGTATATATATACATATATATATATGTGTGTGTGTGTGTGTGTGTGTGTGTGTGTGTGTGTATGTTTGTGTGTGTGTGTATACATATATATGTATATATATATATATATATATACTTATTTTACATATAGATCCCAGTTCCCTCTCCCTCCCTTCCATGCCCCCCCAATCCCTCCTCCCATCCCATTCTGCTTCCCCCACTCCACAGGAAGGGATCATCAGAATCTGTCAAGTCATTTGGAGTACAGGCTAGGTCCTCCCTCCTGTCTCTAGACTAAGAGAGTATCCCTCCATGGGGAATGTGCTCCCAAAGTCCTTTCATGCACCAGGGATACATCCTGTTCCACTGTCAGAAGTCCCTTAGACTGCCCAAGCCGTCTAACTGAGACCCACATTCAGGGGGTCTGAGTCGGTCCAATGCTGGTTTCCCAGCTATCAGCCTGGGGGTCCATGAGCCCCTTGTTCAGGTCAGCTATCTCTGTGGTTTTCTGTACCCTGGTCTTGACCCCATTTTCTTGTCACTCCTCTCTCTCTGCAACTGGATTCTAGCTAGGAGTTCGACTCAGTGTTTAGCTGTGGGTGTCTGCTTCTGTTTCCATCAGCTACTAGATGAGGGCTCTATGATGGTGGATAAGTTAATTATCAATCTCATTATCAGGGAAGGGCATTTAAGGTAGCCTTTCCACTGTTGCTCTGATTGTTAGATGGGGTCAGACTTGTGGGTTTCTGGACATTTCTCTAGTCAATTGTCTCTTAAAACCTATAATGGCTCCCTCTATTATGTTTTTTTTCTCATGCCTATTTGTCCCATGACTCAATCTTCCTGGTTCCACATGTTCCCCTATCCTCCCCTTCTCTTTCTCCTAACTCCTTCTCCACTCACTGCCCTCCCCACTCTCAAAATATGCTCAGGAGATCTTATTCCTTTCCCCTTCTATGAGGGACCTTGTATGAATCTCTTCTTGTATCCTTATTTCTCTGGTGGTGTGAATTGTAGGCTGGTAATCCTTTGCTCTATGTCTAAAATCCATATATGGATGAGTACATACCGTGTCCCTCCTTTCGTGACTGGGTTACCTCACTTGATGGTTTCTTCAAGTTTCATTCATTTGCCTTCAAATTTTAAGATTCCATTTTTTTCTTATGAGTAGTACTTTATTGTGTAAATGTACCACAAGGAGCCCAGAATTTTTTAATATCATCTATATCTGGATGCCAGTTGAGTTGAAACAAATGTTTAATTTATATTGTATAGCACTGTTCCTTCCACTTTTCTTTAAATATTATATCACATCACAAAACTTGTCATACTATGTGATTTTTATTGCTTCCATGGTATTCATTTTATTTCAAAGGTCTTTGTTTTCTAAGATAATAATGTTTAATATTTTCTTTGAGCACTTGTTTGCCCTCTCATACATTGGGAATTGCTGTTTCTGAATTTTTTTGGGGGTGCTTTATTTGTGAAGTCTCTAGCCTGTTAATTCATAGAATTTGTTGACTTTGCTGCTAATTTTTCTTTGCCATTTTATATGAATATGTTTTAGGAATTTTTGTTGGCAAAATAACACCTCCAAAGAATTTTGAAAAATAAGATAACAGATGTAATTGTGATTATGCATGTCTGTTGTGTCTGTGGATGAGTACAGATAACTGCAGAGCCTCTATAGGCATCTGTTGTTCTCCAGCTAATGTTTCAGATGCTTGTCAGACAATGGTGCTGGAAAATGATCTTGGATCCTCTGCAAAAAAAAAAAAATCCTGTACTCTCTCTTTACCGCTGAGCCACCTCTCCAACAGAAATTTGAAGTTTTAATAATCTATTTCTCATCAAATGTTGAGACTGAACACAATTCTTAATAGGCCTTTTAATTGTAGCACCTATATTATTATTCTCATTTAAGTTAAAATAGTACTTTTTCACTTCATAAAGTATTGATCCTTGAAGATTTAGCTGAAGAAATAGTGCATCCTTCCCTTTCCCTGCTAGTCCATTGCTCTTCCCCCTTTCCTTTAATGACTTTGCTACAGATACCCCCTCATTCTGGTCCCTCAGGTTATGAACTGAGATGGAACTATGTTTTTAAAATTGTTGATAAACTCTCACTTTTCATCCATCCTAGTTTTATAGTTCTTCCACAGACCAAGATTATATTCTCGCTGACACATTTTCATAAAGATTTAAAGTAAACCCCAAATTCTCCTATTGAAACTTGGCTTCTTCTTACACACTCTGTAACCCACACAGTGAACTGAAAGTTCTCCACTCCAGTCATCATAATCCAAAATCATTTTTCTTTAGTGTGTGTTCTTCACCCGCCATATGCCAAGCTTTCACTCAGATGTTGTGCCTGCTATGATTATACTATTAATTTGAAAATATTGCCTTTTTCCCATTTTTAAAAAGCCCAAAGTAGAATTGTTAAACAACTTGATTTAGCTCTCCATATGTACACTCTAATCTACAGAACAATGTTCTATTGGCACTGCATCAGATAGACATCTCTTGACCTGAGTGTTTTCGTAACTTTGGAGGTTAATATTTGATTTATGTTATAGCTAAATTGTTACTCAACTGAATAAACACTCACCCTCTGCAAGGCAGGCTGAAAGGGCACATCATGGCATCTGAGAAGTGGGTCATAGCAGTTTTTGTGGTGCAGTTTTGCTGTGCCGGCTATGGCTTCTGTGGCAAGGTCCTTGTATGGCCCTCTGATATGAGTCACTGGCTAAACCTAAAGACTATTCTTGAGGAGCTTGTGGTTAGAGGACATGAGGTGACAGTCCTGAAACATTCCTCTCTCATACTGGATCAGAATAAGCATTCTGCACTGCACTTTGAGACCATCCCTCTGCCTCATGGGGAAGAAGCGGCTGAGAGTCATCTAAATGAGCTACTGAACCTAGCTGTGAATGTCATTCCAAACTTGACACTTTGGCAAGGAGCATCAAAATTGCAAGAATTCTTTATACAGCTGACTTCAGTGTTTGAAGATATCTGTAGGAGTGTATTATACAACCAGACATTCATGAACAAGCTCCGGGATACAAAATACGATGTAATGGTTATAGATCCTGTCATTCCCTGTGGAGAACTGGTGGCAGAGGTGCTTCAGATCCCTTTTGTGTACACACTGAGGTTCAGCATGGGCTACATCATGGAGAAATACTGTGGCCAGCTTCCAGTTCCTCTCTCCTATGTACCGGTTATCATGGGTGAACTAAAAGACAATATGACCTTCACAGAAAGGGTGAAAAATATGATGTTGTCATTGTTTTTTGAATTTGGGCTTCAGCAATATGACTTTGCATTCTGGGATAAGTTTTACAGTCAAGTCCTAGGTAAGAGACTACATTTAATGCTAAGCTAATTGTTAGACAGTGTTTTAAAACTTAATGAATGCTCAAAAACAATAAAAGGAATGCATGTTATAAACTTTGATTTTCATATAAAAGTCTACAAGTGAAAGTAGTAAATTGTTTATTTATAAATAGTTGGAAAAGCACTATGAAATTATTTTGCTATTATTACCATGTGTTTATAATCATTAAAACTGTTTAATAGTACTTTGAAATTTAATAATCATCAAAACTAAGAAAAGTGAGGTACAGATAAATATCAATTGAACAGAACATGATTTTATATGTCATATACAAGAAGACAATTCCAGTTCATTGTATCTTTTCAAAATGGAAGGTCTCTTATAAGGAAACAGTGGACAGTTGTAAAAATAATCAACTTTTGCAGCAGTAATAAGATGAAATATAAACTAATTTTAGGATGAGAATAATTCAGTGTGTAATTCATTGCCTCTGAATATTGTTCCATAAATATTTACAACTGCAAATTATTGCTTTAAATCTATAGTATTCTCCTGTCAATTGAGGTGCCTGATATTTCTATACATGCTGCAAATGCAGGACTAATCATGGAAGATGTGATTACAGCACCCTTGGCAATCTAGCACAATCAAAAATTAAGCTATTACATATTTTTACGCCAGCATGTCTTTCCATTTGGTATTTCTTATATCATCCAGTCTTGTTAAGAAAACAATTTGTGGAAACTGATAGGCTCAGTTTCAGAATGAGTATCAGATTGCAAGACAAAGTCAGTCATTCATTAGGAAACAGAATGAAATAAAAAATAAAGTAAATGTCCTTGGTGAGGTGAGAACTTTTACTGTGCTTTAATGTCTGGAGATATCAAGTCTTTTAGAGATTAATACTGTTTCTAGATTTCTGTATTTCACTGTCTGAAATATAAACCCTTCTAGCAAATTTTTCACCAGGGCAATGTATTATGAAGCTGCACCCAGTAACTATGCCAAAGCCTTATTTTTCTTGAAAGGATTACTTGCAGGCAGAGTTTTTCCATCCTGTCTGCCTGCTCCCTGACCAAGCAGCTGCTTTCCCATTACCACACAGAGACTTAGTATTATTTATAACTGCTCAGTCAATAGCTCAGGCTTATTACTAACTAGTACTTCCACGTATATTAAACCATTTCTATTAATCTATGTTTTGCCATGTGGCTCATGGCTTTACTTGTCCTCTAGCACATCTTGTTTCCCTGGTGTCTGGCTGACTCTACCCCTTTTCATCCCAACATTTTCTCTGTATCTGGACGTCCTGCCTATGCTTCCTGTCTAGCTACTGGCCTGTTGATTTTTATTAACCAATGAGAATAATACACATTTGCAGTGTACAAAAGAGTTATTCCTCAGCATTTTCCTTCTCTAATTAAAAATGAAGGTTTTTAACATAATAAAACTGTATATTACAGAACAGCTATTAAGCAGGAATCACAGTTACAATATCCAGTCAATATTTATTTGACAAAATTAGAGAAAATATTTTACTGTTTATCTTTGTGACACCAAAGTTTTGTACCTACTTTATCTTTTATCATGACTAAGGAAAGCTTTACCTATTTAGTATTCAGCTTCATCAAAAACCCCAGAAGGATGAAATATTACCTACTAACAGGAACATCTCACTGTCTGGAATTCACCCAAAGACCTTCTATAACAGCACATCTATCTTAGGCCCATAGGCCTAGTATATCTGGCACACTTTCCTCAGAAGCATGGAATTTTGGAGGACTGTCCTACTTGGTCTTGGAAAAGATTAGTAGGTGCTTTCTGATCATCAGCTTGAACCACAATATCTGTCTCTGTGTCTTTTATTTATCATGCTACATGGTTAGCTACATCTGTGTCTCATCCCCCCCAAAAAAGATTGTACTGGGTATAACTTCATCAATAATTTCTTACTGAAATAATATTGAAAAACCAATTAAGGGATGGAATTTGACTCAGGAAGAAACTCTGGAGTGAGTTTTGTGGAATCCTACAACATTGTACATAGAGCAGAGTACAGCAAGGAATAAAACAGATGTAATCTGGAAACCAATAAGAGGTGATAAAAGGCTTTAAATAGAGGTAACCTATCTTCAGCCATGCAACTGTAGAGAAAAGAAAAATGATTGTGAAATTTATCAGTCATTATAACTATGTTTATATCATTATTGCTTTATTATGAAATTGTAGTTACTACTTTTACTACCCCCAATTCTTGCTTTTTTTCTTTCTCCCTTCCTTTAAACATGTAGTCATGATGAGCATGTTAGAGGATTCAAATTTTCTTCACAATAACTTATGTAGAAATGTGGAACATTTGTGAACTATATTATTTTCTGTGCATTAGTGTTTTCCTGCATATATGTCTATGTGCCACATGTTTGTTTAATGCCATAAGACTTTAGAAACCATAGATGGCACTGTATCACTTGCAGATACAGTTACAGACAGTTATGAACTGCCATGTGTGTTCTAGGAACCTAACCTAGGTTCTCTACAAGAACAGAAAGAGCTATTAATCACTGAGCCAACACACCAGCCTCTCTCTGGTGCCTTTTTTCTCAGCAAGCCTGCCTGCTAATTTTGTCCACTCAATCTTCTTTATGTTTTCAAGGAAGACCCACCACATTCTGTGAAATTGTCGGGAAAGCTGAAATTTGGCTAATCAGGACATATTGGGATTTTGAATACCCTCGTCCATATTTACCAAATTTTGAGTTTGTGGGAGGACTGCACTGTAAACCTGCCAAGCCATTACCTAAGGTATGTCTGTGAAAGAGAAGACATTACATATTACATGATACAATAGCTGCTTTTGTTAAGGTAAACAACTTTAGTAACAGAGATATTACTCTTTAGTAGCTTCACTCTACCGGGGGAATTTACTTAGCACATCATAGTTATTCTTTGATGAAACTTGCTGGCTCTTTCAAACTTTACTAAAGGATTTAGGATTAAGAATAAAATTGGAATGATGTGTTATGAGGAACTGTGTGTCTGTACTGTGTATACTGCAGTGAGTTATGAAAATGAGTCTGTGTGTGTGTCTGTCTGTCTGTATGTATGTATTTCTATGTGTGTGTCTGTGTGTGTTACAATATGAATATACTTTTGAGAGTAAATTTAAAAAGTGAAATAGTGTACCTTTCAAGACCTATATTTTTAACACCATCACTGAAGAGTTGCAGGCGAGGAACATTTTAAATCTGAGGCAAGGCTGGGACGCATAAAAAGACTATCTCTAAAACAAAAACTGTCAAAGAGAAATGCAGTGGAGGTCTTAAAAATCCTCAATGTGAGCTGAAAATATCAGTCTACTTCTACCCATTTATTGTAATTTTTGACCATGAAAGCCAGAAGATACATATCTAAATGGAGACATTCACATGTTATTCTGTGAGGAATTCAATTCCATCCTTTGCAGTTCAATTTTTTAAAAATGTGAATATTCAGGGAAGTTTATTTGTAAAATATTTTTTAATTTGACTGTAAGACTCCAATTAATATAATTATTGTCTGAATTATGTGCAATACAATCCATCAGGAAGACTATAAGCATTGCCCACAAATGTCATTATGATTATAGCAATAAATTTGCAACTATATTCTTCTGAAGTGTGTAACTATAAAATACCACCACTAACTGGTTTCTTCTTGGTTCTATAAAGTAGGGAAGACAATACATAAATAAAAGTAGCCCTGATAGTTTGTCTAACAATAAAGAGAGAAGGTTGATCAATCTAGCAGTAATCTTTTATGTAATGGACATAAAAATATTCAAATCCCAGCCTTACTTGCATGGAAAAATTCCCCAATTTCACAAACAACTCAGTGTTTTGAGGAGTGTTAAATTTTGAATGTAACAATTCCACTTACTGGGAGATAAGCTGCCCAGAGCTGCTGTTTCCTCATATGTTGATTTAGTGTCTTATTTTTACTGCACATATTTTATGTATGTTTCAGAGAGGTGTTTCCTCTTTAAAAGACATGGTAGTTCTGCAAGTAGTAAGACAAAATTGGTCTAAGAATTCTCTGACACATCTTTTCATTTTTACTAATTTCTTTCCCTTTTCACTTAAAATATTTTCTGTTTTTTGAGACAGGAATTGCTATGTAGCCCAGGCTGGCCTGGAACTTACTATGTAAACCAGGTTTTCCTTGAACTCACAGAGATCTGCCTCTATTGTTAATGGAACATGCCCCCAATGGGAGGTGGCAGTGTGTGTTTTTAATAAAATGAATGTTATGTTTGCAGGAAATGGAAGAATTTGTCCAGAGTTCAGGGAAGCATGGTATTGTAGTGTTTTCTCTGGGGTCAATGATCAAAAACCTGACAGAGGACAAAGCTAACCTCATTGCCTCAGCCCTTGCCCAGATTCCTCAGAAGGTAGGTACATCCTCTGGATCCTGAGAAGCAGAGCAGGTGACTAGAAAGCATGGTTGACTGGGTTCTTTGAAGATGGAAACTAAAATTTATTACTCAGAACAGTTGACACAGCTTTCAGTAAATATTGATCAGCTGCTTGTTAGATATTTGAACATTTGTCTACTGACTCAGCACAACATGGCAAAACATGCTTTTGTAGTCATTCCCCAGATCCATTCCTCCTCCATTTCTCTTCAAAATAAGAGCAGGCCTCCCAGGTACAGGCACTGAACATAATGTAATAAATTAAAATAATACTAGGCACAAATCCTCAAATATGAAGATTCCAGACAATTTAAAATCCCACGCCCTGCACTGAATGATAGCAAAATTTCCAGTTAACTATTTAGCAAAGTGGTCCACAAGATGGGAAAGGTTACAGGTTACACACAGAGCAGAGAGGAACCAAGCTTTAAAAAGGACTGTAGGTTTTGTTAAGACTTTACCAAGTGAATTTCACTTACAAGTAGATACCTCAATTCATGGATTCTTCCTAAATTGAAGAGAATATGCTTTCAAGTATGGACTTTTAACGGTCAAAGAATATTAATTTTCCAATTTATATTTAACAAATTAATTAAAATCCTATATTTTATTCTCTACATAGCCTTACATTTATGTTCTAGACAAAGTACAAAAACTTTTATGAAGCATCCAAACTATACTTATGCCTACAGTCTCCTTCAATATTCTACCTCTTAGTTATATAAACATTTCTCATTCTCTCTACAGAAAAATGTTATGTAACAAAATGTTAAAATTTTAATCAACTATCTGGTTTAGAAACACAGAGAAACAGAGATAGAGAGAGAGAGAGAGAGAGAGAGAGAGAGAGAGAGAGAGAGAGAGAGAGAGAGAGAGAGAGAGAGACCAAGATCAGAGAGGAATAAAGAGGAAAGGAAAGAAGCAGAAACAAAAATAGAAGGTTGAGAGAGGCAGAATCAAGTAAGAAAAGGAATCTTAAGGGGGAGAAGAAACTCATCAAATTAATAATAAATATATTTACCACAAACACTAAACCTAGTTATATTTTGGGGGGGAAAGTCACATTTTGAACATGATGATCAGGACCAATAGAACATGTGAAATAAATGTGTGTTGCATTCACATTAATACTGGTTTTGAAACCAATATTCTGACTTATTAAAGTAGGTGTTCATTTAAATTCTTGTTCCACCAGCTTTTCAGTACTAAAGATTAAGGTGGTAACATTATGCTTATTAGACTATTAGTAGAAGCAGTTATGAACAGGTAGGTATGAACAGGTCTACAAATATACTCCCTTCTCCAGGATCACCTATCAAATATAGACTACCTTTGTTCTAAATAACACTGCTACCGTACCACATCTCCATTGTGTGTTGGTAGCCTGCAAAATCATAGCATTGTCTTCAACAGGTTTTGTGGAGATACTCAGGCAAGAAACCAGCCACATTAGGATCCAATACTCAGCTTTTTAACTGGATTCCCCAGAATGATCTACTTGGTAAGACCTTGGGTTGATAAACTATGCAGAAAACTAACATCAAACCTATTGATAATATTGAATGATTTATATTCTCACCTTGCACTTCCACTTTAGAGACAAATATATTTAAATAATTAGCCATTAAGTTAGGGGTTCTTTTTTTTTGTTTGTTTCTTTTGTTTTGTTTTGCCTTGGTTCACAAAAGAGTATCCCAACTTAAAACTCTGATCTGTCTTCAAGAATACATCAGATGTCATTGCCCCAGCAATACTTTCTCAGTCATTGAAGAAGGGGTTAATTCAGTGGAAGAAATCTCATGTACCCAACCTTTGTAGGTTGTGTTTCCTTCTTCAGTGACTCACAATATGCGCTTTTAAAAATTTAAACAAACAAACAAAAAAAAAACAATCTTATTTTACATACAATCCCTCCTCTCATTCCCCCAACTATCTCCCCATCCCACCCCCCATCCACTCCTCAGACAGGGTGAGGCCTCCCATGGGGGATCGTCTAATATTAATTTTGGGCAGGACCGATCCCCCCCTGTATCCCTCCATATTGATGACTACCTTAAATGGCATCATAGAGCCTTCATCCAGTAGCTGATGGAAGCAGAAGTAGAGATTCACACACAGCTAAGCACTGATCCAAACTCCTGGAATCCAGTTGTAGAGAAGAAGGAGGGAGGAGCTATGAGCAAAGGGCTTAAGACCATTCTGGGGAAACCCGCAGAAACAGCTGACCTGAACTCATGGACTCTGGACTCACAGCTGAGGAACCTGCATCAGATCAAACAAGGCGCCCCAAACATGGGTGTCAGTTAGGAGGCCTGGGCAGTCTGTAGGGCTGCTGGCAGTGGAACCAGCATTTATTCCTAGTGCATGAACTGACTTTTTGGAGCCCATTCCTAATGGAGGGACACTGTGCATTTTTGTGCTACTATGATAGCTTGAAACCCATACCAACTTCTCACTCTATCCCTCAAACAGGACACCCTAAAACCAAAGCTTTCATCACTCATGGTGGAATGAATGGGATCTATGAAGCCATTTACCATGGGATCCCCGTGGTGGGACTCCCCATATTTGCTGATCAGCCTGACAACATTGCTCACTTGAAGGCCAAAGGAGCAGCCCTGAAAGTAAATTTGAACACAATGACAAGTGAAGATTTACTCAATGCCTTGAGAGCCGTCATTAATGAGCCCTCGTAAGTATTACAGTTCGAAAAGCCATGCCAGCCCCTGGTTAGGCTTGTTATCATTCTGGAAATTTTCTAATGTTTCATATTTTATATTTGTCTGGTTTTCAAATAGGATGATGTAAAAAAATGCAAAAAATAAAGGAAAACATTTTTCTCATTTCCTTTTTTTTTTTGATGTTAGTTCCTAAAACAAGGAAAAAAAATATTTGCTTTGAAGATTGTACAAATTAATAGATTTGCAAAATATTTTATAACTGTATAAATCCACTCATAGTTTTCACATAAGAAATGAATATATAAGCACTTATATACAATTGTTAGCTATAAGATAGAACTAATATGCTGAATATTGTTTTTTAAAAATAAATGTTAATGTAGATGTGTGATACATTAGACTGTTACCAAGTTTTTAGTTGGTGATAATTTGATTTATTTTTATTAACTAACAGAGTGTGTACATTTTGTGATTCTTTTAAATAATATACAGAAAATTCATTATATTTTTCTGTTAATTTTAAGATAACTGATGCAAAAAGAATCATAAATATCTTTAGATGTGTCTATTTAGAAAGCTAACATATATACATGTATGTATAAATAGTATATACCTTTAGAAAGCTCATATGCATATGAGCTTTCTAAAAGTATTTATGATTATTTTAAGTACCACTTTAATATATATTATATAGTATATGTATACATATATATTATTTAACTTAAAATAACTCTCTATTAACACTTAGCCAAACAGTATTTGTATGATTGTCTGGGAACACAGGGAATAGTGTTTTTTAATTCCATTATTTATCTGATCCTGTAAAACAAATAATAATTTCAACAGGAAGCTGGAAGGAGGCTCAGTGTAAGCTCTTGTAATGAAGTGTGAGGACCTGAGGTCAGATCTCCAGTGTTCTAGTTTTGTTTTTGTTTTTTTCTTTTTCTTTCTTTTTTCTGTAATTCCTGACTTCTAGAGCAAAATGAGAAGAATCCCCAAAAGCAGACCAGCCAGGCTGGTGTGCACAGTAGTGCACAACAGATCCTGTCTTAGACAAGGTAGAATTTGAGGAGTGCCACCCACCCATCAGGTTCAATTACACATGCAAATATTGAAAAAAAAGCAAGTGTGTATATCCTACTGTACATATAAATAAATGGCTCCTATGTTAATTATGAAGATGTTTTCAGAGTTTTATGCCTAAACATTTAGTGACTAAAACATGAATTAAATTAGCAAACAAGGTCCTGCCTTGCTTATAAAAATAGGAATTTCTAAAAATCTTAGTCACAGTGTTTTCTAACAAATATATATAAATTTGAAATTTAATCTCTAAGCAGAAAACCTTGTTGAAAAAACAGATTTGCAAATATTACTATTTTATCACTAATCTATTTTGCCTGAAATTCAGCTGCATGGTTCTATGAAACCATGAAACTAAATGAAACTAAATTTTGACTTTATTTGTGGCTCAGGGAAATGAAAACAGACAAGGCTTTTTGTTTGGTCTGTTTCCTTTTTTTGTTTGTGTTTTGTTTTTGTTTTGTTTTGTTTTGTTTTTGCACAATAAGCAAAGTAGACTGCGTACAAGTAGTCCCCTGCTGTGGCTAGTGCACAGATTGCATTCCTTGAGCCCTACAATTACATTGCCTCTTTCACAAGTCGAAGGCAGTCCAGTCGCACTGAAGCAACTATCCACAAACCACATACCTTCTCTCATTACCACCAATGAAATGAAACAGAATAGAACCAACAGGAGACAGAGTAATTCTGACCCGGTTTTGGGAAACTGAAAGAGACAACATATTTTGCCTTTTAAAAATGATTAAAACTTAACTCTTAAATATTTTCGTGCCAAATGACTGATGAATCTGATTTTAGGAAGCAATTTTTATTTCCTATACAACATCCAAGTCCTTGTGCTTGTATATGATGCTCTTAAATGACAGAAGTGCTTTTTTGTATTCAGTCATTGCTGAGAGATGTAAGAGAGTATGAAGCAGTGAACGATGTCAGAGCTTTAAAATGACCGTGTGTTTGTTTCCTGTAACTATAACATGAGCTACCTAGATCCCAGTGGCCACATATACACATGGATGTCCTCTATCTTTATCTTGAAACAGCCTTGAACATTTCCTATGACATCACAATCGTTTCAGAAAGATGAAACTAAAGATTTAATACAGGATCCTACCATTTTTCAGTCTGTATTTGACCACATCATCTTAAGAACAGATTGCTTACACAACTTTTCCTTTAAACTTCTGACAACCTCTGAAACCCACAAATTTCCAGAAAACATGAAGCAATCCTCAACTTATATATGACTGATGGCTTGCATAATGAACAGGATGTTTCATAAACAATTAATAAGACAGTTTATGCTTGTCTTCTAGTTATAAAGAAAATGCCATGCGGCTGTCAAGAATTCACCATGATCAGCCAGTGAAGCCCCTAGACAGAGCCGTCTTCTGGATTGAATTTGTCATGCGCAACAAAGGGGCCAAGCACCTTCGTGTAGCAGCCCACAACCTCACCTGGTTCCAGTACCACTCATTGGATGTGATTGGGTTCTTCCTGGTCTGTGTTGTAACCCTGGCATTCATCATCACTAAATGTTGTTTGCTTACTTGTCAAAAATTTTGTATGTCAGAAAAGAAGAAAAGGGGGAACAGAAAAAAAAAGAACTAGGTCTTTCTGGGTTTGAAAATGTCCTGAGTGACAATTACACTAATTCTATCCACAAAGAGCTTGCATTATTTTCAGAAACCCTATTTTTCCTATCTCTGACAAAATATGTTAAATGTTTAGGTATATTTCATCTGTTCACTCATTTCTATTGTGGTCTTACAGGCAGTCATAATTCTCTACTTACTGTCCTCAAATATGGAAAGTGTTAATTCTAAATATGTTCTGTGGAAATGAAATAACAGCTAACATTTTCCTGTCATATTATTTAAGAATAACTACAGAAATTTAGTGTGTTATGAGAAGATACTTTTCTAATAAAAATGGACTTTTCTATTTCTCCAGTTTTGCTGATATTAAAGCATGAATTTCTTTTATATATATTTGAAAATCTATTTTTTATTTAAAGTAGTTTTCATCATGCATCATATTTTGATTACATGTTCCTTTCCCAATTTCCCACATATCCTCCCAATCTCGCCGTCCAGCCAAATTCATTTTCTTTATCTCTCAAAAATGTGTAAAAAAGGAAAAACAACAAAACATTAAAATCAAAAGATATAAATGAAAGAAGAAAGAAAGAAAAAGAAAGGAAGAAAGGAAGAAAGGAAGGGAAAAAAATAAAAAATCCAAAAAATTAAAATTAAATATGGACTCTTCTCCTGGGTAGGGGCCTGACCTAGAGTGTAGTTGATATACCCAGTGAAACTGTTGGAAAAACATATTTTTCCTCTCTCAGCAAGTATCAATCATAAATAGCACTTGATCCCATTCCCCCTTGGTGCTGGGCATGTGTTTGGTCTGAACTTGAGCAGGTCTTGGGCATAAGGTCACATCCTCTGTATGCATATTAGTCCTATTGTGTTTGCAAAACACTGACTCTTTGGAGTCATTCATACCTTTGGCTCCTACGGTCTTTCCTCCTCCTCTTCTTTATTGACCCCTGAGCCTTAAGGGGAGAGATTTGATAAAGATATCCCATTTTGCTCCAAAGTCTCTCACTGCACAGAGTCCAGTTGTGAGTCTCTGCATTCCTTTAGTAGAAAAATAGTAAGTTTTCTGCTAGTAGCATGGCCTATCTAGCTTCAGATTCTTGGCTTCTTTATCAGTGTCATGTATTGGATCCATCCTGTGGAGTAGAGATTGTATTCAATTAAAGAATGGTTGTTCAATTGTATACTATGTGTGCCATTATCAAACCAATATATGGTATAGGTACATCTCTGTTATAGATCACTAGGTGAAATGGATGATTACTTTTCATCTTCAGTGGCATGCATGGCAGTTTGTTCAGGATAGAGTCCTGGGGCACAATGTGCTTTTCAGCTCCAGAGAGACCAACACACTCCTTCAGACAGTGAAGTGTTCAGGTCATTCCATGTTCCACTATGTGATCCTTTAGTCATCAAGAAAGCATGAAGGCTTGATAGGACAATTAGTCTTAAACATTAATCTTATGTACCCTGTATGTCTTGCAAACTTTGTTGTATCCTAGCAACTGCAATTGTACTTATCCTTGCAAGTCCCATTATGTTTGTGTTAAAAGTATAAACATCCTGATTGTTCTCAATGAAATTGCCATAGCCCCAGTTGGGCTGTGGCTCTTCCAACATGCTGTATATAATTCCTTGTGGCCATACCATGTGATCTTGGCCCAGTTAAGTAAGCACAGATGCTTGCAGTCTGCATCAATTGCTTACTGGCTGTCAGCTGCAAATATTACATTCTGTGGGCTTTCTCTGCACTCCTGTCCTTTTTGTGGTGCAGAACCTTTTTTGGGGTGGTAAAAGTATACACTCTTGCTCTCTCTGCCTATTTTTCAGATTCGTATGCTAATTTTATGTACAATTGACACAAGCTGGAGAAAACACATCTTGAGAGGAGGGAACCTTAATTAAGAAAATACCTCCATAAAATTGACATGTAGACAAGCCCATAGGGCATTTTTTAAATTACTGATCCATTGTAGATGGAGCTATCCCTGGACTAGTGGTTCTGGGTTCTATAGAAAACAGATTGAGCAAGCCATGAGGAGCTACACCTTTGATCCCAGCACTTAGGAGACAGAAGCAGACAGATCTCTATGAATTCAAGGCCAGCCTGATCTTCAGAATGAGCTCCAGGACAGCTAGGTTTACACAGAGAAACCTGTCTCAAGAAATCAGAGAAAAGAAGAGTAGGCAAAGGAGGTACAAAAGTACAGAACATTTACAGAGTCTTTTGTAAATTTTTAAAAGCTAGTATTATCCTGATACCAAAACAAGACAAAGATCCATCAAAAAAAATGAAAGAAAGAATGTATATCCTGATCTCTCTGATGAACATGGAAGCAAAATTTTTTAATAAAATATGTACAAACTAATTTGAAAAAAAAAAGCCCACAAACTATAATACCATACAAGGAGAGAAACCATAGGATCACATCATTAGATGCACAAAACCACTTTTACTTGACATCTCTTCAGGATAAAAAGTCTTAGATAATCTAGAGATTTAAAGAACGTATCTTAATATAATATAGGCATTCTGAAATATGAAGTTTATAAAATACAACCCAATCATAGTGCATATAGCCAGAGAGTTTAGGTGTAAAGAACTGGGAGGTAGTAATATAGCAACCTAAACTGGAGGAACAGAATAAATAGTATGGATGTGTTGGATGAGAGTGGACTGGAATAGAAAGATTGAGCAGAGATGGGGAAAGATGGGGTTCAAGGGTAAAAATACAGGAAGGGACAAAATTAAGGGCCATTTAAGGGGATGTTTGGAAAATTAATACAGTAGAAATTTCACAAAATGTGTATATATAAGATGGCTATCTAATTGAAATCTCATAATCAATCTCTCACTCATATTGTAAATAAAATAGGTCATGCACATTTGTAATTATAATAATTAATCAATGGTAAAAGATAAGTACAAATTTGTAGTTAATTCCAATTCCTTCTTTTCTTTGTCTACATAAGCACCACACTGAGAACCTGACAGGAATTTGCCTCCTGTGTCTGAATTGTGAACTTTACACAACTGGTAGATTAATAATTGCTTACCAGTTAACTCAAGTTTTATAGCTTCAAAAGACAAAAAGCTCATTTCATTTTGATTGTTTATCTTTTGAAGTTTTACTGATTCACACTGTAACATAGAAAGTTATGCTTCTCTGTATTTTCTTTTTGTGTTGCTATGCTTTGTGTTCTAGTTAAGGCCTGTATATTAAGCCCTTCATAATTAAGAGTGAATAAAACACTTAACCAATTTTCATATAAGTCCTCTTTATTATCTACAAAAATATTCATATTTTCCAATTCACACATGCATAGTAACGTGTATTTCATTTTCTTTATCTATAAAGAAAATAGGAAATGATTATAAGCCATTTTCTTTATCCAGCCTACAAATCTACTAGATAGAGATGCCTTCTGGATTGAGTTTGTATTGCATCACACAAGGGCCACTTGCACACAGCCTCAACTGCTACTAATATTGCTAGCCTTAAGACCTGGGTTCAATTCCCAACACTCACATGACAGCTAACAAATGTCTGTAACTCCAAGATCTGACACCCTCACACAAACATACATACAAGTAAAACACCAATGCAAATAAAATTTTAAAAATTATTTTTAAAATGCTGCTTGTTTGTTTATCAAATTTTGGGAAGAAGGGAAAGAAAGAAAGAATGAAAGAAAGAAAGAAAGAAAGAAAGAAAGAAAGAAAGAAAGAAAGAAAGAAAGAAAGAAAGAGGAAGGGAGGGGAGGAGGGAGGGAGGGAAGAAAGGAAGGAAGGAATGAAGGAAGAGAATGTGTGGAGCTTATGGTAATAAAATATTCTGAAAATATCTCTTACATTCAAAGATACTGGATCTTTTGCTGGACCTCACAACCAGAGTTAATAATACACCTTGAGTTCACTTAAAGCTTAAGACTTTGGGCCAGTCCTGCACTCAAACTGTTCATTCAACTGTCAGACTTTTAAAAGACAGTGTAACAATCAAGCTTATTTGCCTTTGGATATCCCATGTAATCAACATTTACAATCCTAGCTAAGGTGAAGCTGTAATCTTAAATTACATACTCTTCCATTTACCTAATCCATGCTGGAGTCCAGCTCCACTTGGGTTCTTGTGCCCCAGGAAGGATGTGTGAAGTAGGCAAAAAATGAGAAGTATGACCACCAGGTGTCTTTCAAATTGATGGCCCCGATTAGCTCTGACCATCTTTATTTATATAAGTTCGAATGCATTCAAACATGAGCATTCAAATCATTTCTTTTTAATTGTTTTCTAAGAATCATTAACATTTTAGTTTCCTTTCTTCTTTCCCACTCCTTTGATGTCATTGTCCTTTATCATTACACAGCAAGCCAAATGTTTATATCTAGCTAGGTATATCTTATTCATTCTGTGCCCTAGCTGGCAGCAAATATGTGCTCCCAAAGTAAAAGATTTGAGCCCTGTGATTAATTCAGATGAATATATTGTGATGCTAGAGTATCATTTTCAGGTGTATACCACTTTCTGAGCAATCTTATGTCACCTTTATTATCACCGTTATTGTATGGATCACAGTTATAATCTTATTCTTTATAAGTTCTCAAAATAATGATTAATACCTAACTCTTTAACTATTAGGATTAAGTTTCTTTATTTTTCCTGACAATTTCTACTTTTCTTTGAGAGGAACTGGGAGTTTTAGATTTCTTTTTCGATGCTTTAACATTGGGAAAGTATCTGAGTGTTCATGCCCCAGTGCCAGAGAAATATCCGACCTTTCATGTCCTATGTGTTCCTATAAAGTTCTTAATGTCATCTATTAAGAAATAATTTTCTTGATTCTTAAGCTCTTTGGAATATACTTATCTCTTTTTGGTATTGAGCAAGCACTAATCATTAACCTTAGTGAGTTCCTCCTGCTAATTCAAGATGACTACAAAGTCAGCCATAGACAACCAGAGAAACTGGTCTGTGTAACAGATCAGAGAAATTTAATTTTTCTGTGGAGGCTTTTGTTTCCTGTAAACTCAGGCATAATCACAACTAACAAGGCCAAACTAAGAGTTACCATAGGATTAAGCATAGCAAAACTTAGAGAAGTAAACACTGAGCCAAACTCAGTGGAATCTGAGTTGCAGTCAGGGAGGAGTGATGAACACAGGGGTCAAGACCAGGATGGAGAAACCCACAGAAACTGCTGACCTGAACAAGGGAGAGCTCATAGACTCTAGTCTGATAGCTGGGAAACCAGCATAGGACCTACTCAGTTTCCCTGAAATGTGGTATTAGTTGGGAAGACTAGAAAGTCTATGGGGCCTCTTGTAGGGGATCAGTATTTATCCCTAGTATACAAATGGACTTTGGGAGACCATTCCACATAGAGGAATACTCCCATAGCCTAGACACATGGGGAAGGGCCTGGGCCCTGCTCCAAATGGTATGACAGACTTTGAAGATTCCCCATGGAAGGCCTCACCCTACCTGGGGAGCAGAAAGGCGATGGGGGTTGGGGGAGAAACATGGCAGGGTGTGGGAACAGTGTTTGACATGTAAAACAAGCCTGTTTCAAATTTAAATGCAAAAAATTATAAACACAAAACAAATTTAGAGAATCCTAAAACCCATGAGCTCCCTAAGCTCAGCACAGGACTTTGCAGTACTGTATCCATAGGTCCTTGCCAAATGGACAGAATTCTCCAAAGGGCCTTGCGGTCTAAGAAGGTCCATTTGCAACACACCGTGGGTGGTTCCCAAGGGTGACAGACAGCATGGCTTCTGCCAAACTCAAACAATGCATGTGTATCATTTGCTGAAAGCAGCAAATATAGAAGTTGAAAGTAAGTTCCTGAAATCCACCATAAAGATTGAAAGCAACAATGTGTGGATGTTGCTTGATAATGGTATTTGTAGTGCTGTTTGCTGTCTGAGTCAGTTGAGATTAGTTGGAGCCAGTGATTTAATCCCTTGCAAAACTCTGTAAAAGATTTCTGTCAAATATTCCATTATTTCCCTGTGTGGTTCATTCTGTGCTGTTTAATAAAGACACACAGACAGACATAGAGGCACACCTAGCCTTCAGGTAGACACAAAATCAAACTTAAGAAATAAAGGACTGGAAATGGGGAACATGAAGAAAAGTATTTAAATCTGGACTTACACTTGGTTAAATGACTCCAGAGGGAAGTGCTTTTATTTCTTTACTTACTGTGATACCAAGAGATTCATTAATGATTCAAAGTGAATCATTAATGCGAGTAGTCCACTTGTGAACTCACTGAGACCTAGGATGTGATCAAAGGTTGTGTGTGACAAGACCGTCTTTTATTTAACACAGCACTGTGTATCAGTTTTGGCAAGATAGCCCTCTGTTTTTTAGAAGACTTTGGAATATTTGGTATATGTACATAGTTTCTATCTCCATAAACATTAAAACCTAAAAATTCTAATATAGTTTCCTTAAACAATCTAGTGATGACTTATGGATGTTGCAATCCTAAAAATAATGACATTCACTGGGTTATCAGCCTGTTTAATGCAGAAGAGAATGAAGCCTGAAGCTTTGTAAGAAGAAACTTTTTAAGAAGCACTATCTTTCTACTAAAATCGACCAACAAAGTATATCAAAGAAAGGAACAGCCTCTTTGTACATTGACAAGGCAGTTTTCATTCAAACTATAGAAGTAGGAGAGAGAGATTTAAAGATAAACTGAACCCAACCCTGTCAACATAGTAAATGGGGTTTTATAGCAGTAGAAAGTGAGAGGAATCAAAGAAGGAGTATTTGAAGTAGGAATCTAAGAAGGATAGACTGCTCAGCTGCTAGCAACTGAAAAATTACAGAAGGAAGTGGAAATGTACTGAACAGGCCCTGACCAAAGGAATAGATATAAAACACTTGGAATAAGTTTTACTAATAACAATAATAACTCTGTTTAGGAAATAGAAATGTTGTTTTTATATATGTCACAAAATTTTAAAAATGTATTTGTAGTAAAAATTGTAAAAATCATATTTGCAGTTTATTCACAATAAGAATACACTAATGCCCTTTAACTTTATTAATTTATTTTAAAAAAACAAAATGTTGCAGACAATTAATCCTAAGGCTATAGTAATAGTTTCTCACTGGGACTGCCAACCTGAAAATAATGGCACAGAGATTTATTATTAATTATGAAAGCTTTCTCTTATCTTAGGCTTTTTACCAACTAGGTCTTATAATTTAAATTAACCTGCCTTTATTAATCTATACTCTGTGAAGTGGCTCAATTACCTCTCCTTTGTACCATATATCCAACTTCTTTGGAATCTCCTGGCAAATCTGCCTTTCTTCTTCTCAGAGTACTTACTTTTCTTCCTGGAAATCTTACATACCTCTCCTGCCTAGCTGTTGGCCATTCAGCTTCTTATTACACCAATTATAGCAATACATTTTCACACAGTGTACAAATATATCACAACATAAAGAAATAAATGTATTTTTTATTTTGTGTGACAAAGCCCACTATCTTTTTTTTAATAATATAATTTTAAAATTTTACATGTCGATCCCAGTTTCCCCTCCCTCCCTCCCTCTCACTTACCCTCTTTCTCCCCTCACATGCATCCTGACCACCATCCCCTCCCATCCCACCACCCCCATTCCACATGTAGGGCTATGCTATCCAGGTGGGGTCATGTAAATCTGTTAAGTCATTTGAAGTAGGGACTAGGACTTCTCTCCTGTCTCTAGGTTAAGGAAGAACCCCTCCATGGAGGATGTGTCTGCAAGGTCCTTTTGTGCATCAGGAATACATCCTGGTTGTACTGTCGGAGGTCCCTTAGATGGCTCAGTCCTTCTAGCTGAGACCCATATTCAGGGGGTCTGAGACAGTCCCATGTTGGATTCCCAGCTATCAATTAGCTTCTCCTTGTTCAGGTCAACTGTCTTTATGTGTTTCTGCAACCTTGTCTTCCATCTTTCTGATTTATAAATTATCTTCTGGGAATTCATTAAAGTCATACTCAAAGTTGATCTTTTCCTTTGTACATCATGCAAGACACAGAATTCAGACCACTCCTATGTTACCAAGAATGAATTCATTTCTTTTAACTACAGCAGTCTTAAAACTGAGAGAAAAATAAAAGTTACATGGCAAATAGTATTTCAGAAGTCTCACTTGTTAATATCTTAAATGTTGTTTGTTCCCAAGTACCCTAGATACTAACCTAGTACTAAGTAGATACCTTCATGGTAGGACTAATACAAGCAAGAAGCCTTAAGTTCTCTGAAAATACAGTACTTGAACAAAGAACAGTCAGAAATTCTGAGGCTCACATTTGGACATTGAGTCTTCAGCCACACTTGTGGCCTTTTATTTGATGTACCAATGGATAATCAGAAGTGAAGAAATTTACCCCAGTACTATTTATATCAATTTGTACTTTACTTACACATTCACTCCCATTTTTAGACTTTTAAGTATACTATACATAAATGATGAAAAGTCACTAAAGTATTTATCTGTTGTTCACAGTGTGGCTATTTGTATATAAATAAATACATATACCTGTTATGTTGTTTATTTTTTGTTTTCTTGTATATGTTTGCTCCTTTGTTATTTACCATATTGGTGATTTATTCATTTTCTGTATCAGAAAATTTGTGGTTCTTTTCCATTTTCTTTGCGTGTTTGTTCTACTATTACATTCTGTTTTACATTATTTTGTGATTGTACTTCATGTAAATTGCTTCTAGTATAGGACTCACAAGATATATGAGTGACCTGATGGTAATAATTGCCTTCAGTATTACTTGTTTCAGAAACAGTCATCTCTCCTTGAATTCTAAAGCATTGTTTGACTGGGTATATTGTCTTAACTTTTTTTTTCCTTTGGGAATTTTCAATTTATTTCCCTTGAGTGGCATAATCTTAAATATTTTCTGAGAATTCTTAGTCTACTAAGAACTCCACAAAAAGCATTAATAATTTATTCACACTCATTTCAGGATTATCTCTTTGTTCTGGACTTTGACAACTTGATAACCACAAGACATAGCTGGCTATTTTGATGTAACATATAGCATATCTTCTAAAATTCTTTCACTGAATGTCCTGATCTTTTCATGAATGAACATTTCCAGAAGTTAGCATGGAATTATTTTTGATAATTTTTATTTTTTCCTGTGCCATCCACAATGGCATTATTTGCATGTTTAATGTTCAACTTGTACTCAGTTTTTGTAACTTTTTAAAACTCACTTTCTTGCTTGAAGTTATGTATTTCCTAGGACAGAAACTCTATTTCTCCAATACTTACTGCCTTGACTTGCAACTGTACTTTTACCTCATTTGGAGGACCATTATTGACACAGTACATTTGTGTCTTTTTAATAAGTTCCAGCTCATGATACTCACTTTTTCTGCAAGTTGAACTTTGGTGCTATCATGACTATGGTCTCTTGTGCATTGCTTTCCTGGCATGAACAGATATATATGTGTTTGCCTGTGTTGTATCTCCTCAGAAAAGTTTCCCACACAACAGTAGTGAACACACTTCATCACAATACATACATTAATATAGGTGTTAACTAATTTAATGCATAACTTTAGTCAATATGCTATGACTAATCATTTACTATATCAGCATTTCTCAACCAAAGTTATATTTTAACTTACTATTTAATGTCCTTCTTTCAGATCCAAATGGTACCTGTGATGAGCTGATAGCTGAGTTACTCCACATACCCTTTGTGTACAGCATTCACTATTTTCCTGGCTACACAAGAGAAAAATATAGTGGTGGATGTCTCTTCCTTCCCTCTTATTTACCTACTATTTTGTCAGAATTAAGTGGTTAAATGACATTCTTGGAGAGGGTAGAAAATATGAAATGCATGCTTTATTTGACTTTTGGTTCTAGTCATTTACTATGAAGTCATAGAATCTGTTTTACACTAAAATTTTGGTTAACTATTTTATCTCTAGATAAGGGAGAAGTTTTATTACCTTTATCCTCTTTTATATACACAAATGGTTGGCAGTCAGGTATCACTGGTAAGATAGAATCACTTAGTACAATACAGGACATTCAAAAAGGTCATGTGATTACCAATCAAAGCTTGCAGGGTTACTGTAGGGAATTACATACTCATTTTACTCATTTATGAAGAAAATATGCTTAACAACTGTGGAACAGGGAATTACATAAAATTATAGACTAATGATCTTATGTAGATAATATTTTTATTACATAAAAAATGTTATATATGTCCTAAAGGCTTTAATTCCTTCTATGGGACAGTCAGTTTAATTACAGACTCAAAAAATTTAACTTGAGGTTACTGAGGACTCTGTATTTCTTCATAAGTTCCTTTCTGTGTAACCATCTTAGTATATTAAATCTTCTAAACCATGGTTGCACATGGGTTTGCTTGTCACTTGTTTAAGCTCAAGTTTCTCAATTCAAAAAAAATTTAAGCCACCATTAATGGTGAATATAAATTTCTATTCTCTGTACATTTACCAGGTGTCATGACTATTTTTATATAAGAAATACAGTTAAGATCTTGACATAAAAATAGAAGTGTATTAAGAACTAGTAAGTCCCTCTTCAGGTTGGAAAAGTTTTCTTCAATGATTTTGTTGAATATGTTCTCAGCACCTTTGAGCTGGGCTTCCTCACCTTCCTCTATGCCTATTATTCTTAGGTTTGGCCTTTTCACGGTGTCCCACATTTCCTGAATGTTTTGTTTTAAGGATTTGTTGGATATTATGTAAGCCACTGATAAAGTATACACATAAATTACATTGAACTTGAATAAATATTGTGTTCATAATCACATTTTATACATAACTGAGCAAAAATTGTTCAAAAACTTTTCATGAAATCTTAGTATATTCTGAAGACAACCTTGCCATCATCTTCTCTCTTCCCTTCCCCTCCCTGACCACCTCATTTTCTCCATTTAGGAAGACCTACTCCATTAGCTGAAATGATGAAGAAAACAGAAATATGGGTTATTAGGTCCTACTGGGATTCAGAGTTTCCCTATCCAGTCTGACCTAATGTTGATTTTATTTTATATTTTTATTTTTAGAGTAGTATATTCAATAATTTCAATAAATAGATAAGTAGTGACATATGAAATACAGGTATTATAAAGATTTTTTAAAATGCTTGTTTAGAATAAAATGCTGTTACAAAAACCAGAATTGGAGTCCAATAAAACAGTTTAATAAAACAAGGCACAATGTTTAAGGCAAAATTCATAAAGAAGATATATAAAGTTAATATATTTTTTTCATGTCCTTTGGGTGAGGAGGCACAAGAATTTAAATAGTTTAAACATTCTTTTTAGAATATTAGCCATTATAAGGTTACATAAATTTGATACAATAGGATTGTGTCTTTTCCAGAAAACAAACTCCACTACTGATCTATATTTGAGTTACATTTTAATTGTATATATATATTTATACAGGTATTTCTAATTCACAAGTCTTTAGGTACTGAAAATTAAAGTAGTCAGAGCATACATAATAATTTGACAAAAGTAACACCTTTTCAGAATCTTTTGTTAGCATATGAAGCCTCCAACTTTATGAAAAGCTAAAGCTGTTTACATAGACAGTTTTTCCCATTATGTTCTATTTCTAACAAACATCAAGTGGGCTCAGAATGCAACAAAACTCAACACAAATCTGTACGTGGCTGTTAGAAAGTGACTATTGGAGTCAACACTGTTTCCCAGGAACACAGTGCTGACCCTGTGAACTGAGAATAGGGACTCAACCATCCCCATACACAAAACAAACCAACTTAGATATGGTTCCAATAACAGCAATGCCAACTCATCCATGTTTCTTTCCTCAACTGGAGCTCTGAATAACAAAATTTTATTAAATTTTTTAGGGCCAAAAGAATAAAGTATGTTTTGATGAATGTGGAGTTTTCTGCATGTGAATAACCTTCACTAAGCTACTAGGTCTAATGCACACATAACACACCGTATGAGACTGAATATTGTATCAGTTATTGAGGCTGACTACTGCTGATTAAAAGCCTAGCAGCACCCATCAAGATCACCTACTAAGTGTTTAACTTTGTGAGTTAGTGGAATGCTTCTTACTTCAATCCACAGTAAATAGAGATCAAGAAAAATATAAAAACAAAGGTGGTACTTACACATATTAAACTATCCCCCTTTCAACCTATAGGAAAATTGATAAAACGTGCTAGACCTCAGTGAAAATATTTTCCTACAATGCTATAAATATGATAGCAGTGGGACTTCTGCTGTCCTTTTGGTAGCATGAACATTTAAATAAAATACTATATAAAAGATATACCTTTCTACTGAGAGTAGGGTAGGGTGGTAGTGCTTTGGTTCCAGATGGCTCTGATCTCCTGGCACAATATGGTTAAGATACCCAGCTGAGAAGCCCTACACACACAGGGGGTCCTGTTGTATGCAAATAAATCTCTCAGGATCAATCTTTCCCCTTCAAATCAATGTAGAAGATCATACAGCCATCACTGACAATTTACCACATAATATACATTCTTTCCCATACTTTGGGTTAAATGAAAGACTTTGAAGGCACTTTCAGACCACAAAGGATAATGCTACCTACTATACTACCAAAAAGATCACACTATGATGAAAATATAAAATTGCATGCTACTGAATTAATGTTAGATAACATTAAATGCTTAATATACAGGCAGTGAGGGCTAACCCAACACTTCTTTTCTAAGCAAGGGAAAAGAACTGTGTGCTACATACCGGTCACACTGCCTAAAGTCTACACAGAACCCTTCACCATGGGGGTTACTTGCCTAGTCTAACTTAAAAAAAATCAGTATTTTGGATTAAATGGAGAACAATACTTATAATAAAATCTCTACTTTTAGTTGAAAGGCAAATCATTTTGGTAAAAATTCAGCACTTTAAAACTAAATGCAGCTAAATCATTTTACATATATATACTTGTAGTGTTAAAGTCTTACCTACAAGCATGCACATGGAAACAAAATTTGTTTTTGTAAATAACTACTACTAAATACTTGATTTGCAGTTTTTTTAAAAGACAATGAAAAGGTAAACATTCACTAAGGTTACCTGCTGTATTATAAACCAGGCCAATAGGAACTCTGGGAAGATCAAGATTGAAAGAAAGCCTACAGCTTGTTGGCTCTGCTTTATTGGGAGCAATGGAACAGCCTCCGGCAGCAGGGGCCGATTCAATAACATCAGCAGTAATAAACTTAATGATAAACTTTTTAGATGGCAGTAAGAGGCCATTTGGTGGATTAATTTTTAAACAACGTCTTATTACTCTACAGGGCTTTACTGGGTCAGGAATTTCCCTGGCCACCCATTCTTGACTGCTCTTAAAGATTTATTTTCCTTAACATCCCAGCAAACAACCCCTTCTTGAGTCTTCATTTAACCCAGTATTTCCAGTGTCTGTTAGAACTAGACTGCAGTACTGGGCTGCACTGTTAAGGATCGCCTCTTGTTTTTATTTATATCACCCCCAAATTTCTCATATTTGAAGCCCACCTACAATGTTTATTTTTAATATTGGCAACAAAAATTTAGACATCAAGATTTTTAGACTGGCACATTTGGTACATTTCTGAGTAAAGTACTGAGCTGGGCCCATGGTTTATTTAAACTTATTATTCTAGCAGCTGGGAAGCAGAGGCAAGAACATTACAAGCAAACTAGACTGGGCTGAATAACTAGTTCAAGGCTAGCCTGGGCTATATAGCCAGCCCCTGTCTCAGAAAATGAAATAGCTGCATTATGAAAATTAGCCCTTGTTGATTCTAAATGTTCATTAGGTGGCTTAACATGAGATTCATACCTATAGAAACAGAATACAGCGTACAATACACCTTGCTGACTTCAGAAGATAATCATAATTCTAGATGGTCAATTCCTATTTCACTAAGTTAATGTCAATATTAGCTTTTTTTTACAAAGAAAAAGTATGAAAAATAAAAAAATAGCAATCATTGGTATCTCTAGTAAAGAATACAGCCAAAGATGGATTTAAAAAAAAAAAAGAAAAAGAAAAAAGAAAAAAACGACCAAAACATGTAAAACAGCTGCCAATGAAGATTTCATTAAACGCTATCTATGCTAGGTGTGGACTGTATCTTGTTCAGCATGAGCAAGGCCCTGGATCTATCCCTATAATCCCCATCTCTGCAAAAAGCCAGCTACACACTGATTTGGCACACTGTTCACAGAGTTTAACTATACACATAAAAAAAAAAACCACAATAAACACTTTGCTGAAACAACACCATAGGATACATCTATACCACAGGCTGGAATATTTATATTTACAAAAGATGAAACAGTATACCTTCTTTCTAGGAGGATGAAACATGTACATATGTTTATATGCTTTATTTACAAGGCTATTTTACAAATAATTCCTAAAAAAAACACTCAAGCTATTACTTAGGTCAAGAATGACTATCAATCAAGAAAGTAAAAATATTTAAACCAGAAGAATACAGTACTATCAATCTGAACACTTTCTATGAGAACATCCTATATTAACTAAAGTCATCTAATTACAAAGCATTTACAGTTTGAGACTTGGTTATTGTCCAAGTCTTCGGTGCCTTTCCTAATCATGCAGTAGGCAGCTTACAGCTGCTCATTTGATGAAATGTAAAGACGTTATACCATCATACAATTACATTTTCAGTAGAAAACATCACTTCTATAAACACAAAAAGAAAATCTCTAAATAAAAGAAATTAATCTTACTGCACTATTTAGAGGAAAGGATAAGAGGACTGACTCACTACAGCATTGTTTCACAACTGCAGCCATGAAATTCTCATGTTTCTTGACAAAACACAAACACACACAAACCCTGAAACACCTTTAATCTACTAATATAATCTACTAAAATAAAAATAATATTTAAAAAAAACCTACCATGCAAATATTCTCAGCATAGGGTTAGCTTCTACACAAGCACTCTTTTAAGAGAGCACCCGACACCCTAATGCAATCTGAAATTACCTTTAGCACTTACCAACTGGTTTTTGTGTTATTACAAGTTGGTTACTTAATCATCAGTAGTGAGTTAAGAGATTTTCTGATGCCAACTTAGTTTTAATATTAATTTTTATTGCATAATCAACTACTTAGTAAAATTTGTTAATTTCCGATGACTATAATCTGTTACTATTTTTCTCCTACACCTTAAGAACAAAATATTTTAATGTTTTTACTCTTGTTTCATCGATACTTCTTTCTCAGTGTTTAATGGTTAAACCAACTTCGTGAACTATTCTATTGTGGATGGACATACTGAGCTCTTTTCTGACTACTTTCAACTGTCATGTTATCTATTAGTTTTTCTTTCAAATGCAGATAAAGTTTTGGTCTAGTACACAACACAAGCGAAGAAGGCACATTTAACAGTTAAAATCCTCCCCACCCCCAGTTTGAGAAAAGTTTTCACGTATATACCCAGGCTGGCCTCAACTTCACCATGGTGCCTACAATAACTCTGAACTCCTGATCTTCTTCCTCTACCTCCCAAATACTGGTTTGTAGGTGTGCATGACCATGTCCAACTTTCCCCATTCGGTCCAATGTTATAAAGCAGCTTTCCTTAGATTACTTGCCATCTAGATTTTTCTGTCAAGAACAATTATTCTGTCATTTGGTAAATAGACGGATCATAACTTTAGCCTCCCATAAATAAGAAAGCCATGCTTATAAGAGATCACTTCAGTTAACAAATCAAGTTAAGATGGCCATGGAAGTAGGTGGTGGTACACACCTTTGATGCCAGCACCAGGAGGTAGAGGCAAGTGGATCTGAGTTCCTGACCTCCTGGCCAGCCCATTCTACATAAAGAGTTCCAGGCCTGCAGGACTTTGATATTATCTATACCGTTGTTTACCTAGTCTGTTAAAGCCTATTTCCTAGTGTTTTCCATAGTGTCAGATTGTAGGTTGCTCTGAAATCATTTCTAGTATAAGCTTTCATATCCTTGCTAGGATTAAGGCACTGTAACACATTACAGCTAGATTGCATGAAGTCAGTAACAATCATACAAAACAAGAGCTCAAGCTTACATGTTCCATAAAAACTGATAGTCTTTACTGTACTGGCTAGTTGGCCACAAATGCTCAAGCACAGAAGTGACAGAAGAAGAAGGATCATTCTATTTATGTCATAGTGTTCAGCACAAACCAGAGCAACTCTGGTAGTACAACTGTCAGTATGTCTTACTACAGTCAATCCAACTGTCCCAGGTGACCCCACTCAGGCAGATTATGACTACTACTCAATGTGCATCATTTTGCTAGTGTTTCATCCAAGACATAATTGAAAATTGTGGCCAAACAGCTGCATTTTGAACTGCCACTTAGAACAAATTACACTCAAAAGAATCTAAACATGGAATTTGACTCAGTCTTTCTGAATGGACATATGGAATGCAAAACCTTTCACTTCACTGAAACTCTTACATGGACATTCAAGAAAACACAAAGGTTTCCAATCATCTTCAAGCTCCATGTTCCTTTTTAAGCATCTTTGTTCAGTTTTTCATCATCTGCTGCTGCTCAATCAAGAAGTAATTTCTGCATTCTGTGTGCAGAAACTCTGGCTTCATCTTCTGAGTCAGGCTCACTATGAGATGTGAAGAAGCTGTGTGTGGCAGAGCTGCAAGGGGAAAAGCATTCAGGGGAACACAAATAGTACATCAGGGGGAGGCAACACTGCCCACAGAAGTCCACAAACTCAGTTTGTCTGACACAGCAGTCAAAATAGACTGCACCACATTTTGGGTTTGGGCAATTGCTGGCTAAACCCAAGTACATTAGGGGATCCCAGGAAGATCATAGGAAGTACAAGAAATACTTTGGTCTTGTCGACTGGGTCCTTTGCTTTACAGAAGTTTCTCAGTTTGAGGAAGTCCCATGTATTAATTGCCAATCTCAGTGTCTGTGCTACTGGAGTTATCGTCCGGAAGCAGTCTTCTATACCAATTTGTTTAAGGGTAACTCATAATTCCCACTTTCTCTTCTAAGAGGTTCAGTGTGGCTGGATTTATGTTGAGGTCTTTGATCCATTTGGACTTGAGTTTTGTGCATGGCAATACACATGGGTCTATCTGCAGTCTTCTACACACCATCATCCAGTTGTGCCAGCACAATTTGTTGAAGATGCTTTCTTCCTTCCATTCTTTGTCAAAAATCAGGTATTCATAGGTGTGTGGGTTAATATCAGGATTTTCATTGGTCTACCTGTCTATTTTTGTGCCAGAGCCAAGCTGTTTTCAGGACTATAGCTTTATAGTAGAGCTTGAAGTCGGGATTGTGATGCCTCCTGAATTTAATATATTGTACAGGGTTGTTTTAGCTATTCTGGCTGGATCTTTTTTTTTTTCCATATAAAGTTGATTATTATCCTTTCAAGGTCAGTGAAGAATTGTGCTGGGTTTTTGATGGGGATTGCATTGAATCTGTAGGTTGCTTTTGGCAAGATTGCCATTGTTACTATGTTTATTCTTCCTACCTAAGAGCATAGGAGATCTTTCCATTTTCTGGTATCTTCTTTGATTTCTGTCATTAAAGACACAAAGTTATTGCTATATAGATCTTTCACTTCTTTGGTAAGTGGTACTCCAAAATACTTTATGATTTTTTTTTTTTTGGCTATTGTAAATGGTAATGTTTCTCTGATTTCTTTCTTAGGTCCTTTATTATCTGTATATAGTAGGACTACTGATTTTTTTAAATCTTCTATCCTGCTAATTGGCTGAATTTGTTTAATCAGCTGTAAGAGTTTTCTGGTAGTTTTTCGGGTCACTTATGTAAACTATTATATCATCTGAAAATAGTGACAATTTGACTTCTTCCTTTCCAATTTGTATCCCCTTGATCTCCCTTTGTTGTCTTATTGCTTCAGCTAGAACTTCAAGTACACTATTGAAGAACTATAAAGAGAGTGGGCAGCAAAACCAAATGGGAGCCCAAGGACTGGGAAAAGATCTTCACCAACCCCACATCTGACAGAGGGCTAATCTCCAGAATATACAAAGAACTCAAGAAACTAGTCACCAAAACACCAAATAGCTCTATTAAAAAGTGGGGTACAGACTGAATAGAGAATTCTAAATAGAAGAATCTAAAATGGCTGAAAGACACTTAAGAAAGTGCTCAACATCCTTAGCCATCAGAGATATGCAAATAAAAACAACTCTGAAATAACATCTTACTCCTGTCAGATTGGCTAAAATTAAAAACACCAATTACAGCTTATGCTGGACAGCATGTGGAAAAGGGGAACATTGTTCCACTGCTGGTGGGAGTGCAAACTTGTTGAGCCATTTTGGACATAAGTATGGCAGTTCCTCAAAAAATGGGAATCAGTCTACCATAGGACCCAGCAATTCCACTCTTACGTATATACCCAAATGATCCACATCCAAGCAACAAAGTCATCTGTTCAAATACATTCATAGCAGCATTATTTGTTGTTTTTTATTTAATTTTACATATCAATCTCAGTTCTCTCCCCCTCCCTCTCTCCCAACCTTTCATGCCCCCCAACCACCCTCCCATCCCATCCCCCATTATACATGTAGAGTGATGCCCTCCAGGAGGGGTCATCTACATCTGTCAAGTCATTTGGAGTAGGGACTAGGACTAGACTTCTTTCCCATCTCTAGGTTAAGGGAGTATCCCTCCATTGAGGATGTGCCCCCAATTCCTTTTGATAACCATGAATACATCCTGGTTCCACTGTCTGAGGTCCCTTAGACTACTCAGGACTTCTAGCTGGGACCCATGTTCAGAGGGTCTGAGTCATTCCCATGCTGGATTCCCAACTGTCAGTCTGGGGGTCCATTAAGTCCTCCTTGTTCAGGTCAGCTGTCTCTATGTGTTTCTGTAGTCTGGTCTTGTCCTCCCTCTCTGCATCTGGATTCTAGTTTGGCTCAGTGTTTAGTTGTGGATGTTTACTTCTGTTTCCATCAGTTACTAAATGAAGGCTCTATGATGGTGAATACGTTAGTCATCAATCTCATTATCATGGAAGGGCATTTATGGTAGACTTTCCACTGTTGCTCAAGTTGTTAGTTGGGGTCAGACTTGTGGGTCTCTGGACATTTCTTTAGAGTCAGTTTTCTCTTCGAACCAATAATGGCTCCCTCTTTTATGTTCTCTCTCTCTCTCTCTCTCTCTCTCTCTCTCTCTCTCTCTCTCTCTCTCTCTCTCTCTCTTTCTTCTCTCATATATTCCTCCCATTACTCAATCTTCCCAGTCCCACATGCTTTATTCTCCTCCTCTTCTCTTTCTCCTAGTTCCCTCTCCACTCACTACCCCCCTACTCCCCATGTGCTCTGGAGGTCTTGTCTCTTTCCCTTTCTGTGAGGGACTTTATTTGACTATCTTAGAATCGTCCTTGTATCCTAGCTTCTCTGGTGGTGTGAATTATGGGCTGGTGATCCATTGCTCTGTGTCTAAAATCCATATATGAGTGAGTACATACCATGTTCCTCTTTTGTGACTAGGTTACCTAATTCAGGATGGTTTCTTCAAATTCCATCCACTCACCTGCGAATTTCAAGACTCTGTTGTTTTTATCCACGGTGTAGTATTCCATTGTGTAAATGTGCCACATCTTCTTTATCCATTCTTCAATTGAGGGGCATCTAGGTTGCTTCCAGATTTTTTCTATTACAAATAATGCTGCTATGAACATAGTTCAGCACATGTCTTTGTTGAATGGATGTGGATCATTTGGGTATATGCCTAAGAGTGGAACTGCCACGTCCTATAGGAAACTGATTCTCATTTTCCTGAGGACCCACCATACTGATCTCCAAAATGGCTGTAAAAGTTTGCTCTCCCACCAGCAGTGAAGAAGTGTTCCCCTTTCTCCACATCATCTCCAGCATAAGTTGTCATTGGTGTTTCCAAGTTTAGCCACTCTGGCAGAAATAACATGGTATCTCAGAGTTGTTTTGATTTGCATTTTCTGATAGCAAATGATGTTGAGTACTTTCTTAAGTGTCTTTCAGCCTTTTTGATTTCCTCTATTGAGAATTTTCTATTCAGTTATGTACCCCATTTTTTAAATAGGGTTATTTGGTGTTTTGTATATTTTGGAGATCAGCCCTCTGTCAGATGTAGGATTGATAAAGATTTTTTTTCCCACTCTGTGGGCTGCTGTATGGCCTTGTCCACTGTGTCCTTTGCCTTACAGTAACTTCTAAGTTTGAGGAGGTCCCATGTATTAATTGTCAATCTCAGTGTCTGTGCTACTGGAGTTATCTTCAGAAAGTGGTCTCTTGTACCAATTTGTTCAAGGGTACCTCCCAATTTCTCTTCTAAGAGGTTTGGTGTGACTGGATTTATGTTGAGGTCTTTGATCCATTTGGAATTGAGTTTTGGGATTGGTGATAGACATGGGTCAATCTGCATTCTTCTACACACCATCATCAAGTTGTGCCAGCACCATTTGTTGAAGATGCTTTCCTCCTCCCATTGTATACTTTTAGCTGTTTTGTCAAAAATCAGGTGTTCGTTGGTGTGTGGGTTAATATCAGGATTTTCTCCTTGATTGCATTGGTCTACCTATTTTTGTGTCAATACCAGGCTGTTTTCAGGACTATAGCTCTGTAATACAGCTTTAAATTCGGGGATGGTAATACCTCCCGAAGTTCCTTTATTGTACAGGGTTGTTTTGCCTATCCTGGATTTTTTGTTTTTCCATATAAAGTTGATTATTTTCCTTTCAAGGTCAGTGTAGAATTATGCTGGGATTTTAATGGGGATTGCATTGAATATGCAGATTACTTTTGGCAAAATTGCCATTGTTACTATGTTTGTCCTTCCTGCCCAAGAGCATGGGAGATCTTTCCATTTTTTGGTAGCTTTTTTAGTTTCTTTAAAGACACCAAGTTCTTATTATATAGGTCTTTCATTTGTTTTGTAAGTATTACCCCAAGATACTTTATGTTGTTTGTGGCTATTATAAAGGATGATGTTTCCCTGATTTCTTTCTCAGCCCCTTTGCCATCTGAATAAAGTAGGGCTACTGGGTTTTTTTTTTTTTTTGTTTGTTTGTTTTGGTTTTTTTTTTTTTTTTTTTTTTTTTTTTAGTTTTCTTGTATCCTAGCAGCATTATTTGTAATAGCAAGAACCTGAAAGCAACCTAGATGCCTGTCAACTAAAGACTGGATAAAGAAGATGTGGAACATTCACACAATGGCATATTACTTATCAGAAAAAAAATCAATGGAATCTTGAAATTCACAGGCAAGTGGATGGAACTTGAAAAAAAAAAAAAACATCCTGAGTAAGGTAACCCAGTCACAAAAAGGGAAACATTGTATGTACTCACTCATATATGGATTTTAGACATAGAGCAAATGATCACCAGCCTATAATTCACACTGCCAGAGAAACTAGCATACAAGAAACTAGTATACAAGATCTTCTGAGCATATTGGGAGTTGGGGTGAGAGAGTGAGTGGAGAGGGAGCTAGGAGAAAGAGACAGGGAGGAGAGGAAAGCATGTGGGACTAGGAAGATTGAGTCAGGGGAGGTATAGACAAGAGGGGGGGCATAAAAGAGGGAGCCATTATAGGTTTGAAGAGAAAACTGACTCAGGAGAAATGTTCATGGATCTACAAGGATGACCCCACCCAACAATCTGAGCAACAGTGGAAACGCTACCTTAAATGCCCTTCCCTGATAATGAGAGTGATAACTAACATATATGTTAGCATAGAGCCATCATCTAGTAGCTAATGGAAACAGAAGTAGACACCCACTGAGGCAAACTAGAATCCAGATGCAGAGAGGGAGGGGTGATAAGAAAATGGGGACAAGAGCAGGCTATGGAAACCCTCAGAGACAGCAGACCTGAACAAGGGGGAGCTCATAGACCCCAGACTGATAGTTGGGAATCCAGCATTGGACCAACTCAGGTCCCCTGAACATGTTCTCAGTTAGAAGACCTGGGCAGTCTAAGGGACCTCTGACAGTCAACCAGGATATATCCCTGATTCGCAAAAGGACTTTGGGAGCACATTCCCTATGGAGGGATGCTCCATGAGGCAGGAGGGAGGGCCTAGACCCTACTCCAAATGACTTGACAGATTCTGTTGATACCTCCTGGAAGGAATCACCCTCCCTGTGGAATGTGTGGGGGCGGAAGGGGGTAGGGTATTGGGATGGGAGGAGGATTTGGGGGGCATGGGTGGGAATGAGAGGAAACTGGAATCGATACATAAAATAAGAAAAAAATAATAAATATATTAAAAAACAAAAGAAGAAATATTTCGGATCTTAATGGTCCTTGCAACTAATTCCAGAAGAGTTGGAGGGTCATATGTTAATCTCCAACAAACCGAACAACGTTAAATCTCCAACAAACCGAACAACCAGTTGATTTCCTGGTAAACTCAATTCTTCCAGATGAGTAAGGTTGAAGATCTCTTCTGGCAGGTATGTCAGTAAGTTACTGTGGAGATTGAGAGAACGAGGTGAATGCAACTGTGAAAGCTGAGGAGGCACACTTTGGAGTTTGTTGACACATAACACCAAGTAATTCAGAGAGGGTAGATTTGCTAATTAGGGTGGATTTCTTTAATGAAGTTCCCTCCAAGGTATAAGCATTCTAAACGGTGCGGGGATGCTGTGCAGCTGGTTGCCGCCCAGGCTGAGGGTCTGTAGCGCGTACAGCCCTGGGCTAGGCGGGCACCTCCTGGAAGCAGTTGGTGCTGAGGTTGAGCACCTGCAGACTGCGACAGAAAGGCAAGTGGGCCAGGCCATTGGGCAGCGAGCGCGGGCTGCCAAGCTGGTTGTTCCTGGCCAGCGCGTGCACGGGCGCTCAGCGTCTGCAGCTCAGGTCCCAGCGCTGCTCACTGCAGGGCCTCCTGCGCCCCGCCCTCCACCCCCGACCAGCGTCTCTGCCAAGAAGCTGAGGCAGGACTGGTTCAGTTCGGAGATCCCGCGGCTTCCTCCAACCCTCAAGAAAGCGCCATGGGCGTTCCGGAAGTGGAGTGCCTGGGGTCCGCCTACCGCTCTCCCGTGCGGCCGCCCGAGTCACCCGATACACAGCGCCGTGTGTGCGCGCGCAGCCCGGGGCGGGCTCCGGATCACGTGACGTTGGCCCGGCGTCCGCTGTGCCTGATCCTCCAGCACAGGCTGGAGGGAACCGTCCTCGCCCCATTGGGCTCCGCCTCGCGAGGCTCCCTGGGAAGGCAGCTGCAAGGCCCTACTGTTGATTTTATTGGCGGACATCACTGCTAACCTGGCCAACCCTTGCCCAAGGTAAATCAAAGTCTTTTTTTCCCTTTTGTTTGGTTTCATTTTCAATGGGAATGGCTTTTATGTCATCCCTTCAGGTCTCTCAGTGAAAAACGTGTTGAATATTGTCAACCAAAAGAATACGTTTTCACAGGGTCACGTGTTTCTGCATTTCTATAATTAGGGAACTGTTGTGCCTACGGGTTTCCTCAACCTCCAAGGAATTGACTCCCGACTGTAAAAGCAAAGGATTTTTATTGCTAAGAACCCAACCGGCTGGGACCTCACATTACCGGAAGAGTAAGGTGCCTGCTTACAATTGTGAAGCGTTTTTTAAAAGGGGAAAGGGAAAGGGAGGCTGAGACTGCTAGTCTCAGTTTACAAGGTTTCCAAGGTTACAGACATTTCATAGAGTACAGTGTTTCTTTACAAGGTCATTATGGATAGGCAAGATTGATTAGCACACCTGCAAGGTTAGGGGGTTTCCTTATTTTTGTTCTTTATCTCCTGAGAACAGCATGTGGCTCTGTACTCTGAAGTCAGGAAGTTATCTACTGGCAGAAATTTTTGTCCTCTCTAGTTTTCCCTTCTTGCCATAAACCCTAATTTTTAATTTTTACATCACAGGAACAACATGAAAGATCTGAGAAATATACAGAACAGTCAACAAGATGAAATCAATTACATTCGTCATGTCAGAGAGTATCACTTATCATTAAAAAAAACTTTAAAGTAGATAGGATACCCCAAAATAAGTGCTTGAAATGTGAGTGGATGGCATAGGCACAGTTTCTGCCACCACACCCATCATAAAGCTTCTTGGGAAAGACAAAGATTTATACTGTCATGAAAACTGTTTTTAAAGGAAAGATTACAATGCTAAGAGAAGTTCAAATCACAAACATCTCAGAGTCTTTTGATTCTGGCACTGTGTTAGCTGACAGCTGAAGTATATGAGAGAAGCTACCTCTTCTTGAGGTTAAGCAATATACAGCCCCCAAGACACACTGGCAATTTCATATTTCCTCTGCTTAGGCTTTCCTCTTAAAGTTTAAAGAAACTTTCAAGACAGTAGAATTATTTAGAGACCAAATCCTTCATCACTGAGCCTGAGGGAAGCAATATACCTTTGAATTATAATACTTACTAATGGTAGGAACTAATATATGTAAAGATACTTTGGGTACCTTGGTTAATAGAAAAAAAGTATGCCACAATATTAAAATTATATTTTCAAATACAACCAAAGAACTAATACATTATAGATTGTTTAAAAGTAAATGTATGCATCTCACAATAAGATGAAAATGGAAAATACTTCACCAGTATTTTAGCTCCAATGAAAATACATTCCACAATACTATAAATGGTCTCAGTAATAATTTGAGCAAAACTAGTATTTCCTCTTTCACTCCACCATCTAAAGCATTCATTGCTTGAGATCTCAGTTATGTTCCATAGTATACAAATTGGAAAATTTATGACATCGATGTACATTTTTAAGGTCTTATGCCAAGCCTACAGGAGACAGTGATTTACAACCTTCCAAAGGCCGAGACCCTTGAATACAGTTCTAATTACTCATGTGTGAGCATATCTTCATGTGGGCAGACATACCTGGAGATGGATGGAGGAATGGTGTCTCAGTTCTTAAGAACATTGGAACTGTGTTTTCTGATAGTCTTAGGTGACCCCAAATGAGTTGTGACTCACAGGTTGAGAACCACTGTACTAAAGCTTTCTTGAATAGTGTGGCTCTAGGTATCACAGCTAACTAGGAAAATGACTACAGAGAAAAATGTGAACTACATGTGAAAATGTAATAATTCTTATTATTTTCAGTGAAGGCAATCACTAAATTTAGCCTATAAAAGAAATCTTCCTGGAAATAACATTATATTTCTTGTTGATGTGACAACTTTGATGAACCCCCATGAAAGGCGTTACCCTCTCTGAAGAGTGGATGGGGGTGGGATGGGGCAATCGTGGGGAGAGTGGGATGATGGGAGGTAGAGGGAACTGGGATTGGTATGTAAAATAAGATTGTCTTTAAACAAAAAAAAAAAAAATTAAGAGTAAAAAAAGAATTATCTCCCTTTATTTAACAAGACCAAATACTACTCTTCAACTTAAATTAGTAAGACTTTTCATAACAACTTTTCAAAGTCCAAAGGTTGACTCAATAGTTTGTGCTGGAAATATTATCATTTTTGTGAGTTGATGGTTTTCTCATTACTAAGTTAATAGATAAAAGCACAATTGAAAGAAATATTTGGGTATATCTATAAGGAAATTTTCCAAAGGATTAACTTTTCAGTCTCCATATGTGGAGGCATCTCAGCCACGTGTTCCCACCACATAAAGCCCTATAGAGCTTGCTTGCAATAATGGATACTACCCCTTTAAATCATGAGACAATGTACATCTATAATACCAAAATTTGGTTTTGGTGAAGGACTTGGTCAGTATGAATAGACTTTGGCTTTTATAATCAAAGAACTTTTCTAGATTATGCCACTTAGAATGCTTTGATAATTGATATCTTCAGCAGAATTCCAGGGCACACAAGAAGACGTAGACAGATCATGCCCATATCCAAGACCTGAATGAACAATCGTACAGAGATTGATGACCTCAGGAATGCTGTTTATGGTGTTTCAGTGAGAGGAAGGAATACAGATACATGTGCTCATCTAATCTACTTCTCAGGGCCTTGGGGCACTAAGATTTTGATAACAAGGCAATCAATTATTTCTTTGACATACTGTCAAGCTATTTTAGGAATGATATGTAAGAGGCTATGTTAATCAACATTCTTACAAAAAAAAAATCTTGAAAAAGATACCCTTAAAATATTTATAACTGTGGAATTTCTACATCTTGGGGTATGTATTGAAAACCAAATTTCAGACTAACCTCTCTGTAATCAGTGTTCTTACTACTTACTGCTCAGATATCTTAGAAACAGAAGAGATATGCAAACAGGTTATTGACTCCTAAATTTGCTTCCTTACAAAACATGAAATATTGAGCGCTTGCATGCAAATACGAAATAATTAGTATTTGCTTTTACTGTCTCCATTCAGCTCACAAGTTCAATGAGGTCATTTGTGTATTTGCATTGACCAACTCAGGTTACATTTTAACTAACTCATGGCTTCTCTTTTTTTTTCTTCTTCTTCTTTTTCTCCTTCTTCTTAGATACAAGGATAAGCAGAAGGAAACACACTGTGAACAGAGGACTTTGATTTTCCAGGATGCCTGCTAAGTGGATGTCTTTTGTGCTGCTTCTGCTGCAGATGACTTGCTGCTTCAGATCTGGGAATTGTGGGAAGGTGTTAGTGTGGCCAATGGAATACAGTCACTGGTTGAATCTAAAGATAATACTGGATGAGCTTACACAGAGGGGTCATGAAGTGACAGTTCTGAAACCTTCAGCTTCCATCTTTCTTGATCCCCAAAAGTCACCTGGCCTGAAGTTTGAGAGTTTTTCTACATCTATCAGTAAAGATGACCTGGATAAGGTTTATCATAGGTTTGCAGATGTATGGACTAATGAAATATCAAGAGATACATGTTTATCATACTCTCCTTTGCTACAAAATTTGTTTGATGCATATTCTGATAGCTATCTAAGTCTTTGTAAAGACACAGTTTCAAACAAACAACTGTTGACAAAACTACGGAAATCGAAGTTTGATGTCCTTATTTCAGATGCCATTTCTCCCTGTGGAGAGCTGATAGCTGAACTGCTGCAGATCCCTTTTGTGTACAGTCTTCGTTTCTCTCCTGGCTACACAATGGAAAAATACAGCGGAGGTTTTCTAGTCCCTCCCTCTTATGTACCTATAATTTTGTCAGGATTTGGGGGTCCAATGACATTCATGGAGAGGGTAAAAAATATGATATGTATGCTTTATTTTGACTTTTGGTTCGAGACTTTTAATGAGAAGAAATGGGGCCAGTTTTACAGTGAAACGTTGGGTAAGTTATGTTTCTTATCTGTAGTTCAGTCACCAAAATTCACAAGGGTTTAAATCTATCCTTGTGTCCATGAAATAAAAAGTGAGAGTGCTCTTTTATAGGTGATCAAATGTAATATATATATTATTAATTAGCTACCAAACTCACAAACTCTGTAAAAGCTCATATTCCTTTATTATGTGCTGTCCTAGCATGTATTGTTTAAACACTACAGGATCATGGGCATGTGTATGCTCAGTCTGTACTTTTTGAAGTCCTGGGGATTTTTTTCTCTTAAACAAATATGCCATAGTTAAAAATAGCCATTCTATTCACCAAAATAGAAGCAGGTAGCAGTTCTGATACAGGACATCCTGGTGAGGTATACAGTTGCAAAGAGATGCAAGAGACCTTCCCTAAGTGATTTTGTATTTATTTTACTGTAGTTTTCATCTATTTTAATAAATAATCAGTGCATTAATCAAGTTTTGATTGATGTAGATTAAAGAATCACATATTTTACAATTCCAATATGTATTTAACACTGAAGAGATTGTTTTCACATGGATACACCACTGTCTTTATTTAAATTAAAAAGTGGTGTCTGAAAACATGACCACAAAGTTAAGAGTGTTTTCTGTTCATGTGAAGTGACTGAGTTCTGTTAGTAGTGCCACCCAGGTTCAGTGGCTCAAAATTTCCTGTATCTTTAGTTTCAGGGGGCCTGCTGCTCTTTTATACCTGTGGGCACCTGAATTAGCATATACTCTCTCACACACACATACATAAACAAATGGATAAATCATGCCGCACATTGGTGGCACACATCTTTAACCCCAGTACTAGGGAAGCAGAGTCAGGAAGATCTCTGAGTTTGAAGCTAGCCTGGTCTACAGAGAGAGTTTCAGGATAGGCTCCAAAGCAATACAGAGAAACCCTGTCTCAAAAAAACAAACAAAAAATAAATCAAAAAATATTTCTCTGTATTTCCTAAAGTATTCTCTTATGCTTGAAAAATACTGTGTTGATTCACATGCTTGAAAAAAGGAACAGTGGTTTCTACTAACACCACATTCCTTTATTATGTGCTGTCCTAGCATGTATTATTTAAACACTACAGGATCATGGGCATGTGTATGCTCAGACTGTACTTTTTGAAGTCCTGGGTTTTTGTTTTCTCTTAAACAAATATGCCATAGTTAAAAATAGCCAAGAATTTCTATTTGTGATTGTTTTCATAGGATGAGTGCTATTAAATTTCTTAATATGAAACAAAAATAGAAGCAGTACCCAAAAATTCAACCATTCATAAACTTTACAGCTCCTTTGGCAAAACAAGGAAGAAGGATTAACTACAAATTACAGTGACCCAGGGAAGTCTGACCAGGCTACACAGCAAGGTGTGATGGTGTAACTTATGAACCTGGAATGTGTGTTTATATTGCACTGTTCCTTTTGCAGATTTTAAGAGAAAAAATGTGTGCGTATTCATATAGTGGCTTAATGGATTATTACAATAGCTATTTATTATCTCAAATTACTGAGGAGACATGAGATAAAATTACCGAGGAAATGAGGTAATTCTTAATATTTATTTCAAAAATAAACCCAAGATAACATTTATGTATGTGAGCCACAAATCAATTGCACATGCAAATTATGGTACATATCAATAAATATTGGTTTTTAGATGCACATGCTCTAGATCAAACAAAAATTCTTCCATCATTTTTAAGAAAATATATTTTATATTCAGATGATAATCCTGTCAACATTTAAGTTTCTCATTTGCTCCATCCAGGGAGGCATACTACCTTAGCTGAGACAATGGGCAAAGCAGAAATGTGGCTCATTCGGTCCTACTGGGATTTGGAGTTTCCTCGCCCAACTTTACCAAATGTTGACTATGTTGGAGGACTCCACTGCAAACCTGCTAAACCTTTGCCCAAGGTAAATCCATTTTATAATGACTTTTTCGTTTAATTTCTGGTGAAAGAGATTCTTCACCTTTCATTACATTTTGTTCCTAGTGATAGAGATCATTAGAAAGTAGGATTAAGTTTCTTGCCAACTAGAAGATTAAGTATCTTGCTAACTAGGAGATCAGTAAACTCAGGGAAAAAACAGGATAGTCCTGGGGAATATTCATATCAGTGAGTTAAATTAAGCCAGTTATGTTACTTTTGGGTAAAGTTCTTTCCCAGCAACTATGAGAATTAAAGTTTGAATCCCAACACCCATGTAAACAATTGAATGCCCCAGCACAGTGCTATGGCATTGGTACTGAGGACGCAGAAATGGTTTGATACCGGGAGATTGCTGGCCACTAATCTGTTAAAAATAGTGAGATTGGTGTTAAGTGTGAGACAGTCTCCAAAACTATGTTAAAGATTGATAAAGGAAAGCATCAATTTTTAACTTTTGGCATCCATGTACTAATACAAAGGCAGGGAACCTTCCCAGGACCCCCAACACACACACATATTAATACAAAGGCAGGGAACCTTCCTCAGAACCCCCAATAAACACACACACACCCACAAACACACACACACACACACACTAGGACCGCCAATAAACACACAAGCATGCACACACACATGCAAGCAGTGCACTTACACACATGCATACACACGCATTTAAACACACACACATAAGTGCATGCACATAAAAACACAAGTTCACACACTTGCACAAACACATGCACAAAGAGAGAAATTAAGTCAGTTAAACTCAGCACATTAGAAACTATCAATTATCAAAATCTATGATTAACATAAATCTGAGGTAATTGTTTGATATCCAGAGAAACAACATAGATAATACTTTATCTCCAACCAGTAAATTCTGAAGATCATCTTTGAAAATGCCCTATTTATACACATTATCAGAAAATTATTATATAGTAAATGTTTGCCATGCAAGTATGTTTATTTCACAATGAACCAAAGCATTGTATTAGTCATAGTAGGAAGTTTGTGTTAACTACTAAATATGTATATACTACAACATAGATATTTCATCAAACACTAGCTAGTCATATTAAATCAGCTGTTATAGGAGAAAAATAGAATAGTAGTGGAAAAAATAGAATAAATCATATAAATGAAATTACAATTTTATGAATACTTAATATAAAATGTTTGTGCTCCTGAATTTTAATTATGCCAGATGAAAATATTTAAAATGTTTGTTGCACAATTTGTGAGTACACTTTGTAGTGATTCCTGTGAAGTTCCAATCTTTGACATTGCCATTTTTGTCTTCTGTATCTTTTTACCACTATTCTAAAAATTCCTAGGAACACTTTAATTTCTAGCTTTTTCTACAATTGGTATTATGTCATGAACTTTTGTCATGAAGCAAATTCTCTTTACAGGAAATGGAAGACTTTGTCCAGTCCTCTGGAGAGCATGGTGTTGTGGTGTTTACTCTGGGGTCATTGGTCAGGAACATGTCAGAAGAAAAAGCTAATGCAATTGCATGGGCCCTTGCCCAGATTCCACAAAAGGTGAGGTAAAGTGCTCCAAGGCAAATGACTGTATACTAAGGCTGTGAAAGTCCTTGAAATGTCTGATTGTAGAAATGACTATCTGAAAGGTTAAGTTTTAAGTAAGCTCTAATTTGCCTTAGCCAATTTAGAAAGATATTCACAACAGATGCTACAGTACTACAGAAGGTGTTTTTGACTGAGAGTGACTTAGATATAAGCACTATGATCACTGTATGCACATTCTGAAACACTGGCATGATGATGCCATTGCTATCAAGAATATATAGACATAGCCAAATTCTTCAGTGTCACTTAGTCTATTTGTTAATTATTGAAAGTCACTGCATACATTAGATTGTTTTTTAGGGGTTATTTACTATTTCTAGCAGAATAACAGTAAGCAGGAATTGCAAAGGCTTGAAGTGTACCATGACTCTGCATTCGAACTTTGGAGTAGGCCTGTTCAGTGTGCAGTGAGAAGACCATTTAAAGGAAGGGAGTCCAAGGCTCACCACACCACTCTCAATGAAAACACACTTTTGTTTCCTAAGGAATGTTAAAAAAAAAAAAAAAAAAGAAAGAAAATGTTTTCTGTACTGCCTCGACTATATTTGTAGAAGAAATATATAAAGGAAAGATACCAATTGGTGCTTCCCTCACAGTGAGATCTTTAGGGAACCCCTCAACATGTTTATCTGTTTATTGACTGGCGTATTTATTGTTGCTGGGCAAATTATTGCCATCTTTGTCATATTTAGATCAGCATCTCTTAACCCAATGTTTTTCTTTCTTGCATATACATCGTAAACCAGGAGCTCATTGATTTTGAGCATTCAGTGTTGTAAGGATAATTTATGTGTTTTAAGTGGCCACTTTGCTAAAATCTGTTTTTGTACTGCATACATTTCTATAGTAGCTAGTTTTGATCTATGTTCAATGATTTCTAGGTTTCTACATAACTTTGAAAAGTCCATAATATTTTCTCTCTCTTTGAGGCTTGATTAATCCTTGACCATCTAGACTGGCATTATCAAAAGCTGTTTTTAATAATTCATGAAGTTGTTCCACTTTTACTTGTTGTCCAATAGCATCATTGTGTTTCCCATGAAACTAGCATAAGGTTCAGAGGGACTTTGTATATTTTTTACATAACTGGACCCAAATTCAGATTCCATATCAATTTTCATCCAGACAGTGATAGATGGCTACATCCCTAATGTGTGGGAAAATGCAGGAGGCATATTGTGCAGCTGATAGTCTGGTGATACCCATCTCCCAGTCCTTGTCAGCATTTCATATGTGACATTTATAGGATTATCCATCAGTAATAACTATAGAGCTTATTAATGGACTTTCTCAGCAAGCCACACCTGCCACTTAAGTATTAGATAGAGCTTGGATACATTTTAACAATTACATGACAATTACATGGAAACTATTGCACAATATTGTTACAGTCAGAAAGGTAACCATAACTCCATAGAACAGTGGGTCCATATAAAGCTAGAGTCTTCCTAAAATCTTTCATTTTATCCATGTCTAGCCCCTGGTAAATTTTTCTTTTTTGAAATATCACTGGTAATACTAAGCTAAGTTCAGGAGTCCAGGGAGAAATTGCTAAATGAATTCTTTTTCCCTGCCATGCCCTAGCTTGTCTATGTTGTAAAGTTAGCTTTATTATAGGCTCTCCTATATCCTCATCAAAAAGAGTGAATTAAAGATTAGATTGATTGTCAGATTTGTCAACCCATGATTCAGTATAGTCTAAGGCAATACAGAAAATATAGTTAAAGACAATTCCAATAAGAGAGCTTAGGCAGCCATCACTTGCATTGTTGTCTGAGGTGCTGTTTTACTTTTGATTTTACCTGTACTGGTAAAGTCTCTCTCTCTCTCTCTTTCTCTCCCTCTCTCTCCCCCTCTCTCTCGTCTCTTTTACCCATTTTACAATATGATCATCCAGTTTATTAATAATGCAAAAATTAGCCATGTCTTCCTCATTATTAACAATCTTTTTATCCTCCTTACATATTCTAGGAATAGTCCAAATCAATGCCCAAGTGACCCCAAATCAAATAGAGATCTCCTCCACTAATTTATATGCGTTTTCGATATTCATTCAGACTCTCTCCCATACTTCTTTATCTAAAGTTCCTTCTTCTTGAAACTAGGGATTATGATCACAAGCAATTTGTATGCAGTCTAATAGTTGAGATTTTGATACTTGTCGTCCTTTCTTAAAAAAAAAAAATGCATAATCCTTGATATAATGCAAAGTCTTTCCTGGTTTCTGTATCATTATTCTCAATCACATTCTTCTATGAGGCCACCCATTCTTCTGACATGTAGCCAACTTCAGCTCTTTTTGCACGAGCCAACATAACAGCTAAAGAGAAAGTTGGTCTTGAAGAATGGAGCAAATAAATGAGGCAGAATAAAGTCTTATGCGATAATCAACTTTATCAGAGAATCAGACAGTGTATACTCTGAGGGTTAAGAAAGGTCATATGAGTAAAGATCACATAAATTGAAGCAATATACAATCACAAGGAAATGCCATGTGTGACAAAACAAAGAAACAAACATGTTTTTATATAGAGGTTGTCTGACCTACGTATTTATTGCTATGAAGAGAGTGCATGACCATGACAGCTCATCTTAAGAAAACAATTAATTGTGGTGGCTCTCTTACAATTTCAGGAGGGTCAGTCCCTACCATCATGAAAGGGAGTGTAGCAGCATGGAGACAAATATGATGCTGGAGCCAGGAGTGCTATATCTTGCAGGCAAGAAGAAGTATATTGAAAGGCAGACACAGGGAAGCTTCAGCAAAAGTGACCTCAAAGTCCCCCCCCCTCAGTGACACTTGCTCCAACATGGCACAACTCCTAATAGTGCTACTCCCTTAGGAGGCTATTTTCTTTACAACCACCACAGAGGCACACAAAGGACAGTTTAAACATTATCCTGGTAAAATGGCATGCAGTAGTAGTTAACCTGAAGTGGTTAACACACTTCTCTCTGTGTTATCTGGGAAGAGGATGAAAATACATTTCACGAAAAATCTTGTGATTTGAAGAAATTGAGTCATAAGACTCTTGTCTGATTTTCTTAGAGTATTCTCTCAAACACTCAGAATTCTCATGTGACTCCATTCCTGTGTTATGCTCCAAATCTACACAATTCAAGGTTACTCCTGGGGTGGGTCAAATGACTGACTCCATATTTCTACTGGCCAGTATGATGGCATTGTTTCAGACACCTCCAGACTAGAGATTATTGTGGAATAGGAAAGTTTGTCACAAATAAATAAACACAAAAACTTGAAATTCATTAAAAATAACATAGGACAAGTGAATAAAAGTAAACTCTAAGCATTTAAAATATAATACTAAGGGTTGGAGAGATATCTCAGGTGTTAAAGTCTAGATTCACAAACAAAAATATAAAATATAATATTAAAATAAGACTATTACAACTATCAAGATATATTTATCTAAAATATAAGTTATTAGTAATGTGCCACATTTTTCTATTCATTCCTATCCCCAAACCCCCTCATATCCATGCTGTCTTTCAAATGTATATCATCTATTTTTCATTAATGTTGTTATTTACATATGTATATGTATATACATTTAAATCCCAAATATAACCTGTTTAGCCTGTATAATGTTGAACTGGACTCCAGCTTTAAAGATTCTCTAACATATAACAGGTTCTTTGGAGATTTGATGGCAAAACACCAGATAACTTAGGACCCAATACCAGAATCTACAAATGGCTTCCCCAGAATGACCTACTAGGTAAGACTGGAAAGTAAACCTACCCTTTTTGACTTCAAAATCCTTTAGTGAATATTATTTTTTTTAGGTAACAATTTCTGATATGGACTTGGTATTTTTTAACACTCAGTTTCTCTTATTGACCATGTACTACATGTGTTCAACTGGAAATCAGTATTTCATAGTTTAAATCTCAAGTCACAAGTAAATTGCAAGATATCTCTTTGTACATTTAGCTTCTCACTCTGATATAGGAAACCATTTTACTGAGGTTATGAGTTCAAGAATCTTATGTAGGTTTTCTTGTGATGGGGAAGGAAGACAAACTGCAGTCATGATTTAAACTAAATTAATAAACCCAAATAATAAACAAAAATCTTCATGTAGAAAATTTTTCTTTTCAGTTCCTCACAATGTACATTTCTCATTACATGTCTAAGACAGCTAATTAATGCTAATCTGAATTCATCTTATTCTAGGTCATCCAAAAACCAAAGCCTTTGTAACTCATGGTGGAGCTAATGGCATCTATGAGGCAATTCATTTTGGAATCCCTATGATTGGCATTCCTATGTTTGGAGAACAACATGATAACATTGCCAACATGGTGGCCAAAGGAGCAGCTGTTTCATTAAATTTCAAAACAATGACAAGGTCAGATTTGCTGAATGCACTGGAGGCAGTCGTAGATAATCCTTCGTGAGTATAACCTTTTTAAAATGTGTATTCATTATTTTTTAATCATATCCTTCTTATTGAAGGTCAAAGGAGCAAGAATTATCCGGCAGGCAAAAATAATGGTAGAATTAGGGCATGATTAAGTGTCATAGGTTTTTCTCTCTTTTTGTCTTTTTTGTTTTCCGTGTTATACTTTATGTTTCTTTCTTATGTAAATCAGATTGGTCCAAAATGTGCAACCCTTTTACTTCATCCTCCAAACTGGTTAACTAACAGGCATATGCCGTCTTCTCAACTCTTTTAGTAAAGTAACTAATCAGAGTTTATAGGGCAGTACAAAACTTCAATACAAAACAAGTGAAGTAAAGTAAATGCTATGAGTAAATGCTATTACACCTAGAAGCTATAGGAAAACATTACAACAGAGAAATTTGGATGTTATAAAAGAGAGAAGTACCTCTTATGGAAGTGTAACCTTCTGTATTGAAATAACAAAGATATTAACTTAAAAGTGAGTATATGGCTAAATGTTTAGATATGCTATTTGTTTTAGAATAATTTCAAATAGTGAAAACCTATTAGATTGGAGCAAATTAATATGCCCGTCATTATTTTTCTTTGATATAAAAAAATCCACTTGAAAGCTCATTCCTGAAAAAGATTATTTCTCTCCAACTCTCAGTACTACTTCAGTGTCTACAATAATTTTGTTTAGAGTTGAGACCAGAGAGAAATTGACCTCTTTCTATGTTACCATGACAGTTTCATCCTTATTCAGATCTTGTTTAGGGACTATTGTTGTTGAGAATTACTATTGGTATCACCATTATTAAGATCTTGTTTAGATATCCATATTGATGAGACTTCATGAGTATAGCTTATCAAAGATGCATCTTCACAGGAGATATCTTGGCCTTCTGACTTTTAAAATCTTTCAATCTTCTCTTCTATGATGTACCATGAAAGCTAGTTTTTAAGTAAGGGACTTTAATCAGTTCCACCTCAAATGTCTCTGGGCTGTTTCTGAATTCCATGCTCTTTCAGCAATAGAAACTTACCTTCCATCTGTGGAGAATAAGCTACATCAATGAACTATACATTTTGGGAGTCTCTTTGACAGATATGGAAACATCTTAAACGAAGGTTTCTCATGTCTGCTATTGGGGTTTATGTCAGGTGATCTTATCTCTTAGATGGAGCACCATCAGTCCAGATGAGAAAGATTATTAACACCATATATGTATATTTATACATGGAATTGCAAGTGTTATGGGGTATAGCTTCTATGTTTTCCGCCAGTCCACCTGCTGCTGGTCTGGCGCACCAGCCCGAAATAACACTCAGAGACTCTTTATTTGATACAATCCTTTTGGTCAGTTACCATTATTGTTTATAGGCTAGCTCTGTCTTAATTATTAGCCCATTTCTACTTATCTATGTATTTCCACGTGATCATTATATCGGAAAGCTGCCTCAGTCATCTTCCTCTTGCTCTACATGCTGACTCCTCCCAACTACTTCCTCCTTCCTCCTAGTTTCCTAGTCCCTCATATCTTCCTTTTCTATTGGCCAACAGGGCTTTATTAACCAGTATCAGAAACATATTTACAGAATCTTTTCTTTACTGTCTAAAATAAAAAGAAGGGTTTTAACCCTAACATAGCAAAATATATCATACAACAGTTATCAAATAAGAATCAAATAAGAATCAAATAAGAATCAAATAAGAATCACAGTTAACAATATTTAGTCCATTAACATTTTGTAAGACTTAAAAAAAATATCATCTATCCTACCTTTGTGAGTTTAAAGCCCTTTATGTAAGTTATGTTTAATCGTAACTAAGGAAAATTATAACCATAATTAACTGTCTTCAACTCCTTCAAAGACCACAGAAGGATAATATATAAACTCTAGAAATGACAGAGACAACTCATTGCCTGGTCAATAAACCGTAGTTCTTCTGTAATGTTCCATATTCAGCCCATAGGCCATAATGTGTCTCCAGACTCCTCAACAAAGCAGGAAACTTTAAACTGTCCACCTGTATTGGCAGTTTGTCAGTCATTTTTCTTTGTGTCCTGTGGACTTTCTGGTAGGCAGCCATGAAGCAGGAATCCTGTAGCAATGTCATCTTGCATCAGCAGTCACCTTTTTGTGGCTTCTGCATGTCCAGTTTCTACAACATAAAGTCAAACAGTCCAGAAGAGCAGTACCTTGCCCAAATGGTTAGTCTTGCCATATTAGAAACAAACTCCATAATGTGTTTCTTCAATGTCCATCTTCCTTTCTGATACAGGTGGTGTTACCAGGAGCAGTTGTGCCTCATTGTCAAGAAAAACCCTAAACCATTATAAATTCCATATTCTGTAGGTCTTTAATAGGTTTGAAGAATGCCTGTTCATCTCAAATACACCTCTTCGTTCTAGAAACCTAACTAACTTAACTCCAAGTTTTAACTATCATAGGTAACTCTCTATAATCTGTATTAAAATATATATTACATTTTCCAATGAGCTATAAAAACACAATACCTAAACAAGAGGAGAAATATACATGTCACAAAATTGCCCTTAAATTTTATTAATAATAGAAAATCCATTTCAAAGCAAAGTATTCATATCTATACCATAATTCCCTTTTTACCTTTAAAAAGATTGTTTGTAGTCATTAACCATTTATAACCAAGCCCATTTAAATGAAAACAAGCATTTATAAACAATAATTGGGAATTTGGGTGTCGTTCTTTCCAAGATAGTTCCTGCTGGTAGAGGGCCCTGTCATGGGAGTCCAAAAAAGATGCAGAAATCTTGGCTGTAGTCTCCAAGCCTGGATTGTCCCAACTGTTTTGAATGTTGGATCACCTGGGGCGCTGTTTCAGGGGGTCTGGCTTGATCAAACCACATTAGTCTGGAAGAAATCCACAGCTTTTCATTTTCTGTGGAAACAAAAATAGAAATCCTTTTCCCCAGTAACTTGTCCTTGGGCTTAAATTTTGGAGTCAAAGCATTTTTAAAATATATAAATTGAATTAATCCAGCAGCATTTCTTTTATCAGTAGTTGTTATTTTCTCAGCAATCAAATAATTTAAAGACAACAGAATCGCATATAGTATCCAAAATTTCTCTGTGCTTTCCATCTTTATGTGGCTTTTTTTATTACTTTATTTCTTCTACTTCTATCTTTACATATTTTCAGGCAGGGTTTCTCTGTGTAACTTTTATCTGTCCTGGAATTCCTTCTGTATACCAGGTTTACTTTGAAATCACAGAGATCTGTTTGCCTCTGCCTCCCAAGTGCTGGGATTAATGGCATGCACCAACACACCCACCCATTGTACTTCCTTTTTTCATTTTTAAACCATTGTATCCTGTTTCTTTTTCTCTCCCAAGCCAGCATATTTTTTAAAACACAGTGTAAACCTTCATTGCTCTTGTACACACCAATGAATTGTTAACTGAGCTCTTTAAAAGCAAGGCTGTTTTTTTGCCCCTTATGCTAATTTTGGAAACCTCCCTTAAAGGAGCCACACAAATCTCTCTCTGCAGCAAAACAAATCCAATTGAGAAAATGCTGCTACCAAGAAGTCTTCTAGTCTCTGTTCCTTTGTTTCTAAAATCCCTTTTTAAGCTTTTATTAGTTTTAAGTGAAAGTTCTTCTAGACCCACAATAGGCACCATCTGCAGCTTATATGTTTTCTGCTAGTCTGGCATGCCAGCCCCAAATAACACTCAGAGACTCTGTATTTGATACAATCTTGTTGGCCAGTTACCATTATTGTTTATGGGCTAGCTCTGTCTTAACTATTAACGCATTTCTACATATCTAAGTATTTCCACGTGGTCATATTATCGGAGAGCCGCCTCCAGCATCTTCTTCCTCTAGGTCTACATGCTGACTCCTCCTAAGTACTTCCTCCTTCTAGTTTCCTAGTCCCTCCTATCTTCCTTTTCTATTGGCCAACAGGGCTTTATTTATTAACCAGTATGAGAAACATATTTACAGAATAACATCTCGTATCAATGGGGGATTTGGATAAATTGTTAATACAACTTTGTGGCTTTTTCTGCCATTCTTATTGTTACTTTAGGATTTTCTGTTCTTTGGTATTAATCTCCCTTCCCTAAGGAGCCTCCCCCCTCTTTCCATTTTCACACCAGATATGTTAAATTTTAAGTAAAAGTAATATGCATACTAAAAATGAGGTAAATCATTTAATGAGAAGAAATACATAATTCTCTTTGCATTGTAAGTATTAAGACAGTAATTTACCATTATTACAATTTCTACTTCTGCTACATCAAACTGACATTAGGGTTCGTGTCTATGTTACCCTTCTTTATAGACTCATCAATAATTATTTCAGTGTTGGAATAAAATTTTTACATAGTTTCCCAAATTACACTGACAGCAAAAAATGAATATAAACAATCATAGCAAAAATTAGGCTTGAAAGTGACATAGTAGATAAGAAAAGTAAGATCTACTCTATCAGAAGACCGGCGTTCTGTTCCCAAAACCCATGTCAGGTGGTTATAAACATCTGCAACTTTAACTTCAGTGTATCTCATAACACACAACACACACACACACACACACACTTAAAAATAGTAGTAAACATTTGTTGTGTTTATACTTCACAATAAGAATGATATAAGTACTCAAAATCCCAGTATACAGTAAGAGAGAAGAAAGCTACCTTTCATATCTGTTTTACTGAGTAGCTGATAACCTAGATGAGAAATGCATAAAAGCAATGGGATGCAGCTATTAGAGCTAATTAATAACAACCAGGACACTTTTGTAATTATAACCACTAAACATTAATAGAGTTCTATAGAAGTGTCATCTCAATCTTTTTCAGCTTTATACAGATATGCACCACCATGGACTCTTTAGAGGGATCTGCCTTCTCAAGGCAGGATGTAATTTATACATCCTGACACTAGTATACACTTTGAACACAAAGTTTACTAATAGTTGCTTATGGGTAACTGAAGCCTTATGTACTGAAATAAAATCTAATTTTGATATTTTGCATTAAAGGCTGAGCTGTCTCCAAACTCTAGGAATATTTGATCTTCCTTTTTTTTTTTTTTTTTTTTTTAAATACATGCCCAAGGAGCTCACACAAACCTCTGAATATGTTTCTATTTGTGAAAATAAAGCATAATTCATTTTCCTGCTATGTTTGTGTCATTTTCTTTACTATTTACACAGAAAATTACACATGTGAATTTTTCATTCCTTATGTAAGCTGATGTCCATTTTACTTATTTCAGCTATAAAGAAAATGCAAGGTGGTTATCAACCATTCACAATGACCAGCCCATGAAGCCTCTGGACAGAGCCACCTTCTGGATTGAATTTGTCATGCGCCACAAAGGGGCCAAGCACCTGAGGCCACTTGCACACAACCTTGCCTGGTACCAGTACCACTCCCTGGATGTGATTGGATTCTTACTGACCTGTGTGGCAGCCATAGCTGTCCTTGCCATAAAATCCAGTTTATTTGTTTATCAAAAGTTGGTAAAGATGGGAAGGAAAGTGAAGAATGAGTAGAGCTCATTGAGAATGTACTACATGAACTGAATTTCGGCATCATTCTGATTGATGAACTGACTACTAAAAATTCACTGATTACTTGATCAAGGCAATACCTTCTTTGGAGGGGTGAAATGGGAGGGGGAATGATGGAATTATATTATAATCTCAAAAATAAAAGACAAAAGAAAAAGAAAAAAGCTGAGCAAGGTGTTCCTCCACACAGATACTCTACAGTGTGTGCATCAGTACAGCCTCCTGATTCCTGCGTTTAACCCCTTTCCTACTGTTCCTCTGTAATGCACAGAGGGCTGTGAGATGAAATAAATCCTCGCCTTCATCAAATAAAAATAAAAAAACTCAAACAAAAGAGGACCCTGGGTCAGGGCAAACGCCACTATGATGAGCAGATATGTGATAGAGAAAAGGAGAGAGAGGAGCTGGAGCCGTTCCTCCACTATGAGCACAGGTGGGATTCGGTCTGGAGATCAGCAGGGAGCAAGGAATCGCCTGATGGGAGAGGCCTACACTGCCATCTGAGGCTATGGTGATATCTAGACCTGTGGTGCTTCTGAGAGCCCTGTCTGGGTCCATGGCCCTTCCAGAGCAGGGTTCTGTGTCAATGTCCATACAGATGAGGATCTCTCACTCTGGTCTGCTTTGGAGGCAATGTTGTCATCTCAGTACTGTGCTGAGCCAGTCAAACCCCTCAACAGCCACCACAGCATCAGCAATGCCATGAACACAGAAAAGATGTCCCTGCCCCTTGCCTTGGCAGTGTGGGGGAACTGGCCCTAGTGTTGTGGGCACAGGAGAGCTTGACTCATCACTTGGTGGCCTCAGCACTAGGGAGAGCTGGCCCTGCACCTTTCCTGAACAGCTAAGAAGTGCTGGTCTCATGACTTAGTGTGCATGAGAGCTGGCCCTGCCCCTCATGTATACAGTGCAGGAGACCTGGCACTAGATGCATAGGTATGGAAGAGCTGGCACTGATGGTATAGGTACAGGAGAGGCAAGCCACCACTTGTCTGGGCATCATGCGACAGCTGGCCCTAGTGACATGGGCAAAGTAGAGGTTGTGGGCTGACCAACTAAGCTACCACCTGGGCCCAGATCCAGGACTTTGAACTGCCCCACCCAACACCAACACCCTCTATGAGTTGCTGGAGTTGATGGAGTGGCTGCTCGGAATAATGGTGTAAAAAAAATTGAAACAAGTAATGGTCTCAATCTGACTTCTCTCTCATATTCTTAAGAGTCATGATCACAGCTAGACGTTGTACAATTACATGTGTGTGAAAGTTATTTCAACAATTATTTAAAAAGCTGAACAAAAATCATACATCTTACCATAAGATCCTACTGTTGGTTGCCTCAGAACAAGGAAGACAGTTAAGGTGATTTCCTGTCTTTATTTACAACAAATAAAATGTGATCTAAAATTCCTGCTGTAGTCCTATACCTCTACTTTGGCATCTTTGGAGTCTAACATGTGGTCAGTTTTGACATGTCCTTAAAAATTACAGATTTTGGAGATGATTTTATTTTGTAGAATTTACATAAAATCAGCTAAACAAAAATATGGAGGATATTCATCTAATATCAAAAGAGTAGAATTGACTCAAAGATTAGGAAATATCTCACATGTAGGACTTCTTAAAGCCTTCCGTATCTGATAGCCATATTCTCATCACTTGGGATTTAAACTGGTGTGTTATATATACATATTGGAACTCATGTGAACAGTAAGTATGGTTATGTCTCATACTGTCAGCCTATGGTCAAGCTATGCTTAGAGGTTATGTAGTTATCATGACATAATACACATTATCAGGAAACATGTGCCATGGCAAAGTATTAACTAAACTATATGGTAATTTTTTTCATGAACTCTTCAATATCACTACCAACAGCATTATACAACATCCTATTGGCTTCCTAGAATTAATACATATCCTCTTATTAGAAAGAATGGTTGATAATAGGAACCTCACTAAATATAATAAAATGCAATATACAGTAAACCAATAGCCAACATCAAATTGAATGTAGAGAAGCTCAAGATGAGACCTCTAAATCCAGGAACAAAGCAAGGCTGCTCACTTTCTATTTCTCTTCAATATTGTACTTGAACTTCTAGCTAAAGCAATAAGACAACAAAATGAGATCAATTGGATACAAATTGGAAAGGAAGAAGTCAAACTGCCACAATTTGCCCATGATATGATAGTTTACATAAGTGACCCGAAAAACTCTACCAGGGAACTTCTACAGCAGATAAACCCATTCTGCAAATAAGCAGGATACAAGATTCACTCAAAAAAAAAAAAAATCAGTAGCCCTACTATATACAGATGATAAAAAGGTTGAGAAAGAAATCAGACAAACACCCTTTACAATAGCCACAAACAACAAAGTATCTTGAGGTAATGTTTACCAAACAAGTGAAAGACCTATATAGCAAGAACTTTGTGTCTTTAAAGAAAGGAACTTAAGAAGATACCAGAAAATGAAAAGCTCTCCCATGTTCTTGAATAGGTAGGATAGACATAGTAAAAATTGCAATCTTGCCAAAAGCAATCTGCAGATTCAATGCAATCCCCATCAAAATCATAGCACAATCCTTCACTGACCTTGAAAGGATGATAATCAACTCTATATGGAAAAACAAAAGACACAGGATACCCAAAACAACCCTATACAATATAGAAACTTCAAGAGGTATGACCATCCCCGACTTCATGCTCTACTATAGATCTATAGTCCTGAAAACAGCTTGGTATTGGCACAAAAATAGACAGGTAGAACAATGGAATCTAATAAAAATCTTCATATTAACCCACACACCTATGAAAACCTGATTTTTACAAAACATGTAAAATGCTACAATGGAAGGAGGAAAACATCTTCAACATATGGTGCTGGCACAACTGGATGATGGTGTGTAGAAGACTGCAGATAGACCCATGTCTATCGCCATGCACAAAACTCAAGTCCAAATAGATGAAAAACCTAAGCCACACTGAACTTCTTAGAAGAGAAAGTGAGAGGTACCCTTGAACGAATTGGTACAGAAACATGCGTCCTGAAAATAACACCTGTAACACAGACACTGAGATCTAAAATTCATAAATGGAACCTCCTCAAACTGAGAAGCTTCTGTAAGGCAAAGGACACACTGGATAAGACCAAATGGCATCCCAGAGACTAGGAAAAGAGCTTCACCAACCTCACATCTGACAAAGGGCTGATCTCCAAAATGTACTCAAGAACTATTTACCACAACAGGTGATAACCCTAATAAAAAGTAGGGTACAAAACTGAATAGAGAATTCTCAATAGAGGAATTCCAAATGAATGAAAGACACTTAAGAAAGTGCTCAACATCCTTATCCATCAGAGAAATGCAAATCAACTCAGAAGTACCATCTTACTCTTGTCAAAATGGGTTAAATCAGAAATTCCAATGACAGCTGATGCTGGAGAGGATGGGAAGAAAGGGCAACACTCATCCACTGCTGATAGAGTGCAAACTTATACAGCCGTTTTGGTGATCAATATGGTGATATCTCAGGGAAATGGGAATCAGTCTACCACAGGACCCAGCAATCCCCCTCTTACGCATATACCCCAATCATCCACATAGATGCAACAAAGACATCTGTTCAACTATGTTTGTAGCAGCGTTATTTGTAATAGCAAGAAACTGAAAGCAACCTAGATGCCCCTCAACTGAAGAATAAATTAAGCAGACATGGCACATTTACCCAATGGAATGCTACTCAGCAGACAAAAACAATGGAATCTTGTAATTCACAGCAAATGGATCGAACTTGAAGGAACCATCCTGAGTGAGGTAATCCAGTCACAAAAGAAGTAACATGGTATGCAGTCACTCATATATGGATTTTAGGCACAGCAAAGGATGACCAGCCTATAATTCACACCGCCAGAGAAACTAGGATGTAAGTAGGATTCTAAGAGATTCATACAAGGTCCCTCACAGAAGAGGAAAGGAACAAGGTCTCTTGAGCATATTGGAAGTGGGTTGGGGGCAGTGAGTGGAGAGGGTGTTAGCAGAAAGAGAAGGGGAGCAGAGGAGAACATGTGGGACTAGGAAGTTTGAGTCAGGAGATGAAAGAGGAGAGGAAGAGAGAGAGAGAGAGAGAGAGAGAGAGAGAGAGAGAGAGAGAGAGAGAGAGAGAGAGAGACAGACAGACAGACAGAGAGACAGAGAGACAGAGAGGGAGAGAGAGAGAGAGAGAGAGAGAGAGAGAACGAGAATAAGACAGAGAAAGATTCCATAAAAAGAGGGAGTCATTATAGATTTGAAGAGAAAACTGACTCTAGAGAAATGTCCAGAGACCCACAAGGATGACCCCAACTAACAATCTAAGCAACAGTGGAAAGGCTACCTTAAATGCCCTTTTAAGAGATAATGAGATTGATAACTAACTTATATGCCATCCTAGAGCCCTCATCTAGTAGCTGATGGAAACAGAGGCAGACACCCACAGCTAGCTAAACACTGAGCCAAACTCCTGGAATCCAGTTTCAGAGAAGGAGGAATGATAAGAAACGAGGTCAAGACCAGGCTACAGAAACACTGAGACAGCTGACCTGACATGGGGGATTTCATGGACACCCCCAGACTGATAGCTGGGAAACCAGCATTGTATACACCCAGACTCCCTGAGTGTGGGTCTCAGTTAGAAGGCCTGGGCAGTTTAAGTGACCTCTGAAAGTGGAACCAGGATGTATCCATAGTGCACAAAAGGACTTTGGGATCACTTTCCCCATGGAGGGATACTCCCTTAGCCTAGAGGCAGGGTGGAGGGCCTAGTCCCTACTCCAAATGACTTGATAGATTTTGATGATCCCTCCTGGAAGACATCACCCTGACTTTGTAGTTGGGGTTGGTGGGATTGAAGGGGGTTAGGAGGAATGGGAGAGAGGTAATGATGAAGGGATAGATAACTGGGATATATATGTAAAATAAGAAATATATATATATATATACATATATATATATATATGAAAGGAAAAACAACCCCCTCAAAAAAGTTTTATTGCTTTCTTAAAAGATTTTAGAGACAACATAGAAAGAAACCAGAAAGGATATTTTTTGGGGGGTAGATTACTAATAGCCCTTTGTATAAAAAATAAAAAACTTAAACAAAAATTTAAATAATTACTAATATTGGGAGAATTATTCACTGTTTTTTTTGTATTCAGCATTGGCTTAATAGGGTAAGGGGTATTATAAGTATGCATTCACAAAACCACACAGCTCATTGAGAGGAGACAATATCGTTATTGTTTGTGGGATCAAATTAAATCAATAGTGAATGTGTGTTATTGACCTAAGGATGCCACAACACCAAAAAATATGTATCTGTTGCAAACATCAGTGATGATGATGATGATGATGATGATGATGATGATGATGATGATACCAAGAAGTAAAGCTCTTTCTGTGATAAGTCTAAGTATAGGTTTTTAGGAACTGATTTGCATGAAGAATATGGAGAATAAATGAGTGTATTTATTAAGTAATTTTACTAGGGATTCTACTGAGTGAAAATTGAGTAGATTTTACATTTCCTTCTCAGTATTATGAATGTATGCAGGGCTAGGAATCTGGAACACACAATTCAGGATATCTTAGTACATTCTGATGACAAGCTTGCTATCATCTCTCTTCCTTTCCCCTCCCTGACTGCCTCACTTTCTCTATTTAGAAAGATCTACTACATTAACTGACATGATGATGAAGAAAAGAAAAATGTGGCTTATTAGGTCCTACCAGGATTTGGAGTTTCCTGGATCAGATTTACCTAATGTTGACTTTATTAGTGGATATCACTGCAAACCTGGAAAACCCTTGCCCAAGGTAAATAAATGTCTTGTTGTTCCTTTTTGTTTGGTTTCATCTTTAATGGAAGTAGTTCTACATCATTCCTTCAGGTCTCTCAGTGAAAAGCATAAAGAAAGTGAAGTATTGAACATTGCCAATGAAAAGAATAAATGTTCACAGGGTCACATGTTTCCACATTTCTACAATTAGGGAATAACATGAAAGATCTTAAAAGAGAAACATGGTATGTGCTCACTCATATATGGATTTTAAACATACAGCAAAAGATTACCATCTTATAATTCATACCGCCAGAGAAACTAGGATACAAGGAGGAATCTAAGAGATTCATACAAGGTCCCTCACAGAAGACGAAAGGAACAAGACCTCCTGAGCATATGGGAGTTGGGGGGCAGCGAGTGAGAGGGAGTTAGGAGAAAGAGAAGGGGAGGAGAGAAGAACATGTGGGACCAGGAAGATTGAGTCAGGGGATGAATAGACATGAGTAAAAAGAAAAGAAGAAGAGGAGAAGGAAGTTGAGGAGGATGAGAGGAGGAGGAAAGAAGAAGAAGTAGAAGAAGGAGAAGGAGATGCAGAAGAAGAAGAAGAAGATAAGAAGAAGAAAAAGAACAAGAACAAGAAGAACGAGAACAAGAAGAAACCGTAATAGAGGGGAGCCATTATAGGATTGAAGGAAAACTGACTCAAGAGAAATGTCTAGAGACCCACAAGGATGACCCCAACTAAAAATCTGAGCATGAGCTTCCCTGATAATGACATTGATAACTAACTTATATGACATCATAGAACCCTCATCTAGTAGCTGATGGAAACAGAGGTAGACACCCACAGCTAAATACTGAGCCAAACTCCTGGGATCCAGTTGTAGAGAGGGAGGAGTGATAAAAAAAAGGGGGGGTCAAGACCAGGCTACAGAATCAAAGAGACAGCTGACTTTAACATGGAGGAGCTCATGAACCCCAGACTGATAGCTGGGAAAACAGCATTGTACCGACTCAGTCCCCCCTGAGTGTGGGTCTCAGTTAGAAGACCTGGGCAGTCTAAGGATGCTTGTTACCAAGCCCAATGACTTGAATTTGATCCTTGTATTTCACATGCTGGAAGAAAGAACAGACTCTTGGAATTTGCCTCTAGCATTCTTACATATGCCATGATATTTCTCTCCTCACATACATCACACAAATTAAAAATAAACAAATGAAAAATATTTTAATGTTATGTAGCTAGTAGTGACACCAAAATACAAGAATTCTTTGGATATCATTTTGTATGTCATTAAGAAAGATTATAACTGTCTTGCAACTATGTTGTTCATTTCATATCAGGTATTATGACAGAATGACTAGGTAATTTAAATATAATTACTGTTTTTGTAAGAAAGTGGTAAGAATAATTAGGTGTTTATGTGCAGTATAAATGTTTCTTTGTGCAGGAAGCTGTGATGCCAGGGCCCTTTTTCCCCAATGAAACTTTAGTGGTCTCCTTTTAGTCTGGTATAACACAGAAAAAACATGATGAGTCTTCCCAAAGGATGAGTAACCAAACTGGTTACCCAATACCAAGAGATATGCCTCTTAAAATATGTACATATAAGTAACACTCACTGGACTTGAACAATGTATTATTCTCTCTCTCTCTCTCTCTCTCTCTCTCTCTCTCTCTCTCTCTCTCTCTCTCTCTCTCTCTCTCGTGTGTGTGTGTGTGTGTGTGTGTGTGTGTGTGTGTGTGTGTGTGTGTATGGGTATAAAAAATAAAAAACTTAAACAAAAATTTAAATAATTACTAATATGTGTGTAATGGTAACAAAGGAAAACAAACAAAAACCCTCTGTATAAATAGAGTAAATTATCCCTTCTATACTTTAAGCTACAAAACTCTGAGATCTCAATTGATGAGTGCATTAATTCATGGACTGAAAGCAAGGAAATGTGCTTTTTTGTAAATGTCAATGAAGCCAAACATTGATGATATCAAGAAATGATCTTCTGCTTAAGGTAGAAGAATACTGTTGAAGGATCTTGACACAACACATTTTAGGATTACACCTTCTTCGTTCCTTTCCCAAAATTTATACTTTATGCTGTTTCCCCAAGATTCATCTGTTATTTCATAAATAGAAGTAAATGCATAGATTTGTGACTGTTTTAACCTTAAGCATCTGTTTGGCAGGATATTTTTCCCCACTTGCAGTCCTTTCTAACTGGAAGAAAACCTAAAAGAATGGTGTAGAAGCATTTTTACTGAAATGAAGTAAATGAAACAAAACTAAGCTAAAAAGATGTACTCATTTACCTTAGGCAAGGGTTTGGCAGGTTTGCAGTGGAGTCCTCCAACAAACTCAATGTTTGGTAAGGATGGACAAGGAAACTCTAAATTCCAGTAGGACTGAATGAGCCACATTTCTGCTTTCTTCATTGTGTCAACCATAGTAGTAGGTCTTCCTAAAAGGAGAAAGGAATTGGGGGTGGAGGAAAAAAGTGATAATGAAAACATTGACATTTGAATAAAATATATATTGTCTGTAAAATGTTAGAATAATTTTACTCAAAGAAGCAAAGTGTTCATTCATAAAACAAATATATTTATGCAATTAAATTGTAATTTATTTGTGCTTTACATAATATATTTGTGTTAAAGTTAAACTGAGATGAAATGCTGATGTACCCTCAACAATTCAGCAATTCTATTCATTATATAATTCATGAAGCCCCTATGTACTGGTTATACAATTTTTATTTTCTAGGGCTTTAGAAAGTAAATGCAAAAATAAAGGAAAATTCTATGTCTAGAGTCAAGCTATTCCAGAATAACTATGGGCACAACTTTTGCAGGAATCACTTTAGTTTCTACACTAAGCAAGCTATCACTTGACTGTTTGTTTTCTAAGAGAATTATGAGGGTTATTCCAGGAAGAATTTTAGACACTTATCTCTGCTTTTCATTTGCATTAGCAATGTAATAATATGCATTTTTTGTAAAATATTTACAGATATTATCTGGAAAATTTTCATAAAATATAAGAATAGAAATTTTTGCTTTTGCATAATTGTGGCTTATTACTTAATTAGGAACCCATGTCTGACAATAATACAGATCAAATATATCTGTGTCCAAGCTTCAATAAGTTAGGTCTTTAAAATGAAGTTTGTATATGATACTGTAGTGAGATTGTAGCATAATATTTTATTTCATTTAAAAATTTCAACATGAAAGACATATTTGCATCTAAGAATATCTTCAAGAGCAATAAAAGTTATTCCCTCATTCTACTGATGAGAGACACAACTTACCTAAAATTTCTTTGAAAAATGGATCCCAATCCTTAGCAGGAAATGACTCATATAAAAAATCAAAGTAAAGTAAACTTACCATATTTTCTATCCACTCTATGAATGTCATTTGACCATTTAATCCTGACAAAACAATAGGTACATAGGAGGGAGGAAATAGAAGTCCTGCACTGTACTTTTATATTGTGTAGCCATTACCAAAGCAAAGACTGTATACAAAGGGTATTTGGAGTAACTCAGCTATCAGCTCACCGCAGAGACCAATAGCATCAGAAAGAACAACATCAAACTTGGATTCCTTTAGTTTTGCCATAAATTGTTCGTTTGTAACTTCTTCTCTACAAATCTTTAACCACATATTAGAAAATTTCCCAAACATTCTGTTCAATGATGGGTAATATCTCCAACATCTATCTTTCAGTACATCATATGCCCACATATTGACCCATTCAGTAACAAATTTTTCTATTTACTCATTATTGGAAGTTGTAGGAAATGTTTCATGTATGAAACCAGATGCTTTTTGGGGATCAAGAAGGATAGAAGATGAAGGTCTCAGAACAGTCACTTCATGACCCCTTTGTGCAAGTTCATCTGGGATTATCTCTAAATTCATCCAGTGACTGTATCCCATAGGCCACACCAACACCTTCCCACAGTTGCCAGATCTGAAGTAGCGACTCATCTGCAGCAGCAACAGCACAACTATCCACTTCACAGGCATCCTGGGGAATCAAAGCTCTTCTGTTCACAGTGTGTCCCCTTCTGTGACAACTTGTGTTTTTTTCTAAGAATAAATTAGTGAAGAAGTTAAAATATAACTTGCATTGCTCAAAGCTGATAGCTGAAAGACCATCTGCATGTTGGAGGTCAAAATACAGAAGGCTAATTTTGATTACTATGGTTTTACTGGAGTGTGTTTAATGTCTCTTTTACAATGAAGTCTTTCCAATAAACCAGGAGTTGATTACTGCCATGTTCAATCATCTATGCTACATAGACATTAGAATAGTCTAAAATGTCTCACAAAAGCACTGAGGGGAGTATTATGGGTGCTCTCTGAATTCTTCCCAAGACTGAATGGGAAGCCTATTAATTTACACAGCTGAAAGTTATTTCTTTCATAGAATGAAATAAAGTACTTTTGTGGTACATTGATATGTGTACTTGTGTACATAAAAATCACCAACTTAAACTGTGTGACAAATGTTTTATGGTACATTTGTCATAAGGCATAAACACCTCATATAACAGTCCTTATTCAGTCCTCCCTTTGACAAAGCCACAAAACCTGGGAAAGTGAAATCAACCATAGCACTGGAACATTCCAGGAGGGACCAAAGTGTGGAAGGAGGTATTGAGACTGCACAATGTAGGTGTGAGGGCCAGAAATTGTGGATGGCTGGGGTGAAACAGCACTGTCTGGACATTACAGAACTATTGTACTCATGAATTGTGGTGGTTGTGAGTGGAAGCACAAAATCCACACAAGATTAAAGCAGCCACAATCCCAGAATGGATGGATGGGCACTTGAAGTACTATGTCTCTCTAGGGAGCTTTTGGCAGGTGATAGCTACTAAGGATGAAGAGTTAGAAGCTCCAACCTTGAAAGTTGTAGGCATGTGCCAGGATGCTTTATACCCTCCACATGCTGATAGCACTAATTGAACTCAACTGGGTTTCAAAAATGAGATCCTGTAATTGGGAGTGCAAAGCAGTATGGGGTGTTGGGAGAAAGGAGGGCAGGGAGGGGATAGTGTTTGATTAGTACATGTTATATACACGCCTCAAACTCTCAAATAACAACACAATGATCTTATAAAAAGAACTGAGCGCAACAAGCATCTACATTCTTGGCTCAGTAAACAACACTGAACCACAGGGAACTTAACTTGGCATGAAGAGAGTAAGCAGGAGACTTCTTGCAGCTTCTTGTCATGACCTGGATGGGAGAAGATCCTGTTTCTCAGAATCTTGGAATCTTGTTTGGTGAACCTCACAGCTAGTGATTGCATTTTACCAGAAGAAAATTACCCAGCATATTTTTCACTCTATCACCAGATCCTCCTGCATAGATCAGCTTAAGATGTCTTGAAAGGTAGATGGACAACTTTCTCATAGACCTTGTATCTTGAATCACCCTGTTTTATAATCCTATTACCTAGCCCTGCATATATTCACAATTCACAATACTGAGAAGCACATGGGAAACCTACTCAATTTTCACTCAGTAGAATCCCTTGTAAAATAATTTGGTAAATACACTCACTCACCCATCCATATTCCTCATGCAAATCAGTTCATAAACACCTATACTTAGACTTATCACAGAAAGAACTTTACTTCTTGGTACCATTTTTCCCCATTAGATACATTTCTTGGTACTGTGACATACTCATGTCAATAATACACATTCACTGTGGACTTCATTTGATCCTCACAAACAATAATGACATTGTCTCTTCTCAATGGGCTGTGTGTTCTTGTGAATGCATGCTTATAAAACATCTTATCTTAGAGTCACTTCTACTCTTTTGATTTTTGGTGAAATCCCTCAAATTTTGGTTGAGTTGATTTTATGTAAATTGTATAAAACAAAATCATATCCAGTGTCAATAATTTTTATGGTACACCTGTCAAAACTGACCAGATGTTAGACTCAAAAGATGTTAGACACTTCAGTAGAGGTGTGGGACATATTTTATTTGTTTTAAATAAAGACAGACATGCAGCATGTCATATAAAGAGAACTTACATATACTTATAGAAAAAAGAAGTACTCCTTTAAATTAAAATTCCTGGAGAGTGCATGGACCCCAGTATGACAGCTGGGGAACCAGAATAGTCAGAACCAGGCCCCCTGAACACAGATGAAAGTTAGGAGGCCTGGGTAGTCTATGGGCCATCTGGCAGTGGAATCCGTATTTATCCCTAGATCATGAACAGACATCAGGTGCCCATTCCCTATGGAGGGATGTTCTCTCAGCCTAGATCCCCTGAGAGCCTAGGCCTTGCCCCAAATGATGTGACAGACTTTGATGATACCCCATGGAAGACCTCACTTTCCCTGAGGAGTGGATAGGGGGTGGGTGTGGGATGGGAGTTGTTGGAGGGAGAGGGAACTGGGATTAATATTTGAAATAAGATGGTTTCTAATTTAAATAAAATTTAGATATAAAAGTCAAAAATAAATTTCATTATCTTAATAATGTACAAAACTCACTGGAATGTGTAGGATTGTCTCTGAAATCAAAGGGGGAAGCAGCCTTGACCATTTATTTACACTAGTAATAGAGATGACTCTACTTGAACTCACAGAAATCAAAAAACTTACATACATAACCTTATGTCAAAAAAGGAAACCAGCCCTGGTATAGGTCAAGAAGTTTGGAACTGAATCCTAAAGCATCAGGCAAGTAAGTGAGTGAGTGCATCTAATACCAGAATGGGAACACAATCAGCCCTTTCATGTAGTTAGTTTAAGTTTAGCTTTCAGGGGATACAGACTGTCAAGATCTTGTTAGAACTCACTAAGTGGAGGGAAAGTTTTCATGAGTACTGAATAGTCAACACACCTATAAGTACCAAAAGACAGGAACCCATTGAATTTATACTTTGTGATTTATAGGTGTCTGCAGAAAAAGAGAGAGATACAGAGAGAGAGAGAGGAAGAGAGAGAGAGAGAAGTGTATTTGAAATAATGCTAACTAATTAAATTTTTCATATTAGTTGAGTGGATTCCCAGAGAATTTGAATACACATAAGAGCAAAGAATAGAAGCAACAGATTAATCCCAAGGCCAACTTCTCATAATCATGCAGTCAGACATTAATTCCACTTGACTTCTCAGAAGGTTACCTCTTATTAGAATCACAAAGCAATAAATACCGGAGTTATGCTGCAGGTATTAAATCTTATCACACCACTAGGGCAGTAATCTAAGTATCTATTAACATGACTCAACAAAAATTCTATCAGTTATCTCTAGAAACACCAGCCTAATAGCTTACTTTCAAAATCTATTTTAAAATGCAATGTCCAATATTAAATAAAAACACTTTTATCATTTATAACATACTTACTTTATTATAACGGCCACAGATGGAAGTTTTATGATACACCATCTTACAGTTTCTGAAAGTATGATCTGTACTTTGGTACTGTAATAGACTTTATGACTTACTTTGCTTTTACTCTTATATCTTCCTACTTCAGACATAGACAGAGCTATCCTTCCCTATTTGGGCTGCGTCTTGGTGCCTCTAGAGACATTTGGCTGGGTAGCTCTTGGTCTCAGAGAGTGTATCCCATCCAATTTTCTCTCTGAATAGAGAATCATATAAACACAATCATTAAAACGTGCAAGCAATGCAAATATGATCATATTGTGTATGTGCCTACCCCTGACAGCAAGGAAATCACGACTCCAGGAAGATCTTCATGCAGTTTTAATCCCGTGGCTCCCATTCCCGCCCACTCTTTCAGATGATCCATGGCAACGAGAACCACGATGACAATCCAGCAGCCCGTCCCGCATCCACACGTGTTGAATTCACTGCAACAATGGTCAATCACAGCTGTACCATTAAGTCATCAAAGTCAGCAGACCATTTTCCTAAAGGATAGCTAGACAACTGTTGTGACAAGTTAGCAGCATGTGTAAAGTTCTCATACTGAATGCTGGTAACATACAAACCTGGATATTTCATTTCACATCCCAATTGGGCCAGATGCCACAAGGTATCTATTTGCTCCTGCACCAGATCAATTCTTAGGTTTATTATCATTAAACCTCCTTTTAGTTGAGCACCAATTGTGGATTGAACATCCAAGGCAGTAGCCACATTCTTGGACAACTCATTTAGCTTAGAGGCTGTCTGCACCGATATACTCATAGCCACGGCAGCTGTGACTGAACCCACAACTGCAAAAGAGATAGCTGCTGTAATGCCAAAATCTCTCCCATCAGCCTCTACCAAATAGGCCACAAAATCTGAAAATTGTTCCATTGGGCCTTGCAGTATCTTAGTGAGGTTACTCACTCACCTCTCCCTTACTGGGTAATGACTTCCATGCTTTTATGACAATCTGATTTACTTGTTCAAGACTTAAGTCATTTTGTAAGGCTTTCCAGACCTCAGGGCAAAAGGAATGCCCTGTACCTCAGCTCCGCCCTTCCTCATTCTGATCAGGAGAAGGCTCCTAATGCATTGTTCCAGGAGGGTCCTTCCCCTCCCCACATCTCCATTTCTCCTCTCCCTTCCCCCTCTGCCCCTTAAAGGATTGTTTCTGAACCTTTTCTACGAGGGCTTGCAATTCTTCCTCAGAATCTGTTTCGTCTGTACCTGACTCTCCTGTGCTCTCAACCTCTTCTGATCTTCCTTCTTGCAACATTTCTAGCGCAGCTTTCCCTTTTTCCATCGCCTCTTTACAGTACCTCTTGTCTTCGATACAGCTACTCACTAACTTCCCTAACTTCCAAACAGGTCGGACTCTGGACTTTAGTGTCCCTTGTTCCCAAGCAAAGTCAAGATCCCTGCCTAATTTGTCCCAGCACACTACTGTGAGGTCTCCCGAAACTGCGAACCAAGATACAATGGCATTGCATTCGCTCAGAAATCTTTCTAGTGTGTTTTTCTTCATTTTAAGTTTCTTTGACAAAAGTAGCTCCTGAAGAGCCAGAAAAATTGGATGAGACTGAGAAGTCTCCATTTTAAAAATTTTACTTTCATTTTGTTTACAACCTCTCGCTCAATGCCTGAGACTTTATTGCCGCTTTTTTCCTTGCGGTCCTTAACTTTGTCCCAATTTACCTGGGACTTCATTGTTCCTTACTGGAGACCTTATCTCCTCTTTACTGAGGGCCTTAAATTTGGTCCCACCTTACCTTGGGAACTTTCCAGCGCTGCCATGACTGCAAGAAGTTCTGATCTGAAAAATTCCCCATATGGGCCACCATCTGTACTGCGCCTGACCCTGCCAGCAAGGAGGGACACGACTCCGGAAAGATCTTCTTCATGCAGTTTTAATCAGGATCCTTGAAACATGTTTCCTCTGACCCGCTAGAGAGACCCGGGGGACCCCTGCATAGGCTTAAATACCCTTGAACTAACCAACCCCAGTGAGCCACATGAACCCTGCAGATAGGCTACTCTAGTGCAGAAGCAGACAGGCTGAACAGACTTAACCAATTAAGGGCTTGTTTGCGCCAGAGAGCCCTCACCAACGGGAAGGTGGAAGGTGGAAGCCAGTGCCACTTTAAGGCGTGGAACTTCACAGCTCTCTACAATATTGTGTATCACACTTGTACTGTATGGCACAAATGAGAGTTTCCTAATATTTTGTATATTATGCTATATTCATCCACTAAACTAACTTGGCCTTCTCTGATCTTTAGTGTGTGCCAACTGCCTTTAGGAATTTTGCTAGCAGAAAGCAAAATAGAAAGCAAGCTAGAGGACATTATTTAGTTATTCTGTATGTCTATATTCAGTACTATTGTAATGTTTAAATTGACATTGTACTTGTTAATACATTCCTGTTTAATAATGCTAATATTAGGCTGAAAATATGATTCAGCAGTTAAGGTTACTGGTGTCTTTTCCAAAATATCCAGATGGATTCCCAGCAACCTCATGGTGGCTCAAAATCATCTATAATTCCAGATCAGTGGGACATGACAACAAACATCCCAGATAGAACCAAGCTAAAGATAGGCCTTGATATGCTAGTGAACTAACCACAAGGTTGCACTGATATGTTAGTGAACCAGATGTAAGCTTTGAAGCCTACTAGCACACAGGTAAGGCAAAATGAAGACACAAAAGTTGGAACTTTGGAAGTGGCCCCTTGGATCATATGCCATGCTCCTCCTGGGATGCAGCTTTTCAGCCTTTGTGTTGATTCCTGTCTGCAAATGACTTTGGAAATATCCTGTGAGTCTGACTCTAGCTTGGGTTACCATCAAACTTCCAGAACTGTTGTTAAATTGACACATGCCCACCTGTGCTCTCCAGGACAATCTGGACCCACACCTGTGCTAGACTGACACAGCTGAAGGACTTCAACATGGCATGGGTCAAAACCATAGTTTCCTAAACATCCTCATGGGATAAAATTCCCCAGTGAAGCTCCACAACTGCATTTTATGCCTGGCAACTGTTGTCAGTTTGATGTTTGTTACTATGAAATTATAAGAATTTTGTGAATAAACCGAGTATATTCAAAAGACAAATCTTGTCTTTTACTTAAAAATTAGCATATAACTTATCTGGTAAGAAAATGGGAAGAGGGGGAGGCTCCTTAGGGAAGAGACATGAAGATTAATACCAAAGAACAGATAATCCTAAAGTAACAATAATATGGCAGAAAAAGCCACAAAAGTTGTACTATTAACAATTTATCCAAATCACCCATAACACTTTTGATTCCACGTATAAACATACATATATGGTGTTAATGATCTTTATCATCTGGACTGATGATGTTTCATCTAAGAGACAAAGATCATCTAACATAAACCCCAATACCAGACATGATAAACTTTCTTTTAAGATGTTTCCATGTCTATCAAAGAGACTCCCAAAATGTATAGTCCATTGATGTAGCTTATTCTCCACAGATGGAAGGTAAGTTTCTATTGCTGAAAGAGCATGGAATTCAGAAACAGCCCAGAGACCTTTGAGGTGGAACCAATTTGAAAGACTCTTACTTAAAAACTAGCTTTCTTGGTATATTATAGAAGAGAGGATTGAAAGATTTTAAAAGTCAGAAGGCCAAGATATCTCCTGTGAAGATGCATCTTTGATAAGCTATACTCATGAAGTCTCAGCAATATGGATATCTAAACAAGATCTTAAAAATGGTGATACCAATAGTCATTCTCAACAACATAAGTCCCTAAACAAGATCTGAATAAGGATGAAACTGTCATGGTAACATGGAAAAAGGTCAATTTATCTCTGGTCTCAACTCTAAACAAAATTATTGTAGATACTGAAGTAGTGCTGAGAGTTGGAGAGAAATAATCTTTTTCAGGGAAGAGCTTCCAAATGGATTTTTTATATCAAAGAAAAATAATGATGGACATATTCATTTGCTTCATCCTAATAGGTTTTCACTATTTTAACTTATCCTAAAACAGATGACATGTTTAAACATTTAGCCATACATTTACTTTTAAGTTAATATCTTTGTTATTTCAATACAGAAGGTTACAACTTCCATAAAAGGTCCGTATATCTTTTATAACATCCAAGTTTCTCTGTGTAATGTTTTCAAATAGCTTCTAGGTGTATCTGGTTTCACCCATAACATTTCATTTACAGCACTTGTTGGGTATATAAGTTTTGTACTGTCCTTAAAACTCTGATTAGTTTTACTTTACTAAGAGTTGAAAAGAAAAACTGGCGAGAGCTGATGGCTTATGCCTGTTGACCAAGCAGTTTGGTGAGAATAGGATAAGGGTTGCACATTTTGTACCAGTCTGATTCACATAAGAATGAAACATAAAGTGTCACGTACAAATAAAAAAAAACAATAACACAAAAAGAGAAAAACCTATGACACGGAATCATGCCCTTATTTGTCCCTGTATCTACTACTATTTTTTTTTTCCTTCAGGATAATTCTTGTTCCTTTTGCCAAAATGTTGGCAATGCTTTCATAAGAAGCATAAGGAATGAAAAAAAATAATGAATACACATTTTAAAAGAGTTATACTCACAAAGGGTTATCTATGACTGCCTCCAGTGCCTTGAGCAAATCTGACCTTGTCAATGTTTTGAAATTTAATGAAACAGCTGTTCCTTTGGCCACCATGTTGGCAATGTTATCATGTTGTTCTCCAAACAAAGGAATGCCAATCATAGGGATTCCAAAATGAATTGCCTCATCAATTCCATTAGCTCTTCCATGAGTTACAAAGGCTTTGGTCTTTGGATGACCTAGAATAAGATGAATTCAGATTAGCATTAATTAGCAGTCTTAGACACGTAATGAGAAATATACACTGTGAGGAACTGAAAATAAAAACTTTCTACATGAAGATTCTTTGTTTATTAATTGGGTTTATTAATTTAGTTTACATCATGACTGCAGTTTGCCTTCCTTCCTCATCACAGGAACTCCTACATGAAGATCCAAGATACTCATAACCTTAGAAAAATGTTTTCTTATCTTGAGTGAGAAGAAACTAAATGTATAGGGAAATATCTTGCAAATTTACTTGTGACTTGAGACTTAAACTATGAAATACTGATTTCCAGTTGAACACATGGAGTACATGGTAGATAAGTGAAAAATGGGTGAAAAAAAGGCCAAGTGCATATCATAAATTGTTATCTTAAATAAATAATACATCCACTAACTATAATATAAAGGATTTTGAAGCCAAGGAGTATAGGTTTATTTTCCAGAGTCTTACCTAGAAGGTCATTTTGGGGAAACCATTTGTAGACTCTGGTATTGGGTCCTAAGTTGTCTGGTGTTTTGCCAAAGAACCTGTTAAAGGTTAGATAATCTTTATTGCTAGAGCCCAGTTTAACATTATGCAGGTTGAACAGGCTATATTTAGAATTTAAATGTACATATATCCACATATGTGTAATAACAACATTAATGAAAAATAGATGATATGAATATGAAAGACAGCATGTATATGAGGGGGTTTGGAAATAGGAATGAATAGAAAAATGTGGCACATTACTAATAACTTATATTTTAGATAAATATATCTTGATAGCTGCAATAGTCTAATTTTAATATTATATTTTATAATTTTGGTTGTGAACCTAGTCTTTAACAGCTGAGCCACAACTCCATTCCTTAGTATTATATTTTAAATGCTTAGAGTTTACTTTTATTCACTTGTCCTATGTTATTTTTAATGAATTTCAATTTTTTGTCTTTATTTATTCATGACAATTATTTTTGATCCACAATTCTCTCATGTCTGGAGTTTTCTTAAACAATGCCATAATGGTGGCCCATAGAATATGGAGTCAGTCATTTGACACACCTCAGGAATAACCTTGAATAGTGTTGATTTGGAGCAAGGTTCATGATTGGAGTCACATGAGGAGAGTTCTGAGTAGTTGAGAGAACACTTTAAGAAAATAGGAAGGAGTCTTGTGACCTCAATTTCTTCAAAACACAAGATTTTTCTTGGAATGTATTTTCATCTTCTTCCCAGGTGTAGCAGAGAGGAGTGTGTTAACCACTTCAGGTAAACTACTACTGCTTGCTATTCTTACCTGGATATTGTTTAAACTGTCCTTTGTGTGCCTCTGTGGTGGTTGCAAAGAAAATGGTCTCCTAAGGGAGTGGCACTATTAGGAGTTGTGGTCCATGTTGTAGCAAGTGTGTCACTGTGGGTGTGGGCTTTTTGGTCTCTTTTGCTCTAATACCCTGTGTGTGCCTGCTTCTTGTTGCCTGCAAGATGTAGCACTCCTGGCTCCAACATCATACTTGCCTTCATGCAGCTATACTCCCCTTCATGATGGTTATAGACTTCCCCTCCTGAAACTGTAAGAGAGCCACCACAATTAATTGTTTTCTTTAGAAGAGCTGTCATGGTCATGATCTCTCTTCTCTTCAATAAAACCTAACTCATACAGGCACTGTAGAAAAACACATTTGTTTCTTTGTTTTGTCACACATGGCTTGTTCTTGTGATTGTATATGGCTTCAGTTCATGTGATCTTTACTCATGTGAACTTTCTTAACCATTAGATTATACACTGTCTGATACTTTGATAAAATTGGCTGTAACATGAGACTTTATTCTGCCTCATTTATTGGCTGCATTCTCTCAAGACCAACTTTTTCTTCAGCTGTTACATTGGCTCCTGCACAAAGAGCTGAAACTGGTTACATGATAGAAGAGTGAGTGGCCTCATAGAAGAATGTGATTTAGAATAATGATGCAGAAACCAGGGAAGACTTTGCAGTATACCATGGCTTGTGCATTTTTTTTAAAGAAAGGAGGACAAGTATAAAAATCTCAACTATTAGACTGCATACAATTGCTTGTGATCATAATCCCTAGTTTCCAGAAGAAGGCACATTAGATGAAGATGTATGGGAGAGAGTCTGAATGAATATTGAAAAGGCATATAAATTAGTGGAGGAGATCCCTATTGTATTATGGATCAATTGTGCATTGCTTTGGACTATTCATAAAATATGTACGGAGGATATGGTGTGATAATCTGACAATCTATCTAATCTTGAATTTTCTCTTTTTGATGAGGATTTAGGAGATTCTACAAAAAAAGTTAACTTTTCATTATAGACAATGAAAAGTTATAGGCCACGGCAGGAAAAAAGAATTCATTTAGCAATTTCTTCCTGGCCTTCTGAATTTAGTATTCCCAGTGAGATTTCAATAAAATGAAAATATTTATCAGGCACTAGACGTGGATACAATGAAAGATTTTAGGAAGGCTCTTGCTTTCTGCATCCACTGTTCTATGGAGTTGGTTATCTTTTAGACTTGAAAATTAATGTGCAATAGTTTCCATATGATTTTCATGTAATTGATAAATGTTTCCTAGCTCTATCTAATTACTTGAAGTGGCAGGTGTGGCTTGTTGGGAAAGTCCATTAAAAAGGTCTATAATTAGGACTGAAGGATAATCCTACAAATGTCACATATGAAATGCTAACAAGGACTGGAAGATGGGTATCAATAGATTATCAGCTGCACAATATACCTCCTGCAGTTTTCCACACAATAGGGATGTAGCCATCTATCACTGCTTGGATGAAAATTGATGGATGGAATCTGAATTTGGGTCTAGTTATGTAAAAGTATACAAAGTACCTCTGAAACAATACTAGTTTCATGGGAAATTCAATGATGATATTGGACAACAAGTAAAAGGGGAAAAAATTCCCAAGTCATTAAAAACATTTAGCTTTTGATAATGCCAGTCAAGATTGCCATGGGTTAATCAAGCCTCAAAGAGAGAGAGAAAATGTTATGGACTTTTCAAAGTTATGTAGAAATCTGGAGATCTATAAACATAGAGCAAAATTAGCTGCTATATACATCAATGCTGTACAAAAACAACCTTTAATAAAGTGGCCACTCAAATATATATATATATATATATATATATATATATATATATATATATATAAACTGTCCTTGCAACGCTGAATGCTCAGAATCAATGAGTTCCTGGTTTATGATGTATATGCAAGAAAGAAAAACATTGGGTTAAGAAATGCTAATCTAAATATGATAAGGATGGCAATATATTACCTGCCAACAATAACTATGTCGGCCAACAAATAAGGATACATGTTGAGGGGTTCCCACAAACCCCCACAAAATTAGAGGGTTTAAATCTAAAGCAATAACATTTATAACAGCTTCAGATTGCAATCAGTCTATTCTTTTGTTATAAGCTGTTACTCAAGGAAGGGCTGCCATTGGTTGTCCTTGCTCTAAAGTATTGCCATTTCTTCACCTCAGTGTCCTTTTAAGTTACACATGGAATATTGGAGACCTATACTGCCTCAAACAGATGGACTTCTACTGGTTTGCAGTTGTTTATTCTTGAAAGGAATCTTTGTTCATACAGTAGTCACTGATGGTGATTATACAGGGGCAACTGCAGTCATGATCACAGGGCCTGCTAATTGGTCATAACAAGTGGGAGAAAAAAAATGAAATTATTGTCTCTATATTCCCTTCAAACAGAAATATGTTCTGTAAGAAAGGGTTCAGTTAGCACAAATAAGATTTTTATCTTAGTCACTAACTAAAGGAAATGATGAATCATTATTGGATTTAAAAACAAGAGAAAAATGTTTATAGGACTTATTCCTTTTGGAACTAATATTTTTATTATAAATGTAGAATATTATGGCAGAAATATTCAACCCCTATAAGGTGTGAAAGTATGAACTCTAAAAATATCAAACAGAATCCTACAAAATTGCAATATATAATCCCAGAAAGCATAATGGAAGTTCTCCAGCCATATGTTACTCATGTTCCAATTATTCTTTAGGGAAGAGACTTTCTAAAATAAGCTCATGCAGATATCTATATTCGCATCTCCAAGATACACATTCTTCACAATTACAATTGCTGATGACAAGATTTGGTTTTCAAAAGGAAAAGGACTAGAAAAAACGTTACAAATGATTATGGGACCTACATTCCCATGTGGAGAAGAAAATGAGCATGATTTGGGTTTTTCATAAGGGTCAAAAAACTACCTAAAAATCTAGCAATCCTGTGGTTATACCTCAATAGCCTAATTCTAAAGAAAGGTGGACTCTTCACAAGGTAGTCAGAAAACAGTAGAGAATGGGCCCATAGAGCCCTCATTTACTCCCTGGAACCCTCCTGCTTTCATAATTAAAAAAGAATCTGGCAATTGGAGATGGTGATTGATTTATTAAATGTTAATGCCACCCTGTGGCCAATGGGAGATTTACAGCCTTGTTTTACCTATAGACAATAGCTATTGTGAAAGACTAAATCTTTTCACTCTACCTGGGAATGGAAAGGGGTGTACGCGCCTGCCCTCGCCAGCAAGGAAGACACGACTCCGGGTAGATCTTCTTCATGCAGTTTTAATCAGGATCCTTTAAACATGTTGCTTCTGGCCCGCAGGGAGAGAGAGGGAGAGAGAGAGAGAGAGAGAGAGAGAGAGAGAGAGAGAGAGAGAGAGAGAGAGAGAGAGAGAGAGAGAGAGAGGACCCCTGCACAGGCTTAAATACCCTTGAGCTAACCAACCCCAGTGAGCCATGTGTACTCTGGAGATAGGCTACTCTAATGCGGAAGCAGAAGGCTGAACAGACTCAACCAACCAAGGGCTTGTTTACCCAGAGAGTCTACACCAGCAGGAAGATGTAAGATAGAAGCCAGCACCACTTTAAGGCGTGGCACTACACGGCTCTCTACAGTTCCCTGTTTTTTGTTTTAATAACGCAACAGGCAAGGGTAGTGGTCTGGTCTCCAGTAAAGCAGTGGACATTGTAATGACCCTGAATCCTGGTAGTCAGCCAAGTCAGTGCCACACCCATCCGACATCTTTTTCCTGGAGGTGGGGCCTGGGACACCAACCCACTTGCAACCAGATTTGCCCTTCTCGGAGTTGCTCACTTCCAGAGCTAACTCGGAGTGCAGTGCTAAGCCATACAACCTGAGCATGAAGGATCAATACTTGTTCATGACTGCAAGCCATGCTTGGGGAGACTGTCCTGCCCCAATGGCTGTAAATGCCTGGACAACCATAGCTGCATACCGCTTCTGAGTAAACCTCATCTTGCAAAGGCACCATAGTCCCACGATGGAGATAAGCAACAAGAGTACAGCCATGGCTCCCATTCCCACCCATTCTTTCAAATGATCCATGGCAACAGGAACCATGATGACAATCTGGCAGCCAGTCCCGCATCCACATGTGTCGAATTCATTGCAATGATGGTCAATCACAGCTGTACCATCAGGTCATCAAAGTCAGCAGACCATTTTCCTAAAAGATAGCTAGACAACTGTTGTGACAAATTAGCAGCATGTGTAAAGTTCTTATACTGAATGCTGGTAACATACAAACCTGGATATTTTATTTTATATCCCAATTGGGCCAGCTGCCACAAGTTATCTATTTGTTCCTGCATCAGATCAATTCTTTGGTTTACAATCATTAAACCTCCTTTTAGTTGAGCACCAATTGTGGATTGAGTATCCAAGGCAATAGCCACATTCTTGGATGACTCATTTAGCTTAGAGACTGTCTGCACCGATGTACTCATAGCCACAGTAGCCTTGACTGAACCCACAACTGCAAAAGAGATAGTTGCAACTATGGCTGCTGTAATGCCAAAATCTCTCTCTGTAGCCTTTACCAAACAGGCCACAAAATCTGAAAATGGTTTTATTGGGCCTTGTAGTATCTTAGTGAGGTTACCATTCACCTCTCCCTTATTGGGTGTGGCATGCACCTCGACCAGTGAGGAAGAACGACCACACCTTGAGGATTCTTCTCAAATCACGCTTTACTGGAGCCTCTTGGTTGAAGGGAGAGCAGGAAGCGAGGAGCCACGAAAACCCAAATGCAGCTGCTTATATAGGGAAAAAAGGACACGGGTCATACCCTGATTGGTTGCAGCCGAACTGCAGACACCCGAGGCCTCGGGATTGGCCAGAGACACCGTTCCTACTGTGCATGCGGGAAGCGCGGGACACGCGTAGTCCGAGGAGGCGTTGCCCAATAGAGTACTTCACGGCATCCTGTAGGGGAACGGTCGCCATCCTGCAATGGTGGTGGCTCGCGGCTCCCCACAGTTCCCCCTTTTTATTTTAATATGAGCAGAGCAATGGTAGATGGTCTTATTCCCGTTCAGGTCCTCACCTCATGATGTGAAGACTGATCAAGGGACGCCACGGTCATAGATGGCACACCTTCTCCCGTGCAATGGAACCTTTATTCTATTCCTGGGAGGTGCAAAAGCTGTGTCATCAGAATCCCATATGTGCCTTCCCCAGTGCAATGGGGCAATATTATTCCCCAGGGGGTGCAAAGGCCACGTGGAGAGGCCCTATTTGCTCTTTAAGGCAGAAAGCCAAATTTGCAGGGAGGAGCCAGACTCCAAGGCAGCCAGTGCTTGAGAGATAACAACCTTGTCCCTTCTGGTCTGGGCTGGCAGTCGGCATATTAACCAAAGGCAGATCACACATCCCCCTAAGCAGCATGCCAAAAACATTCCCACCCCCACCCATTCTTTAAAGAAGGAGACAGCTGAGGAGATACAGGATAGAACAATTAGTAAAGGAAAAATTAAATAATATAAACAAGAAGGGAGGATAAACACATACTGGGGTAGGGGAATAAAAGGTGCTATTAATAATAGTCTGATTTTTCTTAACATGAGCCTCAGTAAGATTCATGGCACACAGGCATGGGTTTTGGGAAGGCTGACAGGATCCCCATCTCAGTTCCACCTTTCCTGGAGTCCACCTGGTCAGAAGTAGCAGCAGAACGATCCACCGAAGGGGTGGATTCCTCAGCCCGCGGTTCAGCGGCATCTTCTACGTCTCTTGTCAATCGAGTCGGGACCCAATGGGGCGTCTCTTGGTTCTGTGGAAAAACACAAATAGCTCCCCTGGATCTCGTGATAACCGGATCCGGTCCATGCCATTTGTTATCTATTACATCCTTCCATAAAACCATCTTCTATCTGACATAGGGGTGTCCATGGCATGCCTTTCTGCTGCCGTCTTTCCATCATCATTAGAAATTTAAAAATTGAGTGTAAAGAGTGCAAAAGAGACTCTCTCTCTGGGGGAGGCAACCTCCGCTATTCCCCCTTTTTGTTTTTGGAGCATTATTTTGAGACTTCTGTTAGCTCGCTCTACAATACCCTGGCCTTGGGGATTATATGGCAATCCCAAGGTGTGTTGCACTTGTAGTTGGGCGCAAAATGCACAAAAACCCAAAAACCATGAGATGTATAAGCTGGGCCATTATCAGTTTTTAGGCGTTGGGGCTTTCCCCATGCCGCCCAGGCCTCTAGGCAGTGAGTCTTCACATGGGATACCCATTCTCCCGAGAGAGGAGTAGCATGAATGACACCGGAACAGGTGTCCACTGAGACATGTAGGTACTTTAATCTGCCAAATTCATTCATATGAGTCACATCCATTTGCCAAAGAGAATTAGGTTTGAGCCCTCTGGGGTTAACCCCAATATGAGGGGGATGAATAAAGGTTACACAAGATGGGCAAGCCTTTATGATATTCTTGGCTGTATTTCGGGACAATGCAAATTTCTTTCTCAAGGTATTGGCAGGACCGTGATATAGCTTATGGAATCCTTTAGCTAACTCAATCGGGTCTGCAACCAACAAGGCTATGGCTCGAGTGGCCTGGTCTGCCTGTTCATTAGCTGCAGACATTGGGCCTGGGAGCAAAGAATGTGCGCGGATATGACCAACATAAAAGGGATTCTCTCGGTTTAATATTTGGCTCTGGATTTGTGCCAGAATGTTAGAAACTGTACTGGTCTGCCAAATAGAAGCGGCAACTCCAAGGGAAGCAACAGCATTGACTACATATTGTGAATCAGAAAACAAATTAAATGGCTCAGGATATCTTTTGAATGCTTCCAGGACCGTTAAGCATTCTGTAATTTGAGGTGTATCTGGCCGAAATTCCAACATTATGGGTTTTTGGCCCTCTATTATTATTGCACCCCTTCCAGTTTTAGATCCATCGGTAAAAATAGTCAGGGCCCCAGGCAAGGGCTCCCGAGAAGTTGCCTTGGGAAAATAAACCAAATTTTTCTCAACAAAATTAAGCAATGGATGTTTTGGATAATGATTATCTATAACATTTGAAAAGGCACAAACTAAGATAGACCATTCACCAATTGTGGCTGCCAAGACTTCAACTTGTTGCTTCGTGTAAGGGATAATCAATTTATCAGGTAGCTTAGCAAAATGAGTCAGGCTAAATTTCAGGCCCAACATGGTTCGTGCGGCCACAAGTTCGGGGTAATATTGGATAGTTCTCATTCCTATTGAATTACCATGCAGCCACCATAAAGGACCATTTTGCCATAATACACCTGTGGGAAAATTCTTTGATTTCAAAATGCATAAAAACAATGGCAAGGTATGATCAAACAGATTTAATTGATAGCTTCCTCTATTTTCTTCAAGGAACCTAGTGCAGCAGGAGTCAAGGTCCTACAAGAGGTAACGTCTGGATTGCCTTCCAGAATTGAAAATAAGGGCATTAGCTCTGACCGAGGAAAGTTTAAGTATCCTCTGATCCAATTAATATCTTCCAACAGCTGTTGGAAATCATTGAGAGTTCTCAATTGTGATGTGCAAATCAGAATTTTCTGAGGCCGAATGGTTTTTGGGGTAATGACGGCCCCTAAAAACTTTAAAGTAGTGGACTGCTGTATTTTATCTGGTGCGATGGAGAGTCCCCATTTATTTAAAGTAGCGGTGGTCTCTTGAAAAGCCTTAAGGAGGACATCCTGAGAAGAGGCGGTTAGCAAGATGTCATCCATATAGTGGATGATCCTTACTAGGGGGAATTGTTGCCTTATGGGCTGCAAAGCTGCATGCACCATTAGCTGATAGATAGTGGGGCTATTGGCCATGCCCTGAGGAAGGACCTTCCATTGATAGCGAGTATCGGGCTATTCATGATTAATGGAGGGCAGGGTGAAAGCAAATCTCTCCCTGTCTTGTGGGCAGAGGGGTATTGAGAAGAAACAGTCCTTAATATCCAGAGTCATTGCCAGCCAATCTCGGGGCAAAGCTGAGAGCAAAGGGAGTCCTCTTTGAATAGGGCCCATAACTTGCATTTGGGCATTCACGGCCCTCAAGTCATGCAATAATCTCCATTTTCCTGATGTTTTCTTTATAACAAATATAGGAGTGTTCCAGGGGGAGATAGAGGGTTCAACATGCCCCAGGTGCAGCTGTTCTTGAACCAATTGTCTGGCGGCCTCCAGCTTTTGTCGTGATAGGGGCCACTGAGGGACCCACACCGCTTTTCGGGTCAACCAGGGTATGGGTATAGAACCCTCCATGGAAGACGTTTTCTCGGTGGCCCCTAGGAAAAACCCAATCCCTTCCTGTCTGGTTTTTGGGTGGGCTCTATGGGGTCCTGCCTGCCTTGGAGGCGTTTCCCCAGACCCTGGCAAGGGACGTAGCCCTGTTGTCTCATCATATTTTGGCTAGCCTCAGAATAATCATTGGTCAATCTAAGCTTCAATTGACTTTGAACGTCTTGACCCCATAGGTTAATGGGAACTTCGACCACAAAGGGCTGTACTTTACCTTTTTGATCTTCCATTCTCCAGGTCAATTCTTTTGCACTTACGTGTGGGGTGTGTGCATAACCTAATCCTTGGAGGGCCTTGCAATGGCCAGTGTTTTGGCCAAGCTTGTGCTCTTATAATACTACGGTCTGCACCCATATCTACTAGACCTGCAAAGATTTTTCCTTCTGTTTCTAAATTCAAAATGGGCCTTTGATCAAGGTCCATGGATAGACATGCAAGATCAACCCCGGTGAAGCCCAAAGCTGCTTTCCCCCTGTCTTTATTCAATGATGGGAAGCGTGGCACTACATGGCTCTCTACAAAGGGGATAGGACAGGGGGTCTGTGGGGAGCAGAAGAGGAGGAGAGAGAAGGTGAATTGGGATTGACATGTAAAACAAGATTGTTACTCACTTTAAAAATATAGAAGGAAAAAAGATTGGCCTTTAATAGCTTTGCATTTATGAAATGTTGTGTTTATACTTCATAAGGTAATTTTTAGTTTTTCTGTTCGTTCATTCAATCATAAAGAATCTCAGCTCTGGTATAAGTTTACTGATACCTCAGGCATGACAAAATCTCCTACCATGTGTGAGTACAATGCAGGAAAGATTTTAGAGCCTGTAAGGTAAGCCTTCCCTATAGCTCATGTGTGTTAGTATTGAAATCAGGACAAATGGCTGGGGTGCCTGTTTAACATCTCACGTTGACCTGGATGCCAGGTTTTCCCTGTATCCCTCAGCTGCTACCTATTACACGGCCTTTTTGGCTGGCATAATCTGCACCCTGTCTTGAATTCTCCAACCCAGAGGGCTGGACTGTCCTTCCCAATATAATGCAACCTCCTGGATGATTCACCTGGTTTCCCATTCTTCTCTCTTCTTTCCCCTATGTATGTGTTTACCTCACAAGGTATAACTCAGTCTGGCAAAGATCACTCTGGACTTCCCAGATATCCTTGTCCCAGACTCTGGCTATCCTCTCTCTTACATCTATAATAACTTTCTACCATGCCTAGGAGCAGTCATGTCTTTTATTTTTTTTCATTCCTTGTGTTCATTCAATATTATTCATTGTATGGATGATATCATGGTAGGTACTCCAAAGAGAAAGTGCTAGATTTCAAATATGACATGTGTGATACCTGAACATTTACAATGATCAGTCACTGTGTAATATCCAGGACAAATGATTACTACAACATCTACTAAGCACCAATCCCCCCTTTCCCTCACAAATGTCTATTAGATAATACAATTTTAAAATGTTCAATGGCTTTTGAAAACTTAGGGATTATTAATTATCTACATAACACTTTCAGAATACCTAATTGTGTCCTAAAAATCTTTTTAAAACTCTGAAAGGAGAGACAGTATTGGATAGTCCTTTATGTATCTTGAGACACAAAGGAAGAATTACAGCTATTTGAATTGAACATAAATGAGATCTTTGTGTATTGTGCATGTCCCTTGCTATTTTTAAACTTACTTATTTTCACCACTTAATTGTCTTCTATAGGTAGTGTAGCACAAAAGGATAGATACATCTTTAGAGTCAATTTATTTACAGCAGAAGGGCCATAAAATACTAAGTGCTTACCCTACTCTTCTTGTTCTGCTAGTAAACCAGGGGAGTACCCAATATCAACATTATATGGATTTGATCCAAGCTCTTTTACATTACCTATAACTAATTAACAGTTTTTAAAAAAGCTACAGAACTCAATGGATTTTTAAAATTTCATTTATATATTACTACGGGAGACTAGGAAACTGTTCTAATTTCATCATCACATCCTATTATTTCTTGGAATGTGTTTTTACCCTTTTTCCAGGTGTAGCAGATAGGAGTTGATCTAGTTCATGTTAACCACTACCACTTACTATTGTTATCCATGTAATGTTTAAACTGTCCATTGTGTGCCTCCATGGAAAAGCATGTTTTTGCCTCACAGACAGCTTGTTTTTGTGATGACATACAACTTGAATTTGTATGGTTTTTATTCATGACTTTTCTTAACCCTCAGATTGTACTATCTTTGATTCTCTGAATATATTTGGCTATTACATGAGACTTTAATCTGCCTCAGTTATCAGCTCCATTCTCCCAAGTTCCTCTGACTCTGGAGCTGTGACAGTGTAGTTTTTAAAACAAGAGAGTAAAGCTGCTGTATCAACTACACCCCAAAAGGTACATGTTCTTTGTTGAGCAATGCTGTGCACAAACAGTCCCAGAGCTCCATCTGCTGTCCAAGATTACCATGACCACAATGAGTGTAGCTGACATTTTCCTTCCTTCCTTCCTTTCTCCCTTCCTTTTCTTTCTTCCTTCCTTCCTTCCTTCCTTCCTTCCTTCCTTCCTTCCTTTCTTCTTTCTTTCTTTTATTCTTTCCTTCCTTCCTTCCTTTCTTTCTTCCCTCCCCCTTTCTTCTTTTTTCATTCTTTCTTTTGTTCTTTCTTTTTTCTGTTTTAGAAATGATATGGCTCTTCTGTGATGTGGAAGGTTACAAAATTAACTAAAAAAGTGGTAGCCCTTCCATATACAGAAGATAAACAGGCAGAGAAAGAAATAAGAGAAACATCACACTTCACAATAGCCACAAATAACATAAAATGTCTTGGGATAACTATAAGCAAATGAGTGAAAGACCAATATGACAAGAAACTTTAAGTATTTGAAGAACACAATTAAAGATTTCTGAAAATGGAACAATCTCCCATGCGCTTGGATAGCTAGGATCAACATAGTAGAATTGGTAATCTTACCAAAAGCAATCTACAGATTCAGGGGAGTCCCCATCAAACTCCCAACACAATTCTTTACAGACCTCGAAAAAACAATACTCTTTTTGTATGGAAAAGCAAAAACCTCCAAATCATTCCTCTATAGCAAGGATATCCAAATCATTCCTCTATAGCAAGGGAACTTCTGGGGGCACCAGCATCCTTGACTTCCAGTTCTAATATACAGATACCGTAATAAATACAACTTGGTATTGGCATGAAAATAGACATGTGAATCAATGGAATAAAAGTAAAGACCTTTATATTAATCCACATGCCTACAAAGACCTGATTTCTGTCAAAGAAGCCAAAATTGTACAATGGAAAAAAGAAAACATCTTCCACAAATGGTGCTGACATAATTGGATGTGGATATGTAGACATTTGTTTCTTTTATTTCATTGCTTTGGGAGTTTCATATAATGTACTTTTTTCATATACAATCCCTACCCCAATCTTTCCTGAATCTACCCCTTTCTTTTCCACTCAACTTGGTGTTCTTATAAAAAGGTTCCTTGAAAACCAGTTTTTGTACTCTAAATATTCTTGAATGTTTGGCCTCGCAGCAGACAATGATAACTTACAAGGGGGTATCCTCTTTCCTCTAACAAGCTACTAATTGGCAGTAGTTTCATGGCTATTTGTTGGATTATGTACCCAAAACCCCTCTGAATTCTTAGGTTTCATCTGTTTTTGATTGCATAAATTTTGTTTACAGTTTTTGTATTCACTTGAATCTATGCAATCATCATCATTTCATAAGAAATCATTTCTGCTTTAGGAGTCTAAGAATCTTAATGCAAATATACAAATCTCTAGTAACTAATGGCAGAAAAAATTGCATGTAGAAGTTTGAAATTTAACCCACATTATTGTAACTGTTGCTGAGTTTGGAAATTTCTTCCTATAGCTTTGGCTCATTCTCTCCCTCCTTTCTTGGGTGTTCTGTATGTGTTGAAGTATACGTGAGTCAGTTCCTATGTGTGATTGAATATTTAAGCATTCCAAGGTGAACATATGGAATGGTGAGAACTACAGATGTTTATTCGGATGTCTCTCTTGCTTTTTGTTTGATTTTATTTTTCTGCTGGCCCAGAGGAATTCTCTTATATTTGCCTTCTATCTCTGATAGGAATGGTGGCATTAAAGACACATACAAATCTTTGCATGACTACATATGAGTTTGGGGGATTTAAACTGAGCTGATTGCACTGCATAGAAAATGTTTATCATACTGAGCCAATTCTGTAGCTAAGAAATCTATTAAATGTAACAAACAGATGTTTGAATTACTAGATGCTCCATGTTATGAGGATTGTGAGAGAGTTCTAAAATTTCTACTATTCTGGGCCTGGACTTATGCTGAATCGACGACCATATCAATCCCCGCAAGGATTCTTTACAGCCTATTGTAAATAATTTGCTATCCCCAAGTGGTTTTTGAAAAATATTCCCAAATCTAATGATACTTCTTTATATCCTGCTGATTGGTATGTAATCCTTATGATTAACTGCATATATTTTACTGCAGATGACAGAATGTGCTGAGACAGTAAAATTGTTCCAAATCCAGGCCTATGGTAGGTGTTCATGTAGAATCTCAGACAAAGCTCATTAGATGGACCCTTATCCACATGGCTAAGATGGATATTTTGTATGACTGACAAAATTAACTCCAAGTTCAAAAAATTAATGGAGGTGATTAAAAAGATTCTGTTCCATTACAAAACTTAAAAATGTTCACAAACATTCCACTTTAATCCATAGTATATTTTATAAAGTGAGTCACCTGCTACTTTTTTTTAGTTTAGGTTCCTTTGGATTCTTTCTTACTTTTGTATTTTTTTCTTGATTGTAGGACTTTCACTTTGACTGGTTCTAAGCAAGCCCCATGATTACCCTTTTATGATGCACAGATATCACTATGAGGGAAGAACCCATCTCTATCTTTCCTTTCCACATTTCTTCTACAAATATTGTCGAGGCAGTCCATATATATATATATATATATATATATATATATATATATATATGATTTATTATCTTCCTCTCAAATAGCAAAAGTGTGCTTTGATTGAGAGTGGTGAACCTTTGACTCCCTTCCTTTAAATGACCCTCTCATTGCACACTGATCAGGCTTACTCCAAAGTTAGGATGCAGTGCCCTGTTACATTTAAAGACTTTTCAATTCCTGGTTACTGTTATTCTTCTAAAAATAGTAAATAACTCCCTGAGAAAATTCTAACGTATGCACTGGCTTCCAATAATTAACAAATAGAATAAGTGACACTGAAGAATTTGGCTATGTCTATATACTCTTGATAGCAACGGCATCATCATGCCAGCGATTCACAATGTGCATACAGTGATCACAGTATTTATATCTAAGTCACTCTCAGTCAAAAACACCTTCTGTAGTATTGTAGCATCTGTTGTGAATATCTTTCTAAATTGGCTAAGGCAAATTAGAGCTTACTTAAAACTTAACCTTTCAGATAGTCATTTCTACAATCAGACATTTCAAGAACTTTCACAGCCTTGGAGCACTTTACTTCACCTTTTGTGGAATCTGGGCAAGGGCCCATGCAATTGCATTAGCCCTTTCTTCTGACATGTTGCTGACCATTGACCCCAGAGTAAACACCACAACACCATGCTCTCCAGAGGTCTGGACAAAGTCTTCCATTTCATGTGAAGAGAATTTGCTTCATGACAAAATACCAATTATAGAAAAAGCTAGGAGAATAGAAATTAAAGTGTTCCTAGGAATTTTAGAATAGTGATATTAAAACATACGGAAGACAAATATGGTAATGTCAGAGATTGGAACTTCACAGGAATCAATACAAAGTGTACTCAATAATTGCACATATTACATTCCAAATATTTTTTTCTGGCAATATTAAAACTTAATAGTGCAAGTTTAGTATTGAAGTATTCATAAAATTGAAGCTTCATTTACATGTTTGCATCCTATTTTTCCTTTACTACTTTATTTTTCTCCTATAACAGCTGATTTAATGGTACTATACAGTGTTTGATGAAATATCTAGGTTGTAGTATATAAATATGAAGTAGTTAACACAAATTTAGTTTTTTGTGAAATAATCATAACTACTTGGCAAACATGTACTATTTATTAATTTTCTGATATTGTGTATAAATAGGGCATTTTCAGAGATGATCTCTACAATTTACTGGTTGGAGATAAACTATAGCTATGTTTTTTATCTAGATATCAAACAATTACCTCAGATATATGTTAAACATAGATTTTGATAATTGATAATTTCTAATGTGATGAGTTTAACTGAGTTAATTTCTCTATTTTGTGCATGTGTGTTTGTGTATGTGTGTGTGAATATGTGTATTTATGTGTGTATGCTTATGTGCATCTGCTTATTTGTTGTGTGCATGTGTGTGTGTATGTGCACGCGCGTTTGTGTGTGTGTTTGTGTGTGTGTGTGTTTGTGTGTGTGTGTGTTTGTGTGTGTGTGTTTGTGTGTGTTTTGTGTTGTGCTTATTGGGGGTCCTTTGGAGGTTCACTGCATTTGTATTTGTACATGGATGCCAAACATTAAAAATTGATGCATTCCTCTATCAAATTTTAACATAGATTTTGTGATAGTCTCACACTTAACACAAATATCACCATTTTTAACAGATTAGTGGCCAGCAAGCTACCAATATCAACCCATTTCTGTGTCCTCATACCAATGCCAAAGCACTTTTCTAGGGCACCCATGGGTGTTGGGATTCAAACTTTCATCCTCATAGTTGTTTGGAAAGGACTTTACCCAAGTACCATAACTGGTTTAATTTTCATCAATGATATGAATATTCCTCAGGTCCATCCTGTTCTTTCCTGAGTTTATTGACCTCCTACTTAGCAAGATACTTAATCCCACTTTCCAAAGATCTCTATCACTAGGAGCAAAATGTAACAAAAGGTGAAGAATCTCTTTCACCAGAAGTTAAATTAAATAAAAAAGACATTATAAAATATATTTACATTGGGCAAAGGTTTAGCAGGTTTGCAGTGGAGTCCTCCAATAGGTAACATTTGGTAAGGTTTGGCGAGGAAACTCTAAATCCCAGTAGGACCGAATGAGCCACATTTCTGCTTTGCCCATTGTCTCAGCTAAGGTAGTGCGCCTTCCTGGATGGAGCATATGAGCAAATGAGAAACCAAAAAGTCCTCAGAATTGTCATTGCATATAAAATAATATTTTCTTAAAAATGATGGAAGAATTTATGTTTGATGCAGAACATGTGCATCTAAAAACCAATGTTTATTGATATGTAACATAATTTGTACCTGCAATTGATTTGTGGCTCACATAATGTAAATAAATGTCACTTTGGGGTTTTTTAAAATAAACAGAATCACCTCATATTTCCTCATTAATTTAGATAATAAGTAACTATTGAAATAACCCACTAAGCCACTATATGAATAAGCACACATTTTAGACCTCTTAAAATCTACAAAAGGAATAGTGCAATATAAACATCCATTCCAGGTTCAAAAGTCACACCATCACACCTTGCTGTGTAGCCTGGCCAGACTATTCCAGGTTCATTGTAATTTGTACATAAACTTCTTCCTTGTTTTGCCAAAGGAGCTGTAAAGTTTATAAATGATTGAATTTTGGGGTACTGATTCTATTTTTGTTACATATTAAGAAATTTAATAGCACTCATCCTATGAAAACAATCACACATTTTCAGAAGTTATGATAATAGGTTTTTTGGCCAGTCTTAACTTTAAAATATTTTTAAGAGAAAAACCTTCATATCTTTAAAAGTACAGACTGAGCACACATGTTTCCATGATCCTGTAGTGCTTAAACAATTGATGCAAGGACAGCACACAGTAAAGGAATGTGGTGTTAGTAGAAACCGCAGTTCCATTTTCAAGTCTGTGAATAAACATAGTATCTTTAAAGCATAAGAGAATTCTTAGAAAATAAAGAGGAAATATTTTTTGATTTATCTTTTTATTTGTGTTTTTTTTTTGAGACACCACTTTTTAATAAATAAAGACAGTGGCTTATCCAAGAGAAAACAATTTCTTCAGTGATATATACACATTGAAATTATAAAATATGTGATTCTTTAATCCACATCAATCAAAATTTGTTTAATGAGTTAGTGATTTATTAAAATAGATGAAAATTATAGTAAAATAATTACAAAACCACTTAGGGAAGGTCTCTTGCATCTCTTTGCAACTGTATACCTCACCAGAATGTCCTGTATCAGAACTGCTACCTGCTTCTATTTGGTGAGTAATATGAGCTTTTACAGAGTTTGTGAGTTTTGTAGCTAATATCATACTACATTTTATCACCTGTAAGAGAGAACTCTCACTATGTATTTCATAGACACAAGGATAGCCTTAAATACTTTTGGAATTTTGGTGACTGAGCTACAGATAAGAAATATAACTTACCCAAAATTTCACTCTAAACCTGATCCCATTTCTTCTCATTACAAACCTGTATCCCATAGTCAAAATAAAGCAAAAATATCATATTTTTACCCTCTCCATGAGTCATTGGACCCCCAAATCCTGAAAAAATTATAGGTACATAAGAGGGAGAGACTAGAAAACCTCCACCTTACTTTTCCATTGTGTAGCCAGGAGAGAAGCGAAGAGTGTACAGAAAAGGGATCTGCAGCAGTTCAGCTATCAGCTCTCCACAGGGACAAATGGCATTCGAAATAAGGACATCAAACTTGGATTCTGTAGCTTTGCCAACAGTTGTTTGTTTGAAACTGTGTCTTTACAATGACTTAGATAGATATCAGAATATGCATCAAACAATTTTTGTAGCAAGGCAAGTATGATTAACATGTATCTATTGATATTTCATATGTCCATACATTCACCAAACTTTGGTAAACTTTATCCAGGTCATCTTTACTGATAGATGTAGAAAAACTCTCAAACTTCAGGCCAGGTGACTTTTGGGGATCAAGAAAGATGAAAGCTGAAGATTTCAGAACTGTCACTTCGTGACCCCTCTGTGCAAGCTCATCCAGTATTATCTTTAGATTCAACCAGTGACTGTATTCCATTGGCCACACCAACACCTTCCCACAGTTCCCAGATCTGACGCAGCAAGTAATCTGTAGCAGAAGCAGGACAATAGACATCCACTTAGCAGGCATCCTGGAAAATCAAAGTCCTCTGTTCACAGTGTGTTCCCTTCTGTCATTGCTTTTCATTAAACCTAAGAATGAAAAAAGCCATGAGATAAAATTTAACCTGAGTTGGTCAAGCAAATACACTAAATGACCTCACTGAACTTGTGAACTGAATAAAGATAGTAAAGCAAATACTAATTATTTCTTATATGCATGCAAGTGCTTACTGCCACATCTTTTGTAATGAAGCAAATTTAGGAGTAAATGACCTATTTACATAACTCTTCTGTTTGGAAGATATTTGAATAGCAAGTAGCAAGATCACTGGTTACAGAGGAGTTAGTCTAAAATTTGTTTCTCAACACAGAACCCAAGATGTAGTAATTGCAGAACTTATAATTATTTTATGGGTATCATTTTCAAGAATTTTTTGTGACAATGTTAATTAACATATTCACTTACACATAATTTCTAAAATAGCTTAACATTATGCCTAACTTACATTATTGACAGAAGCCCTGGAAAGCAGAGAGGCATGTGCCTGCGTAATAATCATGAGGTCTTTTGTTCTATCTGATTTGCAACAATGAACACAATCTCTGAGAAGATATTCATTATACTGGATACAAAGCCTTGCTTGTAAACTGCAAGATACCCTCAGATTCACACTGCCTCTATTTTTTGTTTGTTTGTTTGTTTGTTTGTCAGTGCTGCATTCTTATCGACCTAGTTTCGACAACCCTCATCCCAGGATAACCCATAACCGGCTAGGGTATCCCAAGGCAGCCTATGTATTCTTGTGTGCGCTGGAATCCCCTGGAGATATCAATTTTCAAAACATTCTAAGAGGTATAATCTAGAGAAATTCTTTTATTGTAAAAGCCAATGTCACATCACCAAATCCAAATTTTGGTATTATAAATGTATTTTACCCCATGATTTGAAGGGGTAGTATCTATCATTCCAAGCAAGCTCTATTGGAGTTTATGTGGTTGGAACATGTGGCAGAGCCACCCCAATACTGAGAATGGATAAAGTAATCCTTTTGTAAATTCTCTTATAAATACACCCAAATATTTCTTTCAATTGTGTTTAGAAATGAGAAAACCATCAACTCACAAAAATGAACAATAAAAAAAAACAAAGGACCAATAGATACTCAAAAAAAAACAGAATTAGTGAAATGACAGTAGGATTTATTTAATTGTAAATAGCATGCTTGCATGTTAACTATAAATGGAGTTCTTAATTGGTCTAAGTAATAAAAACCTGGAGTCAGATATAGAGGAAAGTGCTGAGAGATCAGAAAGTAGGAGCAAACCACAGACACACCATACCTCCTTCATTTCTCAGGAGGAAAGCAAACCAGTTCCTGTTTCTCCCTGCTTATATTCTGTTTCTGACCAGGTACATCACTTCCTGTATTGTTAGCTAGTGGCAAACTCCATTTGCTGACCCTCTGATGTGCTTTAATTGTACAAGCAAAATATTACCACATATCATCCTTTTTTTGTCTAAACTTCACAAAAAGTTTATAACTAATATAAGAAAAAACTATACACAGTAAGTACAATAAGTTTATACAACATATAAGGCAGTAATTACATAGATAATGTCTAGTCCATTAGCACTGGAAAATTCAGAGAAAATACTTCATTATGTCTTCTTTCTTGATGAGTCCAAAGTCTTGTGCCTAATTTACTTTCTATTCTAATTTGCAATATCAAATAGTCTTTCAGTGCCTTTCAAACCTATTAACACATCTTTAGTAAGTTTTGTTACTGAGTCTGGTAAACAAGGAACAGTATAACTGTACTATCTAGTCTTAAACTCCCTCAGTGACCAGAGAAGGAAATAATATTAATGGAATAAACAGGAAGTTTGAGCATGTGACTTCCAAACACCATATAGGATAACAGAAACAGCTGACTGGACAGTCACCCAAGATTGCTCTGCAATGCTGGGGCATCCATCTTTGGCCTATAGGCCTAGCATATCTGACAGACATTTTTGAGAACTAAAATAATCTGAAGAACTAGACCACCTTTTCTTGGCAAGGTTTGCAGTCACTACATATTGTGTTCTGTTTGTCCAATTAGGAAAGCATACTGTCAGCTGTTGAGGCAAGGACAATGTCTTCCCTAGTGGCTTACAGTTGCCACTAGGCAAAGTAACCATCATCTTCTCCCATGTGGATTGGTACTGCCAGGAGCAGACATGTTCTTGTCATAAAAAGAACCTATGTTATTAAAACACATTAAATGACATATTCTATAGATGTCTGAGGTGTTTGAAGATGTTCTATCTTTCTGCAATATCTGGTTGACCTTGTCAGCACACTGAATGCGACTGCAAGCTTGATTGTAATGTTGAGTAAGTACTAAAATATACTGCCTTATTATCCCAATTGTTGATAATAATAACTTTCCAGGGCTAGAGATTTGTATAATATTGTAAATTGAGCTGTATAGATACAATACCTCAATAAATGTTAGAAATGTATGTACAGCATGCTACTTTTTAAACTTTAGACTCACAAAGGTAGGATAGATGATAGAATATTTTCTTTAAGTTTTGTAAAATGTTACTGAACTAAAAATCATAACTCTAATTTTTGCTTGATGACTTTTGTTGCCTATAATTTTGCTATGTTAAAGTTAAAACCTTCCTTTTGATTTAGGCAGAATAGAGGAGATGGTGGTAGTGGCCCTTCTATATGGTGTGAATGTATGTTTCTCTTATAGGTTGATGATTAAAACATTGATTGTCAAATAACTAGGCAGGGATATTGGAGGTACTACTACACAAAGAGATTTCTCAGAAGAGGGAAAGCAGAGAGGAGCTGCGAGAGAGATGATGCCATGCAGCCACTGAAGAAGTAACAGATCCAGGTATTCCCTGGTAAGCCATCAGATTCTTGTCTTAGGGATTTTCTTGGATAGATCAGTACAGTTGTTGTTTGTATATCAGGGAGCCACTGAAGTAGCTGGGAATGGGTGGGTTTGTGGATTGAATAGGACGTATAGATTACAGGGTCCAATGTAGAGGGACAGTGTAGCAGCCTTTCCTATAGACTGACATGCTAGTACATCTGAGATAGTGGGAGGAGGATAATGGGATTTTTCATTGCACCTAGGGCCTAGAGCCTAGAGACTGTTCTGTCCAGCTGGGAGGACATTTAAGTGTGCTGTGCAGTAGCTGTCTGTGTCTCAGGTAGCAGCTGACCCACCTAGTCAAAAACCCGGAAAAAAACAAAAGTAATTCCACTGATTTATCCTTTCTTTGCCATTATTACTTTTACCTTTAGCTAAGATTAAGTAGCAAATAATGAATGTGTGTGTGTATATATATATATATATATGTATATATATATATACATATATATATATGAATATCTAACTAAATTAAATGAGATCAAGACAGAGCTATCTGGTAAAACTACATGCTTATCATGTGTAAAATCATGTTCAAAGATGGAAAAAAGAAATCAGTAAATATGGAAGTAAATAAGGAAGATGTTATACTCACAGAGGTTTGTTAATGATTGTCTTCGTTACATTGTACAAATCTTAAGTGACATGGCAATGAATTCTAACCCTAAAGCAGCTGCTTTGTCATCTATTCTCCATATTCCTCATGCACATAAGTTCTTAAAAACATATACTCAAACAAATCACAGAAAGAGCCCTACTTGTTGATGTCATCATCACTATTATTTGAAAAGATACATTTTTGGTTTTGTGACATCCTCATGTCAATACACACATTTACTGTGGACTTCATTTGATCACCACAAACAATAACAACATTGTCTCTTCTCAATGAGCTGTGTGGTTTTGTGAATGCATATTTATAACACCCCTTACCCTATTAAGCCAAAGAAAAAATTAGTCAATAGTTCTCCCAACATTAGTATTTCTTTTAATTTTTTATTCAAGATTTTTATTTTTTATACAAAGAGCTATTATTAATCTACCCAAAGAAATGAAATATGCTTTCTGGTTTCTTTCTATGTTGTCTCTAAAATATTTTAAGAAAGCAATAAAACTTTTTGGAGGATTTTTTCCCTTTCTCATTCATAAATACATACATATGTACATACGTACATAATTATTTCTTATTTTACATATATATCCCAGTTCTCTATCCCTCCATCATTCCTTCTCTCCCATGCCTGCCAACCCCCCTGCATTTCACCCACCCCAACTACAAAGACAGGGTGTTGCCATCCAGGAGGGATTATCAAAATTTATCCAGTCATTTGGAGTAGGGACTAGGCCCTCCCCCCTGCCTCTAGGCTAAGGGAGTATCTCTCCATGGAGAATGTGCTCCCAAAGTCCTTTTGTGCACTAGGGATACATCCTGGTTCCACTATCAGTGGTCACTTAAACTTCCCAGGCCTTCTAACTGAGACCTACACTCAGAGGGTCTGGGTTGGTCCATTGTTGTTACCCCAGCTATCAATTTGGGAGGTCCATGAGATCCCCCATGTCAGGTCATCTGTCTCAGTGTTTCTGTAGCCTGGTCTTGACCTGTTTTCTTATCACTCTTCCTTCTCTGAAACTGGATTCTAGGAGTTTGGCTCAGTGGTTTGTTAGCTGTGGGTGTCTGCTTCTGTTTTCATCAGCTACTACATGAAGACTCTAGGATGACATATAAGTTAGTTATCAAAATCATTATCAGAAAAGGGCATTTAAGATAGCCTTTCCACTGTTGCTTAGATTGTTATTTAGGGTCATCCTTGTGGGTCTCTGAACATTTCTCTAGAGTCAGTTTCCCTTCAAAACTATAATGGATCTCTGTTTTTATGGTATCTCTCATCTATTTGTCCCCTGACTCAATCTTCCTAGCCCCACATGTTCTCCTCCCCTCCCCTGCTCTTTCTCCTAACTTCCTCTCCATCACTGCCCCACAACCCACTTCCAATATGCTCAGGAGATCTTGTTTCCTCTTTTGTGAGGGAACTTGTATGAATCTCTTAGAATCCTACTTGTATCCTAGTTCGCTGGCAGTGTTAAATATAAGCTGGTCATCCTTGGATGTATGTCTAAATTCCATGTATGAGTGAGTACATACCACGTTACTTTTTTTGTACCTGGGTTACCTCACTCAGGGTAGTTCCTTCAAGTTCTACCCATTTGCTTTGAATTAGAAGAATTCAGTGTTTTTGTCCACTGAGTTGTATTCCATTGGGTAAATGTGCCATGACTTCTTTATCCATTCTTCAGTTGAGGGGCATCTGTGTTGCTTTCAAGTTCTTGCTATTACAAATAATGCTGCTACAAACATAGTTGAACAGATGTCTTTGTTGCATGTATATGGATCTTTTGGGTATAAGCCTAAGAGGGGGATTGCCGGGTCCTGTGGTAAACTGATTCCCATTTCCCTGAGAAACCATCATACTGATTGCCAAACAGCTGTACAAGTTTGCATTCCACAAGCAGTGGAGTGTTTCCCTTTCTTCCCATCCTCTCAAGCATAAGCTGTCATTGGTATTTCTGATTTAATCTATTTTGAAAAGAGTAAGAAGGTACTTCTGAGTTGATTTGCATTTCTCTGATGGCTAAGGATGTTGAGCACTTTCTTAAGTGTCTTTCATCCATTTGGAATTCCTCTATTGAGAATTCTCTATTCAGTTCTCTACCTTACTTTTTATTATGGTTATCTTGTGTTTTGGTGACTAGTTTATTGAGGTTTAATAAGGATCAAGATAAACAAATAGGCCATATAGATGTTTATTCAGGAAGAAATAACTCACAATATAGACAGATGAACACTGCATTTGGAACAGATTGCTTTTCTCTCAGCTTACCACCAGCAAGAGAGCTTTCCCTGGCTCCTCCTCAGATCTAGTTCCATGGGTCACTTCCGCCTCTGGCTCCATTCCCCAAAGGGTGTGGTCAGAGCCACAGAAGCAGACAAAGTGAATATCCCACTACATTACTTCTTGATTATATTTTGGAGATCAGCCCTTTGTCAGATGTGAGGTTGGTGAAAATCTTTTCCTAGTCTGTGGGCTGCCATTTGGTCTTGCCCACTAAGTCCTTTGCCTTACAGAAGCTTTTCAGTTTGAGGAGGTCCCATTTATGAATTGTAGATCTCAGTGTATGTGCTACTGGTGTTATTTTCAGGATGCACGTTCCTGTACCAATTTGTTCAAGGGTACCTCTCACTTTCTCTTCTAAGAAGTTCAGTGTGGCTTAGGTTTTCCAGCTATTTGGCCTTGAGTTTTGAGCATGGCGATAGACATGGGTCTATCTGCAGTCTTCTTGCTTCCTGCAGATCTCCTGTATCAAGTCCCTCCTCTCTTCACAGTGGACAAACTGTTCCCACTCCTCTCTCTCTTTTTGTCCTTCACATATCTGCTCATCATAGTGGCACCTGCACTGACCCAGGGCCAAAGCTCTCTTTTGTTTGAGTTTTTTATTCTTATTTGATGAAGGTGAGGGTATATTTCATCTCACAGCTCTCTGTGCATTACTGAGGAAAAGTAGGTCAGGGGTTAAATGCAAGAATCAGGAGGCAGTATTGTTGCACACACCATAGAGTATCTGTGTGGAGGAACAGCTTGCTCACCTTTTTATTTTTTGTCTTTTATTTTTGAGATTAATATAATTCCATCACTCCCCCTCCCAATTCCTCCCTCCAAAGAAGATACTGCCTTGATCAAGTAATCTGTGAATGTTTAGTAGTCAATTCATCAATCAGAATGATGCTGACATTCTCAATGAGCTCTACTCATTCTTCACTTTCCTTCCCGTCTTTACCAACTTTTGATAAACAAATAAACTAGATTTTATGGCAAGGACAGTTATGGCTGCCACACAGGCCAATAGGAATCCAATCACATCCAGGGAGTGGTACTGGTACCAGGAGAGGTTGTGTGCAAGTGACCTCAGGTGCTTGGCCCCTTTGTGGCGCATGACAAATTCAATCCAGAAGGTGGCTCTGTCCAGAGGCTTCATGGGCTGGTCATTGTGAATGGTTGATAACCACCTTGCATTTTCTTTATAGCTGAAATAAGTAAAATGGACATCAGCTTACATAAGGAATGAAAAATTCACATGTGTAAATTTCTGTGTAGATAGTAAAGAAAAACGATACTAACATACCAGGAAAATGAATTATGCTTTATATTCAAGACTATAAAGATATTCAGAGGTATGTCTGAGCTCCTTGAACATGCAAGGATAAGCATATAAATAAAAAAAAAATACCTGGAAGATCAAATATTCCTAGAGTTTGGAGACAGCTAAGCCTTAAATACAAAATTACATCTTATTTTACTATATAAGGCTTCAGTTACCCAAAGAAACTATAAATAAAATTTGTGTTCAAAGTATACTAGTGTCAGGATGTATAAGTAGAAGGCAGATCCCTATCAAGACTCCATGGTTGTACATATCTGTATAAAGATGATAAAGATTGTGATGATACTTCTATGGAACTCTATCAGTGTTTAGTGGTTATAATTACAAAAATGTCCTGGCTCTTATTAATTCGCTCTAATAGATGCTTCCCATTACTTTTATGTATTTTTCATCTAGGTTATTAGCTACTCAGTAAAACAGATAGGAAAGTTAGCTTCTTCTCTCTTACTGTATACTGGGATTTTTAGTACTTATATCATTCTTATTGTAAAGTATAACCACAACAAAGTTTTACTACTATTTTTAAGTGTGTGTGTGTGTGTGTGTGTGTGTGTGTTTTATGAGATACACTGAAGTTAAAGTTGCATATGTTTGTAACCACCTGACATGGGTTTTGGAAACAGAACCCTGGTCCTCTGCTAGAGTAGACCATATCTTTCTTAACTACTGTGTCACTTTCAACCTAATTTTTATCATGATTGTTAATATTTATTTTTTGCTGTCATTGTAATTTGGGAAACCCTGTAAAAATTTTATTTCAACACTGAAATGATTATTTATGAGTATATAAAGAAAGGTAACGTAGACACCAACCCTAATGTTAGTTTGATGTAGCAGAAGTAACAATTGTAATGATGGTAACTTACTGTCTTAATACTTACAAAGCAAACAGAGAATTATGTATTTCTTCTCATTAAATAATTTATCTCATTTTTAGTATGCATATTACTTTTACTTAAAATGTAGCATATAACTTATCTGGTAAGAAAATGGGAAGAGGGGGAGGCTACTTGGGGAACAGTGAGGGAGATTAATACCAAAGAACAGAAAATCCTAAAGTAACAATAAGAATGGCAGAAAAAGCTACAAAGTTGTACTATTAACAATTTATCCAAATCACCCATAACACTTGCAATTCCATGTATAAATATACATATATGGTGTTAATGATCTTTATCATCTGGACTGATGGTGCTCCATCTAAGAGACAAGATCACCTAACATAAACCCCAATACCAGACATGAGAAACCTTCTTTTAAGATGTTTCCATGTCTATCAAAGAGACTCCCAAAATGTATAGTCCATTGATGTAGCTTATTCTCCACAGATGGAAGGTAAGTTCATATTGCTAAAAGAGCATGGAATTCAGAAACAGCCCAGAGACCTTAGAGGTGGAACTGATTTGAAAGTCCCTTACTTAAAAACTAGCATTCATGGTACATCATAGAAGACAGGATTGAAAGATTTTAAAAGTCAGAAGGCCAAGATATCTCCTAGAAGATGCATCTTTGATATGCTATACTCGTGAAGTCTCAGCAAAGTGGATATCTAAACAAGATCTTAATAATGGTGATACCAATTGTCAGTCTCAACAACGTTAAGTCCCTAAACAAGATGTGAATAATGATGAAACTGTCATGGTAACATAGAAAGAGGTCAATTTCTCTCTGGTCTCAACTTTAAACAAATTATTATAGACACTGAAGTAGTGCTGACTGTGGGAGAGAAATTATTTTTTTCAGGAAAGAGCTTCCAAATGGATTTTTTTTATATCAAAGAAAAATAATGATGGACATAATCATTTGATTCACTCTAATAGGTTTTCATTATTTGAACTTATCCTAAAACAGATGACATGTTTAAACATTTAGTCATACACCTACTTTTATGCTAATACATTTGTTATTTCAATACAGAAGATTACAACTTCCATAAAAGTTACATATCTCTTTTATAACATCTCTTTTATATCTCTGTTGTAATGTTTTCCTAAAGCTTCTAGGTGTAATACAACGAGTTCCACTCATAACATTTCATTTTACTTCACTTGTTGAGTATATAAGTTTTGTACTGTCCTTAAAACTCTGATTACTTACTTTACTAAAATAGTTAAAAATTAAAATTGGCGAGAGCTGATGGCATATGCCTGTTGACCAGCAGTTTTGAGGGTATAATATAATGGTTGCACATTTTGTACCAGTCTGATTTACATAAGAAAGAAACATAAAGTGTCACATGCAAATAAAAAAACACAGTAACCAAAAGAGAGAAAAACCTATGACACTGAATCATGCCCTATTTGTCTCCGTATCTACAATTTTTTTTTCCTTCAGGATAATTCCTGCTCCTTTGGCCTTCAGTAAGAAACATAAGGAATGAAAAGTAAATAATGAATACACATTTTAAAATAGTTATACTCACAAAGGGTTATCTATGACTGCCTCCAGTGCATTGAGCAAATCTGACCTTGTCAATGTTTTGAAATTTAATGAAACAGCTGCTCCTTTGGCCACCATGTTGGCAATGTTATCATGTTGTTCTCCAAACAAAGGAATGCCAATCATAGGGATTCCAAAATGAATTGCCTCATAAATGCCATTAGCTCCACCATGAGTTACAAAGGCTTTGGTTTTTGGATGACCTAGAATAGGATGAATTCAGATTGGCATTTATTAGCAGTCTTAGACATGTAATGAGAAATGTACACTGTGAGGAACTGAAAAGAAAAAAATTTCTACATGAGGATTCTTTGTTTATTATTTCGGTTTATTAATTTAGTTTACATCATGACTGCAGTTTGCCTTCCTTCCTCATCTCATGAACTCCTACATGAAGATTCAAGACACTCATAACCTTAGTAAAATGTTTTCTATCTCGAGTGAGAAGAAACTAAATTTACAGAGAAATATCTCGCAAATTTACTTGTGACTTGAGACTTAAACTATGAAATACTGATTTCCTGTTGAACACATGGAGTACATGGTAGATAAGTGAAAAATGGGTGTTAAAAAGGCCAAGTGCATATCATAAATTGTTATCTTAAATAAATAATACATCCACTACCTATAATATAAAGGATTTTGAAGTCAAGGAGTATAAGTTTATTTTCCAGAGTCTTACCTAGAAGGTCATTCTGGGGAAGCCATTTGTAGACTCTGGTATTGGGTCCTAAGGTATCTGGTGTTTTGCCATCAAATCTCCAAAGAACCTGTTAAAGGTTAGATAATCTTTATTGCTAGAACACAGTTTAATATTATACAGGTATAATAAGCTATATTTAGAATTCAAATGTACATATATCCACATATGTGTAATAACAACATTAATGAAAGTAGATGACATGAATATGAAAGACAGCATGGATATGAGGGGTTGGGAAATAGGAATGAATAGAAAAGTGTGCACATTACTAATAACTTATATTTTAGATAAATATATCTTGATAGCTGCAATAGTCTAATTTTAATATTATATTTTATATTTTTGGTTATGAATCTAGACTTTAACACCTGAGCCATCAATCCAGTCCTCAGAATTATATTTTAAATGCTTAGAGTTTACTTTTATTCACTTGTCCTATGTTATTTTTAATGAATTTCAATTTTTTGTCTTTATTTATTCATGACAATTATTTTTGAACCACAATTCTCTCATGTCTGGAGTTTTCTGAAACAATGCCATCATACTGGCCAGTAGAAGTATGGAGTCAGTCATTTGACACACCTCAGGAGTAACCTTGAATTGTGTAGAATTGAAGCATAATACAGAAATGGAGTCACATGAGAATTCTGAGTGTTTTAGAGAATACTCTAAGAAAATAAGACAAGAGCCTTGTGACCTCAATTTCTTCAAAACACAAGATTTTTCTTAGAATGTATTTTCATCTTCTTCCCAGGTGTAGCAGAGAGGAGTGTGCTAACCACTTCAGGTTAACTACTACTGCTTGCTATTCTTACCTGGATATTGTTTAAACTGTCCTTTGTGTGCCTCTTTGGTGGTTGCAAAGAAAATGGTCTTTTAAGGGAGTGGCACTATTAGGAGTTGTGTCCATGTTGTAGCAAGTGTGTCACTGTGGGGGTGGGCTGTGTGGTAACTTTTGCTCAAGCTTCCCTGTGTCTGCCTTTCAATATACTTCCTGTTGCCTGCAAGATGTAGCACTCCTGGTTCCAACATCATATTTGCCTTCATGCAGCTATACTCCCTTTCATGATGGTTAAGGACTTCCCCTCCTGAAACTGTAAGAGAGCCACCACAATTAATTGTTTTCTTCAGAAGAGCTGTCATGGTCATGATCTCTCTTCGCAGCATTAAAAACCTAGGTCACACAGTCTCTATAGAAAAACATTTTTGTTTTTTTGTTTTGTCACACATGGCTTGGTCTTGTCATTGTATATGGCTTCAATTCATGTGATCATTACTCATATGACTGTTCTTAACCCTGTCTGATTCTTTAATAAGATTGGCTGTCACATGAGACTTTATTCTGCCTCATTTATTGGCTGCATTCTATCAAGTTCAACTTTTTCTTCAGCTGTTACATTGGCTCCTTCACAAAGAGCTGAAATTGGCTACATGATAGAAGAGTGGATGGCCTCACAGAAGAATATGATTGAGAATAATGATGCAGAAACCAGGAAAAACTCTGAAGTATATCAAGGCTTGTGTATTTTTTTTTTTAAGAAAGGAAGAAAAGTATCAAAATCTCAACTATTAGACTACAAACAAATTTTTGTGATCATAATCCCTGGTTTCCAGAAGAAGGCACTTTAGATGAAGACATAAGGGAGATTTCTGAATGAACATTGAAAAGGCATATAAATTAGTGGAGGAGATCCCTATTAGATTTTGATTCACTCGTTCATTGATTTGGACTATTCATAAAATAAGTAAGGAAGATAAAAATGTTATTAATCATGAGAAAGACATGGCTATTTTTGCATGATTTTAAAGTAGATGATCACATCATAAAATGGGTAAGAGAAGACAAAGAGAGAGAGAGAAAGAAAGGGGGAGAGAGAGAAAGAGAGAGAAATTCCCAGTGTAGGTAAAATCAAAAGTAAAACACCACCTCTGACAACAATGCAGGTGATGGCTACCTCAGCTCTCTTATTGGAATCGATTTTAAGAATATTTCTTGTATTGCCAAAGACAATCTTGACATGGTGTGAGGAATCTGACTATCTAATCTTGAATTCTCTCTTTTTAATGAGGATTTAGGAGAGCAAAATTAGCTGCTATAGAAATCTATGCTGTACAAAAACAAACTTTAGCAATGTGGCCACTTAACGAAAAAATATAAACTGTCCTTAACAACACTGAATGCTCAGAATCAATGAGCTCCTGGTTTACGGCCTACGTACAAGAAAGAAAAACATTGGGTTAAGAGATGCTGATCTAAATATTATGAGGATGGTAATAATTTGTCCGACAACAATAACTGCCAGTCAACAAATATCGAATCATGTTGAGGGTGTCCCTAAAGACCACACAAAATAGAGGGTTTAAATGTAAAGCAATAACATTTATGCCAGCTTCAGATTGCAATCAGTGTATTCTTTTGTTGCAAGCTGTTACTCAAGGAAGTGCTGCCATTGGTTGTCCTTGCTCTAAAGTATTGCCATTTCCTCTCTTCAGTGTCCTTTTAAGTTAAACACAGGATGCTGGGGACCTATACTGCCACAAACAGATGGACTTCTACTGGTTTGCAGTAGTTTATCCTTGAAAGGAATCTTTGTTCATACAGTAGTTACTGATGGTATTTATACAGGGGCAACTGCAGTCATGATCACAGTGCCTACTAATTTGCCATTTCAAGTGGAAGAAAAAATGCAATTATTTTTGTCTCTATACTTCCTTCACACAGAAATGTGCTTTGTGAGAGAGGGTTCAGTAGTACAAATAAGATTTTTATCTTAAGTACCTTACTAAAAGAAATGATGAACCATTTTTGGATTTACAAACAAGAAGGAAAATGATTATAGGAATAATTTTATGGAATTGATACTTTTATTATAACTGTAGATGAATGGCCCACTGAATGGTCTGTTATGGCAGAAAAATTCAACCCTGAGAGGGTTTGGAAGTATGAACTCTAACAAGATTAAACAGAATACTACAAAATTGCAATATATGATCCCAGAAAGCATAATGGAAGTTCTCCAGCCTTATGTTACTCATGCTCTGATAAATCTTTCTAAAATAAGCTCATGCAGATACCTATATTCCCATATCTAAGATACACATTCTTCACAATTACAATTGCTGATGACAAGTTTTGGTTTTCAAAAGGAAAAGGACTAGAAAAAGGGTTATAAACACTTATGGGACCTACATCCCCATGAGGAGAAGAAAATAAGCATGGCTTGGGTTTTTCATCAGGGTCAAAAAACTACCTAAAAATCTCGCTACCTTGTGGTTATACCTCAATAGCCTAATTCTAAAGAAAGGTGGACTCTTCACAAGGTAGTCAGAAAACAGTAGAGAATGGGTCCATAGAGCCCTCATTTACTCCCTGGAACCCTCCTGTTTCATAATTTTTTTAAAAAATCTGGCAACTGGAGATGGTGATTGATTTATTAAATGTTAATGCCACCTGTGGTCAATGGGAGGTTTACAGCCTTGTTTTACCTATAGAGGACAGCTATTGTGAAAAACTGGCTCTTTTCAGTCTCTCTGGGAATCAAAAGGGGAGAGACAGGGAGTCTGTGGGGAGCAGAAGAGGAGGGGAGGGATGGGGAATTGGGATTACCATGTAAAACATGATTGTTACTCACTTAAATTAAAAAAATGTTGAAGGAAAAAAAGATTGGTTGAGTTTATGCTTCAAAAGGTAATTTTTGGTTTTTCTGTTCCTTCATTCAATCATAAAGAATACCAGCCCTGGTATAAGTTTACTGTTACCTCAAGGAATGACAAAGTCCCCTAAAATGTGTGAGTACAAAGCAGGTAAGGTTTAAGACCCTGTGAGGTAAGCCTTCCCTATGGCTCATGTGTGTTAGGGTTGAAACCAGGACCAATGGCTGAGGTGCCTTTTTAACATTTAACATTTCACGTTGACTAAGATGCCAGGTTTTCCCTGTATCCCTCAGCTGCTACCTATTACATGGTCTTTTGGCTGGCATAATCTTCACCCTGTCTTGAACTCTCCTGCCCATGGGGCTGGACTGTCCTTTCCAATATAATCCAACCATTTTGGTTACCCATTCTTTTTGTATCTTTGTCTTCCTGGCTGTTTCACCTAGTTCTCCTTTCTTCTCTCTTCGTTCCCATATGTGCTCCCCTCACAAGGTGTAACTCAGTCTGGCCATGACCACTCTGGACTTTCCCAGATGTCCTTGTCCCTGACTCTGGCTATCCTCTCTCTTATATCTATAATATACTTTCTACAATGCCTAGGAACAGTCATGTACTTTCTTTATTTTTTTTCATTCCTTGTGTTCATTTAATATTATTCATTGTATGGATGATATCATGTTAGTCACCCCCAAAGAGAAAGAGCTACAATTCAAATATGACATGTGTGACATAAAAATTATCTTACTGTTACACGTGAATATTTACAATGATCAGTCACTGTGTAATATCCAGGACAAATGATTACTACAACATTTACTAAGCACCAATCCCCATTCCCCTCAAAAATGTCTATTAAATAATACAATTTTAAATTGTTCAATGACTTTTGAAAATTTATGAATTATTAATTATCTACATACCACTTTCAGAATACCTAATTATGCCCTAACTAATCTTTTTAAAACTCTGAAAGGAGAGACAGTATTGGATAGTCCTTTATGTATCTTGAGACACAAAGGAAGAATTACAGATATTTGAATTGAACATAAAAGAGGCCTTTGTGTATTGTGCATGTCCCTTGCTATCTTTAAACTTACTATTTTCACCACTTAATTGTCTTCTACAGGTAGTGTAGCACAAAAGGATAGATACATCTTTAGAGTCAATTTATTTACAGCAGAAGGGCCATAAAATACTAAGTGCTTACCCTACTCTTCTTGCTCTGCTAGTAAACCAGGGGAGTGCCCAATGTCAACGTTATATGGATTTGGTCCAAGCTCTTTTACATTACCTATAACTAATTAACAGTTTTAAAGAAAGCTACAGAACTCAATGGATTTTTAAAATTTCATTTATACATTACTACGGGAGACTAGGAAACTGTTCTAATTTCATCATCACATCCTATTATTTCTTGGAATGTATTTTTACCCTCTTCCCGTGTGTAGCATATAGGAGTTGGTCTACTTTATATTAACCACTCCCACTTGCTATTGTTATCCATGTAATGTTTAAACTGTCCTTTGTGTGCCTCTGTGGAAAAGCATGTTTTTGCCACACACACACATCTTGTTGTTATGATAACATACAACTTGAATTTGTTCGGTTTTTATTCATGACTTTTCTTAACCCTCAGATTGTACTATCTTTGATTCTCTGAATATATTTGGCTATTACATGAGACTTTAATCTGCCTCAGTTATCAGCTCCATTCTCCCAAGTTCCTCTGACTCTGGAGCTGTGACAGTGTAGTTTTTAAAACAAGAGAGTAAACCTGCTGTATCAACTACACCCCAAAAGATACATGCTCTTTGTTGAGCCATGCTGTGCACAAACAGTCCCAGAGCTCCATCTGCTGTCCAAGATTACCATGACCACAATGAGTGTAGCTGACATTATCCTTCCTTCCTTTCTTCCATCCTTCCTTCCCTTCCTTCCTTCCTTCCTTCCTTCCTTTCTTCCATCCCCCTTTTCTTCTTTCTTTCTTTCTTTCGTTCTTTCTTTTTCTGTTTTTCAAATGATATGGCTCTTTTGTGATGTGGAAAGATAAAAAATAAACTAAAAAAAATTACTAGTCCTCTCATATACAGATGATAAGAAGGCAGAGATAGAAATCAGAGAAACATCACCCTTCACAATAGCCACAAATAACATAAAATGTCTTGGGATAACTATAAGCAAATGAGTGAAAGACCAATATGACAAGAAACTTTAAGTATTTGAAGAACACAATTAAGGATTTCTGAAAATGGAACAATCTCCCATGCTCTTGGATAGCTAGGATCAACATAGTAAAATTGGTAATCTTACCAAAAGCAATCTACAGATTCAGTGCAGTCCCCATCAAACTCCCAACACAATTCTTTACAGACCTTGAAAAAACCATATTCTTTTTGTATGGAAAAGCAAAAACCTCCAAATCATTCCTCTATAGCAAGGATATCCAAATCATTCCTCTATAGCAAGGGAACTTCTGGGGGCACCAGCATCCTTGACTTCCAGTTCTAATATACAGATACCGTAATAAATACAACTTGGTATTGGCATGAAAATAGACATGTGGATCAATGGAATAAAAGTAAAGACCTTTATATTAATTCACATGCGTACAAAGACCTGATTTCTGTCAAAGAAGCCAAAATTGTACAATGGAAAAAAGAAAGCATCTTCCACAAATGGTGCTGACGTAATTGGATGTGGATACGTAGACATTTGTTTCTTTTATTTCATTGCTTTGGGAGTTTCATATAATGTACTTTTTTCATATACAATCCCTACCCCAATCTTTCCTGAATCTACCCCTTTCTTTTCCACTCAACTTGGTGTTCTTATAAAAAGGTTCCTTGAAAACCAATTTTTGTACTCTAAATATTCTTGAATGTTTGGCCTCGCAGCAGACAATGATAACTTACAAGGGGGTACCCTGTTCCCCTCTCACAAGCTACTTATTGTCAGTAGTTCCTTGGCTTTTGGTGGGATTGTGTACCCACCTCCCGTCTTCATTCTTAGGTTTCATCTGTTTTTGATTACATAAATTTTGTTCAAATTTCTTTATTGACTTGAATCTATGCAATAATTGTGTTTTCATTAAGAAATCATTTCTGCTTTAGGAGTCCAAGAATCTTAATGTAAATATACAAATCTCTAGTAACTAATGGCACAAAAAATTGCATGTAGAAGTTTGAATGTTAACCCACATTATTGTAATTTTGCTGAGATTGGAAATTTCTTCCTATAGCTTTGGCTCATTCTCTCCCTTCTTCCTTGGGTGATCTGTATGTGTTGGAGTATGCGTGAGTCAGTTCCCACATGTGATTGAATGTTTAAGCATTCCAAGGTGAACATGTGGAATGGTGAGAACTACAGGTATTTATTCAGATGTCTCTCTTGGTTTTTTTTTGTTTGTTTGTTTGTTTTTGTTTTTTGTTTTTTTTTTTTTCTGCTGGCCCGGAAGAAGTCTCCTATATTTGCCTTCTATCTCTGATAGGAGTGGTGGCATTAAAGACAGATGCAATAACTTGCATGACTTGATATGTGTTTGGAGGATTCAAACTGAGCTGATTGTACTACATAGAAAATGTTTATCATACTGAGCCAATTCTGTAGCTCAGAAATTCATTAAATGTAACAAACAGATATTTGAATATACTAGATGTTCCATGTTATGAGGTTTGTAAGGGTGTTATAAAATTACTATTGTCCTGGGCCTGGACTGGAGCTGAATCAATGAGCATATTAATCCCTGCAAGGATTCTTTGTAGTCTATTGTAAAAAATTTGCTGGCCACAAGTGGCTTTTGAAAAATATTCCCAAATCTAATGATACTTCTCTATGTCCTACTGATTGGTATGTAATTCTTATGACTAACTGCAAAGATTTTAATGCAGAGGTCAGAATGTTCTGAGACAGTAAAATTGTTCCAAATCAAGGCCTACGGTAGGTACTAATGTTAGAATTCTCAGACAAATCTCATTAAATGGACCTTTACCCACATGGCTAAGATGGATTTGCTGTAAGACTGACAAAATTAACTACAAGTTCAGAAAATTAAGGGAGGTGATTAAAGAGAGTCTGTTTCATTACAAAACTTAAAAGTGTTTACAAGCATTCCACTGAAGATGGAACATTAGAGAAGAACTTCAGGTGACTGACCAGGCAGTGAGTTGTCTCTATCATTTCTAGAGTTTATATATTATCCTACTGTGGTCTTTGAAGGAGTTGAAGACAGATAGTTATGGTTATAGTTTTCCTTGGTTAGGATTAAAGATAAGTTACATATAGGACTTTAGACTCCCAAAGATAAGATAGACAATATTTTCTTTTAAGTCTTACAAAATGTTAATGAACTAAATATTGTTAACTCTGATTCTTATTTGATAAAAATTGTATGATATATTTTGCTATGTTATGGTTAAAACCCTTCTTTTTATTTTAGACAGAAAAGATGATATGATGGGAGATCTTATTCTGTAAATATGTTTCTCATACTGGTTAATAAATAAAGCACTGTTGGGCAAATAAGAAAGCAAGATAGGCGGGGCTAGGAGACAAGGAGGAAACAGGAAGTAGGGAGGAGGAGTCAGGAGGTGAAGCATGGAGAAAAAGATGCTGGCAGAAGCTCTCTGATAAGATGACCATGTGGAAATACTTACATAAGTAGAAATGGGTTAATAATTAAGACAGAGATGGCCCATAAACAATAACGGTAACTGGCCAACAGGATTGTATCAAATACAGAGTCTCAGTGTATTATTTGTGACTGGCGAGGCTGTGGGCCCAGACCCGTGGTGGGTGGGCTGGCAGAAAACATACATGCTACATTCCACTTTAATCCATAGTATATTTTATAAAGTGAGTCACCTGCTACTTCTTTTAAGTTTAGATTTCTTTGGATTCTTTCTTACTTCTGTATTTTTTCCTTGAGTGGTAATCTTTCACTTTACTGATTCTAAACTAGCCCCATGATTCCCCTTTTATGATGTACAGATATCACTGTGAGGGAAGCACCCATCTCTGTCTTTCCTTTCCACATTTCTTCTACAAATATTTCGAGGCAGTCCAATATATATATATATATATATATATATATATATATATATATCAGTCTAATATATATATATATATATATATATATATATATATTGTTAGTTATCTTCCTCTCAAATAGCAAAAGTGTGCTTTGAGAGTGGTGAACCTTGGACTCCCTTCCTTTAAATGACCCTCTCATTGCACACTGATCAGGCTTACTCCAAAGTTAGGATGCAGAGACCTGCTACATTATAAGACTTTTCAATTCCTGTTTACTGTTAGTCTTCTAAAAATAGTAAATAACTTCCTGAAAAAATTCTAATGTATGCACTGGCTTTCAATAATTAACAAATAGAATAAGTGACACTGCCGAATTTGGCTATGTCTATATGCTCTTGATAGCAACGGCATCATCATGCCAGCAATTCACAATGTGCATACAGTGATCACAGTATTTATATCTAAGTCACTCTCAGTCAAAAACACCTTCTGTAGTATTGTAGCATCTGTTGTGAATATCTTTCTAAATTGGCTAAGGCAAATTAGAGCTTACTTAAAACTTAACCTTTCAGATAGTCATTTCTACAATCAGACATTTCAAGAACTTTCACAGCCTTGGAGCACTTTACTTCACCTTTTGTGGAATCTGGGCAAGGGCCCATGCAATTGCATTAGCCTTTTCTTCTGACATGTTGCTGACCATTGACCCCAGAGTAAACACCACAACACCATGCTCTCCAGAGGTCTGGACAAAGTCTTCCATTTCCTGTGAAGAGAATTTGCTTCATGACAAAATACCAATTATAGAAAAAGCTAGGAGATAGAAATTAAAGTGTTCCTAGGAATTTTAGAATAGTATATTAAAACATATAGAAGACAAATATGGTAATGTCAGAGATTGGAACTTCACAGGAATCAATACAAAGTGAACTCAATAATTGTGCAAATACATTCCAAGTATTTCCCTCTGGCAATATTAAAACTCAGGAATACAGTATATTATTGAAGTATTCATAAAACTGAAGCTTCATTTACACGTTTTCATCCTATTTTTCCTTTGCTATTCTATTTTCTCTTATAACAGCTGATTTAATATTACTAACTAGTGTTTGATGAAATATCCTTGTTGTAGTATATACACATGTAGTAGTTAACACAAACTTATTTTTTTGTGAAATAATCATAACTGCTTGGCAAACATGTACTATATATTAATTTTCTGAAATTGTGCATTTTCAGAGGTGATCTCCGCAATTTACTGGTTGGAGGTAAACTTTATCTATGTTGTTTCTCTGGATATCAAATAATTACCTCAGATATATGTTAATCATAGATTTTGATAATTGATAGTTTCTAATGGGATGAGTTTAACTGAGTTAATTTCTCTCTTTTGTGCATGTGTGTTTGTGTATGTGTGTGTGAACATGTTGTGTTTATGTGTGTGCTTATGTGCATTTTCTTATTTGTTGTGTATAAGTCTGCGAGTATGCGTTTGTGGTATGTATGTGTGTGTGTGTGTATGCCTCTGTGTGTGTGTGTGTGTGTGTGTGTGTGTGTGTGTGTGTGTGTGTGTGTGTTTATTGGGTGTCCTGGGGAGATTCCCTGCCTTTACATTAATACATGAATGCCAAAAGTTAAAAATTGATGCTTTTTCTATCAATCTTTAACAGAATTTTAGAGACTGTCTCACACTTAATACAAATCTCACCATTTTTAATAGATTATTGGCCCACAAGCTCCCAGGATCAACCCATTTCGGTGTCCTCGGTGCCAATGCCATAGCACTTTGCTAGGGAACCCAATACAAGGATGTTGGGATTCAAACTTTCATTCTCATAATTTCTTGGAAAGAACTTTACCCAAGTGCCATAATTGGCTTAATATTACTCACTGATATGAATATTTGTCAGGTCCAGCCCGTTCTTTCCTGAGTTTATTGATCTCCTAGTTAGCAAGATATTTAATCCCACTTTCTAAAGATCTCTATCACTAGGAGCAAAATGTAATGAAAGGTTAAGAATCTCTTTCACCATAAATTAAATTGAATGGAAAAGACATTATAAAATGTATTTACCATGGGCAAAGGTTTAGCAGGTTTGCAGTGGAGTCCTCCAACATAGTCAACATTTGGTAAGGTTGGGCGAGGAAACTCCAAATCCCAGTAGGACCGAATGAGCCACATTTCTGCTTTGCCCATTATCTCAGCTAAGGTAGTATGCCTTCCTGGATGGAGCAAATGAGCAAATGAGAAACCAAAAAGTCCACAGGATTGTCATCTGAATATAAAATATATTTTCTTAAAAATGATGGAAGAATTTGTTTGATGCAGAAATGTGCATCTAAAAATCAATGTTTAATAATATGTAACATAATTTGTACCTGCAATTGATTTGTGGCTCACATAATATAAATAAATGTCATTTTGGATTTTTTTAAGTTAACAGTTAGAATTACCTCATGGTTCCTCATTAATTTGAGATAATAAGTAGCTATTGAAATAGCCCACTAAGCCTCTATATGAATAGCACACATTTTACTCTTCTTAAAATCTACAAAAGGAACAGTGCAATATAAACATCCATTCCAGGCTCAATAGTCACACCATCACACCTTGCTGTGTAGCATGGCCAGACTACCCCAGGATCATTGTAATTTGTAGCTAAACTTCTTCCTTGTTTTGCCAAAGGAGCTGTAAAGTTTATGAATGGTTGAATTTTTGAGACTGCTTCTATATTTGTTTCATATTAAGAAATGTAATAGCACTCATCCTGTGAAAACAATCACAACATTTTCAGAAGTTATGATAATAGAAATTTTTGGCCATTCTTAACTATGGAAAGTTTTTTTTTTGGAGACTTCAAAAAGTACAGACATGTGTCCATGATCTTGTATTGTTTAAACAATAGGCACTAGGACAGCACACAATACAGGAATGTGGTGTTAGTAGAAACCACAGTTCCATTTTCAAGTCTGTGAACAAACATAGTATCTTTAAAGCATAAGAGAATTCTTAGGAAATACAGAGGAAATATTTTTTAATTTATCTTTTTGTTTGGTTCTGTGAGACACCACTTTTAATTTAAATAAAGGCAGTAGCCTATCCAAGAGAAAACAATTTCTTCAGTGATATATACATATTGGAATTATAAAATATGTGATCTTTATTCCACATCAATCAAAATTTGTATAATGAGCTAGTGATTTATTAAAATAGATGAAAATTATAGTAAAATAATTACAAAATCACTTAGGGAAGGTCTCTTGCATCTCTTTGCAACTGTATACCTCACCAGAATGTCCTGTATCAGAACTACTACCTGCTTCTAAATTTGGTGAGTAATATGAGCTTTTATAGAATTTGTGAGTTTGGTAGCTAATATCATACTACATTTTATCACTTATAAGAGAGAACTCTCACTATGTATTTCATAGACACAAGGATAGCCTTAAATACTTTGGAATTTTGGTGACTGAGCTACAGATAAGAAATATAACTTACCCAAAGTTTCAGTGTAAAACTGATCCCATTTCTTCTCATTAAAAAGCTGTGTCCAATAGTCAAAATAAAGCATACATATCATATTTTTTACCCTCTCCATAAATGTCATTGGACCCCCAAATCCTGACAAAATTATAGGTACATAAGAGGGAGGGACTAGAAGTCCTGCAATGTTCTTTTCCATTGTGTAGCCAGGAGAGAAACGAAGAGTGTACAGAAAAGGGATCTGCAGCAGTTCAGCTATCAGCTCTCCACAGGGAGAAATGGCATCTGAAATAAGGACATCAAACTTTGATTTCTGTAGTTTTGCCAACAGTTGTTTGTTTGAAACTGTGTCTTTACAAAGACTTAGATAGATATCAGAATATGCATCAAACAAATTTTGTAGCAAAGGCGAGTATGATAAACATGTATCTATTGATATTTCATATGTCCATACATTCACCAAACTTTGGTAAACCTTATCCAGGTCATCTTTACTGATAGATGTAGAAAAACTCTCAAACTTCAGGCCAGGTGACTTTTGGAAATCCAGAAAGATGGAAGCTGAAGGTTTCAGAACTGTCACTTCATGACCCCTCTGTGTAAGCTCATCCAGTATTATCTTTAGGTTTAACCAGTGACTGTATTCCATTGGCCACACCAACACCTTCCCACAGTTCCCGGATCTGAAGCACAAAGTCACCTGCAGCAGAAGTAGCACAACAGACATCCACTTTGCAGGCATCCTGAAAATCAAAGTCCTCTGTTCACAGTGTGTTCCCTTCTGTCATTGCTTATCATTATATCTAAGAAGAAAAAAAGCCATGAGTTAAAATTTAACCTGAGTTGGTCAAAGCAAATAAACAAATGACCTCACTGAACTTGTGAACTGAATAGAGATAGTAAAAGCAAATACTAATTATTTCGTATTTGCATGCAAGTGCTTAATGTCACATGTTTTGTAATGAAACAAATTTAGGACTAAATGACCTGTTTGCATAACTCTTCTGTTTGGAAGATATTTGAATTTTGAATAGTAAGTAGCAAGATCACTGGTTAGAGAGAAGTTAGTCTAAAATTTGTTTCTCAACACAGAAACCAAGATGTAGTAATTGCACAGCTTATAATTATTTCATGGGTATCATTTTCAAGAATTTTTTGTAACAATGTTTATTAACATATTCACTTACACATAATTTCTAAAATAGCTTAACACTGTGCCTAACTTATATGATTGACAGAAGCCCCTGGAAACAGAGAGGTATGGGCCTGTGTAATAATCATGATGTAATTTGTTCTATCTGATTTTTAGCAATGGACACAATCTCTGAGAAGCTGTTCTTTATCCTGGATATAAAGCCTTGCTTGTAAACTGCAAAATACCCTCAGATTCGCACTGCCTCTCTTTATTGCTTGTTTGTTTGTTGGCACTGCATTCTTATCCACCTAGATTTCCACAATCTTCATCCCAATTACCCCCATAACCGGCTAGGGTGTTCCAAGGCAGCCTAAGTACTCTTGTGTGCCCTGGAATATCCTGAAGTTACCAATTTTCATAACCCTCTAAGAGGCATATTCTTTGATTATAAAAGCCAATGTCCCATCACCAAAACCAAATTTTGGTATTATAGTTATATTTTACCCAAATATTTGAAGGAGTAGTATCTATCATTCCAAGCAAGCTCTATAGGGGTTTATGTGGTTGGAACATGTGGCAGAGCCACCCCCAAGACTGAGAACGGAAAAAGTAATCCTTTCTGTAAGTTCCCTTATAAATACACCCAAATATTTCTATAAATTCTGCTTAGCAATGAGAAAACCATCAACTCACAAAAATGAACAGTAAAAAAGAACAAAGGACAATAGATACTCAAAGAAGAAACAGAATTAGTGAAATGACAGTAGGATTTATTTAATTGTAAATAGCATGCTTGCATGTTAACTATAAATGGAGTTCTTAATTGGTCTAAGTAATAAAAACCTGGAGTCAGATATAGAGGAAAGTGCTGAGAGATCAGAAAGTAGGAGCAAACCACAGACACACCATACCTCTTTCATTTTTCAGGAGACAAGCAAACCAGTTCCTGTTTCTCCCCGCTTATATCTTGTTTCTGACCAGCTACATCACTTCCTGTATTGTTAGCTAGTGGCAAGCTCCATTTGCTGACCCTCTGATGTGCTTTAATTGTACAAGCAAAATATTACCACATATCATCCTTTTTTTGGTCTAAATTTCACAAAAAGTTTATAACTAATATAAGAAAAAACTATACACAGTAAGTACAATAAGTTTATACAACTTATAAGGCAGTAATTACATAGATAATGTCTAGTCCATTAGCACTGGAAAATTCAGAGAAAATACTTCATTATGTCTTCTTTCTTGATGAGTCCAAAGTCTTGTGCCTAATTTACTTTCTATTCTAATTTGCAATATCAAATAGTCTTTCAGTGCCTTTCAAACCTATTAACACATCTTTAGTAAGTTTTGTTACTGAGTCTGGTAAACAAGGAACAGTATAACTGTACTATCTAGTCTTAAACTCCCTCAGTGACCAGAGAAGGAAATAATATTAACGGAGTAAACAGAAAGTTTGAGCATATGACTTCCAAACACCATGAAGAATGACGGAAGCAGCTGACTGGACAGTCACCCAAGATTGCTCTGCAATGCTGGGGCATCCATCTTTGGCCTATAGGCCTAGCATATCTGACAGACATTTTTGAGAACTAAAATAATCTGAAGAACTAGACCACCTTTTCTTGGCAAGGTTTGCAGTCACTACATATTGTGTTCTGTTTGTCCAATTAGGGAAGCATACTGTCAGCTGTTGAGGCAAGGACAATGTCTTCCCTAGTGGCTTACAGTTGCCACTAGGCAAAGTAAACTCTATGTGGAATTTCTTCCATGACCATCATCTTCTCCCATGTGGATTGGTACTGCCAGGAGCAGACATGTTCTTGTCATAAAAAGAACCTATGTTATTAAAACACATTAAATGACATATTCTATAGTTGTCTGAGGTGTTTGAAGATGTTCTATCTTTCTGCAATATCTGGTTGACCTTGTCAGCACACTGAATGCGACTGCAAGCTTGATTGTAATGTTGAGTAAGTACTAAAATATACTGCCTTATTATCCCAATTGTTGATAATATTAACTTTCCAGGGCTAGAGATTTGTATAATATTGTAAATTGAGCTGTATAGATACAATACCTCAATATATGTTAGAAATGTATGTACAGCATGCTACTTTTAAAACTTTAGACTCACAAAGGTAGGATAGATGATAGAATATTTTCTTTAAGTTTTGTAAAATATTACTGAACTAAAAATCATAACTAATTTTTGCTTTATGATTTGTTGCCTATAATTTTGCTATGTTAAAGTTAAAACCTTCCTTTTGGTTTAGGCAGAATAGAGGGAATGGTGGTAGTGGTCTTTCTATATGGTGTGAATATATGTTTCTCTTATAGGTTGATGATTAAAACATTGATTGTCAAATAACTAGGCAGGGATATTGGAGGTGCTACTACACAAAGAGAATTCTTGGAAGAGGGAAAGCAGAGAGGAGCTGCGAGAGAGATGATGCCATGCAGCCACTGAAGAAGTAACAGATCCAGGTATTCCCTGGTAAGCCAAGACCACAAGGAAATACTTAGATTAATAGACATGGTTTAATAATTAAGAGAAAACTACCCTGTAAGAAGCCTGAGCCAAACAGTTTACAATTTATTTCGGCATCAGTGTTTTTAGTAGGTACTGAAGTGTGGCAGGACCAGACTGGACCGAAACTCTGTCTTCAGTTAACACGTCAAATTACTAAGTTCAAATATGAAGATTATCTAGTTCAAACATCTGAACACGAGATTCTTCTCAGAGTGTCAATCTGATCCCTCTCCTCAGTGTGGCTGGAAAACGAATGCCTCTCTGAGACCTTGCTTCTGTCTTATACACTTCCCTAATGTTGGGATTAAAGGTATGAGCTATGATTCTCTTTGAGACTGACTCACTCTTGTGTACATCTTGGTGACCTTTGACTCACAAAGATCTGTCTACCTCTTAATTTCGAGTCCTAGGATTAAAGGTTGTACCACTACCTCCTAGCTTTTTGCAGCTGACATTAAAGGTGTGTATCACCACTTTCTGTTCTTTATAGCCTGAGGCTACTGTGCTTTTCTGAACCTCAGTCAAGCTTTAATAAATCAAAAATAAATATCACTAAATTTCTTTCTTTTGCCTAATAATAAAGCTAACAAGAAATCTTCTCTAGCTACGCTGAAGAAAAGCAACAGAATGAGACTTGTGAGAACTCCTGAAATAGGATCACCCCATTCAAACTAGGTAGATGTAAGAATCTGGTGGTCCCTGGTAGCATAGCCCTACATGTAGAATGGGGTTGGGGAATGGGAGGGGAGGGTGGTCAGGGTCATGTGAGGGGGGGAAAGAGGGTAAAAGCGAAGGAGAGAGGCAAAGAGGGAGGGAGAGGAAACTGGGATCCACATGTAAAATTTTTAAATTATATTATTAAGAATAATAAAAACTGAATCTGGTGGTCAACTCCTTTGCTTCCCTCTTCTTCAGCTTGAATCCCAACATTAGTCTCTGGGACATTTATTTTTCATGTTACAATTTCCTCTATTATATCTTCAATGCCTGAGATTCTCTCTTTCATTCTGTTGCTTATGCTTGCATATGTAGGCCATGTTCATTTCCCCATATATTTCATTTCAAGACTTCCCTTAGTTTGTGTTTTCTTTATTGCCTCTATTTCAATTTTCAGATTGTGAATTGTTTCTTTCATCTGTTGTTTTTCAGATCGTAAAACATAGCTTTATTATATTTAATTTTTTGGAAGATGACATAGAGTAATGCTTTAAGAGAAAAGAAACTATAAAAATAAAAGAATTGAACATTTAATTAAAATTACAGAAATTATCATTATACATTTTTAGTATAGTGTATTTATTTATTTATTTATTTATTTATTTATTCATTTTTGCATGGTACCCTAGAGAAAGGGAGAGGGACAAGATCTCCTGAGCAAATTGGGAGCACTGGAGGGGGGAACAAGCAGTTAGGAGAAAGAGAATGTGAGAAGAGGAATGGAGATGAAGATATGAAGAACAGGAAGATTGATTTGAGGGAAAATAGAGGAGAACAAGAAAAGAGAAACCCTATAAGAGGGAGCAATTATAGGCTTAAAGAGAAATCTGGCACTAGGGAATTATCCAGGATGACCCCAACTAACTATCTAAGCATTAGTGGAGAGGCTACCTTAAATTAAATACCCTTCCCCTATAATGACAGTGATGACTATCTTTCACCTGTTTGATTGCTTTTTCTTGGCTTTTAAAAATAAATTCACTGATTTCTTCCAATATCTTGTTTTTCCCTTGATTTCTTTAAGGGAATTTTTCATTTCCTTTTTAATTGTCTCTATTGATAGAAGATGTCAATGTAGAAATGTGTTTCTCTTATTAGTTAATGAATAAAGAACTGTTGACCAATAAGGAAGCAAGATAAGTGGGACTAGGAGAGGTGGAGGATTCTGGAAAACATAGGAGAGTCTCTATGTGATCTCAGGAGGAGAGGAATGTGAGTCTGGCATTCAAGGTAAGATAAGATCATCAGAAACACTAATAACAGGCCAACAGCTTTATAACTAATAGAGTCACCGTTTGTTAGTTTGGGTACTGACACAGCTCTGGGACCAGGCTGACAGGAAAGCACACGTAACACTCTTTCATCTTCCTAGAGTTTATTTTTAGGCCATTTTCTTCCTTGTTGGAATGTTCTGGTCTTCCTGTTGTAGGATTACTAGATTCTGGTGATGCCATATTGCTCTTCAGGTTGTTGAATGATTTCTTACATTAACATACTATCCATCACTTCCTCCAATAAGTGCAGTGTCTTTGCCTCTTGGATTGATTGCTGCCATCAGTTTTTGTGTCTTAGGGATCCTCTTGGATAGATCAGTGCTGTTGCTGTCTGGTTCTCAGGGAGCCACTGAAGTAGCAGGGGATGGGTGGGTTTGTGGAAAGAATGGGACTTATAGATCACAGGGTCCAATGTGGGGTGGCAGTGTAGCAGCCTTTCTATAGACTGACCAGCTAGTACATCTGAGATAGTGGGAGGAGGATAATGGGATTTTTCCTTGAGCCTAGGGCCTCTAGCCTAGAGGGCTGTCCAGTTGGGAGGCTGGTGGGTCACCTCTTGGTCTGCTGTGCAGTAACTGTGTCTCAGGTAGCCGCTGACCCACCTAGTCAAAAACCCGGAAAAAATCAAAAGTAATTCCACTGATTTATTCTTTCTTTGCCATTATTTCTTTTATCTTTACTCTTTCAACTTCCCTCTTGTCCTTCAAGGAATAGCTAAGATTAAATAGTAAATAATGAATATATAAGTGAATAGCTAACTAAATGAAATGAGATCAAGGCAGAGCTATTTGGTAAAAGTATATGCTTATCATGTGCAAAATCATGTTCAAATGTAGAACAAATAAATCAGTAAATATGGAAGAAGTTATACTCACAGAGGTTTGTTAATGACTGTCTTCATTGCATTGTGCAAATCTTAAGTGGGTATGGTATTGAATTCTGACCCAACAACAGCTCATTTGTCTCTAATGTGAGCAATGTTATTACAGTGTTCCCCAAATAATGGGATGCCAACCATAAGAATCTCATGATGGATTGTCTCATAGATTCCATTGGCTCCACAGGGAGTTACAAAAGCTTTAGCTTTCGGTGAGTTAGCATCAGATGAAAGTCAGTATATACCAAGCAATGTGCAAAGTTAATCTTTATGTGCAACAGTTATCATAGGAAGTATTCAAAAAATTAAAATAGCAGTTCATTTGCATTTTTTAAACAGTATGGAAACTGTGACTATCAAAGTATGTTTTGAGGAGTCCTGCTCCTTTGTGGGAATCCTCTGCATAGGAATGTGCAGTTTTGTACAGAATACAAGTGAAGGGGAGTCAAAATTGACAACCATATAATCACCCAAATCAATTGAGTCAATCCAGGATATCAATGAGGTAACAGTTGTCACCATAAGATCACTCTCACTTATCTACAAGCCTACCCATAGACCATGCTGCCAGGGAACTGCTTGGTGTCCTGACACCACAACACCAGTTAGGGTACTCAGAACAAGGTTTCCTGCATACCTATCAACCACCCCACCTATCATGGCTTCCAGGAATCAGAACAGGTCTGTACCCCTAACCCCAGATAAAGACCAACAGCATAATTTACACCATATCATCTGTGCCTGTACAGAATATTATATCCTGTACTCTGACTCCCAGGAAAATTACCCGTGCAGCAGTGACACTATCCTTCATAAATTAGGGTCATCTTTAGAATTCAGTGACCCCTTTCACAGACATCTGAAAATCAGTAGTCAGAATCTTTTAACTCTATGAATAGTTCGGTTCTGGACTCAGAAGTCTTACCAGTTCCTGACTGATCTGGGACCACTTCACATACACCATGCATATTTGGGCAGCTAAAATTAGACCTGAGTGCATGTCATTTTGTGGATAGATGTGAGACTGAGTGTGTGAGTAGCTGGCAGAAGTGGATGAGTATGTCAAGGTACAATGTATGAAATAACAAAAGAATAAAAACATTATTCTAAAACTATAATTTTATTATTTATAATTATTTTCATAATACCTCCTACCATTTTTGAGTCAATGCTACCAAGGACTGTTACATGGAACAATTCTAATATATATAGAGAGACACTTAAGTTATTTCATATAAATGCTTGTTTAGCTCATTTAGTTTTATTAGAAGTTCTTTAGTATATTTATAATGGTATTATATGCACATGTATGTTATATAATAATTTATAAAGTTGTATATAATTAAGATAGTTCCAATGCTTACTTTACAATAACTGATGTACAAAGCAACTGAAAATTCTGATTACTTTGTGTGGATTTAAGTGAACATACTATGTAGTAATAGGAATACCCATTGTTACAACCTGCCATACAACCTGTAAGTCTTGATTTTTTATGCTTTAGAAAGGGAAGGCAATCATCTGATCACTTGAAAAGTACTAAGTAGCAAATATTTGTAGAGAAGGCAGAAATATTTAACATAGAATAAGACTCCACAGTAGCTAACAGGGAACCTAATATAATAACAGTATTGTTACTATTGCTGTAGATTGTGATTCATTGTTTTGTCTACTTTTTCGACTTATTCTCAATGATAATAACACTGTAAGTTTCCTTTTATTGGAACTGAGAAACACCCCAGGTAACATAATATTTCCTACACAAACTACTGAGTCAACCTTTGGACTTTGAAAAGTTGTTATGGAAAGCCTTAATAATTTGAATTGAAGAGTAGTATTTGGTTTTGTTAAATAAAGGGAGATAATTCTTTTTTTATTCTTAATTTTTTGTTTAAAGACAATCTTATTTTACACACCAATCCCAGTTCCCTCTACCTCCCATCATCCTACTATCCCCATGATCACCCCATCGCACCCCCACCCACTCTTCAGAGAGAGTAAGGCCTTCTTTCATGGGAGATCATCAAAGTTGTCACATCAACAAGGAATATAGTACTATTTCCATGGAGATTTCTTTTACTGACTAAATTTAGTGATTGCCTTCACTGAAAATAATAAGAATTATTACATTTTAACATGCAGGTCATATTTTTCTCTGTGGTCATTTTTCTAGTTAGCTGTGATACCTAGAGCTACACTACTCAGGAAAGCTTTAGTACAGTGGTTCTCCACCTGAGTCACAACTCATTTTGGGTTACTATCAGAAAACACAGTTGCGTCAATCTTACTGAGACACCACTCCTCCATCCATCTCCAGGTATGTCTGCCCACATGCACATATGCTCACACATGAGTAATTAGAACGTATTCAAAGGACTTGACCTTCAGAAGGTTGAGAATCACTGGCTCCTGTAGGCATGGCATAAGACCTTAAAAATATACATCGATGTCATACATTTTCCAATTTGAATCCTATGGAACAAAACTGAGATCTCAAGTGAAGAAAGCTTTAGATGATGGAGTGAAAGAGGAAATATTAGTTTTGCTCAAAGTATTACTGAGACCATTCATAGTGTTGTGAAATGCACTTTTCATTGGAGCTAAAATACTGGTGAAGTATTTTCCATCTTCATCTTATTGTCAGATGTATACATTTACTTTTAAACAATCTATAATGTATTAGTTCTATGACTGTATTTTAACGTATAATTTTAATATTATGGCATACTTTTTTCTATTAATCAAGATACCCAAAGCATCCTCTCATATATTATATAATTATTACCATTAGTAAGTATTATAATAATTAAATTGCTTCCCTCAGGCTCAGTGCTGAAGGATTTGGTCTCTAAATAATTCCAATGTCTTGAAAGTTTCTTTAAACTTTAAGAGGAAAGCCTAAGTAAAGGAAATATGTAACCACCATCGAGTATTGGGGGATGTATATTGCTTAACTCCAACTCTACTTCCTGCCTTCTGTGGAATGAGTAGCTTCTTCCATATACTTCAGCTGTCAGCTAACACAGTGTCAGATTCAGAAGACTGAGATGTTTGTGATTTGAACTTTTCTTAGCATTGTAATCTTTCCTTTAAAAACAGTTTTCATGAAAGTATAAGCCTTTGTCTTTCCAAGGAGCTTTATGATGCAAGTGGTGGCAGAAACTGTGCCTATGCAGTCCACCCACATTTCAAGCATTTATTTTGGGGTATCCTATGTATTTTGAAGTTTTTAATGATGAGTGATACTCTCTGACATGATGAAATTAACTGATTTCATCTTGCTGACTGTTCTGCATATTTCATATATATATATATATATATATATATATATATATTCTTATTTTACATTTCTGCCACACCAACCCTGGTGGAGTCTGTGTGACATGGTGAAAAATCATGTTTTTGGACTAGAGGCATACATTCCACGGTACTTAGTCTCCCCCTGTGCTTTGTTCCAGTGCACTGGTCAAATTCTGTGGATTTGGGTTCTGTACCTTATCATTCTTAATTTTTATGGCTTTTAATTAATACAACAGGTCCTGGCCAAGTCTTGGTGGATAGTGGATAGTGAAAGGATAAAATTTCAGAGACTAGAAGGGAAAAGACCCAGGGAGTTCACCAGGATCTAGGAAGAACAGTCTAGGAATTCCTACTATTATGATTTATGGTAGAAGGCATTAGGAAGAACATTCTAGGAAATTCCTACTACTATAATTTATGGTAGAAGGCATTACCTACAGAGGACAATGGTGGGTGGCTCCAGTAAAAACAGGGAAGCTCCACAGAGACTCAGGACTACAACCCCTCCTATGATGTATACAGGAGCATATTATAATCAGGAAAATAGATGGGTAAATATAGAGAAAAAGTGTATTACACACTTAACTTTATGGAGCGATTAGCTAGGACACAAGGGACCAAATTAGTTTAACAAGACAATTACAAAAATTATATGTTCACCTTCCCCAAAAGTTGGGTAGAGGAGACGTCAAAAAACAACCAAATTGGTCTGACTGACCATACATATATTAAGCTTTGCAACTTCTGCATTTTTACATAGGAGCCAGCTTGGCAGAATTCTAACAATAAAATTGACCTCGGGTCTGAGACTCTTAACCACTTTCTGGAAGCCAGATGGTACTCAGCAGGTACTTCCTGCTCTGTTCTTTTAGTTTTAAGATAAGTTGTCAACATGTAACCACTCATCAGATGTCACTATGTATAACCTGGCCTGGGGTCAAATCTTAGTTCCTAAATCATGTATATCTGATGTTCTCGCTAAAGTAAACTTGCAGCAGATTCCAACTACATCTCTTTGCTTTATGTCTGTCTGTCACTCACCGAATCTTTACCTACCTGATTACTGGACCCTTCCTTCTCCCACAGAGGAGATCCCCAACTGGGTCAGTTCATGGCACATATCGGTCTCAGTTCCCTCCTCTCTCTCCCTCCCTCCTTTCCTTCCTCCCTTTCCTCCTCCTTCACTCCCGTGCCCTCCCCAACCCCAACTCTCCTTCCATCCCATTCCCCCTTTCACTACACAGGGAGGGTGATGCCTTCCAGGAGGGGTCAACAAATCTATCAAGTCATTTGGAGTAGGTTCTAGGCCTTCCTTCATACCTCTAGGCTAAGGGAGTATCCCTCCAGTGGGATTGTGCTCACAAAGTCCGTTTGAGCACCAGGGATACATCCTGGTTCTACTGTCAGAGGTCCCTTAACTGCCCAGGTCTTCTAACTGAGACCCACACTCAGAGGGACTGAGTCGGTACAATGCTGTTTTCCCAGCTATCAGTCGGGGGTTCATGAGCTCCCCCTTGTTAAAGTCAGCTGTCTCTATGTTTCTGTAGCCTGGTCTTGACTCTCTTCTAATCATTCTTCCCTCTCTACAACTGGATTCCAGGAGTTTGGCTCAGTATTTAGCTGTGGGTGTCTACCTCTGTTTCCATCAGCTACTAGATGAAGGTTCTATGATGTCATATAAGTTAGATATCAATGTCATTATCGGGGAAGGTCATGCTCAGATTGTTAGTTGGAGTCATCCTTGTGGGTCTCTAGACATTTCTCTCTAGTCAGTTTTCTCTTCAAGCCTATAATGGCTCCCCTCTATTATGGTTCCTTCTTCTTCTTCTTCTTCTTCTTCTTCTTCTTCTTCTTCTTCTTCTTCTTCTTCTTCTTCTTCTTCTTCTTCTTCTTTCCTCCTCCTCTCCTCCTTCTCCTCCTCTTCCTCCTCTCCTCCTCTTCTTCATCTTCTTTTCTTTTTACTCATGTCTATTCATCCCCTGACTCAATCTTCCTGGTCTCACATGTTCTTCTCTCCTCCCCTTCTCTTTCTCCTAACTCCCTCTGACTCGCTGCCCCCCCACTTCCAATATGCTAAGGAGGTCTTGTTCCTTTTGCCTTCTGTGAGGGACCTTGTATGAATCTCTTAGATTCCTCCTTATATCCTAGTTTCTCTGGTGGTATGAATTATAAGATGGTAATCTTTTGCTGTATGTTTAAAATCCATATATGAGTGAGCACATACCATGTTCCTCTTTTAAGATCTTTCATGTTATTCCCTAATTGTAGAAATGTGGAAACATGTGACCCTGTGAACATTTATTCTTTTCATTGGCAATGTTCAATACTTCACTTTCTTTATGCTTTTCACTGAGAGACCTGAAGGAATGATGTAGAGCTACTTCCATTAAAAATGAAACCAAACAAAAAGGAACAAAAGGACATTTATTTACTTTGGGCAAGGGTTTTCCAGGTTTGCAGTGATATCCACCAATAAAGTCAACATTAGGTAAAACTGGTCCAGGAAACTCCAAATCCTGGTAGGACCTAATAAGCCACATTTTTCTTTTCTTCATCATCATGTCAGTTAATGTAGTAGATCTTTCTAAATGGAGAAAGTGAGGCGGTCAGGGAGGGGAAGGGAAGAGAGATGATGGCAAGGTTGTCATCAGAATGTACTAAGATATCCTGAACTGTGTGCTCCAGTTAACTAGCCCTGCATACATTCACAATACTGAAAAGGACATGGAAAATCTACTCAATTTTCACTCTGTAGAATCCCTAGTAAAATTACTTAATAAATACACTCATTTATTCTCCATATTCTTCATGCAAATCAGTTCCTAAAAACCTATACTTAGACTTATCACAGAAAGAGCTTTACTTCTTGGTATCATCATCATCATCATCATCATCACTGATGTTTGCAACAGATACATATTTTTTGGTGTTGTGGCATCCTTAGGTCAATAACACACATTCACTATTGATTTAATTTGATCCCACAAACAATAACGATATTGTCTCCTCTCAATGAGCTGTGTGGTTTTGTGAATGTATACTTATAACACACCTTACCCTATTAAGCCAATGCTGAATACAAAAAAAATTGAATAATTCTCCCAATATTAGTAATTACTTAAATTTTTGATTAAGTTTTTTATTTTTTATACAAAGAGCTATTATTAACCTACCCACAGAAATAAAATATCCGTTCTGGTTTCTTTCTATGTTGTCTCTAAAATCTTTTAAGAAAGCAATAAAACTTCTTTTTTGAGGGGGTTGTTTTTTCCTATCATATATATGTATATTTATACTTATATGTATTTCTTATTTTACATATCTATCCCAGTTATCTATCCCTCCATTATTTCCACTCTCCCATGCCTCCTAACCCCATTCAATCCCACCAACCCCAACTACAAAGTCAGGGTGATATCTTCTAGGAGGGATCATCAAAATATATCAAGTCATTTGGAATAGGGACTAGGTCCTCCACCCAGTCTCTAGGCTAAACGAGTATCCCTTTATGGGGAATGTGATCCCAAAGTTCTTTTATGCACTAGGGATATATCCTGGTTCCACTGTCAGGGGTCACTTAAACTTTCCAGGCCTTCTAACTGAGACCCACACTCAGGGGGTCTGGGTCTGTACAATGCTGGTTTCCCAATTATCAGTCTGTGGTGCCCATGAGCTCCCTGTGTCAGGTCAGCTGTCTCATTGTTTCTATAGCCTGGTCTTGACCTCCTTTTATCACTCCTCCTTCTCTGAAACTGGATTCAAGGAGTTTGGCTCAGTGTTTAGCTAACTGTGGGTGTCTGCCTCTGTTTCCATCAGCTACTAGATGAGGGCTCTAGGATGGCATATAAGTTAGTTATCAATCTCATTATCAGAAAAAGGCATTTAAGGTAGCCTTTCCACTGTTGCTTAGATTGTTAGTTGGGGTCATCCTTGTGGGTCTCTGGACATTTCTCTAGAGTCAGTTTTCTCTTCAAACTATATTGACTCCCTCTTTTTATGGAATCTTTCTCTGTCTTATTGTCGTTCTCTCTCTCTCTGTCTTTGTCTCTCTGTCTGTCTCTGTCTCTCTCTCTCTCTCTTTCTCTCCTCTTTTGTCCCCTGACTCAAACTTCCTAGTCCCACATGTTCTCCTCTGCTCCCCTTCTCTTTCTGCTAACACCCTCTCCACTCACTGCCCCCCAACCCACTTCCAATATGCTCAGGAGACCTTGTTCCTTTCCTCTTCTGTGAGGGACCTTGTATGAATCTCTTAGAATCCTACTTGCATCCTAGTTTCTCTGTCGGTGTGAATTATAGGCTGGTCATCCTTTGCTGTGCCTAAAATCCATATATGGGTGACTGCATACCATGTTACTTCTTTTATGACTGGATTACTTCACTCAGGATGGTTCCTTCAAGTTCTATCCATTTGCTGTGAATTACAAGATTCCATTGTTTTTGTCTGCTGAGTAGCATTTCATTGGGTAAATGTGCCATGTCTGCTTAATTTTTCCTTCAGTTGAGGGGCATCTAGGTTGCTTTCAGTTTCTTGCTATTACAAATAACGCTGCTACAAACATAGTTGAACAGATGTCTTTGTTGCATGGATGTGGATCATTGGGGTATATGCGTAAGAGGGGGATTGCTGGGTCCTGTGGTAGACTGATTCCCATTTCCCTGAGATATCACCACATTGATCGCCAATATGGCTGTATAAATTTGCACTCCATCAGCAGTGGAGGAGTATTGCCCTTTCTTCCCATCCTCTCCAGCATAAGCTGTCATTGGTATTTCTGATTTAACCCATTTTGACAAGAGTAAGATGGTACTTCTGTGTTGATTTGCATTTCTCTGATGGACAAGGATGTTGAGCACTTTCTTAAGTGTCTTTCATTCATTTGGAATTCCTCTATTGAGAATTCTCTATTCAATTCTGTACCCTACTTTTTATTAGGGTTATCTCCTGTTGTGGTAACTAGTTCTTGAGTATATTTTGGAGATCAGCCCTTTGTCAGATGTGAGGTTGGTGAAGCTCTTTTCCTAGTCTCTGGGCTGCCATTTGGTCTTGTTCACTGTGTCCTTTGACTTACAGAAGCTTCTCAATTTGAGGTAGTCCCATTTATGAATTTTAGATCTCAGTGTCTGTGTTACAGGTGTTATTTTCAGGATGCATATTCCTGTACCAATTTTTTCTAGGGCACCTCTCACTTTCTCCTCTAAGAAGTTCAGTGTGGCTTATGTTTTTCATCTATTTGGACTTGAGTCTTGTGCATGGCGATAGACATGGGTCTATCTGCAGTCTTCTACACACCATCATCTAGTTGTGCCAGCACCATCTTGTTGAAGATGTTTTTCTCCTTCCATTGTAGCATTTTAGATGTTTTGCAAAAATCAGGTGTTCATAGGTGTGTGAGTTAATATGAAGATTTTTATTTGATTCCTTTGTTCTACCTGTCTATTTTTGTGCCAATACCAAGCTGTTTTCAGGACTATAAATCTATAGTAGAGCATGAAGTCGGGGATGGTGATGCCTCTTGAAGTTTCTATATTGTATAGGGTTGTTTTTGGGTATCCTGGGTCTTCTGTTTTTCCATATAAAGTTGAGTATTATCCTTTCAAAATCAGTGAAGGATTGTGCTGGGATTTTGATGGGGATTGCATTGAATCTGCAGATTGCTTTTGACAAGATTGCCATTTTTACTATGTCAATCCTACCTATCCAAGAGCATGAGAGATCTTTCCATTTTCTGGTATCTTCTTACATTTTTTTCTTTAAAGACACAAAGTTCTTGCTATATAGGTCTTTCACTTGCTTGGTAAACATTACCTCAAGACACTTTGTTGTTTGTAAAGGGTGTTTGTCTGATTTCTTTCTCAACCTTTTTATCAGCTGTATATAGTAGGGCTACTGAATTTTTTTTGAGTGAATCTTGTATCCTGCTTATTTGCAGAATGGGTTTGTCTGCTGTAGAAGTTCCCTGGTAGAGTTTTTCGGGTCACTTATGTAAACTATCATATCATGGGCAAATAGTGGCAGTTTGTCTTCCTCCTTTCCAATTTGTATCCCCTTGATTTCATTTTGTTGTCTTATTGCTTTAGCTAGAAGTTCAAGTACAATATTGAAGAGAAATTGAAAGTGAGCAGCCTTGCCTTGTTCCTGGTTTTAGAGGTATCACCTTGAACTTCTCTACATTCAGTTTGATGTTGGCTATTGGTTTACTGTATATTGCATTTTATTATATTTAGGGAGATTCCTGTTATCAACCATTCTTTCTAATAAAAGAAGAGCATTTGAATTAATCCTAGGAAGCCAATTGCATTATTCTGTTGCTAATGATAATGAAGATATCATGAAAAAATTTGCCATATAGTTTAGTCAATACTTTGCCATGACCCATGTTTCCTGATAATGTGTAATATGTCATGATAACTACATAACCTCTAGACATAACTTGACCATAGGCTGACAGTATGAGGCCTGACCATAACCATACTTATTGTTCACATGAGTTCCAATATGTATATATAACACACCAGTCTAAATCCCAAGTGACGAGAATATGGCTATCAGATATGGAAGGCTTTACGAAGTCCTACATGTTAGATATTTCCTAATCATTGAGTCAATTCTACTCTTTTGATATTTGGTGAACATCCTCCATATTTTTGTTTAGCTCATTTTATGTAAATTATAATATAAAATCATTTCCAACATCAGTAATTTTTAAGGTACACTTGTCAAAATTGACCACATGTTAGACTCCAAAGATGCCACAAAGAGTTACAGGACTACATCAGGAATTTTAGATCATATTTTATTTGTTGTAAATAAAGACATACAGCAAATCCCCTTAACATTGCCTGCCTTCCTTCTTCTGAGGCAACCAACAGTAGTATCTTATGATAAAATGTATGATTTTTGTTCAGCTTTTTAAATAATTGTTGAAATAACTTTCACACACGTGTAATTGTACAATATTTAGCTGTGATCATGACTCTTACGAATATGAAAGAGATGTCAGATTGAGATCATTATTTGTTTAAATTTTTTCACACCATTATTCTGAGCAGCCACTCCATCAACTCCAGCAGCTCATAGATGGTGTTGGTGTTGGGTGGGGCAGCTCAAAGCCCTGGATCTGGGCCCAGGTGGTAGCTTAGTTTGTCAGCCCACCACCTCTATCTTGTTCATGTCACTAGAGCCAGCTCTTGCATGATGCCCAGACAAGTGGTGGCTTGCCTTTCCTGTGCCCACACCATCAGGGCCAGCTCTTCCACACCCATGCCTCTAGTGCGAGGTTTCCTTCACTGTACACATGAGGGGCAGGGCCATGTCATAAGACTAAGGCATAAGGTCAGCTATTCTACACCTTCATGCAGGGCCAGCCTTCTTAGCTGTTCAGAAAAGGTGCAGGGCCAGCTCTCCCTAGTGCTGAGGCCAGCAAGTGATGGGTCAAGCTCTCTTGTGCCCACAATGCTAGGGCCAGTTCCTCCACACTGCCAAGGCAACGGGCAGGGGCATCTTTTCTGTGTTGAAGGCATTGGTGATGCTGTGGTGGCTGGTGAGGCATTTAACTGGCTCAGCACAGTACTGAGATGACAGCATGGCCTCAAAAGCAGACAAGAGTGAGAGATCCTCATCTGCATGGACATTGACACAGAACCCTGCTCTGTAAGGGACACAGATAGGGCTCTCAGAAGCACCACAGGTCCAGATATCACCTTAGCCTCAGATGGCAGTGTGGGACTCTCCCGTCAATTTCTTGCTCCCTGCTGATCTCCAGGACCGAGTCCTACCTCTGCTCATAGTGGACGAATGTCTCCCGCTCTCTCTCTCCTTTTCTCTATCAAATATCTGCTCATCATAGTGGCACCTGCACTGACCCAGGGACAAAGCCCTCTTTTTTTGAGTTTTTTATTTTTATTTGATGAAGGCGAGGGTTTATTTCATCTCACAGCTCTCTGTGCATTATGGAGGAACAGTAGGTCAGGGGTTAAACGCAGGAATCAGGAGGCTGTACTGATGCACACACCGTAGAGGATCTGTGTGGAGGAACAGCTTGCTCACCTTTTTTCTTTTTATTTTGTCTTTTATTTTTTATTATAATTATAATATAATTCCATTATTCCCCCTCCCATTTCATCCCTCCAAAGAAGATATTGCCTTGATCAAGTAATCTGTGAATTTTTAGTAGTCAGTTCATTAATCAGAATGATGCCAAAATTTAGTTCATGTAGTACATTCTCAATGAGCTCTACTCATTCTTCACTTTCCTTCCCATCTTTACCAACTTTTGATAAACAAATAAACTGGATTTTATGGCAAGGACAGCTATGGCCACCACACAGGCCAGTAGGAATCCAATCACATCCAGGGAGTGGTACTGGTACCAGGCGAGGTTATGTGCAAGTGGCCTCAGGTGCTTGGCCCCTTTGTGGCGCATGACAAATTCAATCCAGAAGGTGGCTCTGTCCAGAGGTTTCATGGGCTGGTCATTGTGAATGGTTGATAACCACCTTGCATTTTCTTTATAGCTGAAATAAGTAAAATGGACATCAGCTTACATAAGGAATGAAAAATTCACATGTGTAATTTTCTGTTTAGATAGTAAAGAAAATGATACAAACATAGCAGGAAAATGAATTATGCTTTATTTTCACAAATAGAAACATATTCAGAGGTATATGTGAGCTACTTTGGCATGTATTAAAAAAATATTTCTAGAGTTTGGAGACAGCTAAGACTCAAATAAAAAAAATATCAAAATTAGATCTTATTTCAGTACATAATGCTTCAGTTACCCATAAGGAAGTATTAATAAACTTTGTGTTTAAAGTGTATACTAGTGTCAGGATGTATAAGTAGAAGGTAGATACCTCTCAAGAATACATGGTGGTACATATCTGTATAAAGCTGAAAAAGATTGAGATGACACTTCTATGGATCTCTATTAATGTTTAGGGGTTATAATTACAAAAGTGCCCTGGTTCCTATTAATTAGCTCTAATAACTGCTTCCCATTGCTTTTATGTATTTTTCATCTAGGTTATCAGCTACTCAGTAAAATAGATATGTAAGGTAGCTTTCTTTTCTCTTACTGTATACTGGGATTTTGATTACTTATATCATTCTCATTGTGAAGTATAACCACAACAAATTTTTACTACTATTTTTAAGTGTGTGTTGTGTGTCATGAGATACATTGAAGTTAAAGTTGCAGATGTTTATAACCACCTGACATGGTTTTGGCAACAGAACCCTGGTCCTCTGCTACAGTAGATCTTATCTTTCTTACCTACTGTGTCACTTTCAAGCCAAATTTTTGCTATGATTGTTTACATTCATTTTTAGCTGTCATTGTAATTTGGGAAAAATTATAAAAATTTTGTTCCAACACTGAAATAATTATTGATGAGTATTTAAAGAAGGGTAACATAGACACCAACGCTAATGTCGGTTTGATGTAGCAAAAGTAGAAATTGTAATCATGGTAACTTACTGTATTAATACTTACAATGCAAACAGAGAATTATGTATTTCTTCTCATTAAATAATTTACCTATCTTTTAGTATGCACATTGCATTTACTTAAAATTTAGCATACAACTTATCTGGTGAGAAAATGGAAAGAGAGGGAGGCTCCTTAGGGAAGAGAGAGGGAGATTAATACCAAAGAACAGAAAATCCTAAAATAACAATAAAAAGGGCAGAAAAAGGCACAAAGTTGTACTATTAACAACTTATCCAAATCCCCCACAACACTTGCAATTCCAAGTTTAAATATACATGTATGGTGTTAATGATCTTTCTCATCTGGACTGATGTTGCTCCATCTAAGAGAAAAGATCACCTAACATGAACCCCAATACCAGATATGATAAACCTTCTTTTAAGATGTTTCCATGCCTGTCAAAGAGACTCCCAAAATGTATAGTCCATTGATGTAGCTTATTCTCCACAGATGGAAGGTATGTTTCTATTGCTGAAAGAGCATGGAATTCAGAAACAGCCCAGAGACCTTAGAGGTGGAACTGATTTGAAAGTCCCTTACTTAAAAACTAGCTTTCATGGTACATTATAGAAGACAGGATTGAAAGATTTTAAAAGTCAGAAGGCCAAGATATGTGCTGTGAAGATGCATTTTTGATAAGCTATAATCATGAAGTCTCATCGATATGGATATCTAAACAATATCATAATAATGGTGATACCAATAGTCATTCTCAACAACATAAGTCCCTAAACAAGATCTGAATAAGGATGAACCTGTCATGGTAACATGCAAAGAGGTCAATTTCTCTCTGGTCTCAACTATAACAAAATTATTATAGACACTGAAGTAGTGCTGAGAGTGGGAGAGAAATAATCTTTTTCAGGAAAGATATTCCAAATGGATTTTTTATACCAAAGAAAAATAATGATAGGCATAATAATTTGTTCCACTCTAATAGGTTTGCACTATTTGAAATTATTCTAAAACAAATAGCATATTTAAACATTTAGCCATACGCTTACTTTTAAGTTAATATCTTTGTTATTTCAATACAGAAGGTTACAACTTCCATAAGAGGTACTTCTCTCTTTTATAACATCCAAATTTCTCTGTTGTAATGTTTTCCTATAGCTTCTAGGTGTAATACATCTGGTACCAATCATAACATTTACTTTACTTCACTTGTTTTGTATTTAAGTTTTGTACTGCCCTTTAAACTCTGATTAGTTACTTTTCTAAAACAGTTGAGAAGAGAAAGAGGCGAGAGCTGACGGCATATGCCGGTTAGTCAAACAGTTTGGAGGATAAAGTAAAAGGGTTGCACATTTTGTACCAGTCTGATTTACATAAGAAAGAAACATAAAGTATAACACGGAAAACAAAAAAGACAAAAAGAGAGAAAAACCTATGACACTTAATCATGCCCTAATTCTACCATTATTTTTGCCTGCTGGATAATTCTTGCTCCTTTGACCTTCAATAAGAAGGACATGATTAAAAAATAAATAATGAATACACATTTTAAAAAGGTTATACTCACGAAGGATTATCTACGACTGCCTCCAGTGCATTCAGCAAATCTGACCTTGTCATTGTTTTGAAATTTAATGAAACAGCTGCTCCTTTGGCCACCATGTTGGCAATGTTATCATGTTGTTCTCCAAACAAAGGAATGCCAATCATAGGGATTCCAAAATGAATTGCCTCATAGATGCCATTAGCTCCACCATGAGTTACAAAGGCTTTGGTTTTTGGATGACCTAGAATAAGATGAATTCAGATTAGCATTTAATAGCAGTCTTAGTCATGTAATGAGAAATGTACATTGTGAGGAACTGAAAAGAAAAATTTCTACATGAAAATTCTTTTTTTATTATTTGGGTTTATTAACTTAGTTTATATCATGACTGCAGTTTGTCTTCCTTCCCCATCACAAGAAAACCTACATAAGATTCTTGAACTCATAACCTCAGTAAAATGGTTTCCTATATCAGAGTGAGAAGCTAAATGTACAAAGAGATATCTTGCAATTTACTTGTGACTTGAGATTTAAACTATGAAATACTGATTTCCAGTTGAACACCTTTAGTACATGGTAGATAAGAGAAAATGGGTGTTAAAAAATACTAAGTGCATATCAGAAATTATTATCTTAAAAAAATAATACATTCACTAAAGGATTTTGAAGTCAAAAAATGATAGGTTTACTTTCCAGTCTTACCTAGTAGGTCATTCTGGGGAAGCCATTTGTAGATTCTGGTATTGGGTCCTAAGTTGTCTGGTGTTTTGCCATTAAATCTCCAAAGAACCTGTTAAACGATAGAGAATCTTTATAGCTGGAGTCCAGTTTAACATTATACAGGCTGAACATGTTATATTTGGGATTTAAATGTATATACATACACATGTGCAAATAACAACATTAATGAAAAATAGATAATATAAATTTGAAAGACAGCATGGATATGAGGGGGGTTGGGGCTAGGAATGAATAGAAAAATGTGGCACATTACTAATAACTTATATTTTAGATAAATATATCTTCATAGTTGTAAGAGTTTTATTTTAATATTATTTTATATTTTTGGTTGTGAACCTAACCTTTAACAGCTGAGACATCTCTCCAGCCCTTACTATTATATTTTAAATGCTTAGAGTTTACTTTTATTCACTCGTCCTATGTTATTTTTAATGAATTTAAAGTTTTTGTGTTTATTTATTTGTGACAAACGTTCCATTTCCACAATTATCTCTAGTCTGGAGTTGTCTGAAACAATGCCATTATACTGGCCAGTAGAAATATGGAGTCAGGCATTTGACCCACCCCTGGAGTAACCTTGAATTGTGTAGATTTGGAGCATAATACAGGAATGGAGTCACATGAGAATTCTGAGTGTTTGAGAGAATACTATGAGAAATAGGACAAGAGTCTTATGACTCAATATCTTCAAATCACAAGATTTTTCTTGGAATGTATTTTCATCCTCTTCCCAGATATAGCAGAGAGAAGTGTGTTAACCACTTCAGGTTAACTACTACTGCTTGCTATTCTTACCCAGATATTGTTTAAACTGTCCTTTGTGTGCTTCTGTGGTGGTTGCAAAGAAAATGGTCTCCTAAGGGAGTAGCACTATTAGGAGTTGTGCCATGTTGGAGCAAGTGTGTCACTGTGGGGGTGGACTTTGAGGTCACTTTTGCTCAAGCTTCCCTGTGTGTGCCTTTCAATATACTTCTTGCCTGCAAGATGTAGCACTCCTGGCTCCAACATCATTTGCCTCCATGCTGCTACACTCCCTTTCATGATGGTAAAGGACTGACTCTCCTGAAAATGTAAGAGAGCCATCACAATTAATTGTTTTCTTCAGAAGAGCTGTCATGGTCATGATCTCTCTTCATAGCAATAAAAACCTAGGTCAGACAACCTCTATATAAAAACATGTTTGTTTTTTTTTGTTTTGTCACACATGGCTTTTCCTTGTGATTGTATATGGCTTCAATTCATGTGATCTTTACTCATATGACCTTTCTTAACCCTCAGAGTATACACTGTCTGATTCTTTGATAAAGTTGGCTATCGCATGAGACTTTATTCTGCCTCATTTATTGGCTCCATTCTCTCAAGACCAACTTTCTCCTTTGCTGTTACATTGGCTCCTGCAAAAAGAGCTGAAATAGGGTACCTGACAGAAGAATGGGTGGCCTCATAGAAAAATGTGATTGCTAATAATGATACAGAAACCAGGGAAGACTTTGCAGTATATCAAGGCTTGTGCATTTTTTTTTAAAAGAAAGGACGACAAGTATCAAAATCTTAACTATTAGTCTGCACACAATTTGCTTGTGATCATAATCCCTAATTTCCAGAAGAAGGAACTTTAGATAAAGAAGTATGGGAGAGAGTCTGAATGAATATCGAAAACGCATATAAATTAGTGGAGGAGATCTCTATTTGATATGGGGTCACTTGGGCATTAATTTGGACTATTCATAAAATATGTAAGGAGGATAAAAAAGTTATTAATTATGAGAAAGACCTGGATAATTTTTGCATTATTAATAAGCTAGATGATCACATTGTAAAATGGGTAAAAGATCAGAGAGACAGAGAGACAGAGAGAGAGAGAGAGAGAGAGAGAGAGAGAGAGAGAGAGAGAGAGAGAGAGAGAGAGAGAGAGAGAGAGAGAGAGAGAGAGAGAGAGAGACTTTACCAGCATAGGTAAAATCAAACGTAAAGCAGCACCCCTGACAGCAATGCAGGTGATGGCTGCCTCAGGTCTCTTACTGGAATTGTCTTTAACTATATTTTTTGTATTGCCTTAGACCATACTGAATCATGGGTTGATGAATCTGACAATCAATCTAATCTTTAATTCACTCTTTTTGATGAGGATATAGGAGAGCCTACAATAAAGCTAACTTTACAACATAGACAAGCTAGGGCATGGCAGGGAAAAAGAATTCATTTAGCAATTTCTCCCTGGACTCCTGAACTTAGCTTAGTATTACCAGTGAAATTTCAAAAAGAAAGAAAAATTTACCAGGGGCTAGACATGGATATAATGAAAGATTTTAGGAAGATTCTAGATTTATATGGACCCACTGTTCTATGGAGTTATGGTTATCTTTCTGACTGTAACAATATTGTGCAATAGTTTCCATGTAATTGTCATGTAATTGTTAAAATGTATCCTAGCTCTATCTAATTACTTAAGTGGTAGGTGTGGCTTGCTGATAAAGTCCATTAAAAAGGTCTATAGTTATTACTAATGGATAATCCTATAAATGTCACATATGAAATGCTGACAAGGACTGGGAGATGGGTATCACCAGACTATCAGCTGCACAATATGCCTCCTGCATTTTCCCACACATTAGGGATGTAGCCATCTATCACTGCCTGGATGAAAATTGATATGGAATCTGAATTTGGGTCCAGTTATGTAAAAAATATACAAAGTCCCTCTGAACCTTATGCTAGTTTCATGCGAAACACAATGATGCTATTGGACAACAAGTAAAAGTGGAACAAATTCATGAATTATTAAAAACAGCTTTTGATAATGCCAGTCTAGATGGTCAAGGATTAATCAAGCCTCAAAGAGAGAGAAAATATTATGGACTTTTCAAAGTTATGTAGAAACCTAGAGATCATTGAACATAGATCAAAACTAGCTACTATAGAAATGTATGCAGTACAAAGTGGCCATTTAAAGAAAAAACGTAAGTTATCCTTACAACACTGAATGCTCAAAATCAATGAACTCCTGGTTTACAATGTATATGCAAGAAAGAAAAACATTGGGTTAAGAGATACTAATCTAAATATGATAAGGATGGCAATAATTTGCCCGGCAACAATAAATATGCCAGTCAACAAACAGAGAAACATGTTGAGGGGTGCCCTAAAGACTCCACAAAATTAGAGGGTTTTAATATAAAGCAATAACATTTATGCCAGCTTCAGATTGTAATGAGTCTATTTTCTGTTACAAGCTGTTACTCAAGGAAGTTCTGCCATTGGTTGTCCTTGCTCTAAAATATTGCCATTTCCTCTCTTCAGTGTCCTTTTAAGTTACACACAGGATAATGGAGACCTATACTGCCTCAAACATATGGACTTCTACGGGTTTGCAGTAGTTTATCCTTGAAAGGAATCTTTGTTCATACAGTAGTCACTGATGGTGATTATACAGGGCAATTGCAGTCATGATCACAGTGCCTACTAATTGACCATTTCAAGTGGGAGAAAAAAATGCAATTATTATTGTCTCTATACTTCCTTCACACAGAAATGTGCTTTGTGAGAGAGGGTTCAGTAGTACAAATAAGATTTTTATCTTAGTCACTTACTAAAGGAAATGATGAACCATTATTGGATTTACAAAAAGTAGAAAAATGTTTATAGGATTAATTTTTTATGGAATTGATATTTTTATTATAACTGTAGAAGAATGGCCTCCTGATCAGTGTGTTATGGCAGAAAAATTCAACCCCTATAAGGTTTTGAAGTATGTACTCTAACAAGATTAAACAGGATACTACAAAATTGCAATATATGATCCCAGAAAGCATAATGGAAGTTCTCCAGCCTTATGTTACTCATGTTCTGATTAATCTTTGGGAAGAGACTTTCTAAAATAAGCTCATGCAGAAATCTATATCCCATCACTGAGATATCCATTCTTCACAATTACAAATGATGATGACAATATTTGGTTTTCAAAAGCAAAATGACTAGAAAAAGGGTTACAAACGATTATGGACTTACATTCCTATGTGGACAAGAAAATAAGCATGGCTTGGGTTTTTCATCAGGGTCAAAAATTACCTAAAAATTTAGCAACCCTGTATACATCAATAGACTATTTCTAAAGAAAGGTTGACTTTTCACAAGGTTGTCAGAAAACAGTAGGGAATGGGCCCATAGAGCCCTCATTTACTCCCTGGAACCCTCCTGCTTTCATAATTAAATAAGAATCTGGCAATTGGAGATGGTGATTGATTTATTAAATGTTAATGCCACCCTGTGGCCAATGAGAGGTTTACAGCCTTGTTTTACCTATAGACAGCTATTGTGAAAGACTGGCTCTTTTCAATCTCCCTGGGAATCAGAAAGGGGATAGGACAGGGAGTCTGTGGGGAGCAGAAGAGGAGGGGAGGGATGGGGAATTGGGATTGACATGTAAAACAAGATTGTTACTCACTTAAATTAAAACAATGTAGAAGGAAAAAAAGATTGGCCTTTACTAACTGCATTTATGAAATGTTGCATTTATACTTCATAAGGTAATTTTTGATTTTTCTGTTCATTCATTCAATCATTAAAAAAATCTCAGCTCTGGTATAAGTTTACTGTGTTTCCTCAAGGAATGACAAAATCCCCTACCATGTGTGAGTACAATGCAGGAAAGGTTTTAGAGCCTGTGAGGGAAGCCTTCCCTATGGCTCATGTGTGTAGGATTGAAACCAGGACCAATGGCTGAGGTGCCTGTTTAACATTTCACGTTGACCCGGATGCCAGGTTTTCCCTGTATCCCTCAGTTGCTACCTATTACAGGGCAATCCTTGCTGGCATAATCTTCACCCTGTCTTGAACTCTGCATCCCATGGGGCTAGACTGTCCTTCCCAATATAATCCAACCATTTTGGTTACCCATTCTTTTTTGTATCTTTGGCCTCCTGGCTGCTTCACCTGGTTCCCCTTTCTTCTCTCTTCTTTCCCCTATGTGCTCCCCTCACAAGGCATAACTCAGTATGGCCATGAACACTCTGGACTTTCCCAGACTCTGGCTAGCCTCTCTCTTATATCTATAGTATACTTTCTACCATGCCTAGGAGCAGTCATGTACTTTCATTTGTTTTCATTTCCCGTGTTCATTCAATATTATTCATAAATGGATGATATCATGTTAGTCACCCCCAAAGAGAAAGAGCTACAATTCTTATATGACATGTGTGACATAAAAATTGGGTTACTGTTACACCTGAACATTTACAGTAATCAGATTCTGTGTAATATTTGGGGCAAATAGTTACTAGAACTTCTACTAAGCACTAATCCTCCTTCCCCTCACAAATGTCTACTAGATAACACAATTTTAAAATGCTCAATGGCTTTTGAACATTATTATGAATTATTAATTATCTACATACTACTTTAGGAATACCTAATTATGTCCTAACCAATCTATTAAAACTCTGAAAGGAGAGACAGCATTGGCTAGCCCTTTATTTATCTTGAGAGGCAAAAGAAGAATTACAGCTATTTGAATCGAAAATAAAAGAGGCCTTAGTGCATTGTGTGGGTTCCTTGATACCTTTAAACTTACTATTTTCACCAGTCAATGTCTCCTACAGATAGTACAAAAGGATAGATTATTTAGAGTGGATTTATTTATAGCAGAAGGGCCATAACATACTTAGTGCTTACCTTACTCTTCTTGCTCTGCTAATAAACCAAGGGAGGACCCAATGTAACAATTGTATGGATTTGATTCTTGCTCTTTTACGTGATGTCTAACTAATTATCAGTTTTAAAGAGAGCTACAGAACTCTATGGATTTTAAAATTTCATTTATACATTATCATGGAAGGCTAGGAAATTATTCTAATTTCATCATCACATCCTATTATTTCTTGGAATGTGTTTTTACCCTTCTCCCAGGTGTAGCAGATAGGAGTTGGTCTGCTTCAATTAACCACTCCCACTTGCTATTGTTATCCTGGTAATGGTTAAACTATCATTTGTGTACCTCTGTGGAAAAGCATGTTTTTGTTGTATACACAGCCTGTCGTTATGATGGCATACAGCTTGAATTTATATGATTTTTATTTATGACCTTTCTTAACCCTCAGAGTGTACTATGTCTGATTCTCTGAATAAAGCTGGCGATAGCAAGAGACTTTAGTCTGACTCATTTATCAGTTCCATTCTCCCAAGTCCCTCTACCTCTGGAGCTGTGACAGTGTATGTTTTAAAACAAGAGAATAAAGCTGCTGTATCAACTTCACCCCAAAAGACACATGTTCTTTGTAGAACAATACTGTGGAAAACAGTCCCTGATCTCCATCTATTGTCCATAATGACTATGACCACACTGAGTGTAGCTGACATTTCTTTCTTTTATTTCATTTCTTTGGGAGATTCATATAATGTACTTTTTTCATATTCACTCCCTATCCCAATCTTTCCCAAATCAACCCCTTCCTTTTACACTCAATTTGGTGTCAATAAAAAAAAAAAAGGATCTTTGAAGACCGATTTGTGCTCTCCAAATATTCTTGGATGTGTAGTCTTCCAGGAGACATTCCCCTCTCACAAGCTAATAATTGTCAGAAGTTCCATATCATTCAGTGGAATTATGTACCCTCTTCCCTTCTCCATGTTTAGGTTTCGTCTTTTTTGATAGCACAAATTGAATCCATAGTATATTTTATGAAGTGAGTCACCTGAAACTATTTTAAGTTTAGGTTCCTTTGGATTTGTTCTTACTTTTGTATTTCTTCCTTGAGTGGTAGGACTTTAACTTTGGCTGGTTCAAAGCAAGCCCCATGTTTCCTCTTTTATGATACACAAATATCACTGTGAGGGAAGCACCCTTTAGTATCTTTCCTTTATATATATCTTCTACAAATATAGTCAAAGCAGTACAGAAAACAGTTTCTTTTTTTTTAATATTCCTTAGGAAACAAAGGTGTGTTTTCATTGAGAGTGGTGTGGTGAGCCTTGGACTCCCTTCCTTTAAATGGTCTTCTCACTGCACACTGAACAGGCCTACTCCAAAGTTAGAATGCAGAGTCATGGTACACTTCAAGCCTTTGCAATTCCTGCTTACTGTTCTTCTGCTAGAAATAGTAAATAACCCCTAAAAATCTAATGTATGCAGTGACTTTCAATAATTAACAAATAGACTAAGTGACACTGAAGAATTTGGCTGTCTATATACTCTTGATAGCAACGGCATCATCATGCCAGCATTTCAGAATGCACATACAGTGATCACAGTGCTTATATCTAAGTCACTCTCAGTCAAAAACACCTTCTGTAGTATTGTAGCATCTGTTGTGAATATCTTTCTAAATTGGCTAAGGCAAATCAGAGCTTACTTAAAACTTAACCTTTCAGATAGTCATTTCTACAATCAGACATTTCAAGGACTTTCACAGCCTTAGTATACAGTCATTTGCCTTGGAGCACTTTACCTCACCTTTTGTGGAATTTGGGCAAGAGCCCATGCAATTGCATTAGCATTTTCTTCTGACATGTTCCTGACCATTGACCCCAGAGTAAACACCACAACACCATGCTCTCCAGAGGTCTGGACAAAGTCTTCCATTTCCTGTGAAGAGAGTTTGCTTCATGACAAAAGTTCATGACAAAATACCAATTGTAGAAAAAGCTAGAAATTAAAGTGTTCCTAGGAATTTTTAGAATAGTGGTAAAAAGATACAGAAGATAAAAATGGCAATGCAAATATAGGAACTTCACAGGAATCACTACAAAGTGTACTCACAAATTGTGCAGCAAACATTCTAAATATTTTCCTCTGGCATAATTAAAATTCAGGAGCACAAACATTTTATATGAAGTATTCATAAAATTGTAACTTCATTTACATGATTTATTCTATTTTTCCACTACTATTCTATTTTTCTCCTGTAACAGCTGATTTAATATTACTAGCTAGTGTTTGATGATTTATCTATGTTGTAGTATATACATATTTAGTAGTTAACACAAACTTCCTACTATGACTAATACAATGCTTTGGTTCTTTGTGAAATAAACATACTTACATGGCAAACATTTACTATATAATAATTTTATGATATTGTGTATAAATAGGGCATTATCAAAGATGATCTTCAGAATTTACTGGTTGGAGATAAACTATTATCTATGTTGTTTCTCTGGATATCAAACAATTACCTCAGATTTATGTTAATCATAGATTTTGATAATTGATAATTTGTAATGTGCTGAGTTTAACTGACTTAATTTCTCTCTTTTGTGCATGTGTTTGTGCATGTGTGTGTGAACTTGTGTGTTTTTATGTGCATGTGCTTATGTGTGTGTGCAAATGTGTGTGTATGCATGTGTGTAAGTGTGCTGCTTGAGCACGCTTGTGCGTGCATGTGCGTCTGTGTTTATTGGGGGTCCTGGTTTGTGTGTGTGTGTGTGTGTGTGTGTGTGTGTGTGTGTGTGTGTGTGTGTTTATTGGGGGTCCTGGGGAAGGTTTCTTGCCTTTGTATTAGAGTGTGTGTATGTGTGTGTGTGTTGGGGGTCCTGGGGAGGTTCCCTGCCTTTGTATTAGTACATGGATGCCAAAAGTTAAAAAATGATGCTTTCCTCTATCAATCTTTAACATGGTTTTGGAGATTGTCTCACACTTAACACCAATCTCACCATTTTTAACAGATTAGTGGCCAGCAAGCTCCTGATATCAACCCATTTCTGCGTCCTCAGTACCAATGCCATAGCACTGTGCTGGGGCATCCAATTGTTTACATGGGTGTTGGGATTCAAACTTTAATTCTCATAGTTGCTGGGAAAGAACTTTACCCAAAAGTAACATAACTGGCTTAATTTAATTCACTGATATGAATATTCCCCAGGACTATCCTGTTTTTTTTTTTCCTGAGTTTATTGATCTCCTAGTTAGCAAGATACTTAATCTTCTTGTTAGCAAGGTACTTAATCCACTTTCTAAAGATCTCTATCACTAGGAGCAAAATGTAATGAAAGGTGAAGAATCTCTTTTACCAGAAATTAAATTGAATGGAAAAGACATTATAAAATGTATTTACCTTGGGCAAAGGTTTAGCAGGTTTGCAGTGGAGTCCTCCAACATAGTCAACATTTGGTAAGGTTGGGCGAGGAAACTCCAAATCCCAGTAGGACCGAATGAGCCACATTTCTGCTTTGCCCATTGTCTCAGCTAAGGTAGTGCGCCTTCCTGAATGAAGAAATTGAGCAATTGAGAAACCAAAAAGTCCACAGAATTTTCATCGGAATATAAAATATATTTTCTTAAAAATGAGGGACGAATTTATGTTTGATGTAGAACATGTGATTCTAAAAACCAATGTTTATTGATATGTAACATAATTTGCATGTGCAATTAATTTGTGGCTCACACAATATACATAAATGTCACCTTGGGTTTATTTTTTAAAGTAAACAGTGAGAATTACTTCATGTTTCCTCAGTAATTTGAGATAATAAATAGCTATTGAAATAACTCACTAAGCCACTATATAGATGTGCACACATTTTACTCTTGTTAAAATCTACAAAATGAACAGTGCAGTATAAAAATATATTCCAGGTTCAAAAATAACACCAACATCATGTGCTGTGTAGCCTGGCCAGACTTCCCTGGATCATTGTAATTTGTTTCTAATCTTTCCTTGTTTTGCCAGAGGAGCTGTAAAATTTATGGATGGCTAAATTTCTGGTTCATGCTTTTATTTTGGTTTCATATTAAGAAATTTAATAGCACTCATCCTATGAAAACAATCACAACATTTTAAGAAGTTATGATAATAGAAACTTTTGGCCAGTCTTAACTATGGCATATTTTTTAAGAGAAAAACCCCACACTTCAAAAAGCATAGACTGAGCACACACATGTGCCTATGATCCTGTAGTGTTTAAACAATAGATGCTAGGACAGCACACAATAAAGGAATGTGGTGTTAGTGGCAAAAATAGATCCATTTTCAATCCAGTGAATCAAAATATATCTTTCAGGCATAAGAAAAACTTTAGGAAATACAGAGGAAATATTTTTTTTATTTCTCTTTGTATTTGTTTGATTTTTCGAGACAGATTTTCTCTGTAGCTTTGGAGCCTGTCCTGGAACTCTCTCTGTAGACCAGGCTGGCTTTGAACTCACAGAGGTCCTTCTGCCTCTGCCTCCCAAGTGCTGGGATTAAAGAAAGACATGTGCCACCAATGTGCAGCATGATTTATCTTTTTGTTTATGTATTTGTATATATATATATATATATACATATATATATATATATCATGTGATGACCTCAAAAAGAAGATTATCACTTTGTATTTCATGGACACAAGGCTAGACATAAATACTTTTGGAATTTTGGTGACTGAGCTACAGATAAGAAACATAACTTACCCAAAGTTTCACTGTAAAACTGATCCCATTTCTTCTCATTAAAAGACTGGAACCAAAAGTCAAAATAAAGCATACATATCATATTTTTTACTCTCTCCATGAATGTCATTGGACCCCCAAATCCTGACAAAATTATAGGTACATAGGAGGGAGGAACTAGAAAACCTCCACTGTACTTTTCCATTGTGTAACCAGGAGTGAAGCGAAGACTGTACACAAAAGGGATCTGCAGCAGTTCAGCTATCAGCTCTCCACAGGGAGAAAATGCATCTGAGATAAGGACATCAAACTTCGATTTCTGTAGTTTTGTCAACAGTTGTTTGTTTGAAACTATATCTTTACAAAGACTTAGATAGATATCAGAATATGCATGAAATAAATTTTGTAGCAAAGGAGAGTATGATAAACATGTATCTCTTGATATTTCATAAGTCCATACACTCACAAAACTTTGGTAAACCTTATCCAGGTCATCTTTACTGATAGATGAAGAAAAACTCTCAAACTTCAGGCCAGGTGACTTTTGGGGATCCAGAAAGATGGAAGCTGAAGGTCTCAGAACTGTCACTTCATGACCTCTCTGTGCAAGCGCATCCAGTATTATCTTTAGGTTTAACCAGTGACTGTATTCCATTGGCCACACCAACACCTTCCCACAGTTCCCGGATCTGAAGCAGAAAGTCATCTGCAGCAGAAGCAGCACAACAGACATCCACTTTGCAGGCATCCTGAAAATCGAAGTCCTCTGTTCACAGTGTGTTCTCTTCTGTCGTTGCTTTTCATTATATATAAGAAGGAAAAAAAGCTATAAGTTAAAATGTAACCTGAGTTGGTCAAAGCAAATACACTAAATGACCTCATTGAACTTGTGAACTGAATGAAGATAGTAAAAGCAAATATGAATTAATTGTTTCATATTTGCATGCATGTACTTAATGTCACATGTTTTGTAATGAAGTAAATTTAGGAGTCAATAACCTTTTTGCATAACTCTTCTGTTTCTAAGATATTTGAATAGTAAGTAGCAAGATCACTGGTTAGAGAGGAGTTAGTCTGAAATTTGTTTCTCAACACAGAACCCAAGATGTGTAAGTAATTGTATAGCTTATAAGTATTTTATGAGTATCAGTTTCAAGATTTTTTGTAACAATGTTGATTAACATATTCATTTATACATAATTTCTAAAATAGCTTGACAGTATGCCTAACTTACTTGGCTGACAGAAGCCACAGGAAGCAGATAGGCACATGCCTAATAATGATGATGTCACTTGTTCCATCTGATTTGCTTCAATGAACAAAATCTCTGAGAAGCTATTCTTTATCCTGGATAAAAAGCCTTGCTTGCAAGCTGCAAAATACACCCAGATTCAAACTGCCTCTGTGTTTTTGTTTTTTGTTTGTCACCACTGAATCCTTATCCACCTAGTCTTCGAAAACCCTCATCAGAGGGATCCCCATAATTGGCTGGGGTGGTCCAAGGCAGTCTATGTCTTCTTGTTTGCCCTGGAATTCTGCTAAAGCTATCAATTTTCAAAACACTAAAAGACACATAATCTGAGAAATTCTTTGATTATACAAGCCAGTAATTACATAAGGTAGTAATTACATAAACAATATCTAGCCCATTAGAATTAGACAATTCAGAGAAAATACTTCATTATGTCTTTTTACTTTTCTTTATTTTATTTAATTTTATTTTTTACATCAATCCCAGTTCCCTCTCCCTCCCTCCCTTACTCCCTCCCTCTTTCCTTCTCCCCCCCCCACATGCACCCGGTCCACCATCCCTACCCTCTGCCCCATACTCCACATGTAAGTTGATGCTTTCCAGAAGGGGTCATCCTAATCTGTGAAGTCATTTGAAATAGGGACCAGGACTTTTCTCCTGTCTCTAGATTAAGGGAGTATTCCTCCATGAGGGATGTGTCCGCAAGGTCTTTTGTGCACCAGGAATACATCCTGGTTCCACTGTCTGAGGTCTCTTAGACAGCTCAGGCCTTCTAGCAGAGACCCATGTTCAGGGGTCTGAGTCAGTCCCATGCTGGATTCTGAGCTATCAGTCTGGGGCCCATTAGCTCCTCCTTGTTAAGGTCAGCTGTCTCTATGTGTTTCTGCAACCTGGTCATGTCCTCTCTCTCTCTCTGCATCTGGATTCTATTTCGACTCAGTATTTAGTTGTGGGTGGTTTCTTCTATTTCTAACAGATACTAGATGAAGACTCCATGATGGTGGATAAGTTAGTCATTGATCTCATTAACAAGGAAGGGCATTTATGGTAGCCTTTCCACTGTCGCTCAAATTGTTAGTTGGAGTTAGTCTTGTAGGTCTCTAGACATTTCTTTAGGTTCAGTTTTCTCTTCAAACTTATAATTGCTTCCTCTTTTATGCTCTCGCTCTCTCTCTCTCTCTCTCTCTCTCTCTCTCTCTCTCTCTCTCTCTCTCTTTTCCTGTCTTTTTTCTATCTTCTATTCCTCCCATGACTCAACCCTCCTAGTGCTTACCTCTCCTCCCCTTCTCTTTCTCCTAGTTCCCTATCCCCTCACTGCCCCCCCACTTCCCTTGTCCCTTCCCCCTTCTGGGAGGGACCTTATATGAATCTCTTAGAATTCACCTTGTGTCCTAGTTTCTCTGGCAGTGTGAAATATAGGCTGGTGTCTTTGTTCTAGGTCTACAATCCATATATGAGTGAGTACATACCATTTTCCTCTTTTTGTGACTGGGTTACCTCATTCAGAATGGTTTCTTCAGGTTCCATTCACTTTCCTACAAATTTCAAGATTCCATTGTTTTTCTCTGCAGAGTAGTATTCCATTGTGTAGATGTGCCACATCTTTATCCATTCTTAAGTTGAGGGGCATCTAGGTTGTTGCCAGGTTCTTGCTATTACAAATAACACTGCTATGAACATAGTTGAGTATATGTCTTGGTTGCATGGATGTGGATCAGTTGGATATATGCCTAAGAGGGGGATTGCTGGGTTCTGTAGTAAACTAATTCTCATTTTCCTGAAGAACTGCCATACTGATCTCAAAAATGGTTGTACAAGTTTGCACTCCCATGAGCAGTGGAGGAGTGTTCCTCTTTCTCCACATCCTCTCCAGCTTAAGTTGTTATGGATGTTTCTAATTTTAGCTATTCTGGCTGGAATAACATGGTATGTCAAAGTTGTTTTGATTTATGAATTCCAATTTTAAAGCATGGTGGTCTGATAAGATACAGGAGACTAGTCCAATTTTTCTTGTATCTGTTTAGGTTTGTTATGCCACATAGTATGTGGTAGATTTTAGAGAAGGTTCCATGTGGAGCAGAGAAGATGGTATATTATTTTGTGTTTGGATGGAATGTTCAATAAATGTCTGTTAAACCCAATTGAGACATAACTTCTGTTAGTTCTTTTGTTTTTTTGTTAAGTTTCTGACTGATGGTTCTGTCTAGTGGTGAGAGTGGCATGTTGAATTCTCCCACTATAAGTGTGTGAGGTTTTATGTGAACTTTGAGTTTTAGTAGCATTTCTTTTACAATGTGGGTGCCTTTGTATTTGGGGCATAGATGTTCAGCATTGAGACTTTGTGCTGATTTTTGCCCATTTTTCCTATTTCCAACATTCCTTCAGTTTGTGTTTTCTTTATTGTCTCCATTTCTGTTTTCAAGTCTTGAACCATTTCCTTCACCTGTTTAATTATTTTTTTTCTTGGCTTTCTTTACTTTCTTTAAGAAATGTGTTCATTTCTTCCAATTTTTTGTTTGTTTTTTTTTCTTCCATTTCTTTAAGGCTTTTCTCACATCTTCTTTGAGGGCCTCTATCATTTTTATGACGATAATTGTTAAGTTGTTCTCTTCTGCTTCATCTGTGTTGGGGTGTTCAGGTCTAGTTGATGTAGAGTCGCTAGATACTGGTGGTGTTAGGCTTGTCTTTCTATTGTTAGGTGTTTTCTTATATTGCAGTCTTCCTATCGCTTCTTCCAGTAGGTGTAGGTGGGGTCTCTCTCTCTATGGTACTCCCCCAGTGGCTTTGGTAGGTCAGAGATTTGATGTCTGTAGCTCTTGGTGGTCCAAGCTTTCTAGGAGGTCTATCCACAGGCAGGGGCCCACTGATGGGGGTCAAATATCAGGCTTCAGCAGAGGACTGGCGATGGGAGTCAAAGATCTTGAAGGCTGGGACTCACGATGTTCCTTAAGCTGATAGGCAGATCTAGCCTGGGTCTGGCATTCTCCAGCTGAGGCCTCTTTAGCAGAAGCCCAGTGATGGGGTTTAAGGATTCAGCCCACAGGGGCTCAGGATGGCCCCAGGGAGATAGGCAGATCTCTGGGAGGAGCCCGTTACAGGTGGTCCTGCGTGGATAGGCAGGTCTAGTGTGCTCGGAACAGCTCCAGGAAGTTCCCAGAAGGTGGCGTGATTGTTGGCTCCACCCTCTGTTGGCCAGTTACCATTACTGTTAATGGGCTATCTCTGTCTTAATTATTAACCCATTTCTACTTATCTAAGTATTTCCACGTGGTCGTCTTATCAGGGAGCAGCGCAGGCGTCTTCCTTCCTCCCCGGGCTACAACTCGACTCCTCCTTCCCACTTCCTCTTTCCTCCTTGTCTCCTAGCCCCGCCTATCTTGTTTCCTATTGGCCACGGAGCTTTATTAACCTGTATGAGAAACATATATACAGAATAACATCTCCCATCATCTCCTCTTTTCTGTCTAAAGTAAAAGAAGGGGTTTAACCTTAACATAGCAAAATATAACATACAACAGTTATCAAATAAGAATCACAGTTAACAATATTTAGTCCATTAACATTTTGTAAAACTTAAAAAAAATATCATCTATCCTATCTTTGTGAGTCTAAAGTCCTATATGTAACTTATCTTTAATCCTAACTAAGGAAAACTATAATCATAACTACCTGTCTTCAACTCTGGTTGAGCATTGGGACAGTGGGCAGGTAGGGCACAGGGTAGGGGAGGGCAGGCTCTTGGTGGGGGTGAGTGGGTGTGTATCAGTGCACCAGAAGTGCTCTGGATGGGGACAGGACACAGGGGGAGAGAGATCCAGGGTTCCTAGGGAAGGGTATTGTGGGAATTCCACTTGAATTTGTCCCAGACTCACCTCTAGCAGTGGCCTGGTGATGGGGGTCAAAGGCAATGGAGGTCAAAGACTAGGCTGAGATTCAGGATGTTTCATCCCTGATAGGTAGATCTAGCTGGGGTCTGGTACTCTCCAGCTGAGACCTCTTAAGCAGAGGCCTGGCAATGGGGGCCAAGGATCTAGCCCACAGGGACTGAGAGTATCCCCATGGAGATAGGAGGATCTCTTGGAGGGGCCCGGAACTCTGATATAGGACCGGTGGTAGGGGTCAGAGACCAGGCAGGTGGGGGATTCACGGTGTTCCCAGGTTGATAGGCAGGTCTAGTGTGCTCAGTAATGCTCCAGGAATTTCCCCCAAAGGTCTGTCTTCTTTCTTGATGAGTCCAAAGTCATGTATCTAATTTACTTTCTATTCTAATTTGCAATATCAAATTATCTTTCAATGTCTTTCAAACCTATTAACACATCTTTACTGAGTTTCTTTACTGAGTCTGATAAACAAGGAAAAGTACAACTACACTATCTAGTCTTCTACTCCCTCAGTGACCAGAGAAGGAAATAATATTAACTGAGTAAATAGGAAGTTTGAGCAAGTGACTTCCAAAATCTATGAGGAATGACAGAAACAGCTGACTGCCTGGACAGTCACTCAAGATTTCTCTGCACTGCTTGGGCATCCATCTTTGGCCTATAGGCCCAACATATCTGACAGACATTTTCATGAACCAGGATAATCTGAAGGACTGGACCACCTTTTCTTGTCAAAGTTTGCAGTCACTATTTTTGTGTCTTATTTGCCCAATTCGGACAGCATACTGTCAGCAGTTGAGGCAAAGACATTTCCTTGCCTAGTGGCTTACCTTTGCCACTAGGCAAAGTAAACTCCATGTGGAGTTTCTTCCATGGCCATCATCTTTCCCCATGTAGATTGGTACTGCCAGAAGCAGACATGCCTCCTTGTCATAAAAAAGAACCTATGTTATTAAAACACATTAAATGCCATATTCTATAAGTCATTGAAGTGTTTGAAGATGGTCTGTCTTTCTATAATATGTGTTTGACCTTGTCAGCACACAAAATGTGATTGCAAGTTAGATTGTAATGTTGACTAATTACTAAACTATACTTTCTTATTATCCCAATTGCTGATAATAATAACTTTCAAGGACTGGAGATTGGTATAATATTGAAAATGAGCAGTATAGATACAATACCTTGGATAATATTAGAAATGTATGTACAGTATGTTACATTTAAAACTTTAGATTGACAAAGATAGGATAGATGATAGAGTATTTTCTTTAAATTTTAAAAATGTTACTGAACTGAATATCATAACTAATTCTTGCTTGATAACTTTTGTTGTATATAATTTGCTATGTTAAAGTTAAAATCTTCCTTTTGATTTAGACAAAAAAAGAGGAGATGGAGGAAATGTTCCTTCTATATGTTGTGAATATATGTTCCCCTTATTGGTTGAAAAATAAAACTGATTGTCCAGTAGCTAGGCAAGAAATAGAAGGGGCTACCAGACAAGGAGAGTTCTCAGAAGTGGAAGGCAGAGAGGAGGTGCCAGAGAGATGCCATAGAAGCACCAAAGGATTAACAGATCCAGGCATTCCCTGGTAAGCAAAGACCACATGGGAAATACGTAGATTAACAGATATTGGTTAATAATTAAGAGAGAACTACCCTGTAAGAAGCCTGAGCCATAAGTCAAACAGTTTATAATGTGAATGGGGCCTCAGTGTTTTTAGTAGGTACAGAGGATGGCAGGACCAGACTGGACAGAAACTCCGTCTTCAGTTAACAGGTCAAATTTCTTAATTAAAATATGAAGACTATCTAGTTGTAACAGACATCTGAACATGAGATTCTTCACCAAGTGTCAAACTGCTGCCTCTCTTCAGTTTGGCTGGAGAACAAATGCTTCTCTGAGACCTTGCTTCTATCTTTCACACTTCCCTAATGTTGGTATTAAAGGTGTGAGCTATGATTCTCTTTTAGAGACTCACTCTTGTGTAGATCTGGGTGACCTTAAACTCATATAGATCTGTCTACCTCTTAATACTGAATCCTTGGATTCTGGCTGCTGGCATTAAAGGTGTGTATCACACTGCCTGATCTCTATAGCTTGAGGCTGACTTTGCCTTTCTGAATTCTCAGTCAAGCTTTAATAAATCATAAATAAAATATCACTACAATCCCCTCTTTTTGTCTAATACTAAAGACAGTTACAGCTAACAAGAAAAACTTCTCTATCTACACTGAAGAAAGACTACAGTCTGAGGCTTGTGAGCACTCCTGAGATAGGATCACCCCGTTCATCCTGGGGCAGAGGTAAGAAGCTGGTGGTCAACTGCTTTGCTTCCCTGTTCTTCATCTTGATTCCCCCATATTAGTCATTTATTTTTGATGTCATAATTTTCTCTATTATAACTTCAATGCCTGAGATTCTCTCTTTAATTCTGTTGCTTATGCTTGAATCTGTAGGTCCTGTTCATTTTCCCATATTTTTCATTTCAAGAATTCCCTTGGTTTGTGTTTTTTTAATTGCCTCTATTTCAATTTTCAGACTGAGAATTGTTTCTTTTGTCTCTTTTTTCAGATTGTAAAACACAGCTTTATTATTTTTAATGTTTTGGTAAATGATATAGAGTTATGCTTTAAGAGAAAAGAAACTATAAAAATGAAAGAATTTAAGATTTAATTAAAATTATAGAAATTATTATTGTACATTTTTAGTACAGTATTTTTGGCATGGGACCTTGGAAAAGGGGAAAGGGACAAGATCTCCTGAGAAAATTGGGAGCACTGGAGGAGGGGGAAAGAAGTTAGGAGAAAGACAAGGTGAGAAGAGGAGAGGAGAGGAAGACATGAAGGACTAGCAAGATTAATTTGGGGAAAAAATTAAGGAGAACAAGAAAAGAAATACCTTAAAAGAGGAGAGCTATTATAGGTTTAAATAGATATCTGGCACTAGGGAAATGTCCAGAGATCTACAAGAATGACCCCAACTAACTTTCTAAGCAATAGCAAAAAGGCTACTTTAAATACCCTTCCCCTATAATAATACTGATGACTGTTTTCACCTGTTTGATTGCTTTTTCTTGGCTTTTATATATAAATTCATTTATTTCTTCCAATATTTTGTTTTTCCCTTGATTTCTTTAAGACAATTTTTCATTTCCTAAGGGTCTCTATTGGAGGGAGATGTCATTCTAGAAATATGTTTCTCTTGTTAGTTAATGAATAAAGCACTGTTGACCAATAGGGAAGCAAGATAGGTGTGACTAAGAGAGGTGGGGGACTCTGGGAAACATAAAAGAGTCTCGATGTGATCTCAGGAGGGGAGGACATGTGAGTCTGGCATTAAAGGTAAGATGAGACCATAAGAAACACTAGTAACCGACCAACAGCTTTATAATTAATAGAGTCTCTCTGTATTATTTGAGACTGACAAAGCTCTGGGACCAGGCTGACAGGAAAGCACATGTAACACTCTATCATCTTCATACAGTTATGTTTTAGATTGTTTTTTTCTGTGTTGGAATGTTCAGACCTTCCTGTTGTAGGATTACTAGGTTCTGGTGGTACCATATTGCTCTTCAATGTTGAATGTATTTTTACATTAACATACTACCCATCACTTCCTCCAATAGGTGCAGGCAGTGTCTTTGCCTCTTGGTTTGATTGCTGCCATCAGTTATTGTGTCTTAGGGATCCTCTTAGACAGATCAGTGCAGTTGCTATGTGTATCTCAGGGAGCCATTGAAGTAGCAGGGGCTGGGTAAGTTTGTGTGTAGAATGGGACTTGTAAATTACAAGGTGCAATGTGGGTGAGAAGGCAGTGTAGCAGCCTTTCTATAGGATGTCCAGCTGATGCATCTGAGATAGGTAGGAGAGGGGAATGGGATTTTTCCTTGGGCCTAGGGCATAGAGCATAAAGACTGGGCTGTCCAGCTGTAAGGCTGCTGGGTCACCTCTTGTTCTGTTATGTGCAGTATCTGTCTGTGTCTCAGTAGCAGCTGAGGTTCTTGGGGGATTGGTGGGTTTGGGGCACAGTGGGACCTAAGACAAAAAAAATGCTGAGGACAACTTATGTTGGAAAGGATGTGTATTTAGGGGAACACTCCTCTACTGCTGGTGAGTATGCAAACTTGTACAGCCATTTTGGAAATCAGTATGGTCATATCTCAGAAAATTTGGAATCGATCTACTTCAATACTCAGTGATACCAATCTTGGGCCTATATTCCAAAGGATACTCCTCAATCATACCACAAGGATACTTGTTCAACAATAGTCATAGTAGCATTATTTGTAATAGCCAGAACCTGAACTGAAGAATAGATAAACAAAATTTGGTACATTCACACAATGAAGTATTACTCAGATGTAAAATACAATGACATGAATTTTACAGACAAACGAATGGAAATTGAAAAAACCATCATGAGTAGTCCAGTCTCAGAAAGATAAACATACTATGTACTCACTCATAAGTGGATATTAGATGTAAAGCAAAGGATAACCAGACTACAATCCATAGGAGAAGGCAGGAACGAAGGAGCACACTGAGAAGGACACATGGGTCACCCTGGGAAGGAGAAATAAATGAGATCTCCTGGGTAAACTGGTGGCAAGAGGGTCAGTAAAGGGGAGGGGATGACGGGGGAAATAATGGGATGCGATGGTGGAGGTAGTAGGGAGAAATATAATGCTATTTCCAGGAAGATTTTCTATAGACTAAATTAAGTGAACTTAAAAGCAATGTAGATGCCCCTCAACTGAAGAATGGATAAAGAAGATGTGGCACATCTACACAATGGAATACTACTCTACAGAAAAAAATAATGGAATCTTGAAATTCACAGGCAAGTGGATGGAACTTGAAGAGACCTTCCAGAATGAGGTAACCCAGTCACAAAAAAGAGGAACATGATATGTACTCACTCATATATAGATTTTAGACCTAAAACAAAGGATCACCAGCCTATAATTCACACTGCCAGAGGAACTAGGATATATGGTGGATTCTAAGAACTTGTCCCTCACAGAAGGGACAAGTTCTTCAGAGCTCATGGGAATTGGGGAAGGGGGGTGTGAGGAGAGAGCAAACTAGAAGAAAGAGAAAGGGAGGAGATGAAAGCACCTGAGACTAGGAAGTTTGAGTCAGGGAAGGAATAGAAGACAGAAGAGAGAGAGAGAGAGAGAGAGAGAGAGAGAGAGAGAGAGAGAGAGAGAGAGAGAGAGAGAGAGAGAATATAAAAGAGGGAACCATTATAAGTTTCAATAGAAAACTGAACCTAAAGAAATGTTCACATACCTACAAGACTGACTCCAACTAACAATTAGAGCAACAGTGGAAAGGCTACCATAAATGCCCTTCCCTGATAACGACATCAACAACTAACTTATCCACCATCATGGAGCCCTCATCTAGTAGCTAATGGAAACAGAAACAAACACATACAACTGAACTAGAATCCAGATGCAGAGAGGGAGGACAAGACCACACTGCAGAAACACATAGAGACAGCTGACCTGATGAAGGAGGAGCTAATGGGCCCCCAGACTGATAGCTGGGAATCCAGCATGGGACTGACTTAGACCCCCTGAACATAGGTCTCAGCTCGAAGGCCTGGGCAGTCTCAGGGACCTCTGACAGTGGAACCAGGAGGTATCCCTGGTACACAAAAGGACTTTGCGAGTACATTCCCCTTGGAGGCTTACTCCCTTAACCTAGAGGCAGTGGGGAGGGCCTAGTCCCTACTCCAAACGACTTGACAGATTTAGATCACCCCTCCAGGAAAGCATACATGTGGAGTGTGGGAGGGAATGGGAGGAAAGGGTGCTAGGGTGGCATGGGAGGGTGGAAGAGAGGGAGAGAGGGAAGGATGAAGAGGGAACTGGGATTGATATGTAAACTAAGAAAAAGAAAGAAAGAAAAAAAAACACAGTTCCAATCATCTTACTAACTGAGATACCACTCCTTCATCCATCTCCAGGCATGTCTGCCCACATGCACATATGCTCACACATGAGTTCTTGGAAGGGTTTCAGCCTTTGGAAGGTCAAGAATCACTGGCTCCTGTAGGCTAAGAATAAGACTTTAAAAATGTACATCGATGACATAAATTTTCCAATTTTTTTCCAATTGAACAAAACTGAAATCTCAAGTGAACAAAGCTTTAGGTGGTGTAGTGAAAGAGGAAATATTAGTTTTACTCAAAGTATTACTGAGACCATTCATAGTATTGTGGAATGTATTTTTCATTGGAGCTAAAATACTGGTGAAGAATTTTCCATCTTCATCTTATTGTGAGATGTATACATGTGCCTTTAAAGAATCTATACCATATTAGTTCTATGGCTGTATTTGAAAATATAATTTTTAAATTTTATGACTTTTTTTATTAATCAAGATACCCAAGGCATCTTGAATATATTAGATACTACCATTAATAATTATTATAATTTGAAGGTAAATTGCTTCCCTTAGGCTCGGTGCTGAAGGATTTGGTCTTGAATAATCCTACTGTCTTAAAAGTTTCTTTAAACTTTAAGAGGAAAGTCTAAGTAAAGGAAATATGTAATTACCGGTGTGTTTTGGGGGCTGTATATTGCTTAACCCCAACTCTATATCCTGTTTTCTGTGGAAGGAGTAGCTTCTCCCATATACTTCAGCTGTCAGCTAACACAGTGCCAGAATCAAAAGACTCTGAGATGTTTGTGATTTGAACTTCTCTCAGCATTGTAATCTTTCCTTTAAAAACTATTTTTTATTAAAGTACAAATGTTTGTCTTTCCCAAGAAGCTTTATGATGGGGGTAGTGGCAGAAACTGTGCCTATGCAGTCTACCCACATTTCAAACACTTATGTTGGGGTATTCTATCTACTTTAAAGTTTATAATGATGAGAGATACTCTCTGACATGATGAAATTAACTGATTTCATCTTGCTGACTGTTCTGTATATTTCTTTCATATATATATATATATATATATATATATATATATATATATATTCTTATTTTACATATAGATACAAGCCCTCTCCCTTCCTCTCACCCATGGCACTCAACGCTCCTTCCATCCCATTCCCCCTTCCCCACAGGGAGGGTGATGCCTTCCAGAAGTGATCATCAAAATCTGGCAAGTCATTTGGAGTAGGGTCTAGGCCCTCCCCCCTGCCTCTAGGCTAAGGGAGCATCTGTCCATGGGGATAGATGTGCTCCCAAAGACCTTTAGTGCAACAGGATACATCCAGGTTCCACTGTCAGAGGTCCCTTAGACTGCTTAGACCTTCTAACTGAGACCCATGTTCAGGGGAACTGAGTAGGTACAATGCTGGTTTCTCAGAAATCAGTCTGGGGGTCTATGAAATCCTCCTTGTTTAGGTCAGCTGTCTCTGTGTGTTTCTGTAGCTTAGTCTTGATCCCTTATCTTATCATTCCTCCCTCTCTGCAACTGGATTCCAGGAGTTGTCCTCAGTGTTTAGCTGCTGTGGGTGTCTGCTTCTGTTTCCATCAGCTACTAAATTTGGGCTCTAGGATTGTGGATAAGTTAGTCATCAATCTTATTATCAGGGAAGGGCATTTAAGGCAGCCTTTCTGCTGTTGCTCAGATTGTCAGCTGGGTACATCCTTGTGGGTCTCTAGACATTTCTCTAGAGTCGTTTTCTCTTCAAACCCAAAAATGCTCCCTCTATTATGCTATCTCTCTCCCTCTCTTTTACTCCCTTGCTATTCCTCCCCAACACATTCTTTGTGGTCCCACATGCTTTCCTCTCCTCCCCTTCTCTTTCTCCTAACTTCCTGGGATGTCAGGATGAGACCATTACTTGTTTCAATTTTTTTCACACTATTATTCCGTAACAAAATAAAGGATATTACTTTGTTTAATTTTTCCCATATTTTTATTGATTATTTGTGGGTTGTACATCAAACACCCCGATTCCACTCATTTCTCAGTCCTTGCACATTTGCTCTCCACTCTTGTAACCTCCCCTCCAAAATAACATAGAAAATAAAATTTACAATCAAAGTCTCATGGTAAAAGTGGCAGTGTGTCTTAAGCTGTGTTCTTTTTTACAAACAGGTTTATGTTTGAGGAATTTCCTGGAGCTGATCTGAGCACACTAGACCTGCCTATCCACACAGGACCACCCATAATTTCCACCTTCCTGGGCTCTGACCCCCACCGCTGGTCATCTACTGGAGTTCTAGGCCCCTCCTAGAGACCCACCTATCTCTGAGGGACAACTCTGAGTTTCTGAGGGCTGTATCCTTGACCCCCATTAAAGGGCCTCTGATAAAGAGGCCTCAGCTAGAGAGTTCCAGGTCCCAGCTAGATCCATCAACTGGTGTGGAAACATCCTGAGTATCAGCCCAGCCTTTGACCCACATCACCCAGCCTTGGCTAGAGGCCTTGCTAGAGTCCTCTGCTGGAGCCTGAACTTTAACTCCAATTGCAGGGCCCCTGCCTGTGCAGAGACCTCCTAGAGAGCTTGGACCACCCAGAGGTCAGACATTGAACCTCTTACTCACCTAAGCTCACCAGGGAAGTACCATAGAGAGAGGGGGAGACCCCCACCAAGACCTACTGGAAGAAACTATGGAAAGACTGCAATACAAGAAAACACTTAACAACAGAAAGACAAGCATAACACCACTAGTATCTAGGGACTCTATACCAACTAGACCAGAACATGATAAAGCAGATGATGCAGAAGAGAATGACTTAAAAATTATTGTCATAAAAATGATAGAGGCCCACAAAGAAAATGTGAGAAAATCCCTTAAAAATGGAAGAAAAAACAAACAAAAAAATGGAAGAAATGAACACATTTCTTAAAGAAAGTACAAAAAACCCAGAAAAAACAATTAAACAGGTGAAGGAAACAGTTCAAGACTTGAAAACAGAAATGGAGACAATAAAGAAAACACAAACCCAAGGAATGTTGGAAATAGAAAAAATGGGCAAACAATCGAGAACTACAGATATAAGCATAACCAACAAAATTAAGGAGATGGAAGAGAGAAACTGAGGCATGGAAGATAAACTAGAGGAAATAGATTCATTGACCAAATAAAATCATAAATTCAACAAATCCTTAACACAAAACATCCAGGAAATGGGACACTGTAAAAAGGCCAAACCTAAGAATAATAGGCATAGAGGAAGGTGAGGAAGCCCAGCTCAAAGGTTCCGAAAACATATTCAACAAAATCATTGAGGAAACTCCCAATCTGAAGAAGGACATGCCCATGAAAGTACAAGAGTCATACCAAACACCAAATAGACTGGACCAAAGGAAAAAGACCCCCTCAACATATAATAATCAAAACACCTAACATACAGAATAAAGAAGGATTTTTAAGAGCAGCGAAGGAAAAAGGACAGGTAACATATAAAAGGCAGACCTATCAAAATTACACCTGACTTCTCCAAGGAAAAACCTTAAGGCCAGAGAGTCCTGGATAGATGTTCAACAAGTACTAAGAGTCCACGGATGCCAGCACAGGCTACTATACCCAGAATAACTCTCAATCACTATAGATGGAGAAAACAAGATATTTAATGACAAAGCCAGATTTTCATAATACATATCTTCAAATCCAGCCCTACAGAAAGCTTTGGAAGGAAAACTCCAACCCAAGGAAGTTAACTACACTCACAAAGACATAGGCAACAGATAATCCCACTTCACCAGAAACAAAGAGTAAAGAAAGACAAATACATTCACAATACCACTGCCAAAAGCAAATCTAAAACAAACAAGCATTGATAATCAATGGTCCTTACTCTCCCTCAATATTAATGGTCCAAACTCGCCTATAAAAAGACACAGGCTAACAGAATGGATACAAAGACATAATTCATTCTTCTGCTGCATACAAGAAACACACCTAAGCTACAAAGATAGATATTACCTCAGGGTAAAGGGCTGAGAAATATCTTCCAATCAAATGGACCCAAGAAGCAAGCAGTTGTGGCTATCCTAATATCCAACAAGTTAGACTTCAAACCAAAATTTATCAAAAGAGATAAAGATGGTCATTTCATATTCATCCCAGGAGAAATCCATCAACAAAAAGTCACGATTCTGAACATCTATGCCTCAAATACAAAGGCACCCACATTCAAAAAAGAAACACTACTAAAACTCAAAGCTCACATAAAACCTCACATACTTACAGTGGGAGACTTCAACACAACACTCTCAACACTAGACAGGACCACCAATTAGAAACTCAACAAAGAAATAAAAGAACTAACATAAATTATGTCTCAACTGGGTTTAACAGATATCTATAGAACATTCCATCCAAACACAAAAGAATATACCTTCTTCTCTGCTCCACATGTAACCTTCTCTAAAATTGACCACATACAAGGTAGCATAACAAACCTCAACAGATACAAAACAATTGGATTAGCCCCCTGTATCTTATCAAACCACCATGCTTTAAAATTGGAATTCAACAACAACACAAATCACAGAATCCGTGCAAACTCATGGAAACTGAACAATGTGCAATTGCACCACTCCTGGGTCAAAGAAGAAAAAACGAAAAAAATTAAGGACTTCCTAAAATTCAATAAGAATGAGGACATGACATATCTAAACTTATGAGACACCATGAAAGCAGTATTATGAGGGAAGTTCATTGCACTGAGTGCCCATATGAAGAAAACAGAGGGTAGTTACATTAGAGAATTAACAGTGCAACAGAAAGCCTTAGAACAAAAAGAAGCAAACTAACCCTGGAGGAGTAGACGCCAGGAAATAATCAATTTGAGGGCTGAAATCAATAAAATAGAAACCAAGAAAACAATACAAAAATCAATGCAACAAAGAGTTAGTTTTTCGAGAACATCAACAAGTTAGACAAACCTTTATCCAAACTAGCCAAAAAGCAGAGAGAGATCATGCAAATGAACAAAATCAGAAATGAAAAGGAGGAAATAACAACAGACACAGAGGAAATTCAGATAACTTTCAGGTCATACTTTGAAAACCTGCACTCTACAAAATTTAAAAATTCAAAGAAAATGGACAAATTTCTGGATAATTTAAATTAAATCAAGAACAGACAAACAACTTAAATAGAACTATAACCCCCAATGAAATAGAAACAGTCAATTGAAAGCATTCCAACCCACAAAAATCTCAGGGCCAGATGACTTCAGTTCAGAATCCTACCAGAAATTCACGAGCTAATTCCAATACTCCTCAAATTGTTCCACACAATAGAGACAGAAGGCACATTGGCAAACTCTTTCTATGAGGCCACAATAACCTTGGTACCCATGCCTCACAAAGATACAACTAAGAAAGAAAACTACAGACCAATATCCCTGATGAACATCGATGCAAAAATACTCAATAAAATACTGGCAAACCAAATCCAAGAATACATCAGAGAAATCACCCACCATGACCAAGTAGGCTTCATCCCTGGGTTGCAAGGATGGTTTAACATATGAAAATCTATCAACGTGATCCATCACATAAACAAACTGAAAAAGAAAAACCATATGATCATCTTCCTAGATGCTTAAAAAGCCTTCAACAAAATTCAACACCTTTTTATGATAAAAGTCTTGGAGAGATCAGGGATAACATGAACATACCTAAACATAATAAAAGCAATATACAGTAAGCCAACAGCCAACATCAAACTGAACAGAGAGAAGCTTAAGGCAATTCCTCTAAAATCAGGAACAAAACAAGGCTGTCCTCTCTCTCCTTATCTCTTCAATATTGTACTTGAAGTTCTAGCTGAAGCTATAAGACAACAAAAGGAGATCAAGGGGATCCAAATTGGAAAGGAAGAAGGCAAACTATCTCTACTTGCAGATGATATGATAGTTTACATAAGAAACCCTATAAACTCTACCAGGGAACTCCTACAGCTGATAAACACCTTCAGAAAACTAGCAGGATACAAGATAAACTCAAAAACAATCAGTAGCCCTACTTTATTCAGACGACAAAGAGGCTGAGAAAGAAATCAGAGAAAGATCACCCTTTACAGTATCCACAAACAACATAAAGTATCTCGGGGTAATGCTTACCAAACACGTGAAAGACGTATACAAAAACATCTTTGTGTTTTTAAAGAAAGAAATTAAAGAAGATACAAGAAAATGGAAAGATCTCCTATGCTCTTGGATTGGAAGTAAAAATATACTAAAAATGGCAATCTTGCCAAAAGCAATCTACAGATTCAATGCAATCCCCATTAAAACCCCAGCACAATTCTTCACTGACATTGAAAGGATAGTAATCAACTTTGTATGGAAAAACAAAAGACCCAGGATAGCCAAAACAACCCTGTACCATAAAAGAACTTCAGGAGGCATCACCATCTCTGACTTTAAGCTCTACCTAGAGCTATAGTTCTGAGAACAGCCTGGTATTGGCACAAAAATAGACAGGTAGACCAATGGAATTGAATCAAAAATCCTGATATTAACCCACACACCTACAAACACCTGATTTTTGACAAAACAGCTAAAAGTATACAATGGGAGGAGGAAAGCATCTTCAACAAATGGTGCTGGCATAATTGGATGATGGTGTCTAGAAGTCTGCAGATAGACCAATGTCTATTGCCATGCACAAAACTCAAGTCCAAATGGATCAAAGACATCAACATAAATACAGCCACACTGAACCTCTTAGAAGAAAAAGTGGAAGGTACCCTTGATCAAATTGGTACAGGAGATCACTTCCTGAACATAACTCCAGTAGCACAGACACTGAGATCAACAATTAATAAATGTGACCTCCTCAAACTTAGAAGCTTCTGTAAGGCAAAGGACACAGTGGGCAAAATCAAATGGCAGCCCACAGACTGGGAAAATTTTTACCAAACCTACATCTGACAAAGGGCTGATCTCTAAAATACACAAAGAACTCAAGAAATTAGTCAACAAACACCAAATAATTCTATTAAAAATGGGATACAGAACTGAATAAAGAATTCTCAATAGAGAAAAGCAAAAAGGCTGAAAGACACTTAAAGTGCTCAACATCCTTAGCTATCAGGGAAATGCAAATCAAAACAACTCTGAGATACCATCTTACTCCTGCCAGAATGGCTAAATTTAGAAACACCAATGACAACTTATGCTGAGAGGATGTGGAGAAAGGGGAACCTCCACTGCTGATGGGAGTGCAAACCTGTACAGCCATTTTGGAGATCAATGGCAGTTCCTCAAGAAAATGGGAATCAGTTTACCACAGGACCCAGCAATCCCCCTCTTAGGCATATACCCAAATGATCCACATCCATGCAACAAAGACATGTGCTCAACTATGTTCATAGCAGCATTATCTGTAATAGCAAGAACGTGGAAGCAACCTAGATGCCCCTCAACTGAAGCATGGATAAAAAAGATGTGGAACATTTACACAATGGAATACTACTCTGCAGAAAAAAACGATGGAATCTTGAAATTCCCAGGCAAGTGGATGAAATTTGAAGAAATCATCCTGAATGAGGTAACCCAGTCACAAAATGAGGAACATGGTATGTACTTGCTCATATATGGATTATAGACCTAGAGCAAAAAACCACCAGCCTATAATTCACACCACTGAGAATCTAGGATACAAGGATGATTCTAAGAGATTCATATAAGGCCCCTCACAGAAGGGGGAAGGGACAAGTTTCCAGAGCACATGGGAAGTGGGATGGTAGTGAATGGAGAGAAAACTAGGAGTAAGAGAAGGGGAGGAGAGGAAGGCATGTGTGACTAGGAAGAATGAGTCAGTGTAGGAATAGAAGACAGAAAAGAGAGGGAGAGAGAGAGACAGAGACTGAGAGAGATAGTGAGAGAACATAAAAGAGGGAGCCATTATAGGATTGAAGAAAACTGAACTTAAAGAAAGGTCTAGAGACCTACAAAACTAACCCCAACTAACAATTTGAGCAACAGTGAAAAGGCTACCATAAATGCTCTTCCCTAATAATGAGATCAATGACTAACTTTTCCACCATCATGGAGCCCTCATCTAGTAGCTAATGGAAACAGAAGCAAACACCCACTAAACACTGAGCTCAACTGAAATCCAGATGCAGAGAGGAAGGACAAGACCATGCTGCAGAAACACATAGAGACAGCTTACCTGAACAATGAGGTGCTAATGGGCCCCCAGACTGATAGCTGGGAATCCATCAGACCCCCTGAACATGTGTCTCAGCTAGAAGGCCTGTGCAATCTAAGGGACCTCAGAGGGTGTAACCAACATGTATTCCTGATTCACAACAGGACTTTGGGGGCACTTCCTTCATGGAGGGATACTCCCTTAACCTATTGACAGGAGAGAAGTCTTTGTCCCTTCTCCAAATGACTTACTAGAGTTAGATGACCCCTCCTGGAAGACATCACCCTACATGAGGAGTGGGGAGAAGGGAGGGGAGGGTGGTCTGGGTGCATGTGAGGTTAGGAGAGAGGGAGGGAGGGAAGAAGGGAGGGGGAGGGAACTGGGATCAATATGTAAAATAAAAATAAAAAATAAATGGTCCTCTTTTTCATTGCTTGACTTTGAGAAGGAGATAGAGCATAAAAATCTCTTTTTATAGCAGTCCATAATAATCTTTGTACCACTTGCTTCATAATTCACTGTAGACTAATGTTTCTCAACCTTCCCAATGCTGTAATCCTTTAATATAGTTCATGGTATGGTGACCCCAACCATATTTTATTCCTACTTCATAACTGTTATTGTGCTACTCTTATGAATCATAATGTAAATCACTGATAAACAAGATATCCAATATGCAATCCCTGTGATAGGGTCAGTGGACACTGTGCAACTCACTGCTGCTGTAAGCAAATAAGCAATTAAACAAACTTCCACAGCTCTGAATTTTGGATGGTTATCAACAGCATAAACATTCTCCATCATCCAGGTGGTGGTGGCGCATGCCTTTAATTCCAGCACTTGGAAGGTAGAGGCAGGTGGATCGCTTTGAATTTTAGACCAGCCTGATGTACAAGAGCTAGCTAGTTCCAGGACCACCTTCAATGCCGCAGAGAAACCCTGTCTCAAAAAAAAAATCCATTATAGTTATAGGAGTAATACTCTAGAGTTATGTTCAAATTTTCACCAACTCCACTTCTGACAGAGGGCTGATTTCCAAAATATACAAAGAACTCAAGAAGCTAATCACCAAAACACCAAATAATCCAATTAAAAAGTGGGGTACAGTACTAAATAGAGAATTCTCAATAAAGGAATCCAAAATGGCTGAAAGACACTTAAGAAAGCGCTCAACATCCTTAGCCATCAAGGAAATGCAAAATCAAAACAGTTCTGAGATACCATCTTACTCCTATCAAATGGCTAAAGTCAAAAACACCAAAGGCAATTTATGCTGGAGAGGATGTGGAGAAAGTGATACACTCCTCCACTGCTGGTTGGAGTGCAAACAGCCTCTTTGGAAATCAGTATGGGGGTTCCTCAGGAAAATTGGAATCAGTCTACCTCAAAATCCAGTAATTTTACTCTTAGGCATATATGCAAATGATGCACTTTCATACAACAAGGACATCTGTTCAACTATGTTCATAGCAGCATTATTTGTAATAGCCAGAACCTGGAAGCAATCTAAATGCCCCTCAACTGAAGAATTGATGGAGAAAATGTGCTACATTTACACAATGGAGTACTATTCAGCGGGGGAGGGGGGAGGCAATGGAATCTTGAAATTCGCGCAAGGAAATGGATGGAATTTGAAAGAACCATCCTGAATGAGGTAACCCAGTCACAAAAAGACAAACATGATATATATTTACTCATATATGGTTTTTAGACATAGAGCAAAGGATTACAATCCACACTGCCAGAAAAGCTAGGAAACAAGAAGGACCCTAAGACATACATGGTCCCCTGGAGAATGGGAAATGAAAGCATGGGTGGAGGGGGGAAAGGAAGTTAAGAGGAAGAGGAGAGGAGAGGTGGACATGAGGGTTAGGGTTATCCATAGTATACTAATGGACTTTGGGAGCCCATCCCACATAAAAGGATTTTTTCTCAGCCTAGACACATTGGGGCAGGCCTAGGCCCTGCTCCAAATGATATGACAGACTTTGAAGACTCCCCATGGAAGGCCTCAACCTCCCTGGTGGGAGAAAGTGGATGGAGGTGGGTGGGGGGAACAGGGGAGGATAGGAGGGTTAGGGAATTGGGATTGATACATAAAACAAGTTTGTTTCAAATTTAAATTAAAAAATTTAAAAAAAGAAACTTCACTCACAGGTTTGTTTTTAATACTCATTTAATTTCATGTTATCATTAACTCATGAACAAATTTAAAGATACAGAATTTCAAATATTCTGACGACAGGGAAGATATTCTAAAGACAAACATTCATTCTCCTTCTTTTGGCTATTAAGACTCTTCAAACAATAGACTCCAAGAAAGTCCCAGGAATTGCATGCTGAGAGAAAAAAAGGGCAGAATCCCTGATAGAGCTGGTGAGAAAACTTTACTTCTGGGAAGAAACTTCACAGAGTTCTGGCTAGTTTTCAGTTGAACTAATAAAAAGAGATTAGAGCCAGTGAGACAATGATCAAAGATGAACAACCCACTCCATTGGAAGACTCCTTTTAGATGTTCATTTATAGCCCTGTATATACCAAAATATCATAAGAACTCCCAGATGGACTGGGCAGGTAGGGTAGCGGCTACTGGAGCTTTATGCTCATATTTCCAGTGTGGTCATGTCAAATAAAATGCCTTTCTTCACTTATCATTACTTTTCTTTCATTCACATATATAGGACAGGTTACTAAGCTTGAATTTTTAAGACAGCGGGGGCCTAGGTTTTGTTCCTAACCACTTTTGTAACAGTTTCTGAAACTCACTGAAATTAAAAAGTGCTGCAGTTGAAACTATAGAAAAATATACTTTGATTAATTAATGGGTCTTACAAAAATTTGAGGGTAAGAAGCCAGACAAATAAGACCCAGTACCCAAGTATATAAGACAGAAAGAGCTGCTTAGAAAGATACTGACAAACAGATGACTAGAAGGCTGATAAGACTCAGTAGGTATTATATTCATACATATTCAACAACAAAAATTATAAAAAAGAGATTAAGAATTCCAGATGGATTAGAAGGATGGGAAAAAGTTGGAGAGGAAAATAGAAGAACTGGAGATAATTCCAAAACAGTATATACATAAATTAAGTTTTCAAAAATTATATTCCATAAAAAAACAAACAAAAATTAATTGAAGAGTTTTGACTGAAATCTTTTTATTTTTATTGCATATTGTTGTGTTTTTTAAATGACACAATAATTAAATTTTTTCCTTTCCTCCTCTTCCATCAAAATCTCCTATAGAATTCAACCCATAGAATCCCTTCAAATTTATGACCTCATTTTCACTGTGTGTGTGTGTGTGTGTACATATTCCTAAATATAACCAGTTTAGCATATAGTTTTATTTGTATGTATGGTTCAAGACTAACCATCTGGCACTAGACAACCAATTAATGTGTTCTTCCTTGGGAAGACCACCGTCTTCCGCTCCTAGCCTTCCTTGATTGCCTATGGCTTTTTGTGTAGGATGTGGACTTTTCTCCAGCCACTTTGGCATGCCCAAAGATGTCCTTGTTCAGCTCACATTTGAGCTGTTAACATTGGTAAGACTATAGGTGTAGCCTCTGGTATTACTAGGCAATGCAATCTCATAGCAAACTCCCTGTTCCATGTGTAATACTATTAAGTCTTTACAGGATAGAGTATTTAACACTTTAAAAGCCTGCCACATCTCTTATCTTAGAATACATTGCAAAATGAATGAATAACAAGGAAACTAAATTAAAAGGAACTCTTATGTAGATACAGAGATACATTTTAATAACTCAGGACAGACTCAAGTATCACTCTTTACAAATCAAAAGGACATTCAGGTAAGCAAATAATACTTAAAATAGTTAAAGTAAGAATTCATAACACTAGTATCAAGGAAAAAAGATAATGCTGATTTGTTTTGATTATATATTCAATACTTCATCTACAACTAAATTGGGAAATTCAAACAAGCAAATAAACCAAAAGAAGAAAAATAATTAAGTGTTCTTTCACTATGTTGATGCACTTTTTAAAATTATTTTATTATTTTTGTGTATGATACATGTATTTCTGTGCCCCATGTATGTGAAGTGTCCAAACAAGCCAGAAGATCTCCTGGAACTGGAACAGTCAGAAGCTGCATGTGGATACTGCTGACTGAACTCTGGCCCTATGAAAGAGCCGTCAGTGCTCTCAACAGCCGAACATCTCTCCAGGCTCTGTTTATGTATTGGTAAAGAGGGGAGAAACCTATCAAACTACATCTTTCAGAGGCCAAGTAAGATTTTAAAAGTCTAAAAGATAAATTCCAAAGTACTTTTATTTTATTTTTTAATAAAATATTACTACATCACTATCTCCAACCCTTCCCATGTCCCTCCCATCCATCATAAATTTATGGGGTCTTTCCCTCTAATTATACATATATATATATATATATATATATATATATATATATATATATACATGCATATGTGCATAAATACAACCCACTGAATCCATTAGTGTTACTCATTTGTTTATGATTTTAGAACTGACTAGTTGTTGTTGGATAACCATTTAGGAGGCTAATACCTGAGGAAGACTAATTATCCATTTCTCAGCAGTCCATAACTCCTTGTTGCTTTTCATCTGGCCCCATGAGATTTCTCCCATCCACACTGTGTGGCAACTAGTGTCATTGTTCAGGTCTTGTTTAGCTAGCCATATTGTTGGGATTTTATGGATGGAGATCCTTATTACTATCTCCCTGCAGGTGTCCAGGTACTCTGGCTTGTAAAATCTTTCTGCCCTTTCTTATTTAATGTTCTGTGAGCCTTAGGTAGGTTTTTGATGTAGATGCATCACTTTGAACTTGACATCAAAAGGCCAGTTCTCTGAACAGTTGTTCTCTGTATTTTGCCAAGTTTTTATTTTCTGAAAGGGTCTCCATCTATTACAAAAGTAAGTTCCTTTGATGAGGGGTCAGAGCTGTGGGTACAAGGACAAGTATTTAGAAAGAAGTTAAAACTATACTGAACGGTATGGAAAAGTGACAGTAGCAGCTTCTCATCTAAGATCCATGACCCTACTAGGCACAAAATAATTATATCATTTTTCTTTACAGCAGAGTAGTATTCCACAGTGTATGTGTGCCACATTTTCATTACTCATTCATCAGTTGAAGAACATTTAGGCTGTTTATGTTTCCTATCTGTTATGAACAGAATGGCAATGAACACACTGAGCAAGTGTCTGTGAAGTAAGATATCACTTTTCCGTTGCTGTGATAAAACTTATATAGCCAACTTATAGATAAAAGAGTTTGTTTCGATTTACAGCACCAGGGGTTAAAGTCCATAATGGTGGGACACCATGGAAAGGCAGCAGGTGTGGTCACCAAAACAGAAAGATGAAAGCTCACATTTTGCACTACAAGTACAAGCAAAGAAAGAAAACTCAAAGTAAAGGCAAGGTGTTTTGTTTTGATTTTTACATTCTAATCTCACACCCCCTCCCTCTTCTCTTGATCTCCACTCCTCCCCCCTCCCTATTCTCTTGATCTCCACTCCTCCCCCCTCAACCTCTTATCCACTCCTCAGAGAGAGTGAGGACTCCCCTAGGATGTCAACTAAGTCTGTCTCATCACCTCATTGAGACAGGACCAAGGCACATGCACCCCATGTCTAGACTGAGCAAGGCATCTCTCCATGGAGAACAAGTTTCACAAAGTCAGTATATGCATTATAGTTAGGCCCTAGTCCCATTGCCAGTGACCTCATATACTACCTAAGCCACACCACTGTCACCTGTACTCAATGATCCTAATTCAGTCCTATGCTGGTTCACCAGTTGACAGTGTGGAGTCACTGATCTCTTACTAGCTCTGTTCAGCTGATTCTTTGTTCATATTATTGCTCCTCTCTCATTTCAATTGTACTCCAGGAGGTTGGCCCAATGGTTAGTTATAGATCTCTGAGTTTGTTTCCATCTGTTTCTGTAAGATAGGTCTTTGGGGTTGTGGATAGTAGGGAGGTTATACATACTATATTCATCCTTCAGGATCTGAGTTACCTCACTGAGGATTTTTTTTCTAGTTCTGTCCATTTGCCTACAAATTTAAAGATGGCATTGTTTCTTACCACTAAGTAGTACTCCATTGTGTAAGTGTACCACATTACCTTTATCCATTCTTCAGCTGAGGGGCATCTAGGTTGTTTCAAAATTTTGGCTATTATGAATAATGTTGTTATGAACATAGTTGAGCCAATGTCCTTGTGGTGTGAATGTGCCTTTTTTGGATATATGTCAAACAGTGGTATTGCAGGGTCTTGAGGTAGGTTGATCCCTAATTTTCTGAGAAATTGCCATACTGATTTCCACAGTGGCTACACAAGTTTGCACTCCCATCAGCAATGGAGGCATGTTCCCTTTTGTCCACATCCTCTCCAGCATAAGCTGTCATTGGTGTTTTTTAATCTTAGCTGTTCTGATCGGTGTAAGATGAAAACTCAGTGGTTTTGGTTTGCATTTCCCTGATGAAGTTGGGGGAAGAATAGAGAAGGAAAACAAGAAAAGAGATACCTGAATAGAGGGAACCATGGTAGGTTTAAAGAGAAAACTGGAATGAAGGAATTGTTCAGGAATCCACAAAAATGACCCCAACTAAGAATCTATGCAATAGTGGAGAGGTCACCTTAAATGCCCTTCCCCCATAATGGGATTGATGACTACCTTAAATTGTAGCATGTATGTTTTCCGCCAGCCCCGCCTGGTCCCATCACTGTGCAGGCCCCCAAAACACTCAGAGACTCTGTATTTGATACAATCCTGTTTGCCAGTTACTATTATTGTTTATGGGCTAGCTCTGTCTTAATTATTAACCCATTTCTACTTATCTAAGTATTTCCACTTGGTCATCTTATCCGAGCACGGCGGGCCGGCATCTTGCTTTCTCAATGCTCTACATGTTGACTCCTCCTTACTACTTCCTCTTTTCTCCTAGGCCCACCTATCTTGTTTTCCCATTGGCCACAGTGCTTTATTAATTAACCAGTATGAGAAACATATTTACAGAATAACATCTCCCATCATTAAATGCCATCATAGAGCCTTCATCCAGTAGCTGATAGAAGCAGAAGCAGGTATTCACAGCCAATCACTTAGCTGAATTCCTGGAATCCAGTTGTAGAGAGCTAGGAGTAATAAGCAAAGGTGTTACAGGCAGGTTTTACTCTTTGTTCCTCCCCGCCGGCTTCCAGGTCCTGCCGCCATGGTCCCGCTGCCACGTGAGCCCCAAATAACACTCAGAGACTCTGTATTTGATACAATCCTGTTGGCCAGTTATCATTATTGTTTATGGGATAGCTCTGTCTTAATGATTAATCCATTTCTACTTATCTAATTATTTCCACATGGCTCATCTTATCCGGGAGCCACGGCTGGCATCTTCCTTCCTCCCTGGTCTACATCTTGACTCCTCCTTCCCACTTCCTCTTTCCTCCTCCTAGTCTCCTAGCCCTGCCTACGAGACTATTTTCTATTGGCCAATAGGGCTTTATTAATTAATCAGTATGAGAAACATATTTACAGAATAACATCTCCCATCACAAAGGGATCAAGACCATGTTGGGGAAACCCACAGAATCAGCTGACCTGAGCAAGTGGAAGTTCATGGACCCCAGTCTGACAACTGGAGAAGCAGCATAGGACCCAACAAGGCCCCCTGAACATGGGTGTCAGTTGGAAGGCGTAGGCAGTCTATGGGACCTCTGACAGTGGAACCAGTATTTATCCATAGTGCATGAATGGACTTGGGGAGCCCATTCCCTATGGAGGAATACTCTCTCAGCCTACTTAGCCTAAATACACAGGGTAGGGCCTAGGTCCTGCCCCAAATGATGGGTCAGACTTTGATGATGCCTGCTGGGAGGCCTCACCTTCCCTAAGAATTGGATGGGGGTGGGATATAGGGTTGGTGCGGGCATGGGAGGATGGCAAGGAGAGGGAATGGGGATTGGTATGTAAAATAAGATTGTTTTTAATTTAAATAAAAATTAAAGTTGGAAATTTACTCTTAATAGTTGGCATTATTTGTTCCTTATTTTTGTGTCTATCTGCCTTAACTGCTCATGACATTGGCACAGTTATTATAAATGAGTGAAGTGTGGATTTCTATGATTCTACTTCATTCCCTTTTCCTTGAATGTTCCCATTAATTCCTAATATTATTTGTTTAATAACATTTCTCAAAGACCCTTGTGATTAAAAATATTCTGTTCAGAACAGATATATATATATCTGTAATATTTAATATATATACATATATGTAATATTAAATATCATGACCTACTGTGTCTAATTCAGGCCAGCAGTATGGCTATCATAATAAAAGCAAGAGCAGCACACAGCAGACACATTCCTGGGGTCATGCCCAGAACCATTCAGTGAACTGTCCACAGGTTTTTGCCAAGTGGATCAGGGTCTTCAGGATCTTGCCACAAAGAGGATCATTCATGCTATCCTTGGGCATTGTTCCCCATGTTACATTGTTCCCCATGTTACATGACTCCTGCCAATCATGAGTTCATTTTTGAAGTTAGCACCTGAAGCTGAGACATCAACATGAGTGTATGTAACTGTTAGTGGGACTTTTCTGCACTAAGTTACAGACAGAATGCAGTGTGAATTAAAGAATGGATAATACAAATGTGCGAATGATAAATCTGCTTCCTAATATCCAGCAGAAAGGATATACCACAGAAAATGTATTCTTAAAACCAACAAGAACTAGAAATGCTGCAGCATAGCAATGAAGATTTGCCATTAGAACAAAAAAATTTTCCTCAAAGTCACTGGACATCTTCTAGTGATGACACACTCAGCTGTCAGAAAAAATAATGTCTGCATGCCAGATTCAGTTCAACAAAATGAAACCAGTACCTAGTAGATGATATACAAAATATCAGTATTTCATTTGACAGCACCTTAAATATTGATGTCCCTTTGTGTATTTGGGAATGTATGGGTTACACACTCACACACATACATACACACGCACACACACATACGTGTGAGTGTGTGTATGTATATATGTATATAATCATGATTTTAAGTGGGGCAGTGTGTGTGTGTGTGTGTGCGTGTGTATACATATATGATTGTAAGTGAGGCAGTGTGCTCTTGGAAGATAAAATCATTTTTTTAAAGGTATCAAATAGAAATTCTAGAAGAGGTGAGTTTAGTCAGCAATTGGCTCTGCATTTCTGGTAGTAGGCCCTGATGTCTTTACCTGATGCCCTGATATATGATCAGATTTAATGTTTATAAGCAGATTTTATTAGATTTTTAGCTCCAGTAGTAGCTGTCCCCATTCTGGTTAAAAGGGCCAATGCAGATGAGTTCATTTGTATTCTTCATCTATAGCAATTCACTGTGTACACTCACAAGCCATCGCTTTGGAGGCCAAGTATCAGTTACTTCCACTACGGTATTAATTTTTGTAAATATGACATGAAAATCTTCAGTGATTTAAGTAGAAAATTTCTACTTAATGATCTGAATAATAATCTTCTTAGGTTTATGATGCCTTCATGAGCTATTGTTTATATCCTGCACTCATATTCTATGGGATTGTTCTGGTAGATCTGTTTTGGTAAAGTTAGAATGACTTTGGCTTTTCTCAAGCTGCTGAATCACGATGACATTTCTCATAGTCACATGCTGAGAAATTGGTCAATTAAAGTTTGATAAAAGGGTAATACTTAACCACAAATTCTTGATAAGATGACAGCTGAAAATGATTAATTTTATAAAAGTGAATACATTGGTTACAAGTATTAATAAACAGTCATCGTTTTCCTCCACTGCTATTAGCAATAACAAGCCAAAGTTCTGTTGTGCTTTGTTCTTTCTGGTCCTTGTTTAAAGCATAAAACCACTGTACTGTATGAATAAGTACATTTATACTTCTACCCTTGAAATCCATCAATCATTTGGATTCCAAGAAAAACCAACTTCTTTAATAATACAATTATGGAGTATTCTAGTATACTAAGAACCAGCGATATCATCTGTTCTTTATAGAGTTGGCTGAGTATGTTATTCAATGTTGAGTTTTGGGTTTTGTTTTTCTTTGAGTATTTTTTTTCTTTCTTTTTTTTTTGGATGTTATATGTTCACAGCAGCAAGAAAGGGTGGCATCCATAATCCATATTGATCATCTCACTCTATTATACCAATGAGACTGAAAATATGTATTTAGAATAAAGTTATAATCCCACTCTGTCTTCTCATCCATACTTGATTTTATTTTCCTGCAGATTTATATCATGTAAACATGTTGAAATTCACACAGGTTTCTTCTGTGATCTTTTCAAAGGCTAATTAAGCAAAATATGTCATGCACCCCTGAAAACTATGCATGTATTCTCATACATTCTCCTGTATCTTTGATAGACAAATTATGCTATTTGGCACTATATACTCAAGTAGTATTATCCCCTTTTGCCTAAATGGAATAAAATTTTATTCCATTTTATTTTATTCCTCAATCATTTTAATGAACCCAGAGTTATCTAGTGGAATGTATATGAAGTTAGAATTACACTTTTGATCTTGTTATTGCACTGAGCTATTATGGAAAATCATTGTTTTCACTGAATGGTTTGCTATTTCCCCGTGGCCTTTGAAAATCGTTTTATACATTTTAGGACTGCATCTCAGCCTGTAACTCAGTCTACAGGCACAAGAATCAAAGACCTACTTGTTAACACAGCCATAAATCCTATAAAAATACTAATCTGAAAACTATAATATATATCCTGAGTAAGTGATGTATATCTGTGTTATACTTGCAACTTCAATTCTGTGAGTTTATATGAACCTTGCTCATTTGACTCAGAGGGCCCTCTTCTTCTGGTGTCCTTCATTCTCTCTGGCTCTTACACTCTTTGCTCCTCCTTTCCCATGGAGTTCCTTAAACTCTAAGTAGAGAAATTCAATGGCGACATCCGATTTAGAACTGTTTGTTTCAAGGACTTATTCTCTTTCTCTCTCTCAATCTCTCATTCTCTCTTGATCTCCTTCCCTCCCTCATTCATCTCCTCTCTCTCTCTCTCTCTCTCTCTGCTTGTCTGGCTGTGGGTCTCTGCATCTGTTCCTGTCTGATGCAGAAGGAAGCAGCTTGGATGGTGACTAAATAGGCACTGACCTATGAGTATAGCAGAATATTATCGAGTCATTTTATTGATACATTTTTCCTTTAGACAATACTATTTGGTATCACCCTAGGTCTCTTGGCTATTAAGTTTCTGGCTCTTGATCACAAAACTGTCTTGTAGAGTGATCTTCAGTCAAATCAAAAATTGTAGAATGGACCTTAAACCAAATCACTCATCAATTGGCTAATCCCATAGGTTCTGTACCACCATTGCCCTAACATATCTCGCAGTCAGGACAGTTAGTTGGTCAAAGGTTTTGTGGCTAGGTTGATAATAACACTTCTCTTTTGGTATCTGCAAAGTATATTCTCATACCAAAGACATTAGAACAACAGAATTAATGTTCCATGTCAGTTCAGCTCGAGTACTCCAGGTCATGAGGTGTGTGGATGTTGTTCTCAGCAATGGAAACCTGCAGTCAATTTGCAGAGAGGAAACCAATTGTCTAACCAATGGTCTGGGTTGTCTGGACATTTCCAGGGGACACGCTTGGCTAACAGCTCAATTTGATGCAACCCAATTCAGACACTAGAAGCCTCCTTTGATGACAACAGATGGCCAGTTTGGACTCAGTCACTCCCATTGTTAGAACTCATTAGTACCACCTTCATGTATTTTAGGAAATTTCCTCTGCAGTAGGTTTCTATACCATTCCTCAAATGGCCCTCAATACTAGCTGTCTCTCTCTTAATTTCTTCTCTCGACCCTATCTCCCTTTCCCCTGGGTCACTTTATCCTCTCTAACCCTTGACCTCATCTCCAGTCCACCCATACATTTATTCCATTTCCTCCTTTCAGGGAGATCCAAGTGCCCCACCCACATCTCTTATTCTATATCTCACCTCTCTGGGTCTATGGATTGTAGGTTGGTTACCATTTATTTAATGGCTAATATCTACATAAAAGCAAATACATACAATATTTCTCTTTCTCAGTCTGGGTTACCTAACTCAGTATTACTTTTTTCTAGGTCCATTCATTTGCATGCAAATTTAATGAAGTCATTTGTGGGGAGGCAGGCTGGGAGACTGTTCATGACAGCTTCTATTTCACTAGGAGCTGTTGGTCTATTTAAATTGCTTATCTGATCTTGAGGTAAGTTTGGTAAGTGGTACCTATCAAGAAATTTGTCCATTTATTTTACATTTTCCAACTTGGTAGAGTACAGAATTTTGTGTTGTTGTTGTTGTTTGGTTGTTTAATTGGTTTCGGTTTGAGGGGGATGCCAGAGGGTAGTAAGTATTGCATTTATGTATTTATGTATGTATTTATTTATTTATTTATTCTTCTCACATACAATAAATCCCAAGCATAGTGTCTCCCCCCCTCCATAACTTCCATTTGGTTTTTAAAGTATGTCCTTATGATTCTCTGGATTTCCTCAGTGTCTATTGTTATAATATTGAGAGTTTGGGTGGGTAAATAGTCTAGGCTAGCTTCTCTGATCTGTTAGAATCTACAGAACATGTGTCAGGTACCTCTGGCTTTCAGACAGTAATCACTGTTATTAATTAAACATTCCCAGGTCTTACCTTATGTGCCCAAGTATTTCTGGTTAATTATTACCCTTTTATCAAACCTTAATTGATCTCATTTCTCAGACAGTGACTATGAGTACTGTCATCATGATTCAGCAGCTTGAGAAAAATCCAAGGTTATTCTAAACTTCACCAAAACAGATCCAAAGGGAAAATATCCCATAGAATATAAGTTCAGAATGTAAACAAAAGTATATGAAATTATCATAAATAGGAAAATTATCCAGATCATTAAGTAGAGATTTTCTTCTTAAATCACTGAAAGATTTTTATATGTCTTATATTTCAAAAAATAAATACCATAGTGGAAGCAGATAATACTTGGCCACCAAAGCAATGGCTTGTGGATATACACAGAGACTTGCTTTTTCTCTTGTTATTGGCTATAAGAAGCCAAAGTTATATTATGCTTTGTTCTTTCTGGTCCTTGTTAAAAGCAGAAAACCACTGTACTGTATGAATACATACATTTATACTTCTACCCTTAAAGTCCACCAATCATTTGGATTCCAAACAAAACCCACTTTTGTCATAACAAAACCATAGAATACTCTAGTATGCTAAGAACCAGAAGATATCATCTGTTCTTTATAGAATTGGCTTATGTGTTGTTTGTTGTTGATTGTTTTTAGGATGTGTATATGTTTGCAGAAGTTGGAAAGGGTGGCATCATATTGATCATCTCCCTCTATGAGCTGTGTGGTTTTTGTTTTCAGCAATGGAACCCTGCAGCCAGTTTTCAGAGAGCAACCCATTGTCTAACCAATGGTCTAGGTTGTCTGAACATTTCCAGGGGACACCCCTGGCTAACAACTCAATTTAATGCAACCCAGTTCAGACACTAGAAGTCTCCTTTGGTAACAACAGATGGCCAGTTTGGACTCAGTCACTCCCATTGTTAGGAGACCTCATTAGTACCACCTTCACATAATATATTTTAGTGAATTTCCACTGCAATAGGTTTCTATACCATTCCCCAAATGCCCTTAGTTCTAACTGTCTCTCCCTGAATTCACTCTCTCAACCTTATCTCCCCTTCCCCACCTTACTGTATCCTCCCTACCTTCTGCTTCCACCCCAGTCTACCTACAAATCTATTCTATTTTCTTCTCCCAGGAAGACCCAAGTGTATCCTCATACCCAGTGCCTTTTTCTATACCTAACCTCTCTTGGTATGTTGTTTTTAGGTTGGTTATCACCTATTTAATGGATAACATCTATATATAAGCAAATACATACCACATTCCTCTCGCTTGATTCCAGTTACCTCATGAAGAATGATATTTTCTAGTTCCATACATTTTCATGCAAATTTTTCTGGTGGGGGTGGGAGATTTTTAATGACAGCTTCTACTTCACTAGGGGTAGTATTCTATTTAAATTGCTTATCTGGTCATGATGTAAGTTTGAGAAGTGGTACCTATAAAGAAAAATTATCCATTTCTTTCAGAATTTCCAATATAGTGAACATTTGGGATTTTATCTATTTGCTTGCTTGATTGGTTGGTTTGGTTTGTTTGGTTTTTGTGGGGGTATGGCAGAATTTTATTTATTTATTTACTTATTCTTCACTCATATAACTCATATGTACATCACAAGCACAATTTCTCCTCCCTCTCCCACTACTCCTTTCAGTTTTTTAAAAGTATGTCCTTATGATTCTCTGGATTTCCTCAGTGTATGTTGCTATGTTATGTCTGTTGTTATATTATTGATACTTTGGTGGATTTAGAAGTCTGGACTGGCATCTATGGTCTTTTAGGTCTGCAGCTCATCTGTCCCAGCTTTTCTGGCTTTTAGAGTCTCCATTGACAAGTCGGTGTGATTCTAATAGGCCTGCTTTATATGTTACTTGGAATTTTTCCTTTGCAGCTTTTAATAGTCTTTCTTTATTCTGTACATTTAGAGTTTGATTACTATCTAATCCAAATTTTGGCATTCTGTATGTTTCTTGTACTTTGACAGATATTCCCTTCTTTGAGTTAGGGAAATATTCTTCTATGTTTTTGTAGAAAATACTTTCTTGCCTCTGAGCTGTATTTCTTGACCTTCCTCCATTCTTATTATTCTTATATTTGGTATTTTCATCATGTCATAGACTTCTTGATTGTTTTGTTTCAGGAGATTTTTAGATTTAACATTTTCTTTCACTGATGGACCCTGCATTTCTTCTATTGTATCTTCAATGCCTGCAGTTCTCTCTTCCATCTCTATTATCTGTTGGTGAACTTGGCCTCTAGTTTTTGTTGAAGTTCCTAAACCTTTCATTTCCTCAGTCTGGGTTTTCTTTATTGATTCTATTTCCATTTTCATGCATTGAACAGTTTATTTATGTCCTTCCACTGTTTGCTTGTGTTTTCCTTGATTTCTTTAAGGGATTTATTCCTCTTTAAGGTCCACCTATCATCTTAACACAGATTGTGTAATGCTCTTTTTCTTGTGATTCAGTTATGTTAGAATTGTAAAGGCCTTCTGTGGTATAATAGTTGGACTCTAGTGGAGACCTTGCTTTTATTTATTGTGATTTTATGATGGTGTCTAAGCACCTGGGATATAAGGTCTAGGTGCTGATTTCTGGTTTTGTCTTTGTTGGGTGCCTGTTTTATCCCATGTTTTCTGTGTCTTCTCTGAATTTTAGGAGAATGTGAAGACTGTGTGCTGTCTGCTGGGAAATTTTCTGTAAACACGACACATTTGATCACTTATGGGAGTTCCTAGTAAATGTACATCTGGTTATCAGAAGCTGACACTTAGAAAAGAAAACAAGGTAACCCCTAAGGATTAGGCTCAATTATTATCAGCTGTCCTTGAGAAGAAGCAAAATCTCTTGAACTTCAGGGCTTAAAGAAAGGTTATAAAGCTCCCCAAGGTAAAATTCTTGGTGATGGAATTTTTAGCTTGCTCAGTAGGTCTTGTGCAGCTATTTTGGATTCATGTATGCAGCACCCATATCAGTTCAGAGGCCAGTTTTTTAGCACCTGGGAGCTGTCTTCCCATCCTCTATGTCTTATATCTTTTCTACTCCTTTTTTCTATCAAATTCCATGACCATTGGTGATGGAGGTGGATAGAAATGTCTTATCTATAACTGAGCACTCTAGTCACTCTTAGCATTGTGAACAAGTCCTTCCATTAACTACTACTTACTGAAATAAGAAGCTTCTCTGATCAATGTTAGAAGTGGCACAGATCTATAAACTTAGTATTTAGAAGAGTATTTTGCAATCCTACAACATATTCTAACCGAGAAGATTAGACAAAGCTACTTCATGTTAGTGAACAATGCTGTTTCTAGAAAATATGGATTACAAAAGAACCTCAAAAAAAAGAAAGAAAGAAAGGAAGGAAGGAAGAAAGGAAGGAAGGAAGAATAAGAGAAAAGCTGGTTCAGGAATAGCTAAATGCTGAACATATCAAAGAACCTACCAGCCCTTGGAACTCTCCTGTATTTATTATCAAAAAGAAATCTGGAATGAAGAATACTTACAGATCTGAGAGCCATCAATAAAGTAATCCAGTCAATGTGCTCTCTACAGCCTGGAATGCCCTTGCCTTCTTTGATACCTAAAAAATATGGCCTACTATAGTTATTGATTTAAAAGATTGATTCTTCACTATACCTTTACATGAAAAAGATAAAGAAAAATTTGGCTTCATGGTACCTAATTAGAATAATTCTCAGCTGGTCAAGAAATATCAATGGAAGGTTTTGCCACAGGGAAAGCTAAATAGCCCCACCCTGTGCCAATATTTTCTGCAAAAATCTTTGGAAATAATTCTTAAACAGTTTCCACAATCCATAATTTACCATTACATGGATGATATATTGTTGGCTGATTTTAAAAGTAGAAATATTAGAAAAAATTGTTTGAGGAAGTAAAGGAAGTTTTACCTTGCTGGGGTTACAAATTGCACTCGAAAAAATACAAAGAGGAGATTCTATCAACTACTTAAGATATAAAATAGGTCTACAGGAAATTAGGAAACAAAATCTGGGGACTGTAATTTGCCTATACTCGGTTTTCTCTCTGAATTTTCTCTCTAATTTTCCACATACACATTTTCATGCTTATTGTTGCCTTTCCCAATATGCATACCTTAAAGTTGAATTTTTTATGTTGATATTGATGTTTAAGTTTTCCACAAGGAACAATAACAGTTCCTAACAGCAATCTTTGAACTCCCTGGAAAGAAGATGGGACCCCACTTCATTATTTCCACTTGATTCAACCTGATGTATTTGGACTACAAACATCACCCTAAAACTAGTTTGGGATTGTTATGCTCGAGACAACTCCTGACTAGCTAGCTGAAATGGTGCCCCTTCTTATTACACCCTGGCCAGAGTTTCAGATAGAAGAACTTCAGTCAAGCATTCCCTGCCACACAGAGACTGGCTACAAATGTTACAGCTAGTCCCCTCCAGAAATTTTGTTACTAAAACTTTTCTTCCGACAGGATCCCTTGGAGTAATCTTCTCCTCACTTCAGCAGGAAGTAATCTTAAGATAACAACACCCCATTTCCCTACTCTTGGCTTTAGTTACTTAGGGTTGGGTATAGAAGGTGATGCTCAGACTTGGGTATCTCTTTTAGACAGGAATAGGGTATGGTTGGGAAAGGTACAGTTTAGATGAGATATAGGTAGATTAACTTATCTTCTTGTGAGTTATCTTAGTAATTATTAGTTATATAAAACTTACATTGTTACAGATTATTATATGTTGTAACCTATGTAAAATTAAATTTGCATTCCTTTCTCAAATGTATACCTTTACTTATGTTCAAAACATTTTTTATATCGATACAATTTAGGATATTTTTATCATGCTGCACTATACAGTTCTATTTCGGGTCAAGACATTTCTACTCTACCTCTGTTTTAGAGATATACATGTATTTATGTACATAGTTATATTGCTAAAGTAATTATCCCTGATTGACTCAGTGAAGTTTCAACCATTTTTATAGCTAGGTTCCTGGGTATTACAGATTATCTTTACCCCTGTTTCTTATATCTATGAAATTAGTCAGACGATCAGTGTGGAAACAACCTGAGTATCAGCCCAGTATTTGTCACCCATTACCAGGCCTTGGCTAGAGAAGAAACTGGAACCAATTCTGGTGGATTCTTTCCTACTCCCTTCCCCTGGAACTCCCTGGGTAGGTCCCGGATCTCACTGTCCCTATGTGTTGTCCCCATGGAGAGTGCTCTTGGAGCTCTGATACACCCCCAAGTACCCCTACTGAGAGCCTGCCCTCTCCCTACCCAGTTCCCTACCCTGCCCACTGTCCCACGGCTCTGGTTGTGCACTGGGACAGATGGTTGAGCCAACAATCCAGCCACCTTCGGGGAACTTCCTGGAGCTACTCTGAGCACACTAGACCTGCCTATCCACAGGGGACCACCTGTAATTTCCACCTGTTTGGTCTCTGACCCCACCACCACCGGTCATCTACTAGAGGTCCCACCCCTCCCAGAGATCCGCCTATCTCCACAGGGCCTCTCTGAGTACCTGCAAGCTCTATCCTTGACCCCCACCAAAAAGACTTTGCCAAAAAGGCCTCAGCTGGAGAGTGCCAGGCCCAGGCTAGATCTGTCTATCATCCCAAGGACCATCGTTGAGTCCCAGCCTTCAAGATCTTTGAATCCCATCGCCAGTCTTCTGCTAGAGGCTGATCTTTGGCCCCCATCACCAGGCCCCTGCCTGTGGACAGATCTCCTAGAAAGCTTGGACCACCCAGAGCTACAGACATCGAATCTCTGACCCACATAGCCCATCAGGAAAGTACCAAAGAGAGGAGAGACCCCACCAAGACCTATTAGAAGAAGCTGCTATGGGAGGATGGCAATACAAGAAAACACCTAACAACATAAAGACAAGCATAACACCACTAGAATCTATGGAATCTACACCAATTAGACTGGAACACAACAAAGCAGATGAAGCAGAAGAGAACGACTTAAAATTATCATCACAAAAATGATAGAGACCCTCAAAGAAAATGTGAGAAAATCCCTTAAAGAAATGAAAGAAAAAACAAACAAAAAATTGGAAGAAATGAACAAATTTCTTAAAGAAAGTAAAGAAAGTACAGAAAGCCAAGAAAAAAACAATTAAACGGGTGAAGGAAATGGTTCAAGACTTGAAAAGTGAAATAGAGACAATTAAAAGAAAACACAAACCAAAGGAATGCTGGAAATAGGAAAACTGGGGAAATGATTGGGAACTACAGACACGAGCATAACCAACAGAATTCAAGAGATGGAAGAGAGATTCTCAGGCACGGGAGATAAAAACTAGAGGAAATAGATGCATCAAGCAATGAATATCGTAAATCCAACTAATCATTAACACAAAACATCCAGGAAATGTGGGACACCGTGAAAAGGCCAAACCTAAGAATAATAGGCATAGAGGAAGGTGAGGAAGCCCAGCTCAAAGGGGCCGAAAACATATTCAACAAAATCATCGAGGAGACAAACATAAAAAACTGAACCTTACAGAGTCAGGGCAAGACAGCATTTCTACCTCCCTGCTTCTGTAGTGGTCTGTCAGATACTCTAGGTCTTAGTCAAAACTGGTTGCTGTGAAACTTTGGGTGACTGTCCAGGTAGCCTGCTGTTTCTGTCCTTACAACATCATTTGGAAGCTGCCTGTCTACCCTTCCTGCCTACCCTAATATTGTTATTTTCCTTCTCAGGTCTTTGATGAGGTTAAAGATTAAACTATCACAATTATTATTCTTTCTGTATTTCTAGATAAAAATACAAGCTTAGGACAACTCTATTGTGAATCTCTCTTATGCCTTCACCCTAGGACTAGATATGTAGGTCTAAAGTTTGTATGTTCTTGATTTTCCTTTTCTTAGAGCATACTTAATATTCACTGTCATTGCATATAATTTTGTATCAAGCCTAAATTTTTTCTTTAGGCTAAAAAGGTAATTGTAGGGAGATATCCATCCTGCCCACACCTGTTGCACTGACCATGCCCATTGGGGGTGAGGACAGAAGCAGAGGTGACTTCGAAGAGCTAGGTCTGGTGTCAGGAACCCAAGAGCTCTCTCTTGCTTCCTGGATGGAGATGGAGAGCATTCTTGGGACAGGAGCCTGATGGTGTTCATCTGTCTCTGTTATAAGTTATTTCTCCCTGAATAAACATCTATCCAGCTTATCTGTTTTCCTCAATCCTTACTTTTTCATGATAGAACGTGGAAGAAAAGGTTGTTTAACCAGGGTCTATTTACTTAATCTTCTTGGAATAGGGATGTAAAGTGAATAAAAGTCGCTTCAGAAGGTCTGATATAGTGCTGTAGACAATATAGTCGCTAAAGATGCAAATATTTGATATTTAAGTAGTTCTCATTATGTCATCTATCTTATCTATATTTCTTCATAAATTTCAAGAACTCTGAATCTCTACAGAATTTTAATATACTATAATTTGACATCTGACAGCTCTTTAAAAGTTTGAGAACAAGAAATCATACCTAGTAGGAAGCAAGTGGGGGCTCCACAAAGACATTTGCGGTAAGACTACAGAATGAGTGATGAAAATATGAGTAGCCATCAATGAAACTAATAATTCAACAATAATGCAATATATTAATTTAGCATATTGAAGTTTCAGAAATAAAATAAAATTTTATCCTATTTCTTACAGCCTTTAGAGAAATGAATTCTACAATTTAGAATTTTTATTATATTTTACATCCATTACAACAATATTCAAATTTAGCTGTGATTGAAAATTTCTCTAATTATCCAAATTAATTCTCTGGCCCCTAATTCATTCATTACATTTATCTTTTTTTTCTAAAGTACAATCTCTAAAGGCCCTGAGAAATAACACTTTTGCTATATTATGAGCAATTATTGTTACTGAAAGAAATAAACTTCTCATGAACTGATAACTCACTCTCTATGATTGTTATGTGCCTCTTCAGATACCTTAATAAACAGCCATCATTTCAGACTGAAACTTTCAAGTTGGTTTTTGTCTTTTCTTTCTTTTTTCTTTAAGATCAGAAGTTCTAGAAGTTCTAACATGCCTGGTAACTCTCTTTATACTTCGTCTTTGTTATTCATGAAGGTGTCTTTCCAAGTCAAACACTTTTGCCACATAGCCTTCACTTACTTCTAGTGACTGCCAGTGTTTCTTACTCTGAAGCAATAGAAATTTAAATGGACTTCCATGCTTTTAAAAAAAAATTATGCAGAAAACACTGCTGTTGTTGTATGTCATATTATGTTATAAAACTTCTAATTAATCATCTTACTGAAATTTGTTGAAGATCACCACACCAGCCCCAGTGGAGACAGTGTAGCAATGGCTAAGAGAAATCTCAATGGCTACCTGTCCAGAGGTTTGCACCACACATAGTTACGCCTCTTAGGGAAAAGTGGTCCAGGTCCCTGTAGGTGCTTGTTTGGCTGGCTGCTTGGAATGGATGCTAGATGTGTTTTGTGTAATAACAATAATGTTTTTTAATTATGGACATTTTAGCCTGTAGCTCCACTGTGAATTCAGAGAAGCCTAAAAAAACACTTAGATATAGTTTCAGGAACTGAATGAGATACAGACCAACATTCAGCAGATGGATGTCAACCTCTGTGCCCCCAATCATAAAACCCACAGTGCCAGATGTCAGCCCAAGGCCTAATAAACAATTAGGGCTAAAGCTGTAAGGAAGCAGCCCACAATGTGATCTTACCTGTAATCAGCCTACCCGCAGCTAGGCTACTATGAGAGTTACTACAAAACTCTAACTTAGTATCTTAGGGCCCTTGAATCATTGCTATTAAAAGTTTAGTGTTCAAAGACAATGATTGTTCTCTTTACTCAGTAAATCAAATCTGATGATACACTGACCACAAACAGGCCAAAATAGACAGAGGCTCTCAGTTATGCACTTGCTTAGATGTATTTACTATCTCATACTTCAAAAGAAATTGCTGACATTTTTATAGAATGTTTATCTTTAAACTGTGGCCAAAGATCAGTTCTTTCTACATAAAAACCTGATACTTTGAAATAAACTTTACAACAGTTCACAAACCTCTTCAAGTGTGTTTGTGTCTGTCTGTCAAGCCAAAGCCACTCCTGACCTGGTCATCCGAGTCTTGTGAGTCTTGGTCTCCACACAGACCTGCTACCCATTGAGCAGTCTGTGGCAGAAGATACTGTTTCTTTTTTCTTGAATGTGTATATTTGGCACTTTTATGACACAGAATTTCAAAGGTTTAATCTAGGCTTGTTTGTAGCGTTGACTCACAAATGTGACAGGATGCAATGGTAAAATCCTGGTTAATCATGTAGTTCTCTCAGGATAGGAGGACACATAAAGTAAGGAAAGGAAGGAGACAGGATCTCAGTAATAGTTCAAGGGCATGGCTCCATTTCTGCTGCCTTAAACCATTTCCTAAATCTCCAAAAGCCTCCAAGAGGTTACCAGCAGTACACCAAAAACTCCAAATATGTACCTCGAGACACCACTATCCAACCAGTAACAGGGGTAATAGAGGATGCAACTCCAGGGATCTGCTGTCATTTCCCAAAGGTAATATACTTGTATAGCTTTAATGACAAATCAATGTAAAAATTTTTGAGTAGCTTTCTATAAATTTCAGACTTGTATTTACTTTACCCAAATATGTACCTCAATATTACTACATGCTTTTTTAATCTGGAAATTGTGGTATTGTCTTGAACTGTGTGCATTATGGCCAACTTTGCACATCAGGGCCTTTAACATTGCATATTTGATAATTCAACCTTCATCTCTACTCTCTACTCTAGTTTAACTCTGACTCTTTGCATTTCTAAATCTTGTGTTCAAAAGTTGTCTGTAACTAAATTAGGACAGTTAAATTATTTTTATTTCATATTTATTTTTAGTGTTGTCATCTTTATGAGAATTATAAGTTTGTTGTTTTTCCTTAATTTCATAAGATAATGTCTAGTTTCCTTAAGCTATTAAGACAAAGCTCCATGTGTATTAGTTGGTGATCCATGAAAAACAGTCATGAAACCCCTCTATAAAGCTATTTTCTGAATCAAGTTTGCCATGTGCCACAAGGAGCCAAACACCAACAGCCTTTTGACTACAAACTCACTCTCAGTGAAATAACATAGTCTCTGTATGACAATGTTATTTTTCTTACCATAAAATGTCATTTGTTTATCAGAAGATTGTGAAGACAAGGAAGAAAAAAATTGAAGTAAAACCCTTTGATATATAGTGGTGTTATCTGGGTGTGTCAAAACCATCTTCCGGGTTTTACAAGACTTTGACTTCCTGATTTACCTGTGTACTTCACTCATAGTCAAACATTAGAAATGTAGAGTCCTAATTAAAGATTTATTCAGTTTGTTTAGTGCTGATACATTCACATTATCATTAATTACAGAACATTAGACTCACTAAAACACCAACTTGGAACTTTGAGAAGTTCAAGAAGACAAAAGTGCCTATTGTTCATTTTCAAAAAAAAACTATTTGAATAAAATGCAAACAAGTGAACTGATTTGTTTTCTATTTTTTAATGTTTTGTTTATCCAGGAACTCCAGAGCCATATCTTTGTTACTCATGGAAAGACACGCAAGTGTAGATAGGCTAGTATAAACTGAGATTAACTCATGAACAAAAATGTGACTGAGGTTTTAATTATTATTATTATTATTATTATTATTATTATTATTATTATTATTATTATTATTATGCAGTTAGTGTAGAGAAAGATAAAAATTTGTGCCAAAGGGAATTGTCAGGTTTTGGAAGTGTAATGGTGCCACGGCCCATTATGTTTCCCAGTTGGTGGTTCTGCTCTGTCACACTGTGACACCTTTGCAACATGAAATGCCACTGGCAGATTTACAGCCATAGAGGTAAAACCGATTGGTGGGTTATAGTCTTGTCTTATTTCCAGCCCATATTTCTCTATTTCCAGGTTGTCGAGATGTGAGAAGTCCATGTACTCCTACCACTGGGATCTTTTGTATCTATTTCCTGCTGAACTATATCAAATCTGAAGAAAACAGTCACCTGGCCACAGCCACTACTCGCCTAACTAGGTATGAGCTCTGACTCAATGGGTCTCTAGGAATGCTGTTCAGAGTTTCCTCATTATAGGCGAAGAGAGGTTCACTGTGGTTTGTTTTATAGCTCCTCTAAAAGACAGCCCTTTGAGCAGATGGGTTGTAGACACACGTCATCCCCAAGCTTAGACCTGTTTGATGTGAGAGGTATGCCTCCAAGCATATTATCTCCATTTTATTTAACTCACTGTGCTTGGTATGTATCTTTCACCTCTTCCCAAACTGAAATTTTTAGTTGAATGTCATGAATAAATGTAGGCAAGGCCAAGCACGATCCATGAGGTAGAGGCTGTTATAGAGGCTAAGGCTAATACAAGTACTGCTCAGGAGCTAGAGGTCCAGAACGCCACTGCCACTGAATGATGTGGGTTTCCAGGGAATGGAAGGGCTCCTGAGGTGACCTAAGGACAGACCAAATTTCAAGAAGGAATAGAAATAAGCAGGTGATAATATCGGCACTTTGTTGAGAAAGGGAAGAGTGGCCAACAAGCTCTGCCCAGACTCAGCATCAGCTGGTCTTGGTGGCTTTGGAAGAATATCATCAGAAAATTACAAAATAAACAAAAAAATAATAGCAAGGAAATTTTCTTAGCACCAAAGCCAAATTCTGTGCCAATGGAAATAGCATGGGAGATTAGCGACAAATGAGATAATGTGATATTTCATTTGCTGCCTCGCAGGTGCTGGCAAGGTTCGTGTTTTGGGTATCATGGGTTGAAATCAATGAGGTCAGCTTCCTTTTTTATTTTTATTTCTTTTGAGACTGGATCTCATGTAGCCCAGACTGTCCTCGTACTTACTTTGTAGCTATGGCTGGCCTTGAACTCTCAACTGCCCCCATCTCCCAAATCCTGAGCTTACTCTTGTGAGCCACCAAGACCAGTTGCTGCTGAGTCTAGGCAGAGCTGTGTTTCCCAAGTTCATTCTGGCTGCTGCAAAAGTTCAAGGCCCTATTTTATTGCTGGCTGTTCTTAGAGACTACCCATGCTGACCTCTCACAAATCAGCATTTACTTCTTGAAAACCAGAAATATATATTATTATTATTATTATTATTATTATTATTATTATTATTATTACAAGGAAACATCAAGAAAGGACAAGTCACTGACCCCTGATAGGCAATAGCTCAAACTCAATCTCTTACTGTACTTTGTTTCATAATCATCACCAGTAGAATGGTATTGATGTCCCTAAGAACCCATCTCTTCTAGCTCCCTAAGAAGGATAATGCTAGCCAAAAAAGAGGTTGCTATCCAGCATCTGTGTACACACTTTTTAAAAAATCAACCCCTGTGTTTCAATTAGCTTCTAATTGTATTTCAAATTATCCTTTGCAAGTTGCCATTACAACCAAATAGGGTAAGTTAGGAATTTCAATACAAAGTTTTTAATATGTTCTAATAATTAAGACTAGAGGAGCATTCGTTTACATTGATTTCTGACTACCAGAAGTTGAGAAAAGGTTTGAGGCATCCTAAATCTCTTATTTCAGTCGTATTATATATAAACCTTTTTTTAAATTTTTTTTCAATTTGAAATTAGACTGGTAGTGACACACTTCTTTAATACCAGCACTTGGGAGGCAGAGGTAGGATCTCTGTGAGTTTGAGGCCAGTCTGGCCTACAGAGTGAGTTCCAGGCCAGCCAGGGCTGCAAAGAGAGACCCTGTTGATTAGTAGTCATCTTTAAGTTTCTTTATTTTTTTAATTTTAAGAGTCTTATTTTATTAGACAGTGAACTTCCTTCAGTGACACATGGAAATTTACAACTTTGAGAGTTCAGGTATTACTTTTTGTTACATAGCAACTTAGAATAAATTTTCATAATTCACATTAATCACATCATATATTCCAGATACATAAATGGTATAACTTGGTTTTTCAGTTTTTATGTTCAGTGCGATTCAGATGAACCTGTAAGTATGTTTAGTGTGCTATATTCCTTGCTCTGCTTAGCTGTATGGAACTTAATAAATGAATAATTGAGAACTTCCCTCATCAGGCTGTGCTTGATCTAATCAGATCACTATAACCCTTTTATTGTCATTGGCACAGAACGACTTATCCTGGAAAGCTAGCAGCCTAGAACAACAAAAGGAAAAGGTGTCCCTCCAAGGAAAATTTGTCATAATACACTGTTAGTGGCAAGGCAGCTCCACCTTCCCCATACTGGATTAACTCTTTGTGGTTCCTGGCCTGAACCTGTTAACAGCCAAGTGGTCTAAAGTTTTTCTGTCGTGGCCAGAGAGTGGCACCTGCTGTCCCCTGTCATTACAGGCAGGCACACTGTCAGTCATGCACTAGAGGAGGTGTCCATTGTCTCAGGTTATGAGGAAGTTGACTGTGCTTCTGAGATGTCCTGGAAATCATTGCACACTCTGGGGAACTGTGGACTTGCAAGCACCCATGCAAGGCACTGCTGGCTGCAGTTGAAAATGTCAGCACGCCCCCGCCATGGGTGCTGGCTCGACCACATTGTATGGTTCTGTTGCTGCGTGTGAGTTCATCCAATAACTTCATCCCGCTTGTATTTTATATCACTGAAAGAAAGGGCTTACTTGATTCTGTACTCACCTCTTTGTGAAGGCTAAGTCCAGTCAGCATTGGTTTCACAATTCACAGATTTATCATCACTTGCATTGAGGTTTTAGTTTCAACTTGGTGGTACTTTGTAATTGGGAGGAAAATAAGAATCAGAAAGACAGATTATCTTTAGGGATATTTTGTGGGGAGCACATACTAGCTTTGTATTATCCAAATAGTGCTATGTGATGCCCAAGAACCGAGAGCTTTGGTAATTGACTGGTTTAGTCTAGGTTCTGACACTTCCCTTTCTGGCTAGGTGACCTTGGGGGGAAAATATCTCATGCCCTTTGACACTGAATTTCTTATCTACAAACTGGAATAATATTGTCTATCTGAAAGATAGTTAACTCAAATTGTTGGCTTCCCCCATAGTCAGCTGCTCACTCTCTCTCCTTTCCTCCCTCCCTCCCTCCTTCCCTCCCTCCCTCCCTCCCTCCCTTCCTTCCTTCCTTCATTTGGTGTGGCAAAGCCAGAGGGTATAAATGAAGCTTCATGGGAAGAACCCAAGCTTGTTCCATGTCCAGCACACAGACAGGTGTAAGTTTTGGACTCACAAATCTCATCCCGTGATGGGTACATAAGCCATGGATTTTGGATAAATGAAATGATGGGGAGAAGGAGAGGATCAAGAGGAAAGGAGGAAGAGAAGAAAGATTAATGGTATGACCATAATTAAAGTTCTTTATTTAGATTATGAAAATGTCACAATGAAGCCCATTATTTGTGCAGTTAGTTAATGGGGAGAATAGGTCAGTATAGGGAGGAATATCTATGTGGTTTTTTGTTTGTTTCCGAGAATGGCAGTTCTCAGGCACTTACACCTCTTTTAGAGTATGGTGATTATTACCAAGGCAGCCTAATGGGGTGGCACTTCATATGCAAATTAGATCACTATGAACAGGCCTCCGGAAATCATGATCAGCTATCTGAGTGCCAGTTGGATTTAGCTAACTCACCTGAAGAGAACATCTAGCCTTAAAACATCCTGTTCCCAAAGAAAAACAAGATTAGGACAAGGTAGAAATTCAGCTAGGCCAATAAGCAGTATACTATGGAACAAGACTATTAGGAGTAAATGGGAAAAAAATCTAAAAGCATTTGATATAGAGCCTGATATTCTGTGTCCCTGTTGTTGTGTTTGCTTGCTTACTTGCTTGCTTGGTGTTTTGTTTTGTTTTGTTTTGTTTTTGAAACAGGTCCTCTCTATGTAGCCTTGGCTGGCCTGGAATTCACAGAAGTGTGACTGACTCTGCCCCTGCCTCTGTCTTCTGAGGCCTGGATTAAAGGGGTGTACCACTACACTTAGCTAGGGTTGAATTTAGGTGCCCAATGTGTTTTTATTTGAATGTAACTTACTACAGTTGCATCATTCTAGATTAATAACTGGTAATGCTTGTTTTCCATAAATCCTTATATATATATATATATATATATATATATATATATGTGTGTGTGTGTGTGTGTGTGTGTGTGTGTGTGTGTGTGTGTGTGTGTATACACACACACACATACACACACACACACACACAACACGCACATATGGAGACTTAAATAGGCTGTACAGCTTAATCAGGCTATACAGATATGCAATATGAGTGGATAACTCACATAAGTTTCTGTGTTATGTGGTTCACATAAGGTTTGTATGTATGTGTTATATGCATGTAAGTGTACAAGTGTATACGCCTGTATGTGGACATGTAGAAGATACAGCAGGTTACATGTCTTTCTCTAGTACTCTTAGCTTTAGTATTAGTAAACTAGAAAGTTCACTGTTTCTGCTTGGTTGGTTGATTATGGTTTTTTGGGTAGGCTGCTTTGCTAGCTTAGAGTTCTTAGGCTCTACCTGTCCCCACCCTCAATGCTGAGGTTACAGAAATGAACAACCATGTGAGGTTTTCCTGTGAGTGCTGAGGATTTGAACTCATGTCCTCATGTTTGCAGAGCAAGTGTAGATACCCACTCAGCTATCTCCCCAGACCCCTGTTACTAATCTTTATCTTAGCCAACAACTTTGCAAAAGATAGAGCTATTTAATAATCATTATATCACTCTGTTCCAAACTTTCATCCACTCTGAATATAAAATAAATGTCAATGTTTTAGCTGTTGTATGAGTGTGTTTCTTATTATTATCCTGTATGTGTCAGGTGCTACATAGGTCTGCCCAGTTTTAGCCTGCATGGTTAACTTGCTCATTTCCAGACTGCACATTTGAGTTATTTATCACTTCTTTCCTACAATAAATAGAGCTGTTTGCACACATTTTTGTCACATTACTCTCCTGAATTCCCTACTCCACCATGGTTAATTCTGAGGGGAATACACCTTGAGATCAGCCACAGTGTAGTGTTAAATCTAGTTAATGGTGATTCATCTCAAATTCACTTCATAAGTAGCTTCATACTAGAAAACCAAATCCTAGAGATACGACAAAATGTGGGTCTCATTAGCTATAAATGTAGGTCTTTGGGCTGCTTTTTCTTATGTACAAAATCTGTCTGCACAGAGTGAGTTACACTGAGAAGTCTTAAGACAAAGGAAGACAAATGTTGTAAGGAAACCCTTGGGAAATCTGGAAGAATGTTGTTTTCTTTCCTTCCACAGTACACAGGTGCACTTTGATTGTTAAAAGTGAACATAGACAGAACTAATTTCAAGATAAATATGCATTTTTGGACTACCCATCAATTGGCTTCTTTTGGTTAATGCAGGTGTGATGATGGCTTAGACTCAATAGTGCACATTCCTCATAGTGAAAAGTCCCACTGCCATTCCTCAGACCCTAAAGCAAATGGAATGCCTGTCGTTACTTCTGCTGCCAGAATGGACTCAGGAAGTGTGCACCTGGGTGAGTGAAGGCCTATGGGACAAGGCCATAAGAATAAAAATGAAGGAAAGCTATGAGGGCTTCATGACAGTCATGAAGTGAAGGGCACTGACTACAGGCAGCTACATGATTCATAGGTTGAGACTCTGAAATTATGAAGGAAAGGATTCCATTATTTTCATATGGTTTAGCATTATTTGAGAATCTATGGTAAATTCACATGGATCAAAACTAAAGAAAAATTCTCCATTAAACCACAGCTTTCTAAAATTTGTTTGTTTGGTTTTGTTGTTGTTTGAAGCAGTGCCCCATTTTGTAGCCAGGCTGGCCTTAAACTCACGACAGCCCTCTGCTTAGCCTCCCCAGTATTAGGATTACAGACATGACCCACCATGCCTGGTGCTGTTGTGTACCTATCCATGCTAGTAAGTATGTGAGTACATGTGCCTGCATGCTATGTTCACATGCAGTTTTCTTCCTTCTCCTCCTTCCTTCTAGTGAATGGAATCATATACATACTGCCTTTACTCTAGCACTAAACCAAGGAATCCATTACATGCCCATCAGGGAGCTCTAGCAGACTTTGAAAGCACTTTTAAAATGACACGAGTCTGTCTACTAGGGTAAAGGTAATTTTTCCCTCCTTTTTTTATTAACAATATAATTTAAAAATTTTACATGTGGATCCCTGTAGCGTGTATGTTTCCGCCAGCCCGCCAACCTGCCAGTCTAGGCCCACAGCCGTGCCAGTCCCAAATAACACTCTGAGACTCTGTATTTGATACAATCCTGTTGGCCAGTTACCATTATTGTTAATGGGCTAGCTCTGTCTTAATTATTAACCCATTTCTACTTATCTAAGTATTTCCACGTGGTCGTCTTATCGGGGAGCCGCGGCGGGTGTCTTCCTTCCTCCCTGGTCTCCATCTTGACTCCTCCCTACTACTTCCTCTTTCCTCCTCCTGGTCGCCTAGCCGCGCCTATCTTGCTATCTCATTGGCCACAGAGTTTTATTAACCAGTATGAGAAACATGTATACAGAATAACATCTCCCATCATCTCCTCTTTTCTGTCTAAAGTAAAAGAAGGGGTTTAACTTTAACATAGCAAAATGTACCATACAACAATTATCAAATAAGAATCACAGTTAACAATATTTAGTCCATTAACATTTTGTAAGACTTAAAGAAAATATCATCTATCCTATCTTTGTGAGTCTAAAGTCCTATATGTAACTTATCTTTAATCCTAACTAAGGAAAACTATAATCATAACTACCTGTCTTCAACTCCATCAAAGACCACAGAAGGATAATATATAAACTCTAGAAATGACAGAGACAATGCATTGCCTGGTCAGTCACCCGAAGTTCTTCTGTAATGTTCCATCTTCAGCCCATAGGCCATAGTGTGTCTCCAGACTCCTCAACAAAGCAGGAAACTTTTCTCTGTGTCCTGTAGACTGTCTGGCTGTCTGGCAGCCTCTTCCATGAAGCAGGAATCCTGTAGCAATGTCCATCTTGCATCAGCAGTCACCTTTTTGTGGGTCCTGCATGTCCAGTTTCTACAACAAAAAGTCAAACATTCCAGAAGAGCAGTACCTTGCTCAAATGGCTAGTCTTGCCATATTAGAACCAAACTTCATTACATGTTTCTTCGATGTCCATCTTTCTTTCTGATGCAGGTGGTGTTACCAGGAGCAATTGTGCCTCATTGTCAAGAAAAAGCCTAAACAATTTTAAATGCCATATTCTGTAGGTCTTTGAAAGGTTTGAAGAATGCCTATCCATCTCAAATACATCTCTGTATATCTAGAAATCCTAAGTAACTTAACTCTAAGTTTTGACTATTATAGGTAACTCTCTAATCTGTACTAAATTATACATTACATTTTTCAATGAGCTATATAAACACAATACCTAAACAAGAAGAGAAATATACATATCATAAAATTGACCTTAAATTGTATCAATAAAAGAAAATCCATTCCAAAGCAAAGTATTCATATCTATACCATAATTCCCTTTTTACCTTTAAAAAGATTGCTTGTGGTTATAGCCCATTTATAACTAAGCCCATTTAAATGAAAACAAACATTTATAAACCATATTTGGGAATTTGGGCGTCGTTCTTTCCAAACTACTTCCTGCTGGTACAGGGCGCTGTCAAGGGGGTCCAAAGAAGACGCAGAAATCTTGGCAGTCGTCTGCAAGGCTTTGTCTCAACTGCTTTGAATGTTGGATCACCTGGGGAGCTGTTTCAGGGGGTCTGGCTTGATCAAACCACATAAGTCTGGAAGAAATCCATAGCTTTTCATTTTCTGTGGAAACAAAAATAGAAATCCTTTTCCCCAGTAACTTGTCCTTAGGCTTAAATTTTGGAGTCAAAGCATTTTTAAAATATATAAATTGAATTAATCTAGTAGCATTTCTTTTATCAGTTTTTGTTATTTTCTCAGCAATCAAATAATTTAAAGACAGCAGTATCGTGTATAGTATCCAAAATTTCTCTGTGCTTTCCATGTTTACGTGGCTTTTTTATTACTCTATTTATTCTATTTCTATTTTTACATATTTTGAGACAAGGTTTCTCTGTGTAACTTTTATCTGTCCTGGATTTTACTGCATACCAGGTTTACTTTGAAATCACAGAGATCTGCTTGCCTCTGTCTGCCGAGTGCTGGGATTAATGGCTTGCGCCACCATAGCCATCCATTAAATTCCTTTTTTCTTTCTTAAACCATTGTATCCTGTTTCTTTTTCTCTCCCAAGCCAGCATATTTTTTAAAACACAGTGTAAACCTTCATTGCAGCTCTCGTGCACACCAATGAATCATTAGCAGAGCTCTTTAAAAGCAAGGTGGCTTTTTTGCCGCTTATGCTAACTTTGGAAACCTCCCTTAAAGGAGCCGAGCAAATCTCTGTCTACAGCAAAACAAATCCAACCGAGAAAATGCTGCTACTAAGAAGTCTTGCTAGTCTCTGTTCCTTTGTTTCTAAAAACTATTTTTTAAGCTTTTGTTAAGTTTTAAGTGAAAGTTCTTATAGCCGCGTTGGGCGCCAACTGTAGCGTGAATGTTTCCGCCAGCCCGCCAGTCTGGGCCCATTGCCACGCCAGCACCAAATAACACTCTAAGACTCTGTATTTGATACAATCCTGTTGGCCAGTTACCATTATTGTTTATGGGCTAGCGCTGTCTTAATTATTAACCCATTTCTACTTCTCTAAGTATTCCCACGTGGTCGTCTTATCGGGAGCTGCGGCAGGCGTCCTACTTCTTCCCTGGGCTACAACTCGACTCCTCCCTACCACTTCCTCTTTCCTCCTCCTGGTCTCCTAGCCCCGCCTATCTTGCTATCTCATTGGCCACAGAGCTTTATTAACCAGTATGAGAAACATGTATACAGAATAACATCTCCCATCAGATCCCAGTTTCCTTTCCCTTCTTCCCTTCAACCCTTCTTCCCTCCCTTCCTCTTACCCTCTTTCCCCTGTGACATTCACCCTGGCCACCCTCCCCTCCCATCCCCCCACCCCCGTTCCACCTGTAGGGCTATGCTATCCAGGTTGGGTCATATAAATATCTCAAGTCATTTGAAGTAGGGACTAGGACTTCTCTCCTGTCTCTAGGTTAAGAGGGTATTCCTCTATGAGGGATTATCACAAGGTCCTTTTGTGCACCAGGAATAGATCCTGGTTCCACTGTCTGAGGGCCCCCAGATTGCTCAGTCCTTCTAGCTGAGACCCATATTCAGGGGGTCAGAGTCAGTCCCATGCTGGATTCCCAGCTATCAGTCTGGGGAGGGGGGCATTAGCTCCTCCTAGTTCAGGTTAGCTGTCTTTGTGTGTTTCTGCAACCTGGTCTTGTCCCCTCTCTCTGCATGTGGATGCTAGTTCGACTCAGTGTTTGGTTATGGGTGTTTGCTTCTGTTTCCAACAGGTACTAGATGAGGGCTCCATAATGGTGGATGATTTAGTTGATGATCTCACTATCAGGGTATTATTTATGGTAGCCTTTCCACGGTTGCTCAAATTGTTAGTTGGAGTCAGTCTTGTAGGTCTCTAGACCTTTCTTTAGGTTCAGTTTTCTCTTCAAACCAATAATGGCCCCTCTTTTATGCCCCCCTCACCCTGACTCAATCTATCTAGTCACAGGTGTTTTCCTCACCTCCCCTTTTCTTTGTCCTAATTCTATCTCCATTCACTGCCCCCCCATTTCCCATGTGCTTTGGGGGACTTGTCCCTTACCCCTTTTGTAAAGGACTATATATATGAATCCCTTGGAATACACTTTGTATCCCAGTTTGTCTGGTGGCATATATTATAGGCTGGTAATCCTTTGCTGGTAATCTAAAATCCATATATGAGTGAGTACATACCATTTTCCTCTTTTTGTGACTGGGTTACCCCATTCAGGATGGTTTTTTCAAGTTCCATCTACTTGCCTAAGAATTTCGAGATTCCATTATTTTTTCTGCAGAGTAGTATTCCATTGTGCAGATGTGCACATCTACTTTATCCATTCTTCAGTTGAGGAGCATCTAGGTTGCTTTCTGGTTCTTGCTATTACAAATAATGCTGCTATAAACATAGTTGATCACATGTCTTTGTTGCATGGATGTGGGTCATTTGGGTATATACCTAGAGTGAAATTGCTGGGTCCTGTGGTAAGCTAATTCCCATTTTCCTGAGGAACCGCCATACTGATCCCCAAAATGGCTGTATGAGTTTGCACTCCCACCAGCAGTGAAGGAGTGTTCCCCATTCTCCCAATCCTTTCCAGCATAAGTTGTCATTGGTGTTTCTAATTTTAGCCATTATGGCAGGAGTAAGATTATATCTCAAAGTTGTTTTCATTTGCATTTCCCTGATAGCTAAGGATGTTGAAAATTTCTTAAGTGTCTTTCTGCCTCTTTGATTTCCTCTATTGAGAATTCTTTCTTCAATTCTGTACCCCATTTGTAATAGGGCTATTTGGTGTTTTGTTGATTAGTTTCTTGAGTTCTTTGTATATTGGGGAGAACAGCCCTTTGTCAGATGTAAAATTGGTAAAAAAATTTTCCCAGTCTGTGGGCTGCCGCTTGGTCTTGTCCACAGTGCCTTTGCTTTACAGAAGCTTCTAAGTTTGAGTAGGTCCCACTTATTAATTGCTGATCTCAGTGTCTGTGCTACTGCAGTTATGATCAGGAAGCAGTCCCCTATACCAATTTCTTCAAGGGTACCTCCTATTTTCTCTTCTAAGATGTTCACTGTGTCTGGATTTATGTTGAAGTCTTTGATCCATTTGGACTTGAGCTTAGCACATAGAGATAATGATGGGTCTATCTGCAGTCTTCTACACACCATCATCCAATTGTGCCAGCACCATTTGTTGAAGATGCTTTCCTCCCCCCATTGTATTTTTTAGCTATTTTGTCAAACATCAGGTGTTCATAGGTGAGCGGATTAATATCAGGATTTTCAATTCGAATCCATTGATCTACCTGTCTATTTTTTTGCCAATACTGGGCTGTTTTCAGAACTATAGCTCTGTCGTAGAGCTTAAAGTCAGGGATGGTGATGTCTCCTGAAGTTCTTTTATTGTACAGGGTTGTTTTGGCTAGCCTGGGTCTTTTGTTTTTCCATACAAAGTTGATTATTATCCTTTCAAGGTCAGTGAAGAATTGTGCTCAGATTTTAATGGGGATTGCATTGAATCTGTAGATTGCTTTTGGCAAGATTGCCATTTTTACTATATTTATCCTTCCAATCCAAGAGCATAGGAGATCTTTCCATTTTCTTGTATCTTCTTTAATTTCTTTCTTTAAAGACACAAAGATGTTATTGTATAGGTCTTTCACCTGTTTGGTAAGCATTACCCTGAGATACTTTATGTTGTTTGTGACTATTATAAAGGATGATCTTTCTCTGATTCCTTTCTCAGCCTCTTTGTCATCTGAATAAAGTAGGGCTACTGAGTTTTTTGAGTTTATCTTGTATCCTGCTAGTTTGCTGAAGGTATTTATCAGCTGTAGGAGTTCCTTGGTAGAGTTTATTGGGTCACTTATGTAAACTATCATATCACCTGCAAATAGAGAGAGAGTTTGACTTCTTCCTTTCCAATTTCGATCCCCTTGATCTCTTTTTGTTGTCTTATAGCTTTAGCTAGAACTTCAAGTACAATATTGAAGAGATATGGAGAGAGAGGACAGCCTTGTCTTGTTCCTGATTTAAGAGGAATTGCCTTAAGCTTCTCTCCATTCAGATTGATGTTGGCTGTTGGTTTACTGTATATTGCTTTTATTATGTTTAGGTATGTCCTTGTTATCCCTGATCTCTCTAAGATCTTTATCATGAAAGGGTGTTGAATTTTGTCGATGGCTTTTTCAGCATCTAGGGAGATGATCATATGGTTTTTCTTTTTCACTTTTTTTTATATGGTGGATGATGTTGATAGATTTTCATACGTTAAACCATCCCTGCAACCCAGGAATGAAGCCTAGTTTGTCATGGTGGATAATGTCTCTGAAGTATTCTTGGATTCAGTTTGTCAGTATTTTATTGAGTATTTTTGCATCAATGTTCATCAGGGATATTGGTCTGTAGTTTTCTTTCTTAGTTGTATCTTTGTGAGGCTTGGGTACCAAGGTGATTGTGGCCTCGAAGAAAGAGTTTGGTAACATGCCTTCTGTCTCTATTGTGTGGAACAATTAAGGAGTGTTAGAATTAGCTCTTCCTTGAATTTCTGGTAGAATTCTGAACTGAAGCCATCTGGACCTGAGCTTTTTTTTTTTTTTTTTTTTTTTTTTGGTTTGGAGGCTTTCAATGACTGTTTCGATTTCATTGCAGATTATAGGTCTATTTAAGTTGTCTGTTCTTGGTTTAATTTTGGTAAGTGATAGTTGTCCAGAAATTTGTCCATTTCCTTTGAATTTTCAAATTTTGTAGAGTGTGGGTTTTCAAAGTATGACCTGAAAGTTATCTGGATTTCCTCTGTGTCCGTTGTTATGTCCTCTTTTTCATTTCTGATTTTGTTAATTTGCATGATCTCTCTCCCTCTCTCTCTGCTTTTTGGTTAGTTTGGATAAAGTTTTGTCTATCTTGTTGATTTTCTCAAAAAACCAACTCTTTGTTGCATTGATTTTTTGTATTGTTTTCCTTGTTTCTATTTTATTGATTTCAGCCCTCAAATTGATTATTTCAGAGTAGACACCCTGGAGGTGTCTACTCCTCCAGGGTGAGTTTGCTTCTTTTTGTTCTAAGGCTTTCTGTTGCACTGTTAATTCTCTAATGTGGCTATCCTCTGTTTTCTTTATATGGGCACTCAGTGCAATGAAGTGCCCTCGTAACACTACATTCAAGGTGTCCCATAAGTTTGGATATGTCTTGTCCTCATTCTTGTTGAATTTTAGGAAGTCCTTAATTTCTTTCTTTATTTCTTCTTTGACCCAGGTGTTGTGCAATTGCACATTGTTCAATTTCCATGAGTTTGTAGGGTTTCTGCGACTTGTGTTGTTGTTGAATTCCAATTTTAAAGCATGGTGATCTAATAAGATATAGGGAATTACTCCAATTCTTTTGTATATGTTGAGGTTTGGTATGCCACCTAGTATGTGGTTGATTTTAGAGAAGGTCCCATGCGGAGCAGAGAAGAAGGTATATTCTTTTGTGTTTGGATGGAATGTTCTTTAGATGTCTGTTAAACCCAGTTCAGACATAACTTCTCTTAGTTCTTTTGTTTCTTTGCTGAGTTTTTGATTGGTGGTCCTGTCTAGTGGTGAGAGTGGTGTGTTGAAGTTTCCTGCTGTAAGTGTGTGAGGTTTTGTGTGAGCTTTGAGTTTTAGTAGCGTTTCTTTTACCATTGTGGGTGCCTTTATATTTGAGGCATAGATGTTCAGAATCAAGAGTTTTAGTTGGTGGATTTCTCCTGCGATGAATACAAAATGAATGTCTTCATCTCTTTTGATTAATTTTGTTTTGAAGTCTAACTTGTTAGATATTAGGATAGCCACACCTGCTTGCTTCTTGGGTCCATTTGATTGGAAGATCTTTTCCCAGACCTTTACCCTGAGGTAATGTCTATCTTTGTAGCTTAGGTGTGTTTCTTGTATGCAGCAGAAGGATGAATTCTGTCTTTGTATCCATTCTGTTAGTCTGTGTCTTTTTATAGGCGAGTTTAGACCATTACTGTTGAGGGAGAGTAAGGACCATTGATTGTTAATGTTTGTTTGTTTTAGATTTGCTTTTGGCAGTGGCATTGTGAATTTATTTGTCCTTCTTTACCCTTGGGTTCTGGTGAAGTGGGATTTTCTGTTGCCTATGTCTTTGTGAGCTTAGTTAACTTTCTTGGGTTCGAGTTTTCCTTCCAAAACTTTCTGTAGGGCTGGATTTGTAGATACATATTGTGAAAATCTGGCTTTTTCATTAAATATCTTGTTTTCTCCATCTATAGTGATTGAGAGTTTTGCTTGGTGTAGTAGCCTGGGCTGGCATCCGAGGACTCTTATTACTTGTATCCAGGACCTTCTGGCCTTGAGGGTTTTCATGGAGAAGTCAGGCATAATTTTGATAGGTCTGCCTTTTATATGTTACCTGTTGTTTTTCCTTCACTGCTCTTAATATTCTTTCTTTATTCTGTATGTTAGGTGTTTTGATTATTATATGTCGAGAAGTCTTTTTTCTTTGGTCCAATCTATTTGGTGTTCAGTATGCTTCTTGTACTTTCATGGGCATGTCCTTCTTCAGATTGGGAAAGTTTTCCTCAATGATTTTGTTGAATATGTTTTCGGCCCCTTTGAGCTGGGCTTCCTCACCTTCCTCTATGCCTATTATTCTTAGGTTTGGCCTTTTCATGGTGTCCCACATTTCCTGGATGTTTTGTGTTGAGGATTTGTTGGTTTTACGATTTTCTTTGGTAAAAGAATCTATTTCCTCTAGTTTATCTTCAGCACCTGAGATTCTCTCTTCCATCTCTTGAATTCTGCTGGTTATGCTTGAGTCTTCAGTTTCTGATCGTTTGCCCAGTTTTTCCATTTCCAGCATTCCTTCAATTTGTGTTTTCTTTATTGTCTCCATTTCCGCTTTCAAGTCTTGAACTGTTTCCTTCGCCTGTTTAATTGTTTTTTCTTGGCTTTCTATACTTTCTTTAAGAAATTTATTCATTTCTTCCAATTTTTGTTTGTTTTATCTTCCATTTCTTTAAGGGGTTTTCTCACATCTTCTTTGAGGGCCTCTATCATTTTTGTGACGATAATTTTTGGGTCATTCTCTTCTGATTCATTTGCTTTGTTGTGTTCCGGTCTAGTTGGTGTAGATTCCCTAGATTCTGGTGGCGTTATGTTTGTCTTTCTGATTTTAAGTGTTTTCTTGTATTGCTCCCATAGCTTCTTCCAGTAGTTGGTGGAGTCTTTTCCCTCTCTCTATGGGTTTAGGTGGGTCAGAGTTTTGATGACTGTAGTTCTGGATGGTCCAAGCTCTCTAGGAGGTCACTCTGTAGGCAGGGGCCCTGCTATGGGGGCCAAAAATCAGGCTCCAGCAGCGGACAGCTGAGGCCTCTTTGGCAGAGGCTAGCCTGCAGGATGTTTCCTCAGAGATAGTCAGATCTAGCTCTAGCCAAGGCCTCTAGCCAAAGCCTGGTGTTGGGGGGAAAAGGCTGGGCTGATACTCAGGATGTTTCTGTACCCATAGCCGGGTCTAGCTGGCACTCTCTAGCTGAGTAGGGCCTCTATAGCAGAGGTCCTGAGATGGGGGTGAAGGATCCAGCCGCAGGAACTCAGAGTGGTCCAGCAGAGATAGGCAGATCTCTGGGAGTGACCCAGAACTCCAGTAGAAGACCGGTGGTGGCAGGCAGGTGGAAATTATGAGTGGTCCCACGTGGATAGGCAGGTCTATTGTGCTCAAATCGGCTCCAGGAATTTCCCTGAAGGTGGCCGGATTGTTGGCTCCACCCTCTGGCTCAGTGCTCAGCCAAAGTGGTGGGACAGTGAGCAGGGTAGGGAAGAGGGTACCGGGAGGCAGGCTCTCCGTGGGGGTGGGTGGGGGTATATCAGAGCTCCAAGAGCACTTTCAGTGGGGACAGGATGCAGGGGCAAGGAGATCTGGGACCCACCCAGGCACTTCTCAGGGAGGGTGTAGGGGAGAATCTGACCCAGAGGAATTAGACCCAAACTCACCTGTAGCCAAGGCCTGGTGATTGGGACAAAGGCTGGCTGGATGTTTCTGCACTTCACCGATAGGTGGGTCTAGCTGGCACTCTTCAGCTGAGTAGGGCCTCTTTAGCAGAGGTCCTGCGATGGGGGTCAAGGATCCAGCCTGCAAGGAACTCCTCATCTTTAAGTTTTAAGACACATGCTTTCTTTTCGTTTTTTCATGAGCTACACTGACCTCTTGTGGACAGTTAGTACTAATGTCCTCTTCAGGGAAGATAGAACAACTCAGAGAAATTAAGAAACGAATTGAACCAATGACATAAAAAGACAATAATTGACAAGAAATTCCAGGTATAAAATGAAAAATTTCTAAATCAAGATCCAATCCTAACGGCATGCAGTTTCCAAGAGTAATGGTGTAAAAAAAAATCAAAATAGACACTAACATGGTGTATCACAAATGTTTAAATGAAATAAGATGGGTGATTGCGACTGAGAAAATAATCAACAACAAGGGGGTTGGGATGTAAATCAGGGATGAAGATGGGCCTGATGTGAGCTGATTACAATCCTTTGAATTTCTTTACTGACAATTCCAGGGCACTTAGCTGACTGTTGGAAGCTACTACAGTTGAGGGTCAGTGAGGTAGAAAATTAGTATTTCCTACTATGATCTTTTGCATTCTTTTCCTTTAAGATTTATTTTATTTTTAATTATGTGTTTGGGGTTTGTAAGTGCACGTGAGTACAGGAGCCCACAGAGGCCAGAGGCATCAGGATCCCTGAAGCAAGAGTTATGGCAGTTAAGAACAGCTCAGTGTGGGTGCTGGGAATCAAACCCCATCCTCTGCAAGATCAGCACCTTGTGGATTCCATCATCTTTTGGAGACCTTAAAGGTCACTGTTAGGTTCTTTGCAGAAAACTACATTTTAAATATCATATGCAGCAGATCTAAGAGATGTTAAAGGACCATAATCCTTTAAATATACCCAGGATACACGAGCTTAATTCCATTTCAGACTCTAGTCTGAAATCACCTATGGGATATTAGATAACCGTGGGCCATTCCTCTTCAATTTCATAATGGAATGGTGAACTAGGTTCTGCTCTAAATTCCTCTGTGCTTGAATATTTTTATTATTTTTATTAGTCAGTTTTTCCAAGGCTTGCATCTTATCAGTCAAATTTTTATTATTTGCATTAGTAAGTACTTGTAAGGCTTGTATTTTATTAGTTGTAACCTTTTCTATGGCTGGTATCTTATGAATAGTAAGTTTTTCTAAGGCTTGTATCTACAAATAGCAAGTTTTTCTAACGTTTGTATCTCACCAGTCAATTTCTCATATTTGGCACAATTATCAAACTACTTTTAAGAATAAAATGTGAATTACCAAACTTATAATAATTATAACCAACACTAAGTTGATTTCAGCTAAGTTGGTTACTGGTCATTTATCTTTTCTAATTGTATCACATCCATAGTAGCAGTAAACAGGGTCTGAATTTCTATTGTGACAATTTTTTAACTTGGGAAATATTTTAAGATTGTCCTTCCCCGCTTCTTTTTCTTTCTTTCTTTATTTATATTTAATTAATTACATTATTACTTATTTGTTTATTTAGTAGCCTAGTTTGTCGTTTAAAAATCTCCAGCTCTGACACCAATGCTCAAAGGATGGGGTTGTGCCAAGGTAATCAGATGTAATGATAATGTGTGGCCAGCAGGGAGAGTAGACATGTCGCCAAGGCAGTAGAGGAGCTGATACTGAGAAATCCAGGGGCAAAAGAGAAGAAAAAAAGAAGAAGAAAAAGAAGCAGCAGCTCTGACTCAGCAAGCTTAGAGTGAATGTGCTCCAGCCAGGGCAGTGATGACCAATGGACCGCACTGGGGGAGGGGTGTTGGCCAAGGCAGTCAAAGTAGTTTCTGCCATAGTGCTCTGAGGTTAGTAGTAGACACATGGACGAACTGAGAGGAGCTGGAAGTTCGAGCCTCAAAGGGCAGCAATGGAAAACATTCAAAGGTAAGAAAGCAAGCAAGGAGGGGCTGAGCAAAGCTGGACTATGCTCTCTCCTGCAACCACAGTGTTGGCCACAGAGGGTGGTGTGGGGGAATCACACCAACTTTGCCCGGTTTAATAATGCCCTGGGTAAGATTTCGTTTACTTATCACAAAATAAAACTAAGAGATACATATTAAAGACAAAAGCCTGAGATACTGGCAAGCCACCATAGCACACCCCCACCGACCACTCACTTGCCAGCTCAAAAATACTCTCAAGGCCCTGGCCCCACCCCTTTCTCTTCCAAGGGCCTTTCTTTCTCTTGCCCTGCATCTGCTTCATCTGCTGCAAAACTCCAGGGTCCATTTCAGCTAGCTGAATGTGAACCCTGCCTCTCAAACCAAGCTCTACTCCATTGGACACTGGACCACAACATAGACAAACTTCTGTAACATACTTCTGATAGCAAGATACTCATCTTTGTCTTCTCATCTGTTTTATTTTACATAGTAATGTTTTCCTCTCTGTGCACTTAAATAATGCTTACTTTGATTTTATATTTTGATTTTTACTTCTATCTATAATCCTTAGGTATAAACTTCCTATTTTTATACATTGGGTGAAATTTTATCAGTCACAACCACCCATCTTGCTTTACTTAGGTATTTGAAAGACACATTGAATTATCATTTTATTAGTTCTTTTCTCATTAAACTGTTAAAGTGATGAGATATGAAATTTCGCCTACCCAAATCTATGTTCCTGTACTACATTCACTAATAAATTACAAGAATAAATTACTTTTTGATAAGGAAGGAGCAACATCTGCTAAAACACACTAGATTATAAATGCTATTAGATTAAGTGTATAAATTTTGAAAATGTCTTGACTTCAAAACCTAACTTAAAAAATATGTAACTTTAGAAAAGAGGTTATGCTTTTATTTCCCCAGGAAGTGAGAGGCTGTGGATTCATTCCAGGTTAAAGAAAACCAGGTTTGATTGAGAAAGACCCCCTGAAATCCTAACTGCAGATATAAAGAAAGAAGCATTAAAAAAAAAAATACTACAAGACACTTGATGAATATTTTAGCTGCTTGACACATAACAACAACTCATTTTGGGATGACTTGTGTACAATGCACAGTCTATATTTATACTGATGCAAATTGTATGTTACCTTTAAAACTTTGTGTATTTTCAGAACAAGGAGACCAGACATCAATAAAAATAAATGGCCCAGGTGATCCAGCATCTCAAAATTTTTCTCAATCTCCTCAAAATTCTGTATCCAACAGCTTCAAAACACTCCAGTCAGGACTTGACCATAATCCTAAATTTTCTCAGGGTCTCCCAAAGATTACCAGTGCCCCAACCAACAGAAAGCAATCTAGAGTAAACAATGTCTACATTCCCAAGTATTGGTTATGGATGTTTATTATTATTAAAGGGGTTCTTGTTATAAGTTGCTATTGGTAATGGGCAGGAAAAAAGTTGAACAAAGGAGATTAGATTGAGGAATGTTATTCTAAAAAGAAAAGGGGGAATATAGAAATGATAGGATAACAGGGTAGATTACTGAATCTACTTTAGTCCAAAAAACAACTATTAATTTTAAATAGTTTACATTTTGGTATGAATTTTGATTTATTGATACAAATTTGAAGTTTATTTTCTTATACTGTATGTTTATTTCTACTCTTGTTAAGGTATTGTGTTTATACATCTCATTTAAAATGTAGTATATAATTTAATATTACAGATTAATAGTTGTCATCTATAATAGTCATGTTACATATGTTTAGATAGATAGATGGTCTCCTAACACTTGAAAGATCTATAGAATATGTCATTTAATATGTTTAACAACCCAAGGTTCTTCATGGCAGTGAGACACATCTGCTCCTGGCAGCACCAATCTACTTCAGATAACATAACGGGCATTGAAAAAACTCTGCATGGAGTTTTTAATGTCAAAATTAGCCATCTGGACAAAGAAACTGCCCTTGCCTCAATTGCTGACAGTTACTATCCAAACTGGACCAGCAGGACCAAAAAAAAAAAAAGTGACTGCCAAACTCTGCCAAGGTAGTTCAGTCCTTCAAAATTCCCTCCTTAACAAGAAAGTATGTCAGCTATGCTAGGCCTGTAGGCCAGAGTTGGATGCCCCAAAATTACAGAGTAATTTTGGGTAACTGTCCAAGCAGCTTGATGTCCCTGTCATGAGGTACCATTTGACCCTTCTGGGGTCTTTGATGGAGTTAAAGAATAAATAATTAAACTTATTTTTCTTTAGTTATGATAAAAAGCAAATTAGGTACAAAACTTTGAATTCACAAAGATAGGATTGGTAATAGAGTATTTTCTCTAATTTTGCCAAATACAAATAGACTGGTTATTGTAAATTTAATTCTTACTTAATAATTGCTTTGTTGTATATAATTTTACTATGTTAAAATTAAAGCCTTCCTTTTTAGTTAAACAAAAGGGAGAAATGCTATGGAATAATCCTTCTTATACTGTAAATATATATTGCTCTTCTTGTTAATAAAATTCTGACTGGCCAGTACCTGAGCAGGAAAAGATTGGGTGAGACAGCCTGAGACAGACAGAATTCTGGGATTAGGAAGGGTAGAGACAAGGGAGTCACCATCTAGATGGAGAAAGAGTCAGACACACAAAATGGGATAGAGGTAAAAGCCACATAGAACAACACATAGGTTAATATAAGTGGGTTAAGATGTAAAAGCCAGTTAGTAACAAGCCTAAGCTATTGACTGAGCATTTATCATTCATGTTTTATCTCTCAGTCAGTCATTTAGGAAGTGGCTGCTGGTTATTTGGGAGCAGGCAGGCAGAACAGGAAAACTCTGCTTGCATTAAAAGCTTAGTTGTTTTATGTTGACAATGAAAACAAACATAATGGAGTTCACAAAACCAAATAATGAACATAAGCAATGGTAAATAGCATGTTTGATCACAGGTGGAAAAAAAGTAAACTAAAATGACTTTGACATTTCTTCTCACTCTAGTCAGAATGGTTACCATCAGGAATACAAACAATAGTATATGCTGGTAAGGATGTGTGAAAAGGAGCCTTATACACCTTTGGGTTTGTGTATTAGTATAGACACTGTGAAAATCAGTTTGGAGATTAAAACAGTAAAAGCAAAACTACCATATATTCCAGCTGTGCTGTTCCTGGACATACACCCAAAGGACTGTATGTCCTCTTGATTGGAAGATAGCTTTATTAGAACTGAAAAGGATACAAAACAATTTTTTGGAACCTTGAGGTCATCAAAGATCTGTTTGACCAACTACAATCCACACCATTAGATGCTACCCATTTATTGTGGACTTTGAAGTGTAGGAATTACACATTAACTTCTTGATTGATTTATTGTTGCATGTAAGTATGGGTTCATGGGGACAAAAAAATGTACCAAGCTACCTAAAAAACTTACTTCAGTTCTTCTGGTCTTCTGCTGAAGCCAGTGACATCTTACTTTAATTTGGGAAATTGTGTGAGAGTGCTGATGTGACATGAAATACAGCCATCAGATCAGGAAATTGTGCAAGAGTGCTGATGTGACATGAAATACAGCTCTCAGATCACTATTGACACAGCTTGAATGTACTTGATGAACTTGGGTACTGAGATCCTTAGGTGAACTCAGTTCTTTTTTTTTTTAATTTATTTATTTTCCATACTGATCCCAGTTCCTTCTCCCTGCCTCTCTCCCTCCCTTCCTCCTTCTTTCCCACTCTCCCCCCTCACATGTACCCCTCCCACCCTTCCCTACCATCCACCCCCCACTTCACATGTAGGGTGATGCCTTCCAGGAGGGCTTATCTAAATCTGTCAAGTCATTTGCAGTAGGAACTAGGACTTCTCTCCTATCTCCAGGTTAAGGGAGTATCCCTCCATAGGGTATGTGCCTTCAAGGAATACATCCTGGTAACTGTCTGAGGTCCCTTAGACTATTCAGGCCGTCTAGCTGAGACCTATGTTCAGGGGGTCTGAGTCAGTCCCATGCTGGATTCCCAGCTATCAGTCTGGGGGCCCATTAGCTCTCCTTGTTCAGGTCTTTATGTGTTTCTGCAGCATGGTCTTGTCCTCCCTCTCTGCATCTGGATTCTAGTTTTGCTCAGGGTTCAGTTGTGGGTGTTTGCTTCTGTTTCCAACAGGTACTAGATGAAGGCTCTATCATGGTGGATAAGTTAGTAGTTGATGTCATTATCAGGGAAGGGCATTTATGGTAGCCTTTCCACTGTTGATCAAATTGTTAGTTGGATTCAGTCTTGTAGATCTCTAGACATTTCTTTAGGTTCAGTTTTCTCTTCAATCCTATAATGGCTCTCTCTTTTATTCTCTCTCTCTCTCTCTCTCTCTCTCTCTCTCTCTCTCTCTCTCTCTCTCTCTCTCTCTTGTTACAGCAGGTCTCCCCGCCGGCCTCCCGGTCCCGCCGCCACATGGGCTCACAGCCGCGCCAGCCCCAAATAACACTCAGAGACTCTGTATTTGATACAATCCCGTCGGCCAGTTACCATTACTGTTTATGGGCTAGCTCTGTCTTAATTATTAACCCATTTCTACTTATCTAAGTATTTCCACGTGGTCGTCTTATCAGGGAGCCGTGGCATGCATCCTGCTTCTTCCAGGGCTACATCTTGACCCCCCCTACCACTTCCTCTTCCTCCTCCTAGTCTCCTAGCCCCACCTATCTAGTTTTCTATTGGCCACAGGGCTTTATTAACAGTATGAGAAACATATATACAGAATCACATCTCCCATCATCTCCTCTTTTCTGTCTAAAGTAAAAGAAGGGGTTTAACCTTAACATAGCAAAATATACCATACAACAGTTATCAAATAGGAATCACAGTTAACAATATTTAGTCCATTAACATTTTGTAAGACTTAAAGAAAATATCATCTATCCTATCTTTGTCAGTCTAAAGACCTATATGTAACTTATTTTTAATCCTAACTAAGAAAAACTATAATCATAACTATCTGTCTTCAACTCCTTCAAAGACCACAGAAGGATAATATATAAACTCTAGAAATGACAGAGACAATGCATTGCCTGGTCAGTCACCCGAAGTTCTTCTGTAATGTTCCATCTTCAGCCCATAGGCCATAGTGTGTGTCCAGACTCCTCAACAAGGCAGGAAACTTTTCTCTGTGTCCTGTAGACTGTCTGGCTGTCTGGCAGCCTCTTCCATGAAGCAGGAATCCTGTAGCAATGTCCATCTTGCATCAGCAGTCACCCTTTTGTGGGTCCTGCATGTCCAGTTTCTACAACATAAAGTCAAACAGTCTAGACAAGAGAAATACCTTGCTCAAATGGCTAGTCTTGCCATATTAGAAGCAAACTTCATAACGAGTTTCTTCAATGTCCATCTTCCTTTTTGATGCAGGTGGTGTTACCAGGAGCAGTTGTGCCTCACTGTCAAGAAAAACCTTAAACCATTTTAAATGCCATATTCTGTAGGTCTTTGAAAGGTTTGAAGAATGCCTATCCATCTCAAATACATCTCTGTATATCTAGAAATCCTAAGTAACTTAACTCTAAGTTTTGACTATTATAGGTAACTCTCTAATCTGTACTAAATTATACATTACATTTTTCAATGAGCTATATAAACACAATACCTAAACAAGAAGAGAAATATACATATCATAAAATTGACCTTAAATTGTATCAATAAAAGAAAATCCATTTCAAAGCAAAGTATTCATATCCATACCATAATTCCCTTTTTACCTTTAAAAAGATTGCTTGTGGTTATAGCCCATTTATAACTAAGCCCATTTAAATGAAAACAAACATTTATAAACCATATTTGGGAATTTGGCGTCGTTCTTTACAAACTACTTCCTGCTGGTAGAGGGCGCTGTCATGGGGATCCAAAGAAGATGTAGAAATCTTGGCAGTAGTCTGCAAGGCTTTGTCTCAACTGCTTTGAATGTTGGATCATCTGGGGCATTGTTTCAGGGGGTCTGGCTTGATCAAACCATATAAGTCTGGAAAGAATCCATAGCTTTTCATTTTCTGTGGAAATAAAAATAGAAATCCTTTTCCCCAGTAACTTGTCCTTAGGCTTGAATTTTTGAGTCAAAGCATTTTTAAAATATATAAATTGAATTAATCTAGCAGCTTTTCTTTTATCAGTAGTTATTTTCTCAGCAATCAAATAATTTAAAGACAACAGAATCGCGTATAGTATCCAAAATTTCTCTGTGCTTTCCATTTTTACGTGGCTTTTTTATTACTCTATTTCTTCTACTTCTATTTTTGCATATTTTGAGACAGGGTTTCTCTGTGTAACTTTTATCTGTCCTGGAATTCAATCCATACCAGGTTTACTTTGAAATCACAGAGATCTGCTTGCCTCTGTCTGCCCAGTGCTGGGATTAATGGCATGTCCCATTATACCCATTCATTCTACTTTCTTTTTTCTTTTTTAAACCATTGTACCCTGTTTCTTTTTCTCTCCCAAGCCAGCGTATTTTTTAAAACACAGTGTAAACCTTCATTGCAGCTCTCCTACACACCAATGAATTGTTAGCAGAGCTCTTTAAAAGCCAGGTGGCTTTTTTTTTTTTTTTTTTTTTTTTTTTTTGCCGCTTATGCTAATTTTGGAAACCTCCCTTAAAGGAGCCGTGCAAATCTCTGTCTACAACAAAACAAATCCAAATGAGAAAATGCTGCTACCAAGAAGTCTCTGTTCCCTTGTTTCTAAAAACTATTTTTTAAGCTTTTGTTAAGTTTTAAGCGAAAGTTCTCAATCCCGCTTCTGACACCATTATGTTACTGCAGGTTTCCCCGCCGGCTGCCCCTGGTTCTGCCGCCATTGTCCTGCAACCACGTGTGCCCCAAATAACACTCAGAGACTCTGTATTTGATACAATCCCGTCGGCCAGTTACCATTACTGTTTATGGGCTAGCTCTGTCTTAATTATTAACCCATTTCTACTTATCTAAGTATTTCCACGTGGTCGTCTTATCAGGGAGCCGTGGCATGCATCCTGCTTCTTCCAGGGCTACATCTTGACCCCCCTACCACTTCCTCTTCCTCCTCCTAGTCTCCTAGCCCCACCTATCTAGTTTTCTATTGGCCACAGGGCTTTATTAACAGTATGAGAAACATATATACAGAATCACATCTCCCATCACTCTCTCTCTCTCTCTCTCTCTCTCTCTCTCTCTCTCTCTCTCTCTCTCCCTGTCTTCTATTCTGACCCTGACTTAATCTTCCTATTCCCACATGCTTTCCTTCTTTCTCCTAGTTCCCTCTCCACTCAATGTCCCCCCACTCCTCATAGGCTCAGTTGTTCTTTATGTCTTTCATTGAGGCTGTCTCTCATTTGAACTCAGAGCTCACCAACACAGATTAGTCTAGCCAGCCATTTGTTCTGCAGTTGCCTGTGATGGTCAGCTGAAAACTGCCTGTAACTCCTGCTCTAAGGATCTTAGCTTCCTCTTCTGGCTGCCATGAGTATATGCATACTTGTACATATTGTGCATACATGCACACACAGACATGTAAATAAATACAAACTTCAAAAATACACAGGTGTATTTATACAGATTAATAATAAACAATAATATTGTAAATTATAAGTCTGAGTAGAATGTTTTTTTAGTGTCCAGAAATAAATATATTAAGAAGAAAATATGCCTGGCACCTGTGAAAATCTTGTGAGGTATCCACCAGAGAAGACTACTTGGATACAGGTTCAAGCCAATAGTAAGTTTTTATCTACTAGCTAGAGAACAAACTGGGTGTTTGGGGCCCCAATGAAGTCTCAATCCTTTCTCAGGTTGAATTTTGAAGCACAAAAGCCACATCCTGTGTTGACACATCTCAGTTAGCAGAAAGTTAGTCAGAAGCAGAACCGCAGAAGCCAAAAGGCATCATTGGTCCATTTAGGGACTTTTCCAGAACTGTAGGCTTTTGATGGATTAGGTCCTTGTCCTTGTCTTTTTCTTTTTTTTTCCAAGGCTTGCTGCCTATGTGCTGGGTTTCAAGGCCTGGATGGTATTCCACTATGGCATCAATTCTGCTAAGATACAGGGGTCTGTTACAAAACACATCAAAGTAACTTCAGGACCACAGCAAAGAGTGTCTCCATCACCAGAATATTTTCAGTGGTGAGTGCTGAAGTTTGAATATGACCTGTTCACACAGGAAATTGTGATAAATTTTGGTCATTCTAACAATATTGAGAAGCAGCAGAGTTTTTCAATAGATGATTAAGCATTCAAATTATAAATTTCTCCTGGAAGTATCTTAGATCAGTTAGGACTAGAGTAATTACTATAATAATAAACTGCTATGAAGTAAGCCACATACTTGTCCTGCTTGGCACATAGATGTTTCTCATCTCACTTCTCTGACATTTTAATATATTGACAAATTGCTGTCATTGGGTATTAGCCACAAGCTGTCTGTGCTTTTCAGCCACCAGAATCATAAGCAAAATATAGCATTGTTCCAGGAATTGTAGCGTGCCACAAGTATTTTGTTATAGGAACATAAAAAAAGAATTTTCAAAATGATAAAGCTTGATGTGAACAAATGAAATGCAAGTTTTTAATTCTGTGGATGTACTGTAAAACATAGAGATGTAACTTTTGAATTCATGAATTGTGTGCTGTGTTCATTTTATATTATCAAAAATTTTAAGTACATTTTAAACTGACAGATAAATTTTGACACAGCTGCAATACTTCATCTTTATATTTCTAACTAAAGTATATTGTAGCAAAGTGATTGTGAATGTAAAAAAGAAAGGAGATCAAAAGCAAACTTTTACAACCTTCAGGTCATTTGAGTTTCACAAGATCAAAAGCTAAAAGATAATTGATTCACAAGAAAACATAAAGGTTAGACTTTAACTTCTTGATTGTTCTGTCCTTAAAGTAAACCAGAGAGGAATAGCAAAATTTGACAGAAGCACTTACATTGCAGCAATATTCCTATGCAGTGGATTTTAGTTTGCTGATACATGCCAGAGTATATTCATGGAGATCAGAGGACAAGTCCAGAGAGTTGGTTCTCTGCTTCCATAGAATTGGAAGCAAATGCCTTCACCTGCAGGCAATCTTTCTGACCTTAGTCAGTTTTTTCTTAATTGTGTCTTTTTATTAAATAAAATGTAAAGTGAGGGGCTACAATGATAGCTTGTATTCAGAAGAACTGACTGCTGCTCTTCAAGGACCTAGGTTTTCCTGCATGGAGACTCACTTTCTTCTCTAATTCCAATGCCCTCTTCTTATCTCCCTAGGCACCATGCACACAAGTGCAAGTGGTATACAGATATGCACACCGGCCAAACACCCACACATAAAAGAAAACCTAAAATTTAGAAGAATATGTGAACTGATTGCAAGCTTCTACACTAGCTACACTAGCTATTGGTTAAGTTGCCCAAGCCCACCAGCACCATTCCTACATTTGCAGGCCACACAGACTTTCCTGGGTGGGAGTCACTCAAAACAAGCCTTCCTGTGCCATCAGCAGATTGCCATGCCTAATTCCAGTCATGAACCCCCTGCAGTGGCTTTCCCTAGTGAGTAGCACCAGAAGCCCATCCAAGCTACCTTTGCACTTCTAGGCAAAGTTCCTTGCATGCAGTTCAGGGTTTGTCCAGGAACTTGTTATGCTTCAATATTCCCCAAATTCCAAGGCCTAGCTCCAGGGTTAGTTTTATCTCCTATAAGAGCCCAGCCTATATATTTTAAGAATATATTGACTTTAAATTTTAAGTCAAACAAAAGGTATGCTGCATTGGGAAAGAGGTCATAGGAAAGTGGGTTTAAAGGAGTCCAAAAAAAACTCTGATAAAGAATTAACAGGTATTTATTTGGGGAACACTTACACAATGATGGTAAATAACTGCTATGGTTTTCCTGCTCCTGAAGATGCAGCCTCTGCCATTCAGGATGCTCTGAACATAACCCAAGAAAGCGCAAGCAAGCCTCACCTCTTCCTTATAAGGGGTCATGCCCTTAGGTGTGGCCACCACCCCAAGTCCACTGCCAGAACACGATACCACTACATCTCTCCTTTTATATAAATAAGAGGGTTTTAAACCTGATGCAAAAACTATATACAATGATAACAAATATCAAGTATAGATAGTCCAGGAGAAAAAAAAAGTTAAAACATACAAAAATTTAAACCTACAACCAGCAAGAGCAACATTAAGCAAGAAATGCATACTAAATGTCCAGTTCAAGGAGAATGGCATATAACAGAGATTACTCCAATGGCTTTCCTATTCTGGAAAGTCTAAGTTTTGTACCTAATGTGATCTAGCTAAGATAAGAGAGGATATTAGCTGTGACTGTTTAGTCTTCAACCTCACCATCAAAGGCCTGAGAAAGAAAATAACATTACTAGGGTAATCAGGAAGTGCAAGTGAGTGACTTCCTAAATGTGCAAGAAATGACAGAAACAGAAGGCAACATGGACAGTAACCCAAGGTCTCACACTAATGTCAGGGAACAAACTTTAGCTAAGGCCTAGAGTACCTGACAGACCATATCACAAGCAGGAAAATTTGAAAGACTGTCCTACCCTGACTGAGCAAGGTTTGGCAGTGTCTTTGTGTTTTATCTCCTGCTTATCCACTTAGGACAGGTGTCCATTGTCACTGGCCAAAGCAAAAGCAGTTCTTTAACCCAAAGGCCAAGTTTTTCCAAGAATAAAATGAACACCAAATGGAGTGTAGTCAGTGCCCATCATACCTCGGGCATAGCTGTCAGGAGTAATTGTGTCTCATGTCAATGGAGTTTTAAATTATTGAAACATTTAAATGTCATATTATGTAGTTTTTTGAAATGTTTGAAGATCAAATATCTATGCTGAGTACATCTCTGAGCATATAGAGAACCTGTTTAACATAGCTAGGTATAAGAAGCAGGGTGACTAAAACCTATAATTATAAAAAAGAAACATATATTACTTACTGACTGAAGATTCCCACATATAAATTAAACAATATTTAAACAGATGAGCAGCATTAGGACAATGACCTAAAAATTGTTACTATATACATATATATGTAAATATCTAGATCAGAGGTTGAAGTGAAATATCTTGATCAGAGGTAGAACTGATAAAACAATAAATGATAAAAATGATCCTAAATTGTATCAGTATACAAAATATCTTAAGCATATCTAGAAACATACATACATACATTATGATAAAAATAACTTCACAAGCTAGTCATGCCCCTGCTCAGGGAAGAGGTAAGTGTCGGCCCCTGTCTCAGGCCCAACTTCAGCTTGCCCTCTTGGGGATCTCCTGCATGGCAGCTGCAGGAAAGTCTAGCCATCCAGAGTCTGCTGACATCGAGGTGGTAGGCCCACCTCAAGCCCATAGAGGGAGACTCTCTGAACTGCCTGCACACATCATCAGACCCATCAGTTCAGACAGAGCACTGGACCTGCTTGCACACACCAGAAAAGAACCTTAGACCATACCAACCAGGAGAGGAAAGGACCTCACCTGCACCCATTAGAAGAGGGGATGGGAAGATGACAATATAAGAACACATTCAACAACAGAAAAACCAATATGACACCATTAGAGTCTGGGGACTCCAAACCAGCAAGACCTGAACATCCCAATACAGATGCAGCAGAAGAAAACAACATTAAAATCAACTTTGTGAAGATGATAGAGACCTAAAAAAGGAAATGAGAAAATCCTTTAAAGAAATTGAAGAAAAGACAAACCAAAAATTGCAAGAAACAATTCAAACAGTGAAATGTTTAAAAGCTGAAATAGAGGCAATAGAAAAAATGCAGTCTGAGGGAATGCTGGAATTAGAAAGGTTAAGCAAATGACCAGGAACTTCAGATGCAAGCAAAACCAACAGAATACAAAGGATGGAAGAGAGAATCTAGGTATGAAAGATACACTAGGAGAAATAAATTCATCGACCAAAGAAAATCTTAAGTCCAACAAATCCATGACACAAAATACCCAGGAAATATGGGACACTGTGAAAAGGCCAAACCTAGGAATAATAGGTATAGAAGAAGGTGAAGAAACCCAACTCCAAGGTGCAGAAACTATATTCAACAAAATCATGGGAGAAAACTTTCTTAACCTAAAGACATGGCAATGAAAGTATAAGAAACTTAACACCAAATAGAGTGGGACACAAAAGAAAGTCCCCTTGCCACATAATAATCAAAACACCAAACATACTGAATGAGGAAAGAATATTAAGAACAGCAAAGGAAAAAAGGCCAAGTAACATATAAAGGCAGACCTATCAGAATTATACCTGACTTCTCCATGGAAATGCTGAAGCCCAGAAGATAATCTGCCAACACTAAGAGATCACAGATGCCAGTCCAGACTACTATATCCAGCAAAGCTCTCCATCACTATTGATGGAGAAACCAAGATATTCCATGACAAAACCAGATTTAAATAATAGACATTAACTAATCCAGCTCTACAAAAAGTTCTGGAAGGAAAACTCCAACCAAAGGAAATTAACTATACCCACAAAAACATAGGTAATAAATAATCCCACTTTACCAACAGCCAAAACAAAATGGGGGAAATCCACACACAAAACCAACAACAACAACAAATTCAAAATAAACAAGAATTAAGAATCAATGGCCATAATGTCCTTCAATATTAATGGTCTTAACTCACCTATAAAAAGACACAGGGTAAAAGAATGGTTATGAAGATAGAATCCATCCTTCTGCTGCATACAAGAAACACATCTCAACTCCAAAGACAGAAGTCACTTCAGAGTTAAGGGTTGAGAAAATACTTTCCACTCAAATGTACCCAAGAAACAAACCTTGTAGCAATACTATATCTAACAAATAGATTTTAATCTAAATCAATCAAAAGAAATGAAGAAGGTCATTTCCTATTCATAACAGGAGAAATCCATCAAGCTGAAGTCTCAATTCTGAACATCTATGCCCCAAATACAAAGGCACCCACATTTGTAAAATAAGCATTACTAAAACTCAAATCTCACATAAAAACTTACATACACACTTATATTGGGAGATTTCAACACCCCACTAGACTGGACCACCAGACAGAAGCTTAACAAAGAAACAGAGAAACTAACAGGAGTTATAACCTAATTGGGTTTAACATACAATTATAGAACATTCCATCCAAACATAAGAGAATATACCTTCTTCTCAACACCACATGGAACCTTCTCTAAAATCAACCACATACTTGGCAATATAATAAACCTCAACAGGGACAAAAAAAAATTGGAATGACCACCATGTTTTAAAGTTAGAATTCTACAACAATAAAAATTTCAAAAAACCTGCAAACTCATGGAAATTGAATAATGCACAATTGCACCATTCCTGGGTCAAGGAAAAAATAAAGAAAGAAATTAAAGACTTCTTAGAATTTAATGAGAATAAAGACAGAACATGTGGGACATTTTGAAAGTAGTACTAAGAGGAAAGTTCATAGCCTTAAGTGCCCATATGAAGAAACTGGAGAATAGTCACACTGGAGAACTAACAGCACAATTGAAAGCTCTAGAACAAAAAAAAAATGCAAACTCATCCTGGCTGAGTAGATGCCAAGGAAATAATCTATTTGAGGGCTGAAATCAATAAGATAAAAACTAGAAAACAATACAAAGAATCAATGTAACAAAGAGTTGTTTCTTTGAGAAAATCAACAAGATTGACCCCAAAAAGCTGAGAGAGAACATGCAAAATCAGAAATAAAAAGGGAGACATAAAAAATGGACACAGAGGAAATACAGAGAATCTTCAGATCATACTTTGAAAACCTCTAATCCACAAAATTCAAAAGTTTAACAAAAATGGACAATTTCCCTGATAGATATCACTTACCAAATTTAAATCAAGACCAAATAAGCAATTTAAATAGACCTATAACCCCTAATGAAATTAAAACAGTCACCTAAAGTCTCCCAACCAAAAAAAAAGCTCAGGGCCTGATGGTTTCAGTGCACAATTCTAACAGAAATCAAAGAACAGCTAATATCAATACTCCTTAAAGTGTTCCATATAATAGAGGCAGAAGGGTCATTGCCAAACTCATTTTTAAGAGACTACAATCACCCTGGTACCCAAGCCACACAACAATACAACTAAGAAAGAGAACTGCAGACCCATATCCCTCATGAACATTGATGCAAAAGTACTGGTAAATCAAATCCAAGAATACATAAGAGAAATCCTTCACCATGACCAAGTAGGCTTCATCCCAAGGATGCAGGGATGGTTCAACATACAAAAATCCACCAATGTAATCCACCTTATAAACAAACTGAAAAAGAAAAACCACATGATCTTCTCTCTAGATGCTGATAAAGCTTTTGACAAACTCCAACACCCCTTCATGATAATGGTCTTGGAGAGATCAGGGATAACAGGAACATACTTAAACATAATAAAAGCAATAGACAACAAACAGCCAACATCAAACTAAATGGAGAGAAACTCAATGTGATTCATCTAAAATCAGGAACAAGACAAGACTGCCAAGTCTCTTCATGTCTCTTCAATATTGTACTTGAAGTACTAGCTAGAGCCATAAGACAACAAAAGGAGATCAAGGGGATAGAAATTGGAAAGGAAGAAGTCAAACGTTCACTACTTGCAGATGATACAATAGTTAACATAAGCAACCCAGAAACTCTATCAGGGAACTCCTACAGCTGATAAACACCTTCAGCAAAGTGGCAGGATACAATATTAACTCAAAAATAGCAGTAGCCCTACTACACACAGATGATAAAGGGGCTGAGAAAGAAATCAAAGAAATATCACCCTTTACAATTGCCACAAACAACCTAAAATATCTGGGAGTAATACTTACTAAACAAGTGAAAGACCTATATAGTAAGAACTTTGAGTCTATAAAGAATGAAATTAAAGAAAATACCAGAAAATGAAAAGATCTCCTGTGCTCTTGGATAGGTAGGATCAACATAGTAAAAATGGAAATCTTACCAAAAGCAATCTACAAATTCAATGCCATCCCCATCAAAATCCTGGCACAATTCTTCACAGACCTTGAGAGGACAATCCTAAACTTTATATGGAAAAACAAAAAGATAGCCAAAACAACCCTGTACAATAAAGGAACTTCCAGGGGCATCACTATCCCTGACTTCAAGATACATTATTGAGCTATAGTACTATAGTATATAGTACTATATATTTCAGTACTATAGTACTGAAATCAGCGTGGTTTTGGCACAAAAATAGACAGGTAGACAAATAGAATCAAATTGAAAACCCTGATATTAACCCACACACCTATGAACACCTGATTTTTGACAAAGAAGCAAAAATTATACAATGGAAAAAAGAAAGCATCTTCAACCAATAGTGGTTGCATAACTGGATACTGGTGTATAGAAGACTGCAGATAGATCCATATCTATTGCTATGCACAAAACTTAAGTCCAGATGGATCAAACACCTCAACATAAATCCAGCCACACTGAACCTCTTAGAAGAGAAAGTGGGAGGTGACCTTGGACAAATTGGTACAGGAGATGGCTCCCTGAACATAACACCAGTAGTACAGACACTGAGACTGACAATTAATAAATGGGACCTCTTGAAACTGAGAAGCTTCTGTAAGGCAAAGAACACACTCAACAAGACAAAGTGGCAGCCCACAGAATGAAAAAAGATCATCACCACCCCACATCTGACTGAGGGCTGATCTCCAAAATATACAAAAAACTCAAGAAGCTAGTCACCAAAACAATTAAAAATTGGGGTACAGAACGAGAGAATTCTAAATGGCTGAAAGACACTTAAGAAAGTGCTCAACAACATTACCCATGAGAGATATTCCCTTAACCTTCTCAGTATTAAAAAAAGAAAAAAGAAAGTGCTCAACATCCTTAGCCATCAGGGAAATACAAATTAAAACATCTCTGAGATACCATCTTACTCCCGTCAGAATAGCTAAAATATAAAAACACCAATGACAGTTTATGCTGGAAAGGATGTGGATACAGAAGAATGCTTCTCAACTGCTTGTGGGAGTGTAAACTTGTACAGCCACTTTGGAAATCAGTATGGGGGCTCCTCAGGAAAATGGGAATCATTCTACCACAAGATCCAGCAATTCCACTCTTAGGCATATACCCAAAATATGCACATTCATACAACAAGGACATCTGTTCAACTATATTCATAGCAGGATTATTTGTAATAGCTAGAACCTGGAAGTAACTTAGATGCCCCTCAACTGAAGAATGAATAAAGAAGATGTGGTACATTTATATAATGGAGTACTACTCAGTGGAAAAAAACAATGGAATCTTGAAACTTGCAGGCAAATGAATGGAACTAGAAGAAACTATCCTGAGTGAGGTAACCCAGTCACAAAAAGAAGAATATGGTATGTACTCACTCATATATGGATTTTAGACGTAAAGCAAAACATCAGCAGCCTACAATTCACCCCTCCAGAGAAGCTAGGAAAAAAGGAGGACCCTAAGAGAGGCATACATGGTCCCCCAGAGAAGGGGAAAGGAACAAGATCTCCTAAGAAAATTGGGAGTGGAGGGAGGGATTCAGGAGAAAGAGAAGGGGAGAAAAGGAGGGCAGAGAAGGACATGAATGAGCGAAAAGATTGAGTCAGGGGAAGAATAGATGAGCACAAGGAAAAAAGATACCATAATAGAGGGAGCCATTATAGGTTTAATAAGAAATCTGCCACTAGGAAAATGTTCAGAGACATACAAGGATGACCCCACCTAACAATCTAAGCAATAGTGAAGAAGCTCTACCTTATATTCTATCCTAGAGCCTTCATCCAGTAGCTAATGGAAGCAGAAGCAGACACCCACAGGTAAACATTGAGCTGAATTCCTGGAAATCAATTGCAGAGAGGGAGGGATGAGCAAAGGGGTCAAGATCAGGCCAGAGAGACCCACAGTAACAGCTGACCTGAACAAGGGGGAGCTCATGTACCTCAGACTGATAGCAGGGAATCCACCATAGGACTGATACAGAACCCCTGCATGTGGGTGTCACTTTGGAGGCCTGGGCAGTCTATGGGGCCTCTGGTAGTGGATCATCATTTATCCTTAGTATACAAATGGATTTTGGGAGCCCATTCCACACAGAAGGGATATTCTCTCACCCTAGACACATGGGCGAGAGCCTAGGCCCTGCTCCAAATGATATGACAGACTTTGATGATCCCCCATAGAAGGACTCACCCTCTATGGGGAGCAGAAAGTGAATGAGCTAGGGGGTTCATGGGGCACAGGTAGGAAGGGAGGTAGAGGGAACTGGGATTGACATGTAAAAAACAGCTTGTTTCTTTTTTCTGCAGAATAGTATTCCATTGTATAGAAGTGCCACATCTTCTTTATCCATTCTTCAGTTGAGGTTGCTTCCAAGTTTTTGCTATTACAAATAATGCTGCTATGAACATAGTTGAGCATATGTCTTTGTTGTATGGATGTGGATCATTTGGGTATATGCCTAAGAGGGGCATTGCTGGGTCCTGTGGTAAACTAATTCCCACTTTCCTGAGGAACCACCATACTGATCTCCAAAATGGCTGTACAAGTTTGCACTCCCACCAACAGTGGAGGTGTGTTCCCCTTTCTCCACATCCTCTCCAGCATAAGTTGTCATTGGTGTTTCTAATTTTAGCCATTCTATCAGGAGTAAGATGATATCTCAAAGTTGTTTTGATTTGCATTTCCCTGATAGCTAAGGATGTTGAGCACTTTCTTAAGTGTCTTTCAGCCTTTTTGATTTCCTCTATTGAGAATTCTGTCTTCAGTTCACTTAATAGGGTTATTTGGTGTTTTGTTGACTAGTTGAAATTTGCAGGCAAGTAGTTGCAGCTTGAAGAAACCATCCTGAATGAGGTAACCCAGTCACAAAAAAAGGATCATGGTATTTACTCCCTCATATATAAATATATATGAGCAAAGGATCACCAGCCTATAGTTACATTGCCAAATGAACTAAGATACAAGGTGGATTCTAAAACATTCATGTAAGGTGCCTCACAGAAGGGGGAAGGGACAAGTTCTCCAGAGCACATGGGAAGTGGGGGGACAGTGAGGGGAGAGGGAACTAGGAGAAAGAGAAGGGGAGGAGAGGAAAGCACAAGAAACTAGGAAGATTGAGTCAGGGGAGGAATAGAAAAGAGAGAGAGAGGAGGGGGAGAGAGAGTGACAGTGGAAAAGCTACCATAAGTGTCCTTCCCTGATAATGAGATCAACAACTAACTTATCCACCATCACAGAGCCCTCATCTAGTACCTGTTGGAAACAGAAGCAAACACCCACAATTAAACACTGAGTCGAACTAAAATCCAGATGCAGAGAGAGAGGTCAAGACCAGGTTGCAGAAACACATAGAGACAGCTGACCTGAACAAGGAGGAGCTAATGAGCCCCCAGACTGATAGCTAGGAATCCAACATGGGACTGACTCAGACCCCCTGAATATGGGTCTCAGCTAGAAGGCCTGAACAGTCTAAGGGATCTCAGACAGTGGAACCAGATGTATTCCTGGTACACAAAAGGACCTTGCAGGCACATCCCCCATAGAGGGATACTCCCTTAACCTAGAGAGAAGAGAGAAGTCCTAGTCCCCTACTTCAAATTACTTGACAGATTTAGATAAGCCCTCCTGGAAGGCATCACCCTACATGTGGAGTGGTATTGTGGTTTAATAAGGGTCAGGATAAACAAATAGGCCGAATAGATGTTTATTAAGGGAGAAACAACTCACAACACAGACAGATGAATGCAGCAGTTGGAACTGGATGCTCCTCTCTCCACATCCCACAAGAGAGCATTCCCTGCCTCCTTTGGAGATCTAGTTCTACAGGTCACTTCCACCCCTGGCTCCACCCCTGAATGGGTGTGGTCAGTGCCACAGAAGCAGACACAGTAAATATCCCACTACAGAGTGGGGGGGGGGGGGAGTTGGAGGGGAGGGCGGTTGGGGTGCATATGAGGGGGGAGAGAGGGAAAAAGTGAGAGAGGGAGGGAGGAAGGGAGGGAGACAGAACTGGGATTGATATGTAAAATAAAAAATAAATTAAATAAATAAATAAAACAGCTTGCTTGTGATTTAAATAAAAATATAGCTTTAAATTTGTGGACAAAACATTATAAACAGAAAGAGGAATCTATACAGTATGATAAATATAATTTCAAGTTTGAAAAAATATACAAATTATCAAAGACAGGAATACAAATTTAATTTTACCTAAATATCAATATATAAGAATCTACAACAATGTAAGTTGTCTATAGCTAATATTTGCTAAAATAGTTCACAAGAAGATATGCTATATCACATATACTATATCGCATCCCATCTATTCCTCTTATACTTTTCCAAAAGAGATTCCTGAGTCTGAACTTCATATTTCATCCCCAAACCTACAAAACTTAAAATCAACCATTAGCAGGTGACCATTATCTACAACTTTGTGAAAAAACAAAACATCATCTAAGCCAACCGTAGGAAAAGGGAGTGTTGCTTTGTTACAATTACTTCCAGCTGTCATAGAGGTGAAGGCGTCTGTCTATATGGGATCCTGAAAATAAAACTAAAGCGATGGTTAAGTCTCAAGAGTATTAGCTGTAACATTTTAACATTTTTAGCTGGTCTCTGAGTAGCAGGTGAGTCGTATCTGAAGTTCTTATTTGAAGCTCTGGCCATAGTGTTGTAGGAAGGTAGACCATCACATCTAGCTAATATAGAATTATCTAGAGCATTATTAGTCCAAAACTAATCCCTCAGTGGTGTTTACTAGTTTAAATACATCATTTTGAACCAAGTAAAATAAATTTTGGGTGGCCCCATATTCTTTCTGGAGATCAGAGATTGCTGTTAGAACATTTTATTGTTCAATATAGAAGATTTAAACATCAATATAAAATGAATATTTAAATTGTTATAGGTCTGCATACAAGGAAAGGTAACAATAAAGACAAAAATAAGTATGGGTAAAATAGGACTTTTAAGACATAACAGAGTTTTGACAATAATAGTCCCAAATTTTGTCTTTCTTCAGTCTTATATGGGACAGAAACTCTGAATTTTTCTTTTAACAACATGCTTGGATTTAAAGGAAAGGGACACAGTCTAACTCCAAACCCAGCTTTGATTTTTAAGTGAATCAGGACTACCACTACACTGCAAAGTAAGGAGATACAGGTATTTATATAGTGAGATTATTCCCTATATTAGATATTGATACCATAAGCTAGATTTTTCTTTTCTTGGTGATCCTTTCTGGGTAGCTATCCTTTCTTCTTTAGGCATCTTGATGTCCAATGTCTTTGGCTTCTTGAAGATGGGTATTTTCTGTTTTCCTACAAAGACAAGAACAGATCTCTGTCCCAACCTTTGTGAGGTTTCCTTACAACTTGTGGGGTTTACCTTAGTGGTGAGCATTTGTCATCATCAAGAGGTTTCTCCTCTTCAAATTGAATCTTCATTAGCTTTGATGGTATCCATAACTTTTCTTCTCCTGTAGAAACAAAAGTGAAATCCCTCCCCCATAGCACATATCCTGGTTTCTATTCTGAGTTCAATACAGCTTAGAAATACTGTTACAAGCCACAAGATCACACAGTAATTATACAACCTTTGCATCACAAATAACTTTAAAAAATTAGGGATTCTTCTGAAGGTTGATAGCAGTACAAAAGCTGTACCTGGCATTATGATATCATAAATTGACTGTGTCTTGCTGTAGATTCTTCAAGTAGCTTATTCCTTTCTGTAACAAACTTGGGATTTGCTTCCCACAGTTCAGCACTAGACAGTGGATCATTTACTGAAACAAATATTCTCTCAAGCATTTGGGGTTTTACTGATTGCTTTCTCTAGCTGAGTGTAAATACATGTTTTCCCTTAGCAGGTCCTAGTTTACTGATTATATTCCTCAGCTATGTGTGAGTCCTGTTTCCCACTATCAGGTCCTTATTCCCCTCTCCATCATAATTTCAGACATCTGCCTTCCTGCAATTACCTTTATTGGCAGGCATTTGGTCAGTGTTTAGAGCCCAAGCAAAAGGATTCCATCCGAGACATTCCCAGATGTCCAAGGCCATAGAATTACTACATGTCCATGTTGTTGATTCATAGCTACCTAGATGGATAGAAATTATAAGCATGCCCTTGGCTTTACCTCACTGGCAGATAGAGAAAGCAATAACCTAAACTAACCCTGAACTAAAAGATTCTCAGACTTCTTGTTTTATTGACTCAAGTTTTTAGCTTAGAGATTTACCACTCCCTCCTGTTTCCCCTGAGAAGATAAAGGGAATGGTAATCAGCCCATTTGCTCATCTTCAGGGAAAAGTAAACTTTCCTGAAGGCCTGTGCTGCCACTGAGACCAGAGCACTGGAAGGTGTGAGGTTCTATTTCTTGTACAAATCAAACTTAGACCCTCTCCTTGACTTACAGCCCTAAGAAATGTCCATAAGTACCATGAGAATAGCATACAAGTCTGCCTTTAGTGAAGAGTTATAAGGGCTTTGAATAACTTTACTTATATATCCTGATTTATGTCCTGCCTTATCTGATTTTTTGCCTCAGTGTAGGACATAAGAACTCCAGAAATTGATGTTTTCCTTATAATGTGTGGAAGGATCCAATTTGTTTTAATGAATTCTATTCTCTCACTATTGGGATAATTGTTGCTAATCTTTCCCAAAATTACTGCAAATCCTTGGTCAGTATTCATTATCTTTCCATGAGGTGGAAATTTCCTTATTTCTTTTCTACCCATTCCAATTTCTTTTCAGCTTCTGTATTCTTGGACTATTTAAGCTCTTAAATCCTTCTAAGGTCTTTTTCATTTTTTTATCATGTCCTTCTACTCCAAAAAATATGCCCTGTAGCTGATAAATATCTCCTAGCAATTTTTGAAGATCATTAAGAGTCTGATATTGAGCTCTCTTGATCTGAGTCTGATATTGATCTCTCTTGACCTGTACTTTCTGTGATCAAATTTTCTGTTTCATATCCTAACTAATTAACAGAGTCTCAGAATCTCCTCTCTGTATTTTTTGAGAGCAATTTGTAATCCCCAATGAAGTAAGGCTTTCTTTACTTTCTCAAACATATTTTCTAATGTCTCTGATTTAGAATCAGCCAATAAAATATCATCCACATTCATATAATGGTAAATTATAGATTGTGGAAACTGTTTACAAATTATTTCCATTAGCTTCTGCAAAAAGTATTGTCACAGGGTGAGGCTAGTTAACATTCCCTGTGGTAAGACCTTTTATTGTTATCTCCTGAGCGGCTGAGAATTATTGTAAGTAGGCACCATGACAGCATATTTTATCCTATCTTTTTCTTGTAAAGGTATAGTGAAAAAAAACTTTTAAGTCAATAACCATAATAGGCAATAGGTAGCAGAGAGGCAAGGGCACCCCAGACTGTAGAGAGCCCATTGGCTAAATTACTATATTGATGCCTCTTGGGTCTATAAGCATTCTCTGTTTTCCTGATTTCTTTTTATAACAAATACAGGAGAATTCCAAGTGCTGGTAGATTCTTCAATATGCCCAGCATTTAGCTGTTCCTGAAAAGCTGTTCTAAAATCTCTACTTCCTCAGAGAGCCTAAGAGAGACTTACAGAGTCCCCAAGAAAAGGGAAAAGGGACAAGACCTCCTGAGCAAATTGGGAGCATGAGGGGTGGGAGAATAGGGAGGGAGGTAGAAGAAACCCACAGAAACAGCTGACCTGAGCAAATAGAAGTTCATGTACCCGAATCTGATAGCTAGAGAACCAGCACAGGACCGAATCAGGCCCCCTGAACATGGGTATCAGTTGGGAGGCCTAGGCAGTCTATGGGGCCTCTGGCAGTGTAACCAGTATTTATACCTATTGTATGAATGGGCTTTGGTAGCCCATTCCTATGGAGAAATACTCTCAACCTACTCAGCCTAGATACATGGGAGAGGGCTCAGGTCCTGCCCCAAATGATGTGTTAGACTTTGATGATCCCTCATGGGAGGCCTCAGTTTCCCTGGGGAGTGGATGAGGGGTATGATAGGGGGTGGGTGGGGGCATGGGAGGATGGGAAGGAGAGGGAATTGGATTGGTGTGTAAAATAAGATTGTTTTTAATTTAAATAAAAATTATTTTAAAAAAGAACTAGTCAGTAATAAGCCTGAGCTATTTGTTATGCATTTGTAGTTAATATAAGCATCTGAGTGATTATTTGAAAATGGCTGCAAGACAGAAAAACTATGCCTACAGATGTCTGAGTATCTGAAAGGCCCACCCCACCATGGAGAAATCTTAGGAAAGGTGCATCACTGAAGTTTCATGTATCACTTTGTGTTAGTGAATTTTTAGTCAACTTAGCACAAGTTGGCGTCATCTACAGAGAAAATGCTTCAATAATTCTGTGCTGTGGATCATTTTTGTTTGATGAATAATTAGAAAAGCCCACCCCACAGTGACTATTGTCATCCCTGGGAAGGTGGACCTCAATGTAACAGAGAGCAAACTAAGAGAGTAGTCAGAATAAGCCAGTATTGTTTCTCTACTTCAGTTCCTGCCTCCAGGTCCCTGCCCTAAGTTCTTTTTACAATGAACTACAATTCATTGGCCCTCTAAGTCCAAGCAATTGTGTGTTATATATCTTGAAGAGATATATTGTAAGATTTTTGTTTTTTAGTTTGCTGAATATTATAGGACTTCCTCCTCCTTCCAGGAGGAAATACAGCTATTTGAACATAACATTATATACATAATCAATTAAAAAAAAAACACCAATGTCTGAAAAAATGCTGACCCACCCACATTCTTGTTTGATCTTTGCTGTTATAGAAGAAATAGGAGGTCCTCGTGTATTTTATATTTAAGACAAGATAATTACACATGAGAAATGTTTGATCTTAGCTGAATAGTATCAGGTACCAAAATAAAAAAAAGAAGAGACAAACAAACTTTGATAACCTTGAGTTCATGTTCCATGTGTGTATTTACACATGACATTACACCACCAGGATTGCAATTCATCGGTGTGTTTTGAAGTTATATGTTAACTTCTTGGTTGATTCACCTTTGCATAAAAGCATGACAATCTGAAAAGAATAACAGATGTCAAAGTATCCTATTTCAGCAAGATGTCAATGAAACAGACATCAGTTTTTCTGTTGATTCAGTTGATATGCTACTTTAGACTTGGAATTTGTGGGAAAGTGCTGGTATGGCCCACGGAATACAGCCATTGGATCAATATAAAAATAATCTTGGATGAACTTTTGCAGAGAGGTCATGAAGTGACTGTTCTGACTTCTTCAGCTTCCATTCTTATTGAACCTAGCAATGAGTCTTTAATTAATTTTGAGATTTATCCGGTACCTTTAAGCAAAGATGAGATGCAATATATTTTTCAAAAATGGATAGCTGAATGGACATACAACTTTCAAAAACACTCACTTTGGACATACTATTCAAAAATGCAACAAGCTTTTAGTGAATATTCTGATATTATTCAAAGCTTATGCAGAGCTGTAATTTCGAACAAGAGTCTTATGGGAAAACTCCAAGGATCTAAATTTGATGTCATCCTCGCAGATGCTATTGGCCCTTGTGGTGAGCTGCTGGCTGAAGTGCTGAAGACACCTTTAGTATACAGTCTCCGCTTCTTTCCTGGATACACATATGAAAAGTACAGTGGGGGACTTACACTCCCTACTTCCTATGTTCCTGTGGTTCTCTCAGAATTAACCGACCACATGACATTTGTGGAAAGGGTGAAGAATATGTTGCAAATGCTGTATTTTGATTTTTGGTTTCAGTCATTTAATGAGAAGTCATGGAGTCAGTTTTACAGTGATGTCCTAGGTAAACTGTCTTTCACTGTTACAGTGAAATCCTGACTTGCTGCTTCTTTGAATATGAGTGTGTGTGGATGAATATAAAGTCATAGGATGAAGTTTCTAGTTGTGAGCTGATAGAGTAAAAATAGAACATAGCCTAATAGCCTCAAAGCAAGGCAGAACACTCTAGAGTTGTTTAGAACTCTCCAGAAATTTAATAACCATCAAATTGAGGCAAATATTTCTCTTGGTAATCATTTTATTTGCTCTGCTTGTCTTAGTATAAGAAACACTAGGTCTCGTTGAATGCTTTAGTGACTATAGATATACACATTAAGGACTCATAATTCACTACCATAGCTATCTGTGTAGCACTGAAGAAAATATGTCCCCTTATAAAACTTATTTCACTTGTAAATTTCTCTAGAATATCAAGAAAGATCTTTCACAATTAAATAGTACCTTTAACACCAGAAATAGTCAAGGGAACATAGTTTTCTTAGAGTTTGGGACTTCTTAGAAGCAAAAAACTTATTACTTAAAGCCTAAAACCTTGCTGCAAAGTGCAGACATTTTTATTGGCTTTTTACAATACCTTTCTATTAAGTAAAACAACACCGAAATTAAGAGTAAGAAAAATTTGAACGTTAATATTTTTATGGAAGTATATGGCTGTAATTTTCACATATATACAACTGTTAGCAATACTAGTCTCTTATGATGGGCCCAGTGCAGCAGTAGCTAAAAAGGAATTTAGTTGTACCTTATGGATTATCACTATGCATTTACAGAATCAAAACACAAGAATTCAGTTTCTGAAATATATAAGCTTGACTAAATATTCTATAAAAGCTTTATTTTATATTTTTTCAATGTTCTTGCAGCAGTAAAAAAAACCTTTGAAATTATTGTTGTAACTTTGAAAGAGAATGTAATTTTTACACAAATTAATATTTGTATTAATATATTTATATTATGAAGCACAAGTGAAACATTTTAAATTGTTGTCTACATTATTTCAACTCATCTCCAGAAGTCACATGCTGTATGCTATGCAAAATCTTTTCATCATTGTATATTTTTACTTGTTTTTGTGATACAGGGAGGCCCACAACATTATCTGAGATGGTAGGGAAAGCAGATATTTGGCTCATTCGAACATACTGGGATTTGGAATTTCCCCACCCATTCTTACCTAATTTTGACTTTATTGGCGGATTCCACTGTAAACCAGCAAAATCATTGCCTAAGGTAACCCTATATTGTTTCCTTTGATGAATTGCTTTGCCTTTTTCGTGGAAACAATTCTTCACCACTCTTTCAGAATGTTTGGTTTCATGAGAAATATAGAAAGTAGATTAGAACTCTCTGCCAATTGACATATACTTTATTTCCACACTTTTAACAAATCTCTGTGTCTCACTACTTTTAAGCAAACTGTCATATCATTTCAGAATGTGGTCAGTGATTAAGAGCCTTTATGTAAAACAATTAATATTTTATTCAAGAACTATAGTAAATGACAAAGACATATGTTGAAAACCTAAAGAAACAAAAATAAATTTCTCTAACACAGATGATTTATTTCTACTTGACCAGATTATAAGAATGAAGAAATGTTGTATATAGTATAATAAATATTGTATATTGTGTCACCAGAGAAAGACAGATATATTGAAGAAATTTACAACAAAGGTCACAGGAACTGTCCTAGAATCCTTGTGTAGCTATGACCAGTCCAGTGTTCAGGGTTAGATGAAAGAATGAAAAGAAGAAGGAGAAAAGCAGACAGACAATTGCAAGAACCAATGCCATAAGCTTCACACCCAGGTAAGCAGGAAGATGACAGAGCAGACAGTGTTAGAAAGCTACATTTAGGTATGTTCCTTATTCCCTCTTGTTTTCTCCAGTTCCTTATAGTCTTTCTCCATCCTTGTTTTGCTGGTATTTTGTTTTTGTCTTTGTGTTTTCCACTTATAAAAGAAAACAAAGCTTCTCTTTCTATGTCTGGCTTCTTGCTTAACATAGTGCCCTCTAATTAACTGCTGTTTTCCTGAAGTTATGTAATCATATTTTTTTATATCTGGGTAAAACGCATTTATGTATATACACCAACACTGTTTTGCACATTTGTCAGTTGAAGACTTTCTAAGCTAATTCTATATTTGGGGCATTGTGAATAGTTGTATAATAAACATCCTTATGTAGGTTTTTCCCCCTTGTGAATATTTCCCTCAGATTATCACCCAAGAATGTCAAAACTAAACTATACATTTAGAGCTAATGCTACTTGTATAAAGAACCTTCCTTGTGGTTTGCAAAATGACATCATTTTACATTCCTAACTGCAATAAATACATAAATGTTCAATTTACATGTCTATGGGAGAATTTGCTATTGTTTTAATTTTGAGATATTTATGCTTACTGGATTATGATGGAATATCAACATATTTTGAATTTAATTTTCCTAATAACTAAAAATAGTAAAATAATTTTTCTTATAACTATAGTCTACTCATACCTCTACCAAGGAGGATCCCTTCTGGATCATTTACCTATGTTGACTGAATTATTTTGTTTCTTTTGATAGTAGAATTTTTTAAAATTAATCTACATTCTGGAAAAGTTTTCAGAATTTTCTCCCAACTTTTTTAAGGCTGTATTCATTTTGATGATATTTTTCCCTGTTATTCAGAAACTTTTACTATAAAGTAGTTCCACTTGTCAATTTCCAATTTATTTCCTGGGCTGATGGGGTTCTAATCAATAAATTACTGTCTTTTTCAATGTCATAAGGTTTTCTTAAAGGAATTTGAACTTTCAGCTCCCTTTTTTAATGACTTTTATCTATTTTGAGTAAATTTTTGTGGAATGCTTTACAAATGTGCATTCTAAGTAAAATTTTAAGAGTAAGAGTTCTATTTTCAACCTTTATGTACAGATAATACAGTTCCTTGTACCATTGTTTAAAAAGGGTTGTGTACAATTTGACTACCTTTGTTAGGATTAAAGGAGATGTGTGATCTTATTTCTCATACTTAGTCTGTGTCTATTTGCTTTTTATTGGTTCTTTAAGAATTTTATACAGTGTTTTAACCATATTCAGATCTCTTCAACTTCTCCCAAATCCACCTCCCATCTTTATCCAATCTAATTCTATGTTCTCTCTCTCTCTCTCTCTCTCTCTCTCTCTCTCTCTCTCTCTCTCTCTCTCTCTGTGTGTGTGTGTGTGTGTGTGTGTGTGTGTGTGTGTGTGTGTGTGTCTGTCTGTCTCTCTTAACTCTTCTAGTCCAATTTGTGCTGCCCCTGTACCCTCATGTGCATGGCCTACCACTGGGGTTTAGTCAGCTCACCAGCTCACCAAGAACCATATCATTAAAGAACAGCTACCAATTGCTGGTGGCTACTCAACTAGGGGTGGAAATTCATATCTACCTCTCTTCTCCATGGTATGATCTTCTCTGGCTTGAGTTTGCACAGGACTTGTGCATGTTGTTGTAAACAGTGGAGTTCATTTTTGCACTAGCCTCCTGCATCTGAAGGACACTGTCGCCATGTAGGCATCAAACACCTCTAGCTTCTACAGTCTGTCTAAGCCCTCTTCTGCAATAATCCTGAGTCTTGGAATGAGGATGAGTTAGATAGATATTTCATTTAGGGTTGAGTATTCCATGCCCTCTAATTCTATGCACCTTACCAGTGTGGGTCTCTATGGTAATCATGACCAGTTGCAAATAAGAACTTTGCTGATGAGGGTTGAGAACTGCATTAATCCCTAGGCACAAAGATAAGTCCCTAGAAATGAGTTTGATTCTGTCAATTTATTTGAATAGGACTGGCTTTTGGATTCTATGAGTTATCTAATTACAGGTTCTTGATGTCAGACAGTAGTGCCAGGAATGAGTTTCATTTTGTGCAGCAGGACTTAAATTCAATCAGAAAGTGGGAAAAAAATAAGAACAAAAAATGCCCAAGCAAAACAAATGGAAAGACAAAGCCCACAAAAGAAAGAAAATCATAGAGTTTATTCTGTGTTGACCAAGTACTCCATGATATGGGTCCTGCTCTGGGATATGACTGATTTACCCAGCAACACTCAGTTAGGGAGAGATGATTTTCTCCTTTGGTATCAGGTATCAATACAAACATCTTCTTAGTTAGAAGTGTAAGTCCATGTCTATTTTCAACTCTCAATGCTGAAACCTCATCTGGTTTGAACCTGTGCATGTTGCCACAGTCTCTGTGAGCGTATATGTTCATCAATGAATCTTATTGTGTCTGGAAGACACTGGGCTGTCATCCATCCCTTTCAGCTCTTTCGATCTTTCTGCCCCCTCTTTGTGTTGTTTTTAACATGCTTCCTAATGCTCATCTAAATTTCAATGGCATCTCAGGTAATATTACTTTTTATCTCTGCTTATTTTGGTCAATTGCACTATAGTACAAATGCATTCACAATGCTGAGGCAATGAAAACATTGATATTCTTAAAATAATTCCAGTTATTACATGATTTCTTCTCATAGTTTGTCTCAGCCCTTTAGACAGTGCTTACTATGCTGCCATTCATTTGTGATGTCACAACTGTCTTTGTAGGAAATAGAAGAATTTGTTCAGAGCTCTGGAGAATATGGTGTTGTGGTGTTTTCACTGGGTTCAATGGTTAAAAACCTGACAAATGAAAAGGCCAATATAGTTGCATCTGCTCTTGCCCAGATTCCACAAAAGGTGAGATAAACTGTCCACTAGGTGGACAATTGTATTATAAGTCTATTGAATTCTGAAGGAGCTGAGTAAGGAAAATTACTGTGTGAAGAGTAAAATGATGGGATCTTTCCTAATCATCTCCAATAGCATTTTAAAAAGAAAATCATAAATTGCAGAGGAAAATATCAGTCCAGTTCTGACTGCCATTATGATCTGAAAGATTATACTTGGTCCATACATGGTTATGTATGCCTGTCATCCTGGCACTTAGAGACCTGAGTGGATCTTTTTCTGCATATTTAAAACCAATTTACACTTCATGGTGATTTCCAAGCTCTCCTGGGGTATACAGTGTGTTCATTTCTCAAAAGAACTGAGAAAAAAACAAAAAAAAAAAAAAAGAAAGAAAGGTTGGAAGGGAGATTAAGAGGAAATAAAATAATGACAAATATTATACTAGAGCTGGATAGGAAACTTGGTGGTTAAAAGCACTGGCTGATCTTCCACAGAGACTGAGTTTGATTACTAGCACTTATAGAGCAGCTTACAACTGTCCCCAGCTCAAGATCTAATATCAGGGGCCATGAGAAAAAGAGCAGGTGTTAACTAGTGTATAACAGGATGACCCACCAGACGTACGATTCCTGATAAGGTAGCACCACTTGGCAATGCTGTGGGGTCACTGGCTGTGGAAACCAGTTGCTCCTGTCTGCAATTTCTCTTGTGGATCACTTCATTCTCCCCCCCCCGCAAAAAAAAACCACTTCTTTTCTTTCCTATGAATAGCTCTGGGTGTTTCCTACTGCTTGTGTGTTTATCTCATGAAAATATACATGCTAAACACATATGTTTGTGGATGGTAAGAAGATGACTTTTTGTTTAGCTATATAATTTTGACATGTAGAATATATATCGGGACATGCTTCATAACTAGATCTATTTGTCCCACAAGAACTGCCTTGTTCTCTTGCTCAGGCTAATTGCACACAATTAGCTCACTTTTACCTCAAAACAAGTTCAAACTAGCAAGTTCAAAAAGACCTTCCATAAATAGATAAGTTCAAAACCTTTCAACTATGTACAAGGTAATAGGTGCAGTTACCCAACCAAGGTTATTAAGAAAAGCATGCTAATTCTTCACTTTGCAGTCTACTAACAATATATCTGTTCTCAAAATTGTCATAAGGCACTGATCTCCACACTGTCTGGTTGAAATTTGCTCCTATGGCCTTGAACCCTTGTGTTTCCATGGTAAATGGCTCAGCTCCTCACCACTTGTTCTAGGAATGTGCTTTTGACCAATGAGAGAAATTTATTTTCACTTAAAGGCTCCTGAAAAGGAAGAGTTTTAGTTGTAGATGGAGTTTCTGTTATTTCACCACATTTAGTATAGAAGAAGCTAGAAGAAGCATAGAGAAGCTACAAGTGGGACAGGATTAATGGAATAGAAACAGAACAATAAAGAACACAGGGAATTAAAAAGCATGACCCTCAGATTGTGTGTGAAGTTACTATAGATATCTTTCACCCCTCCTTTACCTTTCACTTTTGGAACCCTGGGTAGGGGCTGGAGCAGGTCTCAGCCTCTACAATCTAATATGCATATTCTTCAGGCCTCCAAATGGCATGCTCATAATGCAAGAAATTGCATGTAGGCAAAAACACCCACACACATAAAATGAAACAGAAATGCTTGTAAAGAAAAAAGGGTAAGGACTGGAGAGATGACTCAGCAGTTAAGAGAATGTGTCAGTCCTCCAAAGGACCTGCAATCACATGGTGGCTCACAACCATCTATCATGAGACCTGGTGCCCTCTTCTGGCACGCAGGCATACATGCAAGTAGAACACTTTACATAATAAATTAATTAATTTAAAAAAAGAGAGAAGGGGGAAAGACCTCCCCAGTGGCAGATGTAGGAAAATATAAAAGAAAGAATGAAAATAGGTCCTGACCCTGACGAGAGCCCAGGATTATAAAACTATGAATGCATCTACATGAACTCCACTTCTAGCACGTCAAGTGAACATCTTATTCTGGTTGGGGAAAGAGACTAGAATTTATGATGGATTCAGGTGTAAGTGATTATGGCATAGAAATAATCTAGCAGCTTCCAACTCCATAAGTTTTTATATGATTGAGTCAATTTCTAAAAGCATCAGTCTCTGGCTGTTTGTGAGTTACATTTATTTTATTACTTGATATCATTTCTCCTGTTCATGAAGATAAAACTTTTAATATAAAATTAATTTATTTTAACAAACATAGCATATAGACAGTGAAGACTGATATTTTGTTTTCCAGTTTGTGGGGATTGCTTGTTTTTCAGTAATTAGTTTGATACTAGACATGAAATGCATTGCGAACAATAGAGACCATGCTTTAAAAAGGGGTCAAAAATAGGCTGGACCCACAGAAACTGCTGACATGAACAAAGGGGAGCTCAAGGACTTCAGTCTCATAGCTGGGAAACCAGCATAGGACAGAACCAGACTCCCTGAATGTGTTGTTAGTTGGGAGGACTGGACAATCTATTGGGCCTCTGGTAGTGAATCTGTATTTATCCCTAGTATACGAATGGACTTTGGGATCCCATTCCACATAGAGGGATACTCCATCAGCCTAGACACATGGAGGGAGGGCCTGGGCCCTGCTCCAAATGATATGACAGACTTTGAAAACTCCCCATGGAAGGCCTCACCCTCCCTGGGGAACACAATTTAATTTTAATCTAATTTTTAAATTTAAAAAAGAGAAAGATAAAAAAAAACATGCTTAAAATTTTCCTATTGATAATTTTCCATGGGCAGTCCTTAAAGTTATATCTGAAACTAAGTAAATACACTTCCTAGTAAAAACCTTTTTTTCTAATAATAGTATACTATATCAATATTTTATACATCAAAATAAACCTATTATAATGAACAGCCTAAGAAAGATAGAAATATAAGTAAAAATTATGTACCTATGACTCAAAAAGATATAAATTAATATTGAATTTGTAAAATAAGAGCTAGGATTAAACATAATATATACATAATCATAAGTTATTACTAATTGCCTATAGTTTTTCCAATAAGGATTATATTAACTGCCTAAATTTTCATATCTACTTGAATTTGTCATTAGTCATCAGATCTGTAAAACAAATGAGTATCATGGTTAAGTAATTATAAAGCTTTGAATAGAAAATTGTTATTTATTTCATTTGGTCTTTTATACCAGTTTTAAATCCTCTCTATTTCCTTAGCAATCATTTGAATAATGTTCAATTTAATAATCTCCTCAATTCTCCTGAATCAAAATATATCAAAGCTTTGCAATCTGTGTAATCAAACAATGCATTTTCTGTGTGTGACAGGTTGTGTGGAGATTTGACGGTAAGAAACCAGACACCTTAGGATCCAATACTCAGCTTTACAAGTGGATCCCCCAGAATGACCTTCTCGGTAAGGCAGAAGTCAATAAAGAAACAAAACAAAGGGAACAACAGATCTTGAAGACAGTTAAAAAAAAAAAGCAAACTTGTTTTTCTTTATTTTCATAAATACAGAATGAAAATAACCACCTGTAAGTGTTGCCATTATGTTATTTGAAATCATTTTCTCTATGTCTAGAATCTGAGTATCTGAGTATCTTCAGTTCAGCTGTTAATAACTGCCCCAAGAATTGTCCAGAGACTGTATGAATTGCCACTTTGTCTCTTGTTTCTTACTTTTCATTATCTTTTATTCTCCTACAGGAATATTTCCAATGTCACTGAGAAATCTTAGCCCCTCCTACTGCACCACTAACTGTATTTTCTACCACAAAGTGGCAATTTCATGATGAATTGTAGCTTGATTGGCCTTCGATTCCACTACCCACTATCCAAGTGACTACACACTATACATACCAGATCCAGCACCACAACTATTTCCACATAAATAGTCCTTTTGCCTTTTGAATTTTAATGTGATATTTTAATAAATTATTTTGGAATTTTACAAAATATATTTTAGTCAAATTAAACCATCAACTCCATTTATCTTTATATATAATATATATTTATCATTTTTTCTTATTTTACATATCGATCCCAATTCCGCCTTTCTCCCTTCCATGGCCTCCCCCCTCCATACCCCTCCAGTCTCATTCCCCACCCACTCCACAGGGAGGGTGATGCCTTCCAGAAGAGATCATCAAAATCTGTCAAGTCATTTGGAGTACGGTCTAGGCTCCCCTTCCTGTCTCTAGGCTGAGTATCCCTCCATAGGGAATGTGCTCCCAAAGTCCTTTTGTGCACCAGGGATACATCCCGGTTCCACTGTCAGAGGTTCCTTAGACTGCCCAGGTCTTCTAACTGAGACCCATGTTCTGGGGGTCTGAGTCAGGGTTTCCCAGCTATCAGTCTGGGGGTCCATGAGCTCCCCCTTGTTCAGGTCAACTGTCTCTGTGGTTTCTGTAGCCCGGACTTGACCCCTTTTCTTATCACTTCTCCCTCATTGCAACTGGATTCCAGGACTCCAGCTCAGTGTTTAGCTGTGGGTGTCTACTTCTGTTTCCATCAGCTACTAGATGAAGTATCTATGATGGCATATAAGTTATCAATCACATTATCAAGGAAGGGCATGCAAGATAGCCTTTTCACTGTTGCTCAGATTGATAGTTAGGATCATCCTTGTAGGTCTCTGGACATTTCTCTAGTGTCAGTTTTCTCTTCAAACCTATAATGGCTCCCTCTATTATGGTATCTCTTTTTTTGTTCTTGTCTATTTTGACTATAATATGTTTACTATGACCACGGTCCCCTTTGAACCCTTATATTGCACTTCTCTTTAATTTCAATGACTATGTAAAATAATTCTCATTGTAGGTCATCCAAAAACCAAAGTGTTTATAGCTCATGGTGGGACCAATGGCATCTATGAGGCAATCTATCATGGCATTCCTATTGTTGGTATTCCATTGTTTGCTGATCAAGCTGATAATATTCATCACATGGTAGCCAAGGGAGCAGCTGTTAGGGTGGACTTCAACACACTGTCAACTGCAAACCTTCTCACTGCCTTGAGGACTGTCATTAATAATCCTTCGTGAGTATAAGTATTTCTTGTTTGAGGTTTTTTTTTTCTTTTGTGAGACAAGGTCTCACTATATAACCACAAAACTGGCCTTTACCTCATAGAGATCTACCTGCTACAGTCAAATGAATGTTAAAAATTGTGCCATCATGCTTGGTGTATATATATATATATATATATATATATATATATATATATATATTTTAAAAATATTGATGAAAAAATTCTTATCATCAATATATTTATTTTAATCCTATTTAAAGGCAAATAAATGTGAAAAACTTCAAATTATTTCAAATATTACTTATTTTCAACAATGAAGTTATTCTAAATTCATATTTGACTTCATAGAATAAATAAAAAGTGATTAGTCTGAAAACTATGTATATATAATGTTTCAAATATACATCTATTGGTAGAAAGTACACTATTTATAAATGTGACAGAATATACATAATGAAATAATCATGAACTTTAAAATTAATGAAAGAATGTTTGAAAATTTACCCATATTTTCTGAAACTGTAAAACTTTCAGTGAAAATTATTTTGTTTCTATCATTTTTTTAAACAGGATCTCATTTTGTAGTACTGAACTGGCCTCAACTTAAGAGAGATCCTGTTGACTCTACCTTCCAAATGCTCAAATAAAAGAACTATTCTACCAACCTTGTAATAGAAGAAGCTGTGGTGACTAGCTTTGAAAAAAAGTGTTCTAAGTTCAATTATATGACATCTCAAAAATGCTTAGAATAGTTTAGATCATTTTATCACTCTAAAATAAATAGTGTCACTGAACTCATAGCCAACATCTAAGTCAGTGGTATCAACAAAAGAATCTAAGCCAATTAAAATTTATGTTAAGGCCTGGACAATGAAATAAAAGCAAGCATGCTGGAATGAGAGACAATATTAAATTCATACCATACCTACAGAACACTATTGGTAACCTTAAGACTTACCAGAAGACAGATGTACCTAATCAGAAAGTCCAGAGGCAATAAATAAATAAATAAATAGATAGATAGATAAATAGATAGATAAATAGATAGATAAATAAATAAATAAATAAATAAATAAATAAATAAAAAAGAGCCAGGAGAAAATGCTGTTGTTTCTTAAATATAGTCTCCATGTCCAGGGACAGAATTGAATTTTTTTATGTTGTTAAGAACTCTGGTACAAGTTCTGTGCAAGAAAGAATCATAATTCAAATATTTTCAAAGCATTAATCTAGTTATAGATTGAAATTAGGAAATAGAGGTAGAAAAGGAAAAACTGAAACTGAAGAGGAGATATCCAACATGACACATTGTCCCTTAATGCTTAAGACAATTCTGTATCTACTTCACTTACTGGTCTTACTGGTGAGGAGCGTTACATGCTCCTCACTTAAAAAGAACATAGCTCTCATTACTAACTTTCTCTTGCCAATTTGGAAAATATTGCTGAGCTGCAAAAACTCCAACTAAAAATGAATATCTTATGGTGAATAAAGCAAAAACAAAGACAGCACTTGTAACTGTGGTCCCAGTGCATGCTGGTAATCAGTTGGAAAATAAATGGAGATGTTCATTAAACAGTTCGAGGCCAGTGTAACCTACACACCAAGTTCAGAACAAACCTGTATTACACAACTATCTCAACTCTCCTTCCTGATATGAAACTTGTTCACCCTGTCCCTCAACTGTCCTCCATTCCACCTCATAAAACAGAAAATCTATGTGGTTAATTCTGAGTCACTTTTGGGAGCTTTTTCCAAAACCAAGAAATGTTAGGTAGCTGTGCATATTAGTTTTATTTTAATTTTGGTTGTACACATCATCCTTTCAGGTATAAAGAGAATGCCATGAGATTATCAAGAATCCATCATGATCAGCCAGTGAAGCCCTTGGACAAAGCCATCTTCTGGATTGAATATGTCATGCGCAACAAAGGGGCCAAGCACCTTCGCCCAGCTCTCCATGACCTCACCTGGTTCCAGTACCACTCTCTCGATGTGATTGGGTTCTTGTTGGTCTGTGTGGCAGCTGTGGTATTTGTCATCACAAAATGTTGCCTCTTTTGCTGCCATAAAACTTCTAACATGGGTAAAAAGAAGAAAAAAGAGTAGCTGCATTGAAGCCTGGAAGGTCCTGAGAGATGAACTTTTCACAGTTGCTTCTAGCAAGAAGAGGTTGTGATACTAAGTTCTTTCCCTCTAAAACAAGACAGTTTCCAGTCTTCATTAAAGGGTGCTTTTGTGTTTTTCATATGTGTAAGACATGGAAGAGTTCATGTCAAATATACACTCAGGACTTATAAAAACAAAATCACATGTTCAGTTTGTAATTCTTTTTAATAATTGAAGTACTATCCCCAACAACATTCACTGAGCTTAATTATGGTTCACAAAATTCAAGGGGGCATAAAATGTTTGAAAATACCTCTCTAAGTATCAGTTACCTTTATAAATGTCCAGCCTGCTCTGACTTTATTTGGTGGACTATTTCCTTTCTTGTTTTTAATTACTCAAAAAATAGTAGTGTTCTGGTTATAGACTTTGAAATAGACTTGTTTTTCTCTTGTATAAGGGAAGATATTGTTTCTGGTTATTTTCCTGTACACAGACCTCACATCCTTTATTTCCTAAAAGACCTGTAATGAACACTACCCTCCTCCAAGCAGAGGTATTTATCTATGACATTCAAAAAGCATTTCTATGTGCTTCTGTTAAATTCCATTACTTGGCAGTTTCTACCACTTGGCAAGATTATTCATTCCTTTTCCATCTTATCCCTTCATCATAACTGACCTGGATGTTATAACTTTTATTTCAGCCTTTTGAATAACACACACACATACACACAGAGAGAGAGAGAGAGAGAGAGAGAGAGAGAGAGAGAGAGAGAGAGAGAGAGAGAGAGAGAGAGAGAGAGAGTGTGCTGGGATTAAAGGCATGTGCCACCACTGTGTGGCATTGTTTATGCTCTGTACTTTAGCTAATTGTGAGTTCATGTTTATCACTATCAACTGCAAAAGCTTTGCTTATCAGAGCTGAGAGATGCTCTAATCTATGAGCATATCTTTAAGTCATTAGGAGTTCATTTAATACAATAGTCATTTAGCAGAATATAGCAGTAAGTTCTCCCCTAGTTTGTATGTCCTCTCTGGCCACTGATCCTTGATGCAAAAATGGTATCAAATATGAGTTTCTCTATGAATCCAAAGGAGGATGTGGTGGTTTGAAAGAGAATGGCTCCTCAAAGGGAGTGGCACTATTAAGAGGTTTGGCATTGTTGGAGAAGGTGTGGCCTTTGTTGGATGAAGTGTGTCACCGTGAAGGTGGGCTTTGAGGTCTCATGTATACTCAAGCTACTTCCGGTAAAATAAACCACTTTGCATTGGCTACAAGATATATGACTCTAAGTCCCCTCTCCAGCACTATCTGCCTGCAGGCTATCATATCCCATCATGATGGACTAGACCTCTGAAACTATAACCTCCTACATCCTTAAATATTTTTCTTTTGTAAGAGTTGCAGTGGTCATGGTTGCTCTTTACAGCAGTAGAAACCCTAACAAAAAAAGGGAGGCAGTTCCTAAGAAACAAGCACTCCAAACACTACTGTGACCACACAGTTCTATATAGGGTGATTGCTAGATTCTTTTTTTACATTTTTTGATGACCCCAGTGAAGAAGTTAAATGCAAAACATGCATTCAAACAGCTAAATGAGCTGGCCTGTTGTATTTGGTTTTACTATACTTTATTTTAATCCTGGAGAATGTCTGTCAAAGACAATGGTTCTTATGAAACTTGGTTGACATTAAATTGTTTTGACAGTATACAGCCACAAGGTACAACAGCTTTGAAAAGAAAATCCTGGGGTTTTTTCCTAAAAACAAAACAAATACACAAAAAACAAAAACACTGTCCTCAACATGCAGAAATCACACTACTCCTTGCAGCATCCTTCCTATTTCTAGAATAGCACTATCAAATTATATCTCAATTAGCTATGAGATCAGATTATGACAGTCCTGCTTTTACAGTTAGAATTTGATCCTACCCATGAAAAACTTATAATACACACCAGGATTATAGAGCAGGATGGATGGATTCCTTCTAAAACCATTCACTGAGTATCACATAGTTCTATGAAGTAGAGATAGAAAAATGAGCAAAGGCATGGTTTCTATCCTGGAGGAACTTAAAGTAGGGTGGGTTAAAAGCTATTACTGAAGGTGTAAATGACTGTTACAACCTGTCACAGTGTTGAGAACTAAGTGCCATTTGCTGTTTTCTTCTTGGGGTTTAGTATCCCTAGATTTCTACTGACTCGAATAGAAATGAAATCTGATGGTGGGATGATGACACATACTTATGTAAGAGCAGTAATTGAGATGAACGGAAAATAAAGTTAGACAGATGGCTCAGGAATAAGAGCACATCCTAGCCATGCAGACAACCTGAGTTCAGTACCAAGCACTCAATTTGGGTGACTCATGAAAACCTGTATCTCCAGGGAATCTGTTAACTTTGGGCTCTGTGGGATATTATACTCACATGTGTGAATGAACACACACACACACACACACACACACACACACACACCACATGCACACATATGCATACACATACAAGAAAAAATAATAGAACACTATGTTTTCAGAACAAATGCCTTTACGCTAACTGAAAATTTATCGATTCTTTATATATGGATCCTATGCTACAAAACATGGGTATTTACTTAATTGGTTTTAAATTTTTACTGTATTATTATAACTGTGGGCTTGTGTGAGTATTCATGAGCCAGGGCATGTATATGGATGAAAAAAAAACAAAAATCTGATTAACTATAGCTTTGTTTGACTTTTAGGAACTTCTTTTTCATATTATTTCCTCTGACTACTTTCCTGAAAGTTAAAATACAGAGATTTCTTCCCTCTCTCTCTCTCTCTCTCTCTCTCTCTCTCTCTCTCTCTCTCTCTCTCTCTCTGTCTGTCTCTCTCTCTCTCTCTCTGTGTGTGTGTGTGTGTGTGTGTGTGTGTGTGTGTGTGTGTGTTTGTGTGTGCGTGGAGGGGGACATGTGGTAATTTTAGGGAGAAAAATAGAAATAAGAAAAGGAAATTAGCAAAGTATACAGTTTGTAAGCAACCACACTGTAAAAAAGTGGGGAATTAGAACAAGAAATCAAGAATGCTGAGGAAAGCATGCCCAGGCTTTGGCAAGGAACCGAAAGGAGAAGACAAAGGGCAGAAACACAGAAAAGCTACACTTTTCTCAATAAGGACCTGAGAAACTCAGCAGGCATGGGACATGGTTGCTGCTGGACTGCACAAACAGCAGGAAATCTGGGAAGGAAACACTACATTAAAGGGATAATTACTCCTCTCAGCACTTGAACTTGGTTTAATGTAAACTGGCCTTCCTGAGGGATGGGTTCTTAGCCAGGTGACTGAGCAACCCAACTGGATCAAGTCTTAAGAGAGGAGATGATGGCCTGTCCATACCCAGAGGCAGATTCCACTCTTTAATCCAGAAGAAAATAACTTGCCCTTAATGGGCTTCCAATGCTACTGTAATATCAGGATCCATCTCCCTCTGACACCCGACACTGGGGGCTCAGGCACACGGGCCCACTCCCAGACTTCCTATGGGTGTTTAAGATCGAATTCAAGACCCAAGTGTTTGCTTTCTTAGCAAACACTCAGCCTTTGAGTGTTGCCAACATCAAACTCCATAGATTTTGTTTCTCTGGATTGCAAAGTAATGTAGTTGCATTTAGATAAATATTATTTGCATTTTATCAAAATGAGAAAATGTTTTAATTGTAATGTACTCATTTGCAAATAATAAACACTTCTAACTCCCTCCATTTACCTTAGCATAATTTGCAAAAATATAAGTATCATTTCATAAAACACATCACTTTATTTCAAATTATTTTTCAAATATAAAGAAAAAAGAATGTCTAGAATTTGTCTTCATAACATTTATCAACAGATTTTTATTAGTGGGTGAGTATTTTACTTAGTCTCTTACATAGCCATCACTAGTAACTAAGGGAATAATGTCCATGTTAGAGATTCCTATCCCTTTTCATTATTATAGTGTTGGCAAAGAAGCATTTCACATTTGTTTGTTGATCTGGATTTGACTTTTATCTGTATTTAAAAAACCAGTATTGCATCAGTACATTATGCTGTTTGGTGTAGGTAATGTCCACAGTTTTTATGTACACATAATCATATTAAGTCACTTATTGGCATTAAATCCTTCTTTGAAAGACTTTAGTTTGCAGAGCAAGGATGTAGAAAAATTAAGGAAAATAGTTCTTGCAAGCAGAATATAGAAAATCATAAAGAATGACATTGACATGGGAGGAAACATCAGGAATTATGAGAACAAGAAAGGTTACTATGCTGATGGGGCTAGTGGTTATATGATAGACTGATCTTGTTAAATAGGGCTAGTTACAGACAAGAGAAAGCCAGAGAATGAGAAAAGGATCTCACAGGTCTTGGCCCACAACAAGGAAATAGGCCCCCAACCCTGGAACAAATGGTCCCAGATAAAAAGCCCTGTCTTGGTCATACCTGGCCAATGGACAGTCTGGGGACTTTTCAAGTCATTCTATGGTTTTTTCCTCTAAAGAAGAACAGGTTACACCTGGGTGATCTCTCAAACATGAGATTATATTTTGTAATCAATCACCTTGAGCCCCATGCGTGTATGCTGATTTGCGGTTTGTCTCTATAAAAAGGAGCCTGAACCCTTTGGGGGGTGTGCAGCTTTCCCCGAGGAGATTGCTGACACACAAGTGTACTTGTTCAATAAACAGCTCTTGCTTGATGCATCTCCTGGTTTTGGTGTTTGTGTCGCGGGACTCTCCCAGCGGCCCATCAGGACCTCGGAATTAGGGTCCAACATCTTAATGTTTGGTGGTGGTTTTATTATTTTGTGCTTTATTATATTTGTGTGAGAGTGCTAAAGCTATTGAGAATATAAAAAAATACAATTTGCTTGAGTTTTGAAAAGGATCACAAAGTATCCATGAAAAAGTCTCAGGGATTGTTTTTGTTTTTCTTATTATTTTTTCCTTTTATTTATATATTTTGTTTTATAACCTAGGGCTGCTAAGAATACTACTGGCATGAAAATTTGAAAGTTGACCACTAACTCTTACCATATACAAGTATTCATTTAAAATAATTTTGAAGGTAAAGGTAAGAATTATAAATATAATATGTTGATAAAGGTGTGAAAACTAACTTGTTATTAAATTTGAAATTTGTTTTTCTGTTGACCTCAAAAGCAGAAGCATCTAAGCTGAATTCATTAATTAGATTCATATAAATGAAAACATCCCTGCATCAAAAACCATCACTGAAAGTATTGAAAAGACAAATCACAAGCCTGGAGAATGCAAACACACACACACACACACACACACACACACACACACACACACACACACACACACACTTAAACATTGTATTATGTGAAAGGGAAAATGCATGACATGACTCCATTTATAAAAACTGTACTCCCATTGTTGTGCCTACCAGTTTCCTCAACCTCCAAAGGAGTGACTCCAGAATGCAAAAGCAAAAGGGTTTATTGTTGTTGTTGTTGTTGTTGTTGTTGTTGTTGTTGTTGTTGTTGTTTTTATTGCTAAGACCCAAAAGGCTGGGAACTCACTCTATGCAGCTATGGTTGTCCAGGCATTTACAGCCATTGAGGCAGGAAAGTCTCCCCAAGCATGGCTCGCAGTCATGAACAAGAATTGATCCTTCATGCTCAGGTTGTATGGCTTAGCACTACACTCCGAGTTAGCTCTGGAAGTGAGCATCTCCGAGAAGGGCAAGTCTGGTTGCATGTGGGTTGGTGTCTGAGGCCCCATCTCCAGGAAAAAGACGCCGGATGGGTGTGGCACTGACTTGGCTGACTACCAGGATTCAGGGTCATTACAATATCCACTGTTTTACTGGAGACCAGACCAATACCCTTGCCTGTTGCGTTATTAAAACAAAAAGGGGGGACTGTAGAGAGCTGTGAAGTGCTGTGCCTTAAAGATGGCACTGGCTTCCGCCTTCCACCTCCCCGAGGGTGAGCGCTCTCTGGCATAAACAAGACCTTATTTGGTTAAGTCTGTTCAGCCTGTCTGCTTCCGCAATAGAGTAGTCTATCTGCAGGATCCATGTAGCTCACTGGGGTTGGTTAGCTCAAGGGGATTTAAGCCTGTGCAAGGGTCCCCCTGGCTCTAGAGGGTCAGAAGAAGTATGTTCAAGGATCTTGATTAAAACTGTATGAAGAAGATCTTCCCGGAGTCGCATCTTCCTTGCTGGCGAGGGTCAGGCGCGGCACATACCAGAAAATGGAAAGATTTCCTATGCTCTTGGATTGGAAGGATAAATATAGTAAAAATGGCAATCTTGCCAAAAGCAATCTACAGATTCAATGCAATCCCCTTTAAAAACCCCAGCACAATTCTTCACTGACATTGAAAGGATAATAATCAACTGTGTTTGGAAAAACAAAAGACCCAGGATAGCCAAAATAACCCTGTACAATAAAAGAAATTCAGGAGGCATCACCATCCCTGATTTTAAGCTCTACTACAGAGCTATAGTTCTGAAAACAGCACAGTATTGACGCAAAAATAGACAGGTAGACCAATGGAATCGAATCGAAAATCCCTATATTAACCCACACACCTACGAACACCTGATTTTCGACAAAACAGCTAAAAAAAATACAATGGGGGGAGGAAAGCATCTTCAACAAATGGTGCTGGCACAATTAGATGATGGTGTGTAGAAGACTGCAGATAGATCCATGTCTAGTGCCATGCACAAAACTCAAGTCCAAATGGATCAAAGACCTCAACATAAATCCAGCCACACTGAACCTCTTAGAAGAGAAAGTAGAAGGTACCCTTGAACAAATTAGTATAGGAGATCACTTCCTGAACATAACTCCAGTAGCACAGACACTGAGAACAACAAACTTAGAAGCTTCTGTAAGGCAAAGGACACAGTGGACAAGACCAAATGGCAGACCACAGACTGTGAAAAAAAATTTACCAATCCTACATCTGACAAAGGGCTGATCTCCAAAATATACAAAGAACTCAAGAAACTAATCAACAAAACACCAAATAGCCCTAATAAAAAATGAGCTTCAGAACTGAAGAAAGAATTCTCAATAGAAAAAAATCAAAGAGGCTGAAAAACACTTAAGAAAGTGTTCAACATCCTTAGCCATCAGGGAAATGCAAATCAAAACAACTTTGAAATACCATCTTACTCCTGCCAGAATGGCTAAAATTAGAAACACCAATGACAACTTATGCTGAGAGGATTTGGAGAAAGGGGGACACTCCTTCACTGCTGGTGGGAGTACAAACTCGTACAGCCATTTTGGAGATCAGTATGGCAGTTCCTCAGGAAAATGGGAATTAGCTTACCACAGGACCCAGCAATTCTGCTCTTAGGTATTTACCCAAATGACCCACATCCTTGCAACAAAGACATGTGCTCAACTATGTTCATAGCAGCATTATTTGTAATGGCAAGAACCTGAAAGCAACCTAGATGCCCCTCAACTGAAGAATGAATAAAAAAGATGTGGCACATCTATATAATGGAATACTACTCTGCAGAAAAAAAAATAACGAAATCTTGAAATTATCAGGCAAGGGGATAGAACTTGAAGAAACCATCCTGAATGAGGTAACCTAGTCACAAAAAGAGGAACATGGTATGTACTCGCTCATATATGGATTTTAGACCTAGAGCAAAGGATTACCAGCCTATAATACACACCACTATTCGAACTTGGATACAAGGTGTATTCTAAGAGATTCATATATGGTCCCTCATGAAAGGGGGAAGAGAGACATCCCCCAGAGCACATTGGAGATGGGAGTAGCAGTGAATGGAGAGAGAACTAGGAGAAAAAAGGGGAGTAGAGGAAAACAGGTGCAATTAGATAGATTGAGTCAGGGTAAGAGGGGGGATATAAAAGAGGGAGCCATTATTGGTTTGAAGAGAAAACTGAACCTAAAGAAAGGTCTAGAGACCTACAAGACTGACTCCAACTAACAATTTAAGCAACCGTGGAAAGGCTACCATAAATACCCTCCCTGATAGTGAGATCATCAACTAAATTATCCACCATTATGGAGCCCTCATCTAGTACCTGTTGAAAACAGAAGCAAACACCCATAACCAAACACTGAGTCGAAATAGAATCCAGATGCAGAGAGGGGACAAGACCAGGTTGCAGAAACACACAAAGACAGCTGATCTGCACAAGGAGGAGCTAATGCCTCCCTCCCCAGACTGGTAGCTGGGAATCCAGCATGGGACTGACTCAGGCCCCCTGAATATGGGTCTCAGCTAGTAGGACTGAGAAGTCTGGGCGACCTCAGACAGTAGAAACAGGATCTATTCCTGGTGCATGAAAGGACCATGTGGACAAATCGCCCATGGAGGGATACCCCCTTAACCTAGAGAGAAGAGAGAAGTCCCAGTCCCTACTTCAAATGACTTGACAGATTTACATGACCCAACCTGGATAGCATATCCCTACAAGTAGAATGGAGGTGGGGTGATGGGAGGAGAAAATGGCCAGGGTGCATGTCACAGGGGAAAGAGGGTAACAGAAAGGGAAGGAGGGAGGGAGGTAAGGAAGGAGAAAAGGAGGCAGGGAGCGAGGGAGGCAGGGAGGGAGGGAAGGAGGAAGGGAGGCAGGGAGAGAGGGAGGCAGGGAGAGGAAACTGGGATTGACATGTAACAATTTTTAAATTATATTATTAATAACAAAATAAAACCTTATACACATCAAAGCACCACCCATTTTCTACCAGCTACACAAAAAAAGAAAAACTCACAGTAAGGAATCTAAGGGGTCACACAGCCTGTGTGTGTCCCAACAAGCCAGGTTTTACACACACACACACACACACACACACACACACACACACACACACGAATAAATTAATCAAAGGGGACAAATTATTATGATATCAGAAAAACAAAAAGCAGATTTATTCATTGTGATCACTTTAGGGAGAGAACCAGTCACCCGTACCCAACTCTATCTTGGTTTCTGACAATCCATGTGTATAGTTAAGCAGTCCACCAAGGTGTGGTCCCTTGTCCACCATTTTCTTAGCTCCTAGGCTCTTCAGAAAGCTTTGTCTACCCTAGCTTGCAAATGGCCCTCTTGAGGACAGACTCCTGCTAGGTGCTTTCAAGGCATCAAACATTTCTCCTCCAAGCAGAAAGTTACCAGGTAAATTTTAATTTCTCGGGGTCCATGTGGCAGAAGTTTCTTGTCTGGCCAGGTCCAGCCACTTCAGAGACACTATATTTGTTATAAAACTGTTGGATTTCTTATTGGCTGGCTCTCTCTTAATTTTTAACCCTTAACTACTAATCTATGTATTTCTACATGGTATTATCTTACCAGAGGACATCTGATGAATTCTATCTTCCCAGTATCTACATGGTGTCCTCTTTCAAGGTTTCTCTCTGCCTACCTTTCCCAGAATTCTCTTGGTCTCCTAGTCCCGCCTGTCTTCTTGCCTCTATTGGCCAAACTGTTTTATTCATCAACCAATAAGAGAAACATGTATACAGAATGGCATCCCCCATCAGGTACATTCTTTAAATAGTCTGGTAGTCAAGGAGGGGAGCAGAAGTGTCTCATTAGAATATACTTATTCCTGCAGGCTGACTAGTGACAGGAAAGCAGAGTCCTGGTTGGGCAGAGCTGGACCCAGTGAAAAGGCTAAGAGAATAGGGCTTCCATCTAGGATAAAATTAGCTCTAAACTTAATTGTGGTGTTTAGAATTCTGAGGTTGTACTGTGAACCTCTGAGCCATATATCTAAAATCATTAGTAGTATGGTAAATGATCAATGTTGGCAAATTCATATGAAGACACACCAAACTGTGATATTTTAAAAATGTAATTCATGGACTCCAGTCTGATAGTTGGTGAACCAGAATAGGACAAAGCTGGCCCCCTGAATGTGGGTGTCAGTTGGGAGGGCCTGGACAGACTATGGGGCCTCTGGCAGTAGAACCAGTATTTATCCCTAGTGCATGAATGGGGTTTGGGAGCCCATTCCACATAGGGGCATATTCTCTCAGCATAGATACACAGGGGGGCCCTAGGTCCTGCCCCAAATGATGTGACAGTCTTTGATGATCCCCCAAGGGAGGCCTTACCATCCCTGGGGAGTGAATGGAGGGTGGGATGGAGGGTTGATTAGGGGCATGGACAGAAAGGAGAGGGAACTAGGATTGGTATATAAAATAAGATTGTTTTTAATTTAAATAAAAATGTATTTTTAAAAAAGAGTTCATCTAATTATGTGGTTTAAAAAAGGTAACTCAACAGTTAAAACTTTACTGCAAGTTCTTTTCAAGGAAGCTACATTAGAAGGAGAGAGAGGGGAGGGAGAGAGGGAGAAGAGAGGGAAGGAGGGAGGGAGGGAGGGAGGGAGGGAGGGAGGGAGGGAGGGAGGGAAGAGAAGAGATGGATTACTTTCCATTGTTCTCCAAGTATATTATACATTCAAGGTCACTAAAAACCAGGAGTCATTTCACAGGTTCACATCTGCCCCTTTATTTTTCATTTGGCAACCAGAGGCTATTATTGCCTGGAATCCTATGGTATTTGCTTTCATGGATACAAGTTATACTTTAACTAATTGATTGTTACTCTGTCTATATCTGCTGGAACTGAGCAATCACCATTTGAAGCACAGCTCTAAACTTCAACCAAGATGTCTGTGAAAATGACAGCAGTCCTGCTTCTGCTACAGCTGAGTGGCTTCTTTGGATCTGGGAATTGTGGGAATGTGCTGGTGTGGCCAATGGAATACAGCCATTGGCTCAACTTAAAGACAATTCTAGATGAGCTTGTGAAGAAGGGTCATGAAGTGACTGTTTTGATACCCTCAGCTTCCCTTTCTTATGAGGTTGAGGACACATCTGCTATTGAATTTGAAACATATCGTACAACATATTCCACGGCTGATGTAGAAAAACTTTTCATGGAGTCAATCAGGAAACAAATTAATGAAATGCCAAAGAAATCATTTTGGAGATACTTTTTAACATTGCAGAAAGTGGTTTGGTTATATTCAGATTACTTTGAAAGTCTCTGCAAAGATGTTGTTTTCAATAAGGAACTCATGACAAAACTACAAAATTCAAGCTTTGATGTCATCCTGGCAGATCCCTTCATACCCTGTGGTGACCTGCTGGCTGAGATTCTCCAGATACCACTTGTGTTCAGTCTTCGCTTCTTTCCTGGATCTACATATGAAAAGTACAGTGGAGGACTGCCACTACCTCCTTCTTATGTGCCACCTGCTATGTCAGAAATGGGTGACCAGATGACATTCATGGAGAGGGTACAAAATGTAATCTATGTGCTTTTTTTTGACTTTTGGTTCCAAACATTTAATGAGAAGAAGTGGAATCAGCTTTACAGTGAAGTGTTAGGTAAGTTCCTGTTCAGTCGGGATTGTTGCCTTCTCAATTTTCTGGGTCATTGAGGGTGAACTTGAAAGAACAGGATTGGCAGCAAAATGGTTTATCTCTCATATGTAAAATGGTGAAAAGCCTTTGAAAATTATCTGCCAAATTGAAAGCATTGTGAAAACCCTTCTGTCCAAGGTCAATTGCAAAGCCTTGGCTAAGACATGAGCAGGACACTACAGAAAAGTACACCTCCACAAAACAAGGCTTTGAGAATTTCTCTAAGTAAAAACATGTCCACGGAGCCATTTCAGCTCCTGTTTTAAAACAGTAGCTGTACCTGGGTTGTAGCATCATCATTATCATTAGTATATTGCTGCCATTGCTATCATTATCATGAGTAACATGCATACTTGCATCATGAGTGGGGAGCTTGTACTCTGTGTTGCACATGTGGAAGTCAGATTAAACTTTAAAGAGTTTTTACCTCTGCCTTTATTTGAATTCTCAGTATGATTTTATGTGCTCAGGCTTATATGGGGACAGAACTCAAGCCATTATGCTTGCAAGGTAAACACCATTACTTTCTAATCCATTTCACTAGCCCCTAGTACAGTAGCTTTAAAAAGCAAAATAGATGTCTTCATGATTTACATATATATGTATATATATATATATATATATATTGAAGACTAATACATGTTTTAGATAGGCATCTACATAGCATTGAGAAAGTTTTCATTTCTATAAAATAGTTTTCCCATTTTTACCTTGAAATATTTTCTCATTTCACCTACTAAATTTCTGCACAGCTGTGAATACACTATGTACCAAGCACAGAAAATGTATGAATTCAGAATCTATATTTATTTATTAGAAGGGTGAAATTGTGCTGAAAATGTATAGCATTTAAATGTAGAAATAATGATTACTAGTTATAGTGTTTTAAAATAAATCTAATGACCTCTCTTTCCACATTTTATAACTTGTTATCCTTATTATCTGTAAACAAACTCACAGATACCTAATTATTACACTGTCAACCATGATTAAGAGCAGTATGAAGACAAGTAACTCAGGCATAATGGAAATTTTTCTTGGAGGTCAGCCAGGGTGATATAGTCAGACCCTGTATCAAAATGAAATCCTGAAACAAAGTCCCCACAAATGTTTACACTGGGAGTGGCAGCATACACCTGTAATCCCAGCAGCTGAGGTGTGGAAGAAGTGTTCCATTTTGGCTACATAGTGAAATAGGGACCACCATGAGCTCCATAAGTATATCTCAAAACAAAACAAAGCAGTAAAAAATGTTCAGTTCCATTAGAGGTACACATATCAAGGTTCCAGCAGCTACACCCAAGGCAAACTAGATGGAGAGTCCAGAGAAAAGTGTTTCCCTGAGTATGACAAATAGAATTCATAGGTAATGATGTTGATTGTACTTCAATAGCATGTTTAAATATGTGGTAGTCAAGAATTTCCAAGGTGTGTTAGAGTTGTGATAAATTATCCCAAGTTACTTGCACACTGACTTTATATATCTCTAAGCATAAATATGAGAAACATACATTACACTATGAGAAACATATATATTCCAATATTACAAACTTGTATCAAACATGATACACATAGATTAGATAAATAGGTAGATAGATAGATAGATACAAACACATAGATATAAGCAAATATGCTTTATATCACAGCCAAAAAGAAGACAAAAAAAAGGAAAAAAATCAAATAACCATTTTAAAATGTGGACAAAACTAAATGGAGAATTCTCAATAATGAGGAAACACAAATGCCTGATAAATAATTAGGAAGCATTCAATAGCCTTCCTTAGCCACCAGGGAAGGGGAAACTAAAACTACTTTGAGATTTCAACTAATGGCCCACATCAACAAACAAAACAAAAAAACAAAAAATAAACAAACAAACAACAAAAAAAAGACAGCTCATGCTAGCAAGGATGTTGGGAAAAGGGAATACTCATTCATTCCAAGTGGGAATACAAACTTATATGTGAACTATGGGAGTTAGTGTGGGAGTTCCTCAGGAAGATAAAAATTGATACCTCAAGATTCAAATATAACACTCTTGAGCATATATCCAAAGGATTCTACATCTTACTAAGGAAACACTGGCTCATCCATGACATTAGAAACAGCCGATTATCTATCAACTGATAAGTGGATAATGAAAATGTGGTATATTTACATAATAGAATATTATATGGGCTTTAAAAAGAAAAGCTAAATTATGAAAATCATAGATAAATATATGGAGCTAGGAAATCATGTTGAAAGAGGTAACCCAGATCCAAAAAAGACAAATATTATATTGTTAGCTTTTAAGCCTTCAATAGATAGGCTACAAAGAAGCTGTGCTTGTCTCTGTGTTTAGAATCCCTTGCCAAGCTTTCTCAGGATTTATGTGGATGTAGTTGCCAAACTTTGGATACCATTTGTAGGCAGGAGTTTCTGTCCCTTCCAGTCCTGAATTTAAATGTAATTGGTCTAAACAATAAAAACCTGGAGTTGGATGTAAAGGGAAATGCTGAGATCAGAGAGAAGGAGCAAGCTAAAGCCACTTTATCTCATTAGCTTCCCAGCAATAAAGAGATCAAGTTCCTGTTTCTTCTGGCTTATATCCTCCCTCTGCCCAGCCATTACACTTCCTGTCTGTCTATAAAGACCACCCAACCTCTATGGTTAGCTAACAGCAAGTTCCATCCTCTGATTTTCAGACAAGCTTTATTTTTACAAGCAAAGTATCACCACAATGCATACGCACTTATGCATTTTCTATGGTTTTTCTGTTGTTGTTTTAATTTTGGTTTGTTTGCTGGCCTGTTTGTTTTCTAAAAAGAGAAAAAAGTCATGGAGTTGGATGGTTTGAAAGGTTGAGAGAAGATGGGGACAGGGAAATCTGATCAGAATATATTATGTGAAAACAATTATTTTAATAAATAACAACATTTATAGTGGTCAAATGTAGGTGAACAATCACAAAACTAATTCAAATGCTTACTACAACATGAAGAGTCCTCAAAAACTTGAGAAATATTGAAGCCAAATGCAAAATACACCTATATTACAATTTATATGATATTCTCAAAGTCAGGAAACCATACATACAGAAGTAGATAAGTTGTCAGACTGAATCAAATGAAAAGTGTAAAAATAGTTTAGTTATATCTGAATAAGTATATCTAAACTTTGTTACAGTGGTTGATTTATGACTAATAAGATTATGCTATGAACATCTGGAGAATAAATCTAAAATTCACGGGTGATATGATACATGATTGAAATGTCAGTCGCATTCACATGGGAAAAAGTCACCGAACTATAATAGAAAAAATTCTGACTCAACAGTGCTGCCTTTATTTCAGGCCTTGTGTGGTGTGTGTGTGTGTGTGTGTGTGTGTGTGTGTGTGTGTGTGTGTGTGTGTGTGTGTGTGTGCGTGTGTGTAATTTTTACTAATCTAAACTTTTTTAAAAATTTTTTCTATTTTATTTAAATTAGAAACAAGTTTTTTACATGTCAATGCCAGGTCCCTCTCCCTGCCCTACTCCCCTGCCCCCCACCAGCCTCCTATCCCATTCCATTTCTGCTCCCCAGGGAGGGTGAGGTCTTCCATGGGGGACCTTCAAAGGCTGTCATGGGGTAGGGTCTAGGTCCTCCACCATATGTCTAGTCTGAGAGAGTATCCCTCTATGTGGAATGGGCTCCCAAAGTTCATTCATATACTAGAGATAAGTACTAATCCACTACCAGAGGCCCCATAAACTTCCCAGGCCTCCTAACAAACAACCTTATTTTCAGGGGGTCTGAGTAGGTCCTATGCTGGTTTCCCAGCTATCAGACTGGAGTCCATAAGCTCCCCCTTGTTCAGGTCAGCAGTTTCCATGGGTTTCTCCATCCTGGTCTTGATCCCTTTGCTCATCACTCCTCCCTGTAAGCAACTAGATTCCAAGAGTTCAGCTCAGTGTTTAGCTATGGGTGTCTGCTTCTGCTTCCATTAGCTACTGGATGAAGGTTCTAGGATGGTATATAAGGGAGCCATCAATCTCATTATCAGGGAAGGGCAATTAAGGTAGCCTTTCCACTATTTTATTGTTAGATGGGGTCATCCTTGTAGGTCTCTGAACATTTTCCTAGTAGCAGATTTCTATATAAACCTATAGCAGCTCCTATTATGGTATCTCTTTTTCTTGTTCTCCTCTATACTTTCAATCTTCCTGCTCCCTTATGTCCTCCTCTGCCCTCCTTTTCTCCCCTTCTCTTTCACCTGACCTCTTTCCCAACTCCCAATTTGCTCAGGACACCTTGTCCCTTTCCTCTTCTCTAGGGAACCATGTATGTCTCTCTTAGGGTCCTCCTTGTTTCCAAGCTTCTCTGGAGAGGTGGATTGTAGGATTCTTTGCTCTAAAAAACATATGTGAGTAAGTACATATCATGTTCCTTTTTTGTGGCTGGATTACCTCACTCAGGATGGTTTCTTCTGGTTCCAAACATTTGCCTCTGAATTTCAAGATTCCATTGTTTTTTTCTTCTGAGTAGTACTCCATTGTGTGAATATGCCACATCTTCTTTATCCATTCTTCAGTTGAGGGGCATCTAGGTTGCTTCCAGGTTCTGGCTATTACAAATAATGCTGCTTTTAACTTTGTTACATGGATGTGAATCATTTGGGTATATGCCTAAGAGTGGACTGCCTGGTACTGTGGTAGACTGATTCCCATTTTCCTGAGGAACCCCTATACTGATTTCCAAAGTGACTGTATGAGTTTGCACTCTCACCAGCAGTGGAGGAGCATTCCCCTTTCTCCACATCCTCCCCAACATAGACTGTTATTGGTGTTTTTGATTTTAGCCATTCTGAACTGTAGTATGATAGTATCTCAAAGTTGTTTTGATTTGCATTTCTCTGATAGCTAAGTATATTGAGCACTTTCTTAAGTGTCTTCAGCCATTTTAGATTCCTCTATTGTGGATTCTCCATTTAGTTCTGTACCCAACTTTTTAATTGGATTATTTGGTGTTTTGGTAATGAACTTCTTGGGTTCTTTGTATATTTTGGAAATCAGCCCTCTGTCAGATGTAGGGTTGGTGAAGATCTTTTCCCATTCTGTAGGCTGCTGCTTTCTCTTGTTGACTGTGTCCTTCACCTTATAGAAGCTTCTCAGTTTGAGGAGGTCCCATTTAATATTGATCTCAATGTCTGTGCTACTGATGTTATGTTCAGGAAGTAGTCTCCTGAACATAACCAGTACAACCAGTTTGTTCATGGGTACCTCTCACTTTCTGTTCTAAGAGATTCAGTGTGGCTGGATTTATGTTGAGGTCTTTGATCCATTTGAACTTAAGTTTTGTGCATGGCAATAGATTATAGATCAGTCTTCTACATGCCAGCATCCAGTAATGCCAGCACCATTTTCAACTAGCTCTTACAACTTAAATTAAGCCATTCATATTAATCTATGTTCTGCCACCTCTCTTAGATCTTACATCTCCTCATTCATCTTTAAGTCTGGCTGGCAACTCAGCTTTTTTTTCCCTAGAGTACTCTCTCTGCTGCAAAATCCCAAGACACACACACACACACACACACACACACACACACACACACACACACACACACATCCCAGCCCCACAATTCTGGCTTCATTATCACAAGTGCTTTCAGACTACCTGGCATATTCATGTACACCTGATGTTTTTGTCACCTGTTGTACCTTCACTGTCATGATTCTTCTTCAGGAAGACCCACAACACTCCTGGAGATGATGGGAAAGGCAGATGTATGGCTTATCCGGACCTACTGGGATTTGGAATTTCCTCACCCTGTCTTACCAAATTTTGATTTTGTTGGAGGACTGCATTGCAGACCTGCCAAGCCTCTGCCTAAGGTAGATATATTCCTGTTTGCTTGCTTCTCTTAGCCTTGCATATTTGGCAGGAGTGATACATTTCATTCCCTCAGAATGTTTGTGTCAAACTCAAAAGCGCCACAAGAAATTAGATAAAGAAACTGACCAGTAGAAACAACTGTACCTATTCTATCACAGGAGTCTGAATTTCCTTTACAGAGCCCTATGGTACATCTGAGTACAAGTCAGTTAGAGCACTACTCAGCACGTAGAAAATCTCAGTGATTCATGCAGAACATACAGACAAGTGACAGGGATACCCCACAGGAAAGTGCTGAGTATACAGAGAAACAAATTGTGCACAGGCTCATCCACAACACCAGCAGTTCTACTTGGAAGACACAGTGTAAGCAAGGAACCACACTATGGAAATGTTACAGTGAGGAATGGCCAGGAGGCCTGGCAGTGAAAGTGAAGAAGAGAGATGGAGCACAGATAGGAAACAACCCTGCTCGGTGAAGAAACCTCAGTGTCTCTGTGGTCACTAAAAGCTGCCCTTTGTTAATGATTGCAAGTGAATTGTGTAAGCTTATAGGTTCACAGGAATGCTTTGTGATTTTAATTATCATAGCACTTCGTGATACAAGAAAAGCGAAAGATTTTCTGCTCTAGAAAAAAAGTCTCTGAAGATTCCCCCTCTTAGTTTGGCAAGGACAGCCACATACAATCTGATCTTAACCAAAGACACTGTGCCTGTTTTCAAAGCTAAGTAAGACACATATAGTAACTTAAAAGTCTAAAAGCAAAGAGATTTCTAAGTTCTGTGCAAGATATCACTGTATACAAAAGACTCTTTCTTTACATTAAGGGAATGGCAATGTCAGCAGGAAAGGTAGGAGGGAGTTAGAGCGAAGACTTAAAAAATATGTGCTGAGCCTGAGGATAAATCTTTAAAACCTAGAGTATAGAGACATATTGTGTGAACTTTAATGACAGTGCACAAAGTAAACTCAGCACTGAACAAGACAAAAATGAAATAAAAAAAACTTTATGCAACTACCAAGACTGGTCAAAATTATAGAAACAGAAAACAGATGCATCGTAACCAAAAGGAATGGAGAAAGAAAACTTTGAATTTACTATCAACAAATCTTGTTGTTCAACATGAAAATGTTTCAAAACTGTTTGTATGAATGTGAATGTGTGTAACACACAATGGTAACCTTCCAGTTGGCTACAACTGTACATCTTATGTATGGATGGGAATAGCTTTAAAGACCCACTCCTCTCAGATTTCTAATGCTGCTAGGATTCTTCCTGAGGATGATGGTGTCAGTTTTTATGCAGGAGGTTTGGTGTTGCTGCTCTTTGTGATAGGCTGATATTTCATTAACAGGAAATAGAAGATTTAGTCCAGTCTTCAGAAGAACATGGCATTGTGGTATTTTCCCTGGGGTCCATGGTGGGTAACCTAACAGAAGAAAGGGCCAATGTGATTGCAGCAGGACTTGCTCAGATTCCACAGAAGGTGAGATACAGAAGATGGTCACATCCTGTTCAGATGTGATTGCAGAGACCACCTGTGTGACACTGAAGCTATCCTGATGACTCTAGCTCATCTCTGAAGTCACCTGTGACACAGAAATACATATGTCAGGTGCCAAATAGTGGGTGGTGATTTTGATTAACAACTTTGTTATTAACATGGTGTTCAGAAAGAAAAGCATTTAACAAGTGTTGTACACTTGGTGTTAGGAAGCTATTATATGCACAGAAATGTACCTTGTTACTTCCTCCATTTTATTACAGGGTATTTGAGGACTCTGCACACATTACAGTATAACCATACAGCATTTAAATTATTATAAGCAGTAAGTGCACTGGCCCAGTAACAATAAGGAAGCACTCCAAATTTGGCAGTTGTGGGACTGGAAAAGTGACTCATCCTTGAAAAGCATGTGTTGCTCACCCAGAGGACCTGAACTTACTTCTGATATCTCATGTTTGTCAGCTCACAACTGCCTAAAACCGCATCTTCATGGGATCCATGGGATCCTCAACCAGCCTGTCATGATTCACACATGTTCCATACATATGTACATACATACTGTCTTAGTTAGGGTTTCTATTGCTGTGAAGAGACACTGTGACCACAGCAAGGGAAAACATTTAATTGGGGCTGGATTACCATTTCAGAGATTAGTCCTTTATCATCATAGGGAGTGCAATGCAGGTAGACATGCAGAAGAAACAGACTTTCACATATTTATCCACAGATAACAGGAGACTGTGTGCCACACTGGGCATAGCTTAAGCATATGAGACCCCAAAGCCTGCCCCACAGTGACACAATTCCTCTGGCAGGACCACACATCCAAATAGTGCCACTCCCTATAGGCCCGGCATTGAAACACATGAGTCCATGGAGGCCATACCTATTCAAACCACAACACGTAGACACTCACACATGAACTGCCTTACACATAAATGAAAATAAATCCTTATTTTAAAAATGGAATCTAGTTTATCTTTTTATCATTTTTTATTTTAAAACAATCTTTTCTCATTTACATACCAATCCCAGATCCCACTCCCTACCTTCCTCCTGCTCCCCACCACCTCCTTCACATCCCATCCCTCACCCACTATGCAGAGAAGGTAAGGCTTCCCATGGGGAAATCAGTGAAGTCTGACGCATTAATTTGAGGCAGGACAAAGGCCCTACCCCCTATATCTAGTCTGCAAGAGAATGAGATCCAAAAAGCCAGTTCAAGCACTAAGGATAAATCCTGGTCCCAGTGCCAGAGGCCCCATTATTCATCCTTTATCTGATTTTATTTTTATTATTTAGACATCATTTGTTTTCTGAGAAAGAGAGAAAAGATGTGGAATTAGATGGAAGTGGGGGAACTGAAAAATATATATAATCATAAAATATTACATGAAAAAACTCTTCTCCATAAAACAAAAATAGGAAAAGTAGAAAATGTAAATTTTTCAAAATAGGGTTTGCATAACAGTATAGTATTCCTTTGTAATCTTGGCCAAATGCAACCACCTACATATTAAAATGGGCATATACATGGCCATGTTTTACTTGCTATTAAAAGCAATAGGTAGGATGGACTAACCAACCCCAATCCCACCGGGGGGGGGGGGTGACTGAGCCTTTTAATGCTGAAATACAAGGTAACACAGAGACTTTCTCTTGAAGTGACTATGTCCTTAGACAGTGACGTGCTACAAGGACCTAATCTGATAAAATGCCCATGATAGAAGCTATGATAAGTGAACTAACTCAAACATCATTCACAAAGATTTATAATGAATTTGGCAAGTAAAAACTTCTATAAATAGATTTTGGAAAAATTAAGGTATATATTACTAATATTTAGTGAATGTTGAACTGGAATTACAATTATACTTTTCTTATTCTTTAATGGGAATTGGTGTTTGGCCTGAATGTATGATTCTGTGAAAGGGGTCAGAACCCCTGGAACAGGAATTACACAGAGACAGTCTTGAACTGCCATGTGGGTGCTGGGAATTGAACCTGGGTCCTCTGAAAGAGTAGTCAGGGCTCGTAACCACTGAGCAATCTCTCCGGGCCTGACACACTTCTTAACTCCTGTTGACATCACTGGACCTGACATTGCCTAAGTTGCTGTGAGTAAATGTGAAGCTGGCATGCTGAAACTTGGATGAGCATGAGAACAAACAAGGAGAGTAAAGAGCACTAGAATCCTGCTATAGCATTCTTCATGGTTCCCATCATCCATCCTGCTATAGCAGTCTTCATGGTTCCCATCATCCATCTACCCTGCCTGGCTCTTAGAGACTGCATATTTATCTCCATTGTTTCTTATTCTATCCAGAAATCTAGCAGGAGTAACTTGACATTTGACCAAAGGAATAAGAGGCCAGCTTCATCTTAACAGGTTCTTTGGAGATTTGAAGGCAAGAAACCAGATACCTTGGGCTCCAACACTCGCATGTACAAATGGATCCCCCAGAATGACCTTCTCGGTAAGCATCAGGGGAACCTGAGACATGAGGAAGGTGAATGTCAACACTAATGCATTTATGACAACTGTGATCTAGTCCTGGAAAAAAAGAATGAAGAACTGATAAGAATATGCTATACAGTGGTAATAGAGATGGGAGAATCCATATCTATCTCTGCTGTAATTATTTTCCAGATACACTTAAGTCACTTCTTCATGTTCTTGTTCACCCTTATATCTACGTTTCCACAAGGGTAGACAATTTCAGATGTCATTGATAATGAGAATCTCTCATTGGTGACTCTTCATTTACTATCTCTTGCAAAACACATCATAAGGCAGTCCTATATTTGATGAAGTATTTCTTGTCCTAAGTCTCATTCCATCAATATGAGCAACCATCCCCCTACTATGTAGAGGCAACCCATCCAAAGCATTAGCTTCACTGTTTCTTTGGGAGAACACACTCTCCTGAACCATTGCCTGGGCTTGCACATGCTGTTTGCTCCACTTCAGATGAGCTCTTCCCTTTTTGTCCATTTCAGAAAATCACTCTACTTACACACTCCACCTCCCCTATGTGGCCTTCAATAGTCCTCGTGGACTAGCAGGTCTCCTTGCTCTAAGACATGAGAAGAATTCAGTGGACTGCCATGGTTATGATAATGTTGTCTAGAGAATGTCTGCCCTTTCTGTGCCTTTTCCCCTGACTGTCATTTTCTTTCTCAGACTTATGATTAACAGTGGTCCTTAATTTCTCCCCTTGCTAGGTCATCCTAAAACCAGAGCGTTTATAACTCATGGTGGCACCAATGGCATCTACGAGGCGATCTACCATGGGGTCCCAGTGGTTGGCATCCCTTTGTTTGGAGACCAATTTGATAACATTGTTCACATGAAGACCAAAGGAGCGGGTGTTAGACTGGACTTTCTCACAATGTCCAGTGCAGATTTGTTCAGTGCAGTGAAGACGGTCACCACTGACCCTTCGTGAGTACAGTGATTTTGTTCACGTTGTTAGTAGTCCAGATAGGTTCAATCCAAGATAGATGTAGAACTCATTTGATCTTTAGTCTAAGTTTGAAAACATCAACAATAATATGAAATGTATTTAACCAATGAACTTTTGCTGTCAATCAAGACTGCAAGCTATCCCTGTGTGGTCTTACTGTATAAGAAGTTAGTTTAGGATAATTTGATTGTGGAAAACTTTTTCTCATACTAAATAATAGAACACAATGAGCAAACCAGATAGTGAAACTAAATACTGTAAAATATTTCAAGTTAATAACTTAAATTTCTGAAACTCTTATTTCTTTAAATGATTCTTCACTTAATGCCCAAAGTAGAATATTTAGGCAATATATGCTTACAAATATAGATATGTATGTGTAATTCTTAATGACCAAACATGAACCCTTAACACTTCCGTCTCCTTGTGCATTTGTGATTTCATGTTCAAAATCACCTCTTCATTACTTAATCTGACCTGTCAATTGTAATTCACAGTCATTGATCACTGTAGAGCACTCCCCTGTTACCAGTGGCAGGCTGTTCATGTTAGCTCACCTCTCTCCAACCTCACTCACATTCTACATCACAAACCTCCAGTTCCCACAATTCTACACTCTAGCTCTATTCCCACTCACTTGCCATTATGAAGCAACAGTTCCCACATTTCTATACTGTACTTTTTTGATATCAGCTCTGGTAGTTTCCACATAATGGTAAGAACTTGCAGTGTTTTTCTTTAGGGCAGTAATTCTCAACCTGTGGGTCAAAGGAACTAAGACACTTACTTCTCAGTAGCAAAATCCAGTTATGAAGTAGCAGAAAAAAAACAACGTTATTATTGGGCATTCCTAAGACCAGCAAAACTATGTGTTTTGTGATGGTCATGATCCACAGATTGAAAAGCAGTACTTTGAGGTCTAGTTTATATGGCTTAGTATGATAGTGTCTAATTTAATCCTGGTTATTGTAAAAATGAGATTTCCTTATTTATAATGGCTGCTAATAATATTCAACTGTTTTTTATACATCAATTCCTTTATGTGTCATCACACATTAGACACCTCAGTCAATTCTACATCTAAACTACACAAACCAGGGAAATTAAGCTGTTGTTTCCATATGTTGTTTATGTTTTCATTGAATACATTCCTGATAGGAAGAAAGCTGAAACCCAGTCTCAATATTTGTGAAATCCATGTTCTTTTTGTAGTTGCAGTTCTGAATCACACTCCAGCATCCACTTTTGTTAGTGATACCTCCACACCCTGCTACCAATAATTAGTCTGTCATTCTGACATAAATAACAGAATCTACAATGTAAAATCAGACAATAGACTCCCGCAAGATTTCGTCTGATTTCCATGCATGATGCATGGTACATGTCCCTCCTCGGTGCCACACACAGACAAAACTACAGTAGGTTAAAAAAACAAAAATATTAACAAATACCACTTCCTCCATGTCCTTGTCAATATAGTTCTTTTGTCTCTGTGGGTAGAACTAGGGGTTGATTTCAGGTCCTTGAGCATTCTACACAAGCTATCAATGAGCTATATCCCTGTCCTTAAGTCATCTGGTGCAAAATATGTCCCTTTCTCACAAGTTGCCACTTTTTTCATTACTAATACTGTTTTTATTGAGTTTTGATAAAGTAGTATGACACAATTTCTTCCCAAGAGCATCAATGTGATCATCAAAAAACTGTTTGAACTACATCACTACAGTGCTAGAAATGGCTTAGTAACATCAGCTCTGCTGCAAAGATTTCCTTCCCCAAATGTTTCCCATTTCAGTTTTGAAAAGAAGTTTTCAGAAGTTGTCAGCTTACAGGCAAACCTTCAAACATGTCCCGATCAAAATCACACTATACTTGCTCCTCTATGGCATTTGTTGTCTCATGATGCTTTCCCAGAACCTTTCTTAGGCCTCAATCACTTCAGTAAATTAATTGGTTTTTGATGTCCATGTCTTTAGATATAAGGAGAATGCCATGCGGCTGTCAAGAATTCACCATGATCAGCCAGTGAAGCCCCTGGACAGAGCTGTCTTCTGGCTTGAGTATGTCATGCGCAACAAAGGGGCCAAGCACCTTCGTGTGGCAGCACATGACCTCACCTGGTTCCAGTACCATTCTCTGGACGTGCTTGGATTCCTGCTTGCCTGTGTGGTGACTGTGATCTTCCTCGTCATAAAGTGCTGTCTCTTTTGTTGCCAGAAGTTTGCTAAAGCTGGAAAGAAGAAGAAAAGGGAGTAACTGAAGTGGGGAGAACAGACACACAGACATCCTCCAGTGCATCACAGCAAGAAGGCTCCCTGAGTTTTCCTTTATCTCAACTGAAAGGACATTATCACTCTTATTTCAGGCTTTTTAAGTAGACTTGAACTGTCAAAGCTTCCTTTTCCTCTCATTTATAAAGTAGACATGCAAGACAACACCACAAATTATTTGTCTCAAAATCACTTACCTCATATGATGTTCCAAATCATAAATAACCCCCAGAGACTCACAATTTGTTTTCTTGCCTTTCTTTAATTTATTCATTCAGAGTTTCTTGCCCTGATTCAGTGAAATGTTAAATTCCTACCCTATGACCCCATTTCTACTTCCCACTGAATCTTGCCCAATATGTCCCACTTCCAACTTTCTACCCTCTTCTTTTATTTTTAACAACCCAGGAAGAAAGCTAATTAAGGATGAATCTGGGAATTACACAACTCCAACTTTGTTTTGAATTCTTATCAGTTATAGCTCTGATACAGCTATGTGCCAATATACCACCATCTAATTTTATTTCTATTGCAGTTAGCAAAAATCCAGGAATCCTAACAGCAAATGGTACTCAGGTCATAGCATTGTGAAAGGTAGTATCACTCATTAGCACTTTCAGTGACATCTTACATCTACCCTATGTTAGGTTCATCCTGGACAGACACCTTGTCTTCTTCATATATCTCACTTCAGAGAACAATGTCATATTCAGTGAATGGTTTTTGAATGAATCTAAGAATCTAATTCTATAATCCTGGTGTTAAGAGCAGTTTCTGCCAGCCTGGTCCCACAGCCTCATCAGCCCCAAAATAACACAGAGAGACTCTATTAGTTATAAAGCTGTTGGCCAATGGCTAGAAATTCTTATTGGCTAGTTATGTCTTAGTTATTAATTCATTTCTATCAATCTAAGTGTTGCCACATGGTCTTACCAAAGAAAGAGAGAGAGAGAGAGAGAGAGAGAGAGAGAGAGAGAGAGAGAGAGAGAGAGAGAGAGAGAGGGAATCAGGGCCTCTTATTCTTCTCATGGCCCACAACTCCCCTCTACTATATAGCCTAGAATCCTCCTTGTTTTCTAGTCCCTCCTATCTTTCTTTCCTATTGGCCAACAGAGTTTTATTCATTAACCAATAAGAGAAACATATATACAAAATGACATTTCCCATCTTGCTGGCATATAAGTTTATAATTGGTAGCTTAGAATTCTAAATGTAAAAACGAGAGTATCCTAATCTGATAGCATAGCTGATTCAGATATAACTTGCTAATGGTCTTCTAGCAATGGGAAGAATCCTTCAAGGAACAGTGTCATTTCTGTATGCAGATGACATGATTTTATTATGAAAAACAAAGGTATTCTATCTCATGACCCTGATCACAAGACAAATGTTACCTTTATGATGTAAAAAATTTCCTATAATTAGTTCTTCAACACTTAATAGCAAAAAGTGAATATGATAGTTATCACTTCATAAAGAAGACAACAGAGTTAGCTACAAGAAGTCAAGTCTCCAGATGACAGCAAGACAAAAGACAAACTGTATCTAGCAAATGATGTTGCTCCACATATTATAGATAAATAAGAAATTCTTTGTGCACTGAAGATTCACCCTAATCTCTGCAATAAATTGTTCACACATTCTGAAATGGACTCCTGTAGTGTGAACATTGAATTCTGGAACAGAAAACAAAAACTTCTCTTCAAATGTAAGCTGAATAGTGCTAGAGTGCCAGGTGAAAGTAACAGGATTTTATCAATAAAAAGGCAATCCTGTGTGAGAAGAGCATGGCATTGAAACTAGAATCAATCTTCCAATGCAGAGCTGAGTCCTTCACCCATAAACACTTCAAAGCATTAGAGTTCACAAACAGCACAATACATAATTAGTGAAAATGAAGTGAACCCTGTGACAATCTTCCTGTCACACCTATAAAGTATACTGATCCCTGAAAGGTTAGAAAATTGTGATTGGATTACTCGGGGAAGCATCAGTAGTGGACAAGGACAGAAAAAAGAAAAGTAACTACAAGCAGTACAGAGAAGCCTACAAAAAGAGAGAAGAAAAACCTGCACCATCAAGAGTCCTTGCTCCTTCCACACCAGGCCAATACAACCAAAATTATACTAGAAATAAATATGGGAGCTGAAGTTGCCCAAAGAGTTCTGTGGATCTGGAAACAGATTATGCCAAAGTACCTAAGTTACAGGTCTAGATAAAAAGGCTATGTTGGCCAAAGGAAAACTTAGCTTGCAAGGGTTCAAAGAACACTGATTGCTCAAAGGAAGAAAAATATAGGATAACATGAAGCAACGTCAATGGGATAATGCAGCCTTGCAGACTACTACAGCCAGGATTTCTGAGTCTTCTTAGGATTCCCCCGAGACAGTGCCCCCTACCAGCAGGAAGCAGATTGGAAAGAACGATGCCCAAATGCCCAAATATTGTTTATAAATGTTTGTTTTCATTTAAAAAATGGCATGTATAATTATGTCCAGCATGAAATAAATAAATGTTTAATAAATTTAAAAAATATATAGGATAACAAAAGCAGACTCTAGCTCCTGCCAGTTACTTGGATTCAACACAGTCTTGAGCAGAAACCAAAGTTCACCTTAGATGAGATCAAGTGGATTCAGGGTGGTGTGTCTATTCCAAGGTTCACTTTAAACACCCTACTTCTGAATTGGTTAGCACACTATTTCATTCTCTGCATATTGAGAGTTTAAAGGCATTTTGCCTTATTAATTCCCATACTGCAGTTTTTATTTTAAAGAAATATCTCTATAAGGGATTCTATTCCCTCCAATCCTACTTGCTTAGAATTGCATTTTAGGGTCTTATTTTTAAATCTTATTCATTTATCTATGCTGTAAAACTAGTTTTTCAGTATGTGTGTTTGTACCTCATGCATGCTTGGTGCATTCAGGATCTAGAAGATGGCATAGGAAATCCTGTGACTGGAGTTACAGGTGCCTTTGAGCCTTGTGAGTGATAAGAATCTAGCTGGGTTCTCTTGAAAAGCAAGAAGTGCCTTTAACTGCTGAGCCAATACTTCAACAGCAGGATTTGAAGTGAAACTTGTTACTTTATAAGTTTTCTTTTTAATTTCTGTTCCCCTTTGTGATTGTTTACCAGGATACTTGAAACAGAATCTCACTATGCAGCTCTGGGTTTCCTCAAACCCTCTTGATAGACCTTGAATTCAGAGATTTAACTGAAACTGCCTCCTAGGTGCTATTATTCCAGGTGTGTGCAGTCTTGCCTGTCTAACTTAATCTTTTTCTCTTTTTACTTTTAATATTTTTTTTGTAACCAGGCAGTGCTGGCACACACCTTTAGTCCCATCACTTTGGAGGCACACACATGATTTCTGTAAGTTCAAGACCAGCTTTGTCTAGTGTGAGTTCCATGACAGCCAGGTCTACAGAATGAAACCCTGTCTCCAAAAACAAAAAACACAAAAAAATATTTTATGTTAAAAAAAATAAAATAGACAGTAGTCAGGCATGGTAGAACATGCCTTTTACCTTAGCACCTCAGGGGCAATGACAAGTGGATCTCTGAGTTTCAAGCCAGCTTGAACTAAAAAGAGAGTTCAAGGACAGCAAGAGCTACATGATCCACCAATCTCTCAGTGTGTGTGTGTGTGTGTGTGTGTGTGTGTGTGTGTGTGTGCGTGCGTGCGCGTGTGCGTGTGAATTTTAAATGCATTCTCCAGGTGATTAGTGTTTTCCTTGCTTTTAGTGATGGTTTTTGATGCAGAGAAGTTTTCATTTATATGACTCTAATTAATGTATTCAGCTTAGCTGCTTCTGCTTTTGAGGGTAAGCAGAAAAACATTTCAAATTCAATAATAAATATATTCCCACACCTTTATCCACATTTTATATTTACAATTCTTAGAACATTTTAAAATTTCATTTGTAAATGGTATTGGGTAGAGGCCCATCTTTAACACTTCATGGCAATAGTTTTCTTAGCAGCCTTTGATTAGAAACCCTGCAACTTTTCCATGAATAGTTTTTGATCCTTGTCAATTATCAATGAAATTTTATTTTTTATATTATCTATAACTTAAGCACTACATAAAGAAAGGTAATGATTCCATAATATGGAAGGAAAAACACATGAGATTACTTCATATGAAATATGGACAGAGGATCTGAATGGACATTTCCATAAAAGAGCTACAGGTGGACAATAGCATATTGATGTTCAGCCTCATTACACTTGACGTCATCCAAGCTCAGCTAAAAACAACTGAAAACCACAGTGAGACAGGGCTTCCTCCTCTTACCTCACAGACAGACACAATAGAGAACAGGGAGAGACCTCAGGATACTGCTGTACTGTGTTGTGGATGGCAGCCTGAGCAGATCCTTGGAAACAGTCTGTCACTTCCGCAAACTATAAAGATCCTGATCGTTAGGACATGTAGATACATATCAGATACACATGAACAGCTCACAGGGAAGTGGGATGAGGACTCAGGAGCAGGAAGGATGGATCCCTATTTCCCCAGATCCCGCCCACAGCCTGCGAGAAGTCTCTGCCCACTCTTCCTGCCTGCCCAGCTCCTGGATCCCTGCTGTACCCCACTTCCGTGCTCTCCCCAAGGACTGACTAACCAGGAGTTCCACCGGATGTGCCTATCTATCTTCACTGACCACTCAGGAGCAACTCTGCACACTTGCTCCACAGGATTCCCCTTAGGGACAGGGTAAACTCGCTTCTACCCAAGAGCATGATGGTGTTTCCATCGATTTCCACTTTTCCTCTCCCAGCTTTCACAGTCCTCTTACCTTGTGGGACTCACACAGAACTCGCGGATTGCTTGGTGCTGTGTGTAGGACAGCACAGGAACTTAAGCAGGGAGGAACCCTGGTCTCTTACAATGATATTTTGCCTCAATGAGGGAATAGTGAAAATAAGGAATTATGTTCTTGGTGATGTTTATAAATGATATATGGACTCAGGAAGGATTGAGATCAAAGTGTAGAACAGGACAAAATTATGGTACATGAACATTTTTTTTAAAGCAATAGTAGTCAAAAATTAGGAACAAAGCTAATGTCAATCAAATTAGAAATGAGAAGTGTGGACTTTCTGTTACAAAAGAGTTTTAACATTACATAGAACAAACTTGGCTACCTCATATACATGGCAGTACTTTAAAACCTTATACACATCAAAGCCAGTCAAAAAGCACCATCCATTTTCTACCTGCTACACAAAGAAATGCTCAGAGTAAGGAAACAAAGATGTTACATAACTAAGGGGGTCACAGCCTGTGTCCCAATAAACAAGGCAATACACACACAGACTCAGAAACACACACACACACACACACACACACACACACACACACACACACACACGCCAAATTAATTGTGAAATGCAGGTGGGGGGAAGCATATTTATTCATTGCTATCAGTTTAGGAAGAGAACCAGAGAGACCAGTCACTCTTACCAAACTCCATCTTGGTTTCTTAAAGCCATATGCATAGCTAAGCAGTCTACCAGTGTAGTTCCTTGCCCCCTATTATCGTAGTTTCTAGGCTCTTCAGAAAACTTGGTCTACACTAGTTTGCAAATGGCCCTCTTGAGAACAGACTCCCCTGAGTGCCCCCCAAGGCATCAGACATTTCTTATAATTTCTTGGGGTCCACTCTTTCAATAGTCTGGTAGTCAAGAAGGGAAGTAGAAGTGCCTCACTCCTGCAGGCTGACTAGCAACAGGAAAGCAGAGTCCTGGTTAGGCAGAGCTGGACCCAATGGAAAGGCTAAGAAAATATGGCTTCTATCTAGGATAAAATCGGCTCTAAACTTAATTGCAGTGTTTAGAATTCTGAGGTTGTACTGTGAACCTCTGAGTCATATATTCATATGAATACACACTAAACTGTGATATTTTTAAAACTGTGTCTCAACAGTGATGTCTTCATTTCAAGCTCATTATCAAGGAAATTATATTAGAATAAAGAGGAGAGAGAAAGAGACCTTATTTTCAGCTGCTCTCCAAGTACATTACACATTCAGGGTCACTGGAAATCAGGAATCATTTCACAGGTTCACATCTTCTTTCTGGTTTTTGCACTTGGAACCCAGAGGCTGTGGCTATCCTATGTATGTTTGTTTTTGTGGGAAGAAGTTACACTTTAACTAATTATTACTCTTTCAGTATCTGCAGGAGCTGAACAATCACCATTTGAAAGGCAGCCCTGAATTGAGCCAAGATGTCTGTGAATTTAACCAAGATGTCTGTGAAAATGACAGCAGTCCTGCTCCTGCTACAGCTGAGTGGATTCTTTGGATCTGGGAGTGGTGGGAAGGTGCTGGTGTGGCCAATGGAATACAGCCATTGGCTCAACTTAAAGAGAATCCTAGATGAGCTTGTGAAGAAGGGTCATGAAGTGACTGTTCTGATACCCTCAGCTTCCCTTTCTTATGAGGTTGATGACACATCTGCTATTGAATTTGAAATATACCCTACATCATATGACATGACTTATTTGGAGGAACTTTACATGGAATCATTGAAAAAATACATTTATGAGCTGCCAAAGCAATCATATTGGAGATACTTTTTAATGTATCAGGAGTTGGTTTGGGTAGATTCAGATTATTTTGAAAGTCTCTGCAAAGATGTTGTTTTCAACAAGGAACTCATGGCAAAACTACAAAATTCAAGCTTTGATGTCATCCTGGCAGATCCCTTCATACCCTGTGGTGACCTGCTGGCTGAGATTCTCCAGATACCACTTGTGTTCAGTCTTCGCTTCTTTCCTGGATCTACATATGAAAAGTACAGTGGAGGATTGCCACTACCTCTTTCCTACGTGCCACCTGCTTTGTCAGAATTGAGTGATCGGATGACATTCATAGAGAGGGTGCAGAGTGTAATCTTTGGGATTTGTTTTGACTTTTGGTTCCAAACATTTAATGAGAAGAAATGGAATCAGCTTTACAGTGAAGTGTTAGGTAAGTTCCTGTTCAGTCGGGATTGTTGCCTTCTCAATTTGCTGTGTCATAGAAGGTGAATTTGAAAGAATAGGATTGGCGGCACAAGGATTTATCTCTCGTAAGGAAAATTGTGAAAAGTCTGTGAAATTGTCTGCCAAATTCAGAGCATTGCAGAAGAGCTTATGTCCCAAGGTCAACTTCAAAACCGTGGCTATGACTGGCACAGGATAGTTTAGAAAGGCACACCCCCACAAAACAAAGCTTTGATAATTTCTCTAAGAAATAATATATCCACAAACCTTTATACCTCGTGTTTTAAAACAGTAATTTTACCTGTGTGGTAGTATCATCATCATCATCATCATCATCTTCTTCTTTTTCTTCTTCTTCTTCTTCTTCTTCTTCTTCTTCTTCTTCTTCTTCTTCTTCTTCTTCTTCTTCATAATCATCATCATCATCTTGATATTGCTGTTATTACTAATATTATCATGAGTATATACATGCATACTTGTGTCATGGGTGGGCAGCTGTGTTCTGTCACATATGTGGAAGTCAAATTTTAATTTGTTGAATTTTTACTTCTACATTTTTTTGTATTGTTAAGATCCATTTATGTGTTCAGGATTCATGGAGACTGAAGCCAAGCCATTAATATTTCATGGCAAACACTTTTACTATCTAATCTATTTCACTAGCCTCTAAAATAGTAGATTTAAACAAACTCAGTATTTTCATGATTTGTACATATAGACTGAGGACTAATAAGTATTTGTAGCAAAGCTATCAAAACAGCATTAAGAATATTTTTCTTTATGTACATTATTTTTCTCATTTATAATTTGAAATAATTTCTCATGCCACCTACTAAATTTCTGCACAGCTATAAATGCACTCTTTGTGTACCAAGCACAGAAAACATATGAATTCAAGATTTTAGAGAGTCTATATTTATTTATTAGAAGGGTTGAAAATGTGTTTAAAATGTGTAACATTGAAGTGTAGATATTACTAGTTAGTGTTTTAAAATATGCCTAATGACTAAAAATCTATCTTTCCATATTGTATAACTTCTTATTCTTATTATTAGCAAACAAGATTACACAGGCCTAATTATTACACTGTCAATCATGAATCAAGAACAGTTTGAGGACAAGGACCCAGACATAATTGAAAATTCACTTTAAGCTTAGCCAGGGCTATCTAGTGAGACCCTGTCTCAAAATGAAGTGCTGAAGCAGTGCATGGTCCCCCAAAAGTTCACAGTGGGCACAGCAGCACACACCTGTAATCCCAGCAGCTGAGATGTAGAGGAAGAGGATATGGAGTTCAAGGTCAACTTGGACTACATAGTGACATGGGGACTACCCTGGGCTCTATCAGAAAATCTCAAAACAAAACAGCAGCTTTTCTGTGCCATAGCACCTCCTCTGCTGGCTTCCCCCTCAAAGGAGACTTGCAGTCCCAGCATCGTGATTAGTGATAATGAACCAGGCTATGACCTAGATTTATTTTGTATACCTAATCATTATGCTGAGGATTTGGAAAAGGTGTTTATTCCTCATGGACTGATTATGGACAGGACCAAAAGACTTGCTCGAGATGTCATGAAAGAGATGGGAGGCCATCACATTGTGGCCCTCTGTGTGCTGAAGGGGGGGTGTATAAATACTTGGCTGACCTGCTGGTCAGCACTGAATAGAAATAATGACAGATCTATTCCCATGACTGTAGATTTTATCAGGCTGAAGAGCTACTACAATGAGCAGTCAACAGGGAACATAAAAGTTCTCAGTGGGGATGATCTCTCAACTTTAACTAGAAAGAATGTCTTGATGGTTGAAGATATAATTGACACTGGTAAAACAATGCCTTCCTTGGTCAAGCGGTACAACTCCAAAATGGTTAAGGTTGCAAGCTTGCTGGTGAAGAGGACCTCTTGAAGTGTTGGATATAGGTCAGATTTTGTTGGATTTGAAATTCTGGACAAGTTTGCTGTTGGATATGCCCTTGACTATAATGAATACTTCAGGGATTTGAATCATGTTTATGTCATTAGTGAAACTGGGAAACCAAAACAAAGCCTAGGACGAGAGTTCAAGTTGAATCTGCAAACATGAGGAGTCCCATTGATGTTGCCAGTAAAATTAGCAAGCATTCTAGTTCTGCAGCCATCTGCATCGCAGTACAGCTTTTTACATGAATCTTTTAAGAACTTTATGGGCTTTTTTATTTTTAGAAATGTCAGTTGCTGCATTCTTGAACTTTTTATTTGCACTATGAGCCTATAGGTCAACTATAGATTGTCGCTTACCTTGTGAGCAAAATAAATCTCTTTAATTACCACTATTAAAAATGCTGAGATTGTATCTGTAAGAAGCATTTACAAAGGATATATATCAGTTTTTTAATTGGTATTTTAATTTTTATATATTCAGGAAAGAAAGATGTGATTGAATAGTGTTAATTACACCATCATGTATTTAGAACAGTGGGAAGCACTCAGTTTTGTGTCAGTGACCATCTAAGAAGTTCTGTGCAGTGGAATAAGCATATGTTTCAGGAGGAGGAAAAAAACAGCACAAAATTCTCAGTTCCATTAGAGGAACATCAAGGTTCCAGCAGCTAAACAGGGCAAACTAGTTGGTGAGTTCCAAGAAAGGTAGTTCCCTGACTATGACAAACAAGATTCGTATCCAATGACATTGATTGTATTTAAGGCATATATAGATATTTAGTAATCATAAATTTCCAAGATATGTTGCACATGTGGTATTTTCTCCCATGTCATTTTCACAGTGAATTTATATACTCCTGGCATAAGTATGAGAAACATATATTATCACCTTGTATCTAACATTATACACACAGATATAGAAAGGTAGGCAGATAGACAGATACATAAATAAACAAGCACATGATTTATATCCCAGCAACAGACTTGAAACAACTCTGGCTTCATTATGACAAGTGCTTTCAGAAGACTGCCTGGCATATTCATGTTCACCTGATGTTTTTGTCACCTGTTGTACCTTCACTGTCCTGATTCCTCTTTAGGAAGACCCACGACACTCCTGGAGATGATGGGGAAGGCAGATGTATGGCTCATTCGAACTTACTGGGATTTGGAATTTCCTCACCCTGTCTTACCAAATTTTGATTTTGTTGGAGGACTTCACTGCAGACCTGCTAAGCCTCTTCCTAAGGTAAACAGTGTCCACTTTGTTTGCTTCTGTTTCCCTTGTATTTCAGCAAGAATATTATATTTTTTCCTTCAGAATATATGTCAAACTCAGCGAGCCACAGGAATGTGGAAAAGGAAAGCATCAAGTAGAAATGCCTGTATCTATTCTACTACAAGAGTGTGAATTTCACTTTGATTAATTAATTCATCAAGATTCTATTTAAGAAAAACTTTTTCATATATTTGAGTGTAAAAAGAACACACAAGTACTACATGCAGAGATTGGTCCAATTGCCCAGTCCTATACAAAGTGATTTGAGAGAAAATAGATGGCATATGAACAAAGAAAAACACATTTTCACAAGTCAAAATGGCTGTATTTGTTTTGTAGTAATGTTTCTTTTATGAATATGGGCACCTTTGTATTTGGGGAATAGATGTTCATAATTAACACTTCATCTTGATGGATTTTTCCCAAGATGAATATGAAATGCCCTTCTTCATTTCTTTTGATTAACTTTAGTTTGAAATCTAATTTGTTAGGTTAGGTTAGCTACACCAGCTTGTTTCCTAGGTCCATTTCATTGAAAAAAAATCTTTTTCTAATTACTTGCTCTTAGATAACATCTGTCTTTGAAGTTGAGGGGTGTCTATTTACTTTCTAGATCAATCACACAAGTAAAAATACACTCATGCATAACTATGCATACATCCATACATCTGCAGTAAAAGACACAGTAACATAAATTGTCAGTAAACAGTAAATGTCTTTCCAATGAATCTAACATCTGTTACCAAAAAAACACAAATTAAAAGAGAATGGACATTCTTAACAAAATTAGAAATAGATGTATGGTCCATGAATTCCCCTCCTGAGAATGTATATAAAAGAACTGAATGAAGGTCCTCTGTGAGATAGTATTGCAAGGATGATCATAGCAGCATTATTCCTGAAGGGAAGAGTGCATGGTGATTTGAATAATAATGGCCCCACAGGCTTATGTACTTGCATGTTGGGTTGCCAGTTGGTTTCCTGTTTAGGAAGAATTATGAGGTATGTCTTTGTTGGAGATAATGTGTCACAGGAGGTAGACTGTATGATTTCAAAAGCCCAAAACATTCCTGCTTTCGTTCTCTGTGTCTGCAACTAATGCTTCAGGTTGAGTATTGGGTTATACTATTCCAGTGCCCCGCCTGCCTGCCTGCCTGCCTGCCTGCCTGCCTGCCTGCCTGCCTGCCTGCCTGCCTGCCTGCCTGCCTGCCATGGTGATCCCCACCATTATGATCATAGACTCACCCTGTGAAACTTTATAAGCAAGCCCCCAATTAAATGCTTTCTTTTATAACTTGCTTTAATTATGGTGACTCCTCACAATTTTAAAACAGTAACTAAGAGTGGGAAAAGCAACCTAGATATCACTAGAATTGTTATCTAGTGATAATTGTTATTCTAGTGATATCTAGTATATAATAAAAATTATATACTCTGCAAATACAAAACAATCAATAACACTTTAAAACAGGGTGTAGAGATGCATGGTATGATCTTAATGATAGTATGCTACGTAAACTAGCCAAAGAACAAGACAGAAATAAAACAAGAATGTCTTATGTAATCTACCTAAGTAGACAAGATAATACAAACAGAAAGCAGATGTTTGGGGGTCAAGGTACAGGAAAGAGAACTTTGAATTTACTATCAACAAATCTTGATTTTCAATATGAAAATGTTCCAGAACTGTTTGTTTGAATGTGAATACATCTAACACAGAACTATAACCTTTAGGTGGTTACAACTCTACATCTTATGTATGGATGGGAATAGTTTTAAAGACCAACTCCTTTAACATTTCTAATACTGCTCGGTTTCTTCCTGAGGATGGTGGTGTCAGTTTTTATGCAGGAGGTTTGGTGTTGCTGCTCTTTATGATAGGCTGATATTTTATTAACAGGAAATAGAAGACTTTGTCCAGTCATCTGGAGAACAGGGTGTTGTGGTGTTTTCTCTGGGGTCCATGGTGGGTAGCATAACAGAAGAAAGGGCCAATGTGATTGCAGCAGGCCTCGCCCAGATTCCACAGAAGGTGAGATACAGAAGATGGTTACATCCTGTTCAGGTGTGACTGCAGAGACCACATGTGTGACACTTAAGCTGTCCTGATGGCTCTAAGTCATCTCTCATGTCACCTGTGATACAGAAATACACAGAACAGATGTGGTTTTTGTTTTGGTTTTGTTGTTGTTGTTGTTGTTTTGGGGTGTTTGTTTGTTTGTTTGTTTGTTTTGAATTTCCAGACAGGGTTGTTCTGTATTGCTTTGGAGCCTGTCCTGGAACTAGCTCTGTAGACCAGAGATCTGACTGCCATTGCCTCCCGAGTGCTGGGACTAAAGTTTTTACATTAAATACTTTGTTATTAACTTTGTGTTCAGAAAAAAAAACACTTAAGTGTTTGTGCACTTGATGTTAGGGAGGCATTATAGGCATAATAATGTGCCTTATTAGTTCCACCAATATCTTGGAGGATATTTGAGGACTTTGCATACAGTACAGTGTAATCAAACTGATATTAAATTGTAAATAAGCAGACTCTCAGAATTGGCAGTTGTGGGACCTGAGAGGTATCTTATCTTTAAGAGCATTTGCTGCTCACCCAGACGACCTGAACTTAATTCTGAGGTTCCATGTCTGGCAGACTACAGCTGCCTTTACCTGCATCTCATAGGATCCAAAGCACTCTATGGCCTCAGATCTCTCTCTCTCTCTCTCTCTCTCTCTCTCTCTCTCTCTCTCTCTCTCTCTCTCTCTCCTCTTTCTCTCACCCTATACATATGAACACATACAGAGAGAGAAGGGGGAAAGAGATTAAGTTGCATATTAATAAAAATAATTTCTTATCTTAAAAGTGGAATTTGTGCTATTCTGGATTATTCATTTTATTTATTTTATTCTTATTGTGAAGATACCTATTTGTCTTCTAAGAGAAGAAAGAGAATGATTTAATTAAGTGTGTAGGGGAGGAAGGCCTATAAGAGGTTGAGGGAGAATACAAAATTAGAATATATTTTACAGATGAAAAAATATCTCTTTTCAATTAATGTAAAACAGTCAAAAGAATTAAAATGTAAAATTTAAAAGTGGGGTATGTGTCATAGTGTTACATTCCTGTGTACGCTTGCCAAAATGTAGTCATCTACATTTAAAGGGAGCCTATGCTGGTATGTTTTCCCTAGTAATTCAAAACATAGTAGGGCAGGATTTTAAAACCTCCAAATCAACCTTTGAGACAGAGCCTGTTAACACTGAAGAGGGTGGTAACTCATTATTTGCTCTCTGAGTGACCATGTACTTACACAGTGTCACAATTCAAGGCTCTAATCTAATAAAATACCTATGATAAAAGTATTATAAGTAACCTAACTCAAATACCATGGACAAATAGTTGTAGTGAATTTAGAAAATAAAAAATGCTACAAATTTGTATTAGAAAAACAAAACCAGGTATATAGAAGTAGCTTTGATGGACTGTTGACCTGGAATTGCATTTACACACTTCTTAACTCCTGCTGACATCACTGGACCTGACGTTGCCTAAGTTGCTGTGAGTAAATGTGAAGCTGGCATGCTGAAACTTGGATGAGCATGAGAACAAACACAGGAGAGTGAAGAGCACTTGCGTCCTGCTATAGCATTCTTCATGGTTCCCACCATCCATCTTGCTATAGTAGTCTCCGTGGTTCCCATCATCCATCCACCCTGCCTGGCTCTTAGAGACTGCATATTTATCTCCGTTGTTTCTTAATCTATCCAAAATTCTAGCAGGAGTAACTTGACATTTGACCAAAGGAATAAGAGGCCAGCTTCATCTTAACAGGTTCTTTGGAGATTTGAAGGCAAGAAGCCAGACACCTTGGGCTCCAACACTCGCATGTACAAATGGATCCCCCAGAATGACCTTCTCGGTAAGCATCAGGAGAACCTGAGACATGAGGAGGGTGAATGTCAACACTAATGCACTTATGACAACTGTGATCTAGTCCTGGAAAAAAAGAATGAAGAACTGATAAGAATATGCTGTACAGTGATAATAGAGATGGGAGAATCCATATCTATCTCTGCTGTAATTGCTGTTCAGAATCATTTAAATCACTCTTTCTTTGCACTTCATATTACTGTAACTTACATCTACCCTTTTCCCTACTGCAGGGCATTCTTAAATGCCATTGGGAAGGCTATTCTTTCATTAATGACTCTTCATTTACTATAGACACCACATCATCAGATGGTACTACACATGATGAAGTGTCCTCAGCCCAAATCTAAATGAACCCCCAACCCCTATTGTGTGGAGCCAACCCATCCAAAGCATTAGCTTCACTGTTTCTTTGGGAGAACACACTCTCCTGAACCACTACCTGGGCTTGCAAACACTGTTTGCTCCACTTTACAGGAGCTCTTCCCTTTTTGTCCATTTCAGAAAATCACTCTACTTACACACTCCACCTCCCCTATGTGGCCTTCAATAGTCCTCGTGGACTAGCAGGTCTCCTTGCTCTAAGACATGAGAAGAATTCAGTGGACTGCCATGGTTATGATAATGTTGTCTAGAGAATGTCTACCCTTTCTGTGCCTTTTCCCCTGATTCTCATTTTCTTTCTCAGACTTATGATTAACAGTGGCCCTTAATTTCTCCCCTTGCTAGGTCATCCTAAAACCAGAGCATTTATAACTCATGGTGGCACCAATGGCATCTACGAGGCGATCTACCATGGGGTCCCAGTGGTTGGCATCCCTTTGTTTGGAGACCAATTTGATAACATTGTTCACATGAAGACCAAAGGAGCAGGTGTTAGACTGGACTTTCTCACAATGTCCAGTGCAGATTTGCTCAGTGCAGTGAAGACGGTCACCACTGACCCTTCGTGAGTACAGTGATTTTGTTCATGTTGTTAGTAGTCCAGATAGGTTCAGTCCAAGGTAGATGTAGAATTCATTTGATCTTTAGTCTAAGTTTGAAAACATTAACAATAATTATTAAATCACTGTGGAATGAGCTTTCACTGTCAATCAAGACTGCAAGTTATCCCTATGGACTTACTGGAAAGATGTTAGTTTAAATAAGTTGATGATGGAAAACATTTTCTCTTCCTAAACGATAGGTTACAATTTGCACAAATAGGATCAAAACAACAAACAGGATAATGAACATAAAACTATAAAATATTAGAAGTGAATCACTTAAATTTCTGAAACTCTTATTCTTTCTTTAAATAATTCTCACCTAATGCCCAAAGTAGAAGAATTAGGCAAATATATGCATATGAATATAGATGTAAATGTATAATACCTAATGACCAAATATGAACACTTCCATTTCCATCTCTTTGTGTATTTGTGATTTCATACTCAAAATCTCCTCTTCATTATTTAATCTGACCTGTCACTTGTGATTCACAGTCATTGATCACTGTAGAGCACTCCCCTGTTACCAGTGGCAGGCTGTTCAACTTAGCCTACCTCTCTCTATCCCCACTCACACTCTGCATCACAAACTTCCAGTTCCCACAATTCTACACTCTAGGTCTTTTAAGTCAGCTCTGGTAGTTTCTGCACGATGGTGAGAACTTGCAGTGTTTTCTTTAGGGCAGTAATTCTCAGCCTGTGGGTCTAAGAAACTAAGACACTTCTCAGTAGCAAAATTCAGTTATGAAGTAGCAGAATAAAATAACTTTATCATTGGGCATTCCTCAGACCAGCAAAACTATGTGATTTGTGATAGTCATGATCCATAGATTGAGAAACAGTACTTTGGGGTCTAGATTATATAATTTAGTATGATAGCCTCTAATTTAACCTGGACCTTGGATAAACAAGATTTCCTTCTTTATAGTGGCTACTAATATTCAACTGTTTTTCATACCACAGTTCCTTTGTGCACCTCAGCCAATTCCACTTCTTAACTAAAGAAACCATGGACATTAAGCTATTGTTTCGATATGGTGTTTATGTTTTCATTAAATAGATTCCTAATGGTAAAAAAAAGCTGAAACTTAGGGTAATTCCTGGGCAAATCCATGCTCTTTCTGTACTTATTGTGCTGAATTACACTCCACCATCCATTTCTGTAGTAATACTTCCACACCCTGCTATCACTGATCAGTCAGTCATTCTGACATCAGTTCCAAGAAGTTACTGTGTAAAATCAGACAATTGACTTCCACAAGTTTTCCTCTGGCCTACATAAATGCTGTACAGTACATGGCCTTCTTCATCATTGCACACAGACACAATGACAGTAGGTTAAAAAACAAAGAGGTTGACAAATTCCACTTCCTCTACATCCTTGTTAATTCTGTCCATCTGTCTCTGTGGGTAGAACTAGGGGTTGAATTCAGGTCCTCAAGCATTCTACACAAGCTATCAGTGAACTACATCTCAATCCCTAAGTCATCTGGTACAAAGTATGTCTCTGTCGCACCACTTACCAATTTTTAAATTACTAATACTGTTTGTTTGTTTAGTTATAAAACTGTTGGCCTGTTACTAGAGGTTCGTATTGGCTAGCTCTGTCTTGAATATTATCCCATAATCACTAATTTATGTATTTCTACATGATCTTCTTTTACCGAGAAGCCAGACTTGCTTCCTCTCTTCCCGAGATCACATAATGACCCTACTATGTTTCCCAGAATCCTCCACCTCTCCTAGTCCCAATTATCTTACTTTCCTATAGCCCAACAGGCCTTTATTCATTAACCAATAAGAGAAACATGTTTACAGAACGTCATTCCCCATCATCTCCTCTTTTCTGTCTTAATAAAAAGAAGGGTTTTAACTTTAACATAGTAAAATATATAGCATCAAATAAGAACTGTAGTTAACAATATTCAGTCCATTAACATTTAGCAAGATTTAAAGAAAATATACCATCATCTATCCTATCTTTGTGAGTCTAAAGTCCTATATGTAACTTATTTTTAATCCTAACTAAGAAAAACTATAACCATAACTATCTGTCTTCAACTCTATCAAAGACCACATAAGGATAATGTATAAATTCTAGAATTGACAGAGACAAATTGCTCCCTGGTCAGTCATTCCCAAATTTTTCTGTAATGTTCCATCTTCAGCCTATAGGCCATAATGTGTCCGGCAGGCTCCTCACATTAAAGCAGGAAACTTTAAACTTTCCACCTGTACGGGCAGTGTGTCAGTTGTTTTTCACTATGTCCTGCAGAATGTCTGGCAGACTCTTCCATGAAGCAGGAACCCTGTAGCAATGTCCATCTTGTTTCAGCAGTCACTCTTCTGTGGGTCCTGCATGTCCAGTTCATACAGCATAAAGTCAAATAGTCCAAACAAGAGCAGTATCTCACCCAAATGGCTAGTCTTGCCATATTGGAAGCAAACACCATAATGAGTTTCTTCAATTTCCATCTTCCTTTCTGATGCAGGTGGTGTTGCCAGGAGCAACACCCAAAACCCAAAACCATTTTAAATGCCATATTCTGCAGGTCTTTGAAAGGTTTGAAGAATGCCTATCCAATTGAAATATATCTCTATATATCTAGAAAACCTAACCAACCTAACAATAAACTTTGACTATCATAGGTAACTATCTTCAATCTATACTTAATTATACATTACATTTTTAAGTGAGCTACATAATAAATGTAATACCTAAACAAGAGGAGAAATATACATATCATAAAATTGATCTTAAATTTGTATCAATAAATGAAAATCCATTCCAAAACAAAGTATTTATTTCTATACCATATCCCCTTTTTACCTTTAAAAGAGATTGGTTGTGATCATTAACCATTTATAACCAACCTCATTTAAATGAAAATAAACATTTACAAACAATATTTGGGCATTATTCTTTCCAAAATGCTTCCTGCTGGTTGGGGACACTGTAATACCATGGGAACCCTAAGAAGACACAGAAATCCTAGCTGTAGTAGTCTGTAAAGCTGCCTTGTCCCAGATGTTTTGAATGCTGAGTCACCTGTGACACTGTTTCAATGGGTCTTGCTTGATCACACCATGTTAGTCTGGGAAGAATCCACAGCTTTTCATTTTTGAGAATGCTAGACTTGCATCCTCTCATTCCAAAATCACATAGTGACCTTCTTAATACTGTTCTGAGTTTTGAAAGTAGTGTGACACAATTTCTCCCCAAGAGCATCAGTGATCATGGTCAAACTGTATGAACCATCCCACTGCAGTGCTAGAAACGGCTTAGTAACATTAGCTCTGCTGCAAAGATTTCCTTCCCCAAATGTTTCCCATTTCAGTTGTGGAAAGAATTCCTCAGGGGCTGCCAACTTACAGGTAAACCTTCAAACATGTCCCAGTGAAAACTACAATGTACCTAGTGCTCCTCTATGGCATTTGTTGAGTCTCATGATGCTTTCCCACAACCTTTCTTAGGCCTCAATCACTTCAGTAAATTTTTGACGTCCATGTCTTTAGCTATAAGGAGAATGCCATGCGGCTGTCAAGAATTCACCATGATCAGCCAGTGAAGCCCCTGGACAGAGCTGTCTTCTGGCTTGAGTATGTCATGCGCAACAAAGGGGCCAAGCACCTTCGTGTGGCAGCACATGACCTCACCTGGTTCCAGTACCATTCTCTGGACGTGCTTGGATTCCTGCTTGCCTGTGTGGTGACTGTGATCTTCCTCGTCATAAAGTGCTGTCTCTTTTGTTGCCAGAAGTTTGCTAAAGCTGGAAAGAAGAAGAAAAGGGAGTAACTGAAGTGGGGAGGACAGACACACAGACATCCTCCAGTGCATCACAGCAAGGAGGCTCCCTGAGTTTTCCTTTATCTCAACTGAAAGGACGTTATCACTCTTATTTCAGGCTTTTTAAGTAGACTTGAACTGTCAAAGCTTCCTTTTCCTCTCATTTATAAAGTAGACGTGCAAGACAACACCACAAATTATTTGTCTCAAAATCACTTACCTCACATTATATTCAAAATCTGAACTGTCCCCCACAGACTCACAATTTGTTTTCTTGATTTTCTTTGGTTTATTTATTCAGTAAAATGTTAAATTCCTCCCCCATGACCCCATTCCTACTTCCTACTCGATCTCACCCAATATGTCCCATTTCCAACTTCCCATCCCCTCTTATTTTTAACAACCCAGTAAGTCCAATTAGTGCTGTCTATAGATGAATTCATGCATTCATGGATGGACATTGATGAATCAGGGGCAATTTACCATTGCCTCCCCCAGTCCCCATAATAATGATCCATCCTTTCCTGGAATCTAAGACTGCCAATTGCTCTTTATTTATTGGTGGAGTATCAGGAACTCCTCCCCATTTTTTATAGAATCTTACACAAGTCCCGTCCAGCTGACAGAGCCTTAGAGTTTATGAATGCAATGAGCATGCATGTCCAGAAGGAAGTGTTCCATTGCCCTTATCCTCCTTGTTGGGCTCTTGCTTCTTTCCCCATTTTCCTGTAGTATTCCCTGAGCCTTGCATAGGTCTGATCACCCTCACCCTCACCCTTTGAGCAGTTAAAAATCTCTGCATTGACTGGTGCCCACTACAACAAATGCTTCCCTGACAAAAGCTGAGGATAATCCAGATTTGTGCCTCTTAACATAAACACTCACAAGGCAATTTGCCAACATGAACATTTAGCAATATAGTTATAGTGGGTTCCAAACTAGGATTATAGTGTCACATTGCTCCAGGAAGAGTGGGGCTCAAATCCAATTGGAAAATATTTAATTATCCAAATAGTTTGCTTCACTTACTAACTTGACAAATCCTAGAATCATCTGTGAGGAAAGTTTGACCTGTTAAGTCTGTGGAAATGTATTTTGATTCTTGATTGATGTAGGAGGGCTCAACCTGTGGTCCCTAAGTATGGCTCTGTCCACAGCACTCTCACTGACTGATACAGAAAGTACTACCCTGGGGTCCTGCCCACAGCATGTTGAGCCCTTCTATATCAAGATGGCCCTGCATTCAATAAGAAAGGAGGTCCTGGGTTGAATAAGAAAGGTAGTTAAGGATATTAAAGATGAATCTGGGAGTTACACAACTCCAACTTTATCTTTATTATTTAAATAAGAAACAATCTTATTTTACATATCAATCCCAGTATCTTCCCCCACCCCATCCTCCCATGCTTCCCACTGACTCTTCCATCTACTCCCCAGGAAAAGTGAGGCCTTCCATGGGGGATCATCAAAGTCTGTCACATCATTTATACCCCCATGTGTTTAGGCTGAAAGAGTATCTCTCCATGAGCAAATGGGCTCCCAAAGTTTATTCATGCACTAGGAATAAATATTGCTTTCACTGCAAGATGTCATAACAGTTACTTCCCTGATTCAGCCATGTATCATCATACCACCATATGATTTCATTTCTATTCAGTTTAGTAAATTCCAGGAATCCTAAACATCAGTAATTAAGCAGCAAATGGTACTCAGGTCATAGCATTGTGAAAGGTTGTATCACTCATTAGCACTTTGAGTGACTGCTTACACCCACCCTATGTTAGGTTCATCCTGGACAGACACCATGTCTTCTTCATATATCCCCACTTCAGTGAACAATGTCACCTTCAGTGAATGGTTTTTGAATAAATCTAAGAATCTAGTTTTATAATCCTGGCATATACTGTAAGTATCTCATGGGTAGGGTTAAATTCTAAGTGTAAAAACAAGACTAATCTTATGTCATAGCTAATTCAGATATAACTTGCTAGCTGTATTCTAGCAACTGGAAGAATCCTTCAAGGCATAGTGTAATTTCTGTATGCAGGTGACATGCTTTTATTAAGGAAAAATGTATTATATCTTATGACCCTGACCACAAGACAAAGGCTACCTTTATGAAGTAAAAGAGTTCCTATAATTAGTTCTTCAAGTTTTAATAGCACAGTGAAAATAATATCACAGGCCTCAAGAAGCCAAGTCTCCAATGAGAGCAAGTCAAAAGAATTGTATCTACAAAAGAATGTGTCTCCATATATTATAGATAAAAATGCTTTGTGCACTGCATGTAGATTCACAAAAGCATCTATCCCATTGCCACCCTAATCCCTGCAACAAAGTATTCACACATTCTGAAATTGACTCCTGTAGTGTGAGCATTGAATTCCAGAACAAGCAAGAGAACTTCTCTTCAAATGTAAGCTGAATAGTTCTAGAGTACAAGGAGAAAGTAACAAAATTTTATGAACAAGAAGGTAATTCTGTATGAGGAGCACATGTACTGAAATTAGAAACAATCCTACTTCTAACACAGAGTTGAGCCCTTCAAGGACAAACCGTTCCAAAATTCAGAGTTCAGAAGCAGAGGAAACCCTAGTTAGAGAAAAGTAAGTGAACCCTGTGATAATCTGTAGTGATATACACCCCACTACACACACACACACACACACACACACACACACACACACACACACACACACACCTGTGGCTCTGACCCAGCCCTTTTGGGCATGTTTACAGGTGTGGACATGATCTCTTAAAAAGGAATAGGATTGGGGCTTGGGAGCCCCTTCAAGACTCGGAGAGAGTATTAGGGTGGCAATGTCTGCATCCTTGGAGCTGGAGTGAAGCAACAGTTATTTGCTTCCTATGTAAGTTCTTTTGCCCCAAATAAACTCCACTTCATTTTATACTGAGTCTAGTGAGTCCTGATCTCCATGAGACAACAATCTTCTTGTCACACCTGTAAAGTATACTGGCTCCAAAATGGTTTGGAAATTAATTATAACCAGACTACCCAGGGAAGCATGAGTAGTGGACAAGGACAGAAAAGTAACTGCACTAGTGAAGTGTGTAAAACAAAAAGAGGGTGAGAACGCTGATTCATCAAAAGCCCTTGCTCCTTCCAAACCTGGGACAATACGACCAACCTTAAGCTAGAAATAAATGAAATAAGCAAGAGAGTTGAAGCTGACCAACAGAGTTCTGTGGATTTGGAACCATGATTTCAAAGTGCCCAAGTTACAGGACCTAGTATAAAGGCAACACTGACCAAACGAAAACTTGACTTACAAGGGTTAAAAGAACACTGATTGTTCAAAGTGGAAAACATACATATCTGATAACATCCTGAGGGTTCAGCCTTCTGCAGGTCAGAAAGTCTATGTACAAGATGCAGAGTCAGTGAGAACACAGACTTCTTTTCTGAGGGATAAAAAGCTTTTCTTTAATAAAATTAGTCTTTCTGTTGCTTGTTCTATTTTGTTGTTGTCCTATTCTACTCCAATGTTTCCATCCTTCCTCCTTCCTGATAACTTCCAACTACTTCATCATGTCTTCCTTCTCACTACTTCCTGGTGTCTTCCTTTCACCTCTCTATATCTATCTACATCTTTTCTGAAAATTTCCTTCTGTCCTCTTTATTTTTTTCTCTTGCAGCTTATACATTCCAATATAATGTCTCAAGCAACATGAAAATTACAATGTGGTTATATGTTTAAATGATGTTTCCCATTTTCCTTATATGATTAAGCATTTTACATATCACAAGTAGGAAACAAATTATCCCCAGGAACCCACACACAGTTAAACATTTATCCTTTAGGCTTCTCATAGATCAGGAATTCAGCCATAACTGTTTTACATAGGCAGTAGTTTTTATAATTGCCAGAAAAACAGGTTAGTATTTTCACTTTTCATATTTCAGTGTCCAGTTCAATTACCTTAACTAACAATCCAATTCTTTTTCTGGCCACAAGAAGTTACTATTTAAAGCATTTTTTAAGCCAAGATGCACACCAAAACAGTGAATACATTTCCCAATATCAAAAAGAACTTGAACTAACTCCTGGGACTCATCATTTTCCTCAGTCTTTAACATAACCCATAGTCTATATGGCTTCCCAAGAGAAATTCATGAGATGATCATACTGTACTAAAGGCAATGAGGATCTCACATACACACACATTCACACTCATTCACACCATGCTAATACCGGAGAATAATGGCAGCTACAAACATGTAAAGGCACAGCAGTATTGAGAGACATCCTGGAGCCAAAGCCCTCTTAGCCTTGCCTGTTTCGACTTTGCTTCCTTATGGACCAAACTCCCCAATTCAAGTGCCACCTGCTGCTCCCCTGACCTGGCAATAACAGAAGCAGACTCCTGCCAATACTTGGATTCAACACAGTCCTGAGCAAAAACCAAAGTTCACCTTACATGAGATCAAGTGGGTTCAGGGTGGTGTGTCCCTTCCAAGGTTCACTTTAAACACCCTCCTGCCTTGGTTAGCACACAATTCCAGTTTAAAGGCATATTGCCTCATTAATTCCCATACTGCAGTTTTTATTTAATAGAAATATCTCTATAGGGGATTCAAATCCATCTCCAATCCTACTTGCTTAGAATAGTACTTTAGGGCCCTATTTTTAAATCTTATTTACTAAATGCTGTATGAATGTTTTCTCAACATGAACCACAGGCATGCAGTACTTGGTGCATTCAGAATCTAGAAGGTGCCATAGGACACCCTGTGACTGGAGTTAACAGATGTCTGTGAGCCTTGTGAGTGCTGGGAATCTACCTGGGCCCTGTGGGAAAACAGCAATACAGGTCTCAGAGTATTGACTGCTGAGACAATACTCAACATTAGGGTTTGAAGTGAAACTTATGTTTCTTTGTTTATAACTTTCTTTTTCATTTTTTTTTGTATTCTTTTATTTGTTGTTCTTTGTAATTGTTAACCTGTATACTTGAGTTAGAAACTCACAATGCAGTTCTAGGAGTCCTCAAACCCTCTAGGTAGACCAGGCTGTCCTTGAACTCACAGAGATCTGCCTGCATCTGCCTCCTGAATGGGGCATTAAAGATGTGTATCATCTTGCCTGGCTAACTTGAACTTCTCCTACTTTTTAATCAGTTTTTGTAATCAGGCAGTGGTCACACACTCCTTTAATCCCAGCACATTGGAGGCAGATACAAGGGGATCTCTGTGAGTTCAAGACCACCATGGTCTGCAGAGTGACCAAGGCTACACAGAGAAACCCTGTCTCCGGAAAAAAAGAAAAGAAAAAGAAAAAAAGAAAAGAAAAGAAAAAAATTGAAAACAAAAATAAATAAAATATTAGCCGGGAGTAATAAGTAGCACACGCCTTTAACTTCAGCACTCCAGGGACAGAGACAGATGGATCTCTGAATTCCAATCCAGCCTGGCCACAGCTGGCCTACAGAGAGAGTTCTGGAACAGCCAAGGTTACATGAGAAACCCTGACTCAAACAAACAAGCAAATAGATAAGTACACACACACACACACACACACACACACACACACACACACACCAGCAAACAGCATTGTCCATGTCTCTGGATTCCATTAGGTTGCTGCAACATAGAGAGAGGACTTAGAAAATTCCCTATATAAGAGGTACAGAACGAACTCACACTGTTCCTTTTTTATTCTTCTACCTCGGAACCAAAAGTCTACTGCTTCTATATACATACAATCAGAAATTCTTTGGCAAAAGAAAGGCTACAAAGCCATTTCCTCGGGGTCACAGAAGCATTCCTTGCAGACAGATAAGAGAGTAATAACTGGTCAATGTATTTTATGGCTCAGGGAGGCTTCTGCAGTTGTGAAAGGTTTCAGCTTACCTCTTAAAGTGAAAGGGAGGACATAAAAAGGAAAGACTGAACCGAGGGAAAATCTAAGAAGGAAAAGGGGGATTCTACGTTTTAACAGTATGGTTAAATGCATAAGCTAAAAGTCTGAAATAAGCGAGAGGCTGCAAGCACCATTTCTTCCCCCTGGCTGCCAGAGAGGCGGCTGCGATGCAGTGAGTAACCATAGCAACCTGAGTAAGGGAGGAGGAAACGGTGAGTAACCATAGCAACCGGAGCAAAGCAGGAGGAAACGTACAGCTTTGACTTGCATCAGCACATTCGACAAATGTAAACGGGCAACAAAGCTCCTTTAAGTCTAAAGATACGTTTTCTACCCTACATGGTTAGAACAAAGGGAAGGGCCTGTAATTATTTGTACAAAATGTGGAGCCTGACACCTCTCAGCCGCTCTGACACCTGCCAGCACTCACTTCTCACTGATATCGTGTGAGAGCGCTTACTTTTTCCCCGGAGATGTTAAATCGTTTAATAACCTCATCTGTTAGTTGCATGGATCTTAGGGCTAATACATACACGGGTAGTCTCCTAAGCTAAGAACTGGTATCAATAAACTGAGGTGAGAGTGTAACTGAAGGGCAGGAGAGTGCACTCTCCGGGGCAGGAGAATGCCCAGTTTCCCATAGTCTCAGGGAATAGATAGTTCAGGGCCCTGTCCCAAGGCCTTGAGACAGCAAACCTTACCCCAGTTTGTCCTTGGGCGTTGTCTATTAAAGTTCCTTATTCTGTCTGTATAAGGACACCCCGTCTGGCCAAGTCAAGGAGTTAACTATACAGAACAGACTTCTAAGTTTTCTTACTGCAGTGTGGGACAAAAGGTTTAACGGTCTTATTTTATTTGTCAGAATTACACACTTTTGGGAAAAGTCATCTTACTATCAGGGTAAAGGAATAAAGTTGCCCAGCATATGAGGAATACACTGCTTAAGACTGTGGGACGAGTCACAAAGATGAGTTAGAAAGGGAACATGTTGTCACACAAGAAAATGTGCAGTTCCAGTCAGTCAGTTATTCAAAAGGTAGTATGTTTCACGGGCTGTTCCTACGTGAATTTATCCTCCATCATATGCCTAAATCTCTGGTGGATTGGCCTTCTAAATGTCAGCAGATCTACTGGATAACTTTTGGCTCCCACAGCACGTGTGTGTGTGTGTGTGTGTGTGTGTGTGTGCGCGCGCGCACGCCTATGTACCTCTGTACCACTTGCATGTCTGGTGCTCATGAGTACAGAACTAGAGTCACCCTGTGGGTACTGGGAATTGAATCCATGTCCTCATGAAAAGCAGTCAGTGCTCTTAACCACTGAGTCATCTCTTGAGCCCTTGGAGTCTTCTTTAAAGCCTTAGTATTTGAGAATTTTGTGTATGTTTGGTTTATATTAAACCCCTCCCCAAACTCCTCCCAGATCCATCTCTGGTCATTAACTACCCATTTTTGTGCCTCTTTCCCCCACCCTTTAAATGCAATGTGTGCTGCCCATATATTCTTGGATATGTAGCCTTCCCTGAAGTATGGTAGACACATAAATGTTCTTAAAAAAATAATAAAGAAATAAAACTTGACTCTCCTTCTCTCAACAGTTTCAATTGCTAACAGCTCCCCAGCTAGGTGAAGAACTCCACATTCACCTCTTCTCTCCATGCTGAGTCTTGGTCTGGCTTGGGCTTGCATAGGGTTTTTACATGCTGTCACAAACCCTGGGAGTCCATACCTACAGATGCCCCAGTGTGTACGAAACACACAGCTTCCTTGCCATCATTCACCACCTCTGGCTCTTGCTAGATCTATTCAGTGAGCCTTGGAAAGGACGATGACGGTATGTGATATAAATGTCCCATTTACGACGTGCATTGCTTATGCTCTATACCTTTGGCCAATTGTGAGTCTCTGTGTTAGTCACTATCAACTGCAAAAGCTTCTCTTATGAGAAATGAGACATGCTTTAATTTATAGGTATATCTATAAGTCAATAGGAGTCCATTTAAAACAATAGTCATCTAGCAGAATATAGCAGTTGGTTCTGCCCTAGGTTGTATGTCCTGTCTGGCCAGAGATTCTTGACCCAAAAATGGTGTCAAATATGACCTTTTCTTATAAATACAAAGGAGGGACAGTTCCTAAGAGTCAAGCACTCCAAATGCTACCCAATAATCACTTGGACCATAAAAATCATACAGTTATTTGATGAATGTTAGGGGATTTTTTGTTTTGTTTTCACTGGAATTGTATTTGATGGTCCCAGTGGAAAAGTTAACTGCAAACATATACATTCAAACAGCTAAATGAGCTGGCCTGTTGAATTTGGTTATATAATAAATTCATTTAAATCCTGAAATGTGGCTATCAAAGACAATGGTTTTCATATAAGTTGACTGGCATTAAACTGTTTTTGACAATATTCAGCCACCAGGTTCACCAGCTTTGAAAATAATACCTTAGTTTTTTCAAAAAACTAAACAATCAAAAAGTAGTGTCCTCAACATACAGAAATCACACTATACCTAGAGCCAGTCTTCCCATTTCTACATTAGCACTATCAAGTTATGTTTGAATTAGCTATCAGAGTAGTACAGTCCTGCTTTTATGTTTAGGATTTTATCCTACCCAGGAGAAACACATAATAAACATAAGAATTTTAGAACTAGATTCAAGAATTCAATCAAAAATCATTCTATGAAGGGGAGATATAAAAAATGAGTAAGGAATAGTCTCCACCCAAGAGGAACAATGTGGTGTGGGTGTAAGCTGTTGCTAAAACTGCAATGAATGTTACAATCAATCACATGCTATGACATTACTACCATTTGCTGTTGTATTCCTGATGCTTAGGATTACTGGATTTTTACTAACTTGAATAGAAATAAAACCTGATGGTGGTATAATACATGGGTATGAAACAGCAGTAGCTGATCTGATCAGAAAAAATAAAGTTGGAGAGAATATCCAGTTCAGTATCAAGCACCCATTTTGGGTAGCCCATGGCAACCTGTATCTTCAGTCCCAGAGCATCTGATACTGTTATACAACAATGAAAATTTATTCTTTAACCAGGAATTCCTGTGTTACAAATCAAGAAAATAGATGTTTACTGGATTGATTTTTGAATTTTTTACTGTATAATTATGTGGGCTTATGTGGGTATTCATGAGCCAGGACATCTATATTGATAGCAGAGAAGAACAATTCTAATTGACCATTGCTTTGGTTTGCCTTTGGGAAACATTTATGTAACATTTTGCCTGCCTAATTGCTTTCCTGCAAAAATAAAGTACACAGATTCTTTTTACTCGTGTGTGTGTGTGTGTGTGTGTGTGTGTGTGTGTGTGTGTGTGGTCATGTTGTAGCTTTAGGAAAGAAAAATAGAAATAAGAAAAAGTAAACTTATACAGATTGTAAGGAACCGTAAGGTAGAATGGTGAGGACGTAACTTAGGAATGAAAATAAGAAATCTGGAAGGTCAAGGAAAGCATGCCCAGGCTCTGGCAAGGAACTGAAAGGAGAAGACAAAGGGCAGAAAAACAGAAAAGCTACACTTTTCTCAGTAAGGACCTGAGAAACTCGGCAGGCATGGGACATGGTTGCTGCTGGACTGCACAAACAGCAGGAAATCTGGGAAGGAAACACTACATTAAAGGGATAATTACTCCTCTCAGCACTTGAACTTGGTTTAATGTGAACCGGCCTTCCTGAGGGATGGGTTCTTAGCCAGGTGACTGAGCAACCCAACTGGATCAAGTCTTAAGAGAGGAGATGATGGCCTGTCCATACCCAGAGGCAGATTCCACTCTTTAAACCAGAAGAAAATAACTTGCCCTTAATGGGCTTCCAATGCTACTGTAATATCAGGATCTATCTCCCTCTGACACCCAACACTGGGGGCTCAGGCACACGGGCCCACTCCCAGACTTCCTATGGGTGTTTAAGATCAAATTCAAGACCCAAGTGTTTGCTTTCTTAGCTAACACTCAGCCTTTGAGTGTTGCTAGCTCCAAAATCCACAGATTTTGTTTCTCTGGATTGCAAAGTAATGTAGTTGCACTTCTATGTATATATCGTTTGTATTTTATCAAAATGAGAAAACGTTCTAATTTGGATTGTATTCATTTGCAAACAATAAACACTTCTGACTCCCTCCATTTACCTTAGAAAAAAATGTAAGTATCATTTCATAAAACACAACTTTATTTCAGAATGTTTTTCAAATATAAAGAAATACTGCCTAGCATTTGTTTTTTTAACATTTAACAACAGATTTTTATTAATGGGTGAGCCCTTTTATTATTTCTTATGCTTTATTATGTTTTGTGTGAAATTGCTAAAATTATAGAGAATATTTTTTTTAATTTGGTTGCTACTTGACAAGGTTCACAAAACTGTCCATGAAAAGGTTGCAGGATTTGTTTTTTATTTGTTTGTTTGTTTTGGTGTTTTGAAAAGACATGATATTTTAATTTGTGACTTCATTTTAAAACCAACATAAACATTATCTCAACATTTAGAAACATATCAGATAGAATATTAGATATAATTTGAAATTTTTTAAATCTAATTACAAAAATATTGAGGAAACATAAACAATGAAAGAAATGTTACTGTGGGAACTCCAGCACCAGTGGCATTAGAGATGAGTGTCTACATAAATATCCTCTCTGAGAAATCAAAGAGATGATTCCTGTTAGGAATGAGCTAGAAGTACCTGAATACAGCCCTGATCTTCTGATGCAATGTCTATTTAAAATTTATTTTGCTTATGTGCTAAAATTATTTTTGGCATACACAATGAATATGCAGGTTCAAATTTAAGTATTGTAATCATATATAGTGATAAGTCCGTACTATTTTATCAGTTAGGGTATTCTAAATATCTTAAAACCAACTAGAATGATGACATCTTTGGGAATATTAAATGCTACATAAACCTTGAAAATCCTATACATAGATTTTGTTAAAGATTTTCTTTCTAAGCAGTTTCCAAAACATATATAAATGTTTATCTTGATATATAATGGGTAACATATAATTCATGTGGCATTTTCAAAATGTTTGTTTTGTTTTGTTTTAATCAATAGTGCTAATAACACTATTGGCATGAAAAATTAAAAATGGACCTCAAACTCACCATTTACAAATAATCTTTTAAAATGCTCTAAGAAGTAAAGAGAGCAATTATAAATATGTTGATAAAAATGTGCAAATATATTTATTTTTAAATGAACTTGAAATCTGTTTATCCTCAAAAGCAGAAAGAAGCAGCTAAGCTGAACTTCATTAATTGGAATCATAAAAATGAAAAATTCCCTGAATTAAAAAAAAATAAAATCACTGGACAGGCGTAGGTGGCACACACCTTTAATCCCAGCACTTGGGAAGCAGTGGCAGGCGGATCTCCGTGAGTTCGAGGCCTGCCTGGTCTACAGAGTAAGTTCCAGGACAGGCTCCAAAGCCACAGAGAAACCTTGTCTTGAAAACAAACAAACAAACAAACAAAATCATTGAAAGTACTGAAAGACAACTCACAACCTGGAGAAAGCATTTGAAAACACACACACACACACACACACACACACACACACACACACACACACACACACACAGGGACTTAAGCACTGTATACAGAAAAGTCATAGCACCATAACGTGTAAGGGAAAACAGATGACATGACTCCATAATAAAAAAACAAAACAAACCTGACCTGAGGCCACAATGTATTCAGACATAAAATACGGACAGAGGATCTGAATGGACATTTCCATAAAAGAGTTACAGGTGGACAATAGCATATTGATGTTCAGCCTCATTACACTTGATGTCATCCAAGCTCAGCTCAAAACAACTGAAAACCACAGTGAGACAGGGGTTCCTCTTCTTGGTTATAACCTAGACAGGCAGACACAATAGAACAAGGAGAAACCTCAGGACACTGCTGTACTGTGTTGTGGATGGCAGCCTGAGCAGATCCTTAGAAACAGTCTGTCACTTCCGCAGACTATAAAGATCCTGATCATTAGGACATGTAGATACACATCAGAGAGAAGTGAAAGTAGATACACATAAACCGCTCACAGGGAAGTGGGATTAGGACTCAGGAGCAGGAAGGGTGGGTCCCTATCTCCCCAGGTCCGCCCAAAGCCAGTTAAACTCTCTCTCTCTCTCTCTCTCTCTCTCTCTCTCTCTCTCTCTCTCTCTCTCTCTCTCTCTCTCTCTCTCTCTCTCTCTCTCTCTCTCTCTCTCTCTCTCTCTCTCTCTCTCTCTCTCTCTCTCTCTCTCTCTCTCTCTCTCTCTCTCTCTCACACACACACACACACACACACACACACACACACACACACACACACACACACACACACACACACACACACACCCGGACTTCCAGCGAGAAGTCTCCGCCCACTCTTTCTGCTGGCCCAGCACCTGGGATTCCTGCTGCAACCCACTTCCGTGATCTCCCCAAGGACTGGCCAGAAGTTCCACCGGATGTGCCTGTGTATCTTCGCTGCCCACTCAGGAGCAACTCTGCCCTCTTGGTCTGTAGGATTCCCATTCCGGACACAGGTCAGGGTAAACTCGCTTCTACCCAAGAGCATGATGGTGTTTCCATCGATTTCCTCTTTTCCTCTCCCAGCTTTCACAGTCCTCTTACCTTGCAGGACTCACACAGAACTCATGGATTGCTTGGTGCTGTGTGTAGGACAGCACAGGAACTTAAGCAGGGAGGCACCCTGGTCTTTTTCTAATCATATTTTGCCTCAATGAGGGAATAATGAAAATAAGGAATTATTTCTTGGTGATGTCTGCAAAAACTATGTGGACATAGGAAAGGGTTGAGACCAAAAAAGTAGAACAGGACAAAAATATGGCAAATGAATATTAATAAAAAACAATAGTAGTCAAAAATTGGAGAAAAGCTAATGTTAATCAAATTAGAAATGAGAAATTTCTGTTACAAAATAGATTTAACATAAAACAAAACTATGTCCTGTAATATGACAGTACTTTAAAACCTTATACACATCACAGCCAGTCACATAGCACCACCCATTTTATAACAGCGTCATAAAAAAATAAGGAAACAAGGGTGTTTCATGACTAAGGGGTCACATAGCCTGTGTCCCAGTAAGCCAAGTTACACACACACACACACAAATAAGCTAATCAAAGGAGCTGAATTAATTGTGAAATGCAGGGGGGGGGAGAGCAGATTTATTCATTGTGATCACTTTAGGAAGAGAACCAGAGAGAGCCAGTAGCCAGTCACCATTACCCAACTCCATCTTTGGGATTCTGACAAGCCACGTGCATAGCTAAGCAGTCCACCATAGTGTAGTCCCTTGCTTATCATTATCGTAGCTCCTAGGCTCTTCAGAAAACTTTGTCTACAATAGTTTGCAAATGGCCCTCTTGACAGATTCCTCCTGTGTGCGCCCAAGCATCAGGCATTTCTTCTAATTTCTTGGGATCCATTTTTTCAATAGTCTGGTAGTCAAGGAGGGGAGCAGAAGTGTCTCAATTGAATATCCTCACTCCTGCAGGCTGACTAGTGACAAGAAAGCAGAGTCCTGGTTGGGCAGAGCTAGACCCAATGGAAAGGGTGAGAACAAGGCTTCTTTCTAGAATTAAATGACTGACCCAGACCCCCTGAGCGTGGGTCTCAGTTAGAAGGCCTGGACAGTAAGTGACCTCTGCCAGTGGAACCAGGATGTATCCCTGGTGCACCAAAGGACTTTGGGAGCACATTTCTCAGAGAGGGATACTCCCTTAGCCTAGAGACAGAAGGGAGGGCCTAGGCCCTACTCCAAATGACTTGACAGATTTTGATGATCCCTCCTGGAAGGCCTCACCCTCCCTGTGGAGTGGGTGGGGAATGGGATGGCAGGGGGGTTGGGAGAATGGGAGGATGGGAGAGAGAGGAAACTTGGATTGATATGAAAAATAAGAAAAACTAATTTTTAAAAATGGGCTCTAAATTTAATTGCAGTGTTTAGAATTCTGAGGTTGTACTGTGAACCTCTGAATCATATATCTAAAATCATTAAATGGATGGTAAATGATCACTGTTGCCAACATTCATATGAAGACACACTGAACTATAATATTAAAAAAAAAAAATGTGACTCAAGTTATGTCTTTCTTCCAAAGAAGCTACATTAGAAGACAGGGGAGGGAGAAAGAGATCTTACTTTCCACTGCTCTCCAAGTACATTATACATTCAAGGTCACTGAGAATCAGGAATCATTTCATAGGTTCACATCTGCCTTCTGGTTTTTGCACTTGAAACCCAGAGGCTGTGACTATCTCATGTGTGTTTGCTTTTGTGGGTAGAAGTTACACGTTAACTAATTACTACTTTTTCTATATCTGCAGGAGCAGAGCAATCACCATTTGAAAGGAAGCTCTGAATTTAACCAAGATGTATGTGAAAATTACAGCAGCCCTGCTCCTGCTACCGCTGAGTGGCTTCTTTGGATCTGGGAGTGGTGGGAAGGTCCTGGTGTGGCCAGTAGAGTTCAGCCATTGGCTCAACTTAAAGAGAATCCTAGATGAGCTTGTGAAGAAGGGTCATGAAGTGATTGTTCTGAAACCTTCAGTTTCCTTTTCTTATGAGGTTGAGGACACATCTACTATTGAATTTGAAATATACCCTACATCATATAACATGACTGATATAGAGGAAATTTTCTTAGAATCCATCAATAAACATGTTTATGAGCTGCCAAAGCTATCATTTTGGAGATACTTTTTAATGTTGCAAGAACTGTTTTTGTTAGAATCAGAATTTGCTGAGAGTCTCTGCAAGGATGTCGTTTTCAACAAGGAACTCATGGCAAAACTACAAAATTCAAGCTTTGATGTCGTCCTGGCAGATCCCTTCGTACCCTGTGGTGACCTGCTGGCTGAGATTCTCCAGACACCACTTGTGTTCAGTCTTCGCTTCTTTCCTGGATCTACTTATGAAAAGTACAGTGGAGGACTGCCACTACCTCCTTCCTACGTGCCACCTGCTATGTCAGAATTGAGTGATCGGATGACATTTATGGAGAGGGTGCAGAGTGTAATCTATGGGATTTGTTTTGACTTTTGGTTCCAAACATTTAATGAGAAGAAGTGGAATCAGCTTTACAGTGAAGTGTTAGGTAAGTTCCTGTTCAGTTGGGATTGTTGCCTTCTGAATTTGTTGGGTCACCCAAGGTGAACTTGAAACAGCAGCATGGGCAGCAGAAGGATTTATCTCTCCTAAGCAAAATGGTGAAAAGTGTGTAAAATTATCTGCCAAATTCAAACAATTGTGGAAAAGCCTCTGTGCCAGTGGCAAATTGAAAAGCCTTGGCTATGAGTGGCAGAGGACACTTCAGTATGGTACATACTCACCAAGCAATGCTTTGTGAGTTTCTCTAAGCAAGTACATAATCATTTACTATTTTATCTCGCCTTTTAGAACAGTTTTACCTGGTGCTATTTGTCATTATCATCATCACCATCACCAACCTTGCTATTATTATTATTATTATTTATTTGTGCACTGATTGAGAGACTATGTGTCATGATAATACATGTGGAATTCAAAGAACATTCTGCCTATCCTATTCTCTCTTTACAGTTTTACATATATTCTGAGGATGGGAGTGTGTTTGACACCTTGCATAGCAAGCATTTTATCCATTGGCCCATCTGGACGACCTCTAAAATGGTTATTTTAAACACATTCAATGTTTTCTAGAATAACAGATATATAGATTGAGGACACATATTTCTACCACAGTTATCTATACAGCATGGAGAATTATTATGCTGTATAGATAACTTAAAGTTTGAATATTTTCTGACTTTACATAATGAATTTTTTCACAATTGTGACATACATTGTCTTTGTCTTAGACACAGCAAGATTGTGAATGTAGGATTTTAGAGAATCCATATTCAGTCACTAGGTATTTAAAATTCTTTGCTTTTAAACCTTTAATAGTGCCTGCAAGGTAAAGGCACATGCTACCAAAAACCAGAAGACCTTATACCCATTCACAATATGTAAGTAGTGAGAAGACAAAATTGCCTTCCTACAAATGTCCTCTGACCTGTGACCTCTACACACACACATACACACACACACACACACACACACACACAGGTAACTAATAGCTTTAGAGTTTTAAATGGTGTCTTTTTAAAGGAAAATTTATAGTAAATAAGTGTCTCTATATTTTGGAACTTATTGTCACTTATTATTTGCAAACATACTTATACATATATTCAGTCATAATTTAAGAGCAGTACCAGGACAATGAGCTCAGGCATAATCAACATTATCTTGGAGGTCAGCCAGGAGGATATAGTGAGACCCTGTCTGAAAACGAAATCCTGAAACAGAATCCCCTCAAATGTTTACACTGGGCACAGCAGCACACACCTGTAATTCCAGCAGTTGAGATGTTTTGGAAGAAGATCTGGAGTTCATGGTCAACTTTGACTATATAGTGACATAGGGACCACCCTGGGCTCCATCAGAAAAATCTTAAAACAAACAGAATAGTATAAAATTCTAAGTTCCCTTAGAGGAACACGCATCAAGTTTCCAGCAGCTAAACAGGGCAAACTAGATGGAGAGTTCCAAGGAAGGTGTTTCCTTTAGTATGACAAACTCGATTAATGTATAATGACATTTTATTATACTTCAGTAGCATATCTAAGTATTTAATGAATTTTCAAGGTGTGTTGAAGATGTTTTATCTTCTCACAAGTCTCTCTCTCTCTGTCACTCTCTCTCTCTCTCTCTCTCTCTCTCTCTCTCTCTCTCTCTCTCTCTCTCTCTCACACACACACACACACACACACACACACACTCACACACACACACACACACACATCCCAGCCCCACAATTCTGGCTTCATTATCACAAGTGCTTTCAGAAGACAACTTGGAATATTCATCTTCATCTGATGTTTTTGTCACCTGTTGTACCTTCATTGTTCTTATTCCACTTCAGGAAGACCCACGACACTAAGAGATTCAGTGTGGCTGGATTTATGTTGAGGTCTTTGATCCATTTGAACTTAAGTTTTGTGCATGGCAATAGATTATAGATCAGTCTTCTACATGCCAGCATCCAGTAATGCCAGCACCATTTTCAACTAGCTCTTACAACTTAAATTAAGCCATTTATATTAATCTATGTTCTGCCACTTCTCTTAGATCTTGCATCTCCTCTTTCATCTTTAAGTCTGGCTGGCAACTCAGCTTTTTTTCCCCTAGAGTACTCTCTCTGCTGCAAAATCCCAAGACACACACACACACACACACACACACACACACACACACACACACACACACACACATCCCAGCCCCACAGTTCTGGCTTCATTATCACAAGTGCTTTCAGACTACCTGGCATATTCATGTACACCTGATGTTTTTGTCACCTGTTGTACCTTCACTGTCATGATTCTTCTTCAGGAAGACCCACAACACTCCTGGAGATGATGGGAAAGGCAGATGTATGGCTTATCCGGACCTACTGGGATTTGGAATTTCCTCACCCTGTCTTACCAAATTTTGATTTTGTTGGAGGACTGCATTGCAGACCTGCCAAGCCTCTGCCTAAGGTAGATATATTCCTGTTTGCTTGCTTCTCTTAGCCTTGCATATTTGGCAGGAGTGATACATTTCATTCCCTCAGAATGTTTGTGTCAAACTCAAAAGCGCCACAAGAAATTAGATAAAGAAACTGACCAGTAGAAACAACTGTACCTATTCTATCACAAGAGTCTGAATTTCCTTTACGGAGCCCTGTGGTACATCTGAGTACAAGTCAATTAGAGCACTACTCAGCACATAGAAAATCTCAGTGATTCATGCAGAACATACAGACAAGTGACAGGGACACCCCACAGGAAAGTGCTGAGTATACAGAGAAACAAAGTGTGTTTTTCAAGGTGAAAATGAAAAAAAAAAAGGGAAAAAGAACTGTGTTCCAAGGTTGTTTCTGTGAGCACATACATGCATGTAACACAGAGAACTGTAACCTTCCAGTTGGCTACAACTGTACATCTTATGTGTGGATGGGAGTAGTTTTAAAGACCCACTCCTCTCAGATTTCTAATGCTGCTCAGTTTCTTCCTGAGGATGGTGGTGTCAGTTTTGATACAAGAGGTTTGGTGTTGCTGCTCTTTGTGATAGGCTGATATTTCATTAACAGGAAATAGAAGACTTCGTCCAGTCTTCAGGAGAACATGGTGTTGTGGTGTTTTCCCTGGGGTCCATGGTGGGTAACCTAACAGAAGAAAGGGCCAATGTGATTGCAGCAGGACTTGCCCAGATTCCACAGAAGGTGAGATACAGCACCTCACTGTTTCATCCTCAATAATGTGGTCACATCCTGTTCAGGTATGACTGCAGAGACCACCAGTGTGACACTGAAACTGTCCTGATGGCTCTAGCTCACCTCTGAAGTCACCATTGACACAAATACACAGGTCAGGTGCCAAATAGTGGGTGGTGTTTTTGATTAATAATTTTGTTTTTAACAATGTGTTCACAAAGAAAAACACTTAACAAGTGTTTGTGCAGGTATGGAAGGTATTATAGGCAAATAACAGAGTCTGCTTTGTAACATTCTCCATTTTCTTGGAGGATATTTGAGGACTCTGCACACACTACAGTGTAATCCGACTGCTATTAAATTTTAACCAGTAAACCAGTAGTAATAAGCAGAAAACTGGTAGTGGTAGGAGAAGAGAGGGGGAACATTCTTAAAGGGCATGTGTTGCTCACACAGAGGAACTGAACTTACTTCTGAGCCACCATGTCTGGCAGCTCACAACTGCCTGTGACTGCATCCCATGGGATCCAAAGCACTCTTCTGCCATCAGATGACGCCAACAGATATTCCTCATGCATATGAATTTACACACATGCATTCTCTCTCTCTCTCTCTCTCTCTCTCTCTCTCTCTCTCTCTCTCTCTCTCGCATGCACACACACACACACACACACACACACACACACACACACAAACAGGCAGACACACATGCAAACACATTAACTTACACATAAATGAAAATAAATCCTATTTTTAAAATAGGATTTGTAATGTTCTGGATTTTTCACTTTTTCATCATCTTATATATATTTATGATCAGTAGTTCTCAACCTTCCTAATGCTTTAATAGAGTTACTCATGTTGTGATGACCCAACCATAAATTTACTTTTGTTGCTACTGAGAAACTATAATTTTGCTACTGTTATGAATTGTAATGTAAATATCTGATTTTTCTGGTAGTCTTAGGGAACCTATGTGAAAGAATCATTTGATCCCCAAAGGAGTGTTTTATTGTCCCTTTCCTAAGAACAGAGAGAATTTTAGGGTATGGATTTAGATAGGAGGGGAGATAAGGAGTTGTGGGAGGAAGAAACCATAAGCATAATCTATTTCATGGGAAAAATTCTTTAAATAAACAAAAAACATAAAATATGATTATAATTTTAAAAAGCTGGAATTGGGGTTGTAGTCTCATATTTGTATTCTTGGCCAAATGAGACCACCGACATTTTAAAACAGGCCTATGTTTGCCCTGCTATTCCAAAAAAAAACGAAAAGAAAAGAAAAAGAAAAAGGACAGGATTTTCCAGCCTCAGTTCCAGATGGAGGAACTAACTGTTAATTATGAAGCAAGGGATAACTTGGGAACTTTCTCTGTACTTAGACACTATCTAATGAAATACCTATGAGAAAAGGGATTATAAGTGAACTATTTCAAACACCAGACAAATAGTTGTAGCTCATTTAGAAAATAAAAAATGCTACAAATACGTATTAGAAAAACAAAAGTATACAGTAGTAGCTTTGATAACTATTGAACTGGAATTACATTCACACACTTCTTAACTCCTGTTGACATCACTGGACCTGATGTTATCTAAGTTACTGTGAGTAAATGTGAAGCTGGCATGCTGAAACTTGGATGAGCATGAGAACAAACACAGGAGAGTGAAGAGCACTTGTGTCCTGCTATAGCGTTCTTCATGGTTCCCACCATCAATCCTGTTATAGCAGTCTCCGTGGTTCCCATCATCCATCCACGCTGCCTGGCTCTTAGAGACTGCATATTTATCTCCATTGTTTCTTAATCTATCCAGAAATCTAGCAGGAGTAACTTGACATTTGACCAAAGGAATAAGAGGTTAGCTTCATCTTAACAGGTTCTTTGGAGATTTGAAGGCAAGAAGCCAGACACCTTGGGCTCCAACACTCGCATGTACAAATGGATCCCCCAGAATGACCTTCTCGGTAAGCATCAGGGGAACCTGAGACATGAGGAGGGTGAATGTCAACACTAATGCGCTTATGACAACTGGAGAAAATGAATGAAGAACATATAAAAATATGCTGTACAGTGATAATAGAGATGGGAGAATCCATATCTATCTCTGCTGTAATTGCTGTTCAGAATCATTTAAATCACTCTTTCTTTGCACTTCATATTACTGTAACTTACATCTACCCTTTTCCCTACTGCAGGGCATTCTTAAATGCCATTGGGAAGGATTGGGAAGGCTATTCTTTCATTAATGACTCTTCATTTACTATGCCAACCATAGACCCAACATCATCAGTTGGTACTACACATGATGAAGTATCCTCAGCCTGAATCCATCTAAATGAGCCCCCAACCCCTATTGTGTGGAGCCAACCCATCCAAAGCATTAGCTTCACTGTTTCTTTGGGAGAACACACTCTCCTGAACCATTGCCTGGGCTTGCACATGCTGTTTGCTCCACTTTACAGGAGCTCTTCCCTTTTTGTCCATTTCAGAAAATCACTCTACTTACACACTCCACCTCTCCTATGTGGCCTTCAATAGTCCTCGTGGACTAGCAGGTCTCCTTGCTCTAAGACATGAGAAGAATTCAGTGGTTATAATAATGTTGTCTAGAGAATGTCTGCCCTTTCTGTGCCTTTTCCCCTGACTCTCATTTTCTTTCTCAGACTTATGATTAACAGTGGCCCTTAATTTCTCCCCTTGCTAGGTCATCCTAAAACCAGAGCGTTTATAACTCATGGTGGCACCAATGGCATCTACGAGGCGATCTACCATGGGGTCCCAGTGGTTGGCATCCCTTTGTTTGGAGACCAATTTGATAACATTGTTCACATGAAGACCAAAGGAGCGGGTGTTAGACTGGACTTTCTCACAATGTCCAGTGCAGATTTGCTCAGTGCAGTGAAGACGGTCACCACTGACCCTTCGTGAGTACAGTGATTTTTAATTTGTAGTGTTCAAGATAAATTTCCTCGACAATAACTGTTGATTTTACCCAATATATATTCTAATTTGAAGAAATATACTGTTAACCTCTGTTGAATGAACTTTTACTGTCAATCAAAGACTGCAAACTACCCCATGGATTTACTGTACAAGATCTTAGTTTAGAATAATTTGACACTGGAAACCTTTTTCTCTTGCTAAATGAAAGGACACAATTTCCACAAAGATAATCAAATCAACAAATAGGATACTGAATCTGAAAGACAGAAGCTGTATCAATTCGATACCTGAGGTTTCTGAAACTCTTGTTGTTAAATAATTCACTTTTATTGAATAATATATAGTCATGCATGAATACATACATACACTATGTAAAGCAAAATCAGGATACTCACATTTCCAACTCTTTAAACTTTTATTTCATTTGTTACAGTGTTGCTCATCCACTTCTTATTAGTCATGTAAATTGTGACTCATAGTCATTGCCTCTATTGTAGTGCACTGTCCTACCATCCATGGCACAATGTATCTGTCAGCTGACCTCTCTCTATCCCCTTCCCTCCTTTCTTTCCCAGACTTCAGTTACCACTATTCTACCCTCTACTTCTATGAAATCAGCTCTGGTAGTTTCCACACAGTGATGAGAATGTGCACTATTTTCCTTCAGGGTCTGGTTTGTATGACTTAATAAAAATATCCTCCAATTGCTTCTTGTTACTGCACATTTCCTTCTTTGAAATGGTTGAATATTATGTATTATTATTATATTTTATTATTTTTATAATATAATGATTAAGAATTATTCAGTGTTTTAATACCACTTTTTCAAAATCACACTGTTCTTAGTTCTCCTCTCAGGCATCTGCTGAGTCTCATGATGCTTTCCCACAACCTTTCTTAGGCCTCAATCACTTCAGTAAATTAATTGGTTTTTGATGTCCATGTCTTTAGCTATAAGGAGAATGCCATGCGGCTGTCAAGAATTCACCATGATCAGCCAGTGAAGCCCCTGGACAGAGCTGTCTTCTGGGTTGAGTATGTCATGCGCAACAAAGGGGCCAAGCACCTTCGTGTGGCAGCACATGACCTCACCTGGTTCCAGTACCACTCTCTGGACGTGCTTGGATTCCTGCTTGCCTGTGTGGTGGCTGTGATCTTCCTCGTCACAAAGTGCTGTCTCTTTTGTTGCCAGAAGTTTGCTAAAGCTGGAAAGAAGAAGAAAAGGGAGTAACTGAAGTGGGGAGGACAGACACACAGACATCCTCCAGTGCATCACAGCAAGGAGGCTGTGATGGAACACTCCTCCATCCTGTGACAAGACAATTTTTCTCTCCTTGACTCATCAAATCACAATATTATTCATAAAGTTTTAATACTTGATTATATGTTAGGAATACTTTTGGCCAAAATGGAAGCCAGTAGGAAAAAGTAATGATCAAACTATATTAGCACCTCTTAAAATATACTTCTGTTCTCTTCTGTGTTGGAGAGATGGTTCCATGATGTTAAGAGCATTTCTTGTTCATGTAGCATATCTGAGTTTATCCCTAATGCCCATAGATTACTCACAACCATCAGTAACTCCATAGTATCTGATGCGCTCCTCTGACTCCTTCAGATACTGCATGCGCACGGTGTGTGTACATACATGCAGGCAAAAAGACTCACACACATAAAATACAAATAGTCTTTAAAGAACTGCTGTAAGTTACATGTTACACTGCCGTAATTTACCAGACGTAATTCCAGTTCTTAGGTGATTGATGAACAAAAGAAAATCAACAAGATAAACAAACTCTTATCCAAATTAACTAAAAGACAGAGAGGGAATATCCAAATTAACAAAAACAGAAGCAAAAAGGGGGAACATAGTAAGACACAGGGAAATTCAGAGAATCATAAGGACATACTTTAAAAAAACATGTACTCCAAAAATTGGAAAATCTAAAAGAAATGGATAATTTTCTCAATAGGTTCTATTTACCAAAGTTAAATCAAGGATCAGATAATTTAAGACCTATAACACCTAGTGAAACAGAACCAGTCACTAAGCCTGCCAACCAAAAAAACCCTTTAATTCATTACTTTGAGATGTTTGTATCATTTTAAAAAATATTACTTGAATTAAAAAAGATCATAGACATGTTAATGAGTTTAACTTCAGTAAACATTTTACTATGTACATACACACCTTAAATAATATGCAAATTTAACTATTTACTGAGTCAGCAAAGAATGTAATGTTAAAAAACCCAAAATTCACAATTGTAACAAAATCTACAAATAAACAAAAGAATGAAAAGCATAAATCTCATAGAAAAACAAGTAAATCAGATTTACTTAAGAATAAAAAGACAAGGGGCAGGAGAGGTGGCCTCAGTGGTTATGAGCACTGGCTGCTCTTCCAGAGGCTCTGAGTTCAATTCCCAGCAACTACATGGTGGCTCACAACTATCTATAATGAGATCTGGTGCCCTCTTCTGGCCTGCAGGCAGAACACTGTATACATAAAAATAAATCTTTAAATAAAAAAAAAAAAGAATAAAAAGACTTTAAAAACTGGAAACATATATAGTTTATCTGGGTGACTGTCTACTCACTGTTCTACTGCTGTGAAGAGACACATGACCAAGGCAACTATTATGAGAAAACATAATTGGGGCTGGTTTACAGTTTCAGAGGTTTAGTCCATTACCATGGTAGAGACCATGGTAGCATATAGGCAGGTGCTGGAGCAGTGGCTGAGAGGTATGGCCTGATACAGAGGCAGAGACAGTGAAACTCGAAGCCCACCCTGTGACACAGGTCCTCCAACAAGGCCACATCTACCCTAACAAGTCCACTTCTCTTAAACCTTCTAATCCATTCAAGTAGTGCTACCCTGGTGATTAAGCATTCAAATATACTAGCCTATAGGGGACATTCTTATTCAAACCACCACAGTGATCAATCTTGATGTTATTTTCTATAAGGTTAAGAGATGGGAAATGGTGGATTAGACACACACACACAGCATATTCCTGCACCTTCATAAAACAAAGTAACTGAGTTAACAATTGATATTCATTTAGATTCAGAAGTCGTCAACAGGATAGCAACTTATTGCTATTCAACATTCATCAGCATACATAATGATTCTAAACCAAATGTGAGACAGAATAATCATTTTGCTAATGCTACTTTACAGAAACATGAAATCATTCTCTCCTTGGCTACACAAAGAGTACTACTTGAGAATGAATGGGATCAAACCAGTACCCTGTATTCCCAACCTCCCAACCCATAGCCCAAATAGCAGACAAGTTGGACAAGTCAAAGCATGGGGGTATTTCATATGAAGACATGACTTTAAATCCATTTCAATACTTGTATTGCTGTGATATTGCATAATTGTGTTTGTATCTTTCAGACAAACTTAGGAGATTGGGTAAATTTTAAAAGTGTTAAATCACTTTCTCCCAATTTCTTCTTTCAATCCTTCTCATTTACCCCCCCCCACACACACACACCATTACCACTACCTCTAAAAATCATATACTCTTTTGTCTTTTGTTATGGTCTCTCTCTCACACACTTAAATATATAAATAGAGTTTGCTCAGTCTGTTTAGTATTACTTGTATGTATGATTTCAGGCCATTGGATAACCAATTGGGGGTTGATCACTAGGAATGTGGTGATATTTATGATTTATTAAAACTTGACTGAAGGTACAAAAAAGCAAAGCTAGCCACAATGGTAACACACACCTTTAATCCAAGCAGCCATACTAGCTAGACATAGAGCCAGGCAGTGGTGGCACACACCTTTAATTCCAGGCATCAAGAGACAAGCAGATGGATCTGTTAGTTCAAGGCCACACTAAGCTAAAGAGAAACAGCGCACACAAAGGTGATATCAGAACTTGGGATCCCACACCTTTAATCCCAGCACTTGGGAAGGCTAAAGGGAAGAACCAAATGGTCGCATGAGAGAAGTATTCTCCTATCATGCTGAGGACAGGACAACCCTTTCATCTGAGGTAGAGGTAAGAGCTCTTTGGTGGCTGGCTGCTTTGCTTCTCTGATCTTCAGTTTGGACCCCAATATCTATCTCTGGGTTTTTATTTTTCATGTTACAGGGAGAACTGTTTTTCCCTCTCTCAACATTCCTTGTAGTCTTGCAGTCTATGAGCAGACCTCTGAGGTTTCTGCCCTTCAATGTTGTTAGCATGTCTATTGGTGTTATATGTGGTCAGGTCTTAACAGCAATATTGTTGAGGTGTCATAAGTGAAGGTTCCCTGTCATTTCTAGGATAGTCTCATGGCAACTTTCCTTGTCTTCTGTTTCTTGAGTTATATTTCTATTTTTTAAAACTCCAGTGGACACAGTATGGATTTAAATTAATAAAAAAGACTATGTTATTTGTAAAAAAAAAAAAAAAAATTCAGAAGTTATTCTCTGGTTGAGGGCTGGGCTGGATTGGAGATGATACAGGGATGCTGATGATGGGATGTGAGCATTTTGTCCCTCACCAAGCCAAGATCATGTCAGGCTTTCAAAAACAGCCATAGGCCGGCAACCAGGGTCAGGGATGAGGTGTACTCTGGGAACTGGCACTTACCATACACCCTGTGTCTACACAGAAAGTTCCAGGCTAGTCAAGGTCATGTAGTGAGACTTCACCTCTCACACACACAAATACCTGGAAGAAACTGTTGAATTAGGGCCAGTCATGGCTCAGTGTGTAACGCCTCTTGCTGCCAAGCCTGATAACCCAAGTTTGATTCCCCAGAAGCCACATGGTGGTAGAAGATAATAGACTCCTGTAGGCTGTCCTCATACTCACACTGACATACATTGCACATCTTACACAAACAGCACTAATTAATGCAGAAAGAAAAATCACTGAATTAGCTACCTGTAGAAATCAAATTGGAAAGACTATTACATTTTATGTTTTGCTTTTGTGGTTGAAAATACTGCACCTTTTATATCTTCAGTGTGTAATTATAAATTTTCCAACGTTACCACTTTACAGAAAAAGAAAATTTCAGCAAAAATCAAACTTGGGCTAACATAGCTTTTAAAAAAAAATCTGATAAAGTTGCATATTGGAGCTGACCTCACAAATGTTATGTAGAGAGAAGGCTGGTCTTCAATTCCTAGCCCTGCCTCCATCTGCTAAGGTTTCAGGTACTATCACCCTTGGCTTTTCAAAACATACTCTTTCAACAGACACTTTGTATGTCATCTATCACCAAAATTTAAATCTCACGCATTTACCTCATCAACCATTCCTCAGCACCTGGCCATGCTTGCATCCTTCTTGATTGCATACTGCCATGTAAGCCATACTCTTTGTAGAAAAATTATATTTATCTCCCTGTGGTGGTGAAGTGAGAAATAAATGTTCCCCCCCCCCATAGATTGAGATATTTGAATACTTGGTCCCTAGTTGTTTCTGGGAGAGCTTTGGAAGGTGGTGTTACCTTGTTGGAACGTGTCATTAGGGTACAGCTCTGCGAGTTTAGAGCCTCACCCTACTGCCAGCTCATTCTGCTTCCTGCCTGCAGTCAAGAATGTGATCTTTCAGCTTCTTGCCACTACTGCCATACCTGCAGCTTGCCTCCATGCTCACCCACCATTGTGGACTCAGTCCTCTGGATCTCTAAACTCTTCCACAAGTCACTTTTGGACACTGTTTTACCATGTCAACAGAAAAGTAACAAATGCATTCTAACATCCCACTGGAAGCACTTAACCATCTTCTGAACCTATTTAAATTCTTCATAGACTATATTTTACCTCTTCCAAATTTCCAACTAGCTAGTGTTTCTGCTTTCCTTTTAACTGGAGCTCTAAGACGGTCCCAGTAGAACTAGTGTAACAATGCTCTTGTTTCTATCCTTCCTTACCAATATTCCATCTGTTTGTTTTCCCACATCGTACCAGAAATGTTCTAAAAATAAAGTAAGTCCTTTCTTCCTCCTTAGAAGATAGAAGGCCAATTCCATACATGCTGTTAGAACATGAAATGAGCTAGGTGGCACACTTTAATCTGGGAGGCAGAGGTAAGTGGATCCCAGCCTCATCTGGAGTTCCAGGACAGGTGGGGCTTACTGCAAAGCCCTGTCTCAAAACAAAAACAACCACCAACAAGAAAAAGAACACAATGTGGACAGCATGTATGTTATTAAGGCCTTCTTCCTCTGCCTGATTTCTCCTTTGGAAACAAAGAACTCTGGGAACTATCCTCCAAGTTAAGATTTGCAGGCCAGATGAGCTAACTCATTGTCAGTGTTATCCCTGGTTCATGGAAGAACGAGCACACTATCCAGATGCTTGCTGATGTTACACAGTTTAATTAAACAATCCCTTACCAAATTTAACCTATTTCTGTGTATTACTGTCTGTACTTACAAAGTCTTTGTGCCCATTGAATTAGAAAAATTCCTCCATGTTTACAAAAGATCTACTCTGCTCCATTTTGCAATGACCTTTTGCTTTTTCTCTTTCCTTAGGCTTCACATTCATGTAATTTATTGCTAAATGTAACACGAAAACTAAGACTCAGAGATTGATATTAGGGCTCAAGCTTCAAGCAAAGCAGACAAGCTACCAGACTCTTGCCTTTCTCTGCCTCAGGCTGAAAGAGCTGATCCTGTCTCCAAGAGCTCTCACCAAGCCTCAGACTGCTGCCTATCTCCAATGTGACTAGAGAATGAATGATAGCTGAGTGCCTGTTCCTGTCCTAAATACTTGTCTTGAGACCTGGGATTAAAGGCATGAGCTTTGTTACTCTTTTAGACTGATTCAATCTCATGTATCCCTGGGTGGACTTGAACTCAGAGAGATCCACCTGCCTTTGTCTCCTTAGTTCTTGGATTAAAACTGTCACCGCTGCCCGGCTTCCATGGCTAACTAGTATGACTGCTTTGCTATTTTGATATTCAGTGGCTTTAATGAATCAAGTGTCACTACAGCTAAGGACAAAGTGTATCTTCTACTATACTGAGAGCAAATAAACTGTTCCCCGCCATTCTGATTTTCCAGCGTCTCATTTGCCTAAGGACTACACACAGTCTAGTCCTCAACCAAGCTCTAACAAAGAAAACCCTGCGTTCAAAAGAATGGGATCCCCGTAATTTTCAGTACAGAAATTCCTCAGGAACAGTTGAGTGTGGTGACTTATTCAGAAGAAACAAGTTCGGAAAGATAAATGGGTGCCTGTATTACAAGTCATCAGTAAATTTAAGGTGTTATTAGAAAGTTGGTGGAATCTCTTCAAAAGCACCACCTTCAAATTGAATCTTTGTAGCTATAACAAAACCTGGAGGTTTTTCTAAATGTGTCTTTAGTATGAGAATCAGTCCTTAAATGAACATTTTAGCAGAAGATATGATTTGTGCAAAAAAACAAAGTTAGTTTGTAGTTGTGACTTAATACATTTAAATGGTGACTAAAACAACCATTTAAAATGTTAAGTCCCTAATTTTTCACAAGTTATAGAAAAAAATACTTGTAATGAAATATAGAATTCAACACAATGTTATAGAAACCACTTAATTTTCTACCAGAATTTTCAACTTCTAACCCCTTCCAGTTAATAGAAATTAGGAACTTCCTCATACCAGCTGCTTGCCAATATAAATATTTCCACTCAAAGCAGGGAAATAACTAAATTCAGCTCACATTCCTAAACTTAACACTAGAAACTATCACTAACTGAAGCATCTTGTCTACATAATTTAAAGAGGACAAAATACCACATAATCTCAATTTGCCAATTCTAAAAGAAAATTGACCTCCATGACTGGGGTAAGGAGGGTGATAATAGATTCACATTTACAGTTAGACCAAACAAAGTTTGACAGATTCGATGCACAACAGTGACAATGACGTGTAATGTACGCTTGAGCAATAGATTGCTTTTAAATGCATATTATATGTTCTCCCCTAAAGACTAGCAAGTAGTACTAACTAGATGGATCAAACCATTGTATGATGGATATATAATAAAACATACGCTAAATTTTTGTCCACTAAGTTTTTAAGGCAGGCAGGCAGGCACTCACCTTTCATCTCCAAACTTGAGACAGAGACAGGTGGACCTCAAGATTTTATAGTCAGCATGATCTATAGAACAAGTTGGGATAGCCAGGGCTACCTAATTAGACCAAGTGTCAAATATAATGCAAACCTTTAGAATACTCAATGTATTGTGTGAGTCTAGAAATGGTCTCAGTCCATAGTCCTGACTCTCTGAATTAATGGAGATTCACTGCCTCTGGATTATTGTGTTGGAATTATAAACGTGAGCCACCAAAAGCTAACACCCAAATGACAGGAGCATATTTATTTGATGAGACTTTTAAGGAAAGCAATGACTAATAAAGCCTGAAGAAAAATTAATGCTTAAATAATCATCTTAGAAAATGCCCAAATTCTACTGATTAGCAATGACAACTTCTGTGGGAACATAAACTAGGTAATTTTACCTCTGAACCTGATAGCCAATTCTAGTAAGAGATTAGAGTTCTGTGTACATGCAGTCAGTGTAGAGCAGCAAAAAAGTGCATGGTGCAGTGTGTTTAAGGTGATTTACAATGCATTTTTAGGAAATAACTTTAATGCTGCTTACTAGTTCTGTAAATATTTGGTGTTATGGATTTGGAAAAATAAACTTTAGTACAACTTATAACTTACAGATGGAATAAAAAACCTGAGTGGGATCACCAAGCAAAAACAAAAAGACGTGAAAGAGATGGAGACTGTGAGGAAGATGGGCAGGTAGACAATACAAATTATTAAAGAATTAGTAATTAAAATATGAATAGCATGACTTAACATCACCAACTAGTTAAGTTTAATTAAACACAATGCCAGAATTGGAACAGTAGTTTCCTAAGAGTTAAATATTATTGCAAGTCTATCACCCATGTATATATTTAATGAATTCACAGGCTGAATTCTGACATTGGTTAAGTCAAATTGGGACTGTGTAGGAAGATATGCTAAAGGAGATAAAGTTATACTTTTAAATACTGAAGTTCCTGTGTTCTCTGCAGGCCTACAAGCACAGACAAAACACAAAACCATGTGTTGACTTTGTAAGGGCTCTAAGTACAACACTGTCAAAATGAAAACTGCCAAACTCATATTCCCAATATTTAGTCAATTTCATACCACCAAACTTCAGGTCCAAATCAAGAAATTAAAATTCAAAAACAAAAAAAAATTACTTATTATGTGGCTTACCATGTTAGAAAACTGTTACAAGGATCAACAAGCAATGTATGAAAATGTGAGATCACCAAAGACTAAGAAAACAGAAAACTGTAAAAAGCAATTCAACAACAAAAGATGAAAACAGGAAGCCTAAAATATGGTTTCAAAATATCAGATATGTAAACAGCAAACTAAACTACCAACACAATCCCACTCCTTGGGATTTTATATACTAGAGAACATACTGTTATGCACTATAAAACTGGCAATCAGACAAGGAATACAGCAAAAAGTGTCAATCTTTTACCAATTTATTTCATACAAAAACAGTAGCAATGTAGAATGTGGGGTTATCTTCTGCTGTCACACACGCAAATTGTGAACATTCCAAGCCGATGTACAGTTTAGAAGGAAGGCTAAACAATAGCATCAACCATGCTACTGAACATGGGAACTTTTCATTTAAAAAGATTAAAAATTAGATAGCAACGTCTTCTTAATATTGCTCTCATCATTGAAGACTAAAAAAAAATAAGTGACTTTATAGGTTTAAAAAAAGAGGGAAGAGGAGAAAGAGGCTGCTACAACACTGCCATATAGTCAAACCATCATACTTCAATATTTGCATACTTGATAGCAGCATTATTTTTACTGAACCGTGTGCAGCTACATGTAGAAAGACAGAGCAAAACACTATGGCAGTTATTGATCAAGATCCAAAAGAAAGAAAACAAACAAAGTAACTAGGATGAATATACTGTAAAAAGAACATTTATAGAGACTGAATCAATATCTACATTCTTGGACTCTTCCATTCTGCCCCAGTAAAAGTGTCAACTCAAACTGTCAACTGTGCATTTTTGGCGGATCTGAGATTTCCAGTTCTTATTCTACTGCATGCTTGGAACAAAGATGATAAATCCTTCTACACAATGAGCTTTAAGTAGACAGCTGAAAATAAATTTACTACTTGTAAACACACAAAAAAAATACAATATTTTTTTTTTTTTTTATCTTCAATCAGTGCTTCCAAAAGCACATTATCTTCGATAACGACCTCTCTCCCCTCGGTCTCTGTCCCGATCACATATTCTTTCTCTTTCTCGATCACGACCTCTGTCTCGCTCTCTGTCTCTTCTGTTATCTCTAGGACGGTCTCGCTCTCGCTCCCGATCTCTTTCACGGGGTCTACTTCTCCGACCACTGACAACAGCTTGTGTGCGGCGAAGGAAATCATCTACCCTCATATCATAATCATGCTAGGAGAAAGGAGAAAATTGGTCAACAAAGTAAAACTCTGCATGGGATTTATGAGTTCTCAAAGTTGCTCGATAAATCAAAAAATGAAACAATGATGTTAAAGAACTTAATTTTGATACTCATAGCACTAATTGGAATCCATTCTCTCTTCCTGTAATTTCCTGTTCAACTTGAAGATTTAGGCTAAACTTCTTTTAACTTAAATTTAAGGGATTTGATTAAATAAAATTTGGGAATCTGATAAACTACCAAATTTACTTCAGAACTATAAATTTATTTCAGTAAGACTGGGAACCTATCCCACATAAAGCTAACAATACACTTTGAAGGGTGAAGAGGACAAAAAGGGGTAAAGTAAAGCTCAGGCATAAAGGAGATGCAAGACAAAGCAGAAGCCAAATAAGTCTAAGCTTGGTGCCTGCTCTACCTTAAGATCTCTACTTAAAGCTGAGCACTGGTGGCCATGCCTTTAATCCCAGCACTCGGGAGGCAGAGGCAGAGGCAGGCGGATTTCTGTAGGTTAAGAGGCCAGCCTGGTCTACAGAGCAAGTTCCAGGACAGGCTCCAAAACAATACAAAAAACCCCGGTCTCAAAAAAATAAAAAAAACCCAATCTCCACTTAAGTTTTCAGATCATCTTTTTTTCTGGGTGTGGTGCATTTTCAGGTTTAGAACATAACTCCACACTACCTTGCATATGTAAGTAATATGTGAATGTTCTGTAAATATGGATTATATGTTTTAATTAATCCAAGTATTGTAATGAAGGTCCACAAAATGAAGCTTGTTTGCAAGGGCTAGTTAATTTCAATAATCTTAGATTGACTTCCTATTTCAAAGAGTGTTAGTATAAAGTGCACCATTAGCATTTATATACCAATTTCTGAAAAAACTTCAGATTTCACTGTATATAGTCCAGATACTGTTGACAGAAAATAAAGCTTGCAAAATAAAACTCCACCCTAGCAATATTTGTCAAATCATTAAACTCTTTTACATAATGTTAAAAAAAAAACTTAATGGACTCCTCTTTTGAAATGAAGAATAAGCCATAAAATAATCTCAAAGATAGTATATGAATTGAGTGTTCTGACCATCTCTCTGTAATTATGTTATTATTATTATTATTATTTTGGTTTTTTGAGACAGGGTTTCTCTGGCCCTGTCTGTCCTGGAACTCACTCTGTAGACCAGACTGGCCTCAAACTCAGAGATCCACTTGCCTCTGCCTCCCAAGTGAGCTACCACTGCCTGACATATTCTTTATCTTTGACATTAAACTACCAAAGTCACCAAAATTAAATGTATATGAAAACATACTTCCAGTCAAGTACCAGAAAACATTTTCGTTAAAAAAAAAAAACCCTTCACTTTTGTTTTAAAAAACTTTATTATCAGAAAATTGGTTTTACTAATCAAACAGTCCTACTAGTATGAGAGAACTACTTAGAATTTGTGTGTGTCACTTGGTTACTGGTTTTAAGTAAAAATTGGTTAAAAAAAAATGATTTAAAAACTACCTTAAAATTTACATGTAAAATTGAGAGATTTAGAAAAATACTAGCAGTTTTGAATTACATAGCTAATAATTAAGAATCTCATATGTACACTGTTACAATGCATATATACACATATGCACTGGGGTTCAACTCATGAAAAATAAAATTCAAGCCCATCTAAATAACCCATAAGGACATAATCAGCTATTTTTAAATGAAAACAAGTTGTGAATTAACATTCAAAGTCTGCAGCAAGAATACAAATGGTTTATCTATTGTTCACGCATATGTAAATTACCTACAGAAATTCTAAGTACTTCTCTCACATCTTTGCCTTTTTGTGCACTTACTACTCGTTTATCTCTGTATCTTGCTTCATGTGGTACAGGATGGTGTCCTGAGTAAGGTGGGTGGGCTTGAGGAGGTGGAGCATGGTGCTGGTAGTAAGGATGGTGTGGAGGCTGTTCCATTCCCGGGTACGGAGGCTACAAAAGAAAAATCAGCTACATTAAAAAGTCTACCAGACAGACCATTCTTAGAACTCCTATTCACAAATCCCAAACAAATGATCTCACCATTTACTATTCATATACACATACTAAGGATCCCTGAAAATAGCCTGTTACAAACAAAATATGCATAATAAACACATACTTTAAAGTCTAACTTATTTCTACCTTGCTACTTGTATTATTTAAATTCTAATAGACATAAAAAAAAAAAAATACACGGCACTTGCTAAAACCAAAGCACTATCCCTAAGAACTTTATACTTATACTTATTTGGCTATACTTATTTGGCACTTAATGAAGCAAATTTATATTATTACTAGGTTAAGCAACTAGACTACAGTCCCACTACAGTAAGGGCCACACACAGCTGAGCTAGCTACAATTGTAGTACCCCTGGGCTTTGGAATAATTTATCCACAAATTTTCTCCAAAATACAGTTCAGGAGCTAACAAAACTTTAAAAATACCAACACAGGGACTGGTGGGCTCAGTGGGTAAAGAAACCTATTGCCAGGCATGATGATCAGAGTTCAATTCCTAGGACCCATGTCTGTGTGTTGCATGCACATGCCCACAGACACATCAATAATTAAAAATAAGATGCCATTATAAAATTACTAAAAGGCACATAATAGATTTTAGAGTCAAGTTCATCTTAGTATTTAGACTCAAGGCACTTTTCAGTAAATCTGTATGTTTAAGATAGTGGGAAACTGCTTGAAGTGAAACCAAAGAAAGGTAAGTCACGTAACAGCATTTATAAAAAGGAAGAAACACAGGAGTACTTCAGCTACAAGGTTTTAATTCTTGGAAACTCTTTCCAGGTATTAACATGTTAGAATAATATAAAATTTTCATTGAAGACAGAAAATTAAACTCAGGATTTAATTCAGTTTTATTTTAAATGGAGCTTCATTTATTTATTATCCCATCAGTTATAATTAAGAGGCAAAACAAGAATACTTCTGTGCACAAACTACTAAATATCTGTCCAATTAGCAAAAGAATGAATGGCTAGTAAATTTTATGCAAGAAATAAAGATATTACCATGGAACTTGGTCAAAGAGTTAAAAAGATGAGTGGGTAAATCACCCAGATTAAGAGTTTATACTAACTATTACCGTGGATGTTCTACATGTATCTATAGTAAACTCGTATTATTAAGCCCATACATAAGCATAAACAAATTTACGTCTTTCATTTTAACCCATTATTTATTACCAAAAATTTGTACTTTAAGGCTCTTAATCGGTATCATGTTCTGAGCAAACGCTGACACTGCAAAATGAGTTTAAAATAACAGTTAAAATAATGTAAAGTAATACAAACCATTCCTTGCCAAGGAGGCGGTGGTCCCATGTTATGAAATTCCCTCACATAATCATTGTAGGACTAAAATAAAAGACAATATTGTCAATAGTAAGTTAAAATTGAGGGAATACAAAACCAATCAGACCCTAGCTTTAAGTATGTAAAATTGAATGCTTACCCCATTTAAAAAAACATCTCGGCGAACTCCTGAAAATCGTCTGTTGGGAATAAGATTTGTGAAACTAAATTCAGGTAATTCATAAACTAGTTCCAAGAATGTAATTCAAAGCTAAGCAAGAGTGAACCCAACTTACCTGTCAACTTCCTGGTATCGGGGATCCTTTAAATACCCTGTTCAAACATCAAGCATTTTAGTAAATCAAATTTTATGTTTTTACTATGGTATTACAATTAAACCTTCCTTGTTTCAATTCTTCCCATGAAAAATGTACTTTAAAGGATGTTATCAATCAACTACTAGGTTTTCACATGTATCATGAGCTAAGGGCAGAGGACTAATTAGAGTGTACAGTCTGAACTGGCTTGAGGACACTAAAGCAGAAACCTTTTAAAGAATATTTACCTTTTACCCCGAGAACTTACAGCTAAGCTTTAAAACATGAAGACTCAAAAAAGGACACAAAATTGCAAGAGTTGCAAAAATGAACATATATATTCCAAGAACCAAATAACAAAACAAATCTACACTGTTCCCTATTTCCATAAAGAAATTTCAAATTTCAACAAATACGTAAAAATATCTGACTCTTCCTTGTTATTGGGAAAATACTTGTCTTAGTATTAACTTCTTTAAGAAAAAAGTGCTTCTATAAAGCCATTTGTTCCAAAACACTAGTATTATAATGCTAACCAAAATGAGTTTTACCGATGTGTCAGTGACTGTTAATTGGAGCATAGCTCTTCTTTAATCCCAGTGAACACACTAACTGAAAATTGACACTTGGATGGCAAGTCAAGTGTTTCCCATCACTCTCAAAAATGTTATCAGGATTTAAAAAAAAAAAAAAAAAGTGAAATTTCTATTTTGATTTCTGATTAATGCTGTATACTATAGGAAACACTGCACATCTCAGGAACAGAAAACATGACAAAATGTGTCAGTTTTTTACTGCCTCTCACACATCAATTTCCATTTTTGCAAAGTCAGCAACTTCAGGTAATTAATAAATTATGACTCACTATAATAGAGCAATCTAAATATGGTAGGGAAGAACTGCTAATTAGAACCAGTAATGATTTCCTAAGGTGTAAAATAGCCATGCCCTAAATGGTCTTTACTTTTAAACCTATTGGAAGTTTTTTGTTGTTTCAAGAATTTTAAGTCAAATAATCTTCAGGATTATAAAATATTAACCTGGTCTTTGGTGAAACTCAGGGGGATAGTCAATCCTTGGTTTCTTTCTGCTGTTATGAATATCATAATCTTCTGGTCGACGCCTACACAAATTAGACACATTAGAAATTAAACCAAAAACAGCTGGGAAAACAAACAGCAAAGCAAGAGTTTGACAGAGATGAGTACAAAGAATAGCCCAGGGTCTCCTAAAAAAACTCCTCTAATGTTTGGAAAACAATTTCAAGTTCTTAGATTTTAATTCCTCAAAGGTATACCTTACACACTGGAGTAGATACCTCTGTAATCTCACCCTATGAGACACCCCAAGGACTACCCAATTCAAGCCGGTAAACCACATTTTAGAGTTTAAACATATAAGCAGTTCTTTAACATGTCAGTTTCCCAAATGTTACCATTCAGGTGAAAACAGGAAATGATACCAGCAATTATGAAATAGCTTAGTCTAAAATTTATATAGATACTGTAATTTTAGATTCAATATAAACAAAATTAAGAATGTCTTAAATGATGCCTCTGCTTTACACAAAACTATACTTTTCATGATTATACAGAAAGTTTAAAATTTAATAAAGCTGTGTAACAGTAAAGTTTTGAAAATGTTATTTGTAAAACTAGTATCTCAGTAACATTTACTTTCTTTTAATAACACTAGTAATTAAGATATTTTCCCCAGAGACAATGCTTTATAATAAAATGGCTCTGTCTGTCATGTAGTAAGTTTTAACAGAGTTCATAAAACTAGGTCAAAGTTTAATTTTAGAAGATGCTATTAATTTGCAGAGGGGCTGTTCTTCACTGTCTTTCATAAACCTTCATAAACATAATAAACATTATAAATTACACTTAGCATTTAATAAGAGCTAAACAAAAATAAAAACAAAAGGTCCAAACATTTAGGAAATAAACATATACTTTTACTATTAGTTTCAAATAGTTTAAAATAACCCAGCATCAATAGTTTTTTTTTCAGCTATTTCTATAAGTATTGAATGCTTTCATTAACTTTTGTAACAAGTCACTCAAACTGCAAAGTTAAATAAAATCCAACAAACCCAGCATCCCCCAACAGAATAAAAAACAGTTGCATCTACATTAAATAGTACTAAGAAAATTAAAAGCTGGTTTATAAAATAAACATACCGCTTTCTTGTAGTTTTGGGAGTGCATTTACGACCGGTATAAAACATGATAGTAACAGTTCATATAGTAGTCCAACTACTGACTTTAAGCTGTAAGCCACATACAATAAATGGAGGCCCTGGCAGGCTTGAGAGAAGGTGTAGTGGTGTTTTAAGTATAGTTTGCAGTCCATTGCAAAACTGAGGAAAAACTTCACTTGTATATACTGTATTGCACTGGAAACCTCTTAGTGTAAAACTTCAAAAGACATCTTGGTGATCAGTCCTTTTAGGCCATAAGTAAGGGGCCCTGCCAGGTTTCCTCCTACCTACTTGACAAAGTCCTTTTTAAGCTCAAAGAAATGGGACTCTTGTTGGATTATCTGTACCTACCACAGGTTGTTTCCACCAAAAAGGAAACTTAACCAAAGGTTTCATCCCATCAACCACACATCCAATAGTCTTTAGCAGAATATTTTAGATTTAGCTGTATGCAAATCTATACAGGGGAAGGTGTTGGGTAGAAGGGCTTATATCAGTTCTTTTCAAAGACTTCTCTCCAATTCTGTAACAAGTTAAACCCCCTTTTCCTGGAAAATGCTGTTTAGTTCATAAGGTAGTGATCAATAACCATGGCGATCCTCTAAAAATCAATTTAAGTCCACAGGTACTGCCAGCATCTGGAAAAGTTGTAAACAGACACAGCAACAGCCCTTCGTTTTGGTTTGTTGCCGGGTCTCCCAGGGCCACTTGATCCCCTTTGGAAAGAACCTATTGTTTTCAGAAGCTCAGCAGGATGTGTGAATTCACTGGGCACATGTTACAGAATATGTGGCAATGGGTTAACACATCACGGTGACAAAATTGGAAACAGTCCCAATAATGCTCCTCTTGAATATGAAATAAATTATAACATTTTATCCTCTAAGTGAGGCGTCATCTTCTCAAAAAATATTAGTGATCCTTTATAAAAGTCCCATATGTGATAAGGCTTATCCAGAGACACACCTGAAAGAAAAGGCTTTTTATAAAATATTAACAATTTTTGCAAATAAAGACTTCCTCCTCTTCCTCCTTTCTAACCTGTCCTTAGGAACAAAAATGCCTACCTCATTTCACTTGCGTACTGTTTTATCTGAGTACTAGCTAAGCTAAAGTGGTCATCACTCCTTAGTAAATTATTTTTTTCTGCATAAGGATAGATCCCCATTTTCCTCTTGAAAAAAATGACTGAGACCAAGGTGACCATGTGAAATCCTCAATGAAGCCACAAACTAGTCCATGCAGCTTGATTTGAGGATTTTCTCTTTCTTCTTTACCGCAGGACAAACTTTTGACGAATCACATTCCTCCATCATGTTATCCCGATACATGTGCCTATTATCAGTCCAAAGAACGTTTCTAACCTTCCCACATCCCGGACTGGTTCTCGACGGGATGGACGTCCTCTTGATCGAGGCTGAGAATGCATTCTTCTCTTGTGACGCATTTTATGAATGAGCTGATACAAGTCAATACTTTCATCAGGGGGAAACAGAAGACAAAGCTGGGTTCCACATTCAAGTTCAATTTCCTGGAATGTTAAAGTGACAATTAACAGCAAAATAGAAATCTCAAAAGACTTAGCTTGTGTAGAAAAACTGAACACTTGACTTCAAAGACTTTTTCCCCTAGGGACTAAACACCAGATTCTAATAAACTTACAGGTTTATAAAAACCCTTCCAAACTGTTTAACATAGTTGAGGAATATAAACTGCAAGTGTAGACTCACTCTCATCCACAAGAACAGCTGCTTAAAACTCATATTGCCCTCTATCCTATTTCATTTTATCCAAGAAATATTTGTGTAAAGCAGATTAAGAAAGGCCATGTCTGAGAAATACCTAGAGAGGCACCTACAAACTTATACAAAATTGTTACTTTTGGGCCTGGCAGTGGTGGTGCATGCCTTTAATCCCAGAACTCAGGAGGCAGAGGCAGGCGGATCTCTTTTAGGAGACAAGCATGGTCTACAAAGGGAGTTCCAAAGCAGTCTCCAAAACAGCTACACAGAGAGAAACCCTGCTCCCCCCAAGAAAACCAAACAAAAACCTGTTACTTTTAATTCCCATCACTTTTACTTACAAGTAGTAGGAATAAAGCATGTAAGGGAACTATCATAAAAATGATTTTAAATCACTACAGGCGTTTAATTTAATGTGAAGGTATGGGTGTGCATATGTGTATACACCTGTCTTTGCAGGTAATTTTGCTACTAAAAAAAAATCATACATGCTAATGGCAATTCTAAAACCATAAATTACCAAATTTTTTCAAGAATTTATAATGAGTGTTTTTTATTAGCACATATGCTAAAATCAGAATGGTACCAATAAGAGTATCCCCCTTGCAAAATAACAATGCAGATCCAGGACAGTTCTACATTTTACAAAATACAAAACCATGACCACTTCTCTTTCCACATTCCCTTCCGTTTTATTAGTATAAGTATCATTTACCGAGTACCAACTTCAATAGGTATCTTACTAATAGTCACAATCACAGGAATCAGGAATTCCCCAATACTATTTTCACAGCTCATATTTTCAGACATGGTTTTCAAGTGCCCTTTGATAAAGATCTATAAATGGCTGAATAATGTAACTTAAAAATTAAACAAACCTGTCCATCACGCCCAATCTTGACTGGCTTATGTTCATTCCAAGGATTGGTAAGATGAGCTGATTTAGTAAAGGGCAATTCACGCCTAAATGTAAAATAGTGTAAGTTACATTCTTTTGCAGAATCTTTTACGGCTGTTGTACTACTTCAGCTGTCAATCAATATATTAACTGTGAATTAAATGTGTCAAAAATGTAAAGAATCACTTACACTGGTAGTATATAACCCTCTATCTACCAAGAGCCCTTCAAAACCTAGGTTTTTTCAAAAAAAAAAAAAAAAAACCTAATACAGGTGGTTCCTTAACTTAAGAATAATGTCCTCTGTGAAATCCAAAATTGAAAATACATTAAGTCAAAATACATTTACCATGTTTAACCTGATAAACAAAGCTTATCAACAAGGCACAATGTAGACCATGGGTTACTTATAAAATGGAACAAGCATGTATCACATCGACAAAGGAAAAATAAAAATGGAAAGCAATGAAAAGTCTTTAATCTATAATGAGTAGTATCAAATTAATGAACTTACAACACAAACCAAAGGATACCCAAGGCTGGTAAGATAAATGGCACACTACTATATCCCAAACCTTTTTATTTTCCAGATGTAGGTGGCTCCATTAATATCTGGCTTTGTTCAGCCAGGTAGTGGTGGTGCACACCTTTAATCGCAGCATGTGGAAGGCAAAGGCAGGTAGATATCTGAGAGTTGGGAAGTCAGCCTGGTATACAAAGTGAGTTCCAGGACAGCCAGAGCTGATACACAGAGAAACCCTGTCTTGGGGGGAGAGGGGGACCCAAAACACAAAAACAAAAATCTGGCTTTATGGCTATATAGGTAGGTAGACAGTTATTTCTTTTTCTTGTAAGGTACTTCCAGTTTAAAACGTTTGGGGGTTGGGGTGAAAGAGGAACTGGAGAGATGGCTGGTAGTAAAGAGCACTTGGCTGTTTTTCAGTGCTCTTTACCCGAGTTCAATTCCTAGAACCTACATGGCAGCTCACAACTCTCTAACTCCAGTTCCAGGGGATCTGATACCAATGTACATAAAGTTAAATTAAAAAAAATAACAGAAGTGAAAACCTATAGCTAATAAAATAGTTTATTTTTATGCCTGTAAGTATAACAGCACAATACTCAGTATCTAAAACAAGGTCTCTGCTAAACCAGACATATCATTTAGGGCTAGGCTTTTTTGGTACCATCAGTCATAATTAGAAGGAAGAGACTAGACATTGCTGGGTTAATCTCAGCCAGAATGTGACAGACAACTGACACCAGAGAAAAAACCAAAATTTAGCATGTTAGAATAACAGCATTCTTGCTTGACTCATGTACCACTCTACCTGCTTACATAATTTACAAAATAGGGATCTAGTCATCTTTTGAGCAAATAAACCATAAGAGTGCAGATATGACACTGACAATATTAAGTACATCAAAAAATATGGGAGACCAAGACTTAAGTCACTTTGTGGGGGACAAATTTAAATGCCTTTCAATTTTTGCTACAGAATATGATAGAAAATGGTTTGTAGGGTATAGAGATAGCTCGGTATAAAGAGACATTCTGAGTTCAAGTTCCCAGCACTCACAGTTGTAAACTCACAGCTACCTGTAACTCCAGCTCCAGAGGAACTGATGGACTCTGTGGGTACCTATACTCACATGTACATAGACACACACATACACATAAAATGTTAAGTAAAAGACAGGTCTTGTGTGCTGCATGCCTTTAGTCCCAGCACTTGTAATGCAGAGGCAGGAGGATCCTTATTTTTCACCTTTTGGCTCTTTACATTCCTATTTGATTTGCTCATACAACCTCATGGGCTATTTCCATGCTCCTTCTTTTGCAGGACTACTTTTATGAACACAAACAGCATTTTCCCTCATTTGGTTTTTTGAGTCTTAATATGAAGTTTAGCCGGACTTTTAACTCAGTGTCCCTCCTGCCTCTGGCTCACATGCATGTGTTGGTGTTACATTAGTGTGCTACCATGCTTCATTTCTTTGTAACAAGCAGTTCTAATTCCTTTAGATTCCAACAGAGTCAACTTGTAAAAAACAAGAATTCATATAGTCAATTTCAGATATGCTGTATGTAATAGATATGAATATGCAATGAAAAACCTCCCTAAAACTAGCTTGTTTTCAACCAGTAGCCCATTCAATACACACCAACTTTCTCTGTACTGGTGTGTGTGTGTATAGTTTACCTGCAAATCCAGTCAATTTTAAAGACACCTCCCAGCATTTTAGCACTCATTCCTGCTGGAAGCACCCAGTGTATAGGAGATCCACCATGATGTGATTCTGAAGACAGTCTGGCAAAACCTAAAACAACAGTATCACAAAATAATTTGTTTAGTGTTGCAGTAATTATTATTGTTTTATGTCCAATAAAACAACTTTTATTCTTACCTTGAAATTTTCCACTTTCTCTGACAGAAAATATTAAGATAACACTCCTTGCAGATCTGAATGCAAGATTTAATTTCTTCTCATTTACAGGCAATGTAGACCATACACCCTACAGAAATAATGGAAAGATCACAAGTTAAATTAAATATAAGTCCAGTAACTATAATGATAGAAGAGTAAAAGTTACTATATTGGTGTTTGAAATTTAAGAAACCTATAAAAAAAAGTCTTATTTGTTAGATGTTAAAGTATTTGGAAGCTACTTATCTGATAAAATATGAAGAAATTAACCACCATAAAAAATCTTAACAAAGGAAATTGTCAGGCAAGTCTTATGAACTAGAATTCTGTATTCTAATTAAAAAAATTTATTCTGGTAGGTATATATTACTGAAAGGTGACTAATCACATAATTTAAAATGGCTTAGCAGTAAAACCATAATCGAAAAAAATAACAAATTCTAGTTTTTCCTAAGTTCAAAAGTAAGTTGAAGAGGTCTGTTTTTAACTAGAGCTGGAACATAGTTATTTAATAAAAACAAAGAAGGGCAAAGAAGCTCTAACTCTCTAGCAATCTGTGGTCTTTTTATTCACACTGCAGCATGTCATCACCTCAGCTTAAAACTAGCAGGGCCACCTGCTTTCACACTCTCTTTGTTAAGTTTTATGTGTAATCACTGACCCACGTTAGAAACACTATTAATACACACTGAAATACTATTAGAAACATGAACATTCTGATAATTAGCAGAACATGAATATACTGTATTTCTTCAGTATCCTCCAGAAAATGATAATCCTTTTGGTAATATCTTGGGTGCACCTTTAAAGCTCCCTTCTTTCTAAAGCCAAGTGACACTAAATATATTAATGCTGGATATAAAGAAATATGAACAGAAACACATCTATTACAGTATAAATGATACAATCTTCAGCACTGTATTATAGTTCCTAGAATAATAGAAAAAGGTAAATTCATTATCACTATTGACTGTCCTTCTTACTCACTACAAACCAGATCTAGAGTGGCAGCTGGCAAATTCAAAGCATCTTATTCTAACTGGAACTAGTTTTCATTGATCACTTCACCTCAACATTTCAGGATGAAGATTGTTTCAACAGAGCTGATGCTAATACCTTAGCTTTGGCAAGAGACACATTCTCATGGTTGTTACTCTTTATGAGGAAAAATCTTGCATCCTGGAGGACGTATTTGAGTTTACTGGTTTGATCTGAAAAAAAGAAAATCAGTTTCATTAACCACAAACATTATAATACATAGGCATGCCAACTATACTAAATTAGCCCTCCAAACCCAGTTAAACTGCAAAAACTCTAGTAACCCAAATCAGCCTATAAACCTCAGGCACAACAGAATAATGCAAAGGTAAATAGAAAGAACCAGCACTGTGCAGGGCAGCCTCACCCAGCGATGTTCCGGTATATCAGAACCATGCTTAAGTATGATAAAGGCTTCAATTTCTATAAACTTTCATCAGATTCATCTAAAGGTTGATCAGACCATTATGCTGTTAAACGTATATCCAAATGTGTGAGTATAGGACACACTAATATCTAGAGACTAAAATAACCCAAGTTGTCTAAAATTATTGGAAAAGATAGGCAATAAAAAGCAAACACAAAACACAGAATGTTCTGTTTAAGTTTATAATGCTTTTTCCCTTGATATATCGGAACATGACCACATTAAAACCAACCATTGATGGAGAACCAATAAGGTAAAATAATGCCTTTATGGAGCATGCAATGAAAACAATTTCAAATTTAAATGATACCTTTTCGGACAGCACGAACGGAAGATGATAATTTCTCATGCTTCTTTTCTGAACCTGTATTTAGCCAAAGTACATTTGTTCAGATTGAGCTTTACTAGATGAAGACAAAATTTCTACAGTCTTGTCACATAAAATTCTCATTCAAGACAAATTAATTCTTCCTAACGCACCCACACACACAAAAAAAAATTTCTCAATGTGTACGAGTGTCGAGTGTTTTGTTTTTTTTTGGTTGCTCAAATTTTTTTTTCTTTTTTTTCTTTTTTTTTTTTTGGTATGTTTGAACAGTTTCCCACTCAGAAAACTAGTCACTGAATCATCATCTTCCAAGAGAAAAAAAAAGTGAAAATTGAAAATTCCACTGAAGCAATAACAGAACAGGATTAAAATAAGAAAAAGCTTAGTTTCCTCTAAAATTATTACACTGAACATGCCAAAATTCAGTACTAATGGACATCAACAATTCACACTAAAACTACAACCTCCACACTTTCGAAAGCAGGTCACAATCAGTCATCTATTATCCTAAATTAAATGGAATTACCTGCATATGACTCTGATGCAGAGCTGCCACTTCTATCAAAAACAATAGGTGATATGCCTCGAGCTCTCTTCCTTTCCTTCTTTTTCTCATCTAAAACAAAAAATACAGACAAGCTGTTAAAATATCACAAAACAAAAGAAGCTCTAGTAGGCATTTCAAATGAGAACTTGTCCTGGATCCACTTTTGTTATCCAGCCCTTAAACATTAATCTTGTTTCTTCATCTTCTCATTACTTAACTTCTTCACTGCCTCATTAAAAAACAAAAACAAAAACCCCTGCTAAATAAATAGTATGTTTGACCCTGCCACACATTTCAAGCAATACAAACACATGAATACAAAAGAAATCAGGTACTTAACTGCTTATGGAAAAAGTTTTCCATAAGAGAGGAAAATATATAAAACAAATGTAATTTTCTACAATAAAAATTAGTGTGTATTTTACATGTACCATGAAGTGCTATACTAAGCCTGTTGCTTGTTTGAACTACACTACCATCTTCCTTAGAAGTCCTATTATAATGTATGCAAACATCAGAACACAAAGCATTCTGATAAAACATAAACATATGAACCAAAAACTGATGCCCCTGCCTGCCACTACATCAAGCTTAATTTGGGACTTAGTTAATATATGAGCTCTTGTGCTTCTTGCCATTATAATCACACAACAATAAATCCCTTTAATTGGGATATGGAATATGAGAACATAGTTTCTTAGAAAAACAAAAATACCCCCCCCCAAAACCCAACAATAAAATGCAGGTCACATATACAACACCCTATTATATAGTGTCAGTTAACTATTTAAAAACTAAATTATCTTCTTTCTTAAATTCTTAAGAGCACACTCATTTGAGGTTTACAGATATGAAAACCATGACCAAACAAACAAAACTCCCAGGGCCAAGCAATGCTGAGAACTTAAGTTCCTCAGTTGCAAGACACAATTTGAAAGGCAGGCATTCAAGGTAAAGAGTATAATACTGTACTCTATTCTTCCTGAGCAATGAAAAACATTTTTTCACAGTTTTTTTTTTTTTTTTTTGGAAAGTAGTAGTACTTACCAGGATGCTCCCTAATACAAGTGCTATAGACTGCCCATGATACTCTTAATGTATAAAAAAGGAAGGACATTCTGGCAGTTCTTGAGCATCAAAGCAAACAACTCGAAAACAAGGTGATCACTCTAGAACTGGCTAATGTTTTGGTGGGTTTTCTTTAAAAACTATTAAATTTTTTCAAAGCTCTGATATGTTTAAAGTTTCTTCCCTGAACATTTCAAGAATAAAAACATTACAAATTACTTAGCCTAAAAAAAGACATCTCTTGAATTTAAAGCATAGCAAACATGGCATTAAAACAGCAAAGGGATTTTCAGATGATTATATAAATAACTTCCACTACTTGTAAGTACATTGAAGTTATTACTCACTAGTCCAAAGCATAATAAAACTCACCTACCACCCCCCTCAAAGCTTTTTAAGCCACCAGTAAGTTATTTTATAAATTACTAAAAATTCTAAGAAAAGGTAATCTAGAGAAATTAAAATGGAACCTAGAAAACTAATGATACTGAACTTAACACGGTCCCTAATATTTAAAAATTGGCACATCCAAATCAAAATATTCCATAGTGTCCCTGTTTCATTTGAAAATGTATAAAAAAAATTACCTAAGAAAGATTACCTATGTATAGTATCTTAAGTAGATTCCACATAAGGAATTTTCAGTCCTAAGTATCTCTTTTGTAAGAATCTAATAATGAAAATTATGGAATTGTTATAAAATGATAGGCTACCCTTTCAATTTCAAACATACTCTCCACAAAAATACAATATGAAGTACTCTACCACACTAACAGATTCATGTAAGAAGTTTCTAAAAATAGAAAATGTTTCAGGTTCTAATCCCTTTATTTGATTCAATACCTAAAACATACAATTCCTGTAAGAAAATTTCTTCTAGTCCTGTGGGCAGTTTCAGACATCTCCACATAAGCAACACTTTTGCTGGCCTCAAACCCACGATATGCCTGCCTTTCCTTCCCAAAGTACCTAAGATAACAGGCTTACTGTACCACACATACTTTGCCAATCAATTTATATTTCTTATCCATTTCAGAGCATAAAAAGTACAACCCATTAGTTTGTAAAATGGATGACAAACTTTCTGTAACTTTTCACATCAAATCCAACTGTATTTATTTGGTTAAATACTTCTTTTAAAAAACTTCTCTCAAAAAGTTGTCTAAACACAGTAACCCACTACCTCCAGTGAAAATAAGGTTAAAAGCACTTCAGCTGCCAATCACTACAAAGCAGGTGGTCAATTAATTACTGTCCTTTATACCACATCAATATTATTTACTTTATGACCTACTAATGATAAATTCCATAATATGTTATTTCAATTAGGGAGCACATCTGATCCAATAGCAGCATCCTGATTAGAAATGCCCATGAAACTCTAAGTATCTTTTTGCTGTAACCTCTGAATCCTCCTTCAACGAAGGGCACCTTGGCCTTGTGAGTGGGCTCATATTTTATTTCATAGATTAACTAAGCAAGCATGAAGGAAAGGTGGTATTAACGAGAACCTAATATGTCTGTGACCCAATCTTTCTACAAGATATTTATAATCTTTTTCATCATACCTCAGCCCTTTACAAGCTATCTCCGTCAACTTCTATATGTGGAATAAAAAGAAAATCTTGTGTTTCGGGAAAAACAATGTAGTGGCTCTATTGCCACATGATAAAAATGCAGGGGCATTCTACCATGAAAATATACTAATAACTAGTGGAATGAGTCCATGTGATTATATACCAAATGCATATGTATCTGAACAAGTTGTTGCCAATGATGAAAATATTAAACTTATAAAATTAAAGCCTGAAATACACTTTCATATAAACAAACATAGACTCACAAAATTTATACTAAATTCACAGCCAGGAAACATACTAAAATTTGTAAATGTGTTACCTGATATTCAGGGAAAGGTAATTAGCTATAAAAATAACAAAAAAAAAAAAAAACCTTAACACCCCTAACCCCTCCCAAAGGGGTGGGGGGAGAAAGTGTCTCATTATTTAAAAAACAAAACAGTACCTGATCCATCTGTCCCTGAACCAGATCTGACAGATCCATCTGTGAAAGAAACAGACTCAGAGCCAGAATCACTGGCCTCACTCCGGGTGTCATAGTCATTTCCCTCTTCCTTTTGATCTCTCTCATCCTGTTCATATTCTTCCTCTTCCTCCTCTTCCTCCTCTTCTTCCTCTTCATCCTCCTCTTCCTCCTCCTCTGCATCTTCATCCACTTCCTCATCATCTTCTGCATCTTCATCTACCTCTTCATCTTCCTCCACATCTTCCTCCACGCCTTCCTCCTCATTGTCAGTGTTGTTGCCCTGTTCATCAGAAGAGCCACTGCTCCCTGTCTCGTGGTCAGAGCCATATTCTTCAGAGTTTACTTCTTCCTTTGAAGACTGGCTGGATCTGCTTGCACGTCTATCAACTTCAAGCCCAATTCTCTGATGTTTAAAGAAAAAGGGAATCAGCAGTCATTAACAGACCAAGTCAAGATGAATAAATAGTTCTAAAGCCTCAAAAAGAACTGCTTTATTATCTGCAATAACATTTACTACCTCAGAACCATCTGGTGTAGGAGACTTGGCCCTTCGTTCAGAATCCCTTTTCCGTAGACAAGCTTTTTCTGGTTGAGTCTTGTAAGGTTCTCTAGAAGAACTACTTGATAGACGAATTTTTCGATCAGCATCTAGACGCTTGTTCCTTTCAGATCTTTGATATTCCTCATTTTTATATTCTGTAATCGACTTTCCTTTTGTACTAACTATTCTTTTGTTATTGCCAACAGATGAGCTTGGTGGCTTAGAAATCAGCTGCCTTGAATGGATGGAAGGCTTCTGTCGCTTGCTGTCAGTAGATTCCATTCGTTCACTTTTTCTTTTTGATCCTTTAAAATACAATTTAAAGACATGTAAAAGTATTAGTATTATTACTTCATTAATTTCACCAAGATTTACAAATAATGTGCATCAATCAGGAATAGGGAAAAAACAATTCAAAAAGACAGAAAACCTCATTTCTTTAAAATATCTAAAATATTTTGACTCCAGAACAATTTTAGGCAAAACAGCTTTCCAAATGCAGACTAAAAAGCCCACTACTTGAAAGGTCTTAACTATTATTTTTATTGTTTTATGTATTTTTTGCCTGCATGTATGTGTGCCCCAGAGTGTGTCTGGCATTTGCAGAGATCAGAAGCAGGTGCTAGAGCTCCTAGAATTGTCAACTGCCATGATGAGAGTGTTAAAAACCAAACCCCGGTCCACTGCAAAAACAAGTGCTCTTAAATGCCAAACCATCTTCCCAGCCTCTTAGTTCTTTTAAAACTACTTTTATTCATACTGATTGGGGTCTGTCATGCAAAAGTTTATTATGGGCTGTTGGTACCAAATGCTGAGGTACAAGTACAAAAGCAGAGATTTTTCTAAAGAAATTGTATCTCCTGCCGGGTGTGTCAGAGGCCCATGCCTTTAATCCCAGCACTCAGGAGGCAGAGACAGGAGGACCTCTGAGAATTGGAGGGCAACCTAGTCTACAGAGTGAGTTACAGAACAAGCTCCAAAGCTACACAAAGAAACCCTGTCTCAAAAAACAAGACAAAACAAAATTTTAAAAAAGAAAAAAGAAATTGAATCTCCTTTATTTAAGCTGTGAATTTTAACAAAAATAACAGAACTCTTACCCTTTTTTTCATTTTTATCCTGTTCACTCTCTGGATTGTACAGTTCATCATCCTGTTCTGGCACTTCAGTTAAAATATCATCTAAAACATTAAGTTCCCCATCTGCAAACATTTAAAAGTTAGAAAAATCAGTATTATTAATTACTGTTTAGTACTTACTAAAAATAATTTATTTTGAATAATTCAGTGTCCATAACTCTCAAGGAGGTTTTATTTAAGGACCAGGCCCATTAAACAATAAAATATACATATAGTTCCCATTCATCAAACCGGAAGTATACCATAAAGTATGAAAGGATGGTACACACCAGTTGAATCAAGTAATCAAATTTAGTATCACCAAAGAGAACACAAATCACCATCATAAAAAGTCCAAACATGGCTCACTTTTAGATCAGAGTAATAGTAGTTTTGTAATATCCATATCCAAAACTGCAAAATCTGAATGTCTATTATAAAACACAAAACTATTTCACAATAACCATATCCAAGGTAAAATCCACATAATACTCTTAATTTTGTGATTTTGATAATATACTTAAGGAAAGTTCAGTACTTAGGGGCAAAAGATGTATCACACCCACAGCAAATAAACAGCTGAAAAAAAAAAAAAAATACAAGCCAGCAAGCATACTCAATGAAGACAGATCAACTTAAAAGGAGGCTGAATGCCAGCGAGAAAATGAGAATGACATAAACACAGACGTGACAAATGGTGAAACTGACAGAATGCAGTTGGGAGTATAAAACTTCTCTGTACTACTTCTACAACTACTTTATCTGAAATTGTCATTAAAACAGTTTTAAGAATAAAGACTACTGAGACTGAGCAAGGCGATTCTCAAACTTCAGACCAGCCTGGGCTACATAACAAAATAAATGCTGTGCTACAAAACTCTAAATATTTGCCGTTTGCTAATAAAAGAGATTCAGTTGTTCAGAAAGGCAACTCTATCTAAATGGGCATATTTCTACCCCCAAAACACAGAACAATTTTGTCTCCCTATCCTCAACCCAATAGGAAAAACAAATCTTAGAAATAATGGAAATACCAATTTAAATTAGAAATAATGGAAATACCAATTTAAATTAAGTATGAAGTACACACTAACTAACAGCATATAAGTAAACCTTCCAGTATAAAAATGTTTGCTGTTCTCACCTGGGCAGCACATTAGCAAGGGAAAGATGACCCTCCCTTACCCTTACCAGGTGAAATCCAGAGAGGCTCCTACACCTGGCCTGGGCAAAGCAGTAGAGATGGCTCTGAAGGTGTGGGTGTGGGAGAGCCAACCCTGAGGACATGAAAGCAGAACTGGCCCCATCCTTGCTCATCACTGTAAGGGGTGAACTATCTGGGGTCAATGCTAGAGTACAAACACACTCTGCTAGTGAGGATGGGCTGACAAGACCCTGCCAACTACCCAGGCCCAGAACCAGGTCCACCTCAACATCTAACACATCTGTGATCTGCTTGATGTAACACATGAAGGATATGGACCTGCAGACCCAAAGCTGCAGGACCTCTATAACACACAAGGCAACAACAGGATATCAAAGAGGAATCCAGTGAGGGCCCCACATCGACAGTACAGCAGAAACCAGGGGCCTCAAACCAGACCAATGATTCTTTGCAATGAATACTTACACATAAAGGTCTATGGATAAAAGGGTTTTACTCTGACATTGTGTCACACTACAGCTTCCACGACAAGATTTTTCCTTTTTTTTCTCTATAAATTTTATTTTATTCGGGGGAGGGAATGACAAGGGTAGAGGGCAGATATGAAGGGACAGAAAATGAAGGGACCAAGATTCATGATGTGAAAAAGAATAAATAAAAAGAAAGTTTAAAAAAAAACTTTGCAATGGTTAAGTCATAAAACTTGATGCAACAATTACAGTAAACAAACTAATAAAGCACACTGAGGTTAATAGTAAGAGAAAAAAAAAATCAGGACTAAAGATACCTGTAACAGCACAAGCAACATACAAGGAAGCAAAGTTACACAGAAAACAAAAGTGCTTCCTTCCATTTATAAAAGATTAGAAAAGTAAATCTGCTACTGTCATGACCATTGACTTCTCTGGGTGCTATCAATATTTACCTGTACTTCACCACGTTTCAAAAATGAAGAAATTAGTCTTACTTCTTCACTTTTAGTGTTAGTGAAAATCAAAGTATGTTGAATAAAAAGGAACGTATCATGCATGTGTTTTCACGTAAAGATCCTTCAAGATCGGAGTGATGCCATGTATCTACCATTTTAGACTCTAAATTAATTTTTAAAAAATAAATAAATGGGTCAGGGGCTGGGGACATGATTCAATAGGTAAGAACACTTGTTTTTCTTGCAGAAGACCTGGGTTTGGTTTCAGGAACCCACAATGTGGCTCACAATCATCCTTGGTTTCAGTTCCAGGGATACAACACTCTTTTCTGGCCTTTGGTGCATAGACATACAAAACACCTATACACATACATTTAAAAATCTAAGACAAAATTAATAGTTTAATAGAAACAATCCAAATTTGGAAGACATTTAATAATTACCGGCTCAAACTCTTATATCAGAATAAAAAAAGTGGCCAACTAGTTTTGAAAGGATGAAATACATGCATAGAAAAAAGTGAAAGCCAGCGGAGGTTGCAAAAGCCTTTTTAACCAGCACTTGGGAGGCAGAGGCAAGCAGTTCTCTGTGAGTTGGAGGCCAGCCTGCCATACAGAGCTAGTTCAGGACAGGATCCAAAACTACAGAGAGAACCCTGAAAAACCAAAAAATAAAACAGGATTTTCAAAACAGTATAGCCTTATATATGTTTTGTAATAAGAATTCTGAAATACAATGCAAAGAATTTAAGTGACTTAACTAAAATCACAACTCTACATAAAAAGGTCATAAACCCAACAATTTGACCACATTAGACAGTAAGTCAAACAACACAAAATACTATTTGTTTCAGTGTTCATCATCAGATCAAGACTAAAGAAAACTAAGATGTTAAATACACATGTTCAAACCCAGGCAAGGAAGTTCACTGTTAAGTGTTCAACTCAACAGCTTCAGTGAAGAAAAACAGTATGTCCTGCAATCTCACCTTTTGATATCATGAAAACTCTCATTTACATTGGATACTCCCTCAAATCTATTTTAGTTGTTAAAAACCACCATCCTAAATGTGTCAAAGTGTTTTGCCGTGAATCTTTATCCATGCATCCACATGTATGTTTGTACACCATGAGGCCTGGTGGTGGAGGTGAAATATCAGATCCTGAACTGGAGTTAAGGACAGCTGGAATGTGGGTTCTTGGAACCAAATTAGAGTGTTCCCAAGAGCTACCAAGTTAGAGTGCCCCCAAGAGCTACCAAGTGTACCTAACTGCTGAGCCATCCTTCCAGCCTGCAAACTATAATTCTTCTAAATGATGTTCAGAGACTTGACATCTTCCTATCAAATCTTTCCACCCTCCATACCATCAATCAACACCTAAAGATCGTATTTTTCACTTATGTCTACAGGTAAACCAAAACAAGACCTAAAATGGAGAAGAGGGAATGTGTACCAAACCCATACTGTTTACAGAGCCATTCCTCGGGTAATCAATTCACAATACTGTTGACCACAACATGTATACAAGTGTATGTATACCAAGTAGCTTGTATATATGTACATTAACTAAAACTAAGCTCTGAACTTTACACTGCTCATGCTCACTTATTCATAAAGTTCAACCATGTAAAAATTTAAGGCATTAAGGACAGTTACTTTCAAAGATACTTAACAGCAAGACAAATATACCCCTTGCCCTCCTGAAGCTTGCAGTTTGGAAATGTAGAAAGTTACTTGCAAAAATAAAAACTCATACAGATTTTGGGTTAACTATTCTTTGTAGACTACACTGTAGGAGCTCAAATTCATGCAAAATGTTACTTTAACAGAAAAGATGTACATTTCTTCATCCTACAGAAAAAAAAAACAAGAGATGGGGATGTGGTTCAATAGTAGGGTACTTGTCTGATACACACAGGGCACTTTGTTTCTCAGCATCATCAAAACAACTCAACAGAACAGTCAACTCTGATGTTTCAAATTGACTGGACAAACTGTCAACCTGGTAATTAATTTGTCCAGGGACACAGGATTCAATGATGAAATATAGGAATGAATGTATTTATTACAAACCCAATTAACTCCCAAGAATTCCCAAGGCTGTCTTTAAAATTTACTCTATGATTAACCCACAGGAGTTGCAGTTTTCTTAGGGATTTCTTAAAAACTTAAGTTTTAGCATGGCTAAGGTTCTTAAAGAGGGCACAGCTTTTTTTTTTTTTTTTTAATAATTTCCTGTTAAATATATAACATGATATTTAATACTCTCAATTTTCCTTGTCCAAGTGTTACTTATTGATTCAAATTCTGTCTAAATCCATAGGGTGTCTGACAATGATAAAATAAAACTAGGCACTTCCAGTAGACTCCTAGTGGTTTGCATATAAGAGACAATCTTGATTTAAATTGTAAAAAGAATCACTTGAAGCCAGGCAATGGTGGCATACACCTTTGATCCCAGCACTGGGGAGGCAGAGGCAGGCAGATCTCTGTGAGTTCAAGGCAAGCCTGGTTTACAGAGCCAGTTCTATGACAGGTTCCAAGGCTACAGAGAAACCCTGTCTCGAGGGGGAAAAAAAAATGACTTGAATCAAAAAATTTAAATAAGAAAGCACAGTTTAAAAAATTGTTTTAAAAAACTATTTCCAATAATTCTAATCATTACAAATGATAACACTACTTCTCAATAATGAAGTCTATGTGCTTGGACTGCATCCTCACTATTAAGTCCACTTCTAAAACCAAATAATCATTACTTTTCTTCATTTTCCATTACTGTATATTATTTATTTCTAAGTTATGTTCACCTTAAGAGACAATACACTGACAACTAATTTTATTTTATTGTTTTGTGTTTGGTTTTCCCTGCCTACCATGGCAACCACTGGAACCCCATACTTCAAAATCATAAATCTTATCCTGACAATCAAGGTTTGAATGAATCTTAAATTGTTAATAAAATGTCCTTAAAAACTTTTTAAAACTGACTTTAATAAAAGTGGCTTTCTTTATTCCCTAACAGAGTTGTTTGTTCACATTTCTTCAGGATGTCTCAGGAGCCATTCTGGAGTGTTAGTTTAAGGATAGAAAATAAAACTGCAATTAATAGATGAATTGCTTTAAGTCAGGAAGAATTGGCACAAGCCTTAAATCCTAGCACTCTGGTGGCAGAGGCAGGCAGATCTCTGAGCTCTGAGTTCAAAGCCAGGCAGGTCTACAAAAAGTCAGCCACTACACAGAAATCCTGTCTCAAAAAACAATCACTGCTTATGACAAAGGCATTATCTTAAATATATTCTCACTCATTCCTCTTCTTCCAAAGGCCGTCTTTATCCTAAAGCAATTTACTGAAAAAAGAAAAAGCTTCATCTAATTGAACAAATCTCCATATGAAAATTAATGAGCCACACAGAGACTTGGGAAATATAAGGCAGCAATTGTGCCATATTTTCTTCACACTATTCCAAGACTGCCATGGTAGCCCAAGAACTGAGAAATATCTCAAGGCAGCATCCAATCTAGACCACTCTCCAGGAAAGGACTGATCTGGAGACTACACTGGCATCGGTGGTCTCTGCAAAAGTCAGTATTTCACAAGAAATGACATTTTATAAATTTAAGTCCTTTCATTTTATCTCTCCAATTGTCTCATTACCTGCATTTATGTACTGTACCTTTTGGAGGCTATGCACTGTATTTCTGGGAGATGAGCTGCCAGGACTTGGGGTGCGTGTGGGGGGGAGGTGTGCATATTATTTTTCCCTAGCACCTTCCTTTCTCAAGTGCCCGAGGAATAGAACAGAGAAATCTTTGCTTATCTGAGAGAACAGTCAGAAGTTACTCACAGGCTATTTCTCAAAACTAATAATTCGCTCGTAACATTAAAACCGGCGTAATCACAGTCTACCAACGCTAATTATGACACTATTTTCGACAAAAAAATAGAGTTTAGAAAACACGCATTACATCCGCACAATCAGGAAACAAGCCCGGGGGTCGGGGGGGGGGATGTGGGGTGGGGGCAGAAACTCAGAGCAGTCCCTCTTCCCAACCGCTCCCGGGACAGCCACAAGCTAAGTCCGAAGTGAAGCCCGGGACGAAGCAAGGCCCAGGCCAAGGGGTTAGGGTCGCGGAGACGAGGACGCTAGGCCGGGGAGGGCCGCGACCGCCCGCTCGACGGGAGGCCCTCACCTCCAGCCCCGCCCGCAGGCCGCGGCTCCTCGGCCCCTCGCCGCCCGCCCGCCCGCCCGACCCCCCGCCCGCCCGGGGTCCCCGTCCTCCGCGCTCACCTTTCTCCTCCCGGCTGTCGGCCGCCATGGCTGCCCTCCGGCTTCCGCCGCCGCCGCCGCCGCCGCCGCCACCGCCGCCGGGACGCGAGTCGCGCGGGCGCCGCAGCCGCGGCCGCAGGCGCACGAGCCCGTCCGTCAGTCCGTCCGGCGGGCCGCGCGCTTCGACCTGACCAGCGCCACTCAGCTCCTACGCGCACCCGACCTCACGGCCTCCCTCCTCCTTCCCGCCTTCCGCGTTGGCCTCGGGCGGCCCGGGCTTCAGCCTTCCTGTTGGGACGCGGCCGCCACAGGGACAAGGGGGAGGGAGGAGAAACAGATGGCGACGGCGGGCGGCGCTAAAATGGAGCCTGCTTCCTGCGTGAAACAATCCCGCTCCCGAAATGCCTTGCGCTGTTTACGCTCCGTGCCTCGCGCCGGACGTCACAGCGCTAAGGAGGACGGAGGAAGCGGGACGCGAGGAGGCGTGGCCTCGGCACGTCGTCCCGCCCCGCGTAGCCTGCACGTTCACGGAGCCTCCCTCCTTCCGGGGGCCGCAGGGCACGGCATCTCTGAGTTTTGCCGAGGTGCTTCCTGCCCCCAGGTGTGCGGGTTTGAGGCCGTTACGTAATGTCCTTTCCTTTTATTTAGAAGTGTCTGCCTTAATTATTGTTCTGGGCCCAGGGATTGGGAATGTGTTTAGGGTCTGTTCTCTGCCTTCGAGGAAGTCTGGTTTTGTCTTCTGGTTCAGGAAGCCAAGGCTTAAGTAAAACAACTTGAAAGTTGTGATGAAGCCGGCTGGTGGTGTCGCGCGCGGTTTATCACAGCACTCTGGAGGCAGAGGCGGGCTGGCTTAAAGATCAGCTTGGTATGTATATAGAGAGTTCCAGGACAGCTAGGGGTGTACAGAGAAACCCTGTATCATTAAAAAGAAAAGAAAAAAAAATGTGGTGAACTTTGAAACAGAAGGCTGTATAGTGATGACACATTTTTTATGGAGAAAAGCTAGCACAGGGGCCTTCCTAATGAAATAAGGACTGATACTTGAGATAGATAAGGAGAATCTAATAATAGATAGGCATAATTGTCTTCCAGACAACACGTACAAAGGCTTTAGATCCAGTAAACAGGAATGGGGAAGTATTGAGACATGTTTGAAAAACAAGGCACACCTTAGAAGTAACAGCAGCACAGCCTGGCAGCAGTGGCACAGCTTTTAAAAAATCCCAGCGTTCGGGAGGCAGTGGCAGGTGGATCTCTGAGTTCAAGACCAGACTGGTGTTGAGAGCGAGTTCCAGGACAGCCAGCGGAAGAAACCCTGTCTAGAAAAACAAAATTACAACAACAAAAAGGAAAAGCAGAAATAACGGTAATACAAGATCTTCAGGGAACATAATCTGGTGTGGGCCTACTGGAGTGTAGGAAGTGAAAATACCTTGGGCATTTCAAAGAGCCACCCCTCCTATAAAATGTAAAAACAAGTCTACTCAGGTTTAAGGATAGGGGAGAAGGACAATCCCTGGTTTCTGAAACATTATTCATGATATTCATTCTTGCTAACCTTTAACCCTTTACCCAACACACATGTATGTGTGAGACAAAGTGTGTTTACTGGGGTCTTTCAAAGAAGTCTTCTATCAGATCAACACTTCTCTGTAAAGTGTGTTTTCTACCACTCCTCACTTAGTTTAGCCCTGGCCAATTTCACTGGTCCTCAACACACCTATCAAATATGTGGATTTGTAGAAAAAGTCATAGTTGGTTTGTATTGCTCTAAGTCTTAAAGTACTTAAAGGAAAGGCAAATGTATAGTAGCATAGAATATTTAGTCATACTGGAAGCTAAGGTCTTGAGTTAAAGTGGCCGTTGCCAATTCTGAATGTTTTGAGCAGCTATAAAGATAAAGTTGCATTAATTGAAAGATATAAAATACGATTCAAGCCATAATATAATTGTAGTTAAGCAGTTCGTAAAACCCTTTGGATGGTAGTAGAAAAATAGCCAGTCATTTTTACCACTTTTTGTTTTGTTTCTTGAGAAAGTACCTTTCTCAAAAAATGTATGCTCAGAGTGTCCTGAATCCCATAATCCTCCTGCCTCTATCCCACAAGTGCTGGATGTGTGCTAGCATGCTGTGGTTCATAACCCTTTAATGGAAATGTTCATTTATCTGGACTTTCCAAATCAGATTGTACCTCAGAGATACCAAATGAGTAGTTGGTAAAAAGTAAATGTCCCATAGTCAAAGAACCAGACTGCTAAGATATTACCATTTTACAGCCCTTAATGAATTGAACATATGCAACTAGCTACATGTAATATAATTCAGTAATTAAGATAAACTGGTTGTGGCAGTACACACCTTTAATCCCAGCACTCAAGAGGCAGAGGCAGGCAGATCTCTGAGGCCAACCTGGTTTACATATGCATTACAGGATATCAAGGGCTACAACAGGGAAACCCTGACTTAAAGAAAAAAAAAGTGCAAATACTTGTAATAATAATAATAACAGTAGAAAGACAACCAGATGCCAGGTGCCTCCTGGTATAACTACATCAATCTGTGGTGACTGAATGCATTGTCAAGTTGACTAGCCTCCGAATTATCTAGAAGATTAGTGAGGCACACTTTGGTGTGGTGTCTTTGAGGTGTTGTATAGCAGTTTCCTCTAAGATTGAAACTTGCCATTCTGCAGGGACAGTCTTTAAACGGGAAAGTAAACAACTCAAAATTGTTTCATGAAGTTCCTGAGACTAAGAAGACTCTCTCATCCCTCTCCTTGCCAGAGTAAGCAATAACAGCCGAGAATCACTCTCAGACATACATAGTCATACAGATAAATTAGCTTTCATGGGCCAGAGACAGAAGGCTATGGTTTATTTGAATGTGAAATGTTCTCTATAGGCGCCTCTCTTGAACATTTGTTCACTGCTATGCTATGTTTTACTCTTAATTCTTTTTGTGGGTGCTGCCATGCAGCTCCTAAATAATCACCCACAGATGCTTATTCTTAGTTATGTGTTCCCAGCCTTACCCTGGCTTGTTTCTAACCAGCTTTTATTATCTTAAATTATCCCACCTACCTTTTTCCTCTGGGCTTTTATCTTTCTTAATTCTATATATTTTACTTTCCTTTTTACTCCATGGCTAGCTGGGTGACTGGATAGGTGGCCCCTGACACCCTCCTTTCCTTGTTTCCTTGTTTCTCTCCTCTTGCTCCTCTTCCTTTCTCTTTTTATTTATACTGTCTGCCTGCCAGCCCCACCTATCCTTGCTATTGGCCACTCAGCTCTTCATTTAGGACCACCAGGTGTTTTAGACAGGCACAGTAGCACAGCTTCACAGAGTTAAACAAATTCAGCATAAACAAAAGTGACACATACACCATAAAGTAATATTCCACCAAGCAAGGTGGTGGTGGCACATGCTTATGATCCCAGCACTATGAAGGTAGAGGCAGGCAGATCTCAGTGAGTTTGAGGCCAGCCTGGTCTGCAAAGCCAGTCCCAGGACAGCCACGGCAGTTACAAAGAAAAACCCTGTCTAATAATAATAATAATAATAATAATAATAATAATAACAATAACAGAAGTAGTAATAATAATAATATTCTATCTCAGTTCCCCAGCCGTGGAGGCTTTAAAGCATGCTGTCAAGCTGATGGAAATTGGTTACTAAGAGCAGGTTTCTGCTTCCAGTCTAGCTTTCTGTTTCTTGTGAAAAATTGCCATCATACATCCCTGCTTCTGTGCAACTGCTCCTGTCCCATTCCTTCTGCATCCCAATGGGCTGAAATCACTCCAAAATAATGAGCCAAACAGAACTTTCCCTCTGCTGTTTCAAATATTTGTTGGTTTGCAGCAATACAAAAGTAACTTACAAGCTAGTCATTCTTAGTCCATCCTTCCTTCCCTTTCCATCTTCACCCTTCATGTTGGTAACCTCCCAGCTGGCTCCTTTAAGCTGAACCCATTTTGTCATGCCCAAAACCACCAGAAAAGTCTTCCTAAAATGCCATGATTACTTACTTTCCTCCCTAGTATACAGGTAGTTCCTTGGTTTTCAAGAAATAATAAAACCTTAAACAAACTTTGCGCATTTTACTACTACTTAACTCTTATCTCCTACTTAAGTGGTCTAGGTGAATTAAATTTGCCACCCGTACTCTGTCAGTTCTATATTTACAATTTTCTCACAGATTTCTCCATAGAGTCCTGTTTATCCTGTTGTTATCAACTGACATCTCCACCAGCTAGCCTTTTTCCTTCTACTCACAGGTGTCTTTAAGATTATGTTTATTAAGCCAGGAATGGTGGCACATGCCTTTAATACTAGTACTTAAAGGTCAGAGGCAGGTGGATCTCTATTGCTTGGAGGCCTGCCTGGTTTATAGAGTGAGTTCCTGGACAGCAAGGAGAGAAAAAAAGGCTGTCTTAACCTCCACTCCCCCTCCACCCCCCACAATATGATGTGTGTCTACATGTCTGCATCTCTCTCTCTCTCCCTCCCTCCCTCCCTCCCTCCCTCTCCTCCCTCCCCTCCCTCCCCCCCCCTCTCTCTCTCTCTCTGTGTGTGTGTGTGTGTGTGTGTCTCTGTGTGTGTAGGTTTCCAGATTTCTATTACCTGATATATACACACACTGGCTAGAGTTGATTAGATTAGGGTAAATCTCCTGTCTATAGGAAAATCTTTTTCAGCAGGAACACCTAGTATTGTGTGAGTCAATCACCGCTTTTAAGTTGTGTTTCAATAACAATACAATAAGTAGATATGAGAAAAACGGTAAAGCCAAGTGCCAGGGGCCATGTCCGAGGAACATCAGGTGGTGATTGGTCCACCAGGAAGCAAGGCACTGATAGAAGAATGTCAGATAGACAAGGCTCTGAGGGCCTCAGCCCCAGAATGCCTCTTGCTACTGCTGTGGCTTTACAAGATTGTTGCTGCCAACTTTCTCTGGTAATCTGGCATTGTGTGAGTGCATGTGGGGGATCCCCACTGCCTGTAACATAGTGTGATTATCTCATGGGAATATCCCATTCTACTGGTGTTGTTCTTTTGCTGCAGCTATTGCCTAAGAAACGCAAACATGAGACTCAGCGCCCACGTGGAGTTTATTGAAAGAGGGGAGAGAAAGGGGGATAGCTGGTGGCCAACCAAAAGCAGGGGAGAAGGGGGGGGTCAAAAAAAGAGAGAAGGGGCCCCAGAGAGAGAGAGAGAGGCACGCTTGCTTTAAAAGGGGAGGGCTTACACATGTGTAACTGAGTCCCCTGCGCAGCCAGGTAAAAGCTTGAACAGCCAGGTAAAGCCTGACATAGGGATGACATGGCCATGAGCATCCCGCCCATCGTCAGGGGTGGGGTCAGCAGACTGCTGATTCCCAACAACTGGGCATTTTCACCTGTGGATTATTTGAAGCTGATTAACTTTTAAGCTGTGCTGTTTAACTGAAGTGAAGATTTCATGCAATAATAGTGTTCATTTAGATAGAATTTTGATGATTAAGGGTTTTCAACACATATAGTAAGTGATTATGATAGAGGTTAGTTTAGTAGGAAAATTAATATAAGAAAAGGTAGGATACAGTGTTGCCCCTGACCTTGATAAAGCTGCAGAAAATAGAAAATAAGAACAATGAAGTGTCACACAGTTAGGACTTACATGTTTCTCCTGAGGAGCTGCATGAACTATTATTTGGGTTAAAGATTAAGGTAAACAGTCAAATTCCAGGAGTTCTTTTTGATATGGGGAGATGTGTTCATGGCATTCAGTGTGCATCATAGCTAAAGCAAAGCTTTAAATAATGACTTCCAATGGCTAGAAAACAAAGAATTGGATAATTAAGGTAATTTGACTGGACTCTGAAATATGAAAAGTGAAACTACTAACCTGTTTTTCTGGCAATTATAAAATCTACTGCCTATGTAAACAGTTATTGCTGAATTCCTGATCTATGAGAAGCATGAAGGATAATTGTGTAACTGTGTGTGGGTTCCTGGGGGATAATTTGTTCTTTACCTGCAAAACAAAATGCTTGTGTGTGTGTGTGTGTGTGTGTGTGTGTGTGTGTGTGTGTGTGTGTGTGTGTGTGTTTTCCCTTTTTCTCCAGCTCCAGAGAATTAAGTTTTGCCCTGCTCACTGGCCCTAAAGAATTAAGTTTTACTCCCTCAGACAGAAAAGTCAAGTTGAGTGATGAGTCTGCCAACTCTGTTGCTCCCCCTCAACTCCTGAGCTGCCGAAGGCTGGTCCTTACAGCAGCATGGAAGCTATGAATAGAAAAAAGGAATACAGCCCGGGCATGATGGCTCACACCTTTGTCCCCAGCACTCAAGAGGCAGGGGCAGGCAGATCTCTGTGAGTTCAGGGCCAGCCTGGTCTACAAAATGAGTTCTAGGACTGTTACACAGAGAAACCTGTCTAAAACAAACAAACAAAAGAAAACCCCAACCAAACAAAAACCAAAACCACCAACAAAACAAAAGAAGAGTAAAGTGCTGTTACTGACAAAAAGCCATGGCAGAGGTAAATAAAATCTAATGTCAGGCAGAGTGGCACACACCTTTAATTCTAGTATTCAAAAAGCAGACACACTCATCACTGAATTCAAGACCAGCGTGACATATATACTGACCACCAGGACACATGGCACTACATAGTGAGACCATAGTCTCAAAAAGAAAAAGGCTATTGTTGCAATGATAGATTAATTTTCCACATTCCTTTCATTTTGAGATTATAATTACATTATTTCTCCCTTTGTTTCCTCTCTCCAAGCCCCTCCTTGCTCTTTCATATTCATGTCTCTTTTCATTAATACTTATAACATGCATCTATGTAGATGCATATGTTTCTAAATATAACCTCCATCTGTATAATGTTACTCATATGTGTATTTCCCAAACTGACTATTTAGTATTGGACAAACAATTAGTATGTTCTCCTCAGAAGACTATTTCTTCTGCTCTGAGTACTCCTTAGTTGCCTTTAGTTCTCTGTGAAGAGTTGGGACCTCATGGACTTTCCCTGTCCACTTTGGCATCTCTATTTTTTTGTTGTTGTTGTTATGGATTTTCTTTTTTATTTTAATTTTTTTAAATTAAAAAACAACCTTATTTTAAGTACTAATCCCAGTTACTTCCTCACATCCTTCCACTCCCTCCATCATCTCCCCATCCCACCCCCGACCCCAATCCACTCCTCAGAGAGGATGAGTCCTCCCATGGGGGATCATCAAAGTCTGACACATCATTTGTGGTGGGACTGTAAGACCCGTGAGAGCGTGGTCCCTCGCACTCCCACTCAGGAAAGGCGGCCCCCCAAATCACTCATGAGAAGCGGTCTTGATGCAAACGCATAAGGTCCTTTATATTCCAGTATACTGGAATATAATTCAAGCAACGACCCCTAGCACAGAATTGAGACAGCTTTTATAGGGTTACAGCAAAGCCCTTACATCGTGAACCAATCACCTCATAACGTAGCATCCAGTGCAGACCAATTACTTTAAAGTATCCAACCCCGCCCTTAGCCCAGGAAGTCTGCTTTCACACAGACTTCTGGGTGTCCATTCACTACCGTAAACATTAAAGTAGGTGACCGTCAGGTTGGGATTTAAGACTCCCAGCTTCCTGGGTTTTCTGGGGAATTAGGCTAAATTTTTCCATCCTATCAGGACCAAGTCCTTCCCCCCTTTATATAGGCTAAGATAGTAACCCTCCATAGGGAATGGGCTCCCAAAGTCCATTCATATACTACAGATAAATACTGGTTCCACTACCAGAGGCCCATAGACTGCCCAGGCCCCCTAACTGATAACCACATTCAGGGGGCCTGGTTCAGTCTTATTCTGGTTCTCAAGCGGTCATTCTGGAGTCAGTGAGCTCCCACTTGTTCAGGTCAGCTGTTTCTGTGGTTTTCTTCAGCCTGGTCTTGACCCCTTTGCTTATGACTCCTCCCTCTCTGCAACTGGATTCCAGGAATTCACCTCAGTGCTTAGCTATGGATCTCTGTTTCTGCTTCCATCAGCTACTGGATGAAAGCTCTAGGTTACGGGAAGGGCATTGTCGGTGCCCATAAAGATGGCTTCACTCCATCTTGGCACAAGGGCAGCGAGTTCAAAAGTGTTCTCACCAAGTCATAAGACCTAAAGATCAAAGGTAGGATGTTTGACCGTCTTATTCTATAACAATTAACCCTCAAGGTTAGGGAATGAGAAGTTGAACCTGAGGTGTGACCACTCTTGATCCTCAAGGCTAGAGAAGGAGAAGTTGAATCTCAGGTGTGGTTACTCCTGACCTCAAGGTAAGGGAACAAGAAGTTGAATCTGAGGTGTAGTTGCTGAGCTCTTACAATAATAAGTAAGGAAGAAAAGTCTATTTGTTCTGTATGCATGATTCTGTGTTCCCTTTTATGGACAAGGTATATAAGAATTTTGAAAAGTAAACTCGTGGCATTCCAGTATTGACTGATCTGTCCTCCTGATTTTTATTCTGTGTCTCTGTCTTTTAGCTAGCTTTCCCTCATCCACACCCCCCCCACGCAGGTATGAACTTTTTTCCCTCATCCACACTCCCCCACTCAGGTACGAACTTGGGGCTTCTTGGCTGGTTCTGATTGCAGCCCCACAAAGATAGCTCCCAACAGAGCATAAAAGGTTGCCTTTCCACTATTGCTTAGATTCTTAGTTGGGGTCATCCTTATGGATTCCTGGGAATTTCTCTAGAGTCAGGTTTCTCATTAAGTGCATAATGCCTCCCTTTATCAAGGTATCTCTTTCCTTGCTCTCCTTCTCTGTTCTTCCCCCAACTCAACCTTCCTGATCCCTCATGTTCTCATCCCACTTCTCTTCTCCCCTCCTTTTCTCCCTCCCTCTACCTTCCCTCCACCATGCTCCCAATTTACTCAGGAGATCTTGTTCCTGTCCCCTTCTGGGTTGGGGGGAAGGGGTTCATGTGTGTCTTTTTAAAGGTTCTCCTTGCTTCCTAGCTTCTCTGGGGTTGTGGGTTATAGGATGGTAATCTTTTGCTCTATGTCTAAAATCCATGTATGAGTTAGTACATACCATGTTTGTCTTTCTGTGCCTGGGTTACCTCACTCAGGATGGTTTCTTCTAGTTTCATCATTTGTTTGGCATGTCTATTATTGTTGTCCTTTTTCAGCTCATGCTTAGGCAGTGTTAGTGAGAGCCTCTGGGTGTAGCTTCTGATACTACTAGAAGATACAATCATACAACAAACTCCCTGCTTCTCTGGCTCTTAGAGTCTTCCCACCCCATCTTTTTCCACCAAGTTCCCTGAGCCTATTGTCATGTAGTTGTGAATTTACCTGCCCCTCATTATAAACAAGGGAACCCAGGAATAAGATTATCTACTACATAGAATCATTGTGCAAATATAGCATGTGTGTGTATGTGTGTGTGTATATTTTTACACACACACATACATACATACATACATGTATATATCCAATCATCTTGCAAGAAATAGTAGTAAATGACCAAAACATGTTGTCTGTGACAATAGTAAATAGACTTACTTGTATTCTTAATAGTATTCTCCCAATTTCTATGTACAAGAAGGTAAGTATGGTGGTTCAAATGAGAATAATTTCCACAAGCTCATAGGTTTGAATACTTGGTCCCTAGGTTTGGGAAGGATTAGGAGTGTGGCCTAGTTAGAGGAGGTATGCCACTGGAAGTGGGCTTTGAGGTTTTAAAAGGCTTATGCCATCCCCAGTATGTCTCTCTCTCCCTCTGCTGCCTGTGTTGCAGGATATTTGATTACACTGTGTGAAAGATGTCTCTGTCCTTCCTTGCTTGCCTAAGGCACCTTCTGATTGGATTACTAAAGGCTGAACAGTGAATAGCTGGGCAGAGATAGGAACTCTGGAGAAGAATCTGGCTTTAGAAATTTGCTAGTGAGACATACAGTATGGAGAAGTAGTAAGGAGCCATGTGGCAGAATGTAGATTAAAATAAATGGGCTAATTTAAATTATAAGAGCTGGTTGGGGACAAGCCTAAGCTTACTTACATTGTCATTTCTGGGGTCCCACTGCCACCCATTTGGTCATCAGCATTCAGGCAAAATGCCTAGTCATTCTAGGACCTTATGGACATGTGCAGCATGACCATATAATCCATTCATATGCATGACATGGCTATGTAAGCCCCACATTCTGGTATGCCTGCACCAGTCTTTTTTAATTCTCATTGTCTTCCCTGTTCTTGTCCTGCTCTTCTAAATCTGTTCTTCTGTCTTTGTTCTTCTTTTGTCTGGGCCTTTCTTGTGTTTCTGCTTCCTTGTATGCTTCTAGAGCTTTCAATGGTTTGGTGAACTCTGGAACTCTCTTCTGTGACCAGCGGCATACCACTGGCATTGGGAATTCGCACTTCCCTTTCTTACGAAACTACACTCTGAAAGAGGTACCAGGGTGGGGTGGGATGGGTTGAGGGTTTCTAGGAGATGTTGACACCATTCCGGAGCACCTCCTTGATAATCCTGGGCATGGGGCAGATTTAGGTCCTGTGCCCTCTTCCCATTGCTTTCACCAGGGGCCAAGCCTCTTCTGCCTTAGGCCTCCTCTTTAGATAGCTCTGACTTTACCTTCCTTTGATATTCATTGCATGTTCTTTTACACAAAGGTATCCGCAAATAGTTATGATTAATTCTTTAGCCTTGTGTAATAGCAGGAAGAAAGGAGCACAACACAAAGCAAAAGACAGCTTCTACCTACTAACCCAGTGTTACAAGTCTGTTGCCTCTTTCTTTTGCAATCAATTCTGAATGCTAGAAGATCACATAATTAATTGTTCCAAGGGGGGGGGACTAAAACAACAACAAAATAAACAAAAAAAACCAAAGTCACCTATTTCCCTCTCCCAAATAGGTGACAATTGAAACCATGAAGAATATAGGACTTAATAGTTATGTGAAAGAATCGAGCCATTCTTGGTTGTCTTGGAAAGCACACACACACACACACACACACACACACACACACACACACACACACACACAATTGCTTTTGAAGAAAACTGGACAATATAAACATAGATAAACATAGAATCATGGTTAAGCCAAGGTGTAAATTATTTTTAATGATTCCGAGCTACTGTTTTTGCACAGAAGATTCAGGCTCCTTGAGAAGAGAATAGTTACAGCATAATTTGTGTCTGATAAGTTATAAATCCTTAAATTAATAACTGAGCCAATTCAAACTTGGAATATTACCCCAGTACTAGTGGTGGTACATGCCTTTAATATTGGCACTTAGGAGGCAGAGGCCCATGGATTTTTGAATTCAAGGCTAGCCTGGTCTACAGAATAAGTTCCAGCCAGGGCTACAACAGAGAAACCCTGTCTCAAAACAAACTTGGGTGTGTACTCTGTATCATTCACTAATCATTCTATAGTCTGACATTTGAACTGATAAGCAAGCCATAGTATATAGTATAAGTAGTTTTTTGCATATGTTCCAGTGCAGGCCATTCTTTGAACAGAAATAGAGATATATTCATGGGTTATTTGATGTCTGACAAATCATTTGGAATTGTCCGAGCTTCTGTATAATCTTCTAGAAAGAGCCTCTGCTTCCCAGAATCACAGAGGGTGGCCCAACAATCAGATCCCAAACTGCCCAGGCAAACCATCCAACTAATATACATTAATGTACATAACAAAGCAATCAGAACCTAGCTTCGAAACATCAGTGCAAGCTGGGGGCAGCTGATTGGTGAAGGCAACCCTGAGTGCATCTGGGAAATGCAGTTTTTAACTTTATACTTTCCAAAGCCAGGAAAACAAAGTGGGTTGTTAACCAGAAGCAGTGGCTCCTTCCTGCAATTCCAGCTCTGAGGAGACTCATCCTGCAGAATTACTGAAAATTCAAGGCAAGCTTGGTTGAAAAAAAAAAAATCAGACTTTTTAAAATTAATCAATATTAAAATCTGATAAAGGTGGATTGTATTAAAAACAGCAAAATATTTTGTATCATTTAGCCATTATTTGAATTCTGGAATTTCAGGATTCTGTCGGGAGCCGCATTCGCCATTACAAGATGGCGCTGGCTTCCTGTTTCCTGGTTCTTGTTTACAGCATTAGTCATGCTGACTGCACATGCGCCACTGTATGGTAATTTCTATATGGTAGCTCTCCCTATCAGAGAAGCTATATCATTCGGGCGTTTTGCGGAGCACCAATTACAGACGAATACGTCGCCCTGCAGGCTATTTAAGCCGTGCATATTCGGGGCTTGGGGTCCTTCTCCATCAGCATGTAAAGAGCGCTACAATAAAGATTCTGCTGGACACATCTTCGGTTGCTGCGTCTTCCTTATCGGCAAAGGATGCGCGCGACAAGTGGTGCCGAAACCCGGGAGCCTGCCGACCCTGGGCGGAGGGACGACTCGAAGGACCCTCGACTGCTCGTCGAAGGAAGATTCAAGCCAGCGGAGCGAGAAGCTGCAGCACTTTTCAGCAAGGTATGACCCCTGTGGTCTGGGTGATCCCGTTTCTTGTTGTTTGTTTCATTTTTCGTTTTATTGTGCTGTCTGTGTTTTAATTGTCATAAACGGGAGAATACTCGCCGCACACTCTTTTGTGACCTAGCATAAGTGGCCTTAAGTCTCAGGTAAATAACTGAGCCGTCACACCTTCTCCTGTAGATAAAGGAGTTATGGGGAACCAGCCGACCAAGCCTATTGCAGATGCAGCGCAGGCGCTGCTGAAGCAAAAAGGAGCTAAAGATTCCAGATAGAGTTTTGCGGAACTTCCTTAAGGAAGTTGACCGTGTTGCTCCCTGGTTTGTGGTCTCTGGGACCCTCTCCAAAGGAACATGGGATAAATTAGGAGGAGATCTTATGCGGGAGAAGGAACAAGGAACTTTAAGGACTGGTGTATGGCCATTATATAAATTGTTAAAGTCTTGTATTGAAGATGAGAGATGTAAGGAACAGGTCAAAGAGGGACAGAGAGTGCTTTCTGACCATCAGGATAGTCTATCAGAAGCTGAAAAGGGAAAGGGAGAACAAAAGAAAAGGTTCTCCAGAAAGAAGTCAAATAAGAATGAAAATGTGCACAGTAAACTAGCAAAGCTAGGAAAGAAAGCAAAACAGCTCGCCGAAAAGGAAAAGGAACTTAACCGACGAGCTAAAGATTTAAAGCTTGTGCCTGCTCCAAAAGGAGGAGCATGTAAGGATTGTGAATGTGAGGATCCAAAATTATACCCTCTCCTCACTGAGTTTAAACATTATACTATAGATTCTTCCTCCGAGGAGGAGACGTCCCCCGGAGAGGAGGATGAGTCTGACCTATCTGGGTCAGAAGGGGATCCAGAGCTGAACCCTGCCGAGCAGGCAGAATTAGATGAGGAAGTTAAAATTATGAGGCTGGGAGATATGGGCGTGCCCCACCTTATGCTCCAGGCTATGAGCCAACGGCACCGCCCTATGATGTTGTACAGCAGCAAAAAAGGAAGAAATTTTATGATATCAGATAAGGAGACAAGGAGGCACCTGGTCTCCGCATTCCCTGGTTTTTGTTTTGAGAACTCTCAATGATTTTCAACAGCTGTTGGGAGATATTAACTGGATCAAAGGATATTTAAACATTCCTCGGTCAGAGCTAATGCCCTTACACCCTTTGGCAGTTAGCTCAATTAGGTTGTGAATGGAAATACCCCAGGTTATGTATTACTAGTGTGCCTTTTCGTAATGCTTCCCGTGCTGTTATCAAGAGTTATGTGCAGCTCAAGCTAAACAAAATATAGCCAACCAGCGCCCTCAATGGAGTTTTGATATGCTCATAGGTCAAGGTCAATGGGCAGTTAATCAAACTGCATATCCATTGGAAGTATATGAACAAATAAATAAGGCTGCCATCAGAGCATGGAAAAGTCTACCTAATAAAGGGCAAGTGACAGGAAATCTTACAAAGATCATTCAAGGAACAACTGAACCATTTTCAGATTTTATGGCTAGGATGATGGAAGCAGCAGGAAGGATATTTGAGGACCCTGAAGGGGCAATGCCGTTTGTGCAACAATTAATATATGAACAATGCACAAAAGAATGCCGTAACGCTATCACCCCCTGGAAAGCAAAAGGAATAAATGCTTGGATGAAAGCTTGTAGGGAGATAGGGGGACCTCTGTCTAATCAGGGGATAGCGGCAGCAGTGCTATCTGCACAAAAGGCAGCAAACATGAAATGCTTCAACTGTGGTAAGCCCGGACATATGAAACGTCAATGTCGGGCTCGACCTGGGGCTCGACCAATGAGCCCTGGACCCCAAAGTTTCACTAATCAGAAACAACCAGGAATATGCCCCCGTTGTAAAAAGGGGAAGCATTGGGCCAATGAATGCTGCTCTGTTCGAGATGATCAGGGCCGGCCTCTTCCTGGACGATCTGCTGAGCAGTCAAAAAACGGGAAATGGGGCCCCCGACCCCAGGGCCCTGCACAAATGTATGGGGCAATCCAACAACCTCCATACCCGTTAAAGAGGTTTGTAAAGATGACACCGTCAGGAGAGCAACCTCCGGATCAGCCGGACTGGACTTGCGTGCCACCGCCCGAACAGTATTAACTCCTACTATGGGCTGTCAGCCTGTGCCCTCTGACCTTGCAGGCCCTTTGCCTGATGGTACGGTAGGATTAATCATTGGTCGGTCGTCCACTGCCCTGAAGGGATTGATAGTTCATCCTGGAGTGGTCGATCAAGACTATACAGGACAATTAAAGATATTATGCTCCTCCCCTCGCGGGATTAGTGCAATTTCCCCTGAAGATCGTATAGCTCAACTCTTGATTTTACCTAGTCTACATCATCAATTTCCTAGCAGAGAAGTTCAGAGAGGGGAAAAGGGGTTCGGTTCCTCAGGAGGACAACATACTTTCCTTTCTATGCAATTAGATAAAAGACCCATGATGGAATTGGTTGTTGAAGGAAAGAAATTCCAAGGGCTGCTGGACACTGGCGCGGACACTAGTATTATCTCTACCAGCTGGTGGCCGTCGAACTGGCCACTTGTTCAGTCATCCCAGTCTCTACAGGGGCTGGGATATGAAGAGGCTCCAGCCAAGAGCGCAAAAGAATTACATTGGCAAAATGAGGAAGGGAAAAGAGGAACTATTACCCCATATGTGCTAACCCTCCCTATAAATCTATGGGGAAGAGATGTATTACAACAACTAGATTTTGTGCTCACAAATGACTATTCACCTCAGAGCCAGCAGATAATGAAAAATATGGGCTGCGTCCCTGGTCGAGGCCTTGGAAAACACTTGCAGGGACGTACAAGTCCCCTGCCCTCTAATGGGAAGCAAGACAGAACAGGACTGGGTTTTTCCTAGGGGCCGCTGGGGAGGCAATCCCCATTCCTTGGAAAACAGAGGACCCGGTATGGGTTCCTCAGTGGCCCCTTACCTCTGAAAAACTTGAAGCCGCCAATCAATTAGTCCAGGAACAATTAAATCAGGGACATATAGAAACCTCTCAATCTCCTTGGAATACCCCTATTTTTGTAATTAAGAAAAAATCTGGTAAATGGAGATTATTACATGATCTGCGAGCCATAAATAAACAAATGCAGGTCATGGGTCCCATTCAAAGAGGTTTGCCTTTGTTATCCACCTTACCAGTTCACTGGAGAATTTTAATAGTGGATATTAAAGATTGCTTTTTCTCTATACCCTTACATGAGCAAGATAAAGTTAGATTTGCCTTTACCTTGCCTAGCATTAATCATGAACAACCTGATGAGAGATACCAATGGAAAGTTTTACCACAGGGCATGGCGAATAGTCCTACTATGTGTCAACTTTATGTAGCAAAAGCTATTCAGCCAGTTAGATCTCAATTTCCCGCCATTAAGATATGTCATTATATGGACGATATTTTGTTATGCCATTCTGATCAAGCCCTTCTGCAGCAAGCTTTTGGCGTTCTATCTAAAGAGTTGAATAATAAGGGTTTATTTATAGCTCCTGAGAAGGTACAAGAAGGAGATATTGGAAATTTTCTTGGCTCTACCATTTATCCGACGCAGGTAAAGCCGCAAAAGATTGTTATCAGAAGAGATGTTCTTAAAACACTTAATGATTTTCAAAAGCTCTTAGGTGATATTAATTGGGTAAGATCATATTTAGATCTAACTACGGCAGAACTTAAACCTTTATTTGCCATTCTGGAAGGAGACCCAGCCATCACATCTAGTAGACAACTTACCGCTGAAGCTGCCCAAGTGTTGGATAAAGTGGAAAAGAAATTGGGTGAAGCTTCTCTAACTCGGCTAGATCCATCTAGCCCATTCCAGCTATGCATTGTCTCCTCACCTCAACAGCCTACAGCTGTGCTATGGCAAAGGGGACCGCTATTATGGGTCCATCCTCAAACCTCTCCTGGTAAAGTTTTGAGCCATTATCCCACTCAAATAGGAGAAATGGCCTTAAAAGGTCTACAATTAGCTCTAACTCATTTCGGCTGTGAGCCAGAATCTATTATTGTGCCTTATACTGTTTATCAAGTCAATGTGTTATGTGCCACCTTGGATGTTTGGGCGATTCTTCGTTGCACCTTTTCGGGGCATATTGATAATCATTATCCTAAGCATCCGTTGTTACAATTTGTTCTTACTAATGCCATTATTTTTCCAAAAATTACTAGAAGTCAACCGATAATAGGAGCTATTGATGTTTTTACTGATGGGTCCAAAACAGGCATTGGCAGTTATGTTGTTAATAATCAGGTGTTTCAAAAATGTTTTAATTTTTCATCCCCACAATTGGTTGAATGTGCCATTGTGGCTGAAGTTTTGCGAGCTTTCCCTCAACCTTTGAATATTGTCTCCGATTCACATTATGTGGTAGGAGCAGTACAGATTTTAGAAACAGTAGGATTAATTTCCTCAAAAAGCGCTGTTGCACAAGTCTTCGCTGATATTCAGCAATCAATTAGAACAAGATTGCATCCCTTTTTCATACAGCATATGAGAGCGCATTCACTGTTGCCTGGACCCATGACAAAAGCTAATGAATTGGCTGATAAAGCTACTAAGGCATTTTATTTTATTCTTAATCCCATGCAAAATGCTGTTGCTTTTCATGAGTTGTATCATGTTCCGGCAGATACACTCAGAAGAAAATTTGGTATAACACGAGCAGATGCCCGTGACATTATATTAAAATGTGCCAATTGTGCGGAATTTAGATCTGCACCTACCTTTGGTGTTAACCCTAGGGGATTAAAACCTTTGCATATTTGGCAGATGGATGTTACCCACGTTTCTACCTTTGGTAAATTAAAATATGTACATGTCTCTGTGGATACCTGCTCCAGGATCGTCCACGCCACGCCATTATCTGGAGAAAAAGTGGCTCATGTTATCACCCACTGCTTGGAGGCATGGGCAGCATGGGGAAAGCCACGACAATTAAAAACTGATAATGGTCCTGCTTATACTTCTAAGACATTTCAGCAATTCTGCACAAAAATGGAAGTCCATCATGTAACAGGCCTGCCCTATAATCCCCAAGGACAGGGCATAATAGAACGTGCTCATAGCACCATCAAAATGTATTTACAAAAACAAAAAGGGGGAATCTGCCCCGCCATAAACATGGGACAGAAAGCAACTCTTTCCCTCACTATATTTACTCTAAATTTTTTAAAATTGGATTCCAATGGACAGTCTGCTGCAGACAGACATGTCACTCATACATCTCCAAAAGAGCTTGTAAAATGGAAAGATGTACTTGATAATCAATGGAAAGGACCGGATCCTATATTAATAAGATCCAGGGGAGCTGTTTGTGTTTTCCCACAGGGTCAAGAAAATCCAATTTGGGTACCAGCACGATTGACTCGGATGGTGAAGCATGATGGCCCCGCTCTGGATCCTGACCATGCTAGGAATGCTGATGAGCCCGCAGACGACGAGTCAAGAGATACGCTGGGGAATCCTGTCGACCTTCCCTCGGCCGATGCCGGTGATGCATGATGCGCAAGTTTTTCCACGATTTTTTACGACTAATGACTCTTTGGGGCTACCATATTTGCCAATATCCAAGGATGTGGCTCCTATTCAAAACAATGATACTTGGATTATTAATGGTAGCTTATGTTTTACTGTGAACCAGTCATCTAAAGATCCTTGTATTAAGTTAGGAAACTTTTCCTATGCCAAATTAGGGAGGAAGTTACTACTGGAAAAGGGCTTGCCAAGGTGATTTCTGCTAATGCCACTGTCCTCTTTGGATGGTGGCCACACCTCGATTCAGGGATGAGCCGCGGCTGCCATCGTCATCAACCACAATATGCACCTTTCTGCATTGGTGGGCGCCCAGATTCTTCCTCAATTTTTCCTTGGACTGGCTGTCAGAGTCGCAGAGCTCACCCATTAAATGGACACTTTACCTTCTCACCTTTAGAAGGCTTTGGGAACTTTATAGAGATGAATCCCTGGAGATATGATATTGATCCTTTTGATGCTTGGTTACTTTGTGGTGCAAGGGGTAGTTGTACAGACCTCTCGCCTATGGTTACCATCCTGGGGGGGATCAACGGGGATAACCCAGATGAGCACCAAGATCGGAGGTGACGTGTCAGCGTCACCGATTTCTAATGTGAAATGGGTGGATCCCACTCCAGTTTGTGTCTGGCCCCCGTTCGTTTTTGCTGTATGTAATGATACAGGATGCCTTTTTGCCCTTTTGCTGGAATGCTAGTGAGTTTTCCTCTGCTACTGTGGCCCGTATGCCCAGGTTTTTGCCAATGCCAGTAAAGACTAATAATTCTTTAACTTTATTTCGACAAAAAACGTGATTTTGGCATTACTGCAGCTATAGTGGCTATTATAGCCACTGCGGCAGTTGGGGCCTCTTTGACCGTGTCGTCCTTAGCATTACAGGGACAGGTAGCCACTGCTCAACATCTTAACAATCTGTCTGCCTCAGTTAGTGAAGCAATAGATGTTCAAGCCTCTGTGAATAGTCGATTAAAAGGAGGGTTAATGATTGTTAATCAGCGCATTGATTTGGTTCAGGAGCAATTAGAAATTTTATGGCAATTGGCTCAATTGGGATGTGAAGTTAAGTTACCTGGACTTTGTGTAACTTCCATTCAATATGAAAATTTTACAAAAGCAGCAAATTTGTCTAAGGAATTATCCTCGCTGTTGCTATCTAATTGGAGTGTAGAATTTGAGGAATTGATGAGAAAACTTCGTCTTGCCATAGTTCAGATTAATTCCACTCGTTTGGATATTTCTGTCACAAGTGGATTGTTTTCTTGGATGTCCTCCGCCTTTTCCTACTTTAAGGAATGGGTCGGGTGTAGGAATGTTTGGAACGACCTTGTTTTTGGGACTGTTCCTCTGTTTTTGGTTGCTTTGCAGATTCAAAAGACAACAACATACTAAAAATGTGGCCATTGTGCAAGCTATGCTGGCTGTTGAGCAGGGAGCATCCCCCCAAGTATGGTTAAGTATGCTAAGCCGTTGAGACGCTGTCAGAACTCCAAGCACTCCTGACGGGCACAGGTTCCCATTGCACCAGGGTGTTGTTCTGGACAGACCTTTGCATCTCCCAGGGCTCAGGTTCCCATTGCACGGGATCTCAGATGCAAGGGGTCTCCTTCACTGTGTAATCTCCTTGATCGCTCAAACTGTTGATTCAGCGGGCTGATCGGAAACTTCACAGTGTTAATTGTGGCCTTGCATATAATTTTAAAGAAAGGGGGAGATGTCGGGAGCCGCATTCGCCATTACAAGATGGCGCTGGCTTCCTGTTTCCTGGTTCTTGTTTACAGCATTAGTCATGCTGACTGCACATGCGCCACTGTATGGTAATTTCTATATGGTAGCTCTCCCTATCAGAGAAGCTATATCATTCGGGCGTTTTGCGGAGCACCAATTACAGACGAATACGTCGCCCTGCAGGCTATTTAAGCCGTGCATATTCGGGGCTTGGGGTCCTTCTCCATCAGCATGTAAAGAGCGCTACAATAAAGATTCTGCTGGACACATCTTCGGTTGCTGCGTCTTCCTTATCGGCAAAGGATGCGCGCGACAGGATTCTATACATTTTTCTGTCATAATACAATAGATTCTTGAATGAAACATTTCAAGTTATTTTTTTAATAACAATTGCAAGATTGTCTTCTTGAAAACACCTTTAGGTTTATGCGGCATCCATCCATCCCATTTCCATAATGTCAATCATGATTAATACAGTTGTTAGGACTTTCAGAAGAGAGAAGGGTATTTTTAAAAAAAACTTTCAAGCCAGGTGGTGGTGATGCACACCTTTAGTCTCAGCCCTCAGAGACAGAAGCAGGTGGATCTGTGTGATTTCGAGACCAGCCTAGTCTACAGAGTGAGTTCCAGGACAGCCAGGGCTACATAGAGAAACCCTGTCTTGAAAAACCAAAGGAAAAAACAAAACACACAAAAACGAAACAAAAACTCTGAGAGGCTCAGATGTAAAGGCACTTGCCACCACGCCTGACCACCTGAGATGGGTCTGTGGAACCCATATGCAGGAAGGAGATAACAAGGTGGAAGGAGAGATCAAGTTGCTCTCTGACCTCCACATGCATGGTAGCACACAACCACCCCCTCCCCTAAGAAATATGTATACAATAAAATAAAAATTTTGAGTTTCTTTTGCTAGTGAGGTGAACATTTTAATTCTCAGCACCAGTGATCAATGATTGAATATTAAACCTGCCCAATTCTCTCTCTCCACTGCCTCCCGTTTCTCACCCTTTCTCCCCACCATCTGTATAGCCTGGCTGTCCTGGAACTCACTCTGTAGACCAGGCTGACCTCCAACTCACAGAGATCCCACCTGCTTCTGATTTCAGAGTATGGGATTAAATGCATGGTACTAAGCCCAGATCATTTATTACTAAAGCTAAGGATTTTTTGTTTTTGTTTGTTTGTTTTATTATGTTTTGGAGACAGTAAAGACCAGGCTGGCTTCTAGCTTGCTATGCAGCCAGGTATTGTAAAACCCGAGAGAGCGTGGTCCCTCGCGCTCCCACTCAGGAAAGGCGCCCCCCCGCCCCCCACAAATCACTCACAAGAAACGGTCTTGATGCAAACACATGAAGTCCTTTATATTCCAGTGCACTGGGGCCCAACAGCCATACGCCACGCAGAGTAGAGGGCTGAGGACTCCCTGTACAGGATTGAGACAGCTTTTATAGGGTTACAACAAAGCCCTTACATCGTGAACCAATCACCTCGTAGCATCCAGTGCAGACCAATTAATTTAAACTATCCAAGCCCACGCTTAGCCCAGGAAGTCTGCTTTTGCACAGGCTTCTGGGTGGGGCAACAAGGCTCATTTCCTGTGTTCATTCACTCACAGTCTGTCATAAACAGTCAAGAAGGTGACCTTCAGTTAGTCTAAATTTTTTCATCCTAACAGTATATCCCTCCTGTGAACTCCTGATCCTCCTGCCTCTACCCCCAAATGGGGGTTCTGTCACCACTCCTGACTTATGCAGTTCTGGGAAAGAACTCTGGGCTTTCTGAATGCCATCTGAGTCCTCTACTAGCTGAGCCACACCTTCTGCTTCTGCCAATTTCTCTGCTATTTCTTAGCAACTTGTTCATAGGTTATCTGATATGGTAGAAAACAGCAGGTTCGTTTCATTCATGTGTATCATTATTAGTGAAGTAGGACAGCTCTAAGATTTAGAGACCCTTGGTGTAGCCATGAGTTCACAGGTAGTGTTTCTTTTTAGGTTTTTCAAGCAAATGCAAAGGAAACTTTCTACCCTGTAATGTTCCTCAAATTAAACTTAAATACGGGAGATTATATATGCTTTCTTAAATGGAGGTGCAAATAACTATGTAGCAATATAATTTTATGACATCGAGGGATGTCCTAAACATGGGTCCATGCCATGTCCAACTTACAGCAAGAGCAGTGGAAGAAGGAACATTGTGTGTGGCCAACTCTCTCTTTCACTTGGGAAAGGACAACAGGTCTAAATACCCAGAGCTGTCATTTGATGGGAGATGTTATTCTGTATATATATTTCTCATACTGGTTAATAAAGCTCTGTGGCCAATAGGAAACAAGATAGGCAGGGCTAGGAGACAAGGAGAAAAGAGGAAGTGGGAAGTTGGAGTCGAGATGTAGCCCAGGGAAGAAGCAGGACGCCTGCCGCGCGGCTCCCCGATAAGACGACCACGTGGAAATACTTAGATAAGTAGAAATGGGTTAATAATTAAGACAGAGCTAGCCCATAAACAGTAATGGTAATTGGCCAACAGGATTGTATCAAATACAGAGTCTCTGAATGTTATTTGGGGCTGGCGCGGCTGTGGGCCCAGACTGGCGGGCTGGCGGGCTGGCGGAAACATACATGCTACAGTCATTCCATCTATGGAATCTGACAGCACGCTCCATGGCAAACACAGGCTGCCAGGAACATAATTCCCAGATCCGTTTCTCCTAGGAGGAAGAACTTAAAACACTCGCTTGAAGTGATGGGAGCTTTATTATTAACTATTACTGTTTTTGGTATTAAAAACCTGCCCTTTCCTTCCCAAGTTCATTCAAGAACAGTTAGAGTTGGCGTGGGGACAGGATTATTTTGTTCATTGTTCATATTAAATAACTTTCAGGGAAATAAACTTGTTATATATTCACATTTGGAGCTGGAATATTAATATTTTGACAGATTAAGGCAAAACCTTGCTCATAAACATTGTGCTTGACCAACTATTTTTCAAGGCTACGTTCACCACCTAGTGGCAAGAGAGGCTAACTGAAAGAAAGCCCTTAATAAATAGTCTCAGCAGCTGACCTGAGTTGTGGGAGCTCACGGACTCTGAACCTAGGGCTAGTAAGCATGCATGTGGGTGATAGTTGTGTGGCTTGGTCTGTTTGTGGGGACCCTAGCAGTGGGACCAGGACCTGTTCCTGATGCTTAAGCTGTCTCTTTGGAACCCATTCCCTATGGTGGGTTGCCTTGCCTAGCCTTGATGCAAGGCAGAGGAACTTGTCTGCCTCAACTTGATAGGCCATGCTTTGTTGACTTCTATGGGAGGCCTTACCCCTTCTGAATGGAGACCGAGGAGGAGTGGATGGGGGGTGGTGGTGGTGACAGAAGTAGAAAGGAGGTGGGAGGAGGCCAGGAGGAGAGGAGGGAGGGGAAAACAGTGGTTGGTATGTAAAATGAATTAAAAAAAAAAAAAATTAGCCTCAGGCTCGGTGGCCCACATATTTAAAAATAAAGGAAATCAGAAAATATTATAGAATCAGAAAAATGTCACCAGCTTCCTATGTAAAATAATGTGTGGATGTAATTTTCTATGGTGTTAAGTAATGAAAGGAAAATAATTTCTTAGCTGGCCATCGAACAAACTGTTGTAGCTGGTGCAAGCACTGACCATCATTAACCCTTTTGTGATCTCATATAAACGTGTCTTTAAGCCAGGCATGTTGATGCACATCTTTAATCCCAGTAGAGGCAGAAGCAGAGGGACCTCTGTGAGTTCAAGACCAGCTTGGTCTACACAGAGAATTCCAGGATAGGTAGGGAGACCCTGTCTCAACAGCCCCCCTCCACTGTTTCTTTAACTAATAAAAACTGTTGAATTGTATTTTAATAGTTGGATGGAAGAGATTTAGGAATTGTTTTTTTTTTTTTTTTAAATGAAGAAGAATCTGGGTGGTGGTGGTGGCAACACAAGTCTTTAGTCCCAGACCTCAGGAGGTAGAGGCAGGAGGTGGATCTCTATGAGTTCAAGGGCAGCCTGGTCTGCAGAATGAGTTCCAGGACAGGCAGGGCAACATAAAGAAACCCTGTCTCAAAAAAAAAAAAAAAACCCCAACCACACCCCCCCCAAAACCCCCAGAAATACATCACAATTTAAGGAATACATCGTGATAATTATGAAAGGCCCCACTGTTCCCTTAATGCTTCCCCAATACACCTTCCCACCCTCTGCGTAAACTTGTTTCAGACATAGAGTTCAACATTTTCACAGGCTTAACTAAATATAGAGCCAGATACACCCTGCTCTTGTTGAATATTAGCCCACAGCCTAATGTGGGATTGGCTGTCAGCTAACCACAATCATATTCTGGATTGACATCTGGCTACAGAGTTCTTGTACCCAATACTACCTGACTGACCCAGCCAAAAATAGGAGCCAATAATAAAGTTGTTTATGTAAATATGTTTGTTTGTTTTGTTGTTTTGTTTTTGTTTTTTGAGACAGAGTTTCTCATTGCTGGGGAGCTTGTTGTGGAGCTTGTTCTGTTGATCAGGCTGGCCTCGAATATCTGCCTGCCTCTACCTCCCCAGTTCAGGGATTAAAGACATGTGCCACCAAAGCCTGGTTTATTTTTTTTTTTTAAGTGATTTGCTTGTTTTTATTTTATATGCATTGTTGCTTTGCCTGTATAAATGTCTACAGAGGGTGGATCCCCTGAAATTTGAGTTATAGACAGTTGTGAGTTGCCAATTGGACCCAGGTCTTCTGGGAGAGTAGCCAGTGTTCTTAACCTCCAAACCATCTCTCCAGCACCCCCTGCCCCCAAGTCTCTAAGAATAAATAAAGACAGTCTGAGCTATTCAGGGCTACTTGGTGGTCAGTTTTCTTTACACTAATGCTGCTTCCCCATCTCAGGACCTGAACCCAAGCTAAGGCTGGACCCCATTGTGTATGGTGTGTATGGTGTGTGTGTGTGTGTGTGTGTGTGTGTGTGTGTGTGTGTGTGTGGTTGGGAGTACAAATGCCCGAAGAGTCCAAAGCAGTCAGGTCCCATTGGAGCTGAACTTGCAGGAAGTTATGAGCTGCCTGGAATGGGTGCTGGGAATTAAATTTGGGTCCTCTGGCATAGAAGTATTTGTTCTTAACTGCTGAGGCATTTCTCCAGCCACCAAATCCATAGATTTAATCACAAATTATATATTTATGTGCTGTTTCTTATCCTCAGTGGTGAGATATAAAGTACTATATATAATTATTCATAGTGTGGACACTGACCAATCAAGCATATACTACCAAAGTACTGAAACTGCTTCCTGAATGTTGTGCCTTTCATGTCTGGGTTATAGGTACATCCGTGTTAGGCAGGGGTACTGGGAAGACATGAGGGAGGGACTTGAGGTAGCTTTTATTTTATTATGGACATAGGATTATATCTATTTTTTGTTTTTCGACAGGGTTTCTCTGTATTGCTTTGGAGCCTGACCTGGAACTAGCTCTATAGACTGAGCTGGTCTTGAACTCACAGAAATCTGCCTGCCTCTGCCTCCCAAGTACTGGAATTAAAGGCATGTGCCACCAATGCCTAGCTGGAATTATATCTGTTTTAATAATTGGTATTATAATGTATACTGGCTGAATATTGACTCTGATACAAGACAGTTTAGACACAGAAAGACAAACACTGCATAATCTCACTGATATGGCCTCTAAAAATGTTGACCTCAAACTAATCAAGAAAATAATAGTAGTTAACAGATGCTCTTCAATGTAGAATGAAGAAAGATATGGTCAATAATGAGTAAAAAAAAAAAAGTTCTGGAGTTCTATACCACAGTAGAACTTAAGAAATGAGCTGCACTTTGCCCCACAAAATAGTTTAAAAGGACTTTGAAAGAAATCCTTCATAAAGAAATGATAAAGAAGTTTGGAATCTCATGAGTTGACTTTTAAACAACTAAAAATAAAACCCAAACATTAGGTTGTGTTTATAATCATGGAAATATTATGTCAATCAAATATCAAATTAAAAAGTTCATTATAGCATGATGAGTATAGAAGATGCAGCAAAATATGTGAAAGAAATGTCCTCAAATGAAGGTTTCATAGTATTCACATATACTTGAGCCAGTAATATTCTCCAGTAGCAGGAAACAAAATGTATGTGTCACACATCACACTTACAGTTATGTTAAAAGGTTAGAAAAGATCAAGCAACTTCTAAGATGTCCTCCCTAGGTAAAAAGGGAGGCTTAACCACCCATCCAAAGAATGGCAGCCTCTTTCATCATTGACTTCTTTGTTTATTTCTCACTTTTAATGTCAAAGGCATCCAGTTTTTCAGAATTCATTGTGTGTTTACTAGCATTAAGAAGCTTAAACCTGAGGGGCTAGAGGAATGGTTTAATTAGTAAAGTGCTGGTCATGCAAATTTGGGGACCTAAGATCTAATCAATAGTGCCCATGTAAAAGCCATGTGTGGTTTCTATCTGTAACCCCAGTACTTGGAGGGAAGATAGGACAGAAGAAGGCTGACCATGGGCTCCATGTGTAGATAGTCTGCCTGAATCGGTGAGGTCTAGGTCTGGTGTGAAAGCCTGTCTCAAAGCAAATTAGAGAAGCAATTGAGGAGAAAAAAAAAAAAAAAAAAAGAAGGAATGAAAAGAGAAGCAATTGAGGAAGACATCAAATGTCAAATGTCAACCTCCAGACTCACCCACATGCATGCATGTGCACACACAGGTACAACACAGACATATAGACACACAAACACACACACACACACACACACACACACACGGCTATGGCGGAGGAGTTGGAGGAGGTAAAAACAAATGGAGGAAAGCTAAAGAGGAATTCTAGTTTTTAACACTGGCCCCAAGGCTTTGCAAAAGAACACCATCCAACTTCTTCCTTTGGTTTTGTTTAGTTTTAATGGACACATATTTGTGCATATTTTCAGGATATAATCTAATGTCTGGGTCATGTATGCATTGTATAATGTTAGCAGGAAGTTTTAGTGATTTATTACAAAGTAGGATGACTATAATAAAACCTACTGATATTTCCAATGTTAATACTAAGGATTCTGAATGTTCTCATCATACAGAAACAATATGTGTGTAAGATGATGGATATGCTAATTATTGGCTCTTATTTTTTTTAGGTGGCCCCACCATCTCTCCTCTAGACATTTGTGTCTAGATTGACAGTTTTAATATAGAAAAGTTAGAGTTAAAATTCCAAATTACACACGCCTGCTCATGTGTACACTGCAACTGCTTTTTTTTTCTTCCCTTGAGGCTTAAAAAAATAACTACATACACAGCCCACTGTGATTTCTCAACTACTTCTGTGAGGTTATTTTAAGCAAATTCCTAGAGAATTTATGTGGGTGGCCAGAGTTACTAATTGCACATTGACTTTTTGTTTTGATTTTGAGATTGCGTGGAAGCATGCCTGAAAAGTTTTGAAATTCAACATTGCCCTATTCTGTTACTCTTCTGCCTGAAGTTACAGCATTGTATGGAACAATGGCTTTCCCAATGTGTTTTCACCCGAGTGACTCTGTTTTTGTTCTGCCTGAAGTTACAACATTGTATGAACAATGACTTTTCCCTGAGTGACTGATTTGAGTGCAAGTACGGAGGAAGAATGATGCTTAATTTGGTTTGTGAAGTTAACAGCCACCACCTGCCTGTCATAGACAATAAATCTGGGCCTGGTAAGTAACTCATTCCTGACTGAAATAAATCTCTACCTATGGAAACATGGACATATCTAAAACATCAGAAAACAAAATGAAACAGACCTATCTGTGGCTCTATCAAACACACCAACCTAACAAAGCATGCAACACCCTGAGTAAATTACATAAAAGGAGTGACACATAACACTGAGATGTGGTGGTACCCACAGATACATGCCTCTCAGGAGCAGCAGGCAGAAAGCTGTCCCTGAGGCTCAGCATGGTCCCCATGACTTAAGACAGTCCCTCCAATTGCCTAGTTCTTCGTGTAGCTGCAGCCTTGAAAACTGCCTGGGGGTACCTTAAACTAGCTTGCCATTTGCTTTGGAGGTTTTCATAAAGAACACAATACAGTAAATTAAAGAAAAAGCAAAGCATTTTCACTTGAAAAACTGAAAGTAAAATTAAAGTCTATTAGGGCTGGAACATGGCTCTCTCTCTTGTTTAATTACATCTTTACCAGCTTTCTGTCCTTCACACCTAAACCAGGTTGTCCTGAAACTTTTGCTGTAGACCAGACTGGCCTCAAACTCAGATATGTCTGCAAGCCTCTGCCTTCCCAGTGTTGGGATTGAAGGTGCGTACTATCACAGCTGGCTCTAAACTATTCTTCCTTTCCCTTTCAAAATCTGGAAACTCAGCTGGGTGGGATCTTACCCTGAGGTCACCACTCCGTTTATTGCATTTCTTAATCTATTTATTTCCTTGAACACAAGATTTAGCTCCTTCCCACTTCTTGGTGCCCCTTTTCTCAGTCTGTACATTTTGAACTTTTATTTATTTGTTCAGCTTGCTCCTTTTTATTATAAATCTTCATTAAAGTTATCACTAATAACCACACAATAGAGACAACACTAGGCTGTTTTGAGATTCCCTCTGCCAATGGAATTAATCTAAAGCTCTTCACTTGAGCCTTAGGTAGATTCCGGACAAGGGTAAAAAGTAGCCACATTCTTTACCAATATATCACAAGAACAATATCTGGGCAACATACTAAAAGCTTTCTCCTCAGAAACCTGTTGAGCCAGCCCTGGACAGTTTAAATGACCCCTTAGTACTACTGTCTTCCATGCTCCAAGTACTATGACCCATTAAGCAGTGCTTAAAGCACTCCACTGCTTTCCCAGCCCAAAGTACCAAAGTCCAAATTCCGCCAAACAAAAACATGACCAGGTCTGTTACAGCAGTATCCCAGTCCCTGGTACCAACTTCTGTCTTAGGGTTTTTATTGTTAGGAAACTCCATGGCTATGGCAACTCTTATAAAGGAAGACATTTAATTGAGGTGGCACCTTACAGTTGCATGGGTTTAGTTCATTATCACCACGTAGTGGTGGCACAGGACCGACACATATGAACTCGCAGAGCCCGTGGAAGCATTCACAGCACCTGCACAAGTTCAAGCCAGATAGGGTCTCATTGGTGAGAGAAGTGGACATGCTCTCACACCCTAAGCAAAGAACTGCTTGTCCAATTGACAACCACCCCACCCTGAGTTCTATGATACCTTAGTTATTTTTCCTGTTGCTGCAACAAAATACCACACAAAAGTAACCAATTGAAGGAAAGAAAATTCATAGTTTTAGGGTATAGTTCATCATAGTGAGGAATTATGTGGCAGGAGCCCAGGGAACTGATCACATTGCATCCTTCATTAGAAGCAGTTAGCAATGACTGCTGGTGTCCAGCTGTTTTTGTTTTTTAAATTGGGAGCTCTAGACAACAGGATGGTGCAATCCACAGCAGTGAATCCAAGCTAGACAATTCCTCTGTCACAGACACACCCAGAATCTTGTCTCCTATGTGATTCTAAATCTTGTGAAATTTTCAATCAATATTAACCAGCACAGAATCATTTAGCAAAAATTTCCACACATCATTTGTCAAAATGAAAATGCAAAAAAAAATTATCAAAGAATGTAAAAGAAAACCTATAATTAATTCTGAGATAAGGAAACCAAAAAAGAAGTGTATTTTAAATTCTGATTATTTAATTTCTTACTTGGCCAAAGGCCATATTTTATATTTACTGCTACTCAGTCTTATTTTAAAGAAATTATGGAAGGATTTCTCTTTAAACATCTCAATACCTTCTTTCAGAAAGAGTAACTAACATACAAACTCCACAAAAAGCAGATATTCCCTTTTCCTATGTACTTTATGTCAGTGCAACAGCAGAAGGGAATCCAGATCATATGCTAACCAAAGGGAAATCATGAATTGTTTTTTTTCACCAAATATTTATAATGCATAATATACTGTGATGTAGCTCTCTGATTACAAGTCTCTGCTGTGTGATACAAAGGAAACTAGTTTGCTGTCTGGATTTAGTTGGTGTGGAAAAGTAGATAGTTCTATAATACTTTTCCTCAAGCAGTTTTATTTGCATACGTGCTACACCAGGCTTCTAACAGCCACATACCAGGGTTTCTGTCATTAGTGTCCTTGTGTCACTCAGCATGTGTCAGGCATAATGAAAGGCTTGCATGTCCATAAGTTGATGTGTCAGAGCCATTTGTCAATCAGTCTGTTAAGAAATATTTCTATATTGCTCTTTGAAAAAAAAGTCAGGATAAAAATTTTCCCAAGGACAATGAGAAGGTATCTTAAATGATTTTTAATATTCAAGAAATAACAGATCAGTTTAGAGCAAGAGGTTAAGCATGAGAGGTTGCTGATTTTTTTAAAAATTTATTTATTATGTGTACAGCATTCTGCCTGCATGTATTCGACAGGCCAGAGGAGGGCACCAGACCTCATTACAGATGGTAGTGAAACAACATGTGGTTGCTTGGAATTGAACTCAGGACCTCTGGAAGGCCAGCCAGTGTTCTATATCACTGAGCCATCTGTCCAGCTCTGCTGGTTTCTTTTATTGCAAACAGGAATGAACTACTCTCCTAGCTTCTAGCTTTGGCAGATTTATTAGGAAAGGACATTTTGTAATTAATTTAAACAATAATTAATTAATTAATTTAAACTATAATGTAATTTATAACTATATAATTTAAACTATAATGTAATTAATTTAAACTATAATGAAACAATCCTGGCTCACTTATGACATGGTTGTTGTTATCCTCACTTGGTTTTGCTTGTTAATCATTTTTAATAATCCCCAGGTAGGGGTAAGGCAACCGCAACCTCCTCCAGATTCCAGGGACAGCAGCTAGTTCGGTAAAGGTAGTGTTTTCCTTTTTAGGTCTATATAATAAACCATTTAAGATATATAAGAACACAAGAAGACTATGGTGATAACATACTAAAAACGATTTTTATTTTTCCAGTCTTTCCACAATTTTTTGGTATATTCTCTAAATTATGCATATTTGTTTGGTGTATGTGAGAAGAAAAAAAAGAAGAGTAGACAAAGTAAAAATGAATGACAGTTAAAAGAAAGGCAGACTCCACACTGTTTAGAAAATAAAGAGAAGAAAATCCTGTTTAGGAGAAGGAATTTTGGCTTAGAGTTATAGAAGGTGAATCCATAATGACCAGGGAGAAAGGGCAGACAGCAGCTGGAGTAGAAAGCAGAGATGGAAAACTGGAAGTCAGTCAAGGCTATAAACTCTTAAAGTCCACCCTTGTGACATACTTCCTCTAGCAAACAGTGCCACTGAGAACCATGTTCAACTATCTGAGCCCATGGGGGGACATTTCACACTCAAATCACCACAGTCAGGGATTAATTTTTATTTACAAGTTCTTGGAGGACACATTTATGCTTTGGCTGAAACTGTGACACAGAAGACCAGGATGGGTTTCCATCTCCTCTAGCTGACAAACCTCTGTCCCATTTCAAGAAAGTCAGAATCCCTGACATGTTAAATGTGCCTGTTATTGATTAAGGGAGTCTCCAGAAGATGATATAAAAATCCAAAAGGAGTAATTTTGAAGTACCACTACACTGACAATTCTTCAGGGATAAATATTTGTCACATGAATTAATATATAAACAATAGCTTACAGTTTCTGGATTTCTATGTTGTCTTTTAAATAATTGATTTCACTTAGTCATTGCTGAGAAAATAGGGAGCACAGCTTGATAAAAGAGCCTGCTGACCTCAATATAGACATCAAACCATAAATTGCACAGACTCAAGAGAGAAGGTGAATCCTGACTCCCAAATCAGATCCTCCTGAAGATAAGGAGTTTAACAGTACATCTATACACAGTGTCTGAGATTTGTTACATTACTTGGTGATATGAAAGTGAAATGTTCTGAATTTCACGCATTCTCCACAAGTGCCAGGGAAGGGGTGGAGGTAGAAAATTTCATTTGCTAACACTTTAATATTATTGATTTAAGGAACTTTATAAAGGAGTTCATACTTCAGTAAGTGTGTATTTCTGATCAAAGGTGATGTTCAGATTAGTCAATATTTTCAGAGATATACACAGAAGTTCCTGCTTTACTAATTAACACATATTATCAAATATGATTCTTTATTGATTATACTTTGAATTTTTAGTATCAAATTCAAAATTAATATTAACTAACTAGAGAAAAGAATTGCTCTATCTCTTCATTTCGTAGAAGTCTAGTAGATCTCAAAGAAATGACAGTGTGTTATTTCATTATAGGAGACATAGCACAAAGATGGAAAAGTGGAAACAATACTGTCATTCACATTGTACTGTCATAATGCTTCATGATTGATATAGGCTTCCATGCAGAGGCTCCAAAACATGGTCAAAATGCTGAATCAGAACTAGATTTTTTCCTTCAAACTCAACCTATGTTTTTATTTTTCTATATTTATATACTTATTATTGTGATGGACACTGAAGCTATAGCACATGTGTGGAGGACAGAGGACAACTTTATGGAAGTCTGTTCTTTCCTTCCACCACTATAACTTCGTTCAGTTGGCTTGTGTGGAAAGAAGTTTTCCATCCCCACTGAGCCATTTTATTGGCTCTAAAACCAGATTTTTAATCCCCCACTGCAGTAATCTTAGGTTCTCTCATTGAATCATCATTTGGTTTCACACTCCTCCCATTGTTTCAGAAGAAAGCCCTTCTTAACATGAGTAATATGAGGAAGGTGGTACAGTAATATCCAGCAGATGATAACGTGTGCAGGAGAACAATAGTAAACACTAGCAGATTAACTAGCAACGCTTGCATTAATGAAGGAACTAAAGTTGAGAAGTTACAATTTAATATTAAAATAGGGAACCAGGAGCAACTGAGAGAGTAATACATCAGGAAACACTAAATAGAGAAATGTATATTCCAAATGATGGTCAAGAGGGAGGAGATGGTGAGGGTAAAATAAACATCGACAGGAAAGTAGTCTTTTTAGCAATGATACCACAGATCATCAACTACAGCCAGAAACACATCAACGCTGATGGAGACTGAGAGTACATGACTGCAATTTGAACTTAGTGGCTCTGTCGGACAGAACCAGAGTCTGGGAAGTCACTCTAGTGTCTACTCAATGTCTATCACTCTTAAAGTACCGTGCATCTTGTGCTGTTTTTTTCCCTGTAGAAGCCAGGAGTTTCTACAAGCTAACAGTTCCTACAAGGTCACTGCCTTGTAGTTACTTATCTTCAGAAACTGGTATCTTGCCTTCAGGGTTAGGGTTCCCACTGTTTAGAATGTTATATAGTAACATCACTTTTTCTTGCTGCTGTGTTACACTGGAATTCAACCATTCCCAGCCTCTATTCATTTTATGTAGTGGATTCACCTACTCTGAGAACATCTTTGCATAATTATGATTTTTTTATTGACACACTGTCAATAGTAGCTGATATTGGACATATGTATAAGACTGTTCCAGTGGTTTTAAAAACACCTATCATGTCTTTTATTCAATCATTCATCCATCTCCTATCTGTCCATATTGCTATTTTTTGTTTTTTGAGATAGGGTTTCCCTGTGTGTAGCCTGGCTGTCCTGTAACTTGCTCTGTAGACCAGACTGGCCTCCAGCTCACTGAGATCTACCTGCTTCTGCCTCCTGAATGCTGGGATTAAAGGCCCACACCTTCACTGCCTGGCCCATCTTGCTATTGTTGTGTAGTAAAGACTTACTATATGTTTGAGTTGTGATGAGAGATAACCATTGAGAGACACAAGAATTCTAATCACTGTGGGAGGGTGCCTAACTTGGAAAACTGTGTTGGGGAGAAACTTGGCAATATTTTATGACATTGAAAAGTCACAAGCCTCACTCCCAATCGATTTTCTCAGTATTGTCCCATAAAGATTGTTGCGTTTTTCCATTTGCCTTATTGACTTATTTGTGTTTATAAAATACTATGAAGAACATGCAAAATTATTGATCTGTTGATATTGCTTACAGTTATGTTTCATAACTATAAAGTGAATCTTAAAAACCAGTCATATAAAGCTGGGTGGTGGTATCACATGCCTTTAAGTCCAGCACTTGGGAGGCAGAGGCAGGCAGATCTCTCTGAGTTCAATACAAGTCTGGTCTACAAGAGCTAGTTCCAGGACAACCTCCAAAACCACAAAGAAACCCTGTCTCGAAAACAAAAGAAATGAAAACAAAAACTAGGCATATAAATACAGTAAATTCTTTTTGGAAATAACCAAACATATGGAAGATTTTAATCCTTCCTGTTTTTTCATCTAACAGTCTTTTCATCTCTCTGATATTACACAGGTGGACTCATAATGATTCTCTAGGCAAGTGGTTGGTTCTCTACCTTCTAGTGCTGTGACCCTTTAGTTCCTCATGATGTGGTGACTCCAACCATAAAATGGTTTCATTGCTACTTCATAACTGTAATGTTGATACTATTATGAATTGTAAATCTAATATCTTGGATTTCTGATATATAACCCCATGAAAGGGTCATTTCACACCCAAAGAGGGTGAGACCCATAGGTTGAGAACTACTGCTCTAGAAAATCCTATGCACCATAATTCATGGATCAGATGATTCCCAACACCTCTTTAGCTTATTTAGTTCCTCTCATGTGGAAGATACCCAGCCTCTCTACCTTGCATCTAGTAAGATATTTCAATTTATGTTAAAGTTAACTCTCAGTCTTAAACTACAAAGCAGCAAATCTATCTAAAGTAAAAACAAGAGCATAAATTCATTGTTACATATTCTACAACACACAGATTTGTGTTCTATACAATTCTGTTATACATATATTCAAGATACCCATATGAATTGTAACTGTGACAGAAAATGAAAGTGTATGATTTAAGAGGTAGGACTAGAGAAGATGTCTCAAAGGTTAAGAACACAGCTGTTCTTTTGGGGGACTTAGGTTTGATTCCCAGCACCCACATGGTGGTTCACACTTATTTGTAACTCCAGATCTGTGGGATCTGATGCCTTCTTCTGGCCTCCTTGGGCACCAGGCACACACTCAGACATGGAATATATGCAAACAAAACTCCCATACATTTAAAATAAAAATAAAATAGAAAAGAGGTTAAAGTGCTGTATACAAGAAAGTGTAACACGCATACCTCAACATATATAGTATATGTGTACTTTATAGTAACATAGATTCTATAGATTTCAAAACCATGTATGTGTACTTTATACTGTAACATACATCCTATAGATTTCAAAACTATATTAGCGTCCTAATTATTTTCCTTAGTTACTGCTGCTTCTACAAGGTAAGGCTGAGCAAAAACAAATGAGGAAGATACAGAAAACTATGAAGAGATGATTGTGGACTGGTTCTTTCAGAACATATATGACACATGACTTCAGCCTCACCACCATTTTATTACAAAGTGAAGTTATGCCTCATTATACAAAAGCCTATTTGCTTACTAATTATTAACTAATTATTTGTTACTAAATTACTTGGAAGGTTTTTCATGGTGCTGCCTGAAATGTGTTTAGAAGTTTTGTTGTAGCTAGGATTTTTCCCTGAATAATCCTCACGTTGCTGACTGTCAGGGTACCACCTTTATTGCTATTATTGATCGGTAGACCTACACTCCACCTCTAACTTTAGTTTCTAGGTAAGTGTGAACCCATTAACATGCTGTCATGGAATGGGGAGGGACTCATGAGACCTTTCCCCTCTGTGAGGATTTATTGTCACCCAGCAGTTGATGGGGAGAGAAAAACACTTGTTTTGTTTTCCCTGTGGTATAGCCATTGGTAAGGTGCCCATGCTGCTCTAAACCATCACCCATGTTCCTGTCACCAACCAGATTGGGTCATCAAAAAGTGAATAAAAAGAAGATACAAACACAGCTGCTTTTAAGAGGAAGGGATTGGTGAGCGTGGGAGAGGGACAAGAGAAAGGAAAAGGAATGAATATGATTAAATAGATTATATACATGTATGAATATATCAGACTGAAGTATTTTATGTGTAATTAGCATATACTAAACACCCCTCTCCATTGGTAAACACTACTAAGAATTTTCAGACAGTTAGTAGGCTGACCCCGCAGTTAAGAGAAGCTGTCTATAGTTCAATAAAGGTTCATCTTGCTGACAAACCAAGTTTATCAGAACATCTTATTTACTAAGCAGAACATCATATTTTTTATTTTTTAATTATCATTTTATGTGTATGAGTATTTTGCCTGCACAAGCATGCCTGGTTCCCACAGAGGCCAGAAGGGGGTGCCAGATCCCCTGAAATGGGAATTGTGAGCCACCTTGTGGGTACTAGAAAGGGAACCTGGGTCCTCTGCACAAAGAATAGCCAGTGTCTCTAACTGCGGAGTCATCTCTCCAGCCCCATAAACAAAACATTTTAACCTAATGTGAGGCTCTGGAAGTGGTATCTACTCTTGAATATTGGAGCCTTTGTGAGGCATAACACTTTTTGTGTGTTAGTGAAAAGGGGCCCACTCAATCTCCACACCAGCATTAGAAAAATTACAGGGTATGTTCTTGGAAACTTTTCTTACTGAAAAAATAATCTACAGTTTGCTTTACGTGGGAGAACATTTAATTGCAAAAGGAAATAATCACGGAGGGCTAACCCATCAAGTAAGCCATCTGCAAAGTTATTTTAAAGTGATTTTCAGATCAACAGAATGAGACAATTTAGCTCAAAAGCAAAACAAATTTCAAGAATGCACAATTCAAAAAGAAGTATGACTGGGCAGACATAAGGCAGAAGCAATTAGAGTTGCAGTAACTGACATTACCAGTATGCAATAAACCCTGGGGAAAAAGCAATGCCAGGCATCCTGTGGTCTTTGGGTAACTTAGCATGTAGAAATCCACTATAGAGGAAGAGATGTATCAAGTATCTTAGAATTGCATAATTAGTGTCTATGATTTTATGCTTACTAAGATATATGCTGATATTTTGGTTTTCCTTTGGTTTTCCCAGTAAATTTGTCTACCAAGACAAAATGTACTGGGTAATCTGAAAATTATAGTTCATTTCACTAAATTGACAATATTTATCATTTCAAATTGATAGACAAGCTTTCTGGTTCTATACTTTAGTTGCACAAAATATGTTATGTAATTGCATGGTATAATTAATACATTGGGAGGCCCATATATAGATACTCAGTTAGGATTTGGTAATTTGATTTTAGGTAGGCATTTACAGATGGCAGCATGGAATTAGTAAGTTATTATTTTATGCAGTAAACTCATTAACATTCATAGGCTGAAAATGTGCATTTTAATTTTTATTTCTCAAATTATTTATGATTAAATGAATTTATCATCCTCAAACAGCAGGTATTGCATAAAGGAGAAAAAAATGTATATTTATTGACAATCTACTGTTATTCTGTTCCCTAAGTATATTATGTCACCTGTTTTGAACAATAATCTCGAAGAAAAAAATATATTTCTTTTTTAAAAAATAGTAAGCTTAGGCATGTTTAGTAAAACTTGCCCTGAGCTACATGAGGAGCAAACTGCAGTGTTAGCATTTAATTCTAAGTTTAAATAACTTGTTTGCTCAGATTTCTTATGGAATATTGCAGCCTTACATACTACAAGAATATGTTGTTAGGTATGCTAGTAAAGCTTTACATCAGCCTTCACCAAGGTTTAAGTGGTGTTTGAATGAGCCAGATTAGGAGAGGTTATGACTCAGGCATGGAAAGAAATGTGAGGCTGGTAAAAGCATGGGCTTTGGAAGTCTGGAAATCAGGCCAGAGACAAAAAAGATTTAAATTTAAAAGCTAGGGGATCTTAGGGAAATCTAGGGAAAGAAGAAACGAACAAGAGAATGACAAAAAGTAAACATGTTAACTCAAAAAAGCAAGTTAAGTGAAGCTTCCAAAGAATCTGTTCAGTGACAAAGAAGATAATGGTTAGTTACATTTAGTCCTAGGAGCAATTGGCAAGAGGCCCAGGCATAGGAGCAGTCACATACCATCTGAAGAAAAGCTAAATGCACTTAAGTATTTAATGTTAAACTCAACTCATGCAGAATTAGAAGTTAAGACAGCCAAGTAAGTTTTCTGTCAGTGCTATTCCAAAATTAAAGTTTTAATCCCATAGTTGTACTATTTATGGAATTAGGTTTAGAAGTTCTTTCTTTTATTTTTTGTGGCTCAACATTGTGCTTGTGTGCTTCACTATAAGCAATATGGAGTAAAAAAGGAACGTGTCAATATTGTTCTCACTTTCCTCCAACAAATTTAGTCATTCTCCTAGTAGTGTCAAGGGTTTCCCTGTTCTACTGGCTTCTCAGAGATTACATCACGTTTTGTTTATTTTCAATTGTGTAAAATCCACTGCCTGTTTGTGAGATTTCATGTCTTTATGTCATTCTAGAAGACTCTCCTGAAATATTTCCTCCCCAGCAGTCTCTCTTGCTTACTTATTAAGTTAGGCCTGGTGAGGAAACCTGTAATAGTTGATAGTGGCCTATTTCTCTACCCCCGCCCCCCCTCCCCTGTGTGGAGACACACATCATTGCTGGTTGGGTAGCAGAGAGTGAAGCAAGAGCTTTAGATACATGGTACCTATGTTTGTGCTGCTCTGTTAACCACCCCTCCCCTGGCTTTTGGGTTCCTTTTTGTTCCAGACCATCCCCTACCTCCCAGAGCATCTGTGCTCTTGATGTACTCCCAGTGAGACAACTTTGCTGAGAGAATTTATGGATTCTGATTTCTTTCTCATCAACTCCTGTGGTGTAAAGAATAAACATTTTTTTCTCTAGTTGGTAACTTGTTAATACTGACATTTTCTCATCATCACTGTGGTTATACTTATTTTAAGCCATGGTGTATGCTTATTCTGAACCCACTGTACTTGTGTGTGCATGCACTTGTGTTTAAGGAGACCCTATTGTAGGAAAGGATAATATTAGATATCCACTGTTTGATGATGAAGACTGTTCTTCAACTTTCTTTCATAAGGTATGTGTTTGGTATTCAATAATGTGGTCAAACAGTTAACCATGAAATTATTTAAAGTAAACTTTATGAAATTAACCAGATTTCCCCCTGGTATTCACATCTGTTCTTTATGCATTCATGCAGCCCTCATTCTGCCTGCTCCTTCCATCTTTACCCAAAGGGGTAGTCTTACAACTCTACCCACACTGCTGCCTTTACAACTTTTCTATCTTTACTTAGCAAAGGGATCAATCTGTCCATGGTGTATGCTTATTCTGAACCCACTGTACTTGTGTGTGCATGCACTTGTGTTTAAGGAGACATATATGCTTGCCCTGATTTGAATGCTATGACATATATTGTAGCATCTCCCAATTTCCCACAAATATGAGCACTATCATATGTTAATTAAAAACTAAAGCACTTTTTGAAAAGATTACTTTGCCTGTCTGTGATTGGTGGGGATGAATGGGGACATATGTATGCACAAATGCATGTGAAGAAAATTTTATATATATAGTTTGTTTGCTTTACTTGAGACAGGTTTTTTTTTATGTGTAGCTTTGGAATCTGTCTTGGAACAGACTTTGTTATAGACTAAACAACACACAGAGAACTGGCCTTGAACTCACAGAGATCCATTTACCTCTGCCTCCCAAGTGCTGGAATTAAAAGCATGTACCACCACTGCCTATATATTCTTAATAATATATACTGTATATTAAATAAATATCTGTGTCAGACTTAAATATATTATTTATGAGAAATCTCCACCATGAACAAAAATTTTTTAAATAAAGATCAGTAAAGCTATGTTTTAAATTCTAAGACAATAAATCTGCTTGATATGAAGAAAGTACATTTTAGGAAGGACAGTCTATACTAAGCAAATAAAAGGCTTCCAGACTAAGTAAAATTCTAACTAAAATTGGACGCCCAAGTGAGAACTTCTCTATCCTCAAAAGAGGGAAAACCAAACACATAAATATCAATAATCATAAGAAAAGGTATTCACTTTTCAGTCGATTGAACTACCTTCCTTTTGATTTCCAATTCTAACACATCTGAAGTAGAGACCCCCACCTTTTCTACAGTCATTGCTAGACCCTGTGTTATCAAAGTAGTCCTTCTATGAAAACACATCTTTGAATATTTCTCTTGGGAGTATGGACCATTAGGGTAGTTTGCTTTCATGAAGGCAGCTTCTAGAGAACATCAGGAAATGTGATTTTATGACTCTAGTCAAGAAGAGATCAAAAGTTGTATCCTGTGTAAGAAAATGTGGTGTGTGTATTCCAGGAGGAAGATAAGTGATGGCGTAAAATTATTTAATTTTACCACTGAGGGCAAGAGGCTCAAACAAAGGCTGGAGAGTGTTGGGATGTTAAAAGATCATCCTGATGGAGGCTGTAAGGGTCACTTTGGGGATCAACTCATCCAACAAAGCTTTGTTGAACAGGAGTCTTGCTTGTGGAGCTCCTACAGTGGCGCCAAAAGTCTCAGGGACATAGTAACCATACAAAAACATTCCCTATATGGGGACCAGAGAATTATGGCTATAATAGAAAAATATCAAGGTATTCAAGTGTATTTGGTATTTATATATTTGGGCTTTTAGGAACTTTTTTTTCCCCCTTAAAGATAAATGAGTGCAGTATTCTGTCTGCATGCCAGAAGAGGGTGCAAGATCTCATTATAGATAGTTATGTACCACTGTGTGGTTACTGGGAATTGAACTCAGGATCTCTGGAAGAGCAGCCAATGCTCTTAACCTCTGAACCATCTCTCCAGCCCAATCTTTAGGAATGCAATTCATGAATCATATAATTCTTCTAAGAACGTCATGCTAATCTATGATAGTTACTGCATCAACCTGGCCACTATGAAGTACATATATAAAAATAATATGGACATACACATTTTAATTGAAGTACTTGATTTCTATAACCAGCTTTAAAGTCTCTAATAAGGTCAGGAAAAAATTAAAAGATATTAAAGTTAATGAGCCAATGAGAAAATATCAGGATCCTGTGGTTTTTGTGAGGCAATTTAGCATGTCAGAAAAGTTAACTGTTCTGAAGCATCTCTGACAGCTCCTGAACTGTGGGACTAAGGATGCACTTCCTGACCTGTGGAACTAAGGGAGTACTTTCTGACCTGTGGGACTAAGGGAGTACTTTCTGACCTGTGGGACTAAGGGAGTACTTCCTGACCTGTGGGACTAAGGGAGTACTTTCTGACCTGTGGGACTAAGGGAGTACTTCCTGACCTGTGAGACTAAGGGAGTACTTCCTGACCTGTAGGCCTAAGGAAGCATTTCCTTATTAGTGGGACTAAGGAAATTCTTCCTGACCAGTGAGACCAGGGAACTATTTACTGACTAGTGTACTTCCTGACTGGTGGGATTAAGAAACTACTTCCTTACTAGTGGGAATAAGAAAGTACTATATCCCACAAGGTGTCACACTTTCCTGGAATTCAGCAGGGAGGGCAACTTATAGGAAAAGGCTGAGGCATTTTTCACTCTCAGTAGTTCAGGTATTTCTGCTTGTCCAGCAGCATGCAGACCATTAAGCAGAGCTTTACAGGCAAGGCAGATTTCCCAGGAATGACACAGAAATGTCATACTAAGCTCAGCTTCATTAACAAGCTAAAGGATTCAATGGGAACAATTCCATAACATTCTCATTTTAGTAACGGTGAGTAGAGTCTTAAGTTCAGTTTTTTTTGGAGGCAGCAGAATTGTAGTTTTTTTTTTCTCTTTGCTCTGAGTGGCCCTGCCATTCAGCTCCCTAATAAATACATGGAGACTTATTATTCATACTTATGAATGCCCAGCCTTAGTTTGGTTTATTTCTAACCAGTGTTTTTAAACTTAATTATTGCTGCTGGGCCTTTATTTTTCTCTTTTCTGTATACCTTTCTTTCCTTGTTATTCTGTAACTGGCTGTATTGCTGAGTGGTTGGATCCTGGTGTCCTCATCTCCTTCTCTTCTTGCTTCTTTTTTTCTACTCATTTTCCCCCTTTTTATTCTGTCTACTTGGCAGCCCAGCCTGATCCCTCTTCTGCCTAGCTATAGACCAATCAGGTGTTTAGACAGGCAAAGTAACAGCTTCACAGAGTTAAACAAATGCAAACATAATTGCATCATTAATCAAATATTCCAAGGCATAAAATAATGAAACACATCTTTAACTAACATTACACAATGCAGAATATTTTTTAATTAAATGAATTTTGGAGGAGGTAGGAAACCTTGGTTTGGAAACTGAGATTGCTAAACTCAAGTAGGGTTTGCAAAGGCAATGCAGCTATTTAGAATCTCTCCAACACCCCGTCAGAAGTAGCCTTGGACATGGAAAGACAGAGGAGCAGGACTCAAGGTGCAGATTAACTCAACAAGGTGTAAATTAACTACTATTAAGACAGTAAATCAGCAAATTTTTATACACAGTGTCTGTGTCTGGTAAAGGATTGCTGCCTCTTTTGATGATATTTTTTTAAAATTTATTTTACATATTGATCCCAATTCCGTCTCCCTCCCTCCCTTTCTCTCTCCCTCTTTCCCTCTCTTCCCCCTCACATGCACTCCAACTACCCTACCCTCCCACGCCCCCCCACTCCACATGTAGGGCTATGCCATCCAGGAGGGGTCATCTAAATCTGTCAAGTCATTTGGAGCAGGGACTAGGCCCTCTCTCCTGTCTCTAGGTTAAGGGAGTATCCCTCCATGGGGGATGTGCCAGCAAGTCCTTTTGTGCACCAGGAATACATCCTGGTTCCACTGTCAGAGGTCCCTTAGACTGCTCAGGCCTTCTAGCTGAGACCCATGTCAGGGGGTCTGAGTCAGCTGTCAGTCTGGGGGCCCATTAACTCCTCCTTGTTCAGGTCAGCTGTCTTTGTGTGTTTCTGCAGTGTGGTCTTGTACTCCCTCTCTGCATCTGGATTCTAGTTCGACTCAGTGTTCAGTTATGGGTGTTTGTTTCTGTTTCCAACAGGTACTAGATGAGGGCTTCATGATGGTGGATAAATCAGTCATTGATCTTGATGAGATATTTTATTTCAGTATATTATTATAATTATTCTGCCTCTGCTATCTCATTTTTTTTATACCTCCAAACCACTCTCTGCCTAGAGTTTGGCAAGCACGAGCAAGAGCTATGATTCATATGGTCTCCAATTTCCAATGAACCAATGAGAAGACCAAATGTTACGCCAGAAAGAGGCAGGACAACAGCCAGGTGCTGATCTTAAGGCTTTTACTCCCAGTAAAATTGATTCTAGTGTTTTTCATCTGAGGGTCATCCCTCATCCTAAGCCTAAAGACTTTTCCTTTGGTTATTTCTAGCCTAGGGCAATAGCTTAGCTGCTATAGAACCTTGGTTCCTAGATTCACATGTTTTCATTGTTATATCCATACATTTGAAATAATGATTTTGCAGATGATTCCTCCTTGGGAAAAAATAATCTGGTTTTGTTACTCCTTACATTTTTTTTTTTGTTGAGACCTTGATCAAAGAACATGGACATTGATCATGTAACCATACTATGGTATGGTGGAACTTCACATTAGTATGTGACTGAGATGCACTGAGGGAGTTTATGAATTCCACACAAGATGTAAACTGAAGGCCACAGAGCTCCTGACATTGTGAAAATCTGACACACGATTTTATGTAATTTCTTATTGGAGAAGAGTGGTGTGTTTTGGTGGTATGAGTACGATTATTGGTGAGGGTATTTCTAGATTTCATATGTGTCTTTGGGTATGTGTTAGTTAATTGAAGAAAAGATTGTGCTGAGTATTAGCGATGGATGTATTCTATGTGAATATTTTGTTTTCATAAAATAATTTGGATTAGGATCCTTCTCAATTAAGCAGCACTATCTCACCATGATAAAAAGGGTTAACAATATAAAATGAATGCATCTTTTCATGAAACTTAAAATGGTACATGTTTGAGTACTCTGACAAAATACTGACTTTAAGAAGGTAATACTGGGCACTGGAGGGATGGCTCAGCAATGAAGTGCACTTGTGCTTACAGAGGACCCAGGTTTGGTTCCCAGCATCCACACAGAAGCTCAAAGCCACTCATAAATCCAGTTCTTGGGGATCCGATGCCTTCTATGCCTTCATGGTACCAAGCATGCACTTGGTGAACCTATACACATGCAAACAGTGCATTCACGCAGCTAAAATTTAAAAAGCATCCAAAAGGAAACGGTGAAGGAGGTGATACAAGCAGAATTCAGTTTCGAGTACTCATTTTCAATATTTATGCTACAATCATGTTCTTTTCAGCACAATAAGGTATTTTATATGATGCTTCCTTAAGTAACAACACAGCTGAACTGTTTCTTTTACATTTTCTATACTCTATTGGGAATCCTTAACTATAGAAATGCTGTGGTAAAAAGAAATTATTTTCCATAGATAATGTAAACATTAATCAGGTATTGCAACATGTTTTTTTGACAGCCAGTCAAAGATAATTGACTACCATGACATACCAAGGATAAAACCCATAAATGGAAGGGTTTTTTTTCCCAACAACCAGAGTTCCTGTTCCTTTGTGAGTTGTTACTTTCAGAGTGACACATCAATATGTCAGGAACACAGTAATGACAAATTTCTTATGACTGGGACCTCCCTTTGTGTGAAACTCAGTGAGGAGGAACTTCTCATAGTATCAAGTATCAAGTAACAAATTGTTCTAGTATTAAATTATGGTAACCTTTTCCCTAGTTAGACAATAGTATGTAAGAATATGAACTCATAAGAATAAAGTTCTATATTGGTGTCAGATCTTTAACATGGATAAAATGATTTTGAACAAATGTCTATCATCTTAGTTACAATGATTATTTAATGAAAAGTATAGATATGCATCAATATTCTGAGAAATGACTGGCCTCATACATAACCCTGATACCATTAGACAAGAACGGAGCTGACAAACTCATGTCACATGGCATCGCACTATATCTGTCTTTAAATCTTAAGTATATAATAACACAACTGAAACATATTACTCATACATTTGTGGTGATGTCCAAGTTAACAAATATATTGTATTTCCAGGTAATTATAGCAGATCACATACAAGTATGAATAATATATAACTTTGTTACTGGTTTATGTATTTTAATATACTTGGTTTTTGTCATTATTTTAGATTACACTTTTTCTTGTTAAAAATGTTTGCTGTAATATGTATATGTCATGCGAGTAGCAACCTTATAGATGTATTTTGAGCATCTCTGAATTTCATAAGGAGACCACACTAAGAGCCTGACCTCAGTTTATGAATGTCCATGATATAATATTTACACAATGACAAAAATGTCCAATGATATATTTATGAGGAAAAAGCACTGTTATAAAGGAATGTATAATTCTACTGATACTGGGACTGTGGCCTTAATGGATCCACCATTAAAATCTTTCATTCTACGTCTGAACAAATGGCCAAGTGGTTAAGAGCACCTGTTGCCCTTCCATAGGACCAGAGTATGGTTCCTAGCACCCATGTTTGACAGTTCATAACCTGTAACTACAGCCTCAGAAATGCACACTTCTCTAAGAGGCATACATGTTCTTTCTCTCTCTCCCTCTCCATCTCTCTCTCTCTCTCTCTCTCTCTCTCTCTCTCTCTCTCTCTCTCTGCCTGCCTCTCTCCGTCTTTCACACATATGAACATAAATTTAAAAAATATGTTCATTCTTTTGCTGTAAACATTGGAGTTTCTAGAAAGACACAGGCATTTGGTTAAATACTACAAAGGGATTTAAAGGATACTACAGAATTGAATTTATTGACCTGAAAAGGTGCTTATGATATGAAACCAAGTGCACCAAAAGAATACACTATATAGATGTCAGATAATTTGTGTAGCATGTAAAAGAGTATCCAATTAAAAATGAGTTAAGATGAGTTCTCTCTCTCTCTCTCTCTCTCTCTCTCTCTCTCTCTCTCTCTCTCTCTCTCTCTTTTCTGGGTTTTTAAGGCAGGGTTTGTGTAACAGTCTTGGCTGTCCTGGAACTCACTTTGTAGTCTATGTTGGCACCATACTTACTGAGATCTGCCTGCATCTGTCTGCCAAGTGCTGGGATTAAAGGCAGGCACCACCACCTCCTGGTGAGTTGTCTATCTTTGTACTTGAGCTTAGCGATTGGTTACCTTGGTGGTACAACAATGACATCAAGAAGCCAGGCTTTTTCTGCCTCTTTATTCTGTTATCCCAAATATCACTTTAACTCAATGCTGGTTACTCAAACAGTTAAAGCTTTGATTATAGGTGCAATACTTGGTTTCCTATTCATTTGCTGAAGGAGACAGTTTTCAACTGATAATAGCTAAGGAAATATACTTTTTACATATATCATACTTGCCCCCAAGCTAAGGTTGATTTCCAAACTCAAAGCATCACCTACTGATAAAGGAAAAGGTAGGATGCAGTGATGTAGTCATACACAATCTAAAAAGTCTGTATATAACCTACACTTATCAATGGATGTTCTAGGAAATTATACTATAATGTAATATCTGAATTCTCAGATTTCTTATAGACATTTCTTATAGACCTACTCATTTTCATCAATGAATTGCTAGAAATCCAATACTGTGATATGTTAGAATCTACACAATGGATCACATTTATTTTTAAATTTCTGCCCTTTTCTTTATATGTGTATAATATTCTTTGGTACATCAGCACACATTATTTTCTTTCTTTAATATTCTAGTATGAAAATTTTAAGTAAATTAAGGAAAATGAAGGCAATAGCTGAATGAATCCCAACATACATGTCAGCAAACTTCAACAATTATCAAGTTTTTGGCAAATCTTAAATTAATTAAGTATTAATAGTAAGGAATGATGTTGATTTTAGTTAGAAAGAAGGTAAGATCTAGTCACTTGCTAACAGAATATACCTTCAGGCAAGTTAGTAACATTTAGCTGAGGCTAGTCTGATGCTCTTCCTCTCTGTTTTACAAGGTCCTTTCCAAATTGTACTTACTGGGTTTCATGAGAGGTTTGGTTTTTGTTTAGTTTTTTTTATCTGTATGTTCAAACACCAGAAGAGCTAGTGCTGCTTTGACATATGAGCCTGAGTGCAGGAGGAGATGAGAAGGCTTGCCAAAAGCAGGGTTATTTTTATGACTGAAATATGTGAAGTTTTCAGTTTACCTGAAACATTAATTAATAGAAATGGAATATATCAGATCCACGTACCACTGAGCAGATTTGATGTGGCTAGGAGATGATCCATGTTAGGCTTGCAGATTCTCTTTTTCTGAGGTACCCCGATGAAAACTCCTGTGAGCATAAGATTCCCAGTTTAAGAAGCACAGCCTAGAAATGGCTCCCTACTGAAGGCTTTGACCTTCTTTCTTGGTTTGGAAACTTACATTCTCTTTGGGGACTTAGGGTTGAATTCAGTACTCTTGCTTTGTTTACTCTGGATGTCCTCTCATAGCATGTTCCACTGGAGGACCAATTTTCACTTTCTTACCCAATAAACACTTGACCTACTCATCTTAGCTCTGGATCACTACCCTGCTAGAGGATCATAGACCCTGTGTTGGTTTGAGTGAGATATCCTCACCCCCACTCCTGACCTGGCTTAGTCTTGGGCATGTGACCACTTGGTCTCAAGTTGATGGTACTGTTTGGGAGCTTTAGGAGGTCTGGCCTTGTTGGAGGAAAGATGCCACTGGGGATGAGCTTTGAGATTTTAAAGACTGGCACCATTTCAAATTCCTCTCTTTTCTGCTTGCAGTCCAAGATATGAGTTCTCAGCTCTTCCTGCTGCCACAGTTCCCTGCCATGCTGGACACTTGTCTTCTTATAACTATAAGCACAAGTAAACTCTTCCTTCTATAAGTTGCCTGGCCATGATGTTTTATCCCAGCAATAGAAAAGTAACTAATGCAGACCCCAAGCCTCCAAGTGCCAGTATAACCATTCCTTTAAGAAATAATCAGTGGATGCCAACTATAGTTTTGAGACTTAGCAAAGCCTTGAGGTTACTGTGTCTAGAAGGGACACCATCTCTGACTTTAAGCAGAGACAGTGTTAGGAAGGACACAAGTTAAATCTAAGAGACATTACAAAAGTGGATGATAAGTACTACTTGTATAAAGTGGTACTTAGAGAAATCTTCCAGGAATATGGTGCTCTTACTATATGGGACAAGGAGGGATTGGCAGTTCCCTCTTTGAATAAAAATTTTCTCTTGTTCAATCATAAAGTGATTGCTAAAGTTGTATTCAAAGTGGAAACTTCTTACACTGCGGAGTTTGATAATTTGGACTTGTGGATTAGAAATACATATGTTCCTTTCACAGAACTATGGTGCTCCATCTGGCAGAAATAGTCTCTTGTTCAAGCCTTAGCTCTTTGCTTATACAAACAAGGAGAGAATCCTTATTTGCCTTCCTGCTGCATAAGAAATTAACTCAGAACTCTGTATAGTAAAACACATTGGCCACTAAAATTTTATGAATTAAATTGTTTACATTTTAATTTATTTTCCAATTTAATCTATTGTTTTGATCACTTTAATCATTAAAAGACCACTGTGCTGTCAGTATTCAAAAGGCTTTGGTTTATTTTAATGTTCTGATTATCAATAAGAGAATGAGGTGGCAATGGCATATGTCTTGAAAGGTGAGGTGTGAGATGGGACTCATTTCATAACTCAGAAAGAGACACACCTAACCACTGAGGAACTCCTCTGAGGTGGTGATAGAGGAAACACAGTTAATCAGGGCTGACTAATGGAGAATAATGGGATATTAGGTGAAGAAAGGCCTGCACTCACATATGCTACCCCTGTTTATGGTGTGTAGTTCTGCATTTCAAGTTATTTCATCAAAAGAACTCTGGACAATAGTCTGACTATTTTCTCTTCTAACAAATCAGGCATTAAAAATGCTACAAAATAGGATTCCTAATATCAATCATTAACCTTTAATAAATTGGCATGTGCCAGAATAAGGACATAGGTCAGCAGAAGAGTACTTGCTTAGCAAGTATTGGTTCATTCCCTGGCACTGCTGGAAAAACATTACAAAGACATATCTTGGTCACCCAAGCAGTGTTGCATATGGGTTCTATTGCATGTGGAGTGGTCCTTATATCAAATCAGATATTGGTTGGTTACTCAAGTTTTATGCCACTCTATTGCACTAGCCTATCCATCAGGCAGGACCCCATTGTAAATCAAAGTGTTTGTAGCTGAGCTGGTATTCATGTTTTTCCTTTAATAGCTTGTGGAGTACTTTCCGATGTTGTTGTGCACCTCCTGGTACCAAGAACACTAGCCAGTAGTTGTGGAGGTTCTAGGTTGTCAACAGCTTTATTTGTGTTGAATGAGTTGTATGGGTATTGTTTTCAGCAATAGGGCCTTGCTGTCTGTTTGTGAAAAACAACCTATAGTCTTGGATTCCTATGAGGCTCTTTTGGTCAACAGCTCAACAAGATATAACCCAATCCTGGCACTGGAAGCTTTATTTGGGGACAAGAGATGACCAGTTGGGGCTCTGTTTCTGCTTTTTTGTGATTTCATTTAGACCACCTTCATACATGAATAGATCACATTCATTCTCAGTCTTATCCCCCAAGTAAAGTCCTTCAAGATTCCCCTGCTGACTCTCTACACCCCCAAATTTGTTTTGTTCCCTCCTTTTCCTCCTCCCTTCTCCTGCTTTTATTCCTATTCTTACTTTTCCTTCTCCTTTCCTGTTAGAAACCTGTAGTCTCACCCTGTTGGGCCATGCCCAACCCCCACCTTTTTAACAGTAATAAGAGGTGGGAATGTTGGGGCTCAGCAGTCTGTGGACCCCGCCTCTGGGCGAGACGCCTATGGCCACGTAATCACTACATCAGGCTTTACCTAGCTTTTACCTGGCTGGGCAGAGACTGGGTTATGCATGCGCAAGCTCCCCTTTTAAAGCAAGCGCGCCAAGTGCACCTCTCTCTCTTGCTTCTCTCTGGCCTCCCTCTCTCTTGCCTTTCTCTCTTGCTTCTTGCCCCTTCTGTCTTTCTCTCTCTCTCCCCGCTTTCGGTTGGCTACCAGATACCCTCCTCTTTTCCTCTCCCCTCTCTCAATAAACTCCGTGGGTGCTGAATCTTGTGTTTGTGTTTCTTAGGCCATAGTAGCTGCAGCAAAAAAGAACAACATTCCCCTCTTCCTCCTCCCTCTTCCTTCTTCTCCTTCTTGTCTTCCTAGTCTTATTTTTACTCCTCCCCCTCCTTCATTATCATCATCATCTTCTTCCAATCTATGCTACCATGTAATCCAAGGTATGGGCCATAGGTTGAAGTGGGGTCTGCATACAAGACCTATACCTTTACAGAAAAATGGTTCTTCCTCTTCCAGAAGCCATTAACTGTTCACCAGTTGTTGATTAAGAGGAGAAGATCATAATATTAAAAAAATAACTTTCAAGCTATCCATGTACTGAATCATTATTATTTTGAAAGGTATAATTCTCTTTTTCAGAACAAGATTGTATGCTACCTTTAGTCAAATAAACTTGAAAAGGAAGCAAATAAAGTTTTGTAGCATTGAATCTTGAGCAGTTATTGCATCCAATTTAAACAGTAATTTACACATATTTGCTTTCTGGTTAGCCCACATTAAATATAGAGTGTTCTTACATAGGTGAATTTCACTGAAGACCACTCTTACCCCTTGTGTTGGGACATACTATGTTATTAAGTATTAACCACCTTCTTAATGCCCATGCTTAAACCTGACTGTCTATTTTGTCTTAATAAACCTTGCAATTTTCTTTTCTTAATGAATCTGAATTTTCCCTCATAAAAGTAATTTTTTTTTTGTTTTTTCAAGACAGGGTTTCTCTGTGTAACAATGGAGCCTGACCTAGAATTTTCTTTGTAGACCAGGCTGGCCTCAAACTCACAGAGTTTGCCAGCCTCTGTCTCCAGAGTGCTGGGATTAAAGTCATGTACCCCTACCACCCTGCTAAAAGCAATGTTCTTATTGGTATTTTTAAAATTAAACATATTTTAAAACTGGAAGGCCATTGGTTTAGAAGTGATACATGCATCATCACAGTACAGTTGTTAACAGCCTATGCTACAAACTACAGTTTGGCTCTAATCACAGCTAATTCACATACTATTTTGTGACCTAGGTTAACTCCTGTCTCCATTATTTTATCAGCAAAGAGGCAACAAAATAATAACACCTACTATGTAAGATTGTTGTGAAGATTAGACCAACAACTACATGGGAAATACTAAAAGGAGGGTGTGACAAAGTAAATGCTCCAAAGTGTTACTTATTTCCTCTTTACTAGAATGTGGAGGCTTGCTATTCAATTATGCAGGTAGTAATATAGTGCCTCAGGAACAGATTGCATATAAAGAAACATGCAACAAATAATTTTCTTTTTGTGTGATACTGAGAACTGAAGCTAAATATTGTACAGATCTAGCAAACATTCTGTCATTGAGCTACACCCAATCCTCAAAACAAGTATTTTCTTATTGTATTTGTGTCTAAGTTTTGATTATAGACACAAGAATAAGTAAATGCAGTTTCTAGTTTGAAGGGACTGCATTGCAATGAAGTAAACTATATGTATTATAGTAAAGTATATGTCTGTGTTTGTATGTATATATGGATAATCTTATAGAAAATAAAGTAGCTGTAGGAATGGAGACTAATAGGAAATACAGATGTTCCTCTATTTAGAGCAATGTTATTTTTAAACTCAAGTTTTAAAATATGTATTCATAACGTATACAGTGTTCCATCTGCATGTATTCATGCTTGCCAGGAGAGGGCACAAGATCTCATTATATATAGTTGTAAGTCACCATATGGTTGCTGGGAATTGAACTCAGAACCTTTGGAAGAGCAGCCAATGCTCTTATCTGCTGAGCTATCTCTCCAGCCCCTAGAATAATGTTAATATCTCTAAAAGCCCATTGAAAGTTGAAAATACTGAGAGAAAATGTACCTAAAACACCTGACCTACCAAGCATCACAGTTTAGAAATTCACCACTCTGTTGACAAAAGGGTGATTGATCTTCACAATTACTTATCTGACCCAGGGCTTTGCCTAGGGCTATGCCTGTTGTTGCCTAGGATGCCAAGAGAATATTGCAACAAGCAGTGTTAGCCTAGGAAAAGCTAAATGTTCACATCTCAAAGCATAGCTTTTACTTAATGCATATACCCTTCTTTTTTTTAAAATTTAAATTAGAAACAAGTTTGTTTTACATGTCAATCCCAGTTCCCTCTTCCTCCCTTACTCTCCTGCTTCCACCAACCCTCTATTCCATCCTCTTTCTGCTCCCTAAGGAGGGTGAGGCCTTCCTTGGGGAGTCTTCAATGTCTGTCATAACATTTGGAGCAGGGCCTAGGCCCTCCCCTGTGTATCTAGGCCGAGAGAGTATCCCTCTATGTGGAATGGGCTCCCAAAGTCCATTTGTATAGTAGGGATACAAACTGATCCACTACCAGAGGTGCCATAGACTGCCCAGTTCTCCTGACTGACACCCACATTTAGGGGGTCTGGATCAGTCCTATGCTCTCAGTCTGGGGTCCATGAGATCCTCCTTGCTCAGGTCAGCTGTTCCTGTGGGTTTCTCCAGCTTGGTCTTGACCCCTTTGCTCATCACTCCTCCCTCTTTGCACCTGGATTCCAGGAGTTTGGCTCAGGAGTATACCCTTCTCATATCATCATAAAATGAAAAAAACAAGTCAAATTACTGTGGATATTACAACAGGCTGTTTTTAATGGAGTGTTCAGGACTCTCAGGAGTGGTTGCTATTTGAGTGTAGAAAGGAATGAAGTGAGATAATGAATACTAAGAAAGTCAGAAGTAAAAGAATTCTAGAAGACAGGAACAACATAATAAAGACTGGGAGGCAGAGTCAATTTCATTAGTTCAGGAGCAAACAGAAGGGCTATGTGGTAAAAGAAAAGGCTTAATATTTGGAGATGAAATAGGAGTAGCCAAATGCTGTTGGGTTTATATAGATAATAGCTCTATTCATCAACTTCGTGGAAATGATAAACATCAAGTTCCAATGGCTTAAGTGTAAAATTACACAGAAATCATATCTAGAAATAAGCAAGATGTTTGGATGACTAGGACTATTTTAACAGTTCACAATTGAAAATAATTCACTAAGATGACAAAAATTTGGACCAGTCACTTCTTTACCCAGAAGAGCAGGCAAACTATGAGGTCTTATAGAGTCCTGTCCTTGTGGCAGTGAGTATCATCTTCCAACATGAGGACATAGAAATTTAGAGAGCTGTGTAGGGTTAGTCAGTGGAATCATATGCAGGGCTAGTCAGTGGATTTGTGTGTAGGACAACATTCACAGAGAAAGATTACACCTCTTCCTAAAGTGAACAGATAACTTTTTTTCTTCCTAAGGCCAAATGACTGGAACCCAATAGGAGCTGTATGCACCATGGGAATAAACTCACTAATGGTAACACCTTTGCTTACCCAGACAGCTAGTTTAACAATGTTGGTCAGTGTATAATATGAATGAATCCCAATAAACTGACCAATAAAAAGCATTGGCTTATTATTACAATGATACAACCTTGGGATAATTTTAAGGGCTTCCAGAAATTAGTCAGATTATTATAGGCATCCGTGTTTTATCTGGCATTAAAGAACTTGGCACAAGCTAAGGGGTATTTAAGCAGTGATAAAAATCATCCCTGACTAGCCACAGTGGCTCTGTACCTCTGAAACTTGTGGCACCAGATAGCCATTGTAGTAAAATTGCTAACAGTATAGAAGGACAATGTAATAATTTGTTGGCTGATAAAAATACCCGTGGTCGAGTTACTAACTTGTTATGTAATGTTATATATCTACTATGGTCTTATAAGAGACTCTCCTGCACAGATATTCTTGTGACGCTGCTTTCACTATTTCATAGATGGTGACAATCATAACTCATTCATGCCCAGGGTGAAGAGTTCTTCACCCCATTTCTTTGGATGTACAGACAGAATGATTTCTGAAAAATGGCAAAGAAAAAGTATTTGAATAAAAGATAAAATTTTCCTCTAAGAAACTTATTTGTCTCTTTTAGAGACACTTTTGAAATGATTAATGATGCTTTTATATCCTACAACTCTAAGAGTAACTATCAAAAAATGACTAAATTCAAGAATTCTCCCAGTGGAGCCTTCAAGTCTAATTTTATCTTTCCTCTTTTTCTTGTTTTTTTCTCAAATTTCTACTAAACTGTTAACTATATCATTAAATTTGATGTTATATACAGTTACAGCTTTGTATGTGAGTAGGATGTGTGCCTGTGGAAGTCAGAGATCAACATCAGAGGTCCTCTTCCTCCATTGCTCTCCACTTTATTTTTTGAGGTAGGGTCTCTCAATAAACCTGGAATTTACCAACTTACTAGATGTCCAGCTACCAGAGTCCAGGGATTTTCCTGACTCTACACCCCTACTCCACCCCCATGATGCTGGGGTTACATGTGCATGATACTACTCTGCTTTTATTTCAGGGCCCACTGAAATGTCTCCCCAAGCTGTGCAGTGGCTTTTGAGTGGCCTGAATAGAGGGCAGATTGTGATTATCTTTCAATTCATTTAAACAGATATTTAAGACTATTTAAGACTGTTTACATACCCATAATCCCTTATTTTGAGGAAGCCTTTCTAACAAAATTGAAGACTGTCCTCTTATTTTCTGCATCTTTATTCTTAGGTATACATATAGCCCTGTATATACACCCTTAGAGACACAAAAAAATTTATTTGAACTTAAGATGAAGTTTTGTGAAAGAACAAAAGAAGTCATGAGATTTTTGTTAGCTGAGTCTGGAAAGTCTTGACTCATAGTTATTGGGAGAGAATTACATTTTCCCTTGGAGATAAATGCCTAATGAACATTTTCAAAAGAAGTTAAGTTCAAAATAAGATACAGTATTAGTAAGTGATAACATTTCATTGTCAGAGGTGCTACTTTTGTTTGTTTTTGTTTTGTTTTGTTTTTTGTTTTTCGAGACAGGGTTTCTCTGTGGCTTTTGGAAGCTGTCCTGGAACTAGTTCTTGTAGACCAGGCTGGCCTTGAACTCACAGAGATCTGTCTACCTCTGCCTCCCTAGTGCTGGGATTAAAGGTATGCACCACCAGCACCTGGCTCAGAGGTGCCACTTTTTAAAGGTGGCTTAAGAATAATCTAGCTTCAAAACTCAGAGGATTTGTTTTTGTTTATTTGTTTGTTTACTATATTTTGTTGCTTTTTAATTATCAGATAAATATTTAAGTAGACAAAAAGCTGATACACATACTGAATAACTTCCCATATGTAAATATGCTTATTGCTCAACTGTATTAAGCGATTTATTGACTTGAATATCAAGAGCACATCTCTTGGCTTGGGAATGTAGCTCATTCCATAGGATACTTGCCCAGGTATTCATAGAGACCTGGATTTGGTTCCCAATACCACATAAAGCCAGATGTGCTTGCAGTTATTCTTAGCAGTGGGAGGTAGAGGCAGGAGAATCAGAAATTCAAATTTTGTTGACCATCTACTTCTGGGCATACAGCCTATCCTTAAGAGTAATTTGTTTCTCAGTGAGACTGCCTTGGAGAAAACTAAAAGTTCATTTGCAAGTGGTTATCAATTGGAGATTGCTGTAGGGTTAGGGATGAGGACTTGTGTTCACTTTTCCTTTCAGTTCCAGGAACCTATCTAGTGCAGACCCCTGAAGGTCCTGTGCAAGCCGCCTCAGTCTCTGAGTTCATATGTGCATTTAAATATAGCCTATTGTGTTTAAAAGACCTTGTTTCTTTGGTTTCCCCCATTCCTTCTGGCTCTTGTACTCATTGTGTCTCCTCTTCTGCAGGGTTCCCAGAGTCCAAATAGAAAGGATTTGTAAAGTATGGTACATTTCTGAAGACGCAAGGACAACTTGCTCAGGATAGAAGTTCCTTGCAATACTGCTAGAGTGACTTCAACCCCATTCCTCATCACGAATTCCTACTTCTTGCCTCTGTTCAACTGAGCCCTGGGATAACTGGTTATGTAGAACAATCAAGCAGTGTTCCATAAATAATTTTAAGAGTCTATGCATGCTACAAGAGATTCCTGTCTGTTGAAATTTTATTCCAAGTACAGTGAGAGATAATTAAACAAAAAGTTCCTTTCCAGTAGTCAAGAGTTATAACACCATGAGAACACGGAGTTGAATAGCTAACCTGCTGTTTGGGCATTAGAGAAAGCAATTTGGAGATAATGTCTCAAACAAATGAAGTGATACTTATATTCTGTTTGCAAGAACACAGTGACAAACATATCTATCTGTTTTATGAAATAAAACAGTGAGTTAGGCAATGTGCCAGATCCTAATAAAATGAAAGAAATAGACTGTCTTAAGTGGACAGTATTTATAAATGACTTGACTTTTCTAGAATAGTAATGGCATACAGCTTTAAGATGTCAATGTTTTTCTAATCTCTGATGTATTTTCAACACCTGGCTTATAGTTAATTCCAAAGGGAAACTTTCATTTATATGCTTGGCTGAGTAAAAAATGTGTCAGCTTAGTTTAAAAAACAAAATACTGGTGTTAGTCCTTGTCAGGCAGCTCACTGAACTTAATTAAACCTCAAAGCTTGAGAAGGCTGAGAAGGGTAACTCCTAATTTTGTCTTTTTGTAACTTAAATAACTAAACATCCTAAAATCCCTGTACTGTTAATATTTTAAAAGTAGTTCAAGTCAATCACTTTTAAGTCTGTGCTCCTAGAAAGTGCTTGTAAATTAGTCTTGTTGTTGCTCTCTATAAAAAGTGTCTTTGTCACTCTAGTCGCACAAATAGTCTCCACACTAGCCGAGACTTGTTAGACTGGTTCTTTATGGTTCATAAGTGACTTCTTTCTTCACCTCACTTTAACCTACAAAGTCACGGATGAGCTGATGCACACGCTCAGTCGCCGACCAGTCACCACAGGTCTTGGATCTTGCTACTCAGCGATGTATCGGTGAGTGCCTGTCTCCTTCCTACCCAGTAACTGTAGTCTGCAGTGGTCCTAAGTCCCCAGGGAGTTGGTTCTCCAGCCAACTGTACTTAATATGGTTTACATGATATTGTGCCAAGTAGATTCTTTTCCTTTCCATAGGAGTGTTCCGCCCCTCTCTGTCTGTTCAGACTCAGAAGATTTCCAAAATGTAATGGGAACAGTGATGCTCTGCTGTGCTTAGTTTGTTTGTTTTGGAGGAAGGATACAATTTACTTATTTCATAAAGTATAAATAAGAAATGTGAATGTGAGATCATGTTAAAGTTGTTTACTTCTCTAAGTAGTCCAAAATTAAAAAGTATAACCTATTTTGAAAGAATAAGAAGCAATCAAAGATGATTGTTTTGAGTAGCTAAGTTGTCATTATTTGATTTCAAAAACAAATCCAGTGGTGGAGATGTAGTAGTCAGGGGTAGAGCATTTACCACACACACATCAAACTCACTCCAGTATACCTGACCACAACAAACTCCACTATACCCGACCACAACAAACTTCTCTATTGATTTTTCATTGTTCGAACCTAAATAGTAACAAAATTTTAGTCTACTAATTTTGCATGAAAATAATCTTACTTAATTTTATATTGAGATTTATTTTCTCAAACATATTAATAAATCCATTTGACTTATAGTTGATGAGTAAGTATATTTAATACTTTGAGAAAAAACATAAAAATTTCAGTGGATTCTGTGCCTTCATTGTATAAGGAAAAAGCCTGATTTTGTCACTGGTAGAAGTTCTCCATGTATTTAATGAGAAGTTGGATATTCCTCTACTATTTCAAAGAGGCAACTAAGAGCTACAGATCTTACAAATACAGTGATTTCTGCCCTTTACAGCATTTTAAATAACCCATGATGCTTGTTCTATCTTTTCTTCTTCCTTTCATTCACTTTTATAATATTACGATAGAAAACAGTACTTCAAGAAAGTCTCTATCAAGTTCACCATACTAGCTTCCCGATCTTGTCTTTGTTAGATCTGACTGAGTTTGAATTTGAGGCTTAACATGTAGAGAACCTGCAATGAATCAAATATTATGGTAAATTCTTTTTCTGTAATTTATCTTTTATTTAAAACAGATTTGCTAATTTTCAAAAGTCCTATTTCAGGATAGATGAGATTACCTTACAAACAAACAAACAAACAAAAAATCCAAAAGCAACTAACAATCAATCAAAAAAAAAAAAACACCTCCTAGATCTAAAGGTTTTATGACTGTTAAAGCAGACTGTGTGGGAATGGGGGAAATATTGGATGAGATATCAAAGAGATGGGCTGAGGTGGAAAGAAACTGGGGTTATTACACAAATTTTCAAAAGTATTGCTATGAAGAAAAAGGAATAAGCATATGTTGATGGTTCCTGTTTGAGGACTTTGTCTCATTACTAATACATAGAAGAAATAGCTGGGAAGTTGTATTTAGCCAAATTCTGACAGCCTTCTCCCCATCTTATTTAAATGAGAATTTCTATTTAAGACATTTACAGGTAAGAGAATAATTTGGACTGGGTGAAGATTCTTCCTGCTACCCTTCAATGTTCTTCAAATAGTTATGTTATTCTTTTGTGTACAGGAGATCAATACATTGACTTTATAAACACACACAGCAGAAGAAAGCCATAGAAATCTTCACTGTTCAAGCTTATAGGAGGAGGCTTGGAGGAGAAGACATTTCTTAAATATTTTTATTTTTCTGAATATGTTTAACTGTAACTGATGATAATGAAAACTAAAAGTGGGTCAAAATTATAGGGACTAGTATCTATATTTTTTAAATATCTGAAAGTGAGGATGTATCCCTGGTGCACAAAAGGACTTAGGAAGCACATTCCACATGGAGGGATACTCCCCTTACCTAGAGGCAGGAGGGAGAGCCTAGTCCCTATTCCAAATGACTTGACAGATTTTGTTGATTTCTCCTGGAAGATATCACCCTCCTTGTGGAGTTGGGGGGGATGAGATGAAAGGGTAGTTGGGAGGCATGAGAGGGAGGGAAGGAGAGAGACAGGGAGGAAGAGGAAACTGGGATTTATATGAAATTAAAAAAAAAAACAAAATAAAAAATAAATATAAGAAAGTAGCTGAAGGTGAAATGGCTAATATTCAAAATGAAACAAAATATACAACTTTAACTTTTTTTTTTTTTTTACAAACTACTTCTCAAAGAGTGGCTCATGTACACCCTCCCATTAGAATCAATAAGCTCTTAATACAAGTGGAGTTATTTAGCCCCATGACATAGAGTCTCATAAATCTGTGGTTGAACCACATGTTAAAGACTTGCCCAAAGGAAAACTCTACTCCCTGTTTGAGAAAAAAAACAATGTAATGTAGACATAAAAAAAGAAAAGAATATGTGAGGCTAGAGAAAAAAAACAAAGAAGAAATGAAACAGTTGTTATTAAAAAGAAGTCACCCTTTGCTTTATTTAAATTGAAATAATTATATCTTAATGAGAGGTGCTCTCTCCCTAGTCACCTTTCCCTTCAAGGAAGATGGGCACTTATTCATGCAGCACGGTGATGATTATGGAGGCAAGGATAATTTCAGAAGGCGTGGAAACTGAAGGGAGGGTGCAAACATGTTTGGGTAGTTTTTGTCAAACAGGGAAGTCTGTTTTCATCTTCAAAATAGACTTGTTTACAGAAAAAACTTCACCGTAAAACTATGCCACACCTGGAAATTAGTCCGTAATGACATTGAAAGGGATTTTCATTGACAGGTATATTCAGACTTATGATATGTCTGTGCTACAAGGATTTAACATGTACTCATTTCTCTTTTGGCTATGATCAGTCCTGTTCATAGAAAAAGCGCTAGCAAGCTTTCGTTTGGATAAGCCCTATGTGGACTTTCATTGTGTATCTTGTAAAGTGTATTCCATTGAGTAATGCTCTCCTATGTGGTTACTGTTATTATTCCTTTTAAAAGATAAGGTGGTGTGGTCCAAATGGTCCAGGCTCACTGTGAGATCTACCATCTGCACTTGAGGTCTGGAAGTTCAGGCCCTTTTACTTATAACAGAGTGTCTATTATAGGTGGTAAATGAAGGACTTTTCAGCTATTGGAGAACTTGACAGATATGGAAAAAATCCTTCATATATTTACATGGATATAACACAAATACATAGGTCAAGACACAGATGGCATATAAAGCTAACATGAAGTTGTTTATACATGTGCTGAGAAGGGAAAGCTGGAGGATAATTCCACTTTCATGTATGGGTCTTAAGCACCTTTAAAGAATCAAGTGTCTTACTAATGTCTAAAATCTGTCTTCTATAAAATGAACATGTAACCCAGGTGACCAGTGACTGTGAGCACAGCATTTAGATTACATCACTGTTTTGTACAAATGAGTTCATTGGTTGGAATTAACTGCAACTGCCTTTTGTTCTGATACAAGGTTGGTCATTTTAAAGAGGGAACAAAAGGAAACATCAGCACTGAGTTTTATACTCAAATATGATAGCATTCTGTACTCAGTGGTTGTGGAGTAGTTCTCCTGTGATATTATGTGGAAAAATGGGCTCCATGGATGTTCAATAGCTCTATCAGTGTTACGGTTTAGAAGATACTACTTGGGTTGGGTGAGGTGGCATTCAGGAAGCTGAGGCTGTAGGATTGTTGGGGTTCAAAAATTCATGGACATTCTGGACAATGTAGTGAAACATCAGCTCAACAAAACAGAATAAATTAGAATTCATTCAAGCATATTTTCTTAGAGCTACTAATTGAAGATAATGGGCGGGAAATGTAAAGAATAACTTCACAGGTCTGAGATCAGTAGATTAGGAATCATGAAGTACTGAAGGCTAAGAATGAAAGTGGGCTGCAGAGGCATTAACACATCATGCCAGGACCTGCAAGCCTGACATTTCTCCAAGTACATACATGGCTTGTGTGGGAGGGTGAGGAGGGTGAGTTCTCCAAGCTTTCAAATAGTAATTCTAAGATGATAAACAAGTTTCAGGGAAATCCAAAATACCACTGAAGCATCATTAAGTTTTATCTTACAATGTTTCATCTGAAGATGCCAGATGACATATGTATTTTGGATCTGACAAGTAAACACAGAGGGATTTTGCACTTTTTCTGAAGTTGAACTGTGAGTCAGAGCAGGACAAAATAATAATTGCTATCATTTGAACATACTATGTAACAACTACTATCATAAAACACCACTTGTGTTTAATCATTATAACAACCTGTGGCTATATTGTACCCAGTCTATAGATGAGGAAATAGAGGCTCAGAGACATACTATTTTTTTTCCAATTGGTAATAAATGGCAGAACTGAAAATGAACACTTGTCTATAAGACTCTAAAACCTATGTTTTAATCACAACGTTGTCCCATCCTTAGCTGAGCCTTATTGTTCATCTATGTGGGTTCTATATGATCAGTTTAACTGCCTTGCTGTGTTAAGAGATAGAAAAGTTATACTTTGAAAGAATGATCCAGTTATCTAATAAATGTTCTTTAAAATTAGCCTCTATAACAGGAAGCATGGAAATTCCATTCCACAAAGGGAACAAAACACTGCAAGATTAGATAATTTGCATATGGCCACAGGAATAGGTGAGTCACTCAGTACTAGAGATAGAATCTGAACTCCCAGTGCACCTGTAGTGTGCAGAGTTTAGGATGAGAGACAGATTAGTATGGGCTAACTACATGGCCCATGAACTATTGTTATGACTAATACTACTAGAACTTGAATAAAAGTAGATGGCCCTCTTAAAAATTAACACTATACATTTATTACATACATGCTGATTTGAAATACCTACACATTATAGGATGGTTAAATTGAGCAAATGAGTATTACAGTACTTCATATAGGTTATTATTTTTTAGGGAGAACAGGTTAAATTTACCCTCAGTATTTTTCATGCACCAGGTGGTAGCTCTCTTAAGTTTATTCTTCCTAGCTAACTGAAAGTCTGTTTTATAAAGTTAGACTGAATATTGAAAGCTTGTCAGGCCATATGTCATAAAATGCAGAGAGGATACATGCAGTAAGAATACAAATACTCCCTGAGAGATACAGATTCAACATATAATTTACCATTTGTTGACTTCTAGCAACCCTATGAGGAAGCTAATTTTAATAGTAGATGACAGTGTATACAAGGAAACAAAAGATTAGTGGGTCTGAGTTTTCCAAATCTCTGAGTCAGTGATTCCTAGAAATGAAGGTTTAACCCCAGCTCTGTGTTTTAACCGTCCTCCCTCCTGTCCCTGTCATGTCATCAGCCTTGAACTCATAAGTCCTCCCTTGGCTAAGCAGAGTTAATTTTCCTTGTCGTTTTAAAGAATTTATTTATCTTTGCATCTTGACTTTTCTAAACAAGAAAATTCAAAATACAATAAATTAATATACATTTATGACTCTGTAAAACAGTCATTCAAAACATACAGCACAGTCAAGCCATTGTTAAGCACTTGGTCACTTTCAACCTCATTGACCATTGGCTTTGGGAATTCAGAGTTCTAACCCTTGCTTTAAACTGTATACACCTTAGCTAACAGGAGGTAGCAGTATGACTACTCAGAGCCTAGCACTGTATTAACCCCAAGATGAGTGCTTTTCTACAATTATTTTTTTTTTCAAATCTACTCGCTCTGTACCTAAAGTGGGTCTCCAATATCAAGAAAAGAATTGCTGTGGATGGATTAAGACCAGGTCTAGGAGTTCCTCTGTCTTCCTTCCATAAACCTTCATATACATGTGAGACCACTTGGAAAGCAAATTTATTTCTTACTATGGAAGAAATGACAATAGCTAACAATCACTGAGTATTTAGTGTTTGCTTGTTAAAGTGTCAAAAGCTATATGCTTTTGATGTTGGGAGATTCTTGTGAATTCAGATATAGCATTGGTTTATTGATTCATTGGTGGGAAAATGTAGACTCAGGGAGGCAAGCAACTTCCCCAGTATTACCTAGCTAACAAAAAGCACTCTTAGGAATAAACCCAGGCTGTTCATAATCAAAAAGCTGGTGTCTGAATCTACCAGGTAAGAGAATGGAAACCATTAGCTTGAAGTTACAGAGCTTGTAGCAGGAGATTATTATTATTATTATTGAATATATAGAATAGATTATTTTTATTTTCTCAAGATCTTTAAAATACCATGAGTATTTAAAGAAAAATTTACAATAGTATAGGGATTTCAAAGTAAAATTATCTGAATTTAATGCATCAATAATCACTTGGAATGCATAGGGTCTAAATCAGTGGGTTCTCAACCTTCCTAATACTGTGACCCATTAATAGAGTTCCTCGTGTTGTGGTGACTCCCAATCATAAGATCAATTTCATTGCTACTTCAGAACTACAATTTTGCTACTGTTTGAATCATAATATAAATATATATATGCAGGATGGTCTTAGTCGACCCCTGTGAAAGTGTTGTTGAACCCCAAAGGGCTTGCAACCCACAGGTTGAGAACCACTCATTCAAATACTGGAAGACTGGGCTGAAGGGGAAGTCAGTGGGTAAAGACACAGGGCCAAGCCTGGTGAGCTGAGTTTGATCCCCAGGACACACATAATGTAAGAAGAGCACCAGCTTCTGGGAGTTGTCCTCTGATCGCCATACTGTGGTATGCGTTCCTTTCCCTGAAAATGAGTGGATGTAATTTAAAACATGTAAACACAAATACATACTGTAAGAGATTTTTTCAGATGGGATTAAGTAAAAGAAGAGGAAGAAGACCTATTTTCCTTGTAGAAGGAATCCATTCTAAATATGTTAATATAGAAGAGTTAAACATATGATAAAAACCCAAATATCAAGCAAACACTAACCGAAAGATGTATGTGTGTATTTTAATATCAGAGAAAGTAGACTTTAGAATGAGGAAAATGACTGGAGATAAAAGGCTAAATTGACCTACAAGATAGCAGCTTAAAACATGTTTACCCCTGATACAGAACAGAGGTTCAGACAAGTAAGACAAAGAGTGCTGAAGGGTAAAACAGGCAAATCCACAGTTACTCCTGGAGAGATGTCAACTCTTCCCTGTCACTGACAGAACAAGTAGACAGAATCTCAGGTAAGACTATTTGACCCTGCTGTCCTGTAGCAAACCCTCTCCCTAAGAAGGGCAGAGTGCAAATTCTTCTCATATGCACAGGAAACATTTACCATGATAGACTCTGTTCTGGGCCATAAAACAAAGGACAGTAAAATGCCCTAAAATGATCAGCAACAGGCATGGTGGCTTGGAGGGAAACATTGTACAGGATGGCCAAGGATTGCTGCAGTTACAGGAAAGGGGTTATCAGACTGGAGCTATGACCACCATTAGTTCATGGCCAAGCAAGATAAGAACCTGGGGGATTATTATTCAAACTCCTGACCTCTGACCATCTGCTGTCACAAGATGATTCTTAACTGAGACTTTGGTGACTTAAAATATTACTACTAAATTTATTATTTGTATTTCAGAAACTGTACCACTATTGGAAGATATTAAATATAAATATTCCATCATCTTTTTTTTCTTGTACAGAATCTTCTAGAAAGTCACTAACCATCTATCTTGAGGTTCTTTTCTCCTAAATATGACATAAAATGGTAATTACTTTACTGAAAGTGATCTGTTCTGTGTATCATAGTTGTATCAGATTTAACTAGGAATGATAGGATAAGAATGGCAGTAGATTATGTGAGAAATTTCATTTTGTTTAGTGTAAAACAGGTCTGGAGGCTAGCAGCTGTGGTAATTAGGTACCTAGGCTTTTTGTACCATGCTATGCTACCAAAATTAGCACATGTTTTCTAAGTCGTGAACTAATAGGGGTACTTAATCACCAATTAATTAATATGTATTCTAGTTATGAAATATAAATCAGGATTCTAGCCACCATAGTAGATTCAATTGGTGTCTACTTATTCATATGATGGGTTATCTCTCTCTCTCTCCTCTCTTTTTGTGGTACTGAGGACTAAATCTAGGGCCTCCAACATTTGATCACTGAGTTATCTCCCTGGCCTTCATTTTATTTTTTAAAGTTTAAGACAGGGTTTCATTAAATTTTTCAGGTGTACTTTTGAGAATTTGAATTTACAGGCCTGTGCAACCAGACCTGGTTTCAAATGGTGGCCCATATCAATAAAGAATACATTTATTCTGCAGGTTGTCATGTTCTCTAGTTAATGATCAACTCTTTTCTTATTAATAAAAAAAGACAAATCCTTGAGATAGGTATTTAGGAGTCTCTACCACTGGCACAGGGGTGGAGTTGTTGTGATGAGGAGGAGAGAGGAGAATACCTGGCTCTAAAGTTGGGAAGCTGAGTCACAGCTGTGGATTTGGTAGCTATGAGTTTGTAGATACAAACTAAAGTAATGGATGCTGCTAACTATAATTACTGGTTCTTCTGATTAAAACACTTGCCTTGTAATTTCAGGGGATTGATGTACAAGGAAAAATTTATCTTTTTCTAACAAGAATTTGAGAATATTAACAATATGTTATTATTAAAATGCTGATACTTTAAAGTATGACTGTGAAATGATCTACTTCATTAATCCTTTAATCTATTTGAAATTTAAATTTTAGTGCATATATGTTACAGGTTACTGTTTGTGGCGAGACATTTATTAATTAGGTAAATTTACTACCTTTGAATAATCATATACAGATAAATAGGGCTGACGATTTTCTAATTACATGCCATTGCTAAGGTAATTCAAATAATGTTGCAGGGTGCACAGGAGTTTGTATGTTGTTTGGGGGATCATTGGTGATGGGTTACCCTGCTTGCATGGGAAAAAGTGCCTAGAGAATGGACATAGCTTGTGTTCCACCTGGCAATCCCAATGTTAAGCTTTATCAGGGCACAGTTTACAAAATTTTAAAACTATCTTGAAAGAAAGTATTTAAAACTACAAGATTTTCACAGATTTAATACTTAATTCATATTTGTCCACATAATATTTTAAGGGACTTTTATTTTAAATTAATGTAAAATTCAATTTACAGCATCTTAAAAAAATTGACTAGTAGATAAGTGTAAAAAATTAAAGGTAAAAGTTTCTTAACTTTTTTCTTACACCTGTTTCTTAAAAATAAATCTATTGATAAATTAAGAAAAAATGACTTGTAGTCCTTTAAGTCTCTTAGCTTGCTGAAAATTTTGTTAAATTGTCTGATATTGTAGTCAACAACAGTACATTTGAGACATTATATGAAGGCTGATTAATACATTGAAGAATGCTTATATTAATGCTAAACATTATTTCTGGGTTGTGTGAGATGCTGAGCATCAATTTTGATGTATCTTAAAAAGCCACTAAGTTTGGGATGCTTATACTGCTATGATACTAAATATTCACTCAGATTTCTGTTCAAAGTAAGACTAAGACCCGGGTCACTTGTCTTCAAGTCCACTGCCAGTTCACTTTGTCACTCAAGCTCTTACAGGGAACTGAAGTCAACCGTCTAAATGGAGATTTGGTAGAAACATAGAAACATTACAGACAGTGTTTGAATGTTTGAAGCTCTGTGTTAGCTGTGACAGGGAGGTCTCCAGCTCAGTCAGATTCCTCAACCTTCCTTCTGTATATCTCTCCACACACAGTAGCATAGACATGTCTGATAATTCCTGCTCCACCCCATTTCACAGGTACAGTTTCCTGGCTCTAACTGCCATGGCATGCTTTGTTTGTCCTGCTGTAGCAAACTGTGGCTTTTTAAAACATTTCATTTATTTATTTTTCTTATTTTACATATCGATCCCAGTTCCCTCTTTCTCCCTCCCTCTTTCTCTCCCTTCCTTCCATGCCCCCCAACCACCCTCCCATCTGTGGCTTTTTAAAGTTCCCCCTTGCCCATTTATTATCTTGAATAGAAGAGTATGAGGAAAGTAAACATTAGTAGTACTAAAGCTTACAATAATAGGTCAACGTATGTGTGATTCCATACCTAACCACTCTCAGATTTTTAAATATTTGTGCCTCATTTACCCATAATTATAAGAGATCAAGCAAAGTGTCAACCTGCATGGCAATTTGTGGTAGCTTAAGCTGTAGCTTATGGGGTTGGGAAGTTTATAGTGACACTGATGGTAGGGTCATATAGATCAGATTAAGTCCCCCTGCAGAGTCACTACAAGCATTTACATAAAATGCCTCTCAAAGTCTGATGCTACCATCTGCAATCTTGCCAGCGTTACTGTAAAGAAATATCAACTGTGTTGTGGTTGGTTAAAGACAGAAATGGTTATACTCTAGAGTTTGCCTAAGTTAATAGTTAACATATCATAGGATTTTTTTTATTAAAATCTCTTAAAATTTATCTATCAAACAATATAAAGTCTTAAAGCCTACTTTTATGCATTTTATTCTATGCCAGTAATCTTTAGCTAATTTATAATATGGCAGTGTTTCTAAAGCCATTCCAATATTAATTATGAAAGCCTGGTCAGATTTTTTTAAATTTAAATTTTTATTCTTTACATACATTACATCCTGACTACAATTGTCCCTACCTCCACTCCATCTAGTACCTCTTACTCCTTGAAACTCACCTCTTCCCCAGATCCACTCATTTCCCTTAAAAAAATAAAACAAAAAACAGTCTTCCCAGGGGTATCAGCTGAACATGGCATAATAAAACTAGGCACAAACTTTCACAGTTAGACAAGGCAACACAGTAGGAGGAAAATGGTCCCAAGAGCAGGCAAAAGAGTCAGAGACATCCCCACTCCTGCTGTTAGGGTACCACAAGAACACTCAGGTATGCAACCGTAGCATATATGTGGAGGACCTAGCTCAGATCCATGCTGGATCCCTATTGTTGCTTCAGTCTCTGTGAGTTCCTATGAGCCCTGTTTAGTTGATTCTGTGGGTCATGTTCTTGTGGTGTCCTCGCTGGTCAGATATATTTAAACCTTTCTGTAATGCTCTGTGTCTGATTGATTTCATACAGCCCCCTTCCTAGAAAATTACTTTTAATGAACTGTTATTGACACTGCCAGTATTGAGGGACATAATAAGAGTTCTTTGCAGCTATTTTTGTTTAGATGTTAATAACAGAGACCAAAGTTAATTATATTGCACAGTGTGCTTTTTTATGAAGGCCTAATAATGGTGTTGTTGAATTACTGTGCTGCTTTTTCCCTTATGGATGCCAAAAAGAAGATATCAGATCAGGATTTGCTTTCCTCCCCTCTGTTGTATCTTTTGCTTAGTTTTGTTTGGGGGATGTCTCCTAGAAACCTACCAGTGTTGTGAGTGTTGTGGCATGACTCAAGGAAGTATCTGTACAAAAATATTTTAGCACTATTTACGTTTTATAGTTTTACTTTTATTTTGCCTTTTTTCCATCCACAAATTTAGCTTAGTAGCAACAGCAACAATAACAACACACACTCACACACATGCACACACACACATTTTCATAAGTCATCTTAAATCAATTTGGTACAATGTGGGAGACAAATTAAAAACATTTATGGTAAGTATACTTATAGAGCAAATTACCCAACATAGGTCCCCAATGAATCCAAGAGCTGGACATAAAAAGAAATTTTCTTTATTTGTGCTGATGCTGTAAAAATAAAATAGAAATAGCTTGGTAACTAGTGGCATTCTTGCTTTCATTGCAACTTTTATGAGAGTTCTTAATAATTATCATTATAGGGATTAAACATATAATTCAATCCATAGAATAAGATGATACCCTTAGACTGTTCATAGAAGTGTTCTGTACATAAATGAATAGAATAGAAATATGTTTTTTGTAATTTTGTAAGAGTAATTTGCTTGATTTTCTTCTTTAAAAAATTAACAATGGCAGCTAGAAAGACAATTCAACATTTTAGAGTATTTGTTGCTTTTGCAGAAGACCCAGATTCCATTTCCAGCACCACACTATAGCTCACACCATCTGAAACTTTAGGGATCTGATGCTCTGCCTGGCCTCCATAGGCAACAGGTAAACAAGTGGTACTCATATATACATGCAGTACACTAATACATTAAAACACAACAATGAAAACATACTCCCCATCTTAGTTGGGGTCACTGTTGCTGTGATGAAACACCATGACCAAAAGCAACTTGGGAAGGAAAGGCTTTATTTCACTCACAGCTCTCTATAACAGTTCATCATCAAAGCAGTGAGGAGGGGAACTCAAGCAGGCCAGAAACCTGGAGGCAGGAGCTCATACAGAGGCCACAGAGGGGTCATCTGCTTACTGACTTGCTCCCTATGGCTTGCTCAGTCTGCTTTCTTATAGAACCCAGGACCACCATCCCAGGGATGGCACCACCCATAATGGCTGGATCCTCCTCCATCAATCACTAATTAGGAAAATGCCCTGAAGCTAGTACATTGGAGGTATTTTCTCAGTTGAGGTTCCCTCCTTTCAGATAATTCTAGATGTGTCAAATTGATATAAAATCAGTAAGCACACTACCCATGCCTACATATATTTTTTATTTTGCTTCTTCCCTGGTTATTTATGTAATTTTATTTTAGAAGTATCAGCAAGAGTAACAATCACACTACCCTGACAATACATCATTTACTTAAAAAATAAAATGCAGCTGAAGCATTTGTATGGGCGGGAAGAGCAGGCACAATCCCATAAACTAGAGTGGTTCCTAATGCTGTGACCCTTTCATACAGTTCCTCCTGTTGTGGTGACCCCCAACCATAAAATTATTTTGTTGCTACTTCATAACTGTAATTTTGCTACTGTTATGAATCATAATGGAAATATTTGATATGCAGGATATCTGATGTGCAACACCCAAAAAGGTCTCAACCTACAGGTTAAGAACCACCACTGTAAGCTAAGCTAGTGCCAAACACTGAGTAAATGTCAATTGATGTGTCATCATTTTATTTTAATTTTGGTTTTTCGAGTCAGGTTTCTCTCTGTGTGCTTGGTTGTCCTAGAACCAACTCTGTAGAACAGGAGAGACTTAAACTCGGAGATCTTCCTGTCTCTGCTTTCTGGGTGCTGGAGTTAAAGGCATGCATCACCACGCCAAGCCTGCTTTTTTATTTTTTAATTAAAAAGTTTAATGTGTGTACTCATGGGTGGTGTGTGTGTGTGTGTGTGTGTGTGTGTGTGTGTGTGTGTGTGTGTGTAGAGGCGTGCATGCTCATGGGTATGTGCCTGTGGGGGCCAAAGGTCTACATCAAGTGTCTCCCTCTGTTGCTCTCCATCTTGTTTTTTGAGACAGAGTGTCTTTCTGAGCTTGAAGCTCACCAGTTGGACACACTGGAAAGTGAGTCCCTGGGCTCCTCTTGTCTCTGTCTCCTCCTGCTGGGATTATGACATGTGTTGCCATGTCTGCCCATATCGGTGCTGGACATGTGACTTGGGTCTTCATGCGTGTGCAGCAAGCACTTCACTCACTAACATGTCTCTGAAGCTCATTGTGTTGTATCTTGAGCACTGACTTAGAACATTTGTAATGCCATAGATTCCATGATGTTAACAACTTGTGGTAGTTTTCCTTCTATTGTTTTGATATTATAGCATGCATGTTATAATGTCTTAAGTATATCTTCCTATTTGCATTGTTTACTTGTGTACTTTGGTAACAGTTTTATAGCAGAAATAATATATAGTTGGAAAAATCAAGTAAGTAGTAACTTTAGCCATAAATCTTGATCACCATATGACATATTTTACAAAAGTGAGGCTTTCTGAAATAGAAGTTATTCTTAATAAGGTCTGACTTGCCTTTCCTTGTCTTCAATATCTGAAGTTTCCTGGGTCTGAGCTAGACTCCAAGTTCACTGAGAAAGATCAAACACCATAGTGTGCTACCGAAAAAATGACTGTTTTGCAACTTAGTAACTCCCGAGCATGGGGTAAGAATGCATACAGAGATGAGGCTCAGGCTTATCCCCAAGAAGGTACAAAAACAAACAAAACAGCCAAAAAATCATGTCACACAATGCTTTGACAATTAGAACCATATGTAGATATCAGTCTCAGATGTGAAAACATACAAGCACACAGCTGTGCTGTGCATCTGTTGTGTATTGTCTGTGGCTCCTTTACAACACAGCGACAGCCTACAGCCTGAAAAACAGAAAGATCTATCACTTAACCTTCACACAAAAGCTGCTCAGATCTGGCTGAAGAAGCTGCAAACCATTCTTCGGGGTCACCAAGTTATGGGCATGGTGAACATGCTTGATAGAACAGTGGGGCTGGACTGAGCTGCTGAGATGTGGCAACTGACAGCGTCAGCCCTGTTCACTGCCAGGAAGAATGATCAAGAAATCTGGGAGCCACTGTTCTAAATAGGGTGCTGACCAGGCTTAGTAGCTGCTTGTTCTGACATGTCCTCTTCAGGAGCATCAAACTCCTTATGAAATCATCACAGCCTGCCAGCGGACTTGCTTGCTGCCCCACCCTCTCCCTCTCCCCCACGTTTTGCTGTCATTGCCTTTTGTTTTGTTTTTAGTACTGTTCTAAAAATTATATCCTAAGAAATGACATCGATAACACAATATTGACTGGGCCTATTACTTGCCTTCCAGCAAATTAAGGCCAGTCAAATATATCTGTACCTCATCTCCTGTATTTATTCAACATCTCAATAATTATACATTTCCCCCAAATGAAAAGAAAAATTAGAAAGTAATTTGAACTTATTGAAGGAATTAGAATTCGAAAAGTCTTCCTGAGGGTGAATTTAGGATGAATTAAACTAAGTTTTGGAGTGGTAAAGAAGTGTTTGGACATGACACCTGATATAGACATGCACTTTGATCCAGGATCATCCACTGATACGAGAAATAAATTTATTTCTCCATTTTGTTAATGTTTTTAGAACTCTTTCCAACCATATATACTTTGGAACACTTTAGAACTGAATGACCTGCTGAGAAAAAAGGTAACTAAGAAGTAATAAATTATAAACTTAATAAAGGGAAAAAAGAAACCAGGTTAATCAGCATGAAAAACAACGCTACAGATTGGGAAAGAAGGTATAGTGCTTCAAATGGCAAAGAAGGTATAGTGCTTCAAATGGCAAAGGTCTTGGTAATGTGGCATCAATATTATTATCAATAATTAAAAATAACTATAATGGACGCTACTGGTATTTGTGTATTTTTTTTTCACACAGACATTCAATGTACTAAAATGACTTGACATTTTTACCTCCATAGAGCTCATCTGGTTAGGAGTGGGAATACTAATCTGTGTTTTTCATACAGAGAAAACAAGGTAGAGAAGAGTACATCTACAGGGATAAAGAAGTTGGTGGCAGCATGCAGAAATACACTCTCTTAATTGTTTTTCTAAATAGTTTTGACTGGATTCTCTATGCGTTCGTCCCATGATATCCCTCTTGCCTCCTAAAACCAAAGGAAGCACGACACTCAGATACTGTGGGGATCAGGAAAGGAAGCCAGAGTGATACCTTGGCATGGTAGTGAAATGAAGCACACACACACACACACACACACACACACACACACACACACACCCCAAATCTGATTTCCTTAGACATTTTTGAATTCTTTATAGGCTCTCTTGACCATCTCTCTTTTCTCCCTCTCCTCCATTTAATTCAAAAGCCTATTTATTATTTAAAGACTGTATCATAAAACTAAAACATGTGTAGATTCAAATGAAAGTTTTGTTAATTTCTTATTCTCCTTGCTGCTAATAATTCAGTGCCTCCTATATTTTTTATTATGCACACACAATATAATTATCTTAAATAATAGACTGTAAAATACTTCTCAATTGTATTCATCATCATTTTTTTTACTAAATAGATAATTGACCACTTTCATGTTAATACAAGCAGATCTACACTCATAAACTTAGTGATTGCTTTGTTTGGATTTCTGTCTGTCTTAAAAAAGTCACTGTCAAACACATACAATTTATACTTCATATCTCAGCATAGTAACCATATACTTTTCACTATTTTATCCAGATTTCTATAACATAAATTTATATTCTTTATCTGCATGCACAGACATTCATTGATAACCTTCCCTCCCTATATTAACCCCAAAGTCTTGCTTACGTCTACTATATGCATCTCCTGTCTTCTGAAACAGATGAATAGCAAGCATGCAGAGATAGAAGGGACAGGAATCAAGCTGGGGAGCTTCTTGGGCACAAATGTGCATGGACAAATAAGCACCTCATAGGAAAGTATTTTTATGCTATAGTAATTGCCATTCTAGGAACAGGTGTTTGGAACCTTACTCAAGGGAGAATTGGTGATCAAAGAGGTCAGAGAAAGAACACTGAAGTTTCCATGGCTACCATCCCATGGGAAAATCATAACAAAAGGAGGGAAACAACTAGGGTCCCATGGGCCTACATGCTATATCCCATAACCGGCAGCTGGGACCGGCAGGGTCCTGTGAAGATGGTAACATCAATTTTCCCTACTCAGTGTCCAGGCACAAAGATATAACAGTGGTGCTGCAAGACCAATGCGATAATATTTCCTGCTGGTCCTGTATACCAATCAATACGTCCTCTTAACTTGTATAAGTAAAAAGTATTTAGTGCAAAGTACTTTGCAGTTTGCAAGGAGCTTCCTGTGTTCACTAGGTTGCTGTAGACAGGATAGGTGTCCTGTGCCTTATTGATAGGTGGAGAAACTTAGCATTTGAACTGTTGGAGCCTGAGTCAGAGCTGGTAATGAAAAGGATGGAAGTACAATCCTGTTTAATAGGGGATACAGTACTAGGGACTCCACCACCAGTATATACTGGATGAAAGTACATACTTTCTAGAAAGAAAGAAGCCCATTTCACTCAATTTACAGATATGAGAAATTAGAAGAATAGCTGCATTATGGCCAAAAGTCTTACCAAATAGTGACTTTATGTTTTAGTGTTTGAATTTGCTAGAATTCAACTAGAATATATAATCTGAATGGTTGGTAATTTAATCAACCAAACAAAAGTCAGGTCTACATGACTAATGCATAGTGTTAGAACTATGCATTGAGGGGAAGTCAAAGTCACACATAAAGGGCTCCCAAAACATCAGGGAAGTGTACAGGTAAATATTAGATCAAACACCAGGGCTTTTATGAGGCCTTCCATATTTCCTTCTTTGTGATCTCAAGGTTAGATTTGAAATTTAATCATAAAATTAGAAGGTACATAGAATTAGATCTGTAGTGTGGTATGCAGTTTAAGCTTTACTACATTTCATAAGCCATTTAAAATTCTACTGACCAGAAATAAAGTTTAAATGTGTATCTCTGTAGAATCCTGCTCTGAAGCTTGTACACTGCTTGTTGGACATATGTCAGCTAACTAGTACAGAAGCCCCATGTACAAGTCAGGCACTCTTGTAACTATTCTACATATATAACTTTTGTTTAGCCCTTACAAATAATTCTATGGTATAGGAACCATTCCTGCCATCTTTGTATTATAAATAAACTACAGCATGGAAGAGTCAAATGGCTTGCCTAAGGTCAGACAGTCAGAACCAGGATTCGTCTTAGCAGCTGAGAACCACAGCAGGACACTACCATATGAATGTCCAATGTTTCTAACTTAACTAAAGTGTAGATGAGGAATGAACTTCCATATAATCCATCTGTTTGCTTCCTTCCTCAGGCCACCTGTGGCAAGGGCCAGGAAGAGAACTTGTGTGGAGCCCTGGGTTATTGGCCTCATCTCTTTTTTATCCTTGATTGTCCTGGCTGTGTGCATTGGACTCACTGTTCACTATGTCAGATATAGTAAGTATCACATGACTTGGTACTGCTGTTTGCTCATGGAATTTCCTGTCTTGGCTTGCCTCGGGGTTGTTTCCTCACCACTATGATTTATTTGCACAGCTAAGAATACTTTGACTGCTTTGTTTTTTGTTTTAATCTCCATGAACTAAGGAGGCTCCATCCTTTCATCTCCAATGGAACAGTGAGTGCTTCCTGCTAGGAATAGAATGCTACTTTTCATGATAACTGATAAGTGATGAAGGTGTCCTAATAGGGGAAGACATGGGTTAGCTAGAATATAATGTCTTGGGCTAGTTGAGGTCACAGGATAATGACCTTGATTTTAAAAAAATCTAGTTCATCAAAATCTTAGCACTCCAATGAATGAATTAAACAATGAATGTTATGTAAAGCTAAGCTATATTCTGCACTAAGTAAGTTGGAAAGGCATTCACAATGGTGTATTGTTAAATAAGTACCTATGTTATTTCAAATCTTGGAATGTTATTGATGACAGAGAATAAGATATACTGAGGTTAATTATGAGGAGGTTCACTTTGGGTTATGAGGTCTCCCACTGCTAGATGAACTGATAGTTGCTGTTGTTAAGAAGGTACCTAGGGGACTACAGAGCTGTTCTTCCACAATGTAACAACCCTTCTGAAGTTTCTCTGTACTGTGCCTTGGGTTTTAATTAGTTGTCTCAACTATGACCTTTTAATATCCCCCTGAGTGACTAGATTATGTTTTGATATTGAAGACCTTCAAACCATAGAAGATACTCACTTGATTCTAATTTAATTGGGAATCTGATGGAGGTGCTTTCCTATACAGAGAAATGGTGATCTGTAATCTGATTCTTTTACTATCTACAAAGTACAACCTCGATTTCCAGACCAAGGTGGATCTATCTCTTTTGGTTGGTTTAAAGAAAAACAATGCTCAAAACAGGTTTTTTTTTTTGAGGTGGTATTTATGTACATGTAGGTCTTTAAAATTGGTATATCTTTATTTTGATAATAGATATTTCTCTGAAATATTTTTAATACTAAAAGTTGCTAAAATAACATTACAAAATACAGATATGTTATCAATATACTGAGCCTTATTATGTTGCAAGCATTACTATTTCTCTATGCATGTGTAAGGCTATCATTTATTCATTTTTATATTTCCAAAAATTTTGAATATTCCTGGCATGAATTAGGACAAATATAATAGTTTATTTACTATTAGTGACAAAAATAAAGGACATACTTTTAGGATTATCGGGCTTCATAAGAAACCTCTAGTAACATTAGAGGCTTGATCACTTTTGTGAGAGAAACACACTTCTTTCTATCTCTCCTTTGCTTCTTCATAAATGAAGTTTTATATTGATTATGTGCCTTACTCACATGTGTACACTGAAAACCAGGTCATGTTTTCCAGTAACTGCTAGGCTGCATTCTTCAGTTTGCAATGGTGCTTCTGAAGCTGCAGTGTATAAATAGAAGGGCCAACTTGGATTTCCTATATCATACTGTTTGGATGATCAGCTCAAAATCTGTAACACAAAACTTCCAGTGCCCACGCACCACACCTGGATAAACAATGATTCTAGTATGTTACTATTTTGTATGTATGACATGTGATGTACCATCTGTGGGTGGAAACTGACAACCAAGTAGCTAAAACAATGAGCATTCTGGAGCTTGCATGCCAAACTAAATAGATGTGTTACAGAGAAGAGATGTGACTAGATTTGGACAAACATTATTTTGAGCCTTACATTATGAAGTGAAGACAGCTTAAAGTGTAATTCCTGTTCTATGCCTTTGGGGCTCTGTTCATACTTTCCTGTACTCTGGATGTCAGGTGGAGCTCTTAGTGAACAACATTGCTGTAAGTTGTAGAATTACTAGCCTGTTAGAAAATTATCAACAGACTTATGTTCATCCATACTTTTAACATAATTAATATTCATTAAATGACAAGAGGGAGCATATAATACCAGAAGCTGGAAATGTTACTAAAATTTAGTGACCTGTTTAAGTCTACAGAGCGAAGTCCAACATTTATTATATAAATTGTTCCTGTGATTGACTCATACGAAAGTTCTGATAGTTGACTATGCTTGTCTTTTCAAATGACAAATTCAAATGATCCAATCTATAATATTTTTTAAAAGCTATGCTTAAGTACATAAAGGGCATCTTATCCTTTTCTTGATAACATTGCTATGTAATGTTTGATTGAGTACCGGCTACATCAGTGTCAGCTTGGAACATTTAGAAATTCAAAATTTGCATGTACAATTGTCTTATTTTGCCAGGATTCCAAGTTGGCCCTTCTATTTATACACTGCAGCTTCAGAAGCACCATTGCAAACTAAAGAATGCAGCCTAGCAGATAGTTATAGCTAACCATGAGGCAGATATTTAAGATGCAAACTAGAGCTGAGGAGATGTTCTAGTGGGTAAGAGAGTTCACTGCCCAAGCATAGGTATCTGAGTTTGATTTCCTAGCAGGTGTGGTCACATGTGTCTGTAACGCCTGGAATGGGGTATGGAGATGGGTGGATTCTAGGAGCTTTCTGATCACTCAGCAAGCAGAAAGAGGGCTTCTGGTTCAGTGAGAGATCCTGTCTTGGGAAAGTAATAGTGAGCACCATTTCGTCTCCCTTGGCTTCCACATATGGCTGTATTTATGTGTGCATGTACACAGACACACAGACAGACACAGATAAACCCACCATATTACCCAACAAAGTAAAATAATATGTAAAATAGAATAGCATTAGTTTATAAAGATAGTTATGCTACTTTTCAATATTTAAGTAACTTGAAAATTTTTCTTTTAAGCATGTGTATTTCAGGGAGTTGTCTGTTATTCATGTCATGTTGACCATTCAAGGCAAGGTTTGTGAGAAGAAATAACAGAACCAGCCACTCTACCTTCTCCCTCACTTAAGTTAGGAATGCTTAGAAGCCCTTGAACTTTCATTGTCTCTAGTCTACTCTTTCTCTTCATACATTATCATTTGCTGCTTATGCCTGTTTGAGTGACCACCAATTTATCCTTCTGTCCTTCCAAGTCCTCTAGATGGCCAAGGCAATATCTTTAAGTTTAAATAATAATAATTATTATTAATTATGAATTAATAATATAATAAAAACTACATAATTTTAGGGGCTTGTAAGAAGGTTCAGAGTACAAAAGTGACTCATATCTCATATCTGACTGGCCATTTGATTTTGATCCTTAGAAGTCATGTAAAGGTGTAATGAAAGAGATACTCTGGAAAGTTGTTCTCTGACCTCCACATGCTTCCCATGGCACTTTTGCCACATACATATGTACTATGAATATAAGGTGTGTGTGTGTGTGTGTGTGTGTGTGTGTGTGTGTGTGTGTGTTTGTTTTTTAAGACAGGGTTTCTTTGTGTAACAGACCTTGTGGTGATACTTTATTTATGATATAACAAATGAAACTTGTCTGACGATCAGAGAAGCAAAGCAGCCAGCCACTAGAGAGTTCTCACCTCTACCAATGCTCAGGATGAAGCGGCTATCAACCGAACCTCAGACTGCATCTCCAGAATGCACTGTTCCTCAGACTGCAATGAGCTCCTATCTCCTCCCACCTTATATTCCTCTCTAGTGCTGGGATTAAAGGCATGACATCCCAAGTGCTGGGATCACCTTTGTGTGAGCTCTGTTTCTTTTGTAGATGGGATCAATTTAGTGTAGCTCAGGTTGGCTTTGAACTAACAGAGATCAATCTGCCTCTGTCTTATGAGTGCTGGAATTAAAAATGTGTGCTTCCACTGCCTGGCCTCTATGGCTAGCTAGTGTAGCTACCTTTGTACTCTGAACTTCAGAGTAGATCATAAACAAAATATCACCACAAGACCTGGTTGTTCTGGAACTTGCTTTGTAGACAGATCAGGTGGATCTTGAACTCACAGAGATCCACCTGACTCTGCTTCTCTAGTTCTGGATCAATATACATATAGTTTTAATGAGTAGCTGTTTGTTTTGTTTTGTTGTTTGCAGACTAAGAAGCTGCATGTCAAGGGAGCCTGTGCTTTAGTTAGGCCTTGTTTTATAATTCAGTCATTTATTTTCTAGTCGTGTCACATTATCTCTATCAAGTTATTTACATTTCTGAGACTGGAAACCCCTAGATGTAGATAGTACTGCCTTCTAATCTAGTTATTGTAAGTTAAACCAAGTGTGTGACTAGCCTGAGACACTAGTGCTCAGTGTTAGTTCCCTTCTCTGCTGGGGTTTAAGGGAAGAATGAGAAGGATGGAGAAGAGGGAAGAGCCTGAGTGTGGATGAGGCATAGTTCATTTTCAATGATCTTAGGTTATTATTGTATTTGCAATGCTTGGGACAATGTCTGTTATAGAAATTCGGTAGGCATTGGCATCCACTGAAGGTAGACACACGTCTCCCACTTGTCTCTTTCACGTGTAGAAGAAGAACACTGTACTACATTAACTCTGCAGTAGGTCAACAAACCAGATTGTGTGAGTTGGCAGCAGTGACTGAACACAGTGGCTAAGAAGCACACAAGACATTCCCTAAACCCAGTGGGACGAAATAAGTTCTGTGGCATAGGAGTCCAGTGTCTATGGGAGGTTACACCAGGTGACAATTATAGCTCTCTAGTTTCTATTTTCTGAATTTCTATCCTCATTTCCATTCCCAGCAAAAACATATTTTTCTCACACTACAGATCAGGATTGATGAATCATTTACTGAATGGGGGAGGGGCTCTACTCCTCTAATATGAACTAATTCAGTCCTGGGAAGCTTCTAAATACAACTTGATGTGTTCATTCAGATGGCATGACTGGATATCCTTTGGGCTAACTAGGGAATGGATAATGTATGAGTAATTAGCCTACAAGTTCCCATGTGATATTTGCACAGCACTCCAGAGCACCAAGCATTTCTTATAACTTTTACACTCTCTATAATAGTATGATGAGTATTTGCCTTTGTTTTGAGGTCACTTTGGGGCCTGGAGCAGGATGATGGCCTATACAGGGGTAGGAGCATTCCTTTTTGTCTTAGTGTTTCAAATAATCACCAAATGGGGTAGTAATGATGTTTTTTCATACATCTGATAAAGGTTATAGTGAGTTTTGCCTCTTTCCTTGTAGATCAAAGAAGGACATACAATTACTACAGCACATTGCCATTCACAAGTGACAAGCTATATTCTGAGTTTGGAAGAGAGGCTTCTAAAAATTTCACAGAGATGAGCCAAAGAATTGAAACTATGGTGAGTAGCTTTTTCTACATGCTTATGACACTGGGTATATCCTTCTAAAATATCCAGTCAGTTGATTCCCTGCATATCTCTGAAAATTGATAAGAAGTCATACATAAGGGATTGGAAACAAAACTCACAATAGCTGACTTAGGAGACTCCGTCAGCAAGGCCAGTATCTAGCCATTCATAAATGTCCTTCCCACTGTCATTTTCTACACTTACATATTACTTTTGATCAACATAGTGCCGAAATTCTGGAGATGTGAGGCTGACCCACAATAAGGTTCTTTCACACAGATATCCACTCTAGGGGAGAGTCCTTGAGCAAAAGAATGTCAAGATTAAAACTATCCAGATCCATATACAAACACTATTTTATACTTGTACACATATCTAATGCACCAGTTTGGTGCATACAAGGCGTTGGTAGTCATCCTGGGGGAGGAGTCAATAATAGTTAAAATAATCCAGAACAAACAAACACAGAAAACCAGCAGCACAGACCTAAAGGTCAAAGGCCTGAGTGGTGAATTCTATCTAGACAACAATTTGGAAGTTTCCTGGCTAGTTGGATAACTTAGGTTATGATGTGTCAGAAATAAAATTGAAGAGCAACTTCTACTGTCAGCTGTCAATCAGTGATATGTCAGTGTGTGGTAGGTCACCTTTCATTCCAGACAAATATCCTTGTGTGTTAATTTAGGTATTACACTAATGTAATTTGCAAAATTATCTTCTAGTTTCAATATTCTAAATAGGGACAGAATGGCAATAACTTGTATCGGCCTGTTTTTGTTGTTATAGTAAAATACTTCATTAATTTATTTCCTAATGAATGGAGATTCATTTTAGATTGTAGATTAGAAAGTGACAGGTCAAAGGGTTGCATCTGATGGTGGCCTTCCCTTCTTGGCAGATTCAACAGGCACATCACCAGACAAAAGACAGAGAGAACTTGAGTAGTAAGTCTTTTCTACTCTCTCACTCTCTTCAGAGCCACCAGGATTCAATTTTTGCTCTGCCCTAATAACCGTATCTAATCTGACTCACCTCGCAAATGCTCCACCTTTAAACACTATGGCTTTTCACTCTCTTACAACATTACAATGGGGATTAAATTTCAGTGTAAATTCCTGGGAGGCATTCCAACCATGTCTAAACTGTAGACTGACCAACACCCTTTCACAGAAACTGTGTAGCTCTCCAAGATCCTGGTAACTTGTGTACTTGAGAGGGCAACATCAGAAGCAAGCATCCCTAGTGTTAACACACATGTCAAGTAAGGAAAGGGAACAGAGCCCAGAAAGTCAACACGCCACTGTGTCTTTTTTTTTTTTTTTGTGCCATTTTCTAAAATAAATTGTCAATGATCCAAATTGGTATAAATTTACATGAATATAGGCCTTCCAAATCAACAATCATTTTGGAATTACTTGATAAAAATAAACCTTAAGTGAAAACTTCCAAGAGATATCTGTACTATTGTCAGTATAATATCTGCACTATTGTCACGATAGCATCAGTTTTGGTGGGTAGATTTGAGAATCAAGGAAATATAAGAAAATAAGAGAAAGATCATTCTGCAAAACACCAGTCTGCACTCACCGTGTCTCAAGAATATGCACACACTGACAACAAGAAGTAACTGAAATCTTTACTTACCTAAGTCCTGGATTTTAGAGTTTAAATTCATTTGAACTATTGATAGCAAGAAATAGCTTCACAAAACTACTCCTGTCATCTTACTAGAGAAATTTTGTAGCTGTGGTTGTTTAGAGCTCCAATGCATGGGACTTTCTCAGAGCATTTCCAGTACTGAGCAGGGCACACTTAATCAGTATCTTATACAATACTGACACACACTCACTCCTGCAATCAGCTGTCACTTAGGACAATTATCTCCTTCCTCCAAAACATGAGTCCAAACGATTCTTTTCTCCTTTAAGTTGTTTTGCTCAGGCATTTTGTCACAGTGATAGAAATTTTAAAAATTAAAGTAAATGCTCCATTTTCTTTGTCTGTCTCCAGTAAGAGTTCTTAACTCAGGAAATAGAGGGTGAACTGTCTTAAGGAAAACAGCATGCTGACTGTCTTTCATATCCTTGCCAGCAGAACTTGTAGGTCTGCACTGGCTTCAATGTGGCTGTCCTTCTGAATACAGAGTGCAACACTGGGTAGGGTGCCACAGAGGAGCCTTCAGCTTCAGTACACTGTGAATGTTCTCAATGTGTTTTGTTTGTCTGCTTGCTCTGTCTTGTAGTTTAATTTTCTCTAGAGCATTGGATTAACTTGAAGAAGTCCAGAAACTTGTTTTTGCTGACATGTTTAAATGTTTTTAAACAGGTGAAAAATGCATTTTATAAATCTCCACTGAGAGGACAACTGGTCAAAGCTCACATTATCAAGTTCAGGTAAGCAGAGTGAAGATGTTATCCTGGATTTAACTTAAAGCAGTATTTTATTTTTAATGCGGAAGTGTCTAACTTGGTCAGTAATAAACATGTTGTAAAGTACCAATGATGTGAAGTGATTCAGTTTAACAAGCATTTATTCACCTGCTCTATGAAATCCATGGGCTAGCTGGGCAGTTGTGGCACACACCTTTAATCCCAGCCACTTGGGAGGCAGAGGCAGGCGTATCTCTGTGAGTTCCGAGACCAGCCTGGCCTACAAAAGCTAGTTCCAAGACAGATTCCAAAACCACAGAGAAACCCTGTCTCAAAATACAAAAAACAAACAAGAAAAAAATCCATGGGCCAAAGTGTATTTTATTTAATTTGAAAATAAACATTTGCAAGATGCCTGAAGTGGGTAGAGGTATAATTTGTGCCAATGCTGTAGTGTGTGTGTGTGTGTGTGTGTGTGTGTGTGTGTGTGTGTGTGTGTGTGTATAACTGGGGGCTAATAGCAAGAACTAACCTGGAATATGAGATTTTTTTCTCTTCATGTCTTGTATTATCCATCCCCATCCTAGTTAATTTAGCTTATTTTTCTATTATAAATTTTTATCCTATAAACATTTACCTAAGAGGGTTTCAGAACCCTTATTAATTACTGCCAAATAGGCAATGTCAGAACATAAATTTATACTGTTGTTTCTTTGTGTTGGGGACGAGGTCTTGTTATGTAGCCCAGGTATGCCTTGAACTTTCAATCCTTTTGCATCCCTCAGTCCTTGGATTACAAGTGTGTAATTACCTAATAAAGTAGGGTAAGCACTGTTTATAGTATTATCCAAATGGTACAACTCTGAATTAATTCCCAGTATGTAATTAGCATCTCTGAAGCATCTAACATCTCTGAGGCATCATTTTGATGACTTTCTCCTGAAGAATTCTATACCTGAGATAGCTTCCTTTTTGGGTATCTGTCTACTTCTTAAATTTCCATTCTCTTAAAGGGTGCATCATCCACATGATATCCAATGTTGTTGGAATCTAAGGTTTTATGTTCAGTCTGAACAGTTTTCCTGATATCTGTAACGATTTGCCTGTTCCTGTACACCTGGCAAAAGGCTGCATGGTGAATTCCCTAACTCAAGAAGAATTTAATCACACCACTGAGAAACCTGGTGTTGCTACACATGCCTGTTTCCCCTAGCCTCTTAGTTCATAAAATAATTGAGCACCGCCAGCTTTATTTCCAAGTCAATTTCCATCTTGCTGATTCATCTTAGTGATTTTGCTACTGCTTCTTCATCCTGCCTTTGGTGCTTGAGCATAAAGAAAGCACAGGTTTGGGGGAAGCATGAACATGTAGATAACCACAGAGTTAAGACATTAGCTGAGCAAGGAGCTGAGAAGGTGAGTCTGATTTGATGGGAGGACAGGAAGCTGAGCTCAATAATGTTTAAGTGCTAGGAAAACAGTGTTATAGGAAAAGAAAAACAAAGAACCAAGCACGATAATTCTACTCACAAACTTCTTCCTTCCCTCGATTCTTTCCTTTCTTTCCCCACCTCCTTCCCTTCCTTTTTTTTTTTTTTTTTATAATTTTTGGACAATAGTAAAGAATATGATGGAGTGTCGGCCCACATGCTGCTGATCTTCCGAATTCGCTCTACTGAGGATCCTGAATCTGTGCATCAAATTGTTGAACACGTTCTACATGAAAAGCTGAAACATGCTATAGGACCCCCCAGTGTTGATCCTGAATCAGTTGAAATCAAAAGTAGGTTGCTTTGCTTTGTTTTTTTTCTTACATAGTATAATTCTAAAATAGCTTTGGGCATTTAGTTAGAAAGTCTTTGTCCTTTAATTGCTGAGGTTCTGACAACTGTATGTTGTTACTTTGGAACTAAATGATACTAATGAACCATTTTCATTCCATGAAAACATTCTAAATATAAGCCTCCCAGGTAGGCTTTCATTATCTCCTGAAAAGTGTCTTTTTTGTGCCTTGTATGTTAGATACAGAATCTCACTGTACATGGAAAGTGGCTTTGAATATTCTTCTGCGGCTTGTTGCTTCCATCAGATATTCTGAGAGTATGATGTTTTCTCATAGCTGCTTTCTTAAGATCATTTCCAGTGTTTCACATATATTCATTGTTCTGTGTTTTACAACTGTAGTTGAGTAGGTTGAGGTACATATTTTTGTTTGTTTACCTTACAGACCACAAAGGACTATAAAGGACTGTGCAATAATATTTTATAGTTCATGTGAGTACAGTTGCCCACTTGATCTAGGGGCTCTATATCCATGGAGACAGAAAAGCACACTATTTTATAAAACTAAAAATATTCAAAAATATTCTTACTGAATACATACATTTTTCTTGTTATTCTGTAAGAATGTAAACAACAACTATCTGTATGGGATTTATATTATCAAGCACTCTAGGTAGTCTAGAGAGATTTAAAACATATAGAAAGATGTATACATGTTACATTCAAATACTGAACCATTTCAGAGCATGGTTTGTTTTTCGACATTTATGGGAATGTCCTTACACTAATCCTCTATAGATGCTGAAGACAACTGTATTTCATTTTCATTGCAACACAATGAGACTAGTACACAAAGCTAAACTGGCTGCTTTTAGTTCCCTTCCTCATATGACACATCCTTTCAAAGCTTTCTGTTTTTGGCTTGTTGATGAGGAAAAAAAGACTGAGTAGAAAAGGAACTAAAGACTTCTTTGTCTTCAATGCAGTACAGTTATTTTCCCTATCTTTCTTTCAGTATGGTTTTTTAAATAATTTTTTTTAAATTCAACTTTGAAACAAACTTGTTTTACATGTCAATCCAAGTTCTTGCACCCTCCCACCCTCTCCTGCCCGCCTCCCCCCCCACGGCCAAACGCCATCCCATCCCCTTTATGCTCTCCAGGGAGGGTGAGACCTTCCATGGGTAATCTTCAAAGTCTGTCATATCATTTGGAGCAGGGCCCAGGCCTTCCTCCAGTGTCTAGGCTGAGGGAGTATCCCTCTATGTGGAATGGGCTCCCAAAGTCCATTTGTATACTAGGGATAAAGACTGATCCACTACCAGAGGCCCCATAGACTGCTTAGCCCTCTCAGCTAACACCACATTCAAGGAATCTGGGTTGGTCCTATGCTGGTTTCCTAGCTATCAGACCAGAGTCTATGAGTTCCTCCTTGTTCAGGTCAGCAGTTTCTGTGGGTTTCTCCAGCCTGGTTTTGACCCCTTTGCTCATCACTCCTCCTGTCTGCATTGGCTTCCAAGAGTTCAGCTGCGTGTTTAGCTGTGGGTGTCTGTTTCTGCTTCCATTAGTGACTAGATGAAAGCTTTAGGATGGCATAAAAGGCCTTTGACAAAATGCTGCACCCCTTCATGATTAAGGTATTGGAGAGGTCAGGGATAACACAACATACCTAAACATAATAAAAGCAATATACAGCAAACCAATAACCAACATCAAACTAAATGGAGAGAAACTCAATGTGATTCCTCTAAAATCAGGAAAAAGACAAAGCTGTCCATTCTCTTCTTATCTCTTCAATATTGTACTTGAAGTTCTGGCTAGAGCAATAAGAAAACAAAAGGAGATCAAGGGTATACAAATTGGAAAGGAAGAAGGTAGTTTACATAAGTGACCCAAAAAACTCTACCAGAGAACTCCTACAGCAGATAAACACCTTCAGCAAAGTGGCAGGATACAAGATTAACTAAAAAAAAAATCAGTAGCCCTACTGTATACAGATGATAAAGGGGCTGATAATGAAATCAGAGAAACATCACCTTTTATAATAGTTACAAACAACATAAAATATTTTGGGGTAACTCTATGCTTCCTCTGCTCATACTGTGTTTAAATATCACACTGGACTTCCCTTTCAAAACACACATTACAAGATAAAATTACTAAGAATTTCAGGGTAGTAACAAAATGACATGAAAACAGGCATAAAGCTATTTGTAGTATGAGAGCAGATAAAACCTGAACTTTTAGAAAGAAGTTGCTGTAGAGATAGATTATAAGAAACAGACTACAGAGTTGCTGAAAAACAACTGAGATTCAATAATCAATCTCCTTATATCTTCCATTTCACACAATGGCATGATGTAGAAAAAAAAAAAAGAATGTTGGGGCTGGAGAGAGGCTCAGAGGTTAGAAATACATTGGCTGTCTAATGCTAAAAACGCAGACAGTGAAGATTCTGTTTTGCTCTTCCAGAGGACTGGGGACTGGGGTCTAATTCTCAGCTCATATCTCCCTGTAACTCCAGTTTCAGGAAATCTGACACCTTCATAGAGACACACATGTCAGGCAAAACATGAATGCACATGCAATAAAAAATAAATTAATTAAAAGGAAGACTGTCTATAATACATACCTCAGTATGAAAAAAATTATTAACCAGAAGAAAAACTAGTAGATTAATAGGATTTTTGTATTTAGAACACCTGTCCTGCCACATGTGTTCATAGAGAATAGTTGATCCCTGGAGAACTCTTAAGTCAGGAAATGTGAACACTTAGGCTGTTCTATACCTATTGCTTGATCGAATGTTTGCATCTGACTAGATCCTGACTGTTAAGTGTACTGGGATAAGGATCTGGCTGAGCTGAGTGGGAAGTTGTAGGCAGTCTCGTATCTAAAACCCTAGCAGAAAGAAAGTTTAGAGAGGAGGGGCATTATTTTTCATTGTAATTATGGAATTGAGCATTGTGATACATGTGTGCAACTGTTTTATATATAATATAAATATAATATATAATAAATATATATAATACATTATATATAAATATTCTGAAATGATGCTTAGTAAAACTATCATTGCATTTACAGAATCAATAGTATAGTTTAATTAATATTTATCAAAGAGGGGTCATAGACTCCCAGAATCTTATTTTCTGGTATAAAATTCACATTCTTAGGTTTCAACACAAAACTTGTAAATCAGCATTATTAAGATATGCAGTAGTAATCTATGTTACAAACAGATTACCTGTGTGCTTCTTATTCACACATGAGTTCCAGGATCATTGTTCATGCCTCCTCTCCTCTTCAAAACAGTAAAAAAGAAATGCATGTCTGTGATAACCTAGCTATGTTTCTTTCTTTATAACCCAAAGATGCTGTCTTAGATATGCATCAGCTGTCTACTGCTAGAAACTCAGACAGCGAAGATTCTGTTATGCTCACTCTGACCCTGTTCACCATTTGTTTGTATTTCAGAAATCAACAAGACAGAAACAGACAACTATCTCAACCACTGTAAGTTGAATGTATTTCTTAGGATTGCATTGCCTGGTTGCAAAAAAGTAACATTCTAGAATATTTACATGGGCTTTGTATTGAGACTGCAGAGATAGAATTGAGTTTGGATGTACATGGCACTCTGTTTTTCTCTGAGATAACACTAAGGAATAGCAAAACTGGGAAAACTTTAGATTGACAGTACAGGTGCCTGTATCCATGGGAACAGGAGTGAGTTGGACAACTGTTAGAGAAGTAAAAATATTCTCTTTGCATGTGGTTATATTCATATATTTAAATGAATAACGTTGAGCCACATGCTGTTATTTTTCACCTAGGGACATAGACTTAATGTCAAACTACTCTAAATAAAATCATCTTGGTATTTCTTGTTTACAATAGAAATTGTAGGTAATTATGGACTTGTGGAATATTTGATAAAATTAAATATGATGAAAAATTAAATGTCTTGGTTCTAGACCTAGTCCTTCACTCTTTCAGAGCAGACTCATCATTGTGGCTCAAAGAGTGTATCTAATAGTTGCACAATTGGTAAGAGGACATTTATCACTTTTTTAAAGTGGAAGGAGGGATGGTGAGATGGCTTGGCAGGTAAAGGCACTTTCTGCTAAACCTGACAACCTGAATCCAGTCCCTGGAACTCACATGAAGGCAGCAGGGCACCAAATACTGCAGGCAGTTCTCTGGTCAACACACACACACTAATAGATACACACATACATACACACTAAGTAAATAAATGTAATTAAAAATTAAAATCTCAGAATATTGATTAGTTTATTAAGTTCACTACACCTAGAACCAAAATATAACCGCATTATACAAATGACATATATTCTTGCCACCCATAACAAGAATATGCTGTTTCAGTGTTTGGCAAAAAGTATGCAAAATGGGCAACATACACTTGCCCAAAGCAGCTTAAATCTCACAAGACACATAGGAGTTGATTGAATAAAATGTTATTATTTACATAATGATAAAAACATGAGAAAAATGTTTGATCTATTGGATCACACAGTAAAAGGAAATTGGGATGCTCAAACAACTGCTAATTACTGTCTCCTGTCTTGTTGGCAGGCTGTGGGACACGGCGTAATAAATCGACAGCACAAACTAGCCTCAGGATTGTTGGAGGGACACAAGTAGAAGAGGGAGAATGGCCATGGCAAAGTAGCCTGCAGTGGGATGGGTCACATCGCTGTGGAGCAGCTTTGATCAACAGCACGTGGCTCGTGAGTGCCGCTCACTGCTTTCGAACGTAAGTTGTGAACTTCGAGGATGGAGCAGAAGAAAAATGCATGTCGTGTTGCATTATGTATCCATGAAACAGTTCATGAATTTTGAGAGAAGTAAGTTTGGCACAAATCAAAAAGTATGTGCTCATCAGAAAACACAGTGGGTCTCTCAGAAAACTTAGTAGGAAGTTTTATAGTCTCTGGAAATGAAAATGGTATCAGTGTAGATTGTTGTGGTATAATTACTCATCGCAAAATTTATGATAGTTTTTCAAAAAACATAGGACATGTTTATGTTTAAGTTTTGAGCTTGTTAGCAAAGAGAGCTGATGGTCACTAAGTATCTTTATAAGAACCAAAGTTGGGCAGAGGGTAGTTTTAGTCTCTATGAGGAAAATTTTAAGAAGAAAGAGAAGGGAGTATGAAGCAACATGGAAGTATTGAATTTTATAACTAAATAGTTGGTTTATGTTAGAAAGAATGTTGACTTTTCAGCCTGGCATCAAGATATTGACAATACCCACAGTAGTAATGGTTTTTAAATTTATTCATGACCTCTGTCAACTTCAGAATAACATAAATCTTTGCAGGAAGTTGGGAATGTAGAATATATTTACTTTTATTCTATTCCGAATTTTCTTTTCATATGTTGCTTGTAGTCACTTACAGTCACAGCAGAGGGCACCATGATGCATAGTGAGACATGTAAACTAGGAAAAGCATCCTTGTGGCTTTCCCACCCACCTTGAACCCAAAGCTCAGTTTTCTAACTGAAGAGTTTATTTCTGTTGATATGAACTACAACTTAAAAAAATAAATTTTCTACTGATACCTGCAGATAAAACTATTCCTTATAAATTATTACATTGATATCAACATAAGGTAGAATTTATCATAACTACTATTTTTCGGTAGGCATAAGGACCCATCCAGATGGACTGCTTCCTTTGGGGCAACATTACAACCTCCAAAACTGAGGACAGGCCTCCGCAGGATAATTGTTCATGAAAAATACAATTACCCATCCCATGACTATGACATTGCACTTGTAGAGCTTTCTAGGCCTGTCCCCTGCACAAATGCAGTGCACAAGGTTTGTCTCCCTGATGCAAATCATGAATTCCAGCCAGGGCAGAAGATGTTTGTGACAGGATTTGGAGCATTGCAAAATGATGGTAAGTATCTGGAGAAAATGTTAAGTCACCGTGACCTAATTTGGAGTTCCAAGGAGTTTAAATAAATGATAGTATGACAAGTATGTTGGTTGTTCACATGAACTCAGGCTAAGTCAGGCTTTAAGCCACTTAGAAGATGCACATTCTTCCTCACCTTCAACTTCTATTTATTGCCTTGCTGCTGTTACTGTCATGTTGTTGTAAGGTATATGAAGGAGCAAATATGCCTATTGGACACTGAATCACTTTTTTCTTAATGAACATATGTATCTATAAGGTGTGTGTGTTGAGGTGGCTATATGTTTGTATGCTTGGTGTGTTCTCTGATGTGAGTGTGTGCATAAGCCAGAGGATGATGTCAGGATGTTTTACTCATCCTTATCCACCTCATTATTTATTTAGAGACAGGATGTCCCCCCCTTTTTTGTTTTTGTTTTGTTTTGTTTTTTGTTTTTCGAGACAAAGTTTCTCTGTATTGCTTTGGAGCCTGTCCTGGAACTCTCTCTTCAGATCAGGATGGCCTCAAACTCACAGAGATCCGCCTGCCTCTGCCTCCTGAGTGCTGGGATTAAAGGTATGTGCCACAAATGCCCAGATCAGGGTGTCTTTTTAAATCCTTTTTTTTGTACTTTACATTCTGACTTCAGTTTCCGCTCCCTCCACTCCTTCCAGCCTCTGCGTACCTCACCTTTCCTCAAGATTCACTCATTCTCTATTTCCTTTAAAAAAAAAAATAAAAACATAAAGGAGCAGATTTCCCAGGGACAGCAACTGAATATGGTATAACAAATTAAAATAAGACTAGGAACAAACCCCTCATGTCAAGGTTGAGGTGACACAGTAGGAGGAAAGGATCCCAAGAGTAGGCAAAATAACCAGAGACAGCCCCACTCCCACTATTGAGAGTCCCAGAAGAACACCAAGCTATGCAATGATAACATACATGCAGAGGACCTAGCTCAGACCCATAAAGGCTCCCTCATTGTCACTTGTGAACCCCAGTGAGCCCGGCTTAGTTGATTCTGTAAGCTGGGTTCTTATGGTGTCCTCAACTCCTTTGACTCCTACCCCTTTTCTACAGGGTTCCCCAAGCTCTGCCTAGTGTTTACCTGTGGGTCTCTGCATCTGCTCCCATCAGGTGCTGGACGATGCCTGTCTGATAAAAATTGGGGTATGCACTGATCCATGAGCACAGCAGATCATCCTTAGGAATTATTCTATTGCCTTAGCAGTTGTGTTTGGTTCTATCCTGGATCACTGGGTTGACCAGGTTCTTGTTCCTTGTAGCACCCATGCTACGATCTGTTCCATGAATCGGGTGAAGGCCTAGAGATTGAAATAAAGACAAGACAGCGGGTCATTCATTCAATGGCAATGTCAGAATGCCAAATGCTGAATGCCGTTTATTGAGGGGATGGAATGGGCTTAAATACTGAATTACAGCACAGTGGAAAAATTACAGGAATTTTAGGCTTAGCTCCTCCCTATGAGGTGTGTGTTGTCACGAGGCATGTTGTCACGAGGTGTGTGTTATCAAAAACAAGAAGAGTACCAACAACAGCCTTGGGGCAAGGAGTTCCAGCCAGGAGCTTTAGGCTTGCTCAAGGTGCCTTGGGGGGGGGTGTTCCCAGCAGGAGCGTACAGTTCCTGGCCATTCAGGCAGCATCAGGTGTGGGCTTCTTCTTGTGGCATGGGCTTCAAGTTGAACCAATCATTGGTTGACCACTCTCATTAAGTTCTGCGCCACCATTACCCCTGTACATCTTGTATGACACATTGCAGATAGAAGGTTTTGTGGGTGGGTTGATGTACCAGTCCCACTGCTGGAAGACTTGCCTGGTTATAGAAGATGGCTGGTTTAGGCTCTGTAACCCCCATTGCTAGGAATCTTTGCTAGGGTTGCTCTTGTATAGATTACAGGGAGTTTCCACAGCACTAGGTGTCCACATTTTCCCAAATATCCTCCCAGTATTGTGTTTTTGATAGAATGTCTTAGTGAACCTAGATCTAGCTGTTTCAACTATACTGGCAGCCAGCAAACTTCTGGATCCACTTGTCTCTGTCTCCCCAGCACTGGGATTTCAAGCATATGATGCCACACTAGGTTTTTGCCTACTGAATTTTATATTAGATAATTGGCCATGTGAGAAATTAGGGTTGTTGATACACCTAATTGTGAAGATTAAGTAATCATACAGCTGTTCTCCACCACCAAACAAAATCACTAGTTAAAAAGCTTAAACTAGTTAGAAAGAACTTCTTCAAGTACTTCTGTTCTTAACCCCCACACACATGTATGTTATCATCTTATTTACTAATTAAAGGAGAGTTTTTTTCAGGTTTATAGAATACACATATCTATAAAGATGGCTGTCTTTTCTCAGGTTTCACTCAGAATAACCTTCGGCAAGTACAGGTGGACTACATAGACACCCAAACCTGCAATCAACCTCAATCTTACAATGGTGCCATCACTCCTAGGATGTTGTGTGCTGGCTTCTTAAAAGGAGAGAAAGATGCATGCCAGGTATGGGCTTGCCTAGTAGTATACTGTATGAAGACTGTGTACCTTCCATTTTGAAATAATTATGGATTCACAGGGAGCTGCATAGATTTTGCAGAAGAACAACACAATTGTTATTTTTCTTTCTCTATAATCAAGTGATTTTCAGAATGACAAAGAATGTTTTCAGAAACATAATTACTTGTTTGGAAATTCCATTTGTTTTATCTGCTACTGCTCTTAACTATTTCTTTGTAGAAAAAAATACAGCAATTACTCTAACTTGTTTGTGTAAATACATATATGTGATATATATTTTATCACAGTGCACTGCTATTAACATTTTATTCATTTGGAGTATAGAATAGACAATATACTTTCCTTTAAGTCTCTATCATTCTTTTTTTATTAAATATTGATAAGTATAAATATTTAAATTTCTTCTTTGTGAAGAGTTACATTAGGTAATATTTTCCTTCATGGCTAAGCATAAGTCAGGTTTTCAGGTGAAGAAAAATCAGTTTACCCAAAGATTTTCATATCTCTTTCCTTTCTAAGATCTCTTTTCTCTTTTAGGAATTTCCTGTAACCAAACTTTTGATGTAGGTTTGTTGATGAACAGGCTTGTTTTTTGTTGTGATCATTTCTGTAGCATAGTTTTCCCAGATACAGAGTTTGAGACTGATAGTTATCTTTGGGCCCTTGCATCATGGCTCCTTTGAGAGATGAGCCGAGCCTACAGCCACCAGATTTGCTTGTACACATAACTCCTGTCTTCAAGGATTTTCCTTTGTCTGTGCAGAGGTTTGATCATTTGTCTTAGCTTGTATTTCCTTGTCTTTATTCATCTTGGAGTTTGCTCAGTTCTTCTGAATCCATAGGTTTATGTCTTTTGCTAGCCCAGGGAATTTCCTTTGAATTCCTTTTTGAGTTCCACTTTCCCTCTCCTTGTTCTGAGACTTTTATGTAATGTTTCTGATAATGGTCCCAGAGGTTCATGAGCTGTTGCTCATTGTTGTTTCCACTTTCCTTTTCTGTTATTTGCTTGGGTGAGCTCTTTGATTTGAGTCAAGTCCTTTGAGTCAATATCCTTTCTATTCCCTTTACCCATAAAGCCCATCTGTTGAACTGTGTTTTAAATTTTGGTTATTGGATCCACCAAATTCTGGGGTTTTCATTTTATTCTTATCCATGTCTAGGTGTTCTTTGCTGAGATTTCTTTTATTTATTTATTTATTTATTTATTTATTTATTTATTTATTTATTTATTTATCCTCCACCTTACACACTGGAGAAATTGTGACTTTTAAAAAGGGCTGCTTTAAGATCTTTGTGTCACCTCAGAGCTGGTGTTTGGATATTTCCCTTTATTATCCAAGGGGAGAATTTCCTGCTTTGTCACAGAATGAATAAGTTTCAAATGGATTCTGAACAGTTGACTTCATAAGTCCTGCTGCTAAATTATCAGTCTTAGTAGCTCCTACTGAGGCCACACTGGCAGAAGGGTAGTGTGGGCACCACCTCATTCCCCACTCAAGGAGAGTGGCCTATTGTGTCTGCTTTTAGATGGAATTTCAGCATACTTATGAGACCTTTTCTATAATCCTTTCATCTGGAATACTTTGCTACCATGTCCTTATTGCCACTGCTAACACCAGAACACCTTTTCACCATGGCTTTGTAGCCACTGCTGATACCACATTCACCTTGACAAAGATGAAAACCAATTACTATCCAGCTATGTGTTGTTCTCTAACTTTATTATGGTGGGAAGAGACTCATGACACATTATCTCCTGGTTGTAGACTATGTTCTGCATGTAGTCACACCATAGGTTTTGGGTGAAATCTTTACTTTCCCCTAGTAGGGAAAAATGTTTGGGTATCACTTAGCCTGATTTAACATCACCGTAGAGAGAGGAATGTTTGTACAGATGGACAGCACCACAGTAGAAAGGAATGTCTGTACAGATGGACAAGCCTTGGAATCTATGTAGTTAGGGTCTCTATTGCTGCAATGAAACACCATGACCAAAAAGAAAGTTGGGAAGAAATGGTTGATATTGCTTACACTTTCATGTAACTGTTCATCATCAAAGGAAATCAGGACACAAAGCCAAATAGGGCTGTAATCTGGATTCAGGAGCTGTTGCAGAGACCATGGAGAGGTGCTGCGTATTGGCTTGCTCTTCATGTTATGTTCAGCCTGCTTTCTTTGGTACAGAACCTAGGATAACCTGCCCAGGGTTTACCCACAATGGGATGGGACCTCTCCCATCAATCATTAAGAAAATACCCCACAGGCCTGCCTACAACCTGGTCTATGGGAGCATTTTCTTAATTGAAGTTCCCTGCTCTCAGATGACTTTAGCTTGTGTCAAGTTGACATAAACTATCCATAAACTGTACTTTTTGATTTTGACTGATTGCCTAGTATTTCTATCTTCCCTGCCCATCCCTCTTTTGACTAACTTACTAAAGGGATTTTTGTTTAAATCTATTTATTTTATCTTATGAGTGTTTCACATGCATTTATGTGCACTACATGTGTACCTGGTGCATATGGGAGTTAGACAAAGGTTTTGGGTCTCTTACAACTGGAATTATGAATGACTGCTAATAAACATTTAGGTGCTGAAATCCATATCCAGGTCCTCTGCAAGAACAGCAAATGTCAAAGATCTCTCAACTATGGAAAAAAAGAGTTTCCCCCTTCTTGAGACCTTTAAGTTTAGTCTTTTAATTTCCCTGTTTGCAAGTTGATAAGTTGGTGATTTTTCTGCTTCAAATAATCAGACCATGAATAGCAATTTTGCTGCTGTGCTATCCGCTGAGCCTAAGTCTACTTGCTTTCTTTGCCTTACATTTCATAATAGTTTAATATTTGTTTTATTAACTGTGTTTCTAGAATCCACAGTTGATTGTTTGCTTTAGCCAAATTTAGCCCAAGGAGATGGGATAACTCAATGCCACCCAAATTTGAATTATAGACATCTCTAAGTTTGTATTCCAGTATAAACTGTCTAGTGTTGTCAATTCAGTGTCTTGGTCAGTGTGAAAATGCATCTTTTTATAAGGTGCACAAATGGTTTCTTTAAAAACACCACTGACAAAATATTGGAGAGGGCTAAATGACTACAATTTTTACTTTGTAATTTTAAAAGACTAAATTCAGCATGTTTTCTTAATCCCATGTTTTTTGGAGGTTCATTTTTTTCTCTGTGTTTCAGTCTAGACCTGTACAAAGAGCTTTACTATTTTCTTATTTTATATATTTTCATTTTATTCTAATAATTTCACTGGAATAATGCTTGTTTCCACCTCCATCACCCCCACCCCTTTTGACCACCAGTCAGACCTTTACTGCCTTTACTCTTGGTCAGTCATTTTAGCCATGCTCAATTTGCTGTATTGCAGTCTCTCATGCATCTAACCTTTCTGCATGCCTGTGGCCAAAGCTCAAGATTACACTCATTTCATTGTATTTAATTTTCTCTGCATTGCATCTGTGGTAATACATAAAACAAAGATTAATTTAAAAATCTACTTCCTAAGGTGAAATCAAGTATTAAGTTATTTGAAAGAACATTTGCCAAGTCCATATTTGCAAATGTTCCTGTTGACCAAAGTATTTTAGCTTGAGTTCAATACTCAAGGCACCTTTATGATCATTCATAAACATGAACAAAGCTGGAAGACCCTTGAGTGCTAAATGTGCACGCTTCAGTTTGAGATAGAATTGTGTCTCTATTTCTCCCCCCGTGTGGCTCTGTATAGCTTTAATATCACACAAACCATTAGTAGCCTGAAACAACATTCTCAGCTTGGTCTGTTCTTTCTCAACCCAGTGCAATTTGGCAAATTCCTCCTTTCTAAAAAAAGATCTTTCTTTGGGTCCCATGCTCCTGTTTCATGAACCCAGCCCATGATCAGGTTCCATACTGATATTTTCCTCCCCTTCCATCTACTCAGTTTTAGTTTCCTCCTCTAGGTATCATTCTGATTGACAATCTCTGTGCCTCAGAAGTCAAGAGTCTAGTCTCAGATCATTTTATGTTCTTTCTCTACACCCCTTCAAACAAACCATTTTTTAAAAAAAGTGAGCTGTCATTGCTTCCCTCAGCATCTTCAAATTAAACTCTGTCCAACTTTAATCTCAAATCCTCACATATGTCAAAGCCATTTCCATTCACATGCTTTAGGTTGTTAGTGGGAGAGGAGATGAAAATTTAATTGCCATCTTAAAGACAGTAGGATTGTGAAATGTTATTTTTAAATACTTATTTTTATTGTTATTTTTTTTAGTTATGTGTATATGTTCAAGTTAATGTAACTGCCTATGCAGGCTACAAGTATTGGATATTTCTGGAGCTGGCATTACAGGCCTTTGTGAGCAGGATGTTGTGAGTACTAGAAGCCACACTTGCAACCTCTGAAGAGCAATACACACTTTTAGAAGTTGAGCCACTTCTCTAGCCTCAAACGTTAAGGTCTCCACGGATTTCTAAAGCTCGTGTCTGTGTTCCTTATCAGGGATAGACTATCCACCACTCTCTGGTGAGTTAGGTCATGTTGAGGAGGCGATGTGAAAAAGGAATGGTACGGCCAGTTTCATAAGCTAAGGCCACAGTACTATTTCCTCTTCAGCTAAATGAACTTTTTGTCTATGCCCTGAAACCCAAGGCCAAACCAGCTCCTCTGGCAGCAGGATGCCTCTCTGCAGGTAGCTGCACTGCTATGTATTTAACATCCTGAAGAGTAATTGGCTTTTTTTGTTTTTAACTCTTTGGGGGCCTGCCACCCAGCTTCCAAAGAAATACATGGAGACTTATTCTTATTTGTGAATGCCTGGTCTTAGCTTGGCTTGTTTCTAACCAGCTTTTCTAAATAAATTCATCCTGTTTCTCTTTAACTACATTTAGTCTATGGGTTTTTTTGTTTTGTTTTGTTTTTTTTTTTTTTTTACCTTTCTTTATTCTCTATACCTTTCTTTCCTTCTTACTCCGTGGATGACTGGGTGGCTGGCCCCTGGTGTCTTCCTCTCCTCCTTCTTCTTTGCTCCTCTCTCTTTTTCTAGATTTCTTCTCCTATTTATTCTCTCTGTCTGGAAGTTCTGCCTATCCTTCTCCTGCCTAGCTATTGGTCATTCAGTTCTTTATTAGACCAATAAGGTGTTTCAGACAGGGAAAGTAACAGTCACAGAGTTACACAAATGTGACATAAAAAAATGCAACACACCTTTGCATCATTAAATTTCCCACAGCACAAACACATATAGCACATCTAAAACTAATATTCTACAACTCTGAAGATTTGAAAATCACTAGGTTCTCTACAGTTTATCTTGGGTAAATAACGAAGTATAAATAAGTAATCTTTCCTCTTTTCTTTAGGGTGACTCTGGAGGACCACTGGTTGCTTCAGATGTTAGAGACATCTGGTACCTTGCTGGAATAGTGAGCTGGGGAGATGAATGTGGTCAACCCAATAAACCTGGTGTTTATACTAGAGTGACTGCCTTCCGGGACTGGATTGCTTCCAAAACTGGTATCTAAAGCAGAAGTACCCATTGGGATGAAATGGATGTCTTTGTATGTAGGCTGTTCTTAGAGTCACACAACTGTGAAAGAAGATTTACAAATCAGGAGAACCTGAACCATCAAAACGAACAACCCGAAGTGTTTATTTCCTCCCAGCTTTGCTCTTTGAATGAGCATCCTGCTGCTCCAAGGTGGACTCTGCCAACCTGCACTTTTATTTTCTACAAGTTTTCTTTTGCATAAATTTTGATTTGCAGTACTCAGACATACAAACAACTTGAAGCATACCTTTCCTTCATCAGCTTCTCTTATATTAGTGAATTTCTACTTTTCAAGTGTGAGATAAGGAATAAAATAAAATGGAAAAAGAAAAAAAATTAACTACATTTTTAATGTACAGAAAAGCATTAGGGATTTTGAAAAACAGGATGTGGGAAATGATCACATTTATAATGCAAGACCAGCAACAGACTGGTCATAATTCCATGTTGGAGAAGAAGTTCAAGAAGCAGAAAAGCTAATACATAGTTTAATATTCTTCCTAAATAACTACCAAGAACAACAGGAGAATGGTTGTTTCCTGTGACTACAATAGTCACACACTCTTGGTAATGTACTTGTCATAAACAAATAAAAGAAAACAATATTTATTTGCAATTGGAACGAAGAGGATGTCAATATACAATCAGCAATGAAATGAACAAATCATTTACTCGCTTGACACTACAACATGAAAATTAATGAAGGATGAGTAGAATCTTACTAATAAATCTACTGAACATTAAGGTTTGAAGACAAATGAAAACTTTATTTTGAAAAAAGCAGCATACCTTATATGGTAAAATAATTGTATAGTTGAGTAGAATTAAAAAGATTCACTCTAAAGACTGCAGTTGGATTACCCCTAACCCTTTCCGAACTGCAGCTCTTGACTGGAATAAGGTTCAGATATTGGTGTATAATAATAGTCACATGATTGCAGCTGGGACTTGGTCTCCTACTTTGAAATGATGGCAGACTTGCTTCTCCTGCTGTAAGTTTCAGCCTGTGCAGGAAAAGTGGGTTTGTTATATCTGTCGGTGCTGAGAGGCCACTCAGCTGGGATGAGATCACAGGGAAGGCCTCCTGGAAGCTGCATCTTCATTGTGCTGAAGTAGTTAGTATCCACTTCAATGTAAGACTGAAGAGAAGAAGGTGGACACTGCCCTCATTTGTGATTTCAGTTTGGTAAGTTATTACTGAGCCAGTAGATACCCTATATCCGAATGATCCAGACCATAATGAAATTAGGACTGATGACATAGTCTATGACACTTTCATGCTAAGATTTCACCAAGGTACTCAACAGCCATCTCCTCATTGTATAAAGACTATAAAAGAATATATAATAGATCATGTAGTACCATAGGATGGCCATTATGAAAACCCATGTTATCGCAAAAGTGTTGACTTTTATTAACTCAAATAATGTTCACATTATCAACTGATAAAATTTAGACATTTGCCTAAAATAAGACATGAAAGCTAACATGAATTGTCAGTGTTTAATATTCTGAATTATTGTTGTACTATTTAATAAACTTTTGGGGAAAATTGAGAAAATGATGAATTTTAGGAATATATAAGACTACTGAAGTTAGACTATTTTCAGAAATCTGTTAAAAAGATATTTATGTGGTTGGAGAGATGCTCAGAGGTTAAGGACTCATACTGCTCTTCCAGAAGACAGATACTTGGTTTCCAGCACTCACATTGAACAGCTCTCAATAGATGTAACTCCAGCTCCCAGGATACCCAACAGCTATGGCATCAATGGGTAATCACCAACATAGACATACACATATACAGAGAGCAGGAGATATAGTCTTTAAAGAAGAGAGTACCAATTGATTATCTAATGCCAAATGGTCAGCCCTTAAAACATGCATGAAGGTAGCATTATACAGGCTGAGCAGGTTGTACTTACATATGTAGAAATTATATATGATGTATGTGTATTTGTGTATATGCATATACACGCACACACAAAACAATTGTTGAAAAAGAGGCGATGAATTTGAAAAAGAGAAAGAGAGAATAAATGGGAGGGCTTGGAGGAAGGAAAGAAAAGAAATAATTAAAAATAAAATGAAAAATCTTAAAAAAAAAAAATCTCCAAGTATACTACTCATATGAGCCTCTAGGTGGCACTCTATAGCTGTGAGAAGTTATAGAAAATGCCAGAATGTAAGATACTTGCACTGTCAAGATTCCGTCAAAATTCTGTTAAGAAGACAAAATTCTGTAGCTTGGTCTCAAAAATCACAAAATAAAATTTATGTTTTAAAATTTATTTATAGGTGAATTTATGTTAAGTCACTTATTAGTATTTTGCAGATTTCTGGAGTTTGGGTTCCAAACTAAAAGTTAATATTGCATGATTTGAATAACTATCTCTATAAACTAAGTTCTAAGGATTTAAATTACAGATAAATTTTAGAGGTTTAAGTTTTTATGATGGTGTTCTGTTCCTTAGATAAATATATGTAGCACATTATTTCCCATTAAAAAACATTTAATGTTTTTAATTTAAGGTTTGTGTCACAGCAAAACTTGAATTGTTCAAATGTTATATGAGGTAGTCAGTCCAGTATCATATTCCTAAAATAGTAACATCTTTTGAAAAATAATAAAAAGTGGGCTTTATTGTTCTTCAGTGTTAACCATATTTGGAGGAGGTTAAGGAGTGGTGCTTGCAATATTTATTAATTATACAGAACATTTCTTTTCCATATCTTTTATCCCATACCACCAATAAAGTTTACTCTATATAATACTCTTTCAATACATGCTGTTTAATGGCTCTTCTATTTATTTCTTTATGCAGAAAACATAGCTTTATTTTATGGTTGTGTGCCACATAACAATATTCTCATTAGTGACACACCATGTGTAGTATGATGCTCCCATAAGAACATAATGGTGCTAAGAAGTTTCTTTAACTTTCTGCTGTTGTAACCATCATAATTCTGCAGTGCATTGCCTTATGAATGTATTTGTAGTTATACTGGTGTGAACAGACCCACACACTGTGTCATATGAAAGCATAATTAATAAGTTAGCACTTAATAATGAGAATAAATGACCACAACAATGGTTCATGTATTCTGTAATTTTTGTTGCTAATTTAGGATGTAACCTTTATTAAAAAGTGTATTGTAAAAGATATGTCATATTACACCCACCATCATCACTGCTCATCTTAAGTTGAACAATCGACCGCTCTTGCCTAGTTTTGCATGCAGGATGTAATGTTCATTGATGTTGACGAAACAGTCTGTGATTCTTTTCTCAGAACGCATTCTATCAGAAAACAATGCATGGCTGCACTTATATTTGGATTTTTAAAACTGATTTTAAAGTTTGTACTAAATAAACATCTGAAGCTGGTTACTTAAATAATTTAAACTTAAATCACTCATTGATAAGGACAAGAATATTTATTCACATAGTTTCTTTTTGAAAATCGATTTTTTTGTGGATACTGATCCCACCCATCTCTGCCTTCTCTCCCTTCCATCCTCTGCCCTTGCAACCTCCTCCCTGAACCAAAACAAAATTTACAAGTAAAAAAAAAAATTAAAGAAAACAAAACAACCGCAACAAAAATCTCGTTGTGGAAGCTGGCGTGGCTCAGAGAGTCCATACGTCTGCCCTTGTTAAGTGACCACTGCAATGAGTCATTCAATGTTCTGGTTCGAGGCCTCTGGTTTCTTCTACACTTTTGTTACTGGGTCCTCACTGGGACTGCTCTTGGATATTCTACTGTTGCCCTGAGTCATGGAGATTCTGTAGCTTTGGATCTGCGGGTCTGGTCCCTTCACAGGCTCCAGCTGTTCACAGATGTGGATGTTGGTGTGTGCTAACTCATAGGCCTGTTTCTGGGTCTCGGTGCTAGCTGAGTTGGTCAGCCTGCCAGTTTCCTCTCATTGTCACTACCTGGGTGAGTTTTCCAGCACTGCCCCAGCTAGTTCACCCAATGCAGGTAAGGTACAGGGCCTGCTCTGCAGAACGCTGTATTTGGTGAGGGGTGGAGCCAGTTCTCTCTTGTGTGAACCCAGGGCCAGGTCTCCTGCCTGCCATAAGTGGTAAGGGGCAGGGAGACGGAGGGTATCTTTCCCTCACCTATGACACCATATTGTATTTGAGGGAGGATCAGAGACAGCTCTCCTGCTCTCACATCTACAGTATTAGCTCCATTGTGCTGCCTGGGGGAGGAAGGTAGAGGGCCTGCTGGCCTGTCTGCTGCTGCCAGAGAAGGGCAATGCCGACTCTCCCAGTTTCATGACCTCTGGGCCAGCTCTTCCACCTGTCACAGATAGTGAGGGGTGGGGAAGATGAAAGATCATCTTTTCCCCCACCCACTCCACAGTATGGCAGATGAGGTGTGGGGCCAGATCTCCCATGCATGTTGAGGGGGCAGGATCACTTGCGCCTGCACCTGCGCCCCCGGGTCAGCTCTACTGTGCTGGCAAGGCAAGGTGCAGGGCCCACTCCCCTGAGTGCTGCAGCTGATGAGGTACAGGGTAAGTGCTCTTACCAGAGTTTCCCTCTGCAGTAGGCAGTAAGGGGAGGAAGAGTGAGGGGCCAGGATTGAAGGGCGGGGCTGGTATCTCTCCTTCACAGTTGCCACCATGTGACAGACAATGGAACTAGCTTTTCCACTCTCATGCTTTCATGATTGGCTCATCTGTATCCCAGCCAGCAGGGACAGCTCTATTGTGCGGCCTAGCTATGCAAGATACAGAGCCCACTTTACCAGGTGCTGCAGCTGGTAAGGGCCAGGGCCAGTTCTCCCTAGTGTTGCAACCAGTGAGGAGTGGGGCCAACTCTCTGTAGCCCTATCCTCATTGCTTTCAGAGGTCACAGGAGCTACAGCAGTCCAGGCCTGGATGAAACCATGGCCCTGGGTGGCGCAGGCCACTCAGATCTGTATGGCTACTTCAGGGACTCAGCCTTGAGACACTAATATGGCCCTAGGCGGAAGGCCAAACCATTGATGTCCATGTGGTCCTTGGTGGGAATATAGGCCACCAATAACAACCCAGACTCCAGCTGCAGTTGGGCCATGAACACAGACATGGTCCTTGACAGCAGCCTGGGCCCAGATGTCACTGTACTCCCAGTTGGCAGTGTAGATCACTTAGATAGTTATGGAACCAGTTTTAGTGTGGACCTTGAACCTCCACATGGCCTCAGGTGGTGGCCCAGGCATTCATATAGCCTTTAATGGCAATAGGAGCCTCCAAGTCAACAATGATCCTGGCTGTCACAGGGCCACAGATTCAGACATGGTCCTAAATACAGCTTGGATCCTTATGACACCATGATCCTAGGTGGCAACACATGTCACTCAGGTCTATATGGACCTGGCAGTGGCATAGCCTTCAGTCACCAACATGGCCACAGGTGGAATCCCAGATCCGGGGCATCTGTGTGGCCTTTGGTGGCAACATGAGTCATGGACATAAACACAGACTCAGGCTATGGTAGGACCCAGCCCCAGACATATTCCTTGGCAGCATCCCAGGCCCAGGTATCATTGGGGCCCTAGTTGGTGTTGCATATCACCCAGATTGGCATGGCCCCAGTGATGGCATATTATGGACAGAGGCCTGGAGCAACGTATTTACAGATGTGACTCCAGGCATGCTTGGGAATGCTATAATTATTAACTGAATTGCTGTCATGCAGGTCTTATGCAGGTAGCCACAGCTTCTGGGAGTTCATGTGTCTGATGCTATGCCATGTCCAGAGGAAAGCTTTTCCCAACATCCTTTGACATCCCATGCCTTTTACATTTTTTCACCATCTCTTCTGCAATGCTTCTCGAGCCTTGGGTAGAGAGTTGATATAGATGTTTCTCTATAGCTTACTCACTTACTTTTAGCACTTTGTGTAGTGATTTGTCTCTTCATGAACTAGTGCCCACTGGAATAAGAAGCTTCTCTACTCAAGACTGGGAGCAACACAGATTTATGAATACACATATTTACCAAACAATTTAAAAACAAGGCTACTTAGAAAACAACACCAATAGGGTCTTTACTGGGACCTGTAAATTCCCTAGCCATGGGTAGGTTTTTTTTTTCTTTCTTCCAAACCTATTGTGAAAATAGTGAAGTTAATCTTGTGAAAATGGTCATCCTATCAAAAGCAAACTACAGATTCAATGAGATTCCAATCAAGAACCCCATAGCATTCATCAAAGAAATAGAAAAAAAAAACATTATAAATTTCATATGGAAGTGTAAAAGACTCCAGAAAGCCAAAGAAACCCCAAACAAACAAAAAAAATAAGGCTGCAGTTATTACTATATTGTACTTCAAAGTATTATTACAGGCCTATAGTAATGAAAAGAACATAATACAATGGCAAAAAAACAGACATACAGGTCTATGGAACATGATAAAGACACAATCAAATTACATATTATTACAGCTAGCAAGTATTTGATAAAATATATGCTGGAAAACTAGAACTAAATAGACCCATATCTATTTAATAGACCCTGCATAAAAATGGGCTCCAAATAGATCAAAGGACTTTCTGAATAGGATCCCGTTTGCTCAGGAATTAAGCTTAATAGTTGACAAATGCAACTTCATAAAACTTAAAACCTTTTGTACAGCAAAGGAAACAATCAGTTGAATAAGGAAGTAGCCCCCAAAGTGGGAGAACATTTATTTTTCCAAATATACATCGGATAAAAGATTAATATTCAGAATATACAGAGAAATCAAAACAATACTTAAAGTAAATGACACAATTAAATATTTCTGTAGATTCAGTTAATACAAACATAATTCTGGTAATTTCCTTTTTAAAAGTGATCAAACAATAGTGAAATTTTTAAATAAACACAATCGAAGAAAAATATTTAAGTAATTTATAAAGCTAAGATCTGAAAGTAAAATAATTATAATTTTTTAATAATTATATAATAATTACATAATAATTATAATTTTTAATAAATCTACACTTATTAAAAATAGATTTTTAACTGATACATGATCAAACAGAAAGAAAGCCCCCCAAAAGACACAAAAAAGCACATATAGATGCTGAGACATACACACAGAAACCCCATAAAAACATAAAAATGAAATCATAATACATAAGAAGATCTGTAAGATTAAAAAACATGTGCCTGGACATCTGGTTCTATAAGTAGGTTCTCAGGATTTGAGTTCAGATTCCCATGTTTGCATACCAAATTCTCTTACCCACTGAGTTACCTCCCAGTCCCAGAAAATTCTGAATCTTCTGTTGCTCATACTACAAATTACAAAGGAAACATAATCAGTAGTATTATTAAGAATTAAAAAATTAGCTGGATAGATATGGTGGTATATACCTGTAATCTCAACACTCAGGAGGTTGAGACAGAAGAATCATCTGTTCCAAGCCAATTACATAGTAAAACACTGTATATTTAAATACATTTGTATGTGTGTGTGTGCACGTACACATGCATACACACACACACACACACACACACACACACATACACACACACACACATACACACATACACGCACGCACACGCACACACACACTCCACACACACACACACACACACACACACACACACACACACACACACACACACACACATTCAGACCTGATCTGTTAGGGTCTGTTGCTCTATCGCAACCAAGCCAAGGCCTGTATTGAGGTCCATGGGTCTTGTTACCATTAACAACCATGTGACTGCCTGGAGTCTGGGATGCCACATGAGGCTTTATTGGAATCATCAGAACATGCTACTGCTGAGAGGTCTGCACTGCTACCCAGGGCCATGGTGACATCTGAAATCAAACTTCTGCTGATGGCCATGTCTGGGTACTTGATCATGCTTTGTCTGGGGTCTGTGTTGATGTCCATTGCCCCTGTTACCACAGGGACACATGTGAACCATGTGTTGAACCATGTGTTGAAGTACAAAGGCCATGTTGAGCTACCTCTGCCCCTTACTGGCTTTGGAGTTGGCTCACCCAAACATCTACCCCATCTATGACCTGCTGGAGTGCATGAAGTGACTGATCCTATGGAACCATGCCACAGGGTTCCCATGCTTCAGGTAGGATATCTGAGAAGAGTTTTGGTGAGGATCAAGTATTGATGGTGTACCAGAAGCCAGAGAACTTGATCAACAATTCATGCTGTGGAATTCAATGTCGAATGTTCAACTCAAATGAACAATGAAAGTAAACTGTTTGGGCAGAAGGGTTTACTGCATGATACACATCAGCTCCCAATGTCACTAGAAGAAAGAAGAGATGATAGAGAAGTGGGAAAGACAGAGGAGGGTTTTTGTTGTTGTTTGTTTGCTTTTAAATTAATATTCTTATTTATATTTTTATTTTTGTCTTATTATTTCTTTTAGTTTTCTTTTGGGGGCCGCACTACAAAGGTGAAGGACAAATATGGGGAGACTAGGAAATGAGTGGGATTAGGGTGCATGATGTGAAATCAAAAAAATTATGTTTTTTTTTTTTTTTTTTTTGAGAAGGCGGTTTCTCTGTGCAGCTTTGGAGTCTGTTGGAGTCTGTCCTGTAATTAGCTCTGTAGACCAGGCTGGCCTCGAACTCACAGAGATCCCCCTGCCTCTGCCTCCTGAGTACTGACATTAAAGGCATGCTCCACCAACACCCGGCAAAGATTGAAGTTTTTATCAGTGCCCATAAAAATGGCTGCACTCCATTTTGGCACAAGGACAAAAATTCAAAACTGTTTTCAGCAAGTCATAAGACCTAAAAGTCAAAGAATTGGCAACAGCAGACAGCAGGTTGTTTAGCTGTCTTATTCTAAATAAGAACAGACTTGAATCTGAGGTGTGACTACTCCTGATCCTCAAGGCTAGGGAAGGAGAAGCTGAAGCTAAGGTGTGGTTGCTGAACCCTTAGAATAATCGGGGAAGAAAAGTCTGTTTTGTATGCATGATACCATGTTCCCCTTTTTGGTTAAGGTATTTAAGAGTGGTAAAAAATAAAATTGGGGTGGTATTTTAGTATTGACTGGTCTTCCTTCCTGACTTTTATTCTGTGTCTCTACCTTTTCTCTATTGTCTATAGCTAGCCTTTCCCTCATCCACACACCTCCACTCAGGTACTAACTTCTTTCCCTAATCCACATTCCCCCACTCAGATACAAACTTGGGGCTGCTCAGCTGGTTCTGATTGCAGCCCCACAAAGACAGCTTCTAACAAGTTTTAACAAGATTCTGAGAATTAAAAAAACAAATTTACCCCAAGTATATGGAAGAGTGATTATCATTATGATTGATTAGGAAAGTGTAAATACATACCATAGTTGATGGTAACAAGCTAATAATACGAGCTACATTAAAATCAATAATATGTTAAAACTTGTTTTCATAACGGAGTACCTGTTTATAACTAGTTTTGACTGAGGAGTCACAAGCCAGGGTAATGGAATTGATGAAATGCAGAGTTAGAATTATTCATAATTGCCAGAAAGCTAGTCCTTGCGTGTGCTGTTTAGATGACTAATCCAAATTGGTTATTATTCCTTTTCTAAATAGCCAATCAAAAAAATTGTTATGTCCTTGATGACTCCTACATTGAAACCATTAAAATATGTACGTTAATAACACTTATCAGACAAATTTCATCTTATTTGTTCTTTACATTTTACCCAACCTATAAAACTCAGCCAACCAACACTAGATCTAAGATACAAACCCAACAAGAAGGTTACCATCCCCAGATCCAGCACCACCCTTGTTGTCATTGACAAAGCCACAAGAGTTAGAATATTATGTACAGGCAAATGAGATTGTATTTGGGAGAGTAAGTCTGAGAAACTAAACACATTGATGGAAAGTATTTTTAAAGTTTTTGTTGAGTGGTTGTTTTCTATAATTTTATTTGTATTTCTTGGCTCTTTCAAGAAACATACTCTTTCCTTTCTTCATTTCCTCCCTCCCTTCCTTCTTTCCTTTCTTCTTTCCTTCTTTTCTTCCTTCATTCTTTTCTTTCCCTTTTTTTATTCCTTCCATCCTTTTTCTTTTCTTCCTTACCTTTTTTAGACAGAGCCTCTGTATGTAATTTCATGGTTGTCCTAGAACTCTATATAAACCAGGCTGCCTCTGATTCCCTAATACTGGGATTAAAGGCATACACCATTATGTTTTGCTGGTTGTGTGCAAAGGTAGTTCCTGAATATAGTATAAGTAAAGTTAATCTAGAGACTCGTGGAGTCTGAGCATAGGAGGATGATGTTTTAGTATTGTGACTATTGTAGTTATATTAACTTGAGTGTACTTATTTGCAAGTTGAGTTAAAGGTCAATGGCTGATTAGGCCAAATAACAAAGAACTCTTAAAAGAGATTCAATTCCAAAGTGATGCAGTCTTGAGCTTATTTTAGTATATGAGGATGTTGAAATTGGTTGAAAGTTAAAAAAAATAAATTTTTGTTATGTATTCATCCTGACATTTATTTTTTTCCTTGGAAAATATGGTCAAGCTGGCTGGAGAAGTAGCTCAGTTGTAATGTATGCTTGGCTAGCACAAACTCCTGGGTTCTATCCCCCAATCCCTCCTAAATCGGGTGTGGTAGTTCACAGCTCTAATCCCAACTCTAGGGTGGTGGCAGTAGAGTTAGAAATCAAATTAAAAAAAAAAAAAAAGAAATCCAAGCTAATCCCTGGATACATAGGTAGTTAGAGGTTGTCTTATGAAACATGAGTCCCTGTCTCAAATAAATGTGATGAATAAAGAATTTGGTGAGATAGTAAATTATTTCCTTCATAGGCCTTAATTGGCACAACATGAAATTTAGCAATTATTTAAAAGTCACTTTCTGGAATATGTGTATCACAGTTCCTAGAGGAAAGGCTAATGAATCATAAATCATCACAAAAGAATTTCCTTTGTTGTTTTGACTGGGAGAGAGCCACACAGAAGAAAAACACTCTTCTAAGAGCTGTAATAGCTTCTTCATAAGTTTTAAAGTATTCAAAAGTGGCTTTCAGAGAGCATTCTCTCATGAACTGTAAAGTAGCAGTTATTTTTATAGAAGCCATTTCATCACTTCAGCATCAATATTTAGGTTATGAGACATTTGAGTGTGTCAGACAAATAACCACTCCTCAGAGAGACAAAGCTACACACTAAGTTAGCAGGTTAATCCAAAACAAACTTGAGGCCTTACCTTATAGTAGTTGGGAAAGTCATGTTATCAAGTATTAACAGAGTTGAAACATTTTAAGGAAATATTGGCCAGGGTAGACATTTTCCTTTTGAGGATGAGACTTAATGGCAGAACTCCAGTTGAGATCATATATGGGATGTGTCTGAAATAGGGAACTTCTTTAGAGAGAGTTAACAAATAAGGTCATTTCTTCTGGGAAGCCCTGATGAACAAGTCATCAAAAGAGACAGGTAGAAGGAAGAAGGAGGATTATGCATAGTGAACATGTAAAGAGGAAATAAAACTAGGTGGGGCTGTACAGCTATGGGTAAGGTAATGTTGAAAAAGCAAAGCAAATGAAAAGCTTACCTAATAAAACAGTACATGCCTAACAGTTCATTGTAATGAGCACAAAACATCCACACATTCAAGGGGAATAGCTAATCTGTCAGGTATGTCCCAGCTACAGCTGTATGTTTTAAGTTTGTATAGAGAAATGAAGAGCACAGACTGAAGAAATAGTTGCAGACGTTTTAAATTTGAAGTGAAACTGTGTGTGTGTCTGTGTGTTTTCATCAAACAGGCATGGCATAATACTTTTTGAGATCTGAAAGATAATGTTCAAACTTCAAATGGACTAGGTTAAGAATGGCTGTAAAAACCTAGCTACATCCCTAAACTATTCTATCTACATGGTGTTAAGACAGCATATTTTGTGATTCTTTTTCACCTGATCGCTTAATTTCCATTTAAAAAAATCCCACTAAATAACCATCATCTTACATTAGATAGTTAATTGACATTTGTTGGCAACATTTAAAAAAAATACAGGGGTGGAAAGATAAACAAGGAAAACCATCAATCACAGTTTCACAGCATCAGGATTACTGAAACTGACAGCACAGTCGGTGGTTCTTTCCACGTTTATTAAATCTGTAAACAATGTCCTAGGATGGATTTAATTATGCATATAAATCTTTATATATCTCTGTTCATGATGTACTCATGATTTACAAAATATAATAAAACCATGTCTAATATTTCAAAATATGCTTTTGATTTTTAAAATGATGTCTCGCCCACCCCTGTTTTTTTGCCTCAGAAACATGAGAACAGAAACCAGGCTTAATTTTTAAATTTTACTCAGTGGTAACCTCATTAACTGACAAAATATTCAAATCTCTGTTTCTCAAGAGAATGGACATTGGAGTGTTTCGTCCTTGAAACATTTGAATCCTGTGTGTTCTAAAGTAACAGGGAATTAATACATAAATTATAAATCATGTCTGAACTGAGTGAAAGCCGAGTAGATTAGAACATCTACTGTCTAATCTGAACTGTCTTCCCTTTCATAGACTCAGTGCATTTTCCCATTGACCTTGGCCTCCATGGATGGTAGTCTTTGGAGGACTACCTTGCAGTGATGGAAAACTGAGGAGTAACTAATGGGTTCCTGGTTCATTTTCTGGCCATTGGTTGGTGTGTTATTTTAAATTTTACTCTATAGTTCTCAATCCTTTAGATCACAAAATTGAGAAGAAGCACTAATGTTATTCGAGGTAGTTTTCTTATTTACTTACCATTTTGTTCCATGACCATGGTTTTCTGTTGATTATCACTAAAGTTTACAAAGATTTTTGAGTCTGAAGCCTCCTGATAGGCTGTGTTACCAAGCATGGCAGTGTGAGCAAGACTACAGTGCTTGGTGCTCAGTGGCAGAGCTAGTCTGGAGGGTTCTAGTTGGCTGGCTATATTGCTGAGTAAACAAGCTCAAGCTCTGGGGACCACTGTTCTCCTTGGCAGATGTCTGCTACTGATTATTGAGATAGTATTGGCATGTGACTCTTCTTATGCCAACCTCTTTATGTGGCATAAGAAACTCAGGTCTTCATGTTTTTACCAGAAGCACTCTTACATACTGAGCCATCTACCCATCCCTCATCCTTAGGGGTTTCTGGTTTGGTAGGACAAGAGCAGTTTATCTGTGCCCTATAAACTTTCTAGTGTTTCTGAAATTCGGATATTGTAGCCCCTGAGTTTAGCATACTGCTTTAGAGAGGTAACCAAGTCTCTTTCCTTGTTAAACTAAAACACTCTATTACAAACTTTGGGAATGGGCTGGTTGCCATGTTGACTGGCTGTTGTGGGTCTGTAAAATTGAACATCCTTAGCCACACTGTAAGGCATAGAGGAAGTTCCTATTCATCTGTCTTAACAATTGTATCAGTCAGCTCAAGCTTCCACAACAAAGGACTACAGATGGGAGTTTGAAGGCTCAATATCATACTATTCAATTTATTTTCTGATGAAATCTCCTCGCTCACAGACAGTTTTCTTCTCACTATATCCTAAAAGGGTTTTTCACTCTACACAAATGAGGATGAGGGAGATGGGAAAGATAGATAGTGATCTGATGTTTAATTCTCTTCGTGGTTTCTCCTTACAGTGATTTATTGACTAAATATAATTAACACATTGTCTTTATTTTTAAAATATTCTTCTTTTATTCATGATTCTTTTTATTTATTGAGTGTGTATACATGCATACATATGCTTTAGTCCACATGTAGCAGTCATAGGGCAACTTAAAGAAATTGGTTCCCTCCTTTCACTATATTGTTATGGTGGAAGCTTCACCCAAGGGGGTGTTTCTGGGGACATAATTTAGGTCCTCAGATGGCTACAGGTCCTGGCACATAGGTTCTCATCTCAATTGTCTTAATTAACCATAATTCCTTTCTATAAGACTCTATCTTCAAATACAATCACCCTACCATTAGAGTTTACAAATAAAATTTGGAGGATGATGGAATTCATATTAATAAGTAAAGTTAAAAGCAATATAATTTTCCAGAAATAAAACCAGGGTTGGAAATATGAACACAATAGTTTCTGTGAATCCAGGAATGGTATATTGTATTACTGACAAATTTATCTGCCTCCATGTAAATTTGCAGGGTTAGCATTCTGTATATAACACTAAATTAATAGATTCTAATTATTTAGAGATTCCTCTAAATTATTTAGATTAGACAAAAACTGTATAATGCTATGAAAGGCTCTTTGGTTTTCTGTATTGCAAAGTAATATTATAATTAATAGAGATATTATAAAGGGCTACAGTGAAATGCAGAGGCAGCATAGCCCATTTCTATCATAGCTGGCTCTAGTTCCTACAACATCATATACATACACATGCTTTTTAGATGACTTAGCATAGTATCCTAGGCAGAACCTAGCATCTAACTTTCACATGCACAGGTTGCTATAAAATATAAATATAAAATATAAATATAAAATATAAATATAAAATATAAATATAAAATATAAAAAATATAAAAATGGAACAGATTTATACTTGGGATAAAAATATTTGATTTTGTCTCTGTTTCTTTCTATTGTTGTGATAAAGACTATGAACCAAAACAACCTGGTATGAGGGCTTATTTAACCTACATTTCCATATCACAGTCAACCATCAAAGCAAGTCAGTGCAGAAATCAGGAGAGGAACCTGGAGCAGGATTTGGAGTAGAAACCATGGAGGGACTCTGCTGACTGGCATGCTCCCCATAGTTTGCCCAGCCTTCTTTCTTATACACCCAGGACCATTTGCCCAGGGATGGCACTGCCTCCGTAGGTTGAGTCTTTCCACATCAGCCATTAACCAAGAAAATGTCCTACAGATTTACCCACAGGAAATCCGGGAGAAGCATTTTCTTAAGAGAGGTTCTTATTCCCAAATAGTTCTAGTTTTTGCCAAGTTGACCAAAAATTAACCAGGAAAAACCTTCAGAAGGCTGAATGCTTTCAGTTGAGGAACTCATAATTTTCTGTTTCTTAGAAAATGACTATGGGGGAATATCAAAGTCTGTCACATCATTTAGTGCAGGACCAAGGCCTTCCCCACTGTATCAGGGGTAGGGGGTGGTGAGGATGGGAGGGCTGGAGGGAGAAGGAACTGGGATTGTTATATAAAATAAGATTGTTTTTAATTTAAATAAAAAATTTAAAATTATGACAATGGACTGAAAACACAATTTCTTTCAAAATGAATGAATGGTTAATTGTGCCAGCTAAACAGAGTGCTGTAGGCAGATTTTTTTTTCATTGAATTACCAGTCAGCTCTGTCCTACCAGCCACTCCCAAATAACCACATAGAAACTTAATATTAATTATAAACACGTGGCCGATTTTGGTGTTTAGCTAGCTCCTTTACCTCATCTATGGACTTCCTATCCTTCTCACTCTGCATGTCAGACTCCACCTTTCTTTTCCCCAGCATTCTCTTTGCCCCCCAAATCCTGCCTACCATCGGCCAAGCAGCTTTTTATTAGCATTGAGAGCAACACATCTTAACCATGTACAGAAGGATTTTTACCATAGTAAGAATGCTATTTCATTTTCATTCTCATGGTTAAAATACATTTATGACTAGAAGAAATACCAACAAGCTCATCCTATTTGAAAGTATGGTGACCTAGTGTGCCAAGTTAAGCAGTTTGTATTTGGGGACAGGAGAAAATGAAGATGTGAGAACTGTGGCACATACCAAGCAGCAGCTTCCACAGTCTATAGAGGCAGAAGGACAGCATGATGTTTCCATGGACTGATTTAAAGGAATGGAAGAGGCAGGGCAGAGAAAGAACACAAGAGTATAAATCATTTGGAGAGTGAGTGTGGAAGCTTGAGATGTTTCTGATTTCAGGAGTGCTGGTTAAAGGTGACCACCAAGATGAGGGTTTAAATAGTACATGAACTGTGCACAGGCTTCCATTGGAGCACATGCACAAGTGGGTGTTTCTAGCTGCTCGCACTCTGCTGTGAAAAGCATGCTGAGGGTTCCCCCCCCAGGACTCTATAGAACAGTGTCAGTGGTTATTGTAGGAAGGGAAGGGAAGGGTTGTTGAATGAATGCTGGGTGCTTGCCGAAAGGCTAATGTATGTTGATGGTAGTTTTGAGATAGTAACATAGATGGCCTCGACATTGCTTCACATTTTAGAGTTCTTTGAGTGTTTATGTCACAGGGAAGATGTACTGTTATCAAGGCAATTTTCACATGTCTGGAATAATGCATATTGACAGTTGTGAAAACACTTCTTCACAAGCCAGAACGGATCTGAGCAGAGATATTGAGAATAAGGTAATTCAATGTTTTTGTTTGTTTGCTTGTTTTGCTTTTTGAGACAGGGCTTCACTGTATAACAGCTTTGGATGTCCCAAAGCTCTCACTCTGTACCACCACTGCCCAGTGGTAAATCAAAGTTATACAGATTGACTTAATTATAAATTTAATTAAAATATATATTGTGAAACCAAGGGTGGTGGCATACTACTATACTTCTAGCAATCAGAAGCAGAGGCAGGAAGGTGATAAGCTCAAGACATGACTGTGGTACACAGTGAGACACTATCTCTAAATAAACAAACAAACAAACAAATAAATAAATAAAAGGCCAGTGAGACTTAAATAAGCTTTCAAGTTGGGTCTACCCTAGTTTCCCTGAATATATCTGAATATAAGTTGTTACTGTTCCAAGATCTTTCTGAAAATACATGCTTTCCTTTAAAATTAACCACAGCAGTTTTTGTGGTTGAGTCCAGAGGCAGGATACAAATGTGTGTGAATAATGACCATGGGAAGATGCACTTACACATCTCTAGGGCTAGGACCTCGTATTGTATGCACTCTTCCTGCTGCACTGAATCATTTGCTTTCTTTTTGAAGATATATTTATTTTTGTTTTTATTATATCTGCATGAATGTTTCACCTGGATGCATGTGTGTGCACAATGTGGATGGCTGGTGTTTGCAGCAGATGCCCTAGAACAGGAGTTACAGGAGTTAAAGTCTGAGTTTTCAGCTGTCATGTGATTTCTGGGAACTAACTTGTGTCTCCTGGAAAACAGCTGAGTCATCTCTCCAGTCCTCAATAGCATTTGCTTTTAATCTTGTTATTTTCGAGGATGCTCATGGGAAGAAGTATTTATTATGTATAGGATGGCTACAACTATTTCTTTTATATTCTAAATAAAACATAAAACTTCAGAGCATTTTGTGTACCTCTCTTTTATGTTGTTCCATTACAATCCTTGCCCTGTAATTTATTTGAAATATAATGCTTTGAACATGAGATACAGAGTCCTCTCTGACAGAAGGCCAACCAGAGAACTGCCCACACAATGTGAGTCCTTACTCGGGTTGTGAGTGTATCAGTGCTCCTCAGCCTTCTCTGCACTGACATGGACCATGTACTGGATAAAAGCAGAGAAGAAAGGTAATGAGAGTTTTAAAAAAAACGATGTATGTATACATGTGTGTGGTGTATATATGAGTGTGTAGAAGTCAGATGAAGTGTCTTCTGTTATTCTGTATGCTATAACTTGAGACACCATCTCTCATTAAACCTGGAACTCACCATTTCACTAGACAGGCTAACCTAAGACTCCAGGTGTTTGTATTTATGCATGTGTACTGGTCTGACCTTGGTGTTCTAACAGGATACACCTTCAGGTGCAGGCACTAAGAGTACAACCTGTGTCTATTCACTATATTCCCTTTTAAAAGGATCCTTTTCACCTCCCCTCCTCCTTCCTCCCTCCCTCCCTCCCTCCCTCCCTCCCTCCCTCCCTCCCTCCCTCCCTCCCTCCCTCCCTCCCTCTCTCTCTCTCTCTCTCTCTCTCTCTCTCTCTCTCTCTCTCTCTCTCTCTCTCTCTCCCTCCCTCTCTCTCTCTGTTTCTCTTTCCTCAATACTGCTCTTCCCATTCCCCAAGGCTGGCCTCTTCCTTCCCCTCCCCTTTCCCCCTTTTAGGATCCTTTCCCCTTAATAAAAAGCCCCTCTGATTGAACTCTGTCATATGGCATCTTTCTCACTCTCATCATTTTTTATTTTTAATTACAACAACAGGGACCCAGCATTTTTACCTTATTAACACTGAATTCACAAGCATGCTGCTGCACCTGGTTTTTTTTTTTTGTTTAAATTTTTAAAATAAGTTTTAAATTTAAATTTGAAACAAGCTTGTTTTACATGTTAATCCCAGTTCTTTCACCCTCCCATCCTCTCTTGATTCTCCCCCCCCCCACACTAATCCGCATCACATCCCCCTTCTTCTCCCTAGGGAGGGTGAGGCCTTCCATGGAAGATCTTCAAAGTCTAGCATATCATTTGGAGCAGGGCCCAGGCCCTCCCCCATGTGTTTAGGCTGAGGGATTTTAAAATTTTAAAACAATCTTTTCTCATTTTACACACCAACCCCAGTTCCCACTCCATCCCCTCTTCCTGCTCTCCTCACCTTTCCCCAACCCACCCCTAATCCACGCCTCACCTCAGAGAGGGTAAGGCTTCCCATGGGGAGTCAACAAAGTCTGGCACTGAGAAGCAGGACCAGGACCCTTCCCCCTATATCTAGGCTGAGCAAGGATGGTATCCCTCCAAGAGAATGGGCTCCAAAAAGCCAGTTCAAACACTAGGGATAAATCCTGGTCCCATTGCCAGTGGCCCCACTGATTGCCCAAGCCACACAGCTGTTACCCACATTCAAAGGCCTGGTTTGGTCTTATGCAGGTTCCCCTGCTGTCTGTCCACAGTCAATGAGCACCCACTAGCTTAGGTCAGTTGTTGTGGATAACCCTCAAACAGTCTTGACCCCTTGTTCATATCATTGCTCCTCCCTCTCATAGACTGGACTCTTGGGAGCTCTGCCCAGTGCTTAGTTGTGGATCTCTGCTTTGGGAGCATGGGGGAGGGATGAGAAAGGAAGGTGGAAAGGGAGGGGTTAGAGAGAAGAGGGGAGGAAAACATGAGGGAACTGGGATGGTTAACAGAGAAGGAGAGCAAGGAAAGATATCTTGATAGAGAGAGCCATTATGGGGCTATCGAGAAACCCGACACTAAGGAAATTCCCAGGAATCCACAAGGATGACCCCAGCTAAGACTCTAAGCATTAGTGGAGAGGATTCCTAAACTGGCCTTGCCCTGTAATCAGATTGATGACTACCTGAATTATCACCATAGAACCTTCATCCAGCAACTGATGGATGCCCTTGGATTTTTATGTGGATTCTGGGGACCCAACCTCAGGTTCTTTCTAATGCTTACATGGCAATCATGTAATCAACTGGACTATTGCCTTGACCATTATTTTTTCCAATAAAATGTCAGTAATATGCGATAGGAGAACAAATTTCATCAGTTACATCATTATTCTGGCGTTTGTTCCAAGCTTCATCTCCCAGGTTCATCTGCTACTCCACCCCATCCCAGCTGTCACTTTCTACTCAACCATCCCATTTTATTTATTTTCTTACTAGCATATTTATTAAATTAGTAATAAAGTGTGTTCTTCAAGACATAGTCACAAGAGTCAAGATATGTGTACTACAAATACTTAAATGTCTCATCAAGCTCTGTTTTCATAAAATCTGTGTGCCACTAAGAAACTTAATATAATATACATTTATTTAGTAAAACAACTCTCAAATAACTAATTAGTTCATTTCATTTTCTATGCAAAGAATCATAAAAGTGAAATGCTTTGTTACTTTAAGTCTACTCCCCACTTGTAATTTCAGACCTACAAAAGTATTCAAGTATTCCTATGGGTCTCTTTAAATTTAAAGCACATTTCAAATGACTGATGTTCTCTTCAAATGACTGTTTTATCATAAACAAGACAACTTAGAGTTAAGTCATTTGTCAGAATGCTTGGATAGGCTTGTTAGTTTCTCTGGGGAGAGTCTGTGCTGAAAGATGGATAGCTCCTGAGTCAGAACACTGACTCACCAATGTGTGGTGGTGTTTTGGGGTGGGTCTTTGTGATGACCAAGTTATACCCATTGTTTTTATTCTAACTAAGTATTCTACTCAAAGACAATCTTTGTTATTTCCTTGAAGCTGAAGATCCTCAGTTGTTACCATACCTGTTAAACAAGCTTCTTTTTAGTGGCATTCTGTTATTATACCCACCCTTAAAGTCTCAAATATCCTCATAGCTAGCACATTTACCTGAGAACCACTATCAACACATAAGGAGTTCAGAAGTTCCCTCTATATTAACACCAGCAATCACTGTACCAGCACACTATGTATAGGTAAGTGGTAATTTGCCTACCTAAAATTCTGACAAAATAGAATTTCTTCTCAATTTGAGTCTCACCTTAAGGACTGTGGCAAAATAATTGTGATTAGATGAAGAATATATAGTGGTTCCATAGCATTTTGGAATTTCAGCTCAGAGACACATTGTCACAAACATGTATTTGTGTTTGTAATCTAAAGTGTTAAGCACTGATTGGTGAGGTGCATCGAAAAAGAGACATGTAACCCAATATTTTGTCAATGGAAAATATGTTTACTGTGTGACTGTTACCCAGTAGAGAGACACTAGCAGAGACATTTTCTTTTCTTGCGAGTTAAATATGAAATGGTGGGTAATAGAGACAATGATTATAGACTTTTTGTATTTGTTTAATGGCTCATACTTTCTACAATGCACTCGGGAATACTGTCTTGGATTTCACAGTACCACTACTTCATAGATATTCTCTGTAAAGATGTAAATGTATATTTTACTGAAATATATGTTATTAAATCTATATATTTAGGTAAACAAAACAACCCATGAGGCATATCTATATTGATAACATCCAGTGTTATTCTAGAGTGGATACATTCACTGTGATAGAACATACTAAAAATATTTTTCTTGGCTTAAAGAATTTATGTGTGATTCTGTTTTGTGTTAAAGATGTTATTTTATTTATGACTTTAATTATTGTTTCCTATACCTCCGATCTATCAGTTAAAGGGTCATCAAGCAAATTTAATCTTAAACAGTGCATTATGATTGGATTGTTTGTCTGCTTGTTTTGTGAGTAGCTATCAACTTTACTCTGGGTGCATGATAAATTTTGTTTATAGAGTATTTTGTTCTTTCTCCATTACTAGTTTACATCTCTGTGAAGTCCAGAGTTTAAAAAAAGCAAAAGCCACAGTTTCAAGAATTTTGGGATACTTAGGCAAGGCTAAAGCCCTAATTCTATAATCTACTTCTCAGAGTAAGACACTGAAGCAATAGCATTGCTGAGCTTGGAGGAATTAGGAGATGTGGTTGATTGTGCTGGAGATGTTAAGAGGCTTTGGTGAACTTAGGGATGCATGCTGGTGCTTAAATGATGGATGGTTGCAGGTAGTGAAAGGAACACCTTCACATAGACTTCAGAACTAAATTTTCAGTATTTTCTCAGAGTTAGCCACAGGCTATTGACTAGAAAAAAAATTCAGAACATTCTGCTTTAAAGCCTTGCTTACATGATAGTGAGAAGTTCATGCCCAGCAGTTCTAATAATAAGATACATCTTATATTTCATATCATCCAGAAGTATCTCTTATATGATTTTCCTAAAGAGTATATGGTTGACTATCAGAAACATGCTAACACTGGAAAGCTTTTCCTTCTGTGTTTGAGAAGCTTCCTGGTAACTGTTAGTTTTTATTTAATCATTTATGTTAGACTATAGTTTGTCATGTCTTTGCGTGATGTGAAAAAGGCAGCTAAAATAAAATTTGAATAGTGACATGAAATTATCAAGGCAGAATATGGATAGAGAATGAACTATAAAGCCCTGCACCCTGTAGTAATTTCAGTGGATAAGATCAATGAGAAGGAAGCTGTTTCAAACTTCTTTCAAACAAAAGGCAAATGAACACTAAGAAATTTTGTTTGGCAAAAATTTAACAGAAGTAAATCTCTTATGTTTTTAGAATGTAAGTTATATACTAAGAGAGGAAACAAGCCAAATACAAAGGGATTTTGTAACAGCAGTAATTCATTTTTGGAGAATTGAATTTAAGGGCAATTTAGGTAACTTAATAAAATGAGTAAGTCTTAATCATTGAGAAAAAAATAATGTAAATTATAAAGACAAAAATTTATAATATAAATTATAAAGATAAAATTACATAGAAAAATTGTGTCTTAATAGTGTACAAAGACCTGATCTGAATTGTTTTCAAAACAAAACTAATCAAAAGAAGAAGCATAAGCATGAACCCCTAATTAAGAGATAATTAGAAAAGTACGAATTGTAAAAGTCCATGGAAGACAGGCAAACAAAGGTGTGTGGAGTGGGACCAGAACCTCTTCAGTGAGAAACACGCAGTGGGAACTGAGTGCTTGTGAGCTGGGGTCTCCGAGGAGCAACAATGTTCTGAGTCAGCCAGGAAACAGGCTCATCCTCAAGAGTTCCCAAGCACTCGGAAGGGAAAATTCAGGAAGCATATGAAAAACGTGTGACAACTTAACCACAGTGAGATTGGAGGCAAATATTTTGCTTTGGAAAGAGAAATTCCAGTTTTGTGCAACACTGTCCATACAGATCCAGTTTTACAATATCTATTCTCCCTGCATGTAGATGCTTGCTAAGTTCCTCTCCACAGCTGTGGTTCTTCAATTAATCACCAACATGTTATGTCTGATATGTACTGGAAATCTGTAGGCCTTCCAAATCCAGGTTTAAAAATGTATTTTCTTTTTATCCTCAAATTTTGCATTCCCATTTAAAACATGTTCCTCCCCTTTATTAATATGGTTCCCAAGTTCTGACAAATATTTTCAGTCTGTAAACTTTTTCAAAACATCATTTTCTTTCCTTTCTTGATATCATCCCCCAGGCTCTCATTGTTCCATTCACATGGATTATGATAGTTTCTGTTCTGGCTGACCTCTTCTGTCATGTTTTTCTTTTCTTCCAACTATGGTCATGCACACTTCCTCTTGGTGTTTTCCTTCCCAAGCACTATACATTCTTGTTTCCTTAATTTTTCATCACTATTTATTTATTTATTTAGTGTGCTTGGTATATGGTGTGTGTGGTGTGTGTGTATGTGGTGTATGTATGTGGTGTGTGTGTATGTGGTGCATGTATGTGGTGTGTGTGTGTGTGTGGTGTGGTGTGTGTGTGTGTGTGTGTGTGTGTGTGTGTGTGTAGTGTGTGGTGTATGTGGAGTCTGTGGTGTATGTGTGTGGTGTGTGATGTGTGTGTAGTGTGTGGTGTATGTGGTGTGTGTGTGCGTGTGTGTGTGTGTGCGTGCGTGCGTGCGTGCGTGCGTGCGTGCGTGCGTGCGTGTGTGTGTGTGTGTGTGTGTGTGTGTGTGTGTATACCAGCACACACAGGCTTATATGTGCAAGCAATGCTACATAAGTGAAGATTAGAGGACATGAGACTGGATTCTCCCCTTCCACCTTGTGGGCTCTGGGCTCAAACTCATACCATGTGATTCCAGCTGTAAATACCTACTCACTGATCCGCCTTGCTCACCTTTCTCCCCCTTTTCTTCTATGACATTTATACATCTGCACCTAATTGTGGGGAGCTTACAAAAGGAAAGTAATGCAGATCTGAAAAGTATGTGTGTTTTCTGATGTATTTTTCATGTCCTTCATTTGCAGACCAGTCATAGCATCCCGCAAAACTTTCCCACTGTGGGTAATCATCCTTGGTGTGCTGGGAGCACTAGCAGTCCTTGGGGTAACTATTGGACTCTTAGTTCACTTTCTGGCAGTAGGTTGGTATACATTTGTATTAATTTCTTTTTGTTGTGTTTTTATTTCAATTTCTGTGAGGCATAAAGAAGGAATTGTAATGTATGAATTATCTCCCTCTATAGCAGCGTTGGGGATCTTGGGTCGAGCAAGACAACATCACTAGCATTTGCAAAAGTTGTACTATAGACACATTCCACACACACAGGTGCAAGAACACAAGTTTAGACACAGATGAACATATGACTGGTAAACAAAAAAAGTTATTCTACATGTGGTATGCTGTTTCAAGGTTGACCTTTGCTTATTGGATAAACAATAAAAGAGTTCACCCTTGAGAAAGGGTAATTCTTCCTCTCCCAACTGTTGATCTTTACTGTTCTTACTGAGGATTTCTTTTGAAAATAGCAAATTTCTTTTTATATCATTTATATTATAAATAAGATATGATATACACATATGATTAGTATTTGTTAAAATTGAGGAATGGAATACAATATATTGATTATAGGCCTTGGATTCAGATGGTTGAGGTTTTATCCTTGGCTTTTCTGTTTTTTTATTTTATGTTTACATTCCAATCCCAGCTCATCTTCCCTCTTTTCTTCCCACTCCCTCCATCCACACTGAACCTCATAGAAGAGAAAGTAGAAAATACATTTGAACACATAGGCATAGGAGACCATTTCCTAAATCAAACACCAGTAACACAGACTCTGAGAGCAACAATTAACAAATGGAACCTTCTGAAACTGAGAAACTTCTGTAAAGCAAAGAACATGGTCAACAAGACAAAAGGGCTCTCTACAGAATGAGAAAAGATCTTCACCAACCCCACATCTGATAGAGGGCTGATCTCCTAAATATACAAAGAACTCAAGAAGCTAGTTATCAAAACACCAAAAAAAATCTAATTGAAAAGTGGGGTACAGAACTAGAGAATTCTCAATGGAGGAATCTCAACAGAATAATCTCAAATGGCAGGAAGACACTTAAGGAAATGTTCAACATCCTTAGTCATCAGGGTAATATAAATCAAAACCACTTGAGTTTTGAGCATGGTGATAGATATGGATCTATTTGCATTCTTCTACATGTTGAGAACCAGTTATACCACCACCATTTGCTGAATATATTTTCTTTTATCCATTTGATACTTTTAGCTTCTTTGTCAAAAATAGGTGTTCATAGGTGTGTGGGTTGATATTGGGGTCTTTGATTCGATTCCATTGGTACCTGACTGTTTTTATGCCCTTGGCTCTTCTTAATAGATATATAACATTATGAAAATTACCTAATTACTGTGAGACTGTATTTCCCTTGAAAAATTAGTGTGCTTCTTAAGATTTTTTTATAGTATCATACAGTAGTAATACTTAATGAATGGTAATTTTAAAATCTATATTCTGACAACTGGTTACTCTACACAGAAGCCACTACAGTGTATAGTTATTTCTGTCTCAATCAAGATCCTACTCTTAGGGCTGAGGAGATTGCTCAGTGGGTAGGGAACTTGTATTCCATTATGTTGACTGGGGTTCAGACTTCAGAACCCAAGTCAAGCCAGGTCCTGTAATGCACATCTACAATCACAGTACATATGTGGAAAGATGGGAGGTGGATACAAGAGATCTCTTGGAAGCTTGCAATCCAGCTAGCCAAGCAAACACAGTAGCAAACAAGAGAGACTCTGTCTCAAACAATATAGAAGGACTGACATCTGCGGTTGTCCTCTGACTTTCACACATGTGTCCTGACACTTGCATTCCCCAACTCACACACACAAGTATGCACATGCATGTATATTATACACACAAATAACTCATGTATGTACAAAGATTTAAAAATGTTATTTTGAAAATTTTTTCTATCATATATCTATCATCTATCAATCTATCTGTATCTATCTATCTGTCTGTTTGTCTATCATCTATCTGTTTTCTACTATTGGTTTTAAAACCACTTTTTACAATACAGGGCTATCTACGCAGTCATTCCAGGAATATTCACAAGGGCTATCAATATCCAATTAGCACAGTGTATCCTGCTTTGTGTTGCTATGCAATCTGTGTCTTGATGAAGTAAATTTAGTTTAAATAGTTCTTGGACCATTTTTATCTTACAGAAAATAAGATCTACTACTATCAAGGCAGCTTTAAAGTATTGAATATTCCATATGACAAAAATTATGAGAGGGAGACTTCACCAGAAAGCAACTACATCAGTAAAATCCTTGAAACTAAAGTAAGCTAGATTTCCCTGTACTTGCTAACTGTTTGAATATAAGCATATTATTGAAGTTTGATGTTTAACTCTATGCTGTCTCTTAACAGATGGTTGATGCCTTTCAAAATTCTAACATTTACAGACAATATATCAACTCTCAGATCATCACATTGGTGTAAGTGACTGCCATTAATCATCAGGAAAAGAAATAAAGCCATCATACATATTATTACACTTCAAGAGTTCAAGGGAAGATGAATCTAAAATCTTCTGATATGTCATAACTATTGCCAACAATGATTAAGTACCAACATTATCATACCTATCAGCATAATTGTTCAAAGCAAAGATTGAACTTATATGGTGGAGGTTATTAGGTGTAAAGGAATATCTTTATGCTTAGATTGCATTCTATTTATCCTCATTACTGAAGTATTTGTATTGAGAAACCTTTAGATGGTCCCTAAGTCAAATGTTTGATCCTCTACTGGTTTTATTAATGAGTATCAGAAATATAGATTTTATTTTTTCATCTTTCTATTTGAAAGTCAGCCAAATGTCATTTGAAGTATTCTTAGGGTTCTTCTTAAGCAGGGTAGAATAAATCACACCTATTCTAGGCTTTGATGTCACAAAGGCTTCCACACAAAATAAAAAAATGATGTGTGCCCTGCACATGTGTTTAGAATACCAAAGAATAGTAGAGAGATCAGTAAACTAGGCACTGGACAACCCGAGCCCATATTTTATAACTTAATAGCCTCAGAGCTTCAAGAGAGTCACAAGCCATGTGAAACTCTCTCTGTCTCATGAAATGTCAATGCCACAGTTTTCTTGTGTTCTTCATAGACCAGAAAGCAAAATAAAAAGATAATGTATGTAGAAACATTTGCAAGTAAACACATCTCAAATGAATGTGAACATAACTTTTACTTTGGTCAATGCCACTAATGTCTACCTTTGTTTTCCCATTTCCGGACTAATATGACTCCCAGAATTGCAGGATAGATTGAGGCTCCCTTTAGCATTAACCTTGGGTTAACTTTTACTATTGGGCCAAAATGGAAAACTAATGTTGAAGGGCCTATAGGTGACTGCACACAATGTGGTGTGTGTGTGTGTGTGTGTGTGTGTGTGTCTGTATCTGTGTCTGTTTTTCTGTTTTATCACACATGCATGTAATTCAGGTGTCTGTAGGTAACAAGTGTCCAGACAAAGGGAAGAAGAGGCCACAAGACACTTCTGTTTGGAATGTACTGCTTAATAAACCAAATTCACAGGAGCTAAGAAGCTCTCAGAAATTGCTTTGTACATACAGTATTGAGGCCCTTTCCAGACACTGCTCCCAGGGATCTTAATCATATCTATCCAATCATTGTTCAGTCTTTCTGCTGGTAAGCTTTTCCTCTCAAGTTGTGCAAATCTTCCTTGAACACCATGGTCACATTACTTCAAGGACAGTTTTATACATTTTCCCATCATTGTTGTGTACTGGCTAGCAGTAGGGCCCTTCTTCATCAGAGCCCAATCTCCTACACACTGGAAAACTAGGCATAGGGCAACAATGTATAGTGTAAAAAATTCAGAGTACACCTGCATTGAGTAAAATTTTTACTTTGGTAATGGCATACTCCTAAGTATATTACATAAGCACTAAGGTATTCAGTTTGTCCTTGTTCATAAATTCATATACCAATACCATTATTATAGAAATATAGAGATACACCAATAAATGTAACAACAAAGTAGTTGTGACATAGCACTAATCAATAAATATTAGTTAATATAATTTCCATTGTCATTCTGATAAAACTCTCATCTCTGCTTGATGAAAATTTCAATTTGATGATGAAATAGAAATAAAATGTCCAGTAAATATCAATGCTTCCATGAATTTTCCTTTAATCCTCTAAGTAAACATTACGTATATTTCCTCCAAGTATCTGTGGTTAAGATAAATAACTTACTGTTTCTGTGTCAACTTTTCACACATGCCTTAGCTCTCATAAAAATCTGAAAAATTCCTTGACGGTAGGAACTGTGCCTTAGTTATCACTCAGCGTAGTTACACATTTATAGCAATTGATCAATAAATGATTGATGAATAAACACACACACACACACACATACACACACACACACACACACACTATTGTCTTTCCTTGGTACATTAAGCTACTTCTGTTTCTGATAGGTTTATAGCATTGTAGGTCTTCTAAAATGCATAGCCTAGCTGTATACATTCAGTTGACACATGCATGTTAGCGTATGGCAGACTAAAAATTCCACCTAAAGTGATGTTACTGCATAAACCCATAAAGAGGAGACAAAATCAAGATATGAATGATAGAGGAGTGTTAATTTTAACATTGTTTGAAAGCTTTATATTATTTCTAGTCCTGATAGCAACAGCTTGATAGCAAATATATGGCTGGTGTTCAAGGACCCCAGGCCAAACAAGGAAAACACAAGAAGGAGAATTGAAAGCATCTTACGCCAGATGCTGGAGAACCAATCAGGATCCCTGACTACAGATCTCAGGTCTCTGAAGCTCATGGGTAAGCTCACCTATTGGATAAGAGCAGTGTCACTGTATCATGTTGTGCCCAGGAGATGTCATAAACACCAACTACAAAGTTGATCTTTTCAAGGAATGTCACCTTAGATCAGAAGAGAGTTCCATTTTTCATTCATTTCCTAGCAACGCTATAATTGCAGTTGCATAGAACAAGGGGGGATGGCTTCTCATTCTACAGTAGATACTTAGCAAACATTTTAGGTGATGGTATATTTTACTTTTATTTTCTTGAAGTATAAAAATTAACATTTGACCCACAACTCTAATAGTTTATTTTTTTAGAAGTTGTATTTATATACTGACATGATTAAGATTCACTTATGGAACTTACTTATTTTTCAAGAGAAGGTAGTTGCAGTTTTTGACATTGGATGATGTAGATAGCTGCAGTTAATGAAAATATAATTTCTCACGTGGAACTTTGAAGATGATACTTGAATATAATGTATTCATTTGTAACAAAATAAAAATTCCAATAAGCTAATTATTTCATTTCTATGGATACTTTGCTCTGGACACCAAATTACTGCTCGAACACTCTGGTCTGTGGAAGATGCTATCTCCATTGATCAGTTTAAATTTACTGTGGAATTTTTGCTCTGTTTCAGAAATCAGTAAGGTTGATGCTCAAAGGATAATCAATAACCGTAAGTTCAAACTCTTTCCAATTAAAAATGAAATATTCTAAACCACAACAGTCAAGATCATTCCAACAGCAGTATTTTACATGTAGTGATAACTTACTCAATCTTCAGAACATGCCTAGAGTGGGAACATGCCTATTACAATTGCATCTTAGAGATGATGGAATTAAAGTAAAAAGATTGCCTGGATTCATTCAGCTTTTAAATGATAGGGCTGAGATTCTGATTCAGGGAGTGTGGTGGTAGAACCCATGAGTTAACTGAAACTTTGCCTTCCATGACTTACATAGTCTCCGAGGGTTAAAGTTACTGCATGAGACTCAGGTCTGCTGGTGATTCTATTCCTGTCCAGTGCTGGATGATGACAGTGTTACATGTAACCAAATCAGAACAGCTGAAAACTCAGTTTACCTTCTTCACTGTCATCAAATTAATACCTTTCTATCCTCAACAAAACCAAACCAACCCATTCTGAAGGCTGTGGGAGACGACCAAGAATGTCAGCAACCTATGACAGAATCAAGGGAGGTTCCACTGCTCAGAAAGGAGAATGGCCATGGCAAGCGAGTCTTAGAGTGAATGGCAGACACTACTGTGGGGCATCACTAATTGGTGCAAGATTCTTGCTGACAGCGGCTCACTGCTTTCAAAAGTAAGTTCACCATATTCTCTAAGGTTGAGGAAACAGAAGGAATTAGGTAGCCCTTATTTTAGTCAAATTATCTTTCATCCAGGTTTGAAAAACAGATTGGAGGTAAGTCTAACTCAGCTTTTCCAATTTAACCAGAAAAATAGGAAGTCATTATATTTTTATTGATTTTTATGCCGTTCACATTTTATCTACTTTTCTTCTTACACGAGTCTTATTTCTCATCACTTTATACTTCAGATCCTAAAGAACCTGCTGTTACTAAAATATCACATCATATCTCTTCTCTCCCTCTAATGCATAGCTACCCAAGTCTTGTGGTCATTTAGGCAAATATGATTCAGTCTAAAATGCTGTTTTCTCTAAAGTCAAAATTTCCTTCCTCTTAAGCATGCAGATTAATGCCCCCTATTTATTGGTCTCATTAATAATGTGCATAAATATTAGGCATTTATAATTACCCATGTGTATGTGCAACTTGAATTAAATTTAAGCTTCTTTAAGGCCAGGACTGTATTCCCCTATCTATGAAGAGATTCAAACAAGATGTTTTAAAAATAAATTTGAAAAATTAGATTTTGTGAGACTGGAGAGATGGATCAGCACAAGAATAGTTACTGAGGACCTGGGTCTGGTTCCTATTACCCACACGGCCATTCCCAATTGTCCATAACTACAGTTTCAGGGGATCCAATACCCTCTTCTCAACTCCAAGGGTTTGAGGTAGGCATGTTGTGCACAGACATACATATAAGCAAAATATTCATACACATGAAATAAATAAATCAGAAAAAAATCAGACTGCATCATTGCAATGGGCTTTAATGCAAGGAAATATTGATGCTGTAAAAACTAATGGAAGACGTAAATTTTCTACTATATGCTATTAAATGCAGTATTTCTGTCATTTTATATAAACACAAAAGTATGTTTTTATGTTTTGTTTCCTCAGGACAAATAATCCAAGGAATTTAACTATAAGCTTTGGCACTGAAGTAATTCCACCCTACATGCAGCATTATGTTCAAGAAGTTATTATTCATGAAAACTATGTTAAGGGGAGACATCATGATGACATTGCAGTTGTTGTGCTCACTGAAAAAGTTTTATTCAACAACGACGTACATCGGGTTTGTCTTCCAGAAGCCACACAGATTTTCCCACCAGGTGAAGGAGTTGTTGTTACAGGATGGGGAGCACTTTCTCACAGCGGTGAGTCCAATGACAGCACACAGCATAAGATAGAAGGGCTATGTGAGCACGAAGCAATCTGAGGACAGAGTTACAGGCAGCATTTTATCTCTGGATGCATAACCTCTTCAGGCCATCCTTCGGAATATTGCACAGGTCCTCCTTACAGACTGCTTTGGTTTGAAACATTCAATGGAGACTAGTTAGGTATAGAAACTGTCTTGTAAAAAACTAATGGAACAGTTTCTGGACCAATAATGTAAGGAAAAAATATGGCAACACTTGAAAGGTGTTTCTAGTGACTATTTTGAACATTTCTTTTTCAATAGCTTGAGAGAGATGTGTGGACACAAGGTTCTGTCCTGCCTGGTTCATCAACCGTTTAGTCCCAAATAAACATGCAGAGGCTTATATTAATTATAAACATTTTGGCCAATGGATCAGGCTTCTCATTGGCTCTCTCTCTCTCTTAATTATTAAACAATTTCTATTCACCTGTGTATCTCCATATGGTCTTGGCTTACAGATGATGCTCAGGTGATGGGAGATGTTATTCTGTAAATATGTTTCTCATACTGGTTAATGAATAAAGCACTGTGGCCAATGGGAAAGCAAGACAGATGGGGCTAGGAGACAAGGAGGAAAGAGGAAGAAGAAAGGAGAGGTCAGCATGTAGAATGGAGAAAGCAAGATGCCAGCCTGCCGTTCTCCGATAAGATGACCACATGGAAATACTTAAATAAGTAGAAATGGGTTAATCATTAAGATAGAGCTAGCCCATAAACAATGCTAGTAACAGCTAACAAGATTGTATCAAATACAGAGTCTCAGTGTGTTATTGGGGCTCGCGTGGCAGCAGGACCAGGCGGCCAGCGGGGAGGAACAAAGTAAAACCTGCACGTAACACCCAGGTCTCTTGCTTCCGCAGCAACTACATAGTGTCTCCCTGTTTGCATTTCTCACCTGACTAAATCTTGCCTGTTCACTGGCTGAAACAGCCTTATTCATCAAACAATAAGAGAAGCATATATTTACAGCATATAGAAGGATATCCCCCATTAGAGGAGTGTGTGTGTGTGTGTGTGTGTGTGCTTGTCCTAAAAAAATGGTAAGTGTCCATCCATTCTGTCTGATCAGGTCCTTGGCACCTGTTTTGCCCACCTTATTGACCATACTGATTTCCTTTAGGTGACTCCCCAGTGTTACTTCAGAAAGCGTCTGTTAAAATTATTGATACAAACACTTGTAATGTGAAAGAAGCTTACAATGGTAGGATAGTGGACACAATGCTCTGTGCTGGTTACATGGAAGGCAATATAGACGCTTGCCAGGTAAGTCTGGAAATTAATCATAAGGGCCATAAAATGTACAAACAACAGCTATCATCCTGTGAAGGTCTTTATTATGGAGATAATCTGTTCGCTCTAGTTGTGCTTTAATAGTCCTGTTGGTGACTCTCTAATGTGATTATTTCCTATTGGTAGCACATATTTATAAGTGTCCAATAAATACTGATGATAGATTTTTCTTCGAGTTGAGTTCTGTCCTAGGTCCTTCACATACATTAACTCATTTAATTCTCACCATAACTGTATCATTCAATTCTAACTATAACTGTATGGTGTAAGTACTTTATACTAATTTCATAGATAAGGAACAGAGGCAGAGGGGCATTAAGTATCATATATTATCACACAGCTACTAGATTGTAGGATTGTATACCTACATTCTGGGTTTTCTCAAATCAGAGTACATCCTCTTAACCATAGATCAGAAAAGGATAAGTCTCAGAAATATTTCAGTATTGTTAGGTCATCCCCAAATTTCTCTTATTGTCTTACCTCCCTCATGGCTAGAGCCCTGATTTTTTTTTAAGATACAAAACTTTTAATTTCAAGCACACTCAAATGTATTTCCTAAAAACTTTATCAAGCACTACTTTGTGAATTCTCAGGTCATACTATCAAATTCTCATACTCACAAGAGAGAATCCGAGAATACATTTTGGTCAGTATTAATTGAGGTTAGGGGTATATAGGGATTTATACCACATGATCTTGATGAAGCATAAATAATTTGCAACTTCATCTGGAACAACACTGTATATAGCTAAACTGTCTGAGATGAACCTGTCAAAGTGATAAATGTTTTTGTTTTATTTAGGGTGACTCTGGAGGACCACTAGTTCACCCCAATTCTCGAGATATTTGGTACCTTGTTGGGATAGTGAGCTGGGGACATGAATGTGGCCAAATCAATAAGCCAGGGGTCTATACGAGAGTAACTGCCTACCGTGACTGGATTGCCTCCAAGACTGGTATCTAGTAGGAAATCATCTTCTAGTACTGAATGCAAATCATTGCTGCCTAGTACTTCTATCTCTTATTTAACATCTGTTTCTTTATTTTTTTTCCATTTTGTGTGTATGTATGTTTGCATATATTTGGGAACATGTGTGTCTGTGCTCATGTATTTATGTGTGGACTCATACAGACACAGAAGTTGATGTGAAGAGTCATCCTCAATAATTTTGGCTTATTCAATAAGGCAGGTTCTTGGTCAAACCAAGAGCTCTCAGATATACTTTGTTTTACTAGTCACATTGTTGTTGGGACTCCTGGCTCTGTCTTCTAAGGATGGAAGTACAGACAGGTTTCTATGCCCACCAAGAATTTATGTGCATTCTGTGGATCCTAAATCTTGTCCTTAGGCTTTCATGGCAAGTGCTTAATCACTGAGCAACCTCTCACATCTCTTTAAAACATTATTATTTTATGCGTATGAGTGTTTTTCCTGCACTGAATACATGCCTAGAGGTCAGAAGAGAGTACTGAACCCTCTGGGACTGCAGTTACAGAGTTTTGTGAGCCACCTTGTGGGTATGGGGAATTGAACTCAGATCATCTAGAAGAGCAGCCAGGGCTCTTAACTGTGGAGCCACCACCATCTAATACTTTCCATGCTCTTGAAGTGTGTATTGTGGCTATTTTGAAAGAATTATAGCCCTAAGGGGATAAGAAAACACAACAAAGCAAGATAAGAAATCTTGATCTGGGAAGCTGTTAGAAAAAAAAAAAAAAAGTACTCCTACCAAAATACTGTTTAACTACTCTCTGTGTCCTGGTTTATCAGCCTACATTATCAGTATTTCACCAAAACATAAGGCTCTTGGGTTTTATCATACAGACTTTGTAGAACTATGGAAGCATGTCCCTGACTAGTGATTTATCAGACTGCATGATCAGAGACCAGCACCTCCCAAAGATCAGGTTGGAACATGCTCTATCCACTTTGATGTCACAGCTTTGTGAAAGGCTGTGGTTGTGACCTTACCTAGTCTGAAAGGAGACATTGAATTACAACTTCCTTTTTTCATTACACGTTACTTTATTGATGTTGAGGAGTGTATATAGTTGAACATGCCTGCACTGAATATTCACGATTAAATTCATTACAGACTCCAATATTCTTTTGAATACAGACTACATATACAAAACAATACAATAGAAACATTTTAAAAAAAGACTTTCTACTGTTACAAAAAAGTTTTCTCTTTTGATTTCTGAATCCATATGCCTTTGAAATATCACCTAGTTACATACAGATTTCTGGAGTCTGCCTCTGACCTACATAGAAGCTCAAGATTCTGCACAAAACTCTTCTCACAGGCATTACCCTCCCTGTGGAGTGTGTGTGGGGGAATGGGACAGGAGTGGGGGTCAGAGGTATGGGAGGGAGGGAGAGGAAACTGGATTGATCTGTAAAATAAGAACAAAATTACACACACACACACACACACACACACACACACACATATCTTCTCACAGCTCTTCGTGTTTCTCATCTGATGATATACAATCTCTTTTTACTGAGCCATTTACCCATGTCTACAATCATTATGAGTTTCTTACCACCAATAAAACCAGAAAGAAAAGCACATTTTAAGTTATAGATAATAACTGCAGTAATTATTCAGCACAGATATAGATTTCTGGGGGAATTCTCTATGTGTAGTATATTTTTAAAATACCCAAAATCCCAGTAACTGGGTTTGATATGTAAAACAAGCTTATTTCAAATTTAAATAAAACATTATATGTGCATGTATATGTATAAATAAAACTATCCAAAATTAATAAAAATGTATGCTGTATCCTAATGAAAACAAATACAAAGGAAGGCCTTTTTATTCATTAATAATTCACTTGATTGTGTGTTTACTTAGTAGTTCTATTATTAAGTAGACTAGTTTTTCTTTCCTCTTGTGGGAGTGAGGAAGTTCAGTGTTTCTAGTCCCACTTGAAGGTGAGTACACTAGCCTAGGTGGGATTCCTTCAGCCTGTGGGCTTGGTAATATGGTCACTCATCTTCGTGATGAATTTCAGCTCCTTCTTGATCTAAGAAGTGACTCTCCAAGAAGCTACAGAGATGGGTGTCAAAGTCTTAGAGCCCAGGACATAAAGACACCCAATCCTACTTCAGGCTCATCTCCAGAGCTGCTGATCTCTGGAGGGCTACTGTTCCCATTGGGGTTAGTCTGGTTTAACATTCTCAAAACATTCTAAGCATTCAGGCATTTCTCAGGCAATTCAAGAGCATACCCATGATTTCCAGTTCCCACCATCCAGGTGGAGATAAGAACCTTGAGAAAGTGAGTGAGAAAGGCCTGCATGTGATGTTGATGGAATAATGTGGCTGACCCGAGAGCCTAGGGCTTGTCAGCAACAAAGAGCCAACCAGATAAAATGGCATTGGTGAGTCTTGGAAGAGAGTTGAGGAGAAGACTAAGGTGTTTCTGGAAGCAGTAGTGGGACCAGGGGAGAAGATAGATAAGCATGCTCTGTCTCTAGAATGATGCTTTATAAGGTAAAATATTAATACCCAGTCATGTGCTCCCACAGTTCTCAGACAAAAAAGAACTCCATACTGGAAAATAACACCAACACCACTTTTCCCAAGCAAATTTGTATTTGTAAAACTTTGTATCTTTCTAATTTGAGCAGAAAAGAAATGCCCCATGTCTGTGGAGGACAGTTGTAAATAGTTGCTGTGGGAAGAGCCAACCCACTGTGGGTACCACCATTCCCTAGGCAGTGTGTCATGAACTATGTAATGAATGAACACAAGAAGCACAGGCAAGCATGCTAGCATGTGTTTATTCATTTCTCTGTGTTGTTGACTTTGGATATGATGTGAATGGCTGTTTGAAGTTCCTGTGGACTTTAGCAAAATCCTTCACCGAGACTCTATTCCCAGAGGATTCTTGGTTGTATTTAAGTTAATGACTAAAGGTAACCATCACACTGTTGTTCTGAAATGTTATATTCTCAGAATGCATTAACACATTCAAACCTGTTGATAATCTCAAGGAACTTTTAAAAACAATGTTTCTTTTAAGTTAAAAAAAAAAACCCTATCCAGTTTCTCTGGTGGTGTGAATTATAGGCTGGTGATCCTACAAGCAGGAACCTAAGACATTCATACATGGTCCCTCAAGAAGGTAAAAGGAACAAGATCTCCTGAGAATATTGGAACAGTAAGTGAAGAGGGAGTTAGGAGAAAGAGAAGGGAAGAAGAGGAGAACATGTGGGACCAGGAAGATTGATTTGGGGAATGAATAGATGACAGAGAGGGTGGGGGAGAGGGAGAGGGAGAGGGAGAGGGAGGGAGAAGAGATACCATAATAGAAGGAGCCATTATAAGTTTGAAGAGAAAACTGACTCTAGAGAAATGTCTAGAGACCTATAAGGATGACCCCAACTAACAATCTGAGCAACAGTAGAGATGCTTCCTTAAATGCCTTTCCCTGATAATGGTATTGATAACTAACTTATATGCCATCATAGAACCCTCATCAAGTCGCTGACGGAAACAGAAGCAGACACCCACAGATAACACTGAGCAGAACTCCTGTAATCTATTTGCAGAGAGGGAGGAGTGATAAGAAATGGGGACAGAAACCCTGACAGCTGATCTGAACAAGGGGGAGCTCATGGATCCCCAGACTGATAGCTGTGAAACCAGCATTGGACTGACCCAGACCCCCTGAATGTGGGTCTCAGTTAGAAGTCCTGGGAAGTCTAAAGGACCCATAACAGTGGAACCAAGATGTATCCCTGGTGCATGAAAGGACTTTGGGGACACATTCCCCATGGAGGGATACTCCCTTAGCCTAGAGGAAGAAGGGAGGGCCAAGTCCCTACTCCAAATGACTTGAGAGATTTTGATGATCCCTCCTGGAAGGCATCACCCTCCCTGTGGAGTGGGGGGCGGATGGGATGGGAAGGGGTTCAGAGGACATGGGAGAGAGGGAGAGGGAACTGGGATCGAGATGTAAAATAAGAAAAAATAATAAATATATAAAAACTATCTATTAATAGTAAACTGAATATTAATACTGAAAAGCATTTAAAAGTTAACATAAACAGGATTGAGAAATACCACAGAGATTATGGATATTTGAAAAGCCACATTTTTCAGGTCTAACCTAGTTCCTTAGAACAAATCCCTGGTACTAATTTTATATTTCAAGTGTGGAAAGAATAAAACTTATCCACACACTAAGCAATAGGGAACTCTGAGAATCAGTCAAGCTGATAAGTTGCAAGAGTCACAGTGCACTTCCAGAACAAAGACGTCTGAAATAGATTTCACTGTGGTAGAATGATTGGTATCTATTACTGGAAAGCTCAGTACTTTACTAAAATGTGTTTAAAAGAGAAGGGAAAAGTAATATGCCCAAAGGAGAAGCATTCACAGCTACTTTGATATATGTTCCATTATTTCAATAATAATAATAATAATAATAATAATAATAAAGCTCCACAACTTTTCTCTGTAACATTGCTCTTCTGTATAAAAATGTGAATTAGACTAGAAGGGAACATAGGAAACAGTTTATTTTCATGGAGTCTAGTAATATTATTATTAATGATATTTACTTTCTCCAGCCTGTCATATTTTTATAATGAGAATGAGAATGTTACTTTATAACAGAAGGCTTTGTTATACAATGATATGAATAAATGGTACTCTTTATAGGCCACAATTTAGGTAGTAAGAACTATTTCTGAAGATGATGAATGTATATCATCCACACTCATAGGGCCATGTAGATGGATTCAAATCTGAAACAAGCTTCAACTTTTTATTTATTTATTTATTTATTTATTTATTTATTTATTTATTTATTTTTATATCAAATGATCTTGGAGAAACTCTTTTATTCCATAGCAACTAAGAACTGAAAGGCTGTAAGACTATTATTGCTTACAGATACATTCTGTTTGATGTACTATCAGATGAAGAAGGAAAATATTTAAAAAAAGAAAAGGAGTGCTTCTTAAATGTTAATGCATGACAAATTTGTTATTCTTGCTTTCCACACATATGTCAGTGAGATTGGTGCTAACTGAGTTTTTATAAACTAGGTTACATCTTAAATCCTAAAGCTAAGTGATATATAAATACGCATGTTAGCCTAGGTTTTTTTTCTTGGACATTCTCACATTTGTTTATACATTAAGCCTTTAATCATTATTCTGGCTTCAGCCTTCAGGCATCAGGCTTCTGTATTTTTCTTGTACAAGCAGAACACACCCAAGTCTCTTCATTTCCTACGGCAGAGGGCACTGCAACCCAAGTATCAGTATTTATGTTTTCCTTAGGATCTCAAACTTCTGTATTTTCTTGGAAACTGTGATAATGAAGAGAAGTTATACCAAGGAGCTGAACAGCCAAAGTGAAAATTTTGTTTCTGACCTCCATTTTTCTTTTAACAGAAACAGTAAACCAAAATATTTTATGAACCGAACGTTCTTATCAGTTTTAATCAAAGTTTGTCTTTTATTAAAGATATTTATATCCTCTCCTGCCCTCCCCCACCACTGTGTCAAGTTCTGTGATAAATAGCACATCAGGTAGTGGCTCAGATTAAAAGTCAGTAACTTTGAACTTGTACTCTTTTTAAATTTATATACTTATTTACTTATTTTATGTGCATGGTGTTTTGCCTGCATTTATGCCTGCATACCACATGTATTCCAGTGGCCTAGGAGGTCAGAAGAAAAAGTGTCACCTTCCCAGGGTCTGGAATTCCATATGATTATGAGCTGTCAGGAATTGAACTCAGATCTTCTGAAAGAGCAGGAAGTACTCTAACCACTGAGCCATTTAATTGTATTCTAATATCTAATTCCTTGTGATAACTTCCTTGGAAGAGCACGTTTACATTAAGCATTTTCAAAGGTTTATATACACATGAGGATATTTTTTTTTCTAATGGGGAGCTGTAGAAATGCTGTTCCCATTCAATATTTTCCAGGTTAAACCAGTTAATGAGCATCAAAACCTTATAGAAGTGCAATACTTCAAAAAGTACCATAAGAAGAAAGTCTCAAGAATTCCTCTTTGTCAGCCATCACAAAGACTTCTTTTTGATTTTTAAAAATGGCGATTGCAGACTATATCATGTATGAAAGTATTAGAAAAGAAAAACACCTTACTTGTAAAAGGAGCTTTTCCCATTTTGTTTTGTCATCTTCCACTACTGAATACTGAGTACAAACTCAAGTAGTACTCTAAAAATGTTACTATGTTTATTTGAGAGAGAGAGAGAGAGAGAGAAAACATATATATCAGAGGACAGAATTGGTTCTCTCATGTACAAACAACCAAACATATACACACATAAAAATAATCAATCAAAAAATTTGAAGTTCAAAAAAATGCTCATATCTTTATTATTCAGAATTCTCATATCTTTGCACAGTACCTTTGACTAAGTACACTTCAATGTTCTCCATTAAAACTCTTGCCTCTGTGTTATCAGATTTCTAGGGGCCTTTCTGAAGATTTGCTACTTCTCTAATAGATGCTCAAAAATGAATGTATATTTCCTATCACTTCTGAATAGTAACAGATCTTAAAATTTCTAAAATCATGCTCAATTAAACGAATGAATCAGTTAACAGATATTTTAATTTTATTAGTGCTACTGTTCTTCAGGTTTCATTCGTATAGCCTGGGAGGATTTTGAAACCTCTTCCCAACATAATCCTCATGTGTTTGTTTCAAAGCACCCAAAGCAACCTGATGGTGTATGCCATAGTTGCTTGCTCACTCCCTGTCTGTATCTCTGGATATAAGTTATTTTGAGGGCAAGAAGTTTTCCAAATCTACCACCAATATTCTAGCACCAAGAAGAATATTCACACATGGAGGAATTGAATAAATACTTACTGAAATTCTAGTTTTAAAAGTGCAAAATAAGACAAAGAACCTTTTATGTTATATGAAGCCATTTTTCACACTCTCTGAATAGTACAAATCAAAATGGCATCTAGTGGCTTCAGTATGGTCATCTGATCTGCCTAAAAGGAGAGGTTCTCTATAAATGGGATGTGCAGAATTTCAGTGAGACTGTATAAAAGCTGCTCTAAAAGCCTGCAGCTAAATATGTGAGAGATAAGTACAAAGACATCAGTCAGAATATCCCCTAACATTGAGTAACCTATAACATATTAATTATTATTATTGGGCAATGGGTGTTGTTATGTGGATGCCTATTCATCCACTACCAACACATTTTAAAATTATTCAACTTAACCTACAAGAAAAAAGTGCCATGATGTGAGATTATTTAAATGCATATTAGAAACAGTATCTATTATTGTGTGTCAATTAATCATCTAAGAGTATATTTAACACTTAATGATATATTTGATCCTGCCCAAAACATTAAATTATAGTGTTGTATGGTCAGATATCTGAATTTGGGGTATTTATGTCATATTATTTTTAGCCTTTACTGTGTTACGTCCCCTGCTTTTTATTATAAAAAATATAGACACAAATCAATTAAATTACGCTACCTGTAAGACTCAGGTCTTCTCAAGTATCTGGGTTTTCTTTTCCCAACAACTTGACAGGAATGGTTTAACTCAGTTTTCTTCCTGTTAAACAAGTGCAAGTAGTGGTCATAGTATGTTCTCTGTCTCCAAATCTGGCTCTTCCTCCTCTTCCTCCTCTTCTTCTTCTCCTCATCTTTCTCCTCCTCCTCCTCCTCCCCTCCTCTTCTTTACTTATGAATTCTGGCCTTAGCTTGGCATGTTTCTAACCAGCTTTTCTTAAATTGCCTCATCTACTTTTTGCCTCTGGGCTTTTATCTTTCTCTATTCTAATATACCTGTCTTTCCTTCTTACTCTGTGGCTTGCCTCTGGTGTCCTCCTCTCCTTCTCTTTTTCTCACTCCTCATTCTTCTCTTCTTCTCCTTCTATTTATTCTCTCTTTGGCTGATATTCTTTAAGTGCAGCATTTGGCAGCAAACACACAACACACAATTATATAAAACACAGTAGATGTCAAGTAATATTCATGAGATGACCTGTTTGTCAATATACTGTCCTATTGCTCCATCTGCCTCTTACAAATCAAATGAGATATTTTCGGCATTTGAACTTTGTATGTGTAATCTCCTCCACTCACTATACTACCTCCTGTGTACAACGCACAAAACTTAAAATCAAGATGATATTTGTCGCAGTTCCACTGGTGAGACAAGATCTCCACACTTGTATCTCAGAATACTGCCTCCTTTTTATTTACTTCTGCATTTCAGCAATTAACTATCAGAGTGTAAGTGTAAAAGGATTTATATATATCACAATGTAGAGTTGTTGCTAGTTGTTTTCAATGTGATAATCATCATTTTGGCTCTTTAAATAGGCACTGAGACTAGTGAGTCTTTAGATCACAGCTATCTTCTTCTGGATGACATAGTAAGAAAAGGAAAGAAAATTGTAAAAAATGAAAAAGATCCCTCTCATTTTATTAGCTATGAAATTCTTTGGAAAAACTGAGAAAGGACAGCAGGGAATTGAAAATATATCCAAGGGGTATATCACCAACTTCACTGGACCTTCACATCAAGCTGTTAAGGATTCTTTGGAGAGTCTATAGGGGATACTGTGCTTCTGAAAAGTCTGATCAGGGGGACAAAGGCAGACACATTTATCTTTTCCAGCAGTAATTAGGAAAAGTTCATTTCAAGGCACATTATCTGTGACATAGTTTAGATTTGCTCCACTAGGTGTTTGTAGCAGCTATGAGGAAGCTAGACCTCAAAAACAGCAGAGAAAACAACTGCAGTATCAGACACACTGCATGGAGTAAGCTCTTGTGTGGAAGCAGGTCAGCAAGATTGATATCTATCCATGCAGAGCCTGTGGCTTCCCAGGCCCAGCTGGACAAGGCAATTTTCCTGCAGCATCTCAAAGGCAGCAGGAAGACTTCAGATGGGATGTGAGAGGTGCAACAGAATGAATATAACAACATACTGAGGTCTTGCTTGACAACATCATGATGGCCCAGGAGCTGCAACTCAATAGAGCTGCTTGGCCAACCTAATGGAATAACAAGAAAGCAGGTCTACCACTATGAAGGCATCAGCAAGCACTCTTCCAGCATCTGAAACTCAGTCTTACTAGTTTATGGTAATGTGGTAGGTACCAGACAGTACAATGAGGAACATCATACAGAAAGGAAATACTCAAGAATCGAAGGAATATACAAAAAATGACTTCCATTGACTCAGCAAAGTTTCATAGTCTAGTCCAATATAGAAGAAAACAATGGGGAATCCCAAGAGACAGTCTACAAAATACTTGACCAGTACTTATTCCTCAAAAATGTAAAAGTTATTAACAAAGTACGAGGAACTGTTCCAGCCACCAGGATGCCAAGGAAGTGTGCTGACTGAGGTTTATAATGCCCCCCAAGTGGTATCCTTGCAAATGAATTGACACTGATTAAAGTGTCAATAATTAAAGTTCAGAATTTATTTCCTTAGCTTTAAAAATAAAATTCTCTCTAACAAAACGATAAGATGACAAAAAGCATACAAACAAACAAACAAACAAACAAAAACACAAAAACATGGAGTCCGTTTTGCATTGGCTAATTCCTCCTGGGCATGATAGTAAGAGGAAGAATGAACAAGATAGGGATGGGGGAGAGAATGAGGGAGGGAGTGGGAAGAGGGAGAGAAGTTGTGTTCATGGCAGGGTGGGTAGGGAGATAGAGAAGATATGGGAAGAATTGGGGGAGAAGAAATATGATTAAAATAGATTTCATGGAAACTTAATGAATATTTTTAAAGTAATAAAAATATTAAAAACTATAAGAGATAAATGAAATAATCATTTATACATGAACACAAATGATTTTGATCATATCCCCCTGCAATCTCCCTTGAACTTATTCCAGGACTCACCCAGCAGTCTCCTTCCCAAATTCTTCTGTTCTTTTAAAAAAATTATTGTTACTAGTCCACTGAATCCAGTTAGTGTTGAGCATGTGTTATGTCAAGAAGGAAGTATTTTGTAGTCTCACTCCCACCAGATCTTACATTCTTTATGTCCTCTCTTCCATAATGGTCCTCTTGTCTTGGATGAGATGAGGTTGATCAGTTTACTCATCTAGGATTGAGCACCACAGTCACTCGCCTTATCAGAATCTCAGTTGGACCACAGATTGCTTGATGGCCTTAGTAATGGTTTCATGAAAATCTTCTGTATTCCTTCTTAGGGTTCTCATCAAACATCTAAGGTGGTCATCTGCATAACCAATTTGAATTACTTGGCTGTATTTAGTTTTCCAGAAATGCTAACTTAAGTGTAACAGGCTCCAAGACCTTAGTAGGCTCAAAGACCCTATCACAATTGATGTTGTGATGGAAGTACTATTCAGGTCTTGGAACCCTGCCATAGACAGCAACTCCTGCCTAAATGAAAACAAAAATCTAATCAAAGTTCTGAGAAAGTTCCTGAAAATACTGACCTTGCTTTTTGGCTTCTGTGGTTCTGCTATCTGAGGTGTATCCACTAACAATGTGGTAAGGAAGTCAGGTAAATTTGCAAACTTTGACAGCGATTATCTCTAGTTTGTGATTGTGGATTTCAATTTTCTCGTTTGCACATGCGCGCGCGAACACGGACACACACACACACACACACACACACACACACACACACATTCCTTTTCATTGAGAAATCCTCTTGCTATGGAGCTCAAGAGGACGTTGGCTCAAGATCTTATTGCCTCGGCTCCCAACGGCTGGGATTGCAGGTCTGAGTTACAAAAACAACACTTTTAAAAATATACGTAACGTATGATGCCATTATTTTACTACAAGAAAAATGCACTTATTTTTTGGAAAGATAAGGCACAACTTTATTTTATTGTTACCACTCAGTCTCCAAACCATCCAGTATCTCTCTTCTCCCTTCTATGCACACAGGCAGGTACACACATAATATGAAGACAACACAGATTAACAATAATACAAACATGGAAAAATAGACACACAGATAAACCACATGCTTTGGAGTAAAATATCAAAAATTTTTAAAGTGAAGATATGGAACATTCAGGGGAACTTGAATTATACTAAACAGAAAATATTCACCTAATCCTTTCCTAAATATCTTTGAAAATAAGTGGATATGTTTAAATTTGGACATTATAGTTAGTGAGATGGCCTATGGGAAATATTGCATGGGGCCAGATAAAATTCATTTATCTGAAATTCAAATCTATTTGGGAATCTATATTTTATCTGATAAATCTTCTTATCCCTGTACATCATTTACCCATAATCCTCTGACTTTTTCTAACCTGATCTGTGTATAATTGATGCTGAGTAAGGAGGGTTGTGAGTTTGAGGCCATCCTGGGATATATAGTAAATTTTGAGACATCTCAGACTATATATAAATTTGTGTTTCAGCTCTCTGTCCCTGTCTTTCTCCCATCCCCACCCAACAATATATATATATATATATATATATATATATATATATATATATATGTTTGTGTGTGTGTGTATCTTGATCAGTTTGAAGATAAGTTACACTCATTAATCTGTCACCATAAACACATAAATGTAGGCATTAGTGGCTCAACACCCTCCATAGAATAGAACTAAATATTCAAAGATTCAAACATAATTTTTGGTCAGCCTTCACCTCCAAATTGTTGTCCTGTCAAATATACAAAGCCACACATTCATGAAGAGGTCTTTCTCTGTTGTTGTCGTACCTTCTTTCTAACATCATAATGATTCATCACCTCCATTCTTGTGGTCTGCAATATTTTTTAAGAAAATAAGAAAACATAACTGAAACACCACACTATGGAGTAAACATGTCTGAATCAGAGTGATAAATCCTGTTCTACTTGTCCCCTGGGTCTTGGCTGTTTCCTTGGCTACTATGAGTCAGGAGTCACAAGCCTTCTTCAGCCCTTTTAAAATACAGACAAGAGTTTTTGGGCAAACACTATACTGACAAATGACACTGATGACAACCTTGCCTTTCTCTAGAGTGCAATTGTCACTGTGATGGTTCTCTATTCCAGTTCTTTTTGCTTCTCTAGTTAGCATTTTTACTTATTGCTTTACAGCTAGGGACATGTCTTTCAGCTATTCTGATAAGACTGTATGTCATATAGGATTTCATCACAAGAGAACTGTTGTGAAGTTCTCGAAGAATCTTTCAGGGTTGCTTAAGGTCATGGTTTGGGAAAAACTCAGTATCAGCCTTGTAATTTGTTTGTCTTGCCTTATTCTTTCTTGTAGACTAACTGAATACACTTAGACTCTAGTGTTTTATCTCATGTTATGATTTAAAATGTATTTCCTTTGTACATGGTTCTAAATGGGGACTTACTGCTTTATAAACTTGATAATAGGCACAATTGCTTTTAGTGAATGATAAAGGATAGTTAATGGAAAAGGAAAAGACTCATGAGTGGTAAGGTAAGACATTTAAATTGATATTCTCGGCTTCCCGTAGATTTCTTTATTAGGAATCTCTAGAACTATAATGATGTAAAATTGATGGGAGATGCCATTCTGTGAATATGTTTCTCTTATTGGTTAATGAATAAAACACTATTGGCCAATAGAGAAGCAAGATTGGTGGGACTAGGAGACAAGGAGGATTCTGGGAGATGTAGTAGAGAAGAGTCGAAATGTAGGACACAAGAGGAGTAAGAAGTCTGGACTTTCTCTCTCTCTGTTAAGATAAGACCATATGGAAACAGATAGATAGAAATGAGTTAATATAAGACATAGTTATCCAATAAGAATCTCTAGCCATTGGCTAACAGCTTTATAATAATAGAGTCTCTGTGTGTTATTTTGGTACTGATGTGACTCTGGGACAAGGCTGGTGGGAAAGCGCTTATAACATAAAATGGTAAGTATAATTGAACATACATCCCTAGATCCACATAGTTCATATGAAGGTGCTCATCTTAGATCGCAAATAGGGTAGGGTAATAAAAAAATGAATAAGAAAGCACAAGTTACTAGAAGATCTAGTACTTCCAATTTCTCCAGGAGATTCAACTCAGATGGTTCTTTGTCAAAATGCACAATGTTGTGAGAAATAAGGGATCATAGGATTCTGTAATAAGATGATATTTGTAAATAACATAAATAGACCTTTTTTTATATTTTTTTATGTATCAAGAACTCCTTATGGTGCAAAGCATATTGATTTATGTTAGGATTTTTTATAATAAAAAATTTTAAGAGTGATAGAAAATTTAAATGTATTTATTTATTTATTTATTATTTATATGAGTGTGTGAAAGTGTATGTGCATTTGTGTGTATATGTGTATATTGTGTGTATCTATGTGTGTGTGCAGGAGTACATATGTATTTTTGTGTGTATGCATGTGTGTGAGTGAGCATATAGTACCAGTGGAAGCCAGAAGGGAGTTCTGGATACCCTTGATATGAAATTACAGAAGGTTGTGAGGCACTCAGTCTGGTGTTGGGAGCCAAACACAGGCTGTATTAAGGACAACCAGTACTTTTAATGTCTAAGTCATCTTTCTATCTCTAGATTCAACTTTCAAAATCTCAAATAAGGTTAACTTGTAGTTGAGAAATAAAGAGATTTTACTGCTTAAATTTTGCCAATCTAAAAAAAAAAAAACAAAAACAAAAATAAAAAACCCAACTTGTAAACAGTATCATTCAAGATCTTTGAATTCTTTCCATAGTTATAAAAGGGCATGTCTTCTTCAAAACCAAACAGAATTACTGCCTTGCCAAAGGTACTTATGAAGTAAGGTAAATATGCGTGGAAAAAAGAATACATAAGAATTCTTTCCATTGAAGTGAAATATTGGAAGAAAGATACAAGCAGGAGGTGCCTTTTCATGTTTTCTCTTGAGGTGGGACTCCAAAAGAATAAGAAAAAAGTAAAAAAAAAAAAAAAAAGGACGAGAGGTGAGGGGAGCTGTGATATGTAAGTGAAGCCCCTGCACATACACCTTGGTTAAGTGTGCTGTGGAATATAGTGTAGCACATCCAATGGGGGAGAGAAGGCAAAATAGGTAAGTGTGTAGCTTGATCCCCATAGTGTAAATACAGGGGGGAAAACTGCTTCTGTGTAAATCAGAGGGCTCAGAAACTGATGGAAATGTAGGCTTAAACTCTGTAAAGAAAGAAGGGACTCCCATGAGAAATAACTGGCCCAGACTGGACCTTGAAAGTGAGTACTAGCATGATACCTCTAACTCAAATAGGTGTCCATAAAACTTCAGTGTTAACAAATCCAAGGACCAGACCAGAGAAGCAGAAAGTGTATGACTGTGAGACCTGTACTAATAGGTGTCTTACAAACAATATTTGACCATGTATCAAGATACTGTCTTGGAAAAGAGAAGAGAGGGATTATAAAATTCAGTAGAACATTATAATAAAATGGGTCTGGTCCTGAACAGAATCATATAGACAAACCCTGAGATGAAACTTTGAATCCAAGAAACTAACCAGATCAATTAGAGAGTGAAACATGAAGTTTAAAAGACAGACATAGGTATTTATTCAATATTACATATCACACAAGGAAAAACAGCAGCAGGAGAAAGATTTATCTATTAAAGAAAAAGAAAAAGCAGCCATATTTCTTTTCATGTCTGAGTGTAGTAAGTAAACATTGTTTCATCAATATCTCCCAAAACAGAAAGAATGAAGAATACAAGAAACCACATCTCAACCTATGGTCTCTTCCTCCGCCTCATCTCTTCTTTTCCAAATTTATGAGTTATTATCAAATTAACTTTGTGATTAGGAACCATCTGAGAAGAAATAAAAAGTAACAGTAAGTTTTCATATAACATAATATTTCACAAACATTAGTTATTTCCTACTGGAAAATGAATGTGAACTATTGAAGAAATGAATAGCAAGAAGCATTGATGGATCTAATGAAACAGTCATCCAGAACATGGGAAAAATCATAATAATTTTGTCCTATCACTAATTTTTTCTTAATTTTTCATAAATATCAAAATAACATTACTTGATTTAAAGTTAGTTCCTAATTAATTAGCCTTGATATAGTCATTTTACAAAACAACATACTTCTTATGTAGGACACTTATATATTTTGAAAAGGAATGATTAATATCTATTTGTTTAAGATAAATTATGAAGTATTTTTTAAAAAAGAAAAACGCAAAAAAATTCAAGTAATTTAGAAACTATTCTCTAGGCTAATGAGTCAATATTACTAGAGCAACACAAAAGCCAAAGTTTAAAACCACAGAAAAACAAAGTTCAAAAAGATTCAAGCAATACAAAAATAACATGTTCAAACTTGAAACTGTAAGTTCTATAAATATAGTAGAGTTGCGAGATTAAATATGAATAAATATTTATCAAAGGCATTAACCCAATAAGAATATTTATTGAGAGGTCTAATAAACATATAATTATGACATTTACTTTGAAGAATTTGGAGGGAATCCAATTTGCAACAAATATAAACCAAGGAGGTTCTTTTCCTTAAATTCTGAAAATTATCTTTCCTTCATTACTGTTATGGAAAATAATTGGAGAACTGTGGTTTTTCCATTAATTTCATATTCATTAGAGTTATTTTTTTGAAAAAAACAATTTCAAAGGTAAAAAATGGTATAGGACTACTAACAGAACTTTGTTTTATATATGTTATTTGTATACAAAGAGCTCCTGTTTCTGCCCCATGCAGATATCAGCCTAGAATAGGAAAAACATAAAAGCCAAGAATGTTTCTGTAATACTTTATCTTGATTTAACACCAGAATTGCACGTTGTATTCTGGAGAGCTTCTGCCATCTTCTATGAATCTTTATGACTGTCATAATTTTGAAATATGGAGGCCACTTACTTTGCAAGGTATTTCTCAATTTGATCCTTTGAAATTTTGGACATATTACAAAAATCATACTGTTGTTTTCTCTTTACATCCTAAGACACAATTTCAACTTGCCCCATTTCTGGTGGTAATGATTTATATCACTTTATTAAGAAGGTATCCTGTCCCATTTCTTCTTTGTAACACTCAAAAGTTGATAAGTGTTTTTTGTGTCCTACGTTGAGTCTACTTGATTAATCTCCAAACATCTAATTTGCTGTCCGTAACTTCCAGTGATGTTGTGTATTTAAAGCAGTCCTTGTTAAATGGCTGCCAGAAGCTGGTTTTTGTAATTTTACCATTCTCTTTGCACATTTTTCCATTTCTTTAGTCAGTTGTTACATCAATATTCCTCTTTGGTTCTCAGTTTTATATAATAGATAGCTATGGTATTATTGTTGTTTACATTGATTCAAGAATTATTCAGTATTAATCACTTTATGATTAAGCATTTTGACAAGTCTCTTTAATTGTTTCCATTGTGTCTAGTTTCATTTTGTAAATTCTGATTCATCCTTATAATGGGGCTTATCTTCAAAGAACTCTAGTGGAAAGGAATATTTAAAAAAACTGAATGTTGTGTCCTGTGGTTCTTTGGCTCTAAGCCCCACTTAGTGAACAGAACTAAATAATAAATAATATACATCTAGCCATATATGTAACATTATGGGTACAAACATGTTTATTTCTATCTTCTGTGTAGATGCCTTCATTATCCTGTCTGCACAGACTCTAAACTGGCTCATATAGATAGTAACTGTTATCAGCACCAAGTAATTAATGAATTTTAGTGTGAATTGTGTGAGATGGGTGAAATGGGAAGAAGGAAACAAACAATGAAAGGAGGATGGCCAGGCTTAATAAACATTTAAATCCCTTTCTAAAACTTAGAAGTTTTAGAAGGAAGAAGCTGTGGGTCTATTGGCAACATGTGACACTGTCTTTTCCTCATCCCTTAGATAAACTGTTGTAGAGATTCTCTACACTCTTGTCATGGCTAGTCAGTAAGAAAAGTGCAATTTCCTGAGGCTTGGAAGTGTGAAGGAAAAGCAGTTGTGAGATTTCCAGAGAGGATTATTAATTATTAAATTAGTGAGGTGAAGTATAATGTGCAATTAGAAACACAAGTGAAAATGTTGAGTGAGATTTAGACATGCTAGCCTAGAGCAGGGGGAACCACCGGGATTAAAAAATGGTTGACAATCATGAACATACATATGATGCTTTAAACAAAGTAAAAGGGTTGGAAAAATGTGACAAAAAAGGTAAAGCAAAGCCAAACCCAGAGAATTTGAAAAATTTCATGGGTGGATAGAGATGTAGGATTGGGAAAGGTCTTCAAGGAGTTGCATGCATCATAATGAAAAATTTAAGGTGTTTTATGACTCACCTCTTTCATCAGGTATACTGATAACATAGTGGACCATCATTTAAGATTATCTTCATTGATAATTATCTACAGTATAAAGCCAAGATCTAGTTACCTTTTTTTCCTTGGTATATTTGCTCACTGTCTTTTTGAACTGGATTCAAACTCTAAAGGTGCAGCTAACAATTTTTAAATTATGTAAAGCAAATATCTGCTTATGTTTTCAAGTTGTTGGTGCTCATGGTGGTCTGTGCCATGCCACAGACTGAATGGCTTATAAAAGAAAGAAACTTATTGCTCATTGTTATAGATAGATGCCCAACGGCAAAGAATGTGGCTGCTGGTAGATTGGGTGACTCTGCCACAATGCACATATAGACACCACTAATTGAATTTAGTAAGTTAGTAAAAAAAAATGCTTAAGAAGTGAAGTGGGGGAGGGGCTATAGTGGGATTATATGAGGGAGTTACATAGGGAAGATGGGGATGGATTAGATTGTGCTTCATTGTATGTATTGGATTTTGAATTCTTAAGAGTAAAGAAAAATTATAAAACATAAAATGTAGCCAATATCAAGGTGCTACATCTGACAATGACTTCCTGCAGATTTACTTTAGGAGCATAAAGGAATACAAAAACAGAACAAAAACATTCCCAGAAATAAAGATACTTTCTCCAATTTTGATCAGTTTTGCTTTTGAGGACTTGTCAAGTTATATAACCCCTATATAAAGTGAGTATAATGGTTCTTTTCTGTGCTTTGAAAGTTGTAAAACTTGATGGGTTATTTTTGGCTCTGGAACCATCTGGCAAAGAGCCACAAATAATGACAGTGGTACTTACAGGTTACTGGAGGAATGTCTCAATTGAGCAGCTGTTGTTTGTATCTTGGCCGTTTGATTGGCTAAGGAAAGATGACATGTGACTAGCTTCTGGCAAGAGCCCTTTTGATTGACTCTGTAGCCCGTATTTGAGTCAGAGGTAAAGGGTTAACTCTTAGGAACAGGAGGGTCAGTCTGTGTCTTTCATTTGTTTTGAATCTCAGGGAGAAGATTCGAGTTTTCATTTTGGCATCATTTTCAAGAACAGCCAACCAAAGAAACACATGCTATGTAAAGAAGAAACGAATCAAAGGCAATAAGCCAAAAGGTAGGGAAAAACAACACATGGATTAATACGTATTCTAAGATTCGCTTGTGTTTTCTCTCTTATATGTGCTAGCTTTTTGTGGGTGATATTAGAAATTCTTAGATATACTTTAACATGTTCTTTTCTTCAAATTTTTGCTACTCAAATATTAAATGAATGATTTTATGCTTTAATTTATTGTCAAGAAATTTACTTTGAGTAAATTTGGAACTATCTTGGAAAGATTGTGATGATACTTATATTATTTGAAGTGTTTAATTTGATACTTCTCAAACCTAAGGAGTCCTGAGACTCTTGTGAGTTGCTGAAATCAAAATTGTTTCACAAAACTGCCATTTTCTATTTTCACTGTATTAGCAAAAGACACAACAAATAAAAACAGCAACACTGTTTGATACAGGGACATTAAACAAGCAAGCAAAAACAGCCTCCCTGAAGACGGACTGCTATCCAAAAAGCAGTACAGGTTGTTAATTTCTCAATATTGATGGTGGGTGACAAAATGGAAAGTGTGTGTTGATACTTCCTGCATATACTGAAGTACCATGAGTATGCAAAAGAAAGTTGACATGGTGTGGATATTTAGACTTAAATTTGTATAAGACAATTTTTTAAAAGTCAGTGAAGTAAGAACTTCGACTCAAACTCTGAATTAAAAATAAGAAATTTTAAAGCTTTTTAATTTGACTGTTCACTTAGAATTTTATATCATGAATTTGGTGCTGATGTTAAGTAATACTTTGCATATGATTAATATGTCCATATTTAGATCTACTTGCATCCTTAAGTGAATATTATAAAATTGTGCACATTGAAAGATCCATCTAGGTACACAGAACCAGTGAATTTTAGAAATGAATATATTTCAAATCTTCCAAGATCAGATGAGATCAGGTGTGTTCAGGGTGGTATGGCTGTAGACGAATATATTTCAAATCTTAAGGAGAACCAAAAACATGCCTACTACTTGGAAAGTGGAATCTACTAATTTGTGGAAAACTTAATTTTAAAAAATAAAAGAGATATTTGTAAATAGTTTAATTAAGTGTAATTTTAAATAAATTAGTTGGTACTGTAATTTCCTTGTTGAAATTCCTAATATAGTAAATGTTGATGGTTCAATTAAGCCATAGCTTCATAATATAAATTTAGTAGTGTCAGCACTAAAGTGTATGAAGAGTTGGCATTAATTCTTTACAAAAGAAAAGTCAGCCATAAAACCATAAATCAACTATGTAATGACAGGGCGTTAAAGTATTGCTCCTGTAGCTAGATTAAAAATACATGTAAGCCTACAAAAGTGCTACTCTTCTTTTTCACTCAGTGACTCAGCCCATGTGGTATTCAGCACCCCGATGATGCACCTGATGACTACACAGCTAAGGAGTTACAAAGGCTGTAATGCTGTGTGCCAGGGGTGCATTTCATCAGTAATGAATGCTGATTTCTCATCCAGAGGCACTTTACTCCTTAGTCATTTCCATAATTGCGCTGAGAACCTGGAACAGTGTATACTCTCTGATGAGTAGAATTTAGACCCTAATAAGAGCAGTGCTATGCTTTTCCTAGATCAGCTTATCACAGAAGTATAATTATCTTAGAATAGAAAAGGATATCAGGAACAATGCATTATGAACTTCCACATGACAGAGATGGAATAAGAGACCCAGAGACAGAAAACATAGAGTGTTCATGCTAATTCAAGAATTGTTGAGTTTTCTCAGCAAAAGCTCTCTCGACTGTGTTGTCCTTTATTCTCTATTGATCTACACACTGGTGTGTATAGTCTTTAACCTTGAGGACAAATACTGAAGGATTATTTATAACAGTTACACAAACTTAAAACTTTTGCCTGCCTTTTTAAGCATGTCAGGAGGATTTCATTTTATCAAACCAATATTTTTAAGCCGTAAGTTAGGTATTGGCAACATCAATGTTGAAATTCAAATTTGGCAGCTTAGTTTATCTTCCAATTATTTTATTGCCCTCATTGATAAGTATATTTGAATAATAAAAGAACTGTTGGTGGGACAGCAGTCCTCGATTTCAAGTTGTACTACAGAGATACCACAATGGAAAAAAGTGAAAGCATCTTCAACAAATGGTTGTCTGCATGTAGAAGAATGCAAATAGATCCATAAATGTTACCATGCACTGCACAAAACTCAACATAAAACCAGATACATATATTCATATATTTGTAGTATTTATTTAGGTAATAATTGCTATTTCATCTGATGACTCAGGGATTGCAAATAAAAGAGTAGTTAAATACTTTGTCTGAGAACATTTTACAATTTATACCAAAGGGAAGATTTGAGTTTTACACTCACCAGAATTCTTAGATTCCTTTTTCTTTTCTTCTACTATTGTCCATCCTTTTAAAAATTTTACTATTTTTATAATACCATCTTTCTGATTTAAAAGTTAATATGAACTTTTTCATTAAAAATATTATACTGTTTAAATTATCATATTGCCCCTTTCACATACAAAATAATGTTTAAGCTTTCATTAATGTGTCCCTGGTAAATTGATTAAATTTGCTATGTTCCTATGTTGTATCATATGGCTGAAATGTTTAACCAGCTTGCCAGTTTTCTCATAATTAAATGTCCATGTGGAAAATTACATCTCCTGCAAATAGTATCCCTCTGTATCAGCTCTTCAATCATTGAATGTCTTTTTATGCTCTTTTGTCATATTGTAGCATCATTAAGACAAATAAACTGTTAAAAATAAAAGTTTAGGTTAATACTACTTACTAAAAAGAAGACCACATAATTATCTGTGATTATTCCATATAGTCTTTATGGAAATAAGTTTAAGCTCATTTCACTGGACATGAAATATTTATATGACTATAACTATAGCATCGAGACCAACTAACTCATCCTCCTTCAAACCATTACCTAAGGTTAGATGACAAACTTTTAGTTGCTTATAATAACATTCTGAAAATGATAATCACCGCCCATGTCTTCAACTGGTATCTATCCTAAGCCAAAGTGTAGATAAGAGAGAATAATTTGTAATACTTGAGATGTGTCATGAAATTTAAACCTCTCATCTTGCTGTTAATTGGGCATGTAACTATAGCTTTCAAAAGGAAATCCTGTCCAGCAGAAATTTCATCATTGCAGTTTCATTCATAAGTTACGGGCACAGAGTAACACCTCCAGTGACAGGCACCCTGAATTATGCATAGACAGTGAGAGAGATAACGAAGGAATTAGTACACTCACTGGAGACAAAGGAAACAAAACACAAGGGTTTAAAAAAGGATAGAGATGAGTAAATTTCAATGTTCTGTGGCTTTGGAATTGATAACAAAAATGGTCAGAATTCAATGACAGAAGCGAGTGTGCTATAGATAGAATAGCAGTCAAGAACTTGAGAGGCAGTACTTAGGGCAGTGTCAAATGCAGAGAAACTCAGAAGAATGAAGATGGAGTATCATTAGGTGACACTCCTCAACATGCCTATTAGTGTCTGTATCCTATCATCCCTGTTGCCCATACCTCCTATATCAAAGGATGTAAATTAAAGCCTCAGTTTCTGCCCTTACCCAAGAGTCCAGTTGATTTCTGATTTGAATTAAAACTAGATGACTACAGCCCATGGCAACTACCTAGTTCATCCTACAACTCTTTCTTCATGATTCCCATTTAGGGGACTAAGCACAATATCAGAGCAGTATTTTTCAATGTCAGTATCACACAATATTAGTGTATTATGAAATATATACTTGTATCTTTAACACTGTTCTGTGAAGTATATTTTTATGTTGGAAAATAGCACTAAAAGCTGGTCTGGCAGGATGACTCCACAAGTAAAGACACTTACCACAAGCCTTATGCTAATCTCTGGAACCCACATAGTGGGAGGAGAGAATTGACTTCTATGAGCTGTGGTCCAACTTCTACACACATATGTGTACATGTATATACACACAAATAAATAAATAAAGGTGATAAAGATTTTCCTTTGATTTTTTATTTAAAAAATTGTTCTAAGATATTTCAGAATGCTCATAGGGGCCATAAAAAGCCCAATTTCTATAAGAACAATGGACATGGGAGACAGCATGTTTGTGGGTGTCAGTGGGAGAGGTCCACCTCCATCAGGGTGGAATACTTTTATCAATGATGTTGCTTAGCATTGCTGGTGTATAGAGATAGTTACCACACCAACTTTAATTGGTTTCCTTATTTTTTCAATTCTTTAAAGATAATATGTACCCTGATTACCTGTATATAGAACAGTCTGTTTGTATTACACCTGGTTTAATCTTATACATACATTAATACACACATATGTCTGTATCCATATACACATATACATGCACATGTAAATAGATACATAAATACACATATTTACATCTATAAAACATGATGGTTTATAGCAGCAACAGATATCCTATGTTATCTCATACCAGAGTTGATTTTTTTAATCAACTCTAAATATTTAGATAAGCCAGTACAAAGTCCTTAGTGATAAAACAAGAAAAGTGTTTAGAAGAAAAAACTATCCTGGGTTTGTTTTAAGTCCAATTTACCACCTGATTCCTGGATTCCTCAGTAAAGAAAGATAATAAACACTGAAAGAATTCTGGAGAGGTAACATTTTAATTTGTAGAAGTTATGTTTTACTTCCTATGTCAAGGTAAAAATGAAAGGCAGATCCTGCTTCAACCTCCAAACCTTACACACAGGGTAAACATGAACCACAGTGTGAAGCAGAATGGCAATAGCTCAGTCTCTTACTGTTAAAGGACTCTGCTCTGGGTCTGAAATTCATACTAGGTGAAAAGTAAAAGCTCTAGCTTCTGTTCTTTGAAGCATTGAAGAGACAGATCAAGAATTCATAGGATGATACCAGTGACAGAAATCTGAATTTCATGAAGATCTAAATTCAGTTTTTATAAATACTACTGCTGCAGTGACTATTGAGTGATTGATTTTGGGATTCTATTCCAAATAGTCTACATTCAATATTTCATTTGTTACTCAAGCTACTCTAAAGGCACGTGACATTTTCCTCTTTCTTATATGGATGGAGAAACGAAGGCACAGGAAGATCAAGTGCCTTAATGGGAAACAAAATTAATAGCAAAACAAGGACTCAAATCAAAGTGTGTGTGCAAACAACATCACTCAAACTGGTACCTAAGCTGTTGGAGTTTTAAGTAAAGAAGTGCTAATTAAGGTGTGTTTTACAGATACATATTTATATGAGACAAAATAATAGAGAGAACACCTCAATGGGATAGAAACTGATTACAAAAAAAGTTACAATGTTAAGTTGTGTATCATGTGACAGAATATAGTATGACTTCAAATCCATGTTGGATACATTTTGGAATATAAGTTGGGAACATTTTGCTGCTTAGAGGACTTTGAGTTTTATTCAGGCATGCATTGGTTAGATTGGGACAGAAGCAGAAGCAACACAGGGAAAAAGATTTACAGTTTTGGAGGGTCATGATTTTAGAGCCCATGGCTCCATGGACTTTGGCAGAACATCATGATGGGTGGAGGAGCTTTTTCACTTCATGGAAGACAGGGAGCAAGGCACCCTTTACACTCATGCCTGTAGTGACTTACTTTTACCATAGTTTTCAGGGAATCCCAAAATGCTACTATCAAATGGAGACCAAATTTTAATATCTGCACTCCTAGTGAAATTTTATATTCAAACTAAAACAATCAAATTATTGGCAAGTTAGAAAATAGGATTCATTAAAATATCTTAATGAGACAAGTGGATCTCTGTGAATTTTAGGCCAGCCCACTCTACAAAACAAGTTGCAGGACAAAGAGCTGTTACACAGAGAAACCCTGTCTCAAAAGTAAATATATATATATATATATATATATATATATATATATATATATATATACATACATATATATATATAATCTTTTAATTTAAATTAATTAATTTTACATCCCAACCACATTTGTCCTTTTCCTATTCTTCTCATAGCCCTCCATTCCTCTCTGCTCCTCCTTAATCCACTCCTCCTCTGTTTCTGTTCAGAAATGGACAGGCCTCTTTTGGGTATTAACAAAGCATGGCATATCAAGTTGTGGTAAGACTAAGCACCTTCCCTTGTATTAAGGCTGGGCAAGGCAACCCAGTATGAGGAATAGGTTTCCAAGAGCTAGCCAATTCACATGTTAAAGGATGTTTATGTTTTACTGTTCTCATATGATGTACTTTGGTCATAGTCACTTTCCCTTCAACTCCTTCCATATCAACATTCTCTGCCTTCATACCCCTAACCACTCAATTTTGACTTTTCTTCACTATTCTCAGTTTGTTTTTCCTAACTGTTCTTGAGAATGGGGCATGCCCAGGAGTTTGGTCGACCAGCTAAGGGTCATGTCATTAAAGGAAGCTGTTTTTAATACTCTGACATTACCTCCTGTGCAAAATTACAGGCAATTGATTTTGGATTATTGTGAATGGCATTGAAAGGACAAAAGTACATTGATCATAAAGTTGAGCTAGAATACTGCTTTAAAACCATAAACAAGCTTAGAAAAAAAAGAAACTATTTGAACAAAACAACATGAAGACATGATTATCAAAATTTTGGATGGATGCTAAGAATGAACTTAAACTGTGAATCAAGAATACTCTACAAATATTGAAAGCAGGCAATTGAAACCAAGTGTAGTGTCACTGACTAAGACAGAAAAGCACAAAGGGGCAAAGACTACATTCTTTAATAGCAGTATGGCAACATATTTAACATGTTGGCCTTTATACCATGCCAGGCCCAGTGTCAAGTGTATAATAGATGATTACAATTGATTTAAAATACAGTTGAACATGACCAGCAAGATAATGAAATAAAGACTGCTACTGGATATCTATTATCATAGGTTAAGGGAGATATACATTTTGGGGTTACTTAAATAGAAGAACATTCTGCAAAGTCCTTAGAATGGATTCAATCATGAAAGAGGAATTTCTTGGAAAAAAATATCCAGAGCCCCTAGTGTAGGAACCTCTACCTCCAGGTCTTGAGGACGTAAGTGACAGACTAGCCAAGGACGCTAGGAGAGTAAATGAATGGACTCACAGTCTTTGAGGTGTTAGAGGGTTATATAAAAAAGATAAAATCTATTTGGCAACTACAAACGTTAAGTGACACACATATCAATTGTGGGCATGAGTGTTTCTTTATTTTTAAAGCAGAGTACATTAAAGTATCTGAGAAGAAGAATTAGAAAGAATTCCAGGTTAGAAGTAGATATTTAGGTTAATGTTTCTTGTAAGTAATTTCCAAATAACATTGTGCAAGAATGTTCCAGAGGTAACCTGTTACATTCATTCTTTCAACTGACATTCAGTATCTGCCAAAAGTAGATATGAGCTGTCTGCTTTTAATTCTGAGAAAAGTAAAATTTTTAGAATTTGGAATGTTTTCCCAGTTCTTTTTTGATAATGTTTTTAATTTAAATGTGAAACAAGCTTGTTTTACATGTCAATCCCAGTTCTTAAAAGGAGGTAAGGGCTAGATATTACTCTAGAAAGTGTATATTTTTCTCCAAAAAGAATGTTCCCATTAGCTATATAGCAGTGATTTATAAGATGAAAACTAAAGAAAAGTGTAAGGCAAAATAGAAAATGGGAGTGTAAATTCCTCTGTTTTAAAGTCAGCAAAGAACCATATGGGGACAATAGAGTAACCCTGGAACTAAAACAAAAGCAGTTCTATATCTATTATATATATGCTTGCACAAAACAGTTTCAGAAATCTCTTCATTCATAGTCTTCCTGAACATTCCCAGGAAATATGAAGGCTGACATAATTCTGAAGAGAATTCATTTTGTTCTACTAAGTGCTAACTGATTTAATTCATACTAAAATTGATTATAACTTTTAAAACTACTTTGTATAGACACAAAGGGATAAAGCATTGAGCTAAAGGAGGGAAAAAGAATGTCATCAGGAAATGTGTCATATAACTTTAGGTATGTGTCATACTATTTTAGATAGAGGTGAACAAAAGATACAACTTCTTGACTATATAACATATATATATATATACACACACACACATATATATGTATATATATATATATATATATATATATAATGTGCATTTGTTTATTGGTGAATGATTACTATCCCGTTCTTTACATTAGGGATAAGATTTATACCTTCATTTGTCTAAAATAGCTATCAAGTAACTAAAATATGCATAACAAACGCACTCTACTTTTATCAATCTGTACTTGCTCCTGAGAGGAACTTTGTAGAGCATATTTCATATAAATATGATTAGTGAAGATTTTTATAATCAATTCCTGCCTGTGGAACAAAGGGCAAGGAAAGTCTGTCAAATGCAACAACCATACACTTCCAAAAATTAAAAAACAAAACATGTTATTGCAGTTAATATCACTATGGTTTCATTGGTACAATGTCTAAGAACTCATTTTTGAAATATGTCAAAAAGAAAAAATTCCTTTATATCAGAAAAATATTGTGTTATAAAGGTCATCTGAAATTAAAATAAATCACTACCTCCAAATATATTTGCTGTATACTATCAGAAAAAGATTTTTTGGTTTGGACCCCAAATTTCTGCCTGTAACTTTTAAATTATCTTTATATGTTACTATATTAAGATTCTTTAGTGTAACTTTATGTCTATATAAAATGAAGTTTACAAAAGGTTGAGATATAAAAATTTGCATGTCCCAAGCCTTTAATCCCAGCACTCTGGAGGCACAGGCAGGCGGATCTCTGTGAGTTTGTGACCAGCCTGGTCTACAAGAACTAGCTCCAGGACATCCTCCAAAGCCACAAACCCTGTCTCAAAAAAAAATTGCATAGAAGGACCAACTCCAACTCTTTTCAAAAGTAAGACAACGTTAATACAACATTGGCTTTACATAGACCTAAAATAATGCTGCATTTGTTTAGTTCTATGAAGAAAATTTTAATGATGACTTAAAGAGGATGTCTCAATAAAAAATATTTTAAGACAATTTAACAATTAAAACAATCTTAGAAAGTTATTTACAACTTTGTGATAGTATAAACACTTTAAAATAAATCTGGATCTTGTACACAAATATTCTAAATATAAATATGAATTAAACACTGAAAAAACAGTCACCATATTTAGGGGACACAATTAGTATGAATATATTCTGAGTGTTAATGTGGAAATACAGCCAAAAAATAATGTTTCCCTAATCATCTAAGTTTTAAATATTTCCACATTAGTCACAAAGTTTTGAGTTTCACAGTCTTGCAAGGGGTGTCATTTTTACAAATATCAAGTTAGCAAACATCATCATTCAAAGACAACTTTTGTGTTTAGTTCAGGTTTAGTTCATCAAAAGTTTATATGCTTTGTGAAATATAGAAGCATCTCTAAATTAGATTTGATTGTATTCCCTGTCTAGAATGATGAGAAAGTGTCCAGCTATCACAAGCTGAGGTATTATTTAACGATTTTGTGAGTTCTTTTTAAAGAATAAATCCCAATGTCTAAAAAATATTGCAAAGTTATAATAGTTAAAAGCATTTATGCTAATATATCAAGTTAGTTCAGATAAGTTAATGGATCAGGCATTAGATCAATATGTTAATGCTATCTGAGAGAAATAATTGATCACAAGTTTCTTTAGGTCAAAATAGTTCTTATTTAATTCTCTGAGAATTATGATCTGATTGTATTTACCTTCCCATCTCTTCAACAGTTTCCAGATATATCCCAATCTAGCCCCATCCAAACTTTATGTTCTCTTTTGAAAAATTAATTATTCAAACCAGTTTATTCAAACCAGTTTATGCTGCCTATCTACTCTTATGTATAGAATCATCCACTGAAATATGGTCAATCTAGCAGGGGCCACATCCTTAAAGAAAACTGACTCTTTCTACCCATGTAGCCATTAAATAGAATTATTTCCTTAATTAGGGCTAGGGGTTCATGAACACTTTCAACTTCCATAATACAAAGCTTATTGGCTCAGTATTGTACAGATCTAGTGTAAGCAACTACTGCTACTGTGATTTTATGAATACATCAGTCTTGTCATGTCTAAAAGGCATGCTTTTTCCCAGCCTCTATCTTTAACAGTTTTTCTTTCCCTCTTCCACAATAGTCTCTAGGCCTTAATGGGTGCTGATGTCCCATTTCTAGGTGAGTACTCACAATCACCTGTTCTTGGCACTTGATGACCTGCATGTTTCTACATTAACTACCATCCAGTACACAAAACTACTTCACACTGAGGTGTCAGAGCTGCACTAATCTATGGGTAGAAAGATATGAATTTAGATGGAAGTTTTCTGCTATTGCCATTTGGCAGGATAATTATAATAATTTCAACCTGGAGTCCAAGGGCTCCCCAACCATGGGTATGTTGGCCATATTTGCAGTGGCATTCAGGTGTTTTCTCCTATGGAGTTGGCCTTAAATTCAGTAAGTAAATACTTGGTTATCCCCTTAATATCTGTGCCAGTATTTCATCCATGAGCATATTTTGCTTGACACACTAGCATTATTGTAGTTACAAGCTGGGCAAGACTGGTGATGGCTTCCACTTCCACCAAGAAGCCTACATAGAACCCTCTAGTATTGTGAAATTTAGTTAGCTTGGAGGAAGCTTCCTGGTTGGTACTGGATTGATTCTTTTATCATGCTTCTAAAGTGTACCTTGTCTTCAGCAACAGGGCACTACCACCAAGTTCTGGTAGACAGCCAAGAGCTTGCTTTGTTTGGTGAGTTATCTGGGACCTCTCTGACCAACAACTTAGGGGAAGATATGCTATACCTGGTACTGGGCTCTTACTGGTACTCCAACAGCAACATAATTTCTTCCACAAGGTCACACTTATTCTAACATGGTCATACTTTAAAATAGTACCAATTCTTTTGGGGGCCATTTTTTTTTCAAACCACCACATCACCTATATATCTATTTCTTACCCATTCATTTATCAAAAATAAATCTTTTTCTAGGAAATATAATTTAGAAAGTGAGCCTCATGGTGTAGGCCTGTAATTTCAGTTATTCAGGATGTTGAGATGAGGGATTCACAAGTTCAAGATCTACCTGAGCTGCAGAGTAAATTACAGGACAACTTGGGCAACTTTGAAAGACCATGTTTTAATGTAAGAAAGATATGGGCTGAGGATGTAGCTCAGTGGTATAGTACTTGCTTAACATCCCTGAATCCTGAGGTTTAGTCCTCACCACAGAAAAATTAAGATTTTGAGATGCTACCTTCATTGCTTAGGAATAAACTCTAAGGTGTGCCCTAATTTCTTGATTGTGTTTCTTTCAATTCTTTTTCCAGAAAAGAGATTAGAAAGAATTGCTATTTTGCATATTTTTGTATTCTTATATATTTCCCTTTAAATGTTACCTATTTTTATTCTTATTAGCACTGTTTGAAACTTTCATATATGTACATATTTTGATCAAATCCATCTTCCCTACAACTGTTCCCTTATCTCCCCCATGACTTTACTCACATAGTTTCATGTATTCTTTATCTTTTAAAGCCCACTGAGACCACTTAATGCTACCTGTATATGCATGAGTCTGATACTACCTGAAATAATGATAGCCTCTTACAGGAACTAGCTAAACTAGCTCTTCCTCCCATCACAGTCATCAACTATCAATAGCTCTTCAGCTAGAGGTAGGACTTTATGAGCCCTTCTGTCATCTATACTGGGATTTTGTTTATTTTGATCTTGAGTATAGCTTATATATACAGTCACAGGTTCTGTGAGCTCATGCAAGCAATGGCCCTACATGCCTGGCAAATACCATTTCACTGTATATAAGCACTGCCTCTAAAATCTTCTGGTTACATAAAGGCTAGCAGTAGGGATGAAGCTTCTATAAGAGTCTAAGTTTGATTTCTGAATGTTCTATAACTCAAGTAGGTAGTAACATTGGCAATAATATTGCCTTATTATCAAGTTCTAAAGGATACCTAAGAATAGCAATTGCTTTCAATGTTTGTGAGGTCTATGGAACCCTAACAACCAACAAGAAAAACATAATGCATACTTGGCACTGAGCTTTTTGTTTAATAGTTTATGTTATCTGGAGAGGCACTATCACATTATTGGGCAACTCCATTTAAACTCCTTTCACACACACACACACACACACACACACACACACACACACACACACACATACGTTTCCAAATGGCATTTCAATGTCTTTTAGAGTTAGTTATTCTTCCACAATTCTTCCATTACTCCCTTTTCTACTTTGCCCTTCTATTCCCTCTACCACTTAACCTCTTATATTCCATTATTCTTCTCTTCTCCTTCACATCACAAATGTTCCTTGCCATTGAAATCTTACTTCATTGTTTTTTCCTAGTTTCCTGATTTCTACAGATACTCCAATTTAAACACACATATCTAAAGACTCTAAGATAGCAACCTTATATGAGAGAACACATGACACTGATTCCCAGAACTCATGGTAGACGGAGAGAGTTAGATGACCCCAGTGGAGAGGGTGCCTGAACTGGTCTTCTCCTGTGATCAGTTTGGTGACTGCCCTAATTGTCATCAGAGAGCATTCATTCAATAACTGATGGAGGTGGATGCAAAGATCCACAGTCAAGTATTGAGCTGAGCTCCAGGAGTTCTGTTGAAGAGAGGGAGGAGGGATTTTAAGAGCTGGGTGGTGGGTGAGAATCAAGGTCATAATAGGGAATCCACAAATGTAGCTGACCTGAGCTTATGGGAGGCCTGTCAGCTAGGGAGCCTGCATGAGACCAGTCTAGGTCCTGTGCAGGAGTGTGACAGTTGTATAGCTTGGTCTGTTTATGTAACTCCTAGCAGTGGGATCAGGACCTGTCTCTGCCACCTGATCTGGCTTTTGGAAGCCTATTCTCCATGCTGGATTGCCTCACCCAGCCTTGACGCAGGGGGGGGAGGAGCTTGGTCCTGGCCTAACTTGATGTGCCATGCTTTATTAACTTCTGTGGGAAGCTTGCCTCTTTCTGAATGAAGACTAAGGAGGAGTGGATAGAGGAGTATATGGGAGGTAGAGGGAAGGTAAATAAATTAAATGAAACTTTAGGAAAAAGTTGGCTCCTAAAATTTGTTCTTAGACTTCAACACATATACCTAGGTGTGAGAGTATGAACATACCCTCCTTCCTCCTACATATCCCCCGTCTACACACAAAATACACAAATATAAGTGTTTTTTTTAAAGTAAGAAAAAAAAAAAACAATGGTTCTTATAGTCCAGGCAAGTCATTGGATCTTGAGGAAGAATATCCATATTTATTTGGGAAATGAGGAACATCTATATATGGGGTTCCCAATTCATGGAGGAAATCAGTATAAAAGAGGACTATCCCCCAGAATCATGGTAGCATCTTCATCATTTCACAGGGTTTTATAAACTTGTTATATAGAAGTTTATATACTTCTGTGTTGTGAAGTTTAATTATTACCCTTTTGATTTCTTTAATATCTTTTTGATTTTTAAAATTACTTCTTTAATATTTTGAGATTGTAATACAATTGTATTATTTTACCCTTCCCTTTCCTTACTCCAAACTCTTACATATACTGCCCCCATTTTTTTTCAAATTCATGGCATCTGTTTTTCACTAATTCTTGTTACATGTATATATGCAACATTGTTCATTGGCCTTCTAATGAACTAGAGCATCTGCTTTTTCTGATGATGGAAAACCATCTACATTCTTTGTAGGGGACCAGAGATCTCTTCATGCTTCTCTATGTGGCATGAGATGATTTGGCATCTTAAATTTTGGCATTTGATTTTGATGATATCTTTCTAACAAGAGAGAATAAATAAAAATAGTTTTTTTTTTAGAATAGATTGATAGCATAAATTTTTTTTCTCAGTTTCATTCTTTCTCTTCTACCTGGAAACATTCACACTTTGCCAGGCTGAATTCTAGGTTTGAAATCTTTTCCTTTTTGAAGAGGATAATTGTAAATCAATCCATAGACACAGACTATCCCTATACAACACACAAAACACAATTCTTATTCTTAACAGACATATAAATCAAACAGAATACATGTTACTAAGGTCTTTTTCTATCAGACCATTTCCTTTTGAGAACAGTGGTGAGAGCATTGTGAAAGAAGGCAGTCCATCTGGAAACTGTCAAGATCCTAAGAATACATTGAAGGAATATTTAGAAACTGGTCTTGAAGTTCACAAACTATTATATTACAGTAGAAGCTACTATTTTTCAAACTTTAGTTATATGTACATAAAATATTTTCCTGTAGTATAATAAAAAGAATGAAAATAAATGAGTTTTTGAATAATGGAAACAGATCTTCAGTTCTACTGTATGTATTTTTTTCCCTTTTGGCATAATCATCATTTCTTTCATACCTTCCCTCATTTAGCTGGAAACAGTTATAAAATGAATTAACCTTAATTAACCGACATTAGTAAGTTAAGATCAGGGTAAAAAGTAATGAGCTAGAAACAAACTAATGTCCAAGAAAACCAATGAAATGTAGAGTGATTCATTGAAAAGATAAACAATGCAGCCAGGCAGTTGTGGCACAAGTCTTTAATCCTAGCACATTTGTGCCTGAGGCAGCTGGATCTCCGTGAGTTCAAGGCCAGCCTGGTCTCCAGTGTGGGTCCCATGACAGCCAGGGATACCCAGAGAAACCCTGTCTCCAAATAAACAAAACACAAAAGAAGAAAAATAAAATTAACAATAATCCTTAGCCAAATTAGTCAAGAGAAAGAATCCAGAAATTAATAGTTAGAGGGAGACATTTGAATAAATACCAAAGAAATTCTAAAAAGCATAAAAATGTGTGTTAAAAGCTTATATCCTTTTGTGCTGGAAAATCTAAAAGAAATGGAAGAATTTGTATTTGTATATAGCCTAATAAAGGTAAACCAAGTTGTAACAAAAGAATTAAAAAGGTTGGTTTGTTACAAACAATGAAATTAAAGCAGTACTTAAAAACATAAAATATAAAACACCTCCCAACTAAAAAGTCAAATTCCAGATGAAATCACAGTTAATCCTACCAGGACTATTAAAAAAAAAAAAAAAGTACAAGTTCCTCAGACCATTATGTAAAATAGGAAAGGAAAGAATGTTTCTACATTCTCTTCTATCTTGATATCCAAACTAGACACACACACACACACACACACACACACACACACACACACACACACACACACACACACACACACAAGAAAATTACAGACTGATCTCTCTGAAGAACATAGATGCAAAAACCTCTTTAAATATTTTCAAACTAGAACACAGTCAAAACATCATTCATTGTGGTCAAATTGCTTTTATTATAGAGATAAAGGAATTGTTCAACAAAAACAAATGGACTCACAGACACAAACTTCATAACTGCCTAAACAGATGCAGGGGAAAAAGTCTTTGATATAATTCAACAGCCCTTCAGAAGAGATGGGGAGTGCGTGTGTGTGAGAGTGTGTGAGTGTGTGTGTGTGCGCGTGTGTGCATGTGTATGTGTGTGTGTTGGGAGGGGTATAGCTGATGTAGTAAAGGGTATATACAACAAATGTACAGTCAGTATTGCACAAAATCAGTGGTTTCGAACCTTCTGATTGCTGCGACTGTTTAATACAGTTCCTCAAGTTGTGGTGTGAACTCCAGCCATAAAATTATGTTGTTGCTACTTCAAAGTTGTAATTTTGTTACTGTTGTTAATTGTGATCTAAATGTCTGATATGCAGCATGCCTGATATGTGGCATGATCCCCAAAAGGGATCATAACACAGGATGAGAAACACTTGCTCTAGGCCCTGAACTTAGACTCCTTCTGTATCTGCCTTCTGAACAACTGTGGTTACAGACCCATGCCAATAGGCCTGGCTTGGTTTTGAATCTTTAAAATGTTAAAATTTTAATATTTTCCCTTGTAACTTTACATAATTTTACGAGAAATTTATACATTCTGAACTCTCCAAGTATGAAATTATATGAGGACTATTTCTAAACACTGGTTATTTATGCCTCTGAAATCTACTAATATTTCCAGTGATGAGAAAAGAGAAATGACATTTTTTTTTGTTTTACCTTTCTGTTTTTGCATTGGAAGTGTAAACTTTTTTTGGTAAAATTTGTTTTTACTTTTAGAACTAAAGTGTCCATTGTTAGATAAAATTAATTTTACTATTTTACTTGTGGGGAAAGCCATTTTCAACAAGATAATCTGACTGCCCATGGTCACACCACCAAGGACACAGGCACAGGTTTTCTGGTGTAGAACTTAGGACCACTCTGCTCCCCCCCACCCCCCCACCTCATGATTTCCTCAAAGAGAAGACAACAAAGGAAAAGGTGGCATCACTGTACTCTAGTGTTTTGTTTTGATTTGCTTAAAATAACAAAACAAGAAAACCCCCATGAGTCCACACCTCAATTCTGATCATACCTCCCCGACTGGAAAAGTGTGACTTCTGAATCATCACCACTTGTGTGCACCTGGGCCCTCTACTGCTTGGAGCTTCTCTATGCAGGTATTGACAATTGCTTCATTGTGTGGCAATGGCTGGCACCAAACAGACTATGCTCCTATCAGGCTACACGAAGACAGCAAACCTCAGGCAGTAAACCTGTTGGACTTGTTTCCTTTCTGTCATTATTTTCCAGCCTCCCAGCCCTGACCTGGCTGATAGAGATCAGATGGTGACTGAATAGAAGCCTCCCCAGTCTTGGGTCCATGATGTACGCGTAAGTACCCAGCTTTTCTCAGTGAGTTGACAATGGGGACAGATATTTACATCTCCTGGGACAGGCTATGCAGATTCTGACTGTTAGAAGTTACTTTAACTATATGAGATTATATTTTAAAGTTTGTCTCATTGGCTTTTGAATGAAAAAAAGGAACCAAGGTGATAATTTCTTTCTAAATAGGAATTAAATGTAATATATTATCAGTGTTATATTTTAACATTTAGAAAAAGCACTTCTTCAAAGGGTAAAATATTAAACATAGTTAATTTGTTTTCTTACCATGCTTACATTGTATGTATTTAGTAGTATATCCTTCAATGACATATATTATGGGATGACAAAATACAAATTGATTAGCAGAGAATATTAAATTTTTTGTTTAATTCCAAGTAAGAGGATGGCTGCAACTGAATGAAATTAAGTTAAAATACTCATGTGTAAACAATTACTGAGATAAAAACTTGGACTCCAAAATAAATAATCACTTATTTAATTTTTTATTAAAATCACTAATTTTTTTGAAACAGTGTTTCTCTGTATTGCTTTGGAGCCTGTCCTGGAACTCACTCTGTAGACCAGGATGCCTTTGAATTTTATGTTTATGCTATTGGTTATGAATTTTCTATTTATGCTATTGTTTTAGACTGCAATGAATAACTGATATGTGATCAATGATTTCTTTTAAACTCCAAAATGCTCAAACTTGTTATTTTATCTTTCAAAGAGGTGCTTGGTCTCTCCAGAAATTTCCCATGTTTCCATTGATTTTGTGATTGTTAAGTTTGTCTCCAATGAAATATAATACTTTAAGCATGTGGACTGTCATATTCTTAAATGATAATTACTTTTTACATTCTACAACCACTTGCCAGTACCAGTATGAGCCCAAGGAAGGTTGTCTTTTTCATGCTTAATGCTGACCCAGACAGATCCTCACTTAATATAACCCTCCACAATAGCCATACTTTTAAAGTATCATAAAGTACATTTATTATTTAGCAAAATAAAATGTACAGAAATGAATATGATAGGTTAACAATTTAAATTTGAAAAGACATGTCAAAGAACATGAAGTCTTCATCTACTTTTCTACTCTGACATATAATATGGACTGTCTTTTACTCCAGATTTTTTTTATTATACCTCTATTATACTCTCTTCTCTACTCTGGCCATTTTACTATATTATGTTATGTTAAAGCCTTTTCACATTTGACTCAGAATGAATAGTTCTGAGTATTGACCTCTAGACAAGAGGGTTTTTTAAAATTTTTATTTATTCGTCTCTCATTCAACACATGCTGACTGCAGCCTCCCTTCCCTCCCCTCCCTCCAACTTCTCTTCTCCCCCAGATCCACAGCTCTTTCATTTTGCTTCAGAAAAGAGCAGCACTTCAAGGAACATCAAATGAACTTGGAATAACAAGAAGCAATAAGACTAGGCACAAACCTGTTTGTGCCTAGCCCAATTGTCCTCGGAGAGTCTTCCTTGGGCAGCTAATGGGAGCAGACCCAGAGACTCATACTAGACAATCACTAGGCAGAGCTTGGGTAACTTGGTGGAAGACAAGGAGGAAGGATTGTGGTGGGCAAAAGATTTTAGCACAGACAACCTACCCCAAACTGGACTGATCATGAAGACAGTATGAAGCTAGTTAGTGGATTCAATGAATTCCTTAGCTAAGGTACTTTGACCAAGGGATCATATTTCAGATAGTAAATAAATGAGAAATCCAAAGCTTCTTAGATAAGGCCCCCTCTGACACTGAAGAGGAAAATGGAATATTTATTTACATGTGTTTTATAGCCATGTTTCCACTCATTACTCTGGAAAAGTCCTTTACCTCCAAAGACTTCACATTCTTGATTATATATAAAAGTTGGAAAGAGGTAATAGCAAAATAGAAGGAGTGAGAGGGCATAACCATTAGCAGAATTTGTGATTATCTTCAAGATTAAATACAAAGCTATTGGGGGGCTTATTGTTGATTTCATTTTGGAATTGTTTGTTTTATTTAAATAATAATGAGGTACTATTTCATATAGTCTGTATTTTAAGTAGTTAGTTTTTCATTTAAGATGTGTGAGTCTTTGATGCACAACTCTTTTTGCTATGGGTCTTGGTCAAAAGTAATTCCAAACCACTAAGTCACATAGTCCCAAAGTCCACTTGAGTAATTATATTCTATGACGTCAAAGAGCTAACAGTTAGTTAACATAGAGAACAACAAGTTTCTTAAGGAATAAGAGATCTATTTAAATTACTCCAGAACATAGTTGTCTAGCTTTGTTTCACTTTGCCAGTCACTTCATCTGGTATCCTCAACAAGTAAGGCAATGAGAGGAGTACAGTTACCAGGAAGCATCACTTGTTGTCCAGAGACAAACTAATAAACTGTGCCTTGTTGACTGAGTGTGACATATGTAAAAAATAGAAGTTATAATGAATATGTCTGCCTGATCTCATTAAAGGATCTCTAAATATGTAAGAAAATATGGTTCTCTTTAAAAACATGTAAAAAGTAGTTGGAGGGACATAAGTATGTATTCTGGACCAAAAGAGTAGTTCAAAGTAGACTCTTGGTATTATCTAATCAAACCGAGACAATTGGTGTAGGTAGGGTCTATGTATCAGCTTAATATCTCTAACCTTCATTATGAGAGTTTGACAAAACTGTAAGGAAGAGGGAATGATTAAATTTGCTATTTAGAGCTCTAAGGGAACAAGTTCACTTGGTGACTCTATTGTCATTTAGCTACAGCAGTAAAACTTGATAAGGGGAGAGGTGAGATTCCACCCGCTCATGGATTGTTTCCTTGCCTATAAGGAATGTATCTTGACACATTTAGTGATACCTCAGTCTTCCTTCATGACAATAATGAAATTTATTGGGTTATTGTTTTCCTCTAAGAAGCTATAATAGCCATGCCTTAAGCATAGCAATTAACTCCAGACACACATAAAACATTGAGACTTTGCCAATTGACACTTATCTCTATATTTAATTGTCCTAAATCACATCTCTTCAGGTAAACAATACTCTCTGTATTCCTTGTGCTAAACATATTTCCTGTCTCATTGCAGACCCTCAATATTTGTATGGTATTTATGACAACATATGATTAAATCTAAAGAATGATTATTGAGAAAATAGCAAAGGTTATGAGTAAATGAGACTCTCAGGTTTATGACTCATAACTTATTGATTAATAATGCAAATGAGATGTTCATAACACAGTAATTGTGAAGATAAATAAAAAACTTAACAAAGAGATGCTTTATTTTTAGTAAATCCGTGTTGTTCTGCCAGCATCAGATAAGTGTTGATTAACTAGATTTTGATTTTGTTCATAATTCAGCAAATATTGATTACAGTATATTAGTAATACAGTACATTACATGGCTACATAAATCATCTGTACATGTATGTAGTGTGTATCTATCTTGTGTGCATACATACAAATACAAGATTATATAAAAGAATAAGAAGATAAATACATACACTTTAAGAAAATATGTTTTCTAGTGTTTCAAAAGAAGAAATACAATAACAACTGAACAGAAGTGAGTTATAAACATTATAAATGTGAGATGAAGTTTGTGTACCTATTACCTTGAAAAATTCCAGTTCACGTTATTTATTTATCTTCTAAAGTCAACTTTTGGGTTATATGTAAATATTCTATGAGAGTGGTTCTTAACCTTCCTAATGCTGTGACCCTTTAATACAGTTCCTTGTTTTGTGGTGACCCCAACCATAAAATTATTTTCATCACCAATTCATAAGTTATTTTGCTACTGTTACAAATCATAATTTAAATATCTGATAGTCAGGATAATCTTGGTGACCCCTTTGAAAGGGTCACTGGATTCCCAAAGGTGTTGAGACCTTCAGGTTGAGAATCCTGTTCTATGATGTGTTTTTCATTTATTTTGCAAATTAATCAAGATTAAAGTTTCGAAATGTATTTTTAAAACTTTCAGTATTTGCTTTCATTTGTTACTTTGCTCAAATGAGACTTGAAAAGACCTAAAGAGCATTGTTTAGCAGTATTCAACAAATGAAAAAAAAGAATGTAGAAACAGGATCGTGGCCAAGAAGATCTGTTGCTTGAAGCAGTCACTTGCAATAACCTCTAAAAGCAATTGTGAGTGTGTGTGTGTGTGTGTGTGTGTGTGTGTGTGTGTGTGTGTGTGTGTGTAATAATGTGGAGTCGATTCTGCTAATGTTATGATACTACATAGATATTTAGAAACAAGTAGAAAGTTTTCATAATTTTGAAACATAATCATTTTTAAGACTTATTTATTGTAACACATCCTGAACCCTTCACATTTGAAGAAGTTCCAAAATCCAAGTTCAACATCAACTCATGGTCACGTCTGAGACACTATAGTTGTTGTTTTGGACTCTGTATATCATATTGTTTCAATTGTGTGTATTATAGAAATCTTGATTACAAATTTCGTGTCATTATCCATGTTTAAAAAGTAGGACCTTTTTATTTTTTCAGAGTTTTAATGTTATACTTAAATGTTTATTATTGTTCAAAACTTGGAAACAAGTGACTTCGAGGCAGTTAATAACTAATATGAAATTACTGTTAAGTAAGAAAGCAGCCCATGTTTCGGATATCTTTTATATTATATAATAAAAACAAAGCAAAGCACAGCTTTATGTAAGAAATTTAAAAATCATCACACCAATTGTAGGCTATAATAGTTATAAACTAACAATTTCATATAGCTCAAATTTATTATACTGGTCTCAAGTGTAATGTTTAGTTGAGATACATGTTTCAGTGCTATGTGTTGTTTTAAAATGTTGGCTTAGATACCAATATGTAAAACAGTCTTGAATATAAATTCCAACAAATTAGATAAGATAAAGCATTTTGCGCCAGAAATAATCCTAAGAATAGAAAAAAAAATCTGTAAAGGAGAGTGCAAAATACATACAGGTACTGTTAGGAAAATGGAAACAGGCAAACCCTACATCACTGCAAACAACTGCTTTGAGTCTTATCTCCTCACCTGAAAGCATCATTGGAGGATTCTTGTACTTGCTCTTGATAGGAGTATTTTTCTTTTTCTTTCTTTCTTTCTTTCTTTCTTTCTTTCTTTCTTTCTTTCTTTCTTTCTTTCTTCCTTCCTTCCTTCCTTCCTTCCTTCCTTCCTTCCTTCCTTCTGTCTTCTTTCTTTCTCTTATTAATCAGGTGAATAAGTAGGTGGAGGACTTAGAGCATACACCAATATCAAGTTATCAGAAAAGCAATACAAACTAAAAGAAGGAAAAGAGGAATTGAAAAAGATGGAGGAGAAAGAAGAGAAGGAGTAGGGAGGAGTAGGAGGAGGGAAAAAAGAGGAGGAGTAGTGGAGGAGGAGTAGAGGAGGAGAGAGAGGAGGAGTGGAGGAGAAGGAAACACTTTTATCTTGATGAACATATTTAAAAATAGATTAAGAATCAGGTCATTTAACTGGCTCACATCTTTCGCACTGAACACATTTCAGTCATGTACATAACCCTGAAACAGAACAATGAGGATGGATGCATCAGCATAGATGCCGCCTCGAAACTCTATGAAAAGTATCACCTTAACTCTCATCTCTACTACACCAGTGTGGCATTTCCTGCTCCACTATCTATGACTTTCTTGCCTGCCTTCACTCCCCTGTCACTCACCCTCCCATGTTATACTATTCCTAGGTAGCTATGTGTTCTAGATTGTACCTTTATGTTTGACCCCAATCTTCAGTTGCTTTCATGTCCTTTGCCACCATTCTGACAGGTAAAAGAATGATTAATCTTATTCCATAGCTTATATATTCTTTATAGGTAAGGACATAATCAGTTGTTATCTTCACGGCTTGTGTGTTATATCACATTCTAAAAATATATTAACCAATGATTCATTACAGTTGAGTTAATTGAGGCAAGCATCTTCAGCAGAATGTGCAGAAACATTTCTGTAAAGTTAGCTTGAGAAATTTGTCCTCTGTTTGGAGGACATAGACCTGGATTCCTGGTCTTCCATCACTCACTGTTCTGGGAACAATATACTCTTCCTGGGAACTGCTGGTGTTTTTCACTCCTTGACTCAATCAGAACAGCAAAAATTCAGTTAGTATTTACTACTCTTTCAAAATCAATAAGCCATTATTTTTATAAGCACATTTTAACTCAATTGGCTGCATCTTTTTCCTCTGACAGAAGCTATTGAAAGAACATTAAAACTCTTTGCAGATAAGTTGCACAGATGTGACAACATATATAAAATGGCTTATTCACTGCTCACTACTGTGTTTACAAAATTAGGGGTGCTGAGTCAAGTTTTTATTGGTGGGGAATTTGTTCCCTCTCACTTTCACAGTGCTCTCTGTTAGTTAGAAATTTGAATGATCATCAAAGAGTTGCAACTTATTATTCAGAAACATGGGGAAATTGGCTGTTATCAACATGAACAAACTCAGTTAGGTATTTCTGTACATCTCACTTAAAACTTAACCATCATTCTACATCCCAGACACATAAAAAAGATGTTATGTTTTTTATATTGAATCAAGAATTCAGGAATCACTAAAATGTCCATTTTACTAAATTGATAAGAAAATATACCTTTTTAATGACTGTCTTCTTGTAAGTGATTTAATACATTAAACAAGGCATGCATTAAATTGTTCTTGGTGGCAAGGACTAAATTACCTGCTTAGGTTATTGTGTTCTTGTACAATAGAATAATTGACATAAACATTAGTTTAGAATAGAATCAATTCATTAGAATTGCATTTTTATTGATTCACACAATAAAGTTGGGAAAATATATGTTACATTTGTAATGTTTAACTGTTTTCAGCATTGGGAAAAATACAGAGAAGTTACTTGAAAATCTCATGGTACTCTTAATAAAATGCCAGTATTAATACTCCTATAAGTATGAAATAATGCATTTTAAAGTACCTTTTTGTAACTTTATAGTAAGTTGATTAATAGGTTTTCAAAAGAATATGGAAGCAAATACCAGTTAATTTATATTATAGAAATACAGGTAGGATCTATCTGAATGTGAAACCAATAATAAAAATTTCAGACATTCTCACAGGGATAAAATCTAATTTTAAACCTTAAGCAAAATACAGTTTGTAAGTTATATTTACAATTTCAGAAGTAGAAATTTAACTACCTTATTATTATTCCAGAATTTCATGGCATGATTTTCTAAAACTGTATAGATTAAGTGATTTTATTAAATATCAGTGAGTCTCTTAATGTATACTCAAAAATGCAAAAATGATTTTTAAAAATTATAAATCTTATTGTGTATTCAGTTGGTATCCCTAGGGAGACCTGCTCTTTTCTGAAGAGAAATGGAGGAAGAGTAGATCTGGAGGAGAGGGGAGGGAGGGAGGGAGGGAGGACTAGGAGGATTGGAGGGAAGGGAAACTGTGATCAGGATGTATTGGAAACAAAACAATAAAAAAATAAATAAGGCACAGTTTTGAAGGAAAAATGACAAGAATGACAAGCTCTTAGATGTGTCTGCATATAGCCTTCTAACCTACTCATTATCTCTCACACGTGACCCTTCAGTAATGTGACAGAGAAATTCTGGGACGTGTTAATTTTGTTTATTTAATATGTAGATTATGTGAGTTGTAAATGAGAACATTGCTGATCTCCTTTATCTAGGGCACTTATATCTTAATCACAGCTCCTCCCTCTGTTCTAGATTGCAAAATACTTATAAAATACAAATCTCTTCACCAGACAACCATATAAAAAGCTAAGTGCTGAACAACACTACTCATGGAAAATAATTACTTTTTAAATGTTTGCTTGTATGTGTATATGTGTGTGTATGTATCTCTCTCTGTGTGTGTACGTGCATGTGTGTGTTTGCATGTGTGTGCATATGTGTGTGTGTGTGTACTTATTTTAACTGACCCCTGATAACAATAGTACACTCCATTTAGAGTATATTATAGATGATTACAGGAAAATAAAGCCAGTATTTATTTCAACTTTAAACTCAATGCAACTAGTAACACTTTATGTAACTAATATTTGAATATGAAATAAAATATTAATGATTTTAGGGATAGCATACCAAAAATATTAAACATTAAAATATAATTTTAAAGAGACAGTATGAGTGATAGTCTATGCAATCTTTATAAGCCCCATATTTAATTATTTTGTCTCTAGAGATAATCTCCCAATCTAAGTCACAGGCAATAGCAGTTGATTTCTCATGAATTATTGCTTGGATTTTTAGATAAGAATGATTATTTTTGGTTGCAAGGTATGGACTTGATTTTAAAAGATAATTTGCTGATATCATTGAGCTTTCTCACAAAATTGAAAAAAAAAGGTACAGATCTAGTCAGCTACTTTTGTCATAGGAAGGAGACAGAGGATTTGATACACTCCTTGTTGTAATTTAACATTTTTAGTTACAGTTTTTTTCTTTATTATTTAAATTAGAAATAATCTTATTTTAACATATTAATCCCAGTTCTTTCTCCCTCTCTTTCTCTCATGCTCCCCACCAACCCCCATTCCTTCCTCTTCTGCTCCATAGAAGGGGTGAGGCTTTCCATAGAGGATCATCAAAGTCTGTCACATCATTTGGGGCAGGGCCTAGGCCCTCCCTTGTGTGTCTAGGCTGAGCGAGTATCTTTTCTTGGGGAGTGGGTTCCCCATGTCCATTTGCACACTAGGTATAAATGCTGTTCCATTACCAGGGGCCCCAGAGACTGCCCAGGCCCCCTAACTGACACCTACCTGCAGGGGGCCTGGTTCTGTCCTATGCCAGTTTCCAAGCTGTCAGTCTGGTCTATGAGCTCCAGAAGCTGATTTAGTTACAGTTTTTGTCATGTCAGGTTCATAGTTGTTAGCATTTCTCAGGGACAAGGTGAGCCTAACTGCATGTGTGACACACAGTAATTAATAACCAGTAATAATAATGATGAAAACAATAACAACAACAACAACAATAATAACAGAACTACAGTAGCTTCCCAGAATCAAATCACGATCCTTGCCCTTACATTTTGCTGTACTACTTGAGATAGTCACTCATGTCCCAGTCACGGTACAGAAAACAGTAGGACTTTCTCATTAGGAGTTCTACTTCAGATAGGGAATCTGGTAAAATTTCTAATTTCTGCCTCCCATACTACGATCAAAATACTAGGGAACTGAATTCACTGTGATTCGTATTCAGAGATGAGATGTTTCAAGTCAAGATTTCTAAGTGATTGCTATACAAAGGCCTCTAACACATTCAAAAAGCAGAAGATTAAACTCTGCCTTCCACAAGTAAACTCCAAACACACAGGGCAGCAACATAAGAGTATAAAAGGCATGTAGAAAGGATAGAATAAAAGTAGCAATATGTAAGTTGCTTTTGTATAAATAACAGAGACTCTTCCTTCATTTGTGTAGTTTTGCTTTACGTCCCTATTATGACTGATTTTTTTTTAACATTTTCACATTAATCAGATTTTAAAAAAATATATTTGGAGAAATTTGCATAGTTCAGTATGTGTACATCATTAGTCTTTGATTAACTTTATATGCTATGGTATTTAGCAGATTGGGAAGATTGTGCTTAATACTCACATCCAAATCTCTTTAGGAATTATTTTGCACATCCCTTTATAGCCTGTTTCATGCACATTGGCGGTTCAGTTTATGAATCCCTGAGTTGTTCCTTTGGCTCATGCTGGCCCCTCTGCTTTGTTTTTTTCCCTGACTCCTGTCAGTGGGATGACATTTGTCTTTAGAAAATCCATACCTGATCCTAAACATGAGAGGATGTTTCCCTGTTATGGGAATATGAGCATCCTTCATTTCTTATACCAATTTTCATCATTATTAAATATATCATTTTTGTTTTGTTTTTGTTAGTTAAGTTTGTTCTTTGACAATTCCATACTGTGTACACAGGACCTAGGTCAGCCCACGCTACAAAGCGAAATCTTGCCTCAAAAGCAAAAGCAATCAGAAAAACAGAAGGAAAGGAAGAGATTTGTAATGCAAAATCCCAGACCTATGCATTCTACTAGCTGATAATTAAATTATTTAAGCGAGGGTAATTGGGAGACAAGGAAGCTTGAATTGTAAAATATTTTATACTGTGATCGCACACATAAGTAAGTGATTATACATGTGCTTAGAATTCTATCATTAAGCTAATCCCTATGTGTGTAACTTTGATACTCAGGCTGTGATCTAATTTACTGGTTTTTGAGTCTAAATGCTACACCAGAAAGAAGGGATGAAGAGAGGAAAGAAGCATGGGGTAATTAACCTAACTTCTTTTAATGTTTATAGACCTTACATTTTTTATTATAGTTATATATAAAATTTATAGAGACTGTATACTTATAAGTATTTACATTAAGAACAAATAAAATATTTTAGACATCAATAAAACAGCTGTTGGCTTAAAAGATTCTTGCCTTGGATATTAGATATTAATAAATTAATTATATCAGACAAGATTTTCAGATAATTAGGACATATAACTTCTTAAAGCTCCTTTAGTTTGTTCAAAGTAAAGCCTCAGCAAGATTAGCAAAAGCTACACTTTACTGAAAGCCAGCCTGATTTAATAAACTGCAGTGTTGTTTTGCCATACGAAGGATGTGCCTGTGGATTTTGATGAGGTTCACTTTTCCCTTTGAGTGTTCAAAATTGCCTTTGAAATGAATATTGCATATTTTATCTTCTGCTGTAGCTTGTCAATCTCCATGTGTATCGTTGTGTGTATGTGCATATATGTGGTAAGGAGGGTACTTAACCTCAGTCAACTCATGCAAAAAAAGAGAAACTAATAAAGAGTTAGACCTGTTCATGGGCATGCCCAGAAATGAAGGCCTTTTGGCAAGAAGTAGAGTAGATTGTGCCCAAACAGAATCTCTAATGTTTATCTGTGCTCCAACTTGAATACAAATATGTTAGGACATGTGTAAGACACTAGAAGAATTTCCCTTCAGGGTTGCTGTTGTGAGAACATCTGATTAGTGCATAAGTAAGTATTTACGACACACATCGAAGGCAATATTGCATTTAATTTACATTTGGTTATTTACATCTCTTCAGTGCTAAGGATAGCTAAATATTTAAATCCTCAGCTACATTGAAATTTTATCTGAATCATTCTATTTACAAGGTTTGAATTAATTGTATCACACTTTAATAATACTAGAAATAACCATAAATAAGCACAATGAGAAAGTCATGTAAGAATGATCATGAAAAAAGTGATATTGTCACAAATGGTTGAAGTGTGTTTAAATAGACCTCACAAAGTATCTTTTCATAGATACTTAAATTCTTGGAAATTTTCTCATTTTTTTTCATTTGTAATGCTGAGTCAAACCAACACATATATATCTATGGCTCTGTTTCTAATTTATAGAAACATCACTTTGTTTGTTAAAGCATCAATTAGTTTACAGAGTGATAGGTTTCCATACAGGCTTTTCACGTATACTTCATTTTGCTTGATTTCTCCATCAACTTCTTGCCTCCCTTCCCCTTCTTGTTGCTATACCATTTGGCACACTGTGTTCTCTTCTTCCACATTGTTCTATTGTCTTCCTACTTCCCTCTCTTAAAACTTTTTTCTTTTCCAGTCACAAGGTTCCCTTTTTAGTTTTCTGGTGCTGTCTATGTTTATTCTTATCTACATATGCTTATTTTCATATTAGAGGCCAGGACCATGTGAGAACCTGGGTTAGTTCACTTAATGTCTTCCAATTCTACCTACCTGCAAATTTTATAATTTCAAGTTTTCCTTATAGCTGAATGAAACTGCATTTTATATATGTACCATATTTTCATTATCCATCCAACTGTTGATGGACATTTATGCTGGTTCTGGTTCCTTGCTATTGTGAAAAGAACAGCTGTTAAACATAGATGTACAAGTTTCTCTATAGTAGAATGTAGAATCCTTTGATTGCTCAACATAATTTTAAAAATTTTTTTTTATTTTACATATTGATCACAGTTCCATCTCCCTCCCATCCTCTCATGCTCTCCCTTCTGACCCCTGTCCCATTCCATTCCCCACCCACTGTACAGGGAGGAGGAGACCTTCCAGGAGGGATCATCAAAATCTGTTAAGTCATTTGGAGTAGAGCCTAGGCCTAGGCCCTCACTCCTGTCTCTGTGTTAAAGGAGTATTCCTCCATGGGGAATGTGCTCCCAAAGTCCTTTCTGTGCACCAGGGGATACATCATGGTTCATTGTCAGAGGCCCTGTACACTTCCCAGGTCTTCAGGGAGTCTGGATCAGTTTAATGCTGGTTTCCCAGCTGTCTGGGGTCCATGAGCTCCCCCTTGTTCAGGTCAGCTGTCTTTGTGGGTTTCTGTAGCCTGATCTTGACCCCTTTGTCCATCACTCCTCCCTTTCTGCAACTGGATTCCAGGAGTTTGACACAGTGTTTAGCTGTGGGCATCTGCTTCTGCTTCCATCAGCTACTAGATGAGGGCTCTAGGATGGCTCTAGGATCTCATTATCAGGGAAGGGCATTTAAGGTAGCCTCTTCACTGTTGCTCAGATTGTTAGTTGGGGTCATTCTTGTAGGCCTCTGGACATTTCTCTAGTGTCAGTTTTCTCTTCAAATCTATGATGGCTCCCTCTATCATAGTGTCTTTTTTCTTGTTCTTATCTATTCATCCCCTGACTCAGTCTTCATGGTCCCTCATGTTCTCTCCCCTCCTTTACTCCCCTTCTCTTTCTCCTAACTCCGTCTCCACTTACTGCCCCTTCAACATGCTAAGGAAATCTTGTTCCTTTCCTCTTCTGTGGGGGACCTTGTATCCTAGTTTCTAGGTCCTCTTTGTATTCTAGTTTCTCTGGATGTGTGGATTGTAGGCTTGTAATCCTTTGCTCTATGTCTAAAATCCATATATGAGTGAGTACATACCATGTTCCTATTTTTGTGACTGGGTTACTTCACTCAGGATGGTTTCTTCAAGTTCCATCCATTTGCCAGTGAATTTCAAGATTCCATTGTTTTTTTTTTTTCCACTGACTAGTACTCCATTGTGTAAATGTCCATTCTTCTTTATCCATTCTTCAGTTGAGCAGCATCTAGGTTGCTTCCAGGTTCTTGCTATAACAAATAATGATGCTATGAACAGCTGTTTTAGATTTGTTGTTGGCGGTACTATTGTGAGTATATTTGCCCACTTTTTCTTTTGGGTTCTGGTTACATGGGATTGTCTATTGTCTAGGTTTTTGTGAGTGCAGTTAATTTCCTTGGGTCTAAATTTTCCTTCCAGAACTTTCTGTAGGGCTGGATTTGTGGATATGTATTGTAAAAATCTGGCTTTGTCATAGAATATCTTGTTTTTTCCACCTAAAGTGATTGAGAGTTTTGCTGGGTATAGTAGCCTGGGCTGGCATCCGTGGTCTCTTAGTATTTGTAGAACATCTATCCATGACCTTCTGGCTTTGAGAGTTTCCATGGAAAAGTCTGCCATGGAAGTTTGATAGGTCTGCCTTTATATGTTACCTGGCCTTTTTCCTTCATTGCTCTTAATATTCTTTCTTTATTCTGTATGTTACATTTTTTGATTATTATGTGTCGAGGGGCTCTTTTTTTCTTTGGTCCAGTCTATTTGGTGTTTGGTATGCTTCTTGTACTTTCATAGGCATGTCCTTCTTCAGATTGGGAAAGTTTTCTTCAAGGATTTTGTTGAATATGTTTTCTGTGCCTTTGAGCTGGGCTTCATCACCTTCTTCTATGCCTGTTATTCTTAGGTTTGGACTTTTCCCATTGTCCCACATTTCCTGGATGTTTTGTGTTAAGGATTTGTTAGATTTAAGATTTTCTTTGGTCAATGAATCTATTTCCTCTAGTTGATCTTCAGCACCTGAGATTCTCTCTCCGATCTCTTGAATTCTGATGGTTATGTTTGCATCTGTAGTTCCTGATCGTTTATCCAGTTTTTCTATTTCCAGCATTCCCTCAGTTTGTGTTTTCTTTATTGTCTCTATTTCAATTTTTAGGCCTAGAATGGTATGAATTGTTTCCTTTATCTGTTTGCTTGTTTTTTCTTAGCTGTCCTTGCTTTCTTTACAGGATTTGTTCATTTCTTGCATTTTTATTTGTATTTTATTTTAATTTTTTGGCTTGATCTTTTCCTCTATTTCTTCCAATTTTTTGTTTGTTTTTTTTCTTCCATTTCTTTAAGGGATTTTCTCATATCATATTCAAGGGCCTCTATTGTTTTCATGAAGTTATCTTTTAGGTTGTTCTCTTCTGCTTCATCTGCTTTGGTGTGTTCAGGTCTAGTTGGTATAGAGTCCCTAGATTCTTGTGGTGTCACACTGGTCTTTCTATTGTTGAGCGTTTTCTTGTATTGCCATCTTCCCATTGCTTCTTCCAGTGGGTGCAAGTGGATTCTCTCTCTCTCTCTCTCTCTCTCTCTCTCTCTCTCTCTCTCTCTCTCTCTCTCTCTCTGCTTTCCTGGTGGGTGTAGGTGGGTCAGGAGTTTGATGTCAGTAACTCTGGATGATCCGAGCTCTCTTGGAAGTCTCTCAAGCAGAGGCCACAGCAGTTCCAATGATGTGGGGAAGGCAGGCTCCAGATGGTCTCTGCACTCAGGCAGAAGGCTGGCAAAGGGGCCCAAAGGTCATGTTTTCTAATAGAAGAAGTGTAAATAAGCAGATTATTTTAATTTATTTGACAACAAGGGCTTTGGTTTATTAGTCAATAACCTGTGCCTACAACAGTGCAAGGTACACAGTATGTGGCAAATATTTCTTAAATGAATGGAGTGTGACTAAATGATTCAATCCTTTTTGTATGTTTTTTTAAAAAAATATGGCCAAAGGAACAGATATAAAAGCTGGGTATGCACATCTAAAAGTCATCATCAGGGTAACTAAAACGAGAAGAGCCTGGGAATTCAGGAAGGAGTTTGAAGATAGGTGTTATGAACATAGTGTAAGGAAAATCTTTGAAGGGCCCCATGGTGGGAAAGGGACAAATATACCATTAGCAGAACTTATGTGGGAAGGAAGTTTTTTTGGGGGAAGGAAAGAGAGTGGGGGGAGCAAGAGAGAAAGATAGAGAGATAGAAGAGACAGACAGACAAAGGTCTGTCTGCCTCCTCAGAGAAATTGTGGAAAGAGAGAGCAGGAGTGGGTGGAGCTCATTTCTTAAAGGGACCTTTTCACTTGCATAGAGCACCAGGGAACTGTCTGCCTAAGGGGCAGGACCCTGTGTGCCTGAATTTTATCATCCCAACCTTCTTTTTTTATTAAAAAGATGAGGAGTTAGGCGTGACAGGTTAGGGAATGAAGACATCGGGTTCTCGAGACTACTTCCTGCTGATCTGGCAGGCGCCGACCGTCTTTAGGGGACCTGAGAAAGCTGGGGTGCTGCCATGTCCTGGGGTAGGTAGCTGATTGTTTCATTATGGTCCAGGCTGCACTGAACTCTCTACCATCTCTTTGACCTGGCAAGATGTTGGCAGAGCAGAGGATAAGGTTAGGTTTAGGGAAAAAGATAGTTTTCTTGGGCCCTAGTGATTGAAGGGGAGGGTCAGGGCCAGAGAAAGGTGGGGATCTTGGACTGTTTATTGACAGTACCTATCTGGAGTGCATCTGACCTGTTTGGGGTGAATCCAAGTGGACTTCCTGAAACTTACAAGATTTTTGGGAAAACACATTAAAAGCATTTCCTCTGCTTTTAATCTATACTGAAATTTGCATTGTAGAAGAACAGTATCCTCAAGTCAGAAATGATTTTGGTTGAAAGTATTATCACTTCCCCCTCTATCTGCAAAACTGTGACAGGTGTTTTTAGCACAGTGAATAGTACCTTTAAAGTTATAATTAGAAAATGACCAAAGGGAGTTTAAAATCTTGATCTTGCAGTTTGACTGCATAGTGGTATAGTACAGTGGTTAGTACTCTGTCAGAATTGGATTAATAGCGTATCATAACGTTATTGATTAATGTTAAGACTATGATCAATAGTGAAATTAGAGAGGGGAGTCTGATAAATTGAACTTATATACCCTAAGTAACTTTATTATGTCCTGAAACATTTTTTTAGATCCTCACATCTTAAGCTTTGTATCTTAAAACACCTTTAAAAACAATTAAAAACAAAAAAATATCTTGGTAATACATTACACTAATATCTGTTTTGTGAGGTTATCCCTCTTTTGAGTCTGGTAATGAGAGTAATGAGGGCTGTGACTTCGAAGTTTTACACAGAGAACTGGTGTACCAGCTGAAGCCTTAGCTGTTGCTTTAAGCTGGCAAAGCTACCAGTCTTCAAAAGCCTCAGAGTACTTGAGAAGAATAAATTTTATCTGAATTAATGATTTAAAAAAATGATAGAAATTACTAGCTGGCTGCCTCTCCCAGGGTCCTCCGTAGTTGCCAAGGGCTTCAGGGCACCATTTACCTTCTGCTGTTAGAACCAGGCCTACCAGGCTTCAGAAGACCCTGTGGATTAGGGGTTTTTAGGGAGACCAGACTACTGTTGGCCTTGGCTACTTGTGGCAGTTGATTCCTCAGTGTCCTGTTGTCCATGGTCTAAAGAGTTCTTTGCAGCAGTTGAGGTGAAAGGCAGGTTTGCTCCGTAGCTAGCACTGCCACTTATAAAGCAAGTGGCAGGTGGAGTTTCTTGAGTCCTCTCTGTCTTCACTAGGGTAATTGGGGTGCTGCCAGGAGCTGGCATGTCTCTCTGTTACAAAAAGCTTTTTAATAAATATTTTAAATGCTGTATACTCCAGATCTCTGAGTATTTGAGGGCTGTCTATTGGGTATACCTGAGTAGACAAACTTTGTCTTTAGTTACTTGTCTTAAGCACACAGGGGAATAGGTAAGGCTTTATCCCTGTAATTAATCACATCTGTGCTTAGTATGGCTACAGTGACATTAGTACAGGATCTGTCAAGCTGAGAGGTTGTAGAGGAATGTTTTACCTGGAGTCCTCTAGCTTGACTATAATTGGTTTTAACTTAGCAGGTCTTATTTATGCTTGAGAAGGACAAAGAAGTAAAGAAAAATCCCCTTGTGTATTAGAAGCTTAACCTTGAAAACTGACAATAGTGAAGGTCATAGAGTATGGGAGGGAATAATCTTTTAAGTTTAGTTTAAACCGGATTTAATTTAATTTTGCTTTTTTAGGTCACTCTTGTAAACAGCTTACAGGAAGGACTGGGTGTGTAAATGATTTGTTAATCTGAAATAGATCTTTTTATGACCTTAAAATTTTATCATTATGTATAATATATTTTAGAGCAGAACAACACCCAGTGCTGTTATATACAGATAATTTTAGCATTGGTGATTAAAATTAATAGCTTATGTTAAAACTGTAGGTTATGTTTTACTGTAAATTCTGATTTCATATGGCTGTTTGGTAAAATTGAGAAGGAAGTTCCTTCCTGTACCCTTACAAATACCATTAGTATTAGCAGCTAGTCTCAGAGAAAGCAGGTCTTATTTTCAAAAACTGGTTTGTCTGTTGCCTTCTCCTTCTTTGGCATATTCTGAGTCTTGAATATCTAGTAAGGGCAGGGCTTGGCACTTTTGAGAGTTCACAGGACCTTTAAGAGGTGAAATTGAGTGGGATTAATTTAGTGGGAGGAAATTAAAGCACTGAGGTCATGCCCTGGCAGTATCTTCCTCTTCCTCTTTTTGACTTCCTGGCTGTCCTTCCTCTACCATTAACCCTCAAGGCGATAAACTCCCCTTCAGCAGGTCCAAAGGCAAAGAACTGAACTAACCTCGTACTGAGAGCTTCAACTACTTGAGCCAAAATAAGCCTTCTGTTTTATTTTCTTCACTGACTCGGGTGTTTTGTCATGAGGACAGAAATCTGAATAATACATATCTCTTGAGGCATTTAGAAAGACAATGGCTCATGACTGTAACCATCACTTGACTGCTGGTCCCTGGTAGTGAAAAGACTGTGTGGAGATGATAGTTAAAAACAAAAATGTACTTCCCAGGTGCATACTGGAGAAAGGCTGACAAAGGTGAGTCAGGGTCATGTCACAGGTCAACTTCCAAGTTTTGTATCATACATTAATTCTGGAATCTTGCTAAAGGGTTTGTATGTCGATTTAGAATTCTACATGGATGTTTCTCTTGCTTCTCAGAGGTCTGTCTGGTTGTGAGATTTTATATTGGTGGAACTTGATTTTCCCTCTTTATTTCAAAACAACTGTTTAACATCTGTGCTATAGACTGCCATTCTATATAAACATTATTTTGGGAAATAGATTTTACTCTGTTCATAGTATGTTAAGGCCACTAACTCTGCTCAAGCTAACATACTTTTTATAATTGAAGTTTTTTAAAAAAATTTATAATCTGTATTGTAGTTACATTATTTCCACTCCTTCTCTTCTCTCCTGTACCCCACTTCCTGCTTCCTAAATTCCTCAGTGTGTGTGTGTGTTGTTGTTGTTGTTATTATTGTTAAGATATACATGATTTATGTCTGACCACTTGGGATTGAATAACCTACCAGGGAGTCTAGAACTCTCTTAACTCTCTTTCTAGAAATTCCATCAGAGATGACTTTAAAAGACATTATGATAATGTCCTAGGTCATGCCACCATCATCTCTCCTGAGTTACTGCTATGGTCCTCCTGACAGCTTGATGTTTGTACTATCACACCTGTCCTGGTCCACTGCATTCTTGAGAAAGTGATCCTTGTAGAGAAATTATTCTAGCCCACAGATCAAAACTCACTAATGGCTTCCTTTCTCACTGAGAATTATATGACATCTTCACCATGACTTGCTGAGCTACAGATTATACTACCTTTTTATAAGTTTCAATGTCCCTATTATCTTCTTTTCACCAATATGTACTATATACATTATCCACACTGAATTTCTGTTTTCTGCAAAAACATCACTACATCAAGTTTAAGTTCCTTAGACTCATCATTCTTTTTTTGTTGGTTGAAGAACAAACCTTATAAGGTCTGTTATAGACCTTATAGAAGAATTGGGCTGGTATTTTGATGGGGATTGCATTGAATTTGTAGATTGCTTTTGGCAAGATTTCAATTTTTATTATGTTAATCCTATCTATCCAAGAATATGGGAGATCTTTTAAAGACTCAAAGTTCTTGTTTTAGGTCTTTCACTTGTTTGGTTAGAGTTACCCCAAACAAGGTTGTTTCTAATTTAAATTTTAAAAAAGAGAAAAAAGGAAAAAAACCTTAGATATGAACATGACTCTATTCTTCACTTTGATTACATCTCCCTTTGTCCATTCAAAATGTTTTTTTCTGTCCAATATAATCTAACCACTTCCTTACACTCTGCTAATTCTATCCTAAAAATACAATTTTACATTCTTCTATAAACTTTTCTGTTGGTCACTATCTTCCTTTACTACTGGAATGCCACAAGGGAACACTTGCTATAGCTATTAATGCTGGATCTCTTATACCTAAATTAGTGTCTGGAACAGAGTAGATGTTTAATGAATATGTGCTCAATGAATGAGATAATGTAACGTATTTAATATGTTCTATTCTCAACACACACAGATATACTTAAATTGTCTTTTTAAATTAAAATATAGTTACATTACTATATTGCTCCCTGCTGCAACCTACATGATTTGGTATTGAAACCTAACTGGATCCACAGGGGAATGAAGAAAAAGCAGACACACAAACCAAAGTATAGAAAAGCTGAGATCTGTCTGGACCATGCACTGTGATGGATACATACCATCAATAATAGCAACATGGAAAGAGCACATTTATTTTATAAATCTAAATTGAGGAAGAACATTTATTGTATACAGTAGAACAAAGAGGTAGAGGCAGAATCTCAGGCACCAGTTATTCCAGAGAAGGAAGCAGCAGCTGATGGTGTTACACAGTCAACAATCATTTGAAAACACCCATACCTGAACCAGGAGGTTCTGCTATGCCTCTTATCTTCAACCAAGGAAGGCTTTGCTTTTTCCATGGGTCTGACACACTGGGGTGTGTGATGTGACTGAACTTATTTCAACAACACATATTCCCTCAAGACTTCCTCAGTTCCTCACGCATTCAATACTTCCTCTACTTTCCACTTTCCTGGGTTCCTACACTGCCCCATTGTGTTCATGTTCCCCACCCAACTACCCCTCAAATCCAGCCTTTTATTATTTAATTCTTTCTCTCTCTCCCCCTCCCTTCCTTCCCTCCCTCTTTCTTCCCTCCCTCCATCTCCCTTCACTCCCTCCCTCCCTTCCCATCTCTCTTTTTGACACAACCGAGTACATATTTTGTAGCCCTCTAATTTCTATTCCTTTTCTTTCAAATGTATAAATTTAACACAATTATTTTCTCATTGTGAAAACACCAACACCATTGCAATGTAACTACTGCATCATTTTACATCCTGCAGCCAAGCAATCAGCTCCTGCCCTGCTTCTACATCTGATGATTTAGTTCAAATGACCTATATTCAAGTTCAGAAACTCTTCCGCTTGCTCTAGTCTGTCCACTATTTTGTTGAAACTGTTAATTGTGTTTTATTTTAACTACTAAATTCTCTGTTTCCCTGGTATATTTTTAGTTGTATTCCTTTATATATAATGAGTATATTATATATTTGTATAATATGCTATGTATGACAATATACACGAATGTACTTAACTCATTCAGATCATTACATTACTGTTGAATTGTTTATCTTAGTCTCCTGTTTCTTCTTGAGTTCACTCAAATAATTGTTTTGAATTATCTTTCCAGCACTTTAAAGATTTATTTAACATTGGAGACTATTACTACAATATTGCTGTGATTCTAAAAAGGCATTTATTGAGTCTTTACATTTTTAGTGGTGAAGTCAAATAGCCACTAATTTCAATTTCATGGATAGCCTTTTGAAAGAAAGACATTTCTTCCAATGAATTTTTTTGGCAGCAGTGGTGTGACTTTGCTGGAGGTGTGTACTGCATAATGGATCAGTTTGCAAGTTCTTGGAGTCATGCACTGGATAGAGTAGGGCCACTGAGTGGTATGATCAGGGGTGGAAGATAGTTGGCTGGTTGGTCCTCAGGTCTTCCCTGTAGAGTAGATGTGATCTTGAGGTCATTCTTCCTATTGTGCTGGACTGTTCATTCTTTGGAATCAAGGCTGCTGTGAATGGTTGGAGATCTTTAGGGGACATCTTTAGGGGACACCAAGAAAATTAGGATAATAGCCAAGTCCTAGGAGAGCTAGTTTTGTTATTTTTTGTTTAGTCTCTGTGTCATGGGAAAGTGTAGAACTTATTTGAAGTATTGGCTGGAGTAATCTGTGAGGCTGAACCATCTCAATTAGTAGCTTTGAAGTTGTTCTGGATGTAGAATTCTGAAGAAACTGCAACAGAGGCATTCTGAGGGGCTGGATTACTGTGACTACTTGTCTTTATTGGCATCTGGTCCTTCCTTCCTTCCTTCCTTCTTTCCTTTTGAAAACACACAATACATTTTTTATTTAAATTCATCTATTTATTTTACATCTCAGCCACAGCCTTTCCCCATCCATGTCCTCCCAGTCTCTCTTCTCCATTTCCTCTTCAACTCCCAACCTCTTCATCTTCTGTCTCCATCCAGGAAAAGGCAGGTGTCCTATGAGGATCAATAAAATATGACATATCAAGTTGCAGTAAGACTAAGCACTTCCCTTTGTACTAAGGCCAGGCAAGGTGACCCAGGATGAGAAGTAGGGTCCCAAAAGCTAGTAAAAGAGTCAGCTACAGCTCCTGTTCCCACTATTAGGAGTCCCATAAGAGGACCAAGCTACACAACTGTCACATATATGCAAATTGCTTAAGTCATCCCCATGCAGGTTCCTTGGTTGTCAGTTCACTCTCTGCGAGACCCTATGAGCTCAGGTTAGTTGACTGTGTGAGCCTTCCCATGGTGTCCTTGACCCTCTTGGTCCTTCATGTGTTTCTCCTCCTTTATACCTTTAAAATCACTATTTTAATCTAAAGAATAGTTCTTAATATATTTTAGATTTTCCTAAAAACAATATCTGCTAAGACTAGGTATAGACTTCATTTCTCTCATTTACTATATTATTCATTCATATAAAAGCAGTGATACTTACATCACGGCTTATATATCATGGGTATATAAAAGTGGTATGACATATTGTTCTTTTTCTGAATGAAGCTTGTGGTCTCTGTCAAGTCTTGTTCATACAATTATTTAAAAATACCTTTCAAGGAAGAGGACATAGAAGATATAGGTAGTATAGAGAGGGAATGGTGAATAATGGTCAAGAAGGATTAAGTGAAATGTGGGCAGAAGGGCAGGGTGGAGGAAGGAGTATATGGAAGGAAATGTAACACTAATGCTCTTTTACAAAGGCAAATGGAAACCTATTACTGTAGTCATACAAACAACATACATAGACAAGAGTTTAAAAGAAGGTATCCTACAAGAGTAGGACAATGTTCCTCTTAAATATAATAGACTATCAAATAAAAAGCCCATTGCCAAGACCAGTTACCTCTTTTGCAGTTGTTGATCAGTAGAGAACCATGTGCCCTCTAACACTAACGGCTATTGACCCTGTTCTCCATTACCTTCTAGAATTTGATGGTAAGGACGTATTGATAAAAATATATCATATTTGAGTCACAGAACATGGAAAACTAAATCTAATAATGACCTGGAGGCTTTATCCCTATTGCCTGTTCTCCACAGTGCTGGAAGGTGCTATGGATGCTACCAAAGGAAAAAAGTAATGACTGATCTTACCTACCTGTGGACCCTTTGAGTTATGATAGTGACTGGCCTGGAAAGACTTGCCTACTTGCCTACTGGTGCAACAGCAACACAAATGTTATGAAAGTAACCAATCTCTTTCTGATTTTATTTAAGGCCAGTTTCACAAGACTGAGCCCGTGCCTGCACAGTTATAAAGGACAAAATAAAATCTATGCTAAAAAATTCATAGGCCCAAGGGGCAAAGATTTTACTATTATTTTGCTAAAGAAATATAGATTAAACTGCCTTCTAGTGATTGATCAGTATATCAATAGAAAATCTATATCTCAACCCCTGCTGTTTTGGCACAGGGATCATTGTGGAAGAGGGCTGGGAATTGTTACGGCAGATTGTTCCCTCCCACCCACCCTCTCCCCGCTCCATCCCGCCTGCCGCCATTCTGGGCCCACAGTCGCGCCAGCCCCAAGACTCTGTATTTGATATAATCCTGTTGGCCAGTTACCATTACTGTTTATGGGCTAGCTCTGTCTTAATTATTAACCCATTTCTACTTATCTAAGTATTTCCACGTGGTCGTCTTATTGGGGAGCCGTGGCGGGCGTCTCCCTTCCTCCCCGGGCTACATCTTGACTCCTCCTTCCCACTTCCTCTTTCCTCCTTGTCTCCTAGCCCCCCCTATCTTGCTATCTCATTGGCCACAGAGCTTTATTAACCAGTATGAGAAACATATATACAGAATAACATCTCCCATCAGGGAATATTATAAGACCCAAGAGTGGTGGATTACTACAAAACAATATTTTCTGGATAAACAGAGCAATTGCACATATAAACTCAGCAGTTGTGTCAGTATGCACACGGCCTATGTGACACCAATCCATACAAAATCCTAGCATGGTGGGGGTAGCTACAAAATCTGCCCTATCTGAGGCGCTGTTGACATCTGATGGAATGTGGTCCATGGAAGGCTACCCATGCTCCAGACAACACTAAGTAGATTCAGTGGAAGCAAAATGCAGAGCACATAAAATTGGGAATGGGAGAAAAGTGGTGGAAAGATGAGGGAGGAAATGGAAAAAAAAACGGGGGACAGATTTGGTAAAAACACATGTATACATATAAGAAATGCTTACACAATAAAAGGAATGAAATCCTTAAGTAATTTATTTCTCACAACAATCCTGTGAGTTAGAGGATACTTAAGGTAGATGAGGGATTCGAAGAGAATCAGAGCACAGAGGAGACAGAGCCAACACACATTAAAATGAGGACCCGAAGGCTGGGTTTCTGCTCTTTTTAACAGCTGTTAAGGTTTTATTTCTATGCAAAGTACCAAAGGGTTTAATTCTCTGTTTGACTGAGGGTGATCATTAATGAGGACTTCAGAAGGTAATAGATGTCATACATCATCACATCACAAAAGTAACAGCACTGCCTTTTTTTTTTTTTTTACTCAATTACAAATTAAAGATAAAGATAGAGCAAAACAGATAAAGATAGAGCAAAAACTCTCTCAGGTTTTCAGGTCTATAAGCTCAGAAGACCCTTGTTTTCATGTTTTTGTTCCACATGCATTACCTCTACTGTGATCAAGATTTTATTTTAGATTTACAGAGAGACTGAGCTTAGAGTATGCTGAACTAGTCTGATAATGACTAACAGACTTATGCCACTGATGTTTATTCTTTACTTGGAAAATCCAAAACCAATAATTAATATAAACTTAAAAAAACTTGAATGATTAACTCTGAAAATAATTATACGAACATGTAGATTACACTAAACAAAATATGGTAATAGTCTTTTCTATAACTAAAGAATTACATTTAAGGGTAAAAGCATACACAAAAAAGCATTGAAAACAAATGTCTAAAATTAACTAGAGCAACAGGGAAATGATCTCAGTGTACCTGTTTGTTTTCATCATATAAAGTTTTCATATATTTGTGCATATGTACATGTGTATGCAACAAAAATCATCATGTAAAAAGAGACTATCGATTGAGCATATGGAAGAGGTAGGGGGCAGAAGATCTGGAAGAAGGAAAGATGAGGGGGAAAGTGATGTAATTCTATTTAATTTTAATCTAAAATGTAAAGTATTTAAAAATAGACAATAAAAAGGCCAATTTGGAGGACATACCTTGGGTTATACTTTTCTTCTTTATCTGTTTATATATTTTCTATTTTTTGTCTCCATTTTACTTTAACATAAAGAAAATAAAAGCAAAACAATCAGGATGTCCCCTAAGAAAGCTAGAGAGTGAATACCATTAATTATTTTCCTTAAAACAGAGGTAACACAAAGTACTTAGAAATTTTAAAGCACTTCTATTTAGCATCTAATTCACATGTGTGAATTTCATACCCATTTCAGGAGACATAACAGGAATATTTAAACGCTCTAGGGATTTAAACAGAATGAAAACTAAACTATATTTATCAAAATTTGAATTAATAATATGCATAAACTTCAGGTAACACTTCAGCCTTCAGAATGAAAGAAAACATCTGCTTACTATATATATACCTCATTTCATATTTGCCAAATAAAATTAAAAGTTTTATGAAAATACAAAAACCATAGCCCTGAATGCTATTTGAGGAATCAGAAATTAAGTAAATAGCAACCTTTGTGTGAGGAAAAGGTGGTTTAAATGGTGTACTGCCCCTAGAAGATTTAAGTAGTGTACCAGGGAAACTGGTACAAATTAGTAGCTGCCCTGAATACTGGAATGCTGTCAAGGATAACTCACAAGCTGTGAGATTTTGCTGATGATACCAATAAAATAAAAGAACCATGAGCATGTCTTCTAAGTGATACTGCTACTTTTTTTAAAAAAAGTAAAAAACTAGTTTGTATTTAATTTATTTTATTTATATGTATGGGTGTTTTGCTTACATGTGTGAATGCAGTACTGGCACAGGCCAGAATACGGAGGTAATCTGGAACTGGAGTTACAGGTGATTTTGAATCACTATGTGGATGCTGGAAATCAAATCTAGTGCCTCTGGAAAAGCAACAGTGCTCGTAAACACAGAGCTCTTTTTCTCTGGCTCCATATGGTTACTTAAAAAATAAACCATTAAGATTTTATTGTTATTATTATTATTATTATTATTATTATTATTGTATTTTACATGTCAATCCCAGTTCCCTCTCCCTTCCTCCCTCTCTCCCTACCTTCTTCCCTCCCTCCCTCCCTCCCTTTCTCCCTCCTTCCCTTCCTTTTATCCTCTCTTCCTCCTCACATGCACCCTGATCACCCTCCCCTCCCATTCCCCCACACCCATTTCACATGTAGGGCTATGCTATGTGGGGTCATGTAAATCTGTCAAGTCATTAGAAGTAGGGACTAGGACTTCTCTCCTGACTTTAGGTTAAGGGAGTATCCCTCCATGGGGGATTGATGGGAGATGTTATTCGGTAAATATGTTTCACATACTGGTTAATGAATAAAGCCCTGTTGGCCAACGGGAAAGCAAGATAGGAGGGACTAGGAGACTAGGAGGAAAGAGGAAGTAGTTAGGAGGAGTCAACATGGAGAGCCCGGAGAGGTAGAATGCCAGCCAGCAGCTCTGGCCTGTTAAGATGAGCCACGTGGAAATACTTAGAATAGTAGAAATGGGTTAATCATTAAGACAGAGCTAGCCGATAAACAATGATAGTAACTGGCCAACAGGATTGTATCAAATACAGAGTCTCTGTGTGTTATTGAGGGTTGGTGTGGTGGTGGGACCAGACCAGCGGTAGGGAAAACCCTGCTAGTAACATAATGGTGTCAGAAGTGGGATTGAGAACTCTCACTTAAAACTAAGAAAGCTTAAAAATAGTTTTTAGAAACAAAAGAACAGAGACAAGCAAGCTTTTTGGTAGCAGCATTTTTCTGTGTTGGACTCTGTTTTGTGAAAGACAAGCAAAGATTTGCATGGTTCCTTTAAGGGATGTTTCCTGACTCAGCATAAGCAGCAAAAAAACCCCAGGTCTTTTAAAGAGCTCTGCTAGCAACTGAATGGTATGTATGAGAGCTGGCAATGGCAGTGACCACATCTCCAAAACCTGCTCAAAACAGGGGATGTGTCCCCAAGGTCCTTTTGTGCACCAGGAATATGTCCTGGTTCCACTGTCTGAGGTCCCTTAGACTGTTCAGTCCTTCTAGCTGAGACCCATATTCAGGGGATCTGAGTCAGTTCCATGCTGGATTCCCAGCTATCAGTCGAGGGGGGGGCATTAGCTTCCCCTTGTTCAGGTCAGCTGTCTTGATGTGTTTCTGCAACCTGGTCTTGTCCTTTCTCTCTGCATCTGAATTCTAATTCAACTCAGTGTTCAGTTATGGGTGTTTGCTTGTTTCCAGCAGGTACGAGATGAGGGCTCCATGATGGTGGATAAGTTAGTTGATGGTCTCACTATCAGGGAAGGGCATTTATGGTAGCCTTTCCACGGTTGCTCAAATTGTTAGTTGGAGGCAATCTTGTAGGTCTCTAGACCTTTCTTTAGGTTCATTTTTCTCTTCAAACCAATAATGGCTCCATCTTTTATGTTCTCTCTCTCTCTCTCTCTCTCTCTCTCTCTCTCTCTCTCTCTCTCTCTCTCTCTCTCTCTCTCTCTCTCTCTTCTGCCTTCTATTTCTACCCCTGACTCAATCTATCTAGTCGCATGTGCTTTCCTCTCCTCCCCTTCTCTTTCTCCTAGTTCTCTCTCCATTCACTGCCCCCCCACTTCCCATGTGCTCTGGGGGAACTTGTCCCTTCTGCCTTTTATGAGGGACCATATATGAATCTCATAGAATATACCTTGTATCCTAGTTCCTATGGTGAATTATAGGCTGGTGATCTTTTGCTCTAGGTCTAAAATCCATATATGAGTGAGTAAATACCATGTTCCTCTTTTTGTGACTGGGTTACCTCATTCAGGACGGTTTCTTCAAGTTCCATCCACTTGCCTGCAAATTTCAAGATTCCATTATTTTTTACTGCAGAGTAGTATTCCATTGTGTAGATGTTCCACATCTTCTTTATTCTTAACCATTAATAATTTTAGTCTTTTTAAATCTTTTATTTTTAATCAGTTGCAATGGATGGAACTATGCAAAGTTGTGCTTAAAAATCTCCTTTCTTTAAAAGACATAAAATATTACTTATAAAGCATAAATTTAACAATTTAGCCTTTATATTGCACTACCAAGCATTTAAATTTCCAGGATGCCACACACACACACACACACACACACACACACACACACACACACACACACAAACACACATACACACACACACACACACAAATCAGTGCAAAGAAATCATCCCATTGATAGAAGTTAAGTAAAATGTGTACTATGCCTGTGGCCTGGTGAGGATGTGCACACTGCAGTGTTCTATTTGAGACTTAAATAACCACTTAGCAGTACAAATTATTTGACAAGGAAATGAGCATAAGAAATGTGCATGACTCAGTGATCCATGTTCTTCTGGAGTCTTTTATCCCCTCTGACTCCTGTAGTCTTTTCCCCTCTCCTCTGCGGGGCTCCCTGACTTCTGAGGAATCTGATGGAGACTTCCAATATAGACACTCACTCCATTGAATCTATTTTATTTATGTATTCATGTATTTATTTATGTATTTATTTATTTTTTTAGGAAATACAAAAGATTTTATTTTTATTTTTTTCTTATTTTACATGTCGATCCCAGTACCCTCTCTCTCCCTCTCTCCCTCTCTCTCTCCCTCCCATACCAACCACAGTTCCCCCTCTCTCTCCTTCTGCCCCTCCTCCCCTCCTCATCCAACCTACTTCTATCCACTCCTCAGAAACAGAAAGGACTCCCATAGGGAGCCAATAAAGCCTGGCACATTCAGTTGAGGCAGGACCAAGCCCCCCCCCCACCATATCAAAACTGAGCAAGACATCCTACCATATGGAATTGGCTTCCAAATGTCAGTTTATGCCCTAGGGATAGATCCTGGTCCCACTGCCAGGAGTATCACAAACAGTACAGGCTACAAAACTGTAGCCCACATGCAGATGGCCTAGTTAGATTCCATGCAGGCTCCCCAGCTGTCAGTCTAGATTCTGTGAGCTCATACAAGTTGGAGTCAACTATCTCTGCAGGTCAAGAATATGACTGGGAAGCCCACTGCATCCTTTTTCAATAATGGCAAAGCAGAAAGAAATAAGGAAATGCACATGAAAAGGAGCCATGATGAAATCTATTGAAATGCTATTATTTTTCATTCTGTTTTCTCAGACCAGTTGAGTTTTCAGAAACGGAATATCCACGAATTCAATATCAAAGAAGACAACAACAATTCTGGGACCCTATTAGACTATCTCTTTTCACACTGGTGATTGTAGCAATTATAGGAATAACAATTGGCATAGTCACTCATTTTGTTGTTGAAGGTAAGTCTTCGGGACATGTTTCTATTGTATAAGTGCACTCTGTTGCATAAAATTTGACATTTCTATGCTATGATATGGTAAATAATATTTTATTGATGTAAAAGTATAGTTTGCTAAGAACAGAAAGACTGCATTACACATTTCTAAATATTAAAATTTAAATAGATACCACACTGATAGACACATGTTAATACAACACAAAGAATTTTTAAAAAAGGAAAACATCTTCACAACAAGGACAAATATCATCAAGCTATGAGCCTGACTGATCTTCTCAGTATCAACATATTGATGAATCACCTCCAGAAAGCTTGTGATAGATGTGACTCTGTAGTGTTGGCTACTAGTAACAGCTATTTAGGAGGCTGATGAAGCAGAATTATGAGTTCAAGGACTGCCTGGGTTACAGCGTGATATCAAGATTGGCCTCATCAAATGAACAGCTTGTCACAAAATGTAAGAAGTAAAGCATCCGTGAAGGTGACATTTAGTAAAAGAACAATTGCCTAGGAGATGCTAGGTAGGTCATGGATTCAAATCCCCCATACCATAAAGAAATGAAGAAATGGGAAGAAAGAGAAGCAGGCAGGCAGGCAAGCAGACAGACTGGGAGAGAGGGAAGGAGGGAGAGAAGGAGGGAGGGAGGGATGAAGGAAGAGGGGGTTAGAAGAAAGGATAAAGGAAGGGAAAGAAAGAAGGGAAGGAGAGGGAGGGTAAAAGCTTATTATATAAAAACATTACCCTTAAAACATCTTTAGAAAGCCAAAGCCAGTATTATATCTGAAGGAAAGTAAAATAATTTCATGCCTGGGGAGAAGAAAAATTCAGGACTAATTTCTAACTGTATGGAAAAATGGTATCACAGATGAACCTAACGGTACATAGCTAAGATCCATGTACCTTTGTTTTTGCATATTTGTAAACATAAATGACTGAAACTTTGTTTAAAATTCCAGGGACTCCCACAGGTCATAAAAATTACATGAACAACCTATAAAGAAAAAGTGAAAAATATCCAAAATTCCCAGCTTGCTTTTTTTTTACAGACTTTAATTGGCTCATTAATGTTTATTTCTTAGACAAACCTAAATTATATTATGTTCTGTAATTTTATCTCTCTTGTTGACATTTTGGGTTAGAACTTAGTAAAGTAGGTTTTGTTTAAAATCCTCTCCTTATGCTGGTAGTTTCCAAACCTAGGGGGCTGGGGCAGAAGGCTCATCAGGTCAACCTAGAACACATTTAAATTCTTACTCAGTCTGTGCTGGAGAATAAGACCATGTCTTAGAAATAACAAATAAATACAAAAGAACCTACACAACCCCAATGTTGCAGGTGTTCAAGAAACAGTAAAAGAATAATAAAAGTAGCTGGGAATTGGTGGTGCATGCCTTTAATCCCAGCACTCAGGAGGCAGAGGCAGGCAGATCTCTGTGAGTTCCAGGCTAGCCTGGTCTACAGAGCTAGTTCCAGGACAGGTTCCAAAGCCACAGAGAAACCCTGCCTCGAAACTAACTAACTAACTAACTAACTAACTAACTAACTAACTAACTAACTAACCAACCAACCAATCAACCAACCAACTAACTAACTAAAAGAATAATAAAAGTGTCATAAAGCATTTTAAAGAAACTGTTGCAATGGTTGTGACAGGCACTCATCCAATGAGGGTCTCATCCTAATCTTCAGACTGTGTGAATGCTATACAGCAGAAGAGACATCATTTACAATGTTGAGATGGGGATATTATGTAGATTTTCTGTATGGTCCCTAAATAGAATGGCAAAGATCCTTCTAAGACAAAGGGGAAAAAAGTCAAAGGAAGAAAGTACTAAAAGATAAGGGGAAATTGGGTCATACAACGTGGAGCTAAAGGATGAGGTCACTCTAGGAAATGACAAGACATATATTATCAGAAAAATCAAACTTCAATACATGGAGATCTTAAACCTATTAACTGCTGTGAGACTTCTTACTTCCAAAACTATATGAAAACAAATTTATATTGCTTGTATATAACATAATTTACTTACCTTTTTATGTACATGTGGATTACTGAAAGTTATAGGTGCTAAAAAAATATCAACCACCATGTATCTTATGCATTTATTTTGGTATACATGTAAACATGTATAAGGGTTTGCCTAGAAAACATGAAAATGTAAAATTATCTATATTGACTCTGAGCTGGGCTGTAAAGAATCTCTTTTTATTTACATTAACTGTTTATCTTTTATTGCTGTATGTCAATTATCACTGTCATCCAACATTTACTATTTCCTTTCCTTTTTATAATTGCTAATTTGGTACAGGTAAGCATTATCATTGCAATTCCATTTTAATTTGCATTTGCCTTATTAGCAATAATGTTGAGGACTCTTGAGGACTGATTAATGAATCAATAGGTCATTAGTGTTTCCTATTATTATGTGTCTATTTAAAAATTTGATCTCTTTTTTTTATCAAATCATTTGTCATTCTTTAATTTTCATTATTTTTCTCTTTGTTTTAATTAATTTTGAATACTTTGTAGATGAGTGTCCATTGCCAGTTGCATATTAGAAACAATTTCTGCCAGTGAAAAACATAATGGAGTATTTAATAATTGCAATATATTTTTTTAACTATATTAGCATCTTTAAAGATTAATGAATAAAACCATAGTTACTACCATATCATATGATCTGTAGAATAAACTGAAAATTCAAACATGGGTTTGGAAATTGTCCACTTCTTTTTAGGAAGAATGGCTGACTTTTTAATTGTTGCTTTTACTTATTAGAATTACATATTAGCTGTTTTTCAAATTTTTAGATAGTTAAAATTTTATAATAATTTTGTATAAATATTTATCTTGTTATAGGGTAAACGTAAAGCTGGTATATAATGTTACATGAAAATTTGAAGGATGTAGTTTTTAAAATTGCATGTTCACAAAATTCATAAACATAATTTCTGAAACAATTTTAAAACTTGGTTTCTCCAAGCTATAAAGTGTTCATCTGCTTTGAGATAGCCCACTTATTTTCTCGCTATGAAGGACCAACTCTCCTTCCAGGGATGTAGGAATTATGTCTTCTGTTGAGATATAGAGACAGATGTGTCATGGTTTTAATCTCAGACCCACCATCTAGAATGATCCGGAAGGTTAGTTTCTATTAACCAAGCTTTAAGAAGTCCTTTTTAATGTCCAACTTCCTTATTGCAGAAATCACCAGAAGAGATACAACTCAAGACCACTGTAGTATCATTTAGTGACTACTACAATTATTGTACAATATACAATGTATTTTAGAATTTTTATCAGGATTTAAGGGTATTACAATCATCTTTATATCTCTACAACATTCCAAGGGATGATTGTGCTCAACTGGCAACCCTAGACACAGAATTACAAGCAACTTAAGATGCTGAGTATGGAGGAAATAGTCTTCCCATAGAAAAGTCCACCAACTGATTATCCAGTAACAAATGTCAGCCCAACAACATATGCATACAAGTAACTGTATATAGACCAAGTAGGTGGTATTTGCACATTTATACACGCGCGTGCACGCACACACACGCGCGCGTGTGTGTGTGTGTGCATGAATTTAAAAGACAGCAAGGGAGTATACATGTGAGGTTTGAAGGAAGAAAAGGGAAGGAGGAAATTATATAATTATATTATAACTAAAAAAATAAAGTATTTTGCTTTGCACTTGGTTTAATTACAGTACACAGTTTCAAAAATGTCAGGGTTTTACCATCAGAGAAAGCTGGTTTTGGATCATCATTTTGCTGATTCCAGACTCTATCTGTATAATATAGAATATCCCCATTAGAAAAATTATAAAATAACATTAATAATCATAACTAAGGACTTTACATTATTTTTTATTGATTTTTAAATTACCTTTTTATATTTTGAGATTAAAATGTATTGAAATAGAGATAGATATATACATCTCTGAAAGAAAATACCTGTATTCAAAATAAATAATAGAACCTCTTTTAAAAAAAATATTATGAAATCTTGTGAAGATATGCATAGAGATATAATTTGGGTCCATTAAGACACTGCATGAATAAAGAACATGTTATTAGAACTTGGTGTCTGCTCCAAAACATCTTCTCAGTAATTATTGATTCATTTATTCACTCACTTATGAAAAAGAATTAAGTTACGATCTTAAAAGTGAAACCATGAGTACAATCAAATGGAGGATAGATTATTTAGGTTAAAAGTCATTTTTGGTTCATCTCTTTCAACTTTTAACTACACTGTATTCTTAAGAAACAAAATACTAACTGTGCATGGTGGTGCACACCTTTAATCCCAGCACTCAGGAAGCAAAGACAGTTGGATCTCTGTAAGTTTGAGGCCAGCCTGGTCTACAGAGTGAGTTCCAGGACAGTCAGTGTTATATATAGAGATCATGTTTCAAAAGAAAATCCTAGGATTAATTCATAAATAACAAAAAAGAAGATACAGAATTGTAGTAATCCATCTTAGCCAGATTAAATGACAGTTTAAACAATAAATAAATAAACCGAATGATACTGTCTAATACTTGTAGCTATTAATGTTAGAATATGTTTAATCTCTTGTAAATTTAATTCTTATTCATTCTAGGTGTCTTTGATATAATTTTTAATCTAGAAAGTGTTTTGAAACAGAAACTGTCATTAAATTAAAATGAGAATTATAATATAAAATGTTGTGTGCTTAATAAGTGCACAGTATTGAAACAGGCACTCCTTAATTCAATACTCTATAAAAAAAAGTTCAGGGCTCTTAAGGTACTGTGTTCCTTTTGGTAATAGCTTCAGAATGTTTCTTCCTCTTTGAATGAAAAGTAGTTCAAAGCTCCCCTCCAGAGGCTGACATCCTGCTAGTAGGAGCTCTTCAAAGTGCAGTGTAGCTGTGCAGATGTGGCTGCTCAGTGTGGATGCTCCAACCATCATCTTGTAAAAAGGCAGTATTAAAAACAAGAAGAAGACAGTAGGGAACAGACTATGAAAAAGATTTTCAGAGAAAGCAACAGTAGAAGCAAAATCTTGAGGGATAGTAACTATAGAAAAACTGGTTTTGCTGTTGCTTCAACACAAATTCTTAGCATGTAGAAAAGAAGGTAATAAAGAAGACAGGTTCCACACAAGTAAGGATGTGGTGTGTCAAAGTCAAAGAGTTGGAACTGCTTCCCATGATAATGGAAAATGGAAAGGCTTTAGGTGGGCAAGCAGTGTTGCCAAATTGGCAGTCTTGAGGACAGATTTCGACACTGGTTACTGTGTGGAGAATGGGAGAAGAGATGGGGATGCTCATAAGAAGGCTGTAGATATTGTTATCAATGACAGGAGCATAAACCAGATTGCTGGTGGTAGTGGCATTTATGAAGAAGAAAGAGTTTTTAAAACTTGGGTGAATACATCATTAAAACCCTGTATTTGAAGGGAGAAATGCTGTAATTAAATTACGTTCTCAAAAAAAAGAAAAAAAAAAGAAAAGGAAAGGAAAAGCAAGATTATAATTGTTTTCATCCTCAGCATTGCTGGTTTAACTTATGTTAGTAGTTCTCTTAGGGACTAAAACATGACTTTTATGGTTTCACTTGATACTGACTTTTCATTATATGTTAAATTTCTAACTGTTGGGAAGTTTTGCAGTGCATATAGAGGGGTATCTTTGCTGACTACATTGATGAAATTATACAGTGGAGTTTTTGAGTTTTATAGTTAAGGTTGTTCTAGATAGAAATAGTCTTAGCAGGGGTGGGAACAAAGAACAGAGTACATGTAACCTAGGATCTTCCATTCTCCTTGCCTTTCAGATGATAAGTCATTCTACTATCTTGCCTCTTTTCAAGTCACAAATATCAAATACAAAGAAAATTATGGAACGAGGTCATCAAGAGAGTTTATAGAAAGAAGTCATCAGATTGAGAGAATGGTAAGTAAGATCAATGGGAAATGCTGATCTTCTCAAAATTTAACAATTTGACTATTCAAATTTGCCATGCTGGCAGTCTGTATCTCATTGAGGAATTAATTCTCATTTTCCTGTTTATTAATTTTTATAGTAGCTATCTGCTGTGTTCATTTCATTTCCATCAATGTTTGTTAGTGATGTTGATCATTTATATATAAACCTAAATTGAAAATATATATATATATATGTATTGAAATTACACTTTCTCATATGTTCTTTGTGGTTTTATTATCATTATAATATGTTACATTTAATTAATAGCCAAGAGATGGGATGAATACAGCATTATGAATATATAGAACAATTTATGAACAATTAAATCAATGCCTTATGTCATGGTCCTCAATAGAAATATTAAAGCTAGTCAATGCTGTCTACAGAGTACCTGCAATTTCAGAGCCACACAGTGATTGGCTTTTCCATGGACTTCTCTGTTTGACCACTTGTATAATACTCTGCTGTTTGGAACAGAGTTAAGACAGGTTAAAATAAAGCACCTGTTGAAAAGCTGGGGATGGGAGGGGCATTCCTTCTTAGGGAAAAACACTGTAGTTGCTTGTCCAGTGGCAAATGGTCAACGCTGAAAACATACATACAGTTAACATTATGTTCGTTGAACATGCTATATTTATGGATATATAAAGGACATGAATTTGAAGGAGAGTAGGGAGGGTTATACAGGAGGATGTAAAGGGAGGGAGGGGAAGGGAGAAATGCTGTAATTAAATTATGTTCTCAAAAAAAAGAAAAGGAAAGGAAAAGCAAGATTATAATTGTTTTCATCCTCAGCATTGCTGGTTTAACCATTTAAAGTTGTTAGTTTTATATTCATCTAATGCCATGTACCATAACATTCACTGAAACACTTTTTTTGTTATTTAAAAAAATATTCTAAAACAACAATAAAGCTTGAGGGGCTGTCTTAAGGTTCCTCTCATTTTCTATCTATGTCAAATATATAAAACTTGAAATATAAAAATTGCACAAGACACAGTTATTACTATGGAAACCACTTTCCCACTGAAGTTTATTGACTATTTTCTTCATTGCAAGCTAAGCCTCATATAAAAATTGGGAACATGTGATGACGGAACTTCCAAGAAGAGGACACAGTGGAATGGAGGCGTTGCACAGCATTCTCATGTTCTAGAGAACTTATTCCTGTCTAGATTGAGTTAAAACCAGTAAATTCTGTGACTGGAAGTTCCTGATTAATGAAGATTTCTGATTATATGATTGTTTTAGGCTAATAATTACAGGAAAGTTTATTTAGAATTTGAGACTGCAATCATACATACACAGGAAGAATCTAAGCAAAGATGTGGTTTTAAACATCCAGGCTCAACTTGATTTGTCTGGAAGATTTGGGGCTTAGCTTACATCACAGAGGTGATTCTGAGCAGACGTAGTAGGGCTTGGCTGTTTGTCATAACCAAATGGTGATGCCTGAAAAAGTAGATAATAACTTCCCAGACATTACTGGGCAAGTTTCCCAGGTCAGACAAGGACAAGGCTGTGGGGAAGTACAGATGTGAGGTGTTATCAGCCAGCACTTACAGGAACTAATACATCGACCCACTCCATACATTTTAGTTAATACAATTTTGAATTTATTGTTTAATATTCATACGCTGAAATTCTTTTGTCACAATCTACCACGTTGTAAAAAAAAAAAAAAAACTAATGCCTTAAAGAATTTCTTGTCCTTTTGGTTGTGAGCTTTAGCTTTTAATGGTTGAACCATCTCTTCAGCCTCTCTTCAGACAGTTTTTAAAAAAGAAAAGAGGCATTATTATTTGTTGGGTAAACAACTATAGCAATCAATTATCATTGGCCAATGTTTATAAATCATCTGATGGATAGTCTGGTTTTGCTTCTCCTTTTGTTAATTTCTAATTTTTCTCCTCTGTTGACATACAATTCACATTCAGGGCCAAATAGACTTAACAAGTGTAAGTTAAAATATAGATAAGTAAAATGAAGGCTAGTGGGAAAAAGTAGGCACTCACTTGGTTTTAGATATGGCTGATTTCAGGGGATGTCCTTGGGCCAATGTCCTTCCTTATTTTTTTTCTCCTTGGAAGATACAGCTAACGCCTGCTTAATGCATTTTTTCTAAATTGCTAACTGAAGCAGCAGGACATTTTCCTGCAATTATCCCTAGACGGATGTTTGAAGAATCAGTCGTATTTGGTTGGTCAAATTTAGAATTGAAGACTGGCGAAAATACTGAAACTCTTTCAATCTTGTGAGCCATGGAGATAAGTTTAGGTCCTTTTGAACAATGTAGATAAAACTTCACCCTTATTCAACAGTCTACCTGACATTTCTACTTTTATCTCTTGGAGGCATCTCAAATTAATCTAGTTTAAAGGTCGTTCTTGAAGACTGCTCCCTCTAGTGTCCTTTAACTCTGAATTTTCAGTGAACAGTTCTGTCTACCTCATTGCTAAGTACCTACATTTGCATTATCCACATGCCTATTCTAGTCACAAGTCACTTTTCTATCTCTAGTCCATCATCTCCTTTCTAGACTAGCCAGAATAATAGTTGTAATAATAATAATAATAATAATAATAATAATAATAATAATAATAAATAGCACTTAATAGAAAGATGCCATGGACAGAGCTTGGGTGGAGGGTTCTTTTTTTATTGATGGGAAAAGTGGGGTGGGGAGAGGAGAAACTAGCCTCTGAGGACAGGAAAGGCAGAAGAGAAGAGAGAGGCAGAGGAGAGAGAGTGAAAGAGAGGCAGAAAGAGAGAGAGAGAGAGGAAGAGAGAGGGGGGGAGAGAGATAAGAGGTGGGCAGGTCCTTTTTAAAAGAGAACATAGTGAATGTGCAACTGGTCCTGCTGTTAGTGGCTGCAGCTGAGGATGTATTCTGTCAGCACCCAAGGACACAGGCTAGCACAGATGCTTGAATACTAACAATAATCACATATTCAAACCAGTTATTACTGCTTCCATTCAGAATCCCTCTCATATCTACAGAAAATTAGAATGAACTTTTGAAAGTAAAGTATTGTATTCTTAAAGGCTTCCAAATATGCTTAGAATAAAATCTAGGCTCTTCACTCAAGTTCCCAAATTCTGTCCTGTCTTAGCTCTAACGACTCCCATGTCCGCCCTCTGCCTCACTCACTTTGCTCTTCCCATGTTGGTCTGCTCTTGGATTCTTTGCATAGTCTTTTGCTTCCACACAGCAGAGAACCTCAACCTTGTTGATTCCTCAACATCTGAAAAACACTTAAACATCACCTACTTGGGGATCCCTTCTCTTTTACAATTTCTCAGTTGTTATCCTGTAATAACACTTGATAATCCATGTCTGTTTTATTACTGTCTAACTGTATTTTGAGTTAAAGTCCAGCACCATTTTTATCCAGTGCTGTTAATCCAGTGTCTACTACAATGCTTGAACACGGAGGACTTATGATTGTACTGAATGAATACATTAGTGACATAAAGGGAAGAAGACAGTTTTAGTAAAAGTCAAAACACACTGTAAAACCTGTTTTTTTCTATTTTTTTGGTTTTTCTTTTTTTCTGGTTTTGCCTTTACAATGCTGATTAAGACTAGCCATAACTATAGATAGTCAATAATTAATTACTATGTAATTACGCAATCACACATACTTCTGCAAACCTGTAAACGATGCTAAGGTCAACACAGTTCCTTCTTTCAAAGAACACACAACCGTGATTATTAATGGAAGTGTATTCATAGAAAAGAACAGAATGAATATTAAAATTAAGTAATGACAGGATGGAACAGTCTGAGACCTGTACAGTCAGTGTACAACGGCTAACTGTGTGGTTTGAAAGAGCATTTTGGAAATCTGAGGAAGGAAACTTGTGGAGTCAGCAGGAAGCTCTGCCAGAGTGCACTGTTCTATCAGTGTGCTCTTTCTCTACTGGGCCATAACGACCCTTATAGTAGAAAGATACCTGTACACCTGACCTTTTTAATTTTTCATTCATAAATTTGTTAGTGTCATTGAGTTTCTACGAGTTGACTGTTTGAATTGTATTTGGGTGATTCCACACAAAGTTTTAAAAAATATTTCAAAAAATATTTGGTGTTTTGGTTGTGAGCCTAGCCTTTAATATCTGAACCATCTCTTTAGTACCTTTTCAGTTTTTAAACAATATTTTGTTGATATATATTCATGTACAGAGTTGTTGGTTTTAGAAATAAATTTTCAGAGCTGAAGAGATGGCTCAGGTGTTAAAGGCTAGGCTCACAACCAAAAATGTAAGAGAAATACATTTTCAATCACATTTACCATGTACTTCGACCATATTCACTTCTAATACCTTCCCCTTATCCCCTTCCTCTCACCTTTCCAACCCTCTTTCCAGATACTTACACTACTGTTTTACATTATATATATATATATATATATGCATATGCATTTATATATTTAAGGTGTTTTATATGTAAAATCTAGGATTCACATACGAGAAAGAATATGGTATTTGTCTTTCTGAGTCTAGCTTATTTTTCTTGCTCTACTCTTTCTAATTCCATCTATTATTCTTCCATATGACTTAAAATACATTATCCATTTATATCACAATATATTTTCTTTGTCTGTTCATTTACTGATAGACGCCCATGGTGATCCTTCATGGAATTGGTCTGCATGTTCATATTCTCTTTTATAAAACCACACACAGGCAGAGGTGGCTTTCAAGTCAGAGCAGAGCTAGGCTGGAACCAACAAAGAAGGAAGTCAATAGCGCTTACTCTGAGAGAGCAAGAGTTAAATCCATTCACCTTTCCATTTTATAGATGTCATTTTGCTTGCACTGTGGGGGAACACTGCAGCGACAAGAACTACATAACACAGGCTTCTGAGGTGAAGACAGTAGTCCACCACTAGACTGAAACAAGGAAAATGGGTTTAATATTTAGAGGGTAGACTCTACTGAGTGTTGCACTAGTTCTTCGGAGTCAAGGAGAGGAAGAAAATGTATGGAACAGGAACACAGACCCCTTCTTCCCAGAGGGTATAGTAACTAGGGGTGGGGTGTGAGGGGGTGGGTAGCTTATAAGGACACTTTGGTTCATTTAACACAGACCTGTGCCTTCTGACTTTCAATGGTCAGCCGAGTGCTCTTCGATGGTAATTTTCAGCAAGACTCCTTTTAAAGAATCAGGATTGTAGGAAACAAGTTCTCTGAACACTACAAATCTTTCACAGGTTTAGTCTGGAAAGACTGAGGAATGTCATGCTCATGAAAGGAAGTGTGGTGAAATGGATTAGCAGTACTAGTGTTAGATGTTTAGTTCTGACTCTCAGTGAGATGACTCACAGTGAGCTGTCAGAGCTGTTATAGTCATTCAAATGGCCAAGTGATACAGTAATCATTGACAAATTCAGCAGACCAGGAGAGTGTAGCAAACAGGCTGCTGGGCTTTTTTTAGAATTGAAGATGATGTCTTAAAATAACACATTTAATAATTAAGACTAAAATTATTTTGTAATTTGCTAGACATTAAACATGACATAAATTTATTTTCCTTAAAAATTCTACTTGTTTGAGACTTTGAAGTTCCCCCATGAAAGGCCTTACCCTTCCTGGGGTAAGTGAAATGGGATGAAGGTTGGTAGGGAAACAGGGGAGGAGGGGAGCATGAGGGAACTGGGGTTGACATGTAAAACAAGCTTATTTTAAATTTAAATTAAAAATAATATAAAAATTTTATTTTTTTTGTCTGTGTGTGTGTGTGTGTGTGTCTATACAAGTACACGTGCATACCTTTCTGTGAGCATACAAGGCCAGATGATGACATCATATAAAGTATCCTCTGATATCACTTTTCACCTATTCCTTCCAGCCACAGTTTTCCTTGAACCTAGGGGAGCCTGCTTTTGGGGGTAGGCTTTAAAACAGCAAGTCTCTGCAGCCCCCACAAGTTGGAATTACAAGGAAGCCTTTGTTATATCTCAGGTACTGGAATGTGTACTTGTATACTTATGATTTCAGTGAAAACATTCTTAGCCAGTTTTCAGCTTCCAATTTTACTTCCCAAATCAATTCTGTAAGACAGATATCACAGTCACTCCATTTTACACAGGATCAGTAAATTTGACCATTTTGAAAAGGCTTTCAGTTCCATAAGGTCCTGAAAACAGATTTAGTCTTCCCACTGTGGAAACCCAATATGCATCATGAAAATCAACTAAAAACCTGGTCGTCACCAAAAAAAAAAAAAAAAAAATTCTTGATAGATAAATAATGTGTTTCTCAGGATTAACCCTTCTTATTTATTATTTATTATTTATTTATTTATTTATTTATTTATTTATTTTTAACAGATGTCTAGGATTTTTCGACGATCTTCTGGAGTGGGCCGATTTATCAAGTCCCATGTTATCAAGATAAGGTATGTAGACCTGCTCTGTGATTTCAAGCCAATACCATAAAGATGGCACATTTAATTCACATGGCTGCTCAGCCACCCTGAGAATCATTTCATCTTATCAAAGAGATTTCATAAAATTTAAGCAACATTGGTTATGCTTTCTGACCATTTCAATGACTTCTTTGTCACAATAGGAAGATAGAAGGTATTTTACAAGAGACCCACAGCTATTAGGTCAGAAAATAAATATACAGAAAGTAAAGGACATGAGACTGTTGTACTAATACTGACCTGCCCCCATTAAGAAGGAACAAAATAGAACAGAATGTAGGACCTTTTTGTATTCCTCTCTTTAAGTCTATAATTGTCATTGTCACTTCCTATACAATGTTTTTCTTTAATGTAAACACATTTTTATTTTATTTTTCAATTTAAATTTGAAACAAGGTTGTTTTACATGTCAATCCCAGTCCCACATCTTCCCATCCTCCCCTATCACCCCCATCAAACCCCAGCCCATCCCCTTTCTGCTCCCCAGGGAAGGTGAGGCCTTCCATGGGGAGTCTTCAAAGTCTGTCATATCATTTGGAGCAGGTCCTAGGCCTTCCCCCATGTGTCTAGGCTCCCAAAATCCATTCGTATAGTAGGGATAAATACTGATACACTACCAGAGTCCCCATGAACTGCCCAGTCCTCCTAATTGACACCCACATTGAGGAGGTCTGGGTCAGTCCTATGTTTGATGTTCTTCTTAAAGTGCCTTTTTGTTTTAATATTTTGGTTAAATGTAATATACATAAATCAAATATGGAATTATTATCATGGACTAAGACCTGTCTTTTTTTTTCACATTTCTTTATTCTGTTCATGTGTGGGCATGTGCATCAGTCACCACACACATGGAAATCAGAGAACAATCTATAGCAGTCAGTTCTCTGCTTCTGCCATGTGGGTTCCAGGAATCAAACTCACTTCATTAGGTTTGGCAGCAAGCACCTGTACCTGCTGAGCCATCTCATCAGCTCCTATGTATGTTTTAGTACAATGTTTAAAAGGCCTAGATTTCACACTGAGATAGATGGATAAATAATAGGTTATAATTAGATAGATGATAGAGAGCGAGAGAGGTAGAGATGATAGATTATAGACAATTGGATAGATTGTAAAGTGATATAGAAAAGATAAACAGATAAGTAATTAGATAGATAGATAATAGATGATACCTAGCTAGCTAGATGATTGACAGAGAGATAGATGATAGATAGATGGATAGAGAAAAAAGAGAGATAATAGGTGGATGACAGAAAGGACACATATATACACACACACATACAGTTGTTTAATTTTTTAGTGATAGTCTTTTTCTGCCTTTTCCTTTTTGTCTCTTTCTTTTCTTTGTCAATTCACTTTCTAAGTCAATTCACTTTCACTTTCCAAACTAAATCATGATATAAATTTCTACATTCAAATCATAGATCAAATTATTTATTTTTATAAACTACTCCCTACTAAAATTTGTTTATTACATTAATACCAAATAGTAAAATATTAGTGTTTTAATACAATATTTATTGCATTTCCATAGGCCAACTGAAAGAATCAAAAGTGGGAAAAAACAGTAGGTGCCAGTGGCCATTATAGTTTTTTATTGCCACGTGATCTACTTCTGCCTGAGACAAGAGAAGCACAAGGCCTTGTCAGTAAGGGACATTATTTCTGACCACATCCTTCTGGCTTCATCTCTCTCTCATGAGAGAGTTTCAGTAAATTTCAAGAGAGGATAGAAATGAAGTCTAGTTCTGTGCTCAGTAGGCAAAGGGTAATGGATGTGGTGGAAGCATATCGTCTCTGCTGCACTTCACTGGAGAATAAAGACCTCAGCTACCTTACTGTTACTGGAGTTTTCTTTCCAGCGTGATCCCACAGCTGTTTAGCCCCAAAGAAACACACAAAAACTTATATTAATTATAAAACTTTTGACCAATGTCTAAGGCTTCTTATTGGCTACATCTGTCTTAATTATGTATTTCCACATGGTCTTGGTTTACCGAAGAATGACTGGACCTGTTACTCCTTTGGCGGCTACATAGCATCTCTTCACAGCACCTCTCTGCCTCTCCCCATCATCTTCCCCATCTCCTAGCTCCATCTATCTTCCTGCCTCTACTGGTTAATGGCCAAACACTGTTTTATTCATCAACCAATAAGAGAAACATATATACATCACCTTGCCACCTTTATTAAAAATGTCTTAAAAAGTAAGCTGTTTAAGTGAATATAAAGTATGATTTCATGAGTACCTCACAAAACTCTTCAAACGAGGAGAGGTAAAAAATAATCTTACTTCCACCATGTTGCTTTTTCACTTCTACAGTGCTTGCAACACTCATTATCATCATGTATCCCATCTTGTTCCCTTTATATAGATGTAACACTAAGTCTCATGTGCACAGATATCATCCACAATGTTTCTTTAAATTCATGGAAACCACCAAGATGGAATTATTGCTCTATTTTGTTCCAGTCCAGATGAACATGGTGTAAATATTCTTATGGTGCTCATGTTTCGATACCCATCTACTGATAGTACTGAACGAATCAAGAAAAAAATTGAAAGGACATTATATCAAAGTCTGAAGATCAAACAGTTGCCTTTGACTATAAATAAACCATCACTCAGCCTCACACGTAAGTATTTTGTTGTTGTTTGCTGCTTTTCCAGTTCTCTTTGACTATAATCACTTGCATTTGTCATAAGAATTTGGTTCATGTGTCTTCCCATTTTACGAACTATCAATCTATCAATGACTCAGTATTTAAGAACACTTTCTCTTCTTGCCAAGGGCCCATGTTCAGTTCCCAGTGTCCACATGACAGTTCACAGTTATTTGTAAGCCAGGTTCCAAGGTACTTTTCTGACATCCTTGGGCTCATGAATGCATGCATGTGAATGCTCATACATGAATGTGTGCTCTCTCACACACACTAAATAAATAAAAACATATTCGTGTGGAAGACAAAAATAAAAATTTACTATGAGGTAAAATTTAGAATTATGCTTTTTTCTATATTTATGAGAGGTTTTTTTCTTTTTTATTAATTTTATTTTTTTACATTTCAATTTAAGTCACCCTCCATTCTCTCCTCCCACTCCCTCCTCTTCCCCCCTCACATCAGCTCCTCTGAGAGGGTAAGACCTCTCTTAGGAAATCTACTATGTCTGTCCCATCATCTCTTTGAGGCAAGACCAAGGCTCCTCTCCAACCCTACACACCTGTGTCTATCTAGGCTTGGCAAAGTATTACTTCTTATAGAATGGGCTCCATTAAGTTTGTGCATTAAAGTTAGATCTTGGACCCACTGCCAATGGCATCATATATTGTCCCAGTCACACCATTGTCACCTATATTAAGGAAGTCATGTTGGGTCTTATGAAGGTTCCCTATTTGTCAGAACTAAGTCAGTGATCTCTCACTAACTTGGGTCAGCTGATTCTATGGGTTTCCCCATCATGGTCTTGACTCCTTTGTTTATGTTATTGCTACTCCCTCACTTCAATTGTAGTCCAGGAGCTTGGTCCATTGGTTAGTTGTGGATTTCTGCATCTGCTTCCATCTGTTTCTGGAAGAGGGTTCTAACTTCTCTGGGGTTGTAGATTTTAGGCTGGATATCTTTTGATTAATGTCTGGTATCTACTTATGAGGGAGTACATACTACATTTATCTTTCTGATTTTGGGTTACCTCATTCAGAATGGTGATTTTTACAAAGTATGTAAATTTTTAACCACATGATATTGGATACTTTAAAATGTGTCAAGGGGCGGGCATTATTTTCAACAATTTCATGGAGAGCTTGACTTTAAACAAGGCCCTAAAACATGAATCAGCAAAAATAGAATTAAACAGAGATATTATGAACTTCAGAATCCTTTATGGGTTCATTTAGAGAGTATTTTTATACCATTTTCCCTTATTTATATGCATGTGTGCATGTGTCTGTCTGTCTGTCTATCTGTCTGTCTATCTGTCTGTCTGACTGAGTTTATGTGCATGTGTGTGGAGATGCCATTGGAGGCTTGGAGAGGATGTCTGATCCCTTGGTGTTGGAATTACGGGTGGATGTGGATGCTGAGATACTCCAAGTCCTCTGCAAGAACATTAAGTCATCTTGACTACTGAGCCATCTCTATAGCCCTAAGGAGTTACTTTTTATGGCAAAGAAATAAACATGAATATAAAGAGTGATTCTGAAATAAGATAGACATAAATTACAAAGGGGTTCCATAACTTAGTTCTAACTTCAAAATAGTTTATTATTTCCATTACTACTCAAAGAAATGAAGACATCATATCATAGTTTTCTCCCCATAGTAGAAGAAAATACATTTTAAATAGTTTACAAAATTAAAATGAAAAGTACCTTAGAGCTAGTTAGAGCCTAAACCTAGAGGGAATCTATTGTTAATACTCTGCCAAAAAAAATACTGCTTCAAATAAAATACTGTCTTAGATGGTGTTTTAAGACACAAGGACTGGACTTATCTCCTTTTCATTTACCTCCTTAGTCTGTCATCTACATCTCAGGGCAGCAGGCCTAACAGCTCCTTTTCTTTAGCTCATGAAATTCTACATTTAGTTACTTTTGGTTTCATATAAAAAAGGGAAGGGACTTGCAGATCATTCATGGACAATTTAAGAAAAATTTTCCATATATTACATAGGTAGTTAGAAACAATAATGATCACATTATCACTACGTATTAATTTTGATTGTTAAAACAGTTTGCTCCAAAAGAAAATAGGATGTATCCATCATATAAAGAGGATTCTCAGAGCAAATCTTGACTAATAATATAGCTGTTCCCAAGTCATGATCACATACTTAAAATAAAATATAAACCATCAAAGTTTACTGCATTGTTAAAGGTACAAAATTTCTCAAAGTTTTCAAAAACATTTTTGTCCTTGGATATATACAATGACATTTTTATCAAACAGGCTATTTTGATACCAAAACCAGCATAGTCCTAGACAATGCTTGATAACAAATACTCCTTTGCATGTATTTTCTTCTGTTACATACACACCTTTCACTAAAAAAACAAAACAAACAAACAAACAAACAAACAAACAAAAACCTCTGGGCTTTCTGGCTAAAGGAAAGCAAGAAAAGAGATACCTTAATAGAGGGAGCCATTATAGATTTAAAGAGAAATCTGACACTAGAGAAATGTTCAGAGAACTACAGGGATGACCCCAATTAAGAATGTAAGTAATAGTAGAGAGGCCACCTTAAATGTCCTTCCCCAATAACGAGATTGATGATTACCTTATATGCCATCGTAAAGCCTTCATCTCGTAGCTGATGGAAGCATAAGCAGACACCTACAGCTAAACACTAGCTGAACTCCTGGAATCCAGTTGCAGAGAGGAAAAATGATGATCAAGGGGTCGAGATCAGGCTGGGGAAACTCACAGAAACAGCTGATGTGAACAAGGGGGAGCTCATGGACCCTAGATTGTTAGCTGAGAAACCAGCATAGGACTGACCCGGACCCCCTGAATGTGGGTGTTAGTTAGGAGGACTGGGCAATCTCTGGGGCCTCTGACAGTGGAACCAATATTTATCTCTAGTGCACAAGTGAAATTTGGGAGCCCATTCCTCCATGGAGGTATACTTTCTCAGTCTAGATATACAGGGAATGGCCTAGGCCCTGTCCCAAATGATGTGACAGACTTTGATGATTCCCCATGGATGGCCTCACTCCTAGGGTGTGAATAGGGGGTGGGACTAGGGGGGGTTGTTCAGGGACAAGGGAGGGTGGAAGGGAAAGGGAAATGGGATTGATAGGTAAAATAAAATTGTTTTTAATTTAAATTAAAAAAATATCTCTGGGAAATTCCTAGTATGGATTGGGGCTTATATTCCTATTTGGACTTTCACAACAGAACAGAATACTCCAAAATATGTTGTTTGGCAAGGAGAGTTTTGAACTAAAGTAAATCTAAAGGGCCTTTAAGGACAGTTCTTTCTGGATCTCACCCTCCCTATTTTCTTCTCTTCTGCTCCAAGGCAAGCCATAGCAACTGAAATTCCTGTTTCCAAAGAAAGTACTGGAACTCTGACCCCACCCACCTTTCTGTGAAGAATGGGTCATAGAGGAATTCTCTAACCCTACTCAATAGTAGATCACAAGATCTTTCTAGTGGGGCCCTGTCTGGGGAAAGAGGAAAAGCTACTCACGGGGATGGAAAAGACTGATAAGACAGGGTCTGCTCGCTACCTTTCTGCAGTGCAGAGCTGTGGGATTAGAGTCATGAATGGATGGGGTCTTTAGACAGGTTATAAGTGAAGGAGATTCATGGTCTTCTCACTGCCTGGCATTTCAATATGAGAGGGTCTCAGGGAGAAGTCAGCAAGGTCCATGGACAGAATTCCCAATTTTTGTTTGACTAGGACCTTGAAATTGGCCTTTAGAGGTCTGCCTTCATGACTGACCATTGGGAACATGGCCAATGAACATTGAGTGGCAACACCAGTTGTGATAGAAATAGAAGACCACTTCTTCAACTTTGGCTATAGCGTCATAAAGAAAGCCACTGGGACATTTACCCTTGCTTCTTCATTCCTAATAGTTTTACTTGTTTATAAAAGAAAAATCATAAAATAAGATGCTCTGAGTTTATTTTCAAACAAAGTTCTATTATTTGAATCAATGATTGAGTCAGACGATTGTTGTATATTACTTGGTTATGAAAACTATAATGTCTTTCTGAATTATGGATACTTCAAATAATTAGCAATACTGTTCATGAACATGTGAACAAAATATCAGAGGAAAGGGAATGTGTTATCATGTCAGCTAACTTCTATTATTTTGTTACAGCTATTGACAGCAAAAAGATGAGAAATCTTCTCAATAGTCGTAAGTTCCAAAATCCACAATTAACTGTATGTTTCTTAGTAAAGAGAATAGATAAGAAAAAAAAAGTTAGTACAAATCACACAATTTTCCACTTCTTTTTATACTTTCATAAATCAAATAGTCTTTCGTTTTTGTTTTTAATACTTCACATATTAGGTATATATCAATTGATTTTATTCTATATAATAATAGAATAATATAATTTTTAGATGTTAATATTCTTAAAATATTTTAATATTCTTTCATAATCCAAGAAAGGAGCAAGTTTAAGTTTTTATTTTTACTTTTTAATTTTATAACTTTAAAAAAATGTTTAATTTAGGTTTTCTCCCTTATTCATCTTATCACACCTGAATATATCTTGAGTTTTGTAGGCAAATATGTGCCCATTATCAATGTTGTACCACTTGCAAGTCTTTTTAAAGGCTGATTTGAAGTTTGATTAGTTGAAGATTTGATATCAGGGATTAAGAAGTTTTCTAAACCACTCTTACATTTTGGAAAATAAAAAACAGTATTTAAAATTTGTAAAATATATAAAAAATAATATATTGATTTTTCTAGTCACATGAAGGATAAATCATGACCTATATTCAGTGTTGGGCTGTCTCTCAACAATAAAGTACTATTGCCTTGGATGTGGAATCTCTTAATGTTATATTCCATGGTGTCACTCACCAGCTAGATGTTGTATAGCAATTTGTATTCCCCTTCAAGGCTGGGTTTTCTCATATAAAAAGATTTTATATATATATATATATATATATATATATATATATATATATATATAATTTCAAAGAATATCTAGACATTGTTGATGTTCAGTAATAACCCATGTATTAATAAAAATAAATGATAAAATGACTCTAGGGTGGTAAACAAAGCAAAAGTCCATTTCTGTACTATAATTACATGCTACCATGGGTAGGGTTGCCACAAAGATATCTCACATCAGCAACTCACTCCACCATAGAGAATGCTTTCCCCAGACTAATTATATCTTAACAGTTATGAAGCATACCTGATTGGTCAGTTTACCATTTATTTCTTGACTTGGACATTACAAGAGACTTGCAAAATTTAAGACCACTGGGGTTCTTATTTGTTTCTGATCTGATAACTTGCCCCAAACCATGTCTCTCCCTCAAAGAATGCTAAGTTACCACATCCACACTTGATGTAAAAGCCTAAGGCCACCTTCCCTTGGCAGAATACTTGGTCAGTCTAGCTGACTGCACTTTCCAACTTTCAAATCTATTCTGTACCCAATATAGTTGTTTCTATTTTCACTTCGATTTCTAAGCTCATTTATTGTTTTTGACTCATATTACCCCTCTATATTGTTTGTTTGTGAGAGACTTACTGGGTAAGCCCAGGTACCCAATGACTGACAAAATTTCTTTATAGCATCTCAAATTCTGGGATTACAAATATGTTTCAAATAGAGAGACAAAAGTTGATTTTTGAACTAAATGCCTAAGCATATTGGTAAATATTTCTTCTTAACCTCAGGATAATAAATATAATACGCACATAGAGAGACACACACAGAACAAGCCAGTAGCTCACAGCTAAGAATATGTTAAAGGGACATTGAGGCAAAGGATTTTCTTAGTAACTTTCATAAATATAAGTAAGTCTTGATACTTTCCTTTACTGTCAAGAGAACAAACTACTATGTGTTTCATTGATAGGATGTGGGATAAGGATGTCATCTTCAAGCATGCCATTACCAGCATCCTCTACTACTGAGAGAATTGTCCAGGGAAGGGAAACAGCTATGGAAGGGGAGTGGCCATGGCAAGCCAGCCTACAGCTCATAGGGGCTGGCCATCAGTGTGGAGCCACACTCATCAGCAATACATGGCTGCTCACAGCGGCTCACTGCTTCTGGAAGTAAGTTCAAAAAGTTGTGGGAGCTTTTGTTTCCTAGCCCCCTCTTGCCATTGATTTATCACAAGGGAACACAGCTCATTCACACTGTGCTCTCTACATACCTGCTTCATTTGTATTGTTGAGACTCTCGTGTTCTTTCCTATACTGCTACAGGGTTATTCACCATGAAGACTGTTGTTCTTGTCTTCTACATACTCAAGAAGAAAAGTTAACCACCCCTGTTCTGCTCTGCTCTGTGACTTCCCACTGTCAATATTTAGTATTATTTGATTACAAAGGGGAAAAAGGCTTCAGAACCTGTTTTGAAGCACCCCTTTCTTTCTGCAATATAAAGGAAACCTCATGAGACTCTATGACTCAGAAGGTGTATAGAGAGTAGCAGAGACCTACCTTGTTACCCTGCCCTCACAGCATGTTATTTTGGTCATGTGTAACAGAGTCAGATCTCAGCTTGACTTTCATGGCTGTTGCTCCCAAAACTCAGACATACTTACACTCTCTAGAGTATGTGGAGATTGAAGAAGCACTTAATCTTTTCTCCCTTGAAAATTACCATCAGCACAGAAAGAAAATCAAAGACAGGAGGGGCTCTGCTTGCACTGTGACACTGTCTATGTATCCTACTAAAGCAGCTTTTCGCTGGGGCTTCCAAGAAGCTTCTTCTTTTTTTTTTCATGCTTTCATTCATTTTTTTTTCATTTTTCATCTTTTCAAGATGCTTATTCAGTCTCTATGCAGACAAGGTATAATGAGAATGACCTAATGAATTTAAAGTTATCCATTACTCCTTCAATGAAGAGTCTCACTAATGCATGTCTATGAATCCCAAAGCAACCAGTACCATGTTTTCGTGATGAACAAACACAAGTCACACTTACTTGTTAAGACTTCATGACACATTTAGGTCTTTATAGTCTCCCAATATTTGGTTTTATGTTTTTTTAAAAGTGTTTACACAAAATAAAAATGACAACCAAAGCTTAATATTAGTAATGAATACAAATACTCCCTTCAATGAGTCTAGTACAATTTCTGAAGATGGACAGAACTACATAGGAACCAAATGTTGGAGCTGGTAGTAAAGATTACTATTGACCTAAGCTAATTGTTCATAGTATAATAAGAATGGGAATATATTCAAAAGGTAAGTAAACAAACAAGTACAGTAACTTAAAAAACTACTTTAAAGGAGTGTTTACATGAGGGATGGCAAAGACATTTGGAAGTTAATGGCAATTATGATGTCAAAGAAAGATATTTAATATGCCAAATACAGAAAATTGATATAAATATTACAAAGAGCTGAATAAGGCAATGATCGTGAAGAAAAGAGACTACATTTCCAGAATGCCATAATATATATAATTGGATACTAGAAATACTATTTGGAAGGGAATAACGGTATCTTACGAAGATAATATAGAAGTTAACCAAACAGCCTTCCTATTTTAATAAATACATTTTCTGTAAAAATAGAATATTTAAAAATTGTGTTTAAGTGCAAATCCAACATTTCATGGCCATGGAAGTTTACTCTGTGAGTCAGGAAAAGGTTTTGACAAGATGTAGGAAGACAAGATGTACCAAGGCCTGAGTATCTTAGTGGCCTTATTCACAAAGCAGGGTATTTGGGCTATTGTTCTTGGATGGTGCACAAAGGGATAGCCATGCTATTTTGTTGTCTTGAATTGTTTGTGATACCCTCAACTCCTGGAGTCATGTTAGTCATTGTCTCCCCTAGAATTCTAGTAGTGAATGTCTAGGTAGCAATGAAGGTTCCAGTCCTGTGTGTCCACATTGAACAAAATTTCCATTAATAAATAAACCAACAGGTGGGGAGAAGAACTCTCTTCCTGCTCCTGGCTCTGTTTGGTCACCCCTGGGCAGTCTAGTACATGTTGAAAATGCAAGGCTTTTTACTACTCTTAAAAGTTGATGTTTCAGGGAAGGGGGAGTGATGTAATTATATTAAAATCTCAATAAAAAGAAATACTTTTTCTAAAACAAGAAAGGAAGGAAGGAAGAAAAGAAGGAAGAAAGGAAGAAAGAGAGAGAAGAGGGAGGGAGGGAGGGAGGGAGAGAGAGAGGGAGGAAGGAAGGAAGGAAGGAGAGAAGAAGGAAGGAAGGAAGGAAGGAAGGAAGGAAGGAAGGAAGGAAGGAAGGAAGGAAGTTAAAGAAAGAGGAAAGGGTTGTGATTTTGGAGCAGGCTGGAGGGGTAGCTCTGGAGTTAAGAAGACATTGTACTCTCAAAGAGGACCCAAGTTTCTTTCTCAGCAGACATAGTAAGTGAAGGAAAACTGCCTAAAACCCTAAGCTCCAGCAGATCAGATAGATGCCTCTTGCCTCTACTGACAACTGTATTCATGTACACATAGCTTCACACAGGGGAATACAAACAAAAATCATTTTTAAAATAAAAAAAAGAATTGATGATTCATCAGCTTGGCAGTCCCTTATAAATGAGGAAATCCCTCTTTTAAGATCTTCTCTGTGATTTCCTTCTACCCAATTTCCCTTTACTCAGACCACTTCTGGTTTCTGTATATGTTTAATCATTCGTGGTGTGAATAATTCTAAAAGGATTGAAATGAACTTTGGAGAAGAATTATGGAGGTAAGAGTTGATTGGGCTGGATGGAATTTGTGACATAACCCTGGAAAAATAAGCATCCATATGAAGGAAGAGTTGGTAAGCAGGGGACTGAACAGACTACAGCAAAGAACTGTGTGAGCCTGGCTTCCAGTAAGGGCAGCTTAGCCTTGAATGTCAGGAAGGGGTGTGGGTATGGGTGGAGAAATGACTTTACGCATAAGAGGAATTGCACAGCAGACACATTCCACTTAGCCTCAAAGATCACAGTAAACAAGAGCCAACAAGTAAGTTGTCAAATCAGGATGGGCATTTGGTACAGAAGGAACTTGCTTACTAAAATGTTCATTATCTAGAATAAAGCAAATTAGTTTCTGCACAATTCATTGAAATAATGAATGAGAGCCCAAAGAACTCTAACAAGGCACACATGTAAATTTTGGAAATTGATAATTAATAAATTACTTACAATTATTTGGTTTAACCATAGGAAACTTCATTTTCATAGTGCCATCAACTGTCAATTCTCTCACCACAGAAACTTTTCAAGAGCTTAATTATAAGAGTCGGGCTCATGTATGATTTTGACCTTTTTTTTTTAAACTACATAATGGAAACCATCACAAATGCTATCCTTTAATTTTCTGTAGAAACAGAGACCCAAGTAAATGGATTGCTACTTTTGGTACAACTATAACACCACCTGCAGTGAAGCGAAATGTTGGAAAGATTATTATCCATGAAGATTACCACAGAGAAAGCAATGAAAATGACATTGCTCTAGCCCAGCTCACGACCCGAGTAGAGTTTTCAAATGTGGTCCAGAGAGTCTGCCTCCCAGACTCATCTATGAAACTGCCACCAAAAACAAGCGTGTTTGTCACAGGATTTGGATCTATTGTAGATGATGGTGAGTAGTTCCAACCTATTTTCTGTAATACAAAGTATTTCCATGGGAGGGTCATCCTTAAACAGCTGACCTGAACAAGGGGGAGTTCATGCACCCCAGTCTGGGACAGACCCAGATTCCCTGAATGTGGTGTTAGTTAGGAGATCTGGGCAGTCTATGGGGCCTCTGGTACTAGATCAGTATTGATTCCTAGTATACAAATGGACTTTGGGAGCCTACTCCCCATAGAGAGATACTCTCTCAGCTTAGACACATGGGGGAGGGCCTGGGCTCTGCTCCAAATGATATGACAGACCTTGAAGGTGCCATGGAAGGTCTCACCCTCCCTCAGGAGCAGAAAGAGAATGGGATAGGGGTTGGTGGGGGGAACAGAGGAGGATGGGAAGATGCGGGAACAGGGATTGATATGTAAAACAAGCTTGTTTCAAATTTAAAGAAAAAGTTATATTAAAAGTATTTTTATAAAAATAATGGTGCAAGGGCTGGGACTCAGTTGACAAAGTGTTGTGGAAGAATGAGTTAGGGTTCACAGCACCCACATGGAGGTCAACTGTGTGGCTCACACCTGCATTCAATGAATCCAGTGTTCTGTGAGAGAACCTAAAACTCAGTCTCAAAGAATTAACTAACAGTGATTGAAGAAAACACTGACCACCAACCCCTATTCTCCACATGCATGTACACAGATACACACTCGCATCCATATTCATGTGTGCACACAAACACATACACACACACATACACATACATACACACAAATGATGAAAATGATGATGATGGCAAAGCTCTTATGGGTGTGGCCCTTGGTGGAGTGGTAGGTTGGTTGAAAAGTAAAAGAAATAGCCTTAGCTCAGAGTTTATAATTGAAAGAGTAGTAAGAAAAAACAGGGACTAGTAAAGAAGAAAAACTAGAGTAAAGTTAGAGATTGTAATAAAGGACAAAATCAGAAGTAGATAAAACAAATTGTATACTTCCTTGATGTAAATCCTTTTGATGAGTATATATTTTAAATCCCAATTTTTATATATTTTCTTTGTTTTTCCTTTATCCCCTCCTCAAAAATTTTTATATATAACATCTAAGAATTTCATAAATTGAAGATCAAACCTTAAGAATTCTAAGTACTAATGTGCTATACACAGAGAAAGTAATCAAATACTTAACATAGAAATGACACATTTAATATTCAATAAAGAGTCTGCTGAAGAAGCCATGCATAGTGATGTACACCTTTAATCCAGCACTCAGATGTAGCAGCAGGCAGATAATCTGAGTTTGAGGGCAACCTGGTCTTCAGATTGCATTCTAGAAGATTCAAGGCTACATAGAGGAAATCCCTGTCTTGAAATCCACCCCCCCCCCAAAAAAAAGAGCACTCTGAAGGAAGTAGAAGATAGGACACATGCTAAAACACCTAGCCTAGCTCTTTAAAAGAAGAATTCTGTTTTGAATATTTTTCTCATACATATATATATATATATATACATATATGTATATATATATATATATGTGTGTGTGTGTGTGTGTGTATTATATCCAACTTGTTTTTTAAGGGGTTCTTATGAATTTTGTTTTCACTACTAACTCATGTGTATTCACTAATAGTTTTCCCAAAACCCAAGCTCATTCCCCTCTGTAGTCATTCCCATCTGCAGCATCCTCCATTCTTAGCCCTTATTACCATTCTGCCATCAGATAGCTGGAGCAAGTTGGTCATCCATTTTACTTTCCATGTTATGAAATGCCTTAAACAACACACTACAAGTGGTACCAAGAAGAATGCTTCTCTGTATTGTGCCCTGGTTCCTACTTTAATATTAGCTGAAAAAAAAAATCACTGAGTTTATTTACCATGCAACTTGGACTAGATCAGTGTGGTTGATCTCTGGGATCATGCAGTGAAGACTGCAGAATGTGTCCACATGAAAAAACCTTGTATACATATATTATCTGTATATAGTATTATTTATTTATTTTATTATTTTACATATCAATCCAAGTTTCCTCTCCCTCCCTCCCTCCCTCTGCCCCTCCTTCCTTTCCTCTCTCACTCCCTCCCATGCCCCCTGACCATCCTCCCATCCCATCCCCCCCATCCACAGAGAGGATTCCTTGACAGGACCACTAATATGATACAGTTCTGAGGCTTGTATGTTTGATTTCTTTCATATAGACACTAAAGATAGAGAAATTACAATTTTGCAAAAATAAATATTCTTAAAATACTTTGTGTTTTGGCTCCTTGGAATATACCTTTAGTCTGTAGCAGAGATACAATAATATTTGAAAAGTATATTATTCCTTTGTTTGTCTGTGTGTATGTAATAGGACCTACACAAAATAAACTTCGGCAAGCCAGGGTGGAAACCATAGGCAGTGATGTGTGTAACAGAAAGGATGTGTATGATGGCCTAATAACTCCAGGGATGTTGTGCGCTGGATTCATGGAAGGAAAAGTAGATGCATGTAAGGTAAGTCGAAAGTTGAAGTCAGTCCTTCAGAAGGAAGTTCCTATTAGCTATTTCTGAGATTAGCATATACTAATAGAACAACCATCCTGAGTGTTTAATGTGCACAAACCCAAAGTAAAGCACCTTTAGTGCAGTGTTTTATTGTTATTTTATTATATTATTGTTTGTATTTATTATATTATTATTTATTTTCAATGTAGCAAGATTGTATATATACCAAGATATGTATAGCACTATATGATTTTCTCCATTTACACATTAAGGAATAAAAATCAACTATCTCTCTATTGGTCCACACAATTACTTTATGTTTCATTATTCTTTTTCCTTCCTTCTTTTTTGGTGGGAGATGGGAGTGGAAGATTGAGACAGAATCTCATATAGTAATACAGGTTGGCCTCAAACTTACTATATAGCTGAGGTTGACCTTGAACACTTGACACTCTTTTCTCTACCACCCAAGTTCTGGGGTTGTAAGAGTGCACCAACATGCTTGACTTCCATTGTTATTTTCTTAAAGTCAAGTCCCAAAGACAGAGAACCACTCCTCTGAAGGACTCATTTTCTTGGAACCTCTTGACCAACAACTAGAAGGAAGCTTTCCCTTGGCAGGCTTTAGGGTTTTTGTCAGAATAGTATAGGGCTCTTGGAGGAACATTTCCACCCCATGTGGTGAACTCCAATATGTGCAGACAAGCATGCATATGTGTTCATGTATGTGCATATGCATGCATATAGGTGAGCTTATAAAAGATTGTATTATAAAATAATGTATTTTCCTGTGGCTTTTCAAACATCTTTAGTGTTATTCACCACTCCTTCCTGCCTCTCCCTCTGTATTATCTCCTTTCCCTCTCTCCAATTAAGTCCTTCCTCTCCATTTCTCCATCTCCTCCTTGATAACACCTATGCCCTACCATCTTCTTCAGAGTTAGATTGTTCAACTTCTACCCCCCACTTTCTACTTTCCTGGTTTCTGAGATTACTTCAGGTTATATACACAAATCTAAAGATTCGTAGCTAAGATCCACAAATAAGGGAACATGTGGCGTTTTCCTTTCTGAGTTCCAGTTCCATCCATCTATCAGCAAATTGCATGATTCTGTGTTTCTTTATTGCTGAATGGAATTCTGTTGTACTGTATTCTTATTATCCATTAGTCAGTAGAAAGGTGTCTATATGATTCTTCTTCTAGCTATTGTGAATAGAGTAGTGAAAAGAACAACAATGCCTTTTTCTTGTTTTTCTAGCGTATATGTTTTTATGATAAAATAGTTGTGTATATGTTTTTATGATAAAATAGTTGGTAAGAGTGTATGGGGGAGGTTAGAAACATGGCTTAGTGGTTAAGAGTGCCTTGGCTTTTCTTGAAGACCTTATTTTTAATCTCAGTGCCCATCTCAGGCTGCCTACCTCCCACCAGTAGCTCCAACTCCAGTGGATCCAATGCCTTCTTCTGGGCTCTACAGGCACCTGCACATGTGTGCCATACACACACACACACACACACACACACACACACACACACACACCTACACACATACAAAGAAATATTTTGTAAGATGAGTAAATGAAAGAATGAAGTAAAAGAAGCAGAAAAAGTTAAAATATTTTGTAGGCAGAGTTTTCCTGTCCCACAGCCACTCTCACTCACTCAAAGGCTTAATATTAATTAAAAATGCTCGGCAAATAGCTCTGGCTTATTACTAACTAGCTCTTACAACTTAAGCCATATTTTTTTAACTGTTTTTGCTACATGGCTCATGGCCTGTTACCTCATTTTCTACACATCCCGCTTTCTCTGCATCTTCTGGCATCTGTTCCTCTCCACCCTCCTTCATCCCATCATTCTCAGTTTGGCTTTCCTGACTAACTTTATGCAGTTCAGCTGTTGTCCAGTCAGCTTTTTTATTAAACCAATCACAACAATAAATCTTTACAGTGTAAAAAAGGATTATTCCACACTCAGAGGACCTAGATAGGTCCTATGAGGGTTCCCCAGCTGAGTCCAGAGTCAGGGAGCTCTCACTAGCTCAGGTCAGTGTTCTCTGTGGGTTTTCCAATCATGGCATTGACTCCTTTGCTATATAATTTCTCCTCCCTTTCTTCTACTGGAGTCTGGGAACTCAGCCCAGTGAATTAGTTGTTCTTTGTATGACTCTTCTACGGCTTGGGCAGTTTGTGGGGCCACTAGCAGTGGGACCAGGATTTATCCCTAGTGCATGAACTGACTTTTTAGAGCCTATTTTCTCTGGAACTCAGCCTCGATACAGAGGGGAGGGGCTTGGTCCTGCCTCAACTTGATATGCCAGACTTTGTTGACTCCCTATGGGAGATCTTACCCTTACAAAGAAATATATGGGAGTTGGGGGGGGTGGAGAAGGAGCAGGAGGAGAGAGGGGAATCTGTGGTTGGTATGTAAAATAATAAAAAACTTTTAAATAAATATTTTAAAAGGATTTTTCCACAGCAATATTTTACCCAAGATCACATAGAGCATAATTGACAGAATTAGGCCTGAAACTGAGTCATTTCAACATCCAAGAACAAATATTTACCTTATATAAGTGTACCTGTCTACACCATCTCTCTCACTACATTAATGAGATAAAGGAGCTTTTATAATTCATTGAAGAAAATAAAAATCAGAAGTAGATTAATTAAAAAAAGACCAAGAGCTGAGCAATAAAACACAGTCAAGCCAATAGTATTCAGAAGTGACTTTAACATTTTTCTTTACTACAAATAATAGTCTCATATTTAATATTTTGTGTGCATAGACTGTTGCCTAATCATAAATATATATGCAGAACATGTCTAACAAAATAAATTAAAAAATACAAGGCTGATAAGCCATAAATAATGCAACCATTACATAGAAATGATTAGTGGTCTTTCTACTAAAAAAAATGTACTTTAAGGCTGGAACAGAATTTTAACTCAATTGAAAGATGCATAAAATCTATTCACAGTCTGTCTCTGTGGTCCATATAATAACTTCTATTTTCTTCTTCTTTTTCTTTTTTGGGGACAAGGTCTGTGGAAAAAGAGATGATTATTATGATCTTGAACTGGACCATTTGTTTCTATTCCAGGGTGATTCTGGGGGACCTCTGGTTTATGACAATCGGGACATTTGGTACATCGTGGGAATTGTAAGTTGGGGGCAATCATGTGCTCTTCCAAACAAGCCTGGAGTCTACACAAGAGTGACTAAGTATCGAGACTGGATAACCTCCAAGACCGGCATCTAAAGTGGACTCCTGTGAGTTATAGCCATGGTGCACAAAACAAACTTACAGATTGTGTATTATCACTTAGAGTCGTGAGTTAAAGTCACAGCCCAAGGAGCAGGATGCTTGCAGATTGTATATTATCACTTAGGGTCGTGAGTTTATAGTCACATCACACAGAGCAGGATGCCTGCAGATTGTATATTATTACTTAGAGTCATGGGAATCAAATCAATGCTTCTGCCAGATAGCAAGGAACTCACCTCACCAAGACTAACAATATCACGAAGTGGCTTTTGTGTACATAAACTCTCTACCAAGAAGAAGGAAGACATGGCTAATGACAGGTAGCATGAATGCCTCACTCATAAGGGTGACTCCTCAATGTGATAAACACTTGCAAATGGTTTCCCTCAGGACATAAGTACTGCCAGGCTGCTACAACCTTACCTCATATGATCTACGAAGCTCCAGGACACATCTTGAAAACATCAGTGAGCGTCTTCCCTAGGGATTCAAGATACCCACATTCTAGAACTTATAACTGGACATTCAATTGCTAGAATGAAGGAGCGTGGAACCTGCGGTAAAACTTGAACTCCTCTAACCAGGATTTGCACCTGATCGAGCAGAGCATTATTCTCAACCACAGAAATTGTCATTATTTAAATGCATATCAACTTGCCATAACACCATAAAATGTCCTCAAGCACAAGCTTCAGGAAGCATTTTATGTAGTTAAGAAGCATTTCTGGCTTACTCTTTAGCAGTATCTTGCCATCCACATAGCAATCGTAATCGGCCCAGAATAGAGAAAAATAAAATCACAATAAGGATTTTTTTCAGTAGTAATAGAAGGATAAAAGGAAGTATATGAAAGCAGAATCAACTTTAAAATGTTTAGTAGCAGGGCACACTAAAATTTTGATGGTGTGTGTTATCCAAATACTTATTTAGAAATATCAATATGAGCATATGGTTACCAATGCTTTTCTAAATCATCACTCATTGCCAAGTCATATATCTATCAAAATGTCAGATGGGGAGAGCATTATGCAAACAGTTAGGATAGTGCTTATATTCTGACCACTAAATAATAATAAGTGAATTCCCCAACAAAGTAACTTAACTACACTCAAAGCCTACTGGTGGATATAGTGCTAGTGACTGAACTAGTATCATGAACTTTGTCTCTGCCATATGCAAAGTATATGATTTTATGCAAATGACCCAATACCTCTCTGTTAATGAGCTCTTTCATCTGTAAAGTGTGGCTAAAATACTACCTCATTGGGTGTTTTATGAGGATTACATGTATTAATACAAGTAAAGTATTTGCAATAGCAACTTCACACAAGAAGTACTCAGGATGAATAAGCTACTATTAATATTAATGTTCTTTGGACTTTTAAAAACACACTATATTTTCAAATGTCCCAACTTCTTAAAAAATGCAAATGATTTCAAAATACCTTAAATTACATTGTTAAAAAAGCAGATGAAGCATCATATTTTCAAAATCACTTTTATGTTGTTTCTTGGGTTTATTTTGAACTGTGTCTGCAGTAGACAGGGTATCAAAGGGTGATGATCGCTGTGCTTAGAGCTACAGACATGCATCTGTATTCACCTCCAGTCCTCCATGTGAGGCCTGTGTGTGTTATTCTGACTTTAGCAGACAGAAACTGTGGCATAGCCATCCTTTAATGGCTAAAAGTTTTGTTTGTGGTTTAATTTACGTGTAACTGTGTTTATATATAACATGTGTAGCCAAGATAAACATAACTTTCAAAGCCTTTGAGTTGCTCTAACTTACATATCAATGAGTGCTGGAAAATCAGGCTTTATATGCTGATGGTTAGTGACAACATCAGCAAATGCAGAGTAGAAGCTTAAAGATGGGCTTGATTGCTGTTGGATTTTTCTTTAATTTAACATAAAATCCTCTTGGATATGTGAAAGCAAAACACCAAAACACCCCTCATTCTTTCCTTTGTAAATTCTATAACAATGGATTAATTGTGTGTAATTTTATTTATATTTCATAACTGTGATGAAATTTTGTGTATAAGTGTCTGTGAAAGTATGTATACTGATTTAAATATTTCCATGGTTAGTCAGACTCAATTCAATGATAACACAAATAAGAGGAATAAATATAAAAAGCCATATGAATTCTAAAAACATGAAAGTGTATTTTTTTTATAACAGTGTTTATATGTTTTGTTTCAAGTTTGGTATTTGTCCTATTGGTTAAATGTCACAGAAGTCAAAAGATCTTACACTTCATGTGTTCTATCCGACACATGGGTTACTAAGCTGTCTACTTCATGGCATCACTGTGAGGCATTCTTGATAAATAATGAAGTCGAAAAGTTGGGGAACATATAAAATCTCAAAAGTATATTATTGCTAAAAGACATCAGTATAGATTATATAGAAAATGTGTTACTATTATAAAGAAGTGTTTGCTCTTTGCAATGTTGAGTTTTTATTGCTTTGTTTATTTGACAAACATAAAAATGGTTAACAATACACAAATAAATGATCTTGCCTCCTGTGTATTGACACTATAGTAATTTTAGCATGTTTCTAATTGAAAAAACAAAAGCATGGTAGGTTTAAAAGAGAAAACAAATCAATTAGACTTATAAAAATGTAATAACCCCACAAAACAGAACCTTAATGAAACTTTGATTTCTAACTAAAGGGTTAATTATTATGATGGAGAAAGAGTAAGCCAAAAGTTTTGGTAATACTCAACTATGGCTCTGATGTCTTCATGAATCACTAACAATAAACACAATAAAAATTTATCTACACTTTCAAATGAATAAACTTCTGATGCATTATTGATAACAAGAATATATATGCACAATCCTTCATGCAGTCATGGAAATGAAAATAAAATTCTAACAAATCATTGAAATTGATTGGGTCATAACTTTTGAAGCTGAGGGAAGTATAAAAGATTCTCTATATCAAACTGTTTTTTGAATGCTGATACCAAGACTAAATAGATATATACAAGTTTATAGAATGAGCCATACCCAGCAAAAGAATAAGAGTCCATCCCAATCTGAGTCATGCAAATTAGAGAGGTAGGGACGTTGTAGCCTTAACAACCATCGCAAATCACTGATTCTCCTAGCAAAAATAAATATGAGGAAAGATAAATTCACACTGTGTTCCACACATTGTATATACATGTACACATGTGTGGTATGTGAGTGTACTCATATGTGTGGGTTTGCATTCATATGGATGTTTGTGTGTGTGCAAAAATGTGTTCTCATGTGCATGTGCATACATGTGTGAGAAAGAGAGATAAAGAGAGAGAGAAAGACAGACAGAGAGAATGAGAGAGAGAGAAAGAGAGAGAATGTGAACATGCGCGTTTTTTGTTTTATTTTCTAATACTTCACATGATTTGACCCCTCTCAGATGATTGGTTCATTCTTACTAAGTGTAATTCTGTCAAACTTTGAAATGAAAGTTTCCATATACTTATATAGTTTTGTAACAATCTTTGCTACATACTAATATAAAAATGTATTTAGGGCTCATGATTCTAATCCACAGTTGCCTTGCCTCCATTCTTCCAACTTTTCTTTATCAGTTCTGCCATTTGTGTGATACTGGTCACCAAACTCAAATCAGACTTCATCACCCAACTGCTTAACTGTGGTTAATTTCAGTGTCCAAGGGGATGACCCACAAGTACCCTCGATTCTTTGAACTTGTAAATGTAAATAACCTTAATGTCTAATCTTGAATATACTCTATGACTCTGATTTTCTAATATATTAAATCTCTCAAAGTTGTCACAATATCACAGTATATTTGCCTACTAAAGACTACACTTCCATCCATTCAATCTGTTGGAATTCTCCGACAATGGTATAAATGTTTCCTATCATTATCATAATTTGTCTTTAGCTTGAATCCTAAACCAATCTCACAAACTCTTAGATTGAAGGCAGAAATCCTAGAACTCAGTAGTTTTACTCTTAAAGACAGAAGGCAGAACAACAGAGAAAATACTTTCAAACGTGTATATTTAAAACAATAAAATTTTGGCAGTGTGATCAGAAGTGTTGTGCTTTGGACACAGTGCAATATGTTAGTAATTCTATTTAGAAATGAAAGAAGGCATAGAACATAAAAAAGTGTTGAATACTATTGGCTGAAAAGAAGAGGTCAATGAATATTGAATGCCTTGGTGCTCATATAGGCTCTGCTTAGCTCATTGAAATACATTACAGTTTTAATCTTCTGAGCTTTGTTATCAGAGTGAGCCTAGAAATCTGAAAGCATACAACACTAACTCTAGATGTTCACTTAAGGAGGGAAAGGTTGTTTAGATCAGACAGAGCTGGGGAGACTAGTGATGACTGTTCTAGAGGAAGGTCAGGTTCCAAGAGTCCCTAAATTCCATGTAGACAGGCTCTAATCAGATCACTCTGACAGTGAGTGAGTGAACTGTAGCAAAGAAAAAAGAAAGAGATATTTTCCAAATGTAGGAAAAAGAGTCACTAGGAGACACGTAATGGTGTCAGAGAGATAAAAATGTTGCAATATCAAACAAGGTGGATCCTGATATGGCTAAAAGTTATTAGACCCAGAAAAACAACAATAATAGCAACAACAACAAAAAAAGAAACAAAACAAAACAAAAAACATAGTCAGTTGATGAGAACGTTACTGTGGCTGTGAGTTCAAGGTAAATCTCAGGGGTTTTTTATTTGTTTGTTTGTTTGTTTGTTTTTCCTACTTAAGAGTATCTCTTTTGAAATGTCCAGAGATCTACAAGGATAAGCCCCAACTAACAATCTAATAGGGAAGAGCCTATCTTAAATGCCCTTCCCCAATAATGAGACTGATGAGTACCTTACATGCCATCCTAGACCCTTCATCCCACAGCTGATGGAAGCAGAAGTAGACACCCACAGCTAAACACCGAGTCAAACTCCTGGAATCCAGTTGTAGAGAGGGAGGAATGATGAACAAAGAGGTCAAAACCAGGCTGGAGAAACCCACAAACTGCTGACCTGAACAAGGAGGGAGTTTGTGGGCCCGGGACTGATAACTGGGAAACCAGCATAGGACCGACCCAGATCCCCTGAACATTGGTGTTAGTTAGGGGGACTGGGCAGTCTATGGGGCCTCTGGTAGGGGAGCTAATATTTATCCCTAGTGTACAAGTGGTCTTTGGGAGCCCAGTCCCCGTAGAGGGATACTCTCTCAGCCTAGACACACACACAGTGGGTGGGAGTGTCTAGGCCCTGCTCCAAATGATGTGACAGACTTTGAAAACCCCCCAAGGAAGGCCTCACCTTCCCTGAGGAGCAGAAAAAAGATGGGAATAGGGGGTCAGTGAGGGGCAAGGGAGGGGGGGAGAGGGAACTGGGATTGACATGTAAAACAGGATTGTTTCTAATTTAAATTAAACATTTAAAAAGATAAGGAAAAAAGAATATCTCTCGAATAGACATGAGAATACTGGACAAGATATAATGTACACATATGCTTCTGTACTAAGAAAATCTTGTCAAGTGTATCAAATGCTTCCTGAAAATTTTACGTTTCAGGTGCCTCTGAAAGCAATGAATGGCTGAGCCAGAGACCAGACATTACTGACTCACAGGGACAGGATTGTCTCTTGAAAGACAAACAGAAAGCTTCCCCAAGAGTCAAGGGAGTTGCTTATATTTGGGACTTGCTGTTTCTCAATTACCCAGAACAAGGAAATTCTTATTTCCTGTAACGAAGACTTTATCAAGTGATTCTTTCCCTGACCTCTAACCATACTCTTGGTTAGCATTTACCCGTCCCAACTTGTTAAACAAGTTTCTGTTAAATCTTCAAGTATTCTTAACCTTAGACAGCTTACACATCTTTGAGAGTATCAAGGATGCTATTCATTTGACAGGGACCAGACATAGAGCAGCGTGGATGTGGAGAAGCTGGCCTTCCTCACAGTGGTGATGTATCAGTAAGTTGGGTTTTATTTCACATATGAAGGCTTTGTTTCATGTTTGTGCTTCTAAGTGGAAGTTAGAGATCATGATTAAGATGTCTATTTTTTCTATTGTAATATTATTATTCTTTATTTCAGAAAACCATGTTAGTGACTTCATACTTAAGAATTGAGAATTTTAATGTTGGATTAAATTACAGTTGAGTGCTAGATATGAATTAGAAAGTTTGTATGAGAATTGAGATAATAATGTACAGCTCAGGGGAAGACAGAGAGCCTGAGGTGCACTGGTAAGCTTAAGGAATGAGGAAGAAAATATTTCTCACCTCCACCTACAAGTTCAAAAGATGTTATGCCCTGTGTATTCATTGTAAATGATGCACTAAGTTGATCTATAAAAACTGAAATGTCCATATGGAAACCACAGTGTCTTAGAGTCCACTCTGAACTTGATAAGAATAACTGAAACTCAATTTATAAATCAGAATTCTAATGTTCTATTTTTTATTCTTACCTTTTCATTCCACTTTCCCTTTTCATATCTCCTATGTACTACTATTCTCCCTATTTTGAATTTCCTCACATAGCTCTTTTTTATTTTCCCAAATAATGTCTACTTATTAATCATATACTTATTGCTGTACTCTTTGTAACAATAGCCTATGAAATTTTAAAAAATGCAAAAAGATGCTCAATTAAAAAATTGATAAATGTTTTGCTTATTAAAGAAAGAAAATAAAAATTTAAGTATATGAGAAATGTGACTCAATCCATGATTACAGTATTTTTGTATTATCTATAGTAAGTAAATCATAAATATTCTATTTTCTACCTTTCTGTCTGATCTGTTCTGCAATTTTACATACTTGCTGTCGACACATATTAATTGTTTTTCTACTCATAATGACGAAATTACAAATGTCATTTCTAATGTCTGATTAGGGTTGTCCTATCCTCTTTGTCAGTAAAAACTGGATATTGATTAATGAAATTTAATTAAGAACAAGTACTCTCTAGACCAGAAACCTCTCCAACAAATTTATTTATTTACAGTTATTCAAATAGATTCTGTCCTTGCCTAATCACCTTATATCCACAACTTAAGGTTTACTTTGTTAAGAAAAAAATAAACAAATAAAATGAAATGAAATTCATTTGTAGAAGTAGTACATATTACAATAATTATGGTTTTGTTATTTGAATAATTTCCAACACATACAAAATGTCAACTGACACGAATAAGTATAGTTCAGTTCAGAGGCATGGATATATCTCATGTACTTGCTATGCATGCATGGAAACCAGAATACAGATCTTAAAACCCACATCAAATGTGGGCATGGAGTATGCATATCTGTATACCTGTTACCCCAGCACTGACAGCAACAGAGACACAAGGATTGCTGGACTTTGCTCTGTGAAAAAAAAAAAAAAACCAAAAGAAACAAAATATGAGGTTTGGGTTCAGAAAGAGACCTAACCTCAAATAATGTAGAGTGTGGGAGAAGATGATGCTCTCCTCTGGCTTTTGCATGTGTGCACGTATACATGCATGTGCACATATGCACACATACCATACCCATATATACACATATATAAAGATAAATAAGTATAATTAATCAATTTTCTTCTTTAGTACCTGGCATTTAGTTAAGGACTATTTTATTGTTTTGTTTTGTTTGTTTTCTGAGACTGTAATGTGCCAGGAACTATTAGTAGCATTGGGGGCATACAATTTAAATTTCTGTTAAGATTACTGTAAATTGCCAACTCAATTCCCTTTAGTTGGCTAAAGAGAAAGGAAACCCATCAGAAAAGTCAAGACAGATGACAGTGATGTAAAAGAAAAGAAACTAGGAAAACAAAGTAAATAAAACTGGGGGGAAACACTCAGTATTTAGCCCACCAAGAAATCATTTAAGTTTCCATTCTTGCAATTTTCTGTTTCAAGGTGTTCAAAACTTTCTCCTGTAGATTCAAAACCCCACAATCTTATTCTCTGTTCAGACAACCGTGATGCTGACTTGCTACAATTTTACATTATTGGGTCTCACTTTCTTAGCTTTTTGGTTCAAAAGAAAGTGAGGGGGAAGCATCATAGAGAAGGTAAAGAAGGGACTAACATGCCTTCTCTGCTCCTCCTCCTGATAATGTCTTTGGAAAAAGCATATAGAACTTTTATTGTTTTTTTTTTTTTTTACCATTTTTGAGTAAAGTGAAGAAAACACACCTTGTTGTGATACATCCCATTATGAACCACAATGCCTAACACTTAATATGCTAGTAGACCCCTTGAATTGCTCTTTTAATAAATTGAAGGGCAACTAATTTCTAGCCAAATTTCCAGTTCCTGGTCTTCTCAACTTCACACAAATGGATTTCATAGTATTTATGACTTTTTTAAATCCAGAAATAGTATTTTTTAAAAGTAAGACACTCTATATTTATAGTGATCTAAAATGTCTAAATACATTTTTATTTAATTTATTAAATTAAATTGTTTAATTTAATTTAATTTTTGCCAAAATAAACAATTACAAAGTAGAACTCAGGCTGAATTTGATCCCCAGAATCTATGATGGAAGCAAAAACCAGTTTCTGAAAATTGTCTTCTGACATCCACATATGTACTGTTACATGTTTTGAGCACTCCTGCCTCTGTAATAAACAAACAGGAAAATAAATAAACCCCCAGATGTTCTTATTTTTAAAACAGTAGACTTTTCTTTATTGTAGAAACACCTATCAGTAATTATTTCCCCACCTGTACTATACTGTTGTAAAAACAGGAATATGTAAAAACAGGAATATGTCAATGGGCCTAGTGGTCCACATCTAAAGTCCCACCTCTTGTGAGGCTGAGGTAAGAGAATAAAGAATGCAGCCTTTCCTAAACAATTCAGTGAGATTCAGTGAAAGAAAGAGAAAGAAGAAAGAGGAAGGAAGGAAGGGATAGAGAAAGAAAAAATACTTTGCCAAATGAAAATATATGCAAGTGGAAAACCAAGTCTAATGACTTTAACATGGCCATGGAAATCTAATCTGATAAAAGTGTAGCGTGGTCCTTGTTTGATGGTATTCCCTGGGCAGTAGGAGTTTAGTGCTGCTGGCATGGCACTAGGATAGAAGAAAAGAGCAATGGTACCAAAACTGAGTAATACTTGTAGTTAATACTTCTCAAATAGCATAACTTTGAGCTTTTTCAGGACACATGCATACATAATGTACACACACATATGTGTATACACACAAACATATACACATGCATTAATATTTTTCTATTTAAAATTTAAATAAGATATAAACATGTTTATTAATTTATGATTAGGACTTTAAAATAGTTTTATTTATTACTTGAGAATTTCATACACGCATATAGTGTATTTTGATCATACACATCCTTTAGTCTTCTCCCCTCTACATACCCCCCCTCCCACCTTCATGTCCTGTTTTTATTTTTCTACAACTTACTGAGCTCAGTTAGTGTTGGCCATATGTTTACAAGTACAGTGCCATCTAATGGATCATGCCCAATCTACTAGGGATTCCCCAGGAGCCATCAATTGCCAATAAATCCTTAGATAGGGGTGGGGCCTTATGAGCCCATCCTTATCCATGACGGGATGGTGATTAGATTGAGCTTGGGTATGTATTGTGCAGGTTAAGTGGCCACTGTAAATTCACGAGTGTAATTGCTCCTTCATGTAAAAAGACAGTGTTTTATATCAGTTTCCTTTTAACTATGGTTCTTATGAACTTTCTTTCCCCACTTCCTTTGTTCACTGAATCTTGGGGTGAGGGAATAATATCCATATCTCATGTAGGGCTGAATACTTCACAATCACATATTCTCTGCCCTTGACAGTTGTGAGTCACTGTACTAACTGCCACCCACTTTAAAAATCAGCTCATCTGAGGAAAGCCAGAAGCTGCGCTATGATTACGTGTTTCTATAGGCCAACATCATAATGCTCTTTAATATAAAACCATTCTACTTAAAAAAAAAAAACACTAGCATAGGGAGTGATGGAGGGCAAGGGAACTGGATCAAAATGTAAAATAAAAAAATAAATACATACATAATTAAAGCATTAGCATACTCTAAACTCAGCATTGTAATTAATATGTGGTATAAATATTAACCCTACAGTAATAAATATAGCTCGAAATGGAGCATCTAAACCACACTTGGTTTCCTGAAGCTCAGGGATCATCATGGAAGAGGGTGCAGAAAGACTATAAAAACCACTGTCTCTAGATGCCTGCCATGAGACAGTATTGGTCAGGCATGACAATGTCATTGTATATGTGAACTCATAGCAACTGTGACTGCATGCATGCGACCTACACAGGAGCGAGTCACTCAAAATGCCAGAATGCTTGCATGAATGAGGAAGGAGCTCATGGAGTGTGACTCTTATCTGAGGATCTATGGATGACTGGCTGTGGGAGGGGTCAGTTTTATTCTGGCATGTAGTTGGCTATCCATGCACAAAAAGATGGCCCTACAACCATAAACATACAGCAACAGTATTTACAACCCATCACATGAAGTTGGGAGGGCAAAGTGCTTTGGGGTATAGAGGAAGGATTAGAGGGGAGAGAATGGGGGCATGGATTTTATCAGTTTATGCCAGTATGAAATTTGCAAACAAAAAAATAAAATTAAAAATAAATTTGAAAGCATCTCTCCACTTAAGTTTTACACACATTCAAAATCATTTCTGTAAGATAAATTCATTTCTTCACAATTTGGGAGACCCTGAAATGGCACCCCATGATTAACAAATTACTCTACATCCTTCCTTTACTTTTCCATATATAGTTCTATATGGTTTCCTGACTAGCTGAAAGAGCTCTAACTCAGTACACAAAGTTCACAATGGTCTTTCAAATGAGGACTTCCCATACTCCAGACACCTCACAACCAGGAATTTAGTCTTTGTTCCCTTTGCCATCATGGGCCACTGCTCTTCTGACCTCATAAAATTGCTGAATTTTTCTGAGGCTCACATTTTTGTAAAATCTACCTTCTTCATTACCTCAGTATAGTCACTTTGGGCCCCAGACTAAAATTATGATCCATATTATTTGTAGATCTGTGCTTATATTTTTCTTCCCTAAATCCAGCATTTACTTGAGATAGCACAAATACTTTGGAGTAGATGGTTGACATTCTCATCATTTGCCTCCTTGATCTCCTCATTCTGATATATTTTTTCCTCAAACGTCACTTGTGTCCACACCCTGCATTGGTCAGGACTGGGAGTTACTGTCCATGAATCACAACTCTGAACTTCTAACACCTCTCTCTCATTCTCATAGTCTTGTTCTAGTGTATCAGAGTTGTTTTGCCATTGTTGTTAATTCATTTATTCTTTTTCATTTTTTTCTACTTTTTTTCTGAGGATAGGATTCTCAGCTCCAGACTGGTCTGGAGCTCACCATTTAGCCCAGAGAAACCATGGCTTGCAATCTTCCTCCTTCAGTTTCCTTTGTGAAGTGACTATAAATGTGCCTGACAAGTGTTCTAAGTTTTAAATCTTCTATATGTATCATCTGTCACACCAAATTATACACAAATTTGAATTACTATAATGTTATACAAATTACTATAATGGTATATGCCTTTCTCTTGTAATCCTTAGGCTCTTTTTTGAGGTAAGATTTGGTCTGTGACTCAAGCTGGCCTTGAATTTATGATCCACCTGCTTCTTTAAAGGAAATAAAGGTGTATGCCACCATTACCATTTGAAATTTTTTGTTTATTCATTCTTGCTCTTTTTTCATCCACTTTTTCCTTCTCAAAGATAAGGTCTCATCTGTAACCTAGGCAGCCCTTGAACTTGTGGCAAATTTCTACCTCAACTTTCCTTGTAGGATTTTAAAATGCATCAATGAGGATTCTTGGATATTATTATTTTATGTGTGTGATTGTTTTACCAAATGCATACTTTTTCACCTCATGTGTGCAGTGTCCATTATTGCCTGAAATGGGTGTTGGAAAACCTGGAAATGGAGTTATGCTTGTGAACTGTTATGTGAGTACTGGGAATCGAAATCTGGTCCTCTGCAAGAGCATGAAGTTCCCTTAACCCCAGCCTTCTCCAGCCCCCACTATAAATCCCTTAATGACAATTTCAACCCTACAAAATTCTATTGCCTTTCATCTTTTCTACCATTCATAAGGCTTGCATTCAAAAACAAAAACCAGCACCTTACCTGTGCAGCTTACAAATGTGAAGGATCTACCTAGACAACCAAACCCAATGCTTACTAACATCTGTGCTTCCCTTTCATTCCTTTCCACAATAACTATGCCAGATCTTCAGCTTCCACTAATTTCCAGTTCTCATTATCTGTGCTGATCAGGTCTTTCGAATTTCACATATCAAACCTACAAGCATCATTCATTCTCAAAAAACCCATCTACAGTTTTTTGGTTCCCCCAATCTGCTAGTTTAAATTACATAAAAATGTCAATATATCACCATGTTTAACCTGTATGAGATTTTCATGAGTGAACTTAATAGTTTGTTGTGTTCTGTTTGCAAGTGGAATAATATCCCTGCATAGCTAGCATATTTAATCGTTCCCTGACTTCTACTTTTTCTAGTATCCAAAAAGTCATTTTCCAGACAGTGATTGTACTGTCATGTGGCCCAGATTTGCATTTCTCACTGTTCTAGGCAACTCCACACTACAGCCTTGATTGTCAAGGCATACTCACCTAACACAGGTATCCTTATTTATAACCATGAACTACATATATAAGTTTTCTGGGTCTTCAAGACCTAATGGGTCTTGAAAAAATAGTCAAATTATTTCTTGTAATACCTTAATCTCAAATTGCATTTTCCTAATTTTCTCCCATGGTCACTGGTATGGTAATACTACATTACAACCACATAAGAAAATGTAAAAAAAATAAGAACATGAAATTTAAGTCATCTGAACTAGTATTACTGTCCTAACTTGTAAGCAGCTCTTTCAAGCCACAGTGACTTTAGTAGAAAAATGAGCATAGTGATATTTACCTTATGAACTTCATAGATGTTGGGTGATTCACGTTCAGAGGAATGTTAAATCTCCTTCTAAACTTTCATTTCATCTAATGAAAATTTCTAATTGCTGTTATTGTCATGGTGAACTGTGCTTCACCCTTTCACCTCACTCCTTGTTTTCCAAAACTTGTTTGGGAAAGGTGGAGCTATCTTGAGTAAAGGACCACTCCCTACCTTTTCCGGGGTCCTGAGACTACAGACACTAACAAGAAACTGAATATATCACGGTAATGCATTGGGCACACAAAGAAGGAGTTTTAATAATAATTAAAACTTACAGATGTGTACAAATGCTACTTTCTTTAGCTGATGTAACATAGTCACCCTCTGGCAGGCATTTGTCACTAAAATTTGAGAGTGAATAGTAGATGAGTAGGGAAATTATGTGCCCATGGAGTCTTTGATTGACAGGCACCTCCAAAATAAGCAAACGAAGTGGTGGCTCCACTGCCTTGAGCAGAGCTGTTATCAAATGCTTAGATGTTTCAAGTCAGGGATCAACCAGACACAGCCACTTCTATAACCAAACCTCCCAATTGCTAACAAGGAGCAAGCACTTCCCACCTATTCTGCCTCACAATAGCTATGTAGGAATCATTTCCTTTCTTCAGATAAAGTTAGGCACCAGACCTGAAGCATGGTTCAAATCACGTTCAAATGCCAAAGAATTCTGCAGGTAACAATCCAGCCTGTTTCTGTAAGGATTCAGGCATTATGCTGGCCTGCTCCTGTCACTTGGCAGAATGTGCTCAGGTTAGCTCTGGTTAGCTCAGGTTGTGTAGTCTGCACGCAGATGCAAAGGACCCCGTCAAAGAAAGGCCCCGCCCACTTATGCTCTCTTTCCATTCTCTGTTTCCTTCTGTCTTTCCTGCTCTTATCTTGGGGCAGACAGGAAATAGTATATGACTATGACACCTTTAAATATCTCCCCCTTTTTTAATTAAGATTTTTAAATTTTTTTGCATTTTCATACTCGTGTATGCCCTATTTACATAATTTTACCCAACCTTTTTTCATCCAGTACTTCCCAACCACCCCACTCTATCAAATCCTTTACCTGTTTTACTATAATCACTGTCACACACACACACACACACACACACACACACACACACACACACACACACAGAGAGAGAGAGAGAGAGAGAGAGAGAGAGAGAGAGAGAGAGAGAGAGAGAGAGAGCGAGAGACAGAGAACCAGACAGAGCTAGGGTCTGTTTAAAGCTGACCACTTGGGATTCTTTCAGGCTTTCTATCTCTGCCTGTCTCTGTCTGTCTGCCTGCCTCCCTCTCTCTCTCGGTCTCTCTCTGTCTCTGTCTCTCTCTCTCTCCAGCCACTTATTATCTATAGGTCTTTGTTTACAGATGGGACCTTGTAAACTCTCCCATGTCGGTCTTGTCATATAGACCGGAATTGTCATTATGCTAGTCTTTTTTAGGCAAGAAATTCCATGGGTGTGTATCTTCCGCGTTACATCTAGAGGACACTATTTTATAGCTGGTGTCCTGGTCTTCTGGCTTTTAAGTTTCTACCTACCTCCTCTTCCTTGTTGTTCTTTGAGCTCAGCTGTAGGGGTTGCTTTGCAAATATTCCAACTGAAGGTGGGCACTTCACCATCACTTATTCTCTGAGGTTGTGGATCTCTGTATTAGCCTCCATCCACTCCAGAAGATGTTTCTTTGATGAGGGGCGAGAGCTACATTTACATGTGAATATATGGATCTAGACTATAGTTGGAGATTTAGTTGTCTTAGGAAAATGCAAGTAGTAGATTCTCCTCTAGGGTCCACGACCTCTCCAGTTAGGGGTGACTGCTTAGGTTTATAGTACCAAGCATGAATATTCCCACTATTGAGCAGGTCTTCAGTCTAATTACACAATTATTGATTATTCCTAAGATAAAACTGGCTCTATTGCATAATTAGAGACAGCTTTCCCAGACTGGCCATTTTCTGGTTTATTTTCTCACTTTCAGTTTGCATAACATCTTCAGGAACTATGAGATCTAGTCCTCAATGACTTGTCAGTTCACGTTCCATTCTTCCAAGTCCTGTGTCTGAAGTGTTTTTTATGTTCAGAAATAGGCCCCTCCACAACCTTACTTTTTTGCCCACACTTTAATTTTCTTTTCTTTTTTCCCCATTAATACCATATGGATATAAGATTTCTCAAAAGCTATAAAATGTGTTAATACTTTATCAAGGATGCATTAAAATGTATCATTTTACCAATATATGAAAACTCTTAAGGAATCTAACACAATGATAGTAGTATTTTCAGAGTGATGAAATAAACCATAGGGTCTTATCTCCAAATTCTGGAAGGTAACTAAGAGCAACGGCAATGGCTGTTACTGATCTACACGTTGAAGCATGGTTTCCCATGCCTGACACTATGGTTTTTGTTACATGGTTCCTGGCTCTTGGGAGAGGCATCAGCATCCTGTTTCCTATTTTTGTTCAAATATCCTTAGTGCTTCTTCTTCATCTCTCTTAACGTTCTACGTGTGTGTTAAATGTGTCTCATAATTCTAACAGTGAGTGTGGTAACTAATACTGGGTTATATACTTGACCTTTAATGGGAGAGCAGATATTTCTTTTTTATTAATTAATTAATTGATCTTACATCCTGATCACAGCCTCCCCTCCCATCTCTCCTCCCACTTCCTCCCCCCACCCCTGCTCCTTTCCCCCAGTCCACCTCTCTTTCATATTTTTTTCAGAAACAGACAGACCTCCCATGGACATCAGCAAAGCATGGCTCACTTCCCCCTGTATTCAGACTGGGCAAGGCAATGTAGCATGAGGAATAGGTTCCCAAAGGTCAGCCAAAACACAAAGGACATCTCTGCTCCCATTAACAGGAGTCTCACAAATAAACCAACTGTCACATATATGCAGAGGTACTAAGTTGGTTCCATGCAGGCTCCCTGGATGTTGGTTCAGAGTCTGCCAGTTTCCATGAGCTAGGCTAGCTGTTTCTGTGGGTTTTCTTCCAAAGTCCCTAATCCCCTTGGTTCCTACAATCTCTCCTTTCTCTCCTTAGCAGGACTTCCCATGATTGGCCCAAATGTTTGGCCATGGGTCTCTGAATATGCCTCTATCAGTCACTAGATGAAGGCTCTGGTGCCAACTGGGGTAGTCACCAATCTGATTACAGGGGATGCTCTGTTCAGGCTATGCATCTAGGAGCAGATATTTCTTATTCTAATACACTATACTGGTCTAAAACATGGCTGCTTTGTGAGAAAAGGAATAGATTAACAATCAGAGTTGTGTCTTAACTTTGCAATGTATACACATGCCAACATCACAATATACAATTGAAATGTATACACGTTTTGGCAATATCTTTGGAAATCTGAGGAAGAGGAATGCAAAGAAGTAAACAGGCAACTGTAAGCTTCACTCTTGCCTATGAGGCAATAATAATCTAAAGGAAGAGAATTTTACTGAGAAACAATCTCTGTGTATTCCAAGCTGGCCTCAAACAAACAATTCTCCAGCCTCAGCAACCCTACTGCTTGAATTGTGAGCAGCTTACTATGAGATGGACCATACATGGACCAGTCTGTATGGATAGTGGGATGTCAAGGAAACCATGGAGCCATGACAGAATTTGAGAATGTTTTAATTAACACATTTTCTTAAGTCTTTATTTCCTTTTTTCAGAGTAGTTTGAACCAATTGCAGGAGGGTAAGACAATAAACAAACATTTTTCTTTTCTGTCTTAAACATCTTTTACTCACCTCTCCTGAAAAATGGGGCAATTCTTGTCCATCAAAACTGTCAGATCTGCTACCTGCTTGGGCCAGGCACTATGTTAGACATGGTTGTCATAGCAAGAGGAAAGAGAACTCATTCTTAGATTTGTTACAAAAATCTTAACATAATGAGAAGCAGATGTTCTGGGTCCCAGGAATTGGTGCCAAGTGACTGCTATTTCGTCAGGGCTTGGGTAGTATCCTATGATAACTATTTCTGTTTTCTCATTGCAAAGAATCAAAAGTCATCATCAGGGAATAAGCATGAAAATGATTTTGAGGGATTTGAAAAGAAAGGATCTGCAGTAATTGACTATTTTTTTTTTTACTTTAGGAGAGAGAAACTAAATTAGTTTAGTGTTCAGGAAGCAATGAAGGCCAGTGTCTTATTAGTGGTTCTGAATGTAAAGAGACTTGCCAGGGATATTTAAGTGTCTTTCCAAAAATCTATTTTGAAGACAAAGTTATTAAAGTTAACTCCTCTTTGGATTTTGCTGGAAAGGTATTCAAAGAAAGGCTTGATTTTTATATCTGAGGCTGTATGAGTTTAATGAGGGATATGGGATTTATGATGAGTGATGGTGAGGAAAAGAAGAGGTGAGACAATGATGAAATGGCCACATCAATGGATTGCAAGATCCAATAGGAATGAAATTGGGGTATTTTTTGTAATATCAGGAGTAACAAGAGTTGCATAATTAAAAGTTGGATGTTGGGAAAGATGAAGTTCTTATTAACTAGAAAGTATATGGCATGAATGCAAGAATAGACCATGAAAGGAGAAATGCAGAGTCAATGGTACAAATGTATAAAGCAGATTTAGAACATTATGGAATGTGATAAGTAGCAAAAAATTAACCAAACCAAAAAAAAAATGGTGTAAAAAAAAACAAAAAACAAAAAACAAAAAAACCTTCCAGGTAGCTGCTAACTGCTGAGAAAGTTGTAAGAGGGAGGAACAAACTGGAAAAAAGAAAGCTGCTAAGTGGCCTATAAGAGACCTTAGGAACTGCAAATTTTGATAACCTGGGGAAAGAAAGGTAAAAAAGACCTTTATGTGAAGCATGTATCACACACAAAACATGGGGTTGAATGACTGAAGGCAACAGAATCACATGTGTGAAGAGAGATACTAATAAACACTGAATGCTCATAGCCAAGAATTCATCAAACCTAAGACCTTTCTTTAGAAAACAAGGTAAATTTTGTCATGTCTCTTACACATTTAAAACTACCTAGTGTGCCTCTTAGAATTAAGAATTCCTTGTGGGGACTCCAGAGCCCATACTGCTTCATCCTTGTCTGTGTCTGAGGAAGTATACAGCTTCCTCCTGTTTATCTCATAGAATTTGCTGCTGTCTACTTCCTCTTTTTCCATATATTCTTTCCAATTCTTTTTAAAATTGCTACATAAAGTGTTAGATATATTTTTGGCATTTTGAACAAAGTATGTTTTAGTGAAGCTTTTTTGTGCCCCATGTATCTTTTGAGCACCCCAGTCTTGCTTACCACCGTTTAGTGCCCTCCTCTTGGTATCCTTTCTGGTGTTTTAGATTTTGCTCAGATCTACATTTTTTTTAAAAGATTTATTTATTATGTGTAGTATTTTGCCTGCATGCATGTCTACCTACTGGAAGAGGGCACCAGATCTTATTATAGATGATTGTAAGCCACTATGTAGTTGTTGGGAATTGAACTCGGGTCCCCATGGAAGAGCAGCCAGTGCTCCTAACCTCTGAGTCATCTCTCCAATACACATCGTTTTATATGTATAAAAAATAGGTAAGGATACCCATATGAGGAAAAGTTTGTGGTCTTTGTCATCCTGAATTTTAGTCACCTCACTTGATATTGTACTTTGTACTTTACAGATCTATTCATTTTATGTTTTTCTCTTGTCTTAGTGCTGTAGTTAAGACTTGGGGTGCCACAGTGTATTAAAAGATGTAAAAATGGGCATCCTTGTCTTGTTCCTGATTTTATAGGAAATGTTCTCAATTTTTCTCTATTTAGTAAAATGTTGGATATCATATTGTTGCATATATATTTTAGCATTCTGAGGTATGTTTTATCTATTTCTAATGTCTCTAAGACTTTTGTTAAGGGATTTTGAACTTTGTCAAATGTTGCTTTTGTACTCATCAAAATTAATATGTGGTTTCTGTCCTTTGTATCATTCCATTTACTGGCTCATGTGTGTTGAGGTAACTTTGTATTTCTATGATTAAATCCACTTGGCCATGATGTATGATCTTTTAATATGTTTCTGAATTCGGTTTGTAAGTATTTTGCTGAGATTGTTTTGTAACTGCTTTTATCAGGGAAATTCTTTTGCATTGTTCTCTCTCTCTTTATATGTGTGTGTGTGTGTCTGCCTCTGTCTGACTGCATCCCTGCCTCCCTGCCTGCCTGCTTGAGTGTGTTTGAGTGTGTCTGTTTGTCTGGTTTCGGTATCAGGGTAATCCATGCAGTTTTATGAAACAAATTGAAAATCTGTAGCAATATATAAAAATATCTTAAACAAAAAAGAAATATATATACAGTATAACAAAAATAAACTTAAACTTGTATCAACATATAAAAGTATTTTAAACAGAAGTAGAAACATATATAGAGTATAACAGTTACCTAAATTTGTATCAGTATACAAGAATCCAAACCAATGTAAATTATTTAAAACCATTAGTTGCTTTTTTTAATTTTGAAAGTAGATTTAATAATCTACCTCTTTATCCTAACATATCTGTCCCCCCTTTTTCTTTTCCAAATGAGATCTCTAAAGCTAATCTCTTTTGTTCAGTCCTATACCCTATAACAACTTGTAACCAACCCCCTTATAAGATGACAAATATCCATAACCTTGAGAAAGATCAAAAAGCACCTATCCTACCTCTTGGGAAAGTGGGCATTGTGTTCTTAAATTGCTACTTGCTGTCTGCAGGGAGATGACATCTCTAGGGGACACTGAAAAAAAAAAAAAAAAAAAAAGAAAGAAAGAAACAATGGTCAAGTCTATGAGTAATGGGAAAGTGATACATCTCAGCTAGCTACCTTGGAATTGTCCTGAGCAGTTTGTAGTCCAAAGCCAATATTTGGGTGGTAATTATTGGTTTTGGAGACATTATCATGAACCAAGTAGAACTGTTGTTATGAAACCCCGTCTTCCTTTTGAAGATCCATATGGAGGTAAAGGATCTAAAATTGACCTTTGGTAAAAAACTGACAATGAAAAACAAAACAAAAACAAAAACAACAAATGTGGGTTTTGTTATGGTTGGTGGTGGTTTTGTTTTTGTTTTTCCATCCTCTGATGCAGTTTAGGGAGCACTTGTCTATTAGACTGTCTAGGAAACAAGATACTTCAGGTTTAAATGGAATCAGGGAGGGATAAAAATGAGGAGAGTGTTCAAAATAATTTATATCTTTGTGAGAGATTTTCTACACTGACTTGATGGATGGGTAGCTTTTGTCAGTGATGGGTCATGATGACATTAGTACAAGGACCAGGTCACTTGTGGCTTTTCTTTTGCTTGCACACCAGGTGTCTTTAAAGCTTGAAGTTCCTGCATTACAATGAACCTGTTTAGTCATCTCACTGAGTAGGCTTACCAAAACAAAGTGCTTTAAATTGGAGGGATTAAGAGTAGAAAAAGAGAGAAGCCAAGAAAGAAGAGAGAATTGTCATTCAGTGATGTTTTTATAATAAAATTGGTTATAGGTAATGCTGAATTTCATGCCTCCTCCTTCCAAGGATGAAGAAATCCATTCCTTGTAAAACCCTGATTTTGAGTTACTAATGATTTATTATTACTTCATGACACATTCATTCACTTAGTAAGTAAGCATTTACCAAGTACCTATAAAGGACAAGCTTCTACCTGGCTTGAACAGTCCCCATAATTAAATTAAAATAAGGCTAATAAAAAACCGAAATAAAGAGACATATATTATTTATAGCAAATCAAGGAATAATATTTTGGAGTGAATTTACATGGTTAGGAGAGCAAAGCCTTTCTCACATGAGACACATAAGATAGTAACTGAGTCACAGTGGTGTCTTAGGAGTGAGAAGTAGAGTCAATCAACTACTAACCATGTCCTTTTGAACACACACACACACACACACACACACACACACATTTTTTTGACACAACTGGCTCTTTATAAAAGTGTTTTCTACTGCTAACTCAGAGAGGAAGGCAAGACAGTAAGTATGTCCACATCTTTTAAGATTTGAAGAAATTTTTAACCATTACAGTCCCCCAAAAAAGAATCACTGAGTTTTCTATAAAATTCATTCACAGTTGGGAAAATGGCTCAGATGAAAAGACAAACAAACACAATGAAATGCTTGCTCTGTGTAAACATGAGGCTTGGAGTTCAGATCCCTGATATTTTGTCAATTTCAGGGACAGTGGCTTGCCAATAATGTCAAGGTCAATGCCAGGCAGGCATAGTTGCTCACCTAGACAGAAGGGCTCACCTAGGATTCAACACATGAGAAATGGATATTTTCCTAAGTCCTCTTTTGTATTGTAAAGATATGGCTATCCCTTCTAGATCATTTCTATCCACAGTAGCTATTTAGCTAATCTCCTCAATTTGTTAACTGGCACCACTTTATGCCTCTCCATGACCAGGCACCAATTCCAGAGAAAATAATCCTCTTGTTCAAAGATAGTTCTTACAGAACAAGACCAACATGGTAAACTTTCAGAATTGTGTTTCTGTACATATGCATAAGATCACTGACAACTCAAGTTAGTGTTATCTAGTCCCTACTCTATAATTGCTCAGATTTTATCTTTACATAACAGAAACTGACCCTGGGATGGGAAAAATGTTATCATAATGTCCTGTCTTCACAGAGCTTCCCAAATTATCAGACACTTCGTGCCACTCTCAGACATTCTCTGTGATCAGAAGCATGTGCTCTGTTATATTTGCAAACCACTGACACTATTATTATTCTTTTCTACTCTACACATCACTATTATGATGCTCTATTTCCTTGATTACATTTGACCTTATCCTAGTAACATTGTTGGTTAAAAAAATCATAGGATTGAATGGTTATAATCCTATGCAATATTCATTTTACCAAACTAGAGTTCTGAGTTCTCATTTTTTATGTTTATTCACCATATTGGTGGGTTTTTTTTTTTTTTTTACTAATTTTCTTCATCATAATTCTTTGTTACTTGGCTGAGCTCATTCTAGTTTCATGTTCCTTATATGCAATACAAATTACATGTCCTATACAAAGTAGCTGTGGCTTCAGTAAAAATGTGTGAAAAAGACAAACAAACAAGCAAACAAAAACAACCCCACTAGGCCAAGTCCCATTTCTGTCCCTCTAAATATTCATCATTGAAACTCTGGTAATCTATTAAATGCTGTCATTTGTTACATGGGAAGAATGACATAGCCGCACTAATATTCAGAGGGTCATTGTGACCTGAAGTCCTCCAACCACATTTCTGATATTAGACCTCATGCAAAATAAAAAAGAAGAAAATTCAGAATATCGCTCATCATGTACCAGAAATTATATATAGTAGTAATCTCTGTATAATGTTGACAGTTTAAAGTTAAAAAATGAATTTGATTCTTATATTATTTTTTCTAATATTGCATTAAATATATATATTCAAATGTTACCAAATATGTCATAAGCTAATTATAAACTGCAGTGAGAAATGATCTGAATATGAAAAACATTTTTTCATATGCATTTTTTTCTTTCAAAAGGCCAGGGATCCTGGGTAGAAGAAAATGTTCCTGGAAACCATGGATGGTTGCTCTTACTACCACAGTTGCTTTGTTGGCTTTAGCAATAATCATTGGTCTCCTTGTTTATTTTTTGGTGTTTGGTAAGGCCACATTTTATTATATTATTTTGGAATCTTAAAGGCTGACTACATATATTTCTAGACCTTAGTATTTTTAGCAATTACAGAATGAAGTTTTTATTTGAATAAATTTGAGCAATAGTAATCTTTAACTTAAAAAGTCATTTCTCACACTCAAAATCTGATGGTTCATGTAATACCATCTTTTTAGTAGCACAAAAAGTTCACCTGATATGCTATTTATGGTGTGATGATATATATGCTAATGGTAACATTTATTGTACTAGAAGTTTCTACTTTGCTGTCAACTTATTGTATTATGTCAGTCATTAATTAATATTTTAAATTCTTGAATTGTCACCTACTATGAAACACCACCTATAATAAGAGTAATTGTGTCAGGAAACAACATACAACCATAGTAGCCATGAAGATATATTATCTTAAAGTGGTTAGGGGGAGACACTGGCTACATCTATTGGATATGTAATTTTCTGAAGTACATCGATTATATGGCTGCCATTCTGTTCATGTTGCTATAATAAATTCTTTATATGGCTGGATATTTTGGTAGTAAAAGAAGCTTCAGATGACTGATAATGCTACAGGCTGGTTTGGATGACTGCAACAAACTCTATCCAAACACGGAAGATAGCATTGTGGGAGGAACCCAGGTCAGGACTGAGTAGTGCCTGAAAAAGAGATCATAGGATAAGACAGACAAGGAAGAACGAGGATTTCTTAAGAATTAATTGCCTGTGAGGACTAACCCATTCTGTAAAACAATATTAATCTCTGGGTGATCAGCTACCCCTATTCTCACCTATTGGAGGATCCATGCCATTCAGTACTATTATCTGGAGGAACAGCTTCTAGCATAAAAATTATCAAAGAAAAAATTGTGCATCCTATCCTTCTTCTACTCAAAGGGATCAGCATAAATGATCCATTTCTGTTCTGCCTTTCAGATCAGAAGAGTCGTTACTACCAGGCCTCTTTCTGGATTCCCAGCATTGCATATAGCTCAGATTTGTCCATAGAACAGTCAAGACATCGGTCAAACCTGAAACAAAAACTCATCAATGAGGTAAATCTATGCTGTGCCACTAGCACTGCTGCTACCCTAGAAGTATATAAGGTAGAAAGCAATAAGAGAAGACACCTGATGTCAACTTCTGGCCTCACACAAATTCGTATACACACACACATGTATGTATATATATATATATATATATATATATATATATATATATATACATGTGTGTGTGTGTGTGTGTGTGTGTGTGTGTGTGATATTCTAAACATGCGTATATTCATACACACCACACAGGCAAGGAAAAAAAAAACAATGTAGAGAACATTGTTAATTTGTAAATGATACAATGCAAATCAGATTCACCCTCTGGTATGGAGTTTATTGACTAATTCACAGTAGTAGTTGCATTTTCCTAAAAGTAAACATGAAAACCAGTAACTAAATCAAATGTTGTATATTTTCTGTATAATATACAAAAGATAATAGTTTGTATGTGGACATGGATGCAAATATACCCAAATCATACCTGGTTCTTTTTTTTTTTCTTATTTTACATATCGATCCCAGTTTCCTCTCACTCCCTTCATCCCTCTCCCCCTCCCTCCCTTCTTCCCTCCCTCCCATGCCCCACTACCATCACCCTCCCATCCCATCCCTCCCCCCACTCCACGTGGAATGTGATGCCTTCCAGGAGGGATCAACAAAATTTGTCAAGTCATTGAAAGTAGGGACTAGGCCTTCCCTTCTGCCTCTAGGTTAAGGGAGTATCCCTCCATGGGGAATGTGCTCCCAAAGTCCTTTTGTGCACCAGGGATGCATCCTGGTTACACTTTCAGAAGTCTCTTAGACTGCCCAGGGGTTCTAACTGAGACCCATGTTCAGGGGGTCTGAGTCACATACCAGGTTCTTTAGATAATGACTTTAAGTGATTTCAATGCTCTTTGTAGTAGATTCTCTAAATAATTTTATAAGCATATATATATATTAGTTTTATCTTATACATTATACATGTATAAATAAAACTGTTTACATAAAATTCTTCTAAATAAGCTAAAAAGAAACACGGGGCCATTGATTTATTAACAGCTATTGATCTCCTTATATTCATCTCCTCAGTCTGTCAAATATAACATCACATGACAAGAAGATATCATAAATTAAATGAGATGAATAAATAGCATTTTTCTTATACAGCTTGTTTCACTAATTGGCAGCCCAACTGAGATTGGTGCAACTACCTGCTCAGACTCAGTTTGGTCAAGGTTATCTTGACCGAGTCAGCTTGATGAGTCAATAATAATAAATGGGCTTACAATAACTGTCATCCTGTTGTCATTGCTCCTGCTTTGTTAAGATATAAGTTGATCTAAGATCTTTTTACCACCAAATAAAGTATTCCATATAATAAAGCCAAAATGGCACATTGTGGCTTTCATAGATATATTTTATTCTACAAAAATATTTTATGCACAAGTAATCAAGTTTGGAGAAGTGCCTAACTGTGTATGCATAATCCTTCCAACTTCATTCTCTGAAGGATCAAAACTTCATTTAAAATTGCTTTATGAAAACCTAAAATATCACCTGTCCATCACACTCAAGACTAATATAACTGAGTTTCAAGATATTGGATGTCAAGTGAATGATGAGTTCATGCATGGCAACCCTACACAGTCTCTAGGCTCCAACTCCTGCTTTTGAAATGTCTACCTTAATTCAAATCTTTGTGCTGATCACCTTCAAACAAATAGAAAGTTTTTCAAATTATAGGAATGGTTATATGATAGCTATGCTAAAATGAACTTCTTTGAGATAACTATAAACAAATATTAAGGTAGTTGACATTTTGCATCATAGAGAGTTTTGAATAAGCATTTTGAAATGAACACAACTAATATTTTACAAAAATTTCTTCTTTTCCTTTTCAGATAGATGTGATATTTCAAAGATCCAGTTTAAAGTATCATTATGTCAAATCTCACGTTGTCAACTTCAGGTAACCACAGTTAATTAATTCACACAAGGAAAAGGCAAGTTTGTACTGTTTAGTTATTGACTTCTTTCATCTGAAGACATGATGAAAAGACTTTACATTCACCAAAGAAAAGCTAGCATGGTCTTCTCACATTGCAATTGCTCCTACATAGAGTACAGTGGCCAGGTGTCTTGAGTAATCATAAAATATGATCTACTATTCATCCATTTAAAGACAAAAAGCATTTCATTTGAAGATTCCTTCAATCCTAGTTACTTCTGTTGATTTCATCTGTTTTATAGTAAATACCTGCTAGAAGTATTTAAAACACAGAAGTGTATATGTATGTATGTATATATATATACATGTATATGTATTTATATATGACATAAAGTATAATATTTATATGTGATATAAATAGAAAGTTAGATTTATAATTTTCCATTATCCACTATGATTATTATCATGATTATTATCAAGTTTTATGAGCAGAGGGTAATCCAAGACTTAATATCTGTGTGATATATAAAGGGAATAATCATGACAATAAGTTGCCTGAAGTATTTGTTTTATTTTCTTAAGGATATAAGTGATATTGAAGTACTAATACTATAATATTAAGAATAATTACTAGGCAATTGCCTCACTTTGGTGCCTTTCTTTTTTTAGGCCAAGTAATGAAGGTTTGAAATCAGACATACTGATTAAATTTCAGTTTCCCCATAACAATGTGGGCACTTTGAAAAAACAAGCTGATAGCATTTTGAACAAGAAGCTGCAATCCACTCAGAGTTCCTTGAAGAGAGACACTTCACTACCATATCTTAGAGGCAAGAAAGATTACTTTTTTTCTTTTCACAATAGCTAACTTTTAACAGTCTTCTGTCTACAGAGGAAGCTCCTTTACTTCACTACAAAACAAAACCATTTGTATTCTAAGTCTCTAATGAACAACTTCTCACTCCTTTGGCACCAAAAAGTATCTGCCCTTGGTTGGTATGAAAATAATTATTATACAAATTTTTTCATATTAAAACAAACCTAGGTGATATCTTTTAATTAAGTAACAGTGTGCGTGGTATTTAAAAACAACCTAACCTCCATTATTGATACACTAATTTCTAAATCTCTATTTTTGGGCAATGTTTTCCCTATCTGAATCCAGAATATGATGGTGTTATGAATACACAAAATATAATATATAGGGCACAGACATGGTTGATCTCAAATAGAGGTCATTTTAAATCAACTCTTTCTTTTCATAGCACACAGGATAGGCTTGTCCTGAGACATAGAGTGAGCTGGAGAAAAAATGCCAAGCCCAGCTAGGATATATCTCAGCCATAAAATAAAATAAACACTCTCACTTTTAACACAGACATAAAGAGGTAGCTGATAAATATTTGGTATATGAGATTTTAAAAGGTCTTTATAATTCTCAGCTGTTAACCTTTAAATCAATTTAGAAATTGTCATATCATATCAGAATTGTTTAAGATACAAAAAGAAATTGGAAAACTAACAGCAAATTACAAGTTACCAGTATCTCTTCCCCCATCACTTTTTTCTGCAAAATTGTTTGAGAGAGTGAGAGTGATTATGCCATATCAAAAAGAAAGTTGTAGTATAGGGTTTCTTGAAGCCATAAAGAAGAAACAAATAGCTTCAAATGAAAATGGTAACCTAAATAGACAGAGTAGACTTCGAATCCAAAAACTGAACTTTACATGGCAAAGTTAAGACTCACTGAAAGAGAACTTTAGTTTGAGGGCTCAGAGTATGTATGATATGTAATTTTAATTTTAGAAATTTGTGTGTATGTGTGCACAGGTGTTTGTATGTGTGCTTGAGGGGTGGGGTTCAGGAGAAGAAGGATACATATACCTGTGCTTCTCTGCCAGCTGTAGACTCCAGACAAAAATAACAAATCTCTTCCTCACTTAATTACACTTTACCTTGTTTTTTTGTTTGTTTGTTTTTGTTTTTTGTTTGTTTGGTTGTTTTTTTTTTAGAAGGACTCTCTCACTGAATCTAGTCACTGACAGGTAGACTAGTAGGTCAGCAAGCTTTATCTCTGCTTCCCCAACTCTGGGGTTAGATTACAATAGCACTCTAGCCTGCCTGGACTTTTACAAAGATGCTAAGAAGCCAAATTCCAGTTCTCTTGCTTGTGTAGCAAATAATTTACCATTTGTGCTATCTCTCAGAATGCTACTTTTAGAATTAGAAGTTCATTTTGAACTTCCATCAAGAAAAATATTAGAACTCAACTTCCTCATTTCTGTAGTAATCCTACCTACACCCTATATTAATCCCACCACACCCACCTCCCTATATTAATCACACTCCTATCCAACTCCCTATGTTTTATGGGGTATTGATATCTTTCACAAGACTAAGTCCAGACCTAGATAATCTTTTATCCATATAGACTCTCATTTATCATAACTTCAATTGTCTGACTACGCAAGTCATTTCACACACGTTTCTCATTTCTTTTAAAGAAGTAGTAATAATCCTTCCTAATTTGTTCAGGAATTACTTTGATTTTTATGTTTCTTGTTTATTTTTATGTTTATGTTTATGTTTCTTGTTTCGTTTTGTTTTCCAACGGACTATGCTTCCTTTGGTACAGAAAATGTTTGCTGTACTCAGTAGAGCACACAAACACTGAGCTCAGCACTGGAAGGGAATTGAAGGACTCAGGCCTTTAACCCTGTAAGCTAATTCAGTCCCTTGAAAGTGGGTAAGATGCAAAAGGGTTTTTTTGTTTGTTTGTTTTTTGTTTTTTTTTTGTTTTTTTGGTTTGGTTTTAGTTTTTTTTGTTGTTGTTGTTCTTTTTTTTTTTTTTTAACATATCAATCCCAGTTCCCTCTCCCTCCCTCCTCCCCTCCTTCCTCTCTCTTTCCCTTCCCCCCTCCCCCCACATGCACCCTGACCATCCTCCCCTCCCATCCCCACCCCCACTCCACATGTAGGGTAAAGGGATTTTTAAAAGCCAATTTCAGTCTCATTCTTTTCTCATAACTCCATACTATTTGGAGTTTTCTCTTAATTTGAACTTGCACATCTCTGTCTTTAACACACCTGAAGAATTTTCAACCACTGCTTTTTAAACTCTCTTTTTAGACCCATACTTACTTTCCTCAATTCTAGAAAATAGAAAGTATCTGTGTTCTGTAACATACCCCCATAGACATCAGAGGCTGCTCATTCAGGTTGTTTCACTTTGCTCTTCAAGCAGAATAATTCTTCTATTGTCCTCTAGTTCACTGATGCTGTTCCCCTCATTTGGCTGCACTAGGGATAACATTAAGCCTATTTGTCTCTTATCACTGCTTTTATTGTTCATATATCTTGGCTATTTTTGCTTATTCCTATCATTTCAATGATTCTTAAAAATTATTTCTGCTTTGTTGATATTTTCTATTTTTCATTTATTATAAGAGCATTTGTCATTGATTGTAGCAGCTCTTGAAAATCTAGATCAATTATTTCTAGCATTGTAAATCTCTCAAAATTGGCATTGGTTGGGTATGTTCTGATTCAAATTGCAGATTTCCTATTTTTTTTTTTTTTTGTTCCGTTTCCTATGAGAGTTTGTATATTCTAAACACTATGCTAGGAGAATCTTGACCCTAAATACCCTTTTTATCCCATTTAGCACACACTCAACCTGCCTCCCATAGGAGTCTAGATTCTTATCTACTATTGTTATTTCAATGACAGTTCAGTCTTGTAGATTGTTGCAACACTCTTCTGTTTTGCTGCTTGTTTTTCATAGACTTAGAATGTGCTTCTCTAGAATGCCTTGTATTGTCACATCTCTGTCTGTGAATCTGGATCTCAGTGAGTAGAGATAGGTGTCTGCAGATGTTTCCACATATGTTTTAGTTTGTCCATCAGTGCTTTGATTACAACATGGGGATTGGGAGAGCCAAGGCATTTTTGCTGTCACTACTTCTACAGAATTGGATTTCCAGTCTTGAATTTTACAGTAGAGGTCTGGGTAGTTCTCTTTTGTCCTTCCCCTCTCATAGTACTTTGTATAGAAAGAATGGACATTTCCTGGGATTGTTTTCTCTGAATGTATTGATGGGCAAGTATTGGCAAACCTTTCTGGCCCCTAGTCCAGGTCATAAATAAAATGAAAAGAAAGATCATAAAGCCCATCATCACTTATCCTTTCTCAAATTCTGAAGTCTTTCACCATTTTGTCATCTTTATAACTTTTAGAGTTCTTTTACTTCAATAAATAATTTTGATATCTAGTCACTTATATAAAATGTCATAGTATTACAATGTGTAATGTAATGTATGCAGGTCACCCCATGCACTGTGTGTGTGTGTGTGTGTGTGTGTGTGTGTGTGTGTGTGTATGTGTGTGTGTGTATGTGTGGACATGCTAGGTGAAATGCTGACTAACTCCCCTAGCCCTCACCATGTACATTAATAAAATTGCAGATTACTTGTAATACCTAATACAGCATAAATTCTATGCAAGTACTTGGTATACTATATTGTTTATGAAATATGGTGGGAAAAATACATGTCATATTCAGCATTTTTCAAACATTTCTGACTGGGTGTTAATTGAATCCACTGATGTAGAATCCACAAAAACAGTAGTTATATTTATAGAAGAAATGTGGAAAGTGAGTCTATTCAATCTTGTTCCAGACCTGGTTTTGAAATATTTTTATCATGCAAGAAGAGCATATCTACTGGATCATGCCTCTGTATGAGATATAGCTTCATCATAGAACTGGATCATTTTTTCTTGAATGGATAAAGATCAGATTAATATAAAGTTATAAATAAGCTATGAATTAACCATACCCCATTCCCTATAATTTATGGCTTAATAGAGGGTAGGACTAAAGTGTAATTGCCTTTCAGGTATAGGACTAACTAACCTTGAGGCTGTTGCTTCAACAAGTATTAAATCATGCTTCTGTACACTTGTATCATCGTATCGCTACAAAGATATAATAAGCAAGTAGGTGTTAGTCACAACACATATCTTACAGAACTTAGTAGGATATTGTTCACTCAGCAACTATGTATCAAAAGTTATTTCATCCAGGAACTGAAATCGCTGTACACGTAAACCAATATTCTAACTAAAAGGAGAAAGATAGTGAATAAACTAGGAAGCAACAAATAATGTGGAATTCTGTGAGAGAGCAGAGCACAGCATGAGACTTCAGCTTTCTTTGTCATAGAAAGCCCCATGAAAGAAGGAAGAAATCTTTTAAGTTGAGGTCTAAAAGACAGAAAACCCTGTAGGCAAAGCATTCTGACAAAGAAGGCATCTAGCTGGTCAAAGATTACCTCTGTATGAGATACATCAGATGAACTTCCAAAGAGTCAAGATTTCAGAAGCCAAGATAGTAAGGAGGAGAAGCATTCTGTGAAGAGTCAAGACCTCAGAAGCTAAGGTAGTAAGGAGGAGTGTTCAGTGTGACACTGAGGATGTAGTAGGATCCTAGACACCTAGGTCCAGCAAGGAAATTTAGATTAATTGTAAAGTTTAGGGAAGACAAAAGAGGGTTTTTATCATTGACAGGACCTAATCCTTTGGATATTCCATAATTAACTGCCTAACAGTGATTCCAACTCAGTGTTTCTTGAGTCTGACCTAAAGACCTGATGATGAAATGCTGGCCCAGTTTTTATCTGAATATACTTGACTCTGAATCTCACTATACATGCTGTCATAAAGAGCAATACAAGTTATTTGGGAAGACAGCCACAGATAATACCATTTTCTATTTTGAATCAAAATGATAACATATTGGATGCAGGTAGGATTTGATACAATAGGAAAAAAATTTGGGGTCCAATCCTAGATGCCAGGCTTTGAAAATGGTTGTCCTATATAGCACCATGCAAGTGAGGCCAGAAATACTTCTACACATGCTGTAGGGTATATGTAAAAATGGCCCTACACACCTTTTATTTAACTTCTACCTCAACAAATTGGTATGACATGAATCCTTCAGACAAATAATGTGTGTCTATTCCAAAGACTCTGTAGTCAGACTAGAATCTTCCTGGAATCCAAGCTTTTTCTCATTAGTACAGTTTTCCCTAATCTGACAATTTCATGCCAAGTAGGCATTGTACTTTAAATTATAGCAATTATATCACTGAGCAATTACCTTGATCTATTTTTTTCAGAAATTAGTGCTGTACAAGCAGAGAATATTCTAAACAGTGGTGAGTCCAAGAATATCACTGATATGTTATTAAATCAAAGAATCAAACTTACAAAACTTTGGCCTTTCTCTCCGTGTATCCCATTTCTCAAATGTCTACAGTACTTCTAGATCGAAGGCTTGCCTTTAATCAATGAGAAAATTGCTAATAGAATGATTTGTATTGATTCTATTACAACATTTTCTTTTTGAGTAATATTGTTGACCTCTTTAACAACATCGTTGGATTTTAACAATTTATTTTTATTGGCTTACTTTGTTAAAATTTAAAAATTTGAATAGATTTAAGTGAAATCCACTAGCTATAATATGTAAAATAATATTTGTTTAATCATTTAAAAAATATTATGGATGAAAAGTATTTGTGATAAATGTCAAATATCACTGGAGTAACATGTAACACACAACAGAACTCAGAAAATATGAAAAACTAATGTCAAAGAAAACTTGCTTCAAATACAATAAAGGAGATGATTGCTAACTTTTAATTATTAATTATTTAATTACAAAATATGTATACTTAATCAACTTGAATAACTATTACCCTCATAGCATTTACTGTTGATCTCAATGAATATTTTAAAGGGAAGGAATATCATTAAATGCTTTCATGCTTAACTATTTGCTGAAGACGTCCAGACACATTTATAACTCTGCAAATAACCATGCTATTTCCTTCTGGCTGGCAGATTGTGGCCTGGGGATGGAGTATCCACCCACAGCAAGAATTGCTGATGGCAAACCTGCAGACAAAGCTTCCTGGCCATGGCAAAGCAGCCTTCAGGTAGACGGAATCCATCTCTGTGGTGCATCTCTGATTGGCTCACAGTGGCTCCTGACCTCTGCTCACTGCTTTGACACGTGAGTCCACAGGTTGCACCCTTGAGGTCCCCAACATCACCTTTTCTCACATTTATATTCCATCATTCTTACCTCCTCTTCATCCTTTCCATGAACATCTCAGCCCCTTGTTGACAGGAGTAGAAAAGAATATCAATAAGGCAAAGAATAGATTGCTTTCAATTCCTACTGAATATATATTTTTGTATCAATCCTAGTTTTGCCCAGAAACAAGTCAACAGTGAAAAATCAAGTATGCTTAACAGTTTTCCTCAATTATATTGCAGTTTTCTTTCAATGCCATTATTTATATCCCTACTTGTAGTTCTAAACTGATATTCTACATGAATATTATTGGCTATATGTTTTTATTCTCTGGATGACTGTTCAAGATTTGTCACTTGGCACTGTTGGAAAAAAAAGGTATGATAACCTTGGTGCAATTCAAATAAAATGGAGAAATATTCTGGATAAAATGCCCAATGGAAAAGAATCATTAGAAAAAAACATAAAATATGGCTACAGATTTATCTTTTCTGTGTCTCTGTATATTCTGTCTCTTTTTGTCTATGTCTTCTCTGGGAACCTGTGAATAAAAATATAACTGCTCATGGCTGTAGATATGTATGAGTATTTACAGAAATATATGCAGACAATTTTATCTAATATTTTAGTTTCTTCAAATAATATATTTTTAGCATAAAATGTATACTCATCCTAAAAGAGAGCAACTAAACCCACTTTGTAATGGAATGTTTCTTATCAGCCAGAAATCAAATTATCAGGTAGGAAAGCTTAAAACAAGATATTGGGAAAGTTCAAATCAACTATGAATTTAAAGAATTTGTCCTTTGACCACATTTATATCTCACTGTCCATCCAGAAGCCTGGGCACCTCTAAACCAGAAATGAACCCATTGTTATCCTTTAATTTGCTTTCAGTTACAAAAACCCCAAACTGTGGACAGTCAGCTTTGGAACAACCCTAAGCCATCCATTGATGACCAGAAAGATAGCATCCATCATCATTCATGAGAACTACGCATCCCACAAACATGACGATGATATTGCTGTGGTTAAGCTCTCCAGCCCCGTCCTGTTTTCTGAAAACCTGCGTAGAGTCTGTCTTCCTGATGCTACCTTTCAAGTCTCGCCAAAGAGTAAAGTGTTTGTCACTGGATGGGGAGCCTTGAAAGCAAATGGTGAATATCTCAGGAAAAACAAGGAGGCCAACTATGCAAACCTAAGCTGCTTCTGTATAGAAATGTCCAACCACATATAAAAAGTACAAAGTATAAATCAAGATAATCCCATGAAAGTCACATAAAAATATGAAAACTTCAGCTATTATTATATTTAATATAGTGGTTAATGTAGTAATAGATAGTCATTTTATAGACTGTTTTCATACTATTAGTACTTTCTTTTCAGAGTTTATTAGAGCATATTTTTTCATGTATCCTTCTTTCTCTCCCATCTTTCATATGTAGGGAGTCGGTTAGTCATGATGAAATCCTGGAGGGTCAAACTGCTGAAATGAAAGGCCCTCGGCCAAGGAGTTCAAATAGCTGTTCCTGCCTGACATTAAATACTAAATGGGCGCCTCTAAGCTGAGTATCTCAAAAGCTGGTGACAATATCAAGTTGACACATATGACTCTAAATAATACCCAATAAGCAGCAAACACAGACTTTTACATGTGGATTCTTCTCTCCTACAAAAATTTCTGACCACAGTTTTTCCTCCCTCCGCACCTTCTAGCTCCCTCACCAACTCCCTTTCTCCCATCTGCTACTCCTCTGCTTCTCTTCAGAAAACAGCAGGCCTCCAAGAGATAACAACAAAACAGGTCAAACAAGATAAAATAAGACAAGGCAAAAACCTTTATTTGAGTCTAGACAAGGCAACCCAATAGGAGGAAAGGAGTCGCAAGAGCAAGCAAAGAATCAGAGACACACCTACTCCCATTATGATTCCTTCAAAAACACCAAAATAACAGTCATAGCATATAGGCAAAGATCTCTAAGTTTTTGAGTTCCCAAATATGTCAATTCTTTTATAAAAGAAATAGAATTTCATATGAAGGACATTTTTAATTGAAGTCGTTAAATGGAAACATGAAAACATAATGACTTAAAAAGTTTGCATTAAAGTAAATGGCACTTTTGTATTACAATCAATGCAAATGAATTCATCAATGTGGTTAGTGAAGAAAATATGATGGGTGTGTGATCTTCCTATTTGTACTGATGTTTGTTTTGAACAGCAAGCCACACCAATTTCATTATACACATCATCCTTCTCATGAAGCAATTGGATCCTGTAGAATGAAACTTGATTCTTGCTAATGCTATGATTTATAATTTGGAAATATCTATGTCCTTTGTGAAATGATGCTGTAAGAGTTTGGGTAGATTCTGGGTGGTGTAAAAACTTTGTGTTTAAACTGCCATTGTTTATGTGATTATTCAGCTGGAGTAATCATGGTATGATTCTTAACCTGGTGAACTTCAATTTTCTCAACTACAAATCTAGAATACTCATATCTATCCTTAAAAGTTTTTACAAGGACCAAATAAATGATAGTAATAAATGTGCCAAATATGGTATCTCCACATAGAAAACACCCCAAAGTGGAACTAATCCTGAACACTGTCATACAGCTTCAAATTCTGTAAACTTAAGACTAGTGTTTAAGCACAGATCTGTCATAATAACAAGGCTTCCAACAATTCTTAATTTATTTATTATTTCATACTCAGGTCCTTTCCCCAATTCTCTGCAAGAAGTTGAAATAGAGATCATAAGTAATGATGTATGTAACCAAGTTAATGTATATGGTGGTGCTGTATCATCAGGGATGATATGTGCTGGATTCTTGACAGGAAAACTGGATGCTTGTGAGGTAAGTATTATCTAACACACACACACACACACACACACACACACACACACACACACACACACAAATGACTCTATGCAATAAGGATAGAGGGGGGGATGGGATGGGAGAGAGAGAGGAAGGGAGGAAGAGGGAACTGGGATGGATATGTAAAAATGAAAAAAATTTAAAAGGCAAAAAAAAGGAAATAATTCAACACAAAGTAATGCCATTTAACACAGTTCAGAGAAATTAGTTTGTGGAGGAAAGAGGAGACGTGGAGAGGGACTGGAGAGCAACTAGACATATAGCTCTTCATGAAACACCATATTGAACAGAGCTATCTAAATGAGGTTTCTCAGTTGCAAATCACAACTCTTATTAGAGATCAGTAATTCTGATAATAGGAAACAAGCATAAAGCCACAGAATCAAGGCTCAGTCAACTAAATTTTGAATATCGCATTCTCATTAACTTCAAGGCACAGAAAGACAAAATATGCTGACATTTGTACTTAAATATCTTATGCCCAAATAGAATTACACTATTGGGAAAAATAATTACCTATGCTCATGCCTATAAATGTAGTACATCACAGATCATTTTTCAAATTACACAAATAGCATTTTCTCCATACTTACAGCACCTTAACTTTAAGCACTAAGCATTTAAGCACATTTTCAGTTCCAGATATGGCTATTTGAAGAACTAACATAACTAACAAGTTAAAGATGTGACCTATATCATTTGTTACTGAACACAAGAACTTAGTGATTCCTTGAAGAATTAATATTGGCTCTGATAATTTGGCTTGTGTGATACTTGTTATATGCCTTTATATATATTGACCTGACATTGGCTGTCATACAATGGTAATAAATGTGCATTCATTTATTTAGTTATTTTCAATTATTTTGTGAATCATGAGTTACTATGGACATTGATGATGGAAACTAAAATTTTAAAAAAAAGCAATGATTTTACAATTACATTAGTGCACATGTTTCTAAAACTAAGGAAGAAAGTCAGGGTTTAGCTACACATTCTAAACTACAAGCTGTCTTTCCAATTGCACCCTGAGAAGGAGAAGCAAGATGTATATCCAACTTACAATTCAATCACATGACTTAGAGAATAAACATGATCTACACAGGAACTGGCATTCTTGTCTCATTGGCTCATACTCTCTTACTTCCTTTTACCATTAGTACAGTAAGAACACAAGAACCTCCATTACAATGGGGGCCTGAGCAAAAGGAGCTGAGGAGGACTGTCTTCAGTAGGTCAGGGTGCACCAGACACCAGAAGAGACTAAGAGAAGGAGGAATGTGGAAAGGAAGGAGCCTCAAACTTGCTTCAGGAGCTTCTGCCTCCTCCAGACACTACCATTTCCCTCATTCTAAGAAATTGCAATAAACTATCACAGGGTACATACATACATACATGCATGCATGCATGCATACATACATACATATATACATACATACATACATACATACATACATACATACATATAAAAATCTGAAAATATTTACTGGGAACTTGCCTTAGCATTTTAGTAATAAATACTGTACATTTGACAGCACATGCCAGAACACCCCTCTACTGATTAGTAACAGTGGGGCAGTTAAAAATCTAATTTAAAACAGGGTACTACTTCTAGTTAGTGGAGTTAAACAAGCTTCATGAAAGAGTTAGCATGTTAGTTCCAGCTATGGATTTATTTAGATAGCCAGGAGCCAATTAGCTCTTATTTCTGACATCCTTTTGTTTCTCACATTGATTACATGTTTTGCCTCTATTCTAGGGTGATTCTGGAGGGCCGCTGGTTATCTCACATGATAGAAATATCTGGTATCTTCTTGGAATTGTTAGTTGGGGAATTGACTGTGGAAAAGAAAACAAGCCCGGGATCTACACCAGAGTGACTCATTATCGGAACTGGATTAAATCTAAAACTAGCATCTAATGTAACAGCCATCCCTTATCCAAACTGGAGTGTCACACATGGCCTCTGGTAAATTGTATCCATTGTTCATTGCCATGAACATGGTCATCTAGTTCACGATGCAAATGAGCACCATATGGTGACCTTCTTAAATTAGAAGGGGACAGACTTTCTTTCCCACCACACATGAACACAAAGGATGCTGTCTGCTCCAGAAAAAGAAAGAATCACCATTCCACAAAGTGTCTGATCTCCTAATTTAGATTTCTTTCAACTTACAGTAATTGGGAGGTTGAGTAAATAATAACTAATAATAACTGAGCAGCCATCCTATGCTCCTTTCCAGACCCTTTTTTGGTGCCTCCCTAGTTTTTGTCTTTTCATAGAAAATCCTCATTGGCAGTTCCGCGGTTCATTGACTAGACAAGCCAAGGCAGTGTGCTTAAGCCATTGGTGACAAAATGATAGCAAAAGCATCAGATATGAAGCTAGGGCTTAGGGATGGCAATAAGCATGTCCATTCCCTTTCATTTTCAGATATTCATTTAATCTTTCTCTGAAATGTTGTATTTATATTTGTGCATATTTTACTTAGACAATTTAGCTGATACATATTTTGAAGCAGTGAGTGAGTGCTTTTATACTCATATGGGAGAAGATTTATAGAAATTCATCCATATAAAGACCTTTCCATACTTGGGAATACAAAGTGATGTTTTTTGACCCTTTCATTAATGAAATGCAAATGGGCAAGAGTTTAATAAGTTTACTCTGAGTTCCGTGTATAAAATGAGAGATGTGTCAACACTTGTATAAATTTAGTTTCCAATTGTACCTTATATTCTCTTTATTCATTTTATTTAAAGTTTTATTTTCAATCAGATTTAAAATAATTAAGTACCTATAAGATGGAAAGTCAACATAAATTAATTCCAAGAAAACATAAATACCCAACATATGAAGCTAAAGTACCAGTAGACATTCATAAAATATTTGATATAAAGTGTTAGTAACGATGCTGTTGTGCAATATTTGAATTTGTTGTTAAATAGCATGTATATTCTGTGATATTTATATAAAATATTCCAATAAGAAGGAAAACATCTTTAAAATACCTTAATTTCCATGATATTGGCATTTTCGTATGTATATGATTACACATTTTGTAACCTGTGAGTAAAGAGTAGTAGCAAAGCAAAGCCAGAATTATGCTGTACAACTTTATGTCTTTTTATAACTGATGAGTTAACTGCTATGTTAAGGTTTTCACTGGAGTTTTGTATCGAGTCTTGCCTAACATATAATACTGGACATATTGAAAGATATTTATAGTAATAAACCAAATTTTTCTCTCTGAGTTGTTACTGAGTGATCGCACAACTTTCATGTTACTGATATTTTGTCACAGATACTTTTTGTTTGGGAAAGAAGGGGAAAATTTTGTGGGCATTGTAATCCACATGGCAACATTCCTTATTTCTACACATGAGGTGCCTGTAGGACATAGTACACCCACCACCACACACCACCACCCCTCTGCAGCTATCCCGCCAAATTGTAGCAATCCAAACTAGCTCCAGACAGTTGCAACATGTTCTCAGTGGAGCAAGTGGATCTTCACTTAAGAACAGCTACAATGAAATCATGAGTGAAAAAGTCACTGCAAAAATTCGTGTACTCAAGGTCTCCTTGCCCACATTTGAAAATATTTTTTTAAAACCTTAATTGTAATAATACTAGTACATTTAAATTCTACTAGTGTCTATGGACCCACTACACACACACACAATCCTAGCCAAATGCAGAGCTTTCAGAAACTGAACTTGTTTGAAAGAATTTAAAAGAAGATCCACTTGCAAACAATTCATAGAAATACAGAAGACAGCTAGGTACTGAAGCAGGTACAATGAAATTATCTTTCAGATTACTAAGTCATAATTAGCTGATACAAGTGTGATTTTGGATCAAATTTATTAAGTATTTCTTGAAATGGCATTTATGAATTAAGCTGAGGCAGAATGGCTCAGCCTGTCACCTACTACCACTGCAGAGTAGAGAAACAAAGCATCACTAAGCCCTAAAAGATATTCTGCCTAATATGGTAGTCACTAACCAGATTTAAGTTAATCTTTAAATTTAAATTTTATTTCCTCATTTAGACTAATCATGTTGTAAGCAAAAAAAAAAAAAAAATAGCCACATGTGACTAATGGCTACTGCTCTGGCCACATAAATACAGAACATGTTTGTCACCACAGAAAAATCTAATAGATACAACTTAACTCTACTATCCTAGAAAGCAACTATATGATCACTTATTCATTATCTAGCAAATTTCTTGAACCTATGAATGAAAATTCCCATAAATAAAAATGTCACTGCCATGTTAAAGATTCTAAAAGTCTGATTAACTTATTTTAGAGTCTGTGAGTGCAGAAAGTTGGAATGTTGCAGGTTCAACTATCTGAGTTTATCTTTAGCGTCCTTCAGAACCATTCACTGCCTACCTCTATGTGTGAAGTAACATCCTTGTGACTATTAGGTATTTTTTTTGAATGTTCTAACAGACCACTAGTTTCCATGAACCCTAAAGCTAAGAATGTAATCACATAGCTTCTGAGGCCTACCACAGAGTCTTCCCTGCTTTGAGATAACTAGCTACCTCATAGTTTCATCAAAATATTTTTCTTGCTTTAATTTGTAACTTTCTTTTGTTCTATAACTATAACAGTTTAACAAACCTGCTACCGCATTAGAACATGACTTTCTAGCATAATTTGAATATACATTCCCAGGGCATGGACACTCATATTTGGTTCAGAATACAGTATATCTTATTCCCTGTGAGGGGAGAGCTACATTTTTGTGTTGATAACCTCCAAATGTAGGTATCAAGCATTCCAGATGTTGTGTATACAGCTGTGTTAATAACCAAGTCTCTACTCTCAAGACCTTAAAATGAATTAATGGTGTCTTGGGTAACTGCCATCTAAAGCAGTAGGCCCCTTGAAGGATAGGTGTTGGCATGCCAGGGCCATGTTTAGATCTTTCTTCTGGTAGCCACCTCTACCAGAGGAAAGAAAACTCCTCAAGATGCAGTAGTATAGCACCATATCACAGGTAAGGCTGAAGCAAAAAGCTACAACTCAGAAACAGAGTTTTCGATATGCCTTAGAAAAAAGAGCAATGAATATTACTAATTAATGACATATTAAAAATAATTTTTTTGTAAATTGACAAGCTATTCCTTTTTTCTTTTTTCTTATTTTATTTTATGTTTTTATTGAACTATATTTCCCCCCCATTCCTTGTTCCTCCTCAATTCTCTCCTTCCAGCTTCATCCCTAACCTTCCCACTCCCAATTTACTCAGGAGATATTGTCTTTTCCCCTTCCTAGGCAGATCCATGTATGCCTCTCTTAGCATTCTCTTTGTTACATAAGTTCTCTGGGGTTGTGGACTGTAGGCTGGTTGTCCTTTGCCGTATGTCTAATATCCTCTCATTAGTGAGTACATATTACATCAAGAAGAGATATTTATGGCTAACAAAGGAGTAAGAATTAATGGAGGGACATTGGGGTGATAGGAATGATACTTAAGCAAGCAGCCAACCCAAATAAAACAAGAACTGAATCATATAATCGTATATAATCATATATACGATTTTATTATAGTTCAGTTTAGGAAATGGGAAAACAGCTGATGACTTCCACAGTAGCTACTATAGTAGAAATGTGCTACTATAGTGCCATCTTCTGGCCTACTTTATTTTACAAACTACACTCTATTTTGACTTCAAGATATAACACTATATAAGCTTTTCCCTGTAGAAGATGATACTAAAAAGAAATCTGACATTCTCTCCCCTATGTCCCTTAAGCAAACTGAAATGTAGAGTTTTGTGTGTACCGTTCCACTATCCTATTAAGTAACAAACATAAACGTATCTATTCATATATTTACTTTTTAAATGGGATACTTTTATAATACCTGTCAATCAAATCCTGGGCTCATGGCATTTATGTGTCCTGTCCATATCTGGACAACGGTCGTCTTGCTTTTGTGGCAAGTGCTTTAGCTGCTAAGCCATCTCCCCAGCTCCAGAACTGCTTCACTCTTGGGAGTTTATCAGTGTGGTTCCCACTGGGAGAGCTAGTTGGTGCTATACAGTCAGCAAATAGGAGCGAGCTGTAATAGTCATTGTGACTTGAAAGATCTCAACCCTGGAATTCACCCCAAACCTGTTCCTTAAAACTCACCTTGACATGGGTAATGAATGGGCAGGCTTGGTTCTTCCTCAGTTCACAGTGCCAGATAAAATAAGTGACTCCTCTAGGAAAACACAAAGTCATACTCCAAAATAAACACTTGGACCTTCCTAATGAAAATAATGGACGAGATAGCATAGAGTCTCAGGCACGCAGAAATGTAAAATAAACAAGATATCAAAACGGGGACAATAAGGTGCATGCAAAGATGGAAACAGCACACTTAGAAGAGACTAGGAGTGACAAACGGTAGTCGATGAGACCAGTCGTCTCACAGTTGCATTAATACATAAGGAATGCATTAATGAACAGGAGGTTCAAAATGATGAGCTCCCTAGAGAGAAAAGGATAAAATATGTAAGTGGAGTTTAAATTTTTCAGAGCTATGAAATACAGACACAGAAATGCCAAAACCCTATTACTAAGAGCCTGGGGAAAGGGATGGTGGAGTGGTGGTTCAGCAGTCACTCTTGTTCTTGTAGTGGTTGCCCTTCAGTTGCTGGGATAAATACCATGTCATGAAGCAACTTAATGCAGAAAGCTACACTCCCTCATGAAGTTCTATAAGAACAGAGAATTCATGATGAGGAAAAAAAGCATGACATGAACCAGAAACGCAGAGGCCATGTTCCACCCTCACACTGTAAGCAGAGAGAGAACAGAAAGTGGGGTTTGGCTGTAACCCCTTAAAGCCTAACCACCCTTGAAGTGCTTCCTTCAGTGAGGCTGTACCTTCTCCAAGTCCTGTAACCTACTCGAATAGTGCCACTAGCTGAGAATCATGTGCTCAGAACGAGTCTGTGGTGATACTTCTCATTCAAAACCCCACAAATGTTGAATTCCATATCTTGAAAAATGCCCCCTCATTAATGAATCGTTCTTTATGAGGTTGTACACTCTCTCAATCAAGCAAGCTCTAAAACCATCGGCAAGAACAGGACTGTTAATTGACTATTACAATCCTTTCAATACCTACTCGTTTCCTTTCATTGTCAGTCAGGGCCCACGATAAGTAAGTTATTGGCCGAACTATCAGTTGAGTAGAAGTCTATAAAACTTGAAGGAAGGGGCAGCAGGATGAAAAGGCAGACTAAGGGAAGACCATAAAGTGAGTGTTCAGAAAGTCAACAGGACCAAATGCTCAGGCATCATCCAGTTTTGCTAGCTTAGGTTCCTTAGCTTTCCCAGCTAATCTCCCAAGCACAGCAGATGTGCCATGATTAAACACTCAGACTTATCAGCTGCTGTTGGCTTGAGTTTTGATTACAAACTATTCCACTTAGAATTTAACTGTTTTTTTTTTCAATTTTAATTGACACATTATATATACATATTTATGAAGCATAATTTGATATGTAAGTTCAGTGTGAATATACCCTAATAATTGATCATAGCAACAATCATTACATCGCCTTACATCTTCATCATATATTTATGATGAACATATCCAAAGTCTTCTATTTTATTTTCTAACTACTCTATTGTTAACTGTCTTTACTGTATCATTCACAGCCAGAAATTATACCTACATAAATGTACTTTTATATCCCCAGACAAATGTCTTCCCATGTCCTTCCCCTTTTATTTCATCAATCTGTGGTAACCACTTCTATCCTTCTATAGGTGGATTATGGATTCTACAGAAGTGTTTCCATCCCTATACAGAACAGCAAAGTAACATAAGATGAACAAATAACTTTTCCATCTTCCCATCTTTCAGCTCTCAGCTTTCAGCTACCTGGGTTATTATAATTTGCAAGGTTATCTTAGTTACTCTTTTGTTGCTGTGATAAAATACTCTGACAAAGTAACTTAAGTGATAAAGGCTTAGTTTAGTTCACATTTCAAGGCAATCCATCACAGCAAAGAAATACAGGCTGCAAAAGCTTGAAACACGTGGTCATAGGGCATCAGAAAGAGAGTTGTGAATATATGCTGGTTCTTAGCTTCCTTTCTCTATTTACAGAGTCAGTCCAGGATTCCATCCAGACTCACCCTTCTAATGGGCATGTCCTCCCACCACAGTTAATGCAATTAAAAAATGGCTCATAAGAATGCCCAGAGGCTCACATCCCAGGTAATTCTAGATTCTGTCAACTTGACAATTAAAACTAATCATAACTACTCCATACTTTTTAACTTGAGCCTAAACCACATCATGTTAAATCCATAACCTCTTGTATCTATAGACCTAGGATCATCTGGTAATGGAAAAAGCATTCAACCTAACATCAGAAGTTCCAACTGTCTTTAATGATTCTAACAGTATAAACGTCCTAAGACTTAACTGTGATCTCTTATAAAAACAAAAAACAATTTACATACTTCCAACTTATAATGACTCAAAGTATCATTCGTCTTTTAAAGTAGAAGAATCAGGGCGTAGCAAGAAGAAAACACACACACACACACACACACACACACACAAATCCACAACATGAACACTAAGTACTGAACCTCTGTATCCATTTGGGACTGTAATATAATCAACTGGGCTCTAAAAGGCTTGACATCCCGTCTATGCTGCTGTCCTAGCTAGTTTTATGTCAACTTGACACAAGCTAGAGTCACCAGAAAGGAGGGATCCTCAATTGAGAAAATGCCTCCATAATATCTGGCTGTAAGGCATTTTCTTAATTAGGGCTTGAGGGGAGGGCCCAACCTAATGTAGGTGGGGCCTTCCTTGGGCTGTTGGTCCTAGATTTTTATAAGAAAGCAGGTTGAGCAAGTCATGCATGAAAGCCAGTAAGCAGCACCCCTCCATGGCCTGTATATCATCTCCTGCTTCCTGGTTCCAGCCCTGCTTGAGTTCCTGTCCTGACTTCCTTCAGTGATGGACTGTGATGTAGAAGTGTGAGCCCAATAAATGCTTTTCTCCAAAATTTGCTTTTGGTCATGGTGTTTCATAATAATAACACTAACCTTAAGACAAATACCTTAAGCACACGAGAATTTTTCTCCTAGGTGGCCTCTATTCTGTTGCCTTAGCTCTCCCAGGCATATGATACATGGTACTGGCATCTCCAGTATCCTTTAATCTCCACTGTATCCTAGGCTTCAACTCCACAGCTATATGTACATTATGTAATGGCTCCTCGTGTCTTCTCTCTGGGACTTCAACCCTACTGTACATGGCCTCGCCGAGTGATAATTTCCAAGTCCTCTCAGTCTTTCATATTCGATGCCAACAACACCAGTACCACTGGCATTGCTAAAGTCTAGAGATATTGCTTGGGCCTTTTGGACTACAGGCAGATCAACATCTACCAACTGATCCTGGGAAAACACTTTCCTAGGCATTGACTTTTGAAAAGGGGAGAACCCCTTACTTTTAGGCTTATTCACTTTAGTTTTATCATTATATTTTTTTTGGAAATTCCATATATGAGTACACTTTATTTACATTTCTACTCATCCCTCTTCCCCTCCTCTCCAACTTCATCTGAAATTGATCACTCCTTCTATAATAATTATTGTTACACACACACACACACACACACACACACACATACACACACACTCACACACACATACACACACAACTTATTGAGTTTCTCGTATAGACATGTTCAGGATGACCACTGAGGATTAGATAACCAATCAGTGGTCCTATCCTTGGAGGAAAAAACTGCTTCTTCCTTCCATGGCATCCATTATAGTTTTTCATCTAGGGATAAGACCTTGTGAAACGCCCCCCCCTTTCATATGGACATGTCAACTTGTATGGATGGCCATTATGCAAGTCTTTTTAAACAACCATATGGTCCAGCTTCCCTGTTATGTCTAGAAGTCAGCTAGCTCCCAGCAGGCATTCTTGCCCTCTGGCTCTTAGGATATTTCTATCTGAGCACTAATTTCTGAGGTGCTCCCTGAAATATAGGTGTAGGGATTGTACTGTTGCATATACAGCATTGTATATGGAAATCTTACAATTGCTTATTCTTTTCATTGTAATCAGCTCTTCATAGAAGCCCCTGTTTGCTACAAAAACAAGCTTATCTACTAAATTGTGTCCTGATTAATCTTATGTCAACTTGACACAAGTCAGACATTTTGAAGTAGAGAACCTTGATGGGAGATGTGATTCTGTATATATGTTTCTCATACTGTTAATAAAGCCCTGTGGCCAATAGAAAACTAGATAGGTGGGGCTAGGAGACTAGGAGGAGGAAGAGGAAGTAGTAGGTGGGGTCAAGATGTAGCCGGGGAAGGTGCAGGACGATAAGATGACCACGTGGAAATACTTAGATAAGTAGAAATGGGTTAATAATTAAGGCAGAGCTAGCCCATAAACAATAATGGTAAATGGCCAACAGGATTGTATCAAATACAGAGTCTCTGAGTGTTATTTGGGGCACACGTGGTTGCAGGACAATGGCGGCAGGACCAGGAGGCTGGCGGGGAGGAACCTGCCACAACCTAATGGTGTCAGAAGTGGGATTGAGAACTTTCATTTAAAACTCAACAAAAGTTTAAAAAATAGTTTTTAGAAACAAGGGAACAGAGACTAGCAAGACTTCTTAGTAGCAGCATTTTCTCTGTTGGATTTGTTTTGTTGTAGACAGAGATTTTCGCTGCTCCTTTAAGGGAAGTTTCCAAAATTAGCATAAGCGGCAAAAAGCCGCCTGGCTTTTAAAGAGCTCTGCTAACAATTCATTGGTGTGTACAAGAGCTGCAAAGAAGGTTTACACTGTGTTTTAAAAAATACGCTGGCTTGGGAGAGAAAAAGAAACAGGGTACAATGGTTTAAAAAAGAAAAAAGAAAGTAGAATGAATGGGTATAATGGGACATTAATCCCAGCACTGGGCAGACAGAGGCAAGCAGATCTCTGTGATTTCAAAGTAAACCTGGTATGGAGTGAATTCCAGGACAGATAAAAGTTACACAGGGAAACCCTGTCTCAAAATATGTAAAAAAAAAAGAAGTAGAATAAATAAAATAATAAAAAAGCCACATAAAGATGGCAAACACAGAGAGATTTTGGATACTATACACGCTTCTGTTGTCTTTAAATTATTTGATTGCTGAGAAAACAACTACTGATAAAAGAAATGCTGCTGGATTAATTCAATTTATATATTTTAAAAATGCTTTGACTCCAAAATTTAAGCATAAGGACAAGTTACTGGGGAAAAGGATTTCTATTTTTGTTTCCACAGAAAATGAAAAGCTACAGATTCTTTACAGACTTATATGGTTTGATCAAGCCAGACCCCCTGAAACAGCTCCCCAGGTGATCCAACATTCAAAGCAGTTGAGACAAAGCCTTGCAGACTACTGCCAAGATTTCTGCATCTTCTTTGGACCCCCATGACAGCGCCCTCTACCAGCAGGAAGTAGTTTGGAAAGAATGACGCCCAAATTCCCAAATATTGTTATAAATGTTTGTTTTCATTTAAATGGGCTTGGTTATAAATGGATATAATCACAAGCAATCTTTTTAAAGGTAAAAAGGGAATTATGGTATAGATATGAATACTTTGCTTTGGAATGGATTTTCTTTTATTGATACAATTTAAGGTCAATTTTGTGATATGTATATTTCTCTTGTTTAGGTATTGTGTTTATATAGCTCATTGGAAAATGTAATGTATAATTTAGTACAGATTATAGAGAGTTATCTATGGGAGTTAAGTTAGTTTGGATTTCTAGATATATAGAGATGTATTTGAGATGGATAGGCATTCTTCAAACCTTTCAAAGACCTACAGAATATGGCATTTAAAATGGTTTAGGGTTTTTCTTGACAGTGAGGCACAACTGCTCCTGGTAACACCACCTACAGAAGAAAGGAAGATGGACATCGAAGAAACACATTATGGAGTTTGCTTCTAATATGGCAAGACTAGCCATTTGGGCAAGGTACTGCTCTTCTGAACTGTTTGACTTTATGTTGTAGAAACTGGACATGCAGGACCCACAAAAAGGTAACTTCTGATGCAAGATGGACATTGCTACAGGATTCCTGTTTCATGGAAGAGGCTGCCAGACAGCCAGATAGTCTACAGGACACAGAGAAAAGTTTCCTGCCTTGTTAAGGAGTCTGGACACATACTATGGCCTATGGGCTGAAGATGGAACATTACAGAAGAACTTCGGGTGACTGACCAGGCAATGAGTTGTCTCTGTCATTTCTAGAGTTTATGTATTATCCTTCTGTGGTCTTTGATGGAGTTGAAGACAGGTAGTTATGATTATAGTTTTCCTTCGTTAGGATTAAAGATAAGTTACATATAGGACTTTAGACTCACAAAGATAAGATAGATGATATTTTCTTTAAGTCTTACAAAATGTTAATGGACTAAATATTGTTAACTGTGATTCTTATTTGATAACTGTTGAATGGTATATTTTGCTATGTTAAGGTTAAACCCCTTCTTTTACTTTAGACAGAAAAGAGGAGATGATGGGAGATGTGATTCTGTATATATGTTTCTCATACTGTTAATAAAGCCCTGTGGCCAATAGAAAACTAGATAGGTGGGGCTAGGAGACTAGGAAGAGGAAGAGGAAGTAGTAGGTGGGGTCAAGATGTAGCCGGGGAAGGTGCAGGACGCCTACCGCGCGGCTCCCCGATAAGATGACCACGTGGAAATACTTAGATAAGTAGAAATGGGTTAATAATTAAGGCAGAGCTAGCCCATAAACAGTAATGGTAATTGGCCAACAGGATTGTATCAAATACAGAGTCTCTGAGTGTTATTTGGGGCTGGCGCGGCTATGGGCCCACGTGGCGGCGGGACCGGGAGGCCGGCGGGGAGACCTGCCGTAACATGAACCTCAATTTAAAAAAAAATCCCCTTAATAGATTGGCCTGTAGTGCATTTTCTTAATTTGATATAGAAGGGCCCAAGTAACTGGGTAGTGCCCCACCTTGTCTAGGACTATAAGATCCTGGATACTGTAAGTAAGCAGGCTGAGCAAGCCACAGGAAGGAAGCCAGTGAACAGTTTCTGTGGCCTCAGCTCCTACTCCTACCTTGAGGTCCTGCCCTGGCATCCTTTAGTGATGGACTCATAAGCTATAAGGTGAAACAAACCATTTTTTCCGCATGCTACTTTTGGTCATTTATTATCACAACAAATGGAAACTCTAAGTAATAGAAGTGGGAGAGGGATGCACTTACTTATGGCTATAAGAATAAGCATTTATAATGCAATGGGAAACTACATTGATTAGGAAAATGGTACTAGTTCCCTCTCTTGTGATCTCTCCACCCAAAGGTTGTTGGCTAGGTTTACAGTAGCCAACTTGAATCCCTTCTTATTGAGTGTGTATACACACACACACACACACACACACACACACACACACACACACACATTCATACATACATACATATATTTAAAATACTTTTACTTCAAAATTTAAGCCTAAGGAGAAGTTACTGGGTAAAAGATTTCTAATTTTGTTTCCACAGAAAATGAAAAGCTGTGGATTCCTTCCAGACTAATGTGGTTTGATCGAGCAAGACCCCTGAAGCAACGTCAATGGGAAAATGCAGCCTTGCAGACCACTACAGCCAGGATTTCTGCATCTTCTTAGGATTCCCCCAGGACAGCACCCCCTATCAACAGGAAGCAGTTTGGAAAGAACAATGCCCAAATTCCCAAATATTGTTTATAAATGTTTGTTTTCAGTTTTTTAAAAAAGGCATGTATAATTATGTCCAGCATAAAATAAATAAATGCTTAAAAATAAAAAAATAAAGTTTATAAATAATAAGGTAAAGTTTTCAAATACAAAATGAAATAATATAAAAAGGATAAACCACATAAATATGGACAATACACAGAGAGTCTGGATCCTATATGGTGTCCTGTCGACTTTAAACTTTTTGATTCCTGATGAGCTAACAACAGCTACTGAGAGACATTGGATTATGGAAACTGCTAAATTAAACCAACCTTTATATTTTTAAAAAATGTCTTAACTTCAAAATGGAAGTTAAAAAATTATTATTCTGAGGAGGAGGTTTTGCTTTTCTTACCACAGGAAACAAAAGGCTGGGGATTATTCCAGGTTAATAGAGATCAGATTTGACCCAGGTTGGGGGAGATCACCTGATCTTGGCTGAGACATGGTGCAGAAACCTAGAAATACTACAGGACAGGTGATGTGTAAGCTGATTCCTCTGCATGGGAACAGCTCAGAAACTAGATGAGACATGATAAATTTTGTTGGCTACAGAGTCTTAATGACTTAATACTACATGCCATCCTTTCATATGGGATGGATGGAGATTCATATTGAAATTTGATTATACATTTCATATGGCATGGATGGAGATTCATATTGAAATTTGATTATACAGTCCAAACAGACTTATAAAGTTGACAGATTCCTTTTACCTGCTCAAACACAGAACAACAACAACAAAAAAATCCCTTAATGACTTGTGTGTACACTGCACATTCCATACTTATGCTGATGCAGATATATATGTTACCTTCAAAAATGTGTGTGTTTTCAGAAGAAGGGGACCACATACCAATGAAAATAGTTGTTCCAGGTGATTCAGTCTCTCAAAATGCCTCTGTTGCAGTTTTCTTGGAGTTCTGCATCAGAATAGCTTCAAGACTGCTGGCTAAGATGATTCAGGCTCAAAGACTACTCCAGCTAGACTTCAGATAACCCCTACATTTTCCCATCACACAAAGATTGGATAACAGCTAGCTTTATAAGGACATGAAATTATCTTGATTTCCTCAGGGTACCCCAAATATGTCATCATCCCCAGACAACAGGAGGCAGTTTAGAGAATATGATGCCCATATTCCCAAGAGGTGGAATAGGTGATTTTTGTCATTCAAGGGGTTATGGATGTATGTCATCATTTAGTGGGTTTGGTTACATTGGATTATGTCTACTTTTAAACAATCACTAGTCTCAAATATTTTACATTAGTATAGATTTTCATATATTGATACAAATTTAATGTTATTTTTTCTATAATACATGTATATATGTTTCTCTCTTGTTTAAGATACTGTATTTATGCAGCTCATTTTAAAAATGTAATGAAAAGTCTTAATTCTTGAAAGCTATTTAGGATAACAAAGGAAAACAAGTTAGTCATCTATAACAATCAAACTTCTAGTCATGTTAGGTATGCTTTCAAGTTCATGCAAACATATTTTAGATAGGTGATGTTCAAACACTTCTAAGATCTACAGAATATCACCTTTAAATTGTTTTAATAACATAAGACTTTTTATGACAGTAAGACGTATCTACTCCTGACAGGACCAATTTACTTCACAAAATGGTGACATCACTCCAGAAAACCTCCATATGGAGTTTTCTGTTAGTGTAGCAAAGCTAGCTATTTGGTCAAGAAACTGTCCTTGCCTCAACTGCTGACAGTGTGCTGTCCAAACTGGATAAGCAGGACACAAAAGAAAATGACTACCAAACTTTACCAAGACAACATAGGAAGACAGTCCTTTAAAATTCCTGCTTCACAGAAAAGTCTGTCAGATATTCTAGGACTGTATGCCCAAGATGGATGCCCAAGAGTAACTCTGAGTGACTGTTCAGGCAGCCAGCTGCTTCTGTCATTTCTACAGTTTTGGAACTTGTTCGTTCTGCACTTCCTGTTTACTCAGGTAATATATCATTCTTGGGTCTTTTGTGCAGTTGAAGATGAGATAGTTCTAGTTACAGTTTTTCTTGTTACAAAATTCAGAAAAGAAACTTACACAAGATATATAAAGTTTATAAGATTGAGAAACATAAAAGCTTAAGTTATTTATCTAAGAAGATGTTTTAAAGTCTAAAAAGGTACTTTTAGGATGGTAATACAAGTTATGATAGAAAATGGTTCAGGTAAAAATCTTTGGACTCTCTAAGACAAAATAGATTATTTTCTCCAAATATGCCAAATACAATTAGACTGGACAATGTTAATTATTCTTATTGTATATATTTTTACTGTATTAGGACTAAATCCTTTCCTTATCACTTAGACAAAGGGGGTAATGTTGCAGAATATTTGTACACTAGGAAGATATCTTTGCCAAGACACCTTCTTATTAGTTTAATAAAGAGTTGAATGGTCAATAGTTAGGCAGGAGTTATAAATGGGATTTCTGGAGAAAGAAAGGAAGAATCTAGGCACACAAGAGATGTCAGGAGACACTGAGAGGAAACAGGAGGTACAAGATGGAAGACAGGTAACGTGATGTGATTGAACATAGATTAATATAAATGGAATATAGATAAATATAAATAGATTAATTATAAGTTATAAGAGCTAGTTGGGAACAAGCCTAAGCTATAGGCTGAGCTTTCACAATTAATAATAAGACTCCATGCTGTGATTTGGGAGATGGCTGGCAGGAAAGAGAAAGACTCCCTAAAATTTGCATAGTCTATGATCCCAGCCAGGGATTTACCCATACACACACCTGACCTCGATGAATTCAGTCAAGATAATATCCCCAGACATGCCCAGAGGCTCATCTGTAAGGTGACTTTAGATCCCATCAAGGTGACAACACTGATCATCCACAAAAGTTGACCCTATACCCAGAAGCACTAGGCAGTTTCCCAAGGTCTTTGCTGATGAAATCGTCAGTGACTTATTTCTAAGAGAAATTGGATTAAAGTCAGAATGAAACATCGAGTCGCACCCAGCAGACAAGTGAAGTAAGTGCATGGAAGGAAGTAGAACTTTCAGGGACTCTGGTATAGCAAAGGAGTCTTTTCAGCCAAATTCATGTGCTATGATTGGAAAACCTGTACCATGTACTAAATTTCAAACTGTCTCTCAGTACATTTTCTTAACCAGAACAATGGTCCGCCTCTGGGTTTATGTGTTACAGGAAGAAGAGAGGTTCCCTTAGCTTGGACAAACTTCCCAAGGTTGTTAGAATAAGCCCAAAGGGATTACCTTGCAAAAGGATTACCTTTGAACTCCACAGAAAAAACAACCAGATTTCATCTCTCAGTGTTGCAGCAACCGAAACAAAGGTTTACACAGTAATCTTTTAATTTAAAAAGTCTTTAGTATTTATAACAAATACTTTCTACTAATTACACTAACTGGCAACTTTAACACATCAACACATTCCCATCTTGTTTATTAAAAGTGTGGAGAGCACAGTGGATATGCAGATAGCACTTTTTGCATCATTGTCAGGCCATATCCTTGCTTTTACATGGAACAGGGAAAACAGGCTCCTCCTGAAGTTTTAAGGACCAAAGCTTTCACAGCACCATCACTCAGGAGATTCCAGAATGCTTAGTAAGTGAGATTTTGGTGTGCCCTGCCCACTTGAGTAAAAACTGCATCAGTATGATCAATGGATTTAGTTTTAGTATAAAACTGTTAGAACAGTGCCTCAACTATGCAATTACTCTCATTAAAGAAATGCTAGCAATGGTAATTTATTTTTCCAAGAGAATTCTCTTTTGTATGTGACCCACATTAATATTAATATGAAAAAGTACTTTGGAATCTCATGTAAATAGAAAAGACCACTTTGAGACTACTTAAAATTATGAAGTTAATAGGATATGTGAGATCAAGTAAAATCTTAAAAAAGAGTCATAAGTGTTCTGACTGTTTTGAAGGCATACCTCTTCCTAGAGCCAATTTTAAAAGATCTAGGAGAGTATTTTGTTTCCTTTGTCACATAGATAGGTTCTGTGCACTTACGGAAATTGATTCATCCATGACAAAAAATATATTATTTACAAAAATACCTTGAAGAAATCAGTAAACATACAAATGACAGAAAGCAATGACAACAAATGTTGGAAGGGATAGTTTGATTTCCAATGTTACAGCATAATATTTCATGTTTATTCTTCAATGAGAAAACAAGAACATGTGGTCCATTCACAGAAAAACAAAAACAGTGATTAACAGAATAATTCCAGAGGAAGAACGGACATAGAGATTACTAGACAATGATTTTTAAGCATCTCAATGACTTTTGGTCAGAATTCATACCAACATTTATACAAAATTTCAAAGGACACTGACTATCCAAAACATCTTTCCAAAGCAAAGGTGGGGGATTCTACTTCTAGGTCTGAAAACTTGTGGCAAAGCTAATCAAGAGTGGAATGCTGGAGCTGAAGAGATGACTCAGCAGTTATGAACCCCATGGCTTTTGAAGAGAACCTGAATTCCACCATGAGCAGCATGAGATAGCTCACAGCCTCCTGTAACTTCAGGTCTGGGGGATCTGATGTTCTCTTCTGACCTTGGTAGGCACTGCATACACACACACACACACACACACACACACACATACACACACACACACACACACACTTTAAAAAAATTTAAAGATATTTATTTTAAAGGAGTACAACCCAGCCATAGTAGCACAAGCCTCTAACTTCAGTGCTCCAGAGACAAAAATTGTTTGAGGCTAGCCTATTCTACATACCAAGTTCCAGGACAGCCAGAAGTAGATAAAAAATACTCCAACTAAAGAGTTTAGTACTAGAAGAAAGACAGACACACATACATGCAAATAATGAAGTTGTACCATTTAACTTACACCACACACACACACACACACACACACACACACACACACACACAAATATCACTCTAATGGGATCAAAGGCTTTAAGGCAGGAGCTAAAGGATACAAAGATTAGGAAAAAACATAGTTGACAAACTTAATGACTTTGGATTTTACAGTGAATTTTTTGACATCTAATCAAAGTGACTGACAACAAAAGAACAAATATATAAATTGAACTATATCAAAACTTAAAACATCTTTGCATCAGAGCCAACTAGCTAATTTCTCAAAAAATTAAACAGAAATTATCATACACTTCAGCAGCTCCTTTTCTGCATAGATGTCCAAAATAATTAAAGGCAGACACTCAAAGAGAAGTTTCTATACTCATGTTCACAGCAGAATCATTACAACAGAAAAAAAAGAGATACAATTCAACAGACTGAGAGATGAACAAATAAGCAATTCATGAGCAAATATTACATACCCCATGTCATATTATTCAACCTTAAAACTTACAATTTATAACATAGTTGTACACTGAAAATTTTGTGCTAAGTGAAATTAGTTGGTCATGGTGAGGTATACAGGACTCCACCTCAGTGAGGCAATATGAACAGTCAGGTTACACTAATTATAATTAATTGATTAGTTGATTAATTAGTACTAATTAATTAAAATTAATAACTATACAGTGCTATAGTAGATAGTATTTTCTAGGTGCTGGAGTTCAGAAGAAATGGGGCTTTAGTGCCGAGAGGATCCAGAGTGTCGGTTTGGGAAGAGGACAAAGCTCAGGAAGTAGATAGTTGTGATGATTGCAAGATATTGTGAATGAGAATGAACTTAAGAATGTGCTTATTTAAGAGAAGTATATGCTTAAGAATGGTTTATATAGTAAGTTTTATGTTTTATATTTATTTAATAACATTTAAAATAAAAGAGAGAGAAAGGAGAGGCAGAGGAGATTGTCATGAGAGGCTACCGACAGAAATTGTCTGGACCACGGGTGCCTGGTCCATCAGTGCCGGAAGACACAAGTAAAGGTTAGGCCTGATGGTACAAACCTATAATTCCAGCCACCTGGAAACTAAAGCAGAACAATCCGAAGTCTAAGGCCAGCTTGGGCTACAATGCTAATTCAAAGGCAGCTTGGGGACTTCAACAAGGCCCTGTCTTAAAATGTTTAAAAGTCAAGCAGGCTCAGTATATAACTCACTAGAAGAGCAATAGCCTCGCATGTATGAACTTATTGATTCAACACTTAATATCTCAAGTAAACAAACAAACAAGTAATGCATATTTCCTAGACTTCCCCAGAGAGAACATAGCCTTGTTGACATCTTGATTTTCAGTGTATGGTATCCATAATGATGAAAGAGTAAGCTAATATTTTTAAATATGTTAAACATTTATATTATTAATTTGTAGTTAGTGTTCTGAGTAATTGGCTTTATGGTGACATTTTCACACACATATGATCACACATTATTATTTCTAACTTGTCACATTTGTAATAAATTTTTAAGGTAGCTACCGGTGGTGATGCAGGAATAAGGAAGGAGGGAACTTAGTAGCAATGAAGGAGTTATTGAAATACTAAAAGGAAAGAGGACCATGCAACTGCCACCCAGGAGGGACAAAGTGAACACACCAGGGGTACAGAGCTACTGTATGAACAAACTCTATCTGTTCTAGAATGCAGATGATGAATCACAGAGAAATGAATTTGTCAAAATTACCTTTCATCTAAAGAGTACAAAGGGAAAGAGATGAAGGCTTTGGTTTTGTTTCTGAGATATTAATGTAAACAATGGTCATACATGCACATGTGTTGTTTGCCTAAATGAAAGAATTTATTTCTTCCTTTTAGGTTTTCCAATCTGATAAGTGCCAATGCACATGTTACTGTTTATTTATTACATGAGGTTATTTTTTAAAAAATCTCATTTGACATTCATTTATTTGCTTGTATTCTGATGATAGGCAATTAAAATAAATTATTAGTTTATTAATTATTTCAACAGTGTATCTTTTATGATCCATTAATATTGTGGTAAATTCCCTGTATCCTGGAGTTTGAAGATGTGTTTTTCAACCAGAATTGCATGATTATTTCTTGCTGAGCATTTTTATGTTGTTGTCTCTAAGATATTCACATGCCTACCAATAATCTTCTTTAATTCTTAATCTTAGCACATTCCTAATACACTTAAATCCATGGAACCACTTTCTTATTTAGCAAAGATAGTTAACACAAAAGAAAAGGAAAGGAAAGGAAAGGAAAGGAAAGGAAAGGAAAGGAAAGGAAAGGAAAGGAAAGGAAAGGAAAGAAAAGGAAAGAAAAGGAAAGAAAAGAAAGGAAAAGAAAAGAAAACCCGAACCATTTCTTTCCTGTTGGTAGTGTGTTTTCTCTGCCTGCTTTCTCCAAGCTGTCCTGTGGGCTGAGGCTTCTGTGTTCAGACTTGTCAAACTCGTTTCATTTCAACTACTTGTCATGTGTTTCCTTATTTCTTCCAGTAGTAGATGTCTAATAAATGTAGGGATGTCATAGAGTTGATTGGAAAATCCAGTTCAGTGGCTGATTCCTGCACGATCCCTTCCTCCCATTCATGATGTATCTGCATCGGTAAGTACAGTTTTATTTCCTTTGGGTCCTTCTCCTTTGCTGTGGTGTGTTCTGTCAGTGGACAGATTCCCCTGTCAGAGAGTGACCCGGGAGAAATCCTTAAGGGATTCAAACGCCATTTAAGCCTGAGAGATTTCTGGAATTTTTGCAGTGGGCTGGATTAAGTAATCTTTGTGTTTAAACAGCAGTGTTTTTGTATAAAAATCATCAGCACTATTATTTTATATCACCAAGTTCAATAGTTAGTAATTAGGACAGCACTGGAAAAATCAATCACATTTTGTCCTGGTTGATTCCAAACCAAGTGTGGGGGTGTTGCTGGTGGTATTAGAGGAGTGATCATTTGTTTTAAAGCATTCCCTTCAGCTTTTCCTCCTGGTACTTGGTGCTGGTTCTTATAGAGTGAGAGAGGTGAGGAAGTCCAGCTTCAGAGGCTCCTGGTCCACTGAGGAGAAACCAGGCTAATAGGACATCAAGACTGGTGATAGAGTGCTAATTTTCTACAACTTCTCTTGTTAAATAGTAAGGAAGAGTAAAAAATAGAAGTTTTTAAAAAGGATTTGTCACATTCAAAGAGAGAAAAGGCTTCTTTGATATAACTATATATTTCAAATAGTGATTTAAACAGCTAGAATGATATTTTGTTTTGTTAATATTTATATTTTCACATATGTTGCTTCATTTAAGAGCCTGGCCAGCCTACTGAGGTCCATAGAGTGGGTATAATTAATACCTATCCTAAGAGTAAACTCTGAAGACATAAAAGTTAGGAGACTTCTTCAGGCTTCCAGGACTGTCAATGCCAGTATTCCTTAGAGTCCTAAACCATTTATCATACAGTCCTATTCATGAATGAACATATTCATCTTGTTAACTTCTACCTCTCTAGGTAGAAGGCACCATCCTGGGAATATCAGATATGAGAATATGACCTAGACAGCCTGCTAAGTCAGTGAGATTTACTGGACATCTTGCCCCCATTCCCCAGAATACTTTCTTGGACCAGTGCCTTAGAAAGAAACCATACAGTAACTCTGATCTCTGACCCACTTGAGAGGGTCATCCGTGCTTCACACATCATAGACATCATTACAGTTATCTACTGAACAAATAAAACAGTGAACAAACATGGACATTTTATGCTAATGTTTTGCTTATTTGTTAAAATTCATTGAATTAGAAAATCCATACCCAATATTTATAGACATTGTAAAGCAAAATCCTAATTTCCCAATCTCTTCTATTATAATTATCAAGGTTTCTAAGCATAAGCACCCAAATCTTTCTTTTCTAGTGAACAATTATGTACCTACACATTTTCACATTTTGGGGGACATAAGTTACAGAAGTAATATTAGTGTTCAATTGTCACTATTTTAGACATCAGTGACAATTTACTAATAAAGAATGGAGACAGTAAAAAAACACTAGGTAACAATAGTTGCTTTGAGTCAAGTTCAGGGCAACTACCACAAAATGGAAGATTTGTAAGAGATAGCAAATCCTATTAACAGGCACACATAGTGACTGAGGACATGAAGGTGTTTAATAATTGCGATGATAGATATCCTGTTTCACCCACACTTGTTCTAAAGAGCATACTACTGTTTTGTTCACTATTGCAATTCTTATTTTCTCATTAACAAGAAACACGCTGTGGCAATATCCCATTTCATTTTTGTGCCTGCCGTTTTTGCTGTCATGAACCTGGAAGTCTCCTCCGTGAGGTCTATCATCATTGTTCTTAGGTTGGTTTTAGTGCAACAAATTGCAAATGGCAGAGCTCTCCATTTAGGTTCCTCTATAAGAATTGCCATTTCGGGGGTGGGGTGGGGGGTCGGCATGGAAGGGATGGATAAATGAATGGAGGGAAGGAGGGAGGGAGAGGGAACTGGGGTCAATAAACTAAGAAAATATATATGAATGGCCATGTGTCTACCCTTTGAAAATCTTTATTGGTTGAAGGATTTCACTAACTTAAAAAAAAAAATCTCAATTATCTATTTTACAACAGATAAGCTGTAATAAAATACCAAGTGCTTTCTTCATCTGAAACTGGGATTAGCTTCTCATAAGTCCTCTCATCCTCTATCTCCTTATTATAAGCAGTGCTTAATAAAAAGAAAAACTAAATTCAAGGTAGTTCAAGAAAATTCTATTACAAATATTCATATTTTAATTGCAATTTTGTTTTGGACAAGTGTTTCTATTACTTGCTAATTTGTTAATCCTAGCCCCTGATACAGTCTAAAACTGCCTTCAGAGTTAAAATTACTAACCAGTAAAGCATGAATTGAATATTATATTTTCTATGTTTCCAAAAAAGTCATGGTCTTACAATGTGCCTTCTACACCTGTTAGCTCATGCAATCCTCACACATCTGTAATTTAGTCCTGTTAGCAGCACACTTTCATACGTGGGGGAAGTAAGGAGACCAACATTACAAATTACTGACAAGATGTATCGGCAAAGCCAAGATTAATGGAAAGGGTATCCTGATTTTTCTCTATTTAACAATTTCTTAGACTGTAATATTTTGTGTTTTCTAATGCTAGATTTTTGTGAAGTATTTACGGTCATGTCACTATTCAGGTATCTGTCTATAGTTAGTGGACTACAGTGAATATTTGTGTCACTGAGATTTAAAAAGTGACCAGTGAATCATTGTCTTAGTTGTGCTCTCATCTCCTGGTTATCTGAAGATATAGAGAATAATAATTTCTAATAAAAGAGGAAGACTGAAGATGTATGTATATAATACTTAGGAGGCAAGATTGTAGAAATTGATTATTACAGCAGTATATAATTCTACATCAAATGATAATTTATCCATACTTATAATAAGGACTTTTACTTATTGCCTATTTATTAAAGATGCATCAGTTTGAATCACAGTACTTATTAGATAATTTATTCATTACAATCCTGTAATGTGATGATCTTGTTTACATAAGAAAACATTGCCTCAGATCACTATTACTCCATCTGACACACTAATTAGTATGCCTGAAAATCCTGGGCAATGGACAGAAATGAGCATACTAATGGTACATCCAGTAAGAAAAGCTTGAATACTAGTCTAACTTGGGCTTGCACATTTGGTATCAAGGTGGTCTGGCTGCAAATGGGCAGCTTTGAAGCTACACAGACAAGGTCTTTCCTTCCTTTAGCTCTGACTTTGCTAGTGAAATGGTACAATTAGGCTGGTCTCACCAAGCTGTGGCAGCAAGTATATGCAATCCATCAATCATCTATATAAGTACTTCTCAACATTACTAACACTGAAACTCTTTGATACATCTCCTCATGTTGTGGTGACCTACAACCATAAAACTGCTTTCATTGCCTCTTCATAACTGTAATCTTTTTAGAGTTATGAATCATAATATAAATATCTGATTATAAGATATCAGATATGTGACCCACTGTAAAAAGGGCATTCCACCCCCAAAAGGTTGTGAGCTTATATGAAAACCCTGAGATCAGAGTAGGACTCAGTATATGCTAGAGATCTTAATTTGCCTGTCCCATGCCTTCCCACCTACGGGTAAGATTTATTATCACCACTCAACAGAGGGCAGGGAACTTAAGTTGACAAGAGTGTGGAAATCTCAAAACAAGTCACACTTCACACTGAAAACAAGCATTCCTTACACTACCCAACAAGACATTATTTCCTTGAAAGAATGCTTATAGAGGGTTGTTCCATTCAGAGGAAGAATTAGAGAGCCATTTTAAAGTGTTTAACTTTTATATTTATTAACAAAATGAAAATGTGGTTTTTTGCTATTTTAAATGTGTACAGTACTGTATTATTTTTCTCATGGAAAGGGGATGAGATGGGGGTTGGTAGGGGGAACAGGGGAGGATGGGAGGGTGCGGGAACTGGGACGGACAAGCTTGTTTTAAATTTAAATTAAAAAAATTTTTAACTTGTACCATGAAGCTGGGTGTGATGGCATATACCTATAATGTCTGCACCTAGAGAAATGAGGCAGAAAGAATGTGTATGTCCAAGGTTAGCCTGAACAATATAATGAGACTTTATCTCAACAATTACAGAAAGGGTTGTAACATGGGTTTCCTGAACTTAGAGCCTATGTCATTTTCATTCTTACTCCCTGCAAACTCAGAATGATCTTTATTTTTTTCTTTAATGAGTTAAAAGTTTAATTCTGAACCATTTTTATAATCGTATCTCTTGAAGCATTGTATCACAGTAGGTTACAACAACTTTGGGATAAAAGGCAACTGATAAACTGTCCAAAACAAGGCTCAAATAACACCTCTTACTGATTTACCCTACGTCACATATCCCGATAAAGTTTTTGTTCAAAAACATGAAATAGATCCACCTGTTTATTTTAGGCATATTAAAAGGAAACTTATCGGACCATTTCTATCTATTTATAAAAAGGCTACACAATGTTACACGTCTCCAGATTACGATTAGCATGATTATGAATTAGTGTTCTACACCATTACTCAGTCCTTAGAAATCAGAAATCACTGTAGCAGGTTCGCTAGAACATAACATTACAAGACTTAAAACTAACATTTACTGCAAAAACCAAGAGCTACTTCAAAGCAAGCACATTCGGTACCATTACAGGTATTCAAAACAAGAAAAAAAAAAAAAAAAAAAAAAGCAAGGCTAGGGTTTGATAACGCCATCTTGTGATCCATTCCTGAGCATTCCTCATTTCGTGAGTCACTCTCCAAATCCATTTGTATTGTTACTTTTCGACCCAAAAGGACGAGAACAAAAATGTTTACTTCAACTGTGCCCATAGGAAACTCAGCTTGGTTAGTCTGTCAGGCTCTTTCTGAGATACCAGCCCACCCCTCGAGCCCTCTCAGCAACTCCACAGGCCAATCACAATGCAAGTTCAGACAATGCAGCTGTACAGAGAGAAAGGCTGCTATTAATTAATGTTGAGAACAGCGAATGTTACTTGTCTTGAGTATAACGCTGCAAAAGCTGTGGCAAAAACATCAAAGTGAAAAATGTCCACACATGGACATCTCCTTCCAAGGTATGTATCATCTGTTTTGTGGTAGATTTACAAACAGGCCTAAAAACATTCCCATCTCACCAAGTCTTTCGGAGTTCTGTAGGCAGAGTAAAGTATTTCACCCACACTGGCTTTTACAAGCTGCGTACCTAAAGGTCTATTTACAGATCAGTATCAAACCAGGCCAGCTGATTGCTGTCACCTGGGGGCAGCCCATTCATGAGGTCCTGGGCATGTCCAAGATCTGGCCATCAACTGAGTAATCAGCACCAGGGTGGTGGCCACCCATCCAGCATGATGTTTATAACAGTAAAGTCTCAAGAAGAGGTTATAGATAACAGATACAAGTGGATGACAGGATTATGACTGGATGGAAAAGTTAATAAATAAAAAATTCAATAAATGGAGAATAGAATATATTGCTATGGCTAGTTATCTTCTTAGAAGTAATTTTTAAGGTCTATTTGTGATGTAGGATGCTGTGACACAGACATCTGCATAAGCAGAATTCATTCTTAATACATGGATAATAATTCCAGCCAGGATCTTAACCTCCAACCCAAAGTACTCATTATACACTTTAAAGAAAGAAGCTGAAAAATGTGTCAAGAATAAATGTGCACATGCATACACATGAACACATGCATATACTACACAGGAACATTAAATACTGCCTATCTTTTGGGGAACATGGAACATTGTATAATAAGCTTTGTTTAGCCTGCTTGTTTAATCCCTCATTGTCCTATTAATAGTGCACACATTAAATAATATTCTGATTTTCCTGTGCCAATTGAACCACAGTACAAAGTAATTGTATCATTGATTAACTTGTACTAAAAATACCCTGGGTACTTTGTAACATCTATTTGTGTAAATGTCTTTGGGGCAATTCCATGATGATTAAAAACCTAAAATGCTCCTGGTACCAAAATTCCTTGAAAATCCTCATAATAAAATGCTTTTTTTGTGAAATGGCTGATTTCTATAGTGTGTAATTATAATACCAACAAATTGACTAATAAATGGCCACATCTTGTAAGTTACTTACTGCATGGAGGATGTCAATAGAGAGAAGGTGTTTTCAGATGCCTTCCTCAGTGTCAATTTCTCACAGTTTAGCCCTTTTAAATGCTAATTTTGGTCCCAGTCTACATCCCTGGGACCAAGGAAAACAGAGTGAGAAGCTGAAGTCTCTCATGAATTCCTAGTTTCCTTCAGTGTTTCCTGAATTCAGCACAGCCTGAACACCATTGTTATTTCCCACAGAAAATGCCCTTTGTTCTCAGTACACAGTAATATTTTGCATAGTTTTCTCCTTGCCTCAATGTCATAGCTGTCAGCTCTGGGAGATAGATGAGAAAGAAATACAATAAGATAGGTCTCTTGGTTTCTCCTGTTGTTAAAAAAAGCCTCACACTGGTGAGATCATACCCACAACCATGTCTTTAGTCCATTCTGAGAAACAGGCGGATCCAAGAAATAGTAGAACAGATGATGATGAAAAGTAGGCATGAAAACTTGTCATTTCACTAATTTATTAATTTTCAGCATCTAAGATTTAAGTGGTGTGTGATGCACTGTGAGCGTGTCAATGGCCAGCACATGTAGAACACTGGTGGGAATATAGGACATGCTTCCCATTTTCACCCTCTTCATTTGGAATCATTGAGAGCTCAGAAAGGAAGACCTTATTCAACATTCCTTAAATTGTTTTCATTTTCATTACCAAATATATTTGAATATGAGAGGTCTCCCTTCTCACACTGCTTGGGAACATGCTTGAGAAATGTCTCTGTGCTGTGCATGACTTATTCACTGCCCTCGTGGTCTTGTAATTTTGGGGAAGATATATGTCTACATTAGCTATCAGGAATTAATCTATGAGCTTTGGAAATGTAAGAGCACTCGCATCACAAGCATAAGGACTTAATTAAAAATCCTTAGAACTCATAAAAAAGAGCTAGGCATGGTCATGTCCACCTGTTCCCCAGCATGGGAGGATGAGGTGGGAGGAGGGGGATTCCTGGATTCCTGGGGCTTGCCAGCTGCCCAGCAGTGAGAGGTCAGTTAGAGGTCTGGACTCAAAGTCATAAGACATATAGTAGTAGAGAACACCTAATTCTTCTTCAGGCTTCTGCACTTGTGCATGAGCACAGGCGTGCATGCACAGGCACACACACACACACACACACACACACACACACAAATTAAAGTCTGAAGGTATCATTTGGCAGCACAGAAAGGTGTGTTCATTACATTTCCCTTTTCATGCCTCCTTTTAGTCTCCCACCTCTCAAATCATCACTGCCATTATCACAAAAGGCTCTTTGAAGTTGGGGCTGAAGGGAATCATCATTTTTGGAAAGGATACACACACACGTAAGGCCAATAGAAAGGGTGAAGGTGCAAAACAAACTCAAATTCAAGACATAAGCACAACAAAGACTGATAACACTTTTGTCCAGAAAAACAGTCACTACCCCATTTCAGGGAAGCCTTTATCTTCATGCTGCTCAAATCTCACGAATCATCCTTTTGTGCCATTGGGAAATCTTTCTCGACAAGTAAAAACCCATCTCTTAAAGAACAATTTGCTCTCGCAAAAGAAATGTTCTGGTTCATAGAAGCCAAAGACAGACCCTTTGAGAGAGAACACCTAACAGATACCATTACACAACTGAGTAGAATGCATCACTTCTAATATTCTATAACTGGTAAAAGAATTGAGGGTAATAATTAATTGACTATTCCAAAGCAGCTAGTAGAGAAGATTCTGAATATCCCTAGCACAAACATGATACACACCTAGTGATAGACATGTAGCAGCCATGAATTGATCACTGCCCATTCTATACATACAATGAAATATCACAACATAGGCCACACACACACACAACTACAATTAGAAATAGAAATATATGTTTCAAAATAATGAGGCCCTAATTGAATACCCCAGATACTTGAACTGAGTAAATTGTTTCTCCATCAGAGTAAAATACTCTCAAAAGTACTACAAGTATTTCTGGTGACAAAAGCAAGTACAGGTCACACATGATATATTAACCCTATCAAGTACACTTTCCAAATAATGGCTCATATTTTTACATTTTTATATTAAGTGGTGATTTTAAGAGCTATTAAAAGATTAATCAGTAGATAGTTAAATGTCAAAGTCACCACAAAATGTTCCTTGCCTTTTCCCGTAGTGAGTGGCTGAGGATTTTTGTAGAGAATGCTCAAAGGGAAATATTTAGGTTCTGTAGGAATTTTCTATCAATGAAGGTTCCCAGGCAACAGAAAGGGGAGAGAGGCCTGTGGAAATCACGAGGAAGCTGGAATCCCTGGTACTGGAGGTAAGGATTGATGTGGGCCACCATGCAGATGCTGGGAACTGAACCCAGCTCCTCTGAATGAGCAGTAAGCATTCCAAACCAGGTAACCATCTCTTCCCAGGTGTTGGTTCCTTAAAAATATATTTGTTACCTTTATTTACTTATTTAAGTAGGCTTATGGAATGGGAAACTGGGCAACAATCTCTTTTTACATCACATAGTGTAACCTGAAGTTCAAAAAAGGTGGTTTCATGAGAACTTGCAGAGACATAACCAATGTATAAATGGGCAGTTATATGGCAATCTTACGTATACATATTTTGTGTTGGCTACTTTTATGTCAACTTGACCCAAGATCGAGTCATCTGAGAGGAGGGAGCCTCATTTGAGAAAATGTCTCAATCAGATTAGGCTACAAGCAAGCCTGAGAAGCATTGTTTTAATTAGTGATTAATGGGAGAAGGTCCTGCCCCTTGTAGGTGGTGCCTTCCCTGGACTAGTTGTCTTGAGTTATACAAGAAGCAGGCTGAGCAAGTCATGGGGAGCAAGCCAGTAAGCTTGACTCCTTGGCTGCAACTGCGTCAGCTCCTGCCTCCAGGTTCATACGCAGTCTGAGTTCCTGTCCTGACTTCCTTTGGTGATGAACAGTGATAAACTCTTTACTCTCCAATTTGGTTTTGGTCATGGTGTTTCATCACAGCAATAGTAACCCTAAGACACATTTGTGTACCAATAACTTTTCCCTTCTTAGGGAAAGGAGAATAATAATTCCAAATATGAAAACTCTTGGACCTATAGACAAAACAATAAAGGACATAAAGTTGAAGATGGAGCAACTGGACAGGCTGCAGTCAGGGAAGGTCTTCCTGGAGAAAGGAAGATCCCCACTGGGACACAAAGCTCAGCATGTCTTTTTGCTTTAAGTCATCTTTGAATTCATACTCAAGAACTGCATGCTCTTACTCTCTGTGTGTCTTTCAACCTGCAAGATTTAGAAGCAAAGTCACATTATTGAATTAGCACCATATTTCTTTGACAGCGTCTTAAAAAAGAAAAGAGGCCATGAACACGCCCTTCTCAAAACTGACTAATGAAGGTAATGGATGTGACGAACTGGGTTTCAAGGAGATTATATGTTGTGCAGTTCAGAATAGGGATCATTTGTACTTTCCTGGTCCCCAGAAGAATGCAAAGTGCCAATTATGGCATGATGGGGGATTAACTTTAACTCTTTCCTCATTTTAATTTCTAAGAGTTCACTCTGTGTTTCTAAAAACATCACTGGAATAAAACATTCCCTCCTGTTCTTTTTATTCAATACCTATTTTATAATTTCCTTCTCATGGAACAGTTCTCCACTACCAGTCTTACATTTTAGTTCCCACATGCTTTCCCCCTAGATGGTGCACCTATTCATTCTCATTAAAATGTAATATTTTTAGTTGTAGTAGGACCAAATCCCAAGATTACTCCCAACACCCCCACTTTTATTGTACATGCACCTTCTCCAGGTGAGGGAATATGAATCAAATGCCTATATAGATGGTGTGAGGGATTTTACAGATGTAATGATGTTCCTAGAATATTGATTTGAAAGAATGGGATATTGTCTTTAGAGGTCTAATCCATTGATATCTTAAGAAAAGACTAGGCTTTATTTTTACCTTAGTTTAGCCTCAGGAAATTGAGCTGTCTGATACTCTAGTGAACTTGGAAATGAGTCAAAACCCATAGACTATGAAAGCAGCTCCAACCAGAACCCCAATCTCAGTAATAGAAGTCCATGAACACTGGGTTGTCCAGGGTCAAACGGTCAGCCTTGAAATATACACATAACATTATACAGTTTGAACTTCTTCTGTTTAAGAGATATGTATATACCTATACATATATGCATGTAATAATAATTAGTGAAAAAAGATTGAATTTACAGGAGGGTTAGGAAGGGTATATGGGAGGATTTGGAGGAAGGGAAGGGAGAAATGTAATTAAAATGTGACCTCAAAAGTGAGAATAAAACATAACACTATTCAAGTTGAGAGAGAGAGAGAGAGAGAGAGAGAGAGAGAGAGAGAGAGAGAGAGAGAGAGAGAGAGAGAAAGAGAGAGAGAGAATGGAATGAGCCAGCCATACCACAGAGCACTAAGTATTTGGAGTGCTAATTTGGAGCTAATTAGTTACTGGGGGATAGAAAATGGATACACCTGTGTTTGTTTTGACAGCATTAGCAAATCTGGTAAAAGAAACAACGTCTAACTAAATGGTGCACCCATTTACAGACAGGCTAGACTCCAAATAGCTTTACTAAGTATTTCTTTGCTAATCTGAAGTGATCTTAAGCATATGACTAATGGAGCCTGTGCAGAAAGGGAAGGAAATGGTGTGTATTTAATGTTTGAATCCATAAAAAGTTGGTTTGAAGTGAAATATTTATTCATATAGGATTAAATAGAAGTAGTGTTAATTTAGGGCTTTGCAGCTTGTCTTAATCAAAGCTATATGGGGACTGTAGTCCCTAAAGCTTCTATAAAACATATAACAGTTTATTTTATTACCTGCAGGTGTGTGAATGTGAGTGTGAGTGCACAAGGAGGCCAGAGATACTAGATTTCTGTGGGACTGGAATTACAGGCAGTTGTGATCTTCCAGACATGGGTGCTGGGCACTGAATTTGGGTCCTTTGCAAACACTGTAAGCACATTTATCCACTCAATCATCTCTGACCTCCCCCAAAATGTAACACTTTAATGAAAGTTTTTGCTCTGGTTTTTTGGTACCCATATGTTCACAGCTCCTCTGTGAGATTTGAAGGTACAACTCATATGGCACTTCAGCAGCCAACAGTGAAACTGAGCCACCCTTTCCCATTTATGAGCCTGTGTCACAGTCTGTAAATACCTGAGTAGTGGGGATATGATTTTTCACAACTGCCTTCCTCTGTCTGTTCTGTTCAGAAGAGCTGTAGTATGACAAGGAAATGGATAGATTTGGAAGCGTGTATGTATTCTTACCTTAAACCTTTCTTTCTTTCTTTGGACAACTTTTGTTTGGTACACTAACAGGAGTCCATAAAGGGGACCCACTGAGGCAAAACACATTCTCTTGAAACTGACCTGATGTCCCAATTTTTTGGCCATTGAACTCTTTCAAGGAAACCATAGAGAAGCTGCCTAATATATGAGTGAATAAATATATGAGTGCTTACATAAACTACAAGCACCCTTAAGAATCTTAAATGTCGCTAACTGAAAGATAGTCTGCCACCAGGAATTTGTGTTCTAGAAATTAGTTTGAGAAATTGAAAACTTATATTATGGAAGAAAAATCATTTGATCTCTCTGAACATAGGTGTCTTCTTTCAGAGTGTGGCTAAATTATGCTAAAACATCTCTAGGCTTTCTTTCACCCTGAATGCAAGCATCAAACCATGTAAAAGGTGAAATAGTTTCTTATCTGGTGGGTGGAACATATGCTTGCTATTACAATTGAGTGTGGGAGATTACATTAGTCAGAGAACACAGAGCATTTCTTCAGCCAAGATTCTTTCATCCAAAACTGTGACAATTTTTTTACTCTTAGTTTAATGAATTATGAAACACATATTATCACTTGGAAAGTATTTGCATCAAATGAATTTAACCCAAACTTAATGAAAGTTTTAGAGTGTAAATTCTAGTTGAAAGAAAATTGGAAAAGCAAGCTGATTGATACTACAAGGAAGCATCAGACAAGAACAGAAGGCAGAACTGTCTAAAGACTGTTAGTTTGATCTCTTCAAGTCAATGATACCCAAACTTCAAAGCAAGCATGGCTTGTTTTGACTAAAAGAGACTTAAAAGTAATAGTTGCCATGTAATCTGCATTAACCTATATAAAGTAGGATTCTATCCTGGCCAGTGTAAAACAACAGTAAATGCTTTGAAGATAAAAAGTAATCTAAGGATTGACTGGCCATTAAAAGATATTAGAGTGATATTAATGCTATGAGAGCTAATATGAAATTAAATTAGCCTGTTTATAGTAATGATTTTATAAAAGGCCATAATACCTTAATTCACATTATTAATGCAGGGGTAAAAATGAGTGAATTACAAGAATGTCTTGGAAAACATTATAAAATGAATATATTTATTTATACTTTTCCAATTTTCCACGTTTAAAATTTCAAACTAGTTAAAAGGTGAATGAAAGAGTTTATCTGGTTGGTTTATGAAGCTTAGGGGCTGGAGAGATGATTTAAAGGTTAAGAACACTGGCTGCTCTTCCAGAAGGTCCAGATTTAATTCCCAGTTCCCAAATAGCAGCTCATAACTATCTGTAATTCCAGTTTAGGGAATAGGACACCCTCACAGACATACATGCAGGCCAAATACAAATGCATCTAAAAATAAACAGTGAAACTTAGATAGACTGATACATAAAAGAACCCTGGAGGGTGAGAGGTGGGGTTTGCAAGCATACGTAGAACATTGGAACCTCTGCTGACAACAGTTTGGTATCACATTGGTACCACCAAATAGCATTAGAAGCAGCAAGAATGTGATTCCTAAGTCTAATATTTTCAATAGTTCCTCACAGGCTCAAGATAACCTTAACCAAAATTGAAAATAATGCACTATTGCTGTTAAGGGTGCATATAGCAGTGTGAATTTATCCAAGCACAACTAGAAAACCTGTAACTACTCCCATGTGAGAGTAACTGTGGTCTTCCTTTGTGCAGAGCAGGAGCATGTGGCACCCACAGCAGAGATCCGAAGCCATGGACAATCGTCTTTCTTACAATACTTGCCCTGATGATGGCAACAGTGACTATTGGACTTCTGGCTCATGTCTTGGTCTCTGGTAGGAAGAATTGGTAATTTAATTTTCCCACATAGGACAGCATGATTTACATATCTGTAAATGAGATTCATACTTTTACCTGGGACTGTCTCTGCTCAGAGTATTTTAAAGCTTATTCTGTCATTTCATCAGCAAATTATTATTGTACCACTATTAATGTGAATACTTTTCTGGTTATTTATGATTCTCATTTGCTGAGGTACAATGTTTTTTAGAATCTAAAAATAATAATGATAATAGTCATTTTTCCGTAGACTCCTGACAGATGAAGCAAATCTTATTTATTGCACATCAAGATGAAAGACTATGATGTATGTGCTATTAAAACTGGTTCTTTTACTTTTGGCCATTCTTCTCTGCCCAGCAGAATCTCTAGGGGGAAAAAATTCATGTCTAGTGAATTTGAAAATCTCAGATAAACTATGACTCAATGTTATCACTTACTCTTAAAAAATTACTCTTCCTCAAACTGTTTGTGTTTATTGTCTAATATGTTATATTAATGTAAATAGTACATTTTAAAATTCTCTCTGTATTTCTTCTTTCTTTGCTAAGTATAAGCCATTTATACTTTTGACAAATTCCCACAATAAAACACTCACATGATGAATAAATGTGATAAAAAGTGAATATCTCAAGCTGTTTACTTGAATGGTTTTATCTGGTGTCATCTTTAAAGACTTGGTGAGAGGTGACACCTCTTCTTTTAGGAGAGGAAAATTACTTTCCACCATATTCTAAATCTCATACTGACACCCCAATAGTAGTATATATGAATGACAAAAGGTCAATCCTTGAGTCAGTTCATTTGATTTTACAAAAGCATTTTTAACTATGAAAGTACTGTTTGACAACATGCTCTGATCTCTTTTCTTTTCATCCCTGATAACCAGACAAGGAACTCATTGACACCTCTGTTACAAACTTTTCATTTGCAATCTCTGACAGTGTTTCTCCTTGTAATTTCCTTCACTGTACTTGGGTCTTTCACCACAAGTAAAAGTGTACAAGAATGTTCACTTACCTGTACTCATGGGTGGTTTATAATTCAACAAAGACCACAAAAACAGCAATGAACATCCAAGCTTTAGGGCTGCACTGTAAGATTGAAACTTTCTAAAAGGCCACCTACTAGTTGTATGACAAACACCAAGGTATTTAATGCTACTGTGTCTTACTTTGCTTCTTGATAAGATGCCAATTTCAAGAAAATGGAATTATGATCAAATGATACACGTGATGCCATGACAGAAGAGCTTTAGCACATAGCAAAGATTCAACAGATATCAACTACTACTGTTAACATAAAACTATGTTTATTTACTTTATCTTTATTAAATTCAAGTAGAAAGAAGCTTGGTGATATATTTAAGACTTCATTTCAGGCCAGTTATATTTAGGTCTTAGAGTCTGAAGTCTGTATACATCATGTATTTTTCTACTTTTCATTAACGTCACAGGCCAGAACATGGAATATTATCAAGGGACCTTTGCAATTTCAGATATTCAAGTCATTAGCAATTCAGGACAAAAGAGCTCAAATCAATTGAAGGACTTACAGGAAATGAATGAAAATTTGGTAAGTCAGATAAATTTATCTTATCATAAAATATGCCAAAAATTTTGTAAGCCACTTATTTTATTTCCAAAATTATAATTTTTAGACCACCCCCATCAGCATCATCTTATAACTTTCTAGCCCTCCATCTCAGATCTGTTTATCCTATATTTCCATGGATGTATAGGAAGAATTGGGTGAGGGAATATGTTTGTCCAATAAATTGGGACTCAGACTCTAATATTTCCTTTAAAAACAAGGGATTGCATGCTAGAAACACTAGCCTAGTGTTTCTCCAATTTCTTTGGGTTTCCCTGATAGAAATAATCTAAATACACTGGAACTAATTTTTGATAACAACATATTTTCTTTGGAGACAACAGTATACATTTAAAAACAAATATAGAAAGATAATAAAAATATCAATTTTGCCCTGTAAATGTGTTATTAAAGGCAGTAAGCCAAGATTTAATATGTAATATTTGTAGTTAATGCTAACAGTCTTGTTAAAGCTAGTGTCCAGGAAGTTCTCCAAAAGGCAAATGCCTATTTGGATTTTATAAAGTTGTATTATGAATGTTCATGAAACCTCACTTAAAAACAAAAACAAAAAAAGCTTAACTTGTCTGAAGAAAACACAGAAGTTACCCAAAGGGGTATAAATAATTATATTTGTAATATGTGAAAGTATTAATTTCATACATAATAAAATATATATGAAATATGATTATATTTCATATTTTAGTCAAGCTTTATTCCTTAAAACATTTTCTTTCTCAAATCCATTGTCATTTTTTCATGTTACCATATTCCTGAGTGTAACATGCTCAACTATATCATGGTTGCAGTAATATTATAGATCATGCTTCTAATGTATATTCTCAATTAATGCTAAGTTGTACATCTTTTGTTATCTTGCATCCTCATGTACCAACATATAACTTATGTTTACAGATTTATGTCTGTTCTCCCATCCTTTTATATCCATAGTATCTTGGGCAACAGCATTTGCAATAAATTCTTGAGGAATCCAGGAATGAGAATGAGGCAATTGTGTGTGTGTGTGTGTGTGTGTGTGTGTGTGTGTGTGTCCCAATGTCTCTCAATTTGCCTTACCTAAAGTGACCCTATAAAACTTTCTCCTATGTGTGTGTTACTTGAAAAACGTAATTCTTTGAACGATAAAAATAATATTACTTATTGTGAAACTTAAAACTTGTCTTGCTTAGTCCAGACTCAGTATTGTTGCTGTTGTTTAAATGCATATCAATTAATAAACTCTACCTTTACTGAATTAAATAGCTAGGATTGCAACAAATATTAAAATAAATGAGCAGCATATAAACTCACAGAGACCAAACTCATGCACAGGACCTGCATGGGTCTACACTGGGTCCCCTGCATCTACATTATGACTTTCATTCAGTTTAGCATTTTTTTAAAATAATTTTTTAATTTAAATTTGAAACAAGCTTGTTTTAGATGTGAATCCCAGTTCACTCACCCTCCTGTCCTCCACTGTCCCCCCACCATCACCAACTCCCATCCCATCTCCTTTCTGTTCCCCAGGGGGATCTTCAATGTCTGTCATATTATTTGGAGCAGGGCCTAGGCTCTCCCTCTGTGTCTAGGCTGATGGAGTATACCTCTATATGTAATGAGCTCCCAAAGTTCATTCATATACTAGGGATAAATATTGATCTGATACTAGAAGCCCCATAGACTCCACAGACCTCTCAACATTCAGGGGGTCTTGGTCGGTCCTATGCTGGTTTCCCAGCTATCAGACTGGAGTCCATGAGCTCTCCCTTGTTCAGGGCAGCAGTTTCTGTCGGTTTCTCCAGCCTGGTTTTGACCCCTTTGTTCACCACTTCTCCCTCTCTGCAACTGGATTCCAGGAGTTTGGCTCAGTGTTTAGCTGTGGGTGTCTGCTTCTGCTTCTGCTTCTGTCAGCTACTAGATGAAGGCTCTAGGATGGCATATAAGGTAGTCATCAATCTCATTATTGGGGAAAGTCATTTAAGGTAGCCTCTCCACTATTGCTTAGATTGTTAGTTGGGGTCATCCTTGTAGATCTCTGGGTATTTCCCTAGTGCCAGATTTCTCTTTAAATCTATAATGGCTCCCTCTATTATAGTATCTCTTTTCTTGCTTTCATCTATTATTTCCGTGACTCAATCTTCCTGCTCCCTAATGTCTACCTCTCCCCTCCTCTTCTCCCTTTCTCTTTCTCCTAACTCCCTCTCCCCTCCCCTCATGCTCCCAATTTTTCAGGAGATCTTATTCATTTCCCCTTCTCCGAGGGACCATCTCTCTCTCTCTCTCTCTCTCTATATATATATATATATATATATATATATATATATATATATATACATACATACATACATACATATATATATCTGAGGGTCCTCCGTGTTTCCTACCTTTTCTTCTGGTGTGGATTGTAGGATGGTGAACCTTTGCTCTATGTCTATAATCCATATAAGAGTGAATACATACCGTGTTTGTCTTTTTGTGACTGGGTTACCTCACTCAGGATGGTTTCTTTGTCTTTTTGTGACTGGGTTACCTCACTCAGGATGGTTTCTTCTAGTTCCATCCATTTGTCTTAGAATTTCAAGATTTCATTGATTTTTTTTCCTACTGAGTAGTACTCCATTGTGTATATGTACCACATTTTCTCCATCTATTCTTCAATTGAGGGGCATTCAGGTTATTTCCAGGTTCTGGATATTACAAATGATGCTGCTATAAACATAGCTGAACAGATGTCCTTTTTGTATGAATGTGCATATTTTGGATATCTGCCTAAGGGTGGAATTACTGGATCTTGAGGTAGACTGAGTCCCATGTTCCTGAGGAGCTGCCATACTGATTCAGTTTAGCATTATTATGAGAGTCCTGAGTATGCAAATGAATGGGTCTCCGATTTATGTGTCTTCTCTTGGTTTCTTTACCTTCTGTTGATTAGTTCTGTCAAATTCCAATGTTTTAGTTTTGCTGTATCTCATTTTATTGTCTTTTATAATTTAAAATTAAATAATAAAATTAAATTTAAAATAGCAAACTTTGGACATACAAGTGTAACAAATCTGAAATTGAAAGTGTATTTTTAAAGGTCACTTATGGGTGGGTTTCTAGGCATGTAAGTACATCAGGATTATAAATTGAGTTAAATGATTATGATGTATTATTCTCAAGGGCATATTCAGAGCCCTTTGTGGTTTTCACTATTTATTTATAGAATAGGTGCTATGGAGCCACGTGGCCTGATACATATTTAATGTCTTTTATCCTTATGAAATACACACATATCCCTTTCACTTCACCATTCTGTTTTGTGAGTATATTTTGTATTGTTTGGAATAATTTTTGTCAAACTGCATTTTTTATTAATTTTTGTTTAAATTAAAAATAATGATATTTTACATAACAATCCCAGGTCCCTCACCCTCCCATTCTCCCATTCCCCACCAACACTCATCCCACCCCTATCCATTCCTCATGGAGGATGAAGCCTTCCATGAGGAATCATCAAAATCTGACATATCACCTATGTTAATTTGCTTATTTAAATAAATATACAAATATGAAGAAGTGTGATTTGGGTAAGAAAAGCCTGGATAGTAGGTTTGAAGAGGAAACTAACTCTAAAGGAAAGTCCAGAGACCTACAACGATGACCCCAACTAACAATCTGAGCAACAGTGGAGAGGCTATCTTAATTGCCCATCCCTCAGAATAGGATTGATAACTTACTTATATGCCATCACTAGAGCCTTCATTTAGTAGCTGACAGATACAGAAGCAGACACTCACAGCAAAACACTGAACCAAACGCCTGGAATCCAGTTGCAGAGAGAGAGGAGTGATGATAGCTGGAAAACCAGCATAGGACTGACCCAGACCCCCTGAATGTTAGGAGGTTTGTGCAGTCTATGGGGCCTCTGGTAGTGGATCAGTATTTATCTCTAGTATATGAATGAACTTTGGGAGCCCATTCCACATAGAGAGATACTCCATCAGCCTAGACATGTCTAAAGGTTATGAGGATAGGGCTACTTCTGGCACTTCTTTTCATGGATGAGTTTCAGCAATATTGGGGCATGAACTCAATTTAGTTTTCCATCACCATTTCCCCTCAAATCAGTAAAGCCAAAACTATGAGACAGAGCAAGGTCTGCAACTCGTCTTTCTTGGTGATCTAATTAGTGTCCATATAGGAGAAAGAAGAATCTGGTTTTACTCATCAGGGTTTAGCAACTATTAAGAGGAGTGGCTCAAGATGAGACACGAACCCTTCCAGGAAGTCCTCTAACGCAAACTTTGTAGGGGATGGGGAGAGCACCTGGATCATTTAAATAAGAGTGAGATAATACAAAGCTTTTCCTATCCATAGGGATCCTCTTTGATCTCCTTTACCTTTGACATTCTCCTACACTTATTGTCCTTTTTACATACAATTTAATCCTTAATTATATCATGTCCTGCTGTTCAACTCCATGTGTATTACTCACATCTTCCCCAAGATATTGCAACAATTTAAGAAGACAGATCATATTTCCTTTTCTGAAAGACCGATGTCCCAAGAAAAGCAATAAGCTTAGTGCCCATTTTATGTATTAAGAAAAGCTTAGGTTGCTTAGTTGGTTGTTTCTGAAAACTAGTTCAATAGATAGTGTTTAAAAACCAGTTCCCTATATAACATCACATGTGAAAGTATTCACCAGATGAATTAAAGACCTAATACTAAATATAAAATTACAAGGTTAGTGGAAGAAAATACAATTAAACATTTTTATGATTGACAAAAAGGAAAGGACTATCAAAGAACTTTCAAAACAGTTACAAGACTAATAAAATTGATATGATTGCATATATTTCATCATCAATACAAATAAAAGAAAAAAGGGTGTGATGTCTGTAACACATAGTACCTAGAAATTATATACAACTTCTAAAAAATATAAGTGAACAACAAAAAAAAAACATGAGCAAAAGTAATGTGCAGATAATTTGTAGAAAAACTCCAAAAGAAGTGAGCCACAAATTTATATATGATTTAAAAAATTAAAATTAAGTCATGCATGAGGTAAGACCTTTACCAGTATGTGAAATTAAGCCTAATGACCCAAGAATTCTGCTTCCAGAAATACTTGTATATATTGTTGCAGAATATTAGTTTAAGATGTGTTATATTTGTTTAAGCTGGGGAGCATTTGTTTGATGTTGCAAAGATGTGTTGCATTCTTTTATGTTGCATTTGTTTAACTTGGTAAAGATGTGTTGCGTTGTCTGTCTAAAACACCTGATTTGCCTAATAAAGAGCTAAATGGTCAATACCAAGGCAGAAGAAAAATGGCCAGGGCAGGCAGGCAGAGAGAATAAGTAGAAGAAATCTGGGAGAAAAAGATCAAAGAGCAAGAAAAGAAGGGCCAGCCAGCCAGCCACACAGACAGACATAGAATAAGAAGGAAAGAAATGATATACATAAGTAGAGAAAAATAAAAGTCCACAGGCAAAAGGTAGATGGGAAAGTTTAAGATAAGCTGGTTAAGAAATAAACCAAGCTAAGGCTGGACATTTGCAAGTAAGAATAAGCCTCTGTGTATTTATTTGGGATTTGGGTGTGTGCCCACAAAAGAGTCCACAAGTAAAAAACAATCAACAACAAGCATTTCTTACAATAATTGGCAGAAACAAAGGTTAGATATGGTAGACTTAAACCATTATGCAGAAGTTAATGGTAATCAATCCAATAGACAATTAATAACATGGGTAGTTCTTTCAAAATGATCTACACAAAAAGAGGATGGAACACAAACAATTTATAACAAAAAACGGTAAGTTTAAAGTATACTTACAGAAAACAAAATGTAGTTTTGTGAGCAGTCCTGAGCAAGTGGGACTTCACAGACCCCAGACTGACAGCTGGGAAACCAGAATAGGACCAAACTAGGCCCCCTAAACATGGGTGTCAGTTGGGGGGCCTGGACAGTCTTTGGGGCCTCTGACAGTGGAACCAGTATTTATTCCTTTGGGACTTTGGGAGCCCATTTCCTCTGGAGGAATACTCTCTCAGCATAGACACAGGAGGGAGGGCCTAGTATGAAGTTATTTAGCTTAAGGATGAAGGATCAACTAAACCCCAAAGTTGACTCCCTGAGAGAGATTCCCCCAAGAGTAACTGGAATTCAGAGAAGCAAGACTACCAGAAATCAGATGGACTCAATAGGTCAAAGGCCAAGTACTCAGGATGACAGAGGCCAGGCCTGCAAGGTACTTGTGTATGGAGGACTGACAGGCAGACTGGTAGCAGACTGGGAAGTTGCTGAATGTCTGATGATGTGAACAACACTTCCAGTTGCACTCAATTCCCTGCTTTTACTGACTTTATCCCTGTAGCAACAGTAACTTTAAGTAAGCTTCACTAAAACTAAAGGTATTTTTAAAAACAATCTCATATAATAGTTTTTGGAGAGGTGGTAGAGAGGTGAAGAACATTTAACTGCTCTGCCAGAGGATGTGGGTTCAGTTCCCAACTATCACATTTAATGGCTCACAGCAGTCTGAGATTCCATCCGTGGGATATTTGATGCCTTCTTCTGGTCTCTGCAGGCATTCCACTCATGTGGTACATAATGCAAACACTCCCACACATGGATATACCTCTACAACCAAAATGCGTAAATATTTGTCATATGTATAATGCTTTCTATGGTACCATTATTATAATTAGGATAAAATCCTCTTTTTTTCCTGCCATTCTTTGGCTCCTCTAATTCTCAGGATGTCAATTAAGGTTAATTGGAAATATGAGCTTGTCTTAAATCTTCAGTGGAAGAGCTATCTGAATTTTGCAATGTGAACTCAGAAATGTCCTCATGTGAAAACAGACTTCTGTAAAAGGAGAAGCCAATTAGGAAGGATCTAACAGAAAAAGGCCTTGACATGTGCAAACAGCTACTTCAGGAATGATTGGGAACAAGCTCAATGGCTGGGCGTATCTCTTTGAGTTGTCAGCCTCTCCCTAACTTTTTCATTAATCTAACCTTAGATTGCCCTCTTAGAATTTTAACCCAGTGCAACTTGCAGCATTTCAGTCACCAAGTAAAAACTAAATAGTACCCTAAAAGGGGTCTTTTTATCAATATCAGAGACTCAGCTCCTAATTACAAAGCTACAAATGCCATTAAGTGACAGGATTTTTAAATCACTGACTATATTAGATTGTGTTAATGACAGCAAATTTTTGGCAAACCCATACAAATCTATGTTGGAGAAAGAAGGAAGTGTCCTAGAACTTGCAATGTCAGCAACAACAGAGTGATGAAAGTAGCCCCAATTTCCCACTCAAATGTAACTGGGACATCTACCTACAGCTCTTAGTTCTACTAAACCTCTTTCAGTAGTACTTGTAATGTTTATGTTTTGTTGGATTCCTCACCACCCCCTGCCCAGCATGTAATTCTTTACACCAGCTCTCTTTTTATCAGTTCCTGTGCCTCCTTCCTCAATGTGTTGTCCATAGAAATATCACATAAAGGTCATTGGGTCCTGGTCCATATCTAATTAGTGAGACTGTATAGAGATAAGGTCCTGGAATCACAAAGAAGGACCTTCCTTCTTGTTGTAAGCACAAAGGTGACTTAGCCTTTTCTTCTGCTGCTCACTTGGCTTCTGTCTTCACAGAGGGCTTACATTCCACCTTGAACTGGTGTCAGAATGTTCTTCACAAGACAGTGATCAAAACCTTAATCTAGTCTTATCAAGTTACACAAAACTCAATTGTCGGTAGAACTTACTTGGAATGATTTTTTTGAAAATTTTATTTTTTTATTTAAATTAAAAACAATCTTATTTTCCATACCAATCCCAGCAATCCCAGTTCCCTCTCCCTCCAGTCTTCATATGCCCATCCCAACTCCTTCCACTCCCCAGGAAGGGTGAGCCCTCCCATGGGGTATTATCAAAGTCTGACACATCATTTGGGGCAGGACCCAGGCCCTCCCCCATGTATGTATCTAGGCTGAGATAGTATCCCTCCATAGGGAATGGGCTTCCAAAGTCCAATTGTACACTAGGGGCAAATACTTGTTCCACTGCCAGAGGTCCCATAGACTGCCCTGACCTCCCAACTGACACCCAAGTTCAGGGGACTTGATTGGGTCTTTTGGTGGTTCCTCAGCTGTCAGACTGGGGTGCATGAGCTTGTTCAGATCAGCTATTTCTGTGGGTTTCCCCAGCCTGGTCTTGACCCCTTAGCTCATCTTTTCTCCTTCTCTACAAGTGGATTCCACGAGTTCAGCTCAGTGTTTTCTTGTGGATCTTTGCTTCTGCTTCCATCAACTATGAGGTGAATTACTACTATAAACCAAAGATTTCTAGTGCTCAACCACAGTGTACATTTCTTCCTTTTAAAGTTTATTTTCTCCTCCTTTTTTGGGCTTGACTTTTTGCGGGGGAGGAGGACTTCCCACGTGTTGAGTAAAAGTAAAGACTGAATGCACAGATTATTACAACAATACAAGTTTGGGGGGGAAATGTTGCAAAATAGTTTCTTTCTGGCAATATAAAATTCAAACCACTAAATTTAAGCTTCTATTATTTAAGTACAGATGAGGGAATATTTTGGGTGCTGTTCTGGCTACTTTTTATGTCACTTTGACAAAGCTAGAGTCATCTGAGAGAGGGAAGCCTTGGTTGAGAAAAATGCCTCCAAAAGACTGTGTTGTATGTAGGCAAGCCTTTAGTGACTGATGTGGAAGGGGCCAGCCCATTGTGGGTGGTGCCATCCTTTGGCAGGCTGGTAGCGGACTCTATAAGAAAGTAAGCTGAGTAAGAGATAAGGAGCAAGCTGGTAAGCAGCATTCCTCTGTGGTCTTTGCATCTGCTCTGACTCCAGGTTTCTGCCCTGTTTGAGTTCCTGCCCTGACTTCCCTCAGTGATCAGTTGTTACTTGGAAGAGGAAACAAAACAAACACTTCCTCCCCTAAGTTGCTTTTGGTCATGGTACTTCACCACAGCAGTAGATACCTAACTATGATAGATGCTAACAATGCAGTCTTTAAAAAATTCTGAGCTTGAGTTTAAATCTACTACAAGTATTATGCCACATTGCATTCCTATCAGTCAACAAAGTAGCTGCAGACAGATAGCTATGTGCTTTAGGAAAGAAACTGAAGTATAGGATACAGCATATTTAAGAAGAAAGCTGTATAACTGAGTGGAGATCAACCATGACCCCTACACATGGAAGCCTTAAGTCTCAGGCTTAAGTCTCAACATGTCTTCATTTGCATGGAACTAGAACTTTACAACAATTCAGAGTCAGCTTTACCTTCTAGTGAGACAGGAATCAAATACTCATATTTCCTGGAATAATTGTAAAGGTTAAAGTAAGCTATGAAAACCCTGGTTCATAATGATGCAACTGTGAATTATTAATAATGGTAAAGAAACCATAACTCGATCCACCATTCCTAAAACATCTTTCCTTCATTTCTATGTCTTTTTCTTTTAAAAATAAGAGCTACATCTCCCACCTTTGGACTTAGCATTTAGATCTGTCTGTCATGGCTATGTTTGACTTCTAGTCTCCTCAAACAGTCACTTGATGGTCATTCAAACAGTCATTTGAATGTCCACACTGTAGTCCCAGCTGCAGAGAACTAGATGTTTGAAGAGAAGGAAAACAAGATCCTAAATGCTTGAAACTGCATATGTATCTGTCAAAAAAAAAATGCTATTCTTCTTCTTTGTGGTGTAAGATGAGAACCACCACTTCTACTTGATATTTCAGCATCAACTTACTCTATTCCTTTCTGGTTGGTCTTAGAATCCACAGTGAATTAAAAAAAAATCCGTTTCTCCATATTTCCCAATACCTCCCATACTTCATAACTGAAGATGTACAGAGCAAGTGACCACCTACTGAACATAACATAAATGAAAGGCACCATGTTTTTACTTTTTTATTATGTATTTCTGTGTGAAAAAATTTCCATGATATTTCCCTTAAACGTAAATTATTTCACGTGTAAATCTGAAATATACAACCCCTAGATTTACTACAAACTGAGAAGTTGTTTTGTTTTTAATTTTGGAAATTCTGCATAAGTAAAATCTCCACAGTTTGAAATAATAGGAGCATTGGTAGCAGGATGGGCCCCTACAGCATGCTTGTTTGTGCATTTAGAATCTCTCTCTCTTTTTAGTGTGAAAGCTGAAGGTTTAGGGAAATGTTCTGAATTTTTTCTTCCTTTCCTTCAAGCATTTTTGCAATTAGATTCTTTTATATATAGCCCAAGTTGGAAATAATAAAAAAATGTGATGTTCATTTAAAAACTACAGCAGTGCTGGTACAATATACAGAAAAACTTTGACAAAAGGCCTTCACTGTAAGTGCCATTCACATATGCCTTCTGGGTAAGAGCTATGTCTGTTTACATACTTTTATAGAATAATAAATTATTGAATTACTGAATAAAGCACTAACTCAAATAATCGTATTGCTATTGTGAAAATTATATTTCTTTAACATTTAGTCTGAGATATAGTCTCGTGATAAACCATCCTACTAACATACTGTTTTTCTTTTTTTCAAATGGCAGATAGATGAAAGATTTGTAGATTCGGCCTTGAACAAGCACTACATCAAAAACCACATAGTCAGACAAATGTATGTATATTTGGGCAAGATGTAATTGTGAACCTGGAGGGACAGAGGGCAAAGGATACAGGTCTCCCCACATAACTTGGGTCTCTAAGTCTTTTACTGGGGAACTTCATAAATATTGTCATTAAAATAGTCTCAAGGTACAGAGCTAAACCCATTCTGAAATGTATGGAGAAGGATGGTGATGTACTGAATGTTTCGTCAAGAGACAGTTACAGCTGTCAGAACTGGCATTCAAACCCTACCCACTGGCTGTAAGGCCCGGAATCCACCCCTAATCCACAGCATAGGTAAACCCAGGCCATGTTTTTGTATCCACAGAAATCCTATAGTTCTGACAGATATGGTGCTTCAAAAACATCAAGAAGGCAAAGTTCACTACAAAATGGGATTATAAGTTTTAGCAGTAACAAAGACCTAGTGACAGATAGCATGCCCGAACCAAAGGACAATTGTGTTGTAATAGATGCTCCCCTTTGTTTGGGTGGGGAGAGAAGACTCATATCAGTGGCTTAAATTACTCAGTGGTTTAAACTTTGTTATTTTAAAAATCACACAGCAGGATGGGCACAAAACCAGGAGTTTGCATGACTCAACTCAAAGAGAAAAAAGATACTCAAACAAAAATGTAGTTACGAAACCCACTACTTTGAACAGTAAACGTATATACTGAAAAAGCTCGATAAAAGCAACCAAGAGATTTAGCTGAATTTACTTGAAGGGATGAGAGGTGATTGGTTTTCTTACTGGTAGACAACACAAGATTGAACATGTTCTAAAAATCTTTGCTTCTGATAACACATGACTTCCATGGGGAGTTTTTATTTCATACTAATTGGTATATATATGCCCTTGGATGCCAGAAAAGAACAATGGGTGGTTTTGAACCACCATGTAAACTCTGAGAGATGAGAACTACACTGATCACAGAAGCCTGAGAACACCAAAATTATTTTATTTTTCTGATTGCTTTTGACTTTTTGTGTTACCTCAATACAGTAACTTGTCTTTAAGTTAATGGGTGAGGGTGGTTGTGTGCAATCAAAAAAAAAAAAAAAACTAGAAGAGGGAACATGAGAAATACATTTAAGTCAGAGAGTAGCATGTAGAGGAGCATGAATGTGAGCGGATTACCTGGCCTTAGACATTCTCAGCAACTGAAGCATAGGTCAGGAAGTCAAAGGAAAGATGGTGAGACAATACCAGGTGCACCCTTTGAATGTGAAGCCTCCTCTTGTGTTTCCTAGCCCAGAAGAAGATGATGTGAAAGCAGACATTATTAAGGTGCTCCATACCCCCTCTACTGGGCAAAGAACTGTGGGAGAAAAGAACCACAGCATTTTAAATCAGAAGATAAGGAACACAAGAGCCTTGCCAGCTGATGTCTCAGTAGTTCAAGTAAATGGTAAGTAAGTTGATTCTCATGTAATAAAAATGCTTTGTGTAGCCACAAATTCACTTGTCATTCACATGTTAAGTAACGCTAAGAAATCATATGGGAAAAAATTCAACCTAAAGATGAGACATTTCGAGTTTGTATTCCCTGATGAAGCATGTCTGACATTAGTTCCTGTAAGTAATTAATTGACACTCATCTCTCAATAAAGATATCTTTACCACAAACTGGTTAATCTAAGCCAGAGCCACTGCCCCTATGATTAAGCAAGTGAAAACGTTAAGCAATAAGTGATTTCTATTTGGGACTTTCTTAAAAATTTAGTTGATTTCTGTATTTGATGATGTTATGAAGTTTTTATTATTTTTATTCCTCTGAGTATTTAGGGGAGAAAAAGGTAAACTGTTTGAAGAGTCACTGAAACCATCTGATAAATAAGACCTTAAAAATCAGTGGGAATAAGACATCACTGTAACCATTTATATAATACTCTATTTTTCTGTTTTCTATTCACCTTTAACTCATTATACCATCATCACCTCTCTGAATAAAAGAGTTTATCATGATCCATCTCTACATGCTATATGCAATATCTAACTTTATTTATATATGCTAATAAAGCAGGGACATTTTATTTCATGGGTGTAAAAAATTTTAAGGAATATAATAATTTAAGGGAGCCAAGATTTAAATCTAGATGTCAAATTTATTGATAGACATTTCAAAGTAAGGGTTTTGTGCTTAAACAAAGGTTGAAAATCTTATCATCTATGTTTCCTGGAAATTTATCATTGTATTAGCATATTTGATACTCTGAGGAGTCCAGAAAGCCTGGAATCTGCTTGCCCTTGCATACTATGTGCTAACACAACATCTACTTCCAGCAGACAACTCCACTGGAACCATATGTAAGAGATTAAGAACAAATGATTTGCATTAGAAATAAAAACAGGTGTCCTGCCCTTGTAAGGGTCAAGCTGACTCTTTAAGAGAAAACCTCATTAGGAAATGAGAACACAAGGTAATGGATCAGCAAATGATTGCTCATTTGACATGAAGTCAGTTACTAAGACAATAAAGCCATAAACCCCTCCCAGCTGGGAGGAAAAAAACCTGTCAGATATGCGATCCATTTTCCTTAGGTGTTGCACTTGTCAAATAATGGCCATTCTGAAAAGCTACATGGCAGACTGTATGTAATTCTAATAGTAAGCTAATTTTTTCAGGAACTCAAAAGCCTGCCTGCAGTATCAGTATCAGAAACAAAAGATGGAGTATGGAATGGTCCCTGGCCACCAGGACTTTCTGTTTCATACGAGTTCAGCTTGTATTTCATTTACTTTAATGATTGTACTATATTTAAGAAGAGGATGTTCTTGTGGGTAACAACATTTGAAAGTTACCTAATTGTAAAGTCTGTTACTGTAGTGCACAAGTAATCACCCATACCTATGTGTTTATTGTTTTTAACCTGTACAAGTGGAATAATGTTTATTATTTCTTGACAACACAAAAATATTATGGCATCTGCAATCTACAGTTTCAGGAGCTATTGAATTGTATGTCCTCTAGGAAAGGCTACAAGTGTAAAGGCTTCTGAATTTCCAAATGCACAGAGTTTATGCAGCTAGAAATAACCTTTTAGCTAAGGGTTCTCTCATACTTTCTCAAGAATCTGTGTTTTATTTTGATACATTATTTCAGCTATACAGTTTGGGTCCTTTGCTAGATATAGTGTTGTGAAATCAAAGCTAACGTCAACTTCCTCCTCTTCCTAAGGCCACCACTGTTGTAAAAACAGTTCTGGACTGTGTCAGGGGAAGTGTGCCTCATTCCCATCACAGTGACTGAAGTCTGCACAACACAAATAACTTCTACCTCCAAAATGTATTGGGGATGGTCACTTTGAATTAAGTAAAAATATTTTTATGTCTACACCTGGAATGAAAAATATTTAATAAAAAATAGAATTTTTCAGCTAGGAATTGACAGACAACCTCTGATTCTAATACTCTCCCCCCAAAAATAATTCTTATCATTCCACTTATAGTGCCAGTCATGGAAATGCATGCCTATCATCCTAACATTCAAGATGCAGAGGCAGGAGAATTATTGCAACTTTAAGCCAGACTAGTCTATATAGTGAGGTTTAGGCACGTCAGCATCATGGAACAATACTCTCAAAAACAAAAACAAAGGCAGAGGAGAAAAATACCATTTCCAACTATGGTACATTAGTGCTTGCCCTGAAGTCATTCTAGAGATGGATAATTTGCATTTTCCTGATAACGAATTGATGAAGGTCTAATAAACAAATGTGTGACTGTGAGCCTATATATCTCACTTGCTACTCAAAAATACCAATGTCTCGGGGAGAGAGGAAGGGAGGAAGGGAGGGAGAGGGAACTGGGATCAATATGTAAAATAAGAAAAATAAATAAATACTTCAAAAAAATACCAATGACTCAATAATAAGTCATTAGTGTAAGAATAGAAATTTATTCAGAAATTTAACCAAACCAAAGAAGACAGAAGCTCTGTCTTAGTTACTTGTCTATTGCCAGGACAAAGCATAGCAGTGGAGAAACAGGCATAGATAGCATTGGAGCAGTAGCCGAGAGCTCACAGTTTGAGACTATCACCATGAGGCATGGAAAGAGACAACTGGGAATGGTACATGCCCTTTTAGACCTCGAAGCCTACTCCTCCAATGACTCACCTCTTCCACCAAAGCCACATATCCCCATCCTTCCCAGACAGTTCCATTAACTAAGGACCTAGCATTCAAACATACAAGCCTACAGGTACCATTTTTATTCAAATTGCCACAGGCTATCTCAAAACAATATCATCTCATTTGTTTGTTTGTTTGTTTTTGTTTTTGTGGGTGCAATTTATCTAGGGAGTCGTACAGAAGGTGGGCACCAGGGTGGTGGCAGTGTGGTGGTTACAAATTCAGGATGGTCTGCTCTTCTGGTGCGCAGACTGCCCATATACTACATCTCTGGATAGTCCGCGTTCTGTAAACTTGAAGAAAAGTGACTGAGGGGGAATTACTGTCTTTTTTGTGCCTTTTCCAGAGAACAACTGGTTCTCCGGTTAACATTAGTGCACCAACAGCTTCTTTCACTGGAGAAAAAGGTGGTTAGCAAACGACCACCTTTTCCCAGAATTCCAAGGGAGATAAAGACAAGCAACTTTCTTCCAGAGGTGAGGGAAGGAAACATTTCAGCTATGAGTCTTTAACCCTTTCGTGGCATCAGTCAAATGAGTCTTATATGTTAACAGAGCTAGTGAGGGTCAACTGAAAGAAAGAGGCACATAAAGGTTCACTTCGGCCTTCCGTCCAAGACACTCTTTCAATATATTGCTACGGACAAAATTTAATTCCTTCTTTTTGTGTTCTGTGTGGCTTTAGTTGAACAAGAAACCTATAAACTGCATGAGGTAGAAAATCGAATTGCTTCCAAAGTCTAATTACTTAAGCAATTGCATCATCACTGTGTCTAGTGGATGCCTTGAAGGATGATTTTGAGCTCATTGTTTCTTAAGCTACTTCATCTTAAAGGTCATTGTCACCAGCTACTCACATTGAACTCACAAGGAGTGGGCACAATGACCTTATTTTCCTCAAATGGAAATAGGATGCAGAGATTAATTCAGAGAAACATGGTCCTGCAATTTGTTACTGTATTGTTTAGTGATATAACTAAAACCTACCACAATTGTAATGCCCATTTGCATCATCCAGTTTCCCCTCTTACTGAACTACAGTGCAGAAGTAAATTTTTTTACATATCTATTATGCACAACATGCTATTTCATGTGTACATAAAAGTTTGTTTCCTTTGTCAGATTTTTGACTGTCTGAAATTGGCAGAAGTTAACTTTAAAGTCGACCTTTCACAATATTCAGCTTATATTATATAATGCAATATAGTTGTAGTTTTTATTTTTGCTTATCTCTTGAGACAGGGTCCATCTAGTAATTTTTCTGCTATAGCCTCCAGAGTGTTGGGATTACAGGCACACACTGCTGTGTCCAACTTATTTTTTTTTAAGCCACAGCATTTAGTTAGGGAACACATCGGAGAAGTGCTTTAAACACAACCTGTGTTGGAGGTTTTCAAAGTCTTTTCATCCTAAACTCTTTGAGAAAAACAGGCTTATATGAAATCTTAAGAAAACAAAAAAGACAAAAGCAGGCATGTTTTGGTTGAGACATTGTAATGCCTAGGGGCCTATCTACCTAGTCCCTCTTCTCATCCTAAAGTAGAATCCAAGAAAATTTACTGGGCACTCTTGGAAAACCACAGTCCTGCATTAATGCATACTATTTGTGGAATTTATTCATCCACTATTTTTGTCTGACACAATGAGTAATGCATTACCCAACTAATTAAATGTTGCCTTTTATGTCAAATGTATATGGGTAAGCCAATGTCCTAACTGGTCTGTGTGTTCAACTGTCTGAAATCCATGGTCAATGGCTTGGTAATTCCTGGTTTTTGCAATGAACCTGGGGAGCATCAAGTTATCACTCTTCTTCTGTTTGGCTTTGAGCGATGTGTTCATCTTTGGGGACACTGTCTGACGATGTAAGTCTATTTGGCTTATACAAACAAGTTCAAATATTAGCTCATAATTTCTCATCTACATTCACATTTTCATCTGAAAGAAAAACATTTGGGCAATAGAGAGATAACATGTTTTCCTAACTGTAAGACTAGGAAATTAAAAAAAAAACATATTTTTGGTTTTTAATGAGTGGGTTTACTTTTCTAATTTTTTTTAGAAAAAGTTTTGAGACCTGTTTTCTGCTGAAATTAAAATGACATAAGGAGATATAAGGGGAAGAAATGAAGCCATTATCTGAGATTGACTACTAAAAATATACTATCATTATCTTCATACCTGGCAGTGACTTTATTAATTCATTTAAACTTAGTGTGTCATTACTTTTAAAAGGTTATACAAATGTGGTGAAGGATTTGAGCAGCAACCCATGTTTTTGCTTCTGTGTGTTGTAAACACCTGTGTTGTTTTTTACTTATTCATTCATTTATCTATTTTCATTATTTTGCAATTTCATTATTTATCGCTATTTATTGACCTTTTAACATCTGTTAATACAATGTTAAAAAGTGTGCCAGGAACAGGTCATAAGACATGAATAAGCTGGGAATAAGACATGATCTTCTTCAAAACATATTTCCAAAGTAATTGAAGACAAAAATTAACTGGAAATTATTAGTAAAGTGACAAATGATTAAAGAAAATATACAATGCTTTAAGAGTCTATCAGAGTTAGCTCATATGGTCTTGTTGGATCCAAAAATAATCCCTGAAGTGGCAGAGAGGAGAAGCCATGAAACAAGACTCTGGTAGTAACTGTTCTGTACAAGAAGGCCAGGAAGGTGAAGGCATCAACACTTCATACAAATGAAAAATGTCTTCTTGGCTGTAACATAGAGTTGGGACCTGAGTGTGTGGGAAAGAGATGTGATTAATAAATCAGTGGCCAGAATCACCTGGAATGATATTTACTTTATTTGGAGGGCAACAATAGGTTCACACATTTTGGACAGGTCATTGAATGTCCAGTGCATGAGACAGAATGCAGAAGGACAAGACTGAAGCAAGGAGATTATATGGGACTATGTTCTAGACGTTCATATGAGGAAAACCATTGTTAAAGTGAGAGCAATGATAGCATGTTGGAGAGTTCTGAAACAGTCGTGTTTGAAGGATAATCCACACAAGAATAATGAATTTTCTTTTCTTATATTTAGTTGTTAGGACAAGACCCAACCTACTATACTTTTTTTTACACTATGATCTCAATACATTTTTGCACTCATAGCCACCCCAAGTACCAAAACAGCCTCTGGTGTGATGGAGTGCATGTTTATTCTTGTCAGTGGCAGATGTAATGTTTATATGGAAACATGGAAACCTCCGTGCTAAAGAATGAATGCCTAGCTGTGATGCATTCATCCTTACACACCTTACAATATAATCACCCTAGAAAGGTACACATCAAAGGTGTTTTCACCAAACAGGCCACTGCTTATCTGGCTAAAGGGAGTTGTCCTTCTGATGAGGATTCCATGGTAACAACACAACATTGTTGGATTATGTACAACTGCAAAACAATAACTTTGGTTGGGCTCCTAGACTAACTGGATAAATGGTGATTGTGAATCCATGCGGCTGATGCTGTTAATCCTTTATAATTCAGTAAACAACATATAGTCACATACACAATGGTTTAACTAAGCAATGCATCAGTGTAAAAGAAAGAAATGAAAACTGCTTAGAGGTCATGTTTTAAAATTATATGAGATATCTGCACTGCAATATTCTGCAGAATCTTCTGCATCAAAAACTAGACAGACATTTCTTAAAAATGGTTTCATCTTTTTCAGATTGTGGCAAACGAGCTATCCCATTAATTGCCAACAGAATAGTATCTGGAAACCTTGCAGCTAGGGGTGCCTGGCCTTGGCAAGTTTCTCTTCAGCGCAGCAACATCCATCAGTGTGGGGGCACTTTGATTAGCAACATGTGGGTGGTCACTGCAGCACATTGTTTCAGAACGTAAGTTATTGAACTTAAGTCAGTCCCTGTTTTTGCTAAACTCACTGAATATTTCCATATTCTGAGTTCCAATCAAGGTCCCCAATATGGCTGAAGTAAAATAAGAAAATATTTCTGATCCTTTTCTAAAATAATTTTCTACTTGCAAACTTATTCTAAAAGTTTGGTGTGAAAAAAAGTAGTGCTGCGTGAGCATTGTCCCAGTGTCCATTAATGAACTCTTTAGATTTTTAACTAAAGAAATTACAACAAATCAGAACTCAGTCTAACACAGCACATTTACTAATAAATCCAGTCCTTTGTTAAGTAGTACTCTCCACTTAACATCGGTGTCCCTTGCCATCAAGCCCTTGGTCAGTCTCATGGTGTTGTTAACAAACGGGAGCTGAAGTCTTCAAGGAGGCAGGGAGAGAGTAACTGTTGCTGCATATCTCAGTTCAAATTTACAGCACTGACGCTGGTCGCTGAAGTTTGATTATGATTCACACTGCATCTTTAAAAACCAGAGCCAGAACATATGCCATTTGAGACGTAAGTGGAAGAGCAAATTCTGAACTGGGTGACACAATTAAAGTGATCTGGACAAAATGAAGTATTCCTAGAGAGTCTCAGATGACAAGGGACAGGCAGCAAACTGTTTGCCACTCAAAGTGCAGTTCACCAAGCTGCAGCACCCACATCACTAGGGGGTTCGTTAGAAACAAAATGATTAAACTCCATCCCAGAGCTACAGACTCAGGGGCTGAGTTTTAGAAAGAGCCCCGATGATGTGTGCACATTAATATTTGAGAAACATTGTCCTATGTGCAGAAATCTTACTCTGAGAAATCTCTAATACAGATAGTAGAGTTGTATTAATTGATCTGAAGTCCTGTCATGTTTTTGGAAAAGACTTGGGGAGTCAAGAAAGAACTTGTCTGCAGGCATAGCTGCTCAGAGATGAAAGAGATGCCAAGATGAACAAAGGGATTCTAAAGAAGACAGCGTGCCTCCATATGCAGGAGGGATCAGGCGGAGGCAAGGATGAGTTGACAGTGGATTTGTATCAACAAATAGCACAATTATTGAGCTCTGTGGTGCTACAGGCACTTTGGTACTGAGATTTCTTCATAGAATTCTTACTACCCTCTCTCCATAAGCCCTGATGCTGGGAGCCCTTTCACTGAGAGGTGAATACAGCTAGCACACATTTATAAAAAGAACAAACAAGCAAAAAACAAAACAGACAAAAGACCAAAACAAACAAGGACCCAAAATAACATGTACCATATTATTTCTATCTGATATTGAGTTAACACAGAATTCATTACATGGAAGACTGGTGTCTGAAAGGGATGCTCTAGCATCAGAAGATACACATAGTAAATGAGGCTACATAACTCCCAGTTTTAAAATTTCAAAAGAATTCCAGTATTCCTTAAATAAAGTCTAAGCATTTTCTCTCTCCCTATAAGACACTCTGGTACCCACCTACCTCTCCAGCACCATCATCCACCATTCTTCCTCTGCTTTCTTTCTTCCTTTCTTTTATTTTTTTTTTGAGCTTTCACATAAATATTTATTTAAAAGGAATACAAGGTTGTTTGTATTTCTCAAACTACTAAATAAATGCAATGATGTTCTTAAATTAGGAGGATTTAAATTTCCTTGGGTTTAAGTCGTTGAAACAATCTACAATGTGAAAATACAGATAGATTCAACTGAGGGAGTAAAATTCCCAACTAAAAAATGTTTTATGTCTAATTTTTGTAAGCTTTATATTTTTCTTCAAAATTATATACAAACTTTTCACATTTCAAAGTCCTTTTTTTATTTTTCTTCTATTCTTATTTCTTTCTTTATTTTACTTTTTTGATTTTTTTTTGTATTTGTATTTGTAAAGCCCATCATTAAGTGGCTTTATTATTATTTTTTTATTTTTTTCACCATTTTTTATTTATTTACATAAATAAATTACATTTCAATCCCAGTTCCCTCTCCCTCCCTCTCTTTCACCCTCCCATGACCCCTGACCACCCTCCCATCCCATCTCCCCCACTCCACATGTAGGGTGATGCCTTCCAGGAGGGGTCATCTAAATATGTCAAGTCATTTGAAGTAGGGACTAGGCCCTCCCTCCTGCCTCTAGGTTAAGGGGGTATCCCTTCATGAGGAATGTGCTCCCAAAGTCCTTTCCTGTACCAGGGTACATCCTGGTTCCATAGTCAGAGGTCCTTTAGACTGCCCAGGTCTTCTAACTGAGGCCCATGTTCAGGAGGTCTGAGTCGGTGCAATGCTGGATTCCCAGCTATCAGTAAGGGTGCCCATTAGTTCCTCCTTGTTCAGGTCAGCTGTCTCTGTGGGTTTCTGTAGCCTGGTCTTGTCCTGCCTCTCTGCATCTGGATTCCTGTTCGGCTCAGTGTTTAGCTGTGGGTGTCTGCTTCTGTTTCCATCAGCTACTAGATGAGGGCTCTATGATGATGGATAAGTCATCAATCTCATTATCACGGGAGGTCATTTATGGTAGCCTTTCCACTGTTGCTCAGATTGTTAGTTGGGGTTGGTCTTGTAGGTCTCTGGACATTTCTCTAGAGTCAGTTTTCTCTTCAAATCTATAATGGCTCGCTCTATTATGGCATCTCTCTCTCTCTCTCTCTCTCTCTCTCTCTCTCTCTCTCTCTCTCACACACACACACACACACACACACACACACACACACACACACACACACTCTTTCCCTTTCTGCATGTGGGACTCTGTTGTCTTAAACTGAATCCCTGATGGCCCAAAGCCCTCAGATGCTTCCCTGGAAACTTGTCTTCTTGATCATCTCATAGCTTCTAAATCTCAGTAATTAAATAGTAAATGCACCTCCAATATGCTGTTTTTATATGTTTTATACTTAAATCATGGGCAGCAGACATTTAAATGAAATGAACTATTATCAGTGGTTATTGTCTCTTGAATTAACCTAAATGCACGTAGTTAACTAAGTGATGTAGGAAATGGAAACTGTACAGCTCATGTATGCTGCTAATCTTTTCCAGTAATGCCAACCCACGCCAATGGACTCTTAGTTTTGGAACAACAATCAACCCTCCCTTAATGAAAAGGGACGTCCGAAAAATCATTATGCATGAGAGGTACCGCCCCCCAGCCAGAGACCATGACATTGCCCTTGTGCAGTTTTCTCCAAGAGTTACCTTTTCAGATGACGTACGCCGGATTTGTTTGCCAGAGCCCTCGGCATCCTTTCCGCCAAATTCGACTGTCTACATCACGGGATTTGGAGCACTCTACTACAGTGGTGCGTACCTCTGAAAACCCCGGAGATTTTAGTCCTGGCCCTTTAGCAGAGTAATTTCATCACCTGTGTAGTGTGGGCCGCCCTTTCCCCAGAGCTTCTTTGGATAGTTAGAGCTGTTGTTTTACAAGTGACAGAAATTCAACACAAAGTAGAAACAAAGCAAATTTGGCCCTTGAAATCCAAGAGTGCTCCGTGAGAAATCTGGCTTAAATGTAGGTAGAATGCAGAGTTTAAATGAAGTTGCTGAACCGTGGACTAAATCTTTGTACCTTCCAGTCCTGTTGTCCCCTAGCTTCACCAGTGGGAACTCTAGCTCCACCTAGTGGCAGAAGTAGACGACAGGCGGTCCCGGGGTACTGGATTTTTTATGACTGTGAGGTTAATTTTGCTTTAGTATTAAAGAAGTTAATTTAATGGTGGTTAAGAGCAAAGCCAGCATGGAGATAAATCGCCAAAACATGCTTACCTTCTCTAAACTGACCCAACTTTATTATTAACTTATGGTGACTGTTGTCAATTGTTTTCATTCACTCTGGAGTCTAGAATGTATTCTGGGTACAATTGCTAGAAGGATTAAATAGGAGCTTGAGGAAATGCAAAATGGGCTCTTGAACATGGAAAAATCCACTCGAAGGAGCCTGTAAATGTAGACACAACAAATGTCAAGGAATAAGCCTCTAATCATAGGTTCCACCAAGGAACTGGGAAAACATTTACACACATATCACCAGGGACAGGCTTTGCAGATTCTAGACTTACATCAGACATTCACTCCACTCAGTTCCATCTTAGACATACTGGACATGCATTGCTTTCTCCATGGGCATATAAGATTTTACCCATTGTTTCTTACTTCCAGCAGAGTATAAAGGGCTATATCACGCTATGGCTATGCTGTCTCTGATGGGCTCTCTCTGCAATATAATTACAGAAGGCACATCATGAATTCTCCTTGGTATAAGAAAAATCCTTTTCTGGCAATAGTTCGAGGTTGGAACAGATCCATACTGGACAGAATACATTGTGAATAGCAATAAGATTAGCCATTTATAGAACACTCTCTCATAAAACAGTAGGCCACATATTAACCACAAGAATCCATGACTTACTTTTCAAGAAAGTCCAGATCCATTTATATAAAGTAAGCATTAGTAAATATGAAACAATTGAGATCATACACTGTATGTTCTATGACCATATGAACTCACACTGGAAAACAATAGCCAAAAGATAACAGGAAGGTGTCTACATGCCTAGAAATTAAGGAACACACTCATAGATAAATGAAAGTCAGGAAAAATCTCTTAAAAGTATCTGGAACTGAATTTAAACTAAAACTGTACAGAGTGTATCTGTGCTCACAATAGAAAAGAAGATCTCAAACATCTTTAAACTACACAGAACTCTATAAACTAAGTGCCAACTTCAAGAAACTAATAAAGATGAGAAAAAAATAAATCTTAAACAAGCAGAAAGAAAGAAATAATAAAGATTAAAAAGTAGAGAAAATGGACAAATACAAATGAAGTCACTTTTTTAAAAAAAAAGAAGAAGAAAAATGTCAGTGGTGTTCCTAAAAGTAGTTAGGATATCATTAAGGAATTGTAGGTATAAATTTTGGAGCTATACATTTTATAATTTTATTACATTTTACCAAGTAGTTTCTATAAAAGTAACCAATTTAACTACCACCTGAAAATTATTGGTTGTCATATTTACTAGCTATTCCCAGAATTGAATGCCATTTAAAAAGTGATAGTAGAGTCATTAATACATATATAGATATATACACATATTATTAATTTATTGTTTTATGGATCAGAAGTTCAGCCTGTTTTATTGGGTCTTCTTCTCTGAGTCTCTCATAACTGCAGTCTGGATGTGGATTCATTTGTGGCTATCTGATTGTTGGTAGAATTCTATTTCTTGTAGCTACAGAGCCTGCCTCCACAACATCATCAAAAAGGTGTGTCCAAGCATGAGGAAATTCTAAACCTTTCCTGATTTGCCCAGGTCTGCCTTGAATAATCACCATTTTGATTATTCTAAAGTCAATCTGACAATATTATTTATTATATTATCTATATGAAAAATTCCTAGAACTTTGCCATATATCTTAAACCGAATCATGAAAATTATTTCCATCACAGTCACAGAATCCAACCCATACTTGGGGGAAGAGAAATAACACAAGAATCTTGGGGGCTACCCTGGAGCTCTGCCAACCAGAATGCCATGGTTGCTCTTCTAGCTATGATTGAGAAAACCAGTTCCAGAATGTTTGAGATGTTCTTAGTTTTCCTCTGCTTCTGCCCACCATAAGGACCTAGCTTAGGATCTGGATGCCTAAATTTATCTAAGACAAATGTATTTATATGACATTACATTGTCATGTGATGAAATTATATACATGAAAACTTTTGACAAATGCACAGGACTGGATAAACATATATAGTTTAAGCAGTGTTTTATCAATCCAAAATAACAATACCATGTTTATCATACTAAGAAATAATGTCAAATTAAGAATATATTGTTTGTAGGGACAATCTGGAATCCATAAACACAAAGTTCATTTTTTGAAATTAAGATGTATTAAAAAAATAAGGACTGGTTTGGAGGGCTCAAGAAGTTAACTGACCTGACAGCTTTTCCAAAGGACCCAGGTTTGGTTTCCAGTACTCTCATGATGGTTGACAATGATATGTATGTAACTCCAGTTCCAGGGAATCCAACTCTTCTGACCTCCTTAGGCACTGCATGAATGTGGTACACAGATACACAATGCAAAACTTCAATACACATGAAATAAAACTAAAAAATAATAAAAATAATTATGTTATTTTGAAAGTAAAAATACAAGTATTTTCTAGAAAGGAAAACAAATGGTCACCATGATTGTAGAGGTATTTATTAAAATTGGTAATAAAACTGCCATCATTAAATACTCCAGGCTTTGTGTTTGTTTTTGTTTTGAGCCTGGTCTCACTGTGTAGCACTGCCTATGTGGACCAAACTAGTCTCAAACTTGCAGAGACACATATGGAAGTTAAAGACATGTAACAGATTTTAGTTAGAACTTTTTTCCCCTCTAGGACTGTTCACACTAACCTAGTTTATATAAACAACTTTAGAATGAAGAAGATTCTAGAAGAATCCACTCACTTCAGTCCATCTATGGATACTTATTGATAATTCTGAGACTGCTTTGTTTTTTCTTAAGGGGAATCTCAAAATGAGCTCCGAGAAGCCAGAGTACAGATTATAAGCAACAACATCTGCAAGCAACCACAGGTGTATGGCAATGAAATAAAGCGTGGGATGTTCTGTGCTGGGTACCTGGAAGGAATTTATGATGCCTGCAGGGTAGGTTGAAGAGAGGAAATAACCCAAAGTCACTAAACTTTTTCACTCAGCTCAGGAAACACTCCGTGGGTTTTTTGTTTTTGTTTTTGTTTTTTTGTTTTTTTTTTTTTTTTGCTAGCACAGGACACAGGCATGCTGGTTTCTCCAAACATGTAAATGTCATAGCACATGAGTACTTTCAGATGTTTTATTATTAAACAACCCAAAGCAGCAAAAAAATTAAATTCACAGGATAAGAGGATAGTAACATCTTGTACAAACAGCTGAAGTGTTAAAGGTGCAGTGAGCAGTGATGCTCTAAGAATATAATAGAATAGAGCAGTTTTCCATTCTAGAAAGCATTTTTGGAAGAAGAACTAGAGAGATGATACTTCATTTATACAAGTACAGAATTAGGGAGAGATAGTTAAAACTATGAGGGTGTTTATATTTGTATCTATAATCAACTACTGTAATTCATAACAAAGCATAAGTGGCATAGTAGGTGGAGGTCTATTTAATGGTACAAAGCATTAATAGGTCATTCTGTCAGTATCCTACAGTTCTTCATGGTGTCTCCCTCAGTCTTCAGCAACTCATGTGGAATATACATTTTCTGGTGACAGTCTGAGTATGTTCCTTTCCGTATGCAATCATTTTTGTTTGTTTGTTTGTTTGTTTGTTTGTGTTGAGATCCTTGAAAATTTTAAGGGGGTAAATCTGCACAGTGAAACAATGAGACTGTTAGTAGTATGGGATGCCTAAGAGCCCTGACAATAGGCCCACAAATTACAGAATGGGCAACCTCTGTTGGAAAGAACATAGAGTTTTCTAACACATAGTTTGGGTCATAATACACAGCTAATCTCAGTTGTCAAGAGTTTAAGGAGGCAGCCAGATGTTGAGTAAAAGCTCACATCAGAAGGTGTGGAGCAGACAGGGGATGATAATACAGGTTATCTGGACAGATTTGTGGTCCAGAGGATTCACTGGGATGTGAGGGAAAGAAATCTAAGAAACTTTCTGATGTGAAACTCAGAAAGGAAAACCAAAAGTTTTTACAAACTCATGCAGATTTGCAATTTTGTTTCCGGTTGTATCTCAGTCAAGAGCTTGATAAAATCTGTTGGGACTGTTAACCAGCATCAGACACTGAGGGAGAGCTCTCCTTCAGTGATTTCAACCACTGCAGAAGACACTGCGTGAGGAAAAAAAAAAAAAGCCCTCTCCATTTAACAACACTTGCAAAGGAAAAATTAGTTTTCTCCGGTGGCGCCTCACTGGGTACAAACCATACTTAATGGTCAGCCTCACACCAGGCAATGGCCAGCACAAAATGAACTCAATCATAATTTGAGAGAGTTTTTGTTGTGGCATTTTTTTCCATACTTGTCTTTTGCTTGTATATTGTGGTTTTTGCTTGTACATTATGTGTATTTTGTTTTTATGTGTTTTGTTCATGTGGGTTTGTATGTTTATGTGTTTCTAGTGTTTAATCTTTGTTTTTCTATTTGTTCATCTTGTTTTACAGTTGTTGCTTTTTTGTTTTATTTCCTTCGTTGTTTTCTTAAGATAGAGAGAAAGACTTCCTGGAGATAATAAGGTAGCTGGGAGGGGAGGATCTTGGAGGAGATGAAGGAGGGAAAACCATCATCAGAATATGTTTCTTGTATAAAAATAATCTGCTTTCAATTCAAACAGAAGGAAATCAGTGTGTGCGTTCAGGCAACACCTTTCTGGAGAACTTGACTGGTTTATCAGTAATTCCTACAAAACACGTGTCACTGTTAATTAATAGAATGCAGAACTCATTAAGATCTGGTGAGAAAAAGCTGCAAAGGGGGTAAAGATTTAAATATTCACTACCACTGTAGGAAAGCAACATGAGAAGTCTAATGAGGGGCAGCATTTTGTTTGGGAAAACAGGGTTTTGAGTACTTGATAAGGAGTTAGAAACAATAAAAAATGCTTATGCCATGAACTCTCATCCATAGGACACAGACTAGATGAAGAGATATGCAATCTACTGTGTTCTCTTTAATTTTATATATATAATTTTACATATTTATCCCAGTTTCCTCTTCCTCCTTCCCTCCCGCCCTCTTCCCCTCTCTCCCAGCATCTCATGCCCCCTGACCACCTCTCATCTCACCCCCCCACTCAACATGTAGGGTGATGCCCTCCAGGAGGGGTCATCTACATCTGTCAAGTCATTTGGAGTAGGGACTAGACCTTCTCTCCTGTCTCTTGGTTAAGAGAGTATCCCTCCATGGGGGATGTGCCCCCAAAGTCCTTCTGTGTGCCAGGAATACATCTTGGTTTCACTGTTCGAGGTTGCTTAGACTGCCAAGACCGTCTAGCTGAGACCCATTTCAGGGGGTCTGAGTCAGTCCCATGCTGGAGGGCCCCATGATGGTGGATAAGTTAGTCTTTAATCTCATTATCAGGGAAGGTCATTTATGGTAGCCTTCTCACTGTTGCTCAAATTGTTAGTTGGGGTCACTGTTATAAGTCTCTGGACATTTCTCTAGGTTCAATTTTCTCTTCAAACCTATAATGCATACCTCTTTTATGCTCTCTCTCTCTCTCTCATCTCCCTTCTCTCTCATCTCCCTTCTCTGTCTCTCTTTTCTCATCTATTCCCCACCCCTGACTCAATCTCACTAGTCCCATGTGCTTTCCTTTCCTCCCCTTCTCTTTCTCCTAGTTCCTTCTACACTCACTGCCCCCCCACTCTCCATATGCTCAGGAGATCTTGTCCCCTTCCCCTTCTGTGAGGGACATTAATGAATCTCTTAGAATCCTCCTTGTATCATAGTTTCTCTGGCGGTGTGAATTATAGGCTGGTGAGCCTTTGCTCTATATCTAAAATCCATATATGAGCAAGTACATACCTGTTCCTCCTTTTGTGACTGGGTTACCTCATTCAGGATGGATTCTTCAAGTTCCATCCACTTGTGTGCAAATTTCAAGATTCCATTGTTTTTTCTTTTTCCGCAGAGTAGTATTCCATTGTGTAGATGTGCCACATCTTCTTTATCCATTCTTCAGTTGAGGGGCTTTCAGGTTGCTTCCAGGTCCTTGCAATTACAAATAATGCTGCTATGAACATAGTTGAGCACATGTCTTTGTTGCATGGATGTGGATCATTTGGGTATAAGCCTAAGAGAGGGATTGCTAGGTCCTGTAGTAGACTGATTCCCATTTTCCTTAGGAACCACCATACTGATCTCCAAAATGGCTGTACAAGTTTGCACTCCCACCAGCAATGTAGGAGTATTCCCCTTTTTCAACATCCTCTCAAGCATAACTTGTCGTTGGTGTGTCTACTTTTAGCCATTCTGACAGGAATAATATGGTATCTCAGAATTGTTTTGATTTACATTTCCCTGATAGCTAAGGATGTTGGAGCACTGTCTTAAGTGTCTTGCACCCTTTTCAATTTCCTCTATTGAGCGTCCTCTATTCAGTTCCGTACCCCATTTTTATAATAGGGTTATTTGGTGTTTTGTTGACTAGTTTCTTGAGTTCTTTGTATATTTTGGAGATCAGCCCAGCCCTCTGTCAAATTTAGGATTGGTGAAGATCTTTTCCCAGTCTGTGGGTTGCCATGTGGTCTTGTCAACTGTGTCCTTTGCCTTACAGAAGCTTCTCAGTTTGAGGAGGTTACATATATTAATTGTCGATATCAGTGTCTCTACTACTGGAGTTATGTTCAAGAACCAATTTGTTCAAGGGTATCTTCTACTTTCTTTTCTAAGAGGTTCAGTGTGGCTGGATTTATGTTGAGGTCTTTGATCCATTTGGACTTGAGTTGTGTGCATGGCGATAGACATAGGTCTATTTGCAGTCTTCTACACACCATCATTCAATTGTGCCAACACCATTTTTTGAAGATGCTTTCCTACCCCTACTGTATTCTTTTAGCTGTTTTTTCGAAAATCAGGTGTTTGTATGTTTGTGGGTTAATGTCAGGATTATTTATTTGATTCCATTGGTCTCTCTATTTTTGTGCCAATACCAGGCTGTTTTCAGAACGATAGCTCTGTAGTAGAGCTTAAAGTCAGGGATGGTGATGCCTCCTGAAGTTCTTCTATTGTACAGGGTTGTTTTGGCTATCCTGGGTCTTTTGTTTTCCATACAAAGTTGATTATTATCCTTTCAAGGTCAGTGAAGAATTGTGCTGGGATTTTAATGGGGATTGCATTGAATCTGTAGATTGCTTTTGGCAAGATTGCCATTTTTACTGCATGTATCCTTCCAATCCAAGAGCATGGGAGATCTTTCCATTTTCTGGTATCTTCTTTAATTTCTTTCTTTAAAGACACAAAGTTCTTATTGTATATGTCTTTCACATGTTTGGTGAACATTACCCCAAGATACTTTATGTTGTATGTGGCTATTGTAAAGGGTGATCTTTCTCTGATTTCTTTCTCAGCCTCTTTGTCGTCTGAATAAAGTAGAGATACTGATTTTTTTGAGTTTATCTTGTATCCTGCTAGTTTGCTGAAGGTGTTTATCAGCTGTAGGAGTTCCCTGCTAGAGTTTATTGGGTTGCCTATGTAAACTACCATATCATCTGCAAATAGAAACAGTTTGACTTCTTCCTTTCCAATTTGGATCCCCTTGAACTCCTTTTGTTGTTTTATTGCTCTAGCTAGAACTTCAAAAACAATATTGAAGAGATATGGAGAGGGCAACCTTGTCTTGTTCTTGATTTTAGAGGAATCACCATAAGCTTCTCTCCATTCAGATTGATGTTAGCTGTTGGTTTACTATATATTGCTTTTATTATGTTTAGATATGTTCCTGTTATCCCTGACCTCTCCAAGACCTTTATCATGAAAGGGTGTTGAATTTTGTCGAAGGCTTTTTTAGCATCTAGGGAGATGATCATGTGGTTTTTCTTTTTAAGTTTGTTTATATGGTGAATCACATTGACAGAGTTTTGTATGTTAAACCATCCCTGCAACCCAGGGATGAAGCCTACTTGGTCATGGTGGATGATTTCTCTGATGTATTCTTGGATTCGATTTGCCAGTATTTTATTGAGTATTTTTGCATCGATGTTCATCAGGGATGTTGGTCTGTAGTTTTCTTTCTTAGTTGTATCTTTGTGTGGCTTAGCTACCATGGTGATTGTGGCCTCGTAAAAAGAGTTTGCTAATGAACCTTCTGTTTCTATTGTGTGGAACAATTTGAGGAGTATTGGTATTACTTCCTTGAATTTCTGGTAGAATTCTGCATTGACGCCATCTGGCCCTGTGCTTTTTTTTTTTTTTTTTTTTTTTGGTTGGAAGGTTTTTCGTGACTGCTTCTATTTCATTAGGGGTTATAGGTCTATTTAAGTTATTTGTCTGTTCTTGATTTAATTTTGGTAAGTGATAGTTATCCAGAAATTTGTCCATTTTCTTTGAATTTTCAAATTTTGTGGAGTACAGATTTTCAAATTATGACCTGAAAATTGTCTGGATTTCCTCAGTGTTCATTGTTATGCCCCCTTTTCATTTCTGATTTTGTTAATTTGCATGTTCTGTCCCTGTTTTTTTTTTTTTTTTTTTTTTTTGGTTAGTTGGGATAAAGGTTTGTCTATCTTGTTGATTTTCTCAAAAAACCCAACTCTTTGTTGCATTCATTTATTTTTTTGTATTGTTTTGTTTTCCTGCTTTCTACTTCATTGATTTCAGCCTTCAAATTGGTTATTTCCTAGTGTCTACTCCTCCAAGGTGAGTTTGCTTTTTTTTGTTCTAAGGCTTTCAGTTGTGCTGTTAATTCTCTAATGTGATTATCCTGTTTTCTTTATATGGGCACTTAGTGCAATAAACTTCCCTTGTAGCACTGCTTTTAAGGTGTCCCATAAGTTCGGGTATGTTGTATCCTCATTCTCATTGAATTTTAGAAAGTTCTTAATTTCTTTCTTTATTTCTTCTTTGACACAGGTATAGCGCAATTGTGCATTATTCAGTTTCCATGAGTTTGTAGAGTTTCTGCAATTCGTGTTGTTGTTGAATTCCAACTTTAAAGCATGGTTGTCTAATAAGATACAGGGAACTATTCCAATTTTTTAGTATCTGGTGATGTTTGTTATGTCGCCTAATATGTGGTCAATTTTAGAGAAGGTTCCATGTGGAGCAGAGAAGAAAGAATATTCTTTTGTGTTTGGATGGAATGTTCTACAAATGTCTGTGAAATCTAATTGAGACATAACTTCCGTTAGTTTTTTTGTTTCTTTATTAAGTTTCTTACTGGTGGTCCTGTCTAATGGTGAGAGTGGTGTGCTGAAGTCTCTCACTATGAGTGTGTGATGTTTTATGTGAGTTTTGAGTTTTAGTAGCATTTCTTTTACCAATGTGGGTGCCTTTGTATTTGCGGCTGGGATAGGCAGATCTCAGGGAGGGGCTGGGAACTCCAGCAGAGAACCGGTGGTGGGAGTCCTTTAATTCTATGTTACTTACTCAAGATCAAAATTTAGTAGAAAATGTGTAGCCTTACCTTAATTTTCAACTCTGTTTTATTTATGCATTCAGTATTACTAATCTATACTACACTAATAATAAAATAGGTGGTTTATCAAAACCTTTGTAAATGATGAACTCTTCAGCTAATTCTTTTTCCCTTGTTTATTTTCAGGGTGATTCTGGGGGACCATTAGTTGTCAGAGACAATAAAGACACCTGGTATCTCCTTGGAATTGTGAGCTGGGGAGATAACTGCGGCCAAAGGAACAAACCTGGAGTCTACACACAAGTGACTTATTACCGGCGCTGGATTGCTTCAAAAACGGGACTCTAACTTGCTACAAATGCTAAACAAAACAGGAGCATGCAGGTCATACATATGTAAGAATTCAGACATTCATTTGGTGGCATCAGTACAATGAAGAGAGATTAAGTAGCTGGACGTAGCAATATGAAACGTGATTTATTTCAAAAATCACTTATTTGTGAAGTGATGGGTTTTTTATCATTGAAAATTCAGCAAAGATATCCATATCTTTAAACCAAGTAAATTGGATTATACACGACATACATGATGCAGTTTTGAAGATAGCTTGGGAGACTTTTAGAGTGTGGTTTTCCTGGGTGTCCCCAACTGAAAAACGTTTTCAACTGTCAGAAGTCTCAAGGTGCTCATACAATTCCCTATGGTATCTTCAGAGCTCAAAAACACCTTCTTGTCTTCTTCCCTTCTATATTTTTCTATGTTTTCCATCACATGAAGTAAGTTTGCTACTTCTAAATGCACATAAGGGAATGGTACAAAAAAAGATTGATTATATGTAGCCATCAAAGTTTGGTGATAAACTAAAACAAAGGTGATCTAACATTTATTGGGAAATCTTCTGATTTTTCTATGATTTTAAAAACACACACGCACACAACTATGTGAACAACAGTTATATTACCACCCCTATTATGCAGATATACATGAGTAATAGTAATTAACATTTTATATAAAAGTAATTATGTAATCAATATATACCTTTTTTTATGAAAAAATTGAGAGGGAAGGACAACTTAGTGAGCTTTTTGTCCTAGGATAGTTGTACAAGACTTTGACATTTTGAATGTAGATTTACATATTTTGGTCACCAGGGGGAGATGATGTCCAGTATTATTTAGGTCAAATGGAGAATTTTTTAAATTTTTATTTAAATTAAAAACAATCTTATTTTACATAACAATCCCAGTTCCTTTTCCCTCCCATCCTCCAATTTCCCCCACCAACCTCCATCCCATCCACCCTCACTCCTCAAGGAGGGTTAGGCCTCCAATGGAGGAATCATCAAAATCTGTCACATGATTTAGGGCACTGTGTATCTAGGCTGAGAGAGTATTTTTCCATAGGGAATGGGCTCCCAAAGCCCCATTTGTGCAGTAGGAATAAACACTGGTTCCATTGCCAGAGACCCCATAGACTGCCCACCCCCCCCCCCCCCCCCACACACAACAGGGGACCTGGTTCCGTCCTATGCTGGTTCTCCAGCTTTCAGACTGGAGTCCACCAGCTACCACTGGCTCAGGTCATCTGCTTCTGTGGGTTTCCCCAGCATGTTCTTGACCCCTTTGTTCTTCACTTTTCCCTCTCTATAACTGAATTCCAGGAGTTTGGCTCAGTACTGGACTGGACTGTGAGTCTCTGATTCTGCTTCCATCAGCTATGGATGAAGGCTCTATGATGGTATTTACCTCAAATTGAGAATTTACTCACATATAGAAAAACAAAACAAAATTGTTTCTTCACAGAAAGGAAATTTTTGTTGCCTTTATTTCAACTACCAATCCCCTCCTCAGGCTCATGCTTTGGTTATTTCAATTTCTGAAACAAACACGCAAAACTCATGAAGGCATCAGGATTGGTTCAGAGTGCCCATAATAAAATTAAATAAGTCAAGTTTGTTGGAATAATTCTTGTGCTGTGAGATGTCTTGTTTTGCAAGCCAAGATATATTATCAGCTTGACAAAGGTGTTTGCAATTTGCATCCTTAGCTGTCAAATTTACATGTCCCCTTTCCTTACAAAGTTTATGGCTTCTGTACCCAAACTATCAGGAGACCTATGACATTTTCCATTAAGTGCTGTTGTTAAGAACTAGGAAAGTTATGCAATGATTTTAAAGATTTCTCTCAGGCAGCTGGCTGTCAATGATCTGAACTCTCTTCAAAGCAAAGTTGCTCCTTCATGCATATATATATATATATATATATATATATATATATATATGTATATGTATATGTATATATATATATACCCATTTCCATATAATTTTTCTGTATTGTGGTGGTGAGACATCATTTTTCTTCTAGTGCTAAGGTTCAGAAAGTGGTCTTAGCATTGTAAATGATGTGTTCTAAACTGTCTTTTGCAGCACTTCATTCGGGGGTGTATGGGAAAAATAGTGATTTATCATTTTAAATTTAATAAAGTTGGTGATCAGAGCATTTCATAGACAATGTCATGGAGTCTGTGTTCTGACAGGAGTGTGAACCTTTCGACTGTTGTTAAGAGTTACATTTGTTAAAATAAGGACTCTGGGGTCATTCTTAGCTTCTCAGAAGCTTGCAGTCAGCCTGGGTTAGGTGAGACTTTGTCTCAAACAACAACAAAATACAACAAAAGAATTGTACTGTTGATGTTGTGCTGAGTGGGCAAGGAGACCCACACACAGGCCTGGAGCTGTCTGCTTGAGACTCCAATGAAAAAAACACAGACCAAGCAATCAGCACTTTTATGGTGAGCAAATGTATGGTGTGGTATGGGACACACACACACACACACACACACACACACACACACACACACACACACACACAAGGGGTGGGGGGAGGGATTCATGTCCTATGGACAGAGGAATGTCTGAAGAACTAAAAGTGGTGAGGAGGGGGCCATGGTGATGAATGAGCCTGGGCTGCTGCCAGGCCCATGTCTAGGTTCATGGCCCTGATGCAGTTGCTGTCTGTGTTATGCTCATGGCTTCTGGTAACACCAAAGGTAAGAGGATATGGCTATACAGAACTGGTCCTGCTCCTAACTGGTCACTGTCTGAAGTACTGCGGAGAGAGGGTCCTATACCTCACCTGGGCAGCACAATAGAGCTGACCCTGTTCCCAGGAGCACCCCTTGACACCTGCAGTGGGCCAGGACCTGACCTAACCCCTCACCAGCTGCAGCACTTGGAAGAGCAAGCCCTGCAACTCACCTAGGCACCACAGCAGAGCCCACCCTGTTGGTGGAGGTATGGGTGACCTAGCTCCCACCTTGTGAGCATTGGAGAACTGTCCCTACTGCTCCTCTGTCACTCATGCAACGGTATGAACAGGGTAGAGATGCCCCTTTACCCTTCACTCCTTATCCTTCACCACCTGTGACAGACCAGAAGAGGGAGCTGGTCCTTCCCCTTCACCAGCTGCAGCACTCAGGAAATTAGGGCCTGCTCCTTGACTGGGCAGCACAGTATAGCTAATTCTGTTGGTGGAGAATGGGTGAGCTGTTTCTGAGGACGTGAGAGAGTCATGCTCACATCACCAGCCTTTTGGTGGTGAGGGCAAGGGAAAGATGTCCTCCCACCTGTCCCTGCACCTGTGGTGGGTGAAGAATCTGACCCTCCCCGTTACCAGCTTCAGTACCTTTCTTAGGCAGCACAGTAGAGCTGACTTTATTGATGGTCAACAGGCCCTGAGAACTTTAGCATGGGAGATCTGATCCTGCCCCTCACCTGACACATGGTGGTATGGGTGTGGGAGAGATCCCCCCAACCCCTTCACTGCCTGTGGCAGGTGGGAGAGGTGGCCCCAAGGACATAAGAAAGGGACAGCTGTCCCTGCCCTCATCAGCTGATGTACTCTGGGAGAGAGTGGCTCTAGCCACTCTAGCCTGGGCAACACACCAGAGCTGGCCCTGAAGGTGCAGGTGTAGAAGAGCCCACCCTGATGATGTGAAAGCAGAACTGGACCTGCCCTTTGCTCATCTCTGCAAGGGATGAACTTGCCAGAGCAATGCTGGAGAGCTCATCCTGGTGGTGAGGATAGGGGAGAGATGATGGGCTGACCAACCCTGCAACTACCCAGGCCCAGAGCCAGGGTTATGAGTTGTCCCACCTACATACACCCTGTTATGAGTAGGTTTTTTTCCCCCTGCCGGCCTGGGCCCACTGCTGTGACAGCCCCAAATAACACACAGAAACTCTGTATTTGATATAATGCTATTGGCCAGTTACTAGTTTCTTATCGGCTAGCTCTGTCTTAAATATTAACCCATTTCTATTAGTCTAAGTATTTCCACTTATGGTCTCATCTTACCAGAGAGAGTAGCTGTTGTTCTTCTCCGTCCTCCATCTTGGAACTCCCCCCTACTACTTCCTATCTTGCTTTCCTATTAGCCAACAGTGCTTTATTCATTAACCAATATGAGAGACATATTTACAGAATGACATCTCCCATCAATACCCCATATATGATCTGCTGGAGCACATGAAGGGGCCAGTCCTGCAGACCCAAAGCTACAGGATCTCCAAGTCACAGGACAACAGAAGGATATCCAGTGTGAGTCCCAGTGAGGGCCCATTATTGATTGCATAGCAGAAGGCCTCAAACCAGACCAATGGCTCTCCGCAATGAACACTTGCAAGTAAAGATATATGGAAAAAAAGGTTTACTGCACAACTCACTGTGTCATACTACAGTTTCCATGACAAGAATAATTATTCCTTTTCTTCTTCTTTTTATCTCTTAAATTTTATTTGGGGTGGGAGGAGAGTTTCAAGGGCAGAAGGCAGATATGAAGGAATGGAGAAATGAATGGGATGGAGATGCATGATGTGAAAGACACAAAGACTAAAAGAAAAGAAAGATAGAAAAAAGAATTATGCCTTTTTTAGATAATTAGTTTGGGTAATTCTGCAGCGAGCAAGCTTTCTTACAACATTGGTATTCCTGAAGTTTTGTCCTGAACACATCTCTGTTGTGAGAAACTAGCCAATTCAGAGAGTTTAGCATACCCTCTTTCCCTCCTCGCTAATGGCAGCAGTCCCTTCCACAAGTTTTGTAACCAATAATAGCGCTACACATCAGAAAATATCCTCCAAAGGATGAAATGATGCCCTGGAAAAATTGCCTTTTGAAGGCAGCTGATCACTTTTAGAAATATGAGAAACTCAAAGATGTGATATTAAGTGTTAAATGTACTGTATAGTTATGAAGCTGATCATCCACCTAATAAATAGCTGGAGTGGGTGATCATTGCTTGTCAGAGGCTATTTCAGATACAGGCTCGTGAGCTCAGAGATTTTTTTCCACTTAAAGTGGGAAGCTCTAGGTTAAATCCCCAGAGGACATGAGGTTGGGAAGTGAATGGATTAGGCAGACTTAAAGGGAGGTAGTGGTGGCTGGTTATAATCAATATGCATATACAAAATTCCAAAGAATACAAATATCATTAACACCCTTTTTTTCCCTAATGCTCTTGCCTAAGCTATAGTGTGCCATGCAGCACCAATTTACACTTCATGTAGAGAGACGTTCTCTGAGATCATTGTGTGGGGAGCATTCATGAAGGTGGTGTTTCTCTTACTTTCTCTAGCTTCCATAATACACAGTAAGAAACAATATGTTTTCATGTCATAATCCCATGCATACACAATAAAATATATAAGTAATAACTTAGACTGAAGTTTCATGAACCAATACTTGCCCTACCTAATTGCAATTGGGTAGTTTAATTATTTTTATAAAATATGCCTACAACCAAATTGACTGTATACTCTACCAAGACGTCACCTGGAATAATCATTGCTATTATTTCTGCTCTCTTATCACATTGAAATTCTTCTCACCTTCATTCTTTCCTTATGGTCTTAATTTAGTGAATTGTTACCAAGTTATAACGTGTTTCCATAATTTTCACCCAGTCTATCAAAATATCGTTGAGATCTCCTTTGTCTGAAATCAACTTAGATCAATGCTCTGTAGTGATCAATAGAATTTTTTTAATTATTTAATATGTTTTTATTATTCTACATATCAATAGTGGTTTCTCCTCCATCCCATCCTTCCATGCTCCCCACTGACCCCCCCCCATCACATCCACTATCCACATCACAAGGAGGGTGAGGCCTTTGATGAGAGATCATCTAAATCTGTCAAGTCATTTGGGGTAGGGAATAGGCCCTCCCCTCTATCAGTCTAAGGAAGTGTCCCTCCATGGGAAATGTGTTCCAGAAGTCCTTTTGTGCACCAGTGATACATCCTGGTTCCACTGCTAGAGGTCTCACATACTGCCTAGACCTCCTAACTGAGATCCATGGTCAGGGGTTCTGGGTGGGTCCTATGCTGGTTTCCCAACTATCAATCTGGGGCCCATTGGTTCCCCCTTGTTTCTGTGCATTTGTCCAGCCTGTTTTTGACCCCTTTACACATCACTTCTCCCTTTCTGCAAATGGATTCCAGGAGCTCAACTCAGTGTTTAGTTGTGGGTTTCTGCTTCTGCTTCCATGAGCTACTTGAGGAAGGCTCTAGGAAAGTATATAAGGTAGTCATCAATCTCATTATCAGTAAGGACATTTAAGGTAGGTAGCATCTCTAGTATTGCTTAGATTGTTAGTTGGGGTCATCCTTGTAGGTCTCTGGATAATTTCCTCAGTTCTGGATTTCTCTTTAAACCTAAAATGGCTCCCTCTATTGTGGTATCCCTTTTCTTGCTCTCCTCTATTGTTTCCCCGATTCAATCTTCCTGGTCCCTCCAGTTCTCCTTTCCCCTTCTCTTCTCCCCATCTCTTGCTCCTAACTCCCTCTACCCTCCCCCCTGCTCCAAATTTGCTCCGAAATTGCTTCCAATTAGATCTTGTCTTTTCCCCATTCTCTGGGAAACCACGTATGTCTCTTTTAAAGTCCTCCTTGTTTCCTACCTTCTCTGGTGGTATGGATTATAGGATGGTGATCCTTTAGTCTATAGTCTATGACTAAAATCCATATATCAGTGAGTTCATACCATGTTTGTCTTTTTGTGACCTCAGGATGGTTTCTTCTAGTTGCATCCATTTGCCTGCGAATTTCAAGATTCCATTGTTTTGCTTTTGTTTTTTTTTCCCGCTGACTAGTGTTCCATTGAGTACCACATTTTCTTTATTCATTCTTCAATTGAGGGACAGGCAAGTTGCTTCCAGGTTCTTGCTATTACAAATAATGCTGCTATGAACATAGTTGAGCAGGTGCCTTTGTTACATGAATGTGCATTTTTAGGGTATATGCCTAAGCCTGGAATTGGCTGGCTCTTGTGATAGACTGATTCCTATTTTCCCGAGGAATAACTGTACTGCTATCCAAAGTGTCTGTACAAGTTTGCACTTCAACCAGCAATGGAGGAGTGTTGCCCTTTCTCCACATCCAATCCAGCATAAACTGTCAATGGTGTTTTTGATTTTAACCATTCTGATAGGAGTAAGATGGTATTTCTGAGTTGTTTTGATTTGCGATTTCCTGATGGCTAAGGATGATGAGCACTTTCTTAAGTGTCTTTCAGCCATTTTAGAATCCTCTATTGAGAATTCTCTATTTGGCTCTGTATCCCACTTTTTAATTGGATTTTTTGGTGTTTTGATGACTAGCTTCTTGAGTTCTTTGTGTATTTTGGAAATCAGCCTTCTGTGAGGTGTAAGGATGGTGAGGATCTTTTCTCTGTCTCTGGGCTGCCATTTGGTCTTGTCAATTGTGTCCTTTGCCTTACAGAAGCTTTTTAGTTTGAGGAGGTCCCATATATTAACTGTCACTCTCAGTGTCTGTGCTACTGGTGTCATGTTCAAGAAGTGGTCTCCTGTACCAATTTGGTCAAAGGTACCTCCCACTTTCTATTCTAAGAGGTTCTGTGTGGCTGGATTTATGTTGAGATATTTGATCCAATGGGACTTAAGTTTTGTGGATGGTGATAGATAAGGATCTATCCATAGTCTTCTATACATCAGCACCCAGTTTGCCAGCACCATTTGTTGAAGACATTTTCTTTTTTCCATTGTATAATTTTAGCTTCTTTATCAAAATCAAATGTTCATAGGCATGTGGATTAATACCAGGATATTCAATTCAATTCCATTGGTCTATCTGTCTATTTTTGAGCCAATATCAAGCTGTTTTCAGGACTATAGCTTTATAATAGAGCTTTAAATCAGGGATGGTGATGCCTCCAAAAGTTCCTTTATTGTATAGGATTGTTTTGGCTATCATGGTTCTTTTGTTTTTTTCATATAAAGTTGAGTATTATTCTTTCAAGGTCTGTGAAGAATCGTGCCAGTATTTTGAGGGGAACTGCACTGATCTGTAGATTGTTATTGGCATGGTTGCCCATTTTACTATGTTGATCCTACCTATCCAAGATCATGGGAGATCTTTCCATTTTCTAGTATCTTCTTTAATTTCCTTCTTTAAAGACTAAAGTTCTTGCTATACAGGTCTTTCACTTGTTTGGTTAGCATTACCCCAAGATACTTTATGTTGTAAATAACTATTGTAAAGGGTGATATTTCTCTGATTTCTGTCTCAGCCCATTTATTTTCTGTACATAGGAGAGATACTGATTTTTATTTTAATTAATCTTATACTCTGCCCCTTTGCTGAAGGTGTTTATTGGCTGTAGAAATTCCCTGGTAGAGTTTTTCATGTCACTTGTGTAAACTATCATATCATCTTCAAATAAAGTTTGACTTTTCCTTTTCAATTTGTGTCCCATTGATTTCCTTTTGTTGTCTTATTGCTTTAGTTAGAACTTCAAGTACAATATTAAAGAGATATGAAGAGAGTGGCCAACCTTGTCTTGTTCCTGATTTTAGAGGAATCACATTAAGTTTCTCTCCATTTAGTTTGATATTGGCTGTTGGTTTACTGTATATTGCTTTTATTATGTTTAGGTATGTTTCTATTATTCCTGATCTCCTCAAGACCTTTATCATGAAGGGGTGTCAGATTTTGTCAAAGGTTTTTAACATCTAGTAACACAATCATATGGTTCTTCTTTTTCAGTTGTTTATATTATGGATTACATTGCTAGATTTTCATATGTTGCACCATCCCTCAATCTCTGGGATGAAGCCTATTTGATCATAGTGGATAATTTCTCTGATGTGTTCTTGGATTTGTTTTTACAGTATTTTATGAGTATTTTTGCATCAATATTCATGAAGGATATTGGTCTGTAGTTCTCTTTCTTTTTTAACAGTTATTTATTTTATGCTGGACATAATTATACATGCCTTTTTTAATGAAAACAATAAACAATATTTGGGAATTTGGGCATTGTTCTTTCCAAACTGCTTCCTTCTAGTAGGGGGCGCTGTCATGGGGGAATCCTAAGAAGAAGCAGAAATCCTGGCTGTAGTGGTCTGCAAGGCTGCATTGTCCCATTGACATTGCTTCAGGGGGCCTTGCTCCATCAAACCACATTAGTCTGGAAGAAATCCACAGCTTTTCATTTTCTGTGGAAACAAAATTAGAAATCCTTTTCCTCAGTAACTTGTCCTTAGGCTTAAATTTTGAAGTCAAAGCATTTTAAATATATATATATATATATATATATATATATATATATATATATATATTGAATTAATCCAGCAGCATTTTTTCCTTCTTTTTTTGTTAATGATATAATTTAAACATTTTACATGTGGATCCCAGTTTCCTCTCCCTTTCTCCCTCCAACCCTCCCTCCCTCCCTCTCACCCTTTTCTCTTTCTTAGTTGTGTCTTTGTCTGGCTTGGGTACCAAGGTAATTGTAACCTTTTAAAAAGTTTGACAATGAACCTTCTGTTTCTGTTGTGTGAAACAATTTGAGGAGTATTGGTATTAGCTCTGCTTTGAATTTCTGGTAGAATTCTTCACTGAAACCATGTAGTCCCAGGCTTGTTTTGGTTGAGAGACTTTTGATGATTGCTTCTATTTAATTAGGGGTTACAAGTCTGTTTAACTTGCTTATCTGTTCTTGATTTAATTTCTACAATGCAGAGTGAAGGATCAGACGGATTTGGAGGAGAAAAACTACTGCTAAAAGAGGTATGTATGGTGAACAATTTTGCTTGAGACAGTAAGAAAAATATTTCTCACATAGACAAACTTAATCTTGGTTTTATACAGTAAGGAAAGCAGTAAGATCAAAGAGGAAGAACAGTATGACAAAAAGAGGGAGTTGTGTTCATGGAGAAAGAACAATGTGCTCAAAGAGGAAGCTGTATTGCTGAAGCAAATCACAGAGCACACAGAACACAGAGAACAAGCAAAGGAAAAATTCTAGAGACCCTTCCTGCCACTGAGTCCCCCAGAGGGACCTAGAGGCATAGCAAAGCATCCACCATCAGCATTCCTGCCTTGTCCCTCCACCTTTACTAAATTATCCAACCTCTATGGACCTATTTTACATATTCCCAAATGTTCCTAAAGACCTCCTGCTCTTCACCTGTGCTAAGACCAACAAATGCAGGCATCCTCTCCTACATGACAGCACACTTTCCAAGAGTCTATTTAAAAATCGTTCTCCATATCTTCATAGATGATAACATATGAAATTCATACTTAGATCTAGAAATTAGGACAAAAAGCAAATATTTATTCAGTGTAACTTTCACACTCCTTTGTTCTCATTACTTAATCTATTAGTATCATCTGTTCTTACTCTTTCTCTTAAGTGATGCAAAATTCTGGCACTTCCAGATGGACATTTTCAATAAACACAATAGCCTCCAACTGAGGCCTTTCCTTGTTGACATTTCCCCAAAACAACAATGGAAGTAAACCTGAAACTCATAGGATATATATATATATATATATATATATATATATAGTGATATTTTATATATAAATTATTGTTATCCACATAAGACTGTATTTTCATTTACGATAGTAATTAAGACTTAGTAGCAAGTTCAATTTTTAGTGTTAGTGTGTTATGCATGGGTGTGTATATGCATGATCGTGTGTGTGTGTGTGTGTGTGTGTGTGTGTGTGTGTGAATGCGCACATGTGCATGTACACATAAAAGCCCAAGGTTGATATAGAGAATCTCCCTTGATCATTATCCACCGTATTTATTGCAGTCATATCTGTACTGAACACACAGATCACTCATACAGACAACCTCAGCTAGTCAGAATCCTGCAGGGAACTTTTGCCTCTGATTTCTGAATGCTGAGATTATAGATGGGACACCACACCTGCCTGGCATTCAGGTAGGATCTGGAAAGCCCACCATCCACTAAGCATGAAGGCAATAAACTAATTTTTACAAAACAGTAGTGTATTTTTCCTAAGCCCAGGAAGTCCATCTTGTGAGAGAAATAACCAAATTAAACACAGAGGGATCTCTTACAGTTCCAAAACATATGGAAATGATCTCATACTTATGGGCTAGGAAACTGAGTAAATGTTAGTATTCTCAATATAAACAGTTGCTCATAATATCCATTTCAGGTCTTCAAAACTTTATCATTTAGATTTAGTAGTTGAAATATCATTAGTAGATAAGTTACAGTATTTTGGAATATAAAATTAGGATTGCTGAGTTGAAGTTTTATGAAAAGCTCTTTTAAAAAGTCTTCTAATAAATCTTGAATATGAATATTTTAATTCATAAGGAAGAAATTTTATACACACTTAGGAATAAGGAAAATCTGAATGATAATAGGAAGAGTGTAGAAATTAGAAACTGAGTCATCAGGCAAAGTTATGGTAAATCAGGAGGATTTTAATGGAGTAACACTACTTACTGGTCAGCATTAGAATAACTGAAGATACTATCTCAGTTTTATTTATTAAAGGACTCACATACGTTTGGTACATTTCTGGAGGAGCATAATGACAATGATATCTTCCTCCCAGCTTCTACACCACTAAAAAGATAAAAACAGTAGCTGGGAAATTTTTCATATTTGAGATTTCTGTTTTTACTAAATGCTGCTTAGATTTGTCAATAAAAGTAAGAGCCTTGGTGAGTTACACATAAGCACCAGTTTTGAAAGAAAAGATTATTGTTGATGTTGGGTAGTGAGAGACACATTAATAATTGTTAATACCTCAGAGGAGCTCATCCAACACAACACTGATATCTTGCACTAGCCAAAGACTGTCAGACAATGTATTCTATACAGTAAAACTATCCTAAGGTTAGCATACCATCACACCTGAAATTGTTAATTCTGTGTAGCCTATAGATTCTGCAAATGCTGCAGATATAGTGTTGTACACATGTAATCCCAGCAAGTGGGGATCTAAGGGTAAGATAATGGTGAGTTTGAGACAAGCCTAGTATACATAACAAGATGATGTCTCACAAAATGCAAAACAAAAACAATTCCAAAAAGCTACAAAGCTACCAGAAGAATGCAAAATGTTATTGCTGTTTTGGAACGCATGGTAATTTTTTTAACACATGACTCATCAATCACTGTCTTTAGTACTCACTTTATGACCCAAAAAATTACATTCACACAAAAATCTGCACAGACATTGACTGTAGCTATTAACTTCGAAACACAGAAGCAAACAAGACATCCCTCAGAAAGTGGAAAAACTGGCACATCCAGACAAGCCATTAACCTGTGAGAACAGAAGTGTTGCTAATAGAGAGAGACCTATGAAAAAGATACATACTGTATGAGTCTAACTACATCACTTCAGGAAGAAATAAATTAGGAAGCATTAGATGAATTAATGGTTCTGAGAGGTTAGTGATAGAGGGCGAATGAATGAAGAGATGAACCAAGAAAATTTTAGTGAAGTGAACTATACTCTGAAGAGATATAATGGTGGTAATATGTCATTGTACATGTATTTAAACCCTTAAAAAACACACAAAAAAATGAACACTGGTGGACTTCAATTGTTAGAAGTGTGTTGATGTTGGCTCCTAGACTGCAACAAATAGAACACTAATTTGGGGATGTTGTTAGTAGAGGAGGCTCTTAGGGGATGAAGATATATGGGTGTTTGGAGCTTTCTACTGTTATGCTATGACCCTAAAGTTCCCCCTTGAAAGAGTGTCTATTTTTTTTAATTCTATTATTTTTAAGAAGGACTTAGAATTGTAGTAGAACATAAAAGTTATAGGGTGGAACATAGTGTTGTAAGTGAAAAGATTTTGACCACGCTCCAGTGAGTACATGAGCTACACAAATTGGACTTGGTACTTTCTTCTTTTTTAAAGGGAAGGTAACAAAGGAGAGAGGAACTGGGAGGACTGGGAAGTGAATGCGATCAGGGTGCATTATGTGAAATCCCAAATACTGAAGAAAAATATTATGTTGTGAAACAAAGAAAAAGTGTTCGAAGTATACCAGAATTAAGTCACCAATCATCTAAAGAACATTTGTCTGTAACTATGTTCAATAGAAAATGAAACAAAAGTCAGAAACATTTGTATTTATTGTGCAGAAATTTTACAAAATTATTCACAAATAATTGAATAGTCTGTATCAAACAGCTGAAATTCTGTGGTGGGTGTGGAGAGGGGATCAAAACAGAGACTCAGAATTTCATGAGAGCTGACTAGTGTTATATTGATTAATACAGAGAGACAACTAGACTTTAGGAGCTGGAGGAAAAGCATAATACCCCAGATCACCCTAATTTGCATTTATCTTAACATAGTAGAATAGATGGCATGATGTGCCATGCAAAGTCATTAGGTGTAACTGTATAATCTATCAAATTCTTTAAATTGGCTCTTGGAACTGATTAAAGTAACATCATACAGGACAAGAAAACTGAAATCGAGCCCCATCCCTCACTGAGTTATATCGTCATTCTCTTGATAAAGTGAATGGAGACATATCTGCTCAGAATCTAGGTTCTCAGCACAAAGGAGGTTTATTTTTCCCACAGGGACAGAGAGCATGCATAAGGGACAAAGATAAGAAATAGAGGAAGAAGGGGAAGAGAACCAGGAAAAGGTGGCAAGGGTATCTGTCCTAGAAGGACAAAGAACTCCTTTTGGATACTGAGGATACAGGTGTGGAACAGAGTAAAATAGCAGTTTATAAAGGTAAATGGCAAACCCCTTGTTAGGACGAAGTGTTTAATTTTAATTGGGCATGTTAATTAGGTAAACCAAAGGTGGTTTTTAATTTCTGGCTATCTTAATTAGGATTACTATTGCTGTGAAAAGACACCATGCCCACAAAAACTCTTACAAAGAGAATATTTAATTGAGGGTAGTTTGCTCACGTTTCAAAGGTTTAGTTCATTATCACCATAATGCAGGCAGATGTGGTGCTGGAGCTAAGAGTGCCACGTCTTACAGGCAATGGGAAGTCAACCAAATGGCACTGGGTGGTATCCTGGGCATAGGAAACATAAAAGCCAGCCCTCACAGTGACACACTTCCTCCAACAAGGTCATACCCTCTCCAACAAATAGTACCCTCCTAATAGTACCACTCCCTATGAGATTATCGGGGGCAGTTACATTCAAACCACCACACTGGACTTCAACACTGATAGCTGGACCTTGGTAGTCAGCCTCAGGAGGAGGGATTGCCAAACAAGGGACTCAGTTTTTAGCAAGATCTCAGTTTTTAGCAAGACAGAGGGAATGGGGGAAAAGGGAAAGGTCTGCCCAAGTCATATGTTCAGTTCAGCTAGAGTCCCTTCATTCCCACCTTTCTGTTTTATTCTTGGGATCATTGGAGTTAGATAAACAATCTCTGATTTCTAGGCTTTCCAGGACCATCTTTAGATATTCTTCTTTAGATATTCTTTAGATATTCATCTTTAGATATTCTTCTAGATATTACCGTCCTTAAGGAGAGTCATATGTATTAATTGGAACCTGGGTGCTGGGTAACTTTAAAACTGTCTTGAGAGAAGTTCCAAGGATTTTTTTAACTGTCCCCCATGACCTGGGCTTCTAGGGTTGAGTTCTCTGTCCATCTTGACCTTCAGTCTCAGAAAAAGCAGAGAAAGAACAGAAAGGCACTGTGGCACATGTCCCATCACTTAGGAGACAGAAGTAGGTAGGTTTCTGTGAGTTCAAGGATAGTCTGGTCTACAGAGTGAGTTCCAGGGTAGCCAGGGCTACACAGAGAAACCCTGTTTTGAAACAAACAAACAAACAACAACAACAACAAACCAGAAAGGAATGCCTGGTGGAAGTCTAGGCCATGACCTATAGTATCCACACAACAATATTCATAAACTTAAAAGTATGTTTCACTATGAGTAAACAAGGCATTTTGTCTTTTTCTCACCCTTACCTAGATTGGCCTTTTACTGGTTATTTTAGAGTTTTAATACTGTACTTTTGTGAACAAACTTCTGATTATACTATCTGTTTGATATTTTTTATTTATGTTTCATGTAAATGCCTCTGAGAGAACAGATTTTAATAATTGCATTTCAAAACATTACAAAAATTCAGACTATATTTCATAGTAATGTGAATAGTGTCTTTCTGTCCCAAGACTATAAACTATTCCTTGATCCTAAACAGCTATCAATCAAAAACCCATGGAAAAAAAATAAAGATCCACTCATTACTAAAGAAAAAGTCAAGTACACATACTTCCAACATCAAGTATGGATTGTTGATTTTATGTGAGAGGATGTTCTCATTTTGTGGTTTCCCTTGCCCTCTATAGATAGACGTCTGCCCGTTTGGTAAAACAGCAAGGCACTAGCGCAAAACATGATCCCTAATGCTCATGTGAGCTAATTTGATTATTCAATATGGGCTCATTTTTAAATGTACATAAAATATATACTACCCAAGCACACATTTCCTAAAAGGGGGTAGTATTATGTAAGGTAAACAATATGAAGATAGGCAGAACAGCTTACAGCCTAGCTGTACAACATGCTAGGTTACTGGTATGGATCTTTTATTTGAACTTTAAGACCATTGATTTCCTTCCCTCCTTCCCTCCTTCCCTCCTTCCTCTCTCCCTCCCTCCCTCCCTCCCTCCCTCTCTTTCTTTCTTTTTTCCTTTCTTCCTGTTTCAGCAAGAGATGACTATGTAGTGCAGGCTAATTTCCAATTTGATGCTGGGATTACAGAAATGATATACCACAACCAGTTAGTGATGGTTAACTTGAAGTTACCAGCTTGTCTGGTTCAAGATTCCTACATACTATGTTCAAACATTATCCTATATGTTTCTATGGGGTCAATTCTGAATAATATTCCTATCTGTTGTTAACTGTTCTGGAGTGCTAGAACAGAATACTTGACACTGGGTCACTTAATAAGAATATTTAATTTTTATAATTAAAACCTATAGGAAAATTTGCATATTTCAGGTAGAGATGAGTATATAAAATGTGTGATAGATATCATATGTTATAATATAATGTAAACCTGTCAAAAATTCTAGAAAAATTGGAAAGTTACTTAAAACAAATAGATACTGTTTTAAATTTCTACTGAAAATTTGTAATCTTATTCATTATTTGCTGTTCTACTGTATCAAGTACACAGCTTTGGCCAGAACAGTGGCCATGAGATTTGTTTGTGAGACTATGGTTGTTTTCTATAGACAGAGCTAAGATGACCTGTGCATGAGCTGGATAAGGATCATGACAAAAGGGATTATTAGTCTCCTTGTTCTTCTTGCTTCTGTCCTCGCCTTCTTTGGAACAGCCAGTACCACCACACACAATGCAATACTAATGTGTCATTACTCTCCCCAAATGCCCCGATGACTCCTTGTCCATTATAAATCCTAGTCATCTGGTTTCTGTTGTCTCCCTTCCTCATGCTTTCTCCTCGCCCTTATGTACACCATGTTCTAAATTTTCTGACTGCTTGCTGTTCTTTGAGTGCAGTAGTGCTTGTGTGACTGAGCTTGCTTCTAGATAAAATGTTCTTTCTAGATGTCCACACTCAGATTCTTCAGATATTTAGTCAACACTTTCTCAAAAAAAAAAAAAACTTTCCTAACCACCCAATCTGAAATCATAAATCTGTCTATTCACTTTGTACCTGGGATGCTTTATTTTCCTTACAAATTTACTCTGTGTGGTAAGCAGAAGTCCCATGACACACACAGTTTTTCTCTGACTTGAACACATGCACCTACATGCACAAACACACACACTAAAGACTATTATAGTACATGCATAATGACACATGTTTTCAAAATAAATTAAATTAAAAATATTGAGTAAAACTCAGGTCAATATGTGGGAAGTTATTGCCTTTAATTTTAAGATTACAATTCAATTTCTTTAATTTTTATGTATACTTCAAAGCATTTCATTGATAACATCAGAATCTTTTGCCTAATTATTTCTCCTTTTTGGTTTTGTGGGGTGTTGTTGTTTTGTGTGTGTGTGTGTGTGTGTGTGTGTGTGTGTGTGTGTGTGTGTGTGTGTGTGTGTGTGTGTGGCCACTTGTCTGTTTGAGACAAGGTCTCATCATGGAGCCCAGACTGGTTTAAAACTCACAACCACTTCCTGAGTACTGGGATTATATATATGACCCACTATGTCTGACCTCAACACTTTCTTAAAAGCAATCAACAATCATGTCCACAAACTTATGGGTTTGATATATTGTTTTTGATATAATTATTATCATTTAAAATGAAACTTTATATTTTGATTATTTATCAAAAAACAGTAGCTAGGCCTGTTGGCACAGGCTCCTAAGCCTAGCTACTCTGAGCCCAAAGCAGGAAGATGGCAAGCTCAAGGCAATTTTAAGTGAAACCAAAATAAAAATGAAGCCTTGGATGTAGCTCAGTAGTAGAGATTTTGCCTCTCATATCTAAGGCCTCAGGTTCAATTCCCAGTTCTGAATATGTGGAGGTGATGAGGCAGTCCTTTTAGTGCATAGAAAAATGATACAAAACGTATGATAATGGGGAAAATGAATGAATCTCATATCACACAGTTGGATCTTGATTATAACTGAAAAAGAGCACACTTCGTAGAAACAGAAAACTATAATGGATCTGGATTTTATTTCTACATATCAAAAGGGTGATAAGAAATGGCTGATGATATTGTCAAACACTTTTCAAGTAAGCAGTGTAATACAAAGTAATTGATAACATACTAATCTCAATGAAATAAATATTCACAAAGTATCAGGGTAAAAGAGAATTGCTTTTCGATATAGGCGATTTTCCCCATTAGAGCGTTCACAACAACCCCAAATGGTGCTATTAGTGAATACCCTCTGTACATTGTGAAGCAAACCCCATACATGTCTATACGTGAGAATAAAAACTCAGCTTTTTTTTTGGTTTGAAAAGTGTCCAACATAGTCAACTTGTAACTGACTAACCAGTTGATCTTCTTGAGGAACAGAACTGTCTAGCATGTGCTGCGTTTGCCTCTGTTGATGGTGAATTGAACATTTGGAAGAGACAGTAGTAGATTAGTGTTGGTAAGTGAGCCTCCATCTCTGCCACTGTGGTCTTGTCATTTATATGTCTACCCATCATGGCAGCATTTAGTGATAATCATTTAAAGCAACCCATTACAACAGCATGCCTGGGGTTGAAGGGTTCTTGGATGCTAAACTGTCCATTCTATAATGTTGAAAGTTCCAAGCAAAGTAGCATAAGCTGTCTCCACAATAATGCTCCTTTCATCACCATATTCCTAATGGTCTTTATGAGTTACTTACATGTTACTTCTCATGAAACATAATTTTATGATGAGCTTTTGGCTTCACATAAAATATCCATTCCACCATGTTCATTATTTTTGAGCCTTTTAATCCCTTGCATCTACTAGGTCTAAAAGTAATGCTGACATTTCAATGTTGTCCAGTGTGGGCCATCATTAATTCTAGGCTCCTGGGAGGTGTTCCTAGAACACAAGGTTACACTAGCCTCTTGTGCTGTGACTTAACTTTAATAGGATTGACAGCCAGAGAGGATGCCCATAGCTCCTGGAAAAGTTACTTGTCATTTATAGAAAAATGCCTCTGCAATGTCTCTTCAGAATACTTACTCTCAGTGAAAAGAGTATGCAATATGTTAAAAGTCAAAAGACTCAAAATAAGTCTGTAGGCTCCAGACCTCCAAAGTTACCTAGTCAAATGTCCACATTCTAGATGTTGGATTCTGGGTCTTTCAGTCAGAGGCCTGACTTTGGGAGACAGAACTATCTCGGTTGGGCATTCAAGTCACTGCATTTAGCCACTCTGCCACTCTGCCACTCTTGGGCCCCGCATTCAGCTTTCCCTGGTCACACAATACAAGCAGTGAAGGCTTCTCAGCAATTGAACCAAAAGGATCTGTTTCCCACACTCATTTTAAATTTTGTTGTCTTCAACTTATTATTTTCAAGGCTCGTTTCAACTTGATGTTGAAATATTTCACTTTGAGATCACACAACATTCCATTCAAGGTCCCTAACTTCTCATGTTTGTGTAATAAGGCAAAATGTATTTAGTCAATCTCTAAACATAGGCAAACCACTTAAAAATTAATTAAAATCATTATTTGACAATTACATTCTAGTCACTCTCTTTTCTCAGCCTCTTTTCTCCTCCTTCCATCCCTATCACACATACCACATAAGTCACTTTCCAAGATTCAAGGGCTCGTTTTGTTTGTTTGTTTGTTTGTTTTGTGAACTATTGAAATCTACCAGGGGTGCCTATATAGCTTCTGCATCGAGTTAAGTCATTGGAGTCTGGAGTCTGGTGGGATCATCAATAGGTAAACAACTGAAGACAAGATCAATCCCTAATTCCAGAATACATCTGTAGTTAATCATTGAGTTCAACACTAAGGTATGTGATTTTTCAGTGTCCCTTTCCCACCAATTCCTGACTATTGTCACATCCATTCTTGTACAGACCCTGTACAGGCAACCCCAGCTGATAATTATTTGATTGTAGTTGTTTATCTTGCTCAGAAAATGTTTTTCTGCCTTTTTCCTTATCTTTTGAGTTTTCTGTTCTTTCTAGTCCCTCTTATGAATGTTACCTGAGCCTGTGCTGTTTAGGGATGAACAGTCAACTGTCACTTGTCATAAACACATCAAGCAGCCTCTGTCTCTATGTTCACCACAATTCACTGGAAAGGGAAGCTTATCTGATAAGGCTGAGAGTAGCATTTGCTCATGAGTATAAACATATGTATTTTATGCTATTTATACTATGTATGTTTAGTTCCCCTTGTAGTCTTCCACGTGTGTGTGTGTGTGTGTGTGTGCACATGCGTGCGTGTGTGCGTGCGTGTGTGTGTGTGTGTGTGTGTGTGTGTGTGTGTGTGTGTGTGTGTGTGTGTGCTTCACAATACTGTGTTGAATGAAAATGCCTTCCACAGTTGGAAGAGCATTTGTGGGGAGGCCTTGTTGTGGAAAGTGTGTCTCTGGAGGAGGACTTTGAGAGTTTAAATAATCCAACTAATTCCAGTTGCTCTCTCATGCTTGAGTTCAAGATGTGAATTCTCAGTTTACAGCTCCAGCTGTTAGGAGGCCTGCCTCACTGTGATGGTGATAGACTTTTTTTAACATTCCAATCCCAACCCCACCACCACCACCATCCCTTCCACTACTTCCCCCTCCTCCTCCCATCTGCTCCACGGAGAGGGTAAGGCCTCCCATCATCTAGTTGAAGCAGGACAAAGGCACCTCTCCACCCTCACACCCCTGTGTCTGGGTTGACCAAGATATCTCTCCATATAGTCAGTTTGTGCATTAGTGTTAGGTCTTGGACCCACTCCCCCTGACCTCATATATTGTTCCAGTCACAACATTATCACCTATATTAAAGGAATCTAGTTTGCTCTTACGCAATTTCCCCATTTGTCAAACCTGAGTCAGTGATCTCTCACTAGCTCAGGTCAGCTGCTTTTGTGGGTTTCCCCATCATGTTCATATTTTTGCTCCTCCCTCATTTTGACTGTACTCCAGGAGGTTGGCCCATTGGTTAGTTGTGGATTTCTGCATCTGCTTCCATCGTCTGATTCTGGAAGAGGGATCTAGCTTCACAAATTCTGGGTTTGTGAATTGTAGGCTGGGTATCTTTTGCTTTATTTCTGGTATCCACTTATGAGTGAGTACATAAAACATTCGTATTTCTGGTTTTGGGTTACCTCACTTAGGATTTTTCTTCTAGTTCTTCCCATTTACCTGCAAATTTTAGGATGTCATTATTTCTTACATCTGAGTAGTACTCCATTATGTAAATAGATGGTGATAGACTCTTATTCCACTGGAACCATAAACACAAATAAGCCCTTCTATAAGATTATATGGTGAGATGTTAAATCAAAGCAACAGAAAAAGAAATACTACATCAAGAGGCATGGCAGAAGCCTGTATTATTTCATTAACTAACAACTCATAAGGAAGAATTCCAGATATGGCATTTAGGTTCTTGCTTGACTCACTTCTGGGAATGTAGTTAAAGAGATTTTCAGAGTCAGAGCATCTTTGTATGTTTATTAAATTATGTACTCCTAGTTGGACTGTAAGTTATTAGATTTACCTATGACTTTTCAACATGTTTTGATTTGGTTGACCCTCCCTCGCCACCTTTCATCTCCCAGCTTCCCACCCCAAACCTACTTAAACTTATTCACTCCTAATAGTCTCTCTTCAAATATTTTCATAGTCCCTATCTTTGACTATTCTCCCCTACTTATGACGTCTTCCCAATAGGTTTAAACAGATACTCTGGGTTGAACATGCAAAATTAGAGCATCAAAACCAGGACCCACACTTGAGGGAAAACAAGTGCTTCTCTTTCTCTTTCTGTGTTATTTCACACAATATATTTTCCCCAGGTTCATCTTTCCATCAGCAAATTTTATAATTTCATTTTACTTTTCAGCAGAGTAAGATTGGGCTGTATATATGTATCACGTGTTCATCATCTATTCATTACTTGATGAACAGTTTGACTGATTCTATATTTTACCTACTGTGACAGGGTCCTGATAAACATGGTGTCTCCATAGCAGAATATAGAGTCCTTTGAATGCATGCCCAACTTGATAGTGCATGTGGCAATGCCTCTAGCATTATCTTTTTATTAAGTAGTGTATTATGTCAATGTTTCCACATATTTTTTTAAAGATTTTTTTCTATTTCTGTGAACAATTTCATAGAAATTTTAACTGGGATTGCATTAAATCTGTACATTCCATTTTACAGGATACTCATTGCTCACATTATTAACTCTACCAATCCAACAACAAAGGAGATCTTACATACTTTATTATTTTTGAAGCTAGGGATTGTTTCCCTTATTTTCTTTTTAGTATAATTGTCATTGCTATATTGTTGAAGTCTGTGTCTTAAATTTTTATACTGTCACTTTACTGAAATTATTGGTAAGTTCTAAGAGTTTTTGGGAGAATGTCTTTTGGGTTTGTTGATATAGTATCATATCATGTGCAAAAAGGAATACTTTGATTTTTCATTTCCTATCATAAATCTATTTCCTTGTCTGCTTTTATTGCTTTAGATAAGATTTCAAGCACTATATTGTGTAGATTTTGAGACAGTGGACAGCCATGTCTTGTTGCTGATTGTAGAAAATTGCTACAAATTTTTGTTCACTTAAGTTGCTGTAGGCTATGTTTGTTATATTTTTTTCTCTATTGTGCTAAAATACATTCCAACCCTATTGTGTTCAGGACTTTATCATAAAAAATATTGGATTTTGTCAAAGGCATTTTCTATATCTATTGAGATGATCACGTGATTTTTATTTTTAAGTTCATTCATTTATGGATTTGAGTATATTGAATAAACCATGTCATGGGATAAAGTCAACTTGATTATAGTGAATGATACTTTTGATATGTTCAGGTTTGCAATTATTTTTAAATAATATTTTTATTTATTCGTTGAAAATGAAATGTATTTGTACAATATATTTTTATCACATCTTTCCTTACTGCCTACCAACTATTTTTAAGCCACTGAATACACAGTGCTGTCTACATGTGCATGGTTGTGGAACATCAACTGAAGCTTCTTGCCAGTGCTCGTGCTCCCAAAGAGAAAAATGACTCTTCCTTTCCCCACACCATCAATTAACTAATGGCTAATAGCTCCTAAGATTTATGTGGAGATTCAGGAGCCACACCTTCATCCATGATGGAATTTCAATCAGTTTAATCTTGTCTTGGTCTTATGGGCAATTACATCTACTGTCAGTTCAAGAGTCAAATGGCCACACTATATCCAGAAGGTAGCATGTCACAGTACTCTTCCCCATCTTCTGGCCTTGATATTCTTTTTACTCCTTCTTCTGTAATGTTCTCTGAACCTTTAGTGGAGGGGGATGATAAAGATGCAGTACTTAAGGCTCTGCAAACCAAATATATGTATGTATGTATGTATGTATGTATGTATGTATGTATGTATGTATGTGTGTATGAACATGGTTGAGAGAAGAACAGATCTGTAGTTATAAACATAAATATGTTTAGAATATTGTTTAATAGCATGACCATTAGGCAAAACAGTAGATTGCCCACTGGGATCAATCAATAACTTCCAAGCCATGAGATTTAGACCAGGTTTATCTTATCAGGCAAGGAATTTCCTTCTGTGAAAAGGCTTCAAATCCAAACAGGAATTAATTAGTTACCTCTGTAAAGAGTCTTACTACTGTTGTACCATTGAACAAAATTTTCTAGCAGGCTAGTATTTTGCATGCTTGGTACAAGGCTGAAGTTTTGCAAGCATTTTGTAGCATTTTTACATCTACATTTATCAATGATATTGTCTGATAGTTTATTGTTGTTGTTATGTCTTTATATGGTTTTAGTATTCAACTAATGATGACTTTGCCGGAGTTTTTAATGACTTTGATCAAGAAGTCTTTTATTGTTTTTTTATGATCATGGTTTATAGACATGGTCTTATGGTATACAAAAGATTAGGCATGTTCTCTTCATACAGACTTTGTTTCCTTCTTTTTTTATTAATACTATAATTTAAAATTTTTACATGTGGATCCCAGTTTCCTCTCCCTTCCTCCCTCCAACCCTCCTTCTTCCCCTCTTTCCCCTATGACATGCTACCCTCCCCTCCCATCCCCCACCCCCATTCCACTTGTAGGGCTATGTTATCCAGGTTGGGTCTTATAAATCTGTCAAGTCATTTGAAGTAGGGACTAAGACTTCTCTCCTATCTCTAGGTTAAGGGGGTATCCCTCCATGGGGGATGTGTCCGCAAGGTCCTTTTGTGCACCAGGAATACATCCTGTTTCTACTGTCTGAGGTCCCCTAGACTGCTCAGTCCTTTTAGCTGAGACCCATATTCAGGAAGTCTGAGTCAGTGCCATTCTGGGTTCCTAGCCATCAGTCTGGGAGGCCCAAGCTCCTCCTTGTTCAGGTCAGCTGTCTTTGTGTGTTTCTTCAACCTGGTCTTGCCCCCTCTTTCTACATCTGGATTCTAGTTCGACTCAGTGTTTGATTATGGGTGTTTGCTTCTGTTTCCAACAGGTACTAGATGAGGACTCCATGATGGTGGATAATTTAGTTGATGATCTCACTATCAGGGAAGGGCATTTATGGTAGGCTTTCCATGGTTGCTCGAATTATTAGTTGAAGTTGGTCTTTTAATTCTGTAGACCTTTCTTTAGGTTCAGTTTTCTCTTCAAACCAATAATGGCTCCCTCTGTTATGCATCCCCCTCTCTCACCCTGACTCAATCTATCTAGTCACACATGTTTTCCTCTCCTCCCCTTCTCTTTCTCCTAGTTCCTTCTCCACTCACTGTCCCCCCCCCCATTTCCCATGTGCTCTTGTGGACTTGTTTCTTCCCCCTTTTGTGAGGGACCATATATGAATCTCTTAGATTACATCTTGTATCCCAGTTCATCTGGTGGTGTGTATTATAGGCTGCTGATCCTTTGCTCTACGTCTAAAATCCATATATGAGCAAGTACATACCCTGTTCCTCTTTTTGTGATTGGGTTACCTCATTCAGGATGGTTTCTTCAAGTTCCATCCACTTGCCTGCAAATTTGAAGATTCTGTCATTTTTTTCTGCAGAGTAGTATTCCATTGTGTAGATGTGCCACATCTTCTTTATCCATTCTTCAATTGAGGGGCATCTAGGTTGCTTCCAGGTTCTTGCTATTACAAATAATGCTGCTATGAACATAGTTGAGCACATGTCTTTGTTGCATAGATGTGGGTCATTTGGGTATATACCTAAGAGTGGAATCACTGGGTCCTGTGGTAAGCTAATTCCCATTTTCCTGACAAACTGCCATACTGATCTCCAAAATGGCTGTAAGAGTTTGCACTCCCACCAGCAGTGAAGGAGTGTTCCCCTTTCTCCATATCCTCTCCAGCATAAGTTGTCATTGGTGTTTCTAATTTTAGCCATTATGGCAGGAGTAAGATGGTATCTCAGAATTGTTTTCATTTCCATTTCCCTGATAGCTAAAGATGTTGAACATTTTCTTAAGTGTCTTGGAGCCTCTTTGATTTCCTCTATTGAGAATTCTTTTTTCAATTCTGTACCACATTTTTAATAGGGCTATTTGGTGTTTTGTTGACACCAAATGTTTTCTCCACATCCTCTCCAGCCTAAGTTGTCATTGGTGTTTCTAATTTTAGCCATTCTGGCAAGAGTAAGATGGTATCTCAAACATGTTTTGATTTGCATTTCCCTGATAGCTAAGAATGTTGAGCACTTTCTTAAGTGTCATTCAGCCCTTTTGATTTCCTCTATTGAGAGTTCTCTATTCAGTTCTGTACCCATTTTTTAATAGGGTTATTTGGTGTTTTGGTTACTAGTTTTTGAGTTCTTTGTATATTTTGGAGATTAGCTCTTTGTCAGATATAAGATTGGTTATAAGATATAAGATATAAGATTGTTGTATGTGGCCATTTGGTCTTGTCAACTGTGTCCTTTGCCTTACAGAAGCTTCTCAGTATGAGGAAGTCCCACATATTAATTGATGATCTTAGTGTCTGTGCTACTGGAGTTATGTTCAGGAAGCAGTCTCCTGTACCAATTTATTCAAGGGTATCTCCTACTTTCTCTTCTAAGAGGTTCAGTGTGGCTGGATTTATGTTGAGGTCTTTGATCCATTTGGACTTCAGTTTTGTGCGTGGCAATAGACATGGGTCTATCTGCAGTCTTCTACACACCATCATCCAATTGTGGCAGCACCATTTTTTGAAGATGCTTTCCTCCCCCCATTGTATATTTTAGCTGTTTTGTCAAAAATCAGGTGTTCATAGATGTGTGGATTAATATTGGCATTTTCGATTCAGTTCCATTGGTCTACCTGTCTATTTTTGTGCCAATACCAGGTTGTTTTCAGAACTATAGCTCTGTAGTAGAGCTTAAAGTCAGGGATGGTGATGCCTCCTGAAGTTCTTCTATTGTACAGGGTTGTTTTGGCTATCCTGGGTCTTTTGTTTTCCATACAAAGTTGATTATTATCCTTTCAGTGAAGAATTGTGCTGGGATTTTAATGGGGATTGCATTGAATCTGTAGATTGCTTTTGGCAAGATTGCCATTTTTACTACATTTATCCTTCCAATCCAAGAGCATGGGAGATCTTTCCATTTTCTGGTATCTTCTTTAATTTCTTTCTTTAAAGACACAAAGTTCTTATTGTATATGTCTTTCACATGTTTGGTGAACATTACCCCAAGATACTTTATGTTGTATGTGGCTATTGTAAAGGGTGATCTTTCTCTAATTTCTTTCTCAGCCTCTTTGTCGTCTGAATAAAGTAGGGCTAATGATTTTGTTTGAGTTTATCTTGTATCCTGCTAGTTTGCTGAAGGTGTTTATCAACTGTAGGAGTTCCCTGCTAGAGTTTATTGAGTCGCTTATGTAAACTATCATATCATCTTCAAATAGAGACAGTTTGACTTCTTCCTTTCCAATTTGGATCCCTTTGATCTCCTTTTGTTGTCTTATAGCTTTTGCTAGAACTTCAAGTACAATATTACAGAGATATGAAGAGAGAGAGGACAGCCTTTTCTTGTTCCTGATTTTAGAGGAATTGCCTTAAGCTTCTTCCCATTCAGTTTGATGTTGGCTGTTGGTTTACTATATATTGCTTTTATTATGTTTAGATATGTTCCTGTTATCCCTGATCTCTCCAAGACCTTTATCATGAAAGGGTGTTGAATTTTGTCGAAGGCTTTTTCAGCATCTAGGGAGATGATCATGTGGTTTTTCTTTTTCAGTTTGTTTATATGGTGGATTACATTGATAGATTTTCATATGTTAAACCATCCCTGCAACCCAGGGATGAAGCCTACTTGGTCATGGTGGATGATTTCTCTGGTGTATTCTTGGATTCGGTTTGCCAGTATTTTATTGAGTATTTTTGCATCGATGTTCATCAAGGATATTGGTCTGTAGTTTTCTTTCTTAGTTGTATCTTTGTGAGGCTTGGGTACCAAGGTGATTGTGGCCTCGTAGAAAGAGTTTGGTCTCTATTGTGTGGAACAATTTGAGGAGTATTAGAATTAGCTCTTCCTTGAATATATGGTAGAATTCTGCACTGAAGCTATCTGGCCCTGGGCTTTTTATGGCTGAAAGGCTTTCGATGACTTTCGATTTCATTGGGGGTTATATGTCTATTTAGGTTGTTTGTCTGTTCTTGATTTAATTTTGGTAAGTGGTAGCTATCCAGAAGTTTGTCCATTTCCTTTGAATTTTCAAATTTTGTGGAGTACAGGTTTCCAAAGTATGACCTGAAAATTGTCTGGATTTCCGCTGTGTCCGTTGTTATGTCCTCTTTTTCATTTTTGATTTCGTTAGTTTGCATGATCTCTCTCTCTCTCTCTCTCTCTCTCTCTCTCTCTCTCTCTCTCTCTCTTTCTCCTTTTTTGTTAGTTTGGATAAAAGTTTGTCTATCTTGTTGATTTTCTCAAAAAACCAAGTCTTTGTTGCATTGGTTTTTTTGTATTGTTTTCCTTGTTTCTATTTTATTGATTTCAGCCCTCAAATTGGTTATTTCCTAGCATCTACTCCTCCGGGGTGAGTTTGCCTCTTTTTGTTCCAAAGCTTTCAGTTGCACTGTTAATACTCTAATGTGACTATCCTCTGTTTTCTTCATATGGGCACTCAGTGCAATGAACTTTCCTCATAACACTGCTTTCAAGGTGTCCCATAATTTCGGATATGTCGTGTCCACCTAGTATGTGGTCGATTTTAGATAAGGTTCCATGTGGAGTAGAAAAGAAGGTATATTCTTTTGTGTTTAGATGGAATGTTCTATAGATGTCTGTTAAACCCAATTGAGACATAACTTCTATTAGTTCTTTTGTTTCTTTGTTGAGTTTCTGATTGGTGTTCCTGTCTAGTGGTGAGAGTGGTGTGTTGAAGTCTCCCACTATAAATGTGTGAGGTTTTATGTGAACTTTGAGTTTTAGTAGTGTTTCTTTTATGAATTTGGGTGCCTCTGTATTTGGGGCATAGATGTTCAGAATTGAGATTTTTGTTGATGGATTTCTCCTGCAATGAATATGAAATGACCATCATCATCTCTTTTGATTAATTTTGATTTGAAGTCTAACTTGTTACATATTAGGATAGCCACACCTGCTTGCTTCTTGAGACCATTTCATTAGAAGATCTTCTCCTCAGGGATAGTTGGGTCTAGCTTTATCCAAGGCCTCTAGCCAAGGTCTAATGTTGGGGGACAAAGACTGGGCTAATACTCAGGATGTTTCTGCACCAATAGTTGGATCTAGCTGGCACTCTCCAACTGAGTAGGGCCTCTTTAGCAGAGGTCCTGCAATGGGGGTCAAGGATCCAGCCCCCCCCCCGCATGAACTAAGGGTGGACCCTCAGAGATAGGAGGATCTCTGGGAGGGGACCAGAACTCCAGTAGAATATCGGTGGTGGGGGTCAGAGACCAGGTAGTTGGAAATTAGTTCATACAGACTTTTAAAAATTTTATTGAATGATCCAATTTTTCTATTTTGTCTTCAAGTCTTAATATCCTGTTTTCTATAGAATCCATTTTACATAATCCTGGAAAGAGTATATCCAAGAGTTTTAGTGTTATGTTGAAATGTTCATTTCCAGTTTCATTTTAGTTGGGGTTTTCTTTAGTATTTCTATCCCATTATTGAATTATAGTTTCATATTCTGAATTTCCCTCCTTATTTCATTCAACTGTGTTTTATTGAGTTTCTGTCAGTTCATTTCTCTTTTCCTTTTATTTATTTATTTATTTATTTATTTATTTATTTATTTTACCTATTGATCCCAGTTCCCTCTCCCTCCCTCCCTTCCTCTCTCCCTCCCTCCCTTCTTCTTTCCCTCTCTCCCCCCTCACATGCACCCCGACCACCTTCCCCTCCCATGCCCCTCCACTCATTTAGCTCAGGTGTCTATGTTTTCTTTCAAATCTTCAACTTTTGGAACAATTTTACAAACGTTCCTTTGAATTTTATTTTCCGACTTCCATATATGTTGTTTTAGCAGAGATCATTATCCCAGAATTGTATGTGTTTGGGGAAACAACATGTACTATACTGGTATTTTATAGTGCTAGCATTTTGTGATGGGACCTGGGCATGTAGGATTTGGTTGGTAGTTGTGCATTTGATATATAACTTTGATATGGAGAAGGCTGTTAGAGTTGATATAGAGTTGGACTGGGGATTTCCAAGGTGGGCTATATGAGAGCTCTTGCTAAGGCCTTATAGGCCAACTGGAGATTTTGTGACAGTCAGTGTGGTGGACTTTTGGAATTTCTCAGGGTGGCAAGGGGAATTCTTACCAGGCCTTCTTGGGCTGGTTTGAGTTTCCCTAGAGTTCTGCAGAGTGGGGTTTGCTTGGGAGATTCCTGAAGGAAGTAGAGAAATTCCTTAACCCTAAAGTCTTCCTGAAGCTTTCTGGACAGGAAACAAGGTGGGGTGGGTTTGGGAGCATCCTTAGTTGGCCCTGTGGCTGTTTGGAGCTTTATAAGCAGTCAACATGGTAGGTTTGGCTTCTACAAAATCTTTTAACAGTGACAAATAGTTGAACCATGTTAAGTGCAGAGTCTCAGATAAATCTTATAATTGTAAGTCCCTGTCAAATAAAAGGTGTAAGTTATGCACTTCTCATGTCCAATGGCACCAGATAAACATCCCCTTTTCAAAGGGGATGAATAGACATGCAGGAAAAACACTAAATTTAGTGGCTCTCTGCCCATATCAGGGGCTATTAATGGCATCATTGAGCTACAATGTCTTGGGCTGCTGGACCCTCTCAGCTCTTCTATTATATTATATGTAGCCCCTCTCTCGGACCAGTCCGTGACTGTGACATTTCTGGGTTGGTGTCTCACAGACCTGCAAGGTCTAGAATCCTAAACTCTTCAATACAACTTATGCTTTGCTCTCATAGCTTCACAGGGTAGCTTCTCTGTTGCCTGTAACCTTGGTGTAAACCTCTATCACCCCAGAACACTTACACTCTGCATGCCTGTGAAGTTAAAACCATGTGGATAATGCTACCAAGTTCTTCTGCCTGTTCAAGATGTAGTCTAGCATCCATCTATCACAGCCATAATGACTTTTGGGTACCTTTGTGAAATTTAGAAAACACAGCCAAGTTATTTTTGATGAGCAGGGAATCATTCCACCTTCCGCAGCATGCTCAGTTCAAGGTCTCTTCTTTTAAGTAAATTTGCATTTTCAAAAGTTGGAGTCTATAATATGTGGAACCTTGCATTTGGGAAACTATCCTGATGATTCAGGGCACACCATGAGGTTTTTCATGAAGAGTGCCTATCTATTCTGCCTGGGCATTGGGGGTAGGATGTGAGGGAGGATTGGAACTGGATGGGGAGGATGGAAGGGGAGGCTTCATCTGGGGTGTAAAATAAATAGGTGGAAAATAGTGCTGAGCTCTTTAGCAATTGCAACAAACTTTTCAGCAACCACCTCTCTTGTCTGAAACCCTTAATTTACTAATAGTCCTATGCTCACCAAACTGTATATTTTTCATAACTTTCTGCTTCATATTCTGCCCCCTCAGATTCTTTGCCAGAATATAACACAAATGGGCCCCACCTTGTTCCTGATAGAATCCTTATTGTCTTCTGAAAAACATGAGTTGGGTCCCCATTTTCCAAATTTCTCTCGCCATTCAGCCCTTCCAAGCTGTGTCAAGAATGGCTTGATTATTCTATGCTTATGATAGTCTAGGGCTTCTCTAGCCCACAGATCCAAGCTCTCTCACTCACCCACCCCAAAAAAGGTTTCAAAAGTCTAAAAGTACATAATCAGGTTTATCACAGCCATGACCCTACTCAGTGGTATTTTCCACTGCTGTAATCAAATAGTAGATAAAAATAATTTAAAGAATGAGGGCTTTATTTTAGCTTCCAGTTTGAGGATATGCTCCATCACAGGGGGGGGGACACGAAGTGAGAGCGGCTCTACCTGTCATGGAAATGGTCTGACACCAAGTAATATTTCACCAACAAGCAGAAAGCAGAGTAAGCTCGATGCTGGTTCTCCACTGGTTTCCCCTTTATTTGCTCTGGAGTCCCAGAACATGATAAATATTCCCACTTTAATTAAATCTCCCTGGAAACAACCTCATAGACACACACAGAGGTTTGTCTCCTGGGCGATGCTAAGTTTCACCAAGTTCCCTCAAGGTTAACCATCACACCTTTCACAGGAGAGAAGTAACGTGTAGCTTAAGGAGGACTTGAAAAGAAGACATGATAGACTCTTTTCCTTTATTAAGTTAAAAAAAAAAAAAGAGTCTGTCACTAAGATGCTTCTTTTAGAGCTTACTGCGAAAACTTGGTTTAAAGTACTGTCAAGAGAAATGCAAGAGAATGGGTGTCTGCCACCATGACAGCTATACCATACCAGGGCTGTGTGTGTAAGGTATGTGCTTCTTTAACTATGCTTGTGTGGATTCTCTAAGGATAAGAATGGCTTCAACCAAAGTAAGGTGTCAGTGTGATGAGGGTCATTTGCAGGCTGTACAAAGTCTTCTATTCCTCGGTGACTACAAGCCCACTGCCTCGAGTATTCCTATGGAAAGAATGGCTACACTGCAGATGATTCAGTGTGCCTGGTATCTTGGAATCATTAGTTTTATTTCATTTGACTTAATTTAATTTTCATAACCCTATGGGAATGATATTTAAGCTCCATTTTACATGTTAGAAAAGTAAAAAAGAATACCACTTAGAGGGAATAATAATTTTCTAAGACATAGCATGTTAAGTGAAAGGGTTTTCCCCCTAAAATGGTGCTTTCCCATTTCAACTGACAAAACTCTTTGAAATATGGTATTATTACCCTTCATTCTTTTTGATAACTACTTACAAGTCACAATTACAATCCATAAAATTAAATTTGTTTACATTTTAAAAATCTAATTATTACACAATTTCAAGCCAGTATTTATAATGAATGAAAGTATTTGCAATTAAATATCAATTTATAGCTTTCTTTGGGTGGATACATCTATTACCTTTATTTTAAAAAATATTCCTTTCACATTTTGGAGAACATTATATAATTAATCAATTCCCCCTTTCTTCTTCTCTCCTAACCTTCCCACATATGGGGAGGTTTCAAATATATGGCTTCCTTTTTCATTCATTGTTGTTACATACATATATGTATATGAATATGTATATGCATATGTATATATGTATATACACAAACATATTCCTAAATATAACCACCTAAGTCTGTAGAATTTTATTTGTATGTATGTTTTTGGGGTTAACCATTTGGTATGGATAAGCAACTGGTGTGTTCTTCCTTGGTAAAGGCTATTTTGCCCATTCTCAGCATTTCTTAGTTGCCTGCAGTCATTGTGTATGTATGCTTAAGGCCTCATCAGATTTCTCTACATCCATGATATGTTTATTAGTGTCATCATTGCGTAGCTCATATTTAGGCAGCCATATTGATAAGACTTTATGGGTGTAGCCTCTGACATTTCTAGGAGATACAATCTCCCAGCAAACTCCCTGATCCTCTAGCTCCTTCAGTTATTGGGCCTTATGAGCAGAAGTTTTATTGCCTTTATTTTTATTTTTTCCCCTTTGTTTTTTATTTGCCTGTTGTTTTCTTTTATGATTATTGTTTTATCATTGCAGTAACTCTGTAAAGGATGCTATGACAAATTCATGAACATCCATAGTCATATACCTGTATTTCCTTGATCTAGATGAATAAACAAACTCCAAAAATAACAAAGAAAAAAAGTACTGGTCCACACCTTCTTAGATCATCAGCTTCAGGTTGTTACTGGGTTTTCTTTTGATTTTTACTCATAATGTTTTGATGAGCTCCACTGAATGAGTCATCCTTCCATCTAAGCTAACACAATAGATAAAACTGATAAATATTCCAAAGCTTGAAAGTAAGTGACTTAGAGATATTCTTTTAATCACAACCTCTGTCTTTCATTCTCATTAGACAAAAATGCCAGTATCAAATCTCTTATACAGGTCCATTTTTTTCAAGCTGAACAATCTCTTCTAGCTCCTTGAAGGCTGTGTCAATCAACCTGCCAGGTTGACTTGGGAATATACAACTGCAGGACTAAAACCAAGCTTAATGGTGAGTTAATTCGTATGCCTTGTTTATAATGCAATTTTATATTTCTTTATTCTTTTTTATTAAGAATAAGACAATCCCTTAAGAATGGAATAGACCAAGGTTTATCCTGCCACTCCCTGGGGATCTGAAGATTAAGAGTCAACACCTTTGAAACTAGTTCTTATTATGAACAATGTCTTGGTCTCATCAGCCATAATTTCAGCCCCACCCCCTTTCTATGTTGAGCTCATTGTAAGCATGCAGGAAGTCACTTTCAGACTGAATACAGTTTTCCCCATGCCACTCCCTTGACTCATTTTCCAGCTGTGTTGTGAGGGGTGTAACCAATAATAGCAGTAAATGTATGCCATGATAGTAAGATACTGAATGCAAACAGTTTGTGTTAACTAAGCATAAGATAGAGAGTCTAAAGATGAATTTGTAGAGAGTAAAGGGGGACCACTTCATGGCAATGTTGTCTACATTGCTTCACACAACTGATCACTTGATAGATTGAAAGCCCATGGTAATTTCACTGACCATTGCCTAGCAATTACATATAAGATAAAGTCAAGAGCCTTCTCTAAGGACCTCTTCAGCTTTCCATTTCTCATGCCCACAGAGAAACTCATGAAAAAAGGTGTTTTGGTTTGGTCTTTTTCTTTTTGGTTCTAGCCACTGAACCTAGGATATCATGCCTTACCATGGACTTATACACCCAGACTAGCTTCCCCTCCCCAAGTCACACAAATAGTTGGTTAAAAGGCTAAGACTGGAAATCAAATTTTAACACCAGTCTGATTGTACTCCATTTCAATTCATTATTTCCTTGGAAGTAATCCCAGAATATCCATTCAACTTCACCAACATATTAGACAGAAATGCCCTTTGCACATTATTCTTGCCTCTGTATTTTATCAGGTTCTCTTCCTGCCTGCAAGCACTATTCCTAATCGTTGCATTTTCCCCTAATCCTCAGTCATGCATACCCTCCTTTTCCATTTATTTATCTTCTAGTATCATTGAGCTAGGATGTTTCTTCAGGAGACAATATTTGGAACAAGAGTAGGTGTGTTTCAAATTCAACTTTTATGTTCACTTAATCCCATAATCCTGTGTCCTGTCTGCTCAAGCCTTTCTCTGTATCTGTTTTATATTATTATGAAGGGAAAGGTATTTTATTTTAGAGAAAAGCATATTCAGAGGGGGCACCTATCAATCCATGAAAAGTATTTTCTAATAATTCTTGGTTTTATGTGCCGAGGAGTGAAGCTTATGACAATAAGCAGAAGTGGTACATCCTTTTGAATAAAGTGACTGTGACATGTGAAGTGCTCACAGGATTGCGAAAATACCTGCCACCTGTAATTGTGTTTATTCATAATTTACCAGAATAAATGAGATTGTTTCTGATTTGTGAGGGTTTCCCAGTCTCTAATTCTGGTCCACAAGTCACACTATTGATTCAAGTTGAATCTTTCAGACTTGTTTTACAAGTTAGGTTTTAATTACAGGGGATTTCCTCCTTTGGCTTCAGGTACACATAGCACGAAAGAGCACTCAGTTGAGTGGGAATACCAAAGCAGTTGGACACACAGAAGAAAGGACCTCGTCATTACTAAGGAGTAAAATGTATAGGTAAGAAAGACCTGCTTCTGCCTCTGTAGCTTTACAAGTTTTACTGTGTCTTAAAGCAAGTGAAATGCATAGATGTGTAAGAAATTTGGGCTGTATAAAGCAATTAGAGTCACATCTCTGGAAACTTCAGTGAAGTTGTAGACTAAGTAGCATACCTGATATTGTTTAGATAGCATGCTTGGCTGATTCTCTGTTTGAGGGTGGCTTTTTCGAACCAAATTAGTACACCTAAGAAGATGATTTAGCATTACTACATTCTTTTTAAAGAAGGAAGTATTTTGCCTATCATTTTTCAGTCTTTCAAAAACTGTACTGTGAGTATTAAAACTTCATCAGGAAAAAACTTCCTCTGCTGCTTTAGAACTTTTTGAAAATTAATATTTTGATTTCTACTCATGTCATCACTGACTACAAAATATGACATGATAGCTAAGGTTTTTATTCTAAGAAAGTAAAGGCAAGATTTGCCTATATTTTATGCAATAATGAAATTTCCATTTTTAGTAAGTATTGCTATTAATTATTTAAGAAAACTGTCATTGCTCCGGTTTTCCTTTTGGTTGATGAAAAGTTATTTTCATAAACCTTTACGCAAAAAACACATTGTCTCATAGCGTGCCATCAGACAATATTTCATTAATAAACTTAGTCAACATAATGAAAATCCTTGCATAAGTGTATATATTGTGCATATTACTTTTCCATCAGAATAGAAGAAAAGAGAGATCACCCTATCTGACCGGCTATGCTAAAAGAAGGATCAATTAAAGTAAGGGTGCTATGTTGGTATAAGTGCAGTTGAATTTTTATTTAATCTCCAGAACATTAGAAATAGAAGAATCAAAAATCAAATCACATAGAATAACGAAAACTGATGTATAGTTATATCTATTTGAGCATACCTATAGTTTCATGGGAAATAGGGGGCAGCCTATGTTTCAAACAATAAAATAAATTATTTCATACTTCCCTTGGAATTTTGGTTTTCACACAGATGGTACTTTGGATACATTTTGTTTCTTAAACAAGCTGTATCTACTGTATTTATTTTTCTCTTTTTTCATTAACATGAACTATCTACAATCAGTAATTATACAAAGCTGGTGAAATTCTGAAATTCTGTAATTTGGGAAAGCATGACTGGGAAAGAGGGCACTCTGTCAGACTGAGTGAAGCTTATAACTTCTAGGGTGTGGGGTTGGGGAAAGGATTCAAACAGCCTAGGGAGCTTTTTTTTTTTTTAATTAAATTTCAGTTTCCCAATTCTTCCAAATACTCTGAGAAATCAGTGCATCCAGGCAAGTGGGGAAAGGAGAACAGATTTCTATAATATATTTTTAAAGTAATTCCAGGTAATTTTTACCTAAATTTAGATGTATCTTTAGGTATTTCTGAAATATTTTTGTTTGACAGTGGGATTTCTAGGTAGATTTGCTTGCTCTTCTATATAAAATTACTTTCAATTTTCCTTCAAGCTGCCCTTTCCTGAAGGTTGCACAGATGACTTATTCTTTTCTTTGTTCATGTTCTTGTCTCTGAGGACAGAGATCCACGTACAGGTCCTGGAACCCAAACAGTCATGTTGTGAAATAATTGTTACTCGTTTAAGTTTCCAGAACTTCTTAGGACCCAGAGTACTCATACCCTTCAGATAACATTAAAATCACAAGATGAGAATGAGGTTTAGCAAACAGATTGAAGTTTTGTAAGTCAACATCCAGAAAACAGTTTAAAGTAAGATTCAAGGTAAATAGTATCCTATGAACAGACAAGTCTAGACAGAAACCATTTTTCCCTAACAAATCATGTTAATAGGCTGTTTCTTTTGTCACTACTATGATACAACTAGCTGAATACGGAGACATGCCAAAGCCTATCAGATGTCTTACGTTGTAATAAAAGCCTAGAAGAACATGAGATAAATTGAAAATAGGCTCCATCAGGACCGCCCAAAAAAACATGTTTTGCACCTTGTCTATTGTTTCCTCTCTTGTTTCTGGATTGTTGTTTTACCTTGTAAAATCCATGCTTAAATTTATGAATCATTAAGCAGAGGGTATATTACTTTATGAAAATTAAGTAGGTAGGCACCAATATTTCTGTGTAATCATGGAGACCATCTAATGTTGGTATGGGATGGGGAAGTGGTGATGTCATTAAGAGACACAGAATCCTTGGCTCCAATTAATTATCCAGGATTAAATATTTTACAGCAAATTATTTCATGTCTATTGCAAATTTGACCACCAGAAACCACATGTAGGGTGATGTCCTCCAGGAGGGGTCATCTAAATCTGTCAAGTCATTTGGAGTAGGGACGAGGACTTCTCTCCTGTCTCTAGGTTAAGGGAGTATCCCTCCATGGGGGATGTGCCCCCAAAGTCCTTTTGTGCAACAGGACTATATCCTAGTTCCACTGTATGAGGGCCCTTAGACTGCTCAAGCCTTCTATCTGAGACCCATGTTCAGGGGTTCTGAGTCAGTCCCATGCTGGATTCCCAGATATCAGTCTGGGGGCCCATTAGCTCCTCCTTGTTCAGGTAAGCTGCCTCTATGTGTTTCTGTAGCCTGGATTTGTCCTCCCTCTCTGCATCTGAATTCCAGTTTGGCTCAGTGTTTAGTTGTGGGTGTTTGCTTCTTTTTCCATTAGCTACTAGATGAGGGCTACATTTTTATTTTATAGTCAAGTTAAAGATTTTTGGATTATATCCTAAGAAATTGTAAAAATAATAAATACGTGTAAACAAAGACATTATTCTGCTAGAGTGTTAGTATATGTGGTGATTTAAAAGAAAATGGCCCTCAAAGGGAGTGATGCTATTAGGAAGTATGACCTTGTTGGGATAGGTGTGGCATCATTTGAGGAAGTGTGTCACTGTGGGGGTAGACTTTGAGGTCTTTTATGCTAAAGCTACACCAATGAGACAGTTCACTTCCTGTTCCCTTCAGATCATGATGTAGCTCCATCCCCAACACCATGTCCACCTGTACACTGCCATGCCCCACCATGATGATGATGAACTAAACCTCTGAAATTGTACACCACCTACTTGAATGCTTTCCTTGGTAAGAGCTGCTGTGGTCATGGTGTCTCTTCACAGCAATAGAAACCCTGACAACAACAGTATACAAAGACAACTCTAGTTTCCTGTAAAGAAGACACTTGTGGAATAAATCTCTATTGGTGAACAGAATCCACCTGAAGACTTGTCCAGTGTTCAGGAAAATGGAAAGGGGTGAAAGTGGTGGGAGTGGAAGTAAAACTTGAGAGTTAAAAGTGCTGAATACAAAGGGAGCATCAGTTTGAGCATCCACCTGAAGCCTAGGGTAAAGAAGAGCTCAACGTTTGATTAGCAGGCTCTCCACAGCAGAACTTGGTCGAAACTGCTGTCATTCGATAAGGAAGAAAATTCGAGGAAATGTTTATTCTGGGAGGGGAACAGAGAAGGTTGTGAGAGTTAGAAAGAATAAGAGGAACACTTCGTCTTGGAAATACTGAATGCTAAATCCCAAATGAAGATATGTGAAGGGTAGAGCTGGACATTACAGTCAAGAAATTACACATAGATCAGTGTTTCTTAAAATATAAACTTCAATTATCCTTGTCTATCTGAATCCTGAGTGTAGATAATTTTTTGAACAGCTCAATTAGATCGTTAGAAAATTGTGTGGATGGTAGACAGGAGAATTTGCAGTTCCAAGCTCCATCTGTTCTTATGCACATTGGTGTGATTGTAATTAAAACTGAATTAGAACAGCCAGAGAAAATAAACAGAGACTGAAACAACACCAAGAAATTAAAGATGAAGCAACTAGCAAAAGGCATTTATGAGATTGAGAGAGGGATAGAAAGAGAAACATGAACATTTTAGAAAAGGACAACGTTGTGAACATTCAGTTCTCAATCTCTGCTGACTAGCAAAGTGTCTATATCTCTAATGGAGAAGGGGACTGAAGAATAGACCTTCAGTGTCAGATTTCTCAGGCTATACAAATATGAAGTCTAACATAAGCAAGGCCATATGTTACAAGAATACAGACACTCATCGGCCAGAATCACAGATTTAGAATGGAACTTGTATTTGCATTGAATGCTCCATATGTATTATACTGATCATTTGTTCTATGTACCATCAATGAAAGTCCTGTGAATTACAGTGTTGGGGAGAATGCTTTAATGATAGTTCACATTTCTATGACAATAAAATACTTAGAAGAGGCTACACCTAGACTTTATCTCAGTGAGACATGAGTTTTGAAAACAAGGGCAATACTTCAACCATCTTCTATCAAGCCTGTAGTGTCTAGTAGAATGTTACATACAAGCACTCAGTTGCTACCAGTGTTTCCAACATTCATTAACAAAAACAGTATTTATGGAGTACCCATCACACACTAGGTTACAAAAAAATAAAGCTTCAGAGAAAAGCATGAGGCAGAACATCAAGAAATCCAAGTGCTGACCTTTGTAGTCCCACTTGTCTATCCAAATACCAGTTTATTCATCTGTGTGAGAGTAAGGAGATACTTTTGAAACTCCATTCTGCTGTCAGTATTCTGTCATTCTCCAGAATGCTACTAATCTTTCAGCATGTTATAAGAAAATATTATACTGCACAATTGAATTATAATTTTGTCAATTAAATATTTTAAATTATACATCAATTCTATTGCATATTAAAATTATAATATTTCCAACTGACACTAGGATTTGCGTGGAAGAAAAAAATCAGTTATTATTTATTGGTAGGGTACTGAGTTTTTTCTTGGAACTTTATAGACATAATTTAATCCTTATACTTCCTAAGTACTATCCTTTTTTTAATATTTTGCACATAGAAGCTGAAGTTCAGAGGGGTTGTGTCACATTCTAGTAGTTAAATAGGACTGTGTGATGGCAAAGCCCAAAGATGTCACAATTGTATTTTTATTATGACTTGTGTAGTAATTAAAGATATTGAGCTGTATTTGTATAATGTTTAATATGCATTTTTACATGGAATCAGAAACAACTGAGTAAACAGATGCATTGTTCAAGAAAATATAAAAAACAAATATCTTTGATACCTGGTTTTTCACTCAGTGTTAGAAAGTGTGGCAGAAGCCAGGTGGTGTGGCAGTGCATGCCTCTAATCCCAGTACTGGGAAGGCAGAGACAAGTAGATCTCTGTGAGTTGGAGAGTTTGAGACCTGCCTGGTGTACAAAGCGAATTCTAGAACAACCATGGCTGTTACAGAGAGACCCTGTCTCAAAAGAATGAAAGAAAGAAAGAAAGAAAGAAAGAAAGAAAGAAAGAGAGAGAGAGAGAGAGAGAGAGAGAGAGAGAGAGAGAGAGAGAAAGAAAGAAAGAAAGAAAGAAAGAAAGAAAGAAAGAAAGAAAGAAAGAAAGAAAGAGGGAAATGTGGCAGAAATGCAGAGTGGATGAGGCTTCTCCTCCATCACAGCCTACACTGATTTACTTAGTAAAAATGTAGAATGATATGGCAAGAAACAAATCAGTCAGTCCTACAGTTGTTTTTTTATTTTGTTTTGTGTTTTGTTTTTGTTGTAATATATCAAACACTATTATAGGGCCAACCAAAAGCCAAATACTATCTATCTTAGTTCCTTAACAAAATTTTAACTCATTTATCCTTATATAACTTGAAGTTACGTTTCATTGTCTCTAATCAGCAAATAAGGAAATTAAGGGTTTAAGAGACTTCCCAGGTTCACACAACAGGTAATGACAAAAGTTGGGTGTGATCTAGTTAGCTTAGACTCAGTCTAGGTTCTTAAGCCAGCTCCATTGAGTTTACAGTCTGGAGCAGGACAATTGAAGTGTAAGACAATTGAAGGGATGGGAACTCTAGTAATTAACATGTGAGCAGACAAATATGTTTTTCCTTAATTAAGTACATTAAATACAAAGTTACCATTATGAATAAAATATATTTTAGCAGATTCTTCTCCTCCACTCATATTATATACTCCTGTTGGGAATACAGTGTTGACAAAGCTGGGTAGTCTGTTCTAGAGTTGGGAGTTTTACTTCATGGAAAGGTCATGAAACTGAAGAGAGGACTTCACTATAAAGAAATAACAAAAGAAGCAAGTATGGCAGCCACCAGAAACCTCAAAGACTCCGTTCAAGTGACAAGGGAGAAAAATGGAGTCAGGAGAAGGGATTTTATGTATGCCAAGCAAATGCACTGATCTCAGTGGTCCCCCAAGACTCCATGAAAGCTGCTTCCCAGGATAAAGGAACATCACACAGCATCTGTCATAAAGTCTGAGAAAGAACACCTTTTGCAAAGGCCTAGGAACCTTTGTTGTATAAATTGTGGAGGTCTGTTCATTTCATTATGAATAGAAACACCCTGGGAAAATGATCTGGAGCAGCCCAGTTCTTTCCTCTGCTTCTGAAAACAAAACAAGATCATAGTTAAAATATATCCATGAAAGTAAATATTATTTTAAAACATTTAAGACAGCTCATCTTAGGCGTGGTCCAAGATTTACTATGAGCTACCTTTTTTGTTTTGTCTATGAGAGCAATTGCCATTTACTAGATTAAATAATTAAACAAAATTAGCCATGACACGTACAAATGGGGATCCATCTCAATTCTCCTCTCTAAGTTATAGTTAGTAACCGTTGGCCAGATATTCTGAAAGAATGGTCCCAAAATTCTTCTACCATCTCTCCTGCCTTATTTCACCCAATATTTTAAAAAATAATTGTTGTGCTTCAGGCTCTTTGTCCATAAATTTGTACAACTAAAACTTTACATTCAATGATTCATTTCTTTTGTATTTCTATTACTCCATCAACATTTAACCTCCCATCTCTATTCATGACCCCCATACTTTAAATTAATTTTAAGTGCCTGCTATATACCCTTCTATTTAAATTAAATAAATTAACAATGGCAATTATCATGAACATTTTAATATTTAGGTCTACATATAACAATGAAGTTAATTTAATCATTAGGAAATGTACAAATTTGCAGTAATATTCCACTGCCTGTACTCATTCTGAGTTCATCTCTTTGGGAATACTTTGTAGAGACGTAATGGATGGAAAATAATTCAAATCTCATCACTATTTCACTATAAACAGCCCTAATCCTTCCCTTTATTTTCTATAAAAATTAGATCACACACCACTGTATAGTGGGGTTAGTACATTTTAATGGAGCAATAAGTTAAGGCTTTGAACTTTTTTAGTGATCCAAAAGCAGAAGGTTGCCTACTGAATTACTTTAAGAGACAGAACTAGTGTGGGTCAATAAAATCTCTTTATTTTGCCTTTGAACTTCTGTAATCTAAATGTTTCTAAAATCCCTGCTGTAAAACAATGCAATACTAGTACATAATTTGGAAGCTCCTTGGAAATGAAGAGTCTTGTCCCCCAGAGCCACTAACTTAAAATAAGCCTTTTAGCAGATAATTTAAAAATACATTAAAATTTAAGAAGATCATGCAAAATGACTGCTTTATAAAGCTGTAAGATAACTACCAAGATTTTTAATATATTTAGAAACTTTCTTGTGTGTTTAGATATGAATAAACATGTCTTCTAAACCAGATCTGCAGTGTTTTCTCTCCTACCTTGGGTGAGTAAGTAAGTACTCCAAGTAGAACTTCCCTAAGGTCTAAGCATTCTTAAAACACTAGGTCCTTCAGATATAAGTGTGTATGTGCTCAGATAAGTTTGAGAACAATCCTGCCTCATCAATTCAGGTTCAGGAGGGAAGAAATAGAGTTGAGGAATATTCACAGAATGGCAGCTGTTCTGCCATCAGCAGCCTGAGTGAATTGGGAGTCTTTGATTCTCCGAGGCATTTTCTCCATTCTGACATGTGACATGTGAGGAAAATGCATGCTTCACCATTGGAGGTCTTTCTGGATTCTTGAGCAATTTCTAATGAACCGTTTGTAACTCCACCCAGTAAAAGCAAATGCAAGTGAGTGGGAGGAACATTAGCCTAAGAGTTAAGAGCTGTACATTGTGTAACAAGAAAATCATTCCAAATTGTTGATACTTTCACTGTTCTGTGTCACAAATTGCTTGCCATCAGCATTACCACCTCCCCTCACCTCTGCATTTAATAGCTCTCTTGGAGCTGTTGCCTGCCAATGGGCATCGAGTACTTAACGGAGTTTCTTAGTCCTTTTACTGTTCCTGAAGTTCAGTCCACTGTCATTGTCAATTACTTGCAAGAACCTTGACAATTCTATTATTGTAATTTTCAATAATCATTAAAAGATAAATTTGAATGGTGTATATATTTAGGTGTGCAATTCAATGACCTCTAGTACAACTTTATATATGTAACCCTCACCAAAATCAGATTTCAGAAGTTTTACCCCCAATGACACTCAAGTATTCAACATCTTCATTTCCAAAAGAAGCATTTTTATATGTGCTAAGTAGCACATACCATCATGAGTATTCATAATTTTCATAAAGCAGGAAAATAAGACTGATGTCTGTAAAGGTAAAAGAATATAATTTCAAATATAAAAATAAGGAAAAAATAAGACTTGTCTATTTGAAAACTCAACCCAGATAGAAAAAAAAAATATTACTTGAGCTGTCTTTGGAAAGAGGCTAGAAACAAATCTTTAATCAAGTAGACTTTATGTGTTTATCAAGGTTATACTTTCTATAATTCAGAAATACAACACCAACATTGTACAACAGTGCCCTCTAGAGTATATGCTTTGCTCCTTCCAACTAACCAGTCTCGATATAAGACTTTCTGAACAGTAGGACAAGTTTGTTGACAACAATAGAGACAATGAGGTAATTGTTCCCATCACTTTAAGAACTTACAATAACAGGAGCTGGGGAGGTGGATCAGTGCCTAAGTGTTTGCCAAACCAATGTCAGCTTCATATATCTGGTTCCCAATGCCCAAGTAAAAGCCTGGTTGGCACAGGGACTGAAAGCGATTTCACCATAGGAAGCAAAGACAGAGGAGCTCGGGACAAGCTGACTAGTTAGACTAGCAGGTATTCCAGGTCTTCAGGTTCCTTGAAAGACCCTATCTGTCTGTGAGATGTAGAGTTATAGAGAAACTCACACAAGGTCAAATGATTTCCCATGCATATTCATGCACATGCACATACCACAACTCATTTTCACCCATACACATGTGAGTACAAACACCCATGTACACATACCACACTCACATACTCATGCAAAAACATATATGGCTTCATCTACATGAAATACCAACATCTTAAAGTTCCAGAAGTGTTTCTGTTGGCAGTGTTGCTTTCAGATCACCCAAGCAGGCTTTGTTTAATGGTACAATCCCTTTATCACAATGATGTTGTACCCATTTACATGTGGAAGCTTCTTGGTATGGACACATGAATCCACAATTTGTACAGCTCTACAGTGCCATAAAAGATAGAATTCTTAGAAAAACAAATATCTATTGCAATAGAGCAGTAAGAAAAACATTCCTTAAAGTCATTGACTTGTCACAGAAACATCAAGTAGTATTTAGATACCTTCTATGAATAAGTATATGAATGACTCTATTATAAAGTATGCCACATGTTGAGTAAGGGACAACTTGGAAATTCTTAGGAAGCTGTGTCCATCAATAGTCTTCAGTAGTTCAAAACATCCTCCTAGATGAACCATTTGCTAAGGGAGGCATGTCACAACATGGATGGTTGGAAAGACAGACAGATAGACAGATGGCAGATCCCTCCTTAGTTTAAAGTATCATAAATGACAAAGGTCACAAGCAAGTATCTGGACATTTTCATTTTGAAGATGATGGTTAAAAAAAAAAAAAACTGTATCACAACTCACAGAAGACCTGCCGTATTCTAAACAGAAACAGAGGAGGAGTAGATTGAGTGGTGGGAACAATAAATACTTTTATTTGTAATAAAAACTGTGTTGGAACTATGGTTTTAAAAGGAAGGCTGTTCAGGTTTCTTTGAATAAACTTTCCACAGCAAAGGATTATCTTGTCTTCCAGTTTATTATCACCAGAAGGGGGACAGATCAATACCATGACTATATTGATGTGCTGATATATGATGTGCTACAATGGCAGTTCATCTCTGTATTATTATTTCAAAATCCCATGGTTGGGGCTAGAAGGACAGCTCAGTGGTTAAGAGAATTTGTTGCTTTTTCAGAGGATCCAGGTTCATATTCCAGAACTCACATGGTAGTTCGAGGGAATCTGATGCCCTCTTCTGACCTCCACAGGCAAAACACTCACATACATAAAATAAAACAAAGTCCTGAATAAAGATGTGTCTTTGGTATATGTGACATTTCTTTATCATTCTTCCAATATCAGAACTGAATTGTTCTGTAGCCAAGGTCATTCTCTAGATACTTCTTGAGTAGGCTGAATATTAAGAATCCAAAGCAAGTGGCCTAGTCTTTTCTTTTCTTATGGCTTCTATCTTGCACCCATCAGCCATGAGCTCTTGGTCTTGAAACAGAACACTATGCCCTCAACCAAATTATAGAGTTTGAAGAGATATTTGAAGTTAACGTAAAAAAAGGCAGTCAATGACCATTAATATCCTGTTAAAATATGTGTGTGTGCTCTTATTTTACATATCAATCCACTGATCCCAGTTTTCTCTCCCTCCCATGCCCCCTGACCCCCTCCAATACCATCTCCCCCATTCTTTTTTTTTTCTTTAAAAAAGTCATTCAAGTCGTTCAGTGCTCACAAGTATGACCCTCCTCCTCCTGGTAATGCTAAGAACAAAGAAAAGTGGACAACTGATATTTGGGATCAATAAGTCATGAGAGTTGACTAAGGAACATGGTTCTTAACTTATTCTGCTGCAACCTACTTAGACATCAAAGGTTTGCTTGATGTCACCTGCAAGGCGGTTGCCAGTGTGAGTAAGGGGGAATCCCCTTAACATATTTGAAAGTTCTTAAATACCTAACATGATATGTTGTAGAAGGAGCTGGGAAGGCAAAGACAACAATGGTGCGAGGAGAAATGCCATGCCTGGCTCTGTAACTCCATAAGGACTGTTCCGACTGCTAGTTGCACTGCTGTGCTGATAATTGCCACTGTTAGAGAGCAGTGGGCAAACACATTTGCACATGTAGCAATACAGCCTGATCCTCACTACATGCTGTTCCAGCAAGCAGCTCCTAATCTGCATTGAAGTTTCTGTTTTTCTTTACTCTGAATAAAAATGAACTATGCAGTCTTGCTAGGAAGTGGAATTTGGGGATTTTCTTCTATCTTTATAGCAATTTCTGTGTAGTCCATTGTCTATCAGTGAACTCTTCAAAGTCAGCATTGTCAATAAGACAACTTACTGTAGGCATTCTGCCATAGAATTAACAAAGGATGATTCCTGACCCTTGGTCAGAAACAAGAAAAGACAAGGTGAAGTTTGAATGAATTAACAAAGGATGATTCCTGACCCTTGGTCAGAAACAAAAAAAGACAAGGTGAAGTTTGAATGGGGTTGTTAGGATGTGTTCTGGCCTCTGGAGTCAGCCTACAACATTGTTGGCTTATCGCTGAGTTTCCTTAACTGGCCTTGAGGGCTTATTTTGTCTCATTATTTTTACCTTTAATCTTCTCAGCTTTGAATGTGTTGTCTAGACATTTAGTTTACCACCTGGTTTGTGGGGTTGTATTTGCTTTTTAGAGGGGGGCTGTAACTGGACAATTTGTTAGCTTTTCAATTTAAAAAGACACTTCAATAGGAAAAGAAAAGTCAGAGCAATAGGGTATTGTCTTCTAAAATAAAGGCATTACTCATAGGTTAGTAAGAAATTTAAAAATTTACCCTTGCCCTTAAGGAGCTTTTAAAACAGTGCAAAGAAGCACACAACAAAATAAGTAAATTGTATAGTTGCCGGCGAACTACAGTTCTCTGCAGAATGATAAAGTGCAATTTTAAATAGGGTGGTTTTGAAGATCTTACAAAGATGTCAAACAAACAACAACTTAAAGAAGGCAAGAATGCTCCAGGTAAAGTCTCCAAGCTAAGGTGTGCCTAGTGTGCCTAGCCAGGGTACCCAAAGAGGTGAAACAGAAGATCAAAGTAAAGTAGGAAATGACATTGGAATTATAAAGAAATATAGGGTTGTATCAGAAACTCCTGTATGTAGTGACTCTCCAGAGAACTAATAATTAAAAGGCAAAACATTTCAAGACAAATATCCAGAGTTTTCCAATATATCTGAAAAACAGAATTGCATCAACAAATTTATTGTTGAAAAAACTAGAAGTATTAAAATATGCAAAATAACACAAGGGAAGAATGTGGAGTTCAGCTTTACATCTTCAGTGGGGTGATCAGTATAGATCATAAGTGATGAATCTTTGTCTGAAGATCATCTAACTCAATTCAATGTCTTTCCCATCCTTTTTATCCTGCTCCCCCATTTTTTTTTTTTTTTTTTTTTTTTTGTGGAGAGGAGGAATTACTTATTTGAAAAAAAAAAAAAAAACAGGAATGAGTGCCGAGTGCCCAGCCTATAGCTAAGGACTAGTAGGAAAAACAAATCTATGCAAAATTAAACATTTGACTTTAGGCTCATTATACAATGCCCTAAGTACATAAGATAATCCCCTACTGACTGATGGTTTAATGAAGTAGGCGTGGTCCTTCAATCTTCTGTTTAAATAACCACATACCTAAGCACTGAGCATGAACATTTAGTTTATTTTCATTCATCACTATGTTATTATATTAAGAATTAGCATTTGCTAGTAAAAAGCTCAGAGCAAAATTCATGGTTTCTTCATTTCTATTGGTAAGCCACAGTAAACTTTCACTTATCTTGAATCATTGATCACTACAATTTTACTCTCATACACAAAATATGGCCATGGTGTTGTTTTTAATTATTAATTTATGGTTGTTTAAATTTTCTACACACACTATCATAACTGAGCAGTATTTGTATGTATTCCTGGCCAACCACTTTCATCTAGAAGTTTGAGTAATATATATAAATATATATATGTATTATATATGTATATATGTATACATACATATGTATGTATATATATATATATATTCCAGTCAAATTATTATAACTATAGTCAAATTTGGCTTCTCATACTCTTTTGCAAAGCTTAAGCCCTAACTTCAAGATAAGAAGGAACAAAAGATGCTTTATGTCCCAAGACCTTCTCAGCCTAGACTCACTGTGGTGAACGTCGCCTACAATAATGCTTTATTTAATAGCTATTTTATGAGCCTAAGGCATATCCTTCAAAATGAATGCAGAGCTAAGAAAATGGCTCTGTGGGTAAGAACTTGTTGTGAAAACAAGAGAATCTGAGTTCCAATCACTAGTACCTATTTAAAGCCAGGCATGGCTGCAAGTGCCTGTAACTTCAAAGCTGAAGGGAGAGACAAGAGTTTGCTGGCCAGTTTAGTAAAAATGTTGAGCTTCAGATTTAATGACAGACTCTATACAGAGTGAGAAAGGGAAACACCTGAAGCACTCTTCTGACCTCTGACCTCCACATGTATGTTAATGGCTGTGTGTATATATCAGGTGATTATATACAGGCACCACGCACACATACCTAAAAAAAACTAGGAGGTAATGAAAATATTTTTCTTAACTGCTGAAGAACACATTTCTATTATATAATAAAGTAATGATGATATTATAACTAGAGGAGCATGCCAAAGGACTTTCAGAATATAAAAACAATTTACTTAAAACAAGAAATGCCTAGAAATTATATCTTGTGTATTAAACGAAAGGCACTTATTTCCCTCCTGAGTAAAGCAATTTGTCTATTTTGACCAAACACTGAATTCCAGAAAGCCAAATTAACCAGCCTATGAAGCAATAGAACTCATATTCCAAGACTCGTGGGAAACATGTATTTATTAGCTATCATCAACTCTCTTCACTTTACCCTCCCCCTCTCTTCATCTCATACATATATGCATGCATACACGCACACATAAACACACACATGAGTTGGCATGCACACAAACACATATACATGGTTGTCTTTTGTATCATTATGAGGTTAATTCTCCAAGCAGCATCTTTAGGACACTCATGCATTGCTGTCTAGCTGTGCATTTTGAATAGTGTCCTGCATTGCTATGTGTATCTATGCAGTTTTGTCAGTGTACAAAATATGTGGCTTTCCAGTGGAAGACTGGGAACTAAAGTGAAGCCCAAGTTCCCTGCTAAGCTGTCTGCCGCAGAGAGGAGCCATTTGAAACCTAAAGGACACCACTTTAAAGGAGTTGCCTTTTCTGGTTCTCCCAAAATAATATATAGGCTTTCATACTTCCTGCCTCTATACATTTAAGGTGTATAAAGTGGTACATCCTCAAGAAAAAGAAATGAATTTAAATGCAATTCAAGATAAAAAGAAATAAGAATACAAATCATTAAAAGAAAATAGATATTAACAAAGAGTGATATGGATTTTTAATTCAAATATAGAATTCTTTTCTTCCATATGAACCGAGAATTCTCTATAAGCAAGTATATTCAACAAACCATGATGCCAGGGCTGGCTGACATCAAGTTACCCAATCCTGAGGAATGTTGCCTTCTTTCTTTATAAGTGTATTCTATGTTTACTTAAGGTTATCAAGGAAAATTGAACAAAAAACAAATGAAAGAGTTCAACTCATAAACAGGAAACGGAGATTCTATTTCCACAAAGAAGGTTCTCTTTGAACTGTTTTAAAGTACTGGGTTTCCAAATGAGACTTTGTTTAAACAAAGTGTTCTTTAACTTAAAAAAAGTAAAAACTAAACCACTTCATTGGATAGTTCCCACTGCCTGCCTTGTGGCAAAAAACCAGCCTGGAGCTGAGATTGACTAAAATAAAGTATTTTCTTTTAGACATAGTTCTTATATTCTTCCCAACTCCAACATATAATATAAATTTTATTTACATCTTTTAATGTCAACAATAGAGGTAGTGAGTGTGATGAATGTTAATCACAACATATAATTAGCAGAAACACTCCTCCCATCTGATGTGGACCTTGGCAAAGCGAACTTGACAAACCTGGATTCCTACGACAGCTCTGTCACCTACTAGCTGAGTAAACTTAATCCCTAAGCTGTTGTTTCCTTATCCATCAAGTGCATTTTTATAAGGATTAAATGGAATGATGTAGGGAAGCCCAGGACACAGTCACATGGTGAGCATTTAATGGTTGGGGGAGATTGTTCCCTGATTTATATTTGTATTCACCCCATTCAAAGATAGAATGCACATTGAGCACTTTAATTTTTAAAAGTCTCTAGAAACTACTGCAAAATTATTTTTAAAATCTCCTTTGTAGAGTCATTGGTTAACTTTTCCCAGTCACAATGTCTGTGCAAGTTTCGTGGTGTTGTGCTAGAAAAGAGACTGAGAATATTTGGTGGCACCTTTCATTAGCAAGTATTCTGGGAGCAGAAACTGGCAGAAATGCCTTTGTTTGATGTGGGAACTTGTAAAAGAGAGGAGAAAAACATACCAAGCCTTATGAGGTTAAATGATGCTAGCAGTGGGGGAAGAAGAGACCTACTCAGTGGTGAAGAGTGATGTGTGAGTTACCTTTAGGATGAGGAAGCCAGGTAGCCGAAATACAAACATTTTCCAGGAAGGTATCAAACACAGACACTGAGTAGGGTTAAAGTGGTGCAGGCAGGTGAGGATGCTGCAGAAGGTGAAATGGCAAGGGTGACCATCATGTAGCTGAAATGTCACATAAAAAGTTCAAATGCTAACTTAAAGCCAAACACATTTCAAATGAGAGATGGAAAAGGGAGATTTTTCTTTTTTAAAAATCCTCAAAAGTATTTTCAGGCATTGATTTGAAAGAAGTAAAAATTTTATATTCACCTTTTAGAAAAATCATCCCCAACTTCTCTACACTCAAAATTTAAAAGATGCCTAGACTCTGACCACTCCCCTGGCCACTCACCATCTTATCTAAGACACCTTTATCTTTTACCTTGAGTGCTGGATAACTTAAATTCTCTCCTACTCCATCTCAGATCTACTACTCCCCTAACAGGAACAAGAGGGACTACTAAAAGAGTTAATATACAGAGATTATAAAGGAAAAGACTTAGGTAGTAGAATAAGAATTGATTGGTGACCTTTTGTATTTAGACATAACCAAAAGGGACAAAGTGAAGCTAACTCTTAAGTGCCTAATGCAGGTCATAATGTTCACCAACATGAGAAATAGTCTGATTTAATAAGTATGTTACCATTAAGATCTTTCATTCTTGAAGGCAATGTAAATTAATTCTCAAATTTATTGATCTATAGCTAAATATTAGGCACATCTATGTATCAATGGCAGAAGTTAATATTTCTATATAATATAGTAAGATGTATTTTCAAATGAAAATTAAATCAATCCTTGCATCACAAATTTCCTATGCAATAAAATACATACATACAATGTGTAAGACAAAATTCAGGACATTTGAAAGACAATCAAGAGATTTGGTCATCCTTATTTTTCTCAAAGTGAGATCAAAAGATACAAGAAATACAGCGTTTTTCTGTCCTCTCAAGTAATGATAACTTAGGACATATATGTAAGGAAGTTTGTGTTCTTTCATAGAAGCCTCCTTGGTGTCCATTTCCAGGTCTCTCATGCTTCGTCAAGAAGAATTTACTTTCTCAGCCTCACTTCTCCAATATTCAGAATGGATTCTATTAGTGACTTCATGAAACTGTTTTGAAAGTTACCTATGCACATGTGTAATGTCTGACACAAAGGTTTTCACAACATGGCTATTAAAAGGGCAACTAAATAGGGGAAAGGAAGTTGGGTAATCATAGTGATCATATTACAACTGAATGTTTATCTTTCTATTTTAATGCAAGCACCAAGTATCTTACTAGTTAAGATTCTGAAATAAAAGCAAGCTATTTCCTTACACAGCCTTCAACTACATTATAAGTCAAATTTCAAACAAATTATTGCAAACATACTCCCTGTAAGTTAGTTCAAAATTCAAAAAAAATATTGTGAACATACTCCCTGTAGGTTTATGAAGCTTACAGTTCATCTGGAATCACTATAAGTTTTATAATCAGTAGTGTGCAGAGATTTACTTGTGAGTTACATAGCAGATACTTCCTTGGCTGTTTCTACAGGGTGGAACAATCAATTCTCACATAATTGTTGCTTGAAAGATTAAGATAATTTAGGCACCACACCCTTTGGTTCTTGAGTCATATGTCTCATGGTGCTTCTCAGTTCCTCAATTTAAGATGTCAGTGAACTGAAGGCAAAGTTGGCTCCAAATCATCTCTATGGGAGGTGAGGCTTATCCAAACTGAAGCCTCTGCTGACTCCAATCTTCAATTTTTGTTTTGTTTTGTTTTGTTAGAAAATTTGCTGTATTCTTTTCCTTCTACTGCAAATAGATTCTTTTCTCATGCAATGCACTCTGATTATAGTTTCCTCTCCCTCTGCCCATCTCAGATCCTTCCCACCTCTCCTCCCCTCCAGATCCACTCTCTTTCTGTCTCTCATTAGAAAAGAACAGGCTTCTAAGAGACAACAACCAAACATGACAAAATACGAGATGAAGCAAAACTCATATCTAAGTTGGACACAGCACCTAACTCCTACTCTTCCCAAGAATAGCTACAAGAGTCAGACATCTGACTCTTTCTCACTCATTCTCACCATCAGGAGTTCCATAAATTACTAAGCTGAAAGCATATATATATATATATATATATATATGTGTGTGTGTGTGTGTGTGTGTGTGTGTGTGTGTGTGTGTGTGTGTGTGTGTATATATGTATGTATATGAGAGAGAGAGAGAGGACCTGATGCAGACTCATGTAGGCTCTGTGGTTGCTGCTTCAGTGACTGAGCTCATATGCACCTTGCTTGGTTGATTCATCCCTTCTGGTTCTTACAATCTCTCTGTCTCCTCTTCTATGGGATTTCACAAGCTCTGAAGATATGAATTTGATGGAGATCTATGATTTAGCCTCTGTCTCCACATAATGTCCGGGTCTCTGCATCTACCCCCATCTGCTGCCAGAGCAAGCCTCTCTGATGATGACTGGGGAAGGCATCAGAGTCCTCACCCCTATGTTCTAATCTCTTTGATGTGGGAAGATATTCATCAGGCTACTGAAAGAGAAACATGTAAACCAACCCAGTCACAAAACCTCTGACCTACAATCTATCCCACCTGCAAAATATGCAAGGACAATGGTGACAGAGAATATGTGAGAGTAGCCAACCAATGTCTTATTTGATCTAAGGTTCACTCCATGAGCAGGAACCCATACCTGACACTGCTTGTGTAACCACAAACCAGAGATCTAGGATAAAACCAAACACTGTGCTCAAAAAATAAAAAATCAATAAAATGATTCCTAATGATACTCTGCTATACCAACGTTTGGTTTTTAATATTCAGGTTTTACTAACCTCTAACTTACTCCTTGTTTTTGATTACCCTTTACTCCACACCAGATTTCACTTCTAGAAATACAGTCTGCCCATTGTTAATCTGTGAAAGGCTAGCCCATTGGAGACTTTAGGATTTACCCTGGCTTTTCTCTCTTATTGCTTAGCAGTAACTAATATTTACTGAGCTCACAAAGCTCAGATATTGTGGCCCATTGTAGGCCATTGTAGGATATAACTGGAACAGCAATTCGCTGAGATGACAAGTGAATTCACTGATGCTAACAGTTAGTAAATGTCAAAATTGCAGTTTTCTCCCAACTGGTGAACTCAGAAAGCCAGTTTTCACCAGTGCAACAAAATGAAGTAAAGTTGATTACAAAGGTAAAGCTATTATTCTTGGGTAATTTCATTCCTACTGTATTATTTAAGCACACGTTTATTAAATGATATATTTGATCAGGACTATATTTTTAATTTACAATAAAAATGCAAGTTAGCAAATATACATCCACCTCCATCTTCTAAATAGTCACTGGTCTCATCTTCAGCACATGATATACAGGAGAAGAGTATTATGAGGAGAAGAGTACCATTTATGAATCTGTTATCTGGATATAACTCAAGAATTGCACGGCTCCCTGCCTTGAAACCTAAAGTCAAGAAACAAATGATCACCTTAGAATATTGGTGGTGGAACCAGTATTTATTCCTAGTGCATGAATGAACTTTGGAAGTCCATTCCCCATATAGGGATACTCTTTCAGTCTAGATACACAGGGGAAGCCTAGGCCCCACCCGCAAATGACTTATCAGGCTTTGATGATCCCCCATGGAAGGCCTCACCTTCCTGAGGAGTTGATGGGGGATGGGATGGAGAGTTCAGTGGGGGTCGTGGGAGAATGGGAGAGAGAAGGAAGTGGAAATGATATGTAAAATAAGATTGTTTCTAATTTAAATAAAAATTTATAAAATAAAAAAGAAAGCAAAATAAAAAAAGAAGAAAGAGGAATACTCCTTTCTTACTTCAGAATATCCAAAACAATAGGAAAAAAAATAAAAAATTAAAAAAGTGGAAGTCAAATTAGAATCTACCTAAATGTAACTGAGTCCTAGTTCTGTTAAAGTTTTAACACACACAGGAGTTTATATGTGCAATAAACATTCATAAATATCATAAATATTTACAAACTCCAAAGTACGCCTGAGCCCTCTAGAGTCTTTAGCATCAGAAACAATAGCATGAAAAATATCTATTCTGAAATAATTCACTGATTAACCTACTTAACTAGGAACATTTTTATCATCAAATAGCCTTGTGAGATAGGCACAGTTATTTCCAGTTCTTTAGGTAAATGACAACATGACTACCCAAACAAGCTGTCCTGGCGACTTCCCCATGGGAGTGTCCATGGCCATGTCTCTCCTGAAGGAATGGAGACAGCGTAGCAGATTATTCTTAATGATATGCCTGATGTAATATGAGATAGTATATTAATGCAAATTGGTTGACCTACACTGCAGTTTATGAACTTGTAAGGAAAAAATAAATCAAATGTATCATATGTTGTTGGAAAGGTTCTAATCCAGTGGTCACAAATCAGATATTCCACATATCTATTGCATTTACATTATGATTCAACAGTAGCAAAATGACAGCTATGAAGTAGCAACAAAAATGAATTTATGGTTGGGGATTACCACAATATGAGGAACTGTATCAAGGGTTGCAGTGTTCAGAAGATTGAGAACCTCTGTGGCTCTTGCTACTTTCCTTGTCCATGTCATCATTGGTAATAATGTGAAGTAACATCTTGCAGTAACATCTTGAAGGAAGTTATTGTTCTAATCCTCAACCCCACCCTACCCCACCATTCTCCTCTTTCATCCTTCATCCTCAATGTGGTCTCTCCTCAGCACACCCTTATTTATGACCCTAGTTAAAATGGATTGCAGTGATAGTACCAAGTTTGGGAGCTTGGGCAGTCTTACAGAATAACAAAATCTTTAGTGGTTAATCTTAAGAGCATACCAACTGTGGGCTGGGCAGCAAATTGCATATATTTAGTCCCAGCATTCAGGAAGCAGTGGCAGGTGGATTTCTATGAGTGCAGGTCAACTTGATCTACACAGGCAATTTCAAGCCAGCCAGAGATGCATAGTAATATCTTCTCTCATAAGCACAAAAAATAAAAAAACCCAAAGTACACTGACTGGTAGAAAAAGATAACGTAATTCTATACCATCAGCAGAAGTTCTACCAAACTACTTCAAAAAGTCAACAGTTCTATAAAAAAACCTCTGAAAAGTATTAAGAGCATCAAGCATCCTGGTGGGTTGGGGTTGACTCCTTACTAAGCTTCTTTGATCAGATTCTTGGGCAAGCTAAGAGACTCAGGAAGTCAGTCATGGACACACAGATGAGCTTCCCAGTGAACTGAATGGTTTTTTTTTTTCTCTAATTCCTGTTCTCAGGCCAAGACCAGTGACACCACAGTCAAGGTCCTTCAGTCCCTTTGTAGTGGCTTTCATTGTCATAACAACAGTATTGATCCTGGCTGTTACTATAGGTCTACTTATTCACTTCTTAGCTTTTGGTAAGTACCACTCAGATTAAATAATTAAAATAGTCTCAGATTTAAAACAGAGTCTTTTCTCTTATGACTATATCTCTTTGTGAACATGAGGTAATATTTTTTAGAATTATATATATATATGTATATATATGTATATGTATATATATATATATATATATTCTCAATGAGCATTTTGATTTGTGTTTTGTTTGTTTGTTTGGGGTTTTTCTTGTTGGTTTTTGTGGGGTTTTTTGGCTTGGTTGTTCTTTTGGGAGGAGATGGGTAATGCTTTGGATTTTTAAAATACAAAAAATATGCCCAATTCTTGGCTGGTGAAAGTAGGAGAACCAGGAACTCAAAGTAATCCGTGGCTATATAGAGAATACAAGGCCATCCTGGATTGTATGAAACTCACCCCATAAAACTCCAAACAAAACAATAATAATGCTGGGAGATCCTGCTGGTCAGAAGTTGTAGTCTACCATGGCCTGGCAGCTGTCTCCAAGCTCAACAACATGGTGACTCCCCCCAACACTACCATACTCACACAGGCCCTCTCCAGGGCAGAGGTTTCCTGCTCTTTACCTGACCTTATTTGGAGAATGCCTTTAGGCCTGGATGCCTGACTTATCTCTAGTGACCCTTGACACAGTTCCCTGCAGAAGCTTTGCCCCTGCTGCCCATATGGCAATCTGAATTCATGTAAGCAGATTTGCTATAGGACCCAGCTGCCTTATACAGAGCCTTATGACAGTAGTGGGCTGTTTAATGCAAATTAGATGATGCCCAGCCCCTGTCCCCAGCCTTTATATCTCCTCTCACTTGGGAATAAAGCTGAGCTGTAACCCTGAAGCTGTCTTCTGGCAGGCTCTTTCCACAGTACCACAGACCAGACATGGCTTGTCCTTTGCCCTCATAGCCCAGTGGCTAATGGACCTTGGGGAAGGAAGGCACCTGGAAGTAAAGCCTACCTTTTTACTATAACAAACATTGTTACACAGATGAAAAACCACTATAGACTGAAAAATAAAATCTCTCACTACTTCTTTCCTGCTGACATTTGATGGCTTTGCTTTTGTTAACACTAAGATTGCCTTTTTTTATGTAATAACCTGATAAAACTATGAAAGTAAAATATTGCAAACAACCTTGAGTCTCAACACATGAAACTTAGATGTGCCTAAGTGTTTGATAACCCATACTATCTCCTGAAAGTAGTGTTGCAAGCTAAGCAACTACTATGATCAATAGATAAGTTTGTCTGTTGCTGAGAAATAGAAAGCTGCAATGCCAAATTTTAAATCAGACATATAATTTTAGTATTAGTTAACCTTTAAAACAGGTTATATTATATCATTAGTTGATTGAGATAGCATGATAAAAAAATTAATGTAAAAAATATATACATAAATATATATAAAGAGGTTTCTTTAAAATCCTCATAAACACTATTTCAAAAGTTTTAATATACAAAATGAATCATATATATGGTAATTGTATAATAATATAAATAATATAATGGCTAATATTATTTCAGAGGTTTTTAATGTAGAAAACATTATTAGATATCATATAACATTTCCCTTAAAATACACTTTGACTTTATTTTAGGAATAATTATGTTAAACCTCATGTATGGTGTGCAAATAAATACGTATGAATATGTATAGAAAAGGAACAAACACAATTTATGATATGTCTCATTATAAAAAGTCAAAATTAGTTGAAAATAACAATATCAATACTAAAGAAAACAAGTAATGAGGAATAATCATTTCAGATAATCAAATTTAAAGGTTATAACTGAATTTAGTCACATCTTACTATCAAATTACATGAAGTTAACCTCCAAACAAATTATAGATGGAAGAAAAAGAAATACCATTGAGCTCCATATTAAATCAATGAATATAACAAGTAATGACACCACACTGTCACTAAATATGAAGAAGCACCCAGGTAATCGCATTCAAGTCTTATCCTAGTGACCACTTATGAAATAAAAATTATTTGCCCACCCCAATTTAAACAAACTTCTTTACCCCTAGTGTTGCTAGCTCTTTCTTGTTATAGTTACTTCTCTATTGAGTGACATGTATGAATGATCAGAGGAAAGTAGGGGTTTTTCTCAAGAGGTTCTGCTAAGTTGTGTCCATATTTATAATTTCCTAAGTCACTTACGTGTATTTTAAGGATTCTTGACATCTTTACACTGAATATTTATTACAGAAGTCTCTTTTGGTGAAAAAAGAAAAACCTCACAATAAACAGCCAGACAAGACTTGTTGTGAATATTCCAGGAAAATTGTCAAATCACTAATTTCTCTATGAAAATTATTTCCTGAGGGGCTGGGGAGGTTATTCAGTGTATAAAGTGTCAACTGCCCAAGCAAACATGTAAACTCCAAGCACAATTCATGTATGTGTAACTGGAGTGGACACAGATAGGAAGAACCTGGGGTTTTGCAGCCAGCAGTCTAACTGGAGCAATGAATTCCAAAAGACTGAGGTGGAAAAAAAGAAAGGAAGACACTTAGCATTAATCAATACACACACACACACACACACACACACACACACACACACACACATACACGCAAGCACATACACATGTACACAGGGCATATACACATACACCACACCCACATAAAATAACTAATTTTTTAAAAAGAATATTTGAAAATTTTAAACTTTTCCATTACTTGAATTGTTTTTTTAACCAATGAACAATCACATATTATGGATATCTATTAATGATTACTGAGTGAGTAAATAAAAATATTGTTTAGACATATTACTAATAAAAATTATAGTACTTCCGTACAACTTCTTCAAAGGAGCCAATTAATTCTAGTACAACTTCTTTTACGTTAACAATCTTGGATTTGTCAATCTTTAAAAAACTCAAAAGAAAATAAACCTGTTACATTTATATTATATATGGATTTTTTCTCTTAAGGAATACTATTTTAATTGTATAACTTCAATGCTGTACAAAATGAAAATTAATCTGCTTAGTAGCACTAGAGTAATCATGCCTTCCTTTCTTTTCTAGACAAGAAAACTTACTTTTACCACAGCAGCTTTCAAATCCTAAATGTTGAATATACTGAGGCTTTAAATTCCCCGGCTACACAGGAATACAGGCATTTGAGTGAAAGAATTGAATCTATGGTAGGTTAATACTTATCTTTGCTTTCTATTTCTGCATAAAATAAAAATAGTAAGAAGCCTAATGTGATAATAATATTTTCATACAATAATGTTACTAGATTTTCTACATCTTCCCTTCCCTTGAAAAGAAAAAAGTGGCTTTCTCTGAGTTAATTCAATTTGCCAGTATACTGGTTCTTAGTCACATTTTCATCATCTGTGATAATTATAACAAGGTTAGGAAGGCCATAAATAAATTTGGATTTTATTTGATTATGACTTCAAAGACTGGAAGTCTTTGTTTGTGTGGTTAAGTACTGGGATTACCCTTTTATATTCCTTTTGCTCTTTTTCTTTCCTTTCATTATTTAAGTAAGCATGTAAAGTAGGAGGGTTTTTTTTTTGAGAGACAATGTGGGTAATTTATTGATAATATTTTGTAGAAGAAATGTACCGAACAGCCTAATGGCCCCTCAGAGAGGGGCTCTGTATCAAAGCCTCTTACATACTCCCTGATATATGCAAGGGATTTTGCAGATATAAGTAGGATGATGAAATAGCATGATGGGTAATTTTGTCAACATGGTACAACCTAGAATCACATGGCAATAGAGTCTTTGTGAAGGACTATCTAGATCAGGGGGGTGAATAGGTTTATCAGTGGATAATTGTTCTGATCACTAATTGATGAGACCAGACTGGCCTACTGCGGTCTTTGAATTTATAAGTGTGGAGAAAGTGATCTAAGTCCAAGATGCATGCACAGATTAATTTGCTTGCTGCCCAAAACCATTGACTGTGGATGTGGCTAAGTACATAAAGTTCTTTCTCTGACTTCTCCAGAATGATAAACGGTAACTAACCTGGAATTTTAGCCAAATAAATTCTTTTTCGTGAAGTTATTTTTACCAGGTGTCTTAGATAGGGTTTTTATTAAAATATACATTTACAGCTGACAGCCAGGGGATGGTGTCACACACCTTTATTCCCAGAACTTGGGAGGTAGAAACAAGATCTCTGTGAGTTCAAGGCCAGCCGGGTCATCAGAGCAAGTTCTGGGACAACCAAGGCTATTACACAGAGAATCTCTCTCTCTCTCTCTCTCTCTCTCTCTCTCTCTCTCTCTCTCTCTCTCTCTCTCTCTCTCTCTCTCTCTCTCTCTCTCTCTCTCTCACACACACACACACACACACACACACACACACACACACACACGATACATTCACCATAGAAAGAATAAGACAGTTTGGATACCAGATTGGTGTGATGATAAGTGAGCCTCATGCATAAAGACATCACTATATGTCCTGTCCTGACAAGCAATCCCCTCACATTTATCCATCAGCAGAAAACTTGGGTAGCCTTTAGTCTGGGGTTAGAGCTGACCAGTCTACGGATGCTCACTTACCCTCTCCTTTTTTGAATGACCTAAATATATAAGTCAACCCAAAGTGTGTGAAATTTGAACATATGAAACAGCCATCTGGTAATCTCATTAAGTCTCAGACTTTTGGGCCCCAAGAGAGAGAGAGAGAGAGAGAGAGAGAGAGAGAGAGAGAGAGAGAGAGAGAGAGAGAGAGAGAGAGAGAGAGATATTCTCTTCAATTCAATAAATCTTGGTGACCTCTCCTCCTAAATTCACAGTTTTAATAAGTTCCAACATAGCACTCACACTGTCTACAAATCACACTCTGAGAAACAGAAGTTAATCTTCAATGAGTACTATTACTGCTACAGAACTGAATAAGCAACTTGTTGCACAACTTAGAGGCGAACTTCATTGGCAGCCAGACTATAGATGTTTGAGCAGTAAAACACAAAGCAAGCTCACTGAAGAGCTTCAGTCTCTGTCCATCAGGCCCTCTCCATTAAACTCTCAACATTCATGTATTCCTGTGACCACACAACACAGTGGAGTTTCTTAAACTTTTTCCACTTGTGACCTCTTTTGTCCTAAGAAGTAGGTTTTTTGTTTGTTTGTTTGTTTGTTTGGTGTGTGTGTGTGTGTGTGTGTGTGTGTGTGTGTGTGTGTGTGTGTGTGTGTTTTGTTTGCTTTAATGAACAGATTCTCACCATGTAACTCTGGTTGTAGACCAGACTGACCTAGTACTCTCGGAGACCTGCCTACTTCTGATGGAGCCATCACACCAGGCTGTCATGAGAAATATTTATATATTCCTCAGTATGAAATATAACAAATCATAAATAACTTCCAAATATGCACACAAAGTAGGAGATGCTAGAAAAATATGTTCACCAAGAAAAAAATAATTAATTTATATACCTTTGTAATAGTTGATATATATGCATATGTATATACATTTATATTACATATATATGTGTGTGTGTCTGTGTTTATCCCATTTATTAAAGATAAAATATTGCATACTAATGAGGTATATATTAAATCTAATTTTACAAAAAGATTTAATCTTGGATGAATATTTGATCGAACAAAATTCTAAGTATCTGCAAGATGTTTGAGTTAATTGATAATTTGATTTGATAATTAGCAATGATAATGCATTCCACATAAGTCAGTAGTCCAAAATGCTAAAGCATGTTTAGGGCCTGACTTAATTAGGGTTACTATTGCTGTGATGAAACACCATGACCAAAAGCAACCTGGGGAAGAAAGGATTTATTTTACTTATAGCTCCATATAACTGCTCATCATTAGAAACACTAAGGACAGGAACTCAAGCAGGGGAGGATCCTGGAGACAGGAGCAGATTTGGAGGCTATAGAGGAGTATTGCTTATTTGGTTGCACCTCATGGCTTGATTAACCTGCTTTCTTCTAGAACCCAGAACCACTAGCCTAGGGATGGCATCACCCACCCACATGCACTTGGCCCTCCCCTATCAATCACTAATCAAGAAAAGAAATTTCTTTTTCCTGCCTACATCCTGATTGTTATGGAGTCATGTTCTCAACTGAGGCTCCTTCTTTTCAAATGACTATATCCTGAGTCAAGTTGTTATAAAACTAGCCAGCACAAAACTATTTTAAAAACTATTGGACATTCTCAAGCCAAACTTTATTTGACTTTTGGTTTTTTTTTTAATGTACTTAAAGCAATTAAACAGCAATTAATAGCAATTTAAACAGCAATTTTTAAAAGCAATCATGCCAACATATATAATGCAAAGATTGTTACTTTTGCACTTAAATATTCAGGACTAGCAGAGGGAAATGATTAAATTCTTTGTTTCCTGTGATTAAATCATACTTATCAAAAAATGCTGTTATGCATAACACAATATTTCGACCTAATCCAAGATGCCTCTAACAGCATTGTATAATGCAAAGAAATAAGGGTCTAAACACTGTACTTACAACTCACCTTGAGCACACCAATACTCCCTTATCCACAGTTTTCTCCATTTGAACTATTCTCAAAAATTAGAGAGTTTAGTTACATTATTTGTACTAAAAATTATCTGCTTGGTGCTGAACCCATGAATATCCAAAAGTTCTTGGAGCTATCAAAGACCCAAACCTGGAGAGAGATCATCATAAACAGTTACTCATGAGAAGTCCTCCTATCTACACAATAATGCTATGTAGTATTTCTGTGCTTAGCAAAATATCGAAAGGATCAAGCTTCACTGTGGGGATCAGGACCCAGCTGCTTATTAACACAGCAGATGTCTTAATGGGGTCATTCAGTTCCAGACAGATTAGGTCAGATATGTGAGGTCAGCTCAACCTTAACCAAACATACGCTGAACTGAGAGAAGCCAAAGTAAAAAAAAAATGGTATAAGAAATACCACAAATCCAGAAAAAGGAAAAAGGGCATGAGAGAAAAGAGTAATATTATATATTTTTGCAAAGTAGTTAATGCCTTCAAATACATACATATAGACACATAAACTGTGTCATCCTTAAATTAATCTCATTTTTAAAACATAAATCACAAATTATGTATATACCTTTTACCATTAAGATGAAGGTAATTTAGTGTTTTTATTAAGATTCTGCACAACATGTAAAAATGTCAGGAAACCCAGATGTTGGTGTTGCACACCTTTAATCCAAACTAACGAAAAAGAAGGGAGAGGTCATGTAAATTAACAAAATCAGAAACGAAAAGGGGGACATAACAACGGACACAGAGGAAATCCAGACAACTTTCAGGACATACTTTGAAAGCCTGTACTCCACAAAATTTGAAAATTCAAAAGAAATGGACAAATTTCTGGATAACTATCACTTACCAAAATTAAATCAAGAACAGACAAACAACTTAAATAAACCTATAAGCCCCAATGAAATAGAAGCAGTCATCGAAAGCCTTCCAACCAAAAAAAACCCCAGGGCCAGATGGCTTCAGTGCAGAATTCTATCAGAAATTCAAGGAAGAGCTAATTCCAATACTCCTAAAATTGTTCCACACAATAGAGACAGAAAGCACATTACCAAACTTTCTACGAGGCCACAATCACCTTGGTACACGATACTTTATTTAAACATTTCTCCATAAGCACATTTTAAAATTCTTTCAATAGGTTTTGCTTGATATTTTGTGGGGTTTGGGGGTTTTGTTTGTTTGTTTGTTTGTTTGTGTGGTGAGCTTTTTTGATGCATCTGATATATGTTATTATCACCTTTATCGCATGCTAAATTCTCCCTGTGCTTCCTTCTATCATTTGCTCTCTTTCTCAAGATCAGTCATTGCTTACATCATTACCAACTTACATTTGAAGTACTTTATCTTGATAACATAATATTTAATTTTTTTCCTTGAATTTTTGATGTATGATGTTCATAGTTAATATATCCATGTATCTTTCTGTAGAAGAGTAAATGCTTACGGGAAGAACCAGCATTCAAACCAGGCTATAATGACTGAATAGAAGAGTTGCCATTTCTTGGTGGTAACAAGATGCAATAGGACTCTGCAAACCAGAACTACTACCTTCCTCAAAATTTGCATAGCAGCACTCCTATAACAAACAAGACACTGGGAATAAACTGGGAGAAAGAGAGTAGAGAAGTATGAGTTCCAGGACCCACAACCTTTTTTTAAAGAAAGGAATAAAAGGCTCAGCTATTAAAAGCCATGCTCCAAACTAAAGGAGGAAACTGACTGCTTTTGATTTACCTTAGTCTTATTTACAATTTTTTAATGTTTTTAATTTAATTTTTAAATTCGTTTTATTTATTATTTATTTTTATTGAAAATAGATTTTTCTCTTATACATTACATCTCATCCACAGTTTCAGCTCCCTCCTCTCTTCCAATGTCTGTTTGATCACCCCTCTCCCTCAGATCTACTTCCCCTCCATTTCCTCAATAAAGAGCAGTAAAGTTAGAGCACACACACACACACACACACACACACACACACACACACACACACACAGAGCAGTGTTACAATAGATAGATCACATGACCACATGACTTTTTTTTTCGAAAATTATACTTCCTAAATCTTTGACTCTCATGACAGTGAAAAATATGTTAAAAAATGTTAAAGAAGACCACAACACATCATCTCTACTATTCAACTCACAGATAACAGAACAAACCTCAGCTGTCAACGGACTGGGAAAAGTGATTTGTAGACCACACAGAGAGCAGCTACAGTGTTTCCCTTCTAAAGGCAAAAATAGGACAATTATACTCTAAGTTTATTTGCAATGCTTTTATAGGACTTACTATGTAGTGATGGCTACTTATGTTTTAATTTTTGGAATTTACTTGAATAACATGATTCACATTAGTCTTTAAAAACCATAAATATGAATGGTAAGAATGCTAAAGTATTTTTTATTTATTTGTTTTTATTTCATACACTTTCCCCTCCTTCCACTCCTCCCAGTCCCCCCCAATACACACACACACACACACACACACACACACACACACACACATCTCTCTTCTCCCCCAGATCCATCCCTCCTCCATTTTCCTCCAGAAAACAGTAGGCCTCTCAGAGAAGAATATTCTATAACATGAAGAGTGTTGAAACTGTCAACTATGAGGAAAACACAAAATCCTTTCTTCTTCAATATTTACTTGGTTTTCCCCGATGCCATAAAAAAATCAGTAAAACAGAATGTAAAACCTAATTAGTATAAAAATGAATTACTGAATAGTCTAGGAAGGAGCAGTTATGATTCAAGCTCTTAAAAAACATAGTAACATGTTTTTTTACATAAATAACTGAAATATAGATAACTAGATGATAGAAATAGTTCATGTCACACTGTATAATTTAGTACATTTTGCTTTTCCTTTAAAGTTGCTTATTTTCTTAATTTTTAAAAAGAAAATATGAATTATTGTAATAAGGTCAAAGTTTCATTGTCTAAGAGAATTTAAGGTCTGTGTGGAGAAAAACAAAATTGTCTATATCAATGATTCTTCTATTAACCTTCTAATGGGAATTGATATTTAAAAGTTATGGTATTATAAAAATCATATAATATTTATCAGCTGAATAAGAGTTGACTTCAAATCCTGGATAAATGTAATGTCCAACATGCTACCTAATTCCTCATCTCTCCTATCTCATGTTGGCATACATAGATCAACTGCATCATGAAAGGGAGAGCAATGCATTCTCCATTGTAAAAGCTTAATGTACATGCCATTGTACTACAGGAGAACTTTGACAAAGTATTCCTTGTTAGCTGTGAAACTGAACTTTATACCCAAGATAACTACCCCTACGAGGAAATAGCTAAGATTTTAGGTCAAGAATGCTAAATAATGCTAGTAAGTAATGACTGTAGATTAGGCAGGAATAAGAAAATAACAGGGAAAATACTGTTCTTTGCTTTTTACCCTCCCTTCAGATTTTTCATCACTAATTGGACTTAATCATCTAATTAATCACTAATTAGCCTTAACTGTTTACATCTACTTAAAACGCGGTTATTATGGGCCACACACATATCAAGTCATATGAAAGGATTTCCTAATATTGACTTGAGTCTTATCCCAACTACCTCATTCACAACTAGCAAATTATTTATCATAAGGTCTCATGAAGTAGCACATTTGATGTAGTTAGAGTGATTTGTATTGAAGGCATGCCCTGCTCAGATCATTTCTGCTTGATAGCTGTGAAATAGGAACCACATCAGAAAGCTGTACTATCTGCCTGTATTAGTTCTATGCTATCTGTGATAAAACTGACCAGACCTCACCTGATAGATTTCTACTTCTCATCATATAAGCTCCATGATACAGGTACTAAAAGAGAAAGGAGAGACTGCGATTCCAATGAGGTTATTTGCCCATTTTCTTTGTACAGATTACTGATGCATTCCGAGAATCAAATTTAAGAAGTGAGTTTATCAGAACACATGTTGTCAAATTGAGGTAAGTGAATGAATAGCACAAACTATATTTGCAAAGATGCAGTATAGTATGTTTGACTTCAGTTTACACTATGGCTATTAAATGGCATATTCATGTGATCATTATAATAAGATGAAAATAAAAAATAGAAAGAAAATGGGACATCTTTTTAAAAATGAAGTAAAACGCTGCATATTCTGCTGTTGTTATAAACAACCATATCACTACATTCTTAATGGGTACAAGAAAAGCTGGTGTGAGGGGACAGTAACAGGACCATGCTAGTGTGTAAATCTACTGGATATCATAATGCAGTCTATGTAAGCAGTGCCTCCTTGAGCTGCATAAACTTGGAATGTATTAATCCAAGATCAGCATACCATGCCAACACCAGAAGTGAGTTTTTGGCTTCACTTGCCCAGAATGATATACTAAAAGGATGATATTGTGATAAAATAAATGACAAGTCTGAAGCAGACTAACAATAGAAGTGGCAGCATCCAGGCTTTGGGAATCTGCTTGAATTATTCCTCAACTATTAATTAACATCACTAAAAAGCAGAATCACGGTTAAATTGATTTCTGATGAGGAATTAAAGGCTAAGGGAAGGGTACAAAACACATTTCTATCTGTTCAGTGAGCATTTCTTTGGGTAATTTGTGGTATCTGTACTAGTTTGTAATGCTCAAACTTTTTAGCCAGCACTAGAGGGGTAGATGGAAAAAGCCATCTACATTTTGTTCCTTTTGTTAACTTGCCACTTGCCACTAATCCACTGTAGTCTGTCTTCTGACCACACTCCAAAATACAAGGTGTTCTTGCCAATTTTATTAACAGAATTCAAATCGCAAAACCCAAGAAAAATCACTTTAGTTCTAGTCTTGTACCTCTGAGCACCATTTGGCAGTGTTAGCATGTCCTTGAAATATTATTCACTGCCACTTAGGACTCTTCATATCCATGATTTCCCTGTTACTTATCTAGATATTCTCTCTATTTCCTTTGCTAGCTCTAGAATGGTCCTCATATGTTGAACGTGTGTGTGCACTGAGAGCCACATATCTCAGTTCACATTCTCTCCTTTTCTCTCCTTTCAGAGGCTTCATGATCACTATGGGTTTTATTTATTAAATATATCTTTATACACTTATTTTCAAACTGTGTAAGTTATTCTAGGTTAGATATCTTTTTTTCTATGACTACCTGAACCGTATTGACATTTGTGTACTCTCTAACCAATTTCACCCTTTCCAAGTACATTTAGTCAACTCTCATTTATTGTGATAAAATATACTTTTGACTTTATTTTATAACCTTTTATATTTTTATCCTTGTTTATCATTCTTTTTCCTACTGACTTACTTTATTATGAATGACTGTGTTTTCTTCATTTTTTTTTCTTTTACTAGTTTGAGGGCTTTCCATTCTAGTTATCCTATTTTAGTGACTATGAATAAAATATGAACAAGAACTAGCAGAATTCTCTATCTTTCTTCAAAATGATGCTGGGAATTTGGTAGTCTTGTATCATTATTATCATTGATGTTCTAGTTACACATTATTTCATTTTACAGATGTATGACTGTGGTGTGTAGTATGTATGTGTACAGGCACATATTTGTGAAGGTGTATGTGTACATGTGTGAGTGTGTATATGAAGATACAAGGGTGTCATTGGATGTCCTCTTTGATCATTGTCCACCTTTTACACTGACATCTCTTTCTAGACTTGGAGGTTGCCTTTCAGGCTGGTCTGTTCAGTCATCTTGGTTTGGGATTCCTTCTCTCTGCTTCCCAGGGACTGGGATTACTAGTAGGCTACCACATCTACATGGTTTTCACATGAATTCTAGAGACCTGAACCTTCATTCATTGTGGACACAAAATTCTAAGGTAGTGATTTTTCAGCACCTAGAATATTTTGTGACATACCGCCTTCTATCTTTCTGTGAAGTAGCCTCAGTCAACTTCTTTTGTTTGTTCTTCATGTTCAACTAGTCTTTTCTCTATTTTCCTTAGAAGAACCATTTCTTAGCCTTTGAGTTTAGTTTTATTGATGTAGTTGAATTCTTATTTTCTTTATTTAGTGTGCTTCGGACTCATTGTGATTAGAGACTTATGAATTCAGGGTAATTCTCACTGTCTTTCCTAGTGTTACAGTTGTTTTCTTTCGTCTATGTTCCTCTTTAGCGTTGCCTCAGTATACATTAGACTTTCCTGTGTCTCCTAATGTCTGATCATGTTCATTTTTTATCTGTTGTTAGACTATGTGACTTTTAACTGAATGTCTTTAGCTTTGACCAACATTCTTTGTAAAAGACTTGGAAAGTGATTACTTCACTGAGGATGTTTTCTTTGCTTGCTTGTTTGTTTGTGTGTTTGGTTGGTTGGTTGGATGCTTGGATGCTTGGTTGGTTATTTTATCACAAAGCTTTACCAGGTCTTTTGTTAGTTTAGTTTGTTTGCTTTTTTTTTTTGCTTTGTTAAAATAAGGTGTTACTTTACAGATCAGGATGGCCTCAGACTCATTCAGTTCTCCTGTGTGCTGTGACTACAGGCATGAACCACAACATTCCACATATCTGCTCTTTGGGGGAGAGGGGTGATGAAGTCATCTATTTTTCTCATATTTATAATTTTTTCTTTTATATCATTAATCACTTCAAATATATTTCTCCGCTGGTGATACTGTGTTGAGCATTTCAAGGTGCTTCCTTGTCCCTTTTTACTTTAGCTTATTAATACCTTAAAGATTCTGAGAATACATAGGTATTGTCAATACAAACACAAATGTTATGTACCTAGGCTCATGATTCCAAAATTTCTGGGGAAAAATCTTTTTCCCCCAGGTGTAGCTGAGCCTTGGAAAGAGATGAACCTTTTCTTTATGATGAGCAGGTTTTAATTTCTCTAGAATTTATGCTTCCACTAGAGTGTTCACTTGTTTGAAATCTAAATACCAACTCCATATGTTTCACTCACCCAAGCCCTCACATCTAATTGCTATATAATTGTTAAATGGAAGCCTACTAAATTTTCTAGAATATATAACTTAACGGATTGTTTTTGACACTAGAAAATTTTCTATCATGTGAGCTCAGTTTTGAATCTAAAATAAATCCATACCATTTTATCTAACATTTGCATAACATTTTAAAATTGCTTAGATTTAGCATCATATAAATTGTAATTGTTCAGTGTCTATTGTTCCATCTAAATTGGCCAATCATAAGAGTGGCAACAGTGAAAGCTACCACAGCTCATTACTGAAACTTAGAGTTGTGACTTGCACCAGAAAATATTGGTTTTTTTTCACTTATTAAAAAATACACTAAATTAATTCCCAGGACAAATTTAGTGTTTGAACTGGCATTTGATATGGGTTGATGAAACTAAAAGCTGTATGAGAGACATCAAGCCAAATTTGCCAACTGCACTTTCCCAAACAGAAGCAAACCGTCCTGGTTAGGGTTACTACTGTTGTGATGAATCGTCATAACCAAAGGCAACCTGGGTAGGAAAGAGTTTACTTGGCTTACACTTCCACATTAGTGTTCATCTCTGAGGAAAATCAGGACAGAAACTCAAACTGCACATAAACCTGGAGGCAGGAACTGATGCAGAGGCCATGGAGGGGTGCTTCTTATTGGCTTGCTCAGCCTATTTTCTTACAGAACCTTGGACCCTCTCAGCCAGAGCTGTTACCATCCACAATGGGCTGAGTGCTCCCACATAAATTACTAATTTAGAAAATAACCTGCAGGCTTGCCTACAGCCTGATATTATGGAAACATTTTCTGAATCAAGATTCCCTTCTCATAGATGCCTATATCTTGTGACTAGTTGGCAGAAAACTAGACAGTACACAAACAAGGCAACAGCAGATGGTGGAGGTGGTTTATGGTGTTAATTATTTGTAAGTGAGGGTGCAATAAAACCACCAACCTGGATCACTTCATGAGTAGAAAGAAAGATTTTTCTGGTATATGATCAAACTGCTGTCTGGGAGACAGAGAATATCAACTTCTTAGGAAATCAATCCAATTTTATATGCTGATTAGCAGAATGGGAATCTTGGAGATGGTATAAGTTATATGACAACTAGAGTAGTTGACCCTTGGGATGGGTAAGGGAGGTAGTAGTTTTCATGATAAATAGAAACCTAACTTACAAAATTCCTGAGGAATGCTGAATTTTGGCTTCTGTTTATATAATTAATAACAGTCCTTCTGCTTACCCAGTCAGAGACTTATTTAGGACACTGTCACCAGCACTGGCATTTTGCAGGCCCACTTTAGACCTAACATTATTGGTATGAAATAAAGTAAAATTTATCTTGGTTTTGATATCAAGTTCATTGTGAAAAATGAGTCTCGGCAATCAACCAAAACAGAAATAAAACCTTAACATAGGACTATAAATGTGTTGTCATGGTCAGATGAGTAGGTCTATGTAACAGAAAATTAACCCGATGTTTTAACTCAAAAAATTTGGAAGCTCATCAATTTTTAAGTTTGTTTCAGACAATAGTTATTTTTCTCAACTTGGTAAAGTCTACAAACAGCTAATGTTTATTATAATGTACTTAGTGTTTTCCATGCAATCTTTCCAAAACTTCTATTTCAATTTATGTATCTAATCTTGAAAAAAACCCAGTTAAAACAATAAGATTTTTTGACTTGGTGTATTAAGAAATTTAAATCATTTATAAAAAGTCCCATGGTGGTAGCATTCTGATTTCAAATTGCTATACTGTATGATTACGGTGAGTTGTGTTAAAACCAAATTTGGGAGATAGCATTGTAAGATATCATTTAGTGTCCACTGTTACGCACATATGTTCCCACCTGAATTTTTTAAAGATGATTTCATCAAGAAGAGCATATAAACAATACAAAAGTATCCAAAGTGTCTGTTTCTAATGATTGACAGAAAAGAAGGGAATGGCGTGATCGCAGATGCAGTCATGAAATTTCGATCTAGTAAACGTAGCAATAGAAGATCCATGAAAAACAAGATTCATTCTGTGCTTCGAATACTGAGTAACTCTGGAAGCTTGGAAATATCCCCTTCGAATGAGATAACATGCAAGTATCATTTTTATGCCTTTTCATTTTAATATATCTTTCAAGTTTACTCATTCAAATTCATATATTCATTAAATGAGAATCTCCCCTCATTATTTGTGATTGAACTATCAAAACTACTACAATTCTGAAAATAATATATAGTTCTCTAACACAAAACATTCTAGGATTTTCTTTTTTACTAGTTAGTAAGAGTTTAAAGATTTGATTTTCTTCTTAAATGCAATAATTTCAACATGGGAAGAGATCTATTTCCTAGTATCCACATGAGAGCAATATATTTTAATTTGTTCTACCATGGCTTTTTCTATTGTTTTGAGCCCTGTAAAGAATGACACAACATGATACAGAAAATGTATTCATTTTCTTTCTGAAACTGATTAGGTAAGTTAAGACTGTTCCAATAGGAGTGTATTTTAGGGGTTGGAATTTAAAAGGACTTATGTCTTTGGTTTTATCTTTGTAAACTGGAAATATAATTCCTGACTGATTTCTCCAATTTGCATAAGAAACATGTGAAAATGCTTTTTGTATTTTATAAAATTTATTATGACAAAACCTGGAAATACATAAAATGCTTAAAACCTGTTTGAGTTAAAAAGTGGTCCCTGGGCCTATGTACAGGGTGCAGAGGCATTTCAGTACCTGTGTACACTACACAATGATTAGATTAGAGAAACTAGCATGTCTATCACATCAGACATCCAACAGTTCTTTCTTTGGGGGACAGTTAAAGTTTTCTATGCTAAGCATTTTTAAATATTCATTAATTGTTGTCAACCATAGTTCATGACAATTGTAGAACAAGAAAAGTGATCCTTTCTACCCATACTTACCTGCCAACTCATTCTCCTTTGTTACGAGTTATTTTCTGCCAGCCTGGTCCCACAACCGCGCCAGACCCAAATAACACACACAGACACTGTATTAGATATAAAGCTGATGGCCTGTTACTAGAGTTTTTTATTTGCTAGCTCTATCTTAAATATTAACACATTTTTTTGTTTTTATTGAGTGTGTCAATTTGACAATGGGTTGATTTTCCCAGCTAGTGTTTAGTCAATTTGACACAAGCTAGAGTCATTCGGTAAGAGGAACCTCAATTGAAAAAGTTCTCTGGCAAGATACACCTGTACGCAAGCTAATAGGTTATATTTTTAGATTAATGTTTGATATGGAAGAGCACAGTCCATTGTAGGTGGTGCTGGATAATATAAGAGCATAGGCTGTGCAAGTCACAAGAGGCAAGCCAGTAAGCAGCACTCCTCTATTGCCTCTGCTCCTTTCCTACCTCCAGGTTCCTGCTTTGAGCTCGTGTCCTGACTTCCCTCAGTGGTGGAGTATCACCTGGGAGTTGTAAGCCAAAGTAAACCTTATCCGCTCAGGTTGCTTTTGGTCACAGTATTTATCACAGTTGAAGAAACTATACCCAAACAACATCTTGATGATTTTGAGCAGTTCCACAATGCACATGAGGTGTGATATCACTTTGACAACTGACTGATTACCTAGCAGAGGATAGCTGGATCATATGATAGCTGTATTTCCAGTCTTTCTTTCCAAAAGACCTCCTATTTTCCATAATGACAATGGTAATTAACAGATAATGTTTGTAAACAAACGAGAAGGATCTCCACATCCTGAGACATGGAAAGAAGAAGCTTTGCCTGAGAGGGAGAGATAGAGAAAAAGTAAGTACTGTAACAGAATGCTTTGACAAAACAATGAAACGAGCTGATGGATATCCCATAGCTTCTTTTACTCCCATTTAGAAAAGATAGATAAGGACCCAGAATCAAAGAGTCAGTATGTTGGCAGTTAGGGTTTAAACTTGAGTGTTCCTTGTTCAAAGAAGAAAGAAAAGTCATCGGCTATTATTTGTTTGATTGCTTTTCCTGCTCCAACAGGATGGCTTTAGCCCTAATGATGCTTACAAAAGCAAAGGAAACACACAAACCTTATGAAACTGGGGATAATTTTTACAGGAAGTACTTTTAAAGTATGAAAACCTATCTTATGAACTTTGGTTTCATTTTATTGAAAATAAAAAATAGATGGCCCACTAAAAATTTTCCAGTCCAGCAGACAATAACCTGACATAGTTTCAGAAATTATCAGTTCTGTAAGTACAACAGGGAAATCATTTTGAAGGTATTACACTGTACAACTGTACAATTGTCAACAAAAGTATGGACTAGTAAAGAGGATGAGGTTCTTCCAAAGGGATGAGAATGAGAAAAGGAAATTTTTAGGTTATTTATAACTGCCTATAGGTATGGTATTTCTTACTAAGTGATGAAATATATCAAATTTTAGATAAAACGTGTTCATACTGAGATTGAGATGACTCTAAGACCTGTCTTAGAAAATCCAGATCTGGGAACAGAGCACACAAGCTGTCACTACCCAGTGCTAACATTGTCGTGCCTGGCACTCCCAACATCCTGCATGCAACACGTATAGTAGCCTAAAGACTATTGCATCACACACATCTTACATCCTGCAGCACAGATGATATCTTACCTTCCATTCAGAATGCCTTTTCCCTTCTAGTCTTCATGAACCATTCCTTAGAGTTTCAAAGTACAGTGTAAATGTTATGTCCTTCGTGATAATAATCTATGATTTTCCTGGTTTCACTACCCTTTTCTATACTTTACTTTTCATTCATAACAATCCCTTGGTTAGCATCAATCTGTAAATAATGTGTTGAGAGAGCTTCTGTTTTGCTCACTCTTGAAGAAACAGCACATAATGTAGCATTAGTAAAGTAATACATGCATATGCCAATGCCTACTCACAGGCATATTTGAAAAATTAATGATTAGCTACTATGTGCTATCATATTGAACCCTAATTACTGCTCATGCCTTTCCTTTGCCAAGAAAAATGAATGACTTTTGAATTGTGTCCCCTCTCACACATCCCACCACCACTATTGTCAGGTGATCCTGCTAGCCTTAAAATGTCTCTGGGTTCATGGCTTGTGTCTACTACAAGCAGCTGGTAAGTATTTCATGAAGGATGTAAACACAAACTTCCAACAATTTGTGTGCAACGACAAACTAGGATGAGGTTGCAAGGAGAGATTTCTGGGGCACATGACTCAGAGGTTCTTTCCAAAGGCTTAAGGTGGAGCCTGGAAATCTGAATTTCAGCAAACCCTCCCAGTGACTGTGTTTCCAGTTGCCTTAGCACTGAGCTTCATAAAATCAAGGTGAAATGATTTTCAGCTTCTATTTTCTTGATCTTATTCTCACTCTTTCTTTTTTAATGTTAGCACTCACCGACCAGGATACAGAAAATTTTTTGACTCAAGGTAAGTTTTTAAATTATTCTGTAAGCATTTATCAAATTTTAAGGATATAAAATCCAAGTCTATTGAGCTCTCTGCCAAAGCCTTATCTGTGAAGTTGTCATCTTCATTCTGAGTACCCTCTGCAGGGTTCTTATAAAAATTAGGCACCGCTTTTCACACTGCTGATGTCATAATGTTTAAGTAAATTTCTCCTCCTTCTAGGAAAAAAAAAGAATGGAATCAGAGTTGAGTATAATCCACTTGGCACTCAACCCCCAAACTCCAGGCAATTTTCTTGGCAGTTCAGGGAAGCTTTGTTCTGTGGTTCTAACACAATGTTTCTGTAGGATTGTAAATTATGTTTGATGACAACATTCATATAGCTTTTTTGAACCACCAGAGTGCCTTGATTCATTGTGGGTTTTGGGTTAATCATAAGGGAAAAAAAAAACGTAAAATGTATTGTCAGTTGGAAGCATATAACTTGAAGGGAAAGTCATGTTCCAATGTCATTCTGCATGCACTTTTACTAAGAGGACAGGCATAGAACTCCTAGAAACATGGAATTTACTTCTCAGATCAGCCAAATGTAGTTAGAAATTAGTTTTATGTACTTGGATTTCTGATTTATTTTAGATACTTAAAAGCTATTAAGAAGTTACTTCACTCCAAGATATAGTTCAATTCAGTTTTGTGTTTAATTTAATTACACTTATTTTGAACAAAACTATAATAAAATAATTCACTGAGGAATGTATTTTAAGAAGGCAGGAAAATAACCCATACCCACATATATTTATGTCTCTGTAGACCAGGCTGGCCTTGAACTCACAGAGACCCTCCTACATCTGCCTCCTGAGTGCTAGGATTAAAGGAGTATGCCACCCCCACCCCCATATATATTTCTTAATGAAAGTCTCATCCTTTTTATTGAGAAATTTGTAAGAACACAAATGCTTAGAATTAGAAATTACCAACCCAGCAATAGAAATTATTAATGATATGCCTCTATTATTACTGATAAACATTAAACTAACTATAAGAAGAAATATTATAAGGTTTTTGCTTGAGAACTGATGAAATTAACCCATTCCAGTCCATTTAACCTCTGTCACTAAATGGTTTGTAGGTTTCTTAAGATATTTAAAGTTATATTCTATTTTTAAACTATGTTTTTAGTGTGTGAGTGTGTCCATATACATATGCTGTGCCATGATTACAAAGAGAAGTCAGGTCTCTCCTTCTATTATATGGGTTCCAGGAATCAAATTTATAATGTCAGTCTTGGAGGCAGGCTCCTTTACCAGCTGTGTGATCTCCTTAGGCCTATAGTCTAGAAATTCAAACCTCTGTCATAGTCAGTTCCTCTCAAAGGCACTGTTACTTATACACAGCCAGATAAGGAGGACTAGAACATCCATGATTAACTACAAACCCACTGAGAGGGTTGCTAGATACAATGGTTTCATTCTAACTTCACTATGTACATGCATCTTTCTTCAAAATAACAGCGTGTAACTTGTTCCATGGTGTGGAACTCAAAGTCAGTATTTCAACAAGTTTGCAGGGGCAATCATTTTATAGGGCCATGGGTCATATTTTGAGTAGTTAGAAAAAGGAAATTTCACAGGAGTGTAGGACCCATCATGGCATATCCAGCACTGACATGTGTTAGCCCACACTTATGAAGTATCTTAAACCATTTAGGAAGCCACTCAAGAATTTAATGACCTTATTCAACTATGTTCAGAAATGTACTCTATAATGTAGTCCACATACATACTGAACCAGATACACAGGGATTATGCATGTCTATAATCCCAGCACTTGGGGGATAGAATTGGGAAGATCGGTAGTTCAAGGTCTTTCTCCACTATAGACAGAGAGTTTGAAGCTAGCGTGGGCTATATGAGGCCCAGCCTCAAATAAAAGTAAATGGTCATTCATTTGGAATATCCAGCATGTTTTTGGAAAAAGGTGGAAAAATGATACATGATGAAAAATCCTTACCAACATGTTAACACTTTTTTTCTTGTTAGAATGTGGAGCCCGTCCAGACCTTATAACACTGTCAGAAGAGAGAATCATTGGAGGCACTCTAGCTGAGACAGGTGACTGGCCCTGGCAAGTCAGCCTACAGCTCAATAATGTCCACCACTGTGGAGGTATCCTGATAAGTAACTTGTGGGTCCTGACAGCAGCTCACTGCTTCAAAAGGTGAGCTCACCACTACTCTTCCTTCTGGGAATAATTAGGAAAGACAGCTATAGGAAGACTCTACTACTACCCCCAGTACTAAACATAATTGGGTTGACACCTAAATACTTCAATGGAAATGATTTCTAAGTCTGTTCTTTTTTATTTATGGAAGCATAATTATCTTTTCTCCTTCGGTGTAATGACTTGCTGATAGTTCTCTTTTTCCAATGACAATACTCCATCATAGCAAAGAACAAAAGGATCACATACTAGAGTGATTAATTTAAATCCTTGCTATAAAATTTCATAGAATTTATGTAACTTCCCTCTGTTTTCAAATTAAGAGCAACACTGTGTTACTGGTAAGACTGGTTACACTCTTGTTTAAAAACTAATGTTAAGTTGTTGTGGTCCAGGTTGGAGAGATGGTTCATTCTCTTTCAGAGAATCCAGGTTCAATTTTCAGGACCCACATGGTGGCTCTACCATCACAGCATCCAACACTATTTTCTGAACTCTGCAGGCATCAGACAAGCATGTGGTACACATACCTACTTTCAGACAAAACACTCGTACACATCAAATTAAATAAGTAAAATAATTTTAATCTTTTGTTGTAAAGGATTTTCATAGATGCTAAAAAGTAGACTGCTGGTTGGTCTAGAGACTAGAAAATCCCACTATTTAATTTTCCAAAATGATTTATGCTTATATAGAACACAATATTATGCATCATAGAAGCACCAAATACAAACAGCATTGATACTACTTCAGAATTATTAAATTAGGCCATTTAGAACTAGACATTTGAAGTGGCTAAAGACTATTACTTACACTTGGGTAAGTAACTACTGGAGAGCAATTCTGCAAGCTCATTCTGTTGGTACAAGGAGATGCTCACACTGCTCCTAATAAAGGATTTTTGTGAGCTCAACATGATAAAACCTTCTAGTGTCAGACATATGTTGGTACTGGACATCCAAGGCTTTAAAAAATGGGGGCACTAACTCAAAAAATCATGCAGAAAAAGTAAACCCAAGTGTGTCCCTAACATCTCTATTATTTTCTCGGTCTTTTCCACTTAAGAGAATACAGCATCCTTACCCCACAAATCCACCCTCACTCAAATAGTTCCAAACTTGTTTCCACAAGGATGCATTCAAAGATTCAGGCTCTCAGCATGTTTCTCATATGGCTATTTTCATGTTTCCACATCTATAAAACTTCTCAAGTTGCTGCTTTTCCATAAAATCTTATACTTTCCATATCCCCATTTGTTCATAATCGTATTCTTTGGCATGTTCACAATTCCAAAGAGATTGAAATTCTGTTAAAATTCTGAGAGCACTGTCTTTTATTACAGTTTTTATGAGACCATTTATTAAATGAGGCAGAAATAAACACAAAAATGTGCAGTTTCTGAATTAAGGTTCTAGGAAACCTCACATCTTTCTAAATCTTTTTGCTACTGTTTTATAACTCAGTGTTAGTAGATAAATTTAAAATTTATTTCAGAGATTCCACTAAATTCACATGATTCTGGTTTAAATAGTCATAGTTGCTAATGCATTTCAGGTAAGAAACAAAATTTATAAAATCATTTCATCATCAGTGTCATTTGAAATGCCAGTATTATTGGCTTTTAGTCAAATCCTTAGTGTGGAAACCAAAAGTGTTCACACCTGAACCTAGCATACATTTAGTGTAAGTATAATTGGGGATGCATTAGAAACAGGATTATATCCGTATTCTGTTAGAAACTAGGTACCAAAGACCAAGGAAATTATGTCACTATTTTGAAAGGTATAATCACAAGTACCAGCAGTGACTACTGAAGGCATGCAGGAAACATCTTTTAACTTTGCCACCACAAAAATACTACCAGAGCTGAAAAACTATATGGACCATGTCCTAGTACCCTCTCTAGTGATTATCACTGGGAACCATGGGTAGGGGCTTGTTGAGAGATGGCCAAGTACCAGCTTATATCCAGGAACAAAGATGTAATGAGACTCTTTTGATGATTATTCTATTGTCATCTCCTCAAGATATTTTCTTACTTTTCATGGCAATTTGTTACTTTTATCAGTAATCTTTGTTGTTTTCTGATAGAATACTTGTCTCTTCCTCTAGTGTATTAAACTTCTAAAAGATAAAAATCATAATTATTTCATGCTTTATTCCCCGAGACTTCCCTCATACAAACTAGAGAGCCATTGTTGTTGAACTATGAATGGAGAGAATTATAACTGTGTTTTCTTTACGGTTTTCACCTAATCATAGGAATTTCTATCTGTTTGAAACACTGCTTCACTTAAGTCCACTATAAGCAGTCATCATATTTATCTCATCTCATTAGGTTTCTGTAATTTTCTACTGCCACAAAGAATACTGTTATAAGCAGGTTTTTCCCGCCAGCCCAGGACCACCCAATAACACGCAGAGACTCTGTATTTAATACAATGCTGTTGGCCAGTTACCAGTTTATTATATAAGCTATATCTGTCTTAAATAGTAACCCATTTCTATTAATCTAAGTATTTCCATGTGGTCTCATCTTACTGGCAAGAGGGGCTGGTGTTTTACCTCTCCCCAGTCTCTCTACTTCCTCTTTCCTCTTAGTCTCCTAGCCCCACCTATCTTGCTTTCCTATTGGCCAACAGTGCTTTATTCATTAACCAGTATGAGAAATATATTTACAGAATAACATCTTCCATCATCTCCTCTTTTCTATCTAAAATAAAAAGAAGGGTTTTAACCTTAGCATAGCAAAATATATCACACAACAGTTACCAAATAAGAATCACAGTTAGCAATATTTAGTCTATTAACATTTAGCAAGATTTAAAGAAAATATTTTATTATCTATCCTACCCTTGTGAGTCTAAAATCTTATATGTAACTTATCTTTAATCCTAAGGAAAACTATAACCATAACTATCTGTCTTCAACTCCTTCAAAGACCACAGAAGGATAATATGTAAACTCTAGAAATGACAGAGACAACTCACTTCCTGGTCAGTCACCCAAAGTTCTTCTGTAATGTTCCATCTTCAGCCCATAGGCCATAGTGTGTCTGGCAGACTCCTCAGCAAAGCAGAAAACTGTCCATCTGTATTGGCAGTTTGTCAGTCATTTTTCTCTGTGTCCTATAGACTGTCTGGCAGCCTCTTCCATGAAGCAGGAATCCTGTAGCAATGTCCTTCTTGTTTCAGCAGTCACTTTTTTGTGGGTCCTGCATGTCCAGTTTATACAGCATATAGTCAAACAGTCGTCTAGACAAGAGCAGTATCTTGTCCAAGTGACTAGTCTTGCCATATTAGAAGCAAACTCCATAACACGTTTCTTTGAAGTCCTTCTTCCTTTCTGACACAGGTGGTGTTACCAGGAGCAGTTGAGCCTCACTGTGAAAAAAAACCCTAAACCATTTTAAATGCCATATTCTGTAGGTCTTTAAAAGGTTTGAAGAATGCCTATTCATCTCAAATACATCTCTATTTATCTAGAAATCCTAACTCACCTAACTCCCAAAAGTCTCCTTGTCTCCTAATCCCACCTATCCTCCTACCACTAATGGCCAAACAGTGTTTTATTCATCTACCAATAAGAGAAACATATATACAGAAGGATATTCCCCCATCATATACAACTTTATAAATATACTGTAAAGCCTTCCAAATGTTTAGTTGTCCAGAAATACAAGAAGTCCAACTTTCTGCCCAACCAATACTTGGTAATGTGTTCTTGATTACTTTTTTATCGTTTTTATAAATATACATTAGGTATTCATTGCTATAATTTCTATTTCTTGATAACAAGTGGGTTTGAGCACTTCTTCTTACATCTAGGAAGTGTTTTGGCCTCCCTTTCCATGAATTTCCTATTAATAGTCCATGTCGATTCAACAGTGGCTTCCCATTCTACAGTGGCTTCCAAGTCCACTTACTATTGGCCTATAGACATTATTATATAGCCTGCAAAGCTTATAGACGTGACCTTGGAATGGTGGCAATGTGATACACTGCACTTGGAATGCAGAGACAAAATGATCTGGATGGACTCAGCCATCTAGCAAGTTCTAAGCAAACCTGGAATATATGAGACGATCTCGAAATTTCAAATATTAAGTATTACCAATACTTTCTTGTGGTTTCTCATTTATCTGATAAACTTGTGTATATTGTGCTTAATTTTGACATAATAAAACATCCATTTTTTTAAACCTTACATATGTGCTGTTAGGATGTATCTTAAAAAAAACTCGATAATTACAAAGGTGCAATAATAATTTCCTATATTTTATGTTAGAAAAGTATCACTCTTTCTATAAATATGTACACACTTGCATACTATTTATATACATAATGCATCAAATTCAGTACAGAATAATCATTCATCTATTAGCAAGAATAATAGCCTTCAACCTCCCTACTATTTGAATGGCTCTTTCTTCTCAAAACAAGAGAAAAAACTTCTCAAAACAAGAGAAAAAACAATAATCAAAGGGAATGATTTAAAATAGAAAAGATAACAATTTCAGAACCCTTTGAGGCTTGGATGGAAACACCAGGGAAGAAGAAATAATAACATTCCCCTATGCTAGTCTTCATTATCGGTAGTGTTAGGATACACTCACTGGGATAGAAAAAAATTGAGATAATTTATTACTTCAAGATGTGTTTTCTAAGAAGTCTTACTCTGTACAGTCAGAAGAACATAACCATTTAAGCTGCTAGTAAGGAGTTCAATACAGGTCCGAGATTACATTGCAGGAAAATTTACCAATGAGATGGTTGTGGTAAATACAAAACTCATTATATGAAATTCTTAAAAACCTAATAAGGTAAAAATACATATCAAAGTACTAATATATAAAGAGCTTGTGAATTCCATATTTAATAGCATGTTTTTGGGTTTTATTTTTAGCTACTCTAATCCTCTACAATGGACTGCCACCTTCGGTGTTTCTACAATACATCCTATCTTAAGAGTGAGAGTAAGGACTATTGTATCCCATAACAACTACAGACCTTCAACTCGTGATAATGATATTGCAGTTGTACAACTTGAAAGACCTATCACCTTTAACAGAAAAATCCACAGGGTGTGTCTTCCTGCTGCAACCCAAAGTATCATACCTGGTTCTGTTGCATATGTCACAGGATGGGGGTCACTCACTTATGGCGGTAAGTGTCTCTGGAAAATAAACAGCTTAACAACAAATTTTCTGTTATTTGTTACTATGGAAATTTGTTTTTGAGTTTTGACACAGGGTCTCACTTTACAGGATGGCTTGAAATTTATTATGTAGCCCAGGCTGGCCTCACCTTCATAATCCTTGGCTTCAGCCTCCCAAAAGATGGTAATATGGACATGTACCAATATATCCATCTTTGTAAATGATTAAATGTAGAAACAGCCTGAGAATGGCCTCTAATAGAGAACCATCTATATCTGGTCATCCCTGACTCTACCTACAGCTGTTGGATCAAGAATGCAAAGGGACATCAGACTCAGCCCAAGACAACCCAAGGCCATGTTCTCATCACAAAGAAAATTTACTTGTCACAGAGGGGCAGGTGACAGGGATAGGGGACAAAGACAAGAGATATAGAATGAGAGAGAAGGGAAAGAGTAAAATGGAAAGGGGAGGAAAGGAACAAAGGAGAGGGTGAAGGTATGTTTGTTCAAAAGGAACAAAAGACTGACCCTGGATAGAGGAGACAGACATGGCCCATAGGCAAATGGCTTTTAATAAAGGGAAAATGGGAAACCCATGTTAGGATGAGTTAGTTAATTTTGATTGAGCATGTAATTAGGGTGGAACAAAGGGATTGATTGTTGGTTGTCAATACTTTGAGAGTTGTACCCTGGTAGTCAGCCTCAGGAGGAGAAAGTGGCCAAATAAGGGAATGGACCTTAGGGGCCAATTTTAAGAAGGTAATCTAACAGTTTTTAGCAAGGGAAAGGGAACGGGGAACAAGGGCACAACTTGCCAAAGCCATGTTTGCTGTGTTTGGGTTCACTTAGAGCCACGTCAATAAGTACCTTATTAATACAGAAAGTTTAGTCAGGTAGTGGTGGTGCATGCCTTTAAATCCAATACTAAGGAGGCAGAGGCAGGATGATCTCTGACTTCAAGGCTAGCCTGGTCTACAAAGCTAGTTCTAGGACAGCCAAGGCTACACAGAGAACCCCCAACTCAAAAAAAAAGAAAGAAAGAAAGGAAGAAAGAAAGAAAGAAAGAAAGAAAGAAAGAAAGAAAGAAAGAAAGAAAGAGAAAAAGAAAGGAAGGAAGGAAGGAAGAAAAAGAAAGTAAGTAGTCTATGCTTTTCTGTGATGGAAAGGAGAGTTAAAAAGACTATGACTTGAGACTTTAGCACATCTTTGTTTCTTCTTTTTTTATTTATTTATTTTTCTTATTTTATATATCGATCCCAGTACCCTTACCCTCCCATGCCCTGGACCATCCTCTTATCTCACCCACCCCCCACTCCACAGAGAGGGTGGTGCCTTCCAGAAGGGTTCAATAAAATCTGTCAAGTCATTTGGAGTAGAGACTAGAGCCTCCCTCCTGCCTCTAGGTTAAGGGAGTATCCCTCAATGGGGAATGTTCTTCCAAAGTCCTTTTGTGCAACAGGGATACATCCTGGGTCCACTGTCAGAGGTCCCTTAGACTGCCCAGGCCTTCTAACCCATATTCTGAACCCATGTTGAGGCGGTCTGAGTCTGTCCAATGCTGGGTTCCCAGCTATCAGTCTGGGTGCCCATTAGCTCCTCCTTGTTCAGGTCAGCTGTCTCTGTGGGTTTCTGTAGCCTGGTCTTGTCCCATTTTCTTATCACTCCTTCCTCTATGCAACTGGATTCCAGGAGTTGGCTCAGTGTTTAGCTGTGGGTGTCTGCTTCTGTTTCCATCAGCTACTAGATGAGGGCTCTATGGTGGTAGAAAGTTAGTCATCAATCTCATTATCAGAGAAAGGCATTTAAGGCAGCCTTTCCACTGTTGCTCAGATTGTTAGTTGGGGTCATCCTTGTAGGTCTCTGGACATTTTTCTAGAGTCAGTTTTCTCTTCAAAACTATAATGGCTCCCTCTTTTATGGTATCTCTCTCTCTCTGTCTCTCTCTCTCTGTCTCTCTCTCTGTCTCTCTGTCTCTCTCTGTCTCTGTCTCTCTCTCTCTCTCTCTCTCTCTCTCTCTCTCTCTCTCTCTCTCTCTCTCTCTCTCTCTCTTTCTCTCTGTCTCACATCTATTCATATCCTGGCTCAATTTTCCTAGTCTCACATGCTTTCCTCTCTTCCCCTTCTCTTTCTCCTAATTCCCTCTCCACTCACTGTACCCCACTCCCAATATGCTCAGGAGATCCTGTTCCTTTTCCCTTCTGTGAAGGACCTTGTATGGATCTCTTAGATTCCTCCTTGTATCCTAGTTTGAATTATAGACTGGTGATCCTTTGCTGTATGTCTAAAATCCTTATATGAGTGAGTACATACCATGTTCCTCTCATTCAGGATGGTTTCTTCAAGTTCCATCCATTTGCCTGGGAATTTCAAGATCCTATTGCTTTTTTCTGCACAGTAGTATTCCATTGTGTAAATGTGCCACATCTTCTTTATCCATTCTTCAGTTGAGGGGCATCTAGGTTGCTTCCAGGTTCTTAATATTACAAATAATGCTGCTATGAACATAGTTGAACACATGTCTTTATTGTATGGATGTGGATTGTTTGGGTATATGCCTAAGAGGGAGATTGCCAGATCCTGTGGTAGACTGATTCCCATTTTCTTGAGGAACCACCATACTGATCTCCAAAATGGCTGTGCAAGTTTGCACTCCCACCAGCAGTGGAAGAGTGTTCCCCTTTCTCCATATTCTCTCCAACATAAGTTGTCATTGGTGCTTCTAATTTTAGCCATTCTGGCAGGAGTAAGATGGTATCTCAGGGTTGTTTTAATTTGCATTTCCCTGATATCTAAAGATATTGAGCACTTTCTTAAGTGTCTTTCAGCCTTTTTGATTTCCTATATTGAGTATTCTCTTCAGTTCTGTACCCCATTTTTTAATAGGGTTATTTGGTGTTTTGGTGACTATTTTCTTGAATTCTTTATATATTTTGTTAAGTTACTCTGGGATGAAATTAATCCTCTACCACAGCAAGGAACTCCACGTAGAGATAAATATTGACCTTATTCATTCATTAAATGAATAACATTAAAATTAAAATAAGCACAATTTGAAAGAACAATTAGCCAAGAAACAAAAAGAATAACACTATCAGGTGGGAAGTAGAAGAGGAAATTGACAATTTCCTTCAGCTATTACAACCATAGTAGCAATTATTTCTCTAAGGACTAAAAAAAGTCTCAATTGTCCCAGAAAGCATTTCATTATGTTCTTTTGACCCAAGTGGCTTGATATAATAGATAGACTTAATAGCAGTAGTGAAAAACAGTGACATGCTGTTCTGGGAGAGCACTATCACAGATTAGTTCCTTATGGCCACACTGACTTCTCAACTGCCACTAAATGTCTATTGATGTGTAGCTTTCTAATTCAAAACTTTCTCAGTATACAATTTAAATAGTGTAAGTCAATTTTGGCATAAATATTAGGGTATTTTTGATGTTGTATTTTGTATATTTTTCATTTGTTTTTTGAGACGGGTGTTCATGGTAGCCCAGGTTGACCTCAAATTTACTAATAAGTGAAGCTGACCTTGAAATCCTGATCCTTCTATACTTTTCTTCTAAATTTTGGGATTACAGGCATGTGCCACCACATCCAACAATTTATTTATTAACTCTAAAAGTAAAAAGATAATAAATCATAAGCTCAAAAAGAAAAAGAAGAGAGACATCTGTCTCCCTAAGGAAGTTCTCCCTTCTCTCCCATAAGAATCTTCACCCAAAGGAAACTATTAGCACATCTTCTGGTGCCTTCCTTTTAATACAGATAATGTTTTGAGTATTTATACTAATTCTCAAATTCAGCCTAGAGTCATTAATTCATATTTGCTGAAGTCTGTTTTATTTATGTTTTTATACTAAATAGGCAACACAGTCACTGATCTACGGCAAGGACAGGTCAGAATAGTAAGTAACAATGAGTGCAATAAACCAGCTAGTTACGGTGGAAGTGTTTTGCCTGGAATGCTCTGTGCTGGAGTGCCTTCTGGTGCTGTGGATGCATGCCAGGTAAGTCCAAGACAGCCTTATCATTGTCATCATCAAGAAGTTTATAGGCATTTTCAAGCACATCACCCTGAGACAGACATAAAGGTAGCAACAATTACCACACACAACTCTGAACCTCAAAACATGCATGCCCTTAATTATAGAGAAAAAAAAATATCTTTTGACTCTCATCTGTCATGAAAGTATTAACATTTAGTTTTTAATTGCTATGAATGGTCAAACCAATATTATATAACATGGTGGATACAACTAATGATAAAGTATGATATATTTCAAACTTGCTAGGGAGTAAGTTTTTATGTTTTAATCACAAGTAACAATGTTAAGGTTTTGAAGTAGAAATGTTAGCTAGCCTGAATTTTAGTATTCAGTATTTTACCCATAAATCATAGAATCATTTTCTATTCTACAATTGTATATAATGATGAATTCTCAATAAAAATAATTAATTATTTAATGTTTGTAAATAATAATTAATTTTTAACTTATACTGTTTTATTTGTAAACACTACTCATTCTCAATCCAATTAATAAAAATACTGTAACATGAATGTTACAAGTAAGTTTTTCCTGCTGGTCTGGTTGCACTGCCATGCCAGCCCCAAATACCACACAGAGACACTGTATTAGATATAATTCTGTTGGCCAGTTACTAGTTTCTTATTGCTAGCTCTGTCTTAAATATTAACCCATTTCTATTAATCTAAGTACTTCCATGTGGTCTTTTCTTAGAGAGGGGCTGGCGATCTTCTCTCTCCATCCTCCATGGAACTCCCCCCTGCTTCCTCTCTCCTCCTAGTCTCCTAGTCCTGCCTATCTTGCTTTCCTATTGGCCAACAGTGCTTTATTCATTATCCAATAAGATAAACATATTTACAGAATGACATCTCCCATCACATGAAACCACCAAAGATACCTAACTTTTGAAGTACTTTAAAGATAGAAAATGTAACAAGTATCTTAGTTATTTGAACCACAAGATATCCTAAATTATATAATAACAGAAAAGGAAAAGAAAGAAAAGGGGAGGGGAGGGGAGGAGAAGAGAGAGAAAAGGGGAAGAGAAAAGACGAGAAAGGAATGGAAGGAAAAATCTTTGTCTCTAGCTTGTGAAATTTTAAATTAAGTATCCAAAACAAGCAATAAATGTAAAATTGTCTCCTTGCAGTATTATTAGTATAAGATCTAATATCAAAATTTTAATGAAACTTAACAGAGTCTACTCCTTTGTCTGAAATTAAGCCAATGTAGTCACAGAAACAAAATGTTAAACATTGTTATAAATACTCTAATTTCCTCAGGCATGGGACACTTGCCTGTCTTCTGTAACAACAAATTCTCAAGTTTCATATAAAGTTTTCTAAAGAATTCAACAGTCAACCAGGTGGTGGTGGCACATGCCTTTTATCCCAGCACTTGGGAGGCTGACGTAAGAAGATCTCTGTGAGTTCGAGACCAGTCTGGTCTATAAGAGCTAGTTCCAGGACAGGACAGGGTCCAGAGCAACACAGAGAAACCCTGTCTCAAAAAGCAATACAAACAAACAAACAAAAGACTCAAGAGTCAGAGAGTAACCCAGGTTGACAATTTCAAACCTATGAAAGTGTTGGTTACAGCAACTTGAAGGGATAGCATATTAAGATGTTCTCTTTGGTTTCCCTTTCTCATGCCCTTCTTCAGCTTTGTGTATTCAAAGTCTGCCCTTCATTTCAAGTTGGTTCATGACATCATTATCATGAAATTTTCCCTTGTTCCACTCCAGGCCTTACAGATTGTTACTTGAAACACTCTAACACAGAGATTTTCTGTCTCAAAAAATATAATAAATAAAAAATAAATAATATTTTACACAGAATTTCATTATGTCAATTTCATACATTCATTCAAAAATACATCTATTCATTTCTGTGTAACATTCCTTGTTTTAATGCAACTAGATGTTCCCCATACTCATCAGGTTTAGAAAAAAAACAATTCAAATTCAACCACTTGCTATAGGCAGCAAAACTAGCTACAATAAAAGTTACATGGCACTCATAGTTAGCATGCACTTATATATAGTGGATAAACTACACTTCAGCAAACTTTGTCAGTACAGGAAAATTAGTTATCGAGAACGTAACAACAAAATCCTGAGGACCAGTCAAATGGAGCATGAATGCATCATTCAAAAGAATGAGGTACCAGCCAGCTCCATGTAGTACTTGTCAAGCAAGTTGGTGATTCATATGCTGACCTTTCTCTCCATCTAAACTATTAATTAAATAGGTATGGAAAAACCTAACTACTGAGAGCAGCCAAATGAATGGCTGACTTTTCTAGACATGTGTTTGGTAATAATAGCTGGGTTTTATTAGTACTGACTGTACACCAAGCTCTTCCCAAAGAGCTTTGTGTGTTAAGCTCATTTAAACTCATAAAAAACGTCATTTATTGATAAGAGAATTGCAGTGCAGTGCTGTTAAAGAGCTTACTAGAGTCCACATAGCTGATAGGTGGAGGACTCAAACTCATGCTATCTAGCTCCAGAATTCAAAGAAATAACTCATAAAACAGTGTCTTGTAATTTATCTCCCTAACTGAATTATTGCATGTGTAACTTATTTTTAGGCAGTAGTTATTGCCATTGACTGGTAAACATCTCATACGAAGTACTTTGCTTACTGTCCTAAAATTTTCTTTTCAATTATTCACCAAAAGAACACTGGCAGATGATTTACTAAGCATCATACTGGGTAGTAAAAACAAAGATAAGTAAGCAACATGTCTATAAACTCATTCACTCAAAAGCTATTTCTTGAGTATCTTCTATGGGCTAGAAACCAAGGCTGCAGCAGTGTTCAGAACAAGGATGCTCCCTTCCCTGGTGAACTTCATCAAAGCCCTGCTCACCCAGACACTGACAAAGTATACACAAAGTGCTGGTGCAGGGAGAGCTGACTAGTGGGATATGTAAGTGTTCCTAAAATATCGAAGAAGCAGTGACACAGATACCACAGAATGAAATCACAGTCAGAAACTAATAGAGCCCCAAGACAGAAGTACAAAGGAAAACAGTGGAGCATAGGATACTTCCTAGAATGGATGCATGAGAAGAGGAAGCAACCAGGCAACCAGGAGGTGCCTGAAGGAAAGCCAGCTAACAAGCTTTACACTTCTCAGCCTTGCTTGTATACTTGCAATATTTTTTTTTTCTGATTGACTTTCAGACTGGTCTATAGGCTGGTTTAATGGCTAGGACTTCCTGTATTGCCACAGAAATAATCTGAAGATTACAGTGTTGCTTTTACATTTAAATAATCAATTGCTTTGTTTTCTTCAGGGTGATTCTGGTGGTCCACTAGTCCAAGAAGACTCACGTCGGCTTTGGTTTGTTGTGGGGATTGTGAGCTGGGGATATCAGTGTGGCCTGCCAAACAAGCCAGGAGTGTATACTCGAGTGACAACCTACCGCGACTGGATTCGACAGCAAACTGGAGTCTAGTGCCATGAAAGCAAACACGCTGTGAAGTGTGTATGAAAGTGTACCGGACTCAGATGTCATAAAGTTAATTTTCAACTGCAAAGGAAACTGGAAATGCCTCGTTGTAACATAGTATTACATAAACATGCCTTAACAAACAGTATTTAATATTTCTTTGTCAGTATGGAATTTTACTTTCTCAAGAGAAACCATGTGAACATTGCATTGCATTGTATTATGGCTAAGTAAGAGAGGAAATATGTTAGACTAGTTATAGGGTTAATAATGGACACAGTAAGTTGTAGTAGTGAGAAATGAGGTACCTTGAGTCAAGGAACCTGGATAAAGAAGAAGAGTCAGGGTGTTCTCTGAAGACGTTTCATTGAAGCTAGTAGTACATAGAGTGTAAGACTGTGCAAAGGAAGTCCCAGCATAGTATGAATAAAAGAGCGATGTGAGGACAGAAAAACAGTATCTGTTTAGAATGTCTTGATAGTCAATATTTTCTAGAAAAACTTAGTCCTAACATTAAATTTTGAAGCTACTGTACAAAATTTGTAAAACCTGTAGCCATTCTAATATTTGACAAGATCACATTCCTATACAGATCTCCTAGGATGTTCCTGGGTATTGAACATTTGAGCTAAATTAGTTGTTTCAAAGTAAAAACGAAAGATATACAAAAAGTTTTAATGGTGAATTTTAATTTTAAATGTTTTATCTACATAAAAGAAAGGACATATCTTCTCCTTAGAGAAACTGAGGTGAGGAATCCATACAGCCTTCTCAGCTATCTTTGAAATCACAAGACTTGTTGGGAGGAAATTCTTACTACCAACTTCCTACCATTGGTATTATTTTTTAGAGTAACCTGATGCTCAACAGCAAATTTAAGTACAAATTAAAAGTGAATGATGATGAAGAGGTAAAGAGTTGGTTTGCAAAGGTAAAGATTAAATAGCTTAATATCAATAAATCTGTTCTGGAGACAGAAGGATCTCACATTCATAGCTTCTCTATCTCTCTTGTCTCTGGGTCTCCCTGTATTTATCTTTCTCTGTCTCTGTCTCTCATACACACATGCACACACACAAACACACACAAGTTGACTCACACATGCAACCACTATCATCAAGGAGTACAAATTAAAATAGAAGCAATTAAAACCTAAAGCCACAGCAATCTATATAACCTGACTCACAAGTGAACCAGGTTTTTATAGGCTCTCAGTGTAACTAAAGATTGGTTATGCATGATCACCCTCTAAAACTAACTCCTTACACCTGGAGATGAGAGATGCTCAAGATACTACAATGAAAACTTGGCTCTTCTGAAGTAAATTATGATGTCTGAATTAAAGCAAACTCTTTGACAGAAAAGGATTGAAAAATGTAACCAACTTTTGGAAACATGTATACACAAATCTTTGCCACATTTTATTTCAAATGAATTATTTTATAATCTGTTCTGCCTAATTATTTGTGGAAGTTATGATTGCTGAAGGATGCTCCAGAACGATTTATTTTAATTGGTTGTCTAATAAGAGAACTTGTAGCCAGACTCTAAAGGCTGGGCAAGTTCTGCCACCTATAATCAAACTCTGTAACTGAGGCAGCGTCCAGCTTGACACTCCCTTGGTGCATCCTGTGAAGAGAGCATTAGACTGGTATTTTGAGCAAGCCTCAAAGGGAGAGTGTCTGAACATGAGTGTATGTGTTATATGTGTGTGAGTGCACATGTCATCACGTAACAGATATGCTTGTGTTTATTCCTTTGTTAGAAGTCACTTCAAAGATAACACTTATTTGGCAGAATATAGAGCAAATTCATTAAAGTACTAAAATGTTATTTATCAAGATATGTATTTTTATGAAGAGATTTTTGAAAACCAAAGGAATATGTGCAGACTAGGTTGAGGAAACTCCCTCCCCTCTCTCTCTGTCTATCTGTCTGTCTGTCTATCTGCCTGTCTGTGTCTGTCTGTCTCCCTGTCTCTTTCTTTTAGTTGCTGATAGAGTCCCCATAACAGAGACCTAAGTGACTTCATGAAACTAAGTGTGAACATGTATGGAGTCATCTCTCAGAATTAGTAATGCTCAGAACAATCCAATGTAATATATACAATCATCCATATTAACCAATTTAAACAATAAAAATGTGAGCCTTTAAAATTCAAACAGGGGTTAAAATAATGAACATCACTAATGAAAAAATAAATAATCTAAGAAAGCTTGGGGGAAACAATTGACTATGAAGTGAACTCATTTTAAATCTCAATTTTACAGTGCAGTTTGTTCATTTAATACATGCTTTAAGCCCTGCTTCTGGTTCCCACCAACTCTCTGAGACATGAATGAAATAAAGGCAAATGATTCCTTGCTCTGAAAACACTCAGGCAATAATGGCATGCAGTTATGTTATATAATATAATTACTGAAATAAAGAGTAGCACATTTATTTTAAAAATAACAAAATAATGGGGAAGACCATTGAAATAGTAAAATATATAATTATTTTAAACTAAAATTAAAGATAAATCTCTGGAGCATCGATGTGTCATAAGCTATGATAAACACCCTCTGGACCAGCAAAGGGGAACTGGTAAGTAACATTGCATCTTGAACATGCTCTGCCCTTCACTCTTCACTTCCCTTTTTCCTCATTTGCTAAACATGAAGTCATTTACAATCCTACATGGATTTTTCTTTCTATTGTTTTTTAATGTTCTTATTTAATACAAATCCAAAAATAAATTCTGAGCTGGAGATATAACTCAATAAATAAAGTTTTTGCTGTGTCTGCATGGGATACAGAGTTCAATTACAAAAACCCACATTAAAAAAAATGAGTATTGGATTTCTGCTTGCAATCCAAGCACTGATTCAGGTGGATCTTTGGGTCTCAGTAACAAGGCAGCCTCACTGAATTGGTGAGCCCTGGGTGTGTGAATAAATAATCACAGATACTGAGGAGCATGTGTTTATACACACAAGCCAAAACAATTGCTCAACAATTAGCTTGTATAATCTTTTAAAGGAAAAAACATTTCTTAGTTCTGGTGGTTCACTTCAGAGAAAAAGCAGTTCTCTATGAAGGATGAAGTTCATTTCCATGAAAGATTGTTGAGCAAAAGCTAGGTGATTGCATAAAGAAATACTGAAGCCATTTCTGGGATTAGATTTACAATCAGATGATTTCCAAAATTTATCTCAACCTAAGTGGCTACTAAAAGTAAGCAACTAATTTTGGGAACATCTCTGCAATAAAAAAAAATAACTGGTATCATGAGCATTTATATGTGTGTTTAATCTAGTGGACAACCACAAAACAAAAACAAACCATCCATGAAATCAAACCATCAGAATTACAGTTAAATGGTACAAAACTTGTGGGAATAACCAACCAATATCTGACTGATATGGAACCCATCCCCAACACTGCTTGGATGGCCAAGAAAAATGAGACTAGATAGCCCAAGGATCCAGGGGGAAACCAAATACTACTGTTCTGCTATGGGATCATAGCAATTAAATGACTCCTAGTGACTTTCTCATATACTCATAGATCAGTGTGTTGCTCAACCATCATCAGAGAAGCTTCCTCCAGCATCAGTTGGTAACAAATACAAAGACCCATACCTATAATAAGCAAAGAGAGAGAGAGAGAGAGAGAGAGAGAGAGAGAGAGAGTGTGTGTGTGTGTGTGTGTGTGTGTGTGTGTGTGTGTGTGTGTGTGTGTGTGTTATGAGCAGTTTTTCCCGCCAGCCTGGTTCCACAGCCACATCAGCACCAAATAACATACAGATATGCTGTATTAGATACAAAGCTGTTGGCCTGTTGCTAGCATTTCTTATTGCCTAGCTCGGCCTTACATATTAACCCATTTCTATTAATCTAAGTGTTTCCACATGGTCTTATCTTACCAGAGAGGGGGTACAACCTTCTCAAGTCTCTACATCTTCACTCTTCTCCTACATCTCCCCAAATCCTCCTTGTCTTCTAGTCCCACCTATCTTGCTTTCCTATTGGCCAGCAGGGCTTTATTCATTAACCAATAAGAGAAACATATTTACAGAATGACATTTCCCATCAAGAGAGAGATTATGCCACTCAGCCCTAGAAGAGATGTCTCCATCTAATTTTTACCATCTGAGCTCAGGAAATTCTATGGAAGAGGAGGCAGAAAGAGTGTAAGAGTCAGGGTAGATGGAAGAGACCAAGGAATCAAGGCTTTCTACATACAGTAGGGCTGGCAAATATATGGACTCAGAGAGACTGAAGGCAGCATGCACAGGGCCTGCAAGAGTATGCACCACATACGGTTCTAAATCTGAAAGGAGCAGTGGACACAAGTCCCCAATCCTAATTCAGAAGTTAATTGATAGCCACTAGCAAAAGAAAATTTAGTTTCTTCTAAGGAGTCTACTAGGGAAACAAAATACTCTTAATGATAAGCCCATGCCCAACAGCAGATGGACACAAAAGGAACCAAATAGCCCAATAGCATCTTTGGGCGTTCTTTGTCTAATAATGTTAACTTAGACTATATATAGTGTTTAGTTAGTATATATATATATATATATATATATATATGTATATGTATATGTATATGTATATGTATATATATACATATATATAGTGTTTTCATAGGATTGCTATGTGTGCAAATATGTATGTTTCTGTATTTTTATGTATTTCTTGTGCTTTTTCTTTGCCTCTTTTTCTTGCTTTGTCTTTTTGTCTGATTCCAATTTTATTTGTATTACATTTTATTTTATTTTATTTTATTATTTCTTAGATACTTGTTTTTTTTCTAACAAGAGACAGAAAGTGTATGGGTCTGGATGGGAAGGGAGATGGGGAGAAACTGGGAGGAGTAGAGGAAGGGGAAATCATGATTAAAGTATATTGTATGAAAAAATCTATTTTAATAAAGGACAATTTTAAAGGATTGGATTAAATAATAATTAAAAACAACTGAAGTAATTAGAAGACATACTTAGGAAAATTAAGGGAGATATTTTTCAGGACTGACTATAAACTTAACTCATTTTCTGTCATATAATTTATACTGGAAATGTTAAAAACTAGAAACGTCATGGAATGATATATTTGAAGCCTTGAAAGAACTTAATTGCCAATCAAAGTTATGATATCCAATAAAGTTAACTTTTAAAATCAATGTAAATATGAAGTTATTTATAGATAAGCATAAACTAGTCTTATCCAGTATTGCCTAAAATTAGGACAAAGAAAGCCAGTGATGAGGATTTAGGAAAGAGTGGCTTTCATGAACAGAATGGGTAAAAAAGGATTGGAAAGATTTTATCACATACAACTCAGCCAAACAGAGAACCCTCGATATGAAGGGAGAAACAAAAAGAAAACAACAGTTGAACCAAAAAGGAAAATATTAACAAAATTACAGGAATCACCAAAACTCTCTATATACAAATGACCTAACTAAATATATGACCTAATTTTTCAATTACAAGATGCTGATTGCATGTCTGGATTAAAACTCAAGATCCAAAAGTGTGTTGCCTTCAAGAAGACCACCTCGCTGACAAAGACACAGAGACTGAACATGAACGGATTGGAGCAGCTATAATTAGTTCTGAGAAGGTAGATATCAAACCAAAATAGGAAGAGATACAAAGTGGTTAGTACATAGTAATAAAAAGAAGAGTTCATCAAGAATGCACAGCAATTGGAAGAAGATATGCACTGAATGTTGGTGCACCTAATTTCATAAACCAAACTCAAAGGAACTGATAGGTACAAACATATTAAGGCTGGACAACTTCAATGCCCCGTTGTTATTAATTTACAAATAAACCCCGTTGTTATTAATTTACAAATAAACCAGACAAAATGTCCAAAGAGAAACTGAGGAGTTAAATTGCACCATATTCAAACACATTTGTGAGACATCTATAGCACATTCCATACAATAGTTGCAGGATATACGTTCTTCTCAACTATGAGAAACTTCTCTAAGATAGTTTACAATTTAGGGCATAAAGGCATGCCAAATATAAAAACACAAATAATTTACTGTAACATATCAGATGATACCATAAAAATGGGAATCAATTGCAAAAGAAAACTAAGAAAAAAATACTATGCAATTATGTAGAGCTTGAACAATAAAGTGTTTTTAAAATGTGTGTATATAGAAAGTATACATGGGAAAGAAAGAAAGAAAGAAAGAAAGAAAGAAAGAAAGAAAGAAAGAAAGAAAGAAAGAAAGAAAGGACGAAAGAAAGAAAGAAAGAAAGAAAGAAAGAAAGAAAGAAAAAGAAAAATCCCTCAAAAACAAAATTAAAAATAAAGACTAGAAAAATGTTCATAATAGGCAGTTATCAAAATGATAAATAAAAACTTCCAATACATTTATGAAAAAAATTCAATATCCACAGTTACAGAAAAAATACAGATTTGCCTTCACACAGTAAACTGTGGATTCATAACTTTATCATTATATTCACCCACATGCTACATTTGATTGATATTTCTGACAGTTTTACTCTTTGAATGACTTTATGAGGTTGCCATCAATTATGCATTACCTCTCCCCAAAGAAACCAGTGGTATAAGTATCAATACATTATATGTCTTATGTGATAGAATAAAGCATAAACCATGTGAGAAAAAACAAAACTACTTGGATTTAATAAGTAAACTTTCTAACACAAATAATTGTTTCCTTGTGGATAAAAAAATCTAATCACTGAAAGTATCAGCTGAGCTAATAAAAATTAATAATGATGGTAATTATAAGAGTTATTTATGAAGCATATCTCCCATGTAATAAATTTTGGAGAACGTTGTTACTAATACTGTATCTTGAAGCAGAATCACCTGAGGTTCATGAAAGCCAAATAACACATCTAAGATCACAGAGTAAAGTTAAGGTCTGAAATTGGCTTTGAAATTCTAATCCCACATACTACCCTCATAAAATTAATAGTTGGTGTTAACTTAATTGTTCACATATAAATCCAATTGTTATTTCCTAAGCTCACTTTTCAATCTAACAATCACTAGATCCAACTTACTCAATTCAGTAATTGTCAAACTCTTGGGCTAGCAAGATGGCTCAGCAGACAAAGACATTTGACACTAAGCCTGATGACTTGACATATATTCCTACTACCTAAATGGTGAAAAAAGAAAATGATTCCTGAAAGCTGTCCTCTTCCCTCCAGATATCTATGGGGCTTATGCACTCACACACATGAATACACACACAGATAGATCGATAGATAGATAGATAGATAGATAGATAGATAGATAGATAGATAGATGATAGATAGATAGATAGATGATAGATAGATAGATAGATAGATAGATAGATAGATAGATAGATAGATAGATGATAATAGTCAAACGACAGATAAATTCAGTGATCCTCATGCTCTCAGTAGCCCCCCCCACATGATCGGAGTGATAGTGTTCTGATAATCTGACTTTCAAGGCTTATTATCCATTCTCATTCCCTGTGACTGACAAAAGCACACTGGCTTTATTTAAAATTAGAGCCTGAGAGTCATGGCACAGGTCAGTTTCATGTATCTAGTTTCTCTAGGCTCTTCTATGTGGCTCTCTTTCTTTCTGCTAAATGGACATAGTGTAAAACTGCTTCCTAACTATTTGCGTTTATATCCATAGACTAGTACAGTCCTCTAACTTGTTTGGAGAAGCTAATAGTGATGGACCAGGCAGAAACATAACTAGTCAAAGAGCTACAGAAGCTGTTGCATGCTAAGCTGAAACAAGACATGAAGACATGTATATTATCTCAACCCCAAGGTCTAGGGAACACTACAGAAGAGCGGGTGGAAGGGCTTTAAAACCCAGACAGTGGAGAGACTTACTATAAAAGTCTTCCAGATATGATGTGCTGCTGTAGCAATCATGGGCACACAGCAACACAGCAAAAAAAAAAAAAAAAAAGACAAGAAAAGGACAAGCAGATAGCAAGAAGGAGGTTGTAAGGTAGTGGGAGGAGAATCAGAGGGGAGGAGTTAATAGGGTTAAAGTTACATTGCACACAATGTGAAACTGACAGAAGTTAGTATAAAAGGAGTATCATTTTATTTAACTTGAATCCAGATGCAGAGAGGGGGGAATAATAAGAAAATGGGGACAAGATGAGGCTACAGAAACCCACAGAGATAGCTGACAGGAACAAGGGGGAGCTAACGGACCCCCAACTGATAGCTGGGAAACCAGCATTGGACCGACTGAGACCGCCTGAACATGGGTCTCAGTTAGAAGGCCTGGGCAATCTAAGGGAACTCTGATAGTGGAACCAGGATGTATCCCTGGTGCACAATAGGATTTTTTGGTAGCACATTCCCCATGGAGGGATACTCCCTTAACCTAGAGGCAGGAGGGAAGGCCTAGTCCCTACTCCAAATGACTTGACAGATTTTGTTGACCCCTCCTGGAAGGCATCACCCTCCCTGTGGAGTGGGAGGGGGGGTGGAAGGGTGGTCGGGGAAATGGGAGGGAGAGAGGAAGAAGGAACTGGGAATCAATATGTAAAATAAGAAAAATAAATAAATAAAAATATCAAAAAAACATTTTAAAAGAATATGCTGTGTAATTAGTACAATAATAATGTGAAGAAATTAAAAACTTATCTAAGGCCAGTAGGATGTCCCAGAAGGTAAAGGAACTTGCTGCCTGGACCCATATAATGAAAGGAGAAATGTACAAATTGTTCTCCGACCTATACACACACACACACACACACACACACACACACACACACACACACACACGGGGGGGGGGGAGGTTGGTAGTGGAGGCATGAGTTTGTCTCAGAGTGCAGTGGAGTCGTGTCTTGTACAGTGGGGGCTGCATGGCCAGCCAGACTCAGCATGCCCGGCATGAAGCTGACCACCCAGGCCTACTGCAAGATGGTACTACACGGCGCCAAGTACCTGTACTGCGCCATCAATGGGCTTCTGGAAGCCCCGAAGCAGAGGCCACACAAGGAGCATCTGCCACGCCCGGGCAGCCACATCTCTTCGTGGACTGCATCCGGCTTTTCCATGGCATGCTGGCCTTGGTCCCCCATGCTGGAGGTGGCACTCACCCTGATTGACTCATGGTGCAAAGAGAACAGCTATATGATCGCCGGCTGTTATCAAACTAATGAGCGTGTGAAGAATGCCAGCCCAAACCAGGTGTCAGAGAAGGTGGCCTCCAGGATCGCTGAGGGCTTCAGTGACACTGCACTCATCATGGTGGACAATGCCAAGTTCACGATGGACTGCGCAGCGCCTACAATTCATGTGTATGAGCACCATGAGAACAGGTAGCAATGCAAAGACCCATACTACGACTACTGTGAAGATTGGCCAGAGGCACAGAGGATCTCAGCATCACTCCTGGACAGCCGCTCCTATGAAACACTAGTGGATTTTGATAACCACCTGGATGACATTTGGAATAACTGGACAAACCAGGAGATCAACAAAGCAGTTCTGCACCTGTGCTAGACTAGGACTACCACAACTAGAAACTCCACTACAGAAAAAAAGAGAAACATGTTTTTGAATTTAGAGGAATTTGAATTAGCCTGATGGGAAGCTGCAAGTCTGTGACGTGTGCCCTGGAAGGGGAGTCTGGTCAGCATCCTTCACGGCAGGGCTGTGGAGAGGTTTGGGCTACCTAGGCTTTGGGTTCTTAGTTATGTGCTGTCCAATGCTGCTCATCAAGCACTTTCTGTTTGTCCCAGGTTATTCCCATTAAACAATTCTAGTCTTTTATAATCTAAAAAAAAACATGGACAAAGGGAAGAAGAGAAAGAGAAAAAAGCATCAATTAAAAAAGTAACAACAAATAACAATTTTCACTTTAATATATATATATGTATATATATATATAGTTTAAGTATTATGAGTAATGAAAATTTAAAGCAAAATTTTATTCTGCTTTATATATTTTATGTTTGTCTGCGGTCATTTTGTAAGTATCAAAAAGGTATTTTCCTTTTGCTTCATTTTTATTTTTCAATTTATTCCCTGACAATTTCATACATGTGTATAATATATTCAGTCCCACACCCTCTCTGTGCCCTTCCTACTCCTTCCCCTACAGTCAGCCCATGCATTCATCTCTCTAAGAGGATTCTTTCATGTACTTTATGTAGTACTTCACTATAGTAACATAAAAATTGGGTTTTAACTACTTAATCTGAATTCAAAAGTCTGTAAATAGGTTGATTTTAATGGCATTTTTTGAGATGGACAATAATGTCATAAAAAAAGACAGAGAAGAATAAAGAAAAATACTTTCCAAATTTAGAAATGTTCTACTATCACAATTGTTTAAATTGATTTTAAAACACTTCTTTGTAAAGTGCTGTGGTTTTAAAAGAAACTTAAAATTACAACTGCCAAATAATTTTTTATATAACATTCTTCTCCTTTAGAATCTTAAGAGTATAACCCAGTGTTTTTCCTTGAATTCCTCTCCATATCTCATTAGCTGACTCCCATCAATAACAGCAGGATTAGACTTTGCATCTCTGTTCATAAAGTACTTTGTGTGTGTTCCGTCTCATGCGTATACTTATATGTCCTTATATCACTGCCTTCATCATGCATCTAAGCCTTCACCACAAGAGTAAAAGCATCCAAGTCTATGGCTTACTGCATACTTTCCTGAGTTGTGTGATTTGTGTCATTGATGTTGATGCCATTTGATCTCCAACACCATTCTAGGCGTTTTTCATGTTGTCCCTGGCCTAATGTACTCCAAGCCTGGTGTTCATTGTGTAGTAGAGCACTAGGAACTTCATAGAGTTTATGAGCTTCAGATGGTAAGAAACCTCAAAGGATAAATATGATTTAAAGAGACAAATAAAAAAGGGCAAGAAAAGCACATATGCGGAAGCAGTGTCTGTGGTGATGAATTAAATACAATAATGTATTAATGATAATTAAATGCTAACAGATCTCTAATCATGATGAAATGCATATCAACAAGTGAAATGCATACTACCATTATTGTTCTATCTTTATTATTATTATTATTGAATTATTATGCTATCTCTGATTATCATTCCCTAGACATGAAGTATTATGCTATCTCTGATTATCATTCCTTAGACATGTTCTTTTTTTTTTTAGAAAAAAAAAAGTAGTATGAGCTTCATGAGAATCAGCCTTTTTTAAAATGACTGTTGCCTCGTGTGAGTGGAACACACCTGTAATCTCAGCACTTGTAAGGATTGCAAGTACATGGCCTGCCCAGCCTACATGGTGAGACCCTGCCTAAGAAGAAAGAAAGAAAAAGAAAAGATTGCTAAACAAAGAAATTGTCCCTGGCCTCTAGCAAATTCAATATCTTTTAATAATTGAACATTAAGATGTGTCTTAACTTGCCTCTACACCAGTATCAAAATTGGCTATGAGAAGCCAAAATGCTGTCCAAAATGTGGGAAATTGCTGGTTAAACCCATATATCTTTTAATTAAAACTCAACAGCCTGTAGATTTCAAAGTATCAAGCATTCTTTAAAGAGCACTAGAATTAAAGTGGCAGTAAAAATTTCAGGAGGGAATTCATGGAAGGATGATAAATGGTTGCAAGAGAGTTATGGGTTGGAAAATATTCAGAGCCTAATGGAAGGTTAGGGCTTCAAGGGCCATTGGCTATTCACTGAGAACAAAGAGAAATCACCACAAGTTTTAGAAGTGAAGACTGACCAAGGAGTAGGAAAAGCAACAACTGTCTCTCGATGCAAGACACACAAACCCACCCTTCTCAGACCTGTCAGTCTAGCTATTTCCTTAGTCACCACAACTTCATTCTAAATTTTGCCCCCACTGGGGTGATGTGACTATTTATTATTTATGGATTGGCATATATACAGCCCATGGTTTACTAATGTTTTGAAATTAATTAGTAAATGTTTGGAAAGCACTTTGAAGATGAAAAGTTGTGTAAGTGCTAAGTATTATCATTATGCCATTATCATAAAACACATAAAAGCCATAGATTCTTGTAAGCTAAATAGGTGGAGGATGACTGTGTCATGCAGCACTGGAGGGGAAGATGGCAAGGGGACAGCCTCGGAGGAGCGAAGAGCCATGGACATCCCTGCAAAACAGGTGTGTGTTAGGGCGGGAGGGGGTAGGGTGGCAGCTGGAGGGTTTGCTATAGTTCAGGAAAATACTGTGGGAAAGTTCTTAAAAATTATCAGTTTCACCACAACCAGCTAAAAACAAAACAAAGGAACAGTTCCTTCCACCTTTTATGGATATAGGACCAATACAAATTCAAAACAGAAGGAAAAGTGGAACACTTTTCACCATTAGAGTTAACTCTAAATTTTCTAAGAAACCCTTCAATTATAAGCAAAGTGTTCTTGTATAATAACTGAAACTTAAAGATTTAGGGCAGGCATATCTTTAAAAGACAATATCACTTTGAATACAGAAAAGAAATATATATATATATGTGTGAGTGTGTGTGTACATACATATATATATGTATGCATATATATATATAAAATATGTGTCTGTGTTTCTAGTAGTGTGAGATAATGGAGATGTAGTTGTGTTTGCTGTTTTATTTGCTATGCTATTATCCTCCTTGGAAGTGGTAAAAAAGCAGAGATGTTATATTTTTTAATTTTTGGAACACTACAGTGCTTCACTACTCTATATTTTTAGCAGGATGGTTTTACATTGAATTCAGAAGTAAAGGCAAAACCAAAAGGAGATTTTTGTTCTTGACTTTAGCAATTATGTAATTGGCCTGGAAGACAAAGAAATGTGCTGGCTATATAAAGGAGGCAGGTGGACCAGAGTGTTTATATTTACATTTAATTTTTAAGCTAATCAGATAAACACAGAGATAAGTGTTCGAATAGATACTATTCTTTCCAGTACTACCACAAAAATGTCATTGACAACTACTATATATTACATATATATTTTTAATGACACAAGCCCAGGCAAAATCTGGATTCTGGGTGACCAGCATGTTGGGATGTTGCAACTTCTCCATAAACAACTTTAATAATTCAACTTTTCACATTCACATTAACATTTAGTGTATTTAACTGTTAAAGAAATACTGAAATATTTTCCATGATATCAACATTTCCTTAACAAAACTTAAAACATTTCATGTCCTAAGTGGTGCATTCTGCCTCTTTCAGAGCAACTTGATCAGCCTCTTACATGCCGCAAAAATTATCTGAACAGCACTGTGAAGACAGACTGTGGTTAATCTCAAGCACTTGAATATTTTATTTAGATTAAAGTTGGAAATCCCTATATGTCCTTTGTAAATCATCCTTCACGTCGCTAATCGTACCATGATTGCACCTGAATGATTCTAAACTTTGTCAGCAACATGCACGTAGAAAACAAATGTGTTGCTAAAATCAAGAGTTTCTGTTCTTTACCTCAACTCCTTGCAAAGACTCAGCTTCTGTTTCATGTTAGGCAGTTTGTTTTTCAAGAAACATTTCATCAACTAATAGGAGTTCAGCAAAGAAGAATCCACATGCCTGGTGTTGTCTGTAAGAATGTTCTAGAAAAAAAGAATAACAACCAAGTGGGAAATAGGAAGGATTTCTGAGCTGTGAGAGAAGCTCTAATCCTCACCTCATCTAAGTTATGAGGATAGCCATAGTGCAGCTCCTCTGACCCCTTTTGGCCACACCCCAGAGAAAGATCACTATGAAGGCTGTCTCCCCTCTTTAAAATTGGAAACATAGGATGGGTGGTCTGCAAATTCCCTCCCAGCTCCCCAACCAGGAAATTTCTCCCTCCAGGAAAGTTATGTTAGGGAACTTTGAAGTCATGAGGATTCCCTACCAGACAAATTCTTCCATCCAAGAATCACTGTTATATAGCTTTGTAAGAAATCAGAAGGCAAAGCAGTAAATATTTTCTAAATATCTATAAATTATTAAATTATTATAAAACTGTTAGCATTCATTTTTATTTATATGAGCAGAATTCTATATGGTTCAATCTATCATAAGGACACAATTGAGAAGAGTTGAAAAATAGACCACAACTATTTGCCACATCAAAATTTTCATTTGTAACATTTTCATTGGGACTTACTCTGTGGCAAGTTGTGTGAGGAAAAGTAAAATGCCATGCATTTACTGCTAAACTATGGAAGAAAGTGTCTGAGAGCACATACACATGTCAAGTTACCAGGATTTAACATATCATTGAGTTAGTTTCTTCACCCAAAATTTTAAACACTATTCTAGATCCAATATGTGAGTTGATCTGACTGGAGAAATATATTTTCAGTCTAAATCAGAAGAATTTCTTGAATCCAGGATTTCAAGGTTTACCTGGAAAGTGGGGAGAGGGGATGTAGGGCTGAGCATTACACATCTGGAGTAATTCCTTCTCTTCTTCCAACCCAAAAAGTTCTAAAGAATCATACGGAAACATTGAGAGACATTTCTATGTGCACAAGTTAGGCAATGAACTTTTTAGTGATGAGAATCTTATCTGAAGTAAAATGAAACTTCTGAAAAAAATCTTGGAAATGTTATTGACATTGGAACCCTAGCTGACACTGTTTCTTTAGGAAAATTATCCATTAAAGGAATCAGTGCCAACTACATAACAGATATTTGATTTTGTTACCAAATAAAAATCAAAATAATATAGGCACTAATGTAGGTGATTAAAATTAGCCAATATCTCATGTAGTCACTAAAATATATATTTATACTTCTTGATGTTAGAAATATTCTACAGGAACCCATATGAGCATGTAAGTATGTAACACATAGACACACAAGCATATATATGGGTAGTGTATCAACTACATAAATATAGAACACAATATACATAGTGTGGCATATAAAACAAAATATGAGTTTGTGTTCACATAAAATACTTATATGATGCATGTATTAATATTAACTTATAATGTTAATACAAATTAAAATATATATTGAATTATGCCCTCCCATTCATACTTTAATATTCTGGCACCTGAGGCACCTGATACCTCAGAACATGAATGCATTTAGGAAAAACTGAAATGGAATGATTTTATTAAGGTGAGGATTTGGATAGAATCTAACAGTATGACTATGCTTGTGATTATAAGAGGAGGAGTCAGGACATGAGAAACTGAAATGGAGTGATTTTATTAAGGTGAGGATTTGGATAGAATCTAACCGTACGACAATGCTTGTGCTTATAAGAGGAGGAGTAAGGACCTGAGAACAAAAGAACAGTGTAAAGTGGCACAGGGCTACCCTTAGCCTACAGGTTAAGGAGCTTGGCCTCAGGAGATTGTGTGTCCTCCAGAATCCTATTCTAAGATTTCCACCCTCCATAAACAAGAAAGAAACTACCATCTCTAGTCTATGGAACCTGCTATGGCAGTCCTGCAAGCTGAAAGCAAGATAGAGCACAGGGAGTGAGCTAACTTAGTACAGCTCTATGTTATAGTTTTGGGGGGAGTGGGGAATGCGAAGTGATTAACAAATACAGGTATACAAGTACGATAAATTCTTCATTTCCAATGACACTTCTTCCACGTTTGAAAGATAAAATAGCATTACAGTGTTGAAACATAAATATATTAAAATAAAATCACTTCCCATTTTGTAAATCATAAGACATTCTCTTATGATAGCTTTTAAAGGACAGGGGAGGCCCCTGTAGGTGACGTCTTTGCTGTGCAAGATGAGGACCTAAGTTGAGACACCAGTCCTTACTTAAAAAGCCAAGTTTAGATCACAGTGCCTATAAATGTGGGAGTGGCAAAGACATGCACATCTTGGGGGGGGGGTCTTACTGGATTAGAGTCACCATGTTGGGTGACTGACTCAGATACTGATTCACTCAGATACTGACTGAAGAGACAGTTGGCTTTCTGAGACTGTGGCTTTGAATTGAATGACTCACAGAGAAACATTATACATTTGCAAAGATTTGGGACCTTATCCCAAGGAACCAGGGCTCTCACTACCTTACAACGTTTCTAAAATTGCATATTGTTACAATAAATTTGAATTTGCTCATTTAAAAGGGAGAGAGAGAGAGAGAGAGAGAGAGAGAGAGAGAGAGAGAGACAATATTGATCTGATCTCTGACCTTTGCTTATACCCATAGGCATTTGTACCCCATCATATACACATAGATTTTAAAGATGAATTAAAATTTTGTATATTCTCTATGTTTGTCCATATATTGTTTTCAACATGTACTTATTGCCTAAAATGTACAACCCATGATCTGTAAATAATAATGAAAATCTTTCACAGCTGAATAAAAAATGACAGATCCCCAAAAGGTACATGTTGTATGATTTTATTCTATAATGTTCTTGCAATACAGAAACATAGGAAAGGAAAACAGAATGGTGATTGTCTGTAACGAGTATGCTTTCCCACCGGCCGCCTGGTCCCACTGCTGTGCTAGCCCCCAATAACACACAGAGTCTCTGTATTTGATACAATGCTGTTGGCTAGCTCTGTCTTAATTATTAACCCATTTCTACTAATCTAAGTACTTCCACGTGGTCTCATCTTACTGGAGAAACACCCAAACCTCTGTTCTCTCCAGTCTCTACATGCTGCCTCCTTCTAACTACTTCCTCTTCCTCCTAGTCTCCTAGCCCCACCTATCTTGCTTTCCTATTGGCCAACAGTGCTTTATTCATTAACCAGTATGAGAAACATATTTACAGAATAACATCTCCCATCAATTGTCAGTGGTTAAAAAGGGTGAGAGAAAAGGAGATAGAGGGATGAATAGGTAAAAGGAAACATTAGGGGCCTATGTTGATAGAAATGCACAATATATTGGTTTTATGTGTGTCAATGTCCAGGTTGTGATATTAAAATACAGATTGCTGTCAAGGAAAATTATTTAAAGGGTACAGGGAATTTATATATTTTTTATATTTGCATAAAAGTCTACAGTTACTTCAAAGTAGAACATTGATTTTAAATGTTTTAAAAATACAGAAACATGTCTAGGGAAAGCATTCTAATGAAATAATCTGATCAGGAACTACAACAGAGCAATGTCAGAAAAGAAAAGAAAAAAGAATTTGAAAACTATTTCAGGTTTAAAAAGTTGAGATATAGAGCAACCAAATACAATGCAGAAATTCTGATTTTAGTTTAGCTCAAACAAAAATATGTAAAAGACATTTAAATGTTAAATGTGAATTTTGTATTAATGGATATTAAGAAATCAATGATGGTTTCTCTAGATGTATCTATCAGTGGTCACAGAAAGGTACTCAGGTTTGTTGTTGTTGTTGTTGTTGTTGTTGTTGTTTTATTGGTTTTTCAAGACAGGATTTCTCGAACTCACAGAGATTCACTTACCTCTGCCTCCCGAGTGCTGGGATTAAAGGCATGTGCCACCAAGTTCTGGTCAGAAAGGTACTCTTATTTTTTAGATGAAATACAAATTACCTAGGTGAACTGCTTGGAAAAGCTACCTAAAAACATGAAATGTTATTATCAAACATAAATAGTTCTTAAGCTTATGAAATAAGAATGTGGCCATCTGTCCAACTAGTCTCTTTTTTATTAGTATTCAGGGAACTTTAAAGTCATTATGCTACTTCCTCCCTTGGTATAGTGCTTTTTCTTTGCTCATCTTTTCAGCAAACTCTCTGAAGTAAAAAATAGTGGTCAAATCTTTATTTCCACTAGATCCATTGTCTTCTAAACTCTGTGTTATTCTTGAAGCTTTCTATAAAAATCACCTTTATGATGCTCATCTGTGAGTCATATCCTCATTTCCTGGTCTACCTGAGTTTCCTTCTAGCACAGCTTAGCTTGATCCTTGTCCTTGATTCACCTCCACTGGCCTCAAGGATCCGGTTTGCCTGGCTTTCCCACTCCTCGCTGGTTATTACCTTTGGCATCTATTCTCTTCCAGGTCTTCTTTCTGATCCTATCTTTTACCTTGATCTTCTCTGCCTACTCTAACTCCCTTTTTATTGGCATCCACTGCCAGACTCTATCTAATCTACAGGTTCAGGGATGGCAAATTAACATAATCAACTCACACTCCTTTACCAAAGTTCACACTTGTGTATCTGACCCACATTGCCTTGTGAATACCTGCTGAACATACCTAACAACAATACTGTTGTTTGTAAAACCTTTTCATCTTACATGATGTCAACACCATCTTTTACATGTTCCAGGTAAATACCTAGAACTCATCCTCAATTCCTTTCTTACAACCCATCCTTCCATCAGAATATCTCTGATGGAAAATTAAATTTAATTTAGCATTAAATTTAAAATATATACAAAATTCAACCTCTTTGTTCCACCTTTATTCCCCCAGTCTTAGCCAACACCATCTATTTCAGCCATTATAATATTTTCTGTCCTGTCATTCTCTCTTCTACATTCTCTCTCCTGTTTCTTCTTCCCAGCATCCAAGTCATCACAATGCACCACTTAAAGCTGCTCAGTGCTACCATTTTCCTAAGAAAAACAAAAATCATTATCATGAGACTCAGAATAATCTGGGCCTTAATGCTTTCCCACTATACTCCCCTCATCCACTACTCCAGCCACACTACCTACTATGTCAAAGCTTGTCCTAACTCCTGGGTCTTCCTTGAGTCATTGTCTTTGTCTGAAGTTTTCCAGAAGTCAGTATGTCAGTATTCATACCTCTTTACCTGTGTTAATTATGCTCACACTTTACCTGCTTGGGTCTACTTAATAGCAGTTTATCACAGCTGTGGCTAACACAAAAACCGTATCTGATCGTCCCAGTCCTAATTTTCTATAGCATTTAATATTTTGTAGCTAGTTATAGATTACACTTATTTATTTATGACAGAGGTGACTGTTTCCACATTAGTGCCTAGCAGAAAAAAATCAATTACAAATACTCTTTGAAGAAATAAATGAATATGAATTTCATATTACCATTATTGACTATAGGTACTTAAAAATAAGTGTCCCTAATAGGATATCCACTAACTCTACAGTTTTCAAACTATCAGTCTACTGATAGTTTACATTACATCATTAATGTAAAAGAACACACTTTTATACTTAAAACTAAATTCATATGTATTTCCAAGATTCTAAATCAAGACCCTACTGATACCTTCCTGTTCTTTTACTCAGAACAGAGTCCAAAACAAAAATAAAACTCACGAGGTGTGGAAAGATTATCCTAGTCATCTTAATGACGGTAGTTGCTGCAGTAGTAATTGGACTAATTGCCTATTTTGTCGCCTGTGGTAAGTACTCATTATGTTTATCTTTTCAGTCATGTGGGTTTCTTGACACCTCACTAAGAAAAACTAAGAAACTTGAGGACAGAAAGGAAACATAGCTTTTTGTTTGCTTATTATGCATTTTTACCCTTGTGGTCATTAACACTGACTACATTAACATTTAACACTTTATTGAGTAAAAACAAATATATAAAAAATTGTACATGTAACTTTACATTTTGAGTTTTGACTTATGTGTCACAGCACTATCATTACAATTAAGATAGTGAATATTCACCCCAAAAGTTTGTCCTCAGACTTTGTCCTCAAGTGACTTTTACTCCAGTGCATTCTAAAAATAGAGATGTGGTATCCTTTTATTTTTTTTTTGTTTCTGTAAATATTTTGGGTTTGATATTACATTAATGAAGAAAATAGACACAATTCCTATTTGTTGAACTCAGTAACTCTATAATGAGACAATCGATGAGCTAACAAATAAATATTAAAGCTAAAGACGTGACATGTCTTATTATAGAAATTAGATTTTCTACTCCAAAGCCTGTGTTTCCTCTATACAATATTCCCTACCCACAAAATTCTTTCTTAAGTGTAGATTCTCCTCTAATATTGAACAGAGAAGGAAAACATTTCTACAAATTTTCAATATTTTATGCATAAAATAAGAAAAATTATGAGATCACTGAGGTTTTTTAAGTATAGCGTTGTGTCAAATTTTCTGTGTCTTCTTCTGATCATTTTAAGCATAAAGATTTCCTTTTTATCATTAAAAATATCTTATTGTGCATATTGAGGTACAGTGTATAATTTGATACATGTACATAATGTTTAATAATCAAGGCAATTACCATGCCCATCTGCTTAAATTATGTCATTTCTTTGTGTTTATAATCGTCAATTTATTTTCTTCTAGTTCTTTGTAAAACATATGATCATAAAATACACTCATCTTAATGACCATAGGACACTAGAATTTATCTATTCCATCTTACTGTACTTAGTACTTGTCATCCAACACCTCTTTGTTCTTTTTTCAGCACTTCCTCGTGTCCATTGTTCTTTTCTCTGATTTTATATAATCAGTTTTTATAGCTTCCACATATGAGTAGAAAAAAAACAGTATTTATATTTGTACATGAGGAAATTTTTATAAGTAATATAAGCAATAAGGACCTGTCCCTAAAGCTTAGCTGGCTTTTGGGAACCTGTTCCCCATGCTGGATTACTTCACCCAGCATTGATGCAGGGTGAGGAGCTCCATTCTACTTCAATTAGATGTGTCATGCTTTGTTCAAACTCATGAAGGCCTGCCCCTTTCTGAATGGAGGTAGAGGAGGAGTGGATGGGGAAGGGGGAGATGTGAGGGGAATTGAAGGACAGAAGGGATGAGAAACTGTGGTCATATTTAAATAATGTGAATAAAAAAGTGAAAAACTGTTAATTGAAAAAAATAAAATTTTGGAAAAAGTAATGCAGACAATGTATGAGAATAATTAAGGTCACCAAAAGGAAACCCACAGAGACAACTAACCTGGGCTCATAGGAGCTCACAGACACTGACTGACAGCTAAGGAGCCCTCATGGGACCAACTTAGCCCCTCTACATTTGTATGCCAGTTGTATAGTTTGGTCTACTTGTGAACTCCTCATGGTGGAAACAGGACCTGTCCCTGATGCTCTGGCCAGCTTTTGGGAACTTACTCATCATACTGGGTTACTTTACCAAGTGTTAATACAAGTAGAGGTGCTTAGTCCTATCTCAACTTGATATGCCATGTTTTGTTGACACCCGTGGGTGACCTATCCTTTTTTGAACAGAAAAAAAAAAATGGGGAGTGGGGGGGGGACAGATGGTAAGTGGGGGGGGTGAGGAAATAAGAAGAGTTTACACAGGAAAACAACACTGACACAGACTGAAATAGAGAGAATTGTGCAGTGAACTCATTAGGCATCCCCCCCCCCCCTCGAGAAGTAGGGGCTTGAACAATTTCCACTGTATCTTCCATGTACCTCATTATACAGGTTGTAATGATAGCTGTTACAACTGCTAAAATCACAAGTTATAGCCACAACATATGCCAAAAACATATGCTAAAATCACAAGTTATAGCCATAACATATGCCAAAAACAAAAACAAACAAACACCTATGACTTACCTACTCACTTAAAAAATAGACTCTAGCCAAGCGGTGGTGGCTCATGCCTTTAATCCCAACACTCAGGAGAAAAAGGTAGGTGGATCTCAGTAAGCTCCAGGCCAGCCTGGTCTACCAAGTGAGTTCCAGGATTGCTACACAGAGAAACCCTGTCTTAAAAAACCATTAAAAAAATAGACTCTAAACTCAGTCATCCATCAAGAGTAGGTGCCAGAAACAGAAGGTAAGAAAAGAGTATTTAAAGAGATTACATTTGGAAATAGATGAGCTTTTATTACTTATCATCTTAATGTGTGGTGAATTGATGTTTCTTCTTCACATCAAGCTGAGAAAAGGACTTCATAAAGCAGAACAGTGTTGTCCAGAAAAGATCTTTATAGATTAAGGCACATAATAGACTTAAGTCTGCCTCTCATGTAGACTATCTAAAATGTAAGTAATGGGTTGTTAGGATGGGGAGATGGCTCAGTGGTCAAGAGAACTTGCTGAACTTCCAGAGGACCCTGGTTCAGTTCTCAGCACATCCATCTACAAAGCAACTCACAAATTCCTGTAACTCCAGCTCCAAGGGTTCTGACTATCTCTTCTGTCTTCTGAAGGCACCTACTTACAGGGGACAATCACACAGACACACAAATAAATATAAATAAATAAACCTTAAAACGAAGAGAAGAGGTTCATGGTGTCTCAGCAGTGTAAAGAAGGGGCGATCAATCACCATGAAAAGCCAGGGCCAAGGGGATAAATGATATCTGTTCCCTAGGGAGCAAGTAGAGATTTTCCAGCCAAGAATCTTCATCATTTGAGGTCCTATCCAAGAGGCCACCCACAGAGCATTTAGATCTCTGGTTAAAGAAGTAGCAAGGGAGTCTCAAGCAAAAATACTGAAGAAGAAATAAACACAAAAATACTGTAGAATATGTCAGTCAAAAGGAACTGTAGTCAAGACTAATCCAGCAATGCCAGAAATCACAAATCAAAGGTCAGAAGCATACAGAAGTAGACACACACATTTCCTTTTGAATGAATCTGTAGTATTTAACTATTTGATAGCTCACTATTGTAAACTCCAAACCCAGAAATAATGAACGGTATTTTCACAACTATTATTTCACTGGAACCAGTCATTAGCTGTAAAACAACTAAGAAAACCAAAGCACAGAACAGTTTTCTCTCATTGTTAACTTCCTTTCTCTGCTTCTTGTTACCCTAAATGATAATCATGTGCTTTCTAGTTAGTTTACCTTCTTTTTGCTTTTATTACTATTTTTAAATTTTATGTGTATGAGTGTTTTGCCTGTGTGTGTATATGTGCACCACACATGTACAGTGCCTGCTGAGGTCAGAAGAGGGCATCAGATCCTCGTGACTTGGAATCACCATCTGGGTAATGGTAACTAATCCTAAATCTTCTCACCTACTGAGCCATCTCAATAATTCTAATAGTTAACTTTTTAAGTAGGGCATTACTACTCTAAAAAAAAAAGGAAAGAAAAAGAAAAAGGGTAAATGTACATAAAAGTGTCCACAAACTGAGTTAACATTCATTCACTAAATGACTGCTTTTGAACTAAAATAATGTACTAATCTAGGTATTTACACAGTAAAGTTTTGAAATGAGTGCTTGGGCTCTAAAATTTAAACTTCAGATAATTTTTCACATTTTACCAAATGTCATTATTATTTCTGAGTTTTTCAATGTTTCTAAATGTAAAAACTACGTATGTTCATAGAGTATTCAAAACCAGGCCAGATCTGGCCTTGCAAGACCTCATTGAAAATCCCTGATGCAGAGTAATGAATTTTAACACAAACTCAGAATCACAGTGCTACTAAATGGGCTGGGGATACAACTCAGTGGTTTAAATACTTGCTTAGGCTGCATGAATCTATAAGTTCAATTCTCATTGCCTCCGAAAGAAAGGAAGGAAGAAAGAAAGGGAGGAAGAAAGATGAAAGGAGGGAAAACATTATCAAATGTTAGCCTACTGGTCCTAAGTTATAGTTCTATAGGAATAATAAGTTAAGATGTTCCATTGTATTGTAGGGTGACCACAGATATTAATAATATAATACATTTTGTTTGCTCAATATAACGTTTTACTAGTTTTTAGAATTTCATACACACACATACATACACACACATGTAGGTCAATATATTTTGACCTACATTCACCTCCATGTCTCCACCTAACTTCTCCCAGATCAGCGACCAATCCCCAAATCCCTTTAATTTCATGACTTAATATTTTTGCTTGTTTGTTTGTTTTTGCTTTTCATGATGGGGTATCTTTCTAGCCTACCCTGGAATTTGTTCTGTAGACTAGGCTGGCCTTGAACTCACAGAGATCTGCCTGCCTCTGCCTCCTGAGTGCAGGGATTAAAGGCATGTGCCACCAACACCTAGAGGCTTAAATATTTTTAAGCCTACTGCTTTCAATTTGTGCTGACCATATATTCATAGGTACGAGGCCATCCACTGGACCATAGGTGATCTGTTGGAAGGCACATCCTTAAAGAAAATTGATTCTCCCTACTCCAGAAGCCTTAAGTTTGGGTGGGGATTCATGAGTCGCATTCTTCCATGCTGTAATGCTGACTGTTTTGAATATATTCCAGCTCCCACAGCTGTTATGAGTTCATGAGTGTCATGGCCCTGGCATAAACAGAAATCACTGTTTCATCTCAATTCTCTCCAACCTCTGGCTCTTACATGATCTTTCTATCCTCTATTCCATAATGGTCCTTGCATCAGTGGTATAAGATATGATTATAGACATCTCACTTGTGTGTGAGTATTACAAAGACACTCTCTATAATTTGATAAATTGTAAGTTTCTAAATTAACTGTTGTACACTGCACAAAGAAATTTCCAATTGCAATCATTTTTAAAGCTATAGTAAAACATGGTGGCCTACAAATATTTACAATTATTATGTCAATTAAAAGTAAATTAAGTTATATTTCTGTAGTCTTATGAACACGAGAAAACATCTGCATTCTACTACAGATATAAATAACACTCTTGGGATGTTATATCTATAGTAGAACCTGTATTGTCCAAAGTTCTCTGTATATTTCTGGTGGGTAGCCAAGTTTGAGAACAGCTAGCCTCAAAGATAACAAACATTAGAATAAGATATTTGGAGGTTCAGAAGTGGTGACCAATTCACTATATCATTTCAAGGTGCTAGGAACACAGGCTCCTTAGTCATGCTGCTCTAACATATGAGTCATGCTTTGACAGCATCATCTCAATGCTCAAGGCTTCTGGACTAGTTAGTTATAGTCATTATGTACAAAATCCAGCCATCCCATATGGAGATCAGGAAAACCAGTGTGCCTTCTCTCAGTAAGAGAACATCTCAGAAGTTACAAAGGCATTTTTTATTCTTTTTTATCAGAATGCAAATGCAACAACATAACTCTTAGCTATGACAGAAATTGGAAAAACAGAGTTTTTTATTCTTATTTTACATATCAATCACAGTTCCCTCTCCCGCCCACCCTACCTCCCTCCCATATCCCTGGCCTCCACTCCCTTCCAACCCCCCTCTACACCACAGGGAGGGTAATGACTTCCAGGAGGTATCATCAAAATCTGTCAAATCATTTGGAGTAAGCCCTAGGCCCCTCCTGCATCTAGGCTAAGGGAGTATCCCTCCATGGGGAATGTGCTCCCAAAGTCCTTTCCTGCACTAGGGATGCATCCTGGTTCCACTGTCAGAGGTCCCTTAGACTGTCGAGGCCTTCTAACTGACACCCATGTTCAGGGCATCTGAGTCAGTCCAATGCGGTTTCCCAGCTACCAGTCTGGGGGCCCATTAGCTCCCCCTTGTTCAGGTCAGCTGTCTCTGTGGGTTTCTGTAGCCTGGTCTTGTTTCTGTTTTCTTATCACTCCTCCCTCTCTGTATCTGGATTCCAATTCGGCTCAGTGTTTAACTGTGGATGTCTGCTTCTGTTTCCATCAGCTACTAGATGAGGGCTCTATGATGGCAGATAAGTTAGTCATCAATTTCATTATCAGGGAAGGGCATTTGAGGCAGCCTTTCCACTGTTGCTCAGATTGTTAGTTGGGGTCATCCTTGTAGGTCTCTGGACATTTTTCTAGAGTCAGTTTTCTCTTCAACCTATAATGGCTCCCTCTTTTATGGTCTCTCTCTCTCTCTCTCTCTCTCTCTCTCTCTCTCTCTCTCTCTCTCTCTCTCTCTCTCTCTCTCTCTCTCTCTCTCTCTCTCCTCATTTATTCCTCCCCTGACTCAATCTTCCTAGTTCCATATGTTCTCCTCTCCTCCTCTTCTCTTTCTCCTAGCTCCCTCTCCACACATGTGCCCCCATCCCCCACCACTCCCAATATGCTCAGGAGATTCTGTTCCTTTCCCCTTCTGTGAGGGACCTTGTATGAATCTCTTAGGTTCCTTTTTGTATCCTAGTTTCTCTGGCAATGTGAATTCTTTGCTGGTGATCCTTTGCTCTATGTCTAAAATCCATATATGAATGAGTACATACAATGTTCCTCTTTTTGTGACTGGGTTACCTCATTCAGGATGGTTTCTTCAAGTTCCATCCACTTGCCTGCGAATTTCAAGATTCCATTGCTTTTTTCCAAAGAGTAGTATTCCATTGTGTAGATGTGCCACATCTTCTTTATCCATTCTTCAGTTCAGAGGCATCTAGGTTGCTTCCAGGTTTTTGATATTACAAATAATGTTGCTATGAACATAGTTGAGCACATGTCTTTGTTGCACGGATGTGTATTATTTGGGTATATGCCTAAGAGTAGGATTGCTGGGTCCTCTGGTACACTGATTCCCATTTTCCTGAGGAATCACCATACTGATCTCCAAAATGGCTGTACAAGTTTGCACTCCCACCAGCAGTGGAGGAGTATTCCCCTTTCTCCACATCCTCTCCAGCATAAATTGTTTTTAATTTTAACCATTCTGGCAGAAGTAAGATGGTAATCTCAGAGTCGTTTTGATTTGCATTTCCCTGATAGCTAAGGATGTTGAGCACTTTCTTAAGTGTCTTTCAGCCTTTTTGATTTCCTCTATTGAGAATTCTCTATTCAGTTCTGTACCCCATTTTTTAATAGGGTTATTTGGTGTTTTGGTGACTAGATTCTTGAGTTCTTTGTATATTTTGGAGAACAGCCCTCTATCAGATGTAGGGTTGGTGAAGATCTTTCCCCAGTCTGTGGGCTGCGATTTGGTCTTGTCAACTGTGTACTTTGCCTTACAGAAACTTCTCAGTTTGAGAAGGTCCCACTCAGTGTTGATCTCAGTGTCTGTGCTACTGGTGTTATGTTCAGGAAATGATCTCCTGTACCAACTTGGTCAAGGGTACCTCCCACTTTCTCTTCTAAGAGATTCAGTGTGACTGTATTTATGTTGAGGTCTTTGATCCATTTGGAGTTGAGTTTTGTACATGACAATAGACATGGGTCTATCTGCAGTCTTCTACACACCATCATCCAGGTGTGCCAGCATCATTTGTTGAAGATGCTTTCCTCCTTCCATTGTATACTTTTAGCTGGAAAACACAGTTTTATATTGGTATCTGCTTGGAAAAAATAAGAGATTACATTACCCTAAGAAAAGGAGAGAATGTCAATAAATGGCACATGGTTGGTGCTTGGAGAAAGTTAAGCTTTCTCACTGATCTTTTTATCACCTCTATTTCAATATATCCCCAAAATAAGTATACTAATCATAAGTGGAAACTCTTTCCCACCCCTCCACAAATAACTACTTTAGTTTCAGGGAATAGTAAATGAAAGTAAAAAGGTAAGAGTACAGGCAAAGAGGGCCATCTCAATATCCTTTTTGTTTACTTCAGAATTTTACTCTGTATCCATGAGCCAAAATTAGAAATATGTGACAAGTCTAAAAAATAAAGAGCAGAAGTTGATACCCAAGCTGAAAACAGTAGAGATAGACCAACTTCTAAAATTAATGCTGTCAAAAATAAGTCGCATGTATGGCATTCAGCTGTGAATTTATGCAGAAGAATGGGCATAGTGTTTGTGGGTTAATTACAAACCCATGCACAAGTTCAAAGATAAATAAAGGATTAATGCAAATTAAAAATGAAAATAGCATTTCTGATATGACAATTTCTATCTTGACACTCAGGCTAACTATCCATTTCTTTGAAAGTAAATATAGGCTATCTCAATTTGGTTTGTTTGTTTGTTTTGTTTTGTTTCGTTTATTTTTTGAAGCAAGGTTTCTCTGTGTAACAGACCAGGCTGGCCTCAAACTCACTGAAATCCACTTGCTTCTACCTCCCAAGTGCTGGGATTAAAGGTATGCACCACCACTGTCCAGCCTCAAATAATTTTTAAAATTAAAGAAGAGAATTATTGGGGTTCTTAGTGCCCCTTAAGCTTGAATCTTTACTAATCATACTTGTTCTAATGACTCTTATGAGTGAAAATGATACCTAAAACAGATCTTATGCCCCATTTTTTTTCTTTTCCTGGTCTAGATTATATTTGAGAGACTGGAACTAGCCCTTTATTATTACATCTGTTAATACCTATAAGCACAAATGAAAACATTTAATTTACTTCTATTCTTTTTGAGTCAGTACCCAGTGACCTAACAGGATAAAGAGCTACAAAAGGCTGTACTCCATAGTGCCTAGATTCACAATCTGATAACAAAACTTTTACATTTCTAAAGATAAGTTATGTGGTAATGAGAAAAATCCATTTCATTGGAATTATTCTAAACAAATCCAGTGACAAGGAAATAGTACATACAATATTTTAAAAGCATGTCAAAAAGTTTAGCGTAATGGAGAAAATATTAGTAAATCAGTAGATGAGATAAGTAATTACAAAGACAGTTCTTCCTTTAACATTATTTTTCTGGACCTGTAAGATAGCCCACAGTTGATGGCACTTGCTGCCAAGCCTGACTACCTGATTCCAGTTCCCAAGACTCACAAGGCAGAAAGAGAGGTGTGACTCCCACAAGTTGCCCTCTGACCTCCACATGTGTTTCATGGCGCACACACACACACACACACACACACACACACACACACACACACACACACACAATGTAGTAAAGTTTTCTTCGAATTATTTTTTTACTTAATGCAATAATATTTGTTGATAGAAATAGAAACGCAGAAACCATTTTAAAAATAGACACTGGCATAGGAAATGCTTCAGAGATTTTGAGCACTCATTCTGCAGAGAACCTAGGCTATATTCCAAGCACCCACACGGTGGTTAATAAACAATCATAAATCCAATTCTAGAGGACTCAATGCCATCTTCTGACCTCTATGGGCAACATGCATGCATGTGGTACATAGGCATACATGCAGGCAGAACAAATAAAGTAAAATAAATCTAAAAAGTCTTTTAAAATAGAAACTATCAATAATTGCACTTTCTAGTCAGAACAATGTAACATAATAGCCCACCTCTTTTTATCATGTGTACTTTATTAATCAAATATTTTTCTAAAATACGAGTTTAGTGGTAATATAATATTATATTTCAAACAACACTTATTTACACATGAGCAGCTTATTTGGTTAATTTCTTGCTCTTAGGTTATACCTAATTTTTTAAAATATTGTTTTAAATAGTCAATTTTTATGTGTAGATATATGTGGAACTCATTATACTAAGAATATAAATGAAAGGAGGAATTAGGATGAGACTATATGTCAAGGTATTGGTGATATTACCAAATTGTCCTCCAAAAGTAGATAGATAAATAGATGGATAGATTGATAGATACATAGATAGATAGATAGATAGATAGATAGATAGATAGATAGATAGATTTAGATGTCATATTTATTAACTTAATCTAAAGAAATAAAATGGTGGACTATGGAGATGGCTTGGTGAGCTTGCTGTGTATGCTTGGGGGCTTAAATCAGGATCGCAGCACCCACATACAAAGCTATTCCTAACAATGCACACTTATAGCCCCAGTGCTGGAGAGCAGAAACAGGCAGATCTGACATCAATCTGTGGCCTCTACATATACCCACACACGGACAAACACACACACACACACACACACACACACACACACACACACACACACCATATGTACAAAGTACTATCTTATTTTACTTTTTGCTTCTTTGATTATTTGTGAATGGCATAGCAGACTACTTAAAAAAATAATTAGTTGCAAACTCTGACAGGGAGAATTTTCTCAAAACATTGCACAGTGTACTTCATGGTTTTATTTTTGTTTCTGCTGTTTTTATATCTCTTTGCTTTTCCTCCCTCTATGCTCTTCCCCTTATTGCATAGACTGGAATCATAGAAAGTGACCTCAAAATTTAAGAATAGAGGATTTGCTTTTCTGTTACAGGAATTTGAGTGGTTCTGGTCAACCTTTCTCCTGGTCCATTTCATCCTTTTGCCTGTCTAAAATCACACACTTTGTTTCTTTGTTCAATTTACAAAATGTGCAGGATTTTCAAGTCATGACATTTCATTTTGTCCCTTATTTTTTTGTAACTTCTTAGGTATTCTGTGAGTAAGAAATTCTATGATTTGACTGATTTTCAGAAATGTAATGTATGGCAAACACAAAGAACAAGATAATTACTATATTTTAATGTAATTTTGTTTCATAACATGTTGCTCAAACTTGAAAACTGTCATATTAAAAGTTTACATTAAAAAAAAACTTGAATACATTTTTGGTGAAAGGTTGTAATTTAGCATTCCTCCACCCAAGCAATTTTCACAAGCAATGAGCATTAAGAGTTTTAGATGTCACGTAACCTGACATTTTATGAGTGCATGACTTTTCAGAATGAAAGGGTTTGTGCACAATTGAAAAACTATTTTCCTTTGTCTCCTCAGGAAAGCCACCTTTCTACTACCATGTCAGCTTTAAGGTTAACAACATTGACTACGACAGCAAATTTACAAAGCCATATTCTGAGGAATATATGGGCCTAAATAAAAAGATAGTATCTTTGGTAAGTTTAATGATTTTCTATGCATTCCTAAAAGTATTAAGACCCTAGCAGCCACCATCTAAGTTCAAAGCAATTTCTAACTAATACCTTGTTCTAGATTAGATGAATCAGCCCTTTCAGAAAGTCATCTGAAAACTTGAACATGAAAATATGCAAAAGGACACATTTCAAGAAACCCCGAGGAAAAAGGCACATGAAAGAGAGTTAATACTCCTAATGAATTGATCAATTATATGGGTAACATATGCTTGATCTCTAAGATGCATAACTTAAACCATGCTGCCTCTGGTGCAAAAATTAACCAGTTCCTTGAGGAAGAAGCCTAGCCAATCTAAAAGACAATATGACCAAAATAAAGACCATTTTGTATGTCCTCACTGTTGAGGGAACATTGTAAATCTCTTGCTTAGGAATAGGCTTTCTATTCATGTTCACCAGGTGTTGGGTCAGAACCTTCTGTTATTATAGGCACTACTATAATTAATTAAAGTAACTAAATTAACTAGACTGACAGTATCAGAAGGAGTGATGGTGTCATTCATGTGCCATTTCTGCTTAAATCTCCTGATAGGACATTGCAGACAGACCTTGTTCATCTGACAAAAGCTTGTAGGCCCTCCAAGGCACACCATTACACACAAGTTTTTTTTTAAATAGTCAGAATCCCTGAAAGTCCTGAAGTGTTTTGCCATTATGGGAAGAATCAGAGAATGGAAGCAGAAAACTCAGCTGTTTGCTTTAGGAAAGAAAGGAAACAAAACAATATATAGTACAATGGATAAGGAAAAGCCTGCAGTGAAATATGCCAGACTCCGGAGAAAAATTACTGCTTCTTTTCTTTGATATGTAAAACCTAGACTTTAAGAACATTTATGTAGGACATTAAAGTACAATAAAACATATTGGAAGAATAAGGAACCCATTTGATTGGTAGAAAGGGGACAAGAACATGATTTAAGGTACCAGGCCTATAAGAAAATATCATAATAAAGACAGTCATTTTTTACAGTGAATACTGCTAATAAAAATAATAAAATACAAAAAGAGAGAAAGAAATGAACTCAGGGCCTTATTCAATTCCAAGTTAGTGCTTTACAGACTGTATGACTTTAGTTCCTTAATTCTCCTTCATTTCAACTTCTTTACGTGGACATTAGATCACAAATGCTAATGTAATAAGGTGTTACAGACAACACAAAGGGTGAAATGTGATATAAGCCAAAGTCCCATCATTTTGTCAGTCTTTAAAAAGATAGCCTTAATCTATGGGTATAATGACAAGTCATTAAGAATCCATTTAATACATTCATTTAGCAGCATAATAGTAGTAGTAGGTTTTCTACTAGGATTTATGATCTGTCTAGTCATGGGTTTTTGGCCCAAATAATGCCAGGTATAGGTTTAATCTTGTAAAGAGGGCCTTGAATCATGGTTACTCCCATGGCATTCGTGCCAATATTGAGTTTCTAAGAAAATTATCATAACACAAGCTCTAACTTCAGAGCAATACATTCAAATCAATTAGCCCCTGCTTACCCTAGCATAGTTGTTCTCAACCTTCGTAACGGTGTGACCCTTTAACAAAGTTCCTCATGTTATAGTGACCTCCAACCACAAAATTATTTTCATTGCTACATCATAACCAATTTTGCTACTGTTATGAATTGTAGTGTAAATATTTGATATGCAGGTTCACTAATATGTGACTCCTGTGAATAGGACATTTGTCCCCCCAAAAGAATCATGACTCAAAGGTTGAGAACCACTGCCCTAGAACAATTGGTATAACTAATATTGCATCATCCTTCCCTGTTAAAAAGTGATCATGACATCTTCCTTCATGTATGTTTAACAACTCAAACATATGCTGTGCAATTCATTATTTTTACATTTGCTTTCTTTCTGTTTTCACTGAATATCATAATGCTTCTTTCATTACAGATATTACCATATATACAACATTCATAAGCACAACACTGTGATAATAACATGTACCTGATGGAATTACAAATCATTAGACAAACCTCACAGTCAGTACAACAATTCCTGTAACTGTCTAATTCTGATTGCCACTATATCAATTCTTTTGATGACTTACCCTAAAAAGAATTTTTTTCCTTTGGATCAAAAGAAATCCTGCTTCACCATAAACTACTGGGGAAAGATCTTGATAGATAACATTCTCACAGTTCATTTTTTATATGTTTTTCTAATGGGCAGCTCAGAAATCTCTATACCTTCCAGCACTATTTTAAGCTCTACAGCAGTTATGAAATCCAACTGAGTGAAAAGTTCTAATATTGATTACAAATGACACAAGATCTTATTAATACAGTTATATTTACGAATTTTCAGTATAAGTACTTATGTAACAATATTTAATCCTCAGAATGTCCCTATGTCATATAAGGAAACTGTGATACTCTGCAGACTAGGCTGGCCTTGAACTCACAGAGATCCACCTGCCTTTGCCTTCCGAGGGCTGGGATTAAAGGCAAGTGCCCAGAAAAAAGAAAAGAAAGAAAGAAAAAGAAAAAAAGAAAGAAAGAAACTGAGGCACTAAGAGAGTGAGTTGATTTCTTTTTCCTTTATTTAAAGGCCACCACAATACTACAAAATTGTTTGATGTGAATATGACCAGGCAAATAATCCATTGTGCTTAATACAATGCAATATGATTTTCATCACATTGCATTGGGTTTATAGAGAGTCTACCTAGAGAGGACTCAGTGGTTAAGAGAACATACAGCTCTTGCTGAGAATCCAAGTTCAGTTCCCTGTATGCACATCAGGCGACTCAAAGCCCAGCTGTAACTCCAGCTCCAGGAAATGTGATGTCTCCAGCCTCCAGAGCCCCTTCATTCACATGCAGATACCTACACACACACACACACACACACACACACACACACATATATATATATAAACATATATAATTTCAAAGTAAAATCTTCAATAAAAAATATTCTTATAGAATAGAGACTAACTATTTGTTAATTTTATTTTTTCTTATTTTACATATCTCCCTCCCACTGTCCCATTCCCCCCACTCCCTCCCTCCCATCCTATTCCCCACCCACTCCACAGGGAGGGTAAGGCCTTCCAGGAGGGACCATTAAAAATCTGCCAATTTTTAGAACTTTTACTTTACTCAGATTCTTTTTCAAAGGATAGCCTGTTGTACTTTTACATAGTTTCCTAATATACCATATATTCAGGCTTTGACAAATTCCTGCTGCACTTCAAAAAAAAAGAAGAAGAATAAACTCTTGATTGCCACATTTGGATTTTTTTTCTTTGTTCTTTATTTGACTTGGTTTGGGTATTTTTGAGACAAGCTCTCATCCTGTAGCCTAGGCCTGCCTTGAATTCAGAAATCCTCCTGTTCCAACCTCCCATAGTAATAAGATTACAGGCATGAGTCACCATGCCTGGCTTAACAAATAATATGATAATCTATTTCTCACAAGTAAATGTGATGTTAGTGTTATAGTAGTAACACTTTTTCATTTAGAAGCTTATCCTCAGGATTTTTTTTCAAGATCTTTCCATTATCACAATCCATTTGTCACACTTAACAGAATTTACAGGTAGAAGCAATAGAATCATAGTTAGCCTCAGCTACATAGCAAGTTTGAGGCCATTCTGTATTATATGAACCCTTATCTAAGTAAATTAATATTATATGGATAATTAAATAATTAATGTACTTCATTTCAAAGAAAATAAGATGTTGTAAAGTAAATAAAGCAAAACCAAACAAACTGTTTGACCTCCTATTAATTTAATAGGAAAAAAGAGAAGGCTATAATGTGCACCTGTAGAAAAGAGTGGGTGAAATTTTTACTATTTGTGATATTGCTAGATACCTCAAATATCCAACATTGATAGACATATTACTTGAAGCAATATTACAGTCTAATACATTAAAAACAGCTTTCTTAAGATAAACAACCCAAACTAATAGATTTCCATTAACCTATTGTTATCAATTCTGGACTGTTAGTCCTAATCATCTCATCAACAAGGTTTCTCTGCATTAGAAGACCTTCAAAAGTAATCTAGTTTTATCTGCCTTTATAGCTGTTAGTACAATCCCTAGATCCTATTGGCCCAAATAGCTTCTTAAGTACTGATACCAGACAGTACTGACCACATTCAAATAACATTGTAAAGTAGAAAAAATAAATAGTTAAAGTGAAAATGTAACAAAAGGAAAAGAAAGATGAATTGTTTAGGTTGGAAAAATAAATGTACAGAATCCACAGAATTATTTCTGGAGCACAGATGAGTTAGCACTGAAGTTATTCTGAGACTATAAGTTATATAGCTTTGTCTTTTCCCTAGGATACCCTTCCCAGGAGGAAAAAGGACAAGGAAATGCCATTGCTCTTGTAGAATGCAAAATAATACTTTGTAGTCTTCAGATACTTCATGAACAAGATCACATATCATATTATCTTTAATATCTTCTGAGTCTATATTCTTCTCTGGATTATTTTCATGTTTCATTTAGCAAATTTTTGTTGAATAGGCAAGCCTGTTTTCTTTATCCTTGTATCACCTCAGTTTTATCCAACAGGGATCTCTCAACACCCCCTTTAAACTCTTAAATAAAGAGCACCAAAGACCTTGCTGCTGCCAACACGTTGTTCTTTCCTCTTACAATTTCTTTCCTTCATTTTGGCACATCCTTTCTTTCCTGACTTCTATAACACATCATTTCCCATATCTTATTTGTGTTCATGAGCTGTTTTGCCTTTGGATTTGATGCTTCATTTTCATCTGCAGATGTAAAGTGTTACTTAACCACTGCTCTTCAGGGTCAAGCTCATCTTTCGCATGTCTCCTCGTCACCTCTATCTTTGCCATTCTCTGGATATAGTCCCTATGAAATATCACACTAGCCCACAATTTAAAAAGCTGTCTTGATGAGCTTCAAACTCAAAATCTAGACTTTCCTTAGTCTCATCCATCTCAGTAAATAGCAAAATAATAATAATAATAATAATAATAATGATTAATTTAAAAAATCAGTTGCTCAATCTAAAAACCTAACAATGGAATACTCAAAATCAACAAATCCGAGCATCACATCAAATCCACTTCCAAAAATATAACCTAAATCTATCCTCTTCTCTACTTAGATACAACCATCTTTTTCCAAAACTCCCACTATTGCCTCTAAAATGCTGTTTTTGCTCTTATCCTGATAGCATCAAAATTCATTCACACAGTAGTTAAAGTGATCTGCTCAAAAAGAAAGTGGAGTCACATTGCAATCTTTAAAATTCTATAAAGACTTTTAATTTTATGCATACTTATATAAAGAAGTAAAGAATAAAAGACAAAATGACAGCTCTTATGTGAGCATCAGGAGAAATGAATCAGTAGATAAGAACACTTGCTGCTCAGAAGATGAGCGCTCATTTCAGGCAGATCCAGGGATCTGACACCCTCTTCTGGTCTACAAGGACACAAACACAGAGACATACACATATGTACAATTTTTTAAGTATTTTTTAAATCTGAAATGAAAAGAGGAATAAAATGAAATCACACAAAATGAAAAATTTATTGAAAATATATTTTATGCAATTCATTTTGATCATGTTTTCTTCACCCCCTCTCCTCCTGGATCCTTTCTAGCTTCTCATCCACCTAAATCTTCATCCTTTCTTTCTCTCTCTCTTTCTCTTACTAGAAAAGAAACAAGTAACAAATATACACAGAAAATAGGACCAAACAATGAACATAGAGAACCAAAGGGAAAGCAGAAGACACATACAGAAAGAGAAGTCCCATGAAATACACAATTGACAACCATAATACACATGCAAAAGACCTGTAACATTTAAAATAAAAAAAAAAAAATGTGCAGAAAAAGCATTATGAGACAAAAGCATAAAACCCTCAAAAAGTAACATAAGTAACATCATTTGTTGTGTGTTGGTGTGCTGCTACTGGAAGGAAACTCCCTTAAAGTGTGGTTTGCATACCCAGTGAGAGTCCATTGAAGAAAACTAATTTTTACATGAAGGAAATATTTTAAATACAGACCCCTTTCTCGCTTTCTCTCTCGTATCTTTTACAATTTCTGTTTTTCTTCACATCTTCAAACTCTATCTCCACATTCTGTATCTTTCCTGTTCTACTCCTGACTATGCTCACATGCTTAGAAAAGCAAAAACATGTAAAGACAAAATGGGTTCACTACATGAAGTGTCATTAAACTGTTTATTTTTCTCAGTAATCCTCACAGAGTTTCCTCAAAGTTAATGACAAGGTCAAATATTCTTTTCAACAATCGCAAAATATTCTTTAGTAGAGATACAGTGTCTTAGGGTTTCTATTGCTGTGAAGAGACACCATGACCATAGCACTCTTATAAAGAATAATATTTAATTGAAGTGCCACCTTACAGTCTCAGAGGTTTAGTCCATTATAATCATGGCGGGGAGCATGCTGTGTGTATGGAGGTGGTAAGGTAGACATGATGCTGAAGAATTCTACATCTTGGTCCAAAGGCAACAGAAACTGAACTGAAACACAGGGTGTGGCTTGAACATACATGAGACCTCAATGCCTACCTACACAGGGATACATTTCCTCCAACAAGACCACACCTACTACAACAAAGCCACACCTCTTAATAGTGCCACACCCTTTGGGGGCTATTTTCTTTCCAACCAACACATATAGCATTATGTTTTCAATTGTTTCTATATTTGTGGATACTTGAAGGATCCAGGCTTTGACTAATATAAATAGGCATTGTAAAAAAAAAAGTATATATATTTACATACATATATATATATATATCTCTGCACCTTCATCCTTACATTCCTTTCATATTTAGAAAGTTTCTAGACCAAGTTTTATAAAATTAATAATATTATAATGTTAAGGAATACTGCCATGTAACTATCCAAAAAGTTACATTAATTTATATTTACCCCAGAAGTTCAGTTGAGAACCCTCTTCCACCGTCATCAAAAATAGTATTTCATAATACCTCTCTGTAAATGTAGTACAAGAATGTCATTAATACTCTGAGATATTGTTTACTCCATTTAGCATTTCAAATCATAAATTCATATTTCAAAAACAAAAATTAGCATTTTTCAATTAACCTACTCAGTATTTTTTGAGACAATGTATCACTATGTCTCCCCGGCTAGGACAGTAACTAGCTTTGAGGACCAGACTAGCCTCAAACTCGAAGAGTTTCACTACCATTGCCTCCTATATGCTGAGATTAAAGATAGATGCCACCACTCCTGGCTGACCTACTAAATTTACAAGTTTGAAATTTTTGTTTTCAGTACTAGCTTTTTTAATCCCCCCTATATCTGAATATTCTTAAGTGTGAGGATTTTTGTTTGTTTTTGTTTTATGTTGTTTGCAAATGTTGTTCAAGTTGTGATCTTTTCTCCAGCAGCTCTTTATGTTCTCCACCTACTAGGCTCCTTTGCTTTCATTCTTGGTTTTCTTTTTTGGCCATTGTCTTCTTATCCAAGGCAACCACATAAGATAGAAAGACAGATGCTCTAAACCCTGTCAGCTTAATTTGGGGCAAAGGCATTTTTCTACACAGCAAAAGTCCCAGAAATAAGCTTTTTGTTGGATTCTGGGAGTGTGTGGCTGTGAATCTCTGCTTCTGCTTCCATCAGCTACTGGATAAAGGCTCTGGCATGACATTTAAGATAATCATCCTTCTTATTATAGGGGAAGAGCATTTAAGGTAGCCTCTCCACTGCTGCTTAGTTAGTTGGGGGTCATCCTTGTGGATCTCTAAACTTTTTCCTAGTACCGGATTTCTCATTAAGCCCATAATGGCTCCCTCTATTAAGATATCTCTTTCCTTGCTCTCCTTTCCTGTTCTTCCCCCAACTTGACCTTCCTGTGCTCCTCCTCTCTACCCACCCTCCTCCCCCATCTCCCCCACCCCTGCCCATGCTCCCTATTTACTCAGGAGATCTTGTTCCTTTCCCTTCTCAGGGGTCCATGTATGTCTCTCTTAGGGCCTCCTTGTTTCCTAGCTTCTCTGGAGTTGTGGATTGTAGGCAAGTTAACCTTTGCTCTATGTCTAATATGCAGTTATGAGTGAGTACATACCATGTTTTTTGTTGTTGTTGTTTTGTTTTTTGTTTTTTTCCTGTGTCAGGATTACCTCACTCAGGATAGTTTCTTCTAGTTCCATCCATTTGCCTGTGAATTTCAAGATGTCATTGGGTTTTGTTGTTGTTTTTATTTTGAGTTTTTTTGGAGGGAATTATTTTCCTTGTTTGTTTGTTTAGTTGTTTTATTTTGTTTGTTTGTTTTTCCACTGAATATCACTCCATTGGGTAAATGTACCACATTTTTCTTTATCCAGTCTTCAGTTGAGGGACATTTAGGTTGCTTCCAGATTCTGGCTATTACCAAAAAAAAAAAATGCTTCTATGGAAGGGGGGAAAGGAACAAGATCTCCTGAGCATATTGGGAGTGGTGGGGGGGCAGTGAGTAAAGAGAGAATTAGTAGGAAGAGAAGGGGAGGAGAGGAGAACATGTGGAACCAGGAAGATTGAGTCGGGGACAAATAGACAAGAGCAAAAAATAAAAGATACCATAATAGAGAAAGCAGTTATTGGTTTGAAGAAAAAACTAACTCTAGAGAAATGTCCAGAGACCTACATAGATGACCCAAACTAACAATCTGAGCAACAGTGGAAAGGCTACCTTAAATGCTCCTCCCTGATAATGAGATTGATAACTAACTCATATGCATTCATAGAGCCCTCATCTAGTAGCTGATGGAAACAGAAGCAGACACCCACAGCTAAACACTGATCCGAACTGGAATCCAGTTGTAGAGAGGGAGGAGTGACAAATAGGGACAAGAAACCCACAGAGACAGCTGATCTGAACAAGGGAAAGCTAATGGGCCCCCAGACTGATAGCTGGGAAACTAGCATTGGACTGACTCAGACGCCCTGAACATGGGTCTCAGTTACAAGGCTTGGGCAGTCTAAGGGACCTCTAACAGTGGAACCAGGATATATTCCTAGTGCAGAAAAGGACTTTGGGAACATATTCCCCTTAGAGGGATACTCCCTTAGCCTAGAGGCAGGAGAGAGGGTCTAGATCCTACTCCAAATGACTTGACAGATTTTGATGATCCTTCTGGAAGGCATCACCCTTCCTGTAGAATGGAGAGGGGTAATGGGATGGGAGGGGACTAGGGGGGCATGGGAAGGAGGGAGAGGAAACTGGGATCAATATGTAAAATAAGAAAAAATTATTCATATATATATATATATATATATATGAATTTGAATATCCAGTTGTAAAGAGGGAGGAATTATGAGCAAAGGGGTCAAGACCATGCTGGGAAAACACACAGAAACAGCTGACCTGAGCAAGGGGGAGCTCATGAATCCCAGTCTGACAGCTGGGGAAGCAGTGAAACACCAAACCAGGTCCCCTGATTATGGGTGTTAGTTGGGGGACTTGGGCAGACTATGGGGCCTCTGGCAGTGGAACCAGAATTTATCCCTAGTGCACAAATGGACTTTGGGAGCCCATTCCCTATGGAGGGATACTCTCTCAACCTAGATACTGGGGGAGGGGGGGAGTTGCCTAGGTCCTGCCCCAAGTAATGAGACAGATTTTGATGATCCCCTTTGGGAGGCATCACCCTCCCTAAGGAGTGGATGAAGGGGTGGGATGGGGATTGGTGGGGAGAATGGGAGGAAAGGAAACTGGGATTGGTATGTAAAATAAGATTATTTTTAGTTAAAATAAAAAGTAATTTTTTTAAAAAAAATTAAAAACTTTAGACTTGTGATTCTTTTAATATTTTTATTAAGATTACCTTTTGAGATAAATAATAAAATAATTGATCCTTTCTTTGTAACTCAAAATGCAGCCTGTCATTAAAAGACCTGGCTAAGGGGGCAGTGGGGAGGGAGGCTTTTGTTGTTTCTGCGTACTACACGGAGAGAAGGAAGCTTCTCCCTTATCTTGCTGTTCCTTATTGGATTATTTGTTGGTTTGTTTGCTTGGGTTTTGTTTTGTTTTGTTTTGTTTGTTTGTTTTGAGACATTGTCTCACTACTTAGCCTTGGTTGACTTGGAGCTTGCTATATAACCAGTCTGGACTCGAATTCTTATTGGTTTTTATGGAACTACAGAAAGATCCAGGAAAGACAGAGCCAACTTCATTCCTGGGTGTCCACAGATAACCTGAGCCTTTCCAGGGGTGAGGTTGGTTGCTGACATGGTTCCTTCTTTGGAAAAAGTTCTCAGGATTCCTGACTCATCCAAGCAGAAGGAAGGTTTTTGTCATCTCCCTATTCTTTGATTCTCATAAAATTCAATTGTCTCTTCTCCCAGGAGAGGCTGATATTTTGGAATTAAGAAGAGAATGTATGATTGTTTACTATTTCTAGGATCTCTGCATTTGTTGAACTTACCTATAACATCCAAACTACCTCAGTCTCTAAGGTCCTCTGCAATCTCATTTCTATGTATTTGTGCAAATACAACTTAAATACTTTGTCACCTGAGTCAAAAAAAAAACCAGTCTTTTCTTACCTTGGACCTTGACAATTGTCATTCCCTTCACCCAGAACACTATTGTCTTCTTCCCTTTACTTTTGACTTTCCATCTTCGGGGTCTCATTTACAAATCACCCCTTCAAAGAGGCTTTATCTGAGGCCTGAATCGCTCAATATCATTATTTCACATTCTTCATATCAAACATATCTCAAACCACCATACTTATATATTTATTTCTAGGTATGCATAATCATCTCTCTCATCCACTAAGACATTTAAAAAGTAAGACTATTTTGTTTACTGTTTTACTTCATAAGATAGTTTATTTACTGAATAAATGTACATGTTACAATTACTTGGTGGCAGGAAAAAAATAAAAATTCAACCTGTTGTCAATTCCAACACAATGATGTTTTTGAGGACTATATTTGCCAACATGCAAGCTATAGCAGGTGCAAATCTTATGTAGTGATGCTGAAGGTCCTGTTGTAGGAAATGATCCATTACAATGAAAAACAGAGAAGAGACTGAGAAAGTGATTCTCATATAAAATTTCTCTTGAAACGTGTATAGCTTTGCATTCTTTTAATTTTTAAGAATTCTATACATGAATAATGTATTTATATATTTTTTGCCCCTCTGCTCCTCCCAATTTTCTGTGGCCCCCATACCCTTTCTGATTCAAGACTTCCTCTTTAATTTTGTTGCACACACAATAAATAAATAAATAAATAAATAAATAAATAGTTATCTACTTAATGTTCCTCATGTGTTCATGCAATTAGGACTGACCACTTGGGATTAGATAACCTATCTGGTCTCTTATTTGTAGAGAAAACTGATTCTCTATCTCTCAGAAGTCATAGATTGGTTGGAACTTTTTATCTAAAGATGGGGTCTTATAAAAGTTTCTCCAACCCATGTTTTCCTGTTGACTTGTGTGGTCAATTATGCAGGTCTTCTCTTACAAAACCATACTGTTGAGATTTCATGAATCCGGCTTCCCTGTTAAGTCTAAAAGTCACTATCTTACAAGGCAGGCATCCTGGTCCTATGGCTCGTTAATTTTTTCCTCACCTTCTTCTATGATTTTTCCATAAGAATTAGTATCAGGTTCACAGTGTAGATGTAGTGACTGGGGTTAGGGTATGCCACATACACTGTCACTTATTCTCCATATGTTGACCTGTGAGATCTCTGTAGTAGTCCCAATCTCCTGTAAAAAGCTTTGTTGATGAGGGTTAAGAGCTACACTTACATGTTGATATATGGATAAGTATTTATAATATAGTTAGAAATTATATTAATTTAAGAAAATGGGAATAATAATTTCTCCTCTGGAGTCCATGATCTTTCCAGCCGTTGGTAATTGGCTACATTTATAGTAGCAGGCATGAATTTCCTCAGACTAAGCACTTTGTAAATCCAGCTAGACAACTGTTGGCTATCCACATCCCTGAGATATAATTACCACACATTGCACCATTGAGGATTTTCTGGCAGACTAACCTAGTGTTTCCTAGGCTATGAAACTAGGTAGGACTATTGATTGCTTCTCTCCATTGGCAGCTTGTATAACAAATACCTTCAGATATTATAGGAGTTAATCTTCGAGAAGCTTCCAGGTCAGCTCTAATTTGATTCTTCCAAGTCCTACGTCCAAAGTGACTGGTGTCTACAGCAATAAGGTTTTGCCTTCAATTTCCAGGGAGGAAACCAACTGCAATGGCAATAGCCTATATTATGAAGAGTCTCTTGGAAGCCCCTGGCATACAATTGAAAAGAAGGTTCTACATGCCTGGAACTAAGAATTTTTTTTTAGACAGTCTAGGGCTCTTGTGGTAGGGGGCATAAATTATCACTCCATGTGAATATAAGTTTAAATAGTTTAAATAGGCTTATAAAATAATGTGTTTCTCTGTGGATTTTTCAAACATTGTTAGTGTCATTTGCTGTCTTCCTTATCTTTCCATATTACCCTTCCTCTCCTCCACTCAGCTAAAGTATCCTATCCACTTTCCCCTTCAACAATATCCATGCCCTAGTATCTGCATTTAAGCCTATTAACAACATACATTTGAAAAAGGAAATAAAGTATATTACCATATAGGCATTCCAGGTCTGCCATAGCACACGCACGTGCGCGCACACACATACACGCGCACACACACACACACACACACACACACACACACACATACACACACCACACAATTTAAAAACATCTCTATGCATATTACTACCAACTTTTATTACATTTATATTCATTAAAATTTGCACACAGGAGGAAAAGAGTATCATAATATTCACTAATCCATTGAGTTCACCACTTCTAAATTAATATTATAACTTGCCATGTTGCTCTTCATGACTTTTAAAACATGAACATTATATACTTTATGAAAATTAGAAATAATTTCATTTCAGTGATTCATAAGTAAAATTAAACATATGTGGTCATGTGAGGTTAAGCTGGATTATAGTTTGTTGTATGATTCTGATTTTATGTGTATTTCAAGTTTTTCAAAGTGATAGAAACTTTTTTTAAAAGCTAAAAACATATAATTAACCCTTTTTCTTTCTAATAGATGAATGAAACATTTCATGAATCAAAACTGAGAAAACAGTACGTCAAATCTCACACTGTTCAAGTAAGGTATGCATAGCAGCATAAGCAGCAGTTTGACATTTTCTTCTATATTGCTTTCCAACAAAATGTGTTTCTGTGGTGTTCAGCTTTAGATTTGAAATAAAATTTAATTTAGTGTAGAAAAACTCTCCATGTTCCATATATATAAAGAAAACATTTTACCATACTTTTTTTAGAAAATGATTACAGAGCTGAGGAAATGGCTGCAGTAGTTAAGACTACTTCTTGCTCTTGGAAAGGATCAAGGTTCAGTTCCCAGCACTCACATGGTGGCTCATTACCCATCTACAACTCCAGTTCCAGGGGATCCAACAGCCTCTTCTGACCTCACGGGTACTGCATGCAAATAGTTTACATACATACATACATACATGCAAGCAAAAACACTCATATATATAAAACAAAATAAATAAACCTAAAATAAGAAAAAATATAAATTCTAAACTACAGCCATGAATTCCAATTAATTATGGGCATCAGGTTAAATGCTCTGTTTTTACTTGAGTGTACAAAATCAAAAAGTAAATATGAAATTGAGAGTATACTTAAAACTTTTTAATATGAGTAAGAGAGGGCCATTGAGAGGGCCATTGACTCATAGGGTAGAAGTACTGGGGCACAGCGTGGTGACCCAATTTCCAACTTAGGATCCCAGAGTGATCTGACCTAGAGAGCAGTTCTCTGACCTAATACACACTCTGATATAACATAAATGCTAACACAAGCGTGTGCATACACACATTGAATTTTTAAAATCACATTTAAAAATTAAAAGAGTGTGTACAGAATATTTGGATTAATTTGGGAAAATTATTTTGGGGACTTGTAAATAGATTTTAAAAACTGGGTTCAATATTGATGTAGAGGTACTTTACATAAAAATGGATTTAGGGATTTTGGTTTTAAAAAATCAAATTTACTTACTACCCTAGTCCTCTACCACAGATGATAACAATAGACAAAAGCTGTTGTAGCATCGTGGAACATCCCTAAAATCCCATGACTAGGTAGCTGAGAAAAGGAACAGGTCATAGTCTCCAAGGCAGACAGGGAGACATATTGAAAGCTTCTTCTCTCATTAACAAGTACAATTATGAAATATGTAGGTAACTAACAGATGGGAAACACCTAGGAACTGGGTTTTAGCAGTATGCAACAGACTCTAAATATTCACAAAACACATTTGGAGTGCATATCGATTTCCCTTCTTCACAGTTCAGGAACCTACAGAAGTCAAGTTTCACAACTCTACCCATAGTCAAGATGCCCATACATGAAGAACAAAGAATCGGGGAGGGAATTGAGCAGGAACCTTGAACAGTTAGGAGTTCATATATTTGACAATGTGGGGAGTTATGTCTCTATGATCCCCACCACTGCAATGATGGGGTTCATGGAAAGGAGATAAATTTTTGGCCACAAAGAAACAGATCCCAGCTAACAATGGGTCTTCAAAAACTGTCACCTATTATGTGTCCCAACGTCACTAGACTTTTAAACCCAACAAGAAATAATATCTAAAATATTCTGTCAATAAGCTTAGAACAAAGCTAATGTGATTCAGTTTTTAAATATGTATTAATTTTCATCATTTAAAAAAACTGCTGTGAGCTCTGCTGGGCATTAGGAAGTTTCCAGTGAGAATTAAATACAACTCATGCTCTCATTACTAATTGATAAATCAATTAGATAAATTATCATTGGTGCCTATGCAGGTAAAAAGTGTGTAAAATTGGTCATCTTCGTACTGGGAACCTTTAGTTTCTAAACTTTGATGAACCCTAGATGGGAGGCATGCTGTGATCATGGGTTAAAAGCATAAGCCTGAGCAAAGCCATGAGGCCCTTACTAAGCTCTGCCTCAGAAATGATGCCATAGAGTAAACTAATAATTATTCTTTAAATAAGACAGTCCCCCCATAACACTAGTAATATAAACCCAGAGACAGATATTGGAGTTCAAATTAAGATTAAGATTAGTCAAGCCTATAACTAATTAAAATAAATTCTCCTGTAAGGAGTAACATAGTAGTCAAATTTATTTAAAATATAGTAGAAGAAAATAATGGAAATAAGGTTTGTAGTCACTGAGAGAATTCTGGATTTTGAGCATGGTTTTCATTTTTGTACACATGGGTTTTGAAAGTTTGAAAGAGGGTGTTATAGAGATCTAAGTTACATAGAGCTCCAGATTGTTGATTTTTGGGTGCATAAATGTAGATAGGTTATAGGAAGACATTGTAAGACACAGAAATAGAAAGCCATACATAATAGGCCTTTTCTAGAGTCAGTTACAGTTACCCCAGTGTAAAATACATAGTTTATACATTTGCATCTTCAATTCAGTCCTGTTATCCAACAGTTAAATAGACAATGGCTCACTATTGTAAGCTGTGACCCCATTAAAAACAACAAAACAAAAGATAATAAATGATTCATTTTCACTTGTTTCTCCATATGTTATTTTCCATTAGTTGTCCCTAATGGCTTATACTGGATTCATAATACAGTTATGTTAACAAACAATTTTAATTCACTACTACGATATTCAAAATTCTCCTATATCCATTACTAGTTTTGAAAAAACTAGTAAATAAGATTATCATCCTATTTTGGGGATGAGAGTCAGGAAAAGTGAATGGCAGCAACCTGCTCTATAATCTTAGTGGCAGATACTAGATATAGAATTCAAACTCAGTTTCCCTGAATCTAAAAATTAAAAAAAAAAAAAAAACCTCTTACATAATGTCCATAAAAAGTTGTCTCCTCTCTCTCTCTCTCTCAAGAGGAACAAAGTAGTTCCACTCTATTATGTCAGTCATTGCCTCTTCACGAATTCCCCACTTTAGCCACTGAGAATGATAGGGATTCCATTGTGAAATGACCATCTGTCTGCTTATGTTTTACAGCAAAGCCAATGGGAAAGTGGTGATACATGCTGTGCTGAAATTTAAAGCCTGTTATAAGAATAATGTAGAAAAATTCTGGGAGAGCATTGAAAACATTTTGTATCAGAAGCTCACAGGCCAAACTGGATTACTTATAGATCCTTCCTCATTTAAATTTTCAGGTAAGAATATATTTGGTATGGAATGACTTCCATCTTTTAATCTAAATATGATATTTTGTTATACACATAAAGCAGATTTTCTTCCTTTAAATATTGTACCACATAAGATGGTAGCTATGTTTGTGCACATGAAAGTAACCAGTTTCTTAAATAACATTTTATTTATTTGTTTGTTAGTTTGTTTATTGTAAAACACAGCAGGCTAAAATTTGGCTTACTCTGTAGCCATGATTCCCCATTCTGTTCTGATAGTCTCAACAATGTAGACTTTCAGGACTAGTGGAAGTCTACTTCTTAAAAATCCATCTCCCTTCCTGACTTGCATTTAATGGAACTTGTCTTACATGATCACATGTAATCTGATTCTTATTCTTAGTGAAGAAACAATTTATCTCTGGTTTGTGAGAATAACTTGCAGTGCGATACATTATAGTCATCTCTGAGATAGGCCGTCAGTTCCTACTATAAACCCTGTTATAAGAATCATGAAGAAATTTTGGGGAACAGAATTGAAACAGAAAGTCTTGCCACTACTACAGAAAGGACTAAAAGATTAGGATGGGGCCTCCCAGGGCAAGCGTTCATTTTTACTGAACATCAAAGCATAAAAGGGAAAGTGTGAACATGCTTCTCCTGGGTGAGAGGCCATTACTGCTGAATTGTAACTTCCCCAGGATGTTTCCTCTCACAGCCTTTCTTTTCACATGGCTTATTCTATACATGGTGGCCTTCAAAGAAGCAGGAAGAAAGCAGCCTTCCGAGTAGTAGAGAATTAATATCAAAAGGAATAATTCTAGAAATATATCCACTAGCTATATAAACAAAAACATAAAAATAAAATATTATATTCCCAGCATCCTTCCAAATTTTAAAATAGGTAAGGTCTCAGAGAAATATACACTTTTGTGATTTTTTCGAAACAACTGATTTTTCTTAGGAGTCATGTTGCAATGCTAAGCTACACCATTGTCAGTTGCAGTTAAACAAAGTAGATTAAGGACAGGCTGTGTCCTAGTATTGTCTTCAGTCTTAGAGACTGTCCCTCCCTCTTCATCCTTCATCAGAAGTTAGGTGCCTCATAAAACTGAGTGAAGTTTCACCATGTAGAAGCAAACTCAGAAGCTGACAAAGCCATTCTCCCAAAACCACAATAGAACACATTAATACTGGGTTTATACTAAGGACAGCCCTTCCCAAGATGAATTTTTAATCATTGGTCAAGATGTAAGTAGGCCTATGCCATAGGAATCTTGAAATTAATTTGGCAGCCCTAGTCACTACTTCAGCACTTTATTAAATACCATGACCTTATGATGACTAGTTAGCTCAACTACTCACAATGGATATGCCAAGGCTGTAAAGTACAGTTTTGTACATACTGTTTAATACACAAGAAAATCTCTATATTTTTAAGACAAAGACTTATGTGCTACTGGCCAGAGCTGCTAATTAAATGAATGATTAGTTATAGCACAAATATCCTATAATGTGACTAGGGAAAAACATCACAGATTCTGCTACTAGATATCTCAATATTTGGATTTTTCAGTCCTCTATATGTTAGCTGTATGACTTTGGGAAATTTACTTAACATTCGAATGCCTCTGCCTAACCATATAGGAATAATGATTAGGATAAAAATTAGTTCTTATGGTACTTGTGAAGATTTTGGTGAACTGATACATTATAAGGAACATTTAAAAACAGGTTTAACACAAGTCATTAATAATTACTGAGTTTTATCCAGGGAAAACAAAACTGATCAATGTGTATCAATGTGTATATTTTATATATTTGAAAGTTGTCTTAGTTATGATTTCTGTTATTGTGATAAACACCATAGCCAAAAGAACCTTACAAACGAATAGGTTTCTTTCATCTATGACTCATGAGTCACTGATGAATCACTGATGGAAGTCAGGGCAAGAACTCAAAGACAGAAACCTTAGACAGGAACTAAAGCAAAAGTCATGGAAAAATGGTGTTTAGTAGCTTTCTTCCCATGGGCTTGTTCAGTGTGCTTGCTTATACAATGCAGGACCACCAGCCCAGAGCTGACACTGCCCACAGGAAGCTGAGTCCTCTCATATTTATTAATCAAGAAAATGCCCAACTGACTTGCCTACTGACATTTTCTCAACTGAGGTCCCTTTTCTGATTGTCTGTCACACACACACACACACACACACACACACACACACACACACACACACGCACACACAAGACAAAGTGGGAATTAGTGAGATGGCTCAGCAAGTAGAGGTATTTGATAACAAGTCTGGTGATCTGAGATTACTCTCTGAGATTATGGTGGAAGGAGAGAATCCAATCTCACGAATTGTCTTCTGACCTCCACTTTCCTAACACACACACACACACACACACACACACCAATAAATGAATATAATAAAAAGTTTGAAGCCATAAGAACAGAAGATAGGTAGGCTGATAGGTAGGTAAGTAGATGATTATTCTTCTACTTGATAGTTTCTGGGTTGGTACTTAAATCACAACACTGGGTGTCATATTCCCACTCACTACTCTGGAATAAAGAGAGTTATGGCTTCTGAAAAGAGCAGAATGGTATTTTTCATCCTCTATTCTTATTTATCTGTTTACTCATTAGTACATTTTAAAGGATAAAATGTTACTTTTTACAAAAACATGTGGCTTGAAGTCTTGTGTTTATGAATACACTTTCCTCCATTCATGCTGTGTACGTTAAGGCATGACTATACCAAGACTCTTTGGACATGCCACTTCCATCATGGTGATAGTTTCTATAGATAGACTATGTGTATCATCTTAAGGGCCTGGGATAGGATCTGGTATGGTCTTTGTCAGGTCACTAGGTTTTTAACCAATCCTGGTCCTGTTTGTAAGAGTCTGGGGCATCCTCTGGCCACACAGATAACACAGAGGTCACCAGGGTGATAAACACATCCACATCCAATCTTCTGGGTGGCAAACAGGTTGTACATCTCTTCTGTTGAAGAGACAACCATGCATGCTTAACAGTCCCAGTTTCCCTAGAGCTTATCTGTGAGCACAAGGAATCTGTACCCTCCATAATGCTGTATGTCTGCTCTGCAGTGGGGGAAGAGAAGCAGCAGCATCGAACAACTCCATAATGAGAGAAGGGCTTATTGCTTGCATTAGATCACCCCATATGTTCCCCTGCTCATTTGACTTCACTCTTTTTACTTTCTCTTTACTATTTTGTGAGTCTAAGATCTAGAATAAACATATCCAAAGTTTCAGGGATCCATTGAAGGAAGACCCTATATTAGATCCTCAGGATAAATGGAAACTGCTGTTTTTGACAACTGACTCTTTACAGATTAAATTAGATAAGTTAGGATGGTATTCTACGGGGTTGGAGAGATTGCTCAGCAATTAAGAACACTTGCTGCCCTTCTAGAACACCAGGGTTCAATTTCCAGCACCAACATGGCAGCTCATAACTCTCTGTAACTCCAGTTATAGGGTATCTGACACCCTCACACAAATATACGTGCAGGGGAAACACCAATGCACATAAAATATCATTTTAATAACAAGAAAAAATTAAAAATATCACAGCAGATTAGGGTTGCCCTATTCCTATGAAGTATGTCCTAATATGTCTATCTGAAAGCATAAACACACATCAGCCATATGAGGATAGACAGGGTTGGAGCAACCATTATAAACCAAAGAATACCAAGGAGTCCTTGAAGGGACCAGATGCCTAAAAGAAGTAAGGAGGCATTTCTCACCAGAGCCTTCAAGAACATAACCCTGTTGCTATTTTGACCTCAGATTTTAGCCTTCATAACCATGATAGATCAAACTATGTCAAGTCAGACCATTTTCAATAGCATATTGCACCATTCCAATGAACCTAATGGAGATAACTCTGTAGAGGCAACCACACCCAAAGTGGTGATCATGTAAGAGTTCATCAAATACAATATGACATCCTCCTGGGGAAGCCCCACAGTGGAAGTATAGTCTTTACTATACTAAATAAACTAAATAAATTGATGACACAAGGAAAGAAATATCTTTGGCATTTCAAGATTTGCTAACTATCCAAAATGAGGCCAAACAAGATTTCTCTGTTCCACTGGCTTTCGGGCCCCAGTGTATAGCATGTAAAGATTTAAATTTATTTGTCTCAGAAAAGAATGAAAATCTATCATAACATAGTGCCCCACATGAAAAAGAAGTCGATAAATACAACCTAATGAGCTCTGTAGCACGAGTCACTGTTAGGTGACAGAAACCAATTCAATTTAACTTCTATTGCCCCATACCTCTATAACAACCAGCATGGAAATAGCTTCTGGTAGGGTATATTCAGGGCCTCTAAGTAGGTCATAGAGAACTGTTTTTCCATTTTCTGCTTCATTTTTTTTTGGGGGGGGGGAACTTTCCTGCCACTTTCTCTGAAGGTAAATCTGGGTATCAGCAGCTCTCACAAAATTCTCAAGTGAGCTTCTTTCTAATGAAAGAAGAAGTGGGTATTGTTTAAGAAACCAGAAAAATCCAATGTGAAGCGCTGCTTTCTCCTGTTAGATTACCAGTAAGTGTGGACAGGATAGTAGAGAACTCTGTACCACTCAGATTACATGACAGTTAAAATATAGGAATGAGGAATAATAAGGGACATTTCTCCCACGAAATCCTAGTAAGCAACAGATACATCCATCATTTGCCAAAGCTGTCATCTGGGGCCATCTTTGGAGTGTGTTGTCGCTATTGATAACTACCTGTCTATTTTTTATAGTTTTATAGTTGTCTATAGAAATTTCATTCTTATGGCATTCAACAGTCAAGAGAAAGCAAGTGATGAGCAAATGACCAGTCCTTTTCTGGAGGAAACTTCCCAGGGATATCCATATGAAGTCTAGTAGGATACAGTGTTCTAGAATATGAAATACAAGAACAAAGTCTAATAATTCTGGTGTCTGGTTGAGAGTTTTCATCCTGGTCCATAGGATGGATCTTACGGCATTCTCATTTAATAAAAATGGGTTAGATAATTATTTTATGACAATGCTACTCTTGGTCTATCAAACTCACATTGCTTTACTAATTTAAACCAATAAAACTGAGACCTTTCTGAAAGCATCCTCCTAAACAATAGAGGGACAATAGAGGAAATTTTGCTCTCTACCCCAAGCTCCCATAAAAACCTATTTATCTCATAGGGTCATAGTTTCTTCATCTTCTAAAGAAAAGAAGAGTATGACATCACAGACGTCATAGTGCATACAGCAAAGTCTCTTAGCATGGTACCTGGCATATAGCAAAAGTGGAAGAAATATTACTATGTAAAATACATCAAGAAACTACTCTTTCATTGATTTCTCTGGTCATTGAATATCAGATGCTTACTGTACAACCAGCTGAGTCTTATGGAATATACATATGTGTTTTTCATGTATGGATTGAAAGTAGGGCAGTAAGCCCATTAAAAATGATCTTACACACTTAGGGATGAAGTAAATTGTGCATAAAAACCATTGCTCCTGTAAACATGGAAGCACCAAGTCAAGTCAAGTGTCCACACACATTTCAGGACTCAATAGGTATAGCTACCTCAGGAAAACCATTTCATATAACCCTTTGTTATTTTAATACTAAATCATTATGAGGTAAGAGCGTTAAGTCACCTGATATTGACTATTTAATATAAATACTGGAAAAAGCATTTATATACTTCTCCACTAACCCCCCCCCAAAATTTTTTCCTTAAAAAAATTTCTTAACCATGCACAGTGTCACAGGCCTTTAACCTCAGCATTCATGAGGCAGGAGGCAAATCCCTGATTTCTAGTCCAGCCTGGTCTACCAAGTGAGTTCCAGGAAATCCAGGGCTACACAGAGAAACCCTGTCTCAAAAACCCCCAATAAATAATAATATAATAATAATTACAATAATAATAAACAATTTCATGTGACAAATTATAAAGTTAATTCCATTTATTTTAATGGAAGGAAAGCTTCCATTAAAATATTCTCAAACCCAAAATTTTTACTTACTGATTTCAATATCACAATCAATTAAAAGCGATTAAGCCGGTAGTTAAATTTAGTTTCACAATATCCCCTTTACTCCATCCTTTAGTTTTTTTGAGACAGATTCTCCATAAGAAGTGCAGGGTGGCCGGGAACTTGCATTCCTCTGGATTGCTAGAGCTACAATTTTCCACCACTACATCCTGCTACAATTTCACCTTTATTATTTTATGGCTATTTATCTGATATTGTTAAACTAAACAGAACATGCACTTAATATTTATGTAATCCAAATTTTAATGTCAAAGCAATGAACAAATGATATTACATATACTAAACAAGTTTATCTCGCAACATGATGAGGTTACCTATCACTGAAGTAAACTCTGAGGCCCTGAGAATACATGACAAATATTCGATGATATCTATTTGCAAAACTGTAGAGACAAATTCAATGGCCATCTCTTGAAAGCTCTGGAAGAAAAAAAAAAGAGCCAAGTAGTCATGTAAAAGAAAAAAAGAAGCTTCAAGCTTCAAACTTCATATACTAAAGCAAGCACTTTAAATGAAATAGCTTATAAGACTGCAATACCTTATAATGCTCATAACTTTAATGGAAAATTTAAGGTTATGATTATTATTTGTATCACTTCCCGCCAAAAATATTGAATTGAATAGGGATCAAATACACCAAGTACTTACCCTAAATCATGACCCTGTAGAAATAAAAGAAAAATGTAGAGCAATGACCTCCACACGCAGGATGCTGACTCTGACTCACTGCCAAGGGTTTTCAGACAGCAACAGTGTTTGGCACTGTGAGCAGCTCCTTAGTCCCTTGGCATGGACTGAGTTGGTAGAGCATGCGTATATTCATTAGTCAATCTTGATACAAGGAATGGCTTCACTGTGTCATGACTTAAATTACAGAACTAACCCATCATTTTTGTTTGATAAATCTTTAAAGACATTTGAAAATGTGCTTTCTTAGCTAAGTACCAATTTTCAGCTCTAAGAAATTTATTTTATTAGCAAAATGTTTCTTAAAATATTTCAGTTAGTATTATACCTTAACCATTGACCTTGGCAGTGACAATTGTTGGATACAAAAATTTTCAGAATAGTTAATAATATAACTTCAATAAAATATATTACTTCTTAAAACATTGCTTTTGTAAAACTCTCAAATTTACCACAAACTTCCCTACATCCCTAGAAATATTCATTAATACAGAATTGGCCTTTTGGTAGCCTCACGGCATTTGAGAAAGTATAGGTTACTGACATCTTAACTAAATTTCTTGAATATGAGGCTAGATATGCAGTCAGGTAGCTGACCAAAACCTACAGGGAGTGGAGCATCCGGGTTCTGTTCAAGAATAATCCACAACCACACTCTGCTCCTTTGCTTTTTAATGCAGGACAGTTACACAACTGTATGTGTGCTAAAATACCACAAATAAGAGACCATGGTATGAGATAATTTTTTGCACCAGCAAACAATTTACTGTGTATTTTAGGTAAAAAAAAAATACATTTATGATTTTAGAGTTTTTCAAAATCCAGTAGTTGAACTTTTTTTTTTTTTTTTTTTTTTTTTTGTCTTTCAAGACAGGGTTTCTCTGGATTGCTTTGGAGCCTGTCCTCCAACTAGCTCTGTAGACCAGGCTGGCCTCTAACTCTCAGAGATCCACCTGCCTCTGCCTCTCAAGTGCTCTGATTAAAGGTGTGGGCCAACAATGCCTGGCTGACATTTTTTAAATGTTACTAAGAGTATGTCTGAATGCTTCTAACTAGGAAAACCCAGGAAACACATCTCTAAGGTAGAATTAAACAACTTCTTCAGAATTTAGGATCATGTGAAGTAGTAAATTCATTTAATTAGACAAGATCCATGGTCTATATGACTAACTTTATGGATGAGCCTGCTACTACTGTAAAAAAGAAAATCACTCCTTATTCTCATAGTGTTGCAGTTTGGTTTTCATTATTTGTGTCAGAGGGAAAATGCTTACTAGAGTCAGGTTGTAGAGGAATCTTCCTTTTGTAAATCTTTATCTCTCCATCCACTTCATTTATTTGATTGATTGGTTGATTGAATTATACAAAGGATTAAATAGTGTAAGTGCATATGCTACCACCAAGAAAAGGAGTCCATTTTTGTTGTTGCATCTTCCTCCTTTCCCTTCTCTTCCTGTTCCTCTTCCTTCTTCTTCTTTGGGACACAATCTCACTATGAACCTTGGTTGGCCTGGAACTCGCTTTGTATTATGCAAGCTTCAAACTCACAGATATCCACATGCCTCTGTCACCTGAGTGCTAAGATGAAAGGACAGGTGTCCTTCTTCTACTAGTTCATCCAAATTTGTCTCTCATACTTCCCAGCTATGAATGTGGACATAGATGTTCTACAGGACTGACACAGAGAGCATGTTTCAAATCTAATATTCTCCTCTAACCAAACATACCAAATTTCTCTGGCCTTAAACTAATGTCCTTGACTTCTTCCCAAAAGAATATTTTTGTCAGCTATTCAAATCCTCCCTTTTTTGCTTAACTGCTTTTGTTCATACATTCAATTGTCTACAGGTCAACCATTAAACCTACCAGAGAAAATGGACAGAATGGGAGGTTATTTTTAAATTATTATGAATTTTCATCTCCATCTCCACCAAATTGATTAACTGAAGATTTATCCATGTCTGTGTTTTGGTACCTGTGTCCTTGGAAAAGACCAATGCACATCTGCTGAGCAGTTTGGTATTACAATTTCTCTGTCCTATAAACTGCTCTGGCCAGCCTCACTCCTTTTACCTCAGCCCAAGAATACTGGACTTACAACCATGAACAACCACTCCCAGCATTCTTTGTATCCATTTCCTCTTTGGCACTGACAGAGCTATTGTTTTCCATCACTTCCTTAATATAGTACACTGTAAACAGAGTATCTTAGGCTACACTGTTGAATTTGTCATTGTGAGGCCAATCCACACAATTTCTGAGTGTCAGTCAGGGGACTTAAATGGCAGGAAATACAGACAACCACAAATGTGACTCAATCAGAAAGAAAAATGACAAGTCATTTCTCAATTCATGGTAGATTGTCTTCCACATACCCAAGTGATAATTATTCTGTTGAATTATGGGACAGCACAACTTTTAAAAGCAAACTATGAGTCCAAGATGTTTGTTTTCATTGGCAAGGAACATATTAATAAAGAAAACTTCAAGAAAGGAAGAAACGTGTATGAATAACATGGAGTTTTAAAAATAATAGTTTTTTGAGTATAGGATATTTGTTCAGTCCATTTAAACATTTGTTCCTAAACATCTTAATATGATTTTATATGTTACCAAGCTTGAAAAATTCAAAACTGAACTATGCATATTATATCATACAAAAAATAGTCTCTATAAGGCAACAGTAAAGGGTAGGTACATGAAACTATGGCAAATTTCTCTTTGAGTAGGTGTGTTCCCTTTCTTCTCTGTTAAGTGTCTTTGCCTTTTGTTTAGACAGGTCAACATCTGGCAAAGAATTCTTTTACCTCCCTGGTTTATTGTGCCACCATATGTAAAACTGTAACTGTAATAGACATGGAGGATTGGATACTTCTTCCTTAATTTATAGAGATCAACATAAAATGAATGAACATAGACAGGTATAGTTTACCTCATACTGCAGTTGATAATGCCTTTTATAACTCTTAAGCAGAACTAGCCAGAAAATTAAGAGTTTTCTACACATGAAGTTTGGAGTATAATTCATTTGTTTACTCTCCTCATACTTTCCCTCATATCAATTGAGCAAATTTGTATTTCTGTTCACAAATGGGTTGCATAGCAAAACTATCTACTATAACTGATTTCTTTTCAAATCTCTGAAATGATCTATCTATACAGAAATAAGGGGAAAATTTTAAACTACACCTCATTGCCCAAATAAATTCTTTTGATCCCAAATAAATGAGAAGTGAGACGGCAAATAATTTAACCATAGCCCAAAAAGAACATAAATTTTAAAACATAGTAAAAATGCACTTGATACAAATAAAACCACTAAACTAAAGCAAGAACTACCACGTGACCCAGGTGTTCCACTCCTGAACACACATCTAAAGGGTCCTGAATCAGCACATGCATGTGTACTGCAGCACTGTCCACATTAGCCAAGCTATGGACCAGCCTAGATATTTATCAACAGATGACTAGATAACAAAAGTGTGGAACCTACATGAAACAGAATTTTGTTCATCTGTAAAGAAGACTGACATTACAAAATTTGCAAGAAACTAGAGATTGTCATGTCAAGCAAAATAAAACAGACTCAGAAATACAAAAACACATTTTTCTCTCATTTGTGAAACCTTGATTGAAAGTGTGCACGCACATGTCTGTGCATATGTATGTGTGCCTCTGTGTGTGCCTGTATGTGTGTGTGTGTGTGTGTGTACCTGCGTGTGTGCACCTGTGTATGTGTATATACCTGTGTGTTTGCCTGTGAGTGTGTGTGTGTATACCTGTTGTTTGCCTGTGTGTGTGTGTGTCTGTATACCTGTGTGTTTGCCTGTGTGTGTGTGTGTGTGTGTGTGTGTGTGTACCTGCGTGTGTGCCTGTACCTGCGTGTGTGCCTGTGTCTATGTGTGTATACCTGTGTGTGTCTCTCTGTGCCTTATGCATGTGTGTATACCTGTTTGTGTGCCTGTGTGTATGTGTGTATACCTGTGTATGTGCCTGTGTGTATGTGTGTATACCTGTGTGTTTGCCTGTGTTTGCCTGTGTGCCTATGTGTATATGTGCATGTGCCTGTGTGTGTGTACCTCTGTGTGTGTATTTGTTGGGGGCCTTGTGTGTACCTATGAGTGTGTGTCTCTGCGTGTGTGGAACATCAGGGCAAATTATGAAAGAGGAGAAAGAAATCTAAAGGGATGAAGAGGTAGGAACAAGAGAGTAATGGAGTATGTGTCATGAAAGCAGAAACAAGGATAATGTTAGGGGGTAAGGGAGAAGAGGAGAGGCATTCAGAAGACCAATAAGCAATAAGAACAAAGTATTACTATAAGTGTATGAAAAATCATAAACACATCTCTTTATATGTTTACCAAAATATTAATTTTAATTTTAAGGGTGTAGTATAAGAAACAACATCCTAGTTACTAAGATTATTTGTTAAGGTGTGTTCTGGGATTTGATGAAAGGTCACTATTTTTTCATATATTTTAGAACATTTCAAGACTATACTGCTTTGCTAATAGATTATAGTGGGGAACACAGTATTTTTAAAAATAAGTGTAAATGTTTTATTTTTTCTATGCTAACTCATGAACAGAACTGGCAATCAATATAGATAAAATGTTTACAGGGTATTTCCAAAAACAACATGAGTACCATTAATGTTAAAAGTAAAATGTGTTTATAAATGTAAACATTTTCATTTTCTTGACTTTTAGACATTGCAATGCCGATAGCAGAAGATCTTCTCAATACTTGTAAGTTTATCAATAATGTTATTTTCCACCACAAATTCATTCTTAGAATGCCAAGGAGGCCTGCAGTTGAGGGGCCCTTAAATTGACTGATATCATGGGTGTAAAATGAGTATTATCACATGCTGTAATGGCAGAGGGGACCTAGGGACAAGCAGTGGTAATTAAGAACTTAGAATCAAAATCAGCTATGTGTGCATTTGGAGTTTCAGATCTGCCAAATTCTAGAGGGAAGAATTAGCATAAGTTCCTTAACATTCCAAAAGCCTTGGTTTCAAATTAGTGTGAAGATAAAGTAAGGTAATAGGAATAAATTACTTACCAGAGTACATGAGCTGATAGCACTCAGTATATTTCAGTTATTTGTGTTTTCTGTTTCGCCTATAAGAATACCAGGCCTAGGAACTATGTCTGGAATTCTGACCCTAGCAACTAAATTTGTGTGCAAAAAGCTCTATGCTTTATATGCAAACGACTTCTTCCTTGCTGGGAAAAGCGCTATTTTCACCCCCACCCCATTACTTGTCTTAGGAAATATGATCTTCAAAGTGGCTGGAGCATTCTGTCAAGGAAAGCACTACATTTATCTGGGGACAAAGAACTAGGTGACACTGACCCAGTCTGCTCTTTCCATCCCTTAGTCACCACGTAGGTATTTAGGGGGAATTTGGGCAAAATTTAAACACAAAGCTTTTTAGGTTTCCTTTTCATAGATTTTGATTAAACAACCCACAAGCAACTTCATAAAGCATCATAAAACAAATTATTCCAGTGAAATACTCAGTATCTGTAAATTGAAAAATCCCCAATTGGAAAGCTGTTAGTTCATAGAAGTATTTACAGGTCTGTGGGCAGTGGTAATAAAGATATCATCCAATTTATCTACTCGCCAACTAGACCACTAAGACCCTTTTGTATCAGAATTCAGAATTTGACTTGATTCATCTAGGTTTCTGAACACATTTGTAATAAAAATCAGAGGGCACGCAGAAAAACAAAATAAATTTAAAGAATAGAGCATCAGTGTGTGACACAATAAAGTATATTAAAATATATTAGAAGTAAAACAGTAGGCTGGCAATAAAACCCTTGTACTTTCCGTGTTATTTCTGAAAGCAATCTTCACTCTATTCTTTAAATCCTTGAAATTTTCCATCTGCTCTCTCTTGATATAATAAAGCTGCAAGGCTCCATGTAGGTCTTCAGCAGAGGTAATAACAAGAAAAGGCTATAGAGGTGTAGGCTGAAAGTTTAACACATCATGAGTAAATGTGAGCTTTGGCTGGAAGTTGACATTAAGAATTATGAGTAAGGTCAGAAACAGTGAAGTCAAGCCACCTAGGGAGGCACCTATCACACAGAGGACCTTTGTTTTTATATTTCTCTGAAGGAAACTGAGTAAAAGCCAGCTTCCTTTAGGAGTAGCCCAAACAGAAAGGAGGGTAGGGAGGAGCCATCATCCCCTGGGCTCTGGATTAGTTGCTTTATCCTCTGTAGAGTCAAAATGATGTGAGAGCAGAAAGAAAAGGAGAAGGGAGTGCCATTCAATGAGTCAATGTGAGGTACTCATTAGACATGGCAGCCACAGCTAAGTGACTCAAAGAAGATGTTTTAACCTGAGGTTAAAAACTTGTTCAAAGCAGTGCTCAAACCAAAAGGCTCCAGGAGGTCAGTTAGGGCCCTTAAAAGTGGACATGGTCTCTGCTGTGCTTCTCATGCCTCCCTACTTCAGGAAAGATTACCTCAAAGTATACCTAGCCACTACACTCATACATCAATTGTGAAGCAACTGACCAGCCAATTTTTCTAATTTATTTGAGTTTAAATGTTCCTTGACAGGGTTTCTCTGTGTAACAGCCCTGGTTGTCTTGAAACTCACTCTATAGACCAGGCTGGCCTCAAACTCACTAAGATCCACCTGTCTCTGCCTCCCAAGTGCTGGTGTTAAAGTCATGGGTAACCCTGCCCTGCTAAACATTTCTTATTCATGGTACAAGTTCCATTCTGTTTTCTAGTGTATCTTACTATTAACACTGTTAGCACTGAGACCAGCTAATTCTTTATTTCAGTGACTCTCCAGTTTACTATAGGGTAATTAGCAATATCCCTGGCCTTTGTTCACTGGCTATCCATACACACTCCCTCAAACTCCTACCCACTTATAATAAAACTAAATGTCTCCAACATTGCCAAATATTAGCTACTGCCTTAATCTATGCCTTGAATTGATTACAATTTTTTCACTCTCCAAATGAAATAGTAGACAAGTATATTTATTTCAAGTTTTACAGACTTTATTTCTACAAATATTTATTGAGTTCCTTTTATGTAATATGTTCTCTATGGTAAGTTCTATATACACACATACTTACATACATACATACATGCATGCATACACTCCTAATCTTTAAAAGTATTTACAGATGAGAAGGTGATCTCTAGTCACAAACTAATTTTACACTTGGTGTAAAGTTAAGATAGTCCAAGGAAGGGCTAGAGAGATAGCTCAGCCATTAAATGCTAGGCTTACAACCAATAATATAAGATAGTCAAGGAAACCAGGACCAGTCTGATGAATAAGAAATTACACTATTACTACAAATTTGCTTTGAAAACATCAAAGTCTAGCTGCTTCTATGCCTCTAAACTGAAAATAATGTACAGTGAGCATGTGACTTCGGAAGGTCTGGTTATCTTCAAGCCATTTCTTTTGTCTAACTACTGTATATTGATACTTCTGTTTACTCTATCTCATAACATTCATATTCACTCACAATTTCATATGGATATTTTCATGGCATTCATTGCTTTCTAACCTTCACTGAAGTTTAAAACCACATATTTCCTTGTTCAGTTAGTAAGGATGGTATCTTCTAAAACCAAACCTATAATTCCACCTACCTCACACATATAGTCATAGTAAGACAAGACAAACACAGAGTACATGTGAGTTGTAGGCACAGGGGAATGAGATGTCAATGTACTTGGTGTATATTTTCAGGAAATCATATCAGCAGTTAATCCATCCAGATTTCTCCAAGACAGTAGAATTTTTCTCAGTTACCAGTTAATAGGGACATGTGTTATAGGTAGTATATTTACTATAGCATGACATGCATAAAGTTTATCAACATTGATGAGCTTTCCTTTGAACAGGCTGTGGACGACGCACAATTACTCCCTTAGGTCACAAAGTAGCAGGAGGCCAGGATGCAGAGGAAGGAGAATGGCCCTGGCAAGCGAGCCTTCAACAGAATAGTGTCCACCGATGTGGGGCCACTCTGATTAGTAACAATTGGCTTATCACTGCTGCTCACTGTTTCATAAGGTAAGGTATGACCTGTGAAGGCATCAAAGGCATTCAAGTACTAAAAGTCTAATAATATCTCCCTATCAATGGGATCATGCAACTATGCCTCCAACTGCTTAATACTCCAGTGAGGTAAAGCCTCAAAATTACTCAATGATTTATCAGTAAAATAGTAAATATAGTAGTCACCCTACAGAACTTTGTCAAAAGTGGAAATATTGACATTTTGGACTAGATACAATAGTTTGTAGAAAGTTGGCTTGTGCATTGTGGAACTCTTGGAGGCACTCCTTCCATTAACCACCAGTAATATGTGTCAGTATTAACAATAATAGTGTCTCCAAAATATTGGCAAAGGTGAGTAGGCAGAATGGTCTCAATTTCAGAGTGGACTCAAATTCGTTGTATATCTTGAATTGCCCACAAACTTGGAACCCTCCTGCCTCTGCTTACAGAGTCTTATGATTGCAGGTGTGGACTACCATGTCCATAAGAATTAATGACTGCTTTAAGGAGTGTGTTACCACACCAAGAGGTCTCCACCTCTCTATCTCCCCTTCTTTTCTCAGTACCAGGGACTGAACTCAGGGTCTTGTGCATGCCAGGCAAGCACCCTGATGCTGAACTGAATTAAAGCATAATTTCATCTCTAACTTGGTCAGCTCTGTTCAAAACCATCCTTACTTCTAATAACACTTTCATAGAGGGCTTAGAAACATTCTAACAGGACTACTTCTCAGAAAATAGTATATGAAATAGCAAACAAGTTATGATGGAAGACAAATATATTTTATTTGTTGTATAAAATGGTGAAAAGAAACTATTTAAATGATATAATTTCCATAAATTCTTTGTATTTACATCCCCAGACACATTCTATTTTTTATTAATAATATAATTTAAAATTTTACAAGTCGATCCCAGTTTTCTCTCTCTCCCTCCCTCCCTTCCTCCCTCTTACCCTCTTTCCCCTGTGACATGCACCCTGGCCACCCTCCCCTCCCATCCCCCCACCCCCATTCCACTTGTAGGGCTATGCTATCCAGGTTGGGTCATGTAAATCTGTCAAGTCATTTGAAGTAGGGACTAGGACTTCTCTCCTGTCTCTAGGTTAAGGGGGTATCTCTCCATAGGGGATGTGTCCACAAGGTCCTTTTGTGCACCAGGAATAGATCCTGTTTTTACTGTCTGAGGTCCCCCCAGACTGCTCAGTCCTTCTAGCTGAGACACATATTCAGGGGGTCTGAGTCAGTTCCATGCTGGATTCCCAGCTATCAGTCTGGGAGGGCCCATTAGTTCCTCCTTGTTCAGATCAGCTGTCTTTGTGTGTTTCTTCAACCTGGTCTTGTCCCCTCTCTCTGTATCTGGATTCTAGTTCAACCCAGTGTTTAGTTATGGGTGTTTGCTTCTGTTTCCAACAGGTACTAGATGAGGGCTCCATGATGGTGGATAATTTAGTTGTTGATGATCTCACTATCAGGAAAGGGCATTTATGGTAGCCTTTCCACGGTTGCTCGAATTGTTAGTTGTAGTCGGTCTTGTAGGTCTCTAGACCTTTCTTTAGGTTCAGTTTTCTCTTTGAACCAATAATGGCTCCCTCTTTTATGTTCTCTCTCTCTCTCTCTCTCTCTCTCTCTCTCTCTCTCTCTCTCTCTCTCTCTCTCTCTCTCTCTCTCTCTCACTCTTACGCTCTTCTTCTATTCCTACCCTGACTCAATCTACTTAGTCGCACGTGCTTTCCACTCCTCCCCTTCTTTTTCTCCTAGTTCTCTCTCCATTCACTGCCCCCCCATTTCCCATGTGCTCTAGGGGACTTGTCCCTTTCCCCTTTTGTGAGGGACCATATATAAATCTCTTAGAATACATCTTGTATTCCAGTTCCTCTGGTGATGTGAATTATAGGCTGGTGATCCTTTGCTCTAGGTCTAAAATCCATATACGAGCAAGTACATACCCTGTTCCTCTTTTTTGTGACTGGGTTGCCTCATTCAGGATGGTTTCTTCAAGTTCCATCCACTTGCCTGTGAATTTCAAGATTCCGTTATTTTTTTCTGCAGAGTAATATTCCTTTGTGTAGCTACAACTTCTTGATCCATTCTTCAGTTGAGGGGCATCTAGGTTGCTTCCAGGTTCTTGATATTACAAATAATGCTGCTATGTACATAGTTGAGCACATGTCTTTGTTGCATGGATGTGGATCATTTGGGTATATACCTAAGAGGGGGGTTGCCAGGACCTGTTGTAAACTAATTCCCATTTTCCTGACAAACTGCCATTACTGATCTCCAAAATGGCTGTACAAGTTTAAACTCCCACCAGCAGTGAAGGAGTGTTCCCCTTTCTCCACATCCTCTCCAGCATAAGTTGTCATTGGTGTTTCTAATTTTAGCCATTCTGGCAGGGGTATGATGGTATTTCAAAGTTGTTTTGATTTGCATTTCCCTGATAGCTAAGGATGTTGAGAACTTTCTTAAGTGTCTTTCAGCTTTTTTGATTTCCTCTATTGAGAATTCTTTCTTCAATTCTGTACCCCCATTCTTTATAGGGTTATTTGGTGTTTTGTTGACTAATTTTTTGAGTTCTTTGTATATTTTGGAGATTAGCCCTTTGTCAGATGTAGGATTGGTAAAAATCTTTTCCCAGTCTGTGGGCTGCTATTTGGTCTTGTCCACTGTGTCCTTTGCCTTACAGAAGCTTCTAAATTTGAGGAGGTCCCACTTATTAATTGTTGATCTCAGTCCCAGACACATTCTATTAAGTATTGTCATTTTATATTGTCATATTTATCTTGCTAAATTCTCTTGGATATCTTCTATTCAAGCCTTTTCTCTTTCATTATTTTTTAGTTAAAGTCTCACTACACATAGCTCAGAATGACTCCAAATTTACTGTGTAGCCTGGAGTAGCCTCAAACTCAGCATTTTCTTGCCTGTACCCATCAAATGCTAAGCCCACATGTCCACCTATTGATTATCTTTTAAGGCATATTTTATAGAGTTACTCAAAATATATACAAATAATAAATAGAATTGTTTTATTTCTCCTTTTCTAAACAGTTTTTCTTGGGGTGGTGTGGAGAAACTTGCTGTAATGGTGTATGCCTTTAGCTCAGCATAAACTCAGATGGAAGAGGTAGATGGATCTTTGTGATTTTAGGTGAGCCTCAAACTTGCTTAAACATAGAACCATGGATCAGGAAGAAAGAAAGAAAAAAAGAAGGAAGGAAGGACGGACGGACAGACGGACAGACGGACGATGGGCATGCAAATGACCCAATTAGTTTTCAAAGGTTAAGAGACTAATTCCTTTAGCTCAAATATATAGAAGTTTTAATAAATAAAATCTATTTCCTTTAGGGATGCAAATCCAAAAGACTGGAAAGTTAGTTTTGGGCTTCTGTTAAGTAAACCACAAATGCAACGAACTGTCAAGAATATTATAATCCATGAGAACTACAGTTACCCTGCACACGATAATGACATAGCTGTTGTGCATCTGTCTTCGCCAGTACTATTTGCAAGCAACATCCGAAGGGCATGTTTACCAGAAGTGACTCAGAAGTTCCCACCCAACTCAGATGTGGTGGTCACTGGATGGGGAACATTAAAGTCTGACGGTAAGTTCCTCACACCTATCCATTACAGGACTCCAGTTTTAGGAATTAAAAAGAAATACATTCAGAATTACAACTAAATGTGAAAAAAATACTCTCTCTAGATCATTTAAAATAATATAATGTGAAATGGACTGAAAATTGTGCCCAATATCATTTATTCAGAAACTGTAATTTCATAGAGCTGTTTGCCATAATGCTCTTGTAATGGCAGTTATCATAAATATCTTTTCATTTGATACATACTTTCCTCTGTGTCATTAATTCACTCAATAAGTATTTAACTTCCATCAAGGAGGAAATATATGAACAAAACCCACTTTTCCTATGCATTCCATGATCTTAACCCTGTAGAAAGTTAGTGTCAAAATCTATTCAAAATACATTTTCAAAGCAGGAAAATAAAGCTAAATGATTTTAAGATCTGTAACTACAGTAGTTAGCTTAGACAAAATGCATACATGATTATAAAATGTTTGCTTCTGACACATACAGTTTTAATTTTACCTTATAAAACATTCATGGAAAATGTAAAACTCTAAAACATTTTAAAAGAAAAAAAAAATCTCTCACAAAAGATAGACAAACTAATTCTAAATGTGATTGTTTTCAGCAATAGTTTGGTATGTGGTGTGTTTATAAATATTTCTTGCTTTAACTAAAATGTGTTTTACATTGCATCAAAACAAATAATCATTTTAAAATTAAGTTCTAGTTCAGAGAAACTGATATTGAGTTTCTGAAAACATATTAGAATTCAAAGGGCTGGCAACATGGCTCAGCTGGTAGAGTACTTGCCTTCAAATATTAGAATGGGAGCTTAGACACAGAACCCACACAGTGAAAACAGAAAACTGACACCCCACGGGTGACCTCTGACCTCCACATCCATGCACAGGTATGCATGTGCACGTACTCACACAGTAAATAGTTACATGAATGTAAAAATATATTTTTTTAATTCTCTTTTTTAAATTATATGATATTACTTCTTCAGGAGAAAGTCCTAATGTACTCCAAAAAGGGAGAGTGAAAATTATAGACAACAAGACTTGCAACAGTGCAAAGGCATATGGCGGTGTAATTACACCTGGAATGTTGTGTGCTGGGTTCCTGGAGGGCCGTGTTGATGCCTGCCAGGTAATTCTCCCCAAACTCTTTATCTATCTATCTATCTATCTATCTATCTATCTATCTATCTATCTATCTATCTCTATCTCTTCATTTTTTCCTGATAATTTTCTATTTCTAATGGACAGTGCAATTTTCTCAATCTTAAAAGCATGAATGTGTTTTATGGTCCAAACATCTAAGTAACATGTATATTGACATCAGTTAAATAGCAGGATTCTAAGACAGCAATTTTGTTGCAAGAAGCACTGTGTGGAAGTGAGCAAGAGACTCATAATGAGCAATGAATAGGTGAAATACACCACTGATAACTTCAGTTTGACTGGTCTATCACCAAGAAATCTTCATCTTAGTCCAATGTTAATCAGTTATGGAGTTTTCACAACCTGACTCCAACATCCTAATTGCTTTATTTACCTAACTTCTGAGTAGAATCCCAGATATGAGGCATGGCTCTAAGATCACTGAGAATATTTCTTTACTTCAGTCATGGTTAATCTTCTGCAGCATATTTCAGTTTGAAATCCATTTCTGATGAGCTCAGGCAAAGAGACAAAGCAGCTCATTTAATTAAGCTGACAGATTAGGAACTTAAACACAGGAATTTTTATCTTGAGACCATTTTCTGAACTCTAAACACTGTTACTGTTCCTTATCAATATGCTTCTAATCCCCCTTCTAATCTAATTCTAATTATTATGTTCTTAGTAAGCAATAGTCCTGGAGCTAACAAAGTACACAAGAAAAGTAGTCTAGGCAGACACAACTAGTGATAAACCCAGGAAGAAACTCACTTTAGTCAATCACTGTGTAGAACTTATTTTTTGTACTATGTATAGGGATATTGAAATGAATAAACATATTCCTTTACTCTAAGAACAAGACATACAAAAAAATATTTATATCACACAATTGTCCTCTCTAATTGCAGGTTTTCATCTTTCTAGTTTTCAAACTAACAAAACCTATTCTTGGAGATAGATAAGAGCTTATACTTAATTGGTTAGGTAGACTTGTGTCTCTGAATCTGCCACAGCCTAAGACCCACACTTCAGCAACTGTATTTACTGCACCCTCTGTGGCATCATCTTCCTCTTCCCCCCACACCTATCCTAATAATCTGGAATCACAATGAATCACAGAGTAACCTGCCATCTTTTTCAGCTACTGTGCACTAAATGAAATATTGTCTTATTGTAAACCTAAAAAATTTAATAACCTATGAGACTTTACCTATATAACTCTGGTGTATCTTCCTATGATATATCAAATCTTCATCGTATATTTTCCTCCCAATCTTCTTTGTAATATTACAGTTTTCTTAATAACTAGAAAAAAGTGAAGAAATCAAATGAAACCACTTAATTTCCTTTCTTCATGATAGATTTCTATTTGTACCTATGTTCAGCCTTTGGTTTCAGCGAGTTTTTTCTACTCTTTAAAACTAATCACTGGCCTGTTTTCTGTGATGCCTCCTCCCTTCTACACAATTATTTATACTCTCTATTAATGTTAGCTTCCATATTTTAAAGTTCTCCATTCTTTTGAACCCTTCTGTACATTTCATAAACATCATAAAGTTCCTCATTCAAGCCAAATCTTAGAAACTTCCTGTAACTCATATAAATCAATACCCAAAGCATCATGTTCTGACTTCAAAATGGGAAAATAGCCTAAATACATATTATTTTCAAACAAAAAAATATAAACAGGACCTTGGGACATAGCTTAGCCACTCAATCATGAGGACCTGAGTTGATATTCTCCTGTATTCATGGGGAGGGGCAGACATGGTGATCCAGAACAATAATCCCAGCACTAGGCAAATAGAGGAAGAAGGATCCCTAGCTTGAGAGTCCCAGATTCAGCAAGAGACCCTGTCACAAAGAATAACTTGGAAAGTGATAAAGGAAGACACTTGATATCAACTTGTAATCTCTACACACACACACACACACACACACACACACACACACACACACACATACATATGCACATACACACATACATGTGCTCACACAAAAAACACAAACTTTTTCATATGAAAATGTGCTCAAAATCAATAACCACCAAAGTTCAAATCAAAAGCACAACGAGCTGTTACCTTAAGATGATAGTAATTATGACTACAATAAAATAATAATATATAATAAAAATTAAAATGTCTATAAGGATATAGAGAAAATCACTAATGGTAGAAAACGAAGCAGTCATGATGGAAAACTTCACAAAACAAACAAATACAAAACAGAAAAACTTACAGAGAAAGTCAAAGTCAAATACTGCCGGATATCATGGAATCTTTAAAGATTGACTCACTACAACAAAATATACTGATGTCTGTCAAGGCTGGAGAAGTAGCTTAGCATTTAAGAGCATTGATTGCTCTTGCAAAAGACCTGAGTGAGTTTTGTTCTCAGAACCAATATAGGGTGGCTTACAGCTGCCTCTAATTCTAGATTCAGGGGACATAAGCTCCCTTCTGGCATGCACAGGCACTGCATGCACACATATACACAGAAATAAAAATACATCTTTAAAACAAATAATAATAATAACAACAATAATCATAATACATGGTTATCAAGGATGGGATAGGAGAAATGGGGGAATAACTGTTCAAATCAGCGTACAAATTTTGCTTTAATAAGATTGTAAGTTTGGGGATCTAATATATAACACAATTACTTTATAATAACATATCCACTTGAAAAATGTGATGAAAGTAGAATCTTAGTACTCTCATATAAGAAAGTAAATATATGATGTAAAAAGTTACTTTCCTTAATATAGAGAACAATATTCACTCAAGAATGGAAAACGATGACCAATTTTAATGGAGGGTTAATAAACATAGCTTCCTTTCTCCTCAGAATAACAGTAATATATAGGAAAGAGTATTCCTCAATATGGTGGTGACTGCATAAGAGGAAATACCTTAAACAATTTCTTAATTGATAACTAAGTTGAAACATTTTATACTAATTACCCACTATCACTTTGCATTAGCCAAAGATGTATACAGGCATACTGGGCTTTAGCAAATAATAATGGAACAGAAAAATATGTTTGGATAGCATCATTTCAAGTATTCCAATAATAGCCAATGCTTGAGGTTTTTGTGTTTTGTCTTGTTCTTGTTTTTGGTGTCCCCTGCCATTTCTACAAAAAAAAAAAAAAAAAAAAAAAAAAAAAAAGACACACTGCTATTAATTTATATTATTGACTCTATCTTTTTTCTCTCCAGGGTGACTCTGGAGGACCACTGGTTAGTGAAAATTCTAATGGCATCTGGTTCCTTGCCGGTATTGTAAGCTGGGGAGATGAATGTGCACTTCCAAACAAGCCTGGTGTCTACACTCGGGTGACATACTATCGCGACTGGATCACATCCAAAACTGGTCTCTAGTGTGATTGCTGTCTAAAGAGCAAAGTTCAAGTTATGTATCTGTTAAATGAGTTTCTAATCCCTAAAGCACATTCCTTAGCTATTTCTCCTCTTCCACAAATTTAGCTAGAAATTTTAAAGGCATAAAATTTTAAGTTTAAGACATTTTAATTAAAGTTTGATTACTCTTTAAGGAGATTATGAACCAAAATATATAATTTTCTCAGTTTCAGGATGGATATGATTATAGGAATGAATATGGTTTTAATTTTTTAAGGAACTACTCTCTGCTACTTTAGAGGGAAATTTGGGTAATTTATCCTATGAGAATTAGTTATACAAGTTTCAGTCATCTTCTGCACTGACCAGTTCATCTGTTCTCCGGAATCAGTGTGTTTGAAATGGAGTCTAGTGCATTGCAGTAATATTGCCCATAAGTGTTATTCGGGGAAAAATATATCTATTTCCATATTGGTCTCTGCATCAAGACTAATTCTTCTAATTATTTCTTATCTTAAGTGATAGAAAATAAAATGACAACCCTGTGGGGTGTATTAATAGATCACAGTATTTACTGACTTTTCTTTCTCTCAGATTTCTCTGAGAAGGTGGTTCCCATACAACTGCATCATCATCCATGGGCATTTTAATCATGTTTCAATAGGTGACTTTAAGTCACAATGCAAATAATACCATACTGTTTGTTTCCAAACTTTAAAAGTAACTCAATAATACAAATTAGCAAATATATGAACAGTTTTGAAATTTTGCTTTTACATCACTCTGATTTTTCCATATGAAAACATTCTCTGTAACTGCAATGTTATGTTAATCCTGTAGCTCAGTTGCATTGCTCCAAAACTGTCTAATCTGGGTGCTTTCTCAGACAGCAGTCCATCACTGTCTCTATAGGACTTTATTTTTCCCTGTTTCATCTACAACCACAACCTTCAACAGGAGGTAAATTTTCACAATACCATCTACAAACTGTGTTAATAATATTAGTTAACATTTACTGATTCTTACTCCAGGAAAATGGTCCCCTTGGTATTTTAATTTTTTAGATATCTAAAGTACAGAGAAGGCCAGCAATATTCTGAAGAGCAATGAGTGTTTAATTGCCTAAGCTGGGATTCAAATCACACAACTTTATTTCAGAGCTCACACTTTTAAAAGCTTGCTGTTTTATATAGTATGGTTATGACCTAAATATTCAAAGAGAAATTAGGAAACAGGTTGGTGAAGACAATATGATTTACTGATAGTTTAACCAGACTAGGTGTAGAATTTTTCAGAAATGTGGATAAATTGTAGGCTTATTACATAGACGCTTTTATAATATTGAACTTATCTTGTTACATATTCCTAAGGATTAGTATTTCTATTATTTGTTATCTTAGAAAAAGACATAAATAAAATGAAAGTATATGCATGATGCTCAAGACTGACCTAGCTTGAATTCAGACATGATGTTGACCATGGGAGAAGTGGGACTTTTGGTTGACAACCTCTCAAATTAAGTAGAGGCAGATGCAGAAAAAAGAGATTAAAAAATAGTTATCTACTACCCCACGTAAAATCTATGTTCTAAATTAATGGAATATTACTCAGAATCATATAATATAATAAAGACTATTGTGTGTTTATTAATATTAAATTTTAAGTGATAGATTCTGCATGCTGTATATATTCTGTTCTGATGGAAAAAATAAATACTCACTAATAAATTTAAACTACCCATACTTCACCTAATTTCTTAATATATGCAAAGGGCATGAACTTCCTTGTTAGAAAAGTATGAAATATTTCTTTCTTTATTTAGGAAACACTTTCACATGAAGACACATACATTGTCACAAAATTTCACAGTATACCTTTAAATAAAGATAATTTAAGTGGCCCAGCTGCATGATGATATTATACGGTGCATAATAATAGATTCCCTTTCCTCAATATAAGTCAAAACAGAAAGCAAAAGCATTAATAATGGGTTCTCTCCATCTGGGCACCAGTGTTATAATTACTGGGTTTCCCTTCAGATTCAGGTATTTCTGCTATTAAAAATCTCTGGAAAGTCTTCATGATGAGAACATATGTAGGGGATTAAACTGGAGCTTTTCTCAAAAGTTGCTCAATAGTGAAGACTTACACATGCTAAACCCTGTATTTCCTTGTGTAAAACCCTGTACTTCCATACAGACACAAGACAAAAACTCCTTGACACTAGTTCAGCAATAATACATTAATAAAATCAGTATCCAAAGAGGCCTCCATGGGCACCAGGAACATTCATGGTACATAGACACAGATGCACGTCAAACACCCATGTATGTAAAAATAATTTTTGAAGTTTAAAAACTAAAGAGAATGAACCTATATCACATTATAGTAAATGAAATAAATCAGACCTAGTAAAATATATATGGAATCATCTGTTACATGTAGAATATTTTAAATTGACTGAAATAGAACAGTGTTGGCTGTAAGCTGGAGATTGACAAACATACATGTATTAAGTCATTTTTATACTTTGTATATATGATATTTATTAATTAAACAGTTAAAATACCTTTCAAGACAACAGGGAAGCTTGCTATCCTAACTATAAATAATTACTAAGTATTACATAGGTGAGCACTATAAGTATGAGAATATGAGCCCATTGGAAAGCTTCCAAGTTCTTGTACCTGAACTAGAAATTGGAAGGAATTACATGGATAGTAGTAGTAGAAACAGTGAAAGTTAATCAGAAAAATATGTAGTTTCATGGGAGAAAGTGGGCTGAACAAAAACAAAAGTGTAATAGTTAAAATGGTAACACTGTACAAAGAGTCGGGATTTTTATGGCACATAAGGCATTCTCTCTGGGCTTGTTTACAGGGTATGCTTTCTTGGGCTCTATCTGCTACAGACAGTTCTGCATACAATTTACTGCACCATGTGAAATGAATATTGCAAGTCTCCACAAGGGGACATTCTCTTTTGCATCACCTTCAGACTCTGGAGACACTGGGACCAAGGCTCCAGTCAGAGTCAATGGGGCTGGTATCCAGAAGACCAGTCTGCTGGTTCCTTTAATATGCTGAATTAGCCACACTTGTGCAAGCTCTCCTGGCCCTCGCTTACTACAGGTTCTGCTGTGGAAGTGCACTCTACCACTCCTCTGTGTTGGTGATGCAGCAAGCTTTGAATGAGCTGAAGATTCGAGGTTCTGCTTGATTCTTCCTTCACTTTTTAAACCTGGTGCATTTGAGTGCAGTCACTTTGCGAAAACCATTCAATGTCTCTACCTTGTGACTATTTGTACCAAGCTACAGCTTACAGACTCCTTCCTTGGATGATTCAATATCTAGTAAGACCAGTTTTGTTACATCTTGCTGTCTTTACTAAAATTCTACTTTGATCTAGGATTTTTCTCATTTAACTCTGCTGATTGTGATACTTTTCAGGTTGTTTTTGCCTTTATTTGTACAAGAAAATACACTTAGACCCAATGAGGAAAGTACAAGTAGACCCACTCAGAACCATTCTGGCATAATGGGTTTATAACCTCAGAAGATAGTTTAAGCAGAAACAGCTTTTCAAACAGATAACCTTTCCTACCATCATACCACCTTGATTTTCAAGTTTAAAAGGATGGAGGAAAAGTGTCGGTGAAATAAACACATCTCTCAACTCAGAGAAAATTAGACACAGTGTGTTCTTGTGCCAAAAATGAATGACAATGGCCTGGGGAAAGCCATGTTACCAGATTCTCTGAGTCATGGTGTTTTTGCTTTACATACACAATTTTCTCCTCAAATATAAACACAATAGTTTAATTATAGAAAAACAAGGTTTAATGTTTTCCTAGTATTATTCCTTAGTATATAAATAGCAAATTCGTATGCATTTGGATCAAATTGTGTTAGAATGTCTGACTTTAAAAATTGCTATTTGACTAACGGCTAAACCGTGTGACTCAACAGGTCATACTATAGCTTCCTAGACAATATTCCTCTTCTGTTGTTGTTGTTGTTGTTGTTGTTGTTTGTTTTTGGTGGTAGTGGTGGTGGTGGTAGTTTTTCTTTTGAATTTGATTTTGATTTGGGGGAGGTTTCAAGGGCAGAGGGCAGATGTGAGGAGATGGGGAGATGATGTGGGATTGGAATGCATGATGTGAAATCCACAGAAAATCAATAAAAGTTAAAAAAAAATCTGTTTGAGTTGCTGACTTAGATTTCATCTTAAGAAATGATTAAGTGAATTTTAGCCTACAATTAGGAAAGAATTTAAGAAATGACATTTTAACTTTAATTTCACATTTATGTGAAGAAACGGCATGCTCAGCATTGACTAAAAAATATCAACTCTGAAAACTAAAGATGTTTTACATCCTGCACTATCAAGTACTAAACACAAGTAAAATTCTGTAAAACCCCAGTGATGGAAGTATGTTTCTCTTATTGGTTAATGAAAAAAGCACTATTGGCAAATAGGAAGGCAAGATAGGTGGGACTAGGAGACAAGGATAATTCTGGGAAATGTAGTAAGAGATTTGAGATGTAGAAACTTGAAAGAAGAAGAGGTTCTGACCCTCTCTCTGGTAAGATAAGACCACATGGAAACACTTACATTAATAGAAATAGGTTAATACTTAAGATAGAGCTAGCCAATAAGAAACACTAGTAACTGGCCAATGGTGTTATACCTAATACAGCGTCTCTGTGTGTTATTTGGGGCTGATGCAGCTGTGGGATCAGGCTGGTGGGAAAACTACTCATAACAAAATGGCTCCAATGTGGGGCCTGAGAACTTACACTTAAAACTTAACAAAAGCTTTAAAAGGGGTTTAGAAACAAAAGAATAGAGACAAACAAAGCTGCTTGGTAGCAGCATTTTTCTCAATTGTACTGTTTTGCTACAGACAAGCGGAGACTTACACAGCTTCTTTAAGGGAGGTTTCCCTACTCAACATAAGCTGCAAAAAAAAAAAAAAAAAAAAAAAAAAGCCTCATAGCTTTTAGGAAGCCCTGCTAACAACTGAATGGTGTGTACAAAAGCTGGCAATGTCAGTGACCACATCTCCAAGCTGGCGCATACTGCTAAATGGCAGTGTATACCAAGGCAGTGAGCACAGCTCTCAGTTCTGGCAGTAAATGTACTCCCACCACATTTGATAGACGGTGGCTAATACAGCTGTGGCTTTCATTGATTAGCAGATAAAAAAATCTCATGGCCAGAAAAAAGATAAAGATTTACAGTAAAGACAGATCCAGATTAAGAAAAACTTCTAAAGGTTTACAATGTGTTTTAAAATATACATAGGCTTGGGAGAGAAAAATAAACAGGATAAAATCGTTTAAAAAAAATAAAGAGTAGTTGGGCATTGATGGCAAAAGTCTTTAATTCTAGCACTTGGGAGGCAGAGACCATCAGATCTCTGTGATTTCAAAGTAAACCTGGTGTACAGAGTTCATTCCAGAGTAGCCAGTTACACAAAGAAACCTTGTCTCAATAAATAAAAAAATAAAAGTAAAAGAAATGGAGTAATAAAAAAGCCACGTAAAAATGGAAAATATACAGAGTCTGGATACTGTATGCTATTGTGTTGTCTTTGGATTGTTCAATTGCTAAGGAAGGAAAAACAATTACTGCAATACATTTGATTATCAATGCTGCTGAATGGATCCAATTTATATATTTTAAAAGTGCTTTGACTTCAAAATTTAAGTCTAGGACAGGTTACTTGGAAAAAGAATTTTTATTTTTGTTTTCACAGAAAATGAAAAGCTATGGATTCCTTCCAGACTAACATGGTTTGATCAAGCAAGACCCCCTGAAGCAGTGTCCCAAGTGATCCAACATTTTCAAAACAGCTGGGACATTGAAGCCTTGCAAAACACTACAGTCAAGATTTCTGCATCTTAAGATTCCCCCAAGACAGCGCCCCCTACAGGCAGGAAGCAGTTTGGAAAGAACAATGTCCAAATTACCAAATATTGTCTATGAAAGTTTGTTTTCATTTAAATGTGGTTGGTTACCAATAGTTAATAATCACAACCAATCTCTTTTTAAGGTAAAAAGGAGATTATGATATAGAAATGAATACTTTGTTTTGGAAAGGATTTTCATTTATTGATACAAATTTAAGGTTAATTTTATGATATGTATATTTCTTCTCTTGTTTAGGTATTGTGTTTGTAGATCTCATTTGAAAATGTATAATTTAGTACAGATTTTAAATAGTTACCTATGGTAGCAAGATGTCTTTACCATTTCTAGAGTTTAAATATTATCCTTCTGTGGTCTTTGATGGAGTTGAAGACAGGTAGTTATGGTTATAGTTTTCATAGTTAAGAGTAAAGATAAGTTACATATAAAACTTTAGAATCACAAAGATAGGATAGGTGATAAAATATTTCTTTAATTCTTAATAATGTTAATAGACTAAATATTGTAATTATAGTTCTTGGATAATAACTGTTTTGTTATATGTAATTTTACTATGTTAAAATGCTTCTTTTATTTTAAACAGAAAAGAGGAGATGATGGTAGATGTCATTCTGTAAATATGTTTCTCTTACTGGTTAATGAATAAAGCACTATTGGCAAATAGGAAGGCAAGATAGGTGGGACTAGGAGACAAGAATAATTCTGGGAGATGTAGTAAGAGATTCAAGATGTAGAGACTTGAGAGAGGAAGAAGAGGTCCCTGGCCCTCTCCCTGGTAAGATAAGACCACATGGAAACAATTATATTAATAGAAATGGGTTAATATTTACAACAGAGTGTAGAGAGTTGCGAAGTGCCGCGCCTTCCACCTTCCCAATGGTGAGCGCTCTCTGTGATAAACAACTCCATATTTAGCTAAGGCTGAGGATCTGGCTTGCTTCCATGTATGTGGACCTGTCAGCACTTTCCAAGTGGCGTGCTAGGGTTGGCTGCCCAAGGGCTTTTAAGCTACGGGTCTTCCCTATGTAGGGCAATGCTGTCTGCCCCCCTCCATATGCGAAGGGAAGGAATAGCATTCATTCTGCCCTGAGGTCTGGAAAGCAGTGAGAACTGAACTACACTTGGCTGATCCAGTGTTCCAGGATCCACAAGAAAACAGATATGAAGAGCCACTAGATTTTGAGGTTAAGTCCTTGGCTGAATCTGTAAGAACATACACTGTGGCACAAGTGGAAGCTTTGCAGAAGGTAGAAGAAAAATTACAGAATGCCTTTTACAAAGATGCAAAGAAGACCAAGCCATTGTTATATGTATTCTTCCTACATATTATCAGCCTACAGGCTAGCTATGGCAAGAGGGCCCATTACTCTGGCTTTATCCCAAAGTATCTCCTGCTAAATCCATTGAACATTATCCCACTGCAGTAGCTAAATTAGTGCTGAATGGGATCCAACAATGCTTCCAATTTTTTGGTCTTACTCCGAGTACAATTATTGTGCCATATTTCAAGTTAAGATCCTTTGTGCCACTGTGGATGATTGGGCCATTTTGCAGTGCAGATTTGATGGGGATATAGATAATCATTACCCTAGACATTCATTATTGGGATTTTTTTAAGGAACATTCTGTGATATTTCCTAAAGTGACATCAGCAGTTCCTATCCAGAATGTTCCAAATGTGTTTACAGATGGTTCGAAAACAGGCTGTGGGATTTATATGATAGATAAACAGGAGCCCATGCTACATCATTTCAGCCTGGCTCCCCGCAAATTGTAGAATTAAAAATAGTAGTGGAAGTATTTAAAGCTTGTCCTTTTGCCTTTAATTTGATATCTGATTCAGCTTATGTTGTTAATGCTGTAAAAATTTTAGAAGTGTCAGGACCTTTAAAAAATGCTAGTCCAGTTTGCCTTTTGTTTCAACAGTTACAAAATTTGATTTGGCAGAGAAAAAACTGGTTTTTTGTACAACATGTTAGAGCTCATACAGGCCTTCCAGGAGCTGTAAGTGAAGGTAATAATAAGGTTGATCTATAAACTAGAGTGGAATGTATTTTCTTGAGTTCTACCTTAGAAAAGGCAAAAAATTTTCACAAAACCTTTCATGTGAATGCTAGAGTATTACAACAGAAATTTCATCTTTCTTGAGCGGATGCTCGACAAGTAGCCTTGGAATATCCTCAATGTGTGATTCATCATCACCTACCTAGTGTTGGGGTAAACCCACGGGGTTTTCTCCCTTTTAAGGTTTGGCAGATGGATGTGATACACATTTCTGAGTTTGGAAGCCTAAAATATGTGCATGTGTCTGTGGATACCTATTCAAGCGTCATACATGCCACACCTTCAACTGGAGAAAAGGCTCATTGATTAGAAGTCTGGGCTGTCTGGGGTAAGCCCCAGAAGCTCAAAATTGACAGTAGACCAGCCTATATGGCTCAAAACTTTGCCTCTTTTTGTTGGCAAATGGAAGTGCAGCTTCTTAATGGATTGCCGTACAATCCTCAAGGCCAAGGCATCGTAGAGTGTGCTCATCTCTCGTTGAAGGAATGTTTACAAAAACAAAAAGGGGGAATAGGCCACGGCCATACTCCTAAGGAAAGACTTTCCCTTGATTTATTTACTATTAATTCTTTAAATTTGGATGCTCAGGGTGTTAGGATGGAAAAATATAGCCTAATTCTCCAGTGACCCCAGGAAGATGGGAGTCTTAAATCCCAAGCTGACAGTCACCTACTTTAATGTTTACAGCAGAATGAACACCCAGAAGCCTGTGCAAAAGCAGACTTCCTGGGCTAAGAGTGGAGTTGGATACTTTAAATTAATTGGTCCGCACTGGATGCTACGGTTCAGGATATGTGGGCTTTGCTGTAACCCTATAAAAGCTGTCTCAATTCTGTGCCAGAGGTCTCTCAGCCCTCTACCCTGCATGGCGTATGGCTGATGGCCCTAGTATACTGGAATATAAAGGATCTTATGCATTTGCATCAAGACTGCTTCTCGTGAGTGATTTGGGGGGGCTGCCTTTCCTGAGTGGGAGCGCGAGGGACCATGCTCTCGCGGGTCTTACAAGGGCGGCTCTGCAGCTGATAGACATCAAGATTACCATGGCCCTACTAAAGGAATGGTCAAATGTAAGGATATTCTGACAGGCCTCTGGTGCAGGCCTGATCCCGTGCTGACATGGGCACAAGGTTCTGTTTGTGTTTTCCCACAGGACCAGCAAGATCCAGTGTGGGTGCCTGAACGCCTGGTTAGAAAAGTCCAACATGAAGAGCATCCTGAATAATTGGTCACTTGAATTTGAAGATACCTTGAAAGAATTGAGGCTGGCTGTGGTTAACGTGAATTCTACCAGAGTGGACATCTCCTTTGAATCAGGACTGTCATCTTGGCTGACTTCTGCTATGAATCATCTAAAGGAATGGGCAGGCATGGGTGCATTAGCAGGGCTCTTGGTGTTGGTCTCCCTGGTTTGCCTGTGGTGTTTATGTAAGATTAGAGTTACACAACAACGCAATGCAGCCATAATCATTCAAGCTTTTACAGCCATGGAAGAAGGACAGTCTCCCCAAGCATGGTTGGTGACCATAAAGAGCTGAGTTTCGTTGCGCTCAGGATTTGAGGCTAAGCACTGCACTCAGGGTCAGCTCTGGAGACCCAAAGAAGAGCATGTCTTATTGTATGTGGGTTGATGCCCCAGGCCCCACCTCTGAAGAAAAGGCATCGGACAGGTCTGGTACTCATTTGGGTGGGTGACATCTGGATGAGGATCAGTATAAGAATCCCTAGTCATCAGAGATCAGACCTCTACTCTTGCCTGACTCATTTATAAATAAAAAGGGGGAACTGTAGAGAGCTGCAAAATGCTGCGCCTTAAAGATGGCACTGGCTTCCACCTTCCACCTTCCCAATGGTGAGTGCTCTCTGTGATTAACAACTCCATATTTGGCTAAGGCTAAGGATCTGGCTTGCTTCTGCGTATGTGGACCTGTCAGCACTTTCCACATGGTGTGCTGGGGTTGGCTGCCCAAGGGCTTTTAAGCTGTGGGCTGGCTTTCCCCGGGGTCAGAAGATTGTTCAAGGTTCCTGAATAAAGCTGCTTAAAGAAGAGTCCAAGCTTTGCGTCTTCCTTGCTGGTCGAGGCAGTCGCGACAACAGAGCTAGCCAATAAAAAATGCTAGTAACTGGCCAACAGCTTTATATCTAATACAGCGTGTCAGTGTGCTTTCTTCCCCATCCCCATATCCTGTGTTCTTGTCAGAATTCTGCTGGTTATAATTTCTTCCTCATTAAAGGGAAAAAGACAAGCAGAGAGGAAGAATGAGAAGGGAGAAAAGGAGACAGGACGTAGGAACTGAAAGGAAGGGTATCAATAGGAGGAGGAAGGAAAAAGGAAAGAAAGAGGGAGAAGGAACTAACAGAATGGCTCAGAGTGCTTGCTTACATGTGCAAGGCCCTCCCTAAGTTCACTTGCCAGCCCTGAAAAATGAATAAACAAAAGGTAGAAAAACAAAGGCCAAAACCTACTTCTATATAATGGGATTTTTAACATGAACACTTGCCCTTTCATTTTAGTTTGGTTTAGTTTTACTTCTGGCTTTGGTTTTGATGTGATTTGGGTGGCTGGCCTACACATCTTAGATTTACAGGTTCATAGATTGAACCTAGTGATTATCTTGCTATTCTTTTTGTTCTTTGTTTCAAGAACATGACCTTGATCAGAGATTAACTGAACTAGTGTATTTCGAGTTCTAAAGAAAAATAAATTATCATGATTAGGAGTGTCTTCTCACAAAGAACTCATAACAGCTATGATAGTAGGTACATTTATGGTCACAAATGTTATATTTATGCTCTATGTAAACAGGATTTCACTTTCTCCATTAAAATCTCAATGTCTGAGAGTTCACAAATTAATATTTCTTTTATAAACTATTTTTGAACTGTAATATTATTATTATTTTATAAACTATAAAATTCTGGGAAGAATTCTGATTCTAATGTTATAAGTAATTTTCAATATAATTTACTTGACAGATATGGTAGAATTTGAAATTTCTTCCATTTATTTTGTGTACTCTTATTTATAACTGATCCTCCTCGTCAAAAATTCTATGAAAGTTCTATATTTTCAAATGTATTGATTTGCTAACATTTCCTTGTAAATGTAAGAATGATAACATTCTTAGTGCTTTAGTAAGTACACACAAGAAGTTATGAAAAATGATCCCCATACACAGCCAACTGGTACTAACAAATGAGTCCTAACTTTGGTCTCCACTTGCATTCTGTTTATTGGTGCTAAATCAGGAAGCAGGGAAATGCAACCTGCCTGGTAAAAATAAAAATGCAACTAGATACATTTGTGTCTCTCAATCTGACTGTCAAAGTAAGGAAACAACAGACCCTAAAGAAGTGGGATTTCCCCCCAGGAATCTCATGCTAAGAGAAGAACAGCACCAGCCAGTTAGGTATCTTGTCTCCCTGACAGATTTCACACAAGATGAGCCTGAAACTCAGGGTTGATGGTGGGTGGAACTATACCTTGACCAGACTGCTTAGATGTACAAATCCTTGGCCTTGGCCTCTGAACTTATCTCACTTCAGAATGGACTTCTGGGGTGTGCTGGATCCCTTAGTTACTCTCCCCATGTGGCCACATTGAATAAATCTCCCTTTTCTGATTTTACTATGAATTGGCTCTTCTTACTGGCTTATTAACGGTCAGAGCTGATGTAGGGCACAGTTACCCCTAAGTTCAGTTAACCCTTCCATCATCCTCACTGTATGGAAACACACAGAGTGAGCAAAGAGCCAAATTTCCCAACACAGTTCCCAACCTGAAGATGAGCAGGGCAAAGGTCAGAGTCAGTTTTGCTCTTCAGTTCTCACACTGTAGATAAGCAGCCCTCTGGTGGTGTGATTAGTGTCAAGCTTTTCACACTTCTGAGCTTTGTGTTGGATGAATTCTCTATTTGAAATGATTCTGAAGTGTGTTGCTGATGTACTTGTTATCCAGTGTGACCATGTACAAAAGAGTTCTGATGCACTTTTGTAGAGAAAACCCACCCAGGAAAAGTAGAAAATTGTTCATGGGGAGAGAGAGAAAGTGTATGGGGGAGGGATAGAGAAGGGGAGGAGAAAGAGAGAGAAAACCAAAAGGGAAAAAAAGGCCACAGCTCTCACCTTAAAGGAAAATGAATTTATTCCAGAGCCATTTTGAATGATCATGTCCCAAGAACACAAATTCCATGTCCTGACACATAAGCAAATTCATGAAGTTTTATAGTTTTACAAAAGAAAGTAATTCATAAATAGAGGCAAGTTTAAAACGCATCAGTGGGTACATCAGAGAGGTGGCTACAGCAAGATGGAGGAAGCTATTCCTTAGGCCTCTGATGGCATTCTTGCTGTTTTTGGTTGGTGGAAACTAAGTTAATATACTTCAAAAGGTTTTTATTTCTATTTGTCAAGTGATGTTAGTTCTGACAGAGAGATTGGTAAGAAATGGCTGTCCTGGGGTTGTGAGGTATCAAGGGTAGCCCAAGATAGGAAATTATCTTCTTGACTTGCAACATTCCAACCTCTCCATATCACTGCAGTTTTCATCAGTCAATCAGACTGGGCAGGCATAACTCTTTCCAGGGATTCTCATTCATAAAACTCACCAGTCTGCACATGACATATTGTTCTAAAAAGTGAGAGATTTACCCTAAGTGGTGAAGCTATGGGAACATGACTAAATTCCTCATTCATTAGGAGAGATCTGTTTTCTGTTTTGTTGTGTTGTTCTGCTTTTTAGTGTAGTGAAGAACATTTACCCAAAGTTGAAAGCCAAGAAATTCATGGTTGCATATTTCCTAAAGTAAGGAATGGAAAATGTTATGCTTTCATTGAAGCAAAGGAATTTTTTAAATGTCCGCTAATTGTTGTGCTTGGAAAGTGATATGAGGGAGAGCAAGTTATGGTTCTGATAAGACCAGCTGCTTTTACAGGGCTTTGACAAGTGGCCTTGGCTCATAGGACTTCACCCTTTGTTTTACCTGGAATAATAGTTGATGTTCACTGGTTCAGTGTTTCCAGAAGTTTATAGAACATAACCATAGTGACAAAAAATGAGAGGGCCAACTGCATGTTTGTACTGCATCTGTACTTAATAAATGAAATAGATGTGTTATCATTTTCTAAAGCATGTTTCTTACATTTAACAGAAGTTCCTGGAAAGAAACTATATCTACAAAGCCTGACTGACTGAATAAAACTGCAGTGATGAAACCCATTGAAAGAATGCATGTCCAGACCCTCATTATCTTCTATTGAGCTAGCTTTCACCCCAGAGCATCCATTCCTTGTCCTTCTTTGTATGTTATCAAAACTAACATCCTGCATAAAACCTTTTGAAGTCTAATAACTTAGTAGGCAACTGGTTGCCACTACCGAAAGGTAAGACCGTCATTGGATAGTACCTTAGACCTATTGGAAAGCTTCCCCAATTTTGCTATAACTGCCTTGATGATGTACCCACCCATGTATTTTAAGCTTACATTGATTTATGATTTCACAAAAATGTCTTTGTACCAGCAAAAGCTAAAGAAGTCTGTGTAGTAGGTACCATGTAACTCATCACTAAATAAATAGTATACAGTATGAAAAAATAATAAACCAAAAAAAATGCACCATTTAAACCAAAATGGCTGCCTGTATCCTAATAGTGTCCCTGCTTTGGGCATGATGGAAGCAGACTAGTTGGTGATCTGATAACAGCAAACTGTGACTTACTAAATTTCAATGACAGCCATACCAACATTTCTATGACTAAATATTATCATTAAGTAACACACAGAAGGATTCTAAGTGGCCTCAATGTGTGGTGATTATATGACATATAGGATTACAAATAATCATATTATATAACTAATTCAGTTACAATAATTATGCAAGTGTCTGTTTTTCTCCAGTATCTAATTTTCCTGTCAATTTTGTGTAACAATGACAAGTACAATACTTACACAATTATAATATCTAGGCAATAACAAAAAGTTTTACCATAATCTCAACATGAATATTCTGATAACTAAAACTGATTGAAAAACTTGAATTAGATTCATTTGTATTAGAACAGGCTGCTGGTAACAGTTGAAGTATTACCTTCATGCCTTGTATAGAATAGTTTTTTTTTCTTATTTTACATATCGATCTCAGTTCCCTCTCCCTCCCTCCCATCCCATCCCCCCCACACACACACTCCATAGGGAGGGTGATGCCTTCCAGGAGGGATCAACAAAATCTGTCACATCATTTGGAGTAGGGACTAGGCTCTCCCTCCTGCCTCTAGGCTCAGGGAGTATCCCTCCATGGGGAATGTGCTCACAAAGTCCTTTCATACACCAGGGATACATCCTGGCTCCACAGTCAGAGGTCCCTTAGACTGTCCAGGCCTTCTAACTGAGACCCATGTTCAGGAGGTCTGAGTCGGTCCAATGCTGGTTTCCCAGCTATCAGTCTGGGTGCCCATTAGCTCCTCCTTGTTCAGGTCAGCTGTCTCTGGGTTTCTGTAGCCTGGTCTTGTCCCATTTTCTTATCACTCCTTCCTCTATGCAACTGGATTCCAGGAGTTATCTTAGTGTTTAGCTGTGGGTGTCTGCTTCTGTTTCCATCAGCTACTAGATGAGGGCTCTATGGTGGTAAATAAGTTAGTCATCAATCTCATTATCAGGGAAGGGCATTTAAAGCAGCCTTTCCACTGTTTCTCAGATTGTTAGTTTGGGTCATCTATGTAGGTCTCTGGACATTTCTCTAGAGTCAGTTTTCTCTTCAAACCTATAATGGCTCCCTCTATTATGCCATCTCTCTCTCTCTCTCTCTCTCTCTCTCTCTCTCTCTCTCTCTCTCTCTCTTTCTCTCTCTTTCTCTTTCTCATCTGTTCCTCTCCTGACTCAATCTTCCAAGTCCCACATGCTCTCCTTTCCTCCCCTTCTCTTTCTCCTAACTCCCTCTCCACTCACTACGATCCTCCCACCACTCCCAGTATGCTCAGGAGATCTTGTCCCTTTCCTCTTCTGTGAGAGACCTTGTATGAATCTCTTAGATTCTTCCTTGTATCCTAGTTCCTCTGGCGGTGTGAATTATAGGCTGGTGATCCTTTGCTCTATGTCTAAAATCCATATATGAGTGACTGCATACCATGTTCCTCTTTTTGTGACTGGGTTACCTCACTCAGGATGGTTTCTTCAAGTTCCATCCATTTGCCTCCAAATGGATGTAGGATAATTTCTAGTTAATATGTATGCCTATATGTTACTACTCAATCTTGTTTCTTTAAAAAAAAATATTAGGCTGATGCCCAGGGGAGGCTCGCCCCTTTCTGAGCCAATACAGAGGAGGGGTGGACTGGGGGTGGGCTACAAAGGGAGGAAAGGTGAGGGAGTGAGAGGCAAGGGGTAAGAGGAGGATTTGGTCAGAGTGTAAAAAAAAATAAATATTAAAAAAAAAAAGGAAAAAGAATTGTTTTGAGAAATGTGATCTTCAAACAACAGATTTTCCATTGGATCAGGGTTATTGCTGTTTTTTGTTTGTTTGCTTGTTTGTTTAGTTCTGATTTTTAATTATTTTCTGTGTTTCATGTTGCACCTGTATATTCACAACAGTTTTCAGGTAATGTATTCATTAACATTAATTGAACAATATTATGAGTCACTTTTAACTTCAAAATTAGAGTTCAAGTGTCCTTCTCCGCCTGGGATAAAACACCGTGAGCAACAGGCCATCTGCTGAGGCGCTACAGTTACACTTGGCCTTCAGCGTGTGCCTGGCATCTTCTGCTAGCACTCTTTTAGATTACAAACCCGCAAAACAAGTTCACCTTGATCTTTCACATTAACTCCAGACTATCTTGGGGAAAACAAATTTGACATAAATGTAAACCTATCTGAAGAAGGCAGAAATAAAACAGCTCTTTTGTGTTCGGTTACAATAAAGCACCAGAGGTAACAAAGACTCTCAAAGACTGTCGTTGGAGAAATATGGCTAATAATGCCTCCCTTGAGCAGGACCAAAATCCCTGCTCAGCCGTCAACAACAGCATTCCCTTGATACAAGGCAAGCTCCCCACTCTAACCTTATCTGGGAAGATCAGAGTGGCAGTGACTTTCTTCCTTTTCCTGCTCTCGACCACCTTCAACGCCTCTTTCTTGTCGAAACTGCAGAAGTGGACTCGGAAGAAGGAAAAAGGGAGGAAGCTCTCAAGAATGAAGGTGCTATTAAAGCATTTGACCCTAGCCAACCTGCTTGAGACTCTGATTGTCATGCCGCTAGATGGCATGTGGAATATTACAGTGCAGTGGTACGCTGGGGAGTTCCTCTGCAAAGTTCTCAGCTATCTGAAGCTCTTCTCTATGTATGCCCCAGCCTTCATGATGGTAGTGATTAGCCTGGACCGCTCCCTGGCCATCACTCGTCCCCTTGCTATACAAAGCAACAGCAAACTTGAACAGTCCATGATCAGTCTCGCCTGGATTCTCAGTATAGTCTTTGCAGGACCACAGGTAAACCATTACTCCTCTACTTGGGTGGATATGGTTATTCTGTATCTAACCTTTAGCCAAGGCAGCACCTACTGTGTGGGCTTTAAGAACCAGGTCTCCGGAAGTCAGAGAGTAGACTTTAACCCTGACTACTTTGTCTTCTCAGGCAAACTTCTTAAGCTCGCTGAGGTTCTGTTGATTCATTCAAAAAATGGAGTAAATATCTACTTCACATGCTTTCGAGATGATTGGATGTATAATGTATTAAAGTATCTAGCAGTATCTGTACTACATAGTAAATGTCTTCTAAAATATCTTCTCACAACTGAATATATGCCCAGCCCCTCCTTCTTTCCCATTCTTTCTCTTCTGTAGACTTGAAATAGTGTCTTGCTGTGTTGCCAAGGCTGTACTCAAGCTTAAATCCTCCTGCCTCAGCCTTCCAAGCCATAGGGATTGTAGGTGTTCTGCCTTTATGCTCAGGGTCCTCTGTTTTTCCTTTTGCTCTGGTTGAAATGATTTCAGTGGTTAACCGAGAGACTGTTTAAACATGAGACTTACATAGGTGGAAAATATTTATAGTACCTAATAGGATCCTTAACAGAATACATTTTAAAACTTAATAATATGTGTAATTTTATGTCATCTATTTAAAATAATTCTAGGCATAGAGATACATACTTTTCACCATACCCACAAGTTCAAGAACAGCCAAGGTTATATGGAAACTCTAACTTAGAAAAAGACTGGGGTGTAGCTAGGGGCATAGCTCTTGCCTGAAAGCTTTGAGTCCAGTCCCCAGCACTGATGAAGGTAATATAATTAATTTCTAAAGATATAACAATAAAATATTTAATCTATATATGAGAGAGAAAGATATCTTTAATTATATAAGGCATTGCATTCTCAAAAAACCTTAAATCTGCAAGGAAGCCTGATAGCTTTTATGTGCTCTGTATGATAAAAAATGTGGCATTTAAAATTTATTTTAATCGTAAACTAATAATTGTGCATATGAAAATGTTTCTTCTTTAAGTAAGAATAAAAAAATAGTTGTATAAAAAAGGAATTATTCATATTTTTCAAAATTTTAGTTTGTATTCATACTAGACAATAACCTTGCTTAAGGCATACAAAACTATGCTACTCACTGAAAAGTGTTTGTGTCAGAACAAGATAACAAGTCTTAAAGTTATCATTTCCAAAAGTAAGTCAGAAGAAGAAATAAGAAGCAAAATTTGAGGAGGGAGACAGGGATGAGGATATCCAGCAGCCAAGCCTTGGGAGGAGCTCTTATTTATGACCAGACATCTCCTAATTTAGGTGTGGCTGAACATAATTGAAAGTCACATTCCTCAATGAGAGTCATCTAAGACCACAGGAGTGCAAAGTTGCAAAGTGTTTGCAGGAAGAGTTTATGTTCATGTGGAGTATTTCCAAAACAGCTTTCAAATTCTATAGTTAACACAAGCCTGTAGGCAAGAAACATGGGCCACTCCTTAGTTTTGGGAATAAGAAAGCATCGTCTGAAGATATGTGGAGACTTGCCTTGACACATGAGCTAATTTACTAAGTAAAATGCCCTTCTGAACCTGACAAACAGCTTAAATTCAATAAAACCTTAACCTCCCATGAGCAATACTCCAAATGGCGTTTTAAGCACAGTAGTAGCATGCTAGACTCAGCAACAGCAATAATAATGAGATGAGAAATAATAGTTAAAGACAAAAATATGTGTCAGAACTGTGCTAAGTGTCTTTGTATACAATATTCCATGAATGTTCCCTACAACAATATAAATTATGTGTGTTACTTTTATTTTGAACAAAAAAATTAAGCTCATGAATATTATATGTGATGTTCAGGGTATGTCTAATGAGTGGAAATGTCAATATAGTGCAGTTAATTCTATAGGCAAGGTATTAATGACACTACTCCATTTTGTTCATGGGGCTATTTACTTATCTATATCTAGGAACGTAATTAATATTAGACATAGTTATGATATAAGCATAAAAATTATATCCTGCTGGGCTTTGGTGATGCCCACCTTTAATCTCAGCACTCAGGAGGCAAAGGCATGAGGATCTCTGTGAGTTCAAGGCCAGCCTGGTCTACAGAGCTAGTTCTAGGACAGGCTACAAAGCAATACAGAGAAACCCTGTCTCAAAAAACCAAAAAGAAAAAAATATATTCATTGCATATGCATGGGGTCTTTGCTCATATAATCTAAAAATAGATACATAAAGATACAAATACAACTTTCTTAGTTACATTTAGTGTTATACTTTTATATGTATGCTTTCAGAGATGAGCCCTTTCTTGGTACTGCGTACCACTTAGAGAGCACTTTTTATGCAGTTCTGTTGTTGAGGTATCACGGATGCAGTGGTCCTCTCGTTGCTAGGATACACAATCTCACAACAAACTTTCTGGCCCTTTATCTTTTATTCCTCAAGAGGACATCAAAACTTTGCTGATCTTTTAAACCCAAAAATAACCAGCTAAGCACCAGCATTAAACCAGATTTAGCACTCAGAACCACAGTCTCTGGTGTTAAATTTGGCTGTTATGAGCCTCTGGAGGCCTCAGCATATGTCCACAGTCCTCTTTGTGAATAGACAACCAACAAGGTGTCCTGAGCCCTATCCTGTACTCCAGTTTCTCTGCTTACAGAAACCCAAACCTGTACAGGGTGCTATAGCTATAATCTCAGCACCTGGGAAGCAGAGACAAAGGATGACATGTTGAAGGTCATCCTTGGTAATATGTGTTCTAGGCCAGTTTGGCATTACAGCCAGTCTAAAACCAACCCAAACACTAGAAACCTGGGGTTCTTCTGTAGCTCAGGGCTTTGGATTGCTTATTCCCCCGTTTACTGTCCAGTGCATGGGTAGTAAGCACACACTGAAGACTAACACAATAGCTGATATCTTGAGAGTCAGGAATATATGAATGGTGCCCACAGTGCTCATGGGTCACTTATGGCCAGAGATTTTAACTACTACACTCTACCACATCAGGCAATTCAATTCCATAGGAAAGAAAAGCTTAAAGTAACAAATGTATATCCTGGGGGATAACATATAGTATGTGTTTAGAGTTGATGTATGACTAAATATTTATGGATACAAAGAAAATTTGTGTGCCTCAAATTTTTATAAATAATAATGATTGAGATTTATCCAGTTAGCTTTGCAGGCTCTATTCCCAGGGGCCTCGCATGTAGCAACTCAGTTGTCATGACATCACTGAGAGGAAGATTCTGTTATGATCTCTAGCTGGAGAAACTAAAGCAAATTATGTTTGGGAAATTTTAGTCTTTGCTACAGTTAGCTCGGTACAGTGTGGATAGTAGATCAATAAACAATTACTTTCAATTGCTTCCAAAGAAGGTAAACAGGATGTTCTTAATTATGGCAAAGTGAAACAAACACTGATAAGAGTCTTGGATAAAGGAGGAAAGAGTAAACAGAAATCAAAGAAAGAATCCAAGGACAAAAGAACCATTGAAGGCAAAGTGGACCCCTATATTAATCCCTCAGAAGAACACGGTGCAGAAAAACAAAACAAATTGAACCAAGGCTAGAACAAATTAATTCATGGATAGTATTCTGAATCCCCATGTACTTTCCAGAATTTCTGGTTTTAAACCAACGAGTCTACCATGTATTAATATTGTAACATTAACTCCACAGTACCAACTAAATTCCCCGCTGTGGGCAAAGGGTCATATTCTAAAAAGGAATAAGTATTCTCAATTGTTTGTAAAGAAGGGAAATAATGTTCTTGATTATGGCAAAATAAACACTGATAAGAGCAAGACAGTGGGAGGATGGGAGGGGGAGGGAACTGGGATCAATATGTAAAATAAGAAAAATAATAATTAAAAAAGAACAAAACTGTGTGTGTGTGTGTGTGTGTGTGTGTGTGTGTGTGTGTGTGTTTGAACTACTTTAAAACTACAGTTTAATCCTGGCATCGGTGGCACACACCTTTAATCCCAGCACTTGGGAGACAGAGACAGACAGATCTCTGTAAGTTCAAGGCCAGCCTGGTCTACAGAGCAAATTCCAGGACAGGTTCCAAAGCTATACAAAGAAACCATGTCTCAAAACAACAATAACAAACAAAACAAAACGGTTTAAATAAAATCAAACTGAAAAGTATGGGATAAGAAAGACTCAGTCTGTAATGTGGGGAAAAGTTGACTTGAATCTTAGAATCAGCAGATTTGCTTGGGGTTCTTGGTCTTGGGACCCATGATGTGATCCTTTGTCGCCCTCTAGTGGATTAATTTAAATTTTATTTTCTTACTTGATAAAAGATCTCAAGTTAAAAAATCAATACTGTAACTACAAATATAAGATTAAAGTTTTTTTTCTCTACTCTGCAAAGAAAATAATATTTTAGAATCCTTTTAAAATGATGACATTTCACTCCTACTCCATAACCTCCTAAAGTAAAGAAACCCAGTAAAATGAAGTCTCTCCAGGGCACACTCAGAAATGATACCATAAGAAATGTGCTTCATGAGTCAGGAAATGAATGAGTGTCTACTAGAATTACTACTAGTAGAATTCTACTAGTAGAATGAGTGTCTACTAGAATTACTGATTTATTTGGATTTCAAGACTCTTTTGTGTGTGGCATGCTCATGGAGGCCACAAGAGGGCACTAGAATGCTGATGCTACAGCTGCATCTCCTAATCTTTCTAGACAGTGCAGCTAAAGAGTGATGCAAATATATGCGCCTATGAGGGGCATCCTCTCTCTTTATAATAATAATAATAATAATAATAATAATAATAATAATAATAATAATAATAATAATAATAATAATAATAATAATAATAATAATTTTATTTAAATTAAAAGCAATCTTATTTTACATACCAATCCTAGTTTTCTCTCACTCCCATTCTCCCATGCCTTCCACCAACCCCCATCCTAACCCCCACCCACTCCCCAGGGAGTGTGAGCCTCCCATAGAGGATCATCAAAGACTGTCACATCATGTAGGGCAGGGTCTAGGTCCTCCCCCATGTATCTAGGCTGAGAGAGTATCCCACCACAGGGAATGGACTCCCAAAGTTCATTCGTGCACTAGGGATTTATTCGTGTTCAGTCCTATGCTGGTTCCCCAGCTGTCAGACTGGGGTCCATGAGTTGAGGAGCATTCTCATCCAAGCTAGTTGTCTTCACTCCTAACGTGTTTTTTGAGTTCTTTAAAAGTTGGAGATATGGCATTTCTTTACCAGTCTTGACTTCATTGGGTGTTTAAAGAGACCTCATACACCCCACAGAAGTTAGCACTAATAGGACGCTATCACTTAATCTCCCCACCCTACTGAAATTTCATTTGTCTTCTTAGTTTATTTTCTGCCCTCTAAAAACATTAAGTACAAACATTTTAAGCAAGACATTTTGATCACATTTTCCTCTTCCACAATTCCTTCCAGATCTCTAATTCTACCCTTTTAACAAAAGAAAACCCAAGGCTATGTGGTGGTTCCTGTGCTGCCACCCATGTCTCCTTTGCTGGAATCATTGCAGTCTTCCTCCGTGATTCATAAAAGTGATGTTTTTGAAGACTATAGGCCATTTGTAAACTGGTTTTCTAGCTTAGGTTTATCTTAGGTTTTCTCAAAGGTATATCTTATGTAAACATACTGATGATGTAACACTAGTTTCATCTCAACGAGTTGTCTAGGGAAACGTGATGTCAACCAGTCCCATTATCTATAATGTTAATTACATGGCCATTTCTCCATTTATAAAATTGTCTTACTCTTTATTAAGAATAATTGTCTAGCAGGTTGATATTTTTAATGTTGTACTCTCAAACTTTCACTGACTATTGTTCCAACTATTGCTGATTTTTGCTGAAATCAGTCAGTATTACAGTGATTAACAAAGAAACCTCCACTATATTTTTCCCTTTATCAGTTAACATTTGTAGTTGTACAATGTATAGCCATAGGAATTCATGAATTCTTGCTTTATTTGATAGTTTATCACTGCTTTTTTTGGTTGTTATTTTTGCTTGTTTGTTTCCTTAAAACAGGGTCATGTTACAAAACTTTGGCTGGTCTGGAACTGACAGATGTCTGCCTGCCTCTGGCTCCTGAATGCTAGGACAAAATGAGTGTGCCACCACACTCTGCTTTTATCATTACATTAATTTCCTTCTTGTGTTTTGACTATTAAACTTTTTCAGATTTATCCAACAGAGTTTTAGCCTTTCCTTCATATTGAGTTCTTCTCTGAACAGCCCCAGACCATGGCACAACTGAAGAACATATTGTACTTTGTCTCCCTCAGGCTTTGGGCCACCTACTCCAGTGAGCGCTGGATCCTTTTGGTAAAGAACCGAATTTAGATGCCAAGTTACATCATTTCTCTCCTGGGCAGGACTGAAATTAAATACAAATATGCAAATGCACAGACACATACAGGGTGTAGGGGTGACAAAAGGGGAAAGATGGCATAAAGAAGGTGAGGTCTTTTAAGACGGCAGGCACTTCTTTAGTGGACATGTATGGGAAGCTTCCCAGGAGCCTTGGTTCTTGACACAGTGGGAGAAACCTGTCTGCAGCCTCAGAGTGTTTAAACACAAAGGGGCTTTCTTATCCCAGGCAATACAGCCACCAAGATACAATTTTGGTTTTCTTGATTGCCTCAGAGCTAACTTCTTTCTGAGACTGCTGAAAGTGACAATCATTATTGAACTCATGGCTATCAGCCAGTCAAAACTTTTTATTTTTAAAATTGAAGCTTTATGCTGAAATATGGTGCCCAGGTTTTATAACTATTCAGGCTATGAGAAACAGGAGTGGGGCTTCCATTCTACCAGCCCCTTTTGCCAATATCACTGCTCATGTCTATTGTCCACTTGGTATCATCAGGGGAGAAGCTTCTAAACCATTTACATGTTTTGACCATTTTAAAAACTATACCATATTATAACACCTTTCAATGTCTAAAACAAATTTAATGTGTATGTTTATGGAACATTTAAACAGTGTGGATATAGAGTAAACAAAATCCCTTGCAACAAAGCTGCTCAGGGGAACTGGAGGAGTAAGTGAGGTTTAAGTCTTTAAGTGATCATTGTTCTTCAAGGCTGAAATAATTCCACCAGTTACAAAATCCTATAGGTCCTCCAAACTCACACAAATGTAATTTAAGCAAACCTCACTTACAAGTTTCAATACAACTGTCAAAATGTAATGCCAAGGAATTTAGAAATTGCTTTAGGAAGGAAGGAATGCCTTTGGGAAAAGACTCATAAACTTTTTCTTGTTTTTTCACAGTTATATATATTCAGGATGATCTACCTAGAAGATGGCTCTGAGCAAGCAAAAGTTTTCTCTCAATGTGTGACACACTGCAGCTTTCCACAATGGTGGCACCAAGCCTTTTACAACTTTTTCACCTTCAGCTGCCTCTTCATTTTCCCTCTTCTCATCATGCTGATCTGTAATGGCAAAATCATTTTCACCCTCACACGGGTCCTTCATCAAAATCCACGCAGTATGTACTCCTTAGATTTAAATAGAAATTGTAAACATGCACTATTTTTTAACTTTAATTGATTTTTTGTGGATTTTACTTCACACATTCCTACCCCACCAATCTCCTCCACCCCTAGAATCCACCTCTGCTATTGCAACCTCCCCTGAAAACAAACCATATTTAAAAGAAAAAACAAACAAAACAAAATGGAAAGAGAGAGAGAAAAAGAAGGAGGGAGGGAGAGAGGGAGGGAGGAAGGGAGGGAGGGAGGGAGGGATAAGAATCTTGTAGTAGAAAATATAGTGTGGTCCACTGAGTCACACAGTTCACTTTCTAGTCCATTCATCTTTACTTGTAAGTGTTCGTTGTCAGGAGTCATTGGTCTGGCTGGAGGCCTCTGGATACACCACCTATAATGGGCCCTCACTGGGGCTCCTCTTGGATATCCCATTTTTTGTCCTGTGTCATGGAGATCCTGTTGTTTTGGATCTGTAGGTTTATCCAGGTCCATGCTCCCATTAACAAATGAGATGGGTTGTGGTGCAGCAACTCATATCCCTGGATTGTGGGTCTGGGTGGTATCTGGATTGGTCAGCCTGCCAGTTTCCCTCATTGTCACTACGTGTCACTAAGGAGGCCCAGGTGAGAGCTCTCCACATCACTGCCTAAGCTAGTTCATCCAATGCAGCCTGGAACAAGCAGCAGGACCTACCTGTTCTCCTGTTCTTAGGTCCCCAAATCCAGTCTACTCACACTCACACCAGCAGGGCCAGCTCTACTGAAAAACAAATTTAAAGAGCAACACTTAGGCAGAGTGGTAGTATATTAGATACTGTGGCAAGCATTCACAGATTTTAGGTCATTTAATAATTTATAATCACCCCTTGTAATAATATTTTTTACAATATACTTATACTCGATTTATAGATGGGATCTGCTAATGACATCTCATGTTGTTATTATCTACCATGGAATAAAAGAAGAAAGGATGGGGGACTCAGAAGTCTCTATATCTTCTTAAGATTTACGTACAGTTAATAGTTGATCAGGACCAGGAGAGGCATTTTCTTCAATGGTGTAGACACTTGTTAAGGTGCCATTACTCCTATAAGCAAACTTAAAGAAATTCATTAGGTCATTCAAAAAGGGGAGAGGCATGAAAGTAGAAATAGGACTGGCTGAGAAGAAGAGACAGGAGCAGGAAGGGGACAAAAGAGCTATGGAGAAGGGGATGGATATGATCAAAGTATCAGTTAGGTGGATAGATAGATAGATAGATAGATAGATAGATAGATAGATAGATAGATAGATGATAGATAGATAGATGATAGAGTTGTATAGATACATATACATATATACAAATACAGATATGTATGGAATTTGGATATATATTACATATACAGATATGCCTCAGAATGAAGGCACTGTTATATATAATTAATGTATACAAATAAAAGCATTTTTAACAGAAGAAAGGACAATTACTCCATTAAAACTCGGGATAAGCATGAAAATATGCCCCTACTGAGCTAATACACCAAATATCTGATATTTAGAATATAGCAAACATCCAATTTCCTATTTAATTGTGTGAATGCCTCCATTCTTAAAATCCTCCTTGATTTAAATTTAAGGACACTCTGCTTATCATTCTTTCTTAGATGAAAACTTGCTCTAAATGCCTATTTGCTTCTTTGCTGAGACAGTTTCATTACACACCCCAGGCTAGCCTTCTGCCTTTGGCCCCTTGGTAGTATTTCAAATGAGTACTAGCACACATGGTTGGAGTAGGGTAGGAATCTTTTTAAGTAAATTGTCATTACTGGAACTGTTTTTCTTATAAACAGTAGGTAGAATTAGTTAATCTTTCTTCCATTCTTATCATTTTGGCTTTGTGAGAAAGCTGACTTTAAACACTCCCTTTCTTTTTCTACTAGAATTCCAGCTGAATCAGTCCAAGAATAATATCCCAAGAGCACGGCTGAGGACCCTAAAGATGACAGTTGCATTTGCCACCTCGTTCATTGTCTGCTGGACTCCCTATTATGTCCTAGGAATTTGGTACTGGTTTGACCCTGAAATGTTAAATAGGGTGTCAGAGCCTGTTAACCACTTCTTCTTTCTCTTTGCTTTTTTAAACCCATGCTTTGACCCACTTATATATGGATATTTCTCTTTGTAATTATAGGCTACACATGAACAAATGTGGAAGTAAGGTACTAATTTCACCAGTTGAGGATCAGCTCAAAGCTTACAACACACCTATACACAAGCAAGGCAGAGTTTAAGCTAAGGTTATCAACCTTTTTCTTGTAGACAGTCCTTTTGTCAGAGCCTCAAACAAAAAGAAAAGACCATCAAAAAATATTGAAATTTGTCCTTACTCAGGAGCTTCTAAACTAACCTCTGCCTTATCTGACATTTTATTGCATATGATTTGGGCTTCTTTTCTCTTCTTCCTTAAATAATAATGTATACTATTTAAAATAACCATTTTCTAAAGTCAAAATATATTAACAAGTAAGGCTAGGAAACCACAACATGTTTATAACATCAGCATGATTTGAGGAGATTTTTTTTTCCTTAAAGGGGCTCAGCAGCAATAACAGACCCATGCTATCAAAGTACCTATGATATGGAGACAGTAGAATGATGTCCACAGGTCAGCAGCAGCAACAGGCTGATGCTATCACAGCACCTGGAGCACAGGGACAGCAGAATTGTGTCCATAAGTCAGCAGCAGCAACAGAGCTGATGCTATCACAAGACCTGAAGCACAGACAGTAGACTCACAACATAGGTCAATTTTCAACCTCCATTTTCTCTTTGGCTTTAAAAGCATTTTTATTCTTATCCAGCAGCCAACCCCACTGCCTGGCAGTATTATTTATATGATGCAAAGCAATCCCAGTACATGTTGCAGATTGGAACACACTACTATACAACAGAAGTATTTAAAGGGGATAGATTTTTTTCATGGGCTCTTAGAATATTCCATACACTGTATAATATATGGGGTTTATGTCAACTGACTGCCATGGATACTGATTTAATGCAATTAAGAAAAAGCATATACTAATTACCTTGTAAGCATAACATACAATCTATTTCAATAATACAGTAGACTTTTGTCTATCTCCTTATCCTACTAAATCATTTCCCACAAAAAATAAAATGAGGGAAGTCGATGAAAAACATCAAGAAGATACACAAACAAAAAGAAAAGGTTTGATATATAAATGGAACTCAAGACAGGAAACCATACAATTTCCCCCTACACAGATAAAGGACAGCAGCAAAGAATATTAGTGAAGAAAAAGGGAAAATAAAGCTATAAGTGTGAAGCCAACACCTACTGCTAAAACAATTGCAGTGTCCAAAGTATGTCTGCACAGTACCATGTACTTTGTTCAACTCAGATCAGGCTCATCTTTTTCATGACAAATGGGAGGAGATGAAAACAAAAGGAGTACAATATTCAGTTGGTGGGAAAGGATAAGAACCCAAATTCAATAATTACCTAATAGATATTCATGTGAACTACTTAATGCTATACAAAATATGAAAGTAACTTGCAAATATGCTAGGCTAATAGAAAGCAATCTATTGACCTCTGGCAAATTCCTTCTTCCCTTCCCTTTCTTATTTTCTACTTTGGGTTTTACAGTAGTGATGGGTATTTTTTTTTTCAGATCCCACCTTATTTATCAATATTCTCTCTTTTTTTATCTTCTATGTTAATCATACTCTCTATTAAAAACAAAACACAACAAACAAACAAACAACAAAAAAAACTGGTAGAACTCACTGATAGAGTGGGAAAATTTTCCATGTGTTGGAAGAAAGTTTACACGTCATACCAAGACTGTACAGATGACACAGGACATAGCTAAGTCACAATAATACCAATGTATAGCAAGTATCTTCATAACATACTTACTCCTGAAATGATAATAAATCTTACTTCTCGATTTAAAGCAAAAATTATATATATGTACAAGGTAAACCTAAGGGCTTATTACATCTCTGTTTAAAATGTATGTCTCTCAGCTGGTTTCTTATGTGCTCAAGAAACTCTTCTAGTCAGGTATTGCCTTGGCATTTTAAAGATATATCTGCTATAGGACTATCTGGATACCGAGGTCCTTAACGTATGTAGCCCATAAGTAGAATTATATATCAATGTATTTTTGTTTTAGTTATGTTTATATTATTTTAGACATTTGTTATTATTATTCAACTAAAGAATTTGTCAACTGAACAAGACTACCAAATTGGTATAAAAAAGTTTAATAAACCCAGCTTTATTGTATGTATGGAAATTATTATAGTAAAATATATCTATTACTTGTGTGTCATTATACATGTATGCAAGTGTTAATATTGAAACTGTATCACTTCAGTATGTTTAGACATTCTTTTAAACATCTAAACTTGTTTAAGGTTCAGCATGTTTAGGAAAATTCACAAGAAGTATTCTATGTCAAAATTGTGCTTCATACAAATAGATATGGATTTAAAATAAAGTTCACAATGCCAATTTAAGCATCGTGAGGAAAAATTAATAACTAAAAGGTATGGGACTTATGGCAAGTAGGGAAAACTAGAAAGAACAAGAGTTTCTGCCAGTAGATAACTCCCTGACTGGAGAGAACAGAGATCACATGCTGTTCTGGGAGATAACAGAACAAACCAGGAGCTCACCACCAACTGAGCAGACATTCTCTCTGCCCCCTCCCGCCTCCCTTCCTCCCCCCATTATCTTAAGGACAAGGCCACTGAGCCCACCGGTCCTAGAAAAAATAACCTTGCAGGTGTGCTAAACAATCGTGTACTCTATGAAATCTCGGTAACCTTGGAAACCTTATGAGCTGAGACTAGTGGTCTCAAATCTCCCTTTCCCTCGTGTGTGTGTGTGTGTGTGTGTGTGTGTGTGTGTGTGTGTGTGTGTGTGTTTTCTTATTTTACATACTGATTCTAGTTCCCTCTCCCTCCCTCCTTCCCATCCCTCCTGACCCCCCTCCCATCCCATACACACACACACACACACACACACACACACACACACACACACACACACACACACACACACAAACACACTCCACAGGGAGGTTGATGCCTTCCTGGAGGGATTATCAAAATCTTACAAGTAATTTGGTGTAGGGACTAGGCCCTCCCTCCTGTCTCTAGGTTAAGGGAGTATCCCTCCATGAAGAATGTGCTCCCAAAGTCCTTTCATGCACCAGGGATACATCCTGACTCCACAGTCAGAGGTCCGTTAGACTGTCCAGGCCTTCTAACTGGGACTCATGTTCAGGAGGTCTGAGTGAGGACAATGCTGGTTTCCCAGCTATCAGTCTAGGGGTCCATGAGCTTCCCCTTGTTCAGGTCAGCTGTCTCTGTGGGTTTCTGCAGCCTGGTCTTGACCCATTTTCTTATCACTCCTCCCTCTCTGCAACTAGATTCCAGGAATTGGCTCAGTGTTTAGCTGTGGGTGTCTGCTTCTATTTCCATCAGCTACTAGATGAGGGCTCTATGATGGCATATAAGTTAGTTATCAATCTCATTTTCAGGCAAGGGCATTTAAGGCAGCCTTTCCACTGTCGCTCAGATTGTTAGTTGGGGTCATCCTTGTAGGTCTCTGGACATTCTCTAGAGTCAGTTTTCTCTTCAAACCTATAATGGCTCTCTCTATTATGGTAACCGCCCCCCCTTTTTTTTTTTTTTTTTTTTTTTTTTTTTTGCTCTAGTCTATTCATCCCCCGACTCAATCTTCCTGGTTCCACAGGTTCTCTTCCCCTTTTCTCCTTCCCTTCTCTTTCTCCTAACTCCCATTCCACTCACTGCCCACCCTTCCCAATATGTTCAGGAGATCTTGTTCCTTTCCCCTTCTGTGAGGAACCTTGTATGAATCTCTTAGATTCCTCCTTGTATCCTAGTTTCTCTGGTGGTGTGAATTATAGGCTGGTGATCCTTTGCTCTATGTCTAAAATCCATATATGAGTGAGTACATGCCATGTTCCTCTTTTTGTGACTGGGTTACCTCATTTAGGATGGTTTCTTCAAGTTCCATCCATTTGCCTGCAAATTTCAAGATTCCATTGTTTGTTTGTTTGTTCCACTGAGTAGTGCTCCATTGTGTAAATGTACCACATCTTCTTTATCCATTCTTCAGTTGAGGGCATGTAGGTTGCTTCCAGGTTCTTGCTATTACAAATAATGCTGCTGTGAACATAGTTGAACAGATGTCTTTGTTGCATGGATGCGGATCATTTAGGTATATGCCTAAGAGTGGAATTGTAATGCAGAGTAAATCCAATATGTCAAAAAATTAAGAATTTGTTAAACATTGCATTTCTTTAAGAAATTCATTTTCTTGAAGAAGTTAAGCAGACTAAATAATAATTGAGCAAATGTTGTTGCATTCATTTTCAGACTGTTATAGAAAACAATGCCTTGCAGGATGGAGTTGTAAGAATCCTAAACCATATGTCCCAAGGAATATAAATACCAGAACTGAGTTAGAGAGTCCCTTCATGAGTCCATTGCAGAACCTACATGATTGCCACACACACACACACACACACACACACACACACACACAAAATATTACACTTTCAACATATAAGATACTTTTAGAACTTTACTAAGATGTTCTCTTCTGTAAGGAATCTAAATATTAAAGCACAAGGAGGGGAGGCAGTATTTGGGAAGCAAATGCAGAGGGACTAACCACAAGCTGAGACCAGCCTGGGCTACAGTGTGAGTTCCTGTGTCAAAAGGGGGGTGGGGATGGGGGGACAAGAAAGGAAGGAAGGAATGGAGGGAAGGAAGGAAGGAATGGAGGAAAGGAGAGAGGGAGGGAGGGAGGGAGGGAGGGAGGGAGGGAGGGAGGGAGGAAGGGAGGAAGGAAAAAAGGAAGGAAGGAAGGAAGGAAGGAAGGAAGGAAGGAAGGAAGGAAGGAAGGAAGGAAGGAAAATGAGAAAGAAAGAGGTGTGAAGATATCTCCAATCACAAGGGGCATAGTCCCACCTCATGCCAGAACATGTCCAAAAGTAGCCATACAAGATTCAGTCACCAGAGCTTTGCATCAGATTCTTTGCTTACATTGGACTTTTTTTTCCCTAACTAGAAGTTATTTGTCACCATTTTAAGTCTCAAAAGGTAATTTCTCACTAGGGAACTTCCTCTTCTAGTACTTCAGCATTTTATCCTGTATCAAACTGTGACATGACCAGCCTTAAGGCAAAATCTCTGGGAGTAAGGGGTGGGTATCACTGATTAAGTTTTTAAAACAAAATTGAATCTGTAAATATTACAAATTTCAATAGCTCAGAATTAAGAATACAGCATAAAGACTAAATGCTGCACTTGTACATGCTAGTTGCATGACACACACAGCTTTAAGAAAGGCTGAGAAATGATCCAGCAGTTAAGAGTGCTTACAGTTCGTACTCAGATCCCATTACCAAGATCAGGGGCCCAGAACCTCCTGAAACTCTACCTCCAGCAGATCTCATACAATCTTCTGCCCTCTGAGGATGCTGCAGTCACACGTACATATATTCCAACACACACACACATGATTAAAATTTTAATAAAGTCTTTAACCAAGCCAGGCTTGGTGACATAAACCACCTGCCATACAGAGTCAGGGAGATTTCTGTCAGTTCAAGGCTAGTTTGATCTGCATAGCAAGTTGTAAGCTAGCCAGGGCTACATATTAACATGGCAAAATCGACTAAAACAACGATTAGCAATATCTCATCTTCATCTGCTACCCTCCATTTCTCCACTGCGGGTGCCCATAAAGATGGCTGCACTCCTTCTTGGCACAAGGACAGAGTTCAAAGCTGTCAGCAAGTCACAAGACCTAAAGGTCAAAGGTGTAGCTACAGAAGGATGTTTCAGCCATCTTAGTTAAATAACAACAGACCTGAATCTGGGGTATGGTTACTCCTGACCTCAAGTCTAGGGAACAAGAAGTTTAGAGCTAAGGTGTGGTTACTGAACCCTTGGAATGAGTGAGGAAGAAAAGTCTGTTCCATACACATGATACTGTGCTCCACATTTTGGTTATGGTATATAAGAGTGGCAAAAAATAAACTCATGGTATTTCAGTATTAACTGATCTGCCCTCCTGACCTTTATTCTGTCTCTCTGTCTTTCTTTATTATCTATAGCTAGCCTTTCCCTCCTCTACACTCCACCTACTCAGGTTTGGACTTGGGGCAGCTCTGCTGGCTCCAATTGCAGCCCCACAAAGACAGCTCCGGACACTCCACTCCCCTGCTGCAGAAAACTTCAAGAGTTGTCTGCATCCAATAATATTCCTTTAAACCTCATAACTTATCCTGGTCTTACTAACATTCTTGTTAAGGTCATTAATATTACATGGCTAGTAAAAGTAGTAGTTTTGCTTATTATAGTGTTGATTAGTATTCCAATGATAACCATCCATTCTCTCTGAAAAGAACTCAGGTGAAGAAGTACTGGGCTATCGCTTAATGAATATTCTAGAATTCCAGCAGAACTGAAATTGGCTGAATGAAAAAACAAGAGGATCTAATTTAAAAGAGGCCATATGGCAAGAAGGTCACTAGAAGAACTCAAATCACTGCACAGCTACATGAGGGCACAACTGGCTGGGGAGGTGAGGGAGAAACTGGGAAGAAAGAAGGGAGGGGAAACTTTGGCATGTAAAAAGCAAAAAAAATAAATAACATCAACAAAAGTGAAGCTGGTGTCTTAGCAAAGACTACAATAACCTTATGGCATAGATTCCATGATTTAAACATTGATTTCTCACAACCAGGAGACCAAGAAATAAAGAAATAAGGGTTCCAGCATAGCTGGATTCTCTTGAAGACTCCATTGCTGGTCTTCAGTGGTCCTTCTCACATTGCATCTTAACAAAGCATACACAGAGTAACTTCTTTCCTTAAGAGGGCCCAGGAACAATCCCATCGTAAGGATCCATTCAGAACTGTCTGAGTATTTTTGTGCCCAAATTCCACCTTATCCCATAGGATCTGGGGTTCTGGACTGAAAAAGTAAACTAGATGGTGAGAAGTGACCTTCCTGAAGATGGCTCTCTGCCTGTGGCATTAAAATAATGTTGTTCACACTTAGCTACACTGCTGATGGTGATTTTAGTTTATAGATCTGTGCTTCCCTGACTTTAAGGTCACCATCTTTCATAAGCCTCACTCTGTTGTTCTAGAAGATACTGTCAAAGCAAAGAAGGGGAGCATTTTGAATTATGCATTTGTCAAAACAAGAACAACATAGTTCTTCCCCCAAAGGGAATAAGGGATACTTTATTCTGGAGCCAAATATGAATGATCATACCCTGACAATATGTATTTAAGTTACCTTTAAAAGCAAGCTCCAATGTGGTAACAGTTTGAGTGAAACTTTTATAGTTATAGTACAAAAAAAAAGTCACAAATGAAAGCATTTAAAAGTATAGTTCTGACCTGAGCAAGGGGAGCTCATGGACCCCAGACTGATAGTTGGGGATACTCCCTTAACCTAGAGACAGGAGGGAGGGCCTAGTCCCTACTCCAAATGACTTGACAGATTTTTATGATCCCTCTTGGAAGGCCTCAGCCTCCCTGTGGAGGTGGGGAACAGGATGGGAGAGGGGTTGGGGAGGCATGGGAGGATGGGAGGATGGGAGGAAAAGGAAACTGCAAAATAAGAAAAAATAATAAGAAGAAAAAACTTTCAAAAGTGATAACTTTTGTGTTTCTGCATTTGTAATGGATTTCATTGTGATAGTATTGTTTAATCTAATGTGATATCTCTGTCACTGTGGAGAACAAGACCATTTTCATATTTGTACAGGATGGATTTAAATAAGCAGCATTCATCATCATCCCTTCCCTTCATCTTTTACACTCTTCAAATATTCAATAAAAATTGTGTTTAAACCATAAAAAAAAGTTATACTGGTGGGAACAGCATGGAGTTGGGTTACAGCAAAGCAGAGACATCTCTGCTATGAGCCTTAGATGCTATCTGTCACTTGCCCTCTGTCTTAGTTGAAGCCAGGAGTCCAGTAGTGCATTCCAAACATTTCATCTGATAGTTACAAGGATGTTAGGTGAAACCCTGGTAAACAGCGAACAGCTAGTAAAATGGATAAAGCTAGCACAAGATAAACCTCAATACTTAACTTTCAATGTACACATAAATTCTAACCAGTAAATCAGCGTCCTAGAATCTGTAACACAAAATGAGTCTCATTTTTAGGGAACTTTAGTTAGCACATTCCTATTAAAGTATGGAGATATCTTAATGGATTTCAAAAGTTTGGGGAAAATGATAGATACAAAAGACAGCAAGCAGACAAACAAGAGGGGAAAAAAAAGAGAAGTATCAGTTCTCCAGTCCCTCCTTTGCCATATCTAGTTTCTAGTTGTCTTCAACTGAAATTGCCAGTTATCTGGTGATTTAAATTTTAGATGTCTTAAAATTATGGTGTGGGTGTGCGTGCGTGCGTGCGTGCGTGCGTGCGTGCGTGTGTGTGTGTGTGTGTGTGTGTGTATATATACACATTTTCTGTGTAGTTTACACCCTCTTAGTCAAAACTAATTACTCTCTCCCTAGAACATACAAAACTTTGTATTTCACAGTTATAATGTGTGCCCTACATGAGTTACAACAGATGCATTAAATGAGGTCAAGCCACAAAAAAAAAAAAAAAAAAAAATGTCAAGAAGAAAACGAAAATTGGAAAGAGGTGTCACTATTCAGGCAAGATTCAAGGATTCAAGACAGGAGTCAGAGAATGAAGCCACAGAGCAGAGCCAGAAGAACAGAACTACACACACAAATATCATGATAGAGGCCAAAGACTTAACAGTCTACAAAGACCAGATTTTAGTAGAAAGTCCTACTTAGACACGAGTGATAGTCAAACTATGAAATAGAGGAAACAGGTTAGATAGCACAAAATATTGTCCTATCCTACAACCCCATATATATAACCAGGGAACACTGTTAGACATACAAACTCTTAGCTTCACGCCTAAGAAGAAACACTAGTCTGGGGCTATCAAGTGTACTTTACAAAGAGGTAAAGATGGCCTCTGGGATGAAGAAACAGTCTGTCAAGCCAAGTAGAAAAGAAGCTGAAGATAAGAAAGATAACCTGCAGATTGTTTCAGGGGGAAAAGGCATAGGATGAATCAGCATTGGTGAGAACAGGAAGTAGAAACTGGTCAGGCACTTTCAGGACACGGACCTCAATTCTTATTTTTGTCCAGAAATATACTTGATTCTCTTCTGGATAAGTCAATTGTTCTTAATCTCATTTCCTATTATCTTTCTTCTCCTTTTCTGCAAGTCAAGTGAGTGCCATTGCATAGAAGAGATACATGATACATGACCAAAACTGAGAGGTGCCTGAAAATGTCATGGGACAGATTGACTGACTGCCCCTCTTTATTGCCTCTCCCCAGTGTCGCCCTAGGTACTCTAAAAGCCCTGAGTCTAGCAGCTTAAAGGGGCCCATTTTCTGGGACCCAATCCTGAGACACAGGAGCTCTCCGTTTTTCTTTCTCTTAAGGTCCCACTTACAATTATATCTTCCTTTTTAAATTCACTTTCATGCTGTCAGAAAAATTCTCTCTTCTAGTCTGGAGTAACTATGGTAGTCACTGATTTTACTTTTCACCAGCTGAGCTCTTTGAGCTTCAACTGCCTGTGGCAAGGAAGCTCTCAATGCTCTCAATGCTCAATTACTCTCAATGACAACCGCATTTTCTGTGCAAGATTAATCTACAATTGAGTCTACTGGTGAACAGTGAGTGACTGTGGCTGAAATTTGAATCTCTCAAGTAGAGCTCTAAGGCACTCCATTGTCTTCAGTCTCTCATCAGAAAAGATCCAGATGTGTTTACAGCATATTACCTAGGAAAGCATGAGAATTTGAAGCCCCATTTAGGAATTTTTTAGTTTTTTTAAATGTTTTCTGTTCTTATTAGTCAATAGTTAAATATAAATATAGGAGCATAATTGCTACAATTTCTCTACAGTCACTGTTGCTTACACAATTAAAAAATTTAAAGGTTCTAGAGGGGCTGTAGAGATGGTTCAGTGACTGAAAGCACTTCCTACCTTTCCAGAAGACCTGGGTTTAGTTTCCAGCATCTACACAGTGGCTTACAAACATCTATAATTCCAATTTCATGGTATTTGATACCCCAGAAACACAGGTAGTATATACATGATGACAGACAGACAAAATACCTACACAAGATAAAAACAAATGGTTTTTTTAGAATGTGTTTGAAAATTGTATATCAATTGGAAGATTATGATGATTTCTATTATGTAAGCAATATTATATTTTTAAAAATGAGATCTTTATATTGCCTTAGTCTGTGTAGGCTGCTACATAAATCACTATGCTTTACTTACTACAAAGAACCAGAAGTTCATTCTTCACACTTTCCCAAGGCTACAAAGGTCTCAGAGAATCGGTATCTAGGACAAGAGTGTCTCTTGCTATGCCCTTATAGGGCCTGAAGGATGATAGGGACCTCTAAGCTTTCAGCTCTGAAAACTGCAATCTTTAAATTCCATCACAGTGGCGACTCAGTTTCAACATCTGAATCTAGATGATGTAAAGCATCTGCAGCATGTGGTAACCCAACAGCCCACAGCCCGTAAGCGAGTAGCTATTAAGATTTTAATAAATTCATTCCCTTTACAAGGGAATCTTCTCTGGGATTTTTAAATAGTCAGCTCTCAACCCATTCTAGTTTTAGGACAACCACCTTGGACAAAGTTCAGGAACCTATATGTTAATGTGCTGACTTGACCTCAGCAATTTATTTTTAGTTGAAATTTGTGGTCTAGTTTCTAGGATGCAGGTTTAATATTCCAGAACAGCAGACTAGGAAGAACTCTGAGTTCTAGCCCTGGTTGTATGAGTAAACTGATATGAATTTATTTGTGCCATTTAATCTGAGTCATCCTCTGTAAATCAAAGAAAGTGTATATTGAGCATCCCTACTGTTCTATTATTTAATACTGCAGAAGTATGAAATATGTTCTATAATTAAGAAACAATATTAATGCTGTTGTGGATACATAATTTACAATGTAAGCAGGTTTATTTACAGAACTCACATATGCACACAGTTAGTAGTTTTTTTCTGGAACTAGGTATTGTCTTAGGGTACTCTGAAACTCAGGCCTCTATTGAGCTTGTCATGGTTGGGCCTTATACTAACCCCCACCTCCCCACCCCTGCCAAAAAAAAAAAAAAACTATAATAAAAGACAAGATATATTTAGTGCTAGAGCAGAACTTTGAAAGAATAAACCACAGCCCAAGTTTATTTAAATGTTAATGTAAAAAAGGTCCACAATTGGCTTGAAACAAACAAACCAACCAACAAACAAACAATCCAAAACCTATCCTATAGCTAAAACCAGGATGTAACACATAGTCAACTCAGGCTTCCAAGCTTCTTGAGATGTTCCACTTTGGAAACAGCATGGATGGATACACAGGATAACGTAGGCTTTCAGGACTCTCATTTCAAAATATAAGACAACTTTGAACTAAAACTATCGTACTTTACAGAACATTGTATCATATCTGTAGTCAAAGTAAATGCCAAGTTGTTTTTGTTTTTGGTTTTTTTTAAAAATTGGGATGTTTCTTCAAATACATAGCCATTGAGAAAGATTCATAACTACATTGCATCCACACAGTTTTTCTCTAAAAACGGTACAATGAGAGCCAGTGAAAAGAATTAGATGAAAACCCTTAGACACCAGCGCTGGTAATCTGGGTTACTGGATGCACGTCTCTGACCAAATCATTAACTGGAAGCTCCTTTTATTTCATTTTTTCTTTCTCTCCTATGAAATGAAAACGGCAAATTTTACAGCCCTGAAGGGTCACTTGACTACAGAACTCCGTGTGTCACGTGCACTAGAAGCTCGGGACTATTTAAATTGGCATCTTTTAAAGTGGAATCCCAGCCACGGTGCCTTCGGTCTGGGGAAAATGACGTCGTGCCGGCGCGCTAACACCGAGGCTTCACACAGCAAACTCGGGCACCGGCGGCCCCGCAGCGCCTCGAGCGCTTGGCAGCCGGAGGTGACGTGCGACCTCCATCCCGCGTTCGGCACTCAGCGCTCAACTCCCTCACGTAGCCACGCCCCTCACCTGCGAGGAAGCTCGCCCAGCCGCCCCACCCCAACCGGAAGTCAGGTGTCCCTGGGGCTGACGGGAAACAGTCCCGGGCGCTGTTCCCCAGCTCCGCCTCTGGTGACGTAGCCGCCCGCCCCTTGACCCTCGCGGCCCCGCCCCCTCCCCGGCTGTTGCACAGCAGACAGAGTCTCGGAAAGCGATGAAGAGGTCCGAGCCGCTGGCTGCTCTTCGCCGGGAAGAGGCGTCCTGCTCCTCTTGGGGAGATTGCAGGTGAGAGGCCTGGACTGGGCGGACTGGCGGGAAGAAGCGGAGGAAGCCGGGCCCGGGCGGCTCGGAGCGCGCGGAGGCCACGGGGCCGCGGGGAGCCCGAGGGAACCAGCGGGCGAGCGGGCGGGCGAGCGGGCGAGCGGGCGGTGGGTGTGGCGGCGTGGGCGCTGGCCTCGCAGCTCGCCTTTGCGGGGGAGGTTTGCTCATCGCGAGTCTTCCCGGTTCCGGGTCGGGTCCCTCCACTCAGGTCACCACCTCTGTCGGGCCTGGTCAGGAGTGGGTTGTGGCCCCTGTTGCGTGGCTCCTCTCGTTAAGAGGCGGTGCGGCGCCGCTGTGCCCCATCCTGCCGTGCCACCGCGCTACTTGGAAAACTGTTACTTGAGGGAAGAAGTTTGGATGAATCAGTTGCAGTTTGGACACGCCGATAACCCCGAGTTGACAACGGAGCTGCTGGGGCAGGGCGAGGAGCCCAAGGCTCCTAGTAATATTTCTCACTTAAGGTCTTGTAGGTTTTCTTTCCCAGCCCGCAAAAAATACGGGGGTGCGGTCCTGTTATACGCTCACCAGTGTTTGGGTTATTTCTCCTTCATGAAGTCGTCTAAGAATGAATAAAGCCCCACTTGTATCCTGCCCCGTATAAGAATACTGTATACTGAGTATAGAAGCGATGAGTTTATTAATTTTAGTTATCAGTAAGGTTTGAGCATTACATTGCATGTTGAAAAGGAGGTTTCAAGTACTGGATTTAAGTAACTGTATCTCGTCTGCCCAGGCAAACGCTGCTAAAATCGACTTTAGAAATATTACTTAATACAAATAACCAGCCCTTATTCGGAGCATTTTTATTGCCTCATGATGTCATTATTGTTTTATTGTCATCATCATTATTGTTATTAATTTTTAATGGTTTTCAGACTAGTCGAAAGCCTTCTAGTTAGCCAAGGATGGCTTAGAACCCCTGATTTTCTCCCCTCCGGAGTTTTGAGGTTAGAAGTATGTGTAACTAGGCATGGCTGTTTTTGATCATATTCTTCGTTTTGTTTCTCGAGACAGGGTTTCTCTGTGTAGCTTTAGAACTTGTCCTATTGTTTATGCTGGCCTCGAACTCAGAGATCCATCTGCCCCTGCCTCTGAGTGTTGGGAGTAAAGGTGTGTGCCACCACCCTGCTGAACATATTCTTGAAACAGTCAATGAGACAACTTTTTTAGAAAGTTAGTGCCAGGAATAGCCATTAAGTGGCAGATTGGGTATTCTCGTTTTTCCTCAGAAATTTAATTCACCGAACTAACTTTGGCCAAAAAAAGGCAGTAAGTAAAAGTGTAGTAAAAACATGATGATAGGAAAGTACAAGAGTGTGTGTGTACATATACACTTTTATTACCAGAATAGTATGCTGTATGAGTATGCTGATTTTATTAGTTAGATGATGTCTTCGAATGCAGTTCCTCTCTGGTTGCTCTAAAAACTGTACAACTGTACAGAGCAGCAGTTAGTGAAATTAGCTTCAACACATTTTAAAAACCTGAGGAAGTTGATACCTCATAAAATATACATCTGTATATAAGAACCTTTACCAACTTGTGAATCAGGTCTCCTGCATAATTGAATTTTACATTATAGAGTATTAACATTCAAAAGCTATATTTGATCTTTAAAAGTCTGGGTTTGTGTGGAAATGTCCACAGATACACAAGGATGACCCCAACTAAGAATCTTAAGCAATAGGGGAGAGGCTATCTTAAATGCCTTTCACCTATAATGAGATTGGTGGCTACCTTAAATGCCATCATAGAGCCTTCCCCCAGTAGCTGACAGAAACAGAAGCAGACACCCACAGCTAAACACTGAGCTGAATTTCTGGAATCCAGTTGTAGAGAGGGAGAAGTGATGAGCAAAGGGGTCAAGACCAGGCTGCAGAAACCCACAGAAACTGCTGACCTAAACAAGGGGGAGCTCATGATCCTCAGACTGATAGCTTGGAAACCAGCATAGGATGGAACCAGCCCCCCTGTAACTGGGTGACAATTAGGAAGCCTGGGCAGTCTATAGGACCTCTTGTAGTAGATCAGTACTTATCTCTAGTATAGGAATGGACTTTGGGAGCCCATTCCACATAGAGGGATACCTTCTGAGCCTAGACACATGGGGGAGGACCTAGGCCCTACCCCAAATGATGTGACACACTTTGGTGATCCCCCATAGAAGGCCTCCCCCTTTCTATGAAACAAAAGATGAATGGGATGAGGATTGATGGGGGGCATGGGAGAATGGGAGGGAGAGGGAACTGGGATTGATACATAAAATAAGATTGTAATTTAAATTAAAAAAAGGAAAAAGAAGTCAGGATTTGTTTTTTTTTTTTTTTTTTCTTTTAGTGCAAGTAAAAAATTACCGACCATGTCAACAGAATCTGTGGAAATTGATGATGGATTATACAGGTAAGAAAGTCAGAGAATGAAACTGCCTTTTCCAACAGTTCAGAATCTCATAGTCTGTTTGAAGACTATGTCTGTGCAGAATTTTGTATGGATATCTTATAGGTTCCTTTCAAATTCAAATTGGGATTTTTATGGGGTTTTCTTGTGTTTTATATCTTATGAGCGTTTTAATATCATGTAAATAAACTCCAGTTTCTTTAGGTTTAAATGATGGGACTAAGAAGTATTTTATTGTTCAGTATGAAAGTAAATGAATTGAGTTTAGACAAGAGGCTTTATTAATGTTCTTGATAGGGTAGGAGTTTCTACAGTTACTTCAGTTATGTGTCATATTATTAGAGGATGATCATTTCAGTGTATCTCAAACTAATCTATAGAAAATGGAGAAATATGTGACTGAGTTGTAATTTGAATGGGGTTTAAATGAGTTTTTTAAAATGAGATATGGCTTGAATAGGAAGAGTCTTCCACACATCTAAAGATCCGCAGTTGGCAGTACTTTGGGGGGGAATATAGAAACTTACAAAATGGGGTCTGAGTATAGATGAAGAATAAATCATCACTTCTGAAGGTTGTACCTGGCCATCGATTCCAGTCTCTCTCTGCAGCTTGTTGTGACATCTACCAGCTGTGTGAGACTAAGCAACTGAACATGAACTCTTTAAAACTGAACCAGATAAGTCCATTTTTCCCTTAGGTTGTTCTATCTAGTATTTTGTCACAGAAACAAGAAAAATAGTCTTACCAGGAGTATGATTTCATACCAGGAGTGATTCTAGAGAAATAGAATTTCCAGGATGAGTTTCCTTAATTGTGATTGTAGTTGTTAATTTGATTAAATTTAAAGTTGGTAAAGTCTCTCCTTGTAGTACTGATAATCTGTGCTATTAACTATTTAAAGAAATTTGCAAAGTAAATGCACTGATACTCTTAATGTAGTGATTGTTGAGAACCTCTGGAAAACTAAGAGATAGGGTGGTATTGAATTGCTGTTTCTGGCATCTTAGGACCAAGTAACAGAAAAGAATGAAGTCATGTATTAAATTCTCAGCTTCAGATGAAATAAAAACAAATCTCTCAGGGCTGGAGAAATGATTCAGTGAGTAAAGGCACTTGCCACCAAGACCTAAGTCTAATCCACAATACCCATATTATGGAAGGAAAGCACCAACTGCACAAGCTATCTCCGAACTGCTATACACAAACTGTTACACACATTTAGCAGTTCAAGCCTACAAACCCTAAAATATTTTTAGTAACAAAGTTTAAGGAAATTAGAATTCTAGAATAGATTTTTCCTGTAGAAACATACCCTGTACATTGTGGAGATCTGGAAGATTTGTCTACAAGTACTTCAAGAAACATGTTTGTCTGTGAGGAGAGCACCAACATCCATGAAGAGCTCTGTTATGTCTCTACATGCCATACAGTACATGTTGGCACTTGACTGGGAACTTAATTGCAGTGAGACCTCAGAGTGGAAGGGTCAGGATCCTGCAGGCAGCTTGTGACAGAGCAATGCTCAGAGCTGTTAGGATGAAGCTTTAGCACCAGAGAATGGCCTGGACTCATGGAGGTGCCTGTATAGGAAATGTCTCCTCAGGAAAGCTGCAGGCAGTGTGTATAACCTACAAGAAAGAGCCCAGATAGTACCAGCCAGTTGGACCATGAGGGCGGGGCTGGGTGAATGTGAGACCATCCATGTGCTGGACAAAGGTTTTAATGTTGGCGCTGTTTGATGTCCTTACTTTTCTCTGTCCAAATTAGTCTGGGGACTGGAAAGATGGCTCAGAGGTTAAGAGCACTGACTGTTCTTCCAGAGGTCCTGAGTTCAATTCTCAGCAGCCACATGGTGGCTCACAACCATGTGTAATGAGATCTAGTGCCCTCTTCTGGCCTGCAGGGGATACATGCAGGCAGAATGCTGTATAATAAATAAATAAATACATACATACACATACATACTTACTCTGCTGTTTATTTTAGAAGTATGTAACTCTATTTTTTATTTTGCAGCTCACAGCTAAGAATATGCTGTGGACTTAGACTTCTGATACTGTTAGGATAGAACCGTTGACTGTGGAGGATGAGGCATGACGTTATAGTTTGAATATGAAATGTCCACACACACTGACATCAGTGCTTGGTTCTCAGTTGGTAGTGCTGTTTTGGGGAGTTTCCTCCTTCTGCTATGGGTTTGGGGGATAAAACTCAAGTTGTCATGCTTGTGCCTAACACTTCGCCTGTTGAACCCATCTCTCCAGCCTTGCAGTTTTAGTTTTACTTCATTGGTATAATCATTAGTTTTGGGGCTTTTTTTTTTTTTTGGTTTTGGTTTTGGTTTCGAGACAGGGTTTATCTGTGTAGCTTTGTAGACCAGGCTGGCCTCAGACTCATAGAGATTTGCCTGCCTCTGCTTCCCGAGTGCTGGGATTAAAGGCATGCGCCACCACCACCTGGCTAAGTATATAATACTGTTAGTTTTATACAATATATATATATGTTTAGGTGATACCATTTCTTTTGTATAGTATAAAATTAAAATCATACAACAGTATGCTGCTTTTTCCTGTTGGAAGATTTGTGCTATTATTATCTTACATTCAGTTCTATGTGTGTTATGAATTCAAACTGAATCATTGTGACTTAAACAGTTAACTTTAAAAAGATTAAGGTTAAAAAAAATTGTCATTTCTAATATTCTCCATGCTTTATGGTAAATTCAGCTCATTGTCTCTTACTGTTTTGTGCCTACTTAAGTGACTTAACATTTCTTATATTAAGGTCTTTTACCAACTAATTTTTTCAGGTTTTATATACTTGAAGAAATCTTTTACTTTTCATTTTCAGAAATATTTTTGGTGTCTGTAGAATTTTAGGTCACTGTTTTGATGTTGTTATTATTTATTTATTTATTTATTTATTTATTTATTTATTTATTTAACTTTCTATACTGTGCTTCTAATTGCTTGGGGGAAGGACAGCTGATGTGAACTCTTCCCTTTCCCCTTACATAATGTCCCATTGTCTCTAGCCACTTTGAGGATTTTACCTTCTTTCTAGGTTTGTGACATACTGTGGTGCAGTTAGTTTTCCTTATAGTTCTTATTTGGAAATTGTTCACAAGGCAGTATGTGAATTTAGTATTCCTGGAAAAAAGTTGACCATTAATCATTCATAGCTTTTTTTTTTTTTCTTCCATCCTTTTCATGTTCTGTTTTAGGAATTTCAGTTTCATGCATATTAGGCTAAGAAGCTCTATAACTTTCTCAGGCTGTATCCATTTTCATGTTACAAAGTTCTGGTGCTGAACCTTAGGTCATTAGTTCCATCCAGACTGTTTTTATCTTAGATTTATGTTTCTATCCTCTGAAGGTTTTTTTTGGTTATGTTTAGCTCTTCTTCTTGAGCATGTGGATCATATTTATAATTGATGAAATGTCTTTGTCTTTTTGTTCTAGCATCTGTGTTATTCCTGAAGGTGCACCTGTTAATTATGTTTAGTTCATTATGGGTTATGTTTCCCTACTTTTTGTATACTGGTAACATTTTTATAGATGTCATTCCTTGTAAATTTTATGTTTTTCTGGATGCTGGTTAAGTTTAGATTCCTAAAATATTCTTTAGCTTTATTTAGGAACACAGTTAAATACTTAAAAACAGTGTGTTCCTTCCTGGCTTGCTTTTCAGCTTAAGACCAAAGGTGTCTTCAGTTAGTTTGGAGCAAAATTTTCTTCATAATATTTGTAAATAGCTGTAAATTTTTCCTTATGTGTTTGGTAATCTGTACTAAAATTCGGGTGGAGGACCTTCTGATCTGGTCTTCTACTTTAAAATCCTAACTTTCTCATATTTCACTCAATTAAAAAATATTTATTTATGTATGTAATTCCATGTGTGTGCACACTCATGGCATATGTGTGGGTCCCAGGGAATGAACTCAGGTCATTAGGCTTGGTGATAAGTGATTTTTCCTGCTGAGCCACCCTCTGACTGAATTTTACAGCTCTTCAGTTTAGGGAGACTATCAGATTCCATTTACATTTCCCACCCTCTGCTGCAACCAACAAATTCTCCAGGCTTTGTTTAAAATAAGGCTGTGAGTGTGGTGGTGCTCTCATGTAATCCCAGTGTGTAGGAGGTAGAGGCAGGAGAATCCCTGTGAGTTCAAGGCAAGCCCAGTCTACAGAGCTACATAATGAGACCTTGTCTCAAAAATAAATAAATAAAAATGAGGTTCGCTTTGTTTTCTATCAGTGATTGCTGGCTTAAGTTACTGTTATTTATTACTTCAAATGTTTTGTTTTTATTTTACCAGTCTTCAGTTATTTAAAACAGAATAAATCTGATTCCTATTATTTCACATTGGCCTAAAGTAGAGTTTCCAAAGCTGGCCATAAACTTTGATAACTGAGGATGTCCTTGAATTCCTCATCCCCCAACCTCTGCCTCCCAGGTGCTGGAATAGGCATGCAATGCCTGGCCAGTTTACACAGTGCTGAGGATTGAACCCAGTATATTATACATGCTAGGCAGTCATTCATTCTATAGTCACTTCCTTGTGCTTTTTCTATCTTGATGAACCTTTGAACCAATTCTAATTCTTTAGAAGTCAACTTAAATGAGCCTCATTTTGAAGTTGCTCCATTCATAACCCATAAATATAAATAATCATCTGTATTACTGATGTCTCATAGTTTCTGGTACTTCTTTGTTACCTTATACAGTTATTTGATTACCGTAGTGGTGTGTCCTAGACATTTTGCTGAGTAGTTTACATTTTTGTCTTTTTACCATGTGATCCTTAATTATACCCTTATGAAGTTCTATTATTTTCTCTGTACGATGAAGCTATCCAATGCCTGAAATATTAATTTTTCTCAAAGAATTAGATGTTTTCATTTTTTTATGTATGGAGTGTTTATACTTGCATGCGTATGCACATCACATACATGGCTGGAGCCTGAAAGGTCAGAAGAAGGCATCAGATCCCCTGGAACTAAAGTTGTGGATGGTTGTGAACCACCACATGAGTTCCCAGAATCAAATCCAGATCCTCTTATAGACTAACCTCCTAAAATACTGTTTTTTAGTAAATAATATGGACACAGAGTAAAGATCATTAAAGTGCATCCAGGAGAAAATGTTTAGAATATTGAGAGGAACTGGAAATAAGTTTGTTTTAGGGATTACACAATTGGAGATGTTAAGGGAGAAGATGCTGAATTGTGAATACAATGTACAGATCTTCAAAGAGGGACTAGATGAGTTCTGTGTGGCTTCAGGGAAGTAAAATTAGGGTCACTGTGTTAAAGAATGAGAACATAGTGTTCCTTTAGCAGAGATAGAAATTTAGTAGCTAGGACTTTCTCAAAGTAAACTACCTTGGTGATATTTCTTTTTACTAGTCATATTCACTGCTGTGTAACACACCCACTTAATAGTGTCATCAGTATGATAAAGGTCAGAGAAAAACTAAAATCGTTGACCATTTACACTAAGATCAAGATGACTAAATATCATAGATGTGGCTAGTGAAATGGCTCAGTAGTTAAGAGCACATACTGCTCTGGCAGAAAACTAGAGTTCACTTCCCAGCACCTGTACCAGGCAGCTCATAACATCCTGTAACATCAAGTTCCAGAATATGTGATACATCCTTCTGGCCCCGGTGGCATCTTACACACAAACTCCACACGTATAAGTAAATCATGTTAATGTTGAAGAGGGAAATCTCAAGGGGTCCCAACCCTAGACAAAGAACGGTAAGCAACTAAGGAATGCCAAGAGTGGGAGAAAATCTAACCCAGGAAAGAGTCCCTCAGTTGGCTATTTAATACCAAGTGGTCAGCCCTGAACCAATATACATATGAGTATTAGTATTCAGGCTGAGCAGATTTGTTCATATTCCTAGGAATATATATTCACATGCATGCATGTATGTATGTGTGTGTGTGAACAACTAAAAAGATGCCAGTGTGTGTGTGTATGAGTGTGTGTGTGAGAACAACTGAAAAGATGCCAGAAGCTATGAATTTGTGAGAGAGCTAAGTATGGGGAGAGACTGGGTTATAAGGAAGAGATTGGAAGGAAAAAATAATATAATATTTAATAAAATTTTAATTAAAAAAATAAAATGAAAACACATTTCAGAGGAGATTCACCTCTAATTTTATTAAAAAGAAAAGACAAACATTCAAAATACTTTAATTTGCGTAAAGTTGAAAATAGGCCACTATTACACAATAAGGTGTAATTGTAGTTTTTACTTCTAAAACTAAAGTCATAAGTACTGATTAAAAAGTAAAGCTTTAAGCTTTAGGCCAGGAATACAGCTTCGTTAGTAGATTGCTCACCTTCTCTGGAGACCAGTCCACAGCACCCACTTCCATCTATGTGCAAAAAGTTCTGGGTTTTTTTTTTTTTTTTTTAAGAACAAGGAAGAAAATGATAAAGATACAATTTTCATCTAACTAGACAACACTTGTAGACTTTTGAAATATTAAACTATGCAAATTATTTTAAATATACAGTAAGTATACTGGTGTTTTAATTTCAGGAGTAAATATTTATAACCAAAGGGTTACTAAAGCTATTTGTTGCTTAACACCAAACTTTTTTATGTGTATTTCTTATAAGAATTTTTTGAGATTTATATTATCTACAAGGACTGGTATATTACTTTTTCCTAGATAAACTATTGCTACTGACTTGTCAATACAGCAGACCTTTTTTAAATTTCTAGTACATATATACTTTTTTTTAAAACCTTTTTTGTTCTTAGGATGCATAGCTTTACAAGATCCTAAGTGTTCTTTACCAGGTCTTTAATGCAAAATAATATTCAAGAATTGCCTGGCCTTAACATTTTTAAGTTAGTTTGTATTACTGTGAATAAATAACCTTAGGGATGAATAAATTTTAATCCTCAAACATTTACCATCCTTAAGTTTCATTCCCTACAAGCTTTGTATAACTAGTCCTTCTGTGAATTTAAACTTTTTTTCTTCTTTTTTAAAAATTGTTTTTCACTAAAATCTTTTTCATTTATTTTACATAGTAACTACAGTTTTCCTTCCCTCCTCTCCTCCTGTTCCTTCTCCGAACCTCCCTTCTACCCACCCATCCATTCCCCTCCCCCTCCATTCCAGAAGAACAAGCCTCCCATGGGAGCCAGTGAAGCATGGCACATCAAGTTGAAGCAGGACCAAGTTCTTAAGAGAACTGAATTTTTCCCTCCAAAGTACTGTTTCTAGTCAGTTTTAAAACAAAGATAGAAGGATCAAATGCCTGTAGAGACCACTGAAATCATTAAATGAGTGGAACAGGAGGGAATAGAACAATGACAAGTCTACCTCACATAATTACATTAAAAAAGACAGTTCCTCCTCAATTCTGCCTTGTTGGAATGTGGATTCTAGTGCCAGATACATTCATTTTTCAAAGTGTCTTATATAGTTAGGAACTTGGTTGGTTAGCTTTAAATGCTGTACAAATCATCTAAAGCAACTCGAGACAGAATCGAGTGTCATGACCATTAGTTTGTGAAACTTTAAGGTATATTTTATTTTGAAGAAATAACTATTTTGTTTATCATTGTGTTTTACATATAGTCGACAGAGGTATGTTCTCGGTGACACAGCAATGCAGAAGATGGCCAAGTCCCATGTCTTCTTAAGTGGTATGGGTGGTCTAGGAGTAGAAATTGGTGAGCAATATTTTTTTTCCTATAGTTTCTGTGATCTTTATGAATTGCATAAGATAAAGAATATAACTTATTTTCTTTAGAAGAAATTAGATTTAAAATGTTAATCAGATTTTTTTTTTTGACAAAAGATTTTGTAGCACATACATGGTCTTCCACAGGAAAAAATGCCTCTCATGTAGTGATCTTAATACCTTAACAACTATTAATTAAATGATCACTCATTTTGTTTTTTTTAGACAGGGTCTCACTATGTAGAACACACTGGCCTTTGATTCACAAAATTCCATCTGTCTTTGCCTCCTAGTGTTGGAATTAAAGGCATATGCTACCATACTTGGCTAAACAATAATTCTTAATTCATTATTGTTGCATAGTATATTTATAAAACACTGAGAAATGAAAAATACCATTAAATGATATGATTATGCAAAATTGTATCAATTCAGTTTTTCTCCTGGATTTTCTTTCTTAATCAAGTAAAAGAAGTTACTCAGAAATGTGATGAAGTTCATCACATTTTGTATGGTTTTGTATGTATTTTGTATGAATCTGCAATGCTAAGTAATTCCTTTTCTTTTCCTTTATAGCAAAGAATCTTGTTCTTGCAGGGATTAAAGTGAGTATATACCCACAGTATGAACAGTGGTTCATTATGAACTGTGTCTTTACTGATTTGTAGTTTATAATGTACTTTATCATATTGTTTCATTTTATATAACAGAATTATTAATGTTACGTTATTCTTTTCTAAATTTATTGAAAATTAAACCTAAAAAGAGTCACTTAACACATTCTTAATTACCTATCACATAGCTGCAGTTATCAACTCAGTGTTCATTTATGTTTCATATATTTGCTTCCTATTCCATACTGGCTGCATGTGTTAAATTCTTTAAATAAGAACTTCAGATATTTTGTTGTTCTTAACTATTTTAGTGTATATCTTTAATACAACCACAGCTTCGTATACCTTTAACACCTTAAAATCTAATAATTTATTAAGATTGTTGTGTTAGTATTTTTATTACTATAAAATCATTTACTCCAAAATTTAGCAGCACCATTTTTTATGTTCAGTTTGCATGGGCAAAGATTTTAGTTTGTTCTCCTGTTATGGTCTCTTAAAAGGCTGCAAACAATGTATAGAGTAGTCAGTCATCTTTGGGATGGTTTGTCAAAGAATTTGTTACAAAGTTCACATTTAGTTGTTGCCAGCTGTCTTTCTTTGTAGATTGTAGGAGTGCAGACCTTAGTTCCTTACTGGTAATGGACCAGAGGTCTCCAAGCTTAAGTCTCTTAATGATAGCACTACTACAGACTTCTTTAGACATGAGAATGGAAAGGGACTATCAGAGGGAACGAAGAGTATACAGCATGGACAAGGCAGGCAACAGACAAAGGGAATAGAGTACGTATGTCATGAGGAGGAAGGAAAATAAATGAAAGAAGAGAAGGTTAAGGGGGCTGAAAAGATTAGTGTGTGGGGCCAGGAGAAAAAAGCAAACTATAATAGTAGATATGTATAAACATGTCACAATAAAACTCATTAACTTTCTTTAATGAAAAAATACTTGTTGCATATGTTTTCAACTTGTATTTTCCTACAAACTGGTAGTCATATCCAGATTGAGATTTGATTCCTTTTACAAGACTGTTTTGTAGAAAATACTGTGTTCTATCTATCAGGAGACAATAATATTCTGTTATTCTCTTTACTCTTATTTCATCTATTAGTCATCATTGTCTATATTCATTACTTCATTAGGAGTTAACAATTGCCATTCCTTCCTCCTTTATTAGCTGTAGTAATATTTAGAAAGAAAAATTTCCCTTCATTGCTTACTGAATGTCACTAAAGTGTAGACTGCATGTACAAAAGACAGGATAAATAGTATACTGAATTTCCCCCTATTTACCACCTTCCAAAAGTCATACTTCCCATCCCTCAGCTATGGCTAAGGAACTTTACCTATACCGTGACAAACTTGTATATTTAAATGTACTTATGCATTCTTTTTATTACTACTATAATTGGTTCATCTTTCATTAGTGGGATCTTTAAGTTTTTGACTTCTTTTGACATAACCTTCATAGTCTTTGTCACTTTAAGCCTTGTTGAGGGTTAGAGATAAAACAAGTTACCACAAAATTTTCTTATTCACTGTGGGACTGGTGATTACTTTTCACTTTCTGTGTTTGTATTTTCTCTTATGTAAGATTCTTAGTTTTTAATGATAGTCCACTTATTTGTCCTATATTTAACTTGTCTGATAGAGTTTCAGACCAACAATTTCAATATTACTAGAAAATTATTGAAAATGAGTATCTTTTATCCTTTTCTAAAACCCATTGCTTTTGATTGATAGCTTTTTAAAAGAAAAATTATATTCAACACTCCTCAGGTTAATCATGCAAACAACTGAAAAATAGTTTGGATATTTTCAATTTGGATTATCAGGTATCACTTTTTAAATTTAAAATTACTATTATAGGGTATTTATTCGATTTAAAATTAAGTATAAAACAAAATGTTTTCAGATTAGTCTGGATTCCTCTCTACTCTGTTCTCCATTAGGCCATTCACTTTTAAACTTGACTTAGTCTTCATTTGTGTTTAGATATAGGCAAATACATGCATGTATAAATATCCCATTCGAGTTTATATATCCGTCTCTTCCTGTGTTTCTTAAAGTGCCTTGCTTTTTATTACAGCATGTCCCTAAGATTACTCCATAGTGATAAATGTTCTTCATTCTAATTTTTAATATTTGCTAGAAGATGTGTTGTATGGATATATCACATTCTGCCAATTTTCCCATGTTCATGTACATTTTGTTTCTAGTTTAATAACCTTGGCTGTAAGTGATTTTGAATCTTTCCAAGAATGTCTTTGGGATAGATTCCTAAAAATAGGATTGTTTTGTTTAAGGGAAGATGTATGATATACTAAAGTCCTTTCCATTGAGATTGAGGCACCTCTTAGTACCATCACAATGCATGAGAGTGTTTGATTCCCACCAGCCTCTAATATAATATTTTGTCAAGTTCTTGAATTTCAGTCTGATGAATGAGGAGGGCATTCCATATTCAGCATTTCATATTCAAAAGCAATAAAATACATATATTCCAGCAAGTCTCTTGTAAATTAATCTTTTTCTATGAGGTATGACATAAAATGTACTTTTTTTCTAGTTTATCCATTACCTTTATCATCTGGGGTATGGAATATTTTGAAGTATTTTTATATAAATTTTTCTGAATGTGTACCTTATTGATTTTTATAACATGCAATTTTCATAAAATTTAAAGCTTCTCACTGTGTAGTTTCTTCATCAAGTTGTTAGGGTGTTTATAGTTCTGTCATCTGAATAAAGATGTAATTGTATATTCTTTTCAGTTCTTACCCCTGTGTACATGTGCACACAGTATCTCCAGTACGCTGTAAATAGCCTTAGAGGTAGTGTTCATCTGATTCTATTTGGACTTAATGTGTATTTCCCTCTTTTTTTTTTTTTTGAAGGCACTGACAATTCATGATACAAAAAAATGCCAAGCATGGGATCTTGGAATCAATTTCTTTCTGAGTGAAGATGATGTTGTTAATGAGAGAAACAGGTAAAGCTGTTTGATGTATTGTTAATGAGATTTTTTTTTTTTAAAAAAAGACTTATATTCAGAATGTTTTCTGTATCAAGAATGCTAGTTTAGTCATAATATTTGTCAAAATGAATTTATACTGCTTTATATAAATAAGTACTGGCATATATTTATTTCCTTTGTCAAGGTTTTGAAATGAATTTGACATCATTAAAGGAAGTTATTTTTAATTACTTAGCAAAGTAATGGGTTTTATTGTGACATGTTTATATGTATCTACCATTATAGTTTGCTTTTTTCTCCTAGCCCCACACACTGACCTCCTCAGCCCCCTTCACCTTCTCTTTTTTCATTTATTTTTCTTCGTCCTGTTTTCATGACATACATATCCCATTCCCTTTTTCTGTTGTCTACCTTGTCCATGCTGTATACTCTTTGTTCTCTCCAATAGTCCCTTTCTACTCTTATGTCTAAAGAAGTCTGTAGTAGTGCTGTTATTAAGAGACTTAAGCTTGGAGATTAGAGGTAAAAGGGCATATGTAAAGATTGTTAGGCTTGCTGTAGAAAGCAACCATATGTCTTAAGATTGTGTAGCCATATGAAAAAATGAATCTGTATTTATCTATAGTTTATTTAGTTTTCCTTAAAATTTTATATGCTGGGTCCTTCTCATGTTATTCAAGTATAATAAATGAGAGATTGGTAAATGTATTTATTTCCTAGGGCTGAAGCTGCACTTGATCATATTGCAGAGCTAAATCCATATGTTCATGTCTCGTCATCCTCTGCCCCATTTGATGAAACAACAGACCTCTCCTTCTTAGAAAAATACCAGGTTAGTATTAAGTGTTATTGATAGATTCAAGGAAGTTACATAATATAACGAGTATAACCTCTTAATCCCAGCACTCTGGAGGCAGAGACAGGTGGATCTCTCTGAGTTCAAGGCCAGCCTGTTCTACAGGGGGTGTTCCAGGACAGGCTCTAAAGTGAGTCAGAGAGACCCTGTCGAGCAAAACCAAAAAAAGAAAGGAAGAAAGAAAGGAAGGAAGGAAGGAAGGAAGGAAGACAAAGTATAACCACATATATTGAGGAGCAGAATGAAAAAAGTCAAGTTAAAATAATACCTATTAAATTGTTAGCCTTCAGTAACTTCTGAATGTATGCTGAGTACTTTACAGTAATGTGCTGTTGAAGTTCAGTGGTTTTTATTTAACAACATGCATTTATTTGTTCCTGCTTTATTTTTTAAAAGTGAAAACTTCAAAAATCTCACCCACCCCAATTAGAAGGCTATTTTCAAAAAAAAAAAAAGACATGGCAAGAATCTACATCAAAAAGGAATTCTCATACCATATTGGCAGAATAATCTCCAACCCTCTTTTGAATACAACAAACACTATATATGATGTTAAGGTTTGCTTCCAATTGTGAGTTTTTTATAATAAAGGAATTTATTTAATAGGAGCAAATGTTCTCTCTATATATATTTATTTTGGTTTTTCATTTTGTACTTCTATAATTATTAATCATAAAACAGAAAACAGTATAGGATAGTAACTTTCTTGTGAGGATAACTAATTCTTTGGCACAATTTGAATTGACATGCTTTTAATTGAGAAGTTTGTTTTTTATATAAGCAGTTGTGTACTTTCTGATCTCTATTTTATTCTCAACAGTGTGTAGTATTGACTGAAATGAAACTGACTTTACAAAAGAAGATCAATGACTTTTGCCACTCTCATTGCCCTCCAATTAAGGTAATATAATTGAGTAATAACATGCAGTTAACTAAGGGAAGAACATTTCTAATCTCAAAGTTTGGAGCATTTCACTGTGAAAAAGCTCTATATGTGTTCAATCATAATAAGATTTTTTTTTAAAAAAATAAACTTTGTACTTTTAAAAACTTTTAAGTAGCCATGCATGTTGGTGCAAGCCATTAGTCTCAGCACTAAGCAGCAGAAGCAAACAAGTAGGACCTGTGTGTTCTAAGGTGAGCCTGGCCTACATATCGAGATCTAAGCTAGGTAGTGAGGCCCTCAACAAAAAACTTACAAATAAGCGCGCTGGCACATGCACGCACGCGCACACACACACACATAAATATACAAATTAACAAGACTCAGGTATTTAAATCTCAGTAGCTATTCTAAAGTTGGAAACTCCTATGTTGGATTTTACATTTTGACTCTGGAATTTGTGTCTACAACCAAGAACAGAAATCCATGACAGTTAAAACTGGAACTAATATTAGGTTTGTGTTCTCTTTCATAGCATTGTCCATTGCCTGCATTCAGTCCGTCCTTGTCCTCCATGTTTATGCCTTCATGTTCTCTTTTCTCCATGTTCTGCTATCCCACTGCACATTTATTTACATACATGCGTATATTACTAGCTAAATCCTGCATATGAGGGAGAATGTGTACATTTTTCTTCTGAGAATATGTGACCTTTCTTCATGTTACACATTTTAAGTCTATCCATTGTCACATAGATCTTGTGACTCCCTGCTTTTTTAGAGCTGTAGAAAGAGCTTTAAGCACAAAAAATAATTTATTCACAGTATTTGGGATGGAGGCAGTGCTGTTATTTTTTTCCCTTTTTAAAAAATAAATTAAATTAGAAACAATCTTATATATCAATCCCAGTTCCCTCTCCCATTCTCCCATACTTCCCACCCATCCCCATCCCATTCTTCTTCTGCTCCATAGAAAGGATGAGGCCTTCCATGATGGATCATCGAGTCTGTCACATCGTTTGAGGCAGGGCCTAGGCCCTCCCCATGTGTCTAGTCTGAGAGGGTATCTCACTACGGGGAATGGGCTCCCAAAGTCTATTTGTACACTAGGGATCAGTGCTGTTCCACTACCAGAGGCCCCATAGACTGCCCAGGTCTCCTAGCTGAGAACTACATTCAAGGGGTCTGGGTCAGTCCTATGCTGGTATCCCAACTATTAGTCTGGGTACCAAGAGCTCCCCCTTGTTCAGGTCAGCTGTTTCTGTAGGTTTCGCCAGCCTGGTCTTGACCCCTTTGCTCCCTAAAAATTACTTTTAATAAGCATTTGTAATTGTGTTAAAGAACCTCATGTGTACCTTTCATGGCTTGGTTGGCACTTTGACATCTGTGGCCTTTTTTCTGTGGACTACTACCAGCTTAATGCCCTTTTCTCATTTCTGCTAACTGATGCTTTTGATGAGTGTACACTCATTTCTGTAAAAATAAGAATTCATTCCTAGACCATTATACCAAGATAGTTATTTCTTGTATATTGAACTTGAAATTTACGACCACGCCAGAATTTTTGTTACTGAAACAACATACAGTGTGCAATGGTGATGCATTGAGGGTACTTCTGATTTTATGTTTCAGCTATTCATTCACCAAATACCACATTTCTTGATTCCCAAATTGATCTATAGATAACTCATTCTATACATGATAATGTTACATTTCAGAGAATATACTTAATTCTAAATGAAGTTATCGTGAAACAATGTCTGTGAACATGTGTAGAGTGTGAAGGCCAATGCCTTCCTTAAGTATCCTCCTGTTATGAGTAGATCCTCCAGTTATGAGCAGTGTCCTGCCAGCCTGGTCCCACAGCCATGTCAGTCCCAAATTTATATCTAATATAGGGACACTGTATTAGATATAAAGATGTTGGCCTGTTACTAGTGTTTCTTATTGGCTAGCTCTGTCTTAAATATTAACCCATTTCTATTAATTTAAGTGTTTCCATGAACCTCCTCCTACTTATCCCCCAATCCTCCTTGTCTCCTAGTCCCGCCTATCTTGCTTTCCTATTGGCCAACAGGGCTTTATTCATTAACTGATAAGAGAAACATATTTACAGAATGACATCTCCCATCAGATAATTGAAGTGGTTTTGTTTTCCTATTCACATAAACAAATTTATTTTTGTTTTTTCAGTTTATAAGTGCAGATGTACATGGAATTTGGTCCAGGTTGTTTTGTGATTTCGGTGATGAATTTGAAGTTTCAGATACAACAGGAGAAGAACCAAAGGAATTTTTCATTTCAAACATAACGCAAGTATGATTATAGTAATTTTAATAAAATTGTTAGAGTGTAGGAATACTAATTTTTTAAAGATTTATAGACTTATTCTTTAAAAAAAAAAATCTTGTAGATAATAATAGAATATACAAACTTGGTTTTCAATGGAGCACTCTGATTTTTAGGCTAATCCAGGCGTCGTCACTTGCCTTGAAAATCATCCTCACAAACTTGAGACAGGACAATTCCTAACATTTCGAGAAATTAATGGAATGACAGGTTTAAATGGATCTGTACAACAGATAACTGGTAAGTTAATGTATTTTATTCCTATTTAGTTACTCTGCTTATTTGTAATCATATACTTTATTCAGTATTTAGAACATATCTCCTAGGACCTGATTGGTATGTCTTAGCCTCAAATCATTGTAACAGGGAAGACATGCTAAACAGTGATAATATTTAAAGGAAGAAGGTGAAGAAACACACTGTAAGACAATACAAGTTGAAATTTTAAATATTAACACATTTAAGAAGACAGTTATGAAAAATAATAGGTGAGCCACCTACTTTAGAAGTGTGTAAAGTTGTGTACGTTTGGGAGAATGAGTTGGCAGTCAGTGCTCGGGTAAAAGTGGTTATATGAAGAGATGAGCTTGGAATATTTTTTTCCTTTGTCTTTATTTTTTTTGTAGGACTTACAGATTATTGCTCAAAGGAGAGGGATGGTGGTAAGGGCAGAGCTTTGAGAGACTACCCATTTTTAACATGGAAAGATGGCCAGACATTTTGTCAGGCCCATTTGAGATAATTAATGCATATCAATATTAGTCTACATAATTTGTGTTTTACCTGTAGTTGTGTTTATGACAGAAAGGCAGTGCTAGACAACAGACAGCTTTGTGTCATGAAGATAAACTCAGGTTTATCTTTAGGACATTTGACAAATACAGTCATGTGTAAGAGTTGCAAGAGTTGAACAGTTGACATATGACCTGCAGAGAGTAAGTGGCCTCTTTCTCCTCATCCTTACCAGCATTTGCCATCATTTGTTTTGTTTTGTTTTTGGTGAATCTGTTTAAATTCACAATTCCCTGATCATGAAGACGGTTGAACACTTCAAAAAACATTTATTGCTAGTATTTTACTTTTGTTTTTAGAAAACTGTTTAGCTCATTGACCCATTTATTGAGTAGCAGTTTTATAGATTTATTTTGTTTTATGTGGTTGAAATTATTTATTCTCAGTATTAGTTGTGAAATACAGCTATCAGATTAGTTTCTTCTCCTCCATGGGCTATGTGCTCACCCTGCTGATACATTGTTTTGTAATGAAGCTAATCATGTTTGAGTACATCTATGTTAAACACAGGTTCAGAACATAATAAACAATTTGTATCCATTTTGAGAATTTGGGATTATATTTGTTTATATTCATGACCATATAGGGTTCGATTGAGGTGGTAGAATCAGATTCATAGAACTACCTATCTAGGAAGAAGGTGCCTGATAACAAAGAATGAAGTGTTATTTTATTTATTTTGATTATTGGTCTTGTTGTTGTTATTTGTTTGTTTGGTTTTGTTTTTTAAGACAAGGTTTCTCTGTACTCATGGCTATCCTGGAGCTCATTCTGTAGTCTAGAATGACCTTGAACTCACAGAGATCTGCCAGCTTTTGCCTTTGAGTGCTAGGATTAAAGGCGTGCACTATCACCCCACCCTCAGCAAAGTTTTGTGTTTTAAAAACCCTCATTTTTTTTAAACCAAAAATTTACTTTGGGGGTGAAAGTTGCTTAAATCGAGATGTTTAAAAAGCTCAGTTTTAACAAGTAGCTCAAAGTAAAACATGTTTATTCTAGAACAGTATATTCATATTTCATACAGTGTTACAAAAATATATGTGTACATACTTGTACACATGCATTCAAATAGGGTAAGAATTAAGTCTCACTTTAGATTTTCTCTATTCTCAAAAAAAAAAAGCAAATAAGCTTGATGTCTGCTTACTTTTTCTATTTAATGTTATTACTATTAACTATTTGCTCATGTATTTATAAGTATTATAAACATATGGTAACTATAGAGAAGCTTATTGTTTAGGTTAAGTTTTTATTATTTAATAGTCCATTAACAAAGTGGATCAACAATGTAAAGGTTTTTGCACTCCTTGGCTATTCCTCTTGAGTAGTTAGCCATCCATCATGGATTTACTATTTATCAGTAGGGGGTTTCCTTACACTTTCTTAAAACACAGAAAGCACCTATGCTTTGTAGTGTTTTGCATTTTCATATTATAAATGAGTTTAAATATCTTTAACTTTGGAGCTGCTTTCTTCCTCTTTAATGAAAACCATATGTTTTTTGTGTTTTGTTTTGTTTTGTTTTGTTTTTGAAAACTGTATGTTTTACTAGTTTCCTGCTGAACCTATCAGTTCCCAGGACTCTTAAAAATGCAAACTGCATGAAAACAAAGCTACATAGCTAAGTCAAAAGATAATTGCCAAAGTAGGAGTACTACTTGGCTTTGAAGTTTATTTTAATACTGACAATAAAACATTATTAGTGAGAATATTGACTCTGCTATGGTAGCTCTCTTTTCAAGCAGTTTGTTTTTCTTTCCCAAACTTTTCAGGGTTAGAAAAGTTTCCTCCTGGTTTTAAAAGTAATTTTTCTTCCATGCTTTTATATGTTTTTAAAGTTGGCATCTTTTTAACATTTGAAACTCTTATCCACATGGGATATTATCTTTTTGATAACACATCTTAAATTTTAAATACCTGTGTGTAATGTTTATTTATTTTTTCCCCAGTGGTCTCACCGTTTTCCTTCAGCATTGGTGATACTACAGGATTGGACCCATATTTACATGGAGGCATAGCTGTACAAGTTAAGACTCCTAAAACATTTTGCTTTGTAAGTATTTTTTTATCTTAAAAAGTTTTGTTTTTAATTAAAAAAGAGAATAATCCAAAAGAATAAAATGCTCATTAATTCAAGTTAGCTTAAAAAATAAACCATTCTTAGTGTTTTTTTTTTTTTCAACTTAGAACTAACTTAAAGAAAATACAGTCAGCTTAGAAACAAACTGATACTATAAAAATTACATACAGGCATAGGGCTATAGTTCACAAAACTCCTTAGTATGTGTAGTCTTCTGTACGAAAAATTAGGTGAATACATATAAGCTTATACAATTTTATAACAAGAGTAACTTATTTATATGATCGATGCATATGATTATACCTCAAATGAGCTATGCTCTCCTAAATAATGAAAGTTTATCATACTTATTATTTACTGCCTAAGAAAAAGAAAATATTTTTAGATTGTTATTCTTTATTACTCAATTGTTTGTTAATTCAGGGTTATTACAATTTTAGTCTTTATTATAAGTATATTATGTTTGAATTATGTAGCATAATTCCCATTGACAATTCATAGTGAAAGAAAAACAATAGCTGCTAACTGGAGTGTAGAGACACTTGCATCTTAGAACTGCAGTGTCCTGCAAATTTGAAGGCTGCTTCTGATGTGTTTAGGGTTAGGATGTCTTTAGTTGCTGGGCTTTAGATGATATGTTAAAGACTTTACAGAGTCTTTTCATCTTAGGGTTTTATATTCTTAAATTTTTTTTGTTTTTCTTCAACACTTTACTTAAATCAAAATAGGGGCAGCTAAGCAGATATGCTTCTGTATACTTTCTTTTGCTCTATCCCTAATATTTTATTAAATAATTTTGTTCATCAAATAATTTCATATGTGGTGATGTTGGGGAATTGTTACTTTTCAGACTTTTCTTCTCTTTGCCTGTGTAGTCTTATCTGACTGACACCCACATGGATTTTAACTTGGAATATCTGCCCAAGCCTTAACCAGGCATAACTAGTCTCAGTTATTTGATGATATCAGAATACATGGTAGCTTTTACACTACGACAAAGTTTGGGATTATAAAGATATTTTTACTAATTCTTTTGAAGTCACTATGTAGAGCAACTAGGTTTGGGTACAGTAATAAGATACTAAGGAACAGTTCAGTTAACAACATATCAGTTCAACCTCACTCATTTTCAGCCTTAGAAAAAGATCACTTGCTTTAATTGTTCTGATGTGTGTTTGTGAAATAATCACTCAATTTGCTGTAAAGTAGTACTTTTTTTTTTCTATTAGGAATCCCTGGAGAGGCAGATCAAACGTCCAAGGTGCCTTATTGCAGATTTTAGCAAGCCTGAGGTAAATATTTACTTTCCCGGTTTAAGAGTCAACAGAGTGGTAGATGGGATTAGGTAAATGATTTACACCTTAAAAAAGATTAATCATTTCTTATCAAGATTCTACTCATATCTCAGTATGTCAAGTTACACTGAAGGGTTGAAAATGTGAATTCCTATCATAAAAATGTTTGAATAAAATGAAATTAGACTTAAGTGATTTGCCAGCTTTGATAATTAAAAAGAAATTTTAGTAGGAGGTAGGACATTAATATAATATTTTTTTAACCACGCAATTTTATTAGACATGTATTTATTTTGTGTATAAGGGAGGTGGGAGTTGGGCAGCCAGGGGATGACACAGCACCTGATTAGAGGCTGAGCTCAGGTCATCAGGCTTGATGGTAGGCCATTTGACTAGGCACAGAATTTTATATATAGGCCAAGAAGAAACAACCTTAAGCATATGTTATATACTACTTCACATCACTAGATCTGATTTTTTAATGATAAATACATTATGATAAGAAACAATTTCCAAATTTATAAACCCTAATTATTAAAAAAAAAAGATTAGACGTCCTTGTATAAATGCTTTTTGGGGATGGTTTTGGTTTTTTAGATAGGTTCTCCATAACCATGGCTGCCCTGGAACTCACTGTGTGGACCAGACTAAAGAGATCTGGTTTTTTGTTTGTTTTTGTTTTTGTTTTTCTGGCCTTCTGAGTGCTGGTTAAAGGTGTCTGTTACCACACCTGGCTGTACAAATGTTACTGTTGTTCAACTGATGCTTCATATGAATAACCTAGTAAACACTAGGCATTCGAAAATGTTTCTTAAAATATTTGTCTTGAAGTCAAATCATTTAACTTTTCTTACAGCATTCATCATATTATACTTTTTATTGGGAGGGTGAAATAAAATAAAATAATAGTTCAAAAACATTTAGCTTAGTCCATAGTACTTAACAAATGTTGGCCAATTATTCATGTTCAAATAGGCACCTCTACAGATTCATATTGCTATGCTTGCCTTGGACCAGTTTCAGGAAAACTACAACCGTAAGCCAAATATCAGGTAATGCTTTTTGTTTAAAACTACTGTTCTCTTTTTTAGGAAAACTGTATCTCAGAAATTATAGGTTAAAAAATAAAACTAATAAGCCTCTTATAATTACATTACTAGTAAATATGTCAAATTGCATAAACATGCCATTTAGGGCGATTTACTGGTGGAAGTAGAAAGATTTACTGGTGGAAGTAGAAAGATCTGTTTGTTAGAGTGGAATCAAACTGCATGGGAGTTTTTCATATTGGAGACTTTAAAATCTATCACTTTAAAAACCAAAACCTGCTAATTGTTGATTGTTAATCTGTGATGTTTTCTAGCCTAAGTCAGAAATTAGAAAAAGCTTCTTGCCTTATATGTTTATTAAATCTAAATCTCATGAGCTGTCTTAAATGACCATGATTTTGCAGTAATATTTTCATAAGACAGTTACTTTGAAATTAGCTTAAAACACATTTTACTATATATTAGAGATTTTTCTCGTTCGTTCGTTCGTATGTATGTATGTATGTATCTATGTATCTATCGTATGATTTAGTTCTAAATAAGACCTTGGCAGCAATACAAAACATTGAAATTGTTTTGTTTCAAATTGTAGATGTCAGCAAGATTCAGATGAACTGTTGAAACTAACAATATCTATAAGTGAAACCTTGGAAGAGAAGGTAAATACTTAGAAAATTGGGGTTGACTGAGTATTTGTTTATAGCGTAAATGTCCTATGTAGTACATTCCCTACATTCAGATCTCTCTATGTTTACTGATCCTGTGGGTTTAACCAAGTTCTTTGTTTGCTTTAGTTTGTGTGTCTGTAAAATTAGGTTAACTCACTTACATGTTGTGGACATTAAATAACTTGATGTCATAAAGTATTTAGAATACTATGTGACATTTAACTATTGCTGTTTTTGCTTTTACATTAGGATTACCATTGTTCTGTGAATAAAGCTACAAATACATAGATTTTTGGGTGCTCATGGAAGACACAGGTATTGTGTGAATACTGTTAGTATCACTATGGTCTGTGGTTTGTGTTTCAGCCTGAAATGAATCCTGACATTGTACGCTGGCTCTCGTGGACTGCTCAAGGCTGTTTATCACCACTTGCTGCAGCAGTTGGGGGTGTTGCCAGCCAAGAAGTATTAAAAGCTGTGACAGGGAAGTTTTCTCCTTTGTGCCAATGGGTCAGTTCAGATTCTTTCCTCTTTCTTTACATGTTGAGCGTTCTATTCATAATATGAATGTGATGCTAATTATACCATTGTATAAATATATTAGGAAAGGCAAGTGACATAATTCCTTAACTAAAATCCAAAAACTTAACAGGTGAATATGTTTTGTCTGTTGGGATATAACCCAGTTGTTCCCTCAGATGTATTTCCTATCTTGTTAAATAAAAATAGTGAATTTCCTATGCTATAGTTTTTTTTACTAGTACTACACACTTAGCATTTTGGGGCTCCCGGTACTCTTGAAATTATTCTGTAGAAATTTTGCCATTACAAATCTTCATGTTTTATTTTTGATACTGCCTGAAGATGGAAAATATAGGAATGATGTAAGCTTAAGAGTGGTGTCAGATAAAAAAGTCACAAGAACTAAAAACATTTGATCTGTTACCAGAAGGAAACTGATTGGCAAAAAATCTACAGACATTCTCAGGTCCTTTATGTTTGAGTTTATTTTGAATATAACATTGCACCCACACAATATCATTTTTCTGCTAAATTATTTTAAATAGATAGCAGGTTGATTGGTGGAAGTCCGTGTAGTTACAACTGTTAACATCATATGACATACAAGTTATGTTTTTAACATAATTGTTTTACAAAAGTAAATGTTAGGTTATGTTCAAATTTAAAACAAGTTACTTAAATGAAAATATGAGTAAAGCTGGGTTCTTTTAATTGTTTTTGAAATAAATTATTTTTTGTACTAAATATGTTGAAACTGTCTTCCTGGATCTTTTCTTCTGTAATTATGTATGTGGTTATAGAGGACATAAAATAAATCCAGTTGGAAAGTAAGTACAGAGCAGGTACTTCCTTCTCAAGCTAATTGTACTGCTTGTTCAAACGTAACTAAAATTGCATGGGACTACCAAAGTTTTTCCATAGTTAAGAAAAACAGATTTTGAGGTTAAATTTTCTCTGAAGATTAAAAAAAAAATTATCCTTAGTATGGATAAATGACATGAATTGGATTGTATACCTTGTAACAGTTCTTTCAAGTTTCATAGTTGTTTTATATATAACATTTTTGTAATATTTTACATTGAATTTCCATTTTGTTATTTCTTCCTTCCTATGATAGTTAAGTAACTATAGAGAAAAGTGGGGATTTTTTTGTAATTTAAGTTTTATACATAGTTACATTTTTAATCTTCTCTTTAAGTTGTATCTTGAAGCTGCAGATACTGTGGAATTCCTAGGCAGTCCTGGTCATGAAGAGTTCCTCCCACGGTAATGCTGAAGTCTGTCACAGTTTTTTCTTAGTATCTCTTTAAGAAGCAGAGATTGAGCAATTTTGTGTATGCATCTGTCTGTGTTAGGCGTCTCTCCTCCTGCTGTTTTACTCCTTGGCTTATTTCTTTTCTGCCTAGTGGTTAAATACTACAGTACTACCACTTCTTACTACCACATCATATGTAGTGATACAGAGTTTTAGATTGTATAAGAATGATTAGCACTCAAATGTTATTAGTGGAAAAGATTGCTGTATATGATGTGTGTGTGTGTGTGTGTGTGTGTGTGTGTGTGTGTGTGTGTGTGTGTAAATCATTTCCCATTTGAGGTCATAAATCTTTTTGAAAATCAGTTAAAACTCTAGAGATTTTATTATCCCAGAAAACCACATAACCCAGAGTTGTGCCTTTTGTTTAAAAGAGCTAATAACTCCAAATACCTCCCATAGTTTCTAAGAACTTTTTCAAAATATTAGGATATTAGCAATTGTTTTTCTTGAATATAGCAGTGCCTCTTTATCTGTAGTTTCCTGAAATTCTAGTTACCTGTAAAATACAAAGAAAGAAAGAAAGAAAGGAAGGAAGAAAGAAAGAAAGAAAGAAAGAAAGAAAGAAAGAAAGGAAGGAAGGAAGAAAATAACAGAAATAACTTGATAAATTTAAATTACATATAGTTAGGTTTAAAGGTGATGACATTGCACACTGTCCTTTCTCGGTCATGAATCATCCTTCTCTCTGTCCATTAATCCTTTAGGAGTTATCTCTGTAGACATCATAGTTTCTTATGTTCAAAGTAAACTGTCAAGTGTGGTAGTATTGATGCTGGCAGTGATAATATACAAAGGAGAAGAAAGTAAGATACAGTCTTTACATGTAAAGTGAATGTTTTTAATCTAAGAAGAAGAAAAAAAAAAACAGTTTTATGTTGAGGTTGTAAAAATTTGTTCTGTCTAGCTAGGTGTGGTGGCCATGCACATAATTAAGTAGGGGTGAAGAAAGGTGTTCCTGACAAACCTGGGTGTCATAAGCAAGACCCTGTCACAACACAACAAAAATCAACTAAGCCAAAACTAAATTAAAAAATAAAATTTAGCTGGATGGTGGTGGCATACACCTTTAATTCCAGCACTTCGGTGGCAGGGGCAGGCGAATCTCCGTGAGTTCAAGGCCAGCCTGGTCTACAGAGCAAATTCCAGGACAGCCAGGACTAAAAGACCAACCCTGTCTCATAAAACCAAAAATAAATTTTAAAGAGTTGAAAAATCTAACCATAAAATTGCAAAGAAAGGGAAAGAAATTTGTTAATTTTCCTTACCACAGTATGCAATGTCATAAATTTATGCACATACTAATAAAATTGTGTGTACTTAGGTATCAATATATTCCAAAGTTTCAAGCATCCACTGATGATCTTATATTGGATCCCCTGAGTATTATAAACTAAAGTCACCTTCATTTAAGTCATATGGATATTGGAGTCTTTTCTCTTTCAAGGAAGGTCGCTCTTCTCATGAATGGAAGAAAAATTTTTATATTAAAAAGGCTTAATTAAAATTAATTACATCAATTCTCCCTTCCATGTCCTCTCTCCATCCCTTCCCATGCTCTTTACTCCCTCTGAAATTGATGGTCTCTCTTTTTTTTTTTTTTAAATTGTCTTTATATATATGCTTAAATATATAGACACAGTCTGCTAAGTCCAGTCAGTATGACTTTTGTGTGTATGAATTCAGGGCTGTCTGGTTTGTATTAGGTAACCAATGAAGGGACTTCTCTCTGGAAGCTGACTCTATTAGTGACCTAGTTTTTGTTTGAGGAGGAATGGAGGAAACTCTTACAATATATTCTGTTTTAAAGCACAATACTAAATTGTTATTAACAATAATGAAATGTGTTTCTTATATCTGTTTTCTTGATAAATGTTTCTTCAGAGGAGATAGATATGATGCCTTACGAGCCTGCATTGGAGATACATTGTGTCAGAAGCTCCAGAATCTGAATGTCTTCCTAGTAAGTATGAATAAGGATGGGAATAAGTAGTATGTTCAAACTGCTTTTGGCTATCAAGTTAATAAGTGAAAAAGAGTGACTGACAAATCATAACCTCCAGAGCTTGGAATATTTACTGTCTGGCCATTTACATAAAAAGTTAGCCAATTCATGATGATAAATTTGTGCATTTAAAAATAAAACATGAATGTAATAGCTTTCAGCATTAAATGATTTTCTAGAAGTACTTTTAAAATGTGGGGGGTTTTTTCCTCATTAAATTAAAAATGAGTAAATGTATTGTCTTTTTAAAAATGTTTTAGTGTATTTTGAGAGAAATTTTTCTCAAGAGCATAAAACACTCTTAGACAGTCTTAAAAAATAATACTTGGCTTTAATAATCATTTTTGTAGAGTAATATTTTAAAGATTAACAATTGCTACTGAGATTTTGCATATAGATAGTATGTCTTATAATCAAGTTTCAAAATCTGTTTTACTTAAAATTCTTACATACTTCCACTTTCAGGTAAGGTGACAAATGTCTTAAAGACTTTTTTCATAGTACCTATTTCTGGGCCTGAGTATTTTGTTTTGTTTGTTTTTCTGTCATTATTTTCTATTCTCCATTCAGCTTTTTCTAGGAGTCTTCAAATGTTTTCTGTTTAAAGAAATTATAAGTAGTATATTCTCCTTATTTGTTTTGTGCTTTTTTTCTTTTACTAAGACACTTAAAAGTTGTTATAAAACCTGTAAAAGTAAAATCTGTCACAAATGGTCGTTTTTAAAAATAGTATTTATTGTAATAGCATTTAAAAGAAAATTGAATTAAAATTCTTTATTAAGTGAACATTGTAGTTTTATTGTTTGACATTTATACTCTTATTCTCTTTAATAGGTAGGATGTGGTGCCATAGGCTGCGAAATGTTAAAAAATTTTGCATTACTGGGTGTTGGTACAAGCAAAGAGAAAGGAATGGTAAGATACAAAACTTTAAATAGTTAGACATTTATATTTCTGTTGTTGCCCTGTTTTGAACTGTCTTGACTATACCAGCCTGTGTTTCAGGTAGCTCATTAAACTGAGAATTGGGAGATTTTAATTGTCTTCTGATCACTTTTTTTTTTTTTTTTTGAGACAGGATTTCTCTGTATAGTTTTGGGACCTATCCTGGCACTCACTCCACTGGTCTCAAACTCACAGAGATCCACCTGCCTCTGCCTCCCAAGTGTTGAGATTAAAGGTGTGTGCCACCACTACCCAGCCTCTTCTGGTCACTTTTTAAGTGACAATTCTCTGCTTCCCAATTCTTAACTTTCTGAAATACTCCGAAACTGAAAGTCGACTATCTTTCTTTTTGTAGTCACCATCAAGATTAAAATTAAAAGGAGCCTTATTGTCATAGTTTTGCAAACTGAAAGCCATGTTGTTATATTTTATACTATTTTTAACTAGATGTTAACATGAGAGAAAACATTAGAAAATTCCAGAGTACTAATATAATTGAAATGGTAAGTTTCAAACAGTGGGAATAACACATACTTAGGTATAAAGACTGAGTTCATTGCAAAATAATGTCATATTTAAATTATTTTTCAGTAGGGTATTTTGCCTTTTAAAATTTTATTAGTGACTTCACATATTTATCTTAGTAACTAACAATGACACTATACAAGTAACTAAAAAGTCTATGTTAATCCATATTTTAGCTTATTCTTGTTTTAAAGGAACTCATTATTACAGTTATAGGTAGGTATATATTTATATTATCCATGCTTAGCATTTCCTAAACTGTTACATAAACGGCTAGCCTAGGCTTAAAAGCTTTTTGATTAAAAAAAAAAAAAAGAATTCCTTCTTTACTGTAAACTTGTGGGTCACCTGAGTGTTTTGATTTATGGGCAGTCACAGTGTTTTTTGTAGTTAAAGGTCTGGACAAGACCTGTAGTGAACAAACCCATTGACATCAGATAGCAAGACAAAGCATGTAATGTGGGCAGGACACTGTCACTCTAGACACAGAGACTTTCTGTAACAAAAAATTGTAAGTGTTCATAGATATAGCTAAAGTGAAAAGAGAAGTCTCCAGGTATCTAGAATCAAGGGAGAAATGAAACCCTTTTTTTCCCTTTCTGTCTTTGATATCTAAAATTTTAAGATAAAAGGAAATCACTCACCAGAAAGTAAGAATCTTAGTCCATGTTCTATGCTCATATGTGGATTCAATGTTATATTGGGTAAAATTTCAAGCAGAGATATTTATTATAGAAAGTTTATGCTCATTGAAACCTCCAAAACTCTTCAAACAGCTATAAAATTCAGTCATAACTGTCCATACAAACCCGCATACATAGTCTGTGCAGAACAAACTTTCTCCATTGGTGGTTCAGATTTTAAAAGATGGAACTCTGGCCTAGTGAGATTGCTCATGAAGTAAAAATACTTGCTGCCAAGCTTGACAACCTGTTTTCATTCCACGGGCCCACATAGTAGAAGGAGGAACTGACTCCCACAAGTCATCCATTGGACCTCCACATGTGAACCCAGGCATATACATGCCCACACAATATGAGCATACACACACACACATACACACTTCACATGTATGCCCTAGTGTGACTTACGCATGTGTGCTCACATGCTCAAATAAATAGGTATAATTTAAAGAACAAATTAATGGCAGTAGAGAAGGAATCACTTCATAAGTCATCACAAAAGAATGTAGCACCTGGAGACATATAAAAAGTAGAAAGATACACATTTTCAAAGGTCTTTAAATTTAAAAACAAAGACACAGAGAAGTAGGAACATAAGTAAAAAAGAACATTGATGAATTTTCCAAAATATATCCTGTACAGTCAGTAGACTTAAAAGCTAGATATAACGGTAGTGAAGTTGACAAGGTACACAAAGGTTATAGAAGAGACGTGTGTAGCAGGCAGTTCAAGACAGTAATGGAAATTAGCTTTAAAATGAAAGGGAAAATGACTATAGCCTACATTTCTATATTTATCTTTCAAGGAGGGTATAGTAAAGTATGTGATATGTAAATGAAAAATCTTACATGGTGTAGCATGATGAAGGATAAGCCATGAGATTTATGAACATGCATATATAGACTCAAGTAAGTGAAATGATTTATTTTTAACTCTGAAGAATTACTGATTTAAAATTGTGAAAATGATTTTTACAAATCTTACTAAGGTGTTTTGTTAGAACATGGAAAGTTTAGATAACTATCTCCTTGCACATACTATTCAAAACGAAGTTATATTCCATCCAGTCCCCCCCCCTTTTTTTTTTTTAACTTTGAGATAATATCTTGCTGAGTTGCCTAGGCTGGCTTTAAATTTACTTTGTAGTTTAGGTATGCTTTGTAGTTAAAATCCTTCTGCCTCAGCCTGCACAGTAGTTGGGATTTCTAGAAGAAAAGTGATAGACCCAAAATTTTGAACTACATAAAAAATGTTTAACTTACACATCTAATGTGAAAACTTGGTTAGTCTGATAGAAGACAAAGTGAAAAGAATAAAAAGCAGGGTTTCAGGAAACAAAGGGGCAAAGCATCATTAATCACAGTAATTAATTAAGAGTTATTGTGAGCCTTTAAAAGACCGTGTTTAGCTTTGTGTTGGGCATTACTGAGAGAAACATTCAAATAAGGGAAGATGTTTTGGTCATGGTTTTAGAAGTTTCAGTTCTCAATCTCTTGACTATCATTGTAGGCTTACAGTGAAGCAGGCATCATGGTGGGAACATCCTAAAGCTTCTCACCTCATAGAAGCCCAGAATCAAAGACACAGTGAGCCTTTATGCAGACACTGTATTTAACCCTATTTGTAGTTGTTAAATTGAAAGAGATATCCCCTACCATAAAAATGTAGGCACATATATCAGGAAAATTATTAAAAGAAGATCAGTGTGTGAACACTGGAGCCCATGCTGAGTAGGGCTGTACCTAGGCTAGTCTTCTTAAATCTAGCTGAGTAGCACATAACACATTCAATACTCTACACATTATCTTGGCTCTTTTTGTTTTCTTTCACCTTTTAGGATTAGAACCTAAGCTTTCTTAAGGGACTAAATTGCAAGTATATTAGGACTATAGATAAATTACCTTTGACAGTTAGTTGGCTCTGCCCTAGGAACATGCTAATAGCCACAGACAGAAAAATTATTTTAAAAGATACTCCACTGCCTTGTAGTTTATAAGTCCTGCCTTAGTTGGACTAAGTTGCTCATTGACTAAACATTAATTGGAATTAATCTAAATGTGATGGCATATTGGCAACCATTCAGGATTTTATTTTTGTTATGACCTTTACTAGAAAAAAATTAATGTTTCAGTCATAGTAAGAAATGCAGCTTTCTTTGTTTTGTTCTCCTCTGATACAAGGTTACAGTTACAGATCCTGACTTGATAGAAAAATCCAACCTAAATAGACAGTTCCTGTTTCGTCCTCATCACATACAGGTGGGTCACTGTTTTCTTCTCATAAATAGATAATGGTTGCAGGGTAATTCTGCCTTTGTTAGACTCTTAAGAGAAAGAACAAAAGTGTTCTTTAGGAAGAACAAAATGGGGAAAATAAAAATTACCTTTTACTCATGATAAAGTTGATTTCTGCATTGAATTTTGGATATTAATATGTGAGTTGGAAAACATGATCGGTACTTTTCATTTTATAATCACTGTAAGCAAGTCCTCTAATTTGAGGTTTTAACAAAGCAGAAACTCTTACTTTTTGTTATAAAACAGGTAAGGTTTATTTAGTATTTAAAATTGCTGTACTATTTTTATTTATCATCCTCTTTTATTGTAGAAGACTTCTTAGTTTTCTCAGAGATCAAAACGTTGAAATCAGGAAAAGAAGCAGGCAATAGGCAGGGCATAGTAGCTCATTCCTTTAATCATTGTACTCAGGCAGAGGCATGTAGAGCTCTTGAGTTCCAAGCCAGGCTCGTCTCCATACTGAGTAACAGGCTAGTCATAGTTACATGGTGAAACCCTCTATCAACAAGCAGTACAGAAAAGAGTGAAATGTGTTAATCAAAACCATGTGTTTTAGGTTTAAATTTTTCCCTTGAATTGTCAACTCATATCAGTCTTAGGAAATGAAGTTTAGGCATGTTATGAACAAGAAGTGTCTACAGTAGGTGTCATAGTTGACCTGATATCCTCTTGTATAAGTACAAAGGCCATGGAAATGGAGCCTCCTGTGAATTAAAATGTCCTATTAAAACAGGTCACTTGTGTGTTATCTTCTAGGTGAGCAATGAAGACCTATTTATTAATTTCCTGAGTTCTAAGAATTTCTGACTTTGTTCTTACAGTACAAGTAAAACATGTTAGCCTCATAGAGCCAGAAGAGACAGAAAGACCATTGACTCAGATGCACAAATCCAAAGGATGCTGTAAAGGAATGTAGATTTAGAGGCAGTATTCAAAATGGGCCTTCATAGCGCATGAAATGACACAATAATTCTGATGGCTAAACCGTTAATTTAAAAATAATTATTTTTAAGATTTAAATAGTATGTTTTTTAATGTTTTAAAAACTATAAAGCACTTTGCTGCACAATGAAGGTTGTGTAGGTTAATACGTAAATTATTTGACCTAGTTTTATTACCTTTCTATCATCTCACATATATTCCAAATGATTAGTATATGTAAATTCAGTCTTAGTTCATCTTTTCTGTTTTAACGTTTATTCCTTCTGTTTTGATTACTTGTTTAGAAACCTAAAAGCTATACTGCTGCTGAAGCAACTGTGAAAATAAATCCTCAATTAAAAATAGATGCACACCTGAACAAAGTTTGTCCAGCCACTGAGAGTATATACAGTGATGAATTTTATACTAAGCAAGATATCATTATTACAGCACTAGATAATGTGGAAGCCAGGAGATATGTAGACAGGTATGTTATTGAAATTCAAGTGCATAAAGAATCAGTTTAATTTTTTTGTTTTTTACCCTCACTTTTGAAAAATTACCAAATTTTCTGATTATTTTTTATGTCACTAATAATACTACTCAAATTCAAGCATCATGGTGATTTCCTGTTAGTAAGATTCAATATTAATGAAACATCCTAAATGTTTTTCATGCAATACCTACCACCTGGCCCTTGCTCCCACCTTTCATATGTCCAAACTTCCCTGGCTGTCCTTATTCTAACTATCTGTGCCTTCTTTGGGGTCTTCAAAGCCCTTTTTACTTTAGGAACTACATTGGTTTTTGGCCTCAGGAAATTTTATTTCTCTTCCTCCAAAATTCTTCTCCCCAAATGTACCTGCCTGTTCTTTCAGTTTCAACCTAAATATCTTTCTTAAAACAGATGTTCTCAGCCTTTCTTAGTACTTTTTCATTGTGACATTTTGTTTTTGACATGTGTGTTTAATGTTCCTTTCTTCACTACCTCTTTCACTAAGAGACCATTCATTTCTACCTCTGTATCTTCAGTGCCAGTTATCTCATTCATTCAGGGTGATTTATGAAGTCAGTAATTGAATTAATCATTATATGACTACAGTGTTAGGATACTAAAGCATATAAAGAGGGTTGCCAGTTGAGAAATGAGAAAGAAGATGAATCTTGTGCAGAAAAAAGGGGAAAAAAAAGGAAAACAATATTTCATTTATTGTTGGGTATTTATGTGTTAGGGGGCTGTGTACAAAAGAAATGTAAGAAAACATGAAAGTATGTAGTTAGTATTGTTTGGGATAAAGACCAATAGAGAAAATACAGTGTGGTAGAGCTTAAGAGTCAAAAATAACCAAATAACAAATAGAAAATAAGTGAATAAAGAATAATACCATAGTTAATAATTAAGGCAGAAATATTAAAACTCCCCAGGATTTGGTAGAAGTAAGTAGAAAGAATAGAAATTATTATGTTGAACAACAAATTATATATGTATGTGATGGGCTAGGAAGTAGAACTATTAGGAGGGTCATGTTCTGTTTCCTACAATACTGCATTCAGAAATTGTCAGCATGTGGGATATTCAATAGCAATAGCAGTCCTCTGTTTACTTTTGTGTTTTGTTTTGTCTTTATTTATATATTTATATATATTTTTTTGTCTTCAAATAGCCGTTGCTTAGCAAATCTACGGCCTCTCCTAGATTCTGGAACAATGGGCACAAAGGGGCACACTGAAATCATTGTGCCTCAATTGACTGAATCTTACAACAGTCACGTAAGTCAGTATACTGAATAAATGTCTGTTTTATGTCATAATTTTTGTCTTCATTGAGGAATTGGTGAATTTGACTTTGCTTTATTAATCTTGGTGTAGCTCTGACAGGTTAATACATATGTGCATCTGCATTTTTAAGTATGTTGAAAGAGGTTCAGTATGTGTTCAGGGTGTAAGGGGATATACCTGTGTGGAGGCTAGAAGTTCATGTCTGTTGTAGAAGTTCCTCTATTGTACTCTCATTTTTTTGAGAGAAAGAAGTCTAGGTTTGGCTCAACTGAATGGACAGCAAGGGCAGGGATTCCCCCACTCCCACCCCGACCCCTGTCTCTGCCTGTCCTTGCTGGATTATAAGCACATACCTCCACACCAGCTTTTACATGGGTGCTTGAGAGCTAACATAGGTCCTCATGCTTACACAGCTAACTTTTAATGAACTGAGCCATCTCCCTGTCCCTAAATACAATTTTTTAGAAATCTTAAAAAAAAAAAAAAAAATGTCACTTCTGGAATAGTCTTCTTTACTATTTCTCAGAACTTTTAAGTTTTCTAATAACCCTAGGTTTTAAAAAGCTTTCAGAAGCAATTAAACTTTTGGATTTAAAATAGGACTGTCACCAAAGACTTGGAATCATATCTATTTGCTGTTTTTTGGTTTTATTGGGTAAGATTAGGTGGCAGATACAGAACAAAGAATACAAGTATTCTTAATAGCTGTGTACTAATTTCTGATGTTTATCTCATAAGAATTTATAGCCCAAACATGCATTATTAGAAATATTTGTGAAACCTGGCAACTTACCCAGAATCTACCTGAAAAAGTCAAGATTCTTCAGTGGTGGGAACCAAGCTCTGTGTGTGTGTGGGGGGGGGGTAGATCATAAAATGTAGCATTTTTGACTCCCATAAATGATTTTACAATATATATTGTTAAAGTTGAGATTGTATGTAGGAAATAATTGTAGGCTTTATAATTTTTAAATTTACAATTCAAGCAAAATAGTTCAAGGTATATGGTTTTTATAATTATCAGTGTTCCTTGATTCAAAGAATTGTTTAAGATAGCAGATTTCTTTAATTCTGCTCAGTGTTTTCTTCTGTTTCATGAAATACATTGATGAATGTAATGATGATACTATAGTAGATTAAGGTATGTTTATTGGTGTATTAAACAGAGGGAAATGATGATATGTAGAATGCCATGGGAAGATTTTCAAAGTAGGGAATGCTTTCATTCTGCTACTTATGCTAAAATTTTTTCTATTTTTTTAAATTTTAAATTCTTATAAAACACAATCTATTAATAGTGTCCCTCTTTGAAATGTAAAATGTTATTGGTAGCTCATAAGTCAACAAACAAAAATAGATATCTCTAAGTAAAAAAAAAAAAAGGCATAAATTGAGTAATTTTTGACTGAGTAGAACAGTAAGCTGAGGCTGTAAACGTAGCCTCTACTAGACAAGATTTTCAGAGGTGCTTGCTCTGGTGACACACCTTAATCATTCCCATATATTTAATACCTGTTTTCTCTAGAAACTACCAAGAGTCCTATTCTCAAATATTTTTCTTCATGTAGAGACCTGGAGTATACTGAGAACTTACATATTAAGTGTTCTTGAATTGCTTTCCAAACATGTCACCTGAATTTTAGGGGAAGAAAAATGTGACTAATGTATAGTGATCTGCTATTAGGACTTTTTGCCACACCACACAAGTACCCAGCAATAAATAATAATGAGATTTTTATTTTTCAATAGCGGGACCCCCCAGAAGAGGAAATACCGTTTTGTACTCTAAAATCCTTTCCAGCTGCTATTGAACATACTATCCAGTGGGCAAGAGACAAGGTAAAGTTTCCCAATCAATTTGTCTTCTCTGAAGTAGAAAAGGCAGTATTTTAACTTCTAAATATACTTGGGTGTTTTGCTTTTCCTTTACAGTTTGAAAGTTCCTTTTCCCACAAGCCTTCCTTGTTTAACAAATTTTGGCAAGCCTACTCTTCTGCAGAAGACGTCTTACAGGTAAAAGTTAATGCGTTTTACGACAGACCTAATATTTTATGTCATCGTAACCTTATTTGCCAGTTACTTGAAAATAAAACCTTTCTGCAAAACCTCCTGGATTTAGGTCACTGATAGCCTTTTTAAGTTTAATTGAACTGTATGTCATTGTCACTGTTTGACCTTCAAATGTTAGTTTTTGTTATTCAACCCAATGAGGATGTGATAATAGTGATAAGAGAGCAACAGATAATCAAAGGATTTGGTAAACTCTTGGGAAAAACTTCAGGTCAGTTCAAGTGAAAATAGTCATGACTAGACAGTAATCTCATTGTTCTCACAATAAGGCCAACTTCAAAGATACTGCCTTGCATTTCTTTAGCATATAGAAGTAAAAATGTCAATTTTGTATTGACTATTATTCCTAGGACTCCATATACTAAGGACCATTTTGTTACATAGTATCTAACACATAGGAAAATGTGAAGGTATGTCATGAATTAAGGAACTTCAAATCTGAAATTTCATTTGCTGTCCCCAACTATTCTACTCACAACGAGAAAAAGAAAGAAAGAAAGAAAGAAAGAAAGAAAGAAAGAAAGAAAGGAAGGAAGGAAGGAAGGAAGGAAGGAAGGAAGGAAGAAAAAAAGAAAAAAAGAAAGGAAGAAAGACTAAACTCATAAGTCCATCTCTCAGGCTTTTACTTCTTTTGAAATTTATTTATACTTGTAATTGAAAGTATTTTATTTTTCTTTGTTTTCCTCTTATTCTAGAAGATACAAGATGGACAGAGTTTAGAAGGCTGTTTTCAAGTTATTAAGCTACTTAGCAGAAGACCTAGAAATTGGTTCCAGTGTGTAGAATTAGCAAGACTAAAGTTTGAAAAATATTTTAACCATAAGGTAGGTATACGTTCTGAGACCTTAAGCAAAGATCTGTCCTTGGTTAATTTCTTTATTATTAATGTCCCTGGCTTAAAGTGTCTGTTATTTTTCTTCACCAAGCCTTTCACAAATAAATACTAAGTTAGCTGAGAGTAAGGCTAGGCATATGACCAATTTCCCTGTGAATGTTACTAAAACATTTTGCTTCTACCTAACAGCTTGTCAGCTATGCATTGATCTGACAAAGTTGGGTTTAGGATAACTTTTCCTCGCCAGGTAATAGGAATGTATTAATTTCCTAATCTAAAGAAGTTTGTTCAGAATAGAAACAAGAGACTGATAATTCAGATGGAAGTTCTATTTGAGGTTTGCCCTTTCCAGCCATAACTCATAAACATATCTCATGTGTTTTCTTTGTCTGAAAATCTAAAATGATTAAATGTACATTGCGCGGTAGTGGTAGGCATCAAATAAGCTAATCCATATAGAACATTTAGGGTAGGCCAAAGCACATACTCAGTAATACTAGTTGTTATTCTTGATTGCAGTCACGTAGCTAACAGACTATATCCTGTATTTTTTTAATCCCTCCCTTAGGCCCATACCTTATATACTCATCTTTTAAATACAGTCTGGAGTACACTTGTCTTTTCACTTCCTGCATGGTTTGCTTTTTAGAGAAATTATCTAAGCTCATGTCTCACCAAGAAATAGGACTTGTTTTCTTCATATTCTACCTGTTTTTGTCACAATTATCAGTAACCTTTTGTTTCTCTTTATTCTTTTTAGGTTATATCTTTTGTGATTGTGTTTTTGTTTGGTTGGGGCTTTATTTTTATTATTATATTTTTAATTATTTGTTTTTGTAGAAGGGAGGCATATGCTCATGCCACACTACTCATGTTCATGTGGAGGTTAAAAGGCAAACTACAGAATCATTTCTATCCACTGTCAGGTTACCATGCTTGGCTGTCAGCAGCTTTATCTGCTACTGTTTGGTTGATTTTTATTTTATCATCATCATCATTATTATTATTATAATTATTGAAAAAAACATGGAAATAGTATGGAGCACCAGCCCTGTTTTAGTTGATTTTTTAAATTATTATAGAAAGAAAGGGGTGGGGGGGGAGCCCATGGAAATAAAAGAGAATAGTCGATGGTAATGTTAATAGTAATCATTATTTACTTTACCTAAATTTAAGCTTTATTTACAGATCTGTATCACATTCTCACCCTCTTCCCAATCACATATTAAGTCTATAATTTTGAGGTGTTGAATTCCATTTTTTATATTTATTCAAAGGGTTAGCTCTTAGAAATAAGCAGAATTATGAATAAAATATGCCATGTGGTGAAGTAGTCAATATCCATTCACATTTGCTATAAGAAAACTGTCACGGCAGGACAGGAGGAAATGTAAACTGACTCATGTATGGCTACAACACCTCACTGTGTCATTTCAAGTTTGTTTTACTTGATTTATGAAGCCTGAGCAAATATGAACAAAGTGTATTTTCTTAATTTCAAGTTTTTTTTCTTCAGATAACAACAAACATCAGGGAATTCTTTTTTTCTCCCTTTTAGGCTCTACAGCTTCTTCACTGTTTTCCCCTGGAAACACGATTAAAAGATGGCAGTGAGTATAAGTATCAAGAAGAAACTATAAAAAAAAAATAAAATAAAAGAAACTATAATGTAACATAACTAGATATGAACAATGTTTATTGAAAACAGTTTTTCATCTTTTTACCAGGTTTGTTTTGGCAGTCTCCAAAAAGGCCACCTTCTCCAATAAAATTTGATTTAAATGAAACTTTGTAAGTATATATTTTCACTGTAAATAGCTGTACCATGCAGGGTCTTGAGTGTTAATGATTGAAAGTCTCTTGTTTTTTTTTAATAAATTTTATTTAAATTAGAAACAATCTTAATTTACATATGAATTCCAGATCCCTCTCCCTCCTATCCTCCCAAGGCCCCCACCAATCCCACATCCCATTCCCCATCACTCCCCAGGGAAGGATCCATGAGGGATCATCAAAGTCTGTCAAGTCATTTTCAGTAGGGCCTCGGCCCTCCTCCATGTGTCTGGGCTAAGAGAGTATCCTTCCATGGGGAATGGGCTCCCGAAGTCTGTTTGTGCAAAATCACCCCTACATTTGCCCATAAGAAAATAAAATGATAACAAACATCCCTACACTAAATAAAGCTAAGATGCTTAAGTTAAGAAAAGCAATTAATACTAGCTGCCTAAACTAATACAGGTAGGATTTAGGTTGTCTCTGTGTATGGCTACCTATATGTATACACTGGGGTTTTTTTGTTTTGTTTTGTTTTGATTTGTTTTTCCATTTTGGTTTGGTTTGGTTTGGTTTTTCAAGATATGGTTTCTCTGTATTGCTTTGGAGCCTGTCCTGGAACTCACTCTGTAGACTAAGCTGGCCTCCAACTCACAGAGATCCTCCTGTCTCTGCCTCCCGAGTGCTGGGATTCAAGGCGTGCACCACCAACACTCAGCATGTGTACTGTATTTTGAGATTCCAACTTAATGTGTCTATATTCTTGTCAGACACCTAGCTTACTTACCATCAATAACCTCTTTTCTACAAATAACACTCTGCTTAATTGCATGCTTCAGAACTCAAGTTATGTTATGATAAATTGCCTTTCCAATACAACATTCCCATTTTTGGTTTTAAGTAAATTATTTTCCTTTGTTCAAACCTAATGTATTCTCATTCATTCCTGATATTTTCTCATGAATTTAAAGGAATTTTCTTCAAGTATTCTAATAGTTCTGCCTTTTTTACTCACTTTTCTCTTCACAGTATTGCTAGTGACTACTTGAATATTATGAACATTTTTGATAAGCATTTTTGTATTAAAAGAAAATTTGGTATTTTCTTCTATGTTTTAGTCTAGACAAGAATTTCATTGTCTTAACTTTAAAAAGGGTAAAAATTAACTATGGAACAAAAATTCTTTGAATGTAATTCTTAGTGATAATCCAAAGTATTTCTACTGACTTAAATATCTTCTTTAAAATTGCCATTCAAACTGCTTTTTATTTTTATTTCAAAAGGCATCTCAGTTTTCTTCAGAGTGCTGCAAAACTATATGCTACGATATATTGCATTCCATTTTCAGAAAAGGTAAGATACTGTCCATGACCTAGCAAGTGATTCAGAACCCAAATTGAATTGTTTGGTGGTATCGAAGTGTGTTTTTAGCTCATAAGTCTGTCTGTCTGTCTGTCTGTCTGTCTGTCTGTCTGTCTGTCTGTCTGCCTTCCTCCCTCCCTCCCTCCCTCCCTCCCTTCCTTCCTCCCTCCCTCCCTCCCTCCCTCCCTTCTTATCTCCCTCATTTCCTTCCTTCCCTCCTTCCTTCCTTCCTTCCTTCCTTCCTTCCTTCCTTCCTTCCGTTTTTCCTTTCTTTCGTTTGTTTGGGACATGAGCTCACACAGCTGAGACTTGTCTAGAGTTCACTGTGTAGGCGCCACCTGCTCCTGCCTTCACCTCATTAGCACATGGACTGTAGGCATGCACTTTCATGCCCAGCTAGAATCATTCTTTTGGATTGAAAAGAAAACCATTTTATTTACATTGTGTTATTGTCCATTCTAACTTGCAGTGCTGGTAAATAGAAACTGCTAATTTTTCTTTCTGAATTTAAATGTTGAAGAAATATTTGTGAAATATTTATATATTTATATTTATATATAAATATAAAATATTTATAGCCTGTTTACCTATTTCTGTTGTTCTAGTTACTCTGAATTAGAAATTGTGAGCCATTTTATAGCAATTAAAAAACACTTCACAGAGGTAGATTCTTTTTTCCTCTGTCTTCCTCTTGTTAACTTTTGTACATTTTTGTACCTAAGTGTCACCCTCATTTTGTTAAACATCCTACTTTTTGACTCACACCCAGCAGGTTCTCTACACGTTGGAGAGAGAGCACATGTACGTAGGATACCTTTCTGATCAAATGAGTATTAGAGTTAAATAATTTCTGCCTTCAAGAAAACTGATTAGAGAAAAAGAAAAAGGGCTTAGTTTTTTGTCACTATCTTGTTTGAAATAGTGTTTTACTAAGTAAATACACAAACTCCAAAACTAGCTTCAAATTTGAGGTCCATCCACTTCAGCCTTTTAACTATTGGATTATAAGCATGTGCTACCAAACCTAGATCTGTATTTCACATGGATATGCCTATTTTAGGTGACTCTTTCTGGAAAGTTAGATGTCACAAAGGTCCAGGAATAAATAATAGTGTTCAGTTTTGTATTACAAGGCTTGCCTCAAAAGCATTGTTTTTCATAGGAGCTTCCTAGTAGTAAATGTAGATGCAGGTTCATCCATATCAACTTGAACTATTATTGTTTCTTCTAATTGTACAAATTTGCTTAGTTTTTAGAGTATAACATTAGTCAGGAGAGGTCACCCTTTGACACTAAGGATATGGCAATGTGGTTCCTTTTTTAAAATTTGCAAAACAGTCAAAAATTTTGTTAACTAAAGTACATTTTCAGTCCAAGCCTCCTTTTCCCCCCCTAGTCTTTTGGCTGATAATTCTGGCAAAATTGCGATAGACAAGTGATAATGTTGTTTAATTAAGTTGCTAAATAGTTAATGTGATAAAAATACCTTTTTAAAAATTTTTTTCTTATTTTACATATCAATCCTAGGTTCTATCTCCCTCCCTCCCACCCATGCCCCCCCACCTCCCTCTTATCCCATTCCCCCCCTCCCCCATTCCACAGGGAGGGTGATGCCTACCAGGAGGGATCAACAAAATCTGTCAAGTCATTTGGAGTAGGGACTAGGCCCTCCCTCCTGCCTCTGGGCTAAGGGGAGTATCCCTCCATGGGGAATGTACTCCCAAAGAAAAGGACCTTTTCTTTAAATAGAGTTTTTAACCTCACATTCAGAGTTCAAAGACGTGTTGATAAAATTAACTTTTTTTTTTTTTAATAAAACAGGACTTATCAGTGGATACCCTCATGGATATCCTTTCAGAAGTTAAAATTCAGGAATTCAAACCTTCCAACAAGGTAAGATAAAAGTCCATTCTCTTAGCCAGCTAATAGTTATTAAACTGCTGCAAATCCCATTTTCAACCTGGAGAATTCTATAATGATCATTGTTTGTCCTTAAGGATATTTTATTCCAAGGAGAAGATGGGCTATAAATAGAAATGTAGCCAGAGCCTGCTCTATCTGACCTGCCACTTGGACTGGTACTGAGTAGATAGAAGCAGCTCTCTGTTTTAATCAGAGAAGCATGTCCTTTCAGTGAATGGTGATGACTACAGGCATAGCAGAAAAGCTGTCAGTTATTCAAGAACACAGGCAAAAGATAGCTGGGACTTTAATGAAATAGAAGTAGCTAATAGGACAGATGAGACCGAGCTGGATTCTCTGTATACATTGCTGTAGTCCTGACAAAATTTCTCAGGTAAATTGAAGAGAGCTGGGAAAAGATGGCTAGTTTCTTAGGTGGAATAAGAAGTAACTAACAGTTTAGAATGAAGCCAGGAAGATGAAGATAGAGTATACAGTAATTGAGAGCAGAGTAGAAAAGTCAGTTGGATGATGTAGAATTGCGAAACAGCTAGTGTAATGTGTTCTATTATAGATTGCCATTACATTCAAGCACATTTGGTTTTGGTATCATTGTGGCACTTGTTTGTGCTGACAAACAGATGGAAAATTGATCTGATAATTATGCCCAGAAAATATCTTTAAAAGCGTCAGAACCTGAGAAGTTAGCAGTAAAATAGGAAATTTTGAAGATGTATAAATGTTTATATGCATATATAAAATATTTTTTACAGGCTTAATAAATGCCTTTCTTTTATATACTCTAAAATTAGCCACAAAGTAACCTTGCTCAAGGACATTCTGTTTATAGCCATCCTACATTTTCATTTTATAGAAAGGAATTTTTGTAGCCAGTGGAGTTTTGAGTAAATGAGTAAGTTTTTCTAAATAAAATATTCATGACATATAACCTATAACTAATAATATTTTAGTAAATTGAAGACAAAGCACTGCCACATTGTAAGAGAAGCTTCCAAGCCATCTTTCTCATTGATAAGTCTAGACTAAAACACAAGAAACATGCTTTGGTGTGTTTTCTAGCTTTCATTGCTTCTACCAGTATAACAGTTCAGGCTAATAGGTTTCCCTGAGTAGTTTAAAGTTTTTATATGTGTTATAGTCTGTTTTACAACTCCTTAAAATAGCTCACACTGAAGCTGTGAGACTAGCATGCCCTTGTAGATACAGACGTGACGGCCAGAATATTAATTAGACATGATGGCAGGCAGAAGTTTCTGTGGGTTTTTTTTTTTTTTTGATTCCTTAATCATAAATGTTTGTAAAGTTTAATGTCTCAGAACATGATTTGGTGAATTTTAAACAAGTTGTACTTTAATAATTAATGATGGAGACTTTTTTTTTTTTTTTTTTTTTGGTTTGAAAACATCTCCTGATTATGTGTGCTGTCTACTAGGTAATTCTTAAAGAAATCATTTGTGGTTTATGCTGCATTGATGATGCTGTACTTAATATATAAAGGAAAATGTATTCTTTATAAAAAGAACTACTCAGTAATCAGCAAGTATAAAGCCCACATTATATATTTTGCAAAAATGTTTTTCCTACATGATCATCTACTTTGAAATATGCAATTTTAGTCAATGTAGACTTGTCAAAGTTATTTGAATATCAGCTTCATTTAAGTGTGGAATTTTAAGCTGTCTATATAAGTTGGCCAGTTTAAAAAAAAAAAAAACCTCCAATAAGAAAAATAAATTGTTTGAGATATACAGGAGGTCTCTCAGTGACCAAGCTGAAGAGCTTGGTTATGGCATATACCTGACAGCATAAGAAGATAGGAAGTAAACAAAAAAAAATAATAATATTATGAGGGAAGAGATAAATTAAACCATAATGATTAATGAACAAAAGGCATGGAGCAAATATTTTCTCTTATGATTTGATTAAACAGATAAACAGTAGTCAAACCTGGGTGTAAAATATGATAATAGTAATAAACACATACACATATGTTTAAAGGTTGTTCAAACAGATGAAACTGCAAGGAAACCAGACCATGTTTCTATCTCCAGTGAAGATGAGAGGAATGCTGTTTTCCTTCTAGAAAAGGCTATTTCATCTAACAGAGCTACCAAAAGTAAGGGGACCTCTTTCAAACACCTTGAACCAGATAGACTTCTTTCCAAAGAACCATATTGACAAATTAAGGGGAATAATTCTTAGTATAGCTGACTGTGTCATCATATAAAAGTTTCAGTCCTTTAACTATAAGTCGTCATTCTTCTACTCATGTCCTTGCCTTCAAGTTTTAAATTCTAATTCTCCAAATTTCATTAACTGCTGTGTTACAATTCTTTTTATGCTTCAGATGTTGAACAGGTCTAAAAAAACACAAGCAAATAGCTCACTTTTAAGGAGCAGAAGATTCAAATTAGCTGGGCATACCAGATCATCAGGATCAGGAAGTCACAGTCATCTTAAGCTACATATTGAGATCCTGTCTCAAAATTAAAAAAAAAAAAAAAAAAAAAAAAAAAATCAGGTTATTAACCCATTCATATTTTTAGACATGCCACTTTAGGGGAAGGAACTACCAAGAGAGGGAAGGGGAGGGAGGAAGAGGGGTTAAGAGAGAGAGAGAGAATGTGCATGAGGGCGGGGTGAGGGGAGGGGGAATATATGTGACTATGTGGGCATGCACATGCCATGGTAAACACATGGAGGTTAGAGGATAAACTTGGGTGCTGGCCCTCCCTTAGCTGGTTCTCCTAATGCATGCACCAGGCTAGGCCTATAAACTTCCAGGGCTGTTCCTGTGTCTGCCCTCTCTCTGTAGAAGCACTGGGATTACAGATTTTCACTGTGTGTGTCCAACATTTGTCTAGATTCTGAAGCCTCAAATAAGGTCCTCATGCTGTGTCATGAGCTCTTTACTTAGTCTTCTCAGGTCTGACCAGGAATAAATACAACTTGACTTTACAAACAGCTTTGCTAAAGCTGAACTTTTAATTCTTTAAAAGCAGCTAGTTGTTCATCAGCTTAGGTATGCTTATCATCTTTTGTTAGATAAATCAGTAATTCTCAAAGTTCTGTGATTTCATATGTGAACCAGTAAAATTTTATAAAAAAATATGTAATGTTAATAGTCTTGAAAGTGATATTGGAAATCACTAATGGGAAATATTCAAAAAGATACACAAATGATTTTGTTGTTCGTCACAGAGAAAATGTTTCAAAGTAATATTTATGGGATAAATCTTGATTAGTACCAAAGATTTACTTTTATAAATCACATGCCAGCAGCTGATGTCACAAGTGGCTTTTCTTACTTCACTATTTCCTGTTCTTTATACATTAACTTCTTTAGTTTGGTGGTATTGTCACTGTTTTTTTGTTTTTGTTTTTTTTTTATAACTTCAATTGCCTACTTTATACATTTTCATTTAATTAATAACAAAAAATTAAAATTGGTGTGATGAATATCTTTATTAATTGAGCAATGCTTTCAGTGGATCCTTCAGCTTGGTAACTTATATATTTCTTTATTAGAAATCTTAAACATGATAAACATGTACACTTTTACCTTGCTTTTTATCTCATAAAACTTTTACCACTAACTCGAGTACACTCTTCTGGTTACTCTGGTCAGGTGACCTTCAGATGGCAGTGCTTTCATTTGAAAAAGATGATGACAATAATGGACACATAGATTTCATCACAGCTGCATCCAACCTTCGAGCCAAAATGTATAGCATTGAGCCAGCTGACCGGTTTAAAACTAAGCGCATAGCTGGTAAAATTATCCCTGCTATAGCAACATCTACTGCTGCAGTTTCTGGCTTGGTAAGCTTATTCTTCTAAAAACACTTTGATCTTTCCTACATCACATGGACATTAGCTGGTCACTTAGAATTTAGAGATGAAAGGATTGAAAAAAAATGGATCTTATAATTTAAACTTTTAAGATATTTCTGAAAATATAATGAGGTGTATCTCTAAGTCCTAGGTCCTATGTTTAAAAATATTGTAGCATTAATAAATAAGCTTGAGATACAGTATAATTTTTGTCAATGACTTTCCCTTCTCTCCTGGGTTTGGGGATGTGAAAAAAAAGGACCCAACCCAACAGCTAGCTCAGGAGCAGGTGCTGGAACCCAGGGGATCCTGAAGGATTATGAGTTCAGCATCCTGTGATCTTGGGATCTCAGAGGGATTTCTAGAACCTGATGAGTACTTGGTTGTGAGCATCCAGAGAGAGAGGCAGCCAGACGAACTCAGAGAGGAAAAATGTCATGTTCCAACCTCCCATAGCACAGGGCAAAGGGCAGCAGCACAGGGATCACCTGGCTATCCTGTTACTTTCCCCTCCACCATTCACAGAAACCATGTTACCCTCCATGTCAGGTAGATAGTCTTAATATGTAAGTACTTGAGAATAATAATTATGACCATTTATTATGTTGTACTCTATAAAGTTAGAGTTAGTTATCTGTCCCTTTATAGGCTACAAGCTTTAGTTTTGAGTTATGTTATCTGCTTTGAAAATAGGATGATTAAACAGTAAAATATCTTTAAATACATACATACATATATAAAAATAGGCTGAATATTAAAAGTAAAATGTACTAAAAGCATACAGGTCAGTTAAATAAATACATTTTATTGCAAAAGTACAGCTGATCTTACTATTTACACAGACATGCTTAAACCTTTACAAAGAACAAGACTGATTAGAATCTCACATAGCTTTAGCTTTGGGTTCTCCAAGTAATCAGATCACCTTCTCTTATTTAGGTTGCCTTGGAGATGATCAAAGTAGCTGCTGGCTATCCCTTTGAAGCTTATAAAAACTGTTTCCTTAATTTAGCCATTCCAATAATAGTATTTACAGAGACATCTGAAGTAAGAAAAACTGAAATCAGGTATGTCTAAAGTCTCTTTTGCTTCTATAATGAGAAAGAAATAAACTATTTTACCCTTAGGAAGGAAACATACTGGTTTCCATCTCTATTTCTTGTTAGTCCTTTCTACTGTTTCAGGACCTGGTCAAATTTCATCTTGATGACTAGCCAGAGCATTCTCACAACAGTTGTTTTGTCACACCAATTAACACTATATTTTAGGGTTCCTAACTTGGATTATTTTGAAAGCATTCTTGTCAGACTATAAACTGTGAAATTTCTAATCTAATCTTGCACATTTATGACAACAAATATCAATTCCTTGAGTGTCTGTTTTTGACATTTCAGGTTGGCTACAGCCAGAATTCTGAGTAGAAGTTTCTTGTCAGGAAGAGCTAATCCTCTTATCATCTTCATACATTACTTATGAAAACACAAAATACTGTAATCCATGTAAATGAAATAAGGTGCTGTTTTCTACTTATAAATACATTTGCACCATGCCAAATTACATATATTCCAAGGTGTATTTGTGACAGTCAATGATTTGAACAATCCAAATGTTCAGATATTGATAACCAGACCATCTACATCATTAAACCCCTATAGCTATTTAAAAATAAAGAGATGCATGCATTTACATACATACACATGCACATACATGGAGAAACACCATATAACATAGCTATATAGCTACATAATATGTAAGACATGAAAGTAAAAGACAGTGAATGGAATGAGATCAGAAAGGGGACACATGGGAGAGTGATGTAAAGAGTAACGATACACACACATGAAAATGTCATGAACTCATTACTTTGTGTGTGACTAAAATATGTAAGGCATATTTGAAATAGAGACACTGAAAAATGCACAAAACACAGATAAAAGTGGTTACCTATAGTATTTATTGAATATTTTATAAATTATATCCCCCACCACCTCAGCATATTACAAATAATGAACTGCAGGACATTTTTATTATTACTAATGGAAAGAGATTTTGGTTTTTCAAGACAGGGTTTCTCTGTGGTTTTGGAGGCTGTCCTGGAACTAGCTCTTGTAGACCAGGCTAGTCCTGAACTCACTGCCTGCCTCTGCATCCTGAGTACTGGGATAAAAGGCATGCACCACCACCACCCTCTTGGAAAGAGATTTTAATGCTTGTGTTCTTGATATTTTTCTGTAACAGAGATGGAATATCATTTACAATTTGGGACAGATGGACTGTACACGGAAAAGAAGATTTTACCCTCTCAGATTTCATAAATGCTGTCAAAGTAGGATATTTTTATTTCCTTGATTTAATTAGTACCTTGAAATCTCCTTTCTGTGTAATGTCATGCCTCCTAATTCGTAGGAATTTCAGTAGGTTCTTGTAATTATGTTAGTACTGAGTTCTTTACTTGGCTTATTCCTGTATATATATACCTAATGTACTCTATAAATAAGACATCATAAGAGAATAGCAAGAGTATTTATTATATTAGAAGTATAAGTACGGCATTTCTCTCGATACTATTTAGGTTATTTTACAATAGGTCTTAACCTGAGCCTTTGGGTTTTTTTCTTATGTCATTGAGAGCTCTCCAATTTGGAAGGAGGCACTTTTGGTTCCCCTTTGGCATGTCTGAATTGTTAGTGTCACTCTTGTTGCACTTTGTGTCTTCTATTAATCCAGCAGTTCTCAGCCTTCCTATCACTGTGACCCATTAATATGGTTCTTCATGCTGTAGTGACCCCCAACAATAAAAGTATTTTCTTTGCTACTTCATAACTGTAATTTTGCTACTGTTATGAATTGTGATGTAAATGTCTGTGTTTACTGATGGTCTTAGGCAACCCCTATGAAAGGTTCATTTGACCCCCATAGCAATCACAACCCACAAGTTGAGAACTGCTGTATTTTGAAGCAGGGCTTGCTTGAACAAGAGAAGTAAGACAAATACTTAAACAACTAAAAGCTAGGTAGACAGCATGGATGTCCTGAAACCAACCAATAATTCATATTTGGATAGCTTCAGATATAATGTAAAACTAACACATTTACTTCTAAGTGTTGAGGCTTGGTTTGTGGGAGAGCACCAGGCCAACATGTGTCTAGTCCTAGGTCTAGTCTCCAGTACTGCAGATGAACATAGCTGTGCAGTTCTGAGATTTTCCGTTTAATATTCTCAAGCTGTGGTTAACTGAGAAAAGTGAAACCACAGATTAAAAGATCACCACTATAGTTTTTAGTCTTTAAATTTATGGGAGGATATAAATTATGTTTTATATAAGCCTGCCCTCCTTTGGGTGAATGTAAAATATTTTTACCTGTGCACTTCATAGTTGAATGAAACTTTGTTTCTTTTGGGTTGTTTACCTTTAGGAGAAGTATGGAATTGAGCCAACAATGGTGGTTCAGGGAGTCAAAATGCTTTATGTTCCTGTAATGCCGGGTCATGCAAAAAGATTAAAGTTAACGTAAGTATTTCACATTATGTGCAAAAAGGTCACAAACATCAAAACCTAAGTTGGATACACACTGAGAAGTTAAAGAAGTTATTGGAATCTATATAAAAGGCATTACCCTTGCCTTATGCTATTAGTAAAGATTGAATCTCTCAGGGGACAGCCAACAGTCAACTCTCAAGTGAGTCTCTTAGGGTTACACCTTTGTAAATCTATTATAGACAAGTCCAATCTTTTTCAGCTAGTAGACTTAGAAATTTGATCAGTATACTATTAAGTAAAAGTTAAGCCATGTCTTTCATGTAAACATAGGAAACCTCATTTATGAAATCGAGATATAAACAAGAGTACCAAGTATTGTTTTTATTCATTGTATTTTTGCTAAAGATGCCTGCTATGTGTCCAGCTTTGTTTTAAGCACTGGGGTTACAGTGGTGCACAAAAAATCCCTTCTACTTGAGGAGTTTAAGTAAAAACTACATACAGTCAGGCAGTGGTAGATGTTATAGAGAAAGTAAAGAATGAAAACAGGAAGAAAAAAATGTAGAGAGAGGTTATGTTGTGTTGTATATTTAATAATTTAAACACTCCCTCTGCATGTTGGATTTTTACTTGCTGCTGTTGCATTTTAGAGCAAGAAAATCAAAAATCTTTACAATTACTTGCAAGTTGCTGGTTGACCTAGCTCCTCTGTATCGTCGTATGTACTTCTCTGCTTCCTTCCCTCCCTTTACACTGGTCTGTGTATTTCTGTAACACTGCTGTTATTCTCTGATCATGGTTTGCTCTAGTTATTTCCTCTGCTTAAAGATTGGAGAGTGAGCTAATTCTATGTTTTGGTATTTGCACTTTTTCTAAAGAGACCTTTCTTGTAGTTAGTTTCTTTTATTCTTTGCTCTTTTTCTCTTTGAGGCAGGGGGACCAGCAGTCATGTCCCAAATAAATACACAGAGACTTATTCTTTCTTATGAATGCCCAGCCTTATCTTGGCTTCTTCCTTCCTTCTTTCTTTCCTTCCTTCCTTCCTTCCTTCCTTCCTTCCTTCCTTCCTTCCTCCCTCCCTCCCTCCTTCCCTCCCTCCCTCCATCCTTTCCCTTTTCTTTCTTTCTTTTTTGCTTTCTTCCTTTCTTTCTCTTCTTTCTTTTTTTAAAGACTCCTGTTATTTTATTATTTAGTTTATTGTTAATAATAACTGTTATTGAAAACAGATTCTTCTCTAATCCTGACTGCAGTTTCCTTTCTCTCCACTTCTCCTAGTTACCACCCTCCACCCCTCATCACGCACACTTCCTATTTGATCTTAGCTTATTTCTAACCAACTTTTCTTAACTTAAATTATCCTGTTTACCTTTTGTCTCTGGACTTCTACCTTTCTCTATTTCTGTATTTCTTTACTTTTTACTTTGTGGCTTGCTGTGTAGCTGGATGGATGGCTCCTGGAGTCCTCCTATCCTTCTCCTTTATTTGCTTCTCAATCTCCTCCCAGATTTCTCCTTTTGTTTTTTTCTGCCTGTGAACTCTGCCTATCCTTTCTCTTGTCTTTTTATCAGCCTTCAGCTCTTTATTAGATCAATCAGATGTTTCAAACAGCAAAGCAACACAGCTTCACAGAGTTAAACAAATGCAACATAAAAGAATATAGCATATCTTTGCATCATTAAACAAATATTTTACAACATAAACAAATGAAACACATCTTAAAATAATATTCTACAATACTTTCTGTATTCTATTTAATACTGCAAACTCTCTCCAGCTTTAGCTTGGTATGCTTGCCCTGTTCTGCTCTTCTTTTTTAAAAACACTTGTTTTACTTTCAAAAGTCCATAGTGTATAATATACTTTGATCATATTCCCCCCCCCTTATCCATTATCCTCTTACCTTCTCTTCCTCCTATTAAATCCATTCTTTTCCTAACATTACCCCCTCTTACTTTGATATCCTTTTCCCCCAAACCCTTTTATTTTTAGTTGTGTGCATACATCCACACATGTGAGCAACCAAACTTGGTAGAATGTTTTCTCTTCCTTTTGACTTGGGTTCTGGAAAGGAGAAGGGTTGCCTAGTAAGCACCTTTGCCAGCTAAGTCACCTGACCACCTCCACTCCCTTTTAATTAACATTACTAGCCTGTAAGGGGTTTATTTGTTTTGTGCTCAGGAAACTTACCAGTGGTTACCCCACTGAGGAATCCTTTTTCTCCAGTAACATAGCCACCTTAATAGCCCTTCCTAATTACCTGTGGAACAGTGATGGGCCGGTTTTGTACAGCCACTGTTGCTGTGAGTTCATGGGTACAACAGCCATGTCTAGAAGATAACATTACACAGCATTCTTTCCTATTCTCTAGTATTCTTTCCACCCCTTCTTCTGCAGTGTTCCCTGAGCTTTGAAAGAAAGCTATACCGGGTTCCAATTATGGCTGACTCCTCAGTCATCACTTATTCCCAACACATGGCCTTTCTTCATTAATTGTTGCTTGCTGCAGACAGAATCTTCTCTGACCAAAACTGAAACATATTTAGGAGTGGTTTAACACTTTGTCCAGTTAACAAAGCAACAGTAGTAGGTTCTGTTTCGCACAAAAGTAGATGCATCCAGGGCCTACAACTTCCCTAGCCTTGAACTAAAGCATGACTTTCTTCTGTGTAATGGGGTCTGAAATCAGTCACAATTATATGGCTATCCCAGTAACAGTCATGCGGCTATTACACCATTGGGCATTGGTGTATCTTGCTAGGCAGGTTGGTATTATAGCTCAGTTTTCAGAGCTGAACCCCCAAATGCTACCACTTTTAGCTTTTTATTTGGCTTCTAGGTATCAAACTTGGATCTTCATGCTAACACAGCAAACTTTCCTCTGCCTCTCTTTTTTCTCTTTTTCATAACATTTTTCTGTTTTGTTATAGCTACAACATTTTTGCCTGTATTGTTATTTCTGTCATTATCCCCTCCCATCACAGTGCATAAATCTTAATTTTATCTCTTCATTATTCTATGTCAAGCAGTTGGACCAATACTTTGCACAAAGTAAGCATCAGTAAAACTTGTATGAATAAGTGGATCTCCATATATGATTGTTTTTAAAAACATAATTATCAGTTGAAGTTAATCATTTGAGTGTTATAATTCTTATCTTTACCTTAAAAATTGTTATATTAGGTAAACATTACTTTTGTCTTGCAGTTGCTTTTATTAGGACTTTTGATTATTATTTAGAGAATGTGGAAACTATAATTGGAGTTCTTGTGATGTATGCTGCCTAGATGTGAGTGAACTGTGTGGTCATGAATTAATTAGTGTAATTTAAAATTTGCTGCAAAAAATAACGAGATGCTTTATGAATGATATTTCCTTTTTTTATTTTTATTTTGCGTATCAATCCCAGTTTTCCCTCCCTTTCCCTCTCTCCCACCCTCCCATGCCCCCCTACCTCCCTCCCATCCCATCCCACCCCCCACATGTAGGGTGATGCCTTCCAGGAGGGGTCACCTAAGTCTGTCAAATCATTTGCAGTAGGGACTAGGCCCTCCTTCCTACCTCTAGGTTAAGCACATTCCATGGGGAATGTGCTCCCAAAGTTCTTTTGTGCACCAGGGAATCATCCTGGTTCCACTGTCCGGGGTCCTATAGACTGCCCAGTCCTTCTAACTGAGACCCATATTCAGGGGGTCTGAGTCAGTCCAATGCTGGATTCCCAGCTATCAGCTGGGGGTGGGGGTGGGCGCATTAGTGCCTCCTTGTTCAGGTTAGCTGTCTCTATGTGTTTCTGTAGCCTAGTCTTGTCTTCCCTCTATGCATCTGGATTCCAGTCCGGCTCAGTGTTTAGCTGTGGGTGTCTGCTTCTGTTTCCATCAGCTACTAGATGAGGGCTCTATGATAAGTGGATAAGTTAGTCAATCTCATTATCAGGGAAGGCATTTATGGTAGCCTTTCCACTGTTGCTCAAATTGTTAGTTGGGTTCAGTCTTGTAGGTCTCTGGACATTTCTCTAGGTCCAGTTTTCTCTTCAAACCTATAATGGCTCCCCCTTTTATCCTCCCTCCCTCTCCCTCCCTCCCTCCCTCACTCCCTCCCTCTCTCTCCCCCTCTCCCTCCCTCCCTCTCCCTCCCTTCCTCCCTCCCTTCCTCCCTCCCTCCCCCTCTCTCCCCCTCTCCCTCCCTCCCTCCCTCTCCCTCCCTTCCTCCCTCCCTCCCCCTCTCTCCCCCTCTCCCTCCCTCCCTCCTTTCCTCCCTCCCTCCCTCCCTCCCTCCCTCCCTCCCTCCCTCCCTCCCTCCCTCCCTCCCTCTGTCTATTCCTCCCCTGACTCAATCTTCTTAGTCCCACGTGCTTTCCTATCCTTCCCTTCTCTTTCTCTTAGCTCCCTCTCCAATGAATGATATTTCTTATGTTCTACATTTTTAACTTATCAGGTATTTATTACTTAAGTTCTGAATACTTTAGACAGTCAGTAAGAGTTTGGTAAGACCAGGAGCTTGGCTTTATAAAGACAAGTTCACATGCTTGGGTGGTTATTTATTAATACTTGTTTTGTCTCCTTGAGTAAGTTTGAAACAGATTCTCTTCCATGTTTGTTCTCATAGCTGCTGAGTGTTAAATAGTAAACCCTAAAAATGTAATAGTATAGGAGTATTCCATGATTGCTAGTTCTATTACTATTTTGCTATTATACAAATAGCCCTGATGTCAAATACAGTCTACTCTGAGAAACTGGACACTGGTTATTAATTAAATATAACTAAAACAATTAAATGATGTTGACATTGCTCCATGAACTTTCTAAACTCAAACCTCGATTTTGGGTTAGATTATATTTGAGCATTTGAAGGAGGATTATTATATGCAAAAGAAAACAATTTGTGCATACACATTTAGCTTAAAAAATAAAAAGTACCCTTGATTTCTCTTTCGAAAGTCAGATGATACAGATATGAGTGGTAGAAAGAATGAAGAGTTATATAAGGGACAAAGTATCCTTGTCAAATAGAAAGAGCTATGTGGGGGATGAACTAGTAACATAGTCAGAGCCGGCATGAGGACCTACCTCAACTTACATTTTAGGAGAATTCTGACAGCCAAACCACAGGAGAAAAGATAGACTAGGGACAAGTTGTATTTTAGGATTCTAATGAAGCTCACTTTTTCTCTTTAAAAGAGTGCTAGAGGGCCCTGATGTTTCTAAACATGAAGGGATGTAGGAAGAAAGCAGGTTTTTCACATTCATTGAATATTCTTTGGTATTTTTTTTTCTTTGCCATTGCCAGCAGGGTCGTATTAAATATGTGTTTTCAATATGGAGCTTTTAGTAGGGAAAAATTAATGGAGCATAGGCTGATTAGTATAATTTAAAGTGTATGTACAAATCCACAGTCTCTGAATAGTTCTACTTAGCAAAGTTTTCATTTTACTGAATTACCATAGCATTTGTCCTTGCTTATTTTTCTTAGAATGCACAAACTTGTGAAACCTTCCACTGAGAAGAAGTATGTGGATCTTACTGTGTCCTTTGCTCCAGACACTGATGGAGATGAAGATTTACCAGGGCCTCCAGTAAGATACTACTTCAGTCATGACACTGATGAATGAAGTTGTCATAGAGTTACTCCAGGACTACTTTATTTTGAAAGTGTACTTAATTCAGAATCTAAAATTAATCAGCTCATAATTCTGTGGATTTATTTTTGCCTTAATTTAAAGGAAACATCAGTAGGAAACTTAACTACACTGAAGAATTACAAAACATGTTGGAGCATAGTACACATCTGTTGCTTCATACAGCTATGATCACAGCAACTTTGAACTGGAAAAGCATTTCCTAATGCTTACAAGTTTGTATATTAAACATTATGGATGGAAAGAAGGAAAAAGGAAAGCATTTATCTATGGCCTGAAGAAATAAAGATGAAGAAATAGAAAATAGTGAATCCTGGCTATTCAAACAGCTAAATCCTGTTTTAAAGTTTTTTTTTTAATTTGGTATTTGAGACCCATTTTTTCAGTGTAAACGGTGTGATGATGTACCTCTGACATAATTAGGCTTTGGAAACTTCTTAGCTATTCAAACAGCTAAATCCTGTTTTAAAATTTTCTTTTTTATTTGGTACTTGAGACCCATTTTTTTCAATGTAAACAGTGTGATAATGTACCTCTGACATAATTTGGAAATTTCTAGCACTGAGAGAAGGAGGATGGTAGTGATAGATAAAGAGTAGAGATTTATAATTGTGTAGCTACAGTTGGTGTCCTGTTACCTCTGCTAACAGAGTTTGTTATAGTACTCCCTCCCCTAAATCAAGAGTTTTGCCGTATGATCAGTGTGGTAAACCATGAGGTAATGACATGTTAACTTGACTAATTGTTAACAGTGTTACATGCACTCTGACAACTCTCAGAAAAATCCATGAATGTGAGCAGATCATTTGATTGTTAATATACCTTTATTTTATTTTTCTGGAACTATAAACTAGTCATAGTATATGAGACTGAAAAGTTTTATAAGGGAATATCACTAGAAATAGATGGAAATTTAAAATTAATACTAGTAAAGTTGGCTTTTTTTTTCCCTTCCAGCCATGTAATGGAGAAAAAAAATAAATATTATTTTTTTTTTAAAGGAAGCATGTCATTTTTACTCTTCATTCCCAAAATGGGAATTGACAGAGATAGAAAAATTATATTTTTTTAAGATTTTTCTTTTTTGAGAGAAATACTGTTTTCTGATAAGAACAATTGCAATTAATGATATAATTGGGTCCATTAAAAAATACAAGCAGTACTCGGCTGTGAAATCGGTGAAAACAAGTTACTCTTTTTAAAAAGGGTTACCATGTACTTTAAACAGCAAGTGCTTCCAGCCTCCAAAAGTCGCTGCCGGAGCTCCTAGTCTTGTTCAGACCATTATTAGCTACGTTGATGAATTAAATACATCAGTATTAACTCCCAACAGTTTCTTTGTGCTTACTTTCCATTTAAAAACAATTTAAAATGTCTGTTAACCAGCTTTTAGTTTCCTTAGTTGGGAAATGGATGAGTTTGTCTAATAAAATATTCTGTTCATTGAGAGATGAAGAAAAGTGGCAGGATCCATTTTAAAGAAATGGATAAATTTGAAATAAACCTTTGTTTTTGTCATATCCTACTTGAAATAAACCTTTGTTTTTGTCATATCCTACCTCTTTCATTGTGCATATTCCTAGTATCTTCAAAATTAATGTATAAAATCGAATACAGGGACAGGAAAGCTCCATGGCTTAGAACCTAGTGAGAGTAGGAACAATAAAAGGAATTTTATAAAAGAAGCCTCTTTTCCCAATTTTTATCTTGTCTTATGTTTTTTGGTAGTAACGTATTTTCTAGGTAATCATTCAGCAATCCTCAAACATGAACCAATAGCTTGGCTATGTTTACCTCAGTCCACATCTCTTTGGAAGTAAATGAGAACCGTGCTTTGCTCAGTGCTTCAGTAAATAAAATCAACTGGGATTAGGCTTGTTTTACAATTAAACCTACAACCATTTTGTCATTTGTTTTTTCGTTTTGTTTTCTGTAGGTAAAGATTATTGCTATCCTGCTAAATATTACTAAATTGGAAAGCCACAGTGAAGTTAATGACAACTTTTTTCATTGTTTTATCTTGTACCTTAAGGTTATTTACTGCTACTAAAATATAGCAATTGAATAGTGGGCATTAAAAGAAAAAAAATTGGTGTTACTCCATTCAGTGACTATGTGACTATATGTATCTCCTAAAAATAAGTCTAAGAAATTTTAGAATATTGCCATCAACCATGTTCTGTGGTTCATTGCAAAGAATTTAATTATACCTCTTATTCTATGGTTATTACAGACAGCTATTGTGTTTCCTCATCTCTATGCTTTGCAAGTGGACTAGTTTGGAGCATATAAGTCAAATGGGGCATAGTGTTCTTAACAAGCTCAAAGCCCTAACTTTAATTTCCAGAAGCAAAAATAAAATGAGAAAGCCAGGCAGAATAGTCAGTTCACTCCATGAGAAACCTAGTTTGGGGTTTCAAACTTCAATTCCGTATAGGATTTGAAGCAGTTGTATGTTATGCGTCTTAAGTTCCTTACACATGGTTTCAAAAGTAGAACTTGATTAAAAAAAAAATACCATTGTTATAATTTACCTTTTATATCACATTGTTAGGGCAGTGTCAAAGTACAAAACTCCAGCCATAGCTGGGGTTGTAATAGCTATACCATAGAGTACCTGCCTATTATATTACAAGACTCTGGGTTTGAGTCCAAACTCAAAACAAGAAACCAGAAAGTTTAGATCTTGGGAGTCAGATGAAGAATGAGCAGGCAATTTGTGTTTGCTTTTCTCTTGCTGTATCGTGAAAGCTTGTTTTTGTGTCTGGATTATATGTGTCTATGCACTACATGTGTGCTGTGCTCATGAAGCCAGGAGAGGGCATCGGATCCCCTGAGATGGGTTATAGATAGTTGTGACCCACCAGTTCTCTGGACGGGCAGCCAGTTATCGTAACCACTGAGACATCACTCCGTCCCCCAAAGCTTCCTGTCTTAATTGAGAAATGCACATTGAAAGTATATAAAATGTGAATATACAGTTTAAGGAATAATATTAAAATATTGCTTATCTAAACAGTATTGAAATTAATAGATCATTGATATCAGAAACCTTCCTGGTTCCTCCCTAGTCACTAAATCTTAAACCTCTGGTAATTACTACTGTTCTCCCCCTTCTTTTTTTTTTTTTTTTGGTATTAACTGTTACCTTGTACTTGTGGTAGTAACCCTCTCTGTATGTAAATCTAAACAGAACAGTTGGAGTTCTGCCTGCTTTTGAACTGTATGTAAGAATCATTCTACATTCTTTTGTGTTTTTCATTTACTGTGATTCACCTGTATTTGTTGTAACCATATTTTGTTTACCATTGTTGTAATAGTTTACCTTTGCATTAATATACCAGTTTATGTTGTATTGACTGTGAATGATAAAGATGTATTTAGTTTGAGATAATTACAGTTCTATAATAAATGTATTTTGTTTCTATTCTGTTGCAAATAAGATGTCTAGGGTCAAAATTGCTTGATTGTAGATATTCTTTTGTAATATTTTAGTTTTGAAATTAAAATACAATTACATCATTTCCTTTCCTTCCATTTCCCCTTCCAACCCTTCCCATGAACCATCCTTTTGCTCTAACATTCATTTTCTCACATTTTTCTGCATTTTTGGCAGAAAATGTGGTGGATATGCAGTTGTAGGTCATTGATGGTTCCTCTGTACTCTTATTCTAGCTGTGTGGTGGATGGCAGGATAGGCACCTTTTCACATGGCCATTTCCAGTTTTGTTTTTGAAAAGTGTCTTGTCAAATTTGTTACATAGCTTTTCCTCATGATGTTCTTATTGTCTATATAATTTTAAATATCTTCTGTAGCTAAAGGTAAGATATCTAGGAGGACCAGTCTCTTGTTTTGTAATTAAAACCTCATTCTCAACTTGGGGGAATCTTCTAAGATTCCCCTGTTGTCTTCTAAGCACTTTAGTTGTAATCCACAGGAGTTAATTCTGAACATGATGGCTAATACTTTACCAAAAGTACTTAAGTAAAGTCTGTTCTTTTTTTTCCCCTACTTCTACCAAAGTAACATTAGAAAATGTGTGTCTCCTGTTGAACCTTCATTCCTTTCCTTTTGTGTCCTAATGATAATATATTGCCTTCACTGTAGCTGATATTATTTTTATGTTTGACAAAATTCATCCTTCAAACTTACTTTTTCTGTTAAAATGTGTTGGTTACTTGGTTATTCTTAGCCCTTCTATTTCCCATTCTCCAGATATAGTTGAAAACTTGCAAACTGATTGCTCTGGAAGTTTCTTACCCAAAAAAAAAAAAAATCTTAACCTATTGTTTATGTGTATATGTGGTGTGTTTTTCCACAAATGTGCACACCTTCCTGTGTTTACCCATATACCATGTATAGGTAGGTGCCTGTAATAGAAGAGGGTATCAGATCCCCTAGATATGGAGTTATAGACATTTGTGAGTTGCCCAAGAAGGGATGCTGTGAATCAGACCCTGGTCCTCTACAAGAACAGCAAGTACCCTTAGTCATTGAGCCATGTCTCCAGCCCAAGCAGCATAGTCTGCCTCATTTCAGAATCTAAAGCCTTCCTCTGAATCTGTTCTTTATATCCAGTATTCTTTTAATACCTGCCAGTATTTTATTTTAAACCAGGCAGAAATTATTTAATATGATAATATTTTCACTCTTCAAAGATGTGGTTTTGCTTTTTCCTGGGGACTAAAATCATTTTGATGGCATTTCAGACACTCAGATTTCCTAACCCTTCTAATGTCATTCAAGTCTGAAGAGACTACTATTCTCTTATTTCTTGTCTGCCTTTACCCTTAAAGTTCATCCCTTCAAAGTTCCAAATGTGGTTGGAGGTTACCAGGGTCCTCATATCTGGAATGGCCCTAAAAATTAGATCATTTTCTTTCTTAACCAAGCTCTACCTAAACTGAAACTCACATGTAAAGATAAAAGCCGTATGCTTGGAAAATACTGAATGTTTTAAAACTTCCTAATGTTTAAAAAATTCCTAATGATCCAGGATCACTGAGATGAAGTTCTGCAACTCTTACTCACATCCTTCTGCTGTTGTTCCAATGAGTCCCTGAAAAGCACACAATTGGAACATAGTCCCAAATTTCTATGCCATTGTTATTTTTAGGTGAGACTTTGAAAGGTGATTAGGTTAGCGATCATGACACTGGGAAAAAGCCATAGCACCAGTAGTTTCAAAGGTGGAAGTGACTTGACTTAAATGGTTTTTCTGGCTCACACTGGAGGTTTTGGACAGTTTGAGAACTAAGAAGAGGTCCAACACAATTTTCAGTGCTGTACATTTGGTCTTCCAATGTCCTTAGCCATGAACAAAACATATTCTCCTTTAACATTAAAAAAAACCTAATGAAAATTTGAAAGATTATTTTAATCCTTAAATCCATTTCAGACTCACTTTGTGGCCCAGGTTATGATAGTTTTTTTATGAATTTCAAACTAATGCATTCCATTCTGTAGTCCTTAGGAGCTGTGTGCTATAAATGCCGGTGATATCAAACCTTTAATGTTATTAAATTTTCTATATTCTTATGTGTTTTTAATAAACTGTAATGTGAATTATCAAAAGTTATAATGAAAGTAAAAAATCACCTATTTATTTGCTTTTTACTCCCAGAGAGTGCTTCTGTTTTATATGTTGAGGAAACATTAGTAAGTTCATATGTGGTGGTTTGAGTAAGAATGCCCCCCATAGGCTTGTGTATTTGAATGTTTCCTCACCAGGAGTGGAAATATTTGAAAGGATTAGGATTGGGAGGTGTGGTCTTGTTGGAGAGAGTGTGGCACTGGGAGTGGGCTTTGAAGTTTCAAAAGCCCATGACAGGCCCTCTGGGTGTGGGTGTGGTGGGTGTGTGTGTGCTCATGCACCTTCAGATCAGGATATATAAACTTCTGGACTGTAAACAAGTCCCCAATAAAATGCTTTCTTTCATAAAAGTTGCTTTGGTCATGGTGTCTCTTCACAGCAATAGGACAGTGACTAAGACTGTAAATCTAGCTTGTTACATTTTCCTGCTGAATTGTATCTATCAATGTGAATTTTCTCATTGTGCCTTAAAGTCTTCTTATCTTTAGCCTTCTTGGGGTCCTTTTTGGTCAGTATTCTCATGGAATAATTTTTCTGTCCACTTAGTTTGAACCTTTGCATAGGCTAATTTTTAGATGTTTGCCTAGTATATACCACAGTTGCTTTTATTTGGTAGTGATTGTTTGGCAGACTGTAGTTTTTCTCTGCCATTCTGCAGAGCATTTCTCCCAGCCTCTAATGTTCCAACCTTCCTTTTTATAGTTGTATTCTATGTGTGTGTTTCCATTTCTCCCCAAATATGTTTACTAGTTTTTATGTTAAATTCTTTATTAAAATAAATCATGGTTTCTATTTTCTTCAGTAGTGTTTGTGACTATATTAAATTCTTGAGTAGTGTTTGTGACTATATTAAATTTTGTCTATTTGCATAAAATAAAACTAACCTTACCATTACCTTTTAGCAGATTACATATTTCACAAACAGCAATATTTGCAGAACAAAATATGAATGTAGAAGTTTACCACTCCCAGCTCTATTTAAGACTACCATGGTTAGACCAAAGCACCCTTACTGGCTTGCTGTCATTCTGTTGCATTACTGTTTCCCTTGCAAAACTTACTCTTAAAATCCAGTTTGTGAAGAAAACCAGAGTAGCCCACATGAAAAATTGAGATTGTCAATAGCCTCAGGTATCAGGGTTGTGGGCAAAAAGCTTTTAAAATGAGCCTAGGCCTAGACTTCATAGACCAGGGACCAGTCATTCCCTTCTGTATTGACCTGCCAAATCCATGACAATGGTTATGTTTTATAGTTCTTTGGTGCAGGTTTAGACTTTGTTTCCCCAACATAGTGTTTCATCACACATTTCTTTTATGTGTTTTAGTTCTGTTGTACACCACAGTTTCTGAATTCTATAAGACAGTAATGGAAGCTTGTATTTTTATGTCCCTGTATAACTTGCTTTGATCTTTTTCATACCTGTTAGCACATTGAAAGTATTTATTCTGGGCTAAAGAAATGGTTCAGCAGTTGAGAGCATGGGCTGCTCTTTGAGAGAACCCAAGTGCAATTCCCAGCATCCACATGGCACCTCACAACTGTCTGCTATCCAGTTCCAGGGGATCTGCACCCTCACACAGACATACATGCAGACGAATCTCTGATGCACATAAAACAAACAAAATCTCTTTAAAAAAAAAAAAAAAAGACTACTGTTTAGATTTTAAGCACTGCATTTTCTTAGAGGAATGGTTGACTTAACTGTTTCAGATGTTAAGTTAAAATCTGTCAGTCTCTTTTTCTTAGCCTCATTTGGTGCATGAGCTAACACAATAAATACTACATGTTCATTATCAAATTTCTGTAAATACTTTTCACCTTATGTCCTAGATCTAAGAACTCCCATTAATACCAACTCTCAATTTAAAAGACAACCTACTTGATTTTGCATATATTCCTACACAGAAATTTAATCTCAAACTTTGTCTGGTTGGTTTTCCCCATAGGGTCCTTTCTGTGAACATAGTGTCCATCTTGTCCCTTGGTCTCATACAGCCTTTGCTCTGTATCCTAATCTCTTCTTAGCATCTTTATAAGATGTTGAAACTAAGAGAATCTTAATCCATTCTATCCATTTTTAGGTAAGAAAAACAAGCTAAATAATTAAAGTGTTGAAGAAACACTAAATCTTTTCATTTCGAATTACATGATTCTTGAATTTTGTCACCATAACATCTCTATGAGTTTGGGGTTAACCTTGTCTACAGAGTGAATTCCAGAACAACCATGGCTATACAGAGATTCAAGAGGTACAGTCTGAATGGTCTGTATTTTTTAAAGAAATTAACCACCATAATGTACATGAATAGCATTAAATTTGAAACAAGGCGTTTATTTTGTCATTCTTTAATGATACATGAGTTAGCTTTGAACTGGTAGAAAGATAGTGTCAAGGAAGAACATAAAAATGAATTGCATTTAGATCCATAGCATTTTCTACCAGATGTACATTTCCTGATTAATTTCATGTCATGGCCAACAATTAGATAATTTTAAAAAGCTTACATTTGATTAATTGGTCCAATCAGATTTTACCAAAAACCTAGTTAGGGTTTAGAAGATAAGTAGAATTTAGGGGCCTAGATAATCAAGACAAAGAGGAACAAAAAAAAAAAATCTGGATTTAGCAAGTAAATTTTTCCACTTAATACAGAGAAATGCCTGTATCAAATTACTCAACAGACAGCTGGTGGTAACTAGTAATATGCTATGACATTTTATTCTTGTGCCCAAACAAGTGATTTGGAAACTAGAGTCAGGGAAATAGAGGTAATTATTTTTAAAAGTGAAAACCTTTCAAAAAAAAAACAATGAATTCCAAGATATCTGAAGGCAGTTTTCACTCTATTTCATGCCTTATGTGGATTTTTCTTAAGCTGCTCATTTCTCTCTTCTGTGTCGGGCTGTTGACCTAGAAATTACAGGTGGAAAGTCTTGATGAGTTAAGGAAGCAATACTATAGCACCAAGCTTTTCTCTACTCTCAGCAGCAGTTGTTTTTCTTGTGTGTTCCCAAAATACTAGTGGTGTGTCAATAAGTTTTGCATTACTAGGTGTGGAATATCCAGATTTCTTTTAATATTTTTGTAGCCTGACCTAACATATCTTGTATTTTTTTAGGCTTTAGCTTAATGTTTTGTATATCTCCCATGCTATATTTTGGAATGACTTTTAAGCTGGTAATTTCTGACTTGGGAAAAAATAAATTGAGAGAATATCTCTTGTCTATTTCCTATCGCTGCTCTTGCCTCTTGGTATCATTGAGAAAGCTGGACACTAACATAGGTCACCATGGGTCAGAGAAGATTCTGGCTTCTTTTCATTAGTATCCTATGTGAACACATTGACCAGTTCCACACCTCCAGATCCCTGAACCATTAAGTACCCTACAGCTCCAATTTCTAAGTCAAGGCAAATTAGACTAAGTGTTCTTAGCATTCACACTCTGCCTCAACAAGCAAGTCCATGTCCCAGAATCAAGTACCAGGTTCCACAAAGTTTTCTTCAAATGCATTTAGCATTTTGGGGCGTGGCTTTTCTCTTACTATTTTCCTTCTCTTACTGCTTTTGAAAATATAAATATGCTACTCATCAGAAGCTCTTCTGGTTTGAAAAGGCTCCCTGGACCTCTGTAATTTACTTGTTTTCCCTATCAGTCAATAACCCTGGTAACAAAGGAATCAGATACAAGGGTGTTGAATAATACTCTTGATCACAAAGCAAACCAAACCAGTTCAGTCACATAGCAATAATAATCTGGTGGCCTGCTTTTAAAACCATTTCAAGTTTGTGTCAGCAGTCCATTTTCAGTTTTGGGTTTTGTTTGTTTATTTTGATTGTTTGCTTTTGTTTTTTGTTTGTTTGGTTTTTGTTTTGTTTTCTGTTGTCTGTTTTCTTCTTTCTTGGTCCTAACCTAACACCCTGAAGAAAATCCTTTGTGCCCATAAAACAAAGAAAATTATATCAGAGAACTGAGTGGGAATTGCTTCTGCATGTTTTCTACTTCAACTTGTTTGAAGAGACACAGCACTTAACACGCAGGAAGAACAGCAGGACAGTACTGGCAAAGCTCTCAAGACACTTATTTTACCTAGAACAACATTGGTCCTTAATTCAGTGAGACATCCTAGAGGAAGAACTGGGAAACAGCACCACCTCATGTTGTATCAGCCACAACACAGATTTTAGGCTTTTTGTTTGTTTTTTCCGGACAAGGTTTCTCTGTCTTGCTTTGGAGCCTGTCCTGGAACTAGCTCTGTAGACTAGGCTGGACTCGAACTCACAGAGATCCACCTGCCTCTGCCTCCCAAGTGCTGGGATTAAAGGCTTTCCAAGGAGTGCCTTACTCACAAAGATCCCAGAAGTGGCTTCTGTTGTTGCAGACAGAAATTTTTATTTGATTTTGTAAAATTTTGTAAAGATTCAAGTAATGTTGAAATTAAAAAATGCAGATAAGTATCAGTAGCAAAGGCAGAAACATACTTCTGAATCTGCCTTCTGTCAGTTAAAGTAGTAGGCCAGGTTCTAGATATATTTTTCTACACGGGAGAAATAAATTATTTATATCTTAGGTTTTCTTGAGAAAGACTCTTTCCAACTCTGTGTGCCTCTCCCTAATTCATGATTTTTCTTTACTGTTGTTACATGTATATCCATATGTATATGTGTGTATTTACTGATATATAACTTACTGAATTCATTTACCTTTGCTTGTATGTACATGTGTCCAGGGCCAAACACTGGGAATGGACAATGTGTACAAGCTTCTCCCTAGAGGACACTGACTCTCCCTCTATCAGGAGCCATTAACCACCTGTAGCTCTTCATTTCAGGCTATCCTAATTCATTGCATAGCTCTACTAATAAAAGCATGATTCCATGCTTCAAGAGCCCATGGATGCCATAACAGAACTTGCCAAAAAAGCTGTTGAATCACATCTTAGAGATACTTCCTCTGCTGAATGTACAAGGACCCTACACAGGTGGAGATCGATCGCACTTCATCATTTCCTAAAGCTCCTGTAGACTCTTGTATTTTTTTTTTTGTACTGTTATGTAGCATCCAAAGATAAACAGATAAATCTGCTGTTGTTTTCATTAGTGAACCTTTGCAGTTATGCCCCTGATGCAGGTAGACAAAGTTTTCCTTTATAACGTATAGGAAAAGAAACTATCTTTGAAGAATGAAGCCCAAACTAGATGGAGATGCTTAACCTGTTTTGCTTAGAGCTTGCCCATGACCACATGTAGACTGTTGGATAGAGTTGGATCGAGTCTAGTCTGCTTCACTATGGTGAAAACTAGAATGCAGATGGGAGTCAATTTGATGAATGTGTGAACTATACTGTTGACACAGGTACCATTGCTCAGTTTAATAAACTACTACCTACCACCATTTTTAAGTTCTTCATTTATTTAAAAAAAAAAAAAAGAGCCCACCAATTTTTTGTTAGAAGCTCCTCATCACCTCCTCACTCCTATGACCTTGCCATCTTACTTCTTTACCTTCATAGCAGAATAGCACTATATGTCAATTACTACCAAGTGGCCAATCCCCACAGCCTTTGCTTACTCTCATGCATTCAACCCAGTTTCAAGCATCTGACACTGTTGTGGACCCATTCCTTTATATTTCCTGTTTGCTACCCGTGAGTCTATACTGTTTTGCTTTGCTGTTGTCCCTGAACATGTTTGATGATGAAGTCAAATAAAATGATGGAATGATGTTAATAATCACAATGTATGCATACACTATCTGGAGGAAAATACTTTTTCTCCCCAGACCCAGAAAAGGATGACTGCCTAATGGAGAGCTTTACATTTTAAAAATTTTGTTTGGGGTTTGGATTTTTTTTTTTACATGCAGCAGTAAAGTGAAGGACATACCAAGGTTGTTGTCATCAGTTGAATGTATAAATGGTCTCAAATTCCCTCGAGTCTCCTTCACAAAATAATCAATGACGCTGAAAAGGTTTGGGAGTATTACCTGTGAAAAAGTGAGAGAGGCTCAGTGCCAGGGTAAAGATAAACAGGAGATGATCCCCTGCAGTAAGTGGGGATGGTTGTATATTTCCTGACCTCCAGATGGTCAGTTCAGGTAGGCATGGTACTTCAATGACTTGCTGAATGGCCATTATTTTCTTAGCCATGTCTGATTTTTCACCCTTTTAAGGACTATGTGGCCATTCTTTGATGAGGAAATGCTCCCTTAGCATTGGGGACAGTCTGGTGAATGATATTTAGGTACTTTGCCTTCCCACAATTAAAACAGAAGAATGACTAAATTTAGGTCAATTTCTCTCTTCCTGAAATTGGAACTTCAATGAGCAAATAAGAAAAAGTGGCAGCTCCATAACCAAATATTTCCTAGTCCCTACGATTTGCTAGCCTTCTAATGTTTATAATAACCTATGGGTTGAGTTTTTTCCTCTTAAATTGGACATAATCAGTTTCCTCTGCTTGAAGCCAGAGAACTTAAGCATTTTAATTCTTCATTGTAACAGGATAATTTAGGGTCTGTGGGTCATTAAAATCTTTCTACCCCATAAATCAATACTTTTATACAAGTGAAATCTATTACATACGAATATACCCAAATACTTCAAGAGTGAAGTAAAATAACTCATTAAATTAAAATTATGAAGAGTAGGATAACAGAGGCGTTTGGAAGGTGAAAGAATTATCCAGGATATCCGTTTTCCTTCTACTGTGGACTGTAGAGGCTAACCACAATGAGTGCAGGTCTACACTTACAAAGGTGCAGGAGCTAGATTGTTACTTTTATGGATGCTCCTTCAGCAATCCAGACCTCTGCCTCTTGTTAGAACTTAGCTTACAAAGCTCAGTTGGAGCTAGGCCTGGTTGGTGCATACCTCTTGTCCCAGCACTTGGAAGACAGAGGCAAGAAGATCTTGAGTTTACAATGGTCTGAGATACGTGGCTGGATCCATAGACATGGATCTGAGAAGTTCTCGAGACATTCTTCACTCAGGTGAGCTGTGTAAATGAGTGTTTCTGAGACTTACAGTCAAAACATGAGGAATTCTACCTATACATTGCTACACAATGTGTCTGGAGAGGCAGTAGAGCTAGGAGCCAATTTTAAAGAAGTACAGGCCACATCACCACATTTTCAATGGCTGAGACTAGTCTAAATGAGACTACTCTAAATATCTACCTCTTAGAAATAGAAAAGATTAAATTACATATGTAAATTACTTGGCTGTGTGCCAGACATTGTCCTGGAGGATAAATCTGCCTCTCTTTGGCTCAATGATATAATAACTAAACTTGAAGAGGGGTTGAAGATGAAAAAGAAACAGGGCCTTCTAGTACAGTGCTGTTTCTAAGAGGGCATTGGTGGATATTAGAGGTATATATTAGAGGACAAGGCATTCTGATTATTTCCCTTCAGATATAGGGTCATTTGAATATTTGTAAATAGGGTGTAGATATTATACAGACACTGCATAAAAACATTTTCCTTTCTCTGAATCAATTACTCTGAGTAATCATGTGCAGAGAAAGTCAACTGCTTTTAGAAGCAGGTTATCATCTAGTTAATTTTATTTGCCTGTTCTTGTGAGGCTCTCACCCTTCCCGTCTTACCTAGATGTGCTTATCGCCCATTCACATCACTGTGCCTGTTGCTGAGGAAGACTTCTGTTTTCCCACTTTTCCCTGGAGTCTATAAAGGAAGGTTTGGAAGGGACAGGAGGGAGTTTATCAACAACGAAGAACTGAGTACGTACGGGTTTCTCCAGTTCGATGGTGTAGTTCTTTCCAGTGTTCATCACTTTGTAGTGCTTGATTCTTGGCATTCTAAAAGGAAGTACATTGTTGACCTCCTTCTGATGATACAGTTGAGTCAATGACTGCTACCCTTTGGGAGCTTGATAGGACAGTTGGCTTAAATTCTGTTTCTGTCATATGTGCTCTCTATACACCCCCCCCCCACTGTGTGTGTGTGTGTGTGTGTGTGTGTGTGTGTATGTGTGTGTGTGTGTGTCTGTGAGTGAGAGAATGTGTGAGTGTGTGTGTGTGTGCATATGTGTACTTTCAGTCTGCATAATGGGGATGATAAAGGTTTACCTCTATGGGCTATTGTGGACTAATACCGGCAAGGCCCTTAGTACAATCCTTTACATATTTAAGCACTCATTAAATAATACTTATTTTAATCTACATTTAATATATAGATAATATTTCTTGTTTTTTGCCAGTCTAGTTTGTAAAACATGGGCAATACTATTTGTCTCAATTATTCTTTGATGCCTGTAGGAAATGTGTGTAGCACTCAACACAAGGTGCACAAAGGGTAAATTGATTGTTGGTAATAGCCATCACACCATATAAGCTCATGGGGAGCTATGAGATGAAAGCAGAGGTCAGTAGAAGCTCTTGGGACTTTGGAGTAATGGGACTCAATTTTGAAATCAAAGGTGATGCAGAAAGACAGTGGCCCTGAAATCTCGTAGGTTTTGTCTCTTTTTAGACTGTACTTTTTTTCCCCCCAATTTTTGTTTTGGTTTGCAAAGGAAAAAACAAAATGGAAAAAAATTGCTGTTTAAAGCATTGTGGTTATGATATCAAAAATAGAGCGGGTGAAATGAGATGTGATGGCACACTCCTGTGATTCCAGCTCTTAAACTGTTGAGCCAGGAGACTCACAAGTCAACCTAAGCCACACACACACACACACACACACACACACACACACACACACACACACACACACACACTCACACACGAGGAGCTAGCCCTTACAGAAAAAGAAAAGCCTGGCTTTAAATGCAGTTTTAAATCTGTTTTCTTAGGTCCTAATCTCAAGTTTTGCAAAAGGATGAATTTGGGGTTAAGATTTTCTACTTCCTCCTTAGCCAATAATGATTTACATGACTATAATGCTAGCAAGGCACCTAGTTAGAATAACTTCAAGGGGGAAAAAGTGTGAGGTTTGTTGTAAAAATAACTTTGTCTTATGAGTTCTCGTGCCACTGAGCTGGTTAAAGATAGATGATGCCCTGCTCTGAGAGGAATCACCTGATGATGTAGCACTGGCAGGCTCTGTTTAGTCTTTCAAGCAGCCTACCACTGATCTGTAAACACCTGGGGGAAAATTACTTTCAAGTTCTGCTTTGTAAACCAGTTTGTCCTTCCAGTTGTGTTTACCAGACTCACTCATCAACTTGCATGGCTGAGCATCTCTCCTGGGACCTCCCGGAAAGAAAATGAGCTTGTTTTGTGGGAAACACAGGTGTTTTTTAATAGTTCAGATTTCTGCCAGAAACTTTACATTAAGCTCGAGTCCACTAGCAAGGCACAATTCTAATGCTCTCTCAGATTGCTGTCTCTAAAGATCAAGGCACATATGAAGTAGAAGATATTAAACCCCAGGAGCAGGGTTGCATTCTCTGCTTTGTATCTCCTATTCAAGGAGGTGGTGCTTTTCCAGGATTCAGGACTGCCTATACTCTGAGAGAGGACAACACTGATGGACAGTCCAAGTGTATGGGTGGGGTGAACCCAGTAGACCTTAACCACATTGAGGAAATCTGCGAGTGGGAGAAGTGGTCCTCCCCAGGAAAGAGCACATCATTTGCTTGTCCAGTGTCAAATGATCAGCCTCGGAAACATACATGCAAGTAACATTATATAGATTGGGCAGATTTTATTTAACAATATAAATAAATGTGTATATGCATGCAATAACAATTAGGAACATCTATGTTGTGATTATGTGTTATACTTAGGAACACACACACATACACATACACATACACACACACACACACACACACACACACACACACACACACACACACTAACAATTGGTGGAAAAAGAGGCCTTGAACTGGAAGGAGAATGAAGAACACTATATGGGAGGGTTTGGAAGGATAAAAGGGAAGGGAGAATGTTGTGATCATATTATAATCTCAAAAAAAAAAAAAAAAAGAAAAAGAAACCAAGAGACCAAGAGCTGTGTTGGCAAAGAAAAAAAGGAAGGAAGAAGGAAAGGAAGAAAGGAAGGAAGAAAGGAAGGAAGAAGCCATATACGCTGGTAGCTATAACCTGTACTTTTGGACTTGTTTTGGGATCGATCCCCAATTAAATTATTAACCAAAATAAATTGTAAATTTAAAAATCTATAATATTTAATTATATCCTTTATAAAAATAATTTATTTAACTTTATGTGAATTTGTGTGAAGGTGTCCAGTCCCCTGGAACTGGAGTTACAATTGTGAGCGGCTGTGTGGGTGCTGGGAATTGAACCCAGGTCCTCTTGAAGAGCAGTCAGTGCTCTTAACCTTTAAGCCATCTCCCCAGCACCTTGATTATATTCTTATGGAGTTGAAAATTTGTTGCTAATGTTTAGCTTATAAAAGCATATGTCATTATAGCATATGCTATAAGCTAAAAAAAATGGTAATATATAGAAAATAGGAAACATAAGGAATCCACAAGAATGTTGACAATTACAATGGAGAAGCACAAAAATACACACAGAGATACTCACACAGATTTGGGAGCACTGAGATCTAGTTTACCTAACATTACCTAACATTCTTGCCTGTTCAGGGCTACTGTATGAAGACAAGGATCTATTTGTATTAACTGGCAAGCAAAATGAAGCTTTGAGGGCCATAGCTCAAAGTAGTAATTGAGCCATACTGCCATGATTTTAATTTTTTTCTCTAAAAAGTATTTATTTTTTTACTGTTTATCCACTACTAATGTCTTCATATTCAATGTACTTAGAATGACAGAGATTTATGAAAAAAATTGGTAGATTTATTGGTAGATGCATTATAGTAAATAAATAGAATATGATCCTAACAAAGAATAGTAAATTCAAAAAAATTAATGTTCCATTATGATTTTATAAGACATAGTCACTTACTAAATATTTAAATGTAGGCAAAACCACATATATTAAATTATATTGTCAGTTGTGAGCATTACCTAAGCTAGAATCTCTATTAAAATACAGAGATTTTTTTACAGACTCTAAAAGTTGGAGTGGCCTTAGAAGGTTCAGCTACTGTGATTACATATAAAAATTATTTTGCATGTACATTTGTGTGTGGCTGCACATGAACATGTGTACTCTTACTTGTGGATTCCAGAAATCAACCTTGCATGTACCCTCAACCTTCTTTTTCAGACAAGGTTTCTAACTGGCCTGCAATTTGCCAAGTGGATTTGACTGGCTGGCCAGCAAGCCCCAAGGATCTGCCTGTCTCCACCTCCCCACTGCTGGGATTACAGGTATATGTCATCATCCTTCCCTCCCTCCCTCCCTCCCTCCCTCCCTCCCTCCCTCCCTCCCTCCCTCCCTCCCTCTTTCCTTCTTTCCTTCCTTCTTCCTCCCCCCTCTCCTCTCTCTTTCATGTGAGTTCTGGACATTGAATTTAGGTTCTCACACTTGCAAAGTAAGCACTCTCCTGATGGATGTAGTTCTTCTGCCCTGACAGTTGCACCTAAGTATTACTGGATTTTTCAAAGGTAAATCATTTTTACAAATACATAAATATATATACGTATGTATATATATACATACGTATATATATTTATAATCAAGAGGCTATTCAGTAGCCCTTTTTATAGGTAAAATATGCAAACAGTTTCTGTTTCCTGAACAAGACAGGTGTTCTGCTTCTGGGCATGTACACTTGTGGCCTGGAATGTCCTTCCTCGGGTACTGGCAAGATTGGGCCCCTCACTTCGAGTCTCTCCTTAAATGTCAGTCAACTGATGAGTGCCTTTGTAATCACTGTATCTTAAAACAATAGCAAGCCCAAATCTGTTCTCTTTATTACCACTAAGGCGGAGATTTGCTTATGTCACACTACTTCTCATACTTGTGTTTATGTTTGCAGCCCTAATAGAATGCATAACAGGTGCTGACTGGAATACTGTGCTCTTAACAGTATGCTAGCCAGCAGAATTGAACATACTCTATCTCCTGCCGGATAGTGATGGAGTAGTTTTTACTGTCACTCCCAGGCCTCAGTATCATATTTCCCCAAGAAGGATTCTTCTCCAGCATCGCAGTTGCTTCTTTCCGGGAAACTGCATAAAAACATCTACAAATGTGAGATAAAAAAAAAGGATGTTTTTGTTTGTTTTTTATTTTTTATATTTTTAGTTAAACTGATGAAGATAATTACTTGAAAATAATGCTACCTAAACACCTTGAGATATAGAGTTAACCTTTACACAAAAAGAACTTGAAAATCAATATACTAATCCATGTATAATCATGATCACCACAGAAAACTAATAAATTATCCCCAGTCTCAATTCACAACAGTGCCTTAGATTAATTTGTTGGTGCTTTCCTTTTAGGACTTCAAAATGTCCCAAGACTTTCTTTGGGTATTTTTGGTGTTAATCTATTTATTTGTTTGGAGATAGGGCCTCCCTATGTAGCCCTAGATAGCCTGAAACTCACCATATAGACTATGCTAGCCTTAAACTTAGAGATCTCCCTTCTTTTTTTTTTCTCAGTGCTGGGATAAAAGGTGTAGGCCACCACAGCCTAGTGGGACTCTGTTTTAAAACACTGATGTTAAGACTGTATCTGTAGTTCAGATATACCATTTGGTATAATTTGTTATTTGTGAGTTTTTGTTTATTTGATATTTTGAGACAGTTTCTCTGTATAGCCATTTAGCCCCAGCTCTCCTGGAACTCACTCTATAGACCAGGCTGACCTTGAACTCAGAGACTTGCCTCCACCTGCCTCTGGAGTGCTGAGATGAAAGGCATGCTCATCACTCTTGGTTTATAATTTTTGTTAAAATGGCACCAGCAATAGTTTTAGACAAAATTAAGAAATGAAGCACTTCCTGCTTTTTATAATATGTGTTATATTTAGTGAAATATAATAGCTATGTACAAATATGATGGTGTATACTATACATCCAAAATGTTAGTGGAAAGCATCTTCAAGTGTAGTGACAAAAATTAATCTTTTGATTTTAATCTTCTCTTTATTTATCTGTAATAAATGTAGTACTTTTTGTATTGGGGAAAAAGAAAGAGAAGCAGTCCATGTGATTTTTAATCTATGAGTTGATCTCTTGACTGGTTTGGGATAGCAGCATTGATTATCAGGTTCTAGTGGCTTCAGTACAGGTAGATTGTACATCAGAACCTGGCGTCAGGGACGGAGCCAGGATGCACTTTAATGATAAGAGCACCATGGTTTCCAGAGGGAAAGGCCCATGATATTTTCAGCAATAAAGAAGACACATGGGATGCTTCAGAATCCAGATGTTGTACCATTACTATTTTGAACACTTTACACAAGGCTTTCCTCAGAGGGCAAGTTCAATGTCCACTTGTCAATCAAATGGATACAATATTCTAAGATTTTAAAAAGATTTGGTATGAACAATGATAAATAACCCAACTATAAGGACACATACATACACACATACATTTTCCTTCCTTCTTCATAGCAGCTTTAATTTAGGTTTGAGCTCCGGAAATACATATTAATTTAGTCTAGATGTGTGGGTAGAAGGGGATTTCCTCTGTGGTAAGAGTTAGTTCAAATGTGCACGAAGCAGATCTTGTTGTAGGAGGGGAAATGTGGCAGGAGCTCAGAGACATACAATTTATCACCAAGATATTTAGTAACCATGGTGTAACAAGTCCAATAGGCGATGCTACAAGATAATTAGAAATTAGTCTTAACTGAATGAATAAACAAGTCAATTGTGTACTTACGCTGGCATAGGGTTCGGTACATCAACATCATCTTGTACTGGCTCTGGCTCTTTCTCCTCAGGCATAATTGGCAACTGTTCTTTCTCAAGCCGTCTTTTCTTCTCTCTCTCTAAGACTTCATGTAGTCTAATCACTTGCCCAGGTAGAAGTGACACGTGTTGAGGAACAGACAGCTGAAACCAGTTAGAATAGCAGGCAAACAAAAACCACAGCTGAGTAGCATCCTAGCTATAGTAAAGATGAGTTTGTTGGCCCTGAGGACTTACTTGTCAGAGGTGAATAGATAGAGTAATAAGTACATTCCAATGATGTGGACATCATAGAACTGCCCCTCGTCAACTAGAACCTGCAGGGAATGGCAAGCCTTCTAAGAAGTCTTCTGCTTTCCTTCTTTCTTGTGGCAAACAAATGCTATATAGAGCTTGCTGTCCTAGAACTCACTCTGTACACCAGGTTGACCTCAAATTTACAGAGTTCTAGTGCCTCTGCTTTCCAAGGGCTGGGATTAAAGGTGTGCACCACCATCATGACTGGCTGAAGTCTTCTGTTTTGATTTGGTCTCAGGACCAAGTACACATACTTCTTACTGTGAGCTAAGAAGCAAGCTATCTCTCCTTTCTCATCCTGAACCCACTAGTTTAGCGATGCCCAAGAAGCTTAGGAGTTCTGGGGAGTTGCCACATTATTATAAAACATGGGCTTGAGTTCCGCATAGGATCACCAGGTTTATTTTGTTGTCTGTTTATAACATTCATTCATATTTTAGCATTTTGGTACTTCCCTGCATGTTAGTTTTGTTGTTTTTATCTTTCCTAGAAATCTTTTGGATTCAAATATCCATGTATGGTCTTGTGAATCATAGTCCCATCTCAAATGCAGTTGAGAACAACCTATGTTTTCTGGGGATACATGGTGCAATATTTTTCTAAATGTGACATTAGCTAGACTGTATTTGGGGCAGCCATGTCTAGTTATAATTTGACCACCAGAGGAAAGTGAATACTCACCAGGAGATAAACAAGAGAATTCATGAGTGTAGGAAGAAAACCCGATGTTCAATTTAGCTCTCTCTCTGTTGTCTGCACAGCTGTGCATGTATAGGGTAGTGGGCTTGCTCATAAATGCCTATGAGGCGCCCCCATCAGCATCCTATGTCTTCCTCTATTGTATTCTACATTGTTATTATTAGTATTATTTTTCTAGTTTGACTAGATCAGCTGGTCAGCAGACCCCAGGGACCCACCTATGTTTTCCTGCCCAGCACTGAAGTTATAGACGCTGGCTGTAACTGGGAATCCCAGCTTAGATTCTAATGGTGGCACAGCAAGGAGTTAACCTATCAAGGCTTCTCCCCAGTTTCATGCTCAGTTAATATTTCATTAATTCATATTGTTGTTTGTATTTGTGTGTAGCTGGACATATGCAATTTAGATAATTTACTGATAGGGTTAAACAACCAAGAAGGTTCATGTAAATCCCATTGTTATAATAAATGATTAAAGCAAAATAAATAAAACAATGAGGAGGAACCAAACAATCACCCCTTATTTTAATATTTGTTTTAGCTAATTCTCATGAATTATCAATTGTATCTCAATCACTATGCAAATATTATCAAAATACAACGATTCTACAAGACAGGTATTGTTATTTGCACTTTATAACAACGAAAACAGTAACACCAAAACAGAAAATATGCTCAGAAAGATTAAAGGCTAGGGAATCATTGCTAGTCAGATGTGAAGTTAAAACTCAAAATCAGGCTATTGTGGTTCAGGGATGAGGTCGCTGCTCTGTCTACTTCAGTCTCTGTGACTTGACCACGTCTACTGAGATCTAAAAATATTACATTAGTTGGTTTTGTTGTTACTACCTTTTCTAGAAGTGTGTTTTTGATTGAGTCACCCAAAAGTGTCCTACTGTTTTCATACCCCAGTCTAGTGCCTCATTGTGCTCTCTTAGAGGAATAGTCAATACAGTTGAATATTTTTAGAAATGATTTATTCACATACAATGATTTGATATTATGCCCCAAATAGTTATAGAGTATAAAATAATACAGTGTCTTAACTTGAAAATTCATGACATATATTATACATATTATGTAATATGTCATTGTTTGAATTAAAAATAATTGCTTTTTATCTTTAATCAAGGAAAAATATAAATGAAATGGCCAAAACTTTAAGTATTATTAGTGTATCAAGATGAGGCACCTTGATTTATCCAATGGGTTCAATATTTATTCCTAGTCACATACCCTTGGGGTACTTACAGACATCCATGGCAGCCTGCAGGACCTTACTGTAACAGACAGAGAAAGCACAATTCTTCTAATGGTCTCCTCTCCAACCTCATGAGTATATCCTTCACGTGTTTAAAGGTCTCCTTTCAGGCCTCACAGGGACACCCTATCTTGCTATTGAACCTCTACTCACTTTGCCTGTAAAAGAGTGATCTGAAGAACCAGCACTCAGTGTCTTGGCAAAGAGTCCGGCTTATTTTATGACTGCAAAGAGTTTATTCAGAAACTCCCTGGGATAGGACAGGCATTTTCTCCTAACCTGGAAACTTTTCATTTGTTCTAAAAGTCTTAAAGAACATGGTGCTTTCAGTTAGCATCATGCTGGTTATCAAAGTATCTTGTGTGTGGAAGACAGTTGCTAATGTGGCTTTATTCAAATTATGGTACTTTATCTTGCTGCTATAGTTTATGCTAAGCAATGGGCCTTACTATTTGCCTCTGATAAGATGCTGCCATTGAGCAGATAAGCATCCTTCTGTTTTAAGATGGATGTAACAAGTGTTTAAAGGGGATTTTTTTTTATTTTGGATGGTTTCTGTCTTTCATGATGTCTGTTTCATTCACAAAACCACTGCAGCACAGCATTTTATAAGTTTAAAAGAAAAAAATGTTGAAGATTATTTCATAATAAACTACAAATGTCAGCATAAACAAAGTACCTCCATATTAAAAAGGTAAGATGGTAGAGCTTAGCAATGAGCCTAAGGCTTATAGCCAAACAGCTCTAAGATGACAAAAGTAGGTTTCCATTATACCCAGCTCACCAGTTTTGCTTCAGAACAGTCATCTCAAGGTGAAATGGGTTTGGGTGTTTACTTAGTGTCTTTAGCCTTCTCAACTTACCTGATGAAAATGTAACTTTCAGAAACAAAAGCATGGATTTCTATCTGCCTTTTCTAGTTATTATATCCTCGACCACTTTAATGTCCATAGTTGTAGTGATGTTAGTAACTATCTAACAGGCAAATTAACAGGCTGTAATGCTCTTCTACTGGGAATGGTGACTCACCATGGTAACCTCATCACTTGGGAGATTCAGACAGGTAGATCCTAAGTTTGAGGCCACCATGGGCTATTAAGATGTTGTTCAACAAAAGAAATGAATGGCCTTCTTACCTCTGTTACTGTAAGAATGAAGCCCCTCCATTCTTCCCCACTTTCTGTGTTTTCTGTCTAAAGATGAAAACAAAGGTAAAGCAGGAAATACATAATTACTTAAAGTTACTAACGAAAATCTCACATGATGATTTCTGACAAAATTGGAGCACTACCAAAAGCTCACAAACTTGCAAGCTAAGGAGATGATTGTTTGGGTAAAGCATTTGTCACAGAAGTGTGAAGACCAGAGTTTGTACCTCTGTAACCCAAGTCAAATGATAAGTGGGCAGGCCAACTCTAATTCCTGCGCCTGGAAGTAAAGACAGAGGATCTCTATAGCAAGCTGGCTGGCTAGATTAGCCAAAGCAGGAAGCTATGGCCCTTGTGAGAGGTGTTGCTTCAATGTAGAAGATGGAAGCGAATGAGAAAATACATGCTGTCATCTTCTGACCACCCCATACACGAACACACACTTGCATGTGCACCTACACACACATATATACCAATGCACATCCAAATAGCCATGCATACATGCACATATACTGCACACATAAATACATGGAAAAAAAGAGAGAAAATGAGCATGACTGGCAAAAAAATGTACATTCTCCTGTTCAGGCACTTTGTTAAATAAGACCATTTGAAAAGTTTAAACTGCATAAAATCAGCTGGAAGGAGAAATTATTCATTTTCCCTTTTTGCTTAGCATTATGAACATATTCATCACTCCTGTTTTTATATGTAAACAGAAATATAAATGACTGGGGATTAGGTGGCTCAACAAGTAAAGCACTTGCTACACATGTTAAGACCTGAATTCAAATCCCTAGAAGTCACATAAAGTCGGGCATAGTAACCAAAGTATGCCTATGGCAAGATAGGAGGCAGAGACAGCAAAAGCTCTAGAAACTCTTTCCAGCTAACCTGGCATTGTCAGCATTGAACAACAAAGTGACCCTGTCACAAATAAGGTGGAAAAGGAGGACCTGAGATTATTCTTTAACCTCCACATACTCACTGCAACACACGCACTATGGCACACATGTATATGCATTCACACAGAACCATGTGCACACATAGACAATTTTTAAACAAAGCTGCAATGTATACCTTTAAATTGTTTGCTTATTAAACAAGCACAATTGTACACATTTATGCTGAAAAAAATTAAAAAGTTAGTGGATTTACTTCCACAATATGATACTTAATGCTGACACTCTCCATTGGCTTGCTTGACATTTGGGGAAACCAATGTAAAAACATCCAGTTCTTAGCTTCAAAGGCTACTACTTTGATGATGATGATGATGATGATGATGATGATGATGATGATGATGATGATGATAATAATAATAATAATAGCCAATTTCTTCTGAGAACTTATAATTCAATTACTGTACTAAGCTTTCCACATTAATTTCCACTGCTTAATTATGTCAAAGAAATATTATAGGTGGCCATTGTTTCCAGGCTTCTGTATTGAGGTCCTGCATGGTCTGCGCTAGGAATAAGAATGGAGCCCTTGGTGGTAATGTTCCACATCACTAAAGCAAAACTAAAGTATTATCTGGCCTTCTTGAGAAATCAGGAAAGAAACAGAACAGCCACATTTCCCATACAGTCTGATTTCAATTTCTTCCATCTGTTTCCAAAAAAAAGTAACTTGAAGTAATCTTAATGACAATGTTATTTTTCTAGTACATGTCTTCCCATTTTTGCCTACCATGGAAACATTTAAAATGAACAACTAACTTTATTACTGCTTTTAAATTTGTTTTACCTTTCCCTGTCTATGAAATCAATTACTTCTTTTCAGCTGACAGAAATATTTTATTATATAGAAGAAAATACACCTGGTTCTTGAGTAGAGTATAAAACTAATTAAAGATCTCTATATGAAGTAACAGTTTTGTTCTTTGACAATCTTCAAGGTAATTCAGCAAAAGGTGTTTTTAATGTCATTTCATGTATCAGTTCAATTGAAAGACATATATATATACATATATATGCATATACATATATATGCAATATATATATATATATATATATATATATATATATATATATATAGTTAGTATTAGGAACAAAACAAAGCTTCTTCTTCTCTTGGGAGGCAGAGGCAGGCAGAACTGTGAGTTTGAGGCCAGCCTGGTCTACATACTGAGTTCCAGGACATCCAGGGCTGTTAACACCAAGAAACACTGTCTCAAAAAAAAAAGAGAGAGAGAGAGAGAGAGAGAGAGAGAGAGAGAGAGAGAGAGAGAGAGAGAGAGAGAGAAATATAGCAGAGTTTGAAGGAAACAAATAGGAAAAAAACAAAGTGTAAAAAGTATTAACTGGGGACTTGCTTACAGGTTTAGAGTCCATGATCACCATGGCAGGAATCAGACAAGAATAGCGCTGGAACAGCTTTAGAACCCAATCCACAGACAGCAGAGAGAGGTGGGGGAGAGAGACAGAGAGAGAGAGAGAGAGAGACAGACAGAGAGACAGACAGAGAGACAGAGACAGAGAGACAGAGACAGAGACAACAGACTTGATCTGGTCTTGGTGTGGTCTTTTGAAACTCCAAAGCCCACCCTCAGTGACACACTTCCTCCAACAAGACCACATCTCCTAATCCTTCTAATCTTTTCAGTGTACCAACTGGGGAGCAGGCATTTAAACACAGGAAGCCGATGGGGTCATTGTCATTCAGACCACAACAACAGGCTAGGTAGACAAGGTTGCAATTTTGACCAAGTGTTCTAGGGGGGCAGCAGTCTGCTTAAATTTGAGCAAAGACTTACTTGTAATTCAAGAAAAAAATGAGCAAAGAGGACAAGTGACTGGCCTATGATACACAGCTAACACATAAAGCCACAGATGTCTACATCAGCATCCGACTCCTTACTCTGCCTTACTCTTCCATTCCATGTCCAAGAGTTCTACCAAGAGCTTGCTTAAATGCAGATTCATTCTAAACACTGCAGCTCTCAAAGTCAACCAGCAATATATTTCTTCAATATTTTCTTTATCAGTTCCAAGTTGTTCTTTGTGTTATGACTATAATTGATGGGTAATTTTTCTTAGCTCACTAGGGTAATTCAGGGACAACCTTGAAAAACACCAGGTGGGATCAGAGGATAGACGTCTAAAGTTTCATTGTGCTTATATGCCAAACAAGTGAATGTGCTCTGCTAAAATGTGTCTCAGAACACTGTGGTCCTTGGCAAAGGGCAGGAAATGTTAGCTAAGTATCCAGCCTAGGCCTCTCTTGTTATTCCTCTTTGTTCCAGCCACTAGATGTTAAAGGTGAAGCTATCTGTAAACTTTAGTCTCTGTACCCTGGGCCCCTCCTCACTTACCTTCAGTTGCACTTCCTCTTTAGGCAAAACAAGAGTGAATTTTGCACCACTCTTTTCAGTTGAGTTTTGGTCAGTAAGGCGTATGAGGTCTATTATGTCTAACTTGCCAACATACTGCAAAGACAAAGGGAATGATTGTTAAATTACTTCCTGGGTAAGTTAAATCTGTTCTAGCATGAAGGAAAATAATATTTGCACTTTGCAAGATAATCTGGTCTCCCTAATGCCAGAAAGTATGTGAAAATGCATTTTGTGGCTGTGTGCTGGACTTGACCTATACAAACTCACAAAGGCCAAATTAAATATTTGAGAATCTTGCAGTTGGTTAACATAGGTATTATTAAATTTTAATTATATCAACATGCCAGTACAAGAAATATTATATTAAAATAAAATTTAAAATATAGTCAAAATTCCAATTTTATTATTACCTAATTATATTGCAATATTTTACTGTCTATGCCCTCAGCAATATTTATCTTTATTTTGTGTGGCACAAATAATATGCAACAGTGCTTCTGTGTATTTCATCATACTCCATGCTCAGTTAGTCACATTGACAGGTTGAATTGGTGGTGGCAGGAGTGTTTATGGAAATCAGTAAAGCATTTCAAAACAAATGTATATTTTATCATTTTGTTGCTTATCCCAGAGGTAAGCCTTCTAATAATAAATACTCTGGTTCTGTATGCATATTCCATTACATATTTTTCTGTTTTTGCTTTATATATATATATATATATATATATATATATATATATATATATATTGATTTGTAAAGGGACCATATAAAATCAAACCATAGATCCACCATATAAACAAACTGAAAAAAAAAATACATATGATCATCTCCCTAGATGCTGAAAAGCCTTCAACAAAATTCAACACCCTTTCATGATAAGGGTCTTGGAGAGATCAGAGATAACAGGAACATACCTAAACATAATAAAAGCAATATACAGTAAACCAACAGCCAACATCAAACTGAATGGAGAGACGCTTAAGGCAATTCCTCTAAAATCAGGAACAAGACAAGGCTGTCCTCTCTCTCTCCATATCTCTTCAATATTGTACTTGAAGTTCTAGCTAAAGCTATAAGACAACAAAAGGAGATCAAGGGGATCCAAATTGGAAAGGAAGAAGTTAAACAGTCTCTATTTGCAGATGATATGATAGTTCACATAATAAACTCTACCAGGGAACTCCTACAGCTGATAAACACCTTCAGCAAACTAGCAGGATACAAGATAAATTCAAAAAAATCAGTAGCCCTACTTTACTCAGACGACAAAGAGGCTGAGAAAGAAATCAGAGAAAGATCACCCTTTACAATAGCCACAAACAACATAAAGTATCTTGGGGTAACGCTTATCAAACATATACAAGACCTATACAATAAGAACTTTGTGTCTTTAAAGAAAGAAATTAAAGAAGATAACAGAAAATGGAAAGATCTCCCATGCTCTTGGATTGGAAGGATAAATATAGTAAAAATGGCAATCTTGCCAAAAGCAATCTACAGATTCAATGCAATCCCCATTAAAATCTTAGCACAATTCTTCACTGACCTTCAAAAGATAATAGTCAGCTTTGTATGGAAAAACAAAAGACCCAGGATAGCCAAAACAACCCTGTACTGTAAAAGAACTTTAGGAAGCATCACCATCCCTGACTTTAAACTCTTCTACAGAGCTATAGTCCTGAAAACAGCCTGGTATTGGCACAAAAATAGACAGGTAGACCAATGGAATTGAATCGAAAATCCCGATATTAATCCACACACCTACGAACACCTGATTTTCGACAAAACAGCTAAAAGAATACAATGGGGGGAGGAAAGCATCTTCAACAAATGGTGCTGGCACAATTGGATGATGGTGTGTAGAAGACTGCAGATAGACCCACGTCTATTGCCATGAACAAAACTCAAGTCCAAATGGATCAAAGACCTCAACATAAATCCAGCCACACTGAACCTCTTCGAAGAGAAAGTAGGAGGTACCCTTGAACAAATTGGTATAGGAGACCGCTTCCTGAACATAACTCCAGTAGCACAGACACTGAGATCAACAATTAATAAATGGGACTTCCTCAAACTTAGAAGCTTCTGTAAGGTAAAGGACACAGTGGACAAGACCAAACGGCAGCCCACAGACTGGGAACTTTTTTTTAACCAATCCTACATCTGACAAAGGGCTGATCTCCAAAATATACAAAGAACTCAAGAAACTAGTCAACAAAAAACCAAATAACCCTATTAAAAATGGGGTACAGAATTGAGGAAAGAATTCTCAATAGAGGAAATCAAAGAGGCTGAAAGACACTTAAGAAAGTGCTCAACATCCTTAGCTATCAGGGAGGAGGGAGGGAAGGAGGGAAGGAGAAAGGGAGGGAGGGGAAACTGGGATCAACATGTAAAATTTTTAAATTATATTATTAATATAATAAATTAAATAAATCAAACCATAGGTCAAATTGGTCTTGCAATCTACTGACTTTCTGGCCCTTTGACTAAACTTCAGAAAATAATAGAGAAAATATTAATAATTCAGATGAAACTTGTTTTCTTTTCAATGGGGAGGATTGTGGCAAAATACTTTTTCAGAACTCAGAAAATAATGCCTAATTCATCAAAGGATAGCATTGTACTCATATATATAGAATCAAATTTGTCTATACAATAAAGAATTATTTTTATAACAAAAATGTTATAATAAATAATATTACATATTTTTTCCAATTGTATGTTATATGTCTTTATGTACGTTGTTTGTATTTCATATACATGTATTCATATGTAAACTTTGTTTTAGAAAGTCACTCTTCCTCATATTCATTAAACACCACTGATTATAAAGTGCCCATTAAGCAATTTCTGTTTTTCAGGTGCAGCAAAAACATTATTTTGAGTAGTTGCTCTATACACAACCAGCCAACATTGCCCTCCAGCATTAGGGGTTTTATGGTAATAGGGGTTTTATGGTTTGTTTGGTAGTTGTTTTTTGACAGATTATCCCATTCTTTACTTCTTTTTCTCTCTTTTTAGTTTTTCTTGAATGTACCTAGTATAATCCATTGTACTGTATTTTATATGTCTCATTTAACTTTCCTATATAATATAGGGCTTAAAAATAGACTAATAGTTTCTCAGAGCTATTTCTATATTGATGAGTTTGATGCTAAGCTTGGTTTGGCATATTTATTTTTAAGGGGCAAACAAAAATCAAAATTGGAAGGATAGGAGCAAGGGAGGTTAAGATCATGATGGAGAAATCTACAGAGACAGCTGAACCAAGCTTGTGGAAACTCATCAACTCTAGACTTACAACTGTGGAGATTCCAGGGAACCAAATTAGGCCCACTGTATTTGGGAGACAGTTGTGAAGCTTAGACTATCAGGGGGACCCCTGCAGTAGGACCACAATACAAACCTGGTACATGAGCTAGCTTGTTGGAGCCCACTCTCCATGGTGGGACGCTATGCTCAGCCTTAATGCATGGGAGAGGGGCCTTGCCCTGTCCCAACTTATTGTGCCAAACTATGTTGATTCCTCATGAGAGCCCTTACCTGAGAGGAGGAATGGACTGGTGGTGAGCTGGGCAGGGAGGCAAGGGGAAATCAAGAGGGGGTGTTGGAAGGAGAACTGTGATTATAATGTAACATGAAATTAGAAAAAGAAAAAAAAAAGCAAAAAAAAAAAAAAAAAAAAAAAAGGATAAACCCAGACACATCTTTGTATGTATGGTAGACTGTCTAAATCAAGCTCAGTGAGTTTTGCTGTACCCAACAGTGTCAATACATCAGTTACAGAAAGGGAAGTCACTCTTCTAGTTTTAATTGTAGGTAGTAAGAAGTCTCAAAGGTCATCTGTGTAAGCCAGCTGTTTGAATCTGCTCTCCATGAAGTCCTCAAGCCCACAGGTGATCAGTGAGAACAGTGAACTCACACTGCTGAAACATCCCTGCTAAAAGTTCCTTGTATTGAGCCACATTTTTTTTTCCTGGATGCTTCCCACACACTGGTCCTCAACTCTTTTCAGCAGCATAAATAACACTTAACAAATTAGAAGACCTTTTCACATGACTTTCCCTTAGCCTTTTAGATATGTAAAAGCAGCTTTAAATTGTTCCATGCTCTATGCTAACACAAACACAAGTCTGAAGTTCTCAGCTGGTCTATCACAATGTCTCTACTGAGTCTGTCCCCCAGAAGAGAAGACTTCCCCAACGTTTTCATCCACTTTTAACAACATTGGTAGGTGGACCACTCTACAGCCTGTTGTTGTGACCTAAAAAAAAATCACCAGCTCTAAGCCACACCTGGGCCACATGCCCTTTTACTAGCTCAGGAGACTGAGACAGGAGCATCATGAATTAACAGGGTGCCTACACAGAAGGCCTTGATCAAAAAAACAAACATAACAAAGAAAACTAGAATGCAAATTTACAGCATTTTCATAGGAATTAAATAGTGTGTGTGATGGGAGATGTTATTCTGTAAATATGTTTCTCATACAGGTTAATGAATAAAGCACTGTGGGCCAATGAAAAGCAAAATAGGCGGGGTAGGAGACAAGGAGGAAAGAGGAAGTAGTAAGGAGGAGTTAAGAAGGAGAGCCCAGAGAGGTAGAATGCCAGCTGCTCTGGCTGGTAAGATGAGCCACGTGGAAATACTTAGATTAATAAAAATGGGTTAATATTTAAGACAGAGCTAGCCGATAAAAAAATGATAGTAACTGGCCAACAGCCTTATATCAAATACATAGTGTTATTTGGGGCTGGCGTGGCGGTGGGACCAGGCAGATTGGCAGTGTGTGTGTGTGTGTGTGTGTGTGTGTGTGTGTGTGTGTGTGTAAATAGTGTAACTCCTTACTGTGCAGTCTACAGACTGAAATCCTTTTATGTCCTGTCTCATTTGATTATTTTTATAGCCTTATGAGATAGACTGAATTTCATCCTAAATTTCTCAGAGATTTGAGAAATGGGAGGGTTGGAGCTTTTCTGTCTGTCTCTTTGTTACTTGTTCCTGCAGATCCAATTGTATCCTTTGACCTCCCAATACTGCATCAGGAGGATGTCTATGACATGAGAGTTTTTCCTAGCCTCTGACTATTTGTTGAGTTGGGCCATTGTGGACTTACAGCAAGAGGTCAGAGTGAGGATGGTTGTTCAGCACCCTGTGTGGTTGCCCCCTCTTTCAATCAAATGGCATGCTGCCTCTAAGCATCAGAAGCTCTCCCACTCTTTCCTCCCACACCTCCTGTTGCAATTCCACACTACTTTTAGCTTCAGAGCACCCGACTTCTTTCTATTTTGTCCACTGCTTTGAATATTTATAAGAACTTTATTAAACATTTTTCAAACTGCCCAATTTGAGGTATCATCTGTTTTTCTACCACACCCCTTTCTATGCAATGAGTCACAGAGGGGTTAGGTAATTCTCTCAAGATTGCAGTTAACAACAGCAAGGCTATCATTAAAACAAACAAACAAACAAACAAAAACAACCAACCAACCAACCAAACAAACAAACAAAAAAAAGAAACAGGCAATCTTTTTGGCAATCTCAGTCACCAAGCAATACTGCCTCTTGAAGAAATAAGTGAACACAGTTACTGTAAATCATGCAAGGTTTAGGCCAGGGTCTTTGCTTTCCTGGTGTCACCAGAAAGTTGCAATGCACACTAAATAGCTTAGTCTGAAAAGAATTAATTGAAGAATCACTTCATCATTATTCTAATACTATAGCTCTTAGGAGTCTGGTTTTATAGGGTATGTTTTTGTCTAGGGAAATTAAATTGTGGTATCATATGTTATGATGCTATGGGAATCATCTTATTCCTTTCAGATTATGATTGCATTCCATAGTGTGCTAAGATCTGCAAAAACAGAAGCTATCATTTTGCATTAAGCAGTTTGAATACTAACATTTCTACTTTTAAGCTAAAATGTTATTGTCTATGTCAGGAAGATAAGAACAAAAAGTTATAAGCATGGGTTAATACCTTTTGAATTGTTCAGGGAATTGTCACTCTAACTCATAATTTATGGGACTCTCAGATTTACATTTTTAGCACCTTTATTTTGGGGTAATAGAAAGAAAATGGATAATAGATTATATGCCAAAGATCTATTGAAAAGCTGAACCAGGTTAACATGTCAAACTACTTACTATTGTGCTTTTTTTATCCGTATAAAAGAAAAGGGTGGTTCCTCTCAACTCTGTCCAATAGTGTTTGTACTCCTGTGGGAAGAAAGAAATTATAAACACCATTTCATAAGTGCACATTCAACTTTTTATTTTCTGTTTTGTCTTTGTAATTGTATAATATAAAGTCATTCTTTATCCTTCACAGTTTACCTAATTTTAAAAGTTATTTACTGTGTGTGTGTGTGTGTGTGTGTGTGTGTGTGTGTGTGTGTGTGTGTGTGTGACTATGTGTGTTCAGGAGCCCACAGAGACCAGAAGTTGTTTGATCTCCTGGATCTGAAGTGAAAGGTGGGTGCTAGGAACAGATCCCAGGTCCTCTGCAAGAGTAGTAAATGCTCTTAATCACTGAGGCATTTCTCCATCCTCAACAAGCATGTTATTAATATAAATGTCTGCCTTTGTTGTATTTACCTAACCATGTTCTATGACATGGTCAAAATGCAAAAGGTAGAAAAATAGATTCACCTTATTTGTGGGGAAATAGATAAAAGTTATACTTCAGTGGTGTGTACATACATATGGTCAAGTTTAAATAAAATGATAGCATTACTGCAGCAATCTACCCCCAACACAGAGTTGGAACTTGGATAGAGGTATTCTTGCCCATAGTAGGTGGTCTTTCCACTCCAGTGGACCCACAATTGTGAGCTGACTGTAGGCGTCAGCCAAAAGATACTTCCTAAAAGGTGATTACAAAACAGAGGGAAGAGGTTCCTGAAATCTAAATGCCCGATGTGTGTGATGGTTGACACATTTTAGAGTCCAATAGATTAGTAAGAAAACAAACCTTAATTTTGACCCCATCAGAAATGTCTTCTGTTTATAGAGGACACCAAGTTTCTTACTACAGTACAATAGCCCCCTTTTTGGACTCTGAATTTTTTTTATTTACCCTCCCATTTAGTGTTCACTAATGGATACTGCCAGAATGACTGGTCTCTGAATCAAGAAGGACTGAGTATCAAACAGGTAAGGTTGGGAGGCAGGATGCTTCCCTTCTGGTTGTCTCTCCCTTGGCTGCTTGGAGAGCATGGGTGTTCTGCGCTATTTCCTACCAGGTAGCAAAGGATCTTTGAGAAGTGTAGACTTGGCACTTTCAAGCTGAGTCAGTGACACAAAATAATGCACTCTAAAGTGCAGTGTTAGCTGCTTAGGCATACTACCAAACCTACACATTGGTCAACTTTATCAGTAATAAAAGTAAGTAAGACTTAGTTATATAATTCCTGGACCTGTCTGGTTAAAAAACTTGTGAGAAGAAAAATCACAATGGAAGATCATATACATTTAAAGTTGGGAGAAGAGAGATGGACAGATGGAACTTCTTCATATAGTGATGACCCAAACCTACAGAAATAAGGGTTCTTGGATGGCAATGTGTCAAGCAGGATGACTGGCATGAAAAATGGATCAGACAAGAAATAAAGAAGACTAAAAATAAAGCTGGGACCAGAAGGTCTTGTATAAGCTGATGTCATGCCAAGAGTGTTTATTTAAAAGGACAGTATCAGCTTAGTGACAGTGGCACACACCTTTAGTCCCAGCTCTCAGGAGGCAAACAGGCGAATCTCTGTGAGTTTAAGGCCAGCTTGGTCTACAGAGTGAGTTTCAGGACAGCCTCCAAACCTACAGAGAAACCCTGTCTCAAAAAACCAAACCAAACCAAACCAAACCAAACCAAAACAAAACAAAAAGGGTACAACATCATATATAGTATTTGTATGGGAAAAATGGCCAAGGTCAGCAGAGAGCTAAGTCAGACAATGTTCACAAAGAAAACATGGGATACCTCAGACACTGCAGGCTAAAGACTGGTGACCACAGCCAACAGGAGAGTTGGACCCCCAGAAGCCACAATGTTGACTCCTCTGAGACACTGACTCCAACCCTAGACTGATCTTGCCAAGTCCACTCCTGGACAAGGACACAGAATTAAAGTTCCTTTTCCCTTTAATAGGACCTTAAAGAAAGTCTTGGGCTGGTCTGGCTCACACATAGTGATTTTTTATTTTGGAAATAGTAATTATGATTTATTTGTTTGTAAATTTTGTTTTGTTTTTTGTTTCTTGAGACAAGGTTTCTCTACACAGTCCTGGCTAGCCTGGAACTCATTCTGTAGACCAGGCTGACTTTGAATTCACATAGACCCACCTGCCTCTGCCTCTTGAATGCTGGGATTAAAGGTGTGCTCCACTACCACCTGACAGTTGTGAATATTTTTAAAACCACCAACTAACAATTCTCATTATGTATGCTGTGTGACAGTTCACTGAGAGGAGACAGAGCATAGAAGTAGATGGTTGCTGTTACTTCACAGAGTTGTTGAAGATTTAAGGACATAGGAGCTGGATCATAGCAAATGTTAGTAAGTGCTCACCACTTGAACAACAACAAACAACATATTGCTTTAATAGTCATGGTACTGACAGGTACTTTGCACTTTTTGTTACTTGTGTAAAGCTTTTTAAAAATAGTATGCATGTAGCAAGGTAGTGGTGCATGCCTTTAATTGCAGCGCTCTGGTGGCAGAGCAGGTAGATCTCTGAGTTTCAGGTCTACCAAGTAAGTTCCAGAAACATCTAGGGCTACAGAGTGATTCTGTCTCAAAAACAATCTAACAATCAAACAAAAAACAAAATAAATAATATATGTATGGTGTTTTGCCTACATATGTGTCTGTCTGGTGCTTCAATGCTAGAACAGGGCATCAGATCCCCCAGAACTGGAGTTACAGTTGGTTATGAGCCACCATGTGGGTGGTAGAAGCTGAATCTGTATCCTTTGGAAAAGCAGTGGGTACTCCTAACCACTGAGCCATCTCTCCAGCCAGTGATGCTTTTTAAAATGTAGTGGTGTATATTGTTATCTGAGAGATTGGTGATATGGTTTAAAGATGCCAAAAAAATAGGTGTAGCTCAATGAGACTGTGGAAGAGGACAGGTTTCCTTTTAATTATTTTCAATACTTCTTTTCTTCCTTCCTTCCTTCCTTCCTTCCTTCCTTCCTTCCTTCCTTCTTTCCATTTTTCATTCCTTCCTTCCTCCGTTCCTCCATCCATCCTTCCCTCCCTCCCTCCCTCCCTCCCTCCATCCATCCATCCTTCCTTCTTTCCCTCCCTCCCTCCCTCCCTCCATCCATCCTTCCTTCTTTCCCTCCCTCCCTCCCTCCCTCCATCCATCCTTCCTTCTTTCCCTCCCTCCCTCCCTCCCTCCATCCATCCTTCCTTCTTTCCCTCCCTCCCTCCCTCCCTCCCTCCCTCCCTCCCTCCCTCCCTCCCTCCCTCACTCCCTTCCCTTCCTTCCTTCCTTCTTCCTTCCTTCCTTCCTTCCTTCCTTCCTTCCTTCCTTCTTCCTTCCTTTCTTCCTGTGTGTGTATGTACGTGTATATACCATAGTGCTCATGCTGGGGTCATGCTGGATGAAGGTCCTTCCTCTCCTACCATGTGGGTTTCTGGGCTCAAACTTGGATAAGCAGCCTTGATGGCAAGTACCCGTTGCCACTGAGCCATCTCTTGGCTCCATAAGTTATTTTCTTACATTGGGAGATGTTTAAAAACCTTCAGTAAGAAATTTCACTTCTAAAGTTGCTAACATGTCCTGGGCCCTCGATCAGTTGGAGGTTCTCTAAACCTGAGGGTACTGAGTAGCCTTTGACACTGTTGAAAAAGACTGAATGATCATGGACTTGACCTGCAATGCATCAACTAAAACAATTTTATCTAAGAAGCTGACTTATTTGGTTTACCATACTTTTGGTGGTAGTTGGGGTGGGGGGCTTTCATCCTCTGCTCAGTCAGGAAGCCCCTGTAATGATAGCAGTAGGCCAAAGCTATTCTGTATTTTGGATCTAGGACTGTGATGATGGAGAGTGCTGTAGAAGCAGTTGAAATGTAGATTCATTGTTTAGGGAGCATAACTATTAGTGACGTGCACATACCTAAAATGTACAAGAAGGTCCATTGGGAAACTCAGAGAATACCAACTTATATTCATCTATTTCTTCTTAGTTCCTTTTGTATATGTCCAATAATTTACATAGAATATCAATACAGGGGTACATATGTTCATATTCTCATAGTTCTTATAGCGGGTATCTATGTTCCAAATGCTATCCTGGAAGAGGCATGCTATTTTAAATTTTTGGAGTTTTATGGTATAGGGAATTGTGTTTCAGGATACAACTGAGGTAATACTAAAAGCTTCATAAATGTAAGGGCCATCAGATAAGTGACACCCGGATACATAATGATGATTACATCTTCATGTTCAGGCTAAGAGGATATATTACATCCTTTAAAACTGCATGCATCACAGATCAAAAGAACAATTGGCTCTTGTCTGAGCTTTCTTGTTATTAAAGTTGCAGGAAAGTTGAATTTTTTTCCCAATTTATAAAAGCTGTGATGCATTTTGTATTTGATTGTATTTTAATTATTGAATACTTCTTCTTAGTCAATCAAAAATGCTAATGCTGCAGTTCAAGTAAATCTTCCCTTGAAAGATACTTTTCATAGATTCTTGACCTGAAATTCAGGGTCCTTCTAGAATTGTATTAAAACCAGCATGTGTTGGTGCATTTTCTTTTAAAGTGATTGCAACATCTGTTTGTGTGATCTTTTCCCTTGTACTGGGTTGCCTCATTCAGCCTTGATATGATGATTTGTGCTAGGTCTCATTGTGGCTTGTTATGCTGTGATTGTTTGATGTGGGAGGCCTGCTCTTTAATGAGGGGTAACAGAGGGGGTGTGGATCTGGGGGAAGAAGGGAGGTGGGGTGGAGAGGCAAGGGGAGGGAGAAGAAACTGTGGTTGGGATGTAATGTATGAGAGAAATAAAAATAATAACTCTTGCCCTGTAATTTCTTTATTGAACATGTTATTCTTAAACCACATTTTCTCCATCTTAATCTTCTGAATTTGTTTTCAGCAGGGATCTCTGCATAGCCTCTCCCTGTATGTCATTCATGCCATGAACTCTACAGCTGACTTGGCAGCAATGTTCTCAGCTCACCTTGCTTCTAACTGCTCCCTGGCATTTGCTGCCAGTTGTAGGGAAATCCCATTATTTTCTCTAGTGTTTCTTTAATCACTTCTATGTTTAAGTCTGGGAGCAACTGTGGAGTTCTTTTGAGCAATTTTATTTGTAGACCTCAAACTGACTTTAGGATGCTAGCAAGCAAGTAAGTAAATCAGAAGAAAAGGAATCTCATTTTAAGTGTGAAGCTGGTGTTTTAGATAGATACCATTTCCCTCTTGGAAAACACCATGTACTTTGACATTGTTGCCATTCTCTAGTTCCTCTACCACTTAATACACAAGAAAAAGGGACTTGGTAATAAACTCAAATGGGTAAACAAATTGGCTTTCTGGTTCACACATATCACAATTGTTTACGTTTCCATACTCTAATTGAAGCCAGAGCCTGATGTGTCTTAAACAAATGCTCTGCCATTTAGCTAGATTCCCCAGCCCTTAATGAGAAATAGTAGATTATAGTTCATTCTGTTTTAAAGTATGCTTTCTAAGAAAAACCAGAGGATAAGAAACTGTAGCTGCTAAGCCTCTTCTCATGTTTCATGAGTACAAGGTCTACAATAAATGCTGCTTGAAAAATACATTGATTCATTACTGCACTTTCTTATCCCAGAAATGATAAAGAATACAATACAAATAATAATATATTATGCTAGGCAAGTAGAATCTTTTTTTCCCTTTGCAGTTGAATAAACTTAGACCAGGTGAGATGGTGGAGTTATTTTTATAAGGTCACAAGTTGTATGTGGAAAACCATCAAGTGAAGGAAGACAGGATTTACTGCTACATTAACACTGTGGATTTTTGTCTGCCAAGCATACCCACACATGCCTTCTTTAAAAATGGAGATCTTGGTATCAGTCACAGTTATAAGAAGACACTCTGGAAAGACAGTCAGTGAATGACCAAATTTAAATTACTGCCTAGAAATTTACGTTCAGCTGTTACCCATTGTTAGTGAAGTAAAACTATGTAGCTCAACAGTGAGTGACCAATAACAACACAAATTCCAAAATAGCTTGCAAATTTACTAAGAAATGTGTAGCAACTCCAACAAGAATTACAACCTTTCAAATGGCAAATGTCTTTACCATATACATAGGAAAGACAAAATACTATTACAGCATTTTCACATTCATAATTTTTCATGAATGTTAATGAATCCTCTGAAGCCTTGACTTATCATCATTGAACCCTTATTGTTATTTCTGTAAACTCTCAAAACTTTGCTAGCTTCAGCCAATATTAACATTTCATAAAATTTTACTTACACCAATGGCTTCATTACGTTTTCAATAACATGATTTCGTGTTCATTTCTCTAACTAGTTTTGTGTTGTCCACAATTACAACATTAAAAGAAGTACTTTTTTATAACTATAATTTGAAAATTTACATTTAAAAATATGTGAAATACTTTGTGAGTTTTCATAGAGCAAAAGTACTTTTTAAAAAACATAATCAGTGTATTCACTATTTACAATATCATCCTAAATGCTCTTTTAAAGCCAGTATTGTGAACAGTATTTTCAGAATGCTTAATGAAACAATATTAAGTAAATATAAAATTTTTACAATTTTATGTAAATTTACCACTTATTATAATTTGATCCTTATACACTTTGGTATGACTGAGTAGGAGTAGGTTATTATTCATCATAAAATTACCTTATCTTCATGTACTTCCTTACCACTGAAGCATAGTGTAGTTAATTGTCGAGGAAACATTAAAAAATTATCTTGAAAGCCAAAATCTTATGTGACGCTTAGAAGAATCCTCTGGAAATTTCACTGAGTTTTTCTATTATGACTAAATATTAAAGACCTTATTTTACATGCTTATATATGTGTACGTATGCAGGTTTATGTATAGATTATATATTTAAATATATATTACATGTTTAAGCTGTACATTGTATTTAAGCTATTCAAAATTAGAATCATTCTCTTCTCTCAGGGAAGAGGATAATCCAGAGAGACACAAGGAGGCATTGTCATGAAGCAAGGTTTATATTAAGTGAAAACATTTATGTTTAAGGCTCTCATCTACAGACTTACCTGATGATCAGACCGTTTGACTAATAAAAACCCTTCAAAGTATAGGGGTAGAGCAGTGATCTTCAGCCTCTCCTGGAAGATCCTGCGGGGTGCTGGTTTTGGGGGCTTCTTAGCCATCATGCCCGTGGCCTTGGCGTTCGGTTCACTTTCAATTCTATCCAGCCTCAGACAAGATGAAATCTCCGTTATGTGAGAGGAGAGGCAACTGTTCAAAGAGGAAGTCCCAACTTGCTTTTCAACCACCAACAGGACACACGCACATGCGCGCGCGCACACACACACACACACACACACACACACACACACACACACACACCCTTGTGGAGTAAGAAAGATCAGGCACAGACCAACTTTTAAAAGGCAATCTCTTTTCAGGCTTCATGTGCGTAGATTCTTGGTAACAAAATAAACAGCAGATTATCATCTAAGGATGAAAGGAACAGGTGCAGGCACTGTGGGCTTGAGGACAGACACCAAAGGCATGTTTAGCTTTTCAGTTTTTATTACTGTTTATTGCTCTCTGTCTTTATTTTAAAGATGTATTCATTGAATACTATTGTATTGATTCTATTAGACAGACTATCCACTAGAAGTGTGTGTGTGTGTGTGTGTGTGTGTGTGTGTGTGTGTGTGTGTGTGTGTGTGTGTGTATCTTCTACAGAAAGTTTTTATATTTTTTTAACAACAGATCTCATTTCGTAGCCATAGTTAGCCTGAAATTCTACTATGGAGACCAGGCTGATTTCAAATTCAGAGATCCACTTACTTCTGCCTCCAAAGTGCTGGGATTAAGGTTTGTGTCACTAGGCCTTAGAATTTTATAGGAAAGAGAAAGACAGACTCTAAGAAAAATACAGAAGGGAATTTTTTTTTTTTTGACATTTATTTAGTGTGCATGCATGTGTGAGAGTTTACACTCAGGCTTATGTATGTGCATGCCACAATGTTTGTATGGAGGGCAGAGGACAATTTGTGGCAATTGATTCTCTCCTTTTATAATGTGGGGCTCAAGTATTTCATGAACTCAAGCCCTTAGGCTTGGCAGCATGACCCTTAGCCTCCTGAGTCATCTCAGCAGGCCTAGACAGGGATATTCCTGTGAAGTAAACATCTGCTTACCTATGTCTTTTTTACCTTTTAAAAAGAAAGCAATAAATAAACAAATAATAAATAAAACCTAGTTCATCAAAAAAACGAGGTTCTTTTGGTCTATTGATTTGTGAGTAAGATTAATCCTTAAAATACCAAGAACCAACAATCTCCTTCAACCATCTTCCCCAACTATTTCAAAACTCCAAAGTTAAACATTATCTTAATCGTTAATCTGTCATAACATTATTAGCCAGTTAGACCTGTGAGATTCCCAACACCATTGTACCCTGGTACTACTGCAGTAGAAATCCTATTACAGATAGATCCAATGTACTGACCAGTCCCCATTATTTTTTTTTTTTAACTTACTCCCATCAAATACAAACTGATGAAGACACTTTCATAGTGTCTAAAAGATCCTCACCACTTTTGAGATTTGTTCAAATTTCATTGAACCTTAAATATTTGTGGCACGAGCAGCATATCCAACCAAAGTCTTTTACAAACAAATACTTCCTGCTATAGTCATTACTCTTGTTCCTAGATGGCCCAAAGCTCTTGGTCTTTCTTCTCACAGCTCCTTGTTCTGTGTGCTTGCATGCCCTTCTATCTGTTATCTATTTGGTAATGTCTTACTAATCTTTCAAGACCCTGGTGAAATCTTTCTGTTACTGGGAATCATTACTATCTGCTTATTAGTATTGCATAAGCCAATAAGTCTGAGTAGAAATGTTTAGTCCCCATCTAGTGTTTCTTAGTTTCTGACCCTTAATATTTATTGATTTATTAGCACATGCATCATAATTCATTTGATAGATTTAAAAGATATTGGCATTGAATATAATTGTGTTGTTAGGCATAGTGACTAATGCCTTTCATCCCAGGCAGAGGCAGGAGAATTGCTTAGTTCAGACCAGCTTGTTCTGCAAATGAATTTCAGGACAGCTGCAGCTACACGACATATAACTGGAAAACAAACAAACAAACAAACAAACAACAACAAACTAAAAACAAAAAAACAACTTTAATTTTAACATAGACTAATAACTCTATGTGAGTTATTAGTCACATAGTCTTATTTCCAGTCTGTTTTTATTGATGCTAGTAAGATAAAAGTGATTTCAGTAAAGAAAATGAATTTTTTTGTAATAGAATCCCAGAGATTTGTAGGTAACTCAGCATGGAGTTTCTTCACTCTCCCTTTACCCAAGTTACTGACACAATGAGCTTTTCAGAATATTGCTTTCCAGGAGTATTTGGGTCAAAAAAACAAGCCTATGCTTTTCTTTTAAGATCATTTAGTTGGCGTTGCTGGTGAAAGCAAAGTAGACTGATGCCTCACATTCATTCCAACCCTTCATAGTGTGCCATTCTTTACTGTAGAAGCTGAAATGGTTAATAACAAAGCAAAACAACAACAATAACAAAAACCCTGCATTTTCCAGAAACTTTTTCCAAGAACAATTAGGAGAATCAATGCGATGATTGTCTAGGCAGAAAAGTAGAATTAATTCTTATGTTGCCTTTGGATTTTCTCACCAAAGAAAAGGTAGGGATGGTTCTTAAGCATCTGATGTTTCCATGGTAGTGTGATGGGCTAGTTCAGTGTGTGATCACTAGCTTCGTGGATGTTGACAACCTCTCCAGGGGACATCAGCTGTGCCGGTATGGATCATAACAGCTGTGATGTGACATGAACTCAGATGCAATGAACAGTCTTGATGTTCACTGGTGTGTTATTTGTGGAGGCTTCTGAGCGTGAGGTGGCAGTTTTGTAATTGTGGTGACTTCCTGATTGTGTTGCCTAAATGTTCTTAGAGACTGACATTATAACCAGGTTCCTAATTTTTCAATTTGCTTCATGGTTGTTGAAACAGTGCCTTAATTCGATACTGTGTCTTCGAGCATGGTTCTCTAATCTCCCTCCCACCAATACACGGGTTTTTTTTTGTTTTTTGTTTTCTGTTTTTTTTTTTTTTTATCATTCCTCTGAAGTTTCTGTAAGCTGTTAAATGCCTGATGGTGGATGAGCTTTAATATGAATTAGTGATTACAAATTCTTGTTTTTTTTTCAATAACCAATCCTAGATTAATAGAGTCCCTCATTGGCCACAAAATTAGTGAAATTTTATTCTAACATTGGACGTGACCCATAGTCTGATTCCATTTTGCTCATGTTAACATATTTTTCAATATAAGAAAAGTTTTCCCTATTTCAGCATTGTTTCATTTCTGAAACATATTTTTTTACATAATCTCTTATTTTTTATGTACTACCTATGAGAGAAGTTTGCCATTTCATCATTTATGGATTTCTATACTCATTTTGAATTAACAAATAATCAAAGATGATCCAAACATAGGATATAGTGTGGCATTTCGTCTGTGTTACCATCAGGAAAATCTTGAAGTCATTTTTGGTGTTACCATCAGGAAAATCTTGAAGTCATTTTTGTGCAAGGCAAGTTTGATCATGTACATAGTGATTGTTGCCTTTGCAGAATTCAAAATTAAACTCTGTGAATTGCCATGCCCATAGGTCAGATAGGTGAAGTGCACCAGCTGGTTTTGAGGATGTGAAGGCTTCCAGGTCCCAGCATAGCTCCCCTCCCCCTTTATGGCTCTCTGAACTGTACACTTGAAGAAGTCTCTAGAATAAACAGGTGCTTTCGTCCTGGCGGTCCACTCTCCTCATTCCCTGGCTGACTTCAGCCCGAAGCAGTGGCTGTCCTGGTCAATCATCTTCAGTATGTTACCTTTCTGACACTTCACACGGACTTTTAAGAGCTTCATACTCTCCAGGTGACAGAATATTTTCTTCTGCATGCAGGTCTTCAAGGTTGGCTGCATCAGCAGGGCTTCGGGGGCTTGCAACTCATAGGGGATGGCATCACTGCCAAGAGTGTTTAAAACAATTGTATTAGTGATGTTCTCTTTGTCTTTAGCAGCTGGAAGACGCAAATATTCACTACCAACTTTGTTTATTCTCCCAGAGTTCAGAGGTTTGCTCATACTTCTTGGTTCCCAAGGTTTTGAAGCAAAATCCATTTTTATCCTGAACATTTTATCTGACTCTCTAGAGTAGATTATCTCTCAACTACTTCTTCAGCAAATAGTGTCTGTCTGCATGTTGAACAGTTCAGCACCATAGTTTTCCATTTGGTCACAAGTCTCTTGTTCGAAATACCCACGAAGTGCAGAGTTGTGTTTGAGGAGAACAGTCCCAATTTTTTTTTTTGTCCAGTATAGGAGACTCTATTTCAGCTTCCAGGATCACCTGACCTTTGAGGTTTATCTAATCGTTGTATTGTACAAAATACAAGTTGCCTGGATTCAGCAGCTTTCCATTGGAGACTAGGATTAATAAATACAGCTCAGGCCTGTTCGGTTTGCAGCACCTCTGCTGCCCTCTGGCGAATCTGGCCGGCAAGGCCGGCAGACGCGGGCGCAGCCATGAGAACATGAGAACCCCATCATCCTAAAATAATCTCCACCACCCCCCAATTATTTACTGTACAGGTATGGGTGTTTTGTTTGCATGTATACAAGTGTATCCCGTGCTTGCTTGGCTGCCAGTTGAGGTCGGAAGCTACAGTGGGTTGTGAGCTGCTCTTTGGGTACTGGGACCTGAACTTTGCTCCTCTGAAAGTGCTTTTGACCAGAGACATTTCTTTAGCCCCCATTCATTCACTTATTTATTTATTTATTTATTTATTTATTTATTTATTTATTTATTTATTTAATTAATTATTTAAGGGCATTTTGTCTTCTCAGGATATAGATCAGCTGCAGGCTGACCCAGAAGTGGTACAGGATAGTTCTCAGAACATCGGCTTATTTTGTTTTCCGATCTGGACCATTACTTTAACTTTGCATAAGACTGAAGCAACTACTTTCCCTTAATAAGTCACTCTACTAATACATACATACATATTTATGCAGATTATTTTGTCTTCAATGATATTTCATTAGTATCATTGTTTTCAGAGATAATGTATAGATGAGCCAGCCTGGTTGCAACTGACAAATCTGAAGTGTAATCTCTTCAAAATGTCTGTAATTTTTTTTTTTCCTCGAGACAGACAGGGTTTCTTTGTGTAGACCTGGCTGTCCGGAAACTCGTTCTGTAGACTAGGCTGGTCTTGAACTCAGAGACCCGCTAGACTACCCACCGAATGCTGAGATTAAAGGCGAGCACCACCACGCCAGGCTCTCTAATCCTTCTTACTACTGCCTATTAATCAGTAATAGAACTGCTGGGATGTATTATACATTTATCTCAAGAGCACAAGAGCTCCATCTACTTGCCACATAAAAGCAGCCATGGAAAGTGTGGTTGAAGAAAACACAAACAGGAGCAGGAGCGCTAATTCTAGGGAAGGGCGGGGCGCGGGGCGAGAGGCGGGGTCCGGGCGAAGGCGGGGTCCGGGCGAAGGCGGGGTGCGGGGCGAGAGGCGGGGTCCGGGCGAGAGGCGGGATCCGGGCGAAGGCGGGGTCCGGGCGAAGGCGGGGCGCGGGGCGAGAGGCGGGGTCCGGGCGAAGGCGGGGGGCGGGGCGAGAGGCGGGGCGCGGGGCGAGAGGCGGGGTCCGGGCGAGAGGCGGGGTCCGGGCGAAGGCGGGGCGCGGGGCGAGAGGCGGGGCGCGGGGCGAGAGGCGGGGTCCGGGCGAAGGCGGGGTCCGGGCGAAGGCGGGGCGCGGGGCGAGAGGCGGGGTCCGGGCGAAGGCGGGGGGCGGGGAGAGAGGCGGGGCGCGGGGCGAGAGGCGGGGTCCGGGCGAAGGCGGGGTCCGGGCGAGAGGCGGGGCAACCAGAGTAAGGGAGAGACGGCGGACCGGAAGGCAGGGCGGGGCGTGGAGGGCGGGGCGACCTGAGAAAGGCGGGTTGATGAGTGCGGTGACGGGCCAGGGGGCGGGATGGAGGGCGGGACTCTAACGCAAATAACGGCCGGGCGTGTATTGGCTGCGCGGCGCGCTTTGCGCATGCGCAGCTCTTTTGAATCCCCTCGGCTCTGGTCTCTGTTGTGTACTTACAGCGGAAGTCTCCAGTGCGGATCCCGAGGCTCCTGGGCCGCCTGCCTCCGCAGTGTAAGTGCAGGCGGCCGGCTCGTTTCCCTGACCCTCCTGGAACCTCAGCCTGCTGCGGCTTCCCTCGCAGGTCTCCGTCGGGCATCGTGGGCCGGAAACATGGCCTCCTTCCATCTGGTGAGTGCTAGCCTGGGCTCAGGCTGCGAGCTGCAGCGGGAGGTCCTGGGCGAGCGGTCCCGACGCAGGCAGCTGCTGTGAGCACTTGTTAGGGGTGGGTCGGGACGGGTGCTGTGGGCAGGGGTGGGTGCTGTGGACCTGTCAGGGGTGGGTGCTGTGGATCTGTCAGGGGTGGGTGCTGCGGACAGGGGTGGGTGCTGCGCATCTGTCAGGGGTGAGTGCTGTGGGCAGGGGTGGGTGCTGTGGACCTGTCAGGGGTGGGTGCTGTGGATCTGTCAGGGGTGGGTGCTGCGGACAGGGGTGGGTGCTGCGCATCTGTCAGGGGTGGGTGCTGTGGGCAGGGGTGGGTGCTGTGGACCTGTCAGGGGTGGGTGCTGTGGATCTGTCAGGGGTGGGTGCTGCGGGCAGGGGTGGGTGCTGCGCATCTGTCAGGGGTGGGTGCTGTGGGCAGGGGTGGGTGCTGAGGACTTGTCAGGGGTGAGGGCTGTGGGCAGGGGTGGGTGCTGTGGACCTGTCAGGGGTGAGGGCTGTGGGCAGGGATGGGTGCTGCGCACCTGTCAGGGGTGAGGGCTGTGGGCAGGGATGGGTGTTGCGCACCTGTCAGGGGTGGGTGCTGTGGACCTGTCAGGGGTGAGGGCTGTGGGCAGGGGTGGGTGCTGTGGACCTGTCAGGGGTGAGAGCTGTGGGCAGGGATGGGTGCTGCGCACCTGTCAGGGGTGGGTGCTGTGGGCAGGGGTGGGTGCTGCGCATCTGTCAGGGGTGGGTGCTGTGGACTGGGCAGGGGTGGGTCGGGTGGATGCTGTGGGCAGGGATGGGTGCTGTGTGTGGCTGGTCAGGTGTAGGTAGGTTGAAAGCAGCACAGGTAACAAACCACATGTGATTGTGTACCAGAAGCAGGTGTAACTGAACTATTATCTCAAAGTTTCATATGGTATAGTTTCATCTATGCCTGCTCTTTTCTCTGAAGATTTTTTTATATTTTTATATTTTATATTTTATATATTTTTATATTTTAGCCTCTATTTCCTAGTCTTCCAAGTACCTCTGACTGTTATACATCTCAGTCTTGATGGTCTGGAAGAACTTGAGTATTAATTTTTCCCTAAAACAAACAGACAAAACCACCCGAAGTTATACTTTTTGTTGAAATGAAGTTTCTAATATTATTATATTAATAGGCCACCTGAATGTCTGACCTGGACCAGAACTTGCCACTTTATGGCTCTTGACATATTAATATTCATTAATCTTTCAAATTTCATAGCAGTGCTATTTATCTTTTTAAGAAAATCTTCATTGATGATCTCCTAATATGTTGTTGTATATGTATGCTTGAATGTGTATGAAAAGACAAAATAGTGCACATTCTGCAAAATTATATAGTTTATATTGCATGTGATCAGAGCAAAAAATCATTAAAGCCACAAAAATAAAATTTAACAAATGCTTGCTATACATTATCAAATATCTATTATAACGCTATAACTGGTTTAAGCTTAATATTCTGACATCTATGTATTGTCTATTTAGAAGATAAGGGCAGAGAAGAGTTGGAGATTATTCTCAGGTATATTATATCCAAAAGTGTTTTCAAGGGAATTTATAACCAAAGAAACTTTTGTTTTTCCCAAGGTAGCTTTGGTGTTGGGATGGGGAGGATGAGGGAGTGCTAATAGGGTACCTAGTGGGTAGAGGCCAATGATTCTGCTAAGTGTCATACAACTAAAAGTCATTCAATCCAAATAGAGGCTGGCAGACCCTATTGTGTTGTACAATTTTTTTGAGAACTATAGTCTAGGTGGAAGAAACCCAAGTTAGGTCAACGAAAGGATAAATTGAAGTTGACAGGTTGTACTTTCAAATAAATATTTTCTAGATTTTTAGCTCAGAATTGATAAACCTTATTTGTCTTGGTTATTACCTGTTTTTGAGTCTGCCTAAAACCCACTGACACTCTAATAGGTGCTCTGTATTCATGAGCAGGTGACCTCTCCTGTCCTAGAAATATTCCTACTTAGCAGAGGAAGAGGTGATCTTGTACATGTATTTATTGTTAGGAGTAGATTTTCCCCCAGATGGTCATGTCCCACTGCCACGCCAGCCCCAAATAATACACAGAGATGCTGTATTAGATATAAAGCTGTTGGCCTGTCATTTGTTTCTTATTGGCTACCTCTGTCTTAATTATTAACACATTTCTATTAATCTAAGTATTTTCACGTGGTCTCATCCATCTTACCAGAGAGAGGGGCTGGCGTTCTCTCTGTCAGTCCACCATCTTGAATCTCCTCCCTACTACTTCCTCTTTCTTCCTAGTCTCCTAGTCCCACCTATCTTGCTTTCCTATTGGCCAACAGTGCTCTATTCATTAACCAATACAAGAAACATATTTACAGAATGACATCTCCCATCAATTTATGTTTAAAAAAAATTTCAGTGTTCAGATTTGTGATGCTTCAATTTACTTAAATGAGAAGAAATTTCATAAACTGGGGTTCGGAAGCTTGTGTAATTTAACATTCTCAGAATTGGCTTTTATTTTGGTGCCTCACAGTGCTGAATACTGGAAAGAAGCCTACGTGTTTGCTTTAAAAATTTCATCAAATAAATAATAGTGGGTTTGAGGGTTATAGTGGTACAGAGTGTTCTTGCATTGATGGGTCTTGACTTTAATCTTGAAACCAAAAAAAATATTCGTAATAAAGCAAAATTGTTAGATATCTCTTTTCATTAGTTTGCTACCTGCAAAATAGATTCCATCTTTTGTTTTTACAATACTTTATGAATTTTATGGGTTCTTACCTTTCTTTAAATATTTTTTATTTACATATTTGTTCTTTTTTTCAAGTTTTATTTCATTTTTTTATTAATAATATAATTTAAAAATTTTACATGTCCATCCCAGTTTCCTCTCCCTCCCTCCTCCCTTCCCTCCCTCACTCCCTCCTTCGCTCCTTCCCTCCCTCCCTCCCTCCCTCTTACCCTCTTTCCCCTGTGACATACTTTTTTGTTTTTTTTTTTTTTTTAAACAATTTATGCTGGACATAATTATACATGCCTTTTTTAAAATATGAAAACAAACATTTATAAACAATATTTGGAAATTTAGACGTCGTTTATTCCAAGCTGCTTCCTGCTGGTAGGGGGCGCAGTTATGGGGGGATCCTAAGAAGACACAGAAATCCTGGGGGTAGTGGTTTGCAAGGCTGCATTGTCCCATTGATGTTGCTTCAGGGGGTCTTGCTCAATCAAACCACATTAGTCAGGAAGGGATCCACAGCTTTACGTTTTCTGTGGAATCAAAATTGGAAATCCTTTTTCCCAGTAACTTGTCCTTAGGCTTAAATTTTGAAGTCAAAGCATTTTATATATATATATATATATATATATATATATATATATATATATATATAATTAATCCAGCAGCATTTTTCCCTCTTTTTTTAAATTTTTTTTTATATAATTTAAAAATTTTACATGTAGATCCCACTTTTCTCTCCCTTTCTCCCTCCAACCCTCCCTCCCTCCATCCATCCATCCCTCTTTCCCTTCCTTCCTCTTACCATCTTTCCCCTGTGACATGCACCCTGGCCATCCTCCCCTCCCATCCCCAACCCCCATTCCACTTGTAGGGCTATGCTATCCAGGTTGGGTCATGTAAGTCTGTCAAGTCATTTAAAGTAGGGACTAGGACCTCTCTCTTTGTCTCTAAGTTAAGGGGGTATCCCTCCATGGAGGATGTGTCCACAAGGTCTTTTTGTGCACCAGGAATAGATCCTGTTTCTACTGTCTGAGGACCCCCCAGACTGCTCAGTCCTTGTAGCTGAGACCCATATTTAGGGGGTCTGAGTCAGTCCCTTGCTGCGTTCCTAGCCATCAGTCTGGGAGGCCCAAGCTCCTCCTTATTCAAGTCAGCTGTCTTTGTGAATTTCTGCAACCTGGACTTGTCCACTCTCTCTGCATCTGGATTCTGGTTCGAATCAGTGCTTGGTTATGGGTGTTTGCTTCTGTTTCCAACAGGTACTAGATGAGGACTCCATGATGGTGGATAATTTAGTTGATGATCTCACTATCAGGGAAGGGCATTTATGGTTGCCTTTCCATGATTGCTCGAATTATTAGTTGGAGTCGGTCTTGTAGTTCTCTAGACCTTTCTTTAGGTTCAGTTTTCTCTTCAAATCAGTAATGCCCTCCCTCACTCTGACTCAACCTATGTAGTCACACGTGTTTTCCTCTCCTCCCCTTCTCTTTCTCATAGTTCACTGTCCCCTCCCCATTTCTCATGTGCTCTGGGGGACTTGTCCCTTCCCCCTTTTGTGAGGGACCATATGAATCTCTTTTATCCCAGTTCATCTGGTGGTGTGTATTATAGGCTGGTGATCCTTTGCTCTAGGTCTAAAATCCATATATGAGCGAGTACATACCCTGTTCCTCTTTTTGTGACTGGGTTACCTCATTCAGGATGGTTTCTTCAAGTTCCATCCACTTGCCTGTGAATTTCAAGATTCCGTTATTTTTTTTCTGTAGAGTAGTATTCCATTGTGTAGATGTGCCACATCTTCTTTATCCATTCTTCAGTTGAGTGGCATCTAGGTTGCTTCCAGGTTCTTGCTATTACAAATAATGCTGCTATGAACATAGTTGAGCACATGTCTGTGTTGCATGGATGTGAGTCATTTGGGTATATATCTAAGAGTGGAATTGCTGGGTCCTGTGGTAAGGTAATTCCCATTTTCCTGAGGAACCGCCATACTGATCTCCAAAATGGCTGTACGAGTTTGCACTCCTACCAGCAGTGAAGGAGTGTTCCCTTTTCTCCACATTTTCTCCAGCATAAGTTGTCATTGGTGTTTCTAATTTTAGCCATTCTAGCAGGAGGAAGATGGTATCTCAAAGTTGTTTTCATTTGCATTTTCCTGATAACTAAGGATGTTGAACATTTTCTTAAGTGTCTTGGAGCCTCTTTGATTTCCTCTATTGAGAATTCTTTCTTCAATTCTGTACCCCATTTTTAATAGGGCTATTTGGTTTTTTGTTGACTAGTTTCTTGAGTTCTTTGTATATTTTGGAGATCAGCCCTATGTCAGATGTAGGATTGGTAAAAAATTTTTTTCCCAGTCTGTGTCAACTGTGTCCTTTACTTCTAAGTTTGAAAGTCCCATTTATTAATTGTTGATCTCAGTGTCTGTGCTACTGGAGTTATGTTCAGGAGTTATATCTAAGGCTTTCAGTTGCGCTGTTAATTCTCTAATGTGACTATCCTCTGTTTTCTTTATGTGGGCACTCAGTGCAATGAACTTCCCTCATAACACTGCTTTCAAGGTGTCCCATAAGTTCGGATATTTTGTGTCCTCATTGTTGTTGTTTTGCAGCTGCTATGGCCTAAGAAACACAAACACGAGATTGAGCGCCCACATGGAGTTTATTGAGAGAGGGGAGAGGAAAGAGGTGGTAGCTGGTGGCCAACCGAAAGCGGGGAGAGAGAGAGAGTGGGGTGTGGGGCGCTTGCTTTTAAGGGGGCTTGCGCATGCGTATCCCAGTCTCTGCGGCCAGGTAGCTTGGGTAGGGGGGCTGCGTAACCCAGTCTCCGCCCAGCCAGGTAAGGTCTGACGTAGTGATTACACGTCCCGCCCATCAGAGGCGGGGCCCACAGACTGCCGAGGCTCAACACTCATTCTCATTGAATTTTAGGAAGTCCTTCATTTCTTTATTTCTTCTTTGACCCAGGTGTGGTACAAATGCCCATTGTTCAGTTTCCATGAGTTTGTAGGGTTTCTGCGATTTGTGTTGTTGTTGAATTCCAATTTTAAAGCATGATTGTCTGATAAGATACAGGGGACTATTCCAATTCTTCTGTATCTGTTGAGGTTTGTTATGCCACCTAGTATGTGGTCGATTTTAGAGAAGGTTTCATGTGAATAGAGAAGAAGGTGTTTTGTGTTTAGATGGAATGTTCTATAGATGTCTGTTAAACCCAGTTGAGACATAACTTCTGTTAGTTCTTTTGTTTCTTTGTTGAGTTTCTGATTGGTGGTCCTGTCTAGTGGTGAGAGTGGTGTGTTGAAGTCTCCTACTATAAGAGTGTGAGGTTTTATGTGAGCTTTGAGTTTTAGTAGTGTTTCTTTTATGAATGTGGGTGCCTTTGTATTTGGGGCATAGATGTTCAGAATCGAGACTCTTTGTTGATGGATTTCTCCTGCGATGAATATGAAATGACCATCATCATCTCTTTTGATTAATTTTGGTTTGAAGTCTAACTTGTTAGATATTAGGATAGCCACACCTTCTTGCTTCTTGGGTCCATTTGATTTGAAGATCTTTTCCCAGCCCTTTACCCTTAGGTAATGTCTATCTTTGTAGTTTAGGTGTGTTTCTTGTATGCAGCAGAAGGATGAATTCTGTCTTCTTATCCATTCTGTTAGTCTGTGTCTTTTTATAGGCGAGTTTAGACCATTAATGTTGAGGGAGAGTAAGGACGATTGATTGTTAATGTTTGTTTTAGATTTGTTTTTGGCAGAGGTATTGTGAATTTATTTGTCCTTCTTTACCCTTGGTTTCTGGTGAAGTGGGATTATCTGTTGCCTAAGTCTTTGTGAGCATAGTAAACTTCCTTGGTTTGGAGTTTTCCTTCCAAAGCTTTCTGTAAGGCTGGATTTGTAGATACGTATTGTGAAAAATCTGGCTTTGTCATTAAAAAAAATATCTTGTTTTCTCCATCTATAATGATTGAGAGTTTTGCTGGGTATAGTAGCTGGGCTGGCATCCGTGGACTCTTAATACTTGTAGAACATCAATCCAGGACCTTCTGGCCTTGAGGGTTTCCATGGAGAGGTCAGGCGTAATTTTGATAGGTCTGCCTTTATATGTTACCTGTCCTTTTTCTTTTGCTGCTCTTAATATTCTTTCTTTATTCTGTATGTTAGGTGTTTTGATTATTATATGTTGAGGGGTCTTTTTTCTTTGGTCCAGTCTATTTGGTGTTTGGTATGCTTCTTATACTTTTATGGGCATGTTTCTCTTCAGATTGGGAAAGTTTTCCTTGATGATTTTGTTGAATATGTTTTCAGCCCCTTTGAGCTGGGCTTCCTCACTTTCCTCTATGCCTATTATTCTTAGGTTTGGCCTTTTCACAGTGTCCCACATTTCCTGGATGTTTTGTGTGAAGGATTTGTTGGATTTACGATTTTCTTTGGTCGATGAATCTATTTCCTCTAGTTTATCTTCAGCACCTGAGATTCTCTCTTCCATCTCTTGAATTCTGTTGGTTATGCTTGCGTCTACAGTTCCTGATCGTTTGCCTAGTTTTTCTATTTCCAACATTCCTTCTGTTTGTGTTTTCTTTATTGTCTCCATTTCTGTTTTCAAGTCTTGAACCTGTTTAATTGTTTTTCATGGCTTTCTGTACTTTAAGAATTTTATTCATTTCTTCCAATTTTTTGTTTTTTTTTTCTTCCATTTCTTGAAGGGGTTTTCTTAGATCTTCTTTGAGGGCCTCTATCATTTTTATGATGATAATATTTAGGTCATTCTCTTCTGATTCATTTGCTTTGTTGTGTTCTAGTCTAGTTGGTGTAGCTTCCCTAGATTCTGGTGGTGTTATGCTTGTCTTTCTGATATTAGGTGTTTTGCGATGGTGGTCAATGATCCAGCCCCCTGCAGGAACTCAGGGTGGACCTGCAGAGATAGGCGGATCTCTGGGAGGTGCCCAGAACTCCAGTAGAAGACTGGTGGTGGGGGACAGACACCAGGCAGGTGGAGATTATGGGTTGTTCCATGTGGATAGGCTGGTCTATTGTGCTCAGATAGGCTCCAGGAATTTTCCTGAAGGTGGCTGGATTGTTGGCTCCATTCTCTGGCTCAGTGCTCTACCAGAGTGGTGAGACAGTGGGCAGGGTAGGGAAGAGCGTAGGGGGAGGGCAGGCTCTCGGTGGGGGTGTGTGGGGGTATATAAGAGCTCCAAGAGCACTCTTGGTGGGGACAGGATGCAGGGGCAGGGAGATCTAGGACCCACCCAGGGATTTCCTGGGGAGGGTGTTGTTGTTTTGATACAGCTGCTGTGATGCAGCTGCTATGGCCTAAGAAGCACAAACACGAGATTGAGCGCCCACGTGGAGTTTATTGAGAGAGGGGAGAGGAAAGAGGGGGGTAGCTGGTGGCCAACCGAAAGCGGGGAAAGAGAGAGAGAGGGGGGCCCCAGAGAGAGCTTGCCTTAAAAGGGGAGCTTGTGCATGTGTAACCCAGTCTCCGCCCAGCCAGGTAAGGCCTGAGGTAGTGATTACGCGTCCCGCCCATCAGAGGCGGGACCCACAGACTGCTGAGCCTCAACATTCCCACCTCTTATTACTATTAAAAAGGTGGGGTTTGGGCATGACCCAACAGGGTGAGACTGCAGGTTTCTAACAGAGGGTGTAGGGGAGAATCCGCTGCCCCAGCGGGATAGACCCAAACTCTCCTGTAGCCAAGGCCTGGTGTCAGGGACAAAAGCCTTTTTTGTTCTTATTTGACATATTTTTTGTTGTTGTTTGGTTTTGGTGTAGTATCTCAGGTAACTAAGGATGGCCTTGAATTAGAACTCATTATGTAGGCAAGGATGACTTTGAACCCTTTCATCCATCTCCTAATTGTCGGTGTAACACTACCATGTGCAAGTTTGGGCAAACTTTTTTTTTTTTGAGACAGGGTCTTTCGTTTCCTAGGCAGCTTTCAGATTCTCCTGTCCACTCTTCATAAATGATGGGATTACTTTACCATTTACCACTTCCTCATGTTTATTGGTTCTGTGGATTTGACCCAGAGATTCCTGAATGCTAGGAAAGCATTTTACACCCTCTTTCTGGAACAGCTCTTTTTTTTTTTTTTTTTTTAAGTTTAATATAGCATATAGTTTAATAGAAAAACTCTGGAGGGGTGATAAATTATCTCAAGACAAAGTCTTTGCCCTACATTTATGTTTTTTAAATTTTTTATTGTGTGTGGGAGGGAATGGAGGTGTGGGTCTGTGTGTTGGTTAGAAGGTCCTCCACCTTTCAATGGACTCTTGGAATCCAACTCAGGTTGATAGGCTTCACAACAGTGTTTTCACTCACTGGGCCATCTGCATGGCCCCTCCAGGTTTCCTAATATCTGTTTTGTTTCTGCCTTTTCTTCTTTCCTAAGCAACTCAGTATGAATGCTATTAGGTGGAACCAAACAATATGGGTATCCTGGTGAATGGGAAACTGTAGTGACTCAAGAGCTGGTGTGTAGGAGGAGCAAGCATGAATCTGGTTGACAGGATAGCCCAGATTACAATGCCAGGGCTTAGATGTTGAGAAGGTAGTATCCACATGCTAGGGAACAGCTTATGTAGCCAGTGAGTTCAAGTATGGAAATAGAAATGGTTTACATAGGAGGATTTTTGGTGAGGGGTGAATCCCAGGTAGATAGCAGTGGTATTTCTGTGAGAAGCAATCTGGTGTGGTATAAGGAGGGCATCATCCATGCTGGACTGTTGGCCAAGTGATCTGGAATCCTAGTGGTGTTATGGGGTGTCTTCACAGGACAGTGGCTTGGAACTAGGTGAAAGAGCATGAGCAGTAGGGAGAGAACATGGGGAAGTTGTGGCTGAGACCCATATGGGAGAGCTTCCTTAGCAGATAGAAGTCTGGGAAGTTTGATCAAACAGAGTGGGGTTAAGACAACTAGGCCTTCTGAATATGGGTGACAGTTCTGTGGCTTGATCTTTTAGGCCGGGAGGAGGCCTAGCAGTGGGACCAGGACTTATCCTAGGTACATGAACTGGCTTTTTGGAGCCGGTCATGTCAGCCTTGACACAGGGGGAGGGCCTTGGTCTTGCCAAACTTTGTTGACTCCCTGAGGAAGGCCTTACTACCTCTGAGGAGTGGATGGTGGGGGGGGGCGGCAAAAGGGGAGGGAGGGGGAACTGGGGTTGGTATGCAAAATGAAAAAAAATTAAATAAAAATAAAAAAGATAAGCTGTGTTAATGAGCTTGGAGGATAATCACATATTCTTTCATACTTAGGAGAAGAAAGAATAACATAGAATGGTGTTGTTGGTTGTTTTCTACTCTAATAAATCACACAGAGGCTTATTCTTATAAATGCTCAGCTTTAACTTATTTCTGTATATCCTTTCTTTCCTTCTTATTTGCTGGATGGCTGGATGGCTGGCCCATTTTTTTCCTCACTCCTCAATTCTCTTTTTCCAGATTTCTTGTTTATTCTTTCTGCCTGCCATCCCCTCCTATCCTTTCTCCTGCTTTGCCAATAGCTGTTCAGTTCTTTATTAGACCAATAAGGTGTTTTAGACAGGTAAAGTAACATAGCTTCACAGAGTTAAGCAAATGCAACATAAATGAATGCAATACATATTTGCACCATTAAACAAATATTCCACAGCATAAAACAACTGTAACACATCTTTAATATTCTACAGCAGAATGATGTAGCTAGTTGTTTTCTGCTAGCCCGCCCGCCGCCGGTCTGGTTCTGTTGCCACGCCTGCCCCCAATAACATGCAGAGACTCTGTATTTGATACAATGCTGTTGGCCAGTTACTATTATTGTTTATCGGCTAGCTCTGTCTTAATGATTAACCCATTTCTATTATTCTAAGTATTTCCACATGGCTCATCTTACTGGAGATTGGCGGGCCGGCATCTTGCTTTCTCTATGCTCTACATGCTGACTCTTCCTTCCTACTTCCTTTTTCCTCCTTGTCTCCTAGCCCCGCCTATCTTGCTTTCCCATTGGCCCAACAGTGCTTTATTCATTAACCAGTATGAGCAACATATTTACAGAATAACATCTCCCATCAGAATGGATCCTATGATTTTAGATTATAATTGTAGGGATCTGAACTCAGACACAGAGAAATAAAGGTACACTCGTGTATTCTCTCCCTTGTCTTACAGGCTGGAGAATAGATAACAGCTTCCCCAAAACAAGGAGTACGTTTGGCATTTAGTTCATTCCTGCTTTCTAAGCTAAAACAAAGGAAACTAAATATCTCTTCAAAAATTGTGGCTTTTGGAGCTGGTGCAGCCAACATAAAGATTAGCCTAGAACAAGTAGAATGTTTTGCTATTATTTATATACCATTGGGTTGAATGAAAGTGGGACTAGGTAGGTGAATGACTGGTGTTGATAGTGCTTTCAGTTTTAGGAGTATGCTAGTCATTATCTTATTATAGAATCCAACTAGAAGGTTTTTTATGGTTCTACAATTAACAGATATGGTCTGAAGGGCATATCACCATTTTACTCTACTTTGTTTTTCTTTTATTCCTAATTCCTGCTGTTTTGTGGGAGGTACATTTAGTTTCGTTTTTAAAATTATCTTAGTTTTAGGTAATTCTGCTTTGCATTATTAAGAATTCATGCTCTCTTCTAGTTGTTGATAATGTATAATCTTAGATTTTTATTTTTATTATTTAAGAGAGAGGGTTTTGCTATGTGGTCCAGGTGAGCTCAAACTTAGAGTCCTCTTACACAGATTACCATAGCAAGCTCCATTTTAGTTTTACGAGTACTGCATTTCAGTTATCTTTTGAAAGTATTCGTTTTCTTATTTTTAGAGTTTCTTCATTTTTGTCTTTGGCATTAATTTTCTCTTGGGACAGTTTTATAAATTTATATCTTGATTTTACTTTTCTACTTTAGAGATTTAAATGTCTAGGAATCTACAGATGTTGATCATATGTGAGACAGACTACATAATACTTTTTGTGAGATATGCAGCTGTAAGGTCATCTGTTCTATAAATATGCTTGTTAGGTCCAAAGGAAATTCCCAATTCCTCAAACTCCAAAAAGCAATCCACATTTCCAGAACTGAGCTCAACCAGGAAACTTGTGAAGGTGGTTCCTCTCTACCAAAAGGGGTCATTTCCTTTAGGGTAGAAGGGATATATAGCTACCCATGGTACTTGTCAGCATATCAAAGCACATTCTGGCCTCCAGTTTCCCTCAGGACCACAAGCATCTGTTACACATTTCAAAGTTCATACTAGCATCCCAAGCCTTTTTCCCTCCTTTTCTATCCTAAACTGCCTCCATCTCATAAGCTTCCCTCCCCACAGATACTCATTCTCCTTATAACCCTGCGAATCTCAATGTTTTTCTCTCTGTCTATGCTCTGCTCCTGGATCTGTCACTATGCTTTCTCTATTATCTGTCCCTTGCTGTTCTCACTCTTTTCTATATAGCCTTGGGCTGGTCCATGTGTAGTCTATGTTCTTTTTTGTGAGATATGTTCTGGGCTCTCCCAGAGGCTTCTGCCTGTTCTAACTCACATCTACTCTTAACCATATGATGCCAGTTTATGTTTTCCTTTAATCTCTCCTGTCCAGCATTTACTAGGATAGAGACTCACTATTTAGCACAGCCCAAGTTGATGTCAAAGTTGAAATCCTCCAGCTTTAGCCTTATCAAATTTCTGGGATGGCCCTATTACTGTTTGCTTGTCTTATTCCTTCTGTTTTATCTGAAGCTCCTTTTCTGCATCTCTGTGGTTTCTCTTGAGCAGATTAGTCTCTTTCATTGAGGATATCCTCAATAAAGGATATTAATATATATATATATATTAATCTAGCCAATGAAGGATAGTAAATATTAATATTATATATAATAATATATATTACACATAAAATATATATCCAGTGAAGGATATTAATATATAATATCTGATCTTTGACTAGCTACTGCTTTTGTTATATTTCATTATTTATAACGCCTTATCTATTTTCTGTCTTTCAGAAAATTGTTAGTCTTTTCTGTATGTGGCTTTCTTTTTCATTTTATTGTTGCTTTATGTCTTGCTATTTCATTTAGTGTGTGTGTGTGTGTGTGTGTGTGTGTGTGTGTGTGTGTACTTATGTGGCATGTAGATACCAGGGACAACTTCTTGGAGTCAGTTATTTTTTTCTAACCTGGGTTCAAGGTTTGATCAAGGGATCAAACTTATGTCATCAAACTTGTTTTGTGGTTGCAAACTCCTAGTTAGCCATTTTGCCTGTCCCTAGAATTCTTTATGGTATTATATTGGACAATTAACAGATGCTTGTTAAATGACTAAATGGAAAAATATGTTCTTTTGTTAATCTTGTATTATATTGGAATTATTTTGAAGATGGGTTGCATTAATGATAGTTAACTTTTCTTTCAGGATCATCTAAAAAATTACCACAGAAGATTTTGCCGGCCTTCCAGGTAACATGTTTATACTTGAACTTTAGTTCAAGATGATTTATTTTCATCTTTAGAAAGTGGGCTTTTTTTTCAATGAAGATAGAAAAATCTGTTGGCTTTGGCAGATTGATTTCTATGCACACTGATTGTTTAGTCTTTATTTTATATAAGAGAGAAATATTAGCACAAGTCATATAATGACTTAGTGCAAGTAAGAAAAATACTTATATAGAATTGTGGAGAAGAAGAATTGAATACTGAATTATTGGCACTGAGTGGTAATATTAGTGAAATGTACTTATTTCTGTAAGTAGTGAAGTATACTTATTCCAATACATTTTTTGACTATAAAGAACTTGCATTTTGTTTGAAAGATTTTTTCTGTACTACCAGTGAAATTACTTAATGAACAAAAATATTAATTATAAGATAATAAAGTAGCATTTTCTATCATAAAAGATTGACATATAATTTAGCTTTAGTTTGAAGTACAGCCACACATGTAAGAAATAATATGGAATTTTATGTTTTTGATATTAATGAAACATTAAAAGTTTAGTGTAATTTTAAGCAAAAGTTTATTAAACTCTTTGTAGAGCTTTATACCAGCAAAATGCACTTGAAAATTTGCAGAGAAGGCAATGTTAGTTGGGGATGTTCAGACTGGTGTTTGTGTTTAGTGCCTGTAATACAATTCAGTGGTAGTCAAGTTGGCTTGTAATGCTAGAAATCCTGGGTTTAGTTCCCAAAACAAAAGCAAAACATTTCAGGACTAATTTAGTTTCTTAAAATCAGAATTGCTATTCAGATATAGTGGTTGTCTGAACCAATTTTAGATACAGATATTGAACTTTGAGTAGACATATGTAGATAATGGAATAACTTCTTAATAGTATGTACCAAGTGTTTAAATAGTAGAGATATTTTTTTCTATTTAAAGTTAACATTTTGTGTGGGATTTTCAAGCAGACAATTACATAAGTAACAAACATTTTATATAAATTATATTTTTACTTTTATTTTTTATTAGAGCCCCCAACATTAATACAAGGCAAGGCCAGAATGTGCTGGAAATCTTACAAGACTGTTTTGAAGAACAAAGTAAGTCTTCATTTCTAGATGGACTTTCAGAGTTGGTATAGTTGAAAATAGAAATATATCACAAATGTCTAATGTAGCATATATGTTGTAGCATTTAAATATATAGAGCAATTTCTTCATAACTATGAGTAAATGTAACCAATTCTTCTTGTACCTTTTGGTATATTGAGGGGAATATGGAATATTACTGATATATCCAAGTAATGTGTCATCGTTAATTCACACTGGATTCATATAATCTGGAACTCTATAGGTCAATACTTTGCACAAAAGAAAATATTTCCTTAATGTGAAATCTAAAATCAGAAATACTTGGAAATCTAGAAGTTTGGATATGAATATCATGCCACAAGAAAAACCTTCAGATGCATGTATAAATATTCTAAAATCTGCCCAGAACATGAAATTAGGTACTTATAGATTCAAGCATTTCTTAAGGGAGAAAGTATAAGGGATCAATTGCATTTGAAGTAATTTTGGTAATTTACATTTGTTTATTACAAAGTGATGAATGAGGGCAAAAAATCATTCTGAGGCTGAGCGTAAGTAAAGGAGTGGAGAGATGGTAGATGCTGTTGTCTAAAGTCTTCTCCCAAAACATGGATTGGAACATTGATTTCCAATGCTGTAACAGTGTTCAGAGAGATGAGACTTTTGAGGTGTGCTTAGATCATAAGGTTTCTGTCCTCATGAATTTAAGCCAGCTATAAAAGGCCTTGGGAGCTTTGTCAGGTCTGTGTCTTAACTTGCTTAAGGATAAAATACTCTTGCTATAAAATCTTGCTTCTTAAATCATTCAGTTTCCTGTATTTATTTTGCAGAGCTGGGTATGAAGCTCAGGGCGTTTTGGTTATTAGGCAAGCACTCTATCACCAAGCTACATCCCTAATTCAGTCTCAGGTATTCTGTCTGCACAGAAAGTAAGACAGCAGAAAAAGTATCTGCATTACAGACTGAAAGAATTGAAGTTTTTTTCCCACCTTAGGAATTTTGTTTATTTTTCTATATCTAGTGTTGTAGGAACATTTGAATATTACATTGGTATCTCTATTTCTTTAGGCTAATTGTATTTTGAACAGTCAACTGATAGTTCTTCACAGGTCATGTAGAGCAGTGGTTCTTAACTTTCCTAAGGCTGTGACCCTTTAATACAGTTCCTCAGGTTGTAGTCATCCCCAACTATGAAATTATTTTTGTTGCTACTTCATAACTGTAATTTTGCTACTGTTATGAATTGTAATGTAAAATTTGTGTTTCCAATGGTCTTAGGTGACCCCTATGAAAGGACTATTTGACCCCTGAGGAGTTGCAACCCACAGGTTGAGAGCCACTGATACAGAGTCACTTTCACTGTTCAGTTAGAATATTTCTTTCGAGATAGTCTCGGTATGTCAATCAGGCGAGGCTAGAATTCACAGAGATCTGTTTGAATCTTCCATCAGAGTGCTGAGATTTTAAAAGTTGTATTCCACTTTACCCAGTTCTTCTTCTTTTAAATACATTTTAAATCTTGTCTATGGTTTTTATTACAGATTCTACAGAGTCATTGCTTTGTACCACACCTAAAGTGAAAGATAATTGTGATCAGTCATCAGGCAAAGAAGTGAGTCTAACAGGGGAACTAATGGAGGTTTGGTACTTTAAGGAATGATGTTTAAACAGTGCTCTTATATACATTTCAGTTGTGTTATTCTTTAAAAAGAATTCTATGCTTCTCTTGACTTTCATAAAATTTGGAGGTATTATAATATTTTGGCTTGATATTTCAAGTATTTGATATTGGGAGAAACACAAAATTACAGCAATCCTTTTGTTTCTTCTAAACTAATACTTAAAGAGTTTAGGGGAATGGGTAGCCTTAAGTTCCTGATCAGACTGGCAAATGTGGTTGTTTTTGGAAGACTGATGGGCTGATTGCTGTCCACAAAAGTTGCTTTTGGTTGACTATGTGCTTTGAAGGGTAGGTTGATTTATTATCCAAAAATAGTACACTTTTAGTTAGTTTCCCCCCCCCCAAGTGCTGTATTTGAACCCAGGACCTTGAATATAACAACCATAGGGCTGGATCACTGAGCCACACTCCTAGTGCTAACACTTTGGAAGTTAGCGGCCCAAGACATAGTATTTGGAATCATAGTACTAATTAGAAAGCTCATAGAAGTAAAACTTCATTAAAAATTGACAGTCTGGAGTGCTAACCAGGGGATGGAGGGTTGGTGGGGGACATGAGAGGATGGAAGGGAGAGGGAACTGGGATTGATATGTAAAATAAGATTGCTTTTAATTTAAATAAAATTTATATATAAAAAAAAACCCCTAATAAACACTGTTCTACCACAAGCTGACCTGGAACTTAGCTGTACTGCCTAGGCTGGCCTTGAGTTCATGATCCTGATTGCTGTATCTGTAGAGATTGCCTTTGGTTTAAGAAATGTAGACAACCTTATCTTTCAGAATTTAAGAGACCTTTTATAATATGAGGAATTTCATTGATTTTTGAAAAGTTACAGTCAACTTTAAATTTTCTGGGAACTTGACTTGATCATTAAATCCTTAAGAAATAAATTTGTACTTTGACAGTTTTATATATGTGTATAATGAATTGACTTTTTGCTTAAATTTAGTTTAATATTTGAGATGTTTGCATCTATATTCACAAATATTATTCTCCTCTCCCCCCCCACTCTACTGTGACAGCTAGTTAAGCATAAAGTGTATTTGAAAAATAATGAAGTTAGGTTTAGCAGCTAATTTTCTTTACTTCTGAGGGGAAGAAAGGTTCTTATATGTCTGCTGACTCAGGGAAGTTTCCCTCTCTGGCTGATAGGTGTTACAGCCTTCTGTTTGGATGAGAGGAGTATTTCTCCCTGGTGTCAGATGGTTCTTATTCTGGCCTTCGTGTGTGTGTGTGTGTGTGTGTGTGTGTGTGTGTGTGTGTGTGTATCAATGTGTGCATTTAATTATTAACTAAGAGGAGACTCTGTCTCACTTGAGCTTGAATATGAGCCTCTTGCCCCCATCTCCTGAGTGCTCGGATCACAGATTTGTACCATTGTGCCTGACTTTAAAAATCTTCTAAGACAAGGGCTGACCTTGAATTTGCTGTGTATCCAAGGAGGCCCTTGAACTCCTGGTCCTTCTCTCTCTCCCAAATATTGTGTTATAGTTGTACACTAGCTTTCCTGATTGAAGTGCACATCTTGATGAATTTTTGTATGATTTACATCAAGATATACAATATGAAAGGCTGAGATTCTACTATAGGAAGTTATAGTAGACAATTGAGGTTTTTTTTGTCATTTTTCAGATTTATTAACATAAGATTTTCTAAAACTTTTGTATGTTTTCAGGATCTGTAATGATGTTCTCTTTTATATTCTTGACATTGGTATTTTTCTTTAGCATTTTTCTTCATTAGTGTGAAGAACTGCCAGTTTTGGTCTTTTGGCAAAAGGAAATTTAGTTTTGTTGATTCTTTTTTTACACTTATTAGTCTTATTATTTTTCCCTTATATGATTTCTTCTATGTTATTTTTATTCATATATATATGTATGTGTGTTTTTTCCACCTTTAAAGGATATTTCAAAACTCTAGCATTTGTTTTTTTTTTTTTTTCAAGACAGGGTTTCTCTGTCCTGGAACTTGCTCTGTAGATCAGGCTGGTCTCAAACTCACGGAGATCCTCCTGCCTCAGCCTCCTGAGTGCTGGGATTAAAGGCGTGTGCCACCACCTCCCAGCAGCACTAGAGATTTTGTATATGTTAAGTTATTTTATCCAGATTGGGACTTTCTAACCTGCAAAGTTAAGCTATGGCCCTCACATAAGAAATGCAGTTTGAGGGAGAGGGATGGCATTGGCGTAAGAGCACTGTTGCTCTTCCCAAAGGATCTGAGTTCTATTCCAGCACCCATGTTGTTGGCTCACAGCCCCCTAAGCTCTAGGGGGGTCTGACATACTCTTTGACTTTCATACTATCAGCATACATGTAGCATACACATTCACAGATTCATAAATGTAAACAAGATAAAATCTTAAACTTTTTTGTTATTTTTAATTATGTGTATTTATGTATGTGAATACAGGTACTTGAAGAAACAGAGGTGTGGGTTTCTCTTGGAGCTGGAGTTGCAGGTGGTTGTGAGTCATGTGGTGTAGATGCTTTGACTTGGGTCCTTTTTGAAGCACTGTGTGCTCTTCACTGCTGAGCCACCTCTCCAGCTCAATAAAACAAACCCCAAAATATGCTAACAGTAAAATATGAGTTTCATTACTGCTATACAGGTAGGACAGGTAGCCAGCTTCATAAAGGGAGAGGACATCAATTCTAGATACCCATGTACAGGCTTCTGTATTATCCAAGGAACCATGAATGTTAGATCTGAAAAGCAATCAATATGCCTAACACTCAGATACCCATCAGTTAATGTACCATCAGTTAAATACAATCATGCATATGATATTTCTCTCCAGGAAAGCCTTTTGAAAGTAAGTCCATGTTTATTGGATTCTGGTTCCATGGATATTCCCAGTCTATCAAACATTATAATCCCAGGAGGAAACAAAACAAGTGTTCACCATAATCATGTTTTGTAAAATAGTCAGGGCAGGTTGTCACAACAGGTTCAAGCTTACCACTTGTTAAAGAAGCAGCATTATACAAGCCAGTCTGTAGATTCCTGGCAATGGCTAGCTCTTTAAAAGAGCCCTTTACATGACTAGGTATGCTGTGTTAACACTTTATTACATAGAGTGAATTCTGAAATATCGTATTGTTTCATTCTTACTTTTATATTTTTTGGACTTTACCTTAATGACATCACTATGTATTTTCATGAACTTGCCTTTTTTTTGGTTAATAAAATTGTTTGTGGTTTGTGTTAACCTGGTGTTTTAACTCTTAGAGATGTTATATGACATTCCATAGTTTGCTTATTCCCTCTCTGTTCATTAGTATACACTACCAGCTAGCTGCTTTGTTGTTTAATACTTTCCTCCAATTTTAAAAGCATGCATATAATCACAGTTGACAATATAATAAAAGTAGATCACATGTATTTCTTTTGTGCTTAATGCCAGGCATCACATTCAAAATCAGTGCGGGTTTCTTCAAGGGGGAAAAGCGCTTCTCTGAAGGTGTCTGCAGAAGCAAGTGAAGCTGCTTGTGGATCAGGTTGGTAGCACACTCATCAAGGCAGTTAAAAAGCTAAAAGAACATAGGTGGTGCACATAGTGTGTAAGGTGACAAGGTCAGGGTCAGACTAAGTACAGTTCATTATTTATTTATGCTCTTCTGAATTTATTATGCTTTGTATTAAATCTTAATTTTATTTAATACCGTTTGAACTTTGACCTCATTTGGTTTTTACTATGTCACTATAGTGTTACACTCTAGGTTTAGAGTATGTATGATTCAAAGTCAAGTATTCTTACTTATTTACCTACCATTCACAAATTTTTTGCTGAACTTTCAGTTTTATTCAGTTAAAATTCTAACTAGAATAGGGTTTGTGTAGTAAATTTTTTTTTTGTTTATCAAGACAGAGTTGCTCTGTGTAGCTTTGGAGCCAGCCTGTCCTGAAACTTGATGTGTAGACCATGCGGGCCTTGTACTCACAGAGATCCACCTACCTCTGCTTCCCTAGTACTGTGATCAAAGGTGTGCACCACCACTGCCCAGTGTAACTTTTTTATAATCATTTTTATTTCTTCCAATATATATATATTTTAGCAAAAATGCTAAAGTTTGAAGGGTACTATAAAATGTTTGAGAGGATAGCTAAGGTATAGTAGAAAATGTGTGCATGCTAATTATCTGATAAAGACTTTTCTTTCATAACCCTTGTCCCATTGTAAAACCTAGCAGATTGCTGCTTTGGCCACTATAGGCAGAACAGAGCCACCATGGCCCATGTTCTAGAGCAAGGCTTGGAGTTTCCCCCTAGTCTGTGTTCTGCTATGATTTTGAGAGAATGTGGGTCTTTCCTTTCTCTTTACATAGTATTGGTTCTGGTTGCAGACATCTCAGGCACCTAGTCCAAGGACAAATGGGAAATGAACAGGAAACCCAAGAGACCATATTGAGAATTGTTCCTTATGTTTTCAGTTTTCCAGGTAGATGCCCTAGTTTCTCTTAGGTTTCAGACCCCTATTATTGTTGGTTGGTGGATGATTTCTAAGGAATTTAGTTGCATTAAGAGGGAGAAGCATAGAAATGACATCTTACCACTGCACTAAAAGCTCTTTTTTGTTGTAATTAATTTTTTAAAATCTTTGTATCTAAGAGCAATATGTTAGTATGAATACTTTCTAGTCATTTTTCTTTGACATTTGAAGACTGAAGGTGATTTTATGTAAGTATGTATGTATACTCTATGTGTATATTAGCTACATTAGCTTATACGCTCTTAGTCTATCCATGGCAGAGTCTCATAATTTTTGTATTCTTTATATTTTAGCTGTATACAAGCTATACATCTCAAGACTTTGGGTATAAATTTTGGACTTTCTGTGTTTGAGGATTTCTGTATTCCCATAACACAGAAGGTGTGGACCAAGTATATGTTTCAGTTCACTAATTTGGTAAATCAGAACTCTTATAGTACTTAGGTATTTTAATTATAGGCCTTTGATTCTAAACTTAATGAACTATGTCTTTTCTGAAAGCTTCTAATTATTTATGGTTGATTTTTAAAAGTACATTTGATTTAAATACTATTTTACTACTGAGAACTGTAATCATATAATTTTCTTTTAGTTCAGGCTAATGAAGTTCATCAGGAAATTCTGGCCACTGAGAATGTTTCTAAAAGTCCTGTGGACTCAAACAGCATGTCAAGTGAAAAAACAAATGGTCAACACATGGCCACCAATGATAACTTTCACTTATCAGGTGGCTCCCCTGTGGTTCTTTTGGATGCAAAAACATCTGAATTGCAGAATGTTATTTCATCTCTTGGCCAAAGGAGAGTGGATTCTGTCTTAAGAAATTCAGTGGATACAAAATCTTCAAATACAGACATTTCTCTTAAAAGCAGGAAAAGGTAATTTTTGTTTGAGTAATAATAATCCTTAATCTTTATCCTTATATTGCAAATGGTGATTTAGCCTTTTATATAGGGTTGAAGAAAGGGGTAAAGGGGTAACATGAGAAAAAATAAATGCTTTTTGCTTAGCTTTAGTTTTTAATTAGTTGTAAGGAAGCCATTAAAGTCTACTTCAGAGATATTTGGAGGTTAACTTTTCTATAGTCTGTAGAAAAATTGTTTTCTTTGTGGGGCTGGTGAGAAAAGTGGCTCAGCAAATTAAGGCACCTGGTATGCAAGTCTGGTAACTAGAGTTCAATCTCTGGAAACCAAATAAAGATAGAAAGATTCTACAAGTTGTCCTCCAATGCCTATGTGCATGCTGTGGCATGTGTGTCCTTATACATTATGCATGCATATACACGATAAGACAAAGTTTTCTTTGTGATAGTAATTTTTCTGTAATGTCTTTTGTTTAGTTAAGATTTTAGTTATCTTACAAAATAATTTTCATTGACTTCTTTATATATCATTGTACATTGTTTACATTCTCTCCACCCCACCATCTTTAACTTCTTGAAAGAAACAAAATATTTCCTTATTTCCTGCATATTGTTTGTGATTACAAGGGTGAGTATTAGGTCCTTTCTAAAATAACGAGTATGGATTGAGTATGGACGAGTTATAAACCCAGCTCCATTTCTTGGAGCTTTTTGTGCTGTTAGGATGCAAAAAAAAAAAAAAAAAAAAAAAAAAGGTTATTTAAGATACTTTATTATTTTGAGACCTTTGTAATAAGTGTTATTTACCTTATGGGAAATTTGGCTTACCTTTTTAACCTCTCAGGTTAAACTTTGAAGATAAAAGTATTTTGAATCAAGCAGAAATAGAGAACAATGTATTAGAAGTAGAAGATAAGGTATCAGAAGGACAAGAAGGACCATCATCAGAAACATCTCAGAAAAGAGGACAAAATCTGAGCTATGAAATTAAATCACAATCTAAAAAGAGTTTTTCGGCATTGTATTTAGAAACTGTCAAGAGGAAACATGAATCTAGGTAAAGTTATTAAAAATTATCCTTTTGGACATTTTTTTAAACATTTATTTATTTTATGCTGGACATACATGCCGTTTTTTAAAAATGAAAACAAACATTTATAAACAATATTTGGGAATTTGGGCGTCATTCTTTCCAAAGTGCTTCCTGCTGATAGGGGGCGCTGTCATGGGGTAATCCTAAGAAGACACAGAAATCCTGGCTGTAGTGGTCTGCAAGGATGCATTGTTCCATTGACGTTGCTTCAGGGGGTCTTGCTCCATCAAACCACCTTAGTCTGGAAGGGACCCACAGCTTTTCATTTTCTGTGAAAACAAAATTAGAAATCCTTTTCTCCAGTAACTTGTCCTTAGGCTTAAATTTTGAAGTCAAAGCATTTTAAATATATATTGAATTAATTCAGCAGCATTTTTTCCTTTTTTTATTAATAATATAATTTAAAAATTTTACATGTCGATCCCAGTTTCCTCTCCCTCCCTCCAAACTTCCCTCCGTCCCTCCATCCATCCCTCCCTCCCTCTGTCTTACCCTCTTTCCCCTGTGACATGCACCCTGGCCACCCTCCCCTCCCATCCTCCTACCCCCATTCTACTTGAAGGGCTATTCTATCCAGGTTGGGGCATGTAAATCTGTCAAGTCATTTGAAGTAGGGACTAGGACTTCTCTCCTGTCTCTAGGTTAAGGGGGTATCCCTCCATGGGGGAAATGTGTCTTTTGAACATTTTTTTAATTCATTCTGTGAATCATATCTGGATTTTTTTATATTATTTAATATAGAAATCTTTTTATTTTATTTTTTATTGAATTATAAAATTTTTATTAGAATTTTATGCAATGTGTTTTCATCATTTATAATCCTCCTCATTTATGCTGCTCCCCAAACTCTTCCCAGATCCATGCCTTTCCTATCCTAGCTGTGTGGCCTCTTACTTCCTTTTTTTTAACACCTGTTAAGTCCATTTTGTGCTGTGTGTATATTCTTGGATGTGTGACCTTTCCACAGGAGCATGGTTTACTTACTAGGGCTACATTCTTAAAGAAAACCAAGTATCTCCCTGCCAGAAGCTATAGTTGCCAGTAGCTCCTTGGTTAGGTATGGAACTTTGTGCCCACCTTGGCTGGCATGAGTTTGCACAGGACTTATGTATACTGTCACAACCACTGTGAGTTCATATGTACAGCTGCCCTGTTATATCTGGAAGATACTGTTTCTTTATAGACATCTGCTACTTTTGGCTCTTATATTCTTTTCACTTCTCTCACACAGATCATCCTGTAGTCATTGATCACTTGAGAGCAGGGAGAGTGATATAGATATCCCATTTGGGACAACCCATGGTCTCTTATTCTCTGTACTTGGATGAGTTGTAGGTCTCTTTTTCCACTACAAATAGTAGCTTCTCTGATGAGGTTGAGCGATGCATTAATGTATTGGCATAATAAAAAAAGCCAGTAGGACTTAAGTTTAATACTGTGTCCATTTAGAGAATAATGATAACAGGTTGTCCCCTGGGACCTATGACCCCAGTGGTTCTGCCTGGTATGAGTTTTGTCTTGTGTAATCAGAGTTAAATCCAATCAAAAAGTGATTGTTACTTCTGATATTCATGCCATGATTGTACCAGTGAACCTATTATGAGGCCAGTCATTGTAACTCAGGATTCATAGCTGGATGAGACTGGCCATGTAAGAGTGCTGCTTACTAGCTTACTCCCTGATAGCTTGCTCAGCCTGCTTTCTTAGACCATCCATAACTACCTGGCTAGGAGTGGTACTGCTCACAAGGGCCTGGGCCCTCCCACATCAAGCACTTATTAAGGAAATGCTCCATAGGTTTGCCAATCTTATGGATACTTTTTTTTTCAATTGTGTTTCCCTGTTCGATAACAGTAGCTTATGTCAAATTGACAAAATAAAAATAAAAAAAAAAAACCAACAAAACCCATAAAACAAACAGAAAGCACAGGGCTATCACTAAATGTGTGAATTGCCTGAGATGTATACATGTGTCCTTTTATGAATATTGTGATGATTTTATCACTCTTTTATAAACTGAATATGTGCAAATATGATAAATTAGTAAAATAATTTTAGGATTAGCTATGTGGGGAAAGAGGGCTGTAGCAGAATAACATTATTTGACCTCACGACAAAGATTGTGTAGCATTGTCTGCTTTGTAATAAGAATCATCTTTCCCTGTTTTTATAGCACTGGATTTCTTGTGTCTGTGGTAACCTAAGTCAACTTAATTCTGAACTATTACTATAATACTGAAACGTGTGAAAATAAGCATGAGATGTTGGAACTTAGGAAGTTTTGTATATCATAGTTCTTTTATATAAATAGTTACTGCATTTCTTCACATAACATCTTTGTATTTGATGCTGTTGTGAATGGAGTTATTTCAGATATAAAAAGGGTAAGAAGCCATTCAAAATCAGTCATTATTCTCTTAAAATGTTAGATATGATGGTTTATTATGCTCAATATTTTTGATATGGAGAATCTATACAAATGCAGATGTCTGTAAAAATAGTTTATTCAAACATATAGATATGGAGTGCATTTTTTGTTGTAAGTAAATATGTTTGGCTTATAACTATACAGCTGTGAATTTCAAGGTTTTAGCATCTGTATTGATTGAGGGGCATCAGAGTAGATGCCCAGCTTTAAATTTCTGTGATCTTAGTATTATGATATGGAGGGGAAGATTAAGAGAAAATTGAGGAGACGTGATTTTATTTCCTGTATGGAATATTGTATTCACTAAACAGAGATGAGACATTTATTACTCTAACTATGAAAACAATGTTGTTTCAGCTCCATTGTTGTGCACACAGCAGCAGTTGCTCCTCTTTCATCTCCTCCGAATGACATGAAATTATTAGAAGATGAATTTATTATTGATGAGTCAGGTAGGAGTTTTGCCAGTCAACCTTGGGTGACAATACCAAGAAAAGGCAGACATCTGAGGTACCACTTGCCATCTCCTGAAAACACTGTAACTCCTAAAGATAAGAAGTCAAGAGAAAAACCTCCTATTGTGTCACCTACGACTTTGATAAGTGATTCCCAGCCTCAGAAGTCTCCCCCAATAGGGAAATCTCAGTCACCTGTTGAAAACATCCTGGGGACGAGTTATACAGATGAATTACAAAGTGACTGTAGATCTACAGAAAATAAAATGCATTCTGAGAATGCCAAAAACACATCTGGAAGGAAAAGGACTATAAGACAGAAGGGGAGAAGAGTATCAGAACCTAAAGTAGTTGAAGAGCAGCTTAATATGAGACAGAATAAAAAAGGAAACAGGAATATGTCAAATATTGGGCAAGACAAGTCACAAGTAAATTCAAAAAGAAGTAAGAAAGACTATGAAGATTTGAGAAATGAGCCTATTTCCAAGAAACAGATGCCCCCTATTGGTAAGTGTTTATATTAATTCAGAGTATATGTATTCTTGTATTATTTTATAATAGTTATATTCTTCCTTAGCTTTGGGAGATAGGCAAAGTAAAGCTGCCTGCAAAGATTTACAAGCCTTTTTGGGGTTCTTTTTGAGAATCTTTCTAGGTTTATTTAGTTCAGTGCAGATTCACTTTTTAGAAAAATTATTTAAATAGATCCTAAGGCAAAAACACACATGGAGAAAGTGAAAGACTATACACAAGTTAATGAAACTATCTCTCCTGCTAACAGTATACTTTTTGGGAGGGGTATGTAGATTGACAGATACATATGTATGTGTATATAGCATGAAAGCATAAAAACAGAAAATAAGTCTTTATCCTGTTGTGCCATGATATTTTTGAGTAAAGACTGGTTAATATAATGGTTTGATGTGTTGCTATACTGATTATGAATTTTCATTTTTTTTTTTTTTGTTATAAATTACCACACACTTAATAGCTTAAACAACACACTTAGAATTTTTTTTTTAGGTCAGAAGTTTCACAGGATGGAAACAAAGATCTTTGTTTAGCTCTATTTCTGGTATGGCTATAATAGGTCTGCTTCTTACTTTTTCCATCCTTTTGAGCAATCCATAATCCTAGACCTGATGGTCCTTCTCTGTCATCAGAGCTAACAATGCTTGGTTTCTTAGGTCACTGATTTTTCACTTCTCCTGCTATCATCCCAAGTTCTATTTGATCCAAAATTTTAAGGATATGTGATTGAGCCAGTAGAGTTAATGAAAGTAATCTCATTTTAAGGTTTATAATTTAGTCATACTTAATTTCTTCTTCCAAAATTAGATTACAAAATAATAAAAGTGGAGACAGTAATTATCTGTTTTATTTTTTGTGTAGTGGTAAGTACAAAGAAACCATGTTATGTCTTTCAAAAGTTACTCATACTAGGGAGATAACTCAGAGCTTGTCTTTCAAGCAGAATGACCTGAGTTAGATTCCCAAAACCCAAGTTAGAAAAATATAGCTGTTGTGGTTTCACACATTTGTAATACTAGTATAGGGAAAGCAGAGATAGGGGCTTAGTGGCCAGCCAGCATAGCCTAAATGGTGAGTTCTAGGTAGTAGCTCTCTCAATAAAACAAAATAAAAATAAATAAACAAGGATAAGAGATGGCATTTAAGGTTGTCCTCTTGTTTCCATACATGTGCAACTGTATGCATGTGCCTGCATGCACATACACAACATATTTCTCTTTTAGTTTATAACAAGCAGTGTGAAGTGTTTACATGCAATTGACAGAAAATCAGAAAGCTGATTGGAAACACATGGCTTTTTAAAGAAAGAGATGTGAAAGTAGCCCATGGAATAAACTTAAGATGTTTTTGTAATTGAGTTTTATTTATTTAAAATTTGTTGTGAACTTTACATTAGAAAACAAGAAAAACCAGCTTAGCACCCTGAAAGATAAGGACAATTCCAGAAAGAAACGTTTTTCTGGTGGATCCAGGAACAAATTTGTGCCTGAAGAAGTGTCTGTGAGTGTCAGGAAAAGAAGAGTTTCTCAGCGTCCAACTGAGTGGTGGCTGGTGAAACCAGAGAAAGGTAAGTATTTTTATTCAAATCATCCTCATTGAAAGATCCCTAGAATCATTGTTTATGGGGTTATTTGTGACTTATTCTCATTACCTAGAAAAACTTTATACAGACAAATAGGTTCGCCAACAGAGATATTGTCAATTATGAATTACAAAGCTATACAGTATTCTTTAAGGAGGCATGTGCTGTGGACAAACATACCCAAAGTCAGAAGTTCTTTTAATTAAGGTTTACATTCTATGAGGGAAGACAGTATTGATAAAATAATTCATTTAATAATATATCAAATTGAGTACTATTTTAGTACAAGATGCTATGGTGCTACCCACATGGGTGTAGGTGGGTCTTCTCACCTTAGTTAACACAATCATAGCCTCTTTGTAGGCATACCCAGAGACCTACTTCCTAGGAGATTTAGATTCTGATAAGTTGATAACACTTACTATAGGTGGTCAGGCAAGTAATGAGCCTGAGAAAATATTGTTAAGGAAGTTTGTGATGGAATTAAAAAGTCTAGTACATGTCTTGTAAATATAATTGAAGGAATGTAAGAATTTTTATTGAAGAAATATAAGAACTTTTATGTAAAAACAGAATTAGCTTATTAAATTGGTATGTATATTTATATGTAAATATAATGACATTGGTATTTCAATAAGGCAGATCATTTGAACAGACATGCTAATTTTAAATTATCATTGAATCTTTTCAGGTTCTGTTGATAGAAGTTCTTCAAGAGAAAATGAATTGTCAGTGGTGTATCATAATAGAAAAAAACGGACTAAGAAAAGTCAGTTACCTAAGAATGCTGGGAAAAAGCCTCTTCCATCAAAAAGGCAGAAGACAGAGAGTAGCTCAAGAGTACAGAAGCCTTTAAACGTTAAGGGTTCTAGAGGAAGTATTAGTAATCATGATGAAATTTCTGGTCCCCAGAGTAAGCCATTGGAAAACAATGAGACAGACACAACTCCGAAGAAAAGTCTTGATATTTCTGGGTAATTTATGTTGTATTTACAATATCAGTGTTTTTCTTCCCCCATTGAGAATTTAGTAGTTTGTATGTTTTATTCAGTGTTCAGAATGAGAATAGGCATAAAGAACTTGGTCAGAGTTAATAATTAAATCCAGGCTCTGCAATTAGCTAGATGACACGTAGGTGTATAGAACCACTCTGAACTTGTTTCCTCATTGTAAAATTGGGGGAATGATGGGTATTTTGTTGCCTAGTCTATGTCATGAACTGTTAATGTCACTCAGCATCTCTTTTTTTATTATTTTCAGGCTAGGTTTGTACTGTTTCTCTATTATTTTTTTTTTTGTTTTGTTTTTAATTAGGAGTCTTGGTAGACTTAAGATACCTTTGTAAACCTAGTTGTAAATATTAAGGTCTGAACATGATGAACTGATACTTGTTATCACTAATTTTATATTGCTTGTATAAACATCTGTATATTATTTCTAGAAGAAAGATAATTTTAACCTTTTTTTTTGTAGATCTACAGGAGGCTCTAAGCATCAAAACAGTATTATGACTTCATGGAATTGTCATTTAAAGTTTCATACTGGGAAATATACAAATAAGAGATCAGTGGAGTCTAATTCAGGTTCAGGAGAGCCTAAAAATTCAATTTGGGAAGAAAGGTGTGTATATAGTGTAGTGAAAATATATGTTGCTCACTGTACTTATATCCATTTCGATGTTACTCCCAAACAGAATTTGTTTTTGCTATTGGCTTGCAGATGTGTATCACATCATATTTTCTGGGGGCAAGGCTTAACTGGCTGTTTTGGGTTGGGAGGCGTTTTTCTCTTTTGTATCCCTTTGATGACTTGAATATAACTAGAGGATCCATTTATATCTCATGTGGCTGTTGGTTGAAGGTTGCAATTCTTTGTTGTCTTTTGGCAGTCAACCTCCGTTTCTTGTCATGTGGCAGCTCACTTTCTACAAAGCAAATGATCTGAGAGAAGAAAGTGACCATAAGACAAATCAAATGCCTTTTAATTACTTAACCCCTGCAGTTCTACACCCACTTTTATCATTTTCTGTTCATCAGAAACAAATCATCCCAGACCACACTTAGGAAAAAGGAAATGAGATTTTATCTTTTGAAAAGATTGTCACAGAATTTGTGATTGTGTTTTTAAAACATCCACTAACACTGAACAAGTGAGATTAACCTGATTGTATTAGCTATGAACTGTTGAAACCTTTAAAAATGCAAGACTAGTAAATTAGCAAACCTTGCCCTTTGAAGGGAGGACTATGGGTTCTTTACTGTTTGAGGGATTGTAATTAGGACTTGTAGGACTACCATAGTTTAAGTCAGCTATGATGATATTTGGGCTACTTGTTCAACTTCATTTTTTATAGATGGTTTCTTTTAAAATTAGGATATGCTTGCTGGTTTCTCTTATCTGTGTGAAAGAATATTGCTATTGGACTTGACTTAAATTCATAACTGATCCATGAATTAATTTAGAACATTCTAGCTGAGCTTGGTAGTCCATGCCTATAATCCTAATACTCAAGAGGCTGAGGCAGGTGAATTCAAATTCTAGACTAGTTTAGGCTATAGTAAGGAGGTTAAGGGTCTGAGTTACCTAGTCCCCCTCCCCCTCATATAAATTTGTATTTATCAGATTTGACTCAATTATGGGATCCAATCATGGTCCTTGCATTCTGCTGCATGGAAATACGTCCTTGATGATCTATTGCATCACTTTTAGTTTCATAAGAAAGAAACTGATGGCAGTTTTAAGACATGATCATGAAGTTTAGATCCACATATTATATATTACAAAAGCACAAATTTTATGGTTTGTTTTGTTCTTAAGTGGACCTTCCAGGTTCAAGGATTTTGTATTATCTGGAAGCAATAATTTTGACGAGACTGATGAAAAGGGTCAGGAGAGTATGGGTAAGTTATTGTTTTCTTCTATCTTGGTTTCTAACTATGAATATAAAGTAAGGTATTCCATGTTTATTTAAATTTGCAGTAACAGTGAATGTGGATTTATTATTCCCGAGATCACTGCTTTATAGTTAGAAATTGTTGAAATGGTCCAAATGGGTAAAGGCACTTGCTACCAATCCTGAGTTCAGTTCCCTAGAAGCTATCATATAGTAGACTGAGAGAATTGATTTCAGAATTGATTTCTATAATTGTTCTCATATGCAACAGAATAAATAAATAAATATATCTGTTAAACTGATAAGGAAATACTTAAAGCAACAATAACTATATGTTGATGGTTACTGAAGATAGGTGGTTGGTATATTGGGTTCACTATAGTATTTTCCTTTATTTTAAATAATTTTGAAACTTCATGTCTCAGTAGAGTTTTACATATTTTTTGTGCTTGAATATAAAATTATACTACCTTTTCCCCCTAACTCTGTAGTTTTTTTCCCTATCTCTAGATCTATTTTATATGTATCTTTTTAAATTTTAAATCTTTCTATATTCTTTGGTGAAGAAGCAGTGTATTTTCCTGACTACATTTTTTGATGTGACTTAATAGGTTTCCTTAAATAGTATTATTGTAACATATTCTTTTAAAAAATATATTTCTTAAAGTATTAAGATTTTTTAGCTATATTTATTTATTTTATAAATGTTTTGCATGTATGTGTACCACTTATGTGCCTGGTGCCTTTTGGGGTCAGAAATGGGCATTGGATCCCCTGGAACTGGAGTTATAGATGGTTGTGATTCATTGTAGGTGCTGGGTACTAAGCCCTGGAGCAATAAGTAGTCTTAATGCCCGAGTTATCTCTCCAGCCCCTTGTAATTTATTCTTAATTATATACATATACATATATATATATATATATATATATATATAATTTTTTTTTTTCTTGTTAATCCAGGAGTTACTGAAAGAGGACATACAGAAAACTTTGCTGTCTAGACCTGGGAGTACATCTGCCTCTGCTCCTTATTAGCTCTTATCTTGAATACAAAAATTCAGTGTTCTTAACTTCAGCTCACTTATGTATAAAATTCTGGTATTGATTCCAATTAGTATTAGCTTCTAGTCTAAGAAGTTATAGGTGTTTTTGTTGTTTGTTTCTTTTTATTGATAGTAAATTTTGGAAGGCAGAGTCAAGAAGAGTTCTTGATGACTGGGTTGGATATAAGAAATAAAAGGTGCTAGAAATACCTTTAAAGTTGTTGGCCTAAGCATCTGAGAAAATAGCATTGTTATTAGCCAAATTGGAGACAAATGAGGAACAGATATTTGGGGAAGGCAGAGGAAACAGAATCTTAGATTTAAACATTGTAAGCCTGATATTATTATGGTTGCTTGTGTCCTTTTTGACTAGCATCTGTTAAGCACTGGTAGAGGTGAAGTGAGTATTCACTGCACCAGTATGTTTGTTGGTTTCTCCTTGTATTCTGTATCTTTGTTGTATACCTGTCAATGCTATTACCCGTTGTGTAAACCCTTAGATGCACTGTAGCCTGCTTTGGCTAAAATTTTCATGATACAAGTATATGCATTTTATTTACTTATTTTAATCTAACAATGTTATGAATTTTGCATTGATCCCCTCCTTAATTTTACTAAGGAATGAACCCAAAGCCTTATGCATGCTATGTTAACAGTTTACCATAGATCTGTATCCTTAACATTCCTCTTACTTTTTGTTTTGAAACAGAATCATGCTAAGTTGCCCAGGCAGGCCTTGAGCTAATTCAGTAGTAGTCATTGGCTAAATTGCCAGACTTGACCTTGTTGACCTTGCAGCCTGACTCTTTGGCTCTGTGCAGACCTACATCACTAGAACTTTGTGCAGGCTGTTGATTCTGGTTTTTGTTTTGTTTTGTTTTGTTTGTTTGTTTGTTTGTTTATTTCTTTCTGTCTTTCTGTTTTTCTTTTGTATATGAGTGTTTTGTGTGCATATATGCCTGCACATCAGAAGAGAGCATCAGATTCCATGAGAATTAAATGGAATTACAGTTATAGCAGGCTGTGAGCTGCCACATGGATGCTAGGAATTGAATTCAGGATCTCAGGAAGAGCAGCTAGTGCTTTAAAACACTGTTATTGTATTCCTCCAAAAGTTTGATCCCCTAATGGGATTTGCATATTTTGTTAGGATTTTGAATGTAACCACATTAGTACTCTGACCTATAGAAATTCAAGAAGGAAATGAAACTATTGTTAAGGCTTTTTTTTTTTCCTTTAAAAATGGTGAAATATAATTCTATAATTCCCTGCCCCTTGTAATTTAACTACTCACTCATAATCTTAATTTCTTTGGTGTCTGTTATAATGTTTCTCTGTTCATTTTTGATTCTGTTAATTTGGGTCCTCTATTTTGGCTAGTTGGGTCTGGGGTCTGTCAATCTTTTTTTATTTTTAAACATTTATTTATTTTATGCTGGGCATAATTATACATACTTTTTTTTAAATGAAAACAAACATTTATAAACAATATTTGGGAATTTGGGCGTCATTCTTTCCAAACTGCTTCCTGCTGGCAGGGGGCGCTGTCATGGGGGATCCTAAGAAGACACAGAAATCCTGGCTGTAGTGGTTTGCAAGGCTGCATTGTCCCATTGACGTTGCTTCAGGGTGTCTTGCTCCATCAAACCACCGTAATCTGGAAGGGACCCACAGCTTTTCATTTAGAAATCCTTTTCTTCAGTAACTTGTCCTTAGGATTAAATTTTGAAGTCAAAGCATTTTAAATATATATATATATATATATATTTAATCCAGCAACATTTTTTCCTTTTCTTTTTATTAATATGATTTAAAAATTTTACATGAGGACCCCAGTTTCCTCTCCTTTCCTCCCTCCAAGCCTCCCTCCCTCCCTCACTCCCCCTTACACTCTTTCTCCTGTGACATGCACCCTGGCCACCCTCCCCTCCCATCCCCCCACCCACATTCCACTTGGAGGGCTATGCTATCCAGGTTGGGTCATATAAATCTGTCAAATCATTTGAAGTAGGGACTAGGACTTCTCTCCTGTCTCTAGGTTAAGGGGGTATCCCTCCATAGGGGATGTGTCCGCAAGGTCCTTTTGCACACCAGGAATAGATCCTGTTTCTGCTGTCTGAGGACCCCCAGACTGCTCAGTCCTTCTAGCTGAGACCCATATTCATGGGGTCTAAGTGAGTTCCATGCTGTGTTCCTAGCCATCAGTCTGGAGGGCCCAAGCTTCTTGTTCAGGTCAGCTGTCTTGGTGAGTTTCTGCAACCTGGTCTTGTCCATTCTCTCTGCATCTGGATACTAGATCCACTCAGTGTTTGGTTATGGGTGTTTGCTTCTGTTTCCTACAGGTACTAGATGAGGACTGCATGATGGTGGATAATTTAGTTGATGATCTCACTATCAGGGAAGGGCATTTAGGGTTGCCTTTCCATGGTTGCTCGAATTATTAGTTGGAGTCGGTCTTGTAGTTCTCTAGACCTTTCTTTAGGTTCAGTTTTCTCTTCAAATCAGTAATGGGTCCCTCTTTTATGCCCCCCCCCACTCAACCTATCTAGTCACACGTGTTTTCCTCTCTTCCCCTTCTTTCCTAGTTCATTCTCCATTCACTGTCTCCCCCATTTTCCATGTGCTCTGGGGGACTTGTCCCTTCCCCCTTTTGTGAGGGCCCACATATGAATCTCTTATAATGCATCTTGTATCCCAGTTCATCTGGTGGTGTGTATTATATGCTGGTGATCCTTTGCTCTAGGTCTAAAATCCATATATGAGTGAGTACATACCCTGTTCCTCTTTTTTGTGACTGGGTTACCTCATTCAGGATGGTTCCTTCAAGTTCCATCCACTTGCCTGTGAATTTCAAGATTCCGTTATTTTTTTCTGTAGAGTAGTATTCCATTGTGTAGATGTGCCACATCTTCTTTATCCATTCTTCAGTTGAGTGGCATCTAGGTTGCTTCCAGGTTCTTGCTATTACAAATAATGCTGCTGTGAACATAGTTGAGCACATGTCTGTGTTGCATGGATGTGAGTCATTTGGGTATATACGTAAGAGTGGAATTGCTGGGTCCTGTGGTAAGGTAATTCCCATTTTCCTGAGGAACCGCCAAACTGATCTCCAAAATGGCTGTACGAGTTTGCACTCCCACCAGCAGTGAAGGAGTGTTCCCCTTTCTCCACATCCTCTCCAGCATAAGTTGTCATTGGTGTTTCTAATTTTAGCCATTCTAGCAGGAGGAAGATGGTATCTCAAAGTTGTTTTCATTTGCATTTTCCTGATAACTAAGGATGTTGAACATTTTCTTAAGTGTCTTGGAGCCTCTCTGATTTCCTCTATTGAGAATTCTTTCTTCAATTCTGTACCCCATTTTTAATAGGGTTATTTGGTTTTTTGTTGACTAGTTTCTTGAGTTCTTTGTATATTTTGGAGATCAGCCCTTTGTCAGATGTAGGATTGGTTAAAAAATTTTTTTTCCCAGTTTGTGGGCTACTGTTTGGTCTTGTCCACTGTGTCCTTTGCCTTACAGACACTTCTAAGTTTGAGGAAGTCCCATTTATTAATTGTCAATCTCAGGGTCTGTGCTACTGGAGTTATGTTCATGAAGCAGTCTCCTATACCAATTTGTTCAAGAGTACCTCCTACTTTCTCTTCGAAGAGGTTCAGTGTGGCTGGATTTATGTTGAGGTCTTTGATTCATTTGGACTTGAGTTTTGCGTATGGCGATAGACGTGGGTCTATCTGCAGTCTTCTACACACCATCATCCAATTGTCCCAACACCATTTGTTGAAGATGCTTTCCTCCCCCCCCCATTGTATTTTTTTTTAGCTGTTTTGTCGAAAATCAGGTATTCACAGGTGTGTAGATTAATATCGGGATTTTCAATTCGATTCCTTTGGTCTACCTGTCTATTTTTGTGCCAATACCAGGCTGTTTTCAGGACTATAGCTCTGTAGTAGACCTTAAAGTCAGGGATGGTGATGCCTCCTGAAGTTCTTTTATTGTACAGGGTTGTTTTGGCTATCCTGGGTCTTTTGTTTTTCCATACAAAGTTGACTATTATCCTTTGAAGGTCAGTGAAGAATTGTGCTGGGATTTTAATGGGGATTGCATTGAATCTGTAGATTTCTTTTGGCAAGGTTGCCATTTTTACTATATTCATCCTTCCAATCCAAGACCATGGGAGATCATTCTATTTTCTGGTATCTTCTTTAATTTCTTTCTTTAAAGACACAAAGTTCATATTGTATAGGTCTTTCACATGTTTGGTAAGCGTTACCCCAAGATACTTTATGTTGTTTGTGGCTATTGTAAAAGGTGAACTTTCTCTGATTTCTTTCTCAGTCTCTTTATCATCTGAATGAAGTAGAGCTACTGATTTTTTTTTAGTTTATCTTGTATTCTCCTAGTTTGTTGAATGTGTTTATCAGCTGTAAGAGTTCTCTGGTAGAGTTTATTGGGTCGCTTATGTAAACTATTATATCATCTGCAAATAGAGACAGTTTGACTTCTTCCTTTCCAATTTGGATCTCCTTTTGTTGTCTTATAGCTTCAGCTAGAACTTCAAGTACAATATTGAAGAGATATGGAGAGAGAGGACAGCCTTGTCTTGTTCCTGATTTTAGAGGAATTGCCTTAAGCGTCTCTCCATTCAGTTTGATGTTGGCTGTTGGTTTACTGTATATTGTTCTTGTTATGTTTAGGTATGTTCCTGTTATCCCTGATCTCTCTAAGACCTTTATCATGAAAGGGTGTTGAATTTTGTCAAAGGCTTTTTCAGCATCTAGGGAGATATCATATGGTTTTTCTTTTTCAGTTTGTTTATATGGTGGATCACTTTGATAGATTTTCTTATGTTAAACCATCCTTGCAACCCAGAGATGAAGCCTATTTGGTCATGGTGGATGATTTCTCTGATGTATTCTTGGATTCGGTTTGCCAATATTTTATTGACTATTTTTGTATCGATGTTCATCAGGGATATTGGTCTGTAGTTTTCTTTCTTAGTTGTATCTTTGTGAGGCTTGGGTACCAAGGTGATTGTGGCCTCACAGAAAGAGTTTGGTAATGTGCCTTCTGTCTCTATTGTATGGAACAATTTGAGGAGTATTGGAATTAGCTCTTCCTTGAATTTCTGGTAGAATTCTGCACTGAAGCCATCTGGCCCTGGCATTTTTTTGGTTGGAAGGCTCTTGATGACTTTTTCGATTTCATTGGGGGCTCTAGGTCTATTTAAGTTGTTTGTCTGTTCTTGGTTTAATTTTGGTAAGTGATAGGATAGTTATCCAAAAATTTTTCATTTCTTTGAATTTTCAAATTTTGTAGAGTACAGGTTTTCAAAGTATGACCTGAAAGTTGTCTGGATTGCCTCTGTGTCCATTCTTATGTCCCCATTTTCATTTTTGATTTTGTTAATTTGCATGATCTCTCTCTGCTTTTTCCTTAGTTTGGATAAAGATTTGCCTATCTTGTTGATTTTCTCGAAAAACCAACTCTTTGTTGCATTGATTTTTTTGTATTGTTTTTCTGGTTTCTATTGTATTGATCTCAGCCCTCAAATTGGTTATTTCCTGGCATATAATCCTCCAGAGTGAGTTTGCTTCCTTTTGTTCCAAGGCTTTCAGTTGCTCTGTTTATTCTCTAATGTGACTGTACGCGCCTGCCCTCGCCAGCAAAGAAGATGCGACTCTGGGTAGATCTTCTTCATGCAGTTTTAATCAGGATCCTTTAAACATGTTGCTTCTGGCCAGCAGGGAGAGAGAGAAAGAGAGAGGGGACCCCTGCACAGGCTTAAATACCCTTGAGCTAACCAACCCCAGTGAGCCACGTGGACTCTGGAGATAGGCTACTCTAATGTAAGCAGGCAGGCTGAACAGACTTAACCAATTAAGGGCTTGTTTACCCAGAGAGCGCCAGTGAGAAGGTGTAAGGTAGAAGCCAGTGCCACTTTAAGGCGTGGCACTACACGGCTCTCTACATGACTATCCTCTGTTTTCTTCATATGGGCACTCAGTGCAATGAACTTTCCTTGTAACACTGCTTTCAAGGTGTCCCATAAGTTCGGTTATGTCATCTCCTCATTCTTTTTGAATTTTAGGAAGTCCTTCATTTCTTTCTTTTATATTTTTTTGACCCAGGTGTGGTGCAATTGCACATTGTTCAGTTTCCATGAGTTTGTAGGGTTTCTGCAGTTTGTGTTGTTGTTGAATTCCAATTTTAAAGCATGATTGTCTGATAAGATACAGGGGACTATTCCAATTCTTCTGTATCTGTTGAGGTTTGTTATGCCACCTAGTATGTGGTCGATTTTAGAGAAGGTTCCATGTGAATAGAGAAGAAGGTGTTTTGTGTTTGGATGGAATGTTCTATAGATGTCTGTTAAACCCAGTTGAGACATAACTTCTGTTAGTTCTTTTGTTTCTTTGTTGAGTTTCTGATTGGTGGTCCTGTCTAGTGGTGAGAGTGGTGTGTTGAAGTCTCCCACTGTAAGTATGTGAGGTTTTATGTGAGCTTCGAGTTTTAGTAGTGTTTCTTTTATGAATGTGGGTTACTTTGTATGTGGGGCATAGATGTTCAGAATCGAGACTCTTTGTTGATAGATTTCTCCTGCGATGAATATGAAATGACCATCATCATCTCTTTTGATTAATTTTGGTTTGAAGTTTAACTTGTTAGATATTAGGATAGTTACACCTTCTTGCTTCTTGAGGCCATTTGATTTGAAGATCTTTTCCCAGCCCTTTACCCTGAGGTAATGTCTATCTTTGTTGCTTAGGTGTGTATCTTGTATGCAGCAGAAGGATGAATTCTGTCTTCGTATCCATTCTGTTAGCCTTTGTCTTTGTGTAGGCAAGTTTAGAACTTTAATGTTGAGGGAGAGTAAGAACGATTGATTGTTAATGTTTGTTTTAGATTTGCTTTTGGCAGAGGTATTGTGAATTTATTTGTCCTTCTTTACCCTTGGTTTCTGGTGAAGTGGGATTATCTGTTGCCTAAGTCTTTGTGAGCATAGTAAACTTCCTTGGTTTGGAATTTTCCTTCCAAAGCTTTCTGTAGGGCTGGATCTGTAGAAACGTATTGTGAAAATCTGGCGTTGTCTTTAAATATCTTGTTTTCTCCATCTATAACGATTGAGAGTTTTGCTGGTATAGTAGCCTGGGCTAGCATCCGTGGACTCTTAGTACTTGTAGAACATCTATCCAGGACCTTCTGGCCTTGAGGGTTTCCATGGAGAAGTCAGGCATAATTTTGATAGGTCTGCCTTTATATGTTACCTGTCCTTTTTCTTTTGCTGCTCTTAATATTCTTTCTTTGTTCTGTATGTTAGGTGTTTTGATTATTATATGTGGAGTGGTCTTTTTTCTTTGGTCCAGTCTATTTGGTGTTCGGTATGCTTCTTATACTTTCATGGGCATGTCCTTCTTCAGATTGGGAAAATTTTCCTCAATGATTTTGTTGAATATGTTTTTGGCCCCTGTGAGCTGGGCTTCTTCACCTTCTTGTATGCCTATTATTCTTAGGTTTGGCCTTTTCACAGTGTCCCACATTTCTTGGATGTTTTGTGTGAAGGATTTGTTGGATTTACGATTTTCTTTGGTCGATGAATCTATTTCCTCTAGTTTATCTTCAGCACCTGAGATTCTCTCTTCCATCTCTTGAATTCTGCTTGCGTCTGCAGTTCCTGATCGTTTGCCCAGATTTTCTATTTCCAACATTCCTTCTGTTTGTGTTTTCTTTATTGTCTCCATTTCTGTTTTCAAGTCTTGAACCTGTTTAATTGTTTTTTCTTGGCTTTCTGTACTTTCTTTAAGAATTTTATTCATTTCTTCCAATTTTTTGTTTGTTTTTTTTTTTTCCATTTCTTGAAGGGGTTTTCTCAGATCTTCTTTGAGGGCCTCTATCATTTTTATGATGATAATATTTAGGTCATTCTCTTCTGATTTATTTGCTTTGTTGTGTTCTGGTCTAGTTGGTGTAGCTTCCCTAGATTCTGGTGGTGTTATGCTTGTCTTTCTGATATTAGGTGTTTTCTTTTATTGCTGTCTTCCCATAGCTTCTTCCAGTAGGTGTTGGTGGGGTTTCTCCCTCTCTCTATGGATTTAAGTGGGTCAAAGGTTCGACTTCTGTAGTTCTGGGTGGTCCAAGCTCTCTAGGAGGTCTCTCCATAGGCAGGGGCCCGATGATGCGGGTCAAAGTTCAGGCTCCAGCAGAGGCAAGCTGAGGCTTCTTTGGCAGAGGCTAGCCTGCAGCATGTTTCCTTAGGGATAGTTGGATCTAGCTCTAGCCAAGGCCTCTAGCCAAGGCCTCTGGCCAAGGCCTCTAGCCAAGGCCTGTAGCAGAGGCCTGGTGACAGGGACAAAGGCTGGGCTGATATTCAGGATGTTTCTGCACTGATAGGCGGGTCTAGCTGGCACGCTCCAGAGGAGTAGGGTCTCTTTAGCAGAGCTCCTGCGATGGGGGTCAATGATCCAGCCCCCTGCAGGAACTCAGGGTGGACCTGCAGAGATAGGCAGATCTCTGGGAGATGCCCAGAACTCCAGTAGAAGACTGGTGGTGGGGGACAGAGACCAGGCAGGTGGAGATTATGGGTTGTTCCATGTGAATAGGCTGGTCTATTGTGCTCAGATAGGCTCCAGGAATTTTCCTGAAGGTGGCTAGATTGTTGGCTCCACCCTCTGGCTCAGTGCTCTACCAGAGTGGTGAGACAGTGGGCAGGGTAGGGAAGATCGTAGGGGGCGGGCAGGCTCTCAGTGGGGGTGGGTGGGGGTATATAGGAGCTCCAAGAGCACTCTCTGTGGGTATAGGACTCAGGGGCAGGGAGATCCAGATCCCACCCAGGGATTTCCCGGGGAGGGTGTAGGGGAGAATCTGCTGACCCAGTGGGATTAGACCCAAACTCACCTGTAGCCAAGGCCTGGTGATGGGGACAAAGGCTGGGCTGGTAGTCTCGATTTTTCTGCACTGATAGGTGGGTCTAGCTGGCACTCTCCAGCTGAATAGGGCCTCTGTAGCTGGGTCTGTCAATCTTATTTCCTCAGAAATCCAGCTCCTAGATTGTTAAATTCTTTGTATTGTTTTCTTTGCTTTTGTTTCATTAATTTCTGCTCTGATTCATATTGTTTCTTGCCATAAACTGGGTTTTGGTTTGATTTGTTCTGGTTTATCTTTTTGAGTTGCACCATTTCGCTATTTGTATTCTTTTTGATTTCAAAATGTAAGTACTTATAAATTTCTCTCATAGATCTGATTTTAGTGTGTCTCAGGGGTTTTGTTGTGTGTTACGGTTTCATTTTCATTGAGTTCCAGAAAGACTTTTTCCCCTTTCTTTAATTCTTTTTTGACTCATTAATCATTCAGTTATGAGTTTTTTTTTATTCTCCATGAGTTTGTGTACTTAATGGAGATGTGCTTGATGTCAGTTTTAAGTTTTATTGTTTCATCATGGTTAGATAGACTATACAGTTACTTCAGTATTTCTGAATTCATCAAGAATTTTTCACTGTCTCGGGATATCTTTTAGAGAATCTTCAGTGTGCTGCTGAGTAGAATGTATATTCTTTGGTGTTTGGATAGAATAATCTGCAGATATCTGTTAATCCCAGTGGTTGATTAATTCTGATATTTTTCTGTTTCTGTTTGGATGATTTGTCCATTACAAAAGGTAGGGTATTGAAATCACATACAATTATTAATGTGTTGATATTAATTTTTATTTTAGTCGTTTACTTTTTATGAAATTGGGTACACCAGAATTTGGCATATGTGTATTTAGGATAGAAATGTTTTCTTGACTAATTCTTCACTTGATTAGAATGAAGTGTTGTTTATTGTGATTAGTTTTAGCTTGAAGCCTATTTAGTCAAGTATTGTGTTAGAAATACTTTCTTGCTTCCTGTTTGCATTTGACTGGAAGACATTTTTTCATCTATTAACTTTCAGGGGTGCCTATCTTTAAAGATAGTTGAGTTTCATGTAGAAAGCAGAGAGAATCCGGATTTTGTTCTTTAATCCGGTCAGCCAGCCTGACTTTTGATTGTACAGTTGAGACCATAAATACTTAAAAAATTCTTATTGAAAGGTCTGTGGTGATTGAATTATTTTTTTTTTCCTTGTTTTTCTTTTCTGTTGCTGTTCCAGTATTCTCTTCAGAGCTGGTTTGATGGACATGGATTCTTTTAACCTTTTATATTATGAAACATTTTTCCTCTTGGACTATGGCTGATAGTTTTTTTGGGTACTATATCTCTTAGAACTTGCATTGCTTCATGTTCTGCTGTTCAGTTTCCATTGAGAAGTCAGCAGTTACTCTGGTGTGTTTTCTTTATGTGTATTTTTTTTAAGAGTATTTATTCTCATGTAGCTATAAATAGTCTTTCTTTGTTCTACATACTTAGTGTTTTAACTATGTATCTGTATGGGTTTTTTTTTTTTTTAGGTTGGTCTATTTCATTGACTTGGGATTCTTATTCCTCATGTATGCCTATAATTTGTCTTTTCGTAGTGTCCCACAGTTTCTGCACAATATTGGGACTCTATTTCTTAATATGATCACTTGTGTACATATCAGGGAAAAAAATCGCTGACAAATCTTTTGATGTTTTAGCATATTGCTAAATTGAGAACCTGGGAGTGATTTTACTATTAGAACTTTAAGAAGAAAGTTGTGGGTAGTTTGTAGGTCACATTATTGCATATTATTTACTCACCATTATGCAATGCATTTTTATTTGCTAAGTGGCTTATTTATCATTCATGAATAATAGGGAATGTTTGTTTTTTATTAATTTTAATGGTTATGCTCTTTAAATATGTTTATTGTGTCAAAGTGTAAAAAGATATTGTACAGTTTTTTCCTCAGTTTGTATTATTTTTCAATGAAAAATGAAAATATATATTGCAATTTCAGGTTTTGATCTTATTTATAATACCTAGTGAAAGTTGATCAGATAATACTTTAAGTCAATATAGAATTAGCAGGCATTGCTAATTAGTTGCATTGTTTATAATACTATGTTTTATATTTTACAGATTTAAGAATAAGTAGTTCTAATGTGCTACCAGATAGACGTATCCATCACAAATTAGGTAAAATAATTTATTCTTACAATATTTCCATTGAAGAAAATGGTATTATCAAATCTCTCTAAATATAACTTAATTTTTTTAAGTGGGGAAACTCATCCAGATTAGTATTACATATTTAGTTCTCAGCATTTTATAGTATTATGAAATCTCAAAAGTAATTTTATATTTTCTTGATTGTTAAGGGTTTTGTCCTTTTAAAAAGAATTTCTTATCTATTTGTGTTCATCTTTTGAAAACTGTTTAGTTGTATACCTCATTTTTAAAATTGGGTTAATTTGTTTTCTTGATATTCAGTTGTTTCAGTTGTTTATTTCTTAATATATTCTATATATGAACCCTCTGTCAGATGCATAATTGGTAAAGATTTTTTTCCCCATTCTTTTGACTACCACTGTACTCAAATTATAGTGTCCTATGCCATTCAGAAGCTTTTCAATTTCATGAGAACTCATTTATTTCTGGTCTTTGGCTTAACTATTGTTCTATTGCTATGATGAAACATCAATGCCAAAACAAAAGGAAGCATTTATTTGGGGGCTTGCTTACAGTGTCAAAGGAACAGTCCATTTCTGCTATGTTGGATAGCATGGGGGCAGGCAGGCAGGCAGGCATGATGCTGGAGCAGTAGCTGAGAGCTTATGTATTCTGTTGGCAAGGAGGGAAGGAGGGAGGGAGAGGAAGGGAGGGAGAGGGAGGGAGGGTGGGAGGGAGAGGGAGGGAGGGAGGGAGGGAGGGACTGAGGGAGGGACTGAGGGAGGGACTGAGGGAGGGAGAGAGGGGGGGGAGGCAGGCCCTGGCATGTGCTTTTAAAACCTAAAACCTTTCCCTAGGGACACAATTACTCCCACAAGGTCACATCTCCTAACCCTTTCCAAACAGTTCACCAACTGGGAATACAAGGGAATACAAGCCTTTGAGGGCATTTTCATATAAATCACCGTAGTCCTAGTCCCCATGCTTTTGGTGTTTTTTCAGAAAGTCTCTTCCTATGCCATTGAGTTCGTTTATTTTCCGTGTTCTCTATCAGATTCAGGGTATATGGTTTTATATTGAGGTCCTTGACACATTTGGAGTTGAATTTTGTGCAGGGTCAGAGAGATAGATCTATTTTCATTCTAAATGTAGTTATTCAGTTAAACCATTTGTTAAAGATGCTGTCTTTTCCCCATTGTGTGTATGATTTTTGGCCTGTCAAAATCAGGTGTTCATAAATGAGTGGATTTACGGCTGGGTCTTCAGTTTGATTCCATTGATTGATGTGTCTGTTTTTATGCCAATATCATGCTGTGTTTATTAATGTATTTCTATATAGTAGTACAACTTGAAGTCTGGGATTGTGATAATCCAGAACTTTTATTATTCACAATTCTTTTAGCTATCCTGGTTTTTGTTTTGGTTATTTTGTTTTGTTTTGTTTTGTTTGTTTGTTTTGGTGAGTGTGTTGGAATTTTTAGGGAGACTGCATTGAAATTGTAGGTTGCTTTTGGTAGAATAGCCCCTTTAACATTAATTCTACAGACCTATCAGCTTGGGAGATCTTTCCATCTGGTGTCTTGTTTCTTTCTTCAATGTCTTAAAATTTCCATTGTCTTTGACTTGCCTTCTTTTCTCCAGTTTTCTTTCCCTCCCCTCCTTCTCGCCCCCCTTCTTCCTTCCTTCTTTCCTTCCTTCCTTCCTTCCTTCCTTCCTTCCTTCCTTCTTCCTTCCTTCCTTCCTTTTTTTTTTTTTTTTTTTTTTTTGAGGATACTGTGGAAAAGCACTCTTTTCCTGATTTCTTTCCTACCCTTTTTTAATTTGTAAATAGAAAAGTTACTGATTTTTGTGTGTTACTTTTATATTCTGCCACTTTGCTGAAGATTGTTTATCAACTGTAGGAGTTTCCTGGTGTAATTTTTAGGGTCTCTTAGGTTATTGTCTTAGCATCTACAAATAAAGATACTTTGACCTCTTCTTGTCCTATTTTTATCCCCTTTATCTTCTCCAGTTTTCTACTTGATATTTCTAATATTTCAAGTTTTATATTGAGTAGGTATGGGGAGAGTGGACATCCTTGTCTTGTTCCTGATTTTAGTGGAGATGCTCTGGGCTTCTCTCCATTTGGTTGATGTTGGCAGTGGGCCTGCTTTTAATTAGCTTAATTATGTTGAGGTATGTCCCTTGTATCTTTAGTGTCTCCCTGATTTTTATCATGTTACATGTTTGTCAAAGGTCTTATCATGTAATGAGATGATCTTGTGATTTTTGTCTTCCTGTCTGTTTGTGTGATAGACTGCATATGTTGAACCTCTCTGGGATAAATAACACTGGTTCATGGTGGATAATCTTTTTGATGTGTTCTTGAATTTGGTTTGTAAGTATTTTGTTGAGAATTTATGCAGCTATGTTCATGAAGAAGATTGATCCTTACTTTTCTTTCTTTGTTAGGTCTTTGTATAATTTTGGTATCAGTAATATTAGATTTGAAGAATGAATTAGGAAATATTCCTTCAGTTTCTATTTTGTGAAATACTTTGAGTAATATTGATGTTTGTTATTTCAATTTGTGGTAGAGTTCTGCATCCATTTGTCTGTGGCTTTTTGGTGTTGTTTGAATGTGAGGCTTTTAATTACTCTATTTTACTTGGTGTTATGTATCTGTTTAAATTGTTTCGTTTCAGTTTTACTTGATTTTATATATATATATATATAAAATCAAGAACTTTTTTTTTTTTTTTTAGGTTTTCTGGTTTGAATTTCTTTTCTGGTCCCACATATTTGGTGTTCTATATGCTTCTTGTATCTTGAAAGGTATTTCTCTTTAGATTGGGGAAATTTTCTTGTATGATTTCATTGAAAATGTTTTCTCTGCCTTTGGCAAATTCCTTCTATACCTATGATTTATATGTGTGGTCTTTTTGTAGTGTCCCATGTTTCCTGGATGGTTTGTGCTTGATATATTAGATTGAACTTTGTCTTTGGCTGAGCTATTTCTTGTACTTTATATTTATTGCCTGAGACTCCTCCATGTGTTTATTGGTGAGGCTCACTTTGAGGGTTTTGTTTAGCATCCTAAGCTTTTTAGTTACAGTCTTATTTGTAACTAATTTGTTTGGGTTTTCTTTCGTGGTTCGTTTTTGTCAGATTCTACCTTCATATCTTGAATTGTTTTCATTATTTTATTCAACTGTTAATGCTTCCATTGTCTTTATTCATATCCTCTTTAATGTTTTAAAATGTATTTATTTATTGCCATCCTTTTCTTATGGTTCAGCTAAAATGCTTTCCCTGGGGCCTATGGCTTCTGAAAGAGGCATATCATATATTGTCTTGGGTATTTTTTTTTTTTTTTTTTTTTTTGTTCCTGGGTTCTGGGTTTCTGAAGGTATTGACTTTTGAAGTGATTCTTAATATAGATACCTCTTTTTGCCTGTTATGTTGTGGATGGTCTATCTTGGTTGCTATTGTCATTCTGGTTCCTAGCCAAATGTGGTTTGTTTGGAGTCCGTGATTTCCTACTAAGTATGCCGACTGGGGTCCCTGGTAGTTCTGTGGGTCAGTGAGAAGTCACAAAGGAATGGAGATGGGATAGAATAGACTGAGAGTTGTGGTGAGGAAGAACCCTGCACCAAGAGCCGTCCTAAGGGCTTGGAAATGGGCTGAGAGGCGTTACACCAGGGGCTAGGCTGCAACAGGCCTAAAGGTTGTCTAGAGACTGGAATGGAGAGCAAGGAAGGAAGATAAAGTTCATCCACCTAGGACCTAGCCAAGACTTATGACTGGGGGTTCCTGATAGAAGTGGTTCAGCATGTCAGTGGGAGTCATAAACTAATGGAATCTCAAATTATAACAACAAATTATGTTTAACATATGAAGTGTAGCATTGTTCAGACAAGATAATACCAATAATATTCTCACAGGTGGATATTATCAAACTGTTATTTCTTGGCCAATCTAGAGGCTTTATTTTCCATGGCCTTTTATTCATTTGTACAAACATCTAAAAATTTGGAGATTTTTGTCTCATCATTGAAACATTTGTGTTGTGAGAGTTGGTATATATCTTTAATAGTTTTACTCACCTTTGAATTTTTGTTTAACTTTTTGACAGTACTGCCCTCCCACTCACCAAATGTTCGTAGAACAAAGAGAATACGTTTGAAACCTCTGGAATATTGGCGAGGGGAACGGGTAGATTATCAAGAAAGGGAATCAGGTAAGACTTAATTTAGATGATACTGTCTTATAAATGAAGGAATTGTTGCCCTAATTAATTTTATCATGTGGCAGGCCCCATCCTACACATTTATATACATTACCTCATTTAATCATTACTTCCCACATACAAACATCTAAGAATAGGGTTTTAATTCAGATTTCTCTCATTATTTTAGAGGTGTTGATTTTTTTTTCTCCTTTTTTTTATAACTATTTGAATGTGTGACTTTGTAGATACTGTTACTTAAATATCTGAGGTTTCTGACTGAGTAAAGCGAATCATTTTTAACTTTTATTTTATATGTATGTGGGTGGGTGTGAGGCTATGCATAGAGGCAAAGAATCATTTGATCCCCTGGAGGTGGTATGACCAGGTGGTTGTGCAGGGAATTGAACTCTGGTCCTTTATAAGAGCGGTACAACTGATGAACTGATGAACTGTTCTTTCAGCCTAAAATATGAGAAATTAATATCAGTTAATGATATCTTTCTCATTCTTAGCATCTATTCCCTTTATAGAGAATTAACAGGGAAGTAAATGTTAAAGTTATTTCCTTGTTTAAATGGATGTGGCTATTTTAAAGGACACTTAAATGCTCTTTAAAATGTGGGTTACTACTTCAGATTCACTCCTAGTTTCTGCAGCTTTCTTTTTTGTTTCTATCCCTTTATTGATAACTATTGATTTCAGGTGAATAACAGGTCATTGAGGTTTGTTTTGTCATGGTTTCTAGGTTTAGAGTATTAGAGGTACAATTGAAATTGTTTTGTGGGTTTTTTTTTTTTTTGTATCACTTTAACAGCTATACATTTAATGTTTTGCTTTTAATTTTTGAAGTCCTCAGGTTTGTTATTTTTACCATTTTTGTTTAATTTTAGGAAGAATTGTGATTGGGATAGTATCCCCAGCTCCAGTATCACCCAAAAGAAAGGCTAAAGGAAACTTGGGCAAAGTCAACAAAAAAACTAACAGAAAATGGATCCGTACTGAAAACCATGAAAGTATGGCCCTGTTCTAATGTAACTTAGATTTCATATCCTTTAAAACTTTAGACATATGACCCTTCCATTTTCAATGCTCAAAATGGTTATAGTAGACATTTAATGAGCTTTTTCAGAACTTTGTTGTGATTGCAGCTCTGAGGGAATATGCAAATAATCATTTAGTCTTTTGTTGAAATGAAAAGTTTATATAATGGCTCACAGAGGCATTGGCTTTACATTAAATCATATGCCTTAGAATTTGACATTTTTTTTTTAGTGTGCTAACATTTGATCAGAAAGAGGTTGCTAAATCTTTGTCATCTTTCTTTACAATTTGTCTTCAATTATATTTTGCATTGAACTTTTTTATAATGGAGACAAATTAATTAAGTAATTTTATCTCAATGGTATTTGTTTTACAGAGGATAGGTTAGTGTTGAATCTGGACATACCTCTAGGAGATCCTTTTCAGTCAACATTGGCAAAGGACCCAGAAACGAGAGAGATTGTCCCTATGGGTAAGCTTGGGAATGATACTGAAAATAATTTAACATTAACATTGAATGGTTGTGTGTATGTGCTCTCTCTTTCTCCCTCCCTTCCTCTTCTCCCTTTCTCCCTTTACCTCTTTCTTTCCCCTCCTCCTCTCTCAGCACTAAAATCTATTTCTGCAAACAGCTTCTGTGAGAATGATTATGGATGAGCGTTTATGTCAAATACAGTATCATGTATTTGTGTTCTGAATTGTGGAGTTCTAAGTGGTGCTGTTACCTACCAGGTATGTTATCTCTTGCAGCAAGCCTAGCATTTATATAACTGAAGATGTGTGAGGAACTTTTTATGGGAATTCATGGAAAGTTAACTGGTATGCCCCAGGATATAGTCTGTGTGACAAGCAGAATTTGGGCCAGGGTACACACTATCTTCTAAACCTTTGGATATCAGTAGTGGTTTCTGGGACATGAAAACTTTGTGAAGATGACTGCTAACAGCATCAGTCAGCCATACACATATAAGCTTTAATGTTAAGAACCTAGAAGCCTCATGCTGTACGACATAGACATTAAACATATAGTTTCTGAGAGGCCATACCCATTTCTAGGGAATAAACTCTAGTGGTATGGGGTCTAGGGAACTGTGTTAGTTCTATTGCTGTGAAGAAATACTATGCCCATGACAACTGCTATAAAGGAAAACATTTAATTGAAGTGGTGGCTTAGTTCAGAGGTGTAGTCCATTATCATTATGGTGGGGAAAATGACAGCATGCAGGCAGACATGGTGCTGGAGAAGGAGCTGCTATGTGTTGATATGCAGGCAACAGGAAGTAGACTGTCTCACTAGCATGGCTTGAGCAAATATGAGACTTAAAGCCTGCCTCCACAGTGACACACTTCTTCCAACAAGGCCACAGCTTCTAATAGTGCCACTCTCTTTGGGGGTCATGTTCTTTGAAACCACCACACCAACCAAGCTGTATTTACATGTAGGACGTATTTAAATATCTTGGTAACTGTTAGGACTTCATGTGTTAGTCAGTATCTTATTGCTAAGTATCTTATTGCTATGAAGAAACCATAGCAGGGGCAACTCTTATAAAAGAAAGCAATTAGCTGGGGGCTTGCTCACAGTTTCCTTGATCATTATGGTATAGTCCATTATCAGCATGGCAGCAAGCATTGCAGGCATAGTGCTAGAGCTAGTTGAGCTACATCATGATCTGCAGATCCGGGCTTAGCATTAGCTTTTGAAACCTCAAAGCCCATCCCTAGTGCCATACTTCCTCCAACAAAGCCATACCTTTGCATCTTTTCAAATAGTGCCCTTCCCTGATGACTAAACATTCAAATATATAAGCCTATGGGGGCCATTCTTATTCAAACTGCCACAGACTATCAGAAGTAACACCTATTCCTCCGAGTCAAACAGATTGGTCAAACCAGAAGTCACTAATGGTATTCCCACTTAAATTTTGTCTATGAACTAGTTTACATTTACCATCTTTAGATAAACTCTTGACAGAGTCATTCTGTATTGACATGCTTATAAAGCAGTAGAGGTTAAAGCACAGAAGGTGTTGTTTAGTGTTAAAACATAACCCCTCCAGGCTAGAAAAGTTTTGTTTTCAACTTTTATCTGTTTCAGTAATCTATGCATTTTCTTTATTGCATTGTATATGTGACCATTAACATTTTCAAATATTTAGTGGTATTGAGCCAGAAGCTATGATTAATGAATGCATTAAGAGGCTTGGGAAGGTTCATTGGTGTAAAGGAAACCTGAAATGAGAAAGTGATTATTGAGCTATAGCTTATATTCTGCTTCTTGTAGTCTTTTCTTAATTAAATAAAAATGTTTCTGTTTAACCATCAAATGAATAAAAACCAATTTATTGTCATTGTGATGACATATTTTTATTTTGGACCATGTTAAGATTTGTAAAGACATGGGATTCTTTATTGTGCATCCTCTAATATTATTTTCCGTTTTTGCCTCCATAGAAGTAAAAGCTGTTCCATTATTGTTAGGTTAAGATAAATAACATAGTATTTAGTTTGAGCCAGTCATTCCTTCTTTGTCCTCTTTTTTTTTTTTTTTTAACTTTATGATTCCTTTTACATTCCAACCACAGTCTCCCTCCCACTCCTCCTCCCACCCCTTTCACCTTCTGTCATCCCCCCCCCATACTTCCCCTTAGTCCACCCCCCAGTCTACTCCTCCTAAAGGCTTCTATGAGACATCAACATATTCTGGCACAATAAGTTAGATTAGGGCTAGGCCCTTCTCCCATGCATTAAGGCTGAACATGCATTCCACCATAGGGAGTGGGCGCCAGCAAGCTAGGTCATGTACTGGGATTATATATCATGGTCTACTGTCACTGAGCATGGCATTCTATCCTAGGAATGGGCTCTAGTAAGCTAGCTCATGTACCAGGTTGGTATCTTGGTCCTACTGCCATGGTCCCCTCAGCTAGTCCATGTTATGAGTAGTTTTTTCCCTCCAGTCTGTCTGGTCCCACCACCACGCCAGCCCCAAATAACACACAGAGACTCTGTATTTGATAGAATGCTGTTGGCCAGTTACTAGTTTCTTATCAGCTAGCTCTGTTTTAAATATTAACCCATTCCTATTAATCTTAAGTATTTCCATGTGGTCTCATCTTACCGGAGAGAGGGGCTGGCATTCTTCTCTCTCCATCCTCCATCTTGGATCTCTTCCTTACTACTTCCTCTCTCCTCCTAGTCCCGCCTATCTTGTTTTCCTATTGGCCAACAGTGCTTTATTCATTAACCAATACGAGAAACATATTTACAGAATGACATCTCCCATCAAGTCCAAGCTTAACAACTGTCTCCCACATATAGAGGGCCTAGTTTGGTCCATGAGTTTCCACAAGCTTTATTCTGCTGTCTGTGTAGATTTATATTAATTCTTTGAAGCTATTTAAACATAGGCATTGGCTCATTTTTACCAGAAAGGAAACTGAGGCTTAGAGAGAGAGCTTAAGTAGTCCAAAGTCATGCAGTTTATGAGCCAAGCAGGATGGGACCTTGGCCATTCTTGTTCCAAAGTTAGTCATCCTTACCCTGTGTAATACTTCCTGAATGTGTGGTCTACATGGCTCTTAGAAAAATGTTTATATAACTGAACACTACTATTACAATAGGGTTTCCCATGTTTAGTCCAGATGGACTTCCTGTTTGTAACCCTCCTTAGTTCCCTAAGTGCTGAGATGACTGTTTCAGGCTAGTAAACATGTTTAGCTTGTGATTGCTTTATATTTGTATTCTTGTTTTCCCCCTAGATCTTATAAGACCACGAGATACATACCAGTTTTTTGTGGAGCAACATGGTTTGAAAGTTTTTAAAATATTGGATACAGCAGTTTTTTCTTCTGGAAAATTGGTTTTAGGACCCCATGAAGAAAAAGGAAAGCAGCATGTTGGTCAAGATATATTGGTGAGTATATTTCTCCATTTATTTCTGTTTTTCTAGAAATACAACTGATTCTTTTTCTTCTGTGATGCATTAAAATTCTATTTACTTGGTTGTGACATATTATTGTTATATTTCATAAAGAAATCTTTCCCCTTATTAAATTTGTTTTGGTTAACCAGTTAGTAATTATTTAAAAATAGTTGTACTGTGCATAGCACAACCTTGAGGTTCAGTGGTTTATGGTGTGATTGTTTCTTAAGAGAATCTTAGAATACAGATTTACAAATAAAGAAATAGAATTTTAAAACTGGAGGAGATTATAGAGAGTACATCTTGTGAACTCCTGCAATCATATGGCTGAAGATCAGAAGAGTTTAAACATGACTTAACTAGTTAAGAGTGCCCTGAAAACAAGGGATAGCTGCTTCAATCAGTACCAGTATGCCACTGTACTTAACAGGGTCTGAAATTACAATGAGATTTATGATGAGTTAGTTTGTCTCACTCTTTTTCTTCCCCTCTTTCCCTTCTTCCCTCCTTCCTTTCTCTCCCTCCCTTTGTCTCAGTGTCTGCTATATACACATGTTTGCTGTGCATGTTCATGAGTGGTAATACCTTTTCTTTCTTTTTTTGTTTTGTTTTGTTTTGTTTTTTGAAGCAGGATCTCTCTGTATTGCTTTGGAGCCTGTCCTGGAACTAGCTCTGTAGACCTTTCTGGCCTAGAACTCACAGAGATCCACCTACCTCTTCCTCCCAAGTGCTGGGATTAAAGGCGTGTGCCACCAACGCCTGGTGATAACTCTGCATTCTAAACATGATAAATCTAAAACATATGAAATATATTTTAAGAATATTTAATATTATGGCATAATATTAGCAACATTATAATTAAGGGAAATTACAAGGAAAATTTATTGTTGCATCATTATAACCCAAAAAATCTGTTTTATAATATATCTGAATCATGCTTATTTACTTTAATTTTTAATATTTTTTTCAGCTGAGTTAAAAAAAAACCAAATCATACAGAGTGTTGTTCTTTTGCTGTAATTATTGCCTAAGAAACACAAACACGAGACTCAGCGCCCATGTGGAGTTTATTGAGAGAGGGGAGAGAAAGGGGGGGGCTGGTGGTCAACCGAAAGCAGGGAAGAGAAAGAGAGAGAGAGAGAGGAAGAAAAAGAGAGAAGACAAAGAGAGATGGAGAAAGAGAGAAGGGTCCCGAGAGAGAGAGAGAGAGAGAGAGAGAGAGAAGAAACCAAAGAGAGAGAAGAAAGAGAGAGAGAAGGGGCCCAAGAGGGAGAGAGAGCGGTGCGCTTGTCGTGCTTGCTTTAAAAGGGGGGCTTGCGCATGCATAACTGAGCCCTCTGGCAGCCAGGTAAAGCTTGAGCAGCCAGGTAAAGCCTGACATAGTCATGACATGGCCATGAGCATCCTGCCCATCATCAGAGGCGGGGTCAGCAGACTGCTGGTTCCCAACATTCCCACCTCTTATTGTTATTAAAAAGGTGGGTGTTGGGCGTAGCACGTTTGGGAATAAGGATTTTGAGTGGTTCCCAACACAGAGTAATGTGATGTTTTGATGCATGTGTGATACATTGCATACTATTTAAATCAGGTTAAGCATATCTATTTTTCTCAGTTTTATCATTTTTTTTTCATGGTAAAATGGACAGGGAAAGTCCATGAAGTCTCAACTCTATACAAGAATGACAGGCAACTAAGAAATGCTGAGAGCAAGGGAAACAGTCTTCTTCAGGGAAGAGCATGGCAATGGGTTATCAATACTAAATGATGAGCCCTGAAGACATATACACACAAGTAATATACAGGCTGAGAAGACTATATTTAGGAATATATATGTATATATATTCAAATATGTTTATAATAACCTTTAAAGAGAAAAAGAGGCTATGAATGTGGAAGAGTGCAAGGAGGGGTATATGGGAGGGTTAGAAGTAAGGAAAGGGAAAGGAAAAATGATGTAATTATAATCTCAAAAATAAAGAATCTTTTTAAAATTAAAAAATGTTTTTGCTCTTTTAAAAATGTACAGAGTATTCTTTTCTGTTGTAGCCTTATTGTGGGTCAGAGTTATTTGCTACTCTCTACTTGTAACTTAGTACCCATTGGGATTAACTTTTTTATAGTCTAGAAGTGTCTTTTTCATTGGTGACTTAGTTACTTAATGTAATGATAAGATTTTTTTTAACTTAATGGAAATGGTAAGATTTTCTTTTTTATGAAATAATACTCCATGCTATATGTGTACCATTTTATATACCCACTGGTCAGTGAGCACTTAGGTTATTTCTAGTGCTTGGTTTTTGTGGATGTGAGAGCGACAGACACTTCTTTGATATACTTCTATTCTTTCCTTTACATATGTATCCACTTAAGGGATTGCTGGGTCATGTTATAGTTGTGGTTTTAATTTTTGAACTATCTGTGTGATGTTTTTCATGCATGTACTAAATTACATTTCCATCAATAGAATAGAAACATTTGAGTCTCTCTGTATCTTTACCAGCATTTTTTATCTTTAGGTTTTTTTTTTTTTATAATAATCATTCTTTTTTGTTTGTTTTGTTTTGTTTTTCAAGATAGTTTCTTTGTGGCTTTGGAGGCTTTTCTGGAACTAGCTTTTATAGACCAGGTTGGTCTTGAACTCACAGAGATCTGCCTGCTTCTGTCTTTGGAGTGCTGGGATTAAGATAATAAGCATTCTTGTAACTTTTATTTTCCTATTAATTAGTTTAGCATTCTGATATTCAAATATTAGCTGTTTGTATGTTCTCATTTGATGTCTATATAGAACTTTTTCTCATCAAAATAAAGATTATCAGGGGCTGGAGAAATGGATCAGAGGTCAAGAGCACTGACTGTTCTTCCAAAGGTCCTGAGTTAAATTCCCACCAACCATATGGTGGCTCACAATCATCTATAATGAGATCTGGTACCCTCTTTTGGCGTGCAGGGGATATATGCAGGCAGAATGTTGTATACATAATAAAATAAATCTTCTTCTTTTTCTTCTTCTCCTCCTCCTCCTCCTCCTCCTCCTCCTCCTCCTCCTCCTCCTCCTCCTCCTCCTCCTCCTCCTCCTCCTCCTCCTCCTCCTCCTCCTCCTCCTTTATCTTAGTTAAATAATGGCAAAAAAGAGAAAAGGTATGTTAGAGATCCAAGCTGACCAGTTAAGGAAAATGTGTGGTGTGTGTGTGTGTGTGTGTTTGTATGGAAGTCAATGGCTTTTATGGGGGAGTTATCTTTAAGGTGTGTGTGTGGTTAGATAGGATTTAATTGAAATTAAGGATTAATCCCCATCTCAAAGTTCTTTTGCCACAAAAGATGTATTTCCAGGTTCTACAGATTAGAATACAGACATCCATGAGGAGTCATTATTTTGTCTGCTGCATTTCATTTAAGAATTTCTGTAGTATATTTGTTGTAGTTCAGTTTAAAAGGAGATTTTTATTTTTAAATTTACAGGTGTTTTATGTTAATTTTGGTGAACTTTTATGTACCTTACATGAAACACCATATATGATAACTACTGGTGATTCATTCTATGTTCCTTCAGGTAAGAACAAGTAAAACATTTTGATTCATATTGTTTCAATGTCTGTGTAATGAATATGGGAGTTACAGTGGTCAAAATGAACTACCATGTTATTGATGCCAAAGTAATTTGGTACATGTTTTCCTTTCATTTTGTCATTGAGTAAGTATATATTAGTGATTTATATGTAAAATTCAAACATGTTTATTGCTTAATAATAAAAACATTAAGTAAAGTTAAGTTGCTTTCCCAGCTATAAGGAAAGTTATTTCCTATGACATTATATGACCCTTTTTAGTTGATTATTTTAATTATACAGACCAGTGTACTGTTAAAAGATTACAAGTCATCTGTAATAAGAATTTTAATTTATTTACTCACTTATTCCCTCAATCAGTAATTATGAGTAGCAGTGTACTGTGGTGCCAAGTTCTTTAAGGGATAAATAAATGGAAAAGAGAGAAAAATCCTCATGTTTACAAAGATCATACTGTAGCAAAGGCAATAGTAGCTATATTTATATGCATTTGTCTTATGGTGCTGGGAATTGAGATCCTTTTCTTAATACTGGGCAAGTGCTCAAAGAGTACATCCCCATCCCTAGCCCTGTAGTTACTGTGTGCTAGTACTGCTGTAGAAATGCTTTTCATTCTGTTAGTTTTTATGAATAACAATTTCTAATATAGAGAAAGTCACAGTAATAATATTTAATGCAAGTAAGCCTGGCATATGTGACACTATCCATCTGACACTGTTATATTATCTGTTAGATTAAGAGTAGCATTTGCCTTTAAAAACTATTTTATATAACATTGCACCTTTTATTCTTACCTATGTATGTGTGTGAGTATGAATGTGCGTACATGCGAGTGTGTGTGTATGTATGCATGTATATATGTATGTGTCTGCTTTATGTGAACCTACAGCATTTCTAAAGATCATTTATAGATTGGTTTCAGAATGGTTTTCTCTTCTTGTACACATTTCTAATTAACGCTGCCTTTATTAGAGCATGATGTGAAATGTGTATTCTTTCAGATCCTCTCTGAATCAGTAGGTAGTGATTAACTTTTATATCTTTGGATTCATGCAATTAAAATTAAATAATTTACTTTAAGTTAGATATATTATATTATGTGCTTATGTGGAAAATGGTGAATAAATACTCAGAAAGAAATGATGCTTATGAAAACAAATATCTTTTTGTTACTTGGAATAATTATATTTTCTTGTTGCTTTATTTTTAGGTAATCATTACAACATTAAAAACCTCTTGAATGTGGAAAGTTGTCTTCTTTTTACTCAAATAAAGAGATGAAATAAGTGTATCTGTATAAAATAAGTTGTTTATTGTAAATTTTTATAAGTATGATTATTATTATTTTTTATTTTGGTAAGGAAATTTTATTTGAACATTCTAAAGCAATAATGCTTTGGATGTTACTTAAATGTCCCAGGCAGGATTAACAAAATAAATGTATATAAATTACAAATTTAGCTCCAGTAGGAGTTTTATAAAAGAAGAACACAAACCCCTCCTGAAAGAAGTGTGATACACACATCTTGAAGAAACCCCAGTGTTTCATGCAATCGTAGGCAAGATGTAAAAAGCCACCAAACCCACACATTTCTACACCAATCATCATCCCAAAAAAGTTCTCCAGTCAATCTGTACATCCAAATGCATCCAGGAACCTACAGCTATATGACATTATTAATGTTATATACACGTATTGCCCCCCCTAATTTTTAATAACTTCTTATGTGAAGCCTTCATTGAAACCCCAAAAAAGATGTAAGACTAATGGGGGGAGGGAGGGAAAGATAATCACTTTAGACATTCAATTAAAATGTAATTTATCTAAATCTCCAAATGTTTAATAAAACCAAGGATCTTCTCCATTTAACACTTTGTTTTCTAACTGTATGGTAAAATGCATTATAGAGTTCACCTCTATTTTCATAGTGTATTTTCTTTGGATGGAATTGGAATTAACTAGTTAATTTTAAGATAAATAAATGTGTAGCTAGTTGTTTTCTGCCAGCCCCCAATAACACACAGAGACTCTGTATTTGATACAATGCTTTTGGCCAGTTACTATTGTTGTTTATGGGCTAGCTCTGTCTTAATAATTAACCCATTTCTACTTATCTAAGAATTTCCACGTGGTCATCTTATCTGAATGCAGCGGGCTGTCATCTTGCTTCCTCTAGGCTCTACATGCTGACTCCTCCTCACTACTTCCTCTTTCCTCCTTGTCTCCTAGCCGCACCTATCTTGCTTTCCCATTGGCCAAACAGTGCTTTATTCATTAACCAGTATGAGAAACATATTTACAGAATAACATCTCCCATCATAAATGAGGTTGATCCAACTAAGATTAAGATGACAGCAGATATATTCCATGCAGAATTTAATCATTCTCAATTTTGATAAAAAAAAGATGCAGTTGAATGGAGGGATGACCAAAAAACAGGTAAAAAAGAACCCAGGTTCAGGAAGATTAGCCATGCACTGTAGTAAAGCCTACTACATACAAATCAAGCATTTGCTGTGAACAGTTGGTAAGAAAGCAGTCAGTAAGGACCTAGGATCAGTGGAAATAGATGTTACTTTAAACCATCCATGAAAGTGCCCCACAAGTACACAGTGTTAAGCCCAAATCTCTTCTTGTACTTAGTCTTCTTTTCCGTGAAAGTTCCACCCTCATGAAAGCGAAACTGATCTGAAGTTCCAGGTTGTCTCAGATGTCTAGTCAATTTTTACATTAGTATAGATTTTTCGAACAAAGGTACTTGTTCCCATGTGACCAGTTGCCTCACACATTATCCCCAAGGCTGTGCTAAATACCGCCATATATCCAAAGTAAAATGATGTTTGAAATAAGTATGATTATTTTAAAAATAAAACTTTTATTTAGTTTTGAGTAAACTTGAATAAGATAATCATTTCATACTCCTGGTTAAACATTTCATAATCTTGCATGAATACACTTACTACCTTTAACATTGTTGGTATCGTTTTAATGTATTAGGAAAAAAAAAAACAAAATCACTGATACCACAATATAAAACATATTTGCTATGAGAGAGCTGATTAATGTCTCTGCTCATTTACAATAGTTGGTTCCAAATATAAAATTTAAATCATTGGTCATTAAATAATAGAAAGCTGTGGTAAAATGTGCTGAATTAATTTCTATGGGCTACTGTAGTGAAGTGATTTAAAACAATTGAAATTGGTTTTATGTATTTTTTCCTCAGTTATTTGAGGCTTGAGGTGTGAATTCAAAGTGCAATGCTCGCTTCTATAGAAGGGACTCTTTCTTCTTTCTATTATCTGATTTGGTTCCTGTCTTTGGCTTTCCTTGTCTTGTACTTTAAACACTTCAGTCTTCTTATCAAATGTCTTAATTACTTTTCTATTGCTGTGATAAGACACTATGGCCATTGCAACTTATATAAGAAGGTGTTTATTTGGGGCTTACAGTTTCATAGAATTAAAGTTCATGACGATCTTGCAGGGCAAGCTTACATCTAGATCCATGAGCATAAGGCAGAGAGAGCTAACTGAGAATGCCATGTGCTTTTTAAATCCCTGGGCCAGCTCCCAGTAACACACCTTCTCCAACAAGACCACAACTCATAATCTTTCCCAAACAGTTCCACTTGCCAGTTCCACTTTCATACAGATTACTTCTTCACTTAGCCTGTGGCTCAGTAAATACTGACTGATTGCATGGGGCAGTTGGTTATGGTCCAGTATCCCTGCATGACAACCGTGGACTAAACCTCAGGACTATAAGCATGACACCCCAATTAGATGTTTTTCTTCATAAGAGTTTTCTTGGTCATGGTGTCTTTTCACAGCAACAGAAACCGTAACCAAGACAGGAGGAAACTTCAATTAAGAAAATGCCTCTTTAAGATGGAGCTGTAGGTAAACCTGTAGAGCATTTTCTTAATCAGAGATTGATGAGGGGAGGGTACAGCCCATTGCGGGTGGTGTTATCCTTGAGCTGGAAGTCCTAGGTTCTAGAAGAATGGAACAAGCCAGTAAGTGGTAAACATCCATGGCTTCTGTATCAGCTCTTGCTTCCAAGTTCCTGTCTTCACTGCTTTTGATGATGAAGTGTATGGGACTGTGGACAAAATAAAGTCTCTCCTGCCCATGTTGCTTTTGGTCATGTTTCATCACAGCAATAAAAACTCTAATTAGACAACTTGGTACGAGCATAGTGGGGTATTGCTGTGACAGACCCAACCATGTGTTTGGGAGGGTTTTGGAAAGACGTTGGAACTTTGTGGAGTAGCCTGGAGCCAGCTGGAGCCTAGAAGATAAGCTGTGTGTGCTGCAGCAGGGCAGAGCTGGAGAATTGGCCTAAGCCCCTTGGAGAAGCCCAGAAGATTGCTAGTGAATCCCGGATAATTGGACATTGATTTATTTGTACTGTTGGAGTTTGGTCTTGCTTGATTAAGATTGTGACTGGTTCTTTCCTCCTGAAGAAAGTATTTAACTTAATTTTGATTTAAATGATTTAAATTTTTGAAATTTTAAAAGATATTTTGGGATTTTAAAGAGATTGGGTATTCTAATGAGACTAAATTTTGAATGTGCTTGAATTTGTATTGACTATGAAACCTTTAAAGTTTCACATAAATATGTATATGATGTGAAGATGAATGAGAAAGGGAAAATTGTGGCTTATAGTGATGTGTTTGTGTGTCAAATTGACAAATAAGCAAAAGTCACCTGAGAGGAGGGAACCTCAATGAGGAAAATGCCTCCATAAGATGGGGTTGTAGGCAAACCTGTACATCATTTACTTAATTGGTGATAGATGGGGGTGGGCACCACACACTGTGAGTGAGGCCACCTCTGGGCAGGTAGTCCTGGATTCTATAAGAAAGCGGATTGAGCAAGCCAGGGGGCAGTGCCCCTTCATGGTGTCTACACCAGCTCCTTCCTCCAGCTTACTGTCCTGCATGTGTTCCTGCCTTCATTGTTTTTGATGATGAACTGTTATATGGAACTATGAATAAATTGAACCTTATCCTCCCCAGGTTGCTTTTGGTCATGATATTTCATCCCAGCAATAATCACCCTAAGACAGGATTGAACCCGTTTTCATGCATACTAGTTAAGCCTTGTACTAATTGAGCTACATCTCAGCTGGTTTTTGTTTAAAGAGAAGTCTTCTTTTTCAGTTGTTCTTAATGGTTTGTAATAACAGTTTACTGTATGTACAATAATCAATAAGACTAATGGAAATACGAGAGCATAACACTGAAGCACTGGTTGTTAGTTAAGGCTAATGAGGGTAGTATTTTACAGAAGATTCTTAGTTTTCAAACCCTCCCCTCTTTGGTTCAGTTTAGAAGACATGAGAGCCAATATGCCTTTTTTCTTTTTAAAGAGATAGTAACTGATACCATAGGGTTAGCTATTTTGTGTGATGTATACACAAGCTACCTGCTTCCTGACTATTTGAACATAATTGGGCCTTGTAAATGATAGTAAAATTAGAAATAGGACTTCATAAAAAAGTGTTTCAATGAGTTGTTTTAAAGTTTGTCTTCTGTAAGCCTTTTGTTAAGACCTGCTTAGAAAACATCAGTCCATCTAGTTTATCACTGTAGAAGAATAAGTCAAATAACTTGTTGTGTTTGGAGGAATCACTAATTTCTCTGAGAGGCAGAACAGGTTATGCCAGTTGAGATTATCAAGATCCCCTGCCTTCACTTATTTTAAGAAAGAAAAGAGATGAAAATGTTACACCAACTGAAACTAGAAATTTTAGAGGAAGACCACATATTTTGGGGGTATGCATATGTGACAGTTTATATCTTCAAATACCTCTCTGGGCCTGGAGAATTAGTATATAATTAGGGAGGACAAGTTAGATTAAATAGATTTCCCATGCTTCTTAGTTTGGATTTCTGTTGCTATGAAGAGATTATGACCACAGCAGCTCTTATTAAACAAAACATTTACTGGTCACTTGGAGGCAGACATGGTGCTGGAGCTGAGAGTCCTGCATCCTGACTGGCAGGCAACAGGAAGGCTGAGGTACTGGGTGTAGCTTGAACATATATGAGACCTCAAAGCCCGCCTCCACAGAGACACACTTCCTCCAATAAGGCCACACCTACTTTAACAAAGCCACACCTCCTAAAGGTAGCACTCCCTCTGAGTTTCTGGGGCCTAGTTACATTCACATTATCACACTATATAACAAGCATGCACATACATGTAGTCACACACCAGTTATTTTGAGATAGTGTCTTTTATGTAACCAAGCCTGGTCTTCAAACTTTTAATCTTCCTCCTTCAGCTCCCTGAGGCATTTTAGGCACATGCCACCATATCTAACACAAGAACAACTTTAGTGTTTTTAAAATTGCAAGGTGCCCACATGTAAATAAATGTTTCCTGTGCATGAAATGAAAATTTTCCACATATATAAATATAGTCTATGTGTGTATATATAATATATACATATGTACACACACAGAATATGTGTGTGATACCTATCACTGATACATAGAATTATACATAAGGCTTTGCTGTAGCTATTAAAAAGAAATTGTTATAATGAGAAGGGAAATAGTGAAGAGATCGTGTTTAGATAGAGATGGTGAACTAGGCTCAGTAAAGGTTAGGATGTGCTGGTGGGATAGCTCATCTGGTAGACTACTAGCCTAGTCAGAAAGATGTCCTGAGTTTAATCTGTAGCACCACATAAAACCAAACTTGCTGGTGCACATCTGTAATTCCAGCACTCCTGAGATGGAAGCAGGAGAATTAGAAGTTTAAACATAAGGAGTTCTAGGGCACACTTACCTTTCTGTGACGCCCTAAAAAAAGATTCAAACCCTTAAAGAGACTTTCCATATGCCCTAAAATCACACCTCTTGTTTCTGCCTCTGCTTACTCTGTTTAAGTCACACTGGCTTATTGTTGGGGAATATTATTTTAAGGTGTGTGACTTTTGTTTGTGCTACATTTGTTTAACTCTGAAGCTGTGTTACCGTGCCTGTCTAAAACACCTGATGTCTATGAAAGCTAAATGGCCAATAGTGAGGCAGGAGCAAGGATAGGCGGGGCTGGCATGCAAATAGGATAAATAGGAGAAACAAGGAGCAGCAAGAGAACAAGGAGAGGAGGACCTCAGGGGCCAGCCACCCAGACAGCCATTGGAGTAAGAAGTAAGATACAGAAGTAAGAAAAGTTCAAAACCCAGAGGCAAAAGATAGATGGGTTAATTTAAGAAAGCTGGATAGCAACAAGCCAAGCAAAGGCCAGGCATTCATAATTAAGAATAAGCCTCTATATGTGATTTATTGGGGTGCTGGGTGATGGGCCGCTTATAAAGCCAAAAGAGTGAAAACTGTTTCCAATAGCTTGTTTTACACGTCCTAAACTCTGAGGTGTACTTCTCAGCCTCCAGCATCTCTCTTCAGTAGCGACCAGTGTAATCTCTCCACTTTAGGAAGGCAAGTTAGCTTGAATGAACCTGGTTCACCACCCTTTTTCTTATCGTTGTCAGAAATACTGAAGTCTACCAAGAATTCTGGGCGCTAAGTCAACTATTTGGAGGAACTGGGGCTGTTCACGTTCTTTCTAGAACAGGATACTCTGCAATACTTGAGTTCCATGATCCAAAAGATTACCATGGAGTAAAATTCAGAGCCAAGCATGTTCAAGGTCACTCAGCTGCAGGACAGGGCCACACAACTGTGAAGCCTGCTTTGGGCAAGTTAGCGGTGGGGGCTGGCTGTTTTACTGCCTATCTACCTGCCTTTGTTCTTGTCTTACCGTTTCCCCAAACTCGTGTTACAGATGAGCCTTTGTATCCACCCTCCTTTTAGTCTTTGCTCAGTGGGCACTTTTTACAGGAGAACCTTCTTGACTAATCTTCTAAACTTGCAAATTTCCTCACCACATTCAAAAACATTTTTTTCTGCTTTATTCCCGCAACATTATGCAGTTTCTAATTTCTACTTATTTGTATTGTTTGTAGTTGTATTTTCTCATTCTGAAATGCTTCATGAATCCAAAGATTTTTAAATTTTTCTTTCACAATCCTCTCAGGATTTATTGCTATTCTGTGATACAATACCACAAACAAAAAACACAAGGAGAATATGGATATTCTACCTTATACTTCCAGGTAACAGTCTGAGGGAAGTGAAAGCTAAAACTCAAACAAGGCAAGAATCTGGAGAGGCAAGAACTGAAGCAGGAGCCGTTGAGGAGTCACCTCTGGCTTGTTACCTCTTGTTTTGTCACGCATCTTTGTTTTCTTTTTATTTTCTTTCATTTGTTTATTTATTTATACATATATTTATTTTTTTGAGATAGGGTTACTCTGTGTAACCCTGGCTATCCTGGAATTCTCTGTGTAGACCAGGCTGGCCTCAAATTCATAGAGATCCACCTGCCTCTACTCCTGAGTGCTGGGATTAAAGCTATGTGCCACTGTCCGGCTCAGTCCATTTTCTTTTTCTTTTAATTAACAAGTTTTCATTTATTTTACACACTGGCCACAGTTTCCCCTCCCTCCTCTCCTCCTGTTCCCTCCTGAATCCCATCTCCTCATCCAGTCCTCCTCTGTCTCCATTCAGAAAAGTCAGCCCATTTTCTTCCGGCTTCCAGAAGTACTGGCCCATGGGTAGCACTACTCACAATAGGCTGGACTCTTCCCACATCAATCAGTTACTAAAATAGACTATAGATTTACCTACAGGCCAATCTTATGGATACATTTTCTCCATGGAGAGTCCTTCCTGAATGAGTATTACTTGTGTCAAGTTGACATAAAACTAGGCAGCACAGCTATGGAGACAGTAGTCTGCATAAATATACTTTTAATGTATATTTGTTGAATGTCTTGAGTTAAACTGAGCACTGGTTCTCCTTGCTATGGTTTGAATTCACATATCTATGCTAAAGTTTGTGTTAGGAGCATAAAAGGAGTTTGCAGTGAGTGCACCCCCTCACTCTTCGGTACCTGTGTGAATCCTACCATCTTGTGATATAGCAAATAGACACTCACTATATGTGGGCCTCCGAGTTTGGATCTTCTAGCCTCCAGATCTATGGGCCACATAATTTTGTGTTCATTATGGATTACTCAACCTGCTGTATTCTATGCCGAGACATTTAAAATCACTAAGACACTCTTGTAATTGGTTTCCTGAATTTCTTTCTGAGTTGCTTCCTTTCTTGGCCTGTCCCCCCACACTGCTCCCCTGGGCTCTTTTCAATCCTGCAGTTGTGAACTTCGGTTTTCACACTTTGTCTAACCACAGATCCCTGAGTTTTGGTTTTATCTAAAAAGCTATCTGCCTTCTTCAGGACACTCAGTTTAGGGTCTTCAACCTTTGTTCTGTCCTGTCTCTGTCATTCCTTCTGTCCCCAGTCTCATGTCCAGGCCACTTTTGGCAGCTTTGTCTTGATGCATCTGTCATGTAATCTGTCTGTTAAACAAGTTGTCATTCACCACAAATGTTAGCATATTGAATGAGCCTATTTATATTGCAAGATTTCTAGCCCAACTAGATTAAGGCCATTCAGCATATGTATTTTTGGAAGGTTTTCTTTTTGCTTCTGAGAGGCAGAGACAGTGGGAGGAAAAATGAACATTTCGCGTAGCAGTTATATGGTAAATCCAGGAAACTCCACACTCAACCATGTTTCTGTTTGTAAAGAGCTGACAGCAATTCCTTTTAGATCACTTGGCCCATTGCTTTAATATATGGAGATGAGCAAATAAATGCTGTGCTATGAATAGCTAGTTCTAGGTCACAGTCCAGCATTGCAGCTGACAGAAGGTAACAGAAGTGACAGTAAGTCAAATTTGAGCTGAGGCATCAAATCCTTGACTACTTCTCAGGCTAATTCCAAGTGAAGGCCTTATCTTAGTTAGGGTTTCTGTTGCTGTGAAAAGACACCATGGCCACAGCAACTTACATGAAAGAAAACATTTAATTGAGGCAGCTTATAGTTCAGAGGTTTAGTCCGTTATCATCATGGTGGGAAACATGGTGGCATGCAGACAGTTATGGCACTGGAGAGGGAGCTGAGAGTCCTACATCTTGATCCACAGGCAACAGGAGTAAACTCTACCACACTGAGGGTAGCTTGAGCAAAGGAGACCTCAAAGCAAATCTCCACAATGACACACTTCCTCTAACAAGGCTACATCCACTCCAACAAAGCCATACCTCCTAATAGTGCCACTCCCTTTGGAGGCCATTTTCTTTCAAACCAGCACAGTTGGTTTTTTTTTTTTTTTTTTTTGTCTTATTTTACGTATCAATCCCAGTTACCTCTCCCTCCCTCTTTCCCTCACTTCCTCTCTTTCTTCCTTCCCTCCCATGTCCCCAACTCCTCCTCCCACCCCACTCCCCACTCCACAGGGAGGGAGATGCCTTCCAGGAGGGATCATGAAAATCTGACAAGTCATTTGGAGTAGGGACTAAGCCCTCCCTCCTGCCTCTAGGTTAAGGGAGTATCCCTCCATGGGGAATGTGCTCCCAAAGTCCTTTTGTGCACCAGGGATACATCCTGGTTCCACTGTCAGAGGTCCCTTAGACTGCCCAGGCCTTCTAAATGAGACCCATGTTCAGGGGATCTGAGTTGGTCAATGCTGGTTTCCCAGCTATCAGTACGGGGGTTCATGAGCTCCCCTTGTTCAGGTTAGCTGTCTCTGTGGGTTTCTGTAGTCTGATCTTGACCCCATTTTCTTACACTCCTCTCTCTCTGCAACTGGATTCCAGGAGTTTGACTCAGTGCTTCTGTTTCCATCAGCTACTAGATGTGGGCTCTATGATAGCATGTAAGTTAGTTATCAATCTCATTATCAGGGAAGGGTATATAAGGTAGCCTTTCCACTGTTGCTCATATTGTTAGTTGGGGTCATCCTGTGCAAATAAGGTTATAATTTAAGAATGTGATGGAAATTAAAATGCATGAGGAATTAAAGAATTGAAATTTTCTTGATCTCTGCCCTAATATTCCTAACCAATGCATAGGACTGCCAGTGAGCTTTCTTTCAGGCTGTGTCTTTGCTAGCAGTTTGAAGTGAGGGAAATAAAGGAAATGTTAATAGAAGAACAATGTCTTGTCTTCAAGTTAAATGACCTAATTGTGCTGATTGAAATCTTTAAGAGTGTCACTGTTTTTGGAAAAACAGAACAGTACACTGGCTTAAGAATAGAATTCCAAAGGACTCTGCAGCTTTCAGCCTTTGTAAACACAGCTGTTTCACACAACATCCTCACATATAAACAAATGTGTAGGAAACACAAAATGTAGTCATCTATTATTTTTAATTGTTAGTTTTACACAGACATGCATGTATTTCAAGCTGACATATATATATGTATAATATATATATATATATATATATCACATATATTGTAGCATTTATAGAGAAGAGCTGTGCAGTGTGAGAACTAAACCACAAGATGGCAAAAGAGTTTTCTAATCTTAAAGGTTTGGCTTTGTTTGCTTGGTTGCTTTTCTTTCTTTTGCCTCAACTAGAAGAGCTAATTAACCCTGTCATTCATTTATTGCAAGGGTTAATTAGCTAGACATAAAATATCATTTCCCAACTATTTTAGATGCTGAACAATTTGCATTTTATTTGTGACCAAAGAAGAATCAGGATTGAGAATTTAGTTTGGGAATAATAAATCTGTATTTATTTTTTGGTTTAAGACTAGAATTTAACACTTATCCTCTGTTGCAGAGGTCAGTTTTACTAAGATGACTGGAAATCAAAAAGAGATATGTGTCTTACTTTTTTGGTCCTAAAGTTAAAATAAGAAGAATGGATTTGGAGAAATGAAGCCTCTTTTGTTGACTGAGTTTGGAAAATGTGGATTCAGCGGCAATTTAGGTGTAATTACCCACTTTAGACTATGACTGAGGCAGGTCAGGTTAATGTATGTAGGAGGACAGGATGAGTAGAGAGGATGACAAGAGGCTGAGCTAATTACATATAAAAGGGAAACTTCCTGATGCATTGCTGTGGCCTTCTGCAGATCACACATCATCTCCTAATTCCTCTCTGCTTTGAAGGGAGTACTATTGTTACTAGCTCTGCATTCTGTAAAATAACTCAAACATCAAAATAGTAGCAAAAGTCATGTCAGTGTGGATGGATAGTCAAGTCCCAAATTCTCATAACACCTGAACATATGCTAAAAAGAAGCAGAGCTTTAGTCCAGATGTACTTGCACACACTTGTAATTCTGGAGGTGGAGGCAGGAGAATCCTTGGTAACTTAGTGAGTTTGAGGTCAGCCTGGGATACACAGGACCTTATCTCAAACAAACTAAATAAAGAACAGTATACAGTATAATATATAGTACATAATAAATAATGTGCTAACATAAAATATACTGTGCGTATTTAGGAGAGGAAAAAATATCTTTTCCTATCTTCCTAAAACAATTAAAAGAAAAACACTATTTAACCCAAGCTTTAAGTACTGCAATCTTCATAAGGAAGTGAGACTCCAATACATGATATGATTAACTGAGTGATATTTTACTAGTTTTAATACAGAGCAGAACATAATGGGAGAATATGATAAGACAGAGTATGGGCTAAGAGCAGTGCACTAGAAAAACTGCAGTCACTTTAGGGTTAGCCTGCTCGCTAGAGGGTGCTTTTTCCTTCTAGGTCAGGGAGGCCCTTTCCTGGGAGAGTCTTAGGACCTGCTTCTGGAAAAGGCCTGATCTTCCTGTGCTTGCTGGTTCTCATACTACCTCAGCAGGAATTACATAATGAGGTACTCTGCTTTGAGATAGCATGTTCTTGGATGTGAAATAATGTTGACAAGAGTATAAATAAAATATATTTTTCAGGTAGGTGACTTCTTTTTGCAAAGCAGATAAGGCTGAATTAAGACCAGGAAAAAACACTTATTACTCCTGTGAAGAACACCTGAACTTAATTCCCAGCACCCACATGGCAGCTCACAACTGTCTTTAGATTCAGTCCTAGAGAATCTGATGCCTCCTCTTGAACTTCCTGGGCTACACACACACACACACACACACACACACACACACAAATGCCAGGAGTTTGGCTGTATTTTTCAAAACTGAAAATATCTAACATCTGAACATTAGCCAGCTGTGTTGTGTACCTCCAGGAATTAACTAGAAAGCTGTCTGGGTTCAAGGATTTTGAATTAGCATCTCTCTCTCTCTCTCTCTCTCTCTCTCTCTCTCTCTCTCTCTCTCTCTCTCTCTCTCTCTGTCTCTCTCTCTCTCTCTGTCTCTCTCTCTCTCTCTCTCTCTCTCTCTCTCTCTGTGTGTGTGTGTGTGTGTGTGTGTGTGTGTGTGTGTAAATAGAGGTATCTCATGGCAGAATTTATGCTTTGGAGATTAGAGCTGAAAACTACACCTTTGGGATGACATATATGAATATGAGAGGCAGGGTGGGCATTCATACACACACACACACACATACACACACACTTGGTTGTAAGAAGTCCATATATTTTGGCACTGGTGCTATCTGCCTATAGCATACTGTATGACCCATTGTTTACTTACTAGGCCAACATTACCAGATACAGCTGATGAGAAATAAATTTTGACTGGGCCTGGTTGGAGGGATCACAGCAAGACAGAGGCCGTGGCAAATTTATTGCAAGCAATTAGACTTTTTATCTCCTTATCAGAAACAGAATAAATACAATGGAGATTGCCAGGATCAATACAATGGTATTGTAAGGTATGTAGGGTACACAAGATGAATGTCTAAGACTAACTGTTCTGTTATGCTTTTATATGCTTCACTGATTTCTAGGGAATACAGAGAAACACAGGTGGCCTGAATGCTTCACTGCTTGAGGAAGGGTCTTGGTTTCTCAGGAACTGAAAGGCACACAGGCCCCAGGAGCAATTGACTTTGCAAAACTTATGATGCAGGCCTCTCATGGCAGCTAGACCAGGCCAACTCCATTATTCCCTGCACTATACTCTGTTTTTTCTTTCTTATAATTTTCTTCTCTTTAATCTTCATTATATATGTATATTTTTTTTTTTTTTTTTTTTTGCCTACATGTGTGTCTTCACAATGTGTGTGCCTGTGCCTGTGCCTGTGTCTGTGGAAGCCAGAAAACGGGCATTGTTTTATAGAACTGGAGTTATACAGTTGTTAGTCACCATGTGGGTATTGGGTACTGAACCCAGGGCCTCTGGAAAAGCAGCTAGTACTCTTAACTACTGAGCCATTTCTCTAGTCTTCTTGTTATTTTCTTATGTATGTTCACTGTTAGTAGAGTTTTGATTCCTGTAGCTTATCTTTGCTCTTTGGTTCTGTTGACCCTTCAATATGCACTTGGTAATACACTCTTTTGAGATGCTCTAGGGTGGGTCTTGGAACCATTACCTATTATCTTGTGGGAGCACTTATTTCCTCAAGGTCTCTAGAGTCTTGCCTTCTCCCCTCTGCTTCCACCATGTCTTTTCTCTTGTCAGGCTATATTTCTTGCACAACATTTTTTTTTTTTTAATTCTCTTGTTTGTACTCTGTTTACTTATTTTTCTAACAAATTTCAGAAGTCATCCTACTTTACTTGGGTCAATATAAGTAAACTACTCAATCTGCATTTACTGCTTGCCTCTTGGAAGGGAGAAGGATTCCTTACTAATCACAAGTTTCATGGTTATTACCTCTAAGACAGAGCAATACTTTCAAGCACACAATCTTAAACTTTTTATAAGGTCAGAAATAAAGATTCAAAGAAACAAGGCAAATTGCCTTTTGTGAAATAATAGGCTGTGGCCTCAGGGTGGTGAACCGGAAGGTGCTCAGCAGGCGTAATTTATTCGGGTTCTCTGGGTTTCATTCCTTTCGTCTGAAAACCAAGCAACATGAAGATCTTATGAATTACTTTGTAGGAAAGACAAGCCTTTTAACGGCCTGTTGCAGGGATGAGAGGTGATTCGAGGGTGAGGGTGAGGGTGAGTTTCCTATTTCTTCTACTTCGTGCAGTGCCAAATAGCAAGGCTTTGGGGGAGTGGGATGTTTTTGAAGGTCCTGAACTGAATCAGCTCCTAGCATTTTATATCCTTTTTCTGATCAAACGGGTTCCAACTGGGTCAAATCGGTTCAAACCGGATGAAACTGGTTCAAATCGGATCAAATAGGTTGAACTCGGATCAAACTGGATCAACCCGGTTCAAACCGAATCAAACCAGATGAAACTGCTTCCAACTGGATAAAACCAGTTCAAACTGGATGAAACCGGTTCCAACCGGATCAAACTGGTTCCAACAGGTTCAGACAGGTTCAAACCAGATCAGACAGGTTCCAACCGGTTCAGACCGATTCCAACCCTCACACTAACCCCAACTCTAAACCTAACACTAACCCTAATGCTAACTCTAACACTAACCCTAAACCTAACCCTAACGCTGACCCTAGGCCTAAAACTAATGCTAACATTAATGCTAACCCTAATCCTAATGCTGACTTTAATCCTAACACTAATGTTAAAACTAATGCTAACCCTAATCCTATCCCTAATGCAAACCCTAACACTAACCCTAAACCTAACCCTAATGTAAACCCTAACTCAAACCCTAATGCGGACCACAATCCTAAAACGAATGCTAACACTAATGCTATCCCTAATCCAAACCCTAACATTGATGATAACCGTAACCCTAATGCTAATCCCAAAACTAACCCTAACGCAAATCCTAACATTAACCCTAATGTTGCCTCTAATCCTAAAACTAATGCTAACACTAATGTTAACCGTAATCTAACCCTAAAGCTAAACCTAACCCAAACAAACACTAAACCTAATGCTAAGCTTCACCCTAACTCTAATGCTAACCCTAACTCTACCCTTAACCCTAATGCTTACACTCATCCTAACACTAATGCTAACCCTATTCCAAACCCTATTGTTGACCCTAATACTAACACTAATGTTAACATAATGCTAATCATAAATCTAATCCTAACCCTAATGCTAACCTTAACCCTCACACTAACCCTAACTCTAAACCTAATACTAATGCTTACCCAAACCCTAAGTTAACCTTAACCCTAATACTAACCCTAACCCTGATGCTTGCCTTAACCCAACCCTAACCCTAACCCTAATGTTGACCCAAATGCTACTCTAATGCTAACAGTATTGCTAACCCTAACTGTAGTACTAATACCAATGGTGATCCTAATCCTAAAACTAATGCTAACCCTAACCCTAACCCTAACACTAATGCTAATCCTAACCCTCACCATAACACTAAACCTAACCCTAACCCTAATGCTGACCCTAATCCTACCCTAAGGCTAACACTAATGTTAACTGTAACCCTAATCCTAATACTAATGCTGACCCTAATCCTAACACTAGTGTTAAACTAATGCTAACCTTAAACTTAACTCTAAGGCTAAACCTAATATTATCGCTAAACCTAACACCAACCCTATGCTAACCAAAACCCTAAACCTAAGGCTAACCCTAACTCTAACCCTAACCCTATCATTAACCCTAACCTTAACCCTATCATTAACCCTAACCCTAACACTAATACTAACGCTAACACTAACCCTAAACCTATCCCTAATGCTAAACATAACCCTAACACTTACTGAAACCCTAACTACAATGCTAACCCTAACCCTCATACTAACCCTAACACTAACCTTAACATTAATGCTTACCCAAACCCTAAACTAACCCTGACCCTAAAGCTAACACTAACCCTAACCCTAACCCTAACCCTCACACTGACACAAATCCTAACACTAATGCTAACCCTAACTGTAACAATAACACTAAACCTATTGCTAACCCTAACCCCACCCTAACCCTAACTCTAACCCTAAAGTTGACCCTAATCCTACAACTAATGCTAACACTAATGCTAACCCTAACCCTAACTCTAATGCGAAAACTAACCCTAATGCTAAACCTAACCCTAAACCTAATGCTAGCCCTTACCCTAACCCTAATGCTAACCCTAATTCTAAGCCTAACCCTAATGCAAACCTTAACCCTAATGCTTATGCTAACCCTAAACCTAACCTCAATTCTAACCTTAACCCTATGCTAACCTTAACCCTAATGACACGGCAAACCCTAACTGTAACACTAACACTAACCTAATGCTAACCCTAACTCTAATGCAATACCTAACCCTAATGCTAATGCTAACCATAAACCTAATCCTAATTTTAACCTTAAACTAATGCAAACCCTAAAGCTAATGCTTAGGCTAATCCTAATCCTAACCATACCCCTAACCCTAACCCTAACCCTAACCCTAACCCTAACGCGTACGCTAACCATAACTCTAATGCAACGCTATCCCTAATGCTAACACTAACCCTAGTGCTAACCCCTAACCCTAAAGCTAACACTAATCCTAACCCTATCCCTAACCCTAATGCTGATGTTAACCCAAACCCTAAAACTAACACTAACACCCTATTGCTAACCATAACCGTAATTCAAACCCTAACCTTAAGGATAACACTAAATCTAACCCCAACCCTAACCCTAAACCTAACCCTAACCCTAACCCTAAATCTAACCCTAACCCTATCCCTAATGCTAACCCTAACCCTAATAGAAAACCTGATCCATGACCCTAACCTAACCCTTTCCTAGTACTAACTGTAATGCTAACAATAACACTAATGCTAACCCTAACCCTAATGCTAATGCTAAACCTAAGCCTAAGCCTAAGCCTAAGCCTAACCCTAACGCTTCCCTAACCCTAATGCTAAACCTAATCCTAAGGCTAAAGCTAACCCTAAACTTAATCTTATACTAACCCTAACCCTAATGCTAATGCTAACCCTAACCCTAACCCTAATGCTAATGCTAACCCTAACCCTAACCCTAATGCTAATGCTAACCCTAACCCTAACACTAACACTAAACCTAAACCTAATGCTAACCATAACCCTAATGCAAACCCTAACCCTAATGCTAAGGCTAACCCTAACCCTAAATCTAGCCATAACCCTAATGCAAAACCTAATCATAATGCTATTGCTAACTCAAAACCTAACCCTAACCCTAACCCTAACCCTAAACTAAGGCTAACCCTAAACCTAACCCTAATGCTAATCCTAACCCTAATGCTAATCCTAAACCTAATGTTAAGGCTAACCTTAACCCTAACCCTAATGCTAACCCTAACCCTAATTCTAAGGCTGAACCTAACCCTAACTCAAACTCTTTCCTTAACTCTAACATAATTCTAACCCTAACACTAATGCATACCCTAACCCTAATGCTAAGGCTAACCCAAATCCTTAACCTAACCCTTACCCAGCTCTAACCCTAATGCTAACCCTAACCACAATGCTAACCCTAACCATAATGCTAACACTAACCCTAACCCTAAACCTAAACCTAACCCTAAGCTTAAGCATAATGCTAAGGCTAACCATAACCCTAACCCTAACCTTAACCCTAAAACTAATGCAAACCCTACCCCTAATGCTAACACTAACCCTAATGCTAATCCATAACCCTAAAGCTAACGCTAACCCTAAACCTTACCCTAACCATACCCTAAACTTAACCATAAACCTAATGCTAATCCTAAAATTAATACAAACACTCACCCTAATGCTAACACTAATGCTAACCATAACCCTACCTTAACCCTAATGCTAAGGCAAACCCAAACCCCTAACCAAACCCTTACCCAGCCCCAACCCTAATGCTAACATTAACACTAATGCTAACCTTAACCCTAATGCTAATGCTAACCCTAATCCTAACCCTAACTCTAAGGATAAGGCTGAGGCTAAACCTAACCCTAACACTTACCATAATGCTATCCCTAACCTTAGCGCCAAGGCTAACCCTAACAATAACCCTAATACTACCCCTAACCCTAATGCTAACCCTAACCCTAATGCAAATCCTAACCCTAATGCTATGACTAACCCTAAACCTAACCCTGACCCTAACCCTAACCCTAAACTAAGGCTAACCCTAACCCTAACCCTAACCCTAACCCTAACCCTAACCCTAACCCTAACCCTAACCCTAACCCTAATGCAAATCCTAACCCTAATGCTATGACTAACCCTAAACCTAACCCTGACCCTAACCCTAACTCTAACCCTAAACATAACCCTAATGCTAACCCTAATTTTGTTGCAAAACCTAACCCTAAAGCTAACCCTAACCCTAACACTAACCCTAATGCTAACTCTAACACTGATGCTAACCCTAAAATTATTGCTAATGCTAACCCTAACCCTAACCATAACACTAACCCATAACATAACCAACCCTGACACTAATGCTATTGCTAACCCTTAGCCTAACTCTAACGCTAACCCTAACCCTAATGCTAAGGTTAACCCTCACCCAACCCTAACCTTAATACTAACCCTAACACTAATGTTAAACCTAAACCTTAAGTGAAGGCTAAAATTAACCCTAACCATAAACCTAACCCTAATTTTAATGCTAACCATAGCCCTAATGCAAACCCTAACCCTAATGCTAACTCTAACCATAATGCTAACCCCTAACACTAATGCTAACGCTAAACCTAACACAAACGTAAACCCTAATGTTTACCCTAACCCTAACCTTAAGCCTAATGCTAAGGCTAACTATAACCCTAACCCTAATGTTATCGCTAACCCTAAGTCTAACCCTAACCCTAATCATAACACTAACACTAATGCTAACCCTAAACCTAACACTAAACATAACCATAACGCTAAACCTAACCCTAACACTAACCGTAACCCTAACCCTAATGCTAACCATAACCTTCACCCTAACCCTAAAGCTAACACTAACTTAAACCTAACCCTAATGCTGACACTAATCCTAACATTAATTCTAACACTAATGCTAACCCTAACCCTAACAATAACCCTAAACCTAATGCTAACCCTAACACAACCCTAACCCTAACCCAAATGTTGACCCTAATACAATCCTAATGCTAACACTATTGCTAATCCTAACACTAATATTAATACTAATGGTGACCCTAATCCTAACAGTAATGCTAACAATAATGCTAACCCTAACCCTAACCCCAACCCTAATGCTAAACCTAACCCTCACCATAACCCTAAACCTAACCCTAATTCTGACCCTAATCCTACCCTAATGCTAACACTAATGTTAACCCTAACCCTAATACCAATACTAATGCTGACCCTAATCCTAACACTAAAGTTAATACTAATGCTAACCCTAACACTAACACTAACCCTAACCCTAGCGCAATCCCCAACCCTAATGCGACCATAATGCTAAAACTAATGCTAAAACTAGTTTATCAAGAATAGTTCTGTTTTTAACAGAAAAGTTATATATTAGGAGTTTGAAGCTTGATGTTAAGAACATGGTTATGGTTTCATGACTAGAAGATGACAGAAACGCCAAATCCACCTTGTCCCCTACTTCCCCGTCTCCCACCTCCATGTATTTGTGTGTGTATTGGGAATCCAACCCAGGACTTCATACACATGCTGCAAGACAAGTGATATTTAGGGCATGTTTTATAATACCAAGTTACATATTAACCTAGGAGTTTTAGAATTCTAATTATTTCCACATATTAATGGTACAAATTAATCTTTCATTGTGACATCTCCATGCATGCATGAACGTTGCTTGATAGATATGGAATGATCTCAGCACAGGAATGAAGTATAGATGCATGTTCACCATTTTTATTAAAAAATAACTTTCTTGTTATTTTGATATCTGGTGCTAGAAACCAAATTTGGAGTATCTGTTATTATCGAGGCTCCTTTAGCACACACTTTAGGCCGGTAGGTGGCACTCCAATCTTGTTTATTCAATGACTCAACTTACACTGTTTAACTTTATAGGGGTGTTGGAAAGGATATACATCACATCTGTTTTATTGGATCTCTAGCAATTATACCTCAGTTATCCTAAGAAGCCTAATGAAAATGGATAAAAATAATTTAAGGATTAGCACTAAAGTGTTGTAGGGAAGCTTTGGGCATTTGTGCCCCCCCCCACTCTTAGGGAGTAATTTGAGTATATAAGCTCTTTACAAAGTAACGAATTATTTAGTGCAAAGAATTCCAGTCTTTCATTTTGTGCTCATAGGGAGATCTTCAATTATTTCAACACATCACAACAATCCTTTGAAGTTATTTAATTCTAAGCAGTAATATAGATATCAATGATTTAGAAAAAAGAGGAGGCACCTTGTTAATTTGTGAAAATCTGAGCCAGGTGTAATAGCTCTTACTTGTAATCCCAGCAATCAGGAGTCAAGGCAGGATAACCAAGAATTCAAGGCCTGGGCTATGTGAAACCTCCATCTTAAAAGAAAAAAAAAAGGGAGTGGGGAGGAAGACAGCAGTAGCAACAGAGAGAACCATTCTTTTCCCTCTAAAATATCTCCCTGACCTGGGCATCACAGGTGTATTGCACAAAATAGCCAGCACTAGACAGACACCTGCCACTCTATATGACACAGTAGCATTTGAAAACAGTGTCATTTATTCCCAACTCCCTTTCTTTTCCAAACAACCCATCAGACAGAAGAGAGGGCAAAGGAATTAAATGATAGACAAGGAAAAAATTTCTAAGGCCCTTTCATGTTCATACTCAAATTAAAAACAAAAAGTACAAAAAAGAATAAAAGCATTTTTAATCTTTATGAGTGCGTGACCAGAGAAGCTTTTGATATATAGCAGCAAACTGTGGGCCTTCTGTGTTCTTGGTGAGCCGTCCATTAAGGTGGGATAGAAAGGAGGGAAGGAAAAAATGAAGATGGAAAGGAGCCATCATTCATGGGGGTGGGGTGGAGGCAAGATATATTAGTTACATTTTTTGTGGTTGTGACAAAACAGCTGCTTGACAAGAGCTGTGAACTTACTAAAATCCAAAGTGAAGGATGGCATCAGTGAAGTGGAGGGTAGAGGAGGGCTGATCCGTTCATTCTATTGGTTGTCAGTCTGCTTGATGTAAGTTTTGTTTGACATAGGAGTCTTCGGAAGGAAAAGACCACCAAGAGAATGACTAGATTCAAATCTGTTTCCAGCATGTTTGGTGAAGTGAGGAAAGTCATGGGCAGATGTGACAGCAAGGAGTGAGCAAAGCCTGTCTAATCAGGGTCCATCTGGATTCCTTTAGGGCTGGAAGTAAGGTTTCTTCACTGTGGGCATGTCAAGATTGCCTCTTAAGGGACAGATTTACATCCAGCTTCAAGGGAAGGTCACAAGTTCCCCTCCTGCACACACAGTTTCCCAGATTACTTTATTAGAATAGTCGCTATGGCAAGTCATTATATTTTGGGATACCATGTTCAAAGCTCTGTCAGGGACATTATTTGTATCATAAAATAACATGTTAAAGGAATTATATAAAATAAAAACTTTTCATCATAAAATTTGTCAGAAAATTAGATCATGCAGACATTTATAAGAACATGTTTACTTTTGTAAGAAACAATCACACACACACACAGTCACACACACACACACACACTTATATAGATATATATGCCACAGTCATTCACAAACAAAGATGATCTGTGACAACACTGAAATGTTTTATACAGTAAGGACTTGCTTGCTTTATAGCAGAATGCCACAACAGATTATTAACACGCTTCTATGCATTCAAATAGTTAACAGCAATGATAGTGTAGCGGAAGAAAGCCCAGAACAGCAACCTAAGCAGTCCCCCACACCTTTTGTTTTTTAGGGACTTCCACTCAGGGAGAGCCAGGTCCTTGACTATCTCACAGAAAAGAATTACAGGCTGAACCAGTACAAAGCAAAGTTGGAGTTTATTAAAAATAGGAAGGTACACATAACTATGTGGGTGTGGGTGTGGGCTTCACATCTTTCAACAAATGAGGGTAGCTCTGAAGTTGCCTTGGATGGAATTAATATCTGATAAAAATAAAACTAAGAACCACTAAGATTTCACTAGGAGGTTAGGACATAGGGTTTGCTCTATGTGGGGTTTCTGGTGATGTTACTAGAAAAATGCTAGGAAAGGAGGAAGGCCTTAAGAATGGTTGATGCTTATATACCTCTATGTAAAATAAATACTCCCCTTTAGCTCTTTAGTCCACTGTGCTTTGTCTACCCTCCCTTGAAAGCACCTCACAATAAACCCTTACTATATTCCTAACCTCAGTGAAATGGAACACATATCTGAAGATTCTAGGCTAACATTCTCAAATTTGAGAAAATGTGATATTTGTCTTTCTGTGTCTGGATCACCTCACTCCGGATGATTGCATCCAGCTCCATCTATTTACCTGTGGATTTAATTATTTATTTTATTATTTCCTTCCTCCTAACCCTAAATAATATTTTGTTGTGTGAATGTGCCTCATTTTCATATCCATTTCATCAGTTGATAGATGTCTAGCATACTTCCATTTCCTGGCTAATGTGAACAGAGTAGTAAACATGGAAGAGCAAACCTCTCTGTAGTAAAGATGTCCAAGAGTTGGATATCTCGATCATCTGGTAGATCTATTTCCAGGTTTTTAAGGAACCTCTACTTTATTTCCATAGTGGTTGTACCAGACTGTGCTCCTACCAGATGTGTTCTTTTCTTCATCAGCCTCTAATATCCTTTTGATTTTCTAAGCCATTCTGGCTAAAGAAAGATGAACTATCAATTTAGTTTTAGTTGGCATTTCCGTGATGGGCAAATATGTTCAACAATTAAAAAAATGTTTTCCGATTACTTGTATTCCCTCTTTTGAGAACTCTTTGCTTAGATTCATGCCCTGTTATTACAAGATGCAATATATTATTTTTTTTAATCTACTTAGGCTTTACAGTGAGAAGAATGAGTAATTCAGTCTAGAATTTATAATGAAGGATAGAAGCCCTGAAATGAAAAATTCCAACAGGAAACAGATATTGTTGGAGGTGAGGAAGAAATTGACCTACAATCTATGATAACTGAAATGCTACAGAAAAAAATGCACAGGAAATAAAAAAAAAGTTAAATGAAATTCAGATGTAAAAGGACCAGAATTTAAATGAGCCCATGCTTTCCTTCTCTGCTTGTTTTCTTTGGGAATATTTTCTCAGATCCATTGGCAAGAGTTCAGTTTTACTACCAGCTACAGATACAGAAAGCTTGTGAGAGTTTACTTGGCCACTTGGTGGACTTCATTTTGGGATGAGTTAATTAATATTTGGGAATTTTAAGTGATTTTAACATTTTTTGGATATGAGAAATAATTCCCTGGAGGTAGAATTCTTCCTCTGTGTAATTTGAAACATGTCTTTGTGTATCTAAGTAATGATAAGAACCACTTTTAGTCACTATGAGGTGAGGAGAATAGGAAATTGGGAGAATCTCCCTCCCTTTTTGTGTTCATGTCACGCCCATTTTTTAACTTGGTTATGTGTTTTCTTGATCATTAGCTTTTTGGGTTTTTTTTTATGTGCTAGATATTAAAACCTCCTGTCAGATGCATAAATGGAAAAAGCATTTCCCCCCATTCTGTAGGCTGCCTCTTCTCTTGGATGATGGTGTCTTGCTATACAGAAGGTATGTAGGTAGAACTGGGCATTAAAGCCTACCTGGACCTGAGAGCTTTGGGCATTTGATAGCTGCTGGGAGAGTGAGAGTTAGTATTCTTTAAGGAAATGACCCCATGTAAGCTGACCACACTCCAGTGCAGGCCCCACTCCTAGGAGTAGTTAGGTAGCACAAACTGGACTTGATGAGGGATGAGAGAAAGCTCATTGTGAGTAAAAGGGGAGGGTGTAGCGAGTGGGTATGGGAGGAGTTGGGGAAGGGAGGCAAATGTGGTAAAAATGCATTGCATCAAACTCTTAATGAAATATCTAAAAATGGAAGTGTCAACAACATTTACTGCAGCTGCTAATTGTGTTGCAATCCTTGACTCTCAGATCCAAGGGGCTTCAGCTAGCCTCAGAGAGGGCTTCTTTCCTTTCCCATATCCCTTTCATTTTCTGTCATTCTTTCTTGCCTCAACACAGATGTTAACAGCTTATGATCTTTCAGGAAGACTTGCCCTTCATAGATCATGTATTAGTAACTAATACTGATATCTGCCTGTCTGTCACATAGTTTCTTAGATTTGTAGCACTTCTGTCTTTTCAAATATGAATACTTTCAGTGAGGAATTTTGAGTCTCTTTACACAGAGCAGAAGGAATGATAGTGCTCGAGGCCTCGATGAGCTGAAAAATTCTGTGACAGACATTCCATTTTCTAGAGTCAGGACAACTCTTCTCCATTGCCATGCCCATCAACTTGTCCTCTGTGACTTTGGAGGTTGAAAGCTACAACTTAAACATGCAAATCTATGATCATAGCACACTCTCCATCTACTCCAGGTTTGTTGCATGGCTCAAAAGAGAGAATGTATGCTGCAGAAATGCTCTGCAAAGTGTGAAGTGCTGGTTAAATGTGGGAACTATTATTCTACTCAGAAAGAACACTTAGCTCATTGCTTAGTAATGGTGAGGCAAACAGTGTCACTAAATAAGACAATATAATGGTCTTAAGAGGCTCTAATTCAGTTTCTCTTTTTATTCGAGCACACAATTGCATTCTAACACTTCACAGACAGCCTGAAATGGGTCCTGTGGAGGCTGATAAGGAAAATTAGAACAAGGAGCTATTTGAGCCCTCATTTTAATAACCAAGTCAAGGAGCAGGCACTTTAATACTGGAAAGAAAGAACACTTTCCCTGAGTCCTCAGCAGGATAATGACTCCATCACTAAGCACTCCTTCCATAATAAAGGATGCAGCTTAGGAAGGAGAAGGATGACAGCTCTGTCATGGGTAAAAGCAGAAAGTTAGTGGGGATAGATAATGGTCATTTTCAGACTTAAAAAATAAGAATCTTTGGCTATAAATGGGCCTCAGTTTCACAAATACCTGCTGGCTATTCATGCATTTTGATTAAATTTGCCTCTGTTGAATAGACTGAGTTTCTTCATTGTTTGTGTGTGTGTGTGTATGTGTGTGTGTGTGTGTGTGTGTGTGTGTGTGTGTGTGTGTGTGTGTGTGTAATTGTGACTGGATTTTAGTATGGAAGACTAAAAGAGTTTGTGCTTTCTGTAGGGAACACGAGAGAAGCCCAAGACCTAGATTTGTGCAAGAGTATGCATGTGCATGGAGGCAGGGACATTTTTCTTTCTGTTAATACTGAATCTCAGTGAGCAATGGTCTGAAAAACTTGAAATAAAAAAATTAAGTGCTTCTAAATGGACTGTTGAGAGCACCATTAATACCTACCACCTAGTGCCTAGAACAGAACAGATGTTCAGAATATTTATGACAAAGTGAACAAATATATGAGTGACAGCTTCATTGTACAGTGACAGGGAACAAAGAGTGTTATGATGTTTGGCTCCTAAGCTCATAGCATACTATTACAAGTTTTGCAAAGAAGAGTATTCTGTCCTTATGCCCTGTATTCTTAGGGATGATAATTCCTTTTCCCATTTGGCTTCAAATCTGTAAGCTAACACAGAGCTCTCAAGTCAGTGAGTTAGTAATGGAAATGCTTGGGGAGGAACCATGGAACATCCTACATGTTGAGGTTCTCTTCACCATGGTCTTAATGTGTCCCATATGAAGAAAGGTCATGTGAGAGGGTTTTTGTGGGGAGACTAAGTCACTATACCAGAACTCTTATCAATGACATTGGTCTTCTTCATGTGAGGAGGTGTTATCTTGGTGCCAGGATTTGGCCCCCACAGAACTGTGACGTGTAAGTTAAATGTGGTTTTTCCATTTTTCTATGCCCCTTCATCTATAGCATTTTGTTGAAGCATTCCATCACTAAGACACTTTCCTTATGTGTAGTTTGTGTATACAGGTGCGGCTGAGGTAATATAGTTAGCTGGTGCTGGATATACAGGCAGGCTTTTGTTTGGCTCTTGGTTAGATCCTTACCCTGCTGTTTGATTGGAGCAAGTTTTTTTTTTTTTTTTTTTTTTTTTTTTTAACTTCTGTGGGCCTCCTTGTATAATCTGGCTAAGAGTAATGCTTTCTTTATAAGACTGTTGTGAAACTTTGAGTAGTTGTATAAAGAGAACTTTTTTTTTTTTTTTTTTTTTTTTACTCAATACTAAGTAGTTTCCTAAGGTGAAGTTAATATGTAGCTACTTATGTGCCACGTAATGACTTCTGTAAAGGTCTGTTATTCCCTGGCTTTTCTCTCAGAGTCTAGCACAGTGTCCTTTGCTGACAATAAAAGACTTGTCTTAAAGAGACAAGCTGAGTAACAGTAGGCAACACAGCTTTTAAACCTCACATCTGGAAATGATCAAATTGACACTCTTCTGTAAATAGGGTATTTTAGACATAAAATATATTTCTTGGAGCATATCAAAGATTCTAATTTATATCAGTAAACTTATCAGACTTTTAAACTTCTTTCATTGCATATTTAAAAATATTTTTCATTTTTACAAAAATTTACTCTAGGTAACTCTCGAAGTAGACACATAGAAAGGAAAAATTTAAACAGAATTGTGCTTTCCCAATTCAGAAACACTGAAGCATATTTCCCATAATGCTGTTTGGATCTGTATATGTCGATGAGATATAACTTAAGTAGACATATTGTTTGTGACACTTTCGTTAAACACATGATTATAAATGCCATGGTTAGTTCCCTCCAGTTTAGGTAAATGATAGTATTTTATTTGTTCAACTTAATTCTTAGAGTGTGTTTACTTGTTCAGCTCCAGTAGGTATGATTGCAGCCCTTTTAGAGATGAATGTAAGGGACAGAAAGGCTGAACTACTTGGTATAGTTCTGTCAGTTTGTAGTGACAGAGCCAGGGTTTGAATACACTGTCTCCCTACTAAATTTTCTTCCCTTCTTCTTCCAAATGATTGTATGCTTTTTTGTTTCTGTGCACATCTCATATGCTCTATTCATTTCCATTGTTTTTCCACATACTTGATAACAGGGTTTCTGTCCTTATCCTCTGCCTGAAAGTGCCTTCTAGCATATCACCATTTTTACCATGAACTGTTCTGGAACATTTGTGCTTTTGCTATCTCTCTCTCAGCTCAGGCAGCTAAGAGGCTACCACTATGATTTGTTTTATTTCTCTTTCTCAGACATTTCTCTTTAATTCTCACAGTGTAAATCAGACTGCCTCTTGGGGAGAAATTTATTGAATTTCAGAAACTAATACAAGGAAAGCCAACACAGGGTCTCATTTAAATTGGCTTCATCCAGGCTGGTACTCATGCTGGTCCCCTTGGTCAATCCTTATGTTCTGTAGGAAGTTTCCTCCTTGCCTAAGTTATGGCTTGTCTCCACCAAACGGGTCTCAGTTTGCAGCTCACCATGCCTCTGAGTTCACACATTTATCTCAGTGTTTGGTTTAAGTGGCCTTTTGCACAGCATGACTGAAGAAACAGCAGCTCCTTCATGGAGGGGATACTGTACTCCCACCAGAGTATGGGGAAGGTTACCTAGGGAAGTTACAAGATCAGAAAGTACAGGCTAATGTGCCTTATTAACACAAATATACAATTCTCAACAAAAGAAGTTTAAATCCCTAAATATAATATAAGCATATCATTGAGGTTTATCCTAAGAATGCTGAATTTGCTTACCATTCTGGAGTAAATCCACTGAACTATCATGGTAGCCTGTAACACATATAGTACTTTCTAAGCTGGAACTTACAAAGATGAGTCAGTGCTCAGCTGATGCCAAGATTGGGAAGGTCCAGTGTCTCTCAGATACTGTTGGAACTGGAGATGAACTCAGACCTCAAGGTACAGCTGTGGGAACTCAATGCCACCATGACAGAGGAAACTGAAGTTGGTGGTGATTGGGAGGATTTCATAATTTTTGTACCAGTTCCTCAGCTGAAATCCCTATAGAAAATCCAACTCTGGCTAACAGGTGAATAGGAGAAAAAGTTAGGTGGGAAGCCCCTAGTTGTCTTTGCTCAGAGGAGGATTTCGCCAAAGCCAACTAAAAAAATTCACACAAAAACTAGGCAAAAGCTCCCCCAAAATCACACTAACTGAGATGCACAATGTCACCCCTGAGGACTTGATCTTCCAAAAAGAAGTGGGTGAGAGGCTCAGAGAGTAATTGGACAGATGCTGGCACAGAGTTTGGTTATACAGAGCACATCCAAACAAAGGGAGAGCAAGGTGTTTCTGTATATGAGAAACTTACCAGCAAGGATATTAATGTTGGATTCACAGAAATGACTATAAAAAATGTCACCTAAAGGAGGAGAAAGGGTGAAGGGAAGAAAGGAAGGAAGGAAGGAAGGAAAGAAAACTCAAAACACAAATTGTATGAACACTCAATAGACACACAAAAATGTGAAAATATCAACATTTGGGGCTGGGAAGATGGCTTAATATTTAGCTCTCTTGATAATCTTTCAGAGTACCCAGCTTAATAATGCCAAAGACAGGATGAGAAAGACCACTGACCGAAATCATCATGGACAAATTAATTAAAGCAAGATTATTTTTACTTGTATATATGGGCTGCCTCCCCATAAGGTGGGGTTGAAGAGGTAATCATTTCTTCTGTCCTTAACTCTAAAGCCAGAACCATGTGGCTGAAGCTGCCAAGTTCTGCTACTTTCTGTGGCTGGAACATGGTCCCCATTGTCACCAGCTTTCTGTTTTCCTTACTGCCTAAGCTTGGCTATCCTTGAACTTGATCTTTAGACCAGGCTGGCCTCAAACTCAAGAGAACTGCCAGCCTCTGTCTTTCCAGTGCTTGGAATAAAAGGCATGAACCACTGAGGTTCCAAACTCTTCTTTATCCTTTCCACAGTTGGAAACTCAGCTGGGCGGATCTTGCCCTGAGGTCACCACTCCCTTTATTCCATTTCTAAATCTGTTGATCTCCTTGAACAAAGAATTTAGCTCTATTCTGCTTTCTGGTGTTTTTTCTCCTCAAAATATACTTTTTGTAATTTACCTTGCTCAGCTTGCTCTTTTTCATTATAAATCTTCATTAGAGTCACCACTAAAAACCACACAACAGAGTCTATACTAGGCTTTTTTGAGATTTCACATGCCAATGAAATTAGCCCAAAATTCTTCACTTTAGCCTCAGGCAAACTCTTTGGTCAAGGGCAAAAGGCAGCCATATTCACCAAATTATAACAAGAACATTCTCTAGGCATCAGACTAAAATTCTTAGTACCTCTGTCTTCCATGTTCCTAATAGTATGGCTCATTAAGCAGTACTTAAAATATTCCACTGCTTGGGTTATTTCATAACTCAAGATATCAAAGTCCAAATTCCTCATGAAATATACAAAAATATATCTGAGGCCACAAAACTAAATTTAAGACATTCTTCTAAAAACTTATAGGAAAAAACTTAAAGAAGATAATTTTCATGGTCTGGGTTAGAAAAATAATTCTTAGACATAATACAAAAGTCTAGATGAAGGTACCATAAGTTGTATACAAAAGTCTAGATGAGCTATGTTGGCCTTCATGAATTTAAGAACCTCTTTTGATAGGTACTCTTAACAAAATGCAAAAAATCTCAAAGTGGGATAAATATTTGCAAGTAACAATAAATATAATATTTACATTTATATAATATATAATAAAAACTTTTATCAAGAATATGCAAGAGGTACTATTGAAACAGCTAGGTGGACATAGGAGTGTGCTTTGATTCCCAGGACTCATGGTGGAAGGAGTGAACTAATTCCCAAAGATTTTCCTCTGACCTCCATTCGTGCACAGTGGCACATGCATGCATCCTCCCTCAGTAAGAAAATACAGTAAAAAGATGAAGAAAAGTGTTTATGACAAGTGGGTGTGTTGGTGTGCTTCCAGCGTCCTAGAATTCAGGAGACTGAAGCAAGAGGAGTAAGACCTGTGTGGAGGACAAGTTAAAGAAAAAGAATATATAATATATAATAACCTAAGCAAAAAGACATTAAGGATCTCAGTTAGAAAATAAAGACTAATCTGACCTCAGGCAGGATGGGCAGTGGTGGCACACACCTTTAGTCTCAGCATTCTTGTGAGGCAGAGGCAGGTGAATCTCTGATTTTGAGGCTAGCCTAGTCTACTGAGCAAGTTCTGGGACACCCGGGGCTACACAGAGAAATCCACACAAACAAAACCAAACAAACACAATGAAACATACTCCAACTGAACCTTTAAAATGCCTACAATTGTTCATTATTTTATCCAGGAAGTAAGAAAAAGAATTGTGAATTCAATAATTGGATTTCTACAGTTATGAAAGCATCAGGTTTAATCATCAAATATCTTTTCTGTTCTGGTTGCATCACTATTTGTCTCTGTTTTTGGGTTTCAATGGGTGCTCTGATAAGCTTAAAACAATAATAAAAAATAAACATTAGAAAGATGGCTCAGTGGTTGAGAGCACTTGCTTTTCCAGAGGACCCAGGTTTGTTTACTAGCACCCACCTAGTTTATGACTGTCTATAACTTTAGTTAAAGGGAAACTAATGCCCTGTGTTGGCCTTTGAATGCACCATGTGTGCATTCAGGCAAACACTCTTACACATAGAAATAAAATCTTTATATTATTTTTAAACTCCCACCTCCAATATCGCTGGGGATCCAAAAAGTCACAACAAATTAATAACTTCCAAGAGACTGTGATCAACATAGATCCCCGAAATATAAACATATACATTATAAAGATAATTAAAGGATACACATAGGAAGCTTCCCCAGATTATTTGAATGCTTGAATATTATAGATGTGAACCTCGGAATTGATGTTAATGAGTATATTCCTTGAGATAGAGCCTAACTCGTAGTCTTGGGCTTAGAATTTGGAGCAAGAGCCTGTAATAGATTTGGCTTTTGCTCTGTGGGAAGCTGTCTTTGTGGAGCTAAAGTCAGAGCCAGCCAACATGCCTGGTTAATACCTGAGAGGGGGAGTGTGGATTGAGAAAGGATAGGTAAAGAAGTTAAAAGAAAGACGGAAACAGAGGATAGAGTCAGGAGGGCAATCCAGTCAACACTGACTGCTTCTAGTTTATTCTTCAACATTCTTAAGTACCCAACCAAAAGGGGGGTGGGACATGGCAGAAGACTTCTGTTGTAACATATAAGGAGCAAACAGACTTACTTCCCTTCATCCTCCAGGCATTTGGTAGCCACACCAGTTATCCCGCCTTCAGGGTCAAGAGTAAACACACCTGTATAGTGAGATATTCACTTTGTCTGCTTCTGTGGTACTGACCATGCCCATTGGGGGTGGAGCCAGGGGCCGAAGTGACCTGTGGAACTAGGTCTGAGGAGGAGCCTGGGAAGGCTCTCTTGCTGGCGGCTGGGTTACTACTGGTGTTCATCTGTCTAGGTTGTAAGTTATTTCTCCCTGAATAAACATCTGTTTGGCCTATTTGTTTATCCTGATCCTTATTAAACCGCAATATACCTGAGTCCAAGTCTGTTGTTATTTAGATAAGGCATCCTCTATCAAGGTGGAAACATCCTGTAGTAGCCCAGTGTTAGATCTTTAGGTCTTTTGACTTATTAAGGACAGTTTTGAACTGTCGAACCCTTAGGCGAGATGAAGAAGAACCATCTTTATGGGCCCCAACATCACTCAAGGTCTGCAGCAGAGTATATCATCAAAAATAAATGGGTGTCAAATAAGTATATGAATATATATGTCATTAAACATCATTGTCAAAATTAAGTAAACTAAAACTGTTAAGTAGCACCACAGATTGCTTTTAGAATGGTTAAAATTAAAAATTGCATCAATAACTGTGAGTTGTTGTGAAGTGACCCAGTATTGCTGTGTTGAGCCTGAAACAGGCATTGCTGGTGGGAATAAGAAAATGTATGACCAGATTGTCAACAGAGGCCCAGTTTCTTAGAAGCTTAAACACACATATGTGTAGTTCAATTATTTTACTACTAGGTATTTAACCAAAAGGAAAGGAGAATAGGGGTTGGAGAGATGGCTCTGGTCAAGAGTCTTTGCTGCTCCTGCAGAAGACCTAAGTTGTTCACACACACAGAGATAAGCACTCATATAATTAAAAAACCAACAAAAATCTTTAAAAAGCAATAAGGAAAAATATGTATATAAAAAGACTATTAAATGAATGCTTATGTCTGGTTTATTTATAACAGCCTTAAATTAACACCAACATAAGTAGTCATAAGTGTATGTGTAAATAAACTGGTGCATCCATACATGTAATCCATGCTCAGCAGCACAGGGAGATGAAAAACTGGACAGGTACTACAACATGGATTGTTCTCAAGTCTAATATGTAATTTAATTTAAATGAAATTACTGAAAATAAAACTATAGCGACAGCAGATCAAAGTTGGCCTGAGGATGTGGGCAGGGGGGATAGGAATGAAGAATCTAGGGGAGGTGATGACAAATTCATGATTCTGAATGTGGTAATGGCTTCACAAGTGCGTGCACGCACACACACACACACACACACACACATGCACGCGCACATGTGCACATGTAGGCATTAAGACCTTGGCTAAGAATTCACTTCCCATTGCTGCCCTCAGGGCAGGCAGCTGTAACTGCAGAAAAAGAAAAAGAGGTTTACTGAGGCAAAGATGTTCCTTTGTTCTCCGCAACCTTGGGTTGGTGGGCTTTATATGCCCTAATCCTAACCGGTCCTTGGAACCTGAGATGACTAACCGCTCCCTCCGCTTCCCCCTCCTCCATCTGGTGCTGGGGTGTATAAGCCAACTCCCAGAGTAAAATAAACGGAAAAAGAGTCTTCTTAACATCAAGCAAGAGTCCTGTGTTGTTAATCCTGACACCCTCCACAGATCGTTGGTCCCCCACCATGCAGGCGCAGCTCACACACACACACACACACACACACACACACACACACACACACACACACACACACACACCCCACACACACAGCCCTCACACACACTACTTTGTATACTTAGGTTGTAGTATTTTGCTTATTCATTGTAAATCAAGACATGTTAAAGAGAATTTTATTTTCTGCCCTCAGAAAGGTCTTATATACCAGTCTTTTATTCTTTGCTTGCACTGTTTCTAATACACCTGTCTATGTGAATAAAATGCTTCCCCTCCCTCAAAATTTTGTCTATGGTTTTTGTTTTCTGTGGTTTGAATTTCTGAGTAAAATTTTTTTTTAGTGTTTGTCTTGCCTGGTGTTCTCTGATTTTACTGGTTGTGTGGATAGGTGTCTGACATTAGTTTTGGACAGCTCTTAGTCATTATTACTTTAAATTTGTTTTTTGCTCTGTTTTCTTCTGACATTGTAGCTGGGCATGTTGTTTCTTTTGAAATTATCTCACAAAAAGCCAGATGGGGCATGCCTGTCATACCTACCCTGGAGAGACTGAGATTTTCTGAGGGATGAGGGTCAGTATTTTAAGGGGCCAGTTTGCTCTGCCCCATATTACCCATCATCCTATGTTGCCTCATGTCTGACTTTTACCAGACCCTCAGGAAGTACACCCAGTCTGATGGCCAATCAGGGTTCTACCTGACCACAAACAGGAACTATTCTTTCTAGCTTCAGTAAAATAGATCCCTGATACAGCAAATAGACCCCTGACACTCAATCACAGTTGCTGATCACATGTCACTAAATGACTAATGTACCAGCTAGGGTCTACGCCCAGTCACTTCAAGAAACACCTAACCACAGCTGGAATGAAAGGGACTGCCTTACACTCTCTCTCTTGGGGTCAATGCCATTTAGGGTGGACCCCAGCATGCTAGTTTTTCTGTCTTAAGAATAAAGCTGCTTTCTGCTATTGCATAACAGGTGTCTTCTGGTCATTTGGTGTGATCTAAAGACCCTACATTTCCGTCTTCAAAATACATTATTTTTTGTCTTTTTGTTTTAATTTGGCAATTTTGCATTGACTGTTTTCAAGGTCACTGATTATTTGTCTGTGTCCAGTGTTCTAGTGAGCTTATAGAGACATTTTCCACTTGTTTGGTGTGGTTTATTCTTGACATATTTAGTATTATCCAAGTTTCCATGTCTCTGCTTGTATTGCCCATCTATTCTTGCATAGTTTCCTTTTTGCATGTGAGCCCTGAATGTATCATGCAGTTACTAAAATTCCCTGCTTAAGAACCCCCAAAACAATCTGTATCACCATATCTGATTCTGTTCTTCTGACCTTTGGCATGCCTTAGGATTTTTTGTGGGCAGTTGAACGTATTCATTGAGCAGCAGGAGCTAAGTCTAAAGGTTTTTTTACCATGTTATCAATTATTAGTTCAAAGTATTGTCTTTCTTTACTGTTTGCAATTGCAATAGGTGGTACTGACTCCAAATTATCCACATGGCCTTGCTTTTCTCTTACTGTTTCTTGGTCTGTTTAGTGTTCTCCTCCAATAGTGTCATCATCTTGCAGAGCCTTGTTGGTGTGGTGGTGAGTAATGGCCAGAGAAGGATACTGTAATCTCATGATTTAATTTCAACCTTTTAATAAGTCTGGACTATCATCTTTACAATGTCCATTAGTTATATTTTTGGATTTTCAGTAAGACTGGGATACTGCAGTGGGTTGGAATTAGCTGGTATATTCCATCCACTGATGGGATAAGGCTGTGGGAAGCAAGTCTTTTAATGGAGAATGATTTAGGCATTTTTCAGTGCTGACTTTCTTCTTTCCCATTCTGAGGCCATAAAAGATCTTTCTTGGCTTTTTACTAGGAGACTATAGTAGGGTTCCTGGATATGAAAGCCATGGGCATGTGAGGATGGGGATTTCCTTAACCTGCAGCTCTTGGGAGTCTCTCACTCTTCTGCCCCTGTTTCAAGCATTTCATCAAATGTGTCAGTCAACCAGTTTATGGTTCCAGAAGTTTCTGCTCCCAATAATTAATTGTAACTCTAGGTGCAGCTATTCATCTAGATTTTGGAATGCTGGTTTACCTCACAGCTTCAGTTCTCTGATGTGCCCATGAAAACTCACCTCCTTTTATTTCCCTCACCTCCTTTTTTCCCCAAGAAGCAGATTGACAGCCTCTTGGCAACTTGTGTGTTGGCAATGAAAGAGAAACATTCATTTCTCCAATTTTGGACATTTTCTCTGAACTCTGAAGTTAATGAATCAAACCGTGTCACTGGAAATTAGAAGCAACCACTTCACTGAATGAAATGCATTGCCTGCTTTAATAACACACAAATAAGTCCATTTGCACACAGGAAGATTGGCGATGGATGGAGAGGAGCATACAGGAGAGTAATGTGTTAGCCCACAGAGATGGGGCAGAATCTGGAGGGAGCCATTAAGCAAAGGAACAGGAGGTCCCAAAGTAGAGTCCTGTGGGAGTTAAAGCTGATGAGGACAAAAGGAAAAAGGAAGGGCAATGTGGGTTATAAAAACAGTAAATGTAGGTGACCCAGGAGGATCTAATATATTATTACTGTTTTTTTTTTTATTACTTTGCTTGTATGCAGTTAGCACCTATTGTTTTAAGGTACTAATTTAGAACACTTTCTGCAACATGGAGAGAGCGTTCTTGAGTCTGCACCTCCACACCCTTTATAGCTACCTCAACCTAGTACAATTAAGACTTTATTTTCTTGAGTCATAAAATGAAAATGTGATACATCTATTTCAATTATGATTGCTTTCTAACATCTTCATTTATGAGGTTATAAAACAAAAGGGAAATCCTTAATTTTCATGTGTTTTGAGACTTTCGTGAGAAATACTTTAAGCTAATTAATGAGACTAATAAGAGACTCCTGCAACTTGCAAAATGTTCAATTAACCACAGCTGCCCTTTGGGAACACTTCCTGGACTTCACTGATCTGTTGAAGGTTTTGAGAACCTGAGGCAAGACTCCAAGCCCAAGATGGGAGAGGACTGTGTAATAATTAGAACAGTCCAGGAGTTGCTTAGCTTGAATTGTACTTTTACTTTAGATATTTTGTTTTCCCACCTGACTTTGGACAAACTGCATAATCTTTTGGGGCTTCTTTATCTTTTAAATGCTGAGAATAAATACCTGCTTGATTTTAGGCCTTTTAGAGGTCTTTGGATAGAAGCTGTTCTATAAGTCTTTTGTATTATCAGGAAGTGCCAGATTTACAAGTTATTATTAGCTGTGGTAGGTATGTGAATTCATGCCCTCCCTCCTCCAAGATTAAAAGAACCCACCATCAGAATTCAACTACTGGGTTGCCATGGGCACAGGTTTCTTTCCATGCTATGCTGTAGAGCAGTTAATACTCAGTAGTTATTTATGGGTAGAAGCAGAAGTAGAAGCTGTGTTTTCACTATTCTTTTCAGGCCAGCATTATTTATTCATTGGCTGCAGGCCTTGCTAAATTCCACTGGGTGGCTTTTACAAGTGTCACCGCCATAAGCATCTGACATTGGTTTATAATGTTTGGGAAGTAATCTGACAAAAGTGTGGAATCTTACATGGTAAATAAATGACCATACTCAAGAAACAAAACACACTAAAAATTACAGAACAAAGAAAATAATCGGTTTCTAGTAGATAGCTTACACCAAATACACAATGCTCTCCCCTGACCATAACTAGGGACCCATTCATCATGACCTCTACAAAGTTTAGTGAGATTGGTAAATATTTATGCTGTTAGAAAAAGCAACCCTCTTTATGTAATCTCATTTATATTCTGCAAAACTACTGTGCTTCTTTTCTGACATTATTTGTTGATGCGTTAAAAGAAGACAAAGTTATTAAAAGTACTATTGCCAAATTCTTTGAGGCAAATGCTTTCAAAGAAAGCAAGCTATCTTGTCTTTTTCCTTTCTTCTGCTGATGTTTGTTCATTTATGTAGAACTACAAACATGGTGAGTGCAAGGCAAGATGACCTGTTGACAAGCAGTCAACAAGGCCTGGTCTCAGTGGGAAGTGATGCTTCTCTCATAGGGAACAGCATCCTGGCTTATGAGGAATGTCTCTGTCCATGCCTAGAGACTCCAAGGAAGACTCACCATACCATTCCCATTTTCTTAGTCATAAAAACACAAAGAGTTCTGAAAAATCTACAGTTACAGCAACTTATTCATGCGAATATGCTGGCTAGTATTTTGTTATCTTAACACAAGCTAGAGTCATCTGGGAAGAGGAAACCTCAGGTGAGAAAATGCTCTCACCAGACTGGCCTATGAACCATTTTCTTGATTAATTATTGAAATGAATCACTTTAGCTTACCATGGTGTCATTCCTGGATAGGTAATTCTGGGTTTTGTAAGAAAGTTGTCTAAGCAAGCCATGGGGAGCAAGACTATAAGAGTTTCTCCACAGCCTCTGCTTCAGTCCCTGCCTCCAGGTTCCTGCCTTGACTTTTTCTCTGACTTTCCTTTGAAGATGAACTGTGATGTGGGAAGTGTTAGTGAAATAAACCCTGAGAAGAACATATATTCTTTGCTGAGAAGAGTTCTGATGACTGATGAGTCTTCAAGGTCCAGAAGGGCATCTCCACTGAAGTTTTTTTCTTTTTTTGAGAGGGGGGTTTGGGTCCTTTATCATGTGAAGGGTCTTGGATCATGTCTATTTCATCTTTCCATTAAAGAATTAAAAGGCACAAAAAGTTGCAGTCATAGCATGCAATCATGTTTTATCAAAAGTGAAGGTATACACAATAGTCAACATGGCAAAGAGACAGGGGAGGGAGTCTGCAGCTAGAGTCCTTTCCTCATACAGGGGTCAGGGATTTATTTATGGGGCCTAAGGTGAGGTTCCTTTTCTATTTTCCAGATTGCTTGGTTTGGACTATCATGGGTTTGAACAAATAATAGAAAGGCTGATTGGTTCAAGTCAAAAGAGCCTGTCTGGGAGATTAAGAAATCCTATTGGAAAAGCCTATCAGTAGAAATTTGTCCATTGATTCTTTGCTATGGGGGAGACGTACCCAGAAGTCTGCCATCTTTCTGTAACTGGGATTAAAACAAATGAATCTGCCTATGACCATTTTCGTGCCTATCAGGGAGTTATCTGAATTCAGTATTCTCTCACCCTGGGTAGGAGAATAAAACTGAGAAACTGAGCAGACAGCATTTTGATGGAATTAGCAATTTAAGTTGATTTTCTAGTTTTGTTTATTTTTTGCTTCAAGTGTTTTAATGTTTATAGTTCACATTGGCTTTTATTGCCTTTTCATTGTTACCAATATATTTTCCTTTAAAATTCAGATATACAAAACTACATTAATCATAATTCATGTATGTACTGATACCTATATATATTTTATTTATTTATGGTATTTCTGAACTAACCCAAAATTGAAGGCATTAATGATTATTATATTTATGTATTTTTCACTCTCATCTTTTTTCAACTTTCAAAGCAACTGCTACACTGATTTTTTTGGGGGGGGTTATTATATCTTTGCTTCCCACACATTTTTATGCTTATACATTTTTCTGTATGCTCATATATTTGCATGCCTATATATTTATACACCTCATTTCATTATATTTTGAAAAGTATTATATTACATAAGTAATACATTTTCCTCTGTTTACTTTCAAAACTTAAAAAAATTATCAAACCGTATAATTTTCTAGGACTTCATTTTTTCACTTTATTATGTTTTTAAGATTACCACATAAGCTTGTTGTATAAATACATTGTACTTCTATGAACTATTTCATTGAATAAATGTCACATGATTTTTTCCTTATTAATCATATTTGTTAGTGGTAATTTGAGTTGCTTAGAGATTTTTACTGTTATGAACAGTTGAACAGTGTTACTATGATCATCCTGTATTTGAGAAAATATTTTCTTGAGGACTGTGTCAAACAGGATAGATTATGGTATGATAAATAACTGATAGACATAGAACTGGATGTTTTGCTGCTAACAGAAGACTCTCACAAGGTCCAGGAGTCTGAATACTAAATAAATCCATATTCTTTCTAATGTCTCAAAACTCCAAGTCAGCTCGAATGCCAATTATTCAAAAACAAATTTACAATCAAGTCCAAAGAGAAGCACCGATTTACCTGCCTATAGGAGGAAAACATGCTAAAAGCAGAAATCTTGCATGTGTGAAGTGAGAGTAGTCTTGTCATTGACTAGAGAGATTGCATGGTGCACCTTGGCCTTGTTCCAGAAAAAGTGCAGGGAGATTGCATGCTGCACCTTGACCTTGTCCCAGAAAAAGTGCTACTCATCAAGATGAGTGGTGTTTGATTTTTTTTCTTGGGGAGATGTGAGCAAACATCTATTCACCTAGACAGGGCAATGATTACAGGTGAAATTAATCATTCTATCTAAGTCTTACTAGGTGAACTGATGATCTTATTGGGGATACTGGGTGTTGGCAAGTGGGCGACTTCGTCAGCTTCATGGTCAAAAACGCTATCATTGGAGTTCTGGTGAATTTGAGTATAGACTCACCAGAGCCTTCTACTTCTCAGAAATTGTTTTCTACATATGTAACTTCGGGGTGACCTCACGAGTCTTGTCATTTTCTAAACTTCCTGAGTCTTGGAAGTTGCATGAAGCCTTGTAGGCCTCCATAGTCTGTTGAGATACATGATGCTTCCTCTTCACTCCAGATGTAAACATTTTAACATGTAGGTAGTAGGTGCTTTGGGGCACCAGATAGAGGTTTCCATCTCCCATTTACATGCAGAGATCTCATACTTGCCCTTCAGGATGAGGTGTATTCCTTCCAGTTAAATATGACCATATAGAGTTTTCCATTTGTTTATACATGTTGTCTTAATTACTTTTCTATTGCTGTGATACAACTTCATGACAAACAAATAAAAGAAAATATTTAATTTGGTTAATGGTTTTAGAGAGTTAGAGTCCATAATGGTGGTACAAAGAAGAGCTGAGAACTCAATCTTAATTCATGTATTCACAACCATGGGGGAGGGAGGAAGGGAGGGACAGAGGGAGGGTGGAAGGAAGGGAGGGAGGGAGAGAGAGAGAGAGAGAGAGAGAGAGAGAGAGAGAGAGAGAGAGAGAGAGAGAAAGAATGGAGAATGAACACTGGGAATTATATGAGTCTTTTGAAACCTCAAAACAAACCTCCAGTGACATACTTCCTCTTACAAGGACTCTTCTACCAACTGGGTATTAAATAATTCAGATATGTGAACCTTTTGGGCTATGTGGGCCACTCATTAAAATCGTTACCCATATGTAATTGGGAATAAGGAATGCTGAGGCCCAAGAGTATGGGAAGGAGCTCTATTTCCTTAGTTATATCTCATAATGAGGGCTTGTAGACATCCGAAAACAGCTTTCATGTATACTGCATTATGGTTCTGAATGCTTATCTTAGTGAGAGACTGCCCCTGCCTCTGAATTTCTACTTCTAAGAATTGAGGCTTCTCGGCCTGGCCTTTATTTCTAAACTAACTTGAACTGGAACCAGGAAAAACTAATTTCCTTCCACTAGTGGGTTGTTGATACAAAACAACATTGAGCTATGATAGTGTCTACTTTTCTTGAAGTTGTAATTTTTGCCATGGTTTTTAGACCTAAATCTTATTTTGGATTTTTCCTCTTTGTAGTTCATTCACTTTTCTCCCATGACTCCATGCCTCATAGAATCTTATACCCAAACCTTGGCTTCTAGTGCTGAATAAAATTTCCCTGCCCAGTTTATGATGCTACAAATTAGTTACTCAACAGACACATCTGGTAAGAAGAGTCTGGCTAGAGCCTCATGGCATAAGTTTTCCCATTTGCTTTATGGGAGCAATTTTATGTAACTTCTCACTTTTTCTATACGTTTGTCCAATATCTCCAAGTTCTAGTCAGTGGATACATTTTCATCCTCAATGCAGAACTTCTTCACAGACTTGCTCTTGTGTTCACTGCCACTGGATGTAGATGATCCAGTGGAGGATTTGGAATCTCTGGAGGAAGGGGAAACATGCACCAAAAAGATCCAAGTGTCTAAATCATTGTGCAGACATTGATCCTCCACTATCCACATCCATCTTTGGATATACGAGAAATAGACTTACTAGCACATTGACAATATGTAGATTAATTATTTTACGTCAATATATTCATGTAATAAACATGTCCTGGTGATTTTCACAGTATTAGATTTAGTATTAGTACAGTAGTGGGGAAATGTCGACTCCATGCTGATCTACAGCTGATTGATGGGAATGTGGATTGGCTGTTGGTGGGAGGAGATGGAAGTCACAGAAGCAAGATATACATTCTCTAGGAGAAGTCAATATCTACAGAATTGGATAAAGAATTTTTTTTCCTGGGGACTGGAGAGATGGATCAACAGCCAAGAGCAATTGTTACTTTTGCAGAGGAGCCAGCACCCACAGGGTATATTAGGGCTGCCCTTAAATTTAGTTTTAGGGGATCAGATGCCTTCTTTTGAGCTTTGTGGACACCAGGCACACGTGTGTTGCACATACATTCATGCAGGCAAAATACTCATACACATAAATGAAATAAACCTAAATATTTGTGTAGAAGAGAAATTTTCTGAGGCATTGTCATTATCACTAGGATAGAGTATGAGTTGGTTACGTAAAGGATTGGTCATTTATGTGAACTAAAGAGATTTTTGGACAAAGATGAAATTACTTAGAAGAAAACAAACTATATTATGGGAAAAGAACCAAAAGCATACTAAGTCTTTACTAGGTGCCAGCTGATATGACCATTCTTCTGCTGATTTCTCTGCTTAAATTAAGAAGGTGTGAGATTTAAGATAAATAGTAAGTTCTTGTCTGAGGATGTGGAACTTCTTAGCAGCAGACCTGACACTCGAACCTGGGCTCTATAACATCATGCTTTTAAGTCTTCATCAGTGGACTGTTAAAATCCACATGATAAGCACACTGATAAGACAGTCGTGCTCATTTCTGATATGGCAGGTTTCAATCCTGGGAATGAGGGCACTTCACACTTCAGCCCCCTCCACCCCCGCAACCACCATAAGATACACACTCCATTAGTTTTCCATTTGCTAGAAGTATTGATTCTTTAATATTTTTCTTTGTGTTTATCTCAGGGGAATATCAATTTGTACAGACTTATTATTAATTCTCTGTTAACATGCTTAGCTGCTCAAAGTTTTTCACTGTTGCTGTAAAAGAAGGCTTGGCTGCTTGTTTGAGAAATTTCAGGGACTTTGATCACTCAAGGATGAAATACTATCAAGAGGCATTGTGGGAGAAGGGAAAGGGCAGGAAAAGTAACTCCTCTTCTTCCTAACCTGCAGTCTCTTCTCAGGTAAAAGCAGTACCTACCTGCCTTAACAGAGCCTGCTCTCCTGTCTTAGTGCGCTATGCTGCTTCTCCATATTTCCTCCCAAGGACTAGAACATCTGGACTTAACCCTTCTCCCTCCCTCCCTTTCTCCCTCCTCCTTCCCTTCTTCCTTTTCTCTTTTTCAAAAGAGAGTCTAGTTGCTTAAATGCATTATCTGCTATTTAGAGTATTTTTTAATGTGTGAATATAGTAAAACACAATTTGTTGCTTGTTCTGAGTAACTAGAGACTTTAAGGTGAAAATTCAAGAGTACTGACTTCTGTATATATTCATCCATTTATTGGGTAATAACTGATTATATTCAGTGTTTCCAAGATTGGGTGCTTCTGGGAACATGACTTCTGCCTCCACAAAACTTATAGCCCAGTGGAACAAGAGTGTTATGAAAATGCATAAATCAGTACACACTTTGATAATTTTGTGAAATGATTGTTAAAATTTTTCTCATCAGCTGAACTTAGTAGGGTACAAGCATAAATAATTTCTTTTCAACCCATTGCCTTTCTCTGTAACAAATCATTTCTGAAATATGATGGGTTAGTTTAATGCTGTCACAAATTAGAAACCATGTTTTAGATTTTGAGTTTTAATCTTTTTCTGGTCTAGGATATGTAGTATAGTTCTCTCTTGGTACTTTACAGTCACCCATAGGACCATGAGGGTAAGGATGGATACCCTGAAATCCACCATGTGCTAATATACTGTACTTAGGCATCTCAGTACAATATTCACTTAAATATTTTCAATTTGTTATTGGAATGCAACTACGTCTTAGTTGAGCAACTGTATTTCTCAACTCTCTTTTTCCTGTTCTCTAATGATGTTTTAGATCAATTCAGCCTTATAACCACTATGAAAATTAACAGATTTCAGTATATGACACTTTAGATACTTCTTTTCTAATTCATCGTTTGTTTCCCTCTTCCATTGGGACATGGCTGTTGGTGAGAGAGACATGAGCTGGGGAGGCTTGCTGGTCCCCTCTTTTTTATGCCTGTTCCCGACTCCAGCGTGTTGATCTATCAGTAGTGTGTGGATAATGGAACGCTTAGGAAAGGAGGACATATTTACTCAACAAACTTCATAGCTTACTTCCTTTGTTCTTCTTTCCCTCTCTTTGGTACATTTGGTACCCTTATGCTGCTAGGACCCCCTTATCTTCAAGGCCACTCACTCCTTGGGCAGGACTTAGTGACATCTCAGCATTAGTCAACTTTTACAATGTTTATTCTGTACATGGGAAATGAGTATATGTACATGTTGAAGTGCTGATGAACTGCCTTGGGCACTGCACTCCCTGCCATATGTTTTCAGTTATCCATTTCTCTGTTTAGTTCAGACCAGCTCAGGAGATGTGCTACCCAAGACCTAAAAAGGGGGTCAGTATTTCCTTTTCATACACCACCTTAGCCTATGTGAATGATTCTTTTAAACCCATGTGCTTGACTTTGGGGTAGGGTTGATGCAACACCTTGTAACTTCCGAATTGCAAATGAATGACTATGTGGGTAATGAATATGGGTAAGACCTGGTAGCTGGTTATGATAATGGTAGAATGTGAATTACTTTGTACCTACTCTGAGATATTCTGCTAAGGATAGGTGCCACCAGTAGTCATCTTAGGAGGGACAGGCTGCTGACATTTATCCTTTCTACTCATGATTCACCCAACAATGTGTTGTGGAAACTCTTCTGCAGGCAGGTAGGGTGGCGTTCCCCCTACTGATTGCAGCCCCCACTCTTAGAGAAGAGGTTCCATATGTGGTAGTAGGCTGAGAAGACCAAAGTCTGCCCCTATTCCAAATTGTTTGTAGTGTAGGAATCGAACCCTAGGAGAGATTAGCTAAGAAGCCCAAGTTTTCCCCTACCACAATGTGCCCACTTCTAATGCTGGGTACTATTACTCTTGAAAGAGTTCTGCTTTAGGTTTGAGATAGCTGTACAAGCAGAACAAGTTCAGAGGACCAGAGAGGATGCAAGGTTCCTTTTGTGAAAGCTAAAACTTATACTTCTTCCTTTTTTTAACTTAGTTGTTTTAAAGTGCATATGTTTATAAAAGCAAGAGAACTAAGTGCTATTAGGGTTGATAGATGTACATACGAAACGTCATAATAATAGCACAAACAAAGCGGGATAACGAATGAAATGATGCACAAGCCATTCTTCTGTGTTTCTTTGACACAATTAGTGCATATTGTTAACATTTTTCCTTGCAATAATAGGCTTCACTATGGTATTTCACACACACACACACACACACACACACACACACACACACCACACAAAATATATTTCAGTCATATTTACCCTCTTTGTTTCCCTTTCTTGTCCCCCTCCCGTGTTTCCCTTCTTATTCCTTAATAGTTCTCTTACATTTACTAAGGGACTGATACCCAATACACATAGAAGTAGTTATAAACAACCTGGTTAAAAGACAATTAATAAATGAAAATAGGATTTCAGCAAATATTTATCCAATAGGTAAAGAACAATAAGCACATTTCTGGCTTTTTGTAATTATTAATGAATTTCTTAAACAATTAGATCAATCTTCAGTTTTTTTTATAGAAATAGAATTACATCACTTTCCCCCTCCTCTATAGAGCCCTTACCAACCACTCTCCCCCAAGTTCCTCCATGCCCTCCAAGAACAGTTCTGATAGCTGTAATTTTTTTACCTTTGAAACTTAGTTGTCACTTTTTATCCTTGGAGAATATTAATGTCAAATACAGCAAAAATCCTTCCAAAACAATAAAAAATGAACAAGTTTTTTTCTTATGTGTAGATGTTGGGAGGTCCTGCTGGTTAAAGGTTTCAGTCCACCATGTCCAGACAGCTTTCTCCCAGCTTGGCACAAGATGGAAGACACCCTTCCTCCCAATGTGGGCTTATGTACATACATGTAAATGTATCATATCTAAATATATTTGTATGCTCACTCTATGTACATTACACATATTTGACACTATAGAAGTACCATATCTAATTCTTTCATCCTCTGACAGAACTTAAACTATTGTTTAAATTAGTAAAATCAACATATATGGTATAAATAATAGCAGAGACAAGCAAGTTTTCTAAACCAAAATGATGCATTTTAAGTGTAGTCTGGTACAAATTAATGTGTCAATGGTTGGAGACATAACTCAGCCGTAAAGTTCAGCATGTGTGATGTTCTCTGTTCTTAGAGGGAAGGTAGAAAGAGGGAAAAAGAGATATCTGTATCTCTACAAGTTTTAAAATTAGTTAGCTTTTGTTGAATGTACATATACATACACACACACACACACACACATATACACACACAGAGACTCAGATGCACACATTCAGAAACACACTCAGATATACTTAGATTCACACACTCACTCAGACAAACTCAAACACACATATTCACTAACATGGACAGAGACAGACATATACTCACTCATACACACAGAGTCACATTAACACACACACTCAACTAACACATGCTCAGACATATTCAGATACACACTAACTCATACATATATAGAAATACTCTCATACACACTCAGATACACATACTGACACAGACACTCACTCATATACACATAGACACATCAACATACACTCAGACATATACTTACTCATAAACACACAGACACACTAATATATACTCAGATAGCTTCAGACACACACAATCATCAACACAAACATACACATGTACAACCAGATGCTCACACACACTCAGACATACTCACACACTCTCACTTAGACACACACACATTCATACATACACAACCATACACACTAGCACAACACACTCTCACTTAGACACACACACATTCATACACACGCAATCACACACACTAACACACACATACTCACACTTAGACACACACATTCATACACACAATCACATACACTAACATACACACACACTCAGACACACTGACACACTCAGAGACACACACTCACACATAGGCACACACCATTGTATACTTGTTCTAGTTCTCTGGAAATCTTTAATTAGTCTTCCAAGAGAGAGAATGACAATTGCATTTTCAATGTGAAATCATGAATTATAATGGGATCTTTATATTTTCCCGAATCCTGTCTCTGTGAGAGGGGTTCATTTAGGAGTAAGCAAGTCTGAGATGAGCATTCTTCATAAAATCATGTTCATAAGCAAATTAAGAAAAGCTTTATGAGTGAGACATCTTGCAGATACTTCCTGTGAGTCCTAGTGTTTCAAGAAACTTCCTAGATCACATTTCTGTTTCAATACTCATTTCTTTCTACAACATGGTTATGACCTTTCATTCAAGCCTAGGCATTGGTTAGACCGCTCCTTCCTTCTGAGAAGTGGATACAGTTCTGACATTGTTTCAGTTAAGTGTTAACTACCTATTATTGGCAGTCATAATAAAGATAAAACTTTCAATTTTTATTCTTTGGTGCTGGGATTAGAACTCAGGATTTTGGGCTGGTGAAATAACTAAGTGGTAAAGGTAATTGCTGCCAAGCCTGGCAAACTGACCTGGGAAATACATAGAGAAAAGAGAGAACCCACTACTGCTAACTATCCTTTGCTGTCCACACACACACACACACACACACACACACACACACACACACAGATACATACACACAAAGATAAACACACACAGATACACACAGAGATACACACACACACAGATATACACTCAGAGAAATAAACACACACACAGATACACACACACACAACCCACACAACATCCTCGTGTACACACATACACACAAGAAATAAGTGTATTTAAAAAACTGAATGCAATGGTTTGCACCTCCAAATGTTTTTCTTGGCCTCTTCCTGCTTTGAACTTCTTACCTCTGTCAGCCATCTTTTTTTCTCCTAGGACCACTTTTGCTCTTCCCTGGTTTACTGTCAGATGACTGAGTTGTTTTAGGCATCCAGAAGCATGTGAAGAATCCATTGATAGGATGTTTTATGTTTGTGAAGCATTATCAATTTGTTATTTTCCAGAATTAATCTAAATTAATGGTTGCTGCCTTATAAACACTAGTGACAATGAGAAAAGATACCAACTGAAGTAAGATGTGAACAAATAAAGAAGTATGTTTTTTTTTCAGTAGTTAACTCTACTTTGAATATGTCACCCACCAATATATAAACACTAACGCATACTGACTTGAATAAAGAGATGTATGGAGGGACCATTTTCCTGAGACCATATGTCTGTAACACTGCAGAGGCAGAAGTCAGCTATATACTTTGATTTCAGAGTTTACTTTGGAGTTAAGAGCTGTTTTATATTCTTTTCCCATTAGATTGAGAGAGGTCAGAAACTGCCACATCAATTTTATTGCTAATCTTTAGGGATCAACATTCTAGCCATATCTGCAGGGGCAGAATTGAGTCAATTTCCTTACAGGTCCCTCTGAGTTTGCTTAGAAACTCCCCTGCAATAAGACAGAGATACTTCTTTGCTTTTCTCATGGCTGGAGTTCAGTTAGACTCCTTTTGCTGGTACTAGCACTTTCCTTTTCAAATTGCTTTTCTTTCCCTATGGGACTTGCCTACTTCCCTCTACTGCCTGTTCATAGGATTTACACACTATGAAAATCTTTCTATTGCGAGAGACCAAAACACACCTCTTCAAAATATGAAGGATCACATCAAAGACAATTGAAAAGAAGCAGGAGCCTGAATGTTCTCTGTACTTTTATTTAGTTAAAAGAAGGACATACATTAACAAAAACAAAAGGTATTTGATGACCCGCGCCACTCACATAAAGGAATGAGAGCAACAAAGCTTAACCCAACTGTGGAAGACAACCTTATACCCTCACGGGTCTGGTGTGATAGCAGAGGGTTCTTTATTACATGGCTTTACTAACTAAACTTTATTTCCCATATGTTTGTCTTTTACTCAATTTCTTTTGTTTGTCTTGTCATATCTGTAAACACCATTTTTTATTTTTTATTTTTTTTTTGCTGAAGAAGCCATATAAACCAGGTATATATATATATATATATATATATATACATATGTATATATATATATATATATATATATATATATATATATATATGAAACCTCACATACCAATAAATTTTTTTTATCTTGTTAATTTAGCTTTAATATCAGGGTACTGTTACAACTATGATACTTTTGGATTATTATTTTTTTCTGTACATATTTAAGACCAAGAGAGGCAAATAATTACTCTTAGTTGTTTTTATTTGGTGTTGTTTTATTTTTATGATAATTCTTTCAAAATTTTAAATATATTTTATAAACAGAAATAATTTTTGGTAAATAGTAAAGAGGTCGTTTCTTTATTGGCATATTGACAATAAAATACCTATTTGGAAATTTGTCATCTTTGATAATATGTTGAAGATTCATAATCCCTTATTAAGGTTTCCCAAAGCAATCATGTATCTTTGAGTTTATGAAAATCTAGATGATTGTTCTTACATTTTGCTTTTAAAGTAAATTAGCTACTTCTGTTACTGAGCAATTATCAACATTTCCCTGATTGAAGCTGTAGGACCATCATTCTAGTAGTACTAGAAGTGCCCTCCAAAAGCTTCGAGGACAGAATGATTATCTTGGAAGACAAAGACAGCAGAAAATCTGAAAAAATAAGCCTTACTAAATTCATCCTTCTTAATCATCATTGAACACACCCGTCTGTGTAAGCATACACTTAGATGACTCTCCATTCTTCAGTAGACTCAGGCATCAAAATACATAGGGTTTCCATACATACAAGTAATATTATGTGACTGAGCCAGTTTTTTAGTTTTTTAGCAACAATAACTAGTGAAAAAAAAAAGACCATGAATTTGAAGGACAGTGGAGAGGGCATATGGGAGGGTTTGAAGGGAGGAAAGGAAAGGGAGAAATGTAATTGTATTATAATTCTAAAGACAACATTAAAAAAAATAAACAGTATTTGCCGCTTCTTAGAGTCTTTATTTCTTTAGGTAGCCTCTTGCATCATCTCAAACATATTAAATACATTCCTTTTGACTTGTTAACATGTAATTTTAAAAATAAGAATATCAGCCAAAAATCTAAGGTCAGATAAAAAGAGACACCCTGCCACTTTTCAAAGTCTCAATGTTTACTGTACTACTTTTGACTGTGTTAGTTCAATGTTACTTATGACAAAATTTTCTGATTTTAAAGATTAAGTACTTTAATCATTCTATTTTTATGATATATGGTTTGTATTTAAATTTGCCTGCAAGGTAAAAAATAGGAGTAAAACATCTAAAGTAATTGTGGTCTATCTTATGGATGAATTATTACTTTGCCTTTAGCATTAAAGAATAAACTCACATGGCAATTTTATCTTTATTGGTTTGATGATATGTTATTTTGAGGTAGAACTTAGTTATGCTTATGCTTGGCCTCTTATCAGCTTGTGGTGACATCAATATGCATATCACAAAAGGTGACAAACTGAAATGTATTGTTCTTAGCATCTAATCTACAAGTCACTCTCACATAGAAAACTTTTCTAGCTGGAGAACAATTCCACATCTACTTGTATAATTAAACTGAATATCATGTTCCTACTTGAGAGAATTTAATGCTGAAATCTTAGCCTTTTATTTATGAATCAGTTGCCTGTTAAATATGCATAGGCATTTGAAATTAACAATAATGAATAGAATATATACATATTTAAAAATACATGGATCATTTCTGTCACTTCTGGTGGTTAAAGCAGAGCAGGACAGTCACACAGCCTCCTAAAGCTGCCATTATCATTCCCAATTTCTCTTTTATTGCCCATCAAACATGTATAGATTTAATGACCTGGAGAGAGATCAGTGAAATTCCTCACAGTGCTGCATGTTTATTAATAGGTCTCCTGTTCATTGTGATGTGATAGTGTTAGGATTATGTCAGTGATATGGCAGGTGGCAATTAAGAGTTTTTTTAGTTCTGAAAGAAAGGAGATTAGCCTCTGATCAGTGACTGAGACAACTCAGCATCTTCGTAAGTGTACACAGAAAGGAGAAAGAAAAAAGAACCACAAAGAGGCAAGAGAAGAAGGGACGATATTTGATGAATTTTTCTCTCTTGTGGGACATGACATGGAGGGACAGTAGTACCGTGGGAAGTGAAAATAATGGGAAATACTGAGATAAAAGGGGGTTTATAAATGGGTGGGATGAAAATCTTTGCAAGGGCTCCATTTCCTTTTATATGAAGATTCCCAGTTCAGTGAATTAAATGTATTTCATGATCAAGAACAGCCTCTGGGGGCTAGGCGTGTAGTGTGCATGATGGGCTGAGCTCTGCCCTTACCATCCAGTGTGGTAGCATCTGGTGGCTCATGCCTGTAAATCATAGAATTTTGATAGTGGAGGCAGCCAGATCAGAAGTTCGAGATTATCTTTGGCTGCATTATGAATCTGAGGCCAGAATCCCCTGCAACTTGAACTTGTTATTTTTATTAGTGGATAAAAGTATCTATTTGAAATTAAATTAATTTTTTAAATTTTATTTTACATTCCAACCAAAGTTCTCCCACCCATGTCTCCTTTTGTCCCTTCTCACCTCCCCCAACCCACCCCCATCCAATCCTCTCAACAGGTAAGGGCTCCCATGGAGAGTCACAAATTCTACACATTAAGTTGGGGGCCTCTCCCACCTGTTAAGTCCAAGCTCGGCATCCGCTCATACAGAATGGGCTCCAACAAACTAGCTCAAACTAGTATCGTGGTCCTACTGCCAGGGGCCCCTCAGATAGCTCAAGCTTCACAACTGTTTCCCCCAGACAGAGGGCCTAGTTCAGTCGGCTGGAGTCTCCACAGCTGTCAGTCTAGAGTTGATGAGCTTCTATAAGCTTGCTTCAGCTGTCTCTGTAGATCTGTTCATTGTGATCTTGACCTCCCTTGCTCATGTATTCCCTTCTCCCTCTCTTCGACTAGCAAAGTAATTCATTTATTTTTATTTTATGTGCATTGGCATTTTGCTTACATGCATGTCTGTGTGAGGATGCCAGATCCCCTGGATCTGGAGTCATAGATAGTTGTGAGCTGCCACATGGGTGCTGGGAATTGAACCCAGGTCTTCTGGAAGAGCAGCCAGTGCTCCCAACCTCTGAGTCATCTCTCCAGCTCTGTATAAATGTTTTTCTTTTTGGGGAGGGATCCCAAAATAACTATTTAACTACTGTTGTCAAACAGAAAAAGAACTCTGAGGCAGGAGCTTACTGAGAGCTGGGCAGGAGGCCTGCCATCTGATGTAGGCAGTCAAAGCAATTGTTCAGGAGCTGTGTATACTGTTCTCCTGAGCATGGTCGAGAAATGTGAGAAGGAGCACACTGGGTCTCTGTGCTGAGGTTTTCATACAGATAAGAACACCACACATTTTATTTCTTTTTTGTTTTTTGGAGTTACATTACTTTTTAAATTTTTTTTATCATCATTATTATTTTTCTTATTTTACATATCAATGCCAGTTCCCTCTCCCTCCTTCCCTGTCTTATTCCCTCCCTCCTTCCCTCCCTCCCATGCCTCCTGACCACCCTCCCACCCACCCACACCCCCACTCCACAGGGAGGGTGATGCCTTCTAGGAGGGATCAACAGAATCTGTTGGTCATTTGGAGTAGGGACTAGGCCCTCCCTCCTGCCTCTAGGTTAAGGGAGTATCCCTCCATGGGGAATGTGCTTCCAAAGTCCTTTTGTGCACCAGGGATACATCCTGGCTTCACTGTCAGAGGTCCCTTAGACTGCCCAGGCCTTCTAGCTGAGACCCATGTTTAGGGGGTCTGAGTCGGTCAATACTGGTTTACCAGCTATAAGTCTGGGGGGGCCATTAGCTCCCCCTTGTTCAGGTCAGCTGTCTCTGCACCACACATTTTCTTAAAGTATGATGTGAGGTCAGTCAGTGAGAGGAGTGAAAGGTCTTTCTATAACTGTTCATTTTCCTTGTTCAGCAGATATTAATTGTCTAATATAAGACAGGAGCTGCTCTCCATGCTGAGAATATTTATTAGAGAGTCCTGGACATAGGCTTTAACAGTACAATTTCCTTATTACGTAATTGCCTTTTTATTTGTTTTATTTATTTAATTATTTTTTTGCATTCCTTAAACTCAGGTGTGGTGAACTCTAACCCCTGGTATCTCAGAGGACTGAATTTGAAGATAGAGGCTTAATAGATGTAGTTAATGTTAATGTATTCTTTGAGATAGTCCTTTAAATGGTATGATAGGGTTGTTCATGAGAAGTTGAGGAATGAGGGTGTAGATGAACGCAGATGGCAGGTCAAGAAAACTTGCAGGGGAAATACAAAATCTGATACCTAGAGAGGTAAAGGTCAGAGAAAACAACCAAGATGGCATCTCAGCCTTGGACTTTTGTAGCCACTAGAACTGGGAGAAAATACATTGTTTCAAGCCATTATTCTGGCAATCTCAGAAAGGTAATACAAGCTTAAAATAGGAAACTATAATTCTATTTAAAAAAACTAAATATGTTCAGAGTGAGATAACTGATCCAAATTTATATAACCAGGGAGCAGTTTTTAGAATTTGGAAAAAAAAATCCCCACAATCACTAAAAATCTTAGTAATAAGTGCATATTCCTCAGAATACTTAAAAAATAACCCTGAAAGTTTATTTTTGTTTCTCCTCACCTCTCCTGAGACAGAATTTCTCTATGTAGCTCTGGCTGTCCTGAAACTCACTCTATAGACCAGGCTGGCCTCAAACTCATAGCTCTGCTTGCTTCTGTCTCCTGAGTGCTGGAATTAAAGGTATGAGCCACCAAAATAATACCTAAATTTTAATTAATGGTAAAACATATTTATAAGTTGGCTAATAAATGCCAAAAAAAAAAAAAAACAATCCGGGAGCTTTAAAATTTCATGTAAAAGTAAATAGTTGAATATCAAATTCAGATTACAGCTTCAAACTTGGAGGAACATGTCATAGATCTTGTTCTGAGTAGTGAGTCAAAGATACCTAAGGGACCAGTAACATCCCTGTAGTGAAATATTCACCTTGTCTGCACCTGTGGCTTAGACCACCCCATTGTGGGTGGAGACAGGGCAGGACCTGACCTGTGGGAAAAGGCTGAGGAGGGGGCTTGGAGAGCTCTCTTGCTGACGGGACACGAAGAGGAGAGCATTTGATGGAACCTGCTGGTATTCATCTGTCTATGTTGTGAGTTTTTTCTCCCTGAATAAACATCTTTTCGGTCTATTTGTTTATCCTGATCCTTATTAAACCACAATACATCCCACATCAGAAGAGGCCAAGAGGACTAGTGTGTCTGTACAGCTAGCTGGTCCGTTTGAAGAGGAAAGGTGGGAGCCATTGGTTGTAGCTGAGACTGTAGGAGAGAAATGGGCCAAGATTCTTGGTGAGATTTGGTCTCAAACGTTGGTCACTAAAGTACACTGGAAAGCAGTCTCTTGGACTCTTGGGGGTCATTGTTGGTCAGGACTATTTTTCTTCTGCTTTACCTTTGTTATAAACCATGTGTGTTAGTTTCTTCTTGTGGCTAACATAAAATGCCTGACAAAAGCAACTTCAGGAAGAAAGGATTTATCCTGGCTTACAGTTTAAGTCTTTATTCCATTATAGTGTAGAAGCCATGGTGGTGGGAACTTGGAGTGGCTGGTCAGATTGCAGCCATAGTCAGGTAACAGAGAGTTATGAATACATGCTTTCTTCTTTACATTTTTCTTTACATTCACCCACAACTGTAGCCTATCTGGGGAGGGTCTTCAATCTCAACTGACTCTAGAGATACTTTCCCAGACATATCTACAGTATGTTTGTATTCTAGGTGATCCTAGATCCTTTCAAGCTGACAATCAATACTATCACAGCATGAGTGATTGTTTTAGATTTGGCTATTGATTCATAGTGTAAGTTTCAAGTGTTAAATTCACTAGGGAAACCTTTTTGATGTTGACTTCAACCTATTTGCCTTTGATGAGAAGAGGATTTAATCATGGTCTTTAAATTCTCACTGGGATGCTGATAATAGGTAAATCTTCAAATGAAAGCATTTGGAATTTCTACTGTTGGTACCTTATTAGTATCCTTTTAATTCTAACATCATTATGTGGTCTTATTGCAGAATCTATGGCACACTACACTAGACAGCATTTGAGAAAGCTAATTGATTGGGAAATGACAAGGAGCTGTATTTATTGAATGGTTTTGGATTTGTTTTAATCTGACCCAAATCAGTGTCTTCTTGGGGCAAAGCCTAATTACTCAGGAAGGCTTTTTCAGAAGATCTGTGGTTGATCCTGGGGAATGTCCCTGGAGAGTTGGAAATAGTCCTGTCCTCTAGAAGATAGCTTTTTCTCTTCAGAAGTTATTCCTTTTGGAGACTAAAATTTCTGCAACCACAGTGGGTTTTAGTTATTAAAAGCCAATTTGGGCTGATGTTTGTGCACTTTTATACCTATCAATATTATCCAGCATATGCATCTGGGAACTGTTTTTTTTTTTTCTTTTGTCTACCTAGTCATTTTCACCTATGGGAGTTGGAGCAAAAATAAGCCTGGCCTCCAAGAATGATGTATTCCCCCCTTTTTTGTTGGGTAGCAAAATTCTTGTGGCAAAGCTCTTTCCATTTCATTTGAATTTCTGTTGTACTCACAGCACAGTGCTTCTTTGGTTTGATCAGGAAGTATTACATTACAATTACATCCTCTGAAGGAAAACAATATTCTGTATAGGGACCATTCCTGAGCCAAGCGGTAGGCTCAGAATAGAGTGGGAGAGGAGATAAGCAGAGGGAGAGGATAAAGAGATGTAGGTAGGCATTCATGGAACTTGATGTGTGCTTTCAAATATCAGCTGGGGCTGGTGGCCACTTGGATCCCATTGGTCCCACAAATGTGGTCCCAGACCCACTGTCAGAGATTAGTATTCCTTCCCTGTGGCCCAGAGTCCCTCTGTTCCTACTCACTTTCCTACTTTTTTCCCCAATCCTGCAGATTATTTACATGATAGTGTTAGTTTTTATTATTATTTTATAAGTCTTGCTTTCAGGTTCTAAAAGTTATACCAGTGTGTCGAAGCTTACACGGGCCATTTTAGCAGCAGTCTCCTGAGCAATGAGCAGCCTAGGGATTAACATTTAGAATGCTCTGGCTGACATGCTGGTCCAGCCGTTTGCTATACAAATGTAATCAAATCTCTTAATGCCTTCGTAGATCACGTTTATTTTCTCTTTATGGTAAGCAGTTCATCAGCAACTGTACAAGGGAACAAAGAGGTTGGCGTCTGGTGGGTATAGATGAGGGCGTTTTCCCTTCAATTGCCTCACAAATCACGGGCAGCATTTTTTGTTTAGCAATAAACTCTTGAGCTGAAACTTGGGCCGAATGTAATTTTCTTCGGGGTGAGATAAGAATGTGCAGGAAAATTAGTTATTTGGGAAGAAAGATGTATAAAAGGAAACTTTTTTTCCCAGTACAGTTTCTATCTGGAATCTCAGGAGATGCCAGGTTCTAACAATTGCCATTGAGGTTGACTGTTTTTCTTATCAAAGATAACTCTAAATCCGATTTTAAAAGAAAAGTCAAATTATGAGTGGAGTTTTCTTATTTCCAGTTCACTATGTGGGGTTGTATTTTGTATTTTATAAGATTTTTTTGGGGTCCAGGTTTTGCTGATATTTACCTAACAACAAAGTAGAAAAAAATCAAGTATTCAGATAGAAGGCAACCCACTTAACCCAATCCAGAGAGAATTCTGTTGGCTTTCCATGCCATAGCACCATATGTCCACTAGAGAGCAGTGAAAGGCAAGAGAAGAAGGCTTTCAGCAGGAATTCTCACCAAGGTGGTGTCTCAGATTCAACACCGGGGTTACTGTAAAGATAGCTAGAGTGGTGTTCAAAGTTTCATGGAAGAGGGCAGCAACACAACGACTGTCACCTCCGAAACAACGAAACTGTGAAAAAGAAATGTTTGAAGAGGTTTCATAGTATGGCAAGCTTTCGTTGTTCCTGTAATCCGTTTGCTTCCACTGGTCTTTTGGATGTAGGCTTGAGGGGTACATGAACTTTTGCTCCATTCAGACATTTCCCGCAGCGTTAGAAGGCAACTCCTTGGTTAGTCAAACACAGTTGTCACACTATTTCTCATTTTTTCCCACGTTCATACCTTTCTGTTTTTACTAGTTTGCAAACTTTTTCACCACAGTAATCTTTTCTCAGACATTTAAATGTTTTAAAGATACACTTTTAATAAAAAAGTTAACAAACAGCCTATTACCATCACAGCTACTTGGGGAATTGGAGGGGAATGGTAGATTGCTTCAGCTCTAGATTTTGAGACAGGCCTGTGGCAACATAGCGACACCTGTCTAAGAAGAAAAAAAGATCATACATATGTACTGTGTACAATATGATTTCTTCATGTATATTATAAAAATCTTCAATATATGGATACAGCTCAGCTAGGCCATTGTAGGCAGCTAAAATTGTTTCTGGAGCATATATATGGATCCATGTGCATTATGTTTTCCTTATTACTTTCAAACTACAGTATTTTTGTGACTATGCCCTGCTCACTGTTAAAAGTGTAGAAACCTCTAAAAGCTGTAGCTCCTTCCATATAGTTATTCAGAAGGATTGCATTTTAATCCTCCCTGGCTAAATTTCAGTTTTGGATCAAAGTCAGAAGCGTCTTTAAATGTAAACTGCAGGAACAAATAGATTACTGTCACTTTAACTATGCCTCATTTTCCCACATGAAATCAAGACTGATGTGAGAGCCTCCCGAACTGATGAGTGTTAGTCTGCAAGCATGGAATTCTGGCCCTCAATTCTCGAGTGGTCAGACTGTTTCACAGACCTGCTGCAGGATGCAAGGCCATTGAACATTACCCAGACATGGCTCATTATGCTATTTTCTTCCAGTAAGCATTCGGCGCTTTTCCTTTGATATGTGCATTTGAAGTTTTTCTTGCCTTGTGTATTTGGAAATCCCATAGAACAGGCAAGAGCCCACTATGGAAAGCACAGCCCTCTCTGCTTTGGCATCCACCTCTTTCAAGGTAGGTGGTGCAATGCACAGTCCCAGTGGGAACCCTATTATCTGCTAAATATTTCTAGAAATGTTTATACAGAACATGGAGCCCAGCAGGCTGCCCCCAGCCCTATCCTGACAGCTAAGCTTTGAAATAGCAATTGCATAGACCTCCTAAGTTCCCCCACTTGGCCCCTGCTGCTGACATTTTCAAAGTTAACATATAAATTGATTCCATTGAAATAATATTTTTGAAGATTATGCTGCCCAAACTTTATCAAGGTGTGCAATTAGCTCTAAGACGACATCTGACTTAGAGAAGCAGTAGGGGTTTAAAACAAAGATGATGGATTTGTTCAAAGGCATCCTGTTATAACATCTCAAGTATCTTGTTCAGGCACTCCTGTGCTCCCCTATCTTGGTGAGACTACTTTCTAATGTCACTTTTAGATGTTCAGTCATGATGCCTCAGAGTAATAGCACTGCCGAGATCTTCAGTAGGATGACATCTGTACTTCAGAGGTAGGGAAATCAAGGTTTATAGAAGATATTTGAAATACTCCAGAGATGGGACATGTGGACATTTGGAGGGCATTTCCTCTACCAGTAGAATGAACTCCTTTTAAGTATTGTAACTGAGATTGGCATGAATGGTGTCTGATGATGCCAAACCATCTTGACTTCATGGGGGAACCACAAGGAGGCTGCCCATTGATACCTGCAGGATGGACAGTCAGATGCTATCAACACTGATTAAAATCACCCTTTTTGTTTTGAAAGGCAGTGAATGTGTTTAGAGAAGTTTGATAGGTGCAAAAGAAAATCTGATTTCAATGTAGAATTCCTATTGGGACTGACACCACAATGAATAAAGACAGTCCCCTGCAATGTTTGCCCCAAGAAATGAGTAAAATGTAGGGGTGAGCCAACCGAGCAGAGCTGCAGGTCTCTAGTGATTGTTGAAGAGTGTTAGCCTTAGACTTTTAAGGATAAAACAATTCTAAGTGCAAGTTTAGGTTCATAAAATTTGAGAGGAATGTGAAGTGATTTTTCACATACTGTCTCACCACATACATAGCCTTCCTATTATGGACACCTTCCACAGAATGAGGTGCAAGGTGGGTTTGCTATACATTTGCCTTTAGCATAGTCTAGTTTCACTGTACTAAATTCATCTGTGCTTTGTCAGTTAACCCTTATCCTCATTTTTCTCACTGCCCTCATAGTTTTGCCTTTCCCAGAATACCATATTGTACATGGGCTCATTTCACTTAGTAATATACAGATACAATTTCTCCTTGCCTTTTTAAAATCACGCAGTATTTCATTTAGCACTGGATACTATTTCATTGTCTAGATATGTTATAGTTTATTCACTAACAGGACATTTCAGTTGCCTTCAGGTTTTGGTTCTGTGACAAAAGGCGTGTACCTGCAGGCATTTTTTTGGATGGACAAAATGTCTCAGCCCCTTTGGATACATAGGAAGGTGTGTGATCACTGGTGGGAATATTGGCTATTCCCACCAAATATTCATATTTGGTGGTTCACTATGACAATGTTCAAGAACAAGGGCAAAGTCCTGGTGTTACTGAGCATGCGCTGCCAATTTCAACTTAAGTAAAGGGTTAGCATACTTATCACAGTCCCTGTTTTACACACAGTCACACTTGTATATAGTACCTATTTATAGATATGAGTGCAGCTTGGTGACACAAGCAATGTTGTTTGGCAGTGTGCTGGTTAATTTCTATCAACTTGTCCCAAGCTACAGTTATTTGGGAAGAGAGAACCTCAACTGAGAAAATGCCTCCATCACATCTGCCTGTAGGTAAGCCTGTGTGTCGTTTCTGTGATTAATGATTGAGGTAGGAGGGCCCCAGTGCACAGTGGGAGGGGCCGCCACCAGGCAGATGGGCTGTATGTATAAGTTCATGGAGCAAGTGGTGTTCTCCCATGGTCTCTGATTCAGTTACTACCTCCATGTCCCCAACTTCTATCTTGGCTTCCATCAATGATGAACTGTGATCAGGCCATGTAAGGTGAATAACTTGTCCTTCCACAGCTGCTTGTGGCTGTACTGATGATCACAGCAATAGAACCCTAACTAAGACAAGATCATTTCATTCCTATTGGTATAGATAGACAGCAAAAAATGAGAGAATTGTTAACACAGAAATATTGGCCAACAAAGGAAGGTAAGTGGGGTGCTGGGAATGACTGATGCTTTATCACAAAAGTCACCTTGGGTATTATGATGGGGACTTGAGTGGGTAACAAGCAGCTGTGAAATTACACTTGCTTTCCTCTGGAGAATGGTCTGTCCTGACAGACAGGGGTTTTGTGGTCTCCATAGCCTCTAGGCTCTGTTCAGTCACACTTTTCCCCAGAAACATCCAAGTTATGACCCCAGGCCTTGGCGTCCACTGCCAGCCATTTCTCCCCCCAGGAATCACATGATTCCTGCTGCAGCTCACATACCTGGTGCCATGTGAGCCACAATGGTCTAGTTTTGCTCATGCATATGAGCCACACCCAAGAGAACACTGTTGGAAGCATTTCTTACAAATGGTGTTCCAGAAATATAGGATAGTGTTGAGCGCCTGAGAAGAGAAAGAACACAGGAAAACAAGATTATTCTGGTTGTGCCCTTGTGTTTGTGATAGGGAGCCAGGCAGGTGATGGGAAGCCTGGGGTCTACATTTTCTAAGTACAGTTCCAGAGCTAGCAATTTGTGAAGAAACTTACTGTACCTTCAAATATTCCTTTGTTATACCTCCAGAAAGTTTGCAAGAAAATACTTTGGTTGAAATATGCTTTCCACATAGCTCAAAAGGGTATCCCTTATGTGGATAATTTTTTAAATTAATAATTTTGTTTGTATGTATTAGTTGTACAAAATAAGGTGTTTTGTGATGGTATTTTCATGTCGGCAGACACAGTGATCAATCATATTTACCTTTATTCTCCTTCTTATTGACTCTTCCCCTTTCATCTTTCCCCTCCCCCTCCCTGATAGTTACCCTTTCTACTTTTATGTTCTTTACCATTCTAAATTCTACATTTAAGAAGATATGCACTTGTGACACATGCAGGGTCAGTCTGTGTTAGACAGTCTTGCTTTCTCAGCATGCTGAGGTCTAGTTCTGGTGAATCATTTTAAAGCATTGAGAAGGTCTGCTACTTCTTTAGGCAGATTTCACGTGGGGTGCTGATGTGTTCTGCACTCAAGAGATGCCTTCAAAAAGGAATCTATTTAGACAGGATCTCGCTTGTGATCATAGGCTGCTCTCCAGATCACTTTGTGGCCCATAACAGCCTTGATCTTGTGATCTTTCTATCTCAGCCTCCAGAGTTCTGGGGTTATAGGCATATGCCACCATTCCAAGAAATATGTACATTAGTAGTTGTGTTGAGTCAAGTTGTTAACCCTAGAGTATATGAAACATAGAGTTTATCAGATATATATACTTTGTTCTAAGTGTTAGGTTTTTATCTATGATAACACTTATAGGGGTTAGCAAGGAGAAGAGTGTTTAGTATCACAGAACTAAAAGAACATGAAAAGACATAAAAACATGAAAAGAACAACATGTACAAGTGTTATCTTCAAAATTTACATTACCTGGCATATTAGTCAGTGTTATTGTATTGCACCAGGACAAGAGTTCTTCACAGAGACAGAACTAACACACACACACACACAGACACACACACACACAAACACACACACACACACACACACACACACACACACACACACACAAAAATTGGATAAAGATGTAGAGATGAGAAGACATTTGTTATGAAAACTGGTTCACACCATGACAGAGACTGAAATATCTTACATATGATATTGTCTGTAAGCTGGGAAACACAAAGACTACTGATAGAATTCAGTCTGACTCTGAAGGTCCAAAGAGAAGTAGGGATGACAACATGGCTTATAAAATATAGAAATATTTTAAACAGTATTTTCATAGCATTTTCAATATAGGTTATCAATTATTCTTCATAATAGAGTTCTAAGCTTAAGGGTCTTTGAAAGCTTCAATGAATACAGGTCATGCTGTATTCGACTTGTTTGGGAAAATTAAGATGTAGTCTCTGGATCAAATTTTTATGAGTTTAAAAAATTCAGCATAATTTTGTCTGATACTATATTAATTATTTATATCCATGGTAGTTAGCATTTTAAAGCTACCAAGGAATTGATACTTAAAGAATAATTAGACCATTTAGCATAAGATACATGTCATATGCTATCTAAATTAATTGTTTTCCTCACCTAGGAGACAGTAAAACTCTGGGAATGCTGGGTATTAGCTTAATTCTGTCTTTTGTGCCAATTCATTTTGGGTTCTTTTCATGTTGTGTGATGTGAAGGGTTGGAGTAGGCTATTTTTTAAGAGTGCTTTTCCTATGATATGCTAAAAGATGAGTGTTTAGTTTTACAGTGTGTAAGTTTTCCCCGGTGGGAGATAATGCAAACAAAAATACTCATGATGTTATTGTCTGTTTGGAACACAAAACATCTATTTCATGCCTATCCATGCCCAATTTGAAGATTATTGTGATTATAATCTTGATTTTTGTCTCTTAACATCATCCAAGTGATTGTGCAAGATTTGTCCCAGATTTCTGGCCCTCTGTCACAGTACTGGGGACAAAATTTAGACCATTTCTGCCCCAAAGACAGTGATTTGTTCAGGGGTAATTCGTGCTAATTCAATTCTTTTGTGGGACTGATATGTGGGAGTTAAGAGAAACCACTTTGTTTTGGAGCTGGCAGCCTGGCAAAATGGAAACTGAGAGCTTCTTGTGGACTTTGCTATGGAAGGAAGATTATAGAGTTAGAAGAATTTAAAAGCAAGATAAAAGAAGAAAGGAAATGGTGCATTTGCATATGGGAACAAAACACTTGGTTTCTTTATAATATATATATATAATATATAATATATACATATTAGCTGAGTATAACTGAGGATGCCTGTAAAGCCTTGCAGGTTGAGCAGTGGGAGGGCCTGCCTAACACCCAGGTAACCCTCTCATTGTGGGAGGAAATGTCAGGAATTAACAAGCTTTACACAGGCTTTAAAGGAATCACAGTGGTTTTCCAAGAAAATATTTCTGATTTATAAAATATTACAATATTTGTTCAAGGAAGAACAAATAAAAAAGTACTTGAGATTCCATGATGTTATAATGTGATGGACATCTATAATGTTATAATACGATGGCTCATCTTGGAGAGAGGCTGGCTTCCTTGCTGTAGTCCTCCTCATCACAAGGAAATCTGGATCAAGTAGGAAAGAAGCAGCACGCAGATTGGGGATATGGAACCCACTTTGGAAAGATCTAGGCCTGCTGGACATTGTCTGAGGTCTTACAGAATCAGAGAATAGTGTCAGAGGCTCGAGTGTTATCATTTGGACACACCTACCCCTCTTCTTGCTTAAGATATTCTGTTTCTGCCAGGAGCTGAATGATAAGAATGGCTTTATTTACCTTAGAAATTTGGAAAGCTCTGTTCTTCTCTCATTGACAGACAGATTTGCTTTAGACACATATAATGTTCATGACTTGCTTTGGAAAGTGAGATCAGTCATTTTGTTTTCAGTGAAGCTAGATGGGAAAACAGCCCTTGTTAGATGATAAGAAGAATGACATTGCTTCACATCAACCTTGTTTGTTCTCACGTGAATCAAATCTTCACAAGAAGCTGAGCCTGAGAATCCACATAATGACAAATCATTAGGATAAATGTCCATGGGACTGTTTTCTGTTTAGAAAATAGTCCAATCCCAGAAACACAATTTCCTTTAAGTCTGGAAAAACTATGAACAGAGCCTTGTCACCCCCATTTTAAAAAGTTCCTGTTCCTTTATCTATTTTTTTTGCTGTCACTGCAGCAAGTCAGCAATGGATTCTTTCTTTGAGATTCAAAGAATACATTGGTCATGGGTCTCCAGCTTTGCTTCAAGTATATACAATTTTACTCTCCTTCTCTACTTTACTCATTATACTCTTTAAAAATACATGTTTTTGAATTCATTTAGAAAGATAGGAAATCTTATGATGAAATAGTAAATTCAGAGAGCATGACCCTGTTTCTTGGGGTTTCCCAGTCTCTCTGTGTGAATAACTTCACAGTATTTACATATGTACATATATACAAGTGGATGCACATATCTGTGAGGATACATGTGGCAGCCAGAGATCAAAACTGAGATGTCTTCTGTCACCATTTTCCATCTATGTCACTGTAGTACAAAACCAGCAATAGACAATATATACATGAACAAATATTGTTATGATCAGTAAAATTTTATAGACACAAAAATTTAAACTTCTTGAGATTTTCAGGTATCATAAAATATTATTTGGTCTCTGATTTTTTTGACAGTTTCAAAACATAAAACAATTTAGATTGCTAGTAGTTATGGTTTCTTTTTTTAATTTAAATTTGAAACAAGCTTGTTTTACATGTCAATCCCAGTTCCCTTTCCTTCCCTTCTCCCTTGCCTCCCACAACCTGGATGAAATGTTCTATAAATGTCTGTTAAACCCAATTGGGTCATAACTTCTATTAGTTCCTTTGTTCCTCTGTTAAGTTTCTGTCTGGTGGTTCTGTCTAATGTTGAGAATGGGGTGTTGAAATATCCCACTCTACATGTGTGAGGTTTTATGTGTGATTTGTGTTTTAATAATATTTCTTTTATGAATGTGGATGCCTTTGTATTTGGGGCATAGATCAGAATTGAGATTTCATCTTCATGGATTTCTCCTATGATGAATATGAAATTACCTTCTTCTCTTTTGATTGATTTTAGTTTAAAGTCTAATTTGTTAGATATTAGGATTGCTACAACCGCTTGTTTCTTGGATCCATTTGGTTGGAAAATCTTTTCCGAACCCTTAACTCTAGGGTAATGTCTGTCTTTGAAGTTGAGATGTATTTCTTGTATGCAGCAGAAGGATGGATTCTGTCTTATTCTGTTAGTCTGTCTTTTTATGAGCGAATCAAGACCATTATTAATATGAGGGATATTATTAATATGATTATTAATATGAGGGATATTAATGACTATTGATAGTTAATTCTTGTTTGTTTGGATTTTTTTTTTGTTGTTGGTATTGTGTGTGGATTTCCCCTATTTTTTATTTTGACAGTGGGTAAAGTGTGATTATCTATTGCCTATGCTTTGTGAGTGTAGTTAACTTCCTTGGGATAGAAGTTTCCTTCCAGAACTTTCTGTAGGGCTAGATTAGTTGATATGTATTGTTTAAATTTGATTTTGTCATGGAATATCTTGTTTCTCCATGTATACTGATTGCAAGCTTTGCTGGGTATAGTAGTCTGGGCTGGCATTCATGGTGTCTTAGTGTTGGTAGAATGTCTATCCAGGACCTTCTGGCCTTCAGAGTTTACATGGAGAAGTCAGATGTAATTCTGATAAGTTTGCCTTTATATGTCACTTGTCCATTTTCCCTTTGCTGCTCTTAATATTCTTTCTTTATTCTTTACATGTAGTATTTTGATTATTATGTGGTGAAGGTATTTTTTGTATGGTCCACTCTATTTGGTGTTCTGTAAGCTTCGTGTACTTTCATTGGCATGTCTTTCTTTAGGTTGAGAAAGTTTTCTTCTATGATTTTGTTGAGTATACCTTCTGTGCCTTTGAGTTGGGTTTCTTCACCTTCTATACCTATTATTCTTAAGTTTGGCCTTTTCATGGTGTCCCATATTTCCTGGATATTTTTTGTTAGGGATTTGTTGAATTTAAGATTTTCTTTGGCTGACAAATCAATTTTTCCTAGTGTATCTTTAATGCCTGAGATTGTCTCTTTCATCTCCTGTATTCTGTTGGTTATGCTTGCATCTATAGTTCCTGATTGTTTACCTGGAATGCTATTTCTAGCATTCCCTCAGATTTGTTTTAATCTCAATTTCAGCTTTCAAGCCTTGCACTGTTTGAATTATTTCTTGCAATTTTTGGTTTGTCTTTTCCTCCATTTCTTGAATTTTTTTTTGTTTGTTTTTTTCTTCCAGTTATTTAAGGGATTTTCTCATTACCCCTTTGAGGATCTCTATCATCATCATAAAGTTGTTTTTAGGGTCATTCTCTTCTGCTTCATTTGTGTTGGGATGTCCAGGTTTTGTTGATAGAGTCACTAGACTCTGGTGATATCATATTGATCTTTCTGTTGTTGACTGTTCTTATACTGTCATCTACCCATCCCTTCTTCCAGTATGCACCAATAGGGGCTCTTCCTCTGCTAGTGGGTATGCAACCAAGGTTCTCTTCTAGTGCATACTAGCAGGTCGAGTACTCCAATGGCTTTCCTCTTCCAGTGGGTAGGTGGGACTAGGATGTTGACAGACTCTGGATGAGCTGGTCTTCTGGGATGGGTTACCCCTTGCCCAGTCTCCAGTCTTCAGGAGGATCTGAGCAGGCCCCTGGAGGATGGGCTAGACACTGGCCAATGCTTACCTCCTCCCATGGATGGAGGCGGGACTAGTTATGGTTTCATTATGCTCTGGTTTTATAAAGTCTTGCTTGGAGCATTTCTAGAGATCGAAATTATTGCCTGCTACTTTGATCTCCCATTATATCTCTTTTTGAACTTCTTCTCTTTCATAATTTGCTCACTTCACCATGTAGCCACTTACACTAAATAATGCACCTGATTGGGCATGACAGTTCACTCTGTAAACCCAGAACTTGAGAGGTTAAGGCTGAGGGGTTCCTTGATGTGGGGCTACAAAGTGAGTTCCAGGTTAGGCTGAGATAGCCAGGTTAGCTTTAAAAAGGTCATCAGAAAGTGCTTTGCACTTTTTAAGGCTGCATGTTTAAGGCTGTAAGTTTTTACTTCAAGTGAATGTTATTAAACTATGATTTATTAAAATGGGAAGTCAAAGTATTAATAGTAGTCATTAGTACAAGGGGAGGGTTACAAGGAAAAGCAGACTCCTAAATAGGTGAATTCTTAGAGGGGTAATGTTTAGTTTGAAGGTTGGAATAAAAAAGGAGAACTTGGACACTAAACATCTCAGCCAAACCTTTGCCTTATTACCTTCATGATGATAAAGAGGTCATTAACTATTCAGAAAATTCTTTCTGGGAGTTACTTCACATTGTGAATTCAGGAAGGAGACAATAATTTGGTCTCTGCAATTTAAATATGTCTTAGGCCAGTTAGTTTAAGATAGTAGTTTACCAAAACATTCTATGACAAGAGCAGTTTACTCTTAGAATTGTTGCTAAGTGTAAAATAATAAAATAAAAGTATTCTTTTGTTGGGGCTTCAGGGATTAGAACCAAAATATAGGATCCATTACTAAAAAAACATGTCATATTCTCAGAGAATATTACATAATGAACAGTAATCCATGAACGCAGAGGACAAGAATTCTGCCTGGCATGTCTATACAAAAGTGTTCATGAGGTATAATGGCTGGCAATCAATTCTGTAAGTTGCAAAATACAATAAAGGGGATAAATTTTCATTTTGCTGGATCATTTCTTAAACAGTTTATATGTAGTTATATTTAACAACTGGTAATGAGGTCATTTGTGGGTCCTCTTCAGTTATCCAGCATGATACATAGTAGATAGCAAAACACATCTGGATGCTAAAATAGATGTCACAGTATTCATATGTTGGAATTTGAATTCTTTTAGCTTTTCACAGACTTTCTATTCATGGTTATTCCACACTATTCACATAGCTTTACTGAGGGTAAAGTAGCAGTTTGGTGTTTACAATGCTAATGGCAGGTATCCTTGGAGCACAAGAACTGACAGCTAAGAATGACATGGTGAAGAGAAATTACATAAGAATCATTCCAGCTGAGTGTGTGTCTGGAAGATTCAAGATACAGTTTGTTTTCATTAAATAATTTCTGATCTCATCACCAGCATAAACATCAGGGTGGGAATTGATGGTCATAATGGTGTTAGAGAGGCATAAGTAGGATTACTTCAGGCATAAGTGAGCTAAGTTTACCAATACCTTAAAAACATAAAACCAATAGCAATTCTCCCATTCAGAATGCATTTTTACCATAAGAGCCAGAAGATGACTAAATTATAGCATTGTTACTGATGCTTCATGTTCTAGTGAATTCCTAAGAGAACAAAGAAAACATGTTTTCTCTTTTTTGGCATAGACACATTTACAAGCTTTTTGAATAGATAGCGTCTGTTACTTTTCTATTTTTGCTTACTGCTCCCGCATACTATGTCTTTGACCTTTTTGGGACTTTTCATTGCTGACCCTGTTGCCTTTTTTTCTTCCCCAAGCTCCATTGTTGCTTTGTTCCCTTATGGTCCTGCCTCCCAGAGTATGTCATAGGTGTGAGCGAGTAAATGAACACATCAATGAAAACAGGCCCCCAATGCTTCTAAGTTATTTCCATATTTTCTTCAGAATCAAACTCCTTTATATTTACGTTCTTTCTAGAATCAAGGGAGAAAGAAATGTGATCGATTCCTTTCCTAATGAATATGCTTGTGCCAGAGGGGTTTTCAACATTCTGGGTAGAGTTTGCATTGCCATGGAGAAAGCCTAGTACCCAAATGAATATCCTACTCATAAAATCTCAGGCAAAGGAATGAGACAGGCTGTAGGGAAACAGGCCTGTATAGAAGAAGGCCTGGACTGAGCTTCTTAATCTTACCTGGGAATTAGTGTCCTTCTTCTAGATTCCCTCTTACCTTCATACATATGAGACCTGTGTTCTCTCTCTGTGTGTCCTTTCAAAAGATTTATTTATTCTTATATATGTGTACTCATGTGCCTGAATGAATTTATGCATGCCATGTGTGCTTAGACAGCAGAAGGAGTTGGAACTGAAGTCACAGGTGGTTTTGAGTCACATGATGTGGGTGCTGGGGACTGAACTTTAGTCCCCTGGAAGTACAGTAAGTACTTTTAACTTATGAGCCATCTCTTCATCACTGGCCATTCTTTTTAAGCCCATCAACTCAAATTTATGTTGTTCATATACTCTTGAGTTTGGGAACTTTCCTGGAGTGTGGTCAACCTATCAGAGGACACACCATTAAAGAAAACTGACTATCTTCCAGCAGCTGTCATATACCAGTAACTCTGTAACTAGGGATGGGACTTTGTGACTGCATTTTGCCCTCAGTGCTGGGGTTTTGTCTGCCTTGAAGTCTTGTGACCAGCTGCTCTACTGCATTTGAAACTCACTGTTTCCTTGAACTCATCTACCACTTCTAGATCTGAGAATCTTTCTGCCTCCTCCTTATTGCAAATCTCTGAGCCTTGGAAGGGAGAGGTATTTATGTCTATCTAAGACTCTACAATTGCCTATTCTCCATACATAAACCAGTTGTAGATCTCTCTATTAATTGCAAAAGAAGCTTCTCTGACAAGGGCTGACAGATACAATGATCTATGGATATATCAATACATCATTGGGAGATATAGTTTTCATACTTTATCAGGATAATATTAGTAGGTTTTTCCTTAGAGCCTATGTCAGTTTCTGGGCCTTGTCCTTGTTAACAGTGCCAGGTATGAGTTCCATCTCATGGAACTGACTTTAAATCCAATTAAATAGTAGTTGGTTACCCTTGTAACATCTGTGCCACTATTGTGCCAATGAGACTCTATCTTCCAGGCTATTCACTATTGTAGCTTTCAAGTATTACATCTGGGTGGGATTTATGGTCACATTTTTTTCCAGAGGAAGTTAGTTTCATAGGAACAAGTTAAATTTGAACAAAGAATTTTGAACATCTGGTATAAATTTTTGCATGAATCTCATAGATTCAAAATAAATTGCCTTTATTAGGGGAGAAGAAGGCTTGAGAGGGAGAGGGAAATGGAGAAATAAGACTCTCTCTCTCGCCCTCTCTCTCTCTCTCTCTCTCTCTCGCCCCTCTCTCTCTCTCTCTCTCTCTCTCTCTCTCTCTCTCTCTCTCTCTCACACACACACACACACAGAGGAGAGGAGAGTGAAGAAAATGTGAATCTGGTAGGATTGGAAAGTTTCTGGTGAGAGGATGATAAAGGCAAATTTGACATGTGTTAAGAAAAACATGATTTGCCTTGAGTCTGGAGAATAGGAGTGAACCCTCATTTCTCTAAGTTTTCTCCTACCCCCTTCTTTTTCATATCTTCTCATTGTCTTCTGTCTTCTTCTTTCTTTAATTTTACATATCCACCTACATGACTATTCTCTTTTTTTTTTCTTACAGTTTTGTACCCTAATTATATGTCAATGAAAACTTAATTTGGTTTTATTCTTTGTAATGAATAAACTCAGTTTGTGGTTGTTTACTGAGATCTGTATGTTTAAGGGTTAATTTGTTAATCAGAAGGAAATGGACAGTTCTTGCTTCTTTTATGTCTCATCCATTTCTCCTGTTTAGGGCATCGCAGCAATGAAATCTCAGATGGAAATTCTTCTCATATATATATTTAAGTGAGAAAAGTAAGTGGAAGAGTGTCTGCAATGCCAAAATAGGGTTTGAATTTGAATTGGAGCTAATTACCCAACACCTCATATTCTTCCATCTTTTTCCATGTACTAGTACTAGCATTGAGTTTAGGGCTTAGAAATGGTTTTGAATTTTTCTTTGTTATGGCATGTTTTTCCTTCCCGCCGGCTCCATCCTGCCTGCTGCCAGTCTGAGCCCACAGCCGCGCCGGCCCCAAATAACACTCAGAGACTCTGTTTTTGATACAATCCTGTTGGCCAATTACCATTACTGTTTATGGGCTAGCTCTGCCTTAATTATTAACCCATTTCTATTTATCTAAGTATTTCCACGTGGTCATCTTATCGGGGAGCCGCGGCGGGCATCTTCCTTCCTCCCTGGGCTACATCTCGACTCTTCCCTACTACTTCCTCTTTCCTCCTTCTAGTCTCCTAGCTCCGCCTATCTAGTTTTCTATTGGCCAACAGGGCTTTATTAATTAGTATGAGAAACATATATACAGAATAACATCTCCCATCATTTCTTATATTTATTTCCTAGAATTCTGGGATAACTTTTGATATTAGTAACAGATAACATTTACAAAATTTTCTGTGTGTGCCAGGCATGGCAATAAGCTGTTCAAAACCACCCCACAACCTAGGCACTCTTTACCCATTCTGCTCATAGAGAAGTTAAAAAAGGTCTAATTTCTTGCTTGTGATCATTCAAGTGGTAGGCAGTGAAGCCTCACATGGAAGCTCAGGGCCTATTCATATCCCAAACCACTCCCTCATCTCTGAATCTAAGGATATGGAGAATTGAGAATTTACAACTAGTCTTGCCTGTCATTAGAAAATAAGTTCTATTTATGTGTCTATCTTAATTTCCATGCTGTGTGCAAATTTTTAAGGATTTTGCTAAATTTGTTTGGATATGAATGAAATTGGTAAAAGGAGTAGAATCCTTTCTACCTTAAACTGATATTTTCCCTTGTAACAGGATGAAGAGTCAGGGAATAGCTCTCCTGGTATTTTCTTTGCTTTCTCTACTGCTATTCTGAGAGGGAATGGGATGAGTTTCTGACCTCGTTTTCTTCCCTTCTACTTAAATACTATCCTCTGGCAGCCACACAGAGATTAATCTGTATGAGGGAAAGCAAAGCCATTTCATCTTTGAAAAGGTTTCTGGAATAGATCATTTCTTCTCTGGAGAATTTAAAACAAACTAAACACAGACACGTGTGCATACACACAGTGCAAACATTCATTTCAAAAAAATTAGAAGCCCCTGGAGAATTTGAAGGCTGGAATGGGGTTTCATTCCTCTCTGAATGTGGAAAGCAAAGTCGGCCATTTGTGTGCCCTTGTAACCCTGATAGTTTCTTCTGTGGAAGTTATTGACCAGTTGTGGGCAAAGCCCAGAATCACAATAAAAGACTTCAGTTTCTAGCTTACTCTATCTTACTCTGCTATCTCTGATGACCATAGATTGAGTAATTTATTAGCAATAGAAGTTTATTTGGTACATGTTACTGTAGTGTATGAAGTCTAAGCTCAAGGGATAGCATTTGTTGATGGCCTTCCTGTTGTGCTGAGAGAAGGCATGAAGACTGTAAGGGAGGGCTGATCCAACTTCAGAATAAACCCTTGCAAAAATGAAATTAATTAATCCACAGGGACAGACTTTTAATGATAAAAATCACTCTTTTTTTGTAAAAGTACATTTGTGCATGCGTGCATGTGTGTGTGTGTGTGTGTGTGTGTGTGTGTGTGTGTGTGTATGTGTGTGTCTGCATGCGTGTATGTGTTTGTGGGTGCATGTGTATCTGTTTGTGCATGCATGTGTGTGCGTGCATGTGTGTGCATGTATATGTACGTGTGTGTGTTTGTGTTTTCATGTTTGCATGCATGTGTGCATGTGTACACATGTGTGAGCATGTGTGTGTGTGCATGCATGCATGTGTGTGTGTGTGCGTGTGTGTGTGTGTGTGTGTGTGTGTGTGTGTGTACATGCTGTGTCTGTTCACATGGGAGTGGAAGAAGGCCAGAGATGAACGTTGGGTGTCTTTCTGTCTACCTTCCACCTTTACTTTTTGTGGCAGCATCTCTCTCTGAATTGGAATCATATTAATCAGCTAGACTGCCTGTCTGTGAGCTCTGGAGCCCTGGGATTTCAGACAAGCACAGCTGTGCTTTTTCCACAGGTGCTGGGGACCTAAATTCAAGTTCTCATGCTTGTCCTTGAAACTATTATTTTAAGCTACCCAGCTTGATTTGTTTTAGCATGGATGGGAAACTGATACTTTACAGAGGAGTGTACTAATGGCTACATACGGCCTGAAAACTCTGACTTTGGAACCAGTCCAAGAAGCAAGATGCCTCCAGAAAAACCAGTGTTTTATTGGTCTTCGTGGTACTGCAATTTGTGATATAATTGTGATAATTTCAGGATTATTATGGCTGCATTCCTATATCTGGCTCTGACATGAAAATGGCCAGGTCTGTAAACCATCTGGAGGCTGGTTTGAATAATTATGCCATAATCAACCACTGAAAAATAATTGAACAGGGAAGAGAGGGGGAAAGGAGGAAAACACAAGGAGGGGAAAAGGAGGAAAGATTTTTTTTTTTACCTAGGAAGACTAATTAAAATTACAACCAATGACATACCTAATAATTAAAGATAAACCTTAGATAATCCATCTATATTCCAGCTATGTTTTCTGAGATTACTAATTATACTACAAATACATAAATATGGAGGTTAAAAATAAATGTGCTCATTATTATCCAAGATGGTCCTAATGGCAGTTCTACTTATTTGTGATTCTGTACTGGTCTGCCAGCAGATGATCCATATGGGGATGTTTCTGAGGAACTGTGATTACTGATGCACTTTTAAATCATCAGTTTGAGGAAATACAATGGCTTTGCATGTGCATGTGTGTATCTGTGTGTGTGTGTGTGTGTGTGTGTGTGTGTGTGTGTGCATGTGTTATGGTATATACATGTGTGGTAGATGTATGTTGAATGAGTATCAGCTTGAACAGGAAGTGGGCTATCTTCTGTCACTTTCTGCTTCATTGCCTGAAAACAGAGTTTCTCACTGAACCAAGAGTTTGCCACTTACTTTAGGCTGGCTGGCTAGTGAAATCCCAGGTCTGCCTGTCTCCCTTCCACATTAAAGCTGCTGTTACAGATATGTATAGCTGTACACGCCCGATCCTCGCCAGCAAGGAAGACGCGACTTCAGGTAGATCTTCTTCATGCAGTTTTAATCAGGATCCTTTAAACATGTTTCTTCTGGCCCGTGTGTGCGTGTGCGAGAGAGAGAGAGCGAGAGAGAGAGAGAGAGAGAGAGAGAGAGAGAGAGAGAGAGAGAGAGAGAGAGAGAGAGAGAGAGAGAGAGAGAGAGAGAGCCGGGGGACCCCCTGTACAGGCTTAAATACCCTTGAGCTAACCAACCCCAGTGAGCCACGTGGACCCTGCAGATAGGCTACTCTAATGCAGAAGCAGACAGGCTGAACAGACTTAACCAATTAAGGGCTTGTTTACCCAGAGAGCCTTCACCAGCGGGAAGGTGTAAGGCAGAAGCCAGCGCCACTTTAAGGAGTGGCACTTCGCGGCTCTCTACATATAGCCATGTTTCATTCTTTACACAGATGTTAGGATGTGAACTCAGGCCTTCACACTTTCAGAGGAAGTGCTCTTAATGACAGAGCTAGCTCTCCAGATCCTACTTAAAATATTTTTATTTATTTATTTTTAATTTTTTATTAATAATATATTTAAAAATTTTACATGTCGATCCCAGTTTCCCCTCCTTTCCTCCCTCCCTTCCTCCCTTCTTCTCTCCCTCTTACCCTCTTTCCCCTGTGATATGCACCCTGGCCCCCCACCCCCATTCCACTTGTAGGGCTATGCTACAGGTTGGGTCATATAAATCTGTCAAGTCATTTGAAGTAGGGACTAGGACTTCTCTCCTGTCTCTAGGTTAAGGGGGTATCCCTCCACAAGGTTCTTTGTGCACCAGGAATACATCCTGGTTCTACTGTCTGTGGTCCCTCAGACCGCTTTATTAATGATGTTACAGTGGAAGCCCATGTAAACTATGTGTAGTAAATGACATTTTTATGTTGCTATAGCAATGAGCTCTTGGAACAAAATCCCCTGCATTTGTTGTACTTAATATTTGTGTAGATCTGACAATCTTATAAATCTAAGAAGGAAAAATTAATTTATTTTGTTTTAGTTTGTGCTGTTATAACAGAACACTATATACTAGACAGTGTGTGAAGAACAGATATGTACTTTCCTAGAGATCCACAGACCAAGAAGCCCAGCATCAAGGAAGAACTGGTGATCTGATGAAATTTGGGTCTTTTTCCTTGTGCACCTTGAATTCTACATGGCCTTGTATGGCAGATAAGTATAACAGAGCAAACCCAGTCCTGCAAGCCCTATTTATGATGGCATCACTGAATCGATGAATTTGGATCTCTCATTAACTAAAACATCTCCCATTGGGCCCAACTTCCAACACTACTACATTGAAACCAAGTTTCTACATAAGCATTGCAAGATGTATACTTTGCAAAGCAAAGCACAGACATGACAAGCAACTTTTAAGTTTTCCAATCAGCGATGCTGTCAATAGTTTGAGATACTGTAATAATATCTTTCTAGTAACTCCAGGAGCTTTAAAAGCCTTTGAAGAACTTAAAATACAATGCTGCATTTAATTTTTTCTTGCATAATATACCACTAATATCTGAAGCTTTTATTAACACCTACAGTAACTTAATTAGCCATAAGGCCCTATTCCTGGATGGTTCTGGATGATGAAGAAATAATGATTTTAGGAATACTACAGTACTTTAAAAATTCATTTGTGCTGGCTTTTGGTAGGCAACAATGACAGTGATTCTCTTTTCTCCTCTCTGGCCCTTCGTGGTCAGACTTGCTAATTTCTTTGTCTATCTAGAGAGCACAAGCCCGTAAGTTATGACTAATGATGTCTTTTCTCTCTTTCTGTTTCATATTCTTATTCCCATTAGTGGCACAGATACTTGGCTCTGAAGTACAATTCCATTTCATATGTCTTGGGACTGATTTTTTTTTTTAAAATTTTGCATAGGAAGTGAAATGAATGAGAAAAAAATATGGTTTCAATATTCAAAATTTGCTTTTCAGACAACTTTCAGTAATGAACTCTATTTTATTGAGACATATCAATATAACTTTGTTTCTGCTCCGTGCTAAGCATTTCAGCTTGACATCTATTGTTACTTTTAATGTTCGCATTAAAGCCAACATGTTGGAATGAGTCATAGAGTTAAATTGTTTCCACATCTGAAAGTGAAGATACCATCTAGAAAACTGCTGCTCCAACATATTTTGATGCGTTGAGGGAGGTGATGCAGTTTCCAGAGGTAACTGTGATCATTTGGAAGAAACTAAATGACTCCAGAAATCTGCACAAGCAAGTATGTAATATTACAAACACAGCTAGAAATGTCAAAAGTGGAGAAAAGAACACAGTTCAAGTTCAAGTCTTGGTAACATGAACATGGATTCTCTTGGAAGTCTCTATAGCTGATAGCTGGAAAGCTGTGGGAAGATGCCCCTCACTTGACTTCTTACTGTCTCTATTTATGGTTGTTCTCTCTCCATTTGTTAATTGTCTATTCTGATTTTTTTTAAAAAGTGAAAATAGATTCTCTTCTCATGCAATATATCCTGACCACATTTTTCCTTATCCTTACTCCTCTCATTTCCCCACAACACCCCTTCACCCCCTCAGATCCACTTTGGAAAAGAGATGTCCTCCAAGAGACAACAGCCAAACAGCTCAAAACAAGATACAAAAAGACAAAACAGAAGCACTGATATTGAGGCTTGACAAGGCAAACCTATAAGAGGAAAAGAGTCCCAAGAGTAGGTCAAATCAGAGACACACCCACTCCCACTTTTAGGAGTTCCACAAAATGCTAGCAGCCATAACACATAAGCAGAGTGCCTGGTGTAGACCCTTGCGGACCCCGTGCCCAGTCCCTGTCCTTTTGCCTATAATTTGAATCATTCTTCTTGAGTTTATCTTAACCTGCTTTGGTATAACAAGACTCATGTGAAATACCACATTTCCTAATCTCTGTTGTACCTAGTGGGACTGTGTGTTAGATTTGGCTAAGGAGTAGCAAGCACAGCAGGCTCTTAAAAAGGCACTGGAAACTATGATTTCCCATTCTGTCCAGAACATGATTGTGTTGAATGGTTCCTAGAGTGCAAAGTTGTTAGATTTTCTGTATGACACAAAGATGAACCCACTTTAAGAATGGAAGTTGAGTGTACATGTGGAAGATTGGCTCCAATCTAGAATTTGTGGAAGTGACTAGATTATGAGGTTCCTAACCTCATCTGAGAAGTAATCCATTGAGGATTCATGACTTGATAATATCATCAAGATGTGATAGAAAATGGAGGGACCTGGTTGAGGGAAAATAAGTCACTGAGGGTGTACCTTTGAAGATACCCATCTTGTCCCTTGGCCTTACTTGCATTTTTCTCTGCTTCTCAGATTTCATAAGGTGAACATCCTTATGCTACTTCATTGAGGTCCTGCTAATTTTGGCACCAAAGCAAGGAAGCAAACATCCAAGTCAACCCCTGCAATAATGAGACACATAAATCTTTTTATTTATTGCTTCTATCACTTGTTTGGGCACAGTGATGACATAATGACTCACATGGAAGTCATACTTCAGGATGGTGGTATAGATAGCTCGGACAGTGACGGGCTACTGGCAGCTCATAGCTTCAGTTTAAGCTTGAATTATCTACTACTGTATTTAGAGAAGCATATTTTTACTCTGTTAAGATCACTGCTATTTAGGGTTTTCTATTATGTCCAGGTAAGCACAACCTTACTTGATAAACATAAAATCTCACACCAGACAGAAGTAGCATTGCTTTCCCACTATTCTCCTGAGCTTTTGATTCATACTTGTTAGTTGTCCTAGAAGTGACTCAAAAGTATATTTTTCCAGACTGAAATCACAATATCTTCTACTTCCCTTCCCAACTGACAATCACTGTGCTTGGAATTTTAACATCAGATCTAAGAAGATCCCTGCATTAATCCTGGGTAGTTCCTCCTCACCTTGTTCCCCCCTCTTCTTCCTTATCTCTCCACAATAGTCAATTAGTTACTGAATTTTTATATTTTCTATATATTAAACACATGTATCTCCTAAACTTCTATCTATCTCACACAATCCAAATTATTTTAGTTAAGAAGCAACTCACCTTTGATTTTTATCACACACCATTAATATACAGCATATGCATGTTTTAGTAATATTATAGCTAATACACACACAGAGAGACAGAAAGAGATAGAGACAGAGAGAGGAGTCATTTGGTTTTCTCTCTCTCACACACACTGTATATAAGATGCTATATTTACAATGGTATCACAAGCATTCCTTAAAGAATAAACTGGATCACATACATGTCCTGCAGGTACTCTGTTGCAGTGAACATCTGCTCTTGGCACACAGAGCTTGATCTTTTTCTTCCCTCTTGCCATTTTCATCACAGCTGCTCTGTGTCCCATAGATCATACCTGGTAATAGTGAATGGATGGATTTTCATGCTGCCATGCTTTTGCTTACACCATTTCTTTGCTTGGGGCTTTCTTTTCTCCCCCACTTTTCCTTTCAGAACTCATTTTCTTTTGAGTAATGATTTTTAATAACTCTGTCCTTATCTCTTCTGTGGTTCCTTCTTGCCATGTGTCTGAATTGGCTGTCCTCCCACTCTAGACCAGTTTTCAATAGAAAGGAGTTGAAGGATGAGAGATGATGAAAAGGCTACTGAAATAGAAGACCTGGATCTTATCTGTAAAAGATGCTTGTTAAATGTGAATTACACATAAAAATATTCTTTTAGTATAAATATTCAATATTTGAAATAAAAACCTTATGGTACAAGTTTTTGCTTACTTTCAATTTTAACTTGCTAAGGTACTCTGAATATACTCAGGTAACACTACATAGAAGACACATTAGTGTACTTCCTGTTTTCTCTTAGGGTCTCTTTCTGTTCTCATTTATGAAAATATAAAAGATAAAGAATTGACTAGTTTCTCAGAGTCGTCCAAGAGACTCCCAAACCATTAAAGGCTATTGCTATTGTACTTGGTTAATCCAAGAGAAAGAAGGTAAGTCACTATTGCTGAACACACTATGCACTTCTGAAATATGGGCCAGAAGCCCCTACGTTGGAAAAGACCTGAAAGCCTTCTCCTTAAGGACTAGGTTTCATAGTACTATAAAATAGCATGCAAGCTTCTAAAGGAAGGAAGCAACCAACAGTCTCATACAACTGTGATGCACATGAACCACAATGGCCAGCATAGCTCAATAACTCTAAGGAGCAGTAGTGGTGTACATACTTTGCTAGCAACTAATAGCTCTAATTGGTCCTAAGAACTTGTGTGGGAAACCTAGATAACTGCACAGAGCTAGTGAAGTCATGGATCTTGGAGGAGAATCTACCACGGCTTATTAAGCCAGTATAATCCTGAGCTATAGTCTAAATATTTGTCCCCTTGTATCCATAGGTAAATGTAGTCATAACCAGTCATCAAGAAAACTTTTCTTTGCAATAGGCATGGACCATTATAGAAAACCACAACCAATTAAAAAGGCAGAGTTATGGAGTTCAATACCAATGGATACATAAATAAAATAACTCCTGCAACTAAGGCTCAGAGATCATTGAAAAACAGGTGGTAGAAAGATTGTAAAAGCTAGAGCATCAGTGAGTTTGTTAAGAGATAGTGTCTCCTAGGAGTATTAGAAGCTACACCCATAAAATTCCACCCAAATGACTGCTTAACAAGGAAACACAACAGACATGCCAAAGTGGACAGGGGAAATCCCAGGAAATCTCAATCCTACACAAAAACTCTTTGACCAAGGAATGATGAGGACGGGAGAAACAGTGTTCATTCCCCAGAAAACAACACACCAATTGGCTGCCTAATACCAGAAGATTATCCCTGAAAACATTCATGCAAGTGATATTACTTAGACTGAAACAGGTTATATTTATGTATTTAGGCTATATATATGTACACACACATATACCCACCCCCCCACACACAATTATTGAAAACAGAGGCCATGAATTTAAAAGGAGAGGTATTACCTGGGAGTGTTCAAATGGAAGAAATGGAAAATGTAGAAATGATGTAGTTATATTATAATCTCAAAGATAAAAACAAGTTGATCAGTTTAAAAATTTAATTAAAATATAATTGTATTATGTCTTTCTTTCCTGTAATCACTCTAACTCCTCCCATGTCCCCTCCCTATAACCCTGATCATGTGTCTCTCATCACTCCCAAATTTATGGTCTCCTATTAGATTATAGTTGCTTTACACACACACACACACACACACACACACACACACACACACAGACACAAACACACGCACACAAATACAATATTCTAAGTCCATTTCATGTGGCTTGTGTGTACATAGTTTCAGAGTAAACTACTTTGTACTGAATAACTGTTTAGAAGGCTTATCACTGGAAGAGACAAATTCTTCTCTCCACTGTCATGTTGTATATTGTTCTATGACTGGAAGTTGGACCCAGTGAGACATCCTCTTCTGCACCAGCATGTTCATTATTATTGTCACTGTTTGAGTCTTGTCTATGAAGCCATATACTTGAGATATGGGTGTAATCTTCCTGTCACAGTAGATCCCTGGGTCTTCTGGTCCTTACAATTTTTCTGTGGTGTCTCCTGAGCCTCAGGTGCAGGAGCTATGCTGTAGATCAGTCCATTGTGCCTGGGCACCCCAGGACCAGTTGACTTCATGATTATGACCCATAATGTAATGGGAGTTTTATGTAATGGAGGTTGAGCAGTTTTAAACATTGCTAAAAAGTACCCTGTGCAGAGCCCTCTCCTTGGTGCTGAGAAAAAGGGTGGTGAGTGGAAAGAAGACAATACCTTAGCATAGGAGCCTAGCCCCAAAGAAGCAAACACACTTCCTTTTTATGTTCACTTCCTTCCTCTAGAATGGAGGAAATTTGATAACAAATCATTTTCTTGCCTCTCAGGTATTAATAGAGATTGTTGAGTGCCTTTCTAAATCAGTACAATCTTGTTTATCAGTCTGAAGAGGTAAAAAAAAAAAAAACACTTTATTCACCTTCAGCAACTCAACAGAGCATCAGGAAGCCCTCTCAGAAGGCAGCAGGATGAGAAATGTCACCAGATGTGGCTCCTCCCATGATGGGACTGCAGAGAGACCTTAACAGATTAATGAAGAGCTGGGCTGCTCTGCCACTGCCAGGGCCCCTATGTGTGGCACCTTATACTTGCCCTTTCTGTACAGTTCTCTACACCCATCTCAGGAATTCAGTGTGTGCTTCTGCACTTTGATGCAGGATCTGCTTTTGTAGCACAGAATCTTATATAATAAAAGTGTTTTAAATGAATATGACTCTTACTATAATATTTTGAAACTATGAATGTTAAAAATAAAGGACCAAGAACTTGTCAGTCTGTGTATAACATTCTAAATATATTTTGCCTTGTTCTGTTCAGTCACTCTAGCTATACCTACTGTGAGAGCTCCTTACTCCTGTGTAAGTGTTATTCCTGCCCATGACTCTCCAAACCTCCGTGTTAGGCCTGCTCCCTCTCTTGCCCTTCTCTTTTCTCACAGCTGGGATTGCAACAAATGGGTTTCATGAAATTAACACAGGTAATGAGCAGCGCTCTTACTGGATGGTGGAATTTTAGTTCACTTGGGAAAATTCCAGACACACAATAAGATAAATAAAAACCTAGTTTTGGAAAATCAAATAGTTATAGCTGCAGTTTAACATTTAGCATGAACCAGCACTAAGCTTGACACAGGTTGAGGTAGAGGGGTAGCTTGGGCATTGACTTCTGTTCCTAGTTTGTTGTCTAGAAAAGCTTTCAGAAGTTGGAACCATTTCACATTTCAGTTGGTACATATGGTCATTTAAAACAGTAAATTTGGTTAGGGGGAGGCCACTTACATTTTGGAAATGGATGGCTTCTATTTATCTGGATTTACTCAAAAGAAACATGTTGAGTTCATGCTGCCTTCAACTTAAACATCATAAATAAGCCAGGTGAAGCTGTATTCACAGTGTGAAACCAAGTGTTGTAAAGGCCCTTCCAGGTAGCCTAACTTCCTTCCATCTACCTTCTCCCCCTCTCTCCCCCTTCCCTCCCTCCTCCTCCCTTTCCTCCTTCATTCTTTCCTTCCTTTCTTCTACCTTTATTTTCTTCCTTCCTTCTTTTCCTCCCTCCCTCCCTCCCTCCCTCCCTCCCTCCCTCCCTCTCTCCCTCTTTTCCTCCCTCCTTTACTCCCTCCCTTCTTCCTTCTCTCCATATCTTTCACCTACAATTTTGGGTTGCATCTATATACCTGATTCACTACTCAGTTATACTCCCAGCCATATGAACATCTTTGCACAACCTCTCCATTTGTTCTTTCCTTCCCCATTCTCTCAGGCAAATACTGCAGTGTTAGAGACTAGCCTTTGGGTTTGAAGGTTTGCTTTTCTGACCACTTTGAGAATTAAAAAAAATCTTTTGTGGAACTTTAGCATTGCAGGCATTCAGTAAGTGCTGATCAAGCCAGACAAAGGACAACTGAATTTCTCTGGAGTCAGTGATCCTGAGACTCCACAGGGAGACTAAATTGGCAGCTTAGATACACTGGCTATGCAGCAAATGTAAGTTCACACACACATGCTTTTAGTATAGTTATTGTGGTAAGTAGGATTTTAAAACTAACTCCCTGAAGTTACATTCTTCAAGTATAGGAGAGTTACTGTGGACTGAATTGTGTACCACGAAACTGATAGTTTGAATCCCTAACCCACACCTTGGTCAGAAGAATGACCACATTTAGCAAGCTCTGAAGAAGTGCAAAACTACTATGCAAGTTTGTGTTTTGCAACAAAGGGAAGGAAGGAATCAAGACAGCCCCAGCTAACTTCATGTCACTTTATACCTCAATCTCTCCTTTTGGCCTGGAGGAATGCCAGTCTCTTTTGTGGACCTCATGTATATATCACCACACATGTGTGGGCTCATTTTAGCTTTGAAACATCCTTTATATCAGTTTTTATTTTAATAAGCCCAAGGGAAATTCTGACCGTTATTAAATGTGAACAATTAAGCAAGTCACATAAGTTAAGTATTTTCAACTATAAGTAGTTTTTTTATATTAAATTATGTATCATTAATACAGGTCCTTCATTTTGCAACAGTAACACATGCTACAATTATTTGATGATATAATTCATGTGCATTTATGGGTCTCCTTCTGGGTCAACATGGAACTGCTTTGAACTTCAGCCTCCACATATGCAAGCATTCCAAAACACTAAATGAATGCTTCTATTGGAGTTTTTCACCAACATATCAAAGTAATCTTAACACTAAGCAAATGAAGAGAAATGGGGTATTTAAAGGTGGTGGCTTGCTCAGTTGTTAAGGCATCACCAGACTAACCAAAGCAGTGTGAAGACTAAAACACAGACTAGATTATAAACTACACTACAAAAATGACTGCTTAACAGGTTATAGCTGTGTTACCACTTGGCTAGAAGCAAATAGTTGATGGTTTTATCTTCACTCCTTTACTATCTCCTTATCTGTCAATTCTTTGTTTCATGAGATGTTCAGGGAAATTTGGGGCAGATCTTTGATCTGCCCAAAGGCAGGTAGAATGTCTATGATATTTAAGGGCTCTTTAATTTTCTAATTTGGGTGTGTAGTCTCTATGAATATATATTTTTATGTGGTTAATCATGTGTTTGTGCATGTGTGCAGAGGTTAGAAATCAATATTGGGTGTTTTCCCACAGGGGCCACCCTCCTTGTTTTGAGACAGTGCCTATCACTGGCCTGGAGCTTGTTAAACAGGGTAGGCTGGATGGCCAGCAAGTCCAAGGGGGATCTACTTAGTTCTGCCTCCCCAGGGTTGTGATTACAAGTATGTGAAACCATACCTTTCTCTTTCTGGGTATTGAATTTAGAGATTCATGATTGAGTGGAGAGTAATTTGTTGACTGAGCTCTTGTCTTAACCTTTATTCCATGATTTTTTTTTTGTTCTGAACTTCAGAAACTTTGCATGCTGCATGTTCAGAGAAACCGATCCACAGAAGAAAGGATTTCATAATAATAACTGAAAGCTAGTTGTTAGGTGTATTTTCCTTCCCAAGTTTAGAGTTACTGTTGTTTTGTAAACTGTAACTTGAGATTCACACCCATTTACTAGTCTCTGGTTTTCTGTGTAAGAGAAGTCTGCAAAAATTTTATTGACAGTTTTCATATTTAGTGACCCTGGAAGAAAACTCAGCCCAAGAAAATCTTAACCAATGTTGATGTCTTGAGGTTTAATTGAAAGGAGTTAAGTTGCCTAAGGATGGATGTAGTACCCAACTCTGGGCTCCAGTTACAGTTTACAGTTACAGTTCTGTATCTATTCTTTTACTTGTCTACAATCTACCTTCCAGAAAGTGTGATATCTCTAAAACATGTTTTGTGAACAGCTGCATTCAATCTTCTAGAAGTTGTACCTAATGTCATTGTGTTAATACTAGGTTATGCTGCAGTAGAAAAGTAACTGAAAATGTAGTGATTTACTGAAACAAAATCTTAAGTCTTACTCCCAGTGTCCCATGTTATCCATGAATAAAGTCTGTCCACCCTGCCTTGCATAGAGGTTCTACTATCTGAATAGAACTGTTTTTCCACCTAGACAAGGAAATGAACATGGCCTGATTTATTTCTTTGTTTTGATATCTCTCATTTTAATTCAGTTAGCATCAATCTTATTGTAGCTCCCAAAATGTGCTGTGCTGTAACTACCTATTTTGTTTTCACATGTGGTGTTCCATGCATTGTAATGCCTTTCTGAACTCTGTATTACTCAGTACAAAATTTCTCCTTCTAGATAGGATGCTTTTCTAGACTTCCCCACCCATAATGTAGATTGTTTGGTTATTACCTTGATCCCATAATGCCATGCTATTAACATCTGCACGATACAATGCTGTGCTCTATACTGAGTCATTTTGTTTTCTCTGCACTAACAAGTATCTAGAAGGCAGAGATTATGCTTTTCTTAGCTGCAGATGCACCGTATGGAACATTTGGCAAACACTGAGCTTGATAAATATTTGCTAAATAAATGAATGAATCTACACTTTAAGTCAAAATGAGTTTGAGAAATTAAAAAGAAATTGACTTAAACACTAATAGGGACTGCCCTATGTTCTTTTCTTTATTTGATGCATGTATACATATGAATATTTGTGCATATTCATATGTATAAATGTGGATGTGTGTGCCATAGTAAACATATGGAGGTCAGAGGATACCCTTGGGCCTTACATTCTGTTGTGTTTGAGACAGGATCTTTGCTGCTCACTTGACATTGTTGCTGGCAGGCTAGCTGGTTACAGATTTCTAAGGATTCTCCAGTCTCTCTCCCATCTAGCTGTAGGAGTGATAGGATCATAGATAGATAGATAGATAGATGTCATAGACTCCTGCATCTCAGAGATTACTATGGCACTGCTGGCTCCTTGATTTTAACTTTCCAGCCTGCAATACTTGCAAAAGAATAAATCTCTTGCTTTAAGCCATCTATTTTGTGGCAGTTTGTGTGGCAGCCTTAGGTACCCAATGTATCTATCATTTTCTAACTCCCCCTACCCAGCTCCATAATACATAGAATACAGTTTAGTATTCAAGTCCTGGCTTGCCAGCCAGCATGCATTAAAAAACTACTTAGAAGGGTTGAATATTTTCTTTTCAAAGTAGCTATTGTAAATAATCTGGGAAAATGTTAGCAGAGAGACCATTTTGCTTGTAAAAACACCCTCAGCTATAAAAATGTTGCATTTCCCAAGATATCCCAGGATAAACAGATGCTGAAAAGAATAGAAAAACTTCCTACAAAATTTTCAGAATTAGAAACCTTTGGGGCAATTGAAGGGTCTACTAGGAGAACTAAGTGGTTGAAGTGGTACTATATTGGACAATTGACACTCAAGTCTTGTGCTTATGCTTTTATGTGAGTTCTTGTGTTATGCAGTCTTAAAAGTTAGAAGTACACTTCCAAGAATCCATTGTACTTGTCTTGAGATTGGCATAACTCCAAGAAAGATTTTTTAGCAAAAGAATGATCATATTCTTGATGCTGCTTTAGAGAAGTCACAGAGACAATGTCAGGAGGAAGTAGCTGTGATGTCAAGAAGTAGTTGTGGAGGTGGTAGCATTTTCTCGTGTCTAAGGCACAGCTTATGTACATATTCCCTAACTTCAAGACTTACCTGTGTCACGAAACCTGATTCCCTATATTAAAATCCAGTATGCACCCATTTCTTAGGACAGCCTTTGGTGAAAATTTGGATTGGTTATTTGACTTGGTTGAATTTGAAGATTTGAATGTTTTGGTAACACTGGAAAATTGGATCTTTTTACTCAGTGACACATAAGCATATTTCTTTTAAAAGAATATGGAATGCTTCATGAACTTGTGTGTCATCCTTGTGTAGGGACCATGCTAATCTACTCCATATCTTTCCAGGTTCTAAATAATAAAAGTTGAATTCACAGACTTACTGGACCTCTTTGGTCAGTTAAAACACTGCTCAAACACTTGTTCAAATACTGACTTACTGAGAAATCCTGGGTTATTGGAAATGTAGCAACTTACAAATAGTCATTATCTGCTGTTGAGTACTTGGGCCTGCTAACATTAAACACTGCTGTCCTCCTAAACATTCTTATATTGCAGCTCTAATTTTAATGTGATTTTGGGCCTATAGGAAGTTCCTGAGGCTAAAGGAGGTTGTAAGCATGGAGTCCCTATCCAATGTGTTCATTAGCCTATTGAGCGGACCATACATTCTCTATTCTTCCACCAATAGAAACTAAAGAAAGGCTTCTGTGAGAACACACTGAGAAGGTAACCACCCACTAGCCAGATGGAGAGCCTTCACTAGAAACTGACTATGTTGGCACCCTAGCCTTGAACACCTAGCATCCACACCATAAGGAAGTAAATTAAAATGTTTAAGTAACTCAGTTTATGCTATGTATTTGTTATGGCAATCTGAGCTATGGTAGAGTGTCTCTTAAATTAAAACTGGGCATTTTACCAGACTGGATATTCTTGTTATGTTGGTCATTGCTAATTTTTGGTACAAATTTACAAAAATCTATTCTGTTTCAGGAAACCAGCCTTGAGTGAGTTACCCTTGTGTTTTCTATGATTGCTAATTCACTCAGTGGTGGTAAAAATCAAGGGAGCATGGGTTGACAGATAACCTGTGGAAGAAGAAATGCAAAGATTTTGGGTGCTGGGAATAGTGCATTCTAGTTACTACATGTCTCTTCTTGACCATCTTCTCAAAGGGCTCAGAAAAGTTGCCTTCATGGAGAAATTGAGAGGTACAATGATAAATGACAGTGGCTCTCCTAAAATATACATGAGTAGGTATATTAGTTTGCTGTCATTGCCATAACAAAATGACACAGACCATCTGGATTAATAGAAATTTGTTTTCTCCCAATTCTCAAAGATCATGTTTTTGTTCAAGATCAAACTGTCTGGATTTTCCATGACCTTTCTTCTTGGCTTTTTAGAAGGCCACAGCATGGTATTTCTTTTGTGCCTGGGCATTCTTGGTATTTTTTTTGAATGTTCAATTTCTCTTCTCTGAAGGGTACTAGTTAGATTGAGGCACATCCTTAAAAATCTTGTTTAAATCCACTCCTCTTTTTACAAGTCTGATTTACAAACAGGGCCACACTCTGACATACTGGTGGTTATTGAGGGCTTCCAAAGGAATTTTTAAAAGTAACACAGTTCATCCTGTAACCATGGAAATTCACTGAAGATTGGGAATGAAGGTGAAACATGCCTCCCATTTTTGTTTTAAATCTTTATTTTGATGATTGTTCTATGGTCTGTTAATGTCAATAGACAACTTGTAGAAGCAATAAGAGCTTTCTGGGAGCACAGTGAGAATGACAAAGTTATTTGACCGTGGAGATCTTTGTAGGGGCTACTAATTATGTTATTTGTGTTGAATATAATGAGCAGGTCATTAGGGTTCTATTTGGTCTTTATAACTAAAACACAATTTAAAAAAAGAGGTCATGGATGAGGGAGGGAGGGAGCATAGGAGGAATTTAAGGGGAAGGTGGAGGAACAGGAGTGATACAGAGGCAGTACTCCTATATGAAATTCTAATAAAATAAAATAATAACACTTTAGAGAAAATTAACTTGTGACACTATATCAAACCCCAGATAAGAGAATTCTCTCACCTGTAGCCTCTTTCCCAAAGAGGTGGACTTCTGCGTCTTTTGAATAAGTTGTTCCTAAGTCACTTGACATTTGCCAAGTATTGACTTTGTCAAGATACTTGACTACTAAAAAACAATTTAGTTTTTAACTAGATTTTTGAGAATTATTGATCAGTGCTCAAAATAATAATGATTTCCTGAAGTCTAGAAAACTACCATAGTAGGCTCTCCGGAGGTTCATGTGCTTAATGGAGTAAAGACTATTTGAGTGTTAAAGGCTCTGTGGAAATTACCGAAACCTCTTTATTTTATTAAAGTTGTAAATTAAATGTATCATATCTTTTGTGGGAAATAATCCAGAAGCCACCAAAGATAGGATGGATATGTGTTTGTTTTAAAGAATGATATTAAACTATTTTAACTTAGTCCAATGGTAATTGTAATATATGTATTTATTGGAGACCAACACAGTTCCTGTCTTCTTGTATACATTCATAATTTGCTATAATTCTGATATGTAATTCCTCTTTCTACCACATTTTGGAATACCAGGAAGCAGTTTGTGTTTTATCAGGTCACATAAAACATGTCCTCTTATCCTATGTACCTATTAAGTTCATTGTCATGCTAGAAGAAATGCTCCTAAACTGTTGCAGGTAACCCTGCTTGGACATTCCTTGGGGGAGGGGATAAGAGGACACAGCACCAATGACTCAGGCTCCGGGAGTCAGTGAGTAGCAGAGCATGCTGAAGACTCATTTATTAAGGAAGTTAGACCTGCCTTTATACCCCCTCCCAAGGTCCTATTGGCTCAGGTGACTGACTCTCTTGCATGTCCTTTCCTCGTTGATATCTCTGTGTCAGATGTCTCCTTGTTAGCAGTCTCTGAAGGTAGAGGCAGGCTTGCCTCAGGGAGGAAGTGCCTGCCTTGCATGGTCATGTAGGCTGGCCTGGGTACTTGTGACTTGGGTAGGTTGGCTGCAGTTTCTCCTATACTAAACATGAATGCCAGCTCCAGAATTCTCACTCTAACCATCCTATTGGGCTGCCTTGAAATCAGTGTGCAATGCTCCATCCTTACCTCTAACAGTCAACAAACTATCATGCTCTCTTTCCTAAATCTGTAGAGCATGGATTCTAAAGCCCCCTGGGTTGGGAATTCAACAAGCTAAAGAAACCTAATCATTTTTGAACAATAAGTGACAAACTACAATGAATGAATTTATCAGTAGGGTCAGTGAGTGGAGAGAGAGTTAGGAGAAAGAGAAGAGGAGGAGAGGAGAACCTGTGGGACCAAGAAGATTGAATGGGGGGATGAATAGATGAGCGCAGGAAAGAGTGTGTGTGTGTGTGTGTGTGTGTGTGTGAGAGAGAGAGAGAGAGAGAGAGAGAGAGAGAGAGAGAGAGAGAGAGAGAGAGAGAGCATAATAGAGGGAGTCATTATAGTTTTGAAGATAAAACTGACTCTAAAGAAATGTGCAGAGACCTACAAGGATGACCCCAACATCTGGGCAATCTGAGCAACAGTAGAAAGGCTACCTTATATGCCCTTCCCTGATAATGAGATTGATAATTAATTTATATGCCATCATAGAGCCCTCATCTAGTACCTGTTGGAAACAGAAGCAAACACCCATAACTAAACACTGAGTCGAACTAGAAACCAGATGCAAAGAGAGGAGACAAGACCAGGTTGCAGAAACACACAAAGACAGCCGACTTGAAAAAGGAGTGGCTAATGGCCCTCTCCCCTTCAGACTAATAGCTAGGAAACCAGCATTGACGGACTCAGACCTCCTGAACATGGGTCTCAGTTAGAAGGCCTGGACAATCTAAGGGACCTCTGAAAGTGGAACCAGAATGTATCACTGGTGCACAAAAAGAATTTGGGAGCACATTCCCCATGGAGGGATACTCCCTTAACCTAGAGGCAGGAGGGAGGGCCTAGTCCCTACTCCAAATGACAGATTTTGATGAGCCTTCCTGGAAGGCATCATCCTCCCTGTGGAGTGGGGGTGGGGTGGGAGGGGTGTTGTGGGGCATGGGAGAGAGGGAACTGGGATCAATATGTAAAATAAGAACACACACACACACACACACACACACACACACACACACACACACACGATAGGTGATGCTGTTTGAAGCTACTAAATTTTTGGAAGAGGAAAGAGAGGGGGTCTAACATGGAATGCATTCTTCTCAACAGCAAGGGCTTTCATATACTTGACAGGTTTGGCTCTAGCTGCCCCTGAATGTTTATAAAGAGCAGCAATTGGGCTTTCCTACATTCTCCCTTTCTCCTTTCCTCTCTGGGCAAGGATTCAGCTGATATTTTCCCATCCAACTCGGAATTAGCATTGACATGAGCCAGGTTTTTGGTGGCACCAAATTATTGCCCTTTTTATATTTTCTCCCTAGAGGTACCATAGCTCAGTGGCACCTTACCTGTTCTGTCCACCCTCCATTGTTCTGCTCATTCATGTAGCTTGTGGTCCTATTTTGTTCTTTCCATTAATATTATGGGTTGCTCTGTCTCCTTACAGACTAAGGCCTTTTAAAATAATTTTGGCAAACCTATTCCTATAACCCTTATTGTGATTGCAATAATGGCTAAAATAATTTTATAAACAATGCTTTTTGGTCTTTTGTACATAGAGTGCTTTTAAATTACTTTGAATCTGTGACAAGAAGAGAACTGTAGACACTGATGTTGGAGTGCATTAAATGTTGACAAATTCTGGCATATGTTCCTTTTCTGTGGGGCATGGAATTGTGTTTCTGGAATGGCTGATGTATCAAATTCATGGCTTTTGAAGTTGTGCTGGAGTATGACACAATTCATAGGTTTGTCGAAAAGCAGAAGCTTTGGAAGCCTCAATTGTCTAACATGACAATCTGTGTGATGCCAAAATTCAATTATGGAAGGTTTCTGGCAAAGTTGTCTGCAGTCATATTACTTGCTTGGCAACTAAGTACCAATCAGGAGATTTTTCATGGTTAGAAAAGAGAAAACAGGCAGCAACTTGGAAGTGATCTCAATCTGCGATTTTGACATGCATGCCCCGAACCCACTGCTTTAATGGAAATGTAGTTTTCTTTTCCTTTAAAAAATGTTTGTATTTTAAATTATATGTGTGTGAGCATTTGTGTGAGTACAGATGCCCACAGAATCCAGAAGAGGGTATTGGATGCTCTTTAGCTAGAGATAACAGGTAAAGTTGTGATGTAGGTTCTAGGAATTCAGCTTTCGTCCTCTGAAAAAGCCTAAGATGCTCATAAACACAAATGCCATAATTGAAGTTTTCATGGGTTCCTTTATTTAGCCCCTTAATATAAACTGATTTCACTGAAATTTTGACAGAAATAATTTATTTCTCATTTCTTCCAGCATGACAATGTATTTAATAGTTACACAGGATGAAAGGACGTGTTTTATGTGACCTAATTATTTTGAGTTTTGAAAAACACTAACATTGTTTGGCGGAAAGGTCTTTTGTTTTAGTCAGAAGCTGTGGAGGACAATTTGATGGGTGTTGATCTCATACTTTAGACTTCAAATGGCCATTGCTTGAACTTTCAACATTTTAAGTAGAAAACACATTGACTCTTTCCTAGATGGGAGGCATAATGGCATCTGGGTTGTGATATATGATAATGTAAGGGAGAACTTGCTAGTTCACATGAAATAGCTCAAAATGAATGCCTGGTTCAAGATGCAGGACATGAGTCAGATGTAGTAGAATGAGTTCCAGTGATATGAGCTGGTGGGCACTGAACTGGAAAGATGTGAGCAGGAGGCTACTCAAAGTCAATTGATGAACAAAATTAGAGATGCAGCATCTCTAGTGAAAGTATTAGATAGAATACTGTTAAATTACTACCTCTTGACCCTCTTCCCTTTCCTCCCCACCTTTGCTGAGGATTAAACAAACATAGGGCCTTTCCCAAGCTAACTTTCACTGTGAGTTAAACACAACGCCCTTGCACTTTTGTGCAACAAAAAATGCATGTGTCCTCCACTCCTATATTGTTGCAGGGATCTTTTTCATAGCTTACCTTAGAGATGTGTCCTACACCAAAGTCTTGAGTCTTCTGGAACTTTGGTAAAAATGCATCAAATTTTCTATCAGAAATCCAAATGCCCTCCTTTATTTTGAATTGGAGGGGAGGAATAGTGGAAGGAAAACAACTTGGGAAGATCCTTCCAATGTAGTAAATTTTATTTTCCTTGCTCTGGTTTAACTTGAACTCCTTTTATAGATTTTAGGAGGATGCAGTGGTGAGACCTGCAGGTCTTATAGCTTTATTCTCATGTACTTGTTATGGAGCCTGATTTGGGGCATGGTAGTAGGTGCCATTATTTCACATTTGAACACTTTAATCTCAGATGAATAAAGCTAGAAAAGAAAGAGTGTTTTTAGCTTACAGTTCACTAGTACTTATATTTCCTTATTTTTCTACTTCTATTAAGATTTTTTTCTACCTAAAAATAAAATTTAACCCATAAAAAGCAAGATTCAGATTATGTTAATTCTTTTCTTTTAGACACTTTTTTGAAGACAGGGTTTTTCTGTGTAGCTTTGGAACCTGACCTGGAACTCTCTCTGTAGACCAGTCTGGCCTTGAACTCATAGAGATCCACCTGCCTCTGCCTCCTGAGTGCTGGAACTAAAGGCTCTCCATAGTTGGCTATGTTTCCAGTCCCAAGCTTCATGTTTTTCCTTTTGTTGAGGAGGCTTGATGTTCAATTAGAGATATATTTGTTACCTCCAAGGTAAACATGGTAACATTGCATGCTTGGGGTCATTGTACCATGCTAGTCATTGCCCTATTCTCACTTCACAATGGTCCCCTTTCGCTTTCCTGATTTCTGTAGTTATTGTAGATTATGCACTCCTATCAGAATATTTGAAACTAAGAGTCTCAGATGAGAGAGAACATGCCATGTCTGTTTTTCTGCTTATGAGCTATCTCATTCAATACATTATTTTTTATTGTCATCTGTTTACTTGAAAAGTTCCTGATTTCATATTTCTTTACAATTGAATAGTATTTCATTGTATATATATATATATATATATATATATATATATATATATATATACAAAATGTTCTTTGTCCATTTGTCAGTTGAAGTATAATTAGGTTGTTCTGTTTCCTAACTCTTATCAATAGAGCAGCAGTGAACATGGCTGAGCAGGTATCTATGGAGTAGGATGTTGGGGCATTTGGGCATATGCAAAGTAGTGGTAAAGCTGGGCCATATGGTAGATATATTTATCTTTAGTCTTTTGTGGTTTCTTCACACCATTTCCCAGAGTGGTTGCATCAGTTACAATCCTACAAATGGGAAACGAGTGTCCCATCCAGCAAATATCCCCCAGCGTGTGTTGTTTGTTGTTTTGTTGTCTTTGCCATTCTGACTACATAAGATGAAATCTCAAAGATGCTCTGTTTTGTATTGTATTTTCCTAATTGTGAGGTATAATGCACATTTTCTGATGTATTTCTTAGATGCTTTTTTCTTCTTTTGATCATTCTTTGCTCTGATCACAGGCCTATATTTTTTTTTATTCAAAGATCTCTCTTTATATACATACATATATACATATATACATATATATGCAAGATTATTTTCTTTCTTTCTTTCTTTTCTTATTATAATTTTTTATTTTACAAGTTGATCCCAGTTTCTTCTCCTTCCCTCTCTTCCTCCCTCCCTCCCTCCCTCCTTCCCTCCCTCCCTCCCTCCCTCCTTCTCTGCCTCCCTCCCTCCCTCCCTTCCTCCCTCCCTCCCTCCCTCCCTCCTTCCCTCTTACCCTCTCTCCCCCCTTGCATACACCCTGGCCACCCTCCCCTCCCATTCCCCTACCCACATTCCACATGTAGGGCTATGCTATTCTGGTGGGGTCATGTAAATCTGTAAAGTCATTTGAAGTAGGGACTAGGACTTCTCTCCTGTCTCTAGGTTAAGGATACTCCCATGGGGGATGTGTCTGTAAGGTCCTTTTGTGCACCAGGAATACATCCTGGTTCCACTGTCTGAAGTCCCTTAGACTGCTCAGTCCTTCTAGCTGAGACCCATATTCAGGGGATCTGAGTCAGTCCCATGCTGGATTTCTAGCTATCAGTCTGGGGGGCTCATTAGCTCCTCCTTGTTCAGGTCAGCTGTCTTTATGTGTTTCTGCAAACTGGTCTTGTCCTCTCTCTCTCTGCATCTGGATTCTAGCTCGACTCAGTGTTTAGTTATGGGTGTTTGCTTCTGTTTCCAACAGGTACTAGATGAGGGCTCCATGATGGTGGATATGTTAGTTGTTGATCTCACTATCAGGGAAGGGCATTTTATGGTAGCCTTTCCACAGTTGCTCAAATTGTTAGTTGGAGTCAGTCTTGTAGGTCTCTAGACCTTTCTTTAGATTCAGTTTTCTCTTCAAACCAATAATGGCTCCCTCTTTTATGTTCTCTCTCTCTCTCTCTCTCTCTCTCTCTCTCTCTCTCTCTCTCTCTCTCTCTCTCTCTCTCTCTCTCTGTCTCTGTCTCTTTTCTGTCTTCTATTCCTACCCTGACTCAATCTTTCTAGTCGTATGTGCTTTCCTCTCCTCCCCTTCTCTTTCTCCTAGTTCTCTCTACATTCTCTGTCTCCCCCCACTTCCCCTGTGCTCCTGAGGACTTGTCCCTTCCCCCTTTTGTGAGGTGGAACATCTTAGAATACATCTTGTATCCCAGTTCCTCTGGCAGTGTGAATTATAAACTGGTGATCCTTTGTTTTAGGTCTAAAATCCATATATGAGCGAGTACATACCATGTTCCTCTTTTTGTGACTGGGTTACCTCATTCAGGATGGTTTCTTCAAGTTCCATCCACTTGCCTGTGAATTTCAAGATTCCATTATTTTTTTTTCTGTAGAGTAGTATTTTATTGTGCAGATGTGCCACATCTTCTTTATCCATTCTTCAGTTGAGGGGCATCTAGGTTGCTTCCAGGTTCTTGCTATTACAAATAATGCTGCTATGAACATAGTTGAGTACATATCTTTGTTGCATGGATGTGGATCATTTGGGTATATACCTAAGAGGGGGATTGTCGGGTCCTGTGGTAAGCTAATTCCCATTTTTCTGAGGAACCACCATACTGGTCTCCAAAATGGTTGTATGAGTTTGCACTTCCACCAGCAGTGGAGGGGTATTACCCTTTCTCCACATCCTTCCCAGCATAAGTTGTCATTGGTGTTTCTAATTTTAGCCATTCTGGCAGGATTAAGATAGTATCTCAAAGTTGTTTTGATTTGCATTTCCCTGATAGCTAAGGATGTTGAGCACTTTCTTAAGGGTCTTTCAGCGTTTTTGATTTCCTCTATTGAGAATTCTTCAGTTTTGTACCCCATTTTAATAGGGTTATTTGGTGTTTTGTTGACTAATTTTTTGAGTTCTTTGTATATTTTGGAGATTAGCCCTTTGTCAGATGTAGGATTGGTAAAAATCTTTTCCCAGTCTGTGGGCTGCTGTTTGGCCTTGTCACCTGTGTCCTTTGCCTTACAGAATCTTCTAAGTTTGAGGAGGTCCCATTAATTATTCTTGATTTCAGTGTCTGTGCTACTGGAGTTATGTTCAGGAAGCATTCTCCTATATCAATTTGTTCAAGGGTACCTCCTACTTTCTCTTCTAAGAGGTTCAGTGTGGCTGGATTTATGTTGAGGTCTTTGATCCATTTGGAGTTGAGATTTTGTGCACGGTGATAGACATGGGTCTGTCTGTAGTTGTCTACACACCATCATCCAATTGTGCCAGCACCATTTGTTGAAGATGCTTTCCTCCCCCCATTGTATTCTTTTAGCTGTTTTGTTGAAAATCAGGTATTCATAAGTGTGTGGGTTAATATCAGGATTTTCTATTCGATTCCATTGGTCTGTCTATTTTTGTACCATATAAGCCTGTTTTCAGAACTGTAGCTCTGTAGTAGAGCTTAAAGTCAGGGATGGTGATGTTGCCAGGCCTACTTTTTGAATGTGTTTTTGACTATGTTTTTCTATTTTGGAAATTAATTGAATGTCAGATGTATATCTCTCAAATATTCTCTTCTATTCCATGGGCTTTCTCTTCAGACAGTTGATATTTAATTTTTTTTTAATTTTTAGTTTTATGAAGTCCTACATCCTACTTGTCAATTGTTGGCCTTATTTTTTTGAAGAATGAAGTCATATTCAGAAAGTCCTTTCCTATACTTTTATCTTATAAGGTGCTACCTATGTTTTCTTCTAGAAGTTTCAGGGGTAATATTGAGGTCATTGTTCCATTTGTAGGTAGTTTTTTTCAAGACGATAGATACAGATCTAATTTCATTCTCCTCCATGTGGACATCCAGTTTTACCATCACCGTTTATTGAAGACTTTTTTTCTCCATCATATGTGTTGGCATCTTTGTCAAATAATTAATGCCTGAATTAAGATTCATTTGATTTGTTTTCAATTTTGCTCCATTGGTCTATGTGTCTGTTTTTATGACACTACCATATTGTTTTTATTTCTATGGCTCTGTAATTTATCTTAGATCTGGAATGGAAACCCTTCCAGGATTGCTCATTTTGCTCAGGATTTTTTTTGGCAAACCAGGGTCTCTGGTGGTTCTCTATCTTATCTTAAGATAATTATTTCTCTATTTCTGTGAAAACAGAGAATAAACATTTTCATTGGGACTGCATTGAATCTGTAAATGGTTTTGGGTAAAAATGTTTATTTTTCACAATATTTATTTTGTTAATTCATTTAGCATAGAGTGTTTTCTTTAAAAAAAACAGTAATTTTCTTTCTTCAGAGGTTTAAAGTTTTCATTGCAGAGGACCTACAGTTAGCTTTATTGCTAAATATTTTATCTACCCTGAGGCTATTGTGAATGGGAGTATATCTATCATTTCTTTCTCTGTGTGTTCGTTGTTAGTGCATAGAAAAGCTACTGGTCTGTACAAATATATTCAGAATCCATTCATCTTGCTGATTTGTTTATTGTTTCTAGAATTTTTTTCTGGTATAATTTGTGGAATCTCATATGTATAATATCATGTTATCTGCAATATTTACACCAGTTCTTAATTATTTTTATCAGCTTATTTTTCTATTATTTGTAATTACCTGAAAATTAATTCTCTTCCCCCTTATCTCTGCATATTAATGAACTTATAATAAGAAATTAATTTAACAAATTTTAGTCAATAGCTTCAGATATGCTTATCTTTGGTTACTCTGATATAGTATTCCATTTTGTATTGCTATAGCAAAATATGTTACAAAGTCAAGGGGTTTATTCAGTTCAGAATTATTGTGGTTGAAAGGCTCAAACAGCATTGATGTCAGTTTTGTGAAGTAGGGCCTCTCTTCATACCACAGCATACTGGAAAATTAGAAAGGAAAAATCAGCACAGAAAGCATGAGTGCGATCAAGAAATCAAGAGATCATGGAGGGGGCCTCACAAAGTAACACCTTTTTCTTATAGAATTAATCAATTCTACTAGATGAGACCCACTCCAGTAATGTAGCTTTTAGTCTTGAGGGAGATCCCCAAGGCCTAAGGAGGACCAGACTCCACCTCTTAAAAATTCCTTTGTCTCAGTGGTGCCACACAGGACCAAGTCTCCTGCATATGATCTCAGTAAACGATGTATGAAAATCATGAAATCAATATTTTACAAGTTATGTTTCTTAAAGTCTGATGATGTTTTGTGTATATGTATTCATGTTCATTCATGTATAGGTACACAAGTGTATACAGGCATACATATACATGATGCATATTTTTCGTAGAGGTTAGAGAACAACATGGTCCCTTACTGGCCTGGGGAGGGATGATCTCCTTCGTGAGGCTAGCCTGTCTATCCATGAGCTCCAAGGATATGCCTGCTTTGCTGCTCCAGTTCTTGGATTGTAGGTACACACCAACATGCCTACATTTTTGTATTGCTGTGCAGATCAAATTCAGGTCTTCATGCTTGTAGACAAGCACTTGACCAACCTGGTCACCTCCCCTAACAGCTCATGATTAGTTTTGGGAAAATGTTCTGCCAATCTGCTTTGGAGAAAGTGTTTCAACATACTTCTTTAGTTAAATAGTATTTCAAATACATACATATATTGATAATACAGAAAATACAAAGAATAAAATAAAACAAGTTGATATTTTGTTAAAAAGGTATTATTATTATTGTTACTATTATTATTGGATATTTATTCCTGTCTCTTTCATGTGCAAATTTAACAAGTGTATTCATATTGTGTGGCTTGATTTGCTTTACGTTTTATTTTACTTTGTGGACCATAGATTGAGAGTACTGTATTGCAAGTGTGTTGACTACAGATGTCCTTACTTACTGTCCCACTTTAGTAAGAACACCCCTTCCAAGGTGTTTAGTAGAATATTAATAGGAGATATTTGTTACAGTTGCTTTGTGAACAAGTAAATTAGGGAATCAGACAGTTAAACAAAGTTTGTCTTTGTCTGCAGGAATTATCAGGGATATGAATATGCTGATACCTATTATGACATAGAGGAGAAGGATTCAAATTATCCCAGCTTATGTAAGTAGTATGGAATCTGATATTTTTTCAAAACAACCTTCTATGAAAAATACACATTAGGAAATTATTCTCTTGAGTTTCTCTTTTGTTTTTGTTTGGAATACCTATAACAAACCAGCATAAGTTAGATGGTTTATAAAGAATAGAAATTTATTTCTCTCAAAATTAAAGTGGTGGTAAGTATGGTGTCTGGTGGAGGTCCTCTTTCCTGTTTCAAATTTGAGCTATCTTTTTGCTATATCTTCACATGATAGAAGAGATAAGGAAGGTTTCTAGGTCTTTTATATATTACTCTTAACCTCATACATGATTCTCAACTGTCATGACCTATTTGCATCACAAGTATCCCACCTCCATGTACTTACACACAGATACTAGGATTTCACTATATCAAACACCAGTCTATAATGTTTCTAAGTATGGTGTTGCCCTTGGCTTTAGATAAATAACACATTCCAATAATCCTAACAAAGACCTATTTATAATAGTTCATGAATTTTCTTTCAACTTTTAAAACCAGGAGCGCTTGCTCAATTTTATTAAGAGCATTTTAGGCCACATATTGCAGTTACTATCAAACTATATATGAGTACATATATTTCAACTTTCATCTATATGATATAACATGCTAAAAGATTTAAGAATATAAATTGACTTTTATTTTGCATGAATCTCCTTTCAAAGTCTCAGTCTTTGCATGCATATACTAAGGATTGCTCTTAGCTGATGCTGAATTAAGTAAGGAAGTGCATATAATATGTTCAGCACTATTCCTGGAAAATGGTAATCTATTATTTGGATGAGACAACTGTGGCTACAACCCATAAACTTTAATAAGTGGTTCTTTAATTTTAATATTTTTCTACATGATGTGTAATTGTTTTACTTTCCCCATGAAAGGCAATAGCTACATAGGTGGATGCTTTACATGCTCATTTTAATTAGTTAAAGTGAGTGACGATGTCTTGCTCTGTGACACTGGGATAGTAACTGTGCTTTGAACTGCATTTGCATTAGGAATCTGAGATTTCTGTACTACAGAGGTAAAAAAGGTGTTTTCTGCTACAGGTCACTGAATTTAATTTATGGTTGTTCATTCACAATATGTTAGTTCTTAACAAGTGATATTTATGAGTTTATTGATTTTTGTGTTGAAGTTGGTTTTGGCTGAATTATCCTTCCAGCTTTGCTTTAATTTGCAATTGCCTATTATTTTCCTTTTCTTTTGAATTTGGCTAATTAAAGCTCAAGTTTCCTCACTGCCATTTTGTTTCTATTAGTTTATTCTTATCCTTTTTTAACAGTTTGAACTTTATAGATGACATTCTGCTAAGGTTTTATAGTCAACACTCTGTCTAGAGCAGTGGTTCTCAGCCTTCCTAACACTGTGACCCTTTAAAAAGTTCCTCATGTTGTTGTGACCCCCTGCCATAAAATTACTTTAATTTGCTATTCATAACTGAAAGCTTGCTGCTCTGTTAATGTCTGTAATGTTTGTGTTTTTTGATGGTCTGAGGTAACCCTTGTGAAAGGGGTTTGACACCCAGAGGGGTCTCAACTATATGCTGAAAACCAGTGTTCTAAAGGCTTATGGGCATTATATTCTTTTTTAATATATTTATTATTTTTTGTTATTTTATATATCGATCCCAGTTCTTTCTCCCTTCCTCCCTCCCATGGCCTCTGAAACCCCTCTCCCATCTCATCCCCCCACTCCATAGGAAGGGTGATACTTTCCAGAAGGGATCATCAAAATCTGTCAAGTCTTTTTGAGTAGGGACTAGGCCCTCCCCCTGCCTCTAGGCTAGGGAGTATCCCTTCATGGGAATGTGCTCCAAAAGTCTTTTCATGCACCAGGGTTACATCCTGGTTCCACTGTCAATGGTCCCTTAGACTGCCAGACCTTCTAACTGAGACATATGTTCAGGGGGTCTGAGTTGGTATAATGCTGGTTTCCCAGCTATCAGTCTGGGGGTTCATAAGCTCCCCTTTGTTCAGGTCAGCTGTCTCCTTGGGTTTCTGTAGCCTGGTCTTGACCCCATTTCTTATCACTACTCCCTCTCTGCAACTGGATTCTGGGAGTTCAGCTCAGTGTTTAGCTGTGGCTGTCTGCTTCTGTTTCTATCAGCTACTAGATAAGGGCTCTATGATGGCATATAAGTTAGTAATCAATCTCATTGTCATGGAAGGGCATTTAAGGTAGCCTTTCCTTTGTTGCTCAGATTGTTAGTTGGGGGGTCATCCTTGTAGGTCTCTGGACATTTCTCTAGAGTCAGTATTCTCTTCAAACCTATAATGGCTCCCTCTACTATGGTCTCTCTTTTTTTAACTGTAGATTAGTTCCTTTGATCAAAATAACATACTGAACTTAGTTTTTAAGTCATTATTTAGTTTCTTTGAAAATAGTGCACTTTTTTTGTTGACTTATGACTGGTAAAAGTCACACCTATGAAAACATTGTTAGGAAGGCTTGGAAGTTTTGGTTAAGGTGTGTTTTTAAATGCAGGGCTCTGAAAGGATAGAGAGCTTTTGATTTAGGTTTATGGCACATAAGGACAGGGGTTTTTGCAGTGAATTAATGTTGTTTGATAATAGACGTGTTTATGAATTATGGAGATCTATTTTCCTGAGAAGTAGGCTATTCATTGTAATGCTGGGTGAAGGGACAAGTTAACAAGTTTATTGTCTGAATAAATAGATTTTTTTTTTAAGTGTTCATGAAGCAAACAGTAATGCTACTTGGAAGTTTACTTTTCTTGGCAAGAATTTATTGGATTAGTAAAGTCATGCTATCATAGACAATCTATTACTGATTCTATAAATCTGTGGTTGCATACAGTTTGTTTTCACTTTCAGAAATACCTGCTTTTTAGAAAACTGTAACCCTAGTCAATTTAGTCAAGTTCTTGTATGCAACATGTGCAGTTAAAGTCTCATGGTGATGGACTGCATGTGTGACCATAGATGTGACCATAGATGTCCAAGATTTAATGGAATTGAAAAATCACCATCTCCTGGTGTTAATGAATATCAAAACATCACACTGCTCATGTGGTTGTGGGGGATGATTCTGAAACACACCTACTTCACCACCAAATATACATTAAGATAACATTACAACTATATGTAGCATATAATAGTTGATGATAATAATAATAAATACTGCTTCTGGCTTATGTTTTTGCTATATTGTACTTAATATATTTTATAGCAAAAAATACTGTTAATACTTTTTCCTATAGAATAGCATGCCATGGTGTGCCTAAAGAAATTACAACAATTATGTTTACTGTGCTTCTTGATTGAATTTAATCAACACCATAGGCTGGTTGACTGGTGCTATCTAGGCTTGTATGAGTTCATGCTATGAGGTTTATAAAATGAAAACAGTATTGGATGATAGTTCTAAGAGCTTGTCCCCAGCCTTGCTTAAGCTATAGGTATTCAGATTCAGATTCTGGCTCTTTGTCAGATTTGAGAATAAAATTTAAAAATAATCTATGATAGAAATTTTAAGCTTTTTGTATTATAACCAAACATTTTGTTCTGAAGAATGGAGGTCTTTCTTCAGATTTATTTTCTCTAGCCACTGATAGCAGTAGTCTTTATTGATATTAATACAAACTGAGGGCTGCTGCTCAGATCACTATTGATGTTAATAATAACATTGTATCTGTCTTTTTTTCAATGATGGAGCCACTACTATTTTAGAGGGATCTGTAAGGGTATTTTCTTAAGCTATTTCCCCAGGAAATATTAGGGAGGTGATATCAATGGCACTTAAGTTCTTTAAAATATTATGAATAGGGTGGAGAGGTGCCCTTGTCCTGGCTCAACAAGATGATGGGACAGACTTAGTAGACTTTGTAGGGGCGGCATTACCCTCTCTGAGGAGCAGATGGGAGGTGCGGGGAGGAGGAGGAGAGATTGGAAACTGGGATTGGAATGTAAAAATTAACTTAATAAAAAAGAAAACAAAAATATTATGAGTATATGAGAATGCCATTACTTTTAGTGCTCAAAGAAAACCAAGAAAAGTGTATATTCAAGGTCAATGAGTGCATAATTCTTAAATTAAGGGTCAATTAAAACTTTCATTTGTAGTTTTTATAATAAATATATAATTTTATCATTTATCTCTCCCCCTGCTCTACTTTCTCCAATCTCTTCCATTTCTTTTTTCACACTCCTCTTAAATTCATATCCTTTTAAAAAATATTATTAATATATATGCATAAGTATCTAACTATGACCTGCCAACTCTGATTAGTGCTGCTAATATATATGTTCTTAAGGGCAATCACTTGGTATTAGATAACCAATCAACTGAGAATGATTTGACACATTACAGCCTCTTATTAACTGGAAATTCTGATGCTAAGGTGGTCTGAATCTTGGCTGCTTGTTACAAGAATATACGTTCAGGCTAGGTTATAGACTAATTATTATGTATGGAATAATCTTAGAACCAAAATTAAAACATAGACAGTGGCAACTTTATAACAAACTTAATTCAGTTTAACAATGACAAGATAGAGGTTCACTTCATGTCTATCCTGTGCTAAGTCAATGTTTCAGTTTAGCAAACTTCCCTTTTTCCACTAGACTTTAATAATGGATCCTGACTGACATGTTTTATATGAGTTGCTTGAGTAAATTCGATTAGCATTAATTTTATAATTTATTTTGTTGGTTGTATAGAATATGGAAAATCTTATTCATTGATTTTTCTATTAGATTTGAAAGGAACGGTATTTATGTGGCTAAGTAGAAGTTGTTCACATTCTCTACTGAAGATTTCGAGGACACTTTTATTTTTATGTTTCCCAGTTATTATACCAATCCAGCAGGCAGACCGCTCCTTTGCCTCTTCAGGTATGAAAAGGCAGCTGCTGTAGAGACACAGCTTGGGTGCTGCTTACCCAATGGAGCAGAAGTTAATCACCATTTAAAAACAATTGCTAGCATTGGACCAGAAAGTTAATTGAAGGGAAACTGATGAGACAGAATGATATTCACTTTTTAAAAGTTATTGTTCGAGGAAACTGGGATCCACATGTAAAATTTTTAAATTATATTATTATTAAAAAAAGAAGGAAAAAAATGCTGCTGGATTAATTCAATATATATATACATATATATATATATACATATATATACATATATATACACATATACGCATATGTATATATATATGTATATATATATATGTATATATATATTTAAAATGCTTTGACTTCAAAATTTAAGCCTAAGGACAAGTTACTGGGGAAAAGGATTTCTAATTTTGTTTACACAGAAAATGAAAAGCTGTGGATCCCTTCCATATTAATGTGGTTTGATCGAGCAAGACCCCCTGTAGCAACGTCAATGGGACAATGCAGACTTGCAGACCACTACAGCCAGGATTTCTGCATCTTCTTAGGATTCCCCCATGACAGCGCCCCCTACCAGCAGGAAGTAGTTTGGAAAGAACGACACCCAAATTCCCAAATATTGTTTAATGTTTATTTTCATTAAAAAAGACATGTATAATTATGTCCAGCATAAAATAAATAAATGTTAAAAAAATAAAAGTTATTGTTCACCTTCTTGAGAATAAGAACAGAAAGTTGGGTTTTTATATTGTGGTAAATTCTATTTACTTAACTTTTAAGTTCACTTAAGATTATTTATTTATTTGTTTATTTATTACCTTATTCTCATGTTTTTAATGCACTTGGAAAATCATATTAGACTGCTCAGGGTGCTCAGTGTCATTTGCCCTTTTTATAGTTACAAGAATACTTTTTTCTTTTTCTTTTTTTTTTTCTTTTTGTTTAGTTTTAGCTTCTTACATCTCTTTTTGTGAGCCTTACTATCCACAGTCACTGGGTGAAAGACTATAAATATAATCTTCCCTGGCTTTGAGGCTTTATAATTTTAAATTCATTCACTAATTTAGTTTCATTGAGCTCCCGAATTTCAGAGGGACTTCTGCATCTTTTCATTTAAAAGTCTTGCTTTCATTGAGATAAAGACATCTATTTTTAAAACACCTTGAATACCATATGAAATTGAACTTATTAATTGAATTGCTGTTTCTCTGTGCAGAGGATTTTCTAATCCTATACCCTGTCATTTGTGTGTATAAAAGGAACAGAAAAGAGGTTAGTGAAAACGATCTACATTTTGGAATTATCTGATCGTTTTTGAAACATAGCAATTATAATTTCAAGGGCAGCCTCGGGAGAAATAATATTTTAGCCACAATACACTTACTGGGTGTAAAACACCGTTACTTTTAGAATTGTTTTCTCATTTTATTTTGCGGTGTGGAGTTTGCTGTGACACACTATAGCAGAGCCTGGCTTTCTAGCTTTTCCTTTTGAAATTCTATCTTTATGGGTTGTGTCATCTCCTGGGGCATTCTTCCTTTATGAACGAAATTGTGGGTGGGATTCAGATTTCTGCTGAACCCCTGTATCTCGGCTGCTCTGGTGGGACAAGCAGGTGGTTTCTGGTTTCCCGTGGACCATAGCAACTGCCACAAAACCTCCAGGGCAGCACCAGTAATACTGAAGGATATGCAAATCCATGTATTCAGTGGAAAGTGGAAGTACCAGGGAAGCCTCTTCGTCCATCCTGCAGAGGTTCTGGGAGCTTGGATTTTCCTGTGTCTTGCTTTGCAATCTGGTACTTTCTCACTAGTCACTACTGCCTGGTGGTTTTAAAGAGCATTCATAGGGATATGAGTTGGCTGGGAAGGATGTAAACCACAGAATCAACCCACCACATCCGGGAATTTGGAACTTTTCCACTTGTTTTCTTTATTTCTGGGGTCTGAGTTAGCTCCCACGAATTTCTTCAGTTACAAAGGAAAATAGATTCCTGGCCAGCCTTTCCTACCCACAATTTCTCCAAGAATACTCTAGTTGGAGACTATGGGACCACTGTACCTGTTTAGAATCTCAGCAAAGGTTAACAAAAAAAAAAAAAAATATTTCAAATTTCTCAACTATGGCATTTAAAGGATGAGTTAAAATATGTAAATGACACTTAAAATTAAGATTGAAAAATAGGAATGTCACTCTCTTAGAAAAATATTTTTAATTTTGTAAAGCACATCACTGAAATGGAATACCTATAGGCAGAAACATCTGACAGCACCTAAACCTAAAATAAATAAGTATGTGTATAGTCACACAGTTTCTTGACTTGATTCATGTAAATGTTAAATCAAGACAGTATCTGTATTTTATGACAATCTTCTCTTGGGTCTCATGCAGCCAGGGAGATTCATATCTAAATTCCTCTCCCCTCCTCTCCTCTCCTCTCCTCTCCTCTCCTCTCCATTCCCTCTCCTCTCCTCTCCTCTCCTCTCCTCTCCTCTCCTCTCCTCTCCTCTCCTCCCCTCCCCTCCCCTCTCCTCTCCTCTCCTCTCCTCTCCTCCCCTCCCCTCCCCTCTCCTCTCCTCTCCTCTCCTCTCCTCTCCTCTCTCCTCTCCTCTCCTCTCCTCTCCTCCCCTCTCCTCCCCTCCCCTCCCCTCTCCTCTCCACTCCTCCCCTCCCCTCTCCTCCCCTCTCCTCTCCTCCCCTCTCCTCCCCTCCCTCCCCTCTCCTCTCCACTCCTCCCCTCCCCTCTCCTCCCCTCCCCTCCCTCCCCTCTCCTCTCCTCCCCCTCCCCTCTCCTCCCCTCCCTCCCCTCTCCTCCCCTCTCCTCTCCTCTCCTCCCCCTCCCCTCCCCTCCCTCTCCTCTCCTCTCCTCTCCTCCCTCCCCTCCCCTCTCCTCTCCACTCCTCCCCTCCCCTCCCCTCTCCTCCCCTCTCCTCTCCACTCCTCCCCCCTCCCCTCTCCTCTCCTCCTCCCCTCCCTCCCTCCCCTCCCTCCCTCCCCTCCCCTCTCCTCCCCTCCCCTCTCCTCCCCCTCCCCTCCCCTCCCCTCTCCTCCCCTCTCCTCTCCACTCCTCCCCCTCCCCTCCCCTCTCCTCTCCTCCCCTCCCCTCTCCTCCCCTCCCCTCCCCTCCCCTCTCCTCCCCCTCCCCTCCCCTCTCCTCCCCTCCCCTCTCCTCCCCCTCCCCTCCCCTCTCCTCCCCCTCCCCTCCCCTCTCCTCCCTTCCCTCTCCTCCCCCTCCCTCCCCTCTCCTCCCCCTCCCCTCACCTCCCATCCCCCTCCCCTCCCCTCCCCTCTCCTCCCCCTCCCCTCTCCTCCCCCTCCCCTCCCTCCCCTCCCCTCTCCTCCCCCTCCCCTCCCCTCTCCTCCCCTCCCCTCTCCTCCCCCTCCCCTCCCCTCTCCTCCCCTCCCCTCTCCTCCCCCTCCCCTCCCCTCTCCTCCCTCTCCCCTCACCTCCCCTCCCATCCCCCTCCCCTCCCCTCCCCTCCCCTCCCCTCTCCTCCCCCTCCCCTCTCCTCCCCCTCCCCTCACCTCCCCTCTCCTCCCCCTCCCCTCCCCTCCCCTCCCCCTCCCCTCCCCTCTCCTCCCCCTCCCCTCTCCTCCCCTCCCCCTCCCCCTCCCCTCCCTCCCCTCTCCTCTCCTCTCCTCTCCTCTCCTCTCCTCTCCTCTCCTCTCCTCTCCTTTCCTTTCCTTTCCTTTCCTTCCCATAAGGAAATGTTGAGAAAAATCAATGGCAGGTCTTCAGTGGTCTATAGATTGGCTCTTGGCTTAAATAGACTGGCTTAAATATAATCTATAATTCTTGTTACGTGAGGATTCCTGAGGGGTTGGGAAGATGGCTCAGTGGTTAAGGGCACAAGCATGAGGACCTGAGTTCAGACCCCCACCACCCATGTAAAAATTGGCTGTGAAAGCACATATCTGTAACCCCAGTGACAGGAGGTAGAGACAGAAACAGTTCCTTAGCCACCACCATTCTAATGGAAATGATAAGTACTTCTGGTTAAGTGAGAGAATCTATCTAGAAAAAAAAAATATGTGTAGCTTCTGACCTCACAAGGAAATGCCAACATGGCCACCTATACTTGAGCTGAACAAAGAGAGGACCCATAGACATACCAAAGTGGACAGGGGAAGATCACAAGGAGTGGTGAGAATGGGAGAAATAGTCTTCCCCAGAAGAGTACATCAATTGGTTATCCAATACCAAATGGTCAGCCCCAAAAACATACGTAGGAGTAACATAGAGTCTGAGCGTGTTGTACTTAGGAAAATATAAGTACATACATATATAAGTATATACATATATTCACCTAATGAAAAACATGGCTATGAATTTAAAATAGAGCAGGGAGGAGTATATGGGAGGGTTTGGAAGGAGGAAAGGGAAGGGGGAAATGGTATATTCTCAAAAATAAAAGAAAAAAGTTTTAAAGAAAATGAAGCATCATCAAGGAAAGCACCGGGTGTTAACATCTGACCTCTATACATACACACACAGGCAAGCATACCCCACAAACACACAATATACACACACAAACAAATATACTAGCACTCCTGTAAGATTCTCCATGTGTTTACAGCAAATGGTGAAATGGTATACATTTTCTGTGCTGGGTTCAGGTCAGGCATGACAGACACGTGACTACTTATGGATAATGAAGACTTTGTGGCTCCAGTGACTGAGAGGATGTCAGGCTGGGATTGATGATACATACAGTCCAAACCTTGAAGAAACAAATGCCATGAACGATCTGCAGCATTTCTTGCAAAGCAAAAGGAGACTGCAGTGGCAGAAGTAACTTAGACTTTTCATTTTAGCTTGTTTCTTTGTAGATATATGAAGAATGGCTGAAGAAATCTTAGTGTTTTTAGTATTCCTTACATTTGTTATAATTATAACCATGGTAAAATAATGCCCAAATTCTGTCATCTCAAAAGTCTGTGCTTTTGGAAATATTTGTACTGATGGGGGTCACTTTATTTCATTTTTCATTAAGGTGTTATGGTCATAACACTGTGTCTCACCTATGAAGGCATTGTGCTACTTTACAGTTTATTGGTTAAAATTAATTTTATGTTTTCTGTATATCCATTTTAGCTAGTGAATTTGGGTACATACTATGGAGAAAGACTTCATATCAGATCATTCTCCCTAGTTTATTCAGCATTTTTTTCATTCATTTATTTTTTATTTCATTTTATATTATAACCACAGACAATATATTTTGATCATCATATTCTTTCCTCCCTTAACTCCTTCTAGATAGTCCTAACCTTTCTACCCACCCAACTCTCTCTTTCTCCTCTCTCTCTCTCTCTCTCTCTCTCTCTCTCTCTCTCTCTCTCTCTCTCTCTCTCTCTCTCTCTCTCACACACACACACACACACACACACACACATACACACACAAATAAAACCCCAAGTCTAAAACCAACCCCCCAAAAAGAAAATCGAAACAAACAAAACCCAATGAAACAAAAACTAATAAAGCAAATCAAAATGAAAGAAAAAGCACACACAAAAGAACATGGGTTTATTTTGTGTTGGTCAATCACTCCTGAGCCTGAAGACTAACTACCTTGGGGTGTAGTTGATATACACAAAGGCACACCCTCAGAGAAAACTATTTTCCTCATCCCAGCAGGTATCAATTGCAAATATCTTCTTGGTTTGGGGTGGAAATTTGAGTCTACTTCCCTTTCTCAGTGCTGGAACTGCTCTCCCCACCCCCCACCGCCTATTTTGTGTGGTTCTTGTGTATGCTGTCCCAGTTCATATGTGATTGTTCCTGCTGTATCTGGAAGATCCACCACCTCTAGTCCTTTCAATCTTTCCACTTTCTGATCTGCATAGATCCCAGAGCCTTGAGGGGAGGGGTATTGTAAGGGCATCCCATTCAAAGCTGAGTAAGAGAACATTGTTAACCAATGGGAGTGGACAGAGACCATCACACATCCTGTATTTTAAGTTCAGATATCACTTCTATTACACAAATACATGGTGTGTTGCATATCAGTTTTAAAACTGGTAATATGAGTAGGGCAAAGCTCATTTTGAAAACCTCAGATTTTAATAGCCTATAAATTTGAGTTAACTGAAAGTATTATTTAAAGCATCAAGTTAAATCACATCAGTACCATATACTCTTGGATTTCTACATTTTATCCAGCTATAGATGTTGATTTATCCAACATTTGGTACATGATAGTTCTATCTACTTTCAGTGCTTTTTAACTTAAATTATTTTAATATGTAAAATTTAAAAAATAAAAGAGAAATTACAGTATCATTCTTATCAAAAGTGGTAACAGTTTTTAAAATCAAATAGCTTACCAAATAAAAACCCTTTCTGGAAAGACACCTAAACTCTTCAAGTTATATTATATCTATAAATGGAACTGTGGTCTCAAACAGCATTTATCTCTAAGCCTGAGTTATAACCTGCTTCATTGCTCCCTAAACACCGAATTTTCCACTCTAGATGTAGGACATAGGGTCTTTTGTTTACCATGCCATGGAACTCAAGGCTGGGCACATTTAACATTACCAGTTCCTTGGGGTGGGGGAGGAGGACCAAACCAAACCAAACCAAACCTAACCAAACCAAACCAAACCAAACCAAACCAAACCAAACCAAACCAAACCAAACCAAACCAAACCAAACCAAACCAAATCAAAACTAGCACAGGACACTGAAATCTCACAGTAGAAAAGGTCTGTAACACAAATGCTGGAACTCCAGTAAAGCAGCGATTTCCGGATTCTTAGGATGGGGCACAGCAGGGCATGGTAAATCAGCGTCCTGGCTCTGCACTGGCTTTTATGATCTGCCTTAATGGTGGAGCTGTCACACATATTATGGCTGCTTTATTTCAAAAGGCTCTAAGAGGCTGAGCATAGTATGAGTATTTTATAAACGTGTATTTTTAAAGTCAGCTTTTCAGGCTTTCAGGGTGACAGATGATTCCTTGGTGGGTTTAAACAGGGAGGGGGATGAAGGGGACAATGGGGGAAGTGATGCAGATAGTACTATTTATTTGAAGCAGAAATTTGGAGTTAGCTGTAGTCTGCATTCCTGTTACCATTTTGTTTTAGCCTAAATGGTAGCAAAATTATTTTACAGATTATCAACTATCTTGGGATTGGAGAAGACTCATTTTCATCAGAGCCATCAGAGACCGTGACTACTTCCCATTACTTTTCAGTGTGGACCTCCAGAGTACAGTTGGGTTAACTATGCTTGTGATTATCTTGTGAAAGATAAAATTCCCTGTGCCACTTCCCAGACCCTTGAGCACTTATGTGAGGTTTACAAAGTCACAGGAAGAAGATAATCTTTGCCATCTCCCTTCTATTCAGTGCATCCCTTATGTTTGGTTAGGCAAGCTAATGTATATGACCACAGCCTCAAATGTACCCAGGCTGTATTCCCAGTGAATAGCAGAAGCCCCATTAGCTAAATAGGAGGCTTTCAGGCAGGTTCTGACTCAAAAACATTTTAGGGGTGAATGTAGATGTTAAAGAAGGTATCAGCATTTTTCCTTCCTCCCATCTTGCTCAACTATTAGGCCCTCACCTGCAGAGGTCATTATGATAACATATCTTTGTTTTAGAAACGTGTTGGTGAATAAATGGAAAAAAATCCCTACAAAACGGATAGTATCTGTTCAGTAAACTCTTGACTTTGAAAATTCTGTTTTCTCTCACTGCCTAGTTGTCTGAATATTTCTTTTGTTGTTTGTTTATTTACTCATTCATTTGTGAAAATATTTAGTATTTAAGTGAAGCCAGGTGCTATAGAGAGCTGCAAAGTGCCACACCTTAAAAATGGCGCTGGCTTCCACCTTCCACCTTTCCTATGGTGAGCGCTCTCTGGCATAAACAAGTCCTTATTTGGTTAAGCCTGTTCAGCCTGTTTGCTTTCGCATTAGAGTAGCCTATCTCCAGGGTCTAAGTAGCTCACTGGGGTTGGTCAGCACTAAGGGATTTAAGTCTGTGCAGGTGTTTCCCCGGGGGGCAGAAGAAGCTTGTTAAAGGATCCTGAATAAACTGCTTGAAGAAGATCTTCCCTGAGTTGCATCTTCCTTGCTGGTCGACGTTGGGTGCTACAAGGTTCTTACTGATTTATGTCTACAATAGTAAGTGAGGTACAGATACTTTCTGTTCCAGTGGGTATCATAATCAGATGAAGAAGAGGGTTGGGTGCTGTAAAATCCGGGCACACAGCAATCTGACTCAGTTTAGAGAAACCAAGGCATTTGAGAGGATTCACAAACTGGATTGATAAGTGAAGGGTAATTAAAAAGTTAAGTTCACACTGGAAAATTTCATAAGATGATGCACATAAAACCATGCAAATCACCAAACATGATAACCTAAATCATATTTGTCATTTGTCTTCCTGTTATCAAGTAATTAAAAATATATGATACCTAGAGATCTTGAAATATTTAATGCATACTGTGATAGAAATGTTATAATCAGAGTAGGAAACATCTCATTTTTCTAATATTTAGCATACTTGGGGACAGATATTAATTGAAAACTTTTACAAAATAATTGTGCCAGACTAATGTATACCACTGTTGATGATTACTGGAAACTAGAATATGATCACAAATATGTTGATTAGTTGAACAATGACAGGTAAATGTCTAGGGACATTTGAACTAATCAGTGAGGACTTAGATGTACTGCTAATGATTACAGTTTCCCCTCCCTCTACTCCCAGTTACTCCCACCTCCCTGCCCATCTCCCTATTTGCCTTTCATTAGAAAAGAACAGGCTTCCAAGAAAAAACAACAAAACATAAAAATATAAAAAGATAAAATAAAAAAAAGGTTACATTGAAGTTGGAGAAGACAAATCAACAGAAGAAAAAGAACTCCAAGAGTAAGCACAAGAAACAGAGACACATTCATTGACACACTCAGGAGTCCCATATGAAAACTAAACAGAAAGGTGTAATATATATATGCAGAGGTCCTAGTACAGCCATGTGTAGGTGCTAGGTTGGGATATCTTTTTGTTCACACTGGGAAGATGTGTCTCTGTCCTTCATTACCTACCTAAGACACATTCTGATTGGTTTAATAAAGAACTGAATGACCAACAGGAGAGAAGAGGCAGGATTTCTGGGGAGGGATAGGAACTCTGGGAAAGAACCTGAGACACTGGAGATTCACTGGCCAGATGCAGAGGAAGTCAGGTGTATGATATTGAGGAGAGGTAACAAGCCACATGGCAGAACACAGATTAATATAAGTGGGTTAATTTAAATTTTAAGAGCTAGTTAGGAATAGGCCTAAGCTAAGGCTAAGCTTTCATAACTAATAGTCTCCATGTCATTATTCAGGTGCTGGTGGTCTAAAGAAAGATCTGCCACAGGCTCTATGAGTTCATTTGAGCCTTGCTCAGTTGATGTAGAGGGCCTTGTTCTCCTGGTGTCCTCCATTTATCTCTCTCCCCTACTCCTTCTGTCTCCTTTTTTGAGGGATTCCCTGGGCTCTGATGGGAGGGATTAGATGGAGACATCCCAGTTAGACCTGCATGCTCCAAGTACTCTCCCCGCTCCTTCTGTCTGTGGGTTAGTTACATCTGCCACAGGAGGATTCTTCTCTGATCCTGAATTAGGCACTGAACGGTGAGCAAGGCACAGTCATTTTATCCCAAATTAAAAAAAAGAAGATTTACTTATTTGTTTGTCTACATGCCAGAAACGGGCACCAGATCACAATGTAGATGGTTGTGAGCCACCATGTGGGTGCTGAGAGTTGAATCCAGGTCCTCTGGGAGAACAGCCTGTGCTCTTGACCTCTGAGCCATCTCTCCAGCCCCCAATTTTTTTTCTTTAGACCATCAGTATCTGGTTTTACCATAGGTCTCTGGAGAAACTATTTTTCAAAACAAAATGTACTAGTAAGTGGCCAAATGTATGTTTTGCTTTTCCAGACCACGATCTGAGTTCTGTTCCTAGTACCTATGTCAGGTGATTCACAACTTCTTTGAACTCTAGCTGTAGGGGAATAGCATCCCTTTGGCTTCCAGGGGTATGTACAAGCATGCATGTGCATGTATGTACATGCACACACACTTAAAAATGATAAAAGTAAATATGAAAATGGAGATGTAGCAATGAGATCCCACTTGCTGAGTTTTGGTCTTATTTCCTATACTTCCAGATTCCTACTAAGAAAATTATTACTTGTGCTTTTAAGTTATAGTGTATTCCCTACATTTCCTCAATCAGTTTCGGGTCCTAAGTTGAGGTCCCTGATATATTTGAACTTGAGTTTTGGACAAGATACGACAGAATAATATGGTTTCATTTTTCTACATTTACACGTGGATATCCAGTCATAGTGTCAATGGTTATATGTACAGTATCTACACAAGATCAGTCTAGTCCAAATTCAAGCACAGATAGGAGAGGACTCATGAAGTCCCTTTCATAGCTTGTGTAGTTTTGGTAGCTTGATGGCTGCTAGGACAGGGAGAATCAGTTTTCTTCAAAAAAGTGGTCCCTGTTTTGATCCCAATACTCCAATGGATGGTCTTACATTCATGTACATAAGGGCGTCATTCTTTGAATTCAGTGGGCTATGGAAAGAGGACTAAAGTTGGAAGAGGGTGGGCTTGGAAGCATTGGAAGGGAAGTGGGAAGTTGATAAAGCACATTTTACATACGCATGTGTGAAATTATCAAATAATGTATAAAAACACAAGACATGCCTAACAGTGAGTCAACATGAAAGTTTGGGTATTAGCTACTGCATTAGCAAGGAGAGTTAGAGTACAGCATGCCATTCATTTTTATGAAGACTCTTTAAATAGTTTAAAGTTGATGTGCATGCTGTTGAAGCTTCTGTGAAGCAACGACTAAGCAAAAACAAAACAGACGGACAACCAGGTTTTTACAGCAGGAATAAATTATTTTTCACACTCCTTGCTTTCTTACAGTAATCAGTCACAAACTGAGGTCAAAGGCTCCTCTGTGGATTTGAGAAAGCCCCGGACATGGAATAAAGAAAGGATAAAATCTCATGTTTTGCTTTCTTCACTTCATCTTTTCATAGGTAGCATGGCAACATTTTTCTTCTGCTATTTTACTAGTGAAATAATTTGTCATAGTTTTAGAAAATGATTTTCTTTTTTAAAGTAGACTTATGCATACATACATGTGTCTCTGTGTGGTTATGTGCATGTAAGTGCAGGTACCCTCAAGGATAGAGATGGTGTTGCCTCACTCCAGCTAGAGTAACAGGTGGTTGTGAACTTCCCAATGTGGTTTCTGGAAACTGAACTCAGGTTCCCTGAAAGAGAATACTGTTTTCTTATCCACTGCAATATCATTCCAGCCCCTTTGCAAGTTTTCATTATTGACAGAAACATATTGGTAATATTCAGCTTCTTTTTTTTTTTTTTAAATAATGTTCTGGTAGAAAAATCAAGATGTTTTGATTGTTGACATTGAGTCAATGCCTTAAAATGTATGTTCACATACTGCTATGCAAGCATAACTGACAATAGATTCTAGGACTAAGGTGCTGCTATTCTTACTGCTAAAATTCTCCTATTCTCCTGGAGATGGACGACTCTGTGCTGTATCCCTCTGCAGTTGTTTTCCTCTCTAAAGCAAAGAATGTCTCCCTGTCTCATTATCCATCCTTTGCTAGGAGAAGGCCCTCAGTCTGCAATGGGTCAGTGGGGATGACTACAAAAGCCTGCTCTTTATGACATTTTTTTTTTTTTGTTCTTGGGTCTGGGTTTTAAAAAAATTATTATTTTTTTTTAGCAAATATTATTCACCTTTTTATTGTCCAAATGTTATCAATTCCTAAATTATTTAACTCAGCTCTCATTTCCTTCACATTTTTTTTTTTTGGCAACTCTTGCACCTGGTAATTGTTTCAGTCACTTTTTTTTCTATAATATCAACATGCCTAAATTTGTTTAAATGGTTTTAGAGTTTACAAACTATCTTCACATGTTGGCCTTGACTGGGAAATCAAAACCACTCCAAGACCCAGTTAAAAATTGTTATCCATTATTGCCATTTTATAGCAGTTAAGCCCAAAGGTGAGAAAGAATGAACCATTACTTTCAGGTCACAATGCAGAGATCCAAATCATTGCACGAGTGTTCTATAGTCAGAGTTCTCGCCACTTAATGGCACTGCCTTCTTAAAGTGAAAATTTTGGGTGTGTTGTATATTTAAACGATGTATACTGGAGTATTGATTCTCTTTATTTGAAGGTTGTAGTCAGGCCTTTCTGCCTGTTGACTCATGGTTGTGCTGCTAGAATCGATGCTTTTAATTCAGAAGAGAAGTTTTTCAAAATTGAAGTACAGCAGAAGTAAGAGAACGTTATTGTGCAAGGACAGCAACATGTGAGACTGCAGAGGAGAGAAAGACTTTAGCTTATTAGTCAGGCTCCATTAACAGTGAGGACCACTCTCTCCTACTAGTTGTGAGCATGCAGCACAATTATATGACCCCAACATCAGAGTCACATTGTAAGCTATCTTCAGAAAAATGCTGCTCCTGCCTTTTCCTTCTTTGTAGTTATTACCTTGTCACTATGAGTAAACATATATTGATAAAGCAAATAAACAGATCATATAAAAGGCAACTTACATAATGTACTGTTGTGTACTTGTTTTCATCTAATGTCTTGGAGATAACATCATATCTATTTATAGGAATCCATTTCATTATTATTTTGTTGCCTAGTACTCTATTTATGAATGGATCATAGTTTATTCTACTGGTCCCTGAAAAGATTTGATTATTTATAAACTTCTGATTTTACAAATAATTTTGTAGTAACTGGTCATGATCATAAATTGTGTCATACATGCTTTACTGTATTTGCATGCATGGGATGAGTTTCTAAAGAAGGAAATTTCAGAGGAAAATGCATTTTCATTTGTTCTATAAACTGCAGGTTTTGGTTAGTTCAGTTAGTTTGACCACCAGAAATTTGAGGAGGTTTCTTCTCTTAACATTCTCTCTTATGTATTTTATTGTCAGACTTTTAGATTTTTGTATAGTAGGTGGTAAAGTGATGTTTATTCCATTCCCCCTTTTCTTTCTGCTCATCTTTCCTCTTTTTAAAATATGTATTTATTATTTTCTTCTTATTTTACATATTGATTCCAGTTCCCTCTTCCTTCCTCATATGCCCCTGACTCCTCCTCCCATCCCATCACCCCCCCCCCACTCCACAGGGAGGGTGATGCCTTCCAGGAGGGATCATCAAAATCTGTCATCTTTCCTCTTAAGATAGGTTCTTATGTAGTCAGGCAGGCTTGAAACTTAAGTTTCTAATCTCAGTTTCTAAGTGCTGAGTTTTTAGACATGGACCACAAGACCTGTTTTCTCCTCTTTTCACGGCCCAGTTAGGAAGCTTGCTTGGCCTGTGCTCTACCTACCCCTGACTTTCTTCCAGTTTCTGTTTGATTTCAATTAATGTTTTTGTCTTTTTTAATCTGCATGCATTTGGAGGTCCATTTATAATACATTACTCTTTTTTTATATTTTCAATGCTGATTTCCTTTTTGTGTTATGATAAGTTAAATAATTTCTCCAATTTCTACATTTATATTTTGGTTGTAAACAACACTATAAAATTATCAGTCAGTTGTCCATTACATCTCTCATCTTGAACATGACAATTCAATGTTTCCTAGAGAGGATTATTCACTAGTTTTTCTCAAGAAATGTTAAATTAAATAACATGTTTGTCAAAATAAAAATTTTAATTTTTTATGTATTCCACTACTAAGTTTTAATAAAAGAATATTAAATGCTAAAATAACTTTGAGTAACTGTCCAGAAATTTTCCAAGATAAAATGTTTGTAGAAGCAAGGTTTATAAATAACTGTTAAGTACAGACCTGGTGTTGCTGCTATAGAGATCCCTGAGCTGAGTCAGAGCACAGCTGTATTATGTGTCCCCTCTGAAAACCAGCATGACTTGAGGTCAGTTAAAAACAAGTAGAAATAAAAATTCTTTCCAACTCATGACTTTTCCAAAAATTAATTCTTGTTGCCTGTATCAGTATTGTCCACACAAATCAGGAAAATACCTTTAATGAATAGTTTGTTTTTACATAGTTTGAGGTTAAAAGGCAAGAGCAACCACACACTTGGCCACAGGGTATCACATTAACAGTATAAGAAAGGGCTTGCTTGCTATATGGTTCATATTTGTGTTAGATACTTTTGTTGTGATGAGCAGTTTTGTAGATTGAGTGCTATCAGGGATAGAGGTGATTCTGGTATTAGGTAACATAATACAGTTCTTCTGCTAGAGAAGATTAGATCAAGGCTAAGGTTGCAGGAGCATTCACTTCTACTACACAAGGCAGACCACATGATTATTCTTCTGGTTTGGACAATGTATACATTGCTGTCTGTATTAAGAAACTCATACAGCCAGGTCTTGATTTTCTGTTTTGATCCATCATAAGCCTATGAGGCATCTTCTGATGTTGGTTCCTTTGAGGAAGTCTATTTTAACTGGAGAGGATCATGGACTCAATGGGAGGACCATGAAAGTGTCCTGGTGTTGGATTGTATTTTTCTATTCTAAATAACCCACAATTTCCCACCTTTGCTTGATTTGTACACAATATAACTGTATTCCTCAGGATAAAGAAATTTTCAGCCAATATAATAAAAGACATTTTAAAATCTCATTTCTCATCATAGTAATTGTTTATCATGTACATAAAACCCAGTATAGACTTTCCTTCTTGGGCTCATCTTTAGGCTCCATCTTTCTAGGTACATCACCTGTCTTCCAAATATTGCACAAAAAATCACCCCAGAATGTGAAGAAAGCACATTATATAGCTAAATACCTCACTGTATTTCCTTATGGTTCTTTGAACAGATTCAGGCACATCATCTTACACGGGAGTATGTATTACAATAGTGTTCTCCAGAGAAACAGGTATAAGAGAAAGTGCGTATGTATATGTATGTGTATATGTTTGTATACAGACACACAAACATTTATTCACACAACTTTCTCTTTCAGTTTTTCTATGTACTTCATATTATCTTTCTATGCACACATTTGAAAAAATAGTGAATTTGGGCTCTAGGTAAATATACACTAATATATATCTTACAAGAATTCTTTTTTCTTATGCAAATTATCATTACTTTTTACACTTAAAAAACTAAAGTATAATTGCATCATTGTACCCCTTTCTCTCCTTTTCCTAACCCCTCCCATATACTGCCCTCTAAAATTTATAGTCTGTTTTTCTTTAGTTATTATTATGGTATGTATGCATAAGTGCACAGATGTATAAATATAACCCACTGAGTCATTTTAGTGTTGCATATATATGATTTTGTGGCTACCACTTGGTATTTGATAGACAAATAAGGGGCTCATCCCTGGGGAAGACCAATTCTTCCCCTTCAGTAGTTATTTGTTTACCTTAATTCTTTGCCTAGAAGTGGGCCTGGTAAGATTTCCCCTCACCACATCAGCATGTTCATGTCATGTTGTCATTGTTTAGATTTTACTTAGGTAGCCATATTATGACATATCATAGGTATTGTTTCCTTGTTATTTATAGCAGACACAATCTCTCAGCAAACTTCTTGGTCCTCTGGATATTACCATCTTTCCATCCTTTCTTCTATGTTGTTCTCTGAGCCTTAGGTGAGGGGGTTATTTTATAGAGGTATTAATAGTGTCTAGTGCATATGAGGAAGAGAAGAAATGTATGAGGGGAAATATACACAGAGAGACAGAAAGATTTGCTTTTTAAAATATGGTTCATCAAATTATGGAGGTGCCAGTCCAAAACCGTGGGACAGATCCCTCAAGTTGGAGATCCAAGAACAGTTGTATGGGAATCTGAAAGCCACATGGTTGTCACAATTCCCTTTGAACAATCTTTTGCCCTTTCAATCTTTAAGCCTTTGTCTGATCATATGGAGCTCAACCATATTATAGAGAATAACCCATGGATTTAAAGGTTAATCCCATCCAACAATGTACCATCACAGAAACATTCGGAATTCAATCAAATATCTGAACACCAATGCACTACTCAAGCTAACACAGAGAAGCAACTATCATACAGAGTATGCAATTTCTATAAGGTATTTTTCTCAGAATCTTGATATTAGCTATATGGAACTTGAGACTTTTAACACCAGCTTTCTTGCTAAACACACACACACACACACACACACACACATACACACACACACACATCACAATATCTAGAATTCACAATAAGCACAATTCATTGTATATATGTTAATTCAGTGAAAACATCATACACATATCTAGAACTGATAGTTTAAAAGTCTGTGTAATAGGTAAGATGGTGGCTGCTATTTATATTTTAAAGTAAGCCAAAGATGAATGATTTATGTTTGTTGCATGGTAAGTGAAAGATGGAAACACAGAAGTTAAATTTTCCCCACTTTTCAAACCATCAGAAAAACAAAATAACAAAATAAATCAAATGGATTGAAACAAACCACCATTAAAACTGATGTAAAGAGAGAGACATTTGTAGTTACTATCATGTACTATCATTATGAAAAGTTATTTATTGTTTTACATATCTTTAAGGAATGAAAAATTTAGAACAGTAGTTTCAGTTTTTATATGTCGAATTGCAGTGTCATATGGTACACTCAGAATTTCTGGAATGTATCTATGATGTGTCCTTTTATAGTAAAAAAAAAGTAACAAGGTGGCATAGGGCTGTGGGTAAATGATGTCTAAGGATTTTAATAATTGATTCTGCTAGTGTGTGACTAGTAAGAGAAGCAGGACTGGAAGCCAACCCACTGAACCTGCCAGACCGTCTGACAGACTAAGCATCAGCCTATAGCCCACCTTTGAGCTGAGATTCTGCAGACTCCCACTAATGGCTTCTGGGTTGCTTTCAAAAGAGCTGTCTGCCAAGGCACTGTGCAGCCGCTGAAAGCACCTCAGTAAAATGCCAGTCTCCACAGGTGTCTCGGACGCACTTATTATAAGCTGAACTGCAACAAGTGACAAGACAGTGTGAGTTAACTGTGGCAGTTCTTTTTAATTCCCTTAAAAGGATTTGCTGAGAGTAGAAGGTGGATAAGAGAAGACAATGGGGGGTGAATATGATCAAAGTACATTCCATCTATTTATGTTGTAAAAGAATTTTAAAAAGGTGTCATATCTTTTACACAAAGAAAGGTTATGCAAGCAAGTAAGAAACACACTAGTTAATGAGAGAATTTGGCTCAGAATTACCTCATAGACCATTCTAAGAGGAAGTTCATTGACTAATGAGGAAAGGAATTAGTAATGTCTTCTCACCTTCTCCTTGTCTCTCCCCTACACTTTACCTTTACTAACTGACTTTCACTTTGTGGGATGGAGCGAGACAGAAATATATCAGGCTGACTAGAAGAGGGAGGCAGAGCTATGGACACATTCACGTGTGTTGGATGGTTGTATATTTGTGAACACATCCTTTACATCATCCTTTATTTCACCAGTCTATTTTCTATTGATTCATGCTTGTTCTATATTTATAACTGCTTTTATGAGTGACAAAAAAAGAAAGGAAGAATCAGGGTGGAATCAGTACTAGGGATAAAAAATATCTTTGCATTATTTTCTTGGTTTTCAGGTTTCACTGCTTTAGAACAAGTGGTGACTTTTTTTTCTTTCTATCACTTTAATTATGTTTGCTGTCACAAACATAAGCCATAGAATGGACAGAACAGCAACTTTAGTTTAAGCTGGACTGAGTGTCACTAAATCTCCCCTGTTCTTATCAGTTCTAGATAGATAGATAGCAAATGCTAGTCATTTGCTCTAAGATATACTATATACTTAAAGTTATTTTTAAAGAAAGTATCTCTTTCAAATTGACAATTTTAATCTTAAAATGTTAGAGTGAGAACAAAGTCATATTTAGAAACAAATAGTTTACTTTAATGATATAAAATACACAGATTAAAAGCTACTTAGTATATAAATTATTTTATTTACAATTTCTATTTAATACTAACAAAGGATTAGTTTCCCTGTAGGGGAAATGCCACCATTCTACCATTCTTCAAATAATTTTCTTAATTAGGCAATGAATGATAAAGATATTGTCAAAATGTCTGAACAAAGAACAAACAAGTTCTTCTTCCTGTTCCTTTTTGTTTGAGGCAGGGTTTCTCTGTGTAACAGCCCTGACTGTCCTGGAACTCAATTTGTAGACCAGGCTGGCCTTCAACTCACAGGGATCCACTTGTCTCTGCCTCCCCAGTGTAGACATTAATGGTGTGTGTCACCACAACCAACAGGTGTCTAACTTCTTTTATGATGCAGATTAAAACTGATGTCCACACTTTCTGATAAGTATTTCATTGTTTATTAAGAAAAGGACTTAATAAAAGGATTGATCAGTTAACTTTAAGGGGAGATTATATGCTAATACCAAATTGCTTTTATGACTATTGCTCTACAGTAGAGCTTAAAGTCAGGGATGGTGATGTCTGTAGAAGTTCCTTTATTGTACAGGATATACTGGTTTTTTTCCCATATGAAGTTGAGAATTGTTCTTTCAAGATCTATGAAGAATTGTGTTGTATTTTAATGGGTATTGCAGTGGACCTAAAACAGCTACTTTAATAAAACTGCAAAATTCTTAACTATGTTCTATCAGCACTTTTACTGACTCAGACTCTCAGTAGTCAGGTAACAGAACTGATATAGATGGTGCTATGATTTCCATTTCTGATTTCCACTGGCTTTATAGTTTTTCTTTTATAATCAGTTTCAGACATATTTTTTCTTAACTTTTTTTTTTTTATTTTTCTCTAGGAGTTCCAACCAAAGTTGATAGCGTCCTTTCCCGTCTCAGTATTTCAAATCTTACACCAAAGTGACAAAAATGAATAATCAGAGTCACCTGATTGGTCATCCATGAGCACAAAAATCCTTAGCTACATTTTATATTTGTATAACTAATAAAAATGATAATAGGCTTCTGATGTTAAGTGCAAATTAAGTAGGCTTTAAGATTTCTCAACTGCTTAATTTTTACCTCTGTTCTCTGACTTTATTAGTGGAAGAAAGACAACACATAATATGGTTGATGCTATGTTCTCTAGGCTTTCTCTAGATAACACAGAGTAGTGAATAGCTCATCTGATTCTACGTTGTGATAATGATAAGACATACTGTCTTGTAGTCTAAACATAGAGGTGGAAAGCTGTAATCACATATAACATCAGGGTTGGCCAGTTATTTTCCTTCAATCTTTCACACTGGAATGCTGTGAAATATTGCCACAATGACTGATAGAGTGATCGAAGCTATAAAGTCAAGAGAATGATTCAGTTATACAAGTATAGATGGTGCTTTCCTTGTACAGCAATCTGTATGTGTAAGTGGAATAGAAAACTATCTACATGTGAGTGTAAAAAAAGATAGTCTTACTGCATTCTAAAATTTTTTCTTATTCCTCCATAGATGCCAAAAATTTCATAGTAATTTGAAAGTTGTCTTCATTTGAAACCTAAGTGAAGAGGCAGAGAACTTGAATGGATACTATGATAATATCAAAATATTATTAAAATGGGTTTTGAGCTAATAAGGAAAAGAGCAAACCATTACACCTTTGCAGCTGGGAGATAGATTTATTGCTAGAGAAAAATTTGGGTTAACCTTATTTTAGGTTGCAAAGTTTTGGTTGGATTTTGTGTGTAGTTGTCCTATTATAATATTATTGTTTATTTTCTTTAATTTGTATAATATAAACCAACAGAAATTATTTGAAAATGTACCTGTGTTTTTTCATGTGTTCTTGTGTGGCAGTAATTTTTCTTTCCATGGAATATCTTTTTTAAAGAAGACTTTCTTCTACAGATACTTGTTGGAATTTGACCACAGATTTCAATTTGACCAGGTTGGATATTCTTTGAAAGTCACATGAAACCTGATTTTAAATACAGACACAGTATCAAAGAACCACACACATTTTAAATGGCAAGGTAAGCTCACTGAGCCTTTTCTTCCAGATAATTCCAACACAGTGGTATCTTGAACTGAGAAAATCAGTTTATCAGGATACATATATTCCATTGTCAAAGGGACAGTTTCCATTTCTATATTTAATCTCTTTCACCTTGAAAAAATGAAAAAGAAATGTGCTATGTTTTAATTCACAGTGATGTAGCAAACGTTTGATAAGTAGTCTTTTAAAAGGTTTATGCAAAGTGGAACAGTGAGTTCTTCCAAAATAAGAAACTTAGTGCTTTTTCTTGTGTCTCAGAAAACAAACATTGATTTAACTGGTAAAAATTACAAAGCAAAAACAAAAAACACCAACATGTAAAGTGTATGGAGGCATACAGAAGATTTTCCAAAATCTACTACATCTTAATTGGAACACATGTTGTTTTTTGATTCATGACTTACTCCATCACACCTCTCTCCACCTCCCCCATGTCTGTAGAACTAAAGCTGTATTCTGGGGGATATTGTCAAGAAGACAGATGTGTCCTCTCTCTGCTCCCAAGCTGGTGTTATAATTGTACTTCTGAAGGGGATGGCCACCACTGCTAATTTGTGTTGTGGATAGAGGCACTGAAGATTGAATCCATGTGTTAGTTATCTTCTCATTACTGTGACAAAATAATACCTAACAAAGGAGGAGCATGGGTTTATTTAAGCTCAAAATTCAGATATTTCAGTGAATGCTTTTTGGCTTTTTTGCCTTTGGGCTTGTGGAAAAGCAGTGACTATGGCATGTGTAAGGTCAAGGCCAAAGAAGCTGATCATATCTTGATGGCTTGGAAGTGAAAGAAAAATAGGGATGCCCCAAATCACCTTCGAGAGAATGCTCTGATATGACTTAACTATCTTCCTTAATCTCTACCATGCAAAGGCTCTACTACCACCTATTAATGGGATGGACTGGTAGCAAAGTCTTAAACACATAGGCATTAGGGGACATTTATTCAAAACATACAGTATCTGTCACTCCACCTGGCCTAACTTCTACTCATATGATGGAAAATATACTTCAATGAGATAGTAAAGTTCTTATAATTAAAACGAACATAAAATAACAAAAACAGTATAGAAAAGGTGCATTTGAGTGTTTATACATTCTAATAAAAAACAAAACAAAACAAAATGAACAAACCTAGAACCTTACTACAAGCCAGGTGTGGTGGTACATACTTTTAATCCCAGCATTCCAGAGATAGAGGCAGGAGGAATCTCTGAGTTCAAGGCTAGCCTGGTCTATACTGTAAATTCCAGGACAACCAGAACTAGAGAGAGATAGGCTATCTTCAGAGTCTTTCCTCCAACTCCCCCAGTCTTCTCCCCCAATATATATCACAGGACTATAGTAGTGAAGGCATTATAGTGGCATTTTCAAATGAATTCATGTAAAACATGTATGCTTTTAATATTGATAGATGTGTATGTGTGTGTGTGTGTGTGTGTGTGTGTGTGTGGTGACCAGAGGTTAATGTTGGATGCCTTCTGTCATCATTACTCTCCTTATTTTATGAAATAAGGTCTCTCATTCAACCTGAGCATTGATTAAAAAATGCTAGCTAGACAATGAACTGCAGAGATCCAGCTGTGTCTACCTTTTAGTGCTGGGGCTCAAAGGAGCCGTGGTGATTCTGACATTTTTATGGATTCTGGAGATCTGAGCTCAGGTCTTCATGTTTGAATGACAAGCACTTTTCCAGCCAAGCCCTCCTCCAAACCCTATCCATGTCCTTTTTGAGAATTATATTTGTGTTGCCAAAGAATAAAAGTTCCATCTAGCTTTTTCTTTCTTTCCTACATAAAATAAAGATGGGTAAAGTGGCTTGTTTGTAATTCCAACACTAAGGAAGCAGATATAGCATTAACAGGAATGTTAGGCCATTGGCTATCTATGTAGCAAATTTGAGTCCAGGTACTATCTTAAAAATAAACACAAAAACAAACAAATGAATAAGAAATAAAGACAATGCCCACAAAAGTAAAAGAAAAAGAGAAAAAAATATTTGAAGTGCTACTAAGCTACATAAATTAAGGAAGTTAATTTGAAAGCTAACACTTCTCTTTCGGTGTATTTTATGTTTTAATGAGGAAGTAAACCATGATAGCTGTAAGAAAGAAGTCTATTTTTATTGTATAGAAAAATTTTTAAAAGTGCCTACATCTGTGCTACTTGGTAGAAGACAGATTTCATTACCTGTGACATTTTAATGAACAGACTTCTTAAACTTGTTTTTTAATGAGAAATTTTAACTTTTATACAGCTTTATAACTTTTAGTTTCAAGGTTGTATTACAGAAAACTTTAAATAAATAATGAAACAATTAAAATATAAATTTGAGCAGGTGGTGGTGGTACATGCTTTTAATCCTGTCACTGGGGAGGCAGAGATAAGGCCAGCCTGGTCTACAGAGTGAGTTCTAGGACAGCCAGGACTACCCAGAGAAACCTTTCTTGAAAACACACACACACACACACACACACACACACACACACACACACACACACACACGCACGCACGCACGCACGCACGCACGCACGCACACACACATATATGTATATATGGTATATAAGTACATACACCAGATATATATACATGCATATAAGTTCAATATAGCATGATGCTTGCTGTTATTAAAATATGTTTAATTTGCAAATGTAATTCTCTAAGTCTTATCATCATTTGCCCTGAGAATAACATGTCCATTTCTACAGTCTAAAGAAAATGATGAATGCCTGGTATCTTCACCAAGCAAGAACTAATGAAGATGGGAAGAGAACACATATGATCCAATGATTACATTTTGAATAAATCACAGCATTAAAAATGGTATTTGATTTATTAATTAATTTTGAGAAAACTGATGAAAGATGATCAAAATTAACAATTTTCAGCCTGGAAAAAATATATTCTGGTGGCAGTTTCTTCTCTTGCTTTCCCTCCCCTGCCTCCTCACCTCTCTATCCACTCAAATCTATACCCTTTCTTGCTCTCTGTCTTTCATTAGACAATAACAACAACAACAACAACAAAGGAATGAAAAGAAAAAAAACAAGAGATGAAATGAAAGTAAACACATTTGGATAGGAATAGGAAAAAACAAACAGCAGCAGCAGCAGCAGCAGCAGCAGCAGCAAAAAAATCCAAAAAAAAAGAGCACAAGAAACATATTGATGCAGAGACACATGCATTCACACACACAAAACTCTCATAAAGACACAAAATTGGAAACTATAATATATAAGTGGAAGACCAGAAGTCAGGGGTGGGGATATCACCAAACAAATGTGAGACAAAAAAAACCTATTAATATACCATTGAGTTAACTTTTTGATGGCCACCTGTTAGATGTTCATCCATCTTTGGTCATCTGTCAGTCTGATGAGGACTCATAATGCCATTAAGGCTATAGGGCAGAAGTTCAGTTCTAGGAATCAGAATATCTACTTGCTTGATCTTGCTGTATATTGTCAGTCAAGGGAGGTCTTTGGAACAGCAAACTTTTCCTTCAAAGGACCTGTTCATAAATATTTTTGGCTTTGTGGACCATGATGTCTTTATGGTAATTAGTCATCTCTGTCACTATAGTACAAAAACAGCCAAAGACAATAAATAAAGGGCTGGAAATATCTAGGCTTTCTAATAAAGCTTTACTGACCACAGTTAGTCTATGTCAGCTTTAGTGTAGAGAGCCACATAGTGCCACGCTTTAAAGTGGCACTGGCTTCTACCTTACACCTTCCCGCTGGAAAAGACTCTCTGGGTAAACAAGCCCTTAATTGGTTAAGTCTGTTCAGCCTGTCTGCTTCCGAATTAGAGTAGCCTATCTGCAGAGTCCACGTGGCTCACTGGGGTTGGTTAGCTCAAGGGTATTTAAGCCTGTGCAGGGGCTCTCTCTCTCTCTCTCTCTCTCTCTCTCTCTCTCTCTCTCTCTCTCTCTCTCTCTCTCTCTCTCTCTCTCTCTGTCTCTCTGTCTCTCTCTGTCTCTCTCTGTCTCTGTCTCTCTCCCCCTCTCTCTCTCCTCTTTCTCTCCCTGCGGGCCAGAAGCAACATGTTTAAAGTATCCTGATTAAAACTGCAAGAAGAAGATCTACCCGGAGTCGAGGGCAGGCAGGTACACTTTAGAGTTTAACTCACTGGGAAACAGGGTTTCTTCTAACTTTCCCTGGTGAGGAGCATTGAAATATTTTTTTTTTTTTAAAGGGGATGGCTGAATTCCAGCACTGGTTGTGGTGGTAAGAGATTCTGAGATCCCACTCTAGCCTAGGAGCTATGGGAAGTTGATGCTACTGAGAGATTGAGTGTCTTGTCTTCAGCTCTGTGTTCAAGGGGTGGGTGTACTGGCTGGGTTTGTGTGTCAATTTGACACAGGCTAGAGTCATCAGAAAGGAAGGAGCCTCAGTTGAGGAAATACCTCCATGAGATCCAGCTGTAAGGCATATTCTCAGTTAGTGATTAACGAGGGAGGGCCCAGTCCATGGTGGGTGGTGCCATCCCTGGGCTGGTGGTCCTGGGTTCTAAGAACCCAGCAAGTTTTTAACTGGGCTGAGTAATTCAGGAAACACAAGCCAGCAAGCAGCATCCCTCCATTGCTGAATTTTTTTCAGCAATGCTGAAGTGTAAGCCTAATAAACCCTTTCCTCTTCAGCTTGCTCTTTGGTCATGGTGTTTTATCACAGCAATAGAAACTTTAAGAGAGTCTGTTATCTATATGCCAGTGGATTTTGGATTTGGAGGCTATTACTAAAAATAATTAATTTTAATCAGAGCACTTACTGTGTTGGTTTTAACAGACGTCTTAGTCTTAGGTTGTCATATTTTAGCAAATAAAAATAATAGTATCCCATTTAAATTTGATTTTTATATGAACAATGACATATTTTTTTATTATAGGCAAGTTTCATGCAAAATTTGGAGCACCAAAGTATTAAAGTACATTATTTATTTGAAATTCAAATTGGAGGGGGCATTTGCATTTTATGGGGTAGCCATAGATGATCTCTCACCTTGACACTTTCAAAAGGTACTCAGAAAATAAGTTGACATTTACCATAGCCTAGGGTATTATCATTATTATTAGCTTGTTCTAAATGTCTTCTCATCAGCTTGCCATATATTTAGCTACAGTCTTTTTTCCATAATAAGCTTCAATTACTACATCCCAAAGCAAAGTTTGCATGCTATCTTCTCTAAAAACGTGGAGCAGCTGTTCCTGTGTGAACTTCATTGTTTCTTGTCCCCTTGTTTTCCTAACTAACCACATACTATCATACATAGCAGTGTGCTGCATTTTCTGTTTATCAACTAACCCATTCCTTATTTTTCCAGTATTTAAATTTTTCTACTAGTAAATTATTTACTGTACTTTATAAACCCAGTATCTAGGCAAAATTGAGATGCACGTTTGAACACTTTTATTAGTGTTTATTAGCACTTCAGAGGTAAAATAGTAACAGTAGGCTATTTAAAAATAATAGCCATCTGATTAATCTTTTCTTACTTTCTACTAAGTTGAAATAAATTTGTTCACACCTTTTTGGTTTACTATTCTAACAATACCATCTACTAATATTGCTATTTTTCCATTTATTAATTTATGTATTATTTACTAGTGTTTTAGCCTCTGTTAAAAATACTCATTGTAACTTTTGCTTATTTCAGTATTTACATTTTTATAATAATATTTTTATTTACACCTGATTCAAGAAGTATTTAATGATTATATTTTTTTTATAGATTTTACTCTCCTGAAGTTCATAGCTGCTTGATGTTGACATTTGCTCTTTTTCCTATATTTCTATTGTTAATAATCTCTACCCCATGAAAATCTCTTCCAAAGTTCTCTGCACACTGTATGCATCATGTCACCTTTGTTTTAATCTTGGAGACTTTCCTAGGCTTCTATGTTACATTTTTGTGAAAAATGACTACTCTCTGACATACACACTCCCCTTGTTTGTTTATTTGACTGTCAAACTGGAAATACCATGCACCTCATGTGCTATTTTGCTTTGGGGATGACTTGTGTTTTATTTCCAAATTTTGGTTTTGAGACAATATGTATTCTATTACAGAATATACCACAAAATTGGGTCTTAGGATATGATAAAGTCAAACTAGTTCTGACCTGGAAACTTGGTTCCTTCTGGCTAGCTTCCATAGTGCTGCAAGGAGCTATGTGTGCTACTAGAAGGAAAAATTACCTAGTTGTGAACATTGCAAGCTACAGTTACTGCCAGCCTGGTAAGACATGCCTACTGGTGCAATAGTGATGCAAACATCATGGAAATAAACAACCACTTTATAAGTGAATTTAAAGTCTCATTTACAGGATTAAATCCATACTTGACCCCATTATCAGTGCCAAAAACCTGAGGCTAGACCAGTCATAGGCCCTAAGGGAGAATCTACTACTGTCACCCTGATAAATGTTCATAATATTAAACTAAGTCCTGATGACTTGTACCCAAAGTTTAATGCATCTCTCAACATGACCAGAGAACCTTTCTTTTGAACTAGATAGCAATTAACACACATATAAACAACTGGTCAAAGTGCAGAGGATGAGAAACTGCTCAGTTCTAGATGGCATGTCTATATTACATCCCCCCTCCCACGGTCCAGGGATCATTATAGAAGAGCGTGCCAAAAGTTCCTGAGACCCAGAGATAGTGAATAACTATGAAAATACATTTTTTAGACACACAGAGCAGCTGCACATATGACTTACAACAGTTGAGGCAGCATGCAGAAGTCCTATATAAGCTCAAGCCAGTCAAAATCCCAGCATAGAGAGGGGAGGTATGTGTGAAGTCTTACCCTTAGCTGAGGAGCTATTGGAAATTGATAGCTTCTTGGAATAGGAATGTTAGTGTGTGACCCCTGCTAGGCCAACCATGTTCCAGTAGATGGCCATACACTCAAGAGTATAAGGGTAGCATAAATTTGACTTGACAAGTTAAAAATAAAAGAGGGCACAGAATTCTGTAGATTCAGGCAAGGAAGGGTAGATCTGGAAAAGATTGGAAAAGAGGGTGAACATCACAAAAATATATTGAATAAAGTTCTCTAAAAATTAATTGGAAGAAAAGACTGACAAAAGATATCTATATTTGTAGCAATGTACACTAAGCATGTGTAGAAGCTCCCGAGTGAGGTCTATTTTACAGATAAGCATTTGTTAATTATTAACAGGCAGTCTCTATGACAGTTGAGGAAGGGTGTATAGCATAAGGAAAGAAACATGAATTAAGAATGAGATCTAAATGTATGCTGATGGATAAAGAACTGCAGGTAGACATTTCTTGGAATTCTGATGATATTACCTATGCACAAATATAAGTAAGTTAAAATTTAAGAACATTTGAGGCAACAGAATTGAAAGATGGAGATATTGCTACATGCATGAAAGTAGGATTAGATTTTGAAAGAAGAGAATTAAAATAAGTTAATGGTATTTAGCATCATATAAATCATTGTCAAATATAAAAGTGTTTCTGGTGGTGTTATGAAAGATAATTTTATAGACTAGACAAATTAGATGAGAACTAGTACATAAATAGTAACAAAAAAGAAATGGAAGATACTATGAAGGGTGGAGAAGATCAAGAGTCAAAGAAAAGACAAGAATGGATATTGATGTTCTAGTTTGTAGGTTTTATGGTTGGGAATTAAAAGAGACTCTTATTTTTATGAAAAATGTATGGCAAGTGTGATTCAAGTCTAACTTTCAGGATGACAGAGGGAATCTTTATGAAGAATGAGGTAAGTACAAACAATTTGTCCAGTGAGCACAGGAGAAATCCATTTATTTTCTATAACAAAAATTCACTATTGAATCAATCTGCATAGTTGTAGGATGGCTTATAAAAGCTGAGAAAACATATCTTTTTGTTCATGTAGGGAATGAAGGGTAAGGAAAGTACTGGACTTGGATAAAAGAGTAAGACATCACTAGGCTTAAAATACCCAAGCAACAAGATACTGTCAGAACAATAGTCATTATGATAAAAGTCACCAAGTAGAATGGTCAAAAAAATCTATGGTGATTATAGTGGTGCCCTGCTTCGAGCCTCATGAGGACTGGGGCTGTGCATACTCGGGGGAGGCCACCCAGGCAGACCAGCCTGTCCAGAGTCTGCCAGAATCCTTGCCCACATGATGAAACTGAGGAACAGTCACACTAGAGAATTAACAGCACAATTGAAAGCTCTAGAACAAAAAGAAGCAAACTCACCCCGGAGTAGCAGAGGTCAGGAAATAAATTGAAGGCTGAAATCATTAAAGTAGAAACTAGGAAAACAATGCAAAGAATCAATGAAACAAAGAGTTGGTTCTTCGAGAAAATCAACAAGATAGACAAACCTTAATCCAAATTAACCAAACGCAGATAGAGAAAACATGCAAATTAATAAAATCAGAAATGAAAAGGGGGACATAAGAATGGACACTGAGGAAATCCAGAGAATCTTCAGGTCATACTTTGAAAATCTGTACTCCACAAAGTTAAAAAATTTAAAGAAAATGGACAATTTTCTGGATAGTTATCACTTACCAAAATTAAATGAAGAACAGATGGGCAATTTAAATAGACTGATTACCCCTAATTAAATAGAAGTAGTCATCAAAAGTCTCCCAGGTCTATTTAAGAGAAGGTTCCATATGGAGCAGAGAAGAAGGTATATTCTTTTGAGTTTGGATGGGATGTTCTATAGATGTCGGTTAAACTCAATTGAGACATTACTGCTGTTGGTTCTTTTGTTTCTTTGTCGATGTTCTGATTGGTGGTCCTGTCTAGTGGTGAGAGTGGTGTGTTGAAGTCTCCCATTATAAGGGTATGAGGTTTTATGTGAAGTTTAAGAACATACAAACAACTTAAATAGACCTATAGTCCCCAATAAAATAGAAGCAGTCATTGAAAGCCTTCCAACCAAAAAAATGCCCAGGGCCAGATGGCTTCAGTGCAGAATTCTACCAGAAATTCAAGGAAGAGCTAATTCCAATACTCCTCAAATTGTTCCACAAAATAGAGACAGAAGGCTCATTACCAAACTCTTTCTAGGAGGCCACAATCACCTTGGTACCCAAGCCTCACAAAGATACAACTAAGAAAGAAAACTACAGACCAATACCCCTGATGAACATCGATGCAAAAATACTCAATTAAATACTGGCAAACTGAATCCAAGAATACCTCAGAGAAATCATTCACCATGACCAAGTAGGCTTCATCCCTGGGTTGCAGGGATGGTTTAACATATGAAAATCTATCAATGTGATCCACCATATAAACAAACTGAAAAAGAAAAACCATATGATATCTCCATAGATGCTGAAAAAGCCTTTGACAAAATTCAACACCACTTCATGATAAAGATCTTGGAGAGCTCAGGGATAACAGGAACATACCTAAACATAACAAGAACAATATACAGTAAACCAACAGCCAACATCAAACTGAATGGAGAAAAGCTTAAGGCAATTCCTCTAAAATCAGGAACAAGACAAGGCTGTCCTCTCTCTCCATGTCTCTTCAATATTGTACTTGAAGTTCTAGCTGAAGATATAAGACAACAAAAGGAGATGAAGGGAATCCAAATTGGAAAGGAAGAAGTCAAACTTTCTCTATTTGCAGATGATATGATGGTTTACACTAAACGACCCAATAAACTCTACCATGGAACTCCTACAGCTGATAAACACCTTCAGCAAACTAGCAGGATACAAGATAAACTCAAAAAAATCAGTAGCCCTACTTTATTCAGACAATAATGAGGCTGAGAAAGAAATCAGAGAAAATCACCCTTTATAATAGACAAAACCACATAAAGTATCTTGGGGTAATGCTTACCAAACATGTGAAAGACCTATACAATAGGTCTTTGTGTCTTTAAAGAAAGAAATTAAAGAAGATACCAGAAAATGGAAAGATCTCCCATGCTCTTGGATAGGAAGGATAAATATAGTAAAAATGGCAATCTTGCCAAAAGCAATCTACAGATTCAATGCAATCCTCATTAAAATCCCAGCACAATTATTCACTGACCTTGAAAGGATAACAATCAACTTTATATGAAAAAACAAAAGACACAGGATAGCCAAAGCAACCCTGTACATAAAAAGAACTCCAGGAGGCATCACCATCTCTGACTTTAAGCTCTACTACAGAATCATTGTTCTGAAAACAGCCTGGTATTGGCACAAAAAATAGACAGGTAGACCAATAGAATCAAATCAAAAATCCTGTTATTAACCCACACTTATGAACACCTGATTTTCGACAAAACAGCTAAAAGAATACAATGGGGGGAAGAAAACATCTTCAACAAATGTTGTTGGAACAATTAAATGATGGTGTGTAGACAACTTCAGATAGACTCATGTCTATCACTGTGCACAAAACTCAAGTCCAAATGGAACAAAGACCTCAACATAAATCCAGCCACACTGAACCAATTAGAAGAGCAAGTAGGAGGTACCCTTGAACAAATTGGTATAGGAGAATGCTTCCTGAACAAAACTCCAGTAGCACAGACACTGCGATCAACAATTAATAAATGGGACCTCCTCAAACTTAGAAGTTTCTGTAAGGCAAAGGACACAGTGGACAAGACCAAACGGCAGCCCACAGACTGGGAAAAGATTTTTACCAACCCTAGTTCTGATGAAGGGCTGATCTCCAAAATATACAAAGAACTCGAGAAACTAGTCAACAAAACACAAAATAACTCTATTTAAAAAATGGGGTACAGAATTGAAGAAAGAATTCTCAATAGAGGAAATCAAAATAGGCTTAAAGACACTTTTGAAAGTGCTCAACATCCTTAGCTATCAGGGAAATGCAAATCAAAACAACTTTGAGATACGATCTTAATCCTGCCAGAATAGCTAAAATTAGAAACACCAATGACAACTTATTCTGGGGAGGATGTGGAGAAAGGGGAACACTCCTCCACTGCTGGTGGGAATGCAAACTTGTACAGCCATTTTGGAGATCAGTATGATGGTTCCTCAGGAAAATGGGAATTAGTTTACTACAGGAGCCAGCAACACCCCCTTAGGTACAAATCCAAATGATCCACATCCATGCAACAAAAACATGTGCTCAGCTATATTCATAGCAGCATTATTTGTAATAGCAAGAACCTGGAAGCAACCTAGATGCCCCTCAACTGAGGAATGGATAAAGAAGATGTGGCACATCTACACAATGGAATACTACTCTGCAGAAAAAAATAATGGAATCTTGAAATTCGCAGGCAAGTGGATGGAACTTGAAGAAACCATCCCGAATGACGAAACCTAGTCACAAAAAGAAGAACAGGGTATGTACTTGCTCATATATGGATTTTAGACCTAGAACAAAGGATCACCAGCCTATAATTCATACCACCAGAGGAACTAGGATACAAGGTGTATTCTAAGAGATTCATATATGGTCCCTCACAAAAGGGGGAAGGATAAGTCCCCCAGAGCACATAGGAATTGGGGGGGCAGAGAATGTAGAGAGAACTAGGAAAAAGAGAAGGGGAGGAGAGGAGAGGAAAGCACACACTTGCGACTAGGAATATTGAGTCAGGGTAGGAATAGAAGACAGAAGAGAGAGAGAGAGAGAGAGAGAGAGAGAGAGAGAGAGAGAGAGAGAGAGAGACAGAGACAGACAGAGACAGACAGTGACAGACAGAGACAGACAGAGACAGACAGAGAGAGAAGAGAGAGAGAGACAGAGACAGAGAGAACATAAAAGAGGGAGCCATTATTGGTTTGAAGAGAAAACTGAACCCAAAGAAAGGTCTAGAGAACTGCAAGACTGACTCAACTAACAATTTGAGCAAATGTGGAAAGGCTACCTTAAATGCCCTTCCCTAAAAGTGAGATCATCAACTAAATTATCCACCATTAGCCCCTCTAGAGGACTACATGATGGCTACATGTAGCCCTCATCTAGTACCTGTTGGAAACAGAAGCAATCACCTATAACTAAACACTGAATCGAACTAGAATCCAGATGCAGAGAGAGAGAGGACTAGACCAGGTTGCAGAAACACACAAAGACAGCTGACCTGAACAAGGAGGAGGTAATGGCCCCCCAGATTGATAGCTGGGAATCCAGCTTGGGACTGACTCAGACCCCCTCAATATGGGTGTCAGCTAGAAGGACTGAGTAGTCTAAAGGACCTCAGACAGTGGAACCAGGATGTATTCCTGGTGCACAAAAGGTCCTTGCAGACACATCCCCCATGATGGGATAATCCCTTAACCTAGAGACCGGAGAGAAGTCCTAGCCCCTACTTCAAACGTCTTGACGGAATTACATGACCCACCTGATAGCATAGCCCTATATGTAGAATGTGTGTGGGGGAATGGGATGGGAGGGTGGTCAGGGTGCATGTGAGGAAGAAAGAGGGTAAGAGGGAGGGAGGGAGAGAGGGAGGGAGAGAGAGAAGTAGGGTGGGAGGAAGGAAGGGAGGGATAGGGAACTGGGATCGACATGTAAAAAATTTTAAATTGTACTATTAATAATAGTAAAAAATCTCCCAGGGCCACAGCCAGATGGTTATAGTGCAGAATTCTACCAGAAATTCAAAGAAGAGCTAATACCAATACTCATCAAATTGTTCCACGTAATAGAAGCATTTTTCTGACAAACTTTTTCTGAGGCTACCATTACCTTGGTACCCAAGCCACACAAAGGTACAACCAAGAAAGAAAGTGGACTAATTAATGGATAGTTTAGTCAACTGATCTTATCAATGAATGTTGTCTTAGTTTGAGTTTTTGTGTTGATTTGTCTTGCTGTGAAGTTTGTTTTATTGCTGTGAAGAAACACCATGACCACAGAAATTCTAATAAAGGAAAACATTTAATTGGGATTGGCTTACAGCTACAGATGTTTAAGCTGTTATGGTCATGGGGAGACACTTGGGAGCACACAGGCAGACATGGTGCTGGAGAAGTTGAGAGTGCTACATCTTGATCTGCAGGCAGCAGGCAGAGAAATGATCTGACCTTCTGAGTCTTCAAATCCCACCCCCATAGTGAAGTACTTCCTCCCAACAACACCACACCTACCCCAACAAGGCCCTCTTCCTAATAGTGCCCTCTTCTGGTCTCTTCAAGTGTCAGGCATGTAAATAATGTTTAATTGCTCTTTCTCCAAATATCCTTGAGATTCTTTGTATCATTTGCTCTTGCCTTCTTAGAAGAATGCATTTTGCCTTGTTTGCAGTGACCTTGGACAGTTTTATCTCTTAGACTAAAAATAAAATAAAAATTAAAAAAAATGAGGATTTAAGATCTTTTTTTGTTTGAGGAATCAGGGGGAAATAAAGACTTGGATCATGTAATATGGCTAGATACTAAGGAGCTGGATTACAATCTATAATTATTTTTATAGAAACAGCTCCTTTTTCAAAATTTTGGTTTGTATGAAATATAGTTTATAAAAAGTTTATCCTTTCAGAAAAGTAATATGAAAGTTATATGGGTCATATGATCACGATATTGTCATCTAAGTCCTTGAGATCCAACATTGCCCTATAATTCTGAGGATAATTACATATGGTCTACCCTACATTTAGTTTAGTACCTCAGAATTTTTAAAGTGATTTTCAACTTGACAATGTGCCATTTTTGTGGCTGTCATGCTGTTAAAATGTTAAAATATAGAGTAAGTGAAAATCAAATGGCTTCTAAACTGTACAAACTTTCAATATGCATTGATCAAAAAATAATTTCATTGTTTTAAAAGCCATTAGGAATAATGGAGGCAAGTGACGTGTGACACTCGCTTTTTTTTTTCCCTATATTCACTTCATTCCACTACTCTGTAACTCATATCAGTCACTCGAAGAGTTCAACACATTAAGGAGGCATGCCTATTGGGAATAACATTATGATTAATAGTGAGTGCTGGAGCCAAGGGTACAAGCAGATAATTTAAGTACTCCACTGAAATAGACATGGTTGCCACCCGTGAGAATATGAAGACTGTTTACTCAGAGTAATTCTTAAATCACAAGGGTCAAATGGTGGAGATAAAGGCATGTTGTTTAGCTGTTTAGATTTTATCTTTAAATTTAAAACCAACATAATAAGACTATTTAAGGGAAACAATTAGAATTACCAACTTGCCCTAATACTGCCTCAAATTGGCGATACAGTTGGAAAGGATCCGGTAGTAGTACATAATGCATAAACATCCACCTGAGTACCACAGGGGTATTGAGAGAGAATACTTGGAATTCAATTACTGCTCTGCCCCTGACCTGGTTGGGAACAGCTGGTTCTTTCGTACCTCACTGGGGAATCATGCAGCATCAGCAACAGCTCTCCATCACTGTACTTCCATGTCAATCACACATAGTATATGTGATTTGAAACATTTCTGCTTGTTTCCCTTGCATTTCTCCCCATCTTCATTCTTTCCTACCATTCCTGAACAATTATTCATTAGCCATATACTCTTTACTAGACAATATGGTAGCATATGGATACTACATCTATTTTTGGAGAATAAGCTATGTCATTGGACATTTACTACAGTCACTTTTAATTAGAAGGGCTTTGTAAAGTAGGGAAGGTATCAGAGAGATAGAAAAACAGAGTAAGGACATGAAGATTAGAGGCAGAGACTGTGGTTCTCCCCATGCAGTCCTGTGTGATTTATGGAAATGTATTATAATGAGAGAGTGTTGCATTGTCTGCAAGGTAAAGAAATTTGTGTGGGGTTGGCTTCATTTTTGATTAAAAAAGAGAAAGGATACTATTAATCACCTTGCCTTCATTTAAATAATAATTTAGGGTGCTGTCTGAAGTGCCTGCTGAAGCTCCTAGCTGCACAGTTGGCCTGTTGACTACACTTAAACACACGTTTTCTGTGGCTCACATTTATACACCGTGCTGGTCTGACAGCTGCTGCTGCACCCCAGTCAAGTATGTGGTATTCCATCATTATTTTTGATGGCATGGGGCTTTTGCTGTGATGTGTATCACACTTGCCTGGTAAACCTGTTTATTATTCACAATCTTGAGTTTCCACATTAGGTTCATTATAGCTCAAGGAGTTCTAGAAGCATCTTATTTTGTCTTAATGTACTTTTAGATCTCTTAGATGGAAAGTAGGGAAGAATGTTTTAGGGTTAGTCTGAGATATATAAATGCTGTCTAATTTCTTCTTAAAAAGTAAAATGCATTTTGCTACAGTTAGACAGTAGTTTGTTCCAGAAGCAGAATTTAGAAACACTAGTTTGCCCACAGAGACAGCTGACCTGAACAAGGAGGAGCTAACAGGCCCCCAAGCCTGATAGCTGGGAAACCAGCATTGTACCAACTCAGACCCCTGAACATGAGTCTCAGTTAGAAGGCCTGGGCAGTCTAAGGGATCTCTGACAGTGGAACCAGGATGTATCCCTGGTGTACAAAAGGACTTTAGAAGCGCATTCCACATGGAGGGTTACTCCTTTAATCTAGAGGCAGGAGGGAGGGCCTCGTCCCTACCCCAAATGACTTGACAGATTTTGTTGATCCTTCCTAGTAGGCATCACCCTCCCTGTGCAGTGTGTGTGTGTGTGTGTGTGTGTGTGTGTGTGTGTGTGTGTGTGTGTGTGAATGGGATAGGAGGGTGGTCGGGGGGGGGCATGGGAGGGTGGAAGAAAGGGAGGGAGGAAAAGGGAACTGGGATCAATATGTAAAATAAGAAAATAAATTAAAAAAAGAGAAACATTAGTGTGAATTATGCTATAATGAAAATATTAGATATTATGGACCATTTTCTTAACTCATTGTGCTATTAATACTTAATAGGTAATTCATAATATTGCATTCAACTCTGCAAAACCATGTGTTATTAATTGCATACCATGTGCTAAGTTTTTTGCACTTGGTCACATTCCTAGATAAGTGGTTTCATGATTTTGGATAATATCTCTTGCTTAGAAAGTAGGAAAGATTAAAAGAAATTGCAGAGTTTTCTCTTGTGGGCAGTTCTCAGTTGAACTCCAATCTTGTCCTGTGCTTCTTGGTATATGTATACACACACAGACACAAGTCTCTCTCTTCTCTCTCTCTCTCTCTCTCTCTCTCTCTCTCTCTCTCTCTCTCTCTTTCTCTCTCTCTTTCTCTCTCTCTTTCTCTCTCTCTCTCTCTCTCCCCCCCCCTCTCTCTCTCTCTCTGTGTGTGTGTGTGAAGTGCCTTTACTCACTGAGCAATCTCAACATTCCAGATAATTCTTAATATAATTCTGATACCATCTTTATTATTGGTAATAATAATTTAACTTGCATAACAGCTAATTTATACATATTACATTACTTACCAAATAACTGTGTGGACTAGGCATATCTAGGCATATGAGCAAGTGAGTCTTATAAAGACATTATGGTAATTCACGTTTTGCACATAGTATATGCACGTTAAGTATTTTTATTATTACACTTGTTTGATGTTCTTGGACTCATACTAACTTTCCTATACTTAGCTTTGAGTTAACTGGTGCTGTTGTAGCCCCTTTAAATCGTTGTGTCCTATTCATTCATTCATTCCAGTTTCTTTTCCTCTACTAATTTAATATTTTCTACATTACCATGCCAATACTTTTCCAAGGCAATCATCTCTGAAACCAAACCCCATTTTAAACTGAGAAATGCATTAACAAACCAAAGTAAGTAAAAACCTAATTAGGAAAGGGAGAAACCAAATTTAATCCAGATGGTATTTACTAACAACTGTTTATAAGGATCAGGTGAGAGCAAGTGCTAGCTAAGGGAGTTCTATTTGTGGAAAAAGAAGTGACCAGGGACTGAGGCTGAGGGAGGGAGCGGCTGAGCTCTGTGAAGTGATATTAGTCATGAAGACCATCAGATGTTTCTGGATGTGGGAGTGGGACTTGGGTTAAGGGACTAATGACGTAGAGATTATATTCTATGTCGTGAGAACGCAAAAACAGGAACTCATCCATGCAGTAGATACTCTCTATAAAGGGCTAGCATAGCGGATTGCTGAAGAAGAGAGACGAGGAAAAGAAAGCAGTGGACAGAGGTGGTATGAATACAGTGGAAGAAGGTTGTGGTTCAGAAAGTTTATCAGGTGCAGGAGCTATGCTTGCTGATAGGAGACACTTGGCTGGCAGGATGTGGGCTCTTGAGAAATGTGTACCATCAGGCAACATAGGGCAGTGGTTCTCAACCTGTGGTTTGTGATCCCCTTGAGGTCATGTATTGGATGTTTATATTATGATTTGTAACAGTAGCAAAACTACAGTTATCAAGTAGCAATGAAATAATTTATGGCTGGGGGTCACCAGAACATGAGGGGAACTGTATTAAAGGGTCGCAGCATTAGGAAGATTGAGAACCCCTGACATAGTGTTAGAGTCAAAGCAAAGTATGGTTGAGAACCTCAGATGATGTGTTCCAAAAATGATGCTTCCCTAATGAAGTGCTTTCCTATGCATATGTGTGAGTCATGCAGACAAAATGGTATCATGTCTGATGAGACAAGAAAAATGTAAGTTCCATGTTTATAGAATTGGATATTGGAGGTAAAGGACACCTTTATATATAAGTACTTTTAGGATGAATTATATTTATTAAGGGGGTTGATAATCATTGTTACTTATGAAGCTGCCATACTTCATTGATACTTAATAATTAAACAATATTTGCAAACCTTGGAAATTTGTATCACAGTCAAAGTTCTGTACTAGTTCTGCTGCAGATCATTTTTCTTCCTTAATTGGTTTGAAAAACTTAGTACTTACTTGTGGCATCTTAATCTTAGCATATAAATTGTAAAGTCAGTAGATTAGCAGTTTGAACACCCTTTGTCCTAAGTAGCTGAGAAAATATTGAAGTGTAATTTGTAAGGGTTTTCTAGGGGTGACTGCAGGCTCTCAGCAGAAAATTCTGTTAAGTTACTACAAAAGGAGAAATGTTTCTCCTCATCGATTAGCAAATACCAATTCTATTATAAATATATATGCATGTTGACCTTTTAGCTTGTTTTCCGGAATACAAATTCAGTAGAGCTCTCACACAGCTTCACATGCTGTGATAGTATTTTGGGGCACTGGAACACAAATAGGGACATCAATCTACCCTCTTCATTTGAGAGTCACTGTATGGAGTCTAATTGCTGGTTCCTCTATGGTACCCACGCAGAGCTTATGCTAGTCAGCAGGCCTGGGGTTTAAAGATTTCTCTATAGTGAAGTTCTGCAGCTTAAATGAGGTTAGAATCTTGGACAAAATAAAGCAAATATTGAGTGGCTTATAATGTTTCCCTTCTTTACATGAGAAACAAATATATGCACATTGTTCTACTACAGAGTCATTGAAGCAGGCTTGCAAAATATAACTGCTAAGCTAAGAAGCCAACAATGAAAACAAACTAAAATTATTTTTCCATAGACAGAAAAGATTAATTTTTGTCTGTACAGTTTGAAGGCCTTCTATCTATCTATCTATCTATCTATCTATCTATCTATCTATCTATCTATTCCTTCTCGTGGGAGAACATGAATGCAGTACCCCACTATCACAAATTAGGAAGTCAAGTTTCCCACATTGGAGAAATCACAGGGATCATGATATCCAGAGTGCTAAATGATCTTAGTGATCATGGTATCTCCCTTTCCAGGTTAGTATCTGAAAGTCTCTTAAATATGACATTACCAATCAAATCACAGATAGGAGGGAGATTGAGTAGTAGAACATTTGATTTAGAGAGGAGTTTTCATATTTCTTGTTCTAAATTTTACTCTAGCTGTTCAGTGGTCACAACACAATTGTTGCCCTCGTGAACTGACATGCAAGAGTAAAATAGTGCTTTATACCAGTCAGTGTTGTCTGTGAGTGTTGCAGCATAACCCAGGAAATTTACTTAGAATAGAACAATTTTGACTCATGGTCTCAGACCTTGTTCACTTGGCCCCCTAGCTTTTGGACCCTGTATGAGTCAGTGCATCATGGGAGGGGAGTTATGGCTGAACAAAGTGGCACTTTTCTTGGAGGAGGCAGGAAAGTAGACCAAGTGAGAGAGTAGGAGTTATAGATGTAATACTTTTTCCAGGACATATACTTAGGATATGGTCATCTACAGCTGGGTCTCACCTTTCAAATGTTCCACCCTCTCTCAGAAGTGCCACAGTAACATAGCTAAACCTTTAATGCACAGGCCCTGAGAGAACATGTAAACTCCAAGACAGCACACTCTTAGATTTTGTATATATGAGTTACAATTTTTGACCCAATCTTGAAAATGACATTTTATTTATTCAATTGTCACAAAAAACAGATCCTGTAGAAGTTAAATATAAATATAAATTCAGAGTAATGTTGAGGAAGTTTAATAAATTAGAGAACAAACATCTTTCATTCTCCTTAAGTTTATGGTGGATGTCTGTGTCACAAAAGACATATTTGCAAGAGAAAAGCATATAAATTTATCTAATGTTTTTATGATATGGATGCTTTTAGAATAACCAAAGAAATGGAAAAGCTTGTGTGTGTTTATGTTAGTTGAAAAGCTGACAGTTGTTAAGAGATGGGGATGGACAAAGACAGATTGAAGTATTGATAATACAGCGAGGGGAACTTAGCAAGTCCTACATGTTCAAACTTTCTCTTTATCTCCGTGTTTTTATTATAGGGTCATTATTCGCTCCATATCAATTGGATATCTCTCATATAAGGGCTGTATAAGTAATGCCAGTTTGTTTTTATGGACTGCTTCAAGAAAGAGAACTCGTTCTGAGTTTGATGGCCTGTTTTGGGGATATGGGTGTTGGAGACTTCTTCATTTGATTTTCTTACATACTAAGGTGACATATTCTGATGTAGCATATTCTGAATCTCTTCATTAACCTCTCTATGTCTTAATTTATTTGTCTATGATATATGGACATAGTATAATTCATTTCTTAGGTTCATTATGGATATTAAACATATTAATTAGTTAAATAGACAGCTATGTACAAAGCCAATAAAACATCTTGATGAAAAGTATTATAGTTTATTATTACAACACCACTATGATTCTATTATCTATTTCAAAAAGTCTAAAAACTTTATAGTTTTAAAATTGCTTTATTTTATTTCTTAAGATAGCAGAGAATAAAAAACAAACAATAGTTCTTGTTTTCTTCTTATCAAGGATTATTCAAAATTTATGATGGGCTACTGTCAAGACAAAGAAACCATGAAAAGATGATAGAGCTGAGGGTTCTATAATTATTATTTATTGCATTTATTGAGATAGTCTTGCTGTGTAATCCATGGTAACCTTGAACTGATGTTCTTGTGATATCCTTCTAAGTACTGGGATTAAAGGCTTGTGCCTAAACACATGCTATTTCTATTTTTTAAAATATGGTGGTCAGGGCAAACCTACATGAGAGGTGAATGTCTGATAGAGATAGTGCATAAGATACTGAAGGAAAACCTCATGTGGATATCTGGGACCATAAGGAAACTCTGATGTGAGATACTCAGAGAGTCAGGGGATGAGGAAGCAAGTTTATAGGAAAAGAGAAAAGGGAGTTAAAGAGCCTTGGATGGCATTGCACAAACACTGAGTCTTAAACTGAGTGAGATGGGAGATATTGAATGATTATTAACAAAAGAGTGGATTTATTTCACTTGTAAGTGTTCCTGGACTCTCTGTTGCTGCAATGTTGGGAATTAACAAAAGCAAGAAGACTACATGGGAATATGTTGTGGTCATGTGGACATGGTATAATGATGTCATGGACTACAGCAGTGTAGGAGGTTTGGTACTGGAAATATTAAGAAGTAAAATACACACATTTTGGATAGGAAAGTGGTAGCAATTACTGTTGGATAAGATAAAATAAGATAGGCTCTCTCTCTGTCTCTCTGTCTCTCTGTCTCTTTGTTTCTCTCAGTCTCTCTCTCTCTCTGTGTGTGTGTGTGTGTGTGTGTGTGTGTGTGTGTGTGTGTGTGTGAGAGAGAGAGAGAGAGAGAGAGAGAGAGAGAGAGAGAGAGAGAGAGAGAGAGGAGTCAAATGAGAACTCAAGGTTTTTAGCTTGTTCACTTAGAAGATCAAGGCTACATTTCACTAAGCAAGACTGTAGGCAGTTTTTGGAAACAGGGCAAGTTTGTGGGTGCAGTTGGAGCTTGCTACCCTTGTCATGTATATGGACACTGAGTAGCAATTTGAAGTGGAGGACCTAGGTTCTGGCTGGATAATGAATTTGGAAGTGATAGGTGCCTTGGGACTGGATGAGATAATAAAGGGGTGGTTGAAGAGAGAAAACATGATTTCTAGAGAGTGAGCCATGTGCTCTATCAATAAATAAGAGATTGATGAGCATAGGAAGAATTATCAGGCAGACAAAAAATGATCTTTGCATGATATGATAAACGTAGATGCAGAATCTTAGAAAAGTTGATGGAAGTTTCTGTTCTGCCCGTTCCTGCAGCCATTTATTCACAAATAAACTGGTAGATGGCTCAGGCTTTTGATTGGCTTCTTTATTGGCTATCTTTCTCTTAATTGTCAACCCATTTCTATTAATCTGTGCACCTCCACATAGTTTTGATTTACCAGTGATGCCTGGGTCTCTTTCTTCCTTGGCAGCTACATAGCATCTCTCTGGTAACTTACTCTCTGTATTCCTCTTTCCAGAATTATTGTAGTCTTGTAGCCCCACTTGTACTTTCTACCTACATACATCCTGCCTGTCCATTGGCAGAAATACCTTTATTCATCAACAAATAAGAGAAACATACATTCATAGCATACAGAAGGACATACCCCATTAGTAGAGAGGGATGCAAAGAAGGGCACATCATGCAGACCTGAAGGTCTACTGCAAGGTAGAGGAGTTACCCTTACTCAGACCATGGACATATAATGATAGTAATGAAGGACAGGAAAGGAAAACAGGTTGGTCTAGTGTTAAACCTATCACACTCAAGTTCCCCTGTATGAGGCTTGCTCTTGGGTTGTTGGCAGAGGGAACTCTCTCCTAATTCATCATCCTATAAGTAGTATTTCATTAAAGATGATAGTTTTAAAGTTATAATGATAAAAGCTATAGCTTTGAATGGAGCATTAAATAGTGCTTTCATATAGAATACAAAAGACATAAGGTCCAAGAGCTAAATGAAGTATTTAAATCTAGAGGGTTTGTGGTTTGGATTAATTTCTTACATGTCCTTATTTGGCTCACAGCACAGGTTTAGTTCTTTATCATTTTTATTAAGTCTATTTCCAGCATTTAGATATTTACTGGATAAAGTGGTGACTTTATAATATAATTAATGTGGGGGTACTAACTAGTGTTCTGTCATTAGTGATCTTGCATTGCAAATTTATTTTACAGAAGAATCAATTCTTTAACAGCTCTTGATATAGGAGGAGTTAATAACATCAGGTCATGAGATTTGGGATCATTGCTGATTCTTCTCAAAATTTAATGCCAATAATGATAGAAATCAGTTGTCACATACGTACTGTGTGACAGATACTCTGTTTCCTTTAGTCTTTAAAATAACTGTGGCACAGTTTAATTATGAACACTGAAGTTTGAATGAGTTTGCATCCTGTCCCAGTGAAGTTGCTGAGTAATTGTAAGCAAATGCACTTAAACCTGAGTCTGTTTTCAGGCCATGCTGATAATGACGACACTATGACATTGTTTAAACTCTTTTTCCATTGAACTTCTCACCTCAGACAAATCATCTGGGACAGTTTTATGATGAGCAAGGTAGACAATTACTTATGCATTAAAGATTAAGTCTACTTCCTCCCATCATTATAATTTCAATCTTTTAGTTCATAATGCTTTGGTACTTGGGAATCCATTTATGCTTAAAATGCTATTACTTGCGGCAAGGGCCATCCGTTTGACCATTATATGTGAATATCTTATTAGTCAACTACACTACATTAATTATCAGGCACTTTTACTATCCCAGGAGAGCAAATATTTACCCAGGATTAGACCAGAAAATTGGGGGGAAACTCATGGGGAAATGTATGAAGAATAAGAAGGATGTCTGAACTAATAGGGAGGTGGTTTGCTTCTTTTGGCAACAAGAGAGAATTTTATAGATGGGATGACCCTTAGAAGCCAAGAGCTTTAATGCCCTCACTTTGTAGGTAACATTGCTCTAAACTATGCTACAGGGTTTGAATGCCCACACTAGAGCCCTTCTCATTGAAAGACTGCCAGAATTCTTTGTTGTCAAGTTTTGACAACCATTCTTCCATGTTCTGCTATCTGGAGGCAAAACATTCTCTTTTCCTTTCTTTGTGTTTTTAATATCTTTACCTCCTGTAGAGTTTCTTGGATATATGACATATTGAATAGCTCTTGTACCCCTGTTCCCTGCCACCCCTTTTGTGAGGCTCCAAAACCAAGGCTCCTAATCTATAAATTTTACTTCACTATCTACTCATAAGGAAATCAACTACTGAAAGACTTACAAATTTCAGGAAAGGGATAGAAAGATAAATTGCACAACTTTAGACATTTGCCAGTGTTGTAGATTGTTCCAACAGTAAGAAAACTCACAAGTGGCACTTCCAGAAATCCTCAGAAGCAATTATCTCAGTATGGGTTGTCTTTAATTCCCTTGCCTCCCATAAAAACTTAAAATAGTCCTTGTTCTCCTTTGCTTCCTGACTAGGTTTTGACTGATTCGGTTTCTAGTAGATTTGGCAATATGGATGGGAAACAGTGAATAGAAGGTATTAGGTGATATATAGAAAAAAGAACAAGTGCAATTTTAGAAGCCAAGTATGGAGTTTACTTAGGCATTGAAGCAGGTGGTTGTACCAATGAGCAAACAGAATGCTATGGAAATTTGAATTGCCATTAATTGCAAACTTAAATTATTGCACCAGTTCTACTACTTAATGACAGTTGATGCTACAGCCAACTCATCAACCCAGGTTTCACAATCTTGATTCCTCTACTTTGCTAAATAAAACAGAAACAAGGAAACCCAGGATCTTATGAGGCTATGTGGATTTTGAAGCTATTGCTGGGATTTGCCAATGAACTAGTCAATAGGTCATTTGTCTGGAGAATCTGTAGCCAGACAGATATTGAACTTTTCATCTTCATCTGGTCTTTACCTTGAAGTCTAGTTTAAAATCAGTCTGATCAAATTAAAAGAGGTGCTTGTGTCTTACTTTTATTTTATATAGTTTATTAGCCTATGCAGACAAGAGGGAAATCCAAGTGTGGGTATAGATATTTTCATATCCCAAAACTTACCTGGATCTAATTATTTCTTATTTTCTCCCTATCTATCTATCTATCTATCTATCTATCTATCTATCTATCTATCTATCTCCATCTATCTATCTATCTATCTATCTATCTATCTATCTATCTATCTATCTAATCTATCTATCTATCTATCTATCTATCTATCTATCTATCTATCTATCTTTCATCTATCTCTAGTTTATAACCCTTGTTTTATGGTAGAAACTAAATCCATTTCTTTTATTCTTTTGTGTATTACATTTAGAAAAAAAATGCATCACTTCTTTTACTCTCTCCTCCCCCATTCTTTCCTACTTACCCTGTCTTAAGCTCCTCCCTCCCCATGTCACCCTTCAAGTTTCTTTTTCTTTATATATATTTTCATATACACACACAGTGCATGTATGCATATGCACAAATATGTACACACACACACACACACACACACACACACACACACACACACACACATGCCTGCTGAGTCTGCTTTTGTTATCTGTATGTATATAGTTTCAAGGCTGAGCATTCTGTATTGGACAACCAATTGCTTATCCCTGGGAGGAGCTAATTCTTTCAGGAGTCAATAGTTGTCTCTAGTTCTTTGTCTAAATTTTTCCCCTTCCACATTAACTTGTCCATTGCTAGGTGCTGTCATTGCTCCAGTCTTATTTTCTTCAGCCATTTGTAGAAGAGACTGTTTCTCAGCAAACTTCCTGGTATTCTGTATTGTGAGCATAGCATGAAGGTCCTTGTGTCCACAGATCTCCTGGGAAATCAGAAATGTTAAGCACACAGGATCATCTTTCCTACTGGGAAGATGAAACAAACAAACAAACAAACGAACAAACAAACAAACACACACACATACACAACCCTGTTCTTCCACCCAGAAAGCTGGAGATTAGAAGTGATTTGTAGCCTAGTGATCTGCATTATCTGTTGGGCCAGGCCGTATCAAGCTCCTACAACAAGGATCATAGTTGGCTAGTAATCTAAATGACCCTTATAGACAGGGCCTCCCTAAGTTCCCACAACCAGGACAGGAGACATCTAATAGTCTAAATTATCCTTGCATTATCTGTATAGCCAGAGGCTTCTCCCAATTCCCACAACCAGGACCAGAGGTGGCTAATGTGACTGAAACCAGGCAACAGACTTTTCTTGGCCCTTAAGTTAGTACAGGTAGCCTATCTCTAGAACCCATCTTCTTGGAAGAAATTACATGTAATCCAAGTCAAGTTTCAATTTAATTATGCTTCCTGTGTACCAGAGATTACATTACACAAGGAAACTTTTTCTTCCAATTTTTACTCCATAAATTTGCTTGAAATAAACTCCTGAGATCAGACTCTTTAGAAGTCTTGTTCCAAGCTGATGAAGGCAACCTGAATGGAATTTTAATTCTCTTTGCATTGTGCTTTTTCTCCTGGACACCTGCAGGGAAGCCCCTCATTTCTGACTGTTATAATTCTCCTGCCCCATCTTCTGTGATGTTCTCTGAGCCATAGATGTAGGGTGTGTGATGTAAGTGTGTCCATTAGGTTGGACTTCCCATGATTCCTTGATCCCTGTATGGTGTTCGGTTTTGCTGTTCTGTGCTGCCCTCCATTTGCTGTAAAGAGAAACTGTTTCGATAAGGGCTAGTAGTTACCCTTATCTGTGGGTGTAAGGATAAAATTCAGAATGTTGTAAGCAATTGTGCCTGGTTAGTAAAGTGGTAGTACAGGGTTTTACCCTGGGTCCAAGACTTCACTAGCTCTGAGTATTTGGTTCAATTTCTAGGTCTGCTGAGTAGACTTAAGTCCACTTAAGGAGCTAGTGGGTGCCACCGACATTTGAGTTCGACTTCTTGCAATTTTATGCATGTCCTGCCATGTTTGGTAATTTTATTTTTTATTAATATATAATTTAAAAATTTTACATGTCGATCCCAGTTTTCTCTCTCTCCATCCCTCCCTCCCTCCATCCCTCCCTCTCCCCCTGCTTCCCTCCTTCTCTCCCTTCCTCCCTCCCTTTCACCCTGACGACCCTCCCCTCCCATTCCACATGTAGGACTATGCTTTCCAGGGGATCATGTAAATCTGTCAAGTCATTTGAAGTAGGGATTATCCCTCCATGGGGGGATGTGTCCACAAGGTCCTTTTGTGCATCAGGAATACATCCTGGTTCTACTGTCTGAGGTCCCTTAGAATGCTCAGTCCTTCTAGCATATTGAGGGGGTCTGAGTCAGTCTCATGCTGGATTCCTAGCTATCAGTCTGGGGGCCCATTGGCTCCTCCTTGTTCAGGTCAGCAGTCTTTGCGTGTTTCTGCAACCTGGTTTTGTCCTCTCTCTCTGCATCTGGATTCTAGTTCAACTCAGTGTTTGGTTATGGGTGTTTGCTTCTGTTTCCAACATGTAATAGATAAGGGCTCCACAATGGTGGATAATTTAGTTGATGATCTCACTATCAGGGAAGGGTATTTATCCAGCATGGCATTTATGGTAGCCTTTCCACGTTTGCTCAAATTGTTAGTTGGAGTCAGTCTTGTAGGTCTCTAGACCTTTCTTTAGATTAAGTTTTCTCTTCAAACCAATAATGGCTCCCTCTTTTATGTTCCCTCCCTCTCTCTCTCTCTCTCTCTCTCTCTCTCTCTCTCTCTCTCTCTTTTCTGTCTTCTATTCCTACCCTGACTCAATCTTTCTAGTCGCATGTGCTTTCCTCTCCTCCCCTTCTCTTTCTCCTAGTTCTCTCTCCATTCACTGCCCCCCCCTCACTTCCCATGTGCTCTGGGGGACTTGTCCCTTTCCTCTTTTGTGAGGGACCATATATGAATCTCTTAGAATACACTTTGTATCCTAGTTCTTCTGGTAGTGTGAATTATAGGCTGGTGATCCTTTGCTCTACTTCTAAAATCCATATATGAGCGAGTATATACCATGTTCTTCTTTTTGTGACTGGGTTACCTTATTCAGGATGGTTTCTTCAAGTTCCACCCACTTGCCTGTGAATTTCAAGATTCCATTTTTTTTTTCTTCAGATTGTGTAGATGTGCCACATCTTCTCTTTATCCATTCTTCAGTTGAGGGACATCTTGGTTGCTTCCAGGTTCTTGTTATTACAAATAATGTTGCTATGAACATAGTTAAACACATGTCTTTGTTGCATGGATGTGGATCATTTGGGTATAAGAGGGGAATTGCTGGGTCCTATGGTAAACTGATTCCCATTTTCCTGAGGAACTGCCATACTGATCTCCAAAATGGCTGTACAAGTTTGCACTCCCACCACATGCTGGTAATTTTAGTATGTCATAGGTGTTGTTGCTGTCTTTTACCCTTTAATTGGTTCTTTCCCTTGGCAAGCTGCATAGCATTTTCTGGTACCATGATAGCTAGACCATGAGAAAAAGTATTTTTCCCTCTAGTTTTATTATTTTTTCTTATTTTACAGATTGATCCCAGTTCTCTCACCCTTCCGTCCTCCCATGTCCTCTGACCCCCCTCCCATCCCATTCCCCATCCACTCCAGAGGGATGGTGAGGCCTTCCTGGAGGGAACAACAAAATCTGTCAAGTCATTTGGAGTAGGGCCTAGGGCCTCTCTCCTGTCTCTAGGTTAAGGGAGTATTGCTCCATGGGGAATGTGCTCCCAGTGTCCTTTTGTGCACCATGGATACATCCTGGTTCCATTGTCAGAACTCCCTTAGACAGCCATGCCTTCTAACTGAACCCCATGTTCAGGGGGGTCTCGGTCAGTTCAATTCTGGTTACCCAGCTATCAGTCTACTTTTAGGTTAGATAAAACTTTAGTCATCCAATTCTTGTGTCTTAAGTGTCAGTTGTCTTTGGCAGGTTTCTTATCTATCTATCTATCTGTCCATCTATCCTCTATCTCTCAATGACTTATTTATCTATCTATCTATCATATATACATATATATATGTACATATGTGCACTTCAATTTATTATGTATCATTTTATTATGTATAATTTTAGGTAAAATATAAAAGAATATGATTCTTTGAGCTTCATCAAGCAACTTTGATGTTGTTAGTCCCTTCTTCTCTTTCTGTAATGACATTCCTCCTTCCTCCCCAGTTGGAGTCCCCCTCCTTTTCATTCCATTTCCCTTTTCATACCATCTCTATACTGCTATCTGTCCCCTCAAGAGTTCCCCACCTACAGTCCTTTTATACTTTCTTAGTTTTTGTGATTATTTCATGTTCTATACTCACATCTGAGGATTTGGAGCGAGACATTAATTGAAACTGAAGACATTAAAACTTCTTGAAGAAAGCATAGTACTTAAGTATAGGAAATGACTTCCTGAAAAGAAGTCTATTACCCAAGGAATTAAGGCCAACGATCTACAAATGAGACCTCATAAAACCAAAAAGCTTCTTTACAGCTAAGCAAAAAAAAAAAAAAAAAAAAAATCAATTGAGTGAAGAAGAAACCCACAGAACAGGAAAGAATCTTTGCCAGCTATATTTCAGGAATATACAAATAACTCAAACTGAACAAGCAGAACAACAGACAACCAAAACACCAAATCTAATAGTTAAGGAAACAAATGACCCAATTAAAAAACGGGCCAAGTATCTAAACACAGAGTTCTCAATAGAAGAAATAAAAATGGCTAAGAAATATCTTAAAAGGTGTTCATCATCATCCTCAGTGATCAGGGAAATGCAAATTAAATCAACTTTGAGATTTTGTTTTAACCCAGTCAGAATGGCTAACCAATAAAATGACTAATAACATTATGGAAAAAGGTGAACATTTATTTATTGTTTGTGGGAATGCAAATTGGTACAGGTATTTTGCAAATCAGTATGGAAACAAACCAACCTCAACACACACACACACACACACACACACACACACACACATACCACTCCTGAGTATATGCCCAAAGTACTTGACATCTTACTCCACTGATACTTGCTCAGTAATGTTCTTGGCTGCCCTATTTACAGTAACTAGGAAATAGAAAAAAATGTTGTTCTGTAGATGAATGGATGATGAAAATGTGTTACATATACAAAATGGAATATTATTCAGCTGTAAAAAAAAGATGAAAATTTCAGGTAAATGGATGGAACTAGAAAAGATCATATTGGGTGTGGTTAACCTATACCCAAAGTCAAAGTGGAATGTTCTCTTTTATCTGTAGTCCCTAGCTCCAAATTGAGGGCTCAGTTATTAATTTGCACACATGTAGGACAATGAAAGTTTGTCACAATACCAGCTTAGTGGTGACAGAACAGTCACCAAGTATGTTTTTTTTTTTTTTTTTTGCTTAACTTAATTTAGTAATCCTCAAAAATAATTTGAAAAGGACAAATTTTTAGTTTTAAAGTTATCAGGACAAGAAAAATAGAGCAAGTTTTTGTATTAAAAACAAACAAACAAAACAAAAAATCTGAACAACATATTAAAGGAGCTGGAGGCCTTTAAGTTCCTCTCTAGTCTGTCTTTTTAGTTCGTATGTTAGGTCTATTTCTGTATGTGAGCATGTGTGTATGGTGTGTGCAAGTGTGTGTACCTGCCATGTACAGAAAGCAGAAGTGATTACAGGATGTCCTTCTGTTTGTCCTTGATTATGTTATTAATGATCCAATCATAATAAACCCCAATTTATCTTGTTAGATTAACTAAAAGAGATACTTATGAAATACAGCAATTCATGAGACTCAATTAGACCTTGTGGTAGATGTCTGTGATTTTTTTTCTTGTAAAAAGAGATGTAATTGATTAACAGTGGGGGAGTACTGGTAAACAGAAGTTAAATGAACACTTTAAATAAAATAAGCAATAGCATTCAGCACACTCTTATTGTCGGGATGATAGAGAATAGCACTAGGAGTGTTGCATGTGGGAGGCATCTGTATTCACAGAAGTCACCCAGACTTTCAGATGGAGCTGGCATCTGATGCTTATGTCTAAGTGGTATTCCCATTGGACTGTGTTCGATAAAGCATAGCAGATTTGAAGGGAGAAGTCTTGGCTGTAGAGGGACAGTCAAAGCTATTCTTTTGATCTATCAGTTACTCCTCTCAGAGGGAATTAGTGATCCAGTCCACATGGTGAAATTTCAGGTTTTATTAATTTTTTTTTAATTTGTGTGAGCACAAAAAGATATCCTGCTGAGAAATCCCCTGAATTCTTGTTAACGATCAGAGGCAGTAGCTAAAATAACAGGGACGTTGTAGTTTGTTCACATGACAAAAGGAACTGTCTTATTGTGTCATGACATGAAGAAAGGGGAAAAACATTTATATTTCCTTTTATTGTTGCTGTTTGCTTTTGGTTTTGTTTTTCTTGTTGAGACAAGGTCTCTTTATGTAACACAAATTGGCCTTGAACATTATCATTGTTTGTTTTCCTTTTGCTTTGCTAAAACACCCAGACTAAAGCAATTTAAGGGAGAAAGGGCTTACTTTAACTCACAGCTCAGGGTACAGTTCAGACAGCAGGATCTTGAAGCAGCTTTTTTTTTTTTTTTTTTTTTTTTTTTTAATATCCATAGTGTGAAGAGAGCAGAACCTGCACATATACATACATGCACACATGCCAGAGCTCAGCTTGCTTTCTCCATCTTATACTGGAAATGTTCCACCCACAGTTAAGATGGGTTCTCTCACATCAGTGGGGGTAATCAGCATATTTCCCCATAGGCATGCCCTGAGGTTCATTTCCTATTGATTGTAGATTTTGTTAAGTAGACAATTAACAAAAGCTATAAAAATTATCCAGGCCTCTTGCTTCAGCTTCCTGATTCTGGGATTCTAAGTCCATGCCACCATGCCGGAAATTATCCCTGTTTCTCTAAAGTAAGTGTAGGAGACTTGAAAATTCTGAATTTAGGAGTTAAAGATTAGCCCTTAGTAAATAAGGACAGTGAGGGTAAGGACAATCTGTATCTGCTAGGAACCAGGCACTTAGTCATGGAGTCCAGCTGCAGAGGAGAAGGAGGAGTGATGAGCAAAGGGGTCAAGACCAGGCTACAGAAACCCACATACAGATGACCTGAACAAGGGGGAACTCATGGACCCCAGACTGACAGGTGGGAAACCAGCATTGGACTGACCCAGACCCCCTGAACATGGGTCTCAGTTAGAAGGCCTGGGCTCTGATAATGGAACCAGGATGTATCCCTGGTGCAGGAATGGACTTAATGAGAAGAGCCCGTTCCCCATGGAGGGATACTCCCTTAGCCTAGAGACAAGAGGGAGGGCCTAGGGCCTACCCCAAATGATTTGGCTGACTTTGATGATCCCTCATGGAAGGCCTCATTCTCCCTCTGGAGTGGGTGGTAAATGGGTTGGGAGGAGGGTCGGGGGCATGAGAGGATGGGAGAGTAGAGAACTGGGATCAATATGTAAAATAAGAAAAGACATTAAAAAGAAAAAGAAAAGGGAACCATGCACTTAGATTCCATTTCATGCTTTTCATTCTTTCATCTTATTTGTTCCTATTTCCTAACCCTTTCCCCTTCTGACAGTTTCTCTTTCTTTCCCTCTGTCCTGCTCTCCCTCCTTCTTCCCTTTCCCCGTCTTTTTGCCTTTCTTTCTCTATTTTTGAAGCATGTGTAAGAACACTTTCAGTTACTAGATGTTAAGAGGACATAGATAAAAGGGCGTATATAAACTCCCTCCTCCTATTCTATTTTGTTTGGCAGAAAAGAATGAAAGTTAGTAAGGGGGGGGTAGTAATTATTGACCCTTGGTATTAACTTTGTTCTCTTGGGTAAGCACATAATTAGGTTGTTCTTTAAAATGCATATTATGTAGTTGGCAGCACACTCTGGCTCAGATCCGATAACTTCTTATGGAGGCAGCTCTTAAAATGTACATCATGTACCTAAGGAGCTTTTCTGGTCTATTGGGTAAATATGTATTAAAGTAATTTTTAAAATACTTATGTACTCAATAGGCTGGAAGTGGTCAATGGTTTAATGAATAGTCATGCATTTTTAAATGTGTATTATTATTTATGCAGTGACCCAAGTGAGAAAAATCTTTTTAAAAATGGCATATTCCTGATGACTGTGTAATTTTGCCATAAAACCTTAAAAGTATTTCAGGAGAGCAGGAGCCAATTTTAAAATTGCATTATCTCATTGTCCCCTCACCCCATTTTTCCTGCTTCTCTTCCTCTTATGGGATGTATTTTAATAGGTTCGTTTTACAGCCTCCCTGCTGGCCTAATTTCATTTTCATAGATTAAAGCTGATTTACATTCTAATTGTAATTTAAATTTAGAATTTATCCTATGTTGATTCATAATGCCTGGCACACAGTAGGAACTCAATCAATATTCACCGAATGGTCTTTCATTTGTTGTCATGTGGGCAAGCAAGCATTAGTCTTGTGCCTCATATGCTAAGTACCACATAAAGGACCAGTTAGAGGCTTCTTTCTACTACAAATAAAAATTTGGTAGTGCAAGAAAGACTCGGTTTCTATCTTCAGTTTGTTGGTTGCATAGCTTCCTTTTACTCTGTTGGTTTACTCTCCTATGAAAGGGAACAACAGTGTAGCATCTCAGGTTTCTCAGGGATCTGTGGTCACTTTATAAATAAAATGCCTGAGACAGTACCCAATGCCCACTGGGCCCTCAGAGTTCCTCCTTTATAACCTGGAACTTAATCCCCACCCAGAAACATGAGATATGTATGTTTTGAAGCATTAGAGGTTTTCAGACTCCACACTATACTAATCATGAGTACCAAGAAGAAAAATAAATTCCAGGGGCAGTGAGATGTCTTAGCAAGTAAAGGTGCTTGTCATAAAGCTGGTTGACTTAAGTTTGATACTAGAAGCCACATGGGTAGGAGAGAAATGACTGTCATAAGTAACTCATATGCACACACATACATAATTTTTTTAAAAAAATAAGAAAGTACAATCCAACAGGCATATATTATCCTCTAGTGTCAGAAGTACAATTGTTCCACAAATCTGTGTCCCATTTGCAGACCACAGCCTCCTCTGGGCTTTCTTGACCACCAATACCTACACTACCAGTGAGATCCCAGACCTCCCTCCCTTCCTTCCCTCCCTCCCATGGTGGTTATGCTCCAGCATTTGGGCTTTTTCTCTTTCTCTATTCCATGTACCCTGGGGAAATACAAGAAGGTCCTTTCTTAATTTCAGAAAATTCCACAAATAAACAAACCACCTGCCAAAACGCAAGATTTTTCTTAGAGCAAGCAGGGTAATGATATCTCCTGCAGTACAACACAATAACTAGGGGCTTGAGAATATGCATTATTAGCATGCTCACTGAGCTGCCTCAAATCGTATTTGGAGGGAGGCATGGTATAAATAAATAAACACGTTCCTTGGATCTTTACTGTTTGAGGTTTAGTGAGCTGCTTCAATCTTGGAAGCACATTAAAGTTGCTGCTGCATAATTGGATTTGTTTGCTATTAGGGTGCAGATCTCCAACTTTTCCCATGTAGTTCACATTCAAGAAGAAGCAACAGTTTCATCTGGATTGAAGTGCTACCAGTGAGGTGACTTTTTGCTCATTTGAAGAATGGGCAAGGAGATAGAAGTGTACAAATTCCCATGTCCTCACTGTACTCCTGGCATGATATTTTCGACAGATGGCTGGGTCAATGGGCAAGCTAGTTGTCAAAATACATATCATTGTTGTATTGTCCTATGCCATTTTTTACTAGGAAATTTAGTCTTTATGTTGTTCACGGTTCTTAAACTAGAAAGCTCTGACATATCCAATGACTTTCTTTAAAATGGAAATTTTTAATAGGGCATTATGGCAGGCACAAACTTGTATCCCTACATTTGGGAAGCTAAGGCAGGAAGATTATGACTTTGAGACTAGCCATACTATATACCTTGTATGAAAAATCAAAAACTAAAGGCTCAACCTAAATCAAACCAAAGAAAACCAAAGCAAAATGAAGCAAAAATAGCAACACACAAAGCAGAAATAAAAACACACAAAAAAGAAAAGGAAATGCATCCTACTTGAATCTGTTACTTATCTTTCCTTTTAGAAAGATTATCTTATATAAATCATCTGGGACGTTGTTCTATTTTGTTTTCATTTATTTTACTTTATTTAGATTTATTTACTTTATGTGTGTACATATTTTGCCTGCATGTATGTCTTTGAAGCATGTGTGTGTCTAGAGCTTGTAGAAGTCAGAAAATGGCATCAGATCTCCTGGAACTAGAATTATAGATGGTCATGAGTTGCCATGTGAGTTCTGGGAATCAAATTTGTGTACTCTGGAAGAGCAGCCAGTGCTCTTAGGCACTGAGTCATCTTTCCAAGCTCTGGAATACTCTAATATATGCCCTGTATGGCCATCCTTGACTTTTTTTTTTTAATAAGAAATGATCAGGTTTTAAAGCCATCCACAGCAGAGTCTCTCCTTACCTTTAAGATAGAAAGATGGAGAAGAACAAGCATTTCCCCTAATGGCTAAAGGACAGCTAGAAATACTGAGCAAAGCCGATGTTGCTTTCATGTATTCTCTTAGACAAATGTGGCTTCCATCAAACTTAGAGCCACATATAATTTTAGGGATAAAGATAGAAAGCAGGATCCTGCAGGAGAAATTTAGTTTTAAGAGAAGCTGTTGGATACATTTGAAGGGGAAAAGCAGTGACAACTTCCGAAGGCAGCTGAGGCTCTAGCTTCACCTCTCCAACTGAGGGACCCAATTTAATTAGTGGAAATATAGCCTGGCTTACAGATAGTTAGGGGCACACAGATTGCCCTGGCTGTTAACAGAAGAGCTTATCTCTTTTAGGGTAGCTGGGGGAACAGATAGCAGAAAGATTAGTAGAAGAATGAGTCCCTGCAGCAACCGACACTGATAGAACACATTTTCCCCCAGCAAATTCTGAGACTCTTATTTTAGGATAAGAAAGGACTTCACAGAGGCTGTTCATTCAAGGCTAGGCATTATGGCAGGAAGAGGGAGTTGGCATGCATGGCATGACTGTGTTTAAGAATGGGGGCCATGTAAAAAGGACCTAAGAGAAGGTACAGAGAAGATTGTTTTACAAGAAAGGCAGGTGCACGCCAGAGGCAAGGATATTATATGATAAGCAGGGATGACCTAGATGCACTCGAAATCTATAATCTCAGATAAGAAAGGTGCTTCTGGAATCAGGACCAAAAGGTCACAGATAGCCCTTAGGAGACCAAGATTCTTAAGATAAATGTGAACAAAATGACAAAAATGTGGATATGTGTGTCTGTCAGTGGAATACTGATAGGCATGCTTCAACAGTACTTGCAGAAGGGGTCTTCAGGGAGAAGAATATACAATTGGTTGGGAATAAATCAGACCAGGAGCACCCCCAAGGACAGTTTTTGAATCAGAATTTTTTTCTGCCCTTTCTGTTCATTTTAAGTATATTATTCATTGGGCAGTCCTTGCTCCTTTGGCTTCTGCCTGCTGGTGGAAGGGATGAGGTTAGAATCTTAGATTTAATTTTGTCCCCACTTCCAATTCATGTGGTATTACTGAGAATAAAATTAAAGATCCCTACAAACTGTCACTTAAATATAATGCTTAATACTTTTTGTTATCCAGAGGAAAAAATTACACCCACAAGAATATGACCATCAGCGTGTCTTCAGTGGACAATGACCATCAGTGTATCTTAGTGGACTAAGACTATCAGTGTGTCTCAGTGGACTATGAGCATCAGTGTGTCTTCAGGGGACTATGACCATCAGCGTATCTTCAGTGGAATATGACCATCAGTGTGTCTTCAGTGGACTATGACCATCAGTGTGTCTCAGTGGACTATGAGCATCAGCGCGTCTTCAAGGGACTATGACCATCAGTGTGACTCAGTGGACTATGACCATCAGCGTATCTTCAGTGGAATATGACCATCAGTGTGTCTTCAGTGAAATATGACCATCAGTGTGTCTCAGGGGACTATGAGCATCAGCGTGTCTTCAATGGACTATGACCATCAGTGTGTCTCAGTGGACTATGAGCATCAGCGTGTCTTCAGTGGACTAAGACTATCAGTATGTCTCAGTGGACTATGACCATCAGTGTATCTCAGTGGACTATGACCATCAATGTGTCTTCAGTGGACTGTGCATTGATCTCTCTGCTCTCACTTCTGCTGCCTCTGGTCATAGGGATTACACAAGACAACAAGGGAAGACACATGGTTGTTGGAGTGAAAAATGACAAGATTGCTTGTTCAGGGTCAGCCCCTACAACAATTCTTGTTTTGTTTTCAGTTTTTTACTATTATTATTATTACTTTAGAGAAGTCTTACATCATACAAAATAGGAGAGAATTTATAGACATATTCTATATAACCAGCAATGCACACATGATCTTCATCTGCCTGCATTAACCACATAGTGTACCAGGGAGATGCCTTTACTAGAATAAAACATTGACTTGCCTTTACCATTAGTTCCATGGCAATAATCAAGACACATATGTAGATTGCAGTTTGAAGATTTATAATAACTTTGGTTACGTACACTTCAGGGGAATGTACCATTTACCTTGGACATTTTTTTCTCCTCCCCATCTTTCTCCTTCTTTTCTTCCTCTTTCAAAATACTTAAAGTTTCAGATCAGAATATACACATATTTATTAGAGAGCTTCCTAGATACAGTTAATATGTAGTTTCTATGGTAGAGACATTCAGGCATGACTTTGCTCATTATCTTTCCAAGGCTCAAGTAGTCTGTGGTCCCATTTGAAACTTGGATGGGGAAAATTTTGCTTTCAAGCTCATGTTGTTGCCATTTAGATTCTTAAGGCTCGATGGTCAAAGAGTCTCACTTCTTGCTGGCTGTTGTTTGGAGGCAGCTTCAATTTCTTGACATCCTGGCCTTCCCAACATAACTTCTCATTTTCTCAAAGCCAGAAAGAAGTTTCTTTATAAGAGCAGCATTGTTTTTATTTAATGTCAGCATATAGTTGTGATAATATACATTTTGCTACTTTTCCTGTGTTCAGTAAGGCAGAAACAAGTCACATTGTGTACACTCAAGACAGGGAGAATGGTGATGTATGTAAGTACTGGGAAGCAGGAGCCACGAGGGCTATCTTAGTGGAAACACCATACCTTTTATCTAAAATCCTCTCAATGGCTTTAGCTTTGATGATAAAAAATAAGTAGAGGATTTTTATTTACTCATTCAAAACCATTTCACATAAGTGGCACTATCTGTATGAACAGTTCCTGCCTTCAGTAGCAGACTTATACATTGACTGTAATAAAATATGGCAAATTCTGTCAGAAGCATGGAGAGAACCTAAGGAAGAGTGCCTGATCTTCTTGAGTTGACTGTTATTATTTACTCTAACTAAGATTATAGAAGAGGCTACTCCAGGGATAGTTTGGTAGACCACGTTAGGTCTGCTTAACTTGCTTTTTTTTTCTCACAGAAAAGATGCTGAGGATACTATGGACATTCCGATTATCTGGACCAAAAGTTCAGAAAGAAGTTCTTGTTCTGTCCTTTGAAAATAGAAGTGGACTGGAATCCACTATAAGTGAAGCCACTAAGTGTTGGTTAAAAAACAAAAACATACTCAAAAGGCACCCTTCAGACCTCCCTAATCAATGAAACTATTGCTTAGATTTGTCAATGATAGAGCTCAGTCTTTGTCTCGCTCCCCTGGGACACTCTCACTGATGAAGTGAATGGTTTTCAGAGTCTTATGACTGCAGAGAGGAATAATGACTATGAATTGTGACAATCAAAATAGAAAATGTGATAATTGGTAACAGCAGTTTAATTCTAACAGGACATGTATTTCTAGTACTCTTGAACTTCCTTCTTTGGGAACCCAAAGGCCAAAGCAAGAATTGCTTTGAGGAAAATGGATTACCAACTTAAGAACTTATGTTACTCGAGTTGAATATTAACTATTTATGTGACCATGCTGCTACAAAGAATACTGCAAATAAAATGATATGCACATTCATTAAAACGCACATCTAGAGGTGGAAGGAAAAACAGTTTGAATCTTCTTGTCTTTGAAGTTTCATGTTCAAGAGTCATCTGTTATTGGCATATCTTTTTATTTATTTATTTATTTATTTATTTATTTATTTATTTATTTATTCGAGGCAGGGTCTCAGTAGCCATCGTTGGTTGGTTTTGAATTTATGATCCTGTAAGGATGGAAAAATTTATCCTACCTCTCCACTGACCCCAGGAAGCTAGAAGTTTAAATTCTAGACCCTGTCTCCTGGCAGTAAGTAGGCAAAAGGTCACATTTTTTGCTGTTTATGACAGGCTGTTTACAACAGCACCTGTGAGTGAGTGAACACAAGAAATGAGCTTTGTCACCCCACCTAGGAGCTCATGCAAATGCAGACCTCCTCTGGGGCTAAGTGTGGGCTTGGATGGTTTAAATTGATTGGTCTGCACTGTGCAAGCTCTAGATGCTATGAGATGATTGGTTTAAGATGCCCAGGCTTTGTTGTAACCCTATAAAATCTGTCTCAAATCTGTACTCAGGGTCCTCAGCCTTAGTCCTCTACCCCTGAGTGGTGTATCGCTGTGGACCCCAGTGCACTTGAAATATAAAAAACCTCATGCTTTTGCATCAAGACCACCTCTCATGAGTGATTTGGGGGGGTCACCTTTCCTGAGTCAGGCCGTGAGGGTCCATGCTCTGTGGGTCTTTCAATCCTCTTGCTTCATCCTTTCGAAAACTGGAATCAAGGTACAAACCACCATACTTGCTTGGAAAGATTGGCTTGGAATGTGAGTTTGCTGTCAAAGAGTATTACAGTTGTATGGTGGAAAAGTTTATAGGGATTTTGTTTTGATTCAAAAAGCAGCTCGAGAGAGAAAAGTGCCATGAGACAGCTCACATGGAGCAGTGGAGCAGCTTTTTTTTTTTTTTTTTTTTTTTTTTTTTAATTAAGGGAAGGGGAATGGGAAAAGGAGGGAGGGGAGTGCAGGGACAACCTCTGGGGCTGGACTGGAGCAGCTTAAAAGAAGAGAGGCAGAGAGAGAGAGAGAGAGAGAGAGAGAGAGAGAGAGAGAGAGAGAGAGACAGAGAGAGGAGGGAGGAGGTAGGCAGAGCCCCTTTAAAAGGGAATGTACTGGATGTGCCCAGGTGGTGCTCTTAGTAGCTACAGGTGAGGGGATCCTATCAGAATCCCAATGGCAGGCCAGTACAGATGCCTGAATACTAACTGTTGTTTAGCTCAAGCACTTGATATGTAATTTATATTGGAGATTGGCATTTAAAGCCCATCCAAAGCTACAATAAACAGTTTTCAGTTATATATATATATATATATATATATCATATTTATCTATCTATCTATCTATATATATATCTTATTTTACATATCTATCCCAGTTCCCTCTCCCTCCCTCAAATTCCCTCATGACTTTCCTCCCATTACACCCCCCTATGCCACAGTGAGGGTCATGCCTTCCAGGAGGGATCATCAAAATCTGTCAAGTCATTTGGAGTAGGGAGAAGGCCCTCCCTCCTGCTTCTAGGCTAAGGGAGTATCCATCCTTGGGTAATGTTCTCCTTTCCTGTACCAGGAACATAACCTGGTTCCACTGTCAAAGGTCTCTTAGACTGCCCAGGCCTTCTAACTGAGACCCATGTTTAGGGGGTCTGAGTCGGTCCAATGCTGGTTTCTTAGCTATCAGTCTGGGGGTTCATGAGCTCCCCTTGTTTAGATCAGTTGTCTCTGTGAGTTTCTGTAGCCTGGTCTTGACCCCTTTTCTCATCATTCCTCCCTCTCTGCAACTGGATTCCAGTTGCAGTTGGTTCAGGGTTTAGCTGTGGGTGTCTGCCTCTGTTTCCATAAGCTACTAGATGAAGGCTCTATGATGGTGGATAAATTAGTTGTCAATCTTATTATCTGGGAAGGGCATTTAAGGTAGCCTCTCCACTGTTGCTCAGATTGTTAGTAGGTCTCTGGACATTTCTCTAGAGTCAGTTTTCTCTTCAAACCTATAGTGGCTCCCTCTATTATGGTATGATGGGAGGTTTCATTCTGTAAATATGTTTTTCATATTGGTTAATGAATAAAGTACTGTTGGCCAATAGGAAAGCAAGATAGGTGGGACTATGAGACAAGGAGGTTTTGGGAAGAGGGAGGAAGAGTTTCAACACGTAGGACCAATAGGGTAGAACTCTGGATCCTCTCTCCGGTAAGATAAGACCACGTGGAGATAATTAGATTGATTGAAATGGGTTAATATTTAAGACAGAGCTAGCCAATTAGAAATGTTAGTAACAGGCCAACAGCTTTTATCTAATACAGCATATCTGTGTGTTATTTGCAGCTGATGCAGTACCAGGTAGGCAGTAAAACTGCTCATAACAATGGTATCTCTTTTTTTGCTTTTGTCTATTTGTCCCCCAACTTAATCTTCCTATTCCCACACATTCTCCTTTTCTCCCCTTATCTTTCTCCTAACTCCCTCTCAACTCATCCCCCCACCTCCCGCTCCCAATATGCTCAGGAGATCTTGTTTTTTTCCTCTTCTTTGAGGGACCTTGTATGAATCTCTTAAGTTCCTCCTTGTATCCTAGTTTCTCTGGCAGTGTGAATTATGGGCTGGTGATCCTTTGCTCTGTGTCTAAAAATCCATATATGAGTGAGCACATACCATGTTCCCCTTTTTGTGACTGGGTTATCTCACTCAGGATGGTTTCTTCAAGTTACTATTATCCAAGGAAGTTTAAAAAATGTCATCTATGTCTTGGTTTTATTCCAGCCCTAAGAAATAATTTACATTATTCCATGTTTGATTTTTGTGTGTGTGTGTTTGTGATTTTATATGTGTACATGTATGTGTAGAGGCCAGAGGATCACCACAGGTGTCTTCTCATAGCACTCTTTATCTTATTGTTTCAGTCAGTATCTCTCACAAAACCCAATATTATCAACTCCTGGGATCTGCCTATCTCAGTAAGCCTGACATAAAGTTACACATACCTCTGAAACACCCATGTGTGAACTCAGGTCTTCATGCATATGCCTCATGTCCTTCATGAACTGTGTAATCTGCTCAGCTCTATATGCATCCTTATCTTGCCTTTCCCTTTCTCTGTTCATTTTTGAGACAAAGTCTCAGGCCAGCCTCAAGCATAGTATATCTCAGGATGACCTTGAACTTATGATTCTCCTGCCTGCATCCCAGTGCTGGGATTGCAAGAATGACTGTGAAGCCCAGATTATGTGGTACTGGGACTGGAACCCAGGACCTTGTGCATGCTAGGTAATTACTTTATCTACTGAACTCTAACCTTAGCCTACATAATTTCTGCAAAGTTACTGGCAGTACAGTTTTAAAAAGCTCTACAACTCAATTTTTTAGGACAATTAATGTTGGTTAGGGGAGAGTACTAAGAAATATTTCTAAAGTATCTCATACTTTATCTGTATTACCATGATTGTGAAATACATACATTATTAATCATTTATTGTTTTCTACTTAGTTTTGTGACAAACTTGTATAATAATATATAAATTCTACATCTCTCCAACAGGCTATAGTGTAATAGATGTCTAAACCAAGAGGGCTGAATTCTTTTAAAGCAAACAAACAACAGTAACAAATTCAAAAACAAAAACATGTACTGAAATGATAGGAAGGAAAAGAAGTTTAGAAGTTCATATATGAAAAAAATGTCTTGAGGACAACCTCCACCCCATACAACCCCAGGAAACACTTATTTGAACAGTGAGCTTTTAATTAACTACAATATCTATCCTAACTTTCTGGATTACATAATTTACCAACTAAACCAGTGTTCCTCTAAATGCTTTTCTATGATATCAGGGCACAGTTACTCATTGTTTTTGCTCTATTCTAATTTAGATTTTCTGTCTGCTTTCTCTTTCATAAGTGTTGCTATGTGAAAAACAAGAGGAAATAAAACTCTTTAAAATGACAACCCATAAAAAGAAATCAAAGCACTTTGAAAGAGTTGAAATAGTGATAAGAACAGCTTTTATGCAAGGAGGACTTTGTAAGTTACAGAAAAGCTTTTCAATTTAACAGTTTTATAGAATTAGAAAGCTTTATAGACTGCAGGCAAGCAAATAATCACATTTAGAATTAAAGGGGAAATCTCCATCGCGAAGTTACTTCCTTTTCCTCAAAGACTTCCTTATGAAGCACGAAGAGTCTCTCTTACAAGAGGGGGAAGTCCCCTTTCCATCCTGGATTTTTATGAAGAAGGCACACTGTCACTTCACTGATGAGCCCATGCACTTTATATTACAAATGAGAAAACTGACTCAGTAAGTTCTTAATACCAACCAGATAAATGTTCAGGGTTGCACCTAGCACCCATATAAAAACTAACCAGCTCATGTGTGTTATCCAGAGGTTGAAGGGGGCATTGTTTCTTTATTTGTGGTTTCCTTGAGAAAAGGAAAGAGAACCTTCAATTTTGACCTGATTGAGTTATAAAATTATCATTTTTCCAGTTTGGCAAGGGACAACATCCCAGATTATGATTTAACGTATAGTGAATGCAATCTCAATGCAATCTAACATGCTGAATTTAGCAATAATAAGTCATATTTATAAGTATTTTTGTCATTGCATTACTTTACATATTGAGCTTAGAGCCTTTGTAAACACAAATTTTCATGGGAAAAATACATTAAGTAACCACTGACCTTTAAGTTGTACAAGGCATTAAGAAACATGTGGCACTGATTATAATGTATTGTATAGCAAAATTCATGCAGTACAGAAACTTATGGCTCAGCATGTTTTTCATGCTATCAGCAGAAATAAAAAAGTGATATGCATATTTTTTCTCAAAGAGTCAGACAAAATGATTAGTATAATACAAAAGAAGCAAAAATAAGGAAAATAATAAGGGACAGAAATGACTTATCTAGAGAACAGTAATATAGACAATGAATAAAACCAATAATTGTTAAAGTGACAATAGATTGATAGATCCTTGGCAAGACTGACTGAAGAAAACAACTCAAGTAGAAAGAGAAACATCTACATAAACTGGTATTTTAAAAATAGCATAAAAATTCCAGGAAATTCAGAGAAAATTTATTTTGAGAAGTAATCTAACCTTAATACCAAAACATGGAGTAAACAAGATAGAAATATTGTTCATTATTATTAATTGAAATAGATATATCAAACCCAATAATACAGTAATTGTGAACACCTAATTGTATACTATCTTAAGACCAAGAGAGATCTGGAACACAAACATAATGCATGATGGGTTGACAATGGAAAAGCTTTGATGACATTTTCTGCACATTCATAAGAGAGGCAGGAAACTATGTGGCCTTCAAAGTGGATGCAAGGGGAATGTTGACATCTAATGTTAACTTTAGGGAAAACACAAGATTCTTGCAAGTAAGGTTCTGGGTAAACTCTCAGAGGGATGAGGACTAGAAAATATATAAAGTACCAAGTTACATATTTTTAGGGTTCTTACTTGTAGAAGGGTCCTCATCTTGATGATAACTAGCTCTTTTTTTGTTTCATAAAATAGTTAAATATCATTTGTTTTTATGCAAAATGGTATATCTTACAGTTAGAGAGCATGAGCTAGATCCATAACCATAAATATGGAAGAATGTAAATGCCTAATGTTTTTAAAGTAATTGAGCAGGATTATATTTATAGTATAATGCCATTTGAATAAGTTCAGTGGGCTTAGAGGGTAAAAAGAATAGATTGAGATATTGGATCATAGAAATGAAGAGGATAAAAGCATAAAAATGAGGATGTTCTATGATAATTGAATATCTTATTGAATATACTATTTTAACACATGACTGAAAATGCTAGTTTTTGAAATACCAGAGTGATATTTTTAAGTCAAAAAGAGAAGGCAGAAGTACTGAAAATACTGTGGTCTACAAGAATTTTCAGATCCTGTGCTCATTTTAGAAAGACTTTATTTTGGAGGAAAGATGTGTAAACAGATGTTTTATGAAAATTGCACATTAGCTAAAATGAAAAATTAAGAAGGGACAGTAATACTTCAGGCCCAAGGTACAAAGGCCAAACAGAATGGAGAACTATTTAAAAATTAATAGATGATGATAACTGAATGATTGGGGCAAGATAGATGCCAAACACAGTGTTTAAATGGTGAAATAAATACATTTGGAATGAAGGAAGTCACAACTGGGAGCAGAGAACAGGCTACATTATGAAGGAGACAGTGGTGGCAGGATATGGAAAATGTTTGCCTAGAGTGAATGGTATTAATGAGGGAAGAAATATATAAATATAACTTCTTAAAATAAGTAGCCTATGTGGAAACTGAAACTGGCCAATTTGGGTGAGACTTCTTTCCCTTTATGAACCTCTACCAAATCACTGGAAGCTCCTAATAACTGAATTATTGCAAAATCAGTATTTTTTGTTTGTTTTTGTTTTTTTGAGACAAGGTTTCTTTGCAGTTTTTGAAACTGTCCTGGAACTCACTCCATAGACCAGGCTGTCCTTGAACTCACAGAGATCCACCTACCTCTGTTTCTCAAGTGCTGGAATTAAACATGGATGCCATCATTGTTTAGCTTAATTCTTATTTTTTTTCTTTAAATTTGAAAACAGTCGTTTTAAATGTCAATCCCAGTTCCCTCACCCTCCCATCCTTCCCTATCACCCCCACCAAACTCCAGCTCATCTTCTTTCTGCTCCCCAGGAAGGGTAAGGCCTTCTATGGGGAGCCTTCAAAGTCCCTCACATGTCTAGTCTGAGAGAGTATCCCTGTATGTAGATGTAGGATGGGCTCCCATAGTCCATTTGTATACTAGGGATACACACTGATCACTACCAGAGGCTCCATAGACTGCTCAGTCCTCCTAACTAACACCCACATTTAGGGGGTCTGGGTCAGTCCTATGCTGATTTCCCAGCTACCAGACTGGGGTGCATGAGCTCCCCCTTGTTCAGGTCAGCTATCTCTGTGGATTTTTCTAGCCTGGTCTTTACCCTTTTGCTTATCATTCTTCCCTCTCTGCAACTGGATTCCAGGAGTTTGGCTAGTGTTTAGCTGTGGGTGTCTGCTTCTTACATTATGATTTTGGTTGCAGTAGCAAGAAAAGCAGTGGAAATGGTTAACTCACTAGGGTTCATCATTAAACTCTGCTCATCCTCGCATGCCTTCAGCAAGAGTCTTGTAAGTCATTTCAGTACTGGATGGTTTCTCTTAGTAACTTACTTCAGCGATGGTCTGGTTCCTGTCATTGTCTGTAAACATCAGCTGTATCTGCAGCCCCTGTTGTGAGAATCTCAACACCCACTTTAGGAGTCCTGGGTAAGTCTACCATTTGGCCAATGTGAGAATTTTTTAATGAAGCATGAACCATAAAGAGTCATCTAGAGAGGTGAAGGTAAGAAGACTCAGGATGTGAGAATCAGGTGATTAGTTCATTGTATGCATGAAAGCTGTTAAACAAACTCCAGGAAACTGCTTCTGTTTTTTGAAGACTCCTGAAACACCCGCCCCCCCCCCCGCCTTGCACACACACACACACACCATGACCCTAAGGAAATGTGAACCACATCAAACTGAACTGCATCGAATCCCGAGGGAGACACGTAGACATGATGACTGGTTATAGGCCAGATGCTATGAACAGCCAGTCTCAGAGCCTGTTGTATTTCATCTCTGTGTTTGCAATGATAGTGGCCTCTTCAGAGACAGCGGCTTCTGAGGTACTCAGGAACAACCCCGCCACCTGGGCACTCTCCAGACTGTGCTCTTGAATTTTCCTGGAGTGCTGTGGCATGCTGGCTCTGATTCTGAAAACAAAGGATGACAGTGAGAATGTGCTCCCAGCCTCCTCTCTGCTTCTCAGTGCTTTGCCTCTCTGGGAATCCCCTTCACATGAGCTGTACTAGTGAAGTGAAGGACTCTGCCTTTCCAGGAAGGCTCATCTACTGGCAAAATGTACCTGTCTGCTGCCCCATCCCTGGAGGTGAAGAGGAAGGGAAACACTTCTGTCTACTGAGTTTCGTTTCCCTGATTGATGCTGGGGACTTCTAATTTCCAGGACAAATGATGCATTAGTGGAACAGGGCACACAGGAAGCCACGTTGCCAGAGAGTTAAGTGCCCAAGCTGTACTCAGTGAACAGCAGCGAACAGTCCACTGATCTCGATTGTAGGCAATTAACAGTGATTATCAAGTGCGTGCATAGTGGGTGGCACAATGAGATTCTTGCCACTGATGAGACAAATGCACAAACATCTCAGAGAGGTGTTGCCTTGAAAACGCAGGAGAAAATCAGTCCTTATCTAAGAGCGTTTGAAGAAAGGATCACTTTTGTGAATGTTTTGATTTTTCTTAAGCCTCTTTGTAACTCTCCAACAATTTGGTAATATGTGGGGAGGGACTAATTTAGACATGCTTACATATCATGAGTTAGAGAAGTTAGAACAAGAAGAAAATAAACCCCTATAAAACTGTGCAGCCCTGGGGAACACAGCTACTTCTTATACATTTCAATATTTCCTTTAGACCTAGTATAACTCTGCAAATGTTGCTGAATGTTAGTTGAAATTAGACCTCATTTTCTCAGCTGTTTTTAATTGTGAAGCCCATTCTCATCTTTGGCATTATTTTATTTTTTGCTTCGTTTAATTTTTTCCCACACCTTCCTCTTCCCTTTAACAAATTCTCAGGGTTCTGAGATGTACTTTTTGCTTTTGATATATGGAAAGACACAAGAATCACTTAGAAATTTTTATTCTTTTATTATAATTTCATAGAAATATTCCAACCAAAATATTTGTGCTGTATAGCCTGATAATGAACAGCTGATATCATTACAAAGAACTCCCTACTACTGAAAATGAACAATTAGAAGAATTTATTCTGTAATATAGCAAGAAAATAATCAAATGGACTATTAATTAAAATGTTCTTTAGCTATGCCACATATTAAAATCATATTAGGAAACTTTCTTATCTTTCAAAGCTTCTATTGACTTTATAAGACTTGCAGATTTATTAAGCACATGAGCTATACCAGGTAGTTAGAGAAATTCTCTAGGTAGGAGTATGTCACAGAGAACTTCACCTATAGCTTCTGGTCCCTCAAGAAGCTAAGAATCTCTACTCCTTACTCTAAGATCCTCAGTCCCTTTGTAGTGCTAGACATACTTGAAGGAGTAAGCTACTTTCTCAATATAGAAATAGAGCAAACATTGCTTCACTAAAAATATAAATACTAATAATTATATTGTTATTCTTTCCCAGAAATTAACATGCATTACTTTAAAGTTATTCAATTCCATATATAACTTCATAGTAGAAAATAATACATTGTGTCACTGTATCCTTTGTGCCCATGTTTTCATGAGAATTTTTTTTGTTTCATTGTAACATTTGAATAGACAATGATACAATATAACCTGTAACTAAACTCTGTATCTTATCAAGAACCAAGGTGAGAAAATGACCTTAATTGAAGAGACCAAGAACCAATGCCTAATAGACAAACTAGTGGTAACCCAACTCTTTACAGTTCGGGTCAAATTAGCCTTACATGCATGAAACACAATCTTACCTTTGCTTAAACTTTTTCAACTAGCATTCATCTAACTGTAAATCCAATTTTATAGTTTCTTGGTAGATGCAGTACACATTCTAGTTATTTGCAGAATACTTTGCTTATTGAAAATGTGTGACCTTAGCATAATGTTATATACATTAGTTGGTTTTATTGATATTGACTCATCCTTGACTAAAATGCTTTTGTGTTTGCACAAAGTTGAGGAATAAATCTACCAAAGCACATTGCTTATAATTCTTTCTCTAACTTATCCACTATACACTACCTTTAACAATCATAGCTAGTGTTATTTAAGGCAACAGATTCATGCTGAGGTTATGTCAAAGTCTAGGTTTGCCCCTACTTCCACAAAGCTCTGATTTTGCATACTTTGACACTAGATTAATGAGGATTAATTGTGCATTGTCTTTGAAGTTCTTTTGACCTTTTCATATGAATTAATCACTTTAGCCCTCAGCTCTTCTGACTGCTTTTTATAGAAGTCTGTGAATTCCGGGTAATGAGATGCTGGAGACTGAATAAAGAGTGTTCTGGGCTCCTCTTGTTATGGACAATTAGCATGCCCATCATTATCACCTTAATAACATTTAGCTACAAGTAGACCAAGGATTTCTTTTTATGTGCTTTAGAGATGCCTGTTTAATTGGTGGACTTGATATGATGGTCAGTGATAATGAACTCACCTTCTCACTTCTTCCCCAGCAGAGTTCATGTCATGAAGTGATGATGAAACTAATAAATATTTCATTCTCATCAGAGATATGCATTTTTATTTTCACAGTATACTTCAATTTCAGATAAATCTTATCATACTGTAGAGTTTTAAGTACATTCAAATAATGGCTAATTTTGCTTTTGGACTTTGCTGTGTTTGACTGCTTAGCCATCAAATGTGGTTGGTTATTTCTGTAGAACACACACCTGTGTTGGTCCACTTCTAATCTATGTATTTAAAAAAATCTGACTAATATTTCATTGACCTTGATTTAAGTTAGGGAAGTTTAGACTTTATTTCTTTCTAGAAAAGTAGATTGAGGCTTTCACTCATTAGTCTGTGATGTTAGATATATCAATTTATCTATCTAAATAAATAGTCACTTAAACAGCTTCTTAATGTGTAGCTTTGGCTGGCTTTTAAGTCATATAAATTAATTTACTTCAAAAACCTTTTTATTTGCTTCATTTAGGCACGGTTTATACCCAGTGCTTTCACACATTTCAGTCATAATACAGGATCAGTTTTGAAAAAAATGTAATGTAATTATATAATTAGGATATATAATACTTCTGTCTTCCCAGAAAGGCCTTTTCTCCCTTACTTTAAGTTTTTATGAACTGTATTCCTAAAGGCTGTATATTTGTTGCTTTTCTCATTTCTATGACCAAATATGGGACAGAGGTACTTACAAGTAGGGCTTATTTTGGCTCTTAATTTAGAGGGTGCAGCCACTTTGCAGGAGTGGTGGTCTGGTTCTTGTTCATTGGCAAGAGTATGAAGTAGCTGATCTTATCATGATGTCTTGCAGTAAGCAAAGTGATGGGCTCAGAAATGGTACTGGGCTATTGTGCTCAAAGCTGCCACCAGGCCTCTATGTCGTAGGTTTTACAACCTCCTGTTATGTTACCACAATCTGGGTATCAAGGACATTTCACATTACAAACATAACACCTCACCACTGGCCCTCATAGGATCACTACCGTATCATAATGCAAAGTGAATTCACCATGACTTCAAAAGTCCTCATACTTTGAGAAATCCCATTATTGTTCAAAAGTTCAAATTTTACTCTCTTTAGGGAAACATAGCTGTGAGCCTCTGTAAAAATCAAATGCCCAAGTTCAGATTTCCAATGTAAAATAATAGAGTATATAAATGTATACTATATTGCTGAATAGGAAGATATTCAGCAGGACCAAATGCTGCCTCTCTACATAAACTATTCAGGACACATGATGGTCCTGAAGGCATTGGGTAGTCCTACCTTTACAGCCTTATTGCCTACTGTAACATGTCTTCCATGTTGGGGTAGCTTTCTCAGTGCTTGAAGCTTTCCCCTTTTGGTGATGAGCCGTATTCCTTGTCTCTCCATTCAAAATTTAGGCTCACCTTTAAACATTTGTCTCTCAGAGCTCCTCTTCAGGGTCATTTCTGCTTGCAACACAGTGCCTAGCCTCATTGGCTCTTTGTCTAGAATCATGGTTTAAACTTTAATGACCTTATAACTTTTGTGACCTACATTTTGGCAAAATCAGCATCATAAGGATGAGGCTGAGTTCTTTGGCTATGAGAACACAGAGTCTGGGACACTTATACCACGACTGTAATGGTCCTACAATTGTCTGGGCAGCTGGATTTGGCAGAAACATTTCTTCATGTGGTACTGTTCAAGCAGGGATCCGTTGTGTGACGTTTTCTGTCCACTCACTTTTGTTTTAATGCTTTAAGTGAATTTGCATTTTTACACAGGAATGAAGCATACTGTTCTATTACAAAATACTATGCCTCTTTTATGTGTACTAATCTCTTCAGCAATGACAGCTGCTTTGTCTGAACCCACTTTAGCAGAAACTTGCTTCTCTCCTTGCCAAACTATATTTTTCACCAATTTTTGCTTCATTCATTGATTTAAATTCTCACTATGATTCTCACTAAGTGCAGGGAGCAATAAACATCTACAGGAGGAATATTGTAGTCTTTAATTTTCCTCTACCACATACATTAGTGCATTACATTCAAATTTAGTTTTGAGAACAAAGGAAGTATATACAGCCAGAGTCTTGATGGGAATGTGGCACCAATAGCACACCTCTTTTTGTGTCTTCTGAAACCCTGGGACAAGATGATTCACTATCCATATTTGTATTGGCAGTTGGCAGTCAGGTTTTCTGGCCAGCATAACCCATTAAATTATGACTACAGTATTCCAGGTGTTCTATAGTCACAGCTACAAGCTCTTTCCCATCCTTTCTGCAAACCAGGTCTAAAGACTAACAAGCCACAGGGTTGGTTATATCACAGCAATAAACCCATTATTTGATATCTGCTTTTTTTTCTTTTATTTCTTTCATCACTGTGACAATGAGATGTAAAATATATATATAAAATGTTTCACAAAAGCAACATAAGGAAGGAATGATTTATTTTTCCCCCACAGTTTCAAGGGTACAACCTATTATTGAGGAAAAGAATTGATGATGAGGCTGGCTCCTGTTTTTGTTGGTGGTGCAAGTATAAGAACTTGGTCACATCATGGAAATAGACAGAAAGTAGAGGACACTGAATGGAAATGGAAATAATAATTCTAAAGGTCCATCCTTAATTTCATCTAATAAAATGTACTTGCAATTTCAGCATATTCTTTAAGTCCTTCTTATAAGTCAGAACACAGGAAGGATAATATCTGACTTTATTGCCAGTCTGATGGACATATCAGTGGACACTTATACAAACAGCTTGCATCTAAATGGAGGAAGGCACTCTTTTGGAAGACTGAGACTTTGAACTTGTGTAGTCTGATGTCACCTCAGGATTTTAGTGTTAGAAATGTATTTATTTTTCATGAAATATCTATTTAAAGTTACTATGAAAATTCATGCATAGATTATTCAATAGATGCATTTTCTATTTTAGGAGTGGTATTACTGGGTTTTGTGATAATTATAAACAAATGGAGATTTTCCCAAAGTGTCTAGGCTATTTTCTATTCTTTTAAGGAATGTAAAAATGTTCTAGTTGCTCCAAATTCTCATCAACTTGGGGATTATTGCATGCAGAGGTAAGTCATAACTCCTCATGCTCTTTAATCTTAATCTATTTTATATGTTCAGGTTCATGTTTGTACCTTCATTAAAAGAAAGGATGCTTTAAATATGTTTATTTTATGTAGTCAATAGAAGATTTTATTCTTGCAAAAGACTTACCTTTCAGAGTAGTTTAGCTTTAAAGAAAAATTGAGAAGGTGTAGGGATTTTAAAGATCCTTTCCAACTCCACACATGATGAGTCTTTCTTCTTTTCACCATTCCAGACATGAGTGGTACATTTATCACAACTGATAGACTATATCATATAGTCACCAGACATCCACAATTTACATTGAAGTTGATTCTTGGTAATGTACATTTCTGTGTGCTAAGAGAATTATATAATGATGTAAGTATACAAAGACTATCAGAAACAGTAACCTGATTGTGCTAAAATTTCTCTGTGCTCTACCTACAAATTCTTTCCTCATTGGGCCCCCCAATCTTTATCAAGTTTTGATCTTTTCCCATCTACACAGCTTTGGCTTGTTCAGAATATCATCAAGTGTTACAAAATTGGCTTCTTTTACTTAGTGATGTACAGTTGACTTTATACCTATCCATATCCCAAGAATTCATTCATTTATTATTGATACATATCTTTTGGATATATAACAATATTCCATTGCCCATTAGGTTTATTGCATTTGGTCATCCAAGAGTTTTGAATTTTTTCTTTTAAATTGAAGCTTTGTATAAAGCTTTTATGAACTACTGTTATACTTTTTTCTGTATGCACATATATTTAGAACTTTGGAGAAATAAGAAATCATGTAATTGTGGAATTGTGAAGAATTTGTTTAGTTTTTAAAGAAAGGACCTAACTGTCTTCCAAAGTGGCTCATGGCTACTGTTGTTCCATTCAAGCATTTGCTATTTGGTCAATGTTCTGGATATAGACCATTCTAAAAGCTGTGTCATGGTATCTCATTGTTTTGTGTCTCACTGTTAACATTGGACATGAACATCTTTTCTTATGCTACTTGGCCATTTGATTATATTATTAGCTGAGCCTGGTTTGAAAAAGAATGTTTCCCATAGGCTCAGGTGTTTGAATTGTTGGTCCTCAGTTGGTGTTTGTATAGGCTTAGAAGGTGGGGCCTTGCTAGAGGAAGAATGTCACTGGGTAAGGGATTTGAGGTTTCAAAGCCTTTTGTCAATGCCCTTGAGGTCTTTCTGCTTCCTGTTTGTGATTTGTGATATGAGCTCTTAGTTTTTCTGGATGCTGTATCTGATTCCCTGTCATGATGAACATTAATATGTCTAGAACTGTCACCCCAAATAGACCCTTTCTTTTACAAGCTGCCTTGGTCATGGTGTTTTATCACAGCAGGAAAAAACTGCTACAGTGAAACTTCTGTCAAGAGTTTGGGTCCATTTTAAAGCAGAATTGTTCAGTATCTTATTTGCATGTGTGTGTGAGCTGTGAGATGTATTTGTGTATATGTTTTCATGTGTATGCATGCCTATGAATGCACATGTGTGCATATGTGTACAGGCTAGAGGTCAATATTGAGTCTCTTTCTTTATCACTCTTTACCTTACTTTTTTTGACACAAAGTTTCTCACTGAATCTGAGTTTACTGATTTGCCTAGATGAACTGGCCTAGATGTTCTCCTGTCTTCCTTCTCCCAGTGCTGGGATGTTAGGTGTACACCACTGCATATGGCTTTTTATTTAATTTTTTTCTAACACAGGTCTTGGGGATCTGAACTGTATGCATTTTGCCGTCAGACCAGTTCCTAACTCCTTCACTTAATTATCCTTGAATTTTAAGAGGTCATTCCATATATTCAATATATTTTGAAAAAAATTTTCTTCAAATCTGTGGTTTGTGTTTTCTTTGACATTTTCATCTTCTAGGAAGCTTTTGACCACAATGAATTTTAGTTTTTCAAGGATTTCTTTCATGGAACAAGCATTTGGTGTGTATCTCAAATTCATTGCTGTACCCAAGGTCATCTTGGCTTTTCCTTGTGATATTTAGCTTGACAGTTTACACTGAGGTCTAAGATCCATTTGAGTTTGCTTCTGAAAAGGGTTCAACATCTGTGTCTATGAACGCTGTTTCTTCTATAGGACATTCATTTGCTGCAGGACCAGTTGTTTGCTTCATTGTCTTGCCTTTGCTTCTTTGACATAGATCAGTTGGCTCTATTCATATTTATGTAGAATTATCTATTTTGTTACATTGTCTTCTTATACCAAGACCTGCTACTCATGGGGCGAGGTTTGAAAGTAGGAAAGTGGGTCTTTTTCTATTTCTTAAGAAAAAGCTGTGAATTGATGGCTCTCACCTGAACTTGGCTGTTCATCTTTGTTATAATTTATTTTGTGTCATTTGTGAAGTGATTGCTGCTTATAACATCAACAGTTCAGAGAAATGTGAAAAATGTCAAAATAAACATCAGTTAGGGGAGGAAGGTTGTTTGGCCTTTAATATCAAAGATGAAAACAACATAAAATTAGCTGAAGTAACCTCATTAATTTTTCATAAATTAAAGAAGAGTGTTATGAGATTCACTCTTTCATCCAAATTAAATGCCTATTGCATATAATTGTGTGATACAGTGATTATAAAACAAAATTCCTTCTGAGAAACTCTGTTTGCATTGACTGGTACAGACAGACAGACACATCATTAGAACTTAAGTGATACTTTATATGTTTGCTGTTCACTAGGAAAAACATTAAAAAATGATTTTGAAAGTATTTTAATGTGCTTCATGGCTTGTGTGGAGTAGGATATTGAGAGTTTCAGACTTCATTTACAAAATAGTGTTGTTGTGACTATGTTAAATATCCACTTTGTTTTAGTTTTCAGTCAAGACATTTAAGAAGAGATTTCATTATAAAACACTCTACTTATGATGAGCTTTTAGAGAGGTGGAAAATGGACAATGAACACTAATTAGTGGCTATGTTATTATAATAAAATAAAGACAAATTACTCTCATGGTTTAAAATAATTATAAAGCTGAGTCATTGCTGAACTAAATGCTGAGCCTAAGGATTGCCTGATCTTTTTGTTCTAATTAGATTTTATTTATTTTCAGTAGCTTGTGAGGAGACTGAGAACAGATCACAAGAAATGGGCCATTATACAGCAATGTCATTAGAACTTTTGAAAGACAAAGTAATTCTTGATATGGCAGAAATCCACACAATGCCCAGGCTTTCTTTAATAAACTCACAAACAAAGGCAGCAATAACATCTTTAAATCACTTTTTCAAATGCATCTCAGCTGTGGTTCCGATGAATACACGTTTTACCACTGAGTGTGTAATAAGTAGGAGAAGTATTTCCAGGAGGCAGAATGCTCTCATTAAAACTCAATTCACAGAAACATAAACAAAAAGGAAAAAAAAACTGCAAAACAGCAACAAACTAGTCTCTAGTCAGCAAGGAATCAAACAACTTTGAAGAAACACTATGTCTTGATTTTATTAAGTCTAGTATGTTATGAACAAATATGTCAATGTTTTGCATTTGGTGCTTTTGGTCTTTTATTTAGAAGAGAAAATATGTTGATATTTTTGTTACATAGTATTCTACCTGGAAGTTCTTTTTATGTTATTTGTTTGCTTCTCTGTGTAGCTTTGGCTGTCCTGGAACTTACTCTGTAGACAGACTGGCCTCAAATTCATAGTAATCTGCCTTCCTCTTCTTCCAAGTAGTAGGATTAAAGGTGTGCACCACTACCACCAGGCACACCTTGGAAGTTCTAGCTAAGGCTTTTACATGATAGCTCAGGGGAGCTGATATATTTAAACACAGCTTTGATCTGATGATGTGTGAGTCAAAATATTTAGTACTCCTAGGACCTGGAAATGGAACACTCAGAAAAGATGATGCCTGTGAACACTGAAGTTCTAGTACTGGCCAGGTAGGTGGCCGTGATGGTTGTCCTACAGGTGTGAGGTTTTTAGTTAATACAGAGAAGACCATTTCTAACAGTGAAACAACCAGTCTAACAGTCACTAGCATGACCAAAAAATTAAAAAAAAATGAGACCTGTGTTGAAGGAGTGTCAATATCTTCACCAGATGGGTTTGAAGAAGTGGTAAGAGCCAGTTCTTGGAGGGATTTCAGATTTCAGTAACTTACCTTATATTCTAAATTTGATGCACACATTTTTAGCTTTATATACACACTATTAGATATAACAATGTCTATTCCTAGACATGGTATGAGAATTATGATTTGACATAGATTTTGAAAGATAACTCTGAAAGGAGGAAGACCACTTATTAAACCAATCACATGGATATATTTTGGTTAATGATGGAGAAAGCCATGAGAAGTACATTGTTAGATGACATGTTGAACAAACATCATAGTGTACTTGTACAATCTATTATGGCTAAGAAATCCCAGGGAATATAATCAGAGGGAGTAGGCAAGGATAGAGTCTGAGAAACAATAGTAGTCATTTAGGTAAAGAGGAGACAGGTGAGTATGTCAGGAGACCAAAGGGTCTGTGAGTGGTTAATTGCTGGGCTGACACCACATCCCAGTGGTGTTATCCAGTTTGTAATACTGTGGCATTCTTCTCTTTACTTACTGCAAACCAAATTAAAACCAAAATAAGGAGATGGAGAGAGAGAGAGAGAGAGACAGAGACAGAGAGACAGAGAGACAGAGACAGAGACAGAGAGACAGAGAGACAGAGACAGAGACACAGAGAGAGACAGAGAGAGACAGAGAGAGAGACAGAGAGAGACAGAGAGAGAGAGAGAGAGAGAGAGAGAGAGAGAGAGAGAGAGAGAGAGAGAGAGAGAGAGAGAGAGAGGTCGGTCAACCTGTGGCCAGATCTTTAACTTACAGCCTGGCTCCACATACCAACAATGTTCATTTGGACTTACTTGAATTATTCTTTGACTATAATTTTATCATGTATTTAAGACTGCAGAGTTCTTGAATTTAGAATGCCTTTCGGTCTTTTTAAAACATCCCTGGTGATGGTCAGGCTGGCTGATGTTTGAAGAGGGGAAGTGATTGTGTTTTGCTTGTACCTGGTCTTCCCAGGGTCTGATGGCTTCTCCAGCTTTTCCCATTGACATCAAATGCAAACCCTGCAGTAGTTTTATACATTTTTCCATTGATTGCCATAATACAGTGCTTCACTTTAAATTTGCAACTTTCTCACTCTCTCCCTCCCCTGCTGCCTAGACTTTACTGGAGTGATTATCTTCATTGTCACACTTTGCCTGTAAGCAGTTAATCTGATCCATTTTTTGCCCACCTGCCACTATCCAGTGATTTTCTCTGTCCTAGCATTTCCATTCTAACCCTTCAGTCCCACATGGGCTTTCTGTTTCTAAAGAGTCAAGTTCATGATCCTTATGAATGTTAGGTGTCTAAGTCCTGAATGATTTTGTTTTCCTCATTTCATTCAGTGTGCCTGATTTTCTTTTTTAGGATTTTAGGTTTCTTTCCTTACAATAATTTCAACTACTCCCACAAGCCAAACCATTTGTCTCGGAAGAATTAGTAAACATGTAAGAAAAATATGAATTTTGGTGGACCATTTCTTTTTGGATTCTGACTCAATTACTCATGTTCTATATTTATATTATTGGATGTTGGTTAACGACGTTAAAAGGCAGTGCACATGGAATTGTTCTTTATTCCATCAGCTCTCCTAAAACACACCTTTAGTAAGCCCAAAAGGAACCCATAAAAATGATCTAATGATGCCCTTTAGGCAGGTACAAACAAAATGCTTCCAAACGTGCAGGGCTCTGGATTGAGCCAAGAAGGGGAATAGAAAAATGCCCTCTAGTACAAAATGCCTATTTATACTTTGACCTCTTGCTTGTGTTATGCGGAATTAATGTACAAGCAGCAGGAGGCTCAACATGAAGAAAGCAACCGAGTTAGTAAGCACCAGTTGCCATGTGAGCAGAGACCTGTTTATGTCATGGATCTTGGCAAAGATCAAACCTGAGATCAAAGGCTTTGATAAAATATGACTGAGTTAAGCAGCTCGTAACCTCTTCCCTTCACCATAGGGAGTAGTTTTGGACTGTCTATTGCCTGAGGTGTGCCTCATATAAGAGTCCACACTAGAGCTGCTGCTTAGGACTCAAGACAGCCTGGATAGCAATGATGATGATCTGGGCTGATAGACAGGCTCCAGCAGACACCACCAAGCTATTAAAGTAGTCAAGCTTGCCATGATCCCAGACAGATGTGACAGCAGCTGGAGAAAGCTGCAGGAGCAAAACAAGCAGCAGTAGCTTCAAAGACAGCTGAAAGATTGAAGCCTCCGGTCAGTGATGTTTGTGAAGCTCTCAAAGAGGAGACAGACTTGAGCATCTACCTTTTGTATCTGCTGTTATCTTTTGAAGAGTGTAATGTTAGCCTACCCTGATTATTCCTTATGTTTACAGAGAGCACTAAAAACACTCGAAGTGCACATGTTTACTTGGATCTGGCACGAGTAATAAATGCATGGTATATACCACAAATATTTGTTGATAGAGTCAGGGAGATGGTGAAGGGTCTCACTGCCAAACCTGAAGACCTGAGTTTCATCCCAGGAACCCACACAAAGAAAGGAAAGAACTGACTTGCAATTTGTCCTCTGACTTCCTTGGCCTGCAGCTCTCTTCCCAATAAATAAATAACAGTGTAATAAATATCATAAACATTGTTGATGGATGGAACAAAGGGAAATGGGTCAGAGGGTTAAAACTTCCACATAAATTTATGGTGAAGTGGGACCCATAGAGCAGGCTTTATATTGTGAATGGGCCATAGCCTCAATGGCACCATTTGAGGAAGAGTAGTCCCTTTGTCAGTATTTTCAGCTCAATAACTGCCTACTCTGTAACTCATGCCATTACATGTTCATTCTCAAGTCTCATGAATCTTTAGCGACCTCAGGAATTTCTTGTGAAAATATAAAGAACTTGTGAAAAAATGCATCTTAACTACATTTGACTTACATTTTGAATGACAGCTAGTTAAGATAAGGGTCCTGGGGGAAAGAACCCACACTGGATATCTTGGCTAGATTTCTCAGGAAAGAAGTGAGTTCACTGCCCTCTAAAGTGTCAAGTTCTTTTCTTCTATTTTTATAGTTCTTGACAGAGGTGGCAATATCAAAGAGAATCTCATCCAGTAGCACTACACAGAATGATATATAATCTGATTTTCACTCACACTCCATCCATTTCATAGAAATATGTCCCAATACAGATTTCAACCCATAAAAGCAAGTGTGTGTGTGTGTGTGTGAGAGAGAGAGAGAGACACACACACACACAGACATACACACACACACACACACACACACACACACAGAGAGAGAGAGAGAGAGAGAGAGAGAGAGAGAGAGAGAGAGAGAGAGAGAGAGAGAGAACACTCTCCAGTAGAGAGACAGAGACAGAGTCGGGGGAAATTTTGTATTTAGGAAAAAGGCAAGTTCCAGGAATTACTTTAAGGTTGTTAATGTTAACCAGTAATAATTTACACAGATTATTCACATACTATTATTTACTCAGGGAATTTTTATGGCAAGTTTTCCTGAAATAACATGATTCAGGAAGTCTAATTTATCAGTCTTACTCTTACCATTTTATGGTTATAGAGAAAAAAAGAGTTATTTATCCAAAGTGGATGGCAGGATCATCCTCCATTCTGGATGATGTCTCTGTAGCCACATTAGAGAACCTGACTGGATGTCACTCAGTTCTACTTTCTGAAGTCTGCTAAGCCTGGCAAAGTACAAATTAATGTGTAGTGAGCATAAATTCAAGTTTTAAGTAATTTGCCTCCTGTGGAGCAGCTATTCAGTTTGAGAATATATCTTCATTTTTTTCTATTATTATGATAAAGAACAGTTGGTCAGGGCTTTGAGTTGTTTGGAAAAGTTCTTTCTAGAGCATGTAATAAATAACTGTACTTATAATTTATATCCATTTTTGGGACCAGGACTTTGCATAGTTTCAAAATCTATCCATTTTGAGTTTTAGTTACTCTGTGACCCTGTTAGTATTCCTCATGGCTTTACCATATTCTTGACTGGCCCATTTGAACCTTATCTTTAAGACAACCAACTCTGGTTCTTTCCAACTTCTGCTTGAATTTTCCCACTATCTGTAATTGGGTAGATTTTAGGAGAAGTGAGTATTCATATCAGTCAAGCAGCGAATAAGTTGTTAAACATGGGTCCTGGTGAGAGGCAGACAAAAGTGTAATCTAGTTGTGTGATCCTCAAAATTTCCTCATCGACTCCCCCCCAAATTTAAATTTGAAACAAGCTTGTTTTACATGTCATTCCCAGTTCCCTCCCCAACCCTCATCCCATCCCCTTTCTACTCCCCAGAGAGAATGAGGCCTTCCATGGGGGATCTTCAAAGTCTGTCATATCATTTAGAGCAGGGCCTAGTGCCTGCTCTGTCTAGGCTGACAGAGTATCCCTCTATGTGGACTGGACACCCAAAATCCATTGGTATATTAGGGATAAATACTGATCTAGTACCAGAGGCCTCATAGACTGCCCAGACTTCCTAACCCAGTTTCAGGAGGTCTGGGTTGGTCCTATGCTGGTTTCTCAGCTATCAGACTGGGGTCCATGAGCTACCCTTTGTTCAGGTCAGTTGTTACTGTGGGTTTCTCCAGCCTAGTCTTGACCCCTTTGCTCATTACTCCTCCCTCTCTGCAACTTTATATAAGGACAATTCCTCAAGAATCCAGGAAAGCATGAAATGTCGAATGGCTGTAATCAGTTAGACATGGTAGAAGTCAGGTTCTAGAGCTGCATTGCCAATTAAAGATACACAACATGCCACTTATTTAAAACTAAGTTTTCTAGTGGCTACTTAAAAAGTAAAAACAACATATAAAATTAATTGTAATAAAAAAAGAACTTCAGGCAACTAAAGAATGCTGAAAGTGAAGAAATAGCCTTCCCCAGGGAAGAGCACACTCATTGGTTATCCACTCCCAAATGGTCAGCACTGAAAACACATATTAAATACATATTGAGTAGGATATGTATGTATGTATGCATGTATATATATATGTGTGTGTGTGTATATATATATATGTATATATATATTATGTGGCAATGTAGCATCTTCATTATTAGTTTTGTCAAACCTTTGCTTTTTATTTCTCTTTGCTATATTATTCCCCAGTCTTGGGGCAGAGAAGAGGGGAAGTGAGTTATTGCCTCTTGATCTGGGGCAAGTAAACATTAAAAGAGATAGTAAAATAAAAAAAAATATGTTGAACTTTGTGGCTGTTCATTATGTCAGACAGGCTACCTGCTTATCGGGCCCATTAGTGACACTTGAAAGTGAAGTGGTGGCGTGTAATCCTACAAAGTATGTAAGTGTCACCATCAGACACAGTCATGGTGAGGGAAGTGGTTCCCGTAACAATGTCAAGGCATCATTTATTGTGACTGATTTCTGGCATGGGGAGGTCAAGCTCAGCTGCAGTGGGTAGTGATTTTGAGGCTGGAGTCCCCACAGTGTGGGCTGAACCGTGACAGTGTGGCAGTGAAAATAGATTCAGCTATGTGACAAGGGAGAAAGGAGTAACTTGAGGGCATAATCCTTGCTATTCTCAATTTACATATAATCTATTAAGGGAAAATAATACGTAAACAAGGGGGATTTTAATTATGTATGAGTAAAAGTGCATAACAACATTAGAACAATGCTAAGCAAAACTAGAATACTGAGAATACTATTGGGCATTGTGGCTCATGCTTTGGATACCAGCACCTGGGAAGCTGAGGAGGAGGATCATCTTGAGTTCAAGACCAACCTCAGCTACAGAGTGAGATTAACCTCAGCTGGAGTCAGATACTGACCCAAAACAAAAACAAAAACAGAAGCAAAAATAAAATCTCCAAAACTCTCAAAGCAGTAGCAGCAGTAATCCCCAAAACCTAAAATAAAATCAACTCTAGAATACTATTCATGGCTATGTTAACTCTATGCAGTTCATATAAAATAAAGGAGATGTCTGTGGGCTGTATAATCAGAGAGGGAGGCAAGCTGAATTAAACCTTAGGGTATTTTTCTTGAGCCAGCATATCAGATTCAGGTCAGCTAGCAAATGTGTGCATAGTTCTGTTCAAGGTGCTTTCTCTCTCCATGTCGATTTCAAGTTCTTCAGGGCATGAAATGTAGGTGATGACATCAAACAAAATGTCTAGCTCTGCATTATAGGAGCTGTCAGAATGAGATATTGCTATAGAGTTTTATAAGTTATGAGATGTTTATTATTTTATTACCTCTTTATTAAGAACTATATGAGAAAGCCAAGAGGGCCCTAGTTATCTCCCTTTTTACAGGAAAATATACTGATGGTCAAGAGGCTAGTCCACTTGTCCAGGTAACTGTGGTGAGTGGTCCCTTGTATTGGGATCTGGGTACCATTATGTTCAATATAGGGCTGTCTCCATCATACTTTAGTATATATTAGATGTAGAAGTTCTTGAAATGGTTGAGTGATTTATATACTCTTTGATCTACTGAACACATCATGTAAAGTGATTGGTTTGGACTAAATCTAGGCAACTTGTGCTAATAAACTAAATTGACTGTCTCCATTTTTTTCTGGCATTTCTCCTCATTCCTTGCCAAAACCAAACTCCTAGTGCATTCATATTTTCCCCAAATATGCCTAGAGCCTTCTACTCTTGGCATTAAGTAACTTACTTCTTAACAATCTAGCTGACTTATAATGTATCTGTCTGTTGTCTCGTCATTTTGGAAGTATAAAACAGATACTAATGAACAGTTAATTTACACTAAACATGGCTAACATTTCAATCAGGAATATTTTTCTTTATAATTATCTAAAGAGCATCAAAAGCATCAATTAGGTTATTTAATTTTCATGATAGAGAGAAATCATTGTTTTATTCCAAGTCATTTTTGATGATTTAAAATTTTGAGGCTTAAACAATATGCATTATTTTGCTTATGGAATGTGTGGCCTTAGGTATTCAAAGTGGCCTTTGATTTCTTTTGACGTCATATGTAAAAGAATACAATAGTGACTAATATATTTCTGCTTTTCAGTTCAGTTGGAACTTTATTCAAAAGAGGGGTGAATACATGCAAATAAAGAGTTTATTGATCATTTGAGGGTGGCATACAGCCACAAACGTAATTGCCTCATTTATTATTTTGCCTCTAATTGATTTATGCTCCCTTAGCAATCTCAGGCAATTACCAGATAGTGGTATTTCACAGTTACATATTTTTATCAGAAATCTTACAATGATGACGATTTTAATCAGAATACTGTTTATTTTAATCACAGCATCATATCGAAGATTGAGAAGTCTTGGCTCAATTATTTCCTCCAAAGCAGCTTAGTAAGTGATCCCAGGCTCACACTTTAGCCCTGTTTTTCTTGTCTGTGAACCAGGGATAATACCACATGACTCTGCACCAAGAGTGCTGAGAGGATCAATTAGATACATATCAGTGGAGCCCCGTGAGCTCCTTTGGGTTGAAGACTCCATCCACCCAAGTTATTACTGTCATTATCATTATCATACCACTTCACCTGGATCATAAATGAAACGCCGAGATGTTCAAGATGGAAAAGATGTCTTTGGCTTGCCAAATCCAACCCTGTAACCTCTCTAAGTAGCAGGGTCATGCAGCGGAAGTCTCTTGACAGGAGGCATAGAATGGATTAAACTGATACTTCACTTGATCATAGCCAAAAGGTTTGTGGAAATGGGCTTAATAGTGTTTACTTGGTGGGTGTCCAGAACAGCTGTCCTTTCTTGTTGCAGGTACAAGAACCAAAGCCAAAGTCAGTTTGGATTTAGCAAATCCAATTATTTCTCGGGATTTGCTTGCTTCCAAGGCAGCACTTATCATAATCACTCAGTGATAATGGACACCCTGTTAAGTTGATACTAGATAACGAGAGCCAAGGATCAATCTTCTTTCTTAAAAAAAATCACTATTTCAACTTCATATAATAAGGCTTATTGGACATGTTTTACATTTAGAATGAGAATTTGCCTTTGATAATCTTAACATCTAACACCTGATTTCAGATCCTTACCCCCCCCTCGATAACATCCCTACCAGAATTGCATTTTAATCGTTTCTGAATGCACGAAACATCTCTTGATTAATTTTTTTTCTCATTTGCAAGAGCAGAAAGGGAATTCAGAGGACATCCTAATTAAAAATGAAAATGGATCACCTCACAAGTAGCTTATAGTGGAACGTAAAACCCCATGAAAAATGAATATAATCTTTCTCAAAAAGGGTAAGCTGTGTGTGTGTTTTAATAATCTAGAACACCTGGATATTTCACAGCCAAATAGAAGGCAGGATGTAAGGGGAAAGTGACCTTGGAATAAGAAAGAATTCACGTATGGGAGGCTGATGCCTGAGTGAGCAGACTAACTGGCGGCTGAAATTAGAAAACCCTTCCAATCAGTATGAGGTAGACAGAGTATGTATGGGCAAAGTGACTGAGATGACATTGACAGCCAGTAGCTCTCAGTTGCTCACACACAGTGAGCCTGATACAGCAACTTCCTTTGAGATGTTTTTTCCTATTATTTAATTTTAGGAAAGAAAAATACCCAGAGAGAAGAGGTGTTCTTTGTTTGGGAGTGTTTAGATTTCATTATAAGCCTTGTCTTAAAATTCAATTAATGTATATTTATTTGTCAGTAGTTATTTTCTTTCTTTTGATAAAAAAAAACCTTGGTTTAAGATACTAGTTTGAAAATGCTTCTTTTAAAAAGAATATGTATGTTCCGAAATAAAGATCTCTGCTGCCTGTTTATGCCACATAGAAAATAACTCAGTAACCGATTCGGCTAAGTGAAGGTTCAGTGATATTTTTGGGGGGTATGTGAGAGGCCTTTCTTTGTCAAGCTCTCTCCTTACATTTTATAGTTCTCTAGTGTAGGGCTTTTTCTTTTCAGTGAGGTTTGTTTGACTCCCTTTTGTTTGATCCCCTTTTCTTTTATTGACTTTGCCCTGGCTTCCAACTTTGTAGACTTCCCCAGTCACAGAGCCTGCCTCACTTAGCTTTTCAGGGACTGTCCCAATTTCTCCCTGTAATTTCACAAATCACTTAAATAAATGGGGGAGGCATCCAAATAATGTTTGTAACATTCTAGTCTATATATCTGGCAACCATATAGAATTCTTGAGTCCACTGAACACTGATAGTTTTGTAAGGAGGTTAAAGTCTGTATGCTCATGAAAGAAAGCTATGGGTCTCAGAACTTAAGGAAGTCCATCCTTTTATAGTTTGGGAGTGCTTTATTTTAGTCAGTAACTGGGTCTTCAGAAGAAAGTATAAGTTTATATAAAGACACCACAACTAGGACTTTAAAAATGTGCACTGATTATGATCCACTTTTTTATCTTTCTTATACTTAACTGTAACTGTTAGTTGAATGTCTACTCTACTGACACTTTTCTTCATTTCTTGCTCATTTAGTTGGTTCCAGGAGTAAAAGTATTATGGGCTGAGACAAAGGATTAATTTTTTTTTTAGCAGAGTCATTTCAGATATTTTAAAAAATTGTATTTTTAATTTTGTGTGTATGTTTTTCTACATGTGTTCATAAGCATTACACACTTGGTGCTGAGGCCAGAAGAGGGAACTGAGAACTGGAGTTAGAGATGGTGTGAGTCGTGCTGCTAGGAAGTGGACATGGGTCTCCCGTAAGAGCAACAATTGATCTTAACTGCTGAGCTGTTGCTTCAGGCCCTCAAATAATTTCTATAAAAATATCAATAAGAACATTATGAACAAGACAACATCATTATATAAAGTTCTAGGATATACTGAAATATTATTTATTGTTCTTTAGTTTTTCAGGAACTATGACATTCAGGGAGAATATTATAATGTTATTAATAATAATATAGTATGTATGAAAACATCAGCTTGGACCAAGCTTTTCTGGATGGAGTTTTCTGAGAGGAAATAGAAGGCAGAAGAAACCATTGTTTATGAGGCAGGGACCTCCACTTTACCACACATGCATGTCCTACCCTTGGACTTGCCTCTGTGCTTGTCTAAAACTATGTTTTTAAAAAATATTTTCTGATAAATCATTTTATTTTACATATCAATCCCAGTTTCCTCTCCCTCCCATCCTCCCATGCCCCTCACCGATTCCCCCATCCCATTCCCCATCCAGGGAGAGTGAGGTCTTCCATGAGATCTTGTTTAAAAATCTATCAAGTTATTTGGGATAGGGCCTAGGCCCTCCACTGTGTATGTGTATGTTAATTTTACTTTTTATTCAGTAAAATGAGGGCATCATGCCAAAGAGAGATGTAAGTTCTTTAGCAAATGTTGATTTGTTTCTAATACACATTTATCTTATTCTGTTTTTAGAAGATGACAATGCAGAGATTTGCTTACTTGTTTACAGCTTTTGGCAGCAAATGCTCATCTGCGAAGATTGACAAATTAGTGTTTTCTCCCACCACTCATCTGCAGATTACTCTTCTGAACTTGACCAAACTGGAGTATTATATACTGGGAATAGATAAATTTGAAAGTATTTTGAGAACATTATCTATCTATCTATCATCTATCTATCTATCTATCTATCTATCTATCTATCTATCTATCTATCATCTACCTATTTTTTCTTCTTTTGGCAAAGAAAAGAGCACTAGCAATTCTATACATTTAGATTCCACTCTGATTTTTTTCTGGTGACTAAAGAGCATTTTTTGTGCATTATGTTGCATTCTTTTCTGATTATGTATGAAATGGACCCCCTGTGTATCCTCTGTTATTTTCATTTCATCTGTTTTACAATGTTGTTCACATTTTACTGAAAGTGATTGGCATTTTTATTAGGAATTAAAAATACCCAGCACTACCTTGGAAATGCCAAGAAAACAAAATTAATTGCTGTTAAAATATTTCTGCAATTAATTATGGCCAGAATTGTATGAAGTTTTTTTTGTAAATAACCCCCATGAATTTATAAAGATAAAATCACAGCTGCTTTAAAACTAAATTAACCAGAAAACACGAGTACCTATTGGTGAAAATATCTTTGTTATAGAGATTTTCTCTTAAATATATCTTGCATTTCATGTCTTATATTTTATTTTTTTGTGGTATTGACAGTTAACTTTCCCTTTTCACATTAGTGAGATACAAAGTGGAGGAACCACAATGATCAGTATAATTGCATGATTTCTAGGTTAAAGTAAGCTTCATGTTCTTTGGACTCAGACTATCTTTATTAATAACTATCAATAAGAGATTTTTATTAATACCACAATTGAATTTTCTAGAAGTCTAGTTTATTGACTGTCTATGTATCAGGTCAGGCACTGAGTAAACAAAAAATAGAGTGCTGGCCTGACCTTTATGTAGTTTACAGTTTATCAGACATGATATATATCAGTGTACACTGTTTCCATCTCTTGTAGTCTGTTCCACTGTAGTGTGTTGTAGCCACTATACTGTTGCTATAAAGAGACACCATGACCAAGGCAACTCTTATAAAAGAAAGCATTTAATTAGGTGCTTGCTTAGAGTTTCAGAGGATCAGTCCCTTATTTCCATGGCAGGGACCATGGTAGCAAGAATGTTATTTGAAGAGTAGATGAGAGCTACATCCTGATCTCCTAGCAGAGAGAGAGAGACAGAGAGAGAGAGAGACAGAGAGAGAGAGAGAGAGAGAGAGAGAGAGAGAGAGAGGGAGGGAGGGAGGGAGGGAGGGAGGGAAGGGGGGAGAGAGAGAGAGAAAGAGGGAGAGAGAGAGCTCAAAGTGTCCCCAGTGACACTTCCTCCAGCAAGGCCACACCTCCTAATCAGTCTAATCAGTCTCAAATAATACTACTCCCTGATGTCTAAGCATTAAAATACAGGAGCATATAGGGGACATTCTCATTCAAACAAGCACACTGTCTGGTCTCATCCTAATCAAAAAAAAAAAACCTATTGAGTTTAACACACTAATCTGATTTCGTTACAAAATATATCTTCCTACAATTGTGACTTAGTAATTGTATGAGGAAAGACATTGACAATTTTCAGTTTACAAATCAAATAAGAACTCCAACAAAAAGAGGACTTGTGCTATTTAAGTGATTCTGTTTGTAGCCAATTTAGCATTAAAAATTGGTTTGTATTATGAGAAAAGTACTAGCATAGGTGGCTTTTGGGATGGTTTTATATATAACTTTATTTGATAGTATTTGATTTTCACCCAAATTGACTAAGTTTGTGTAAGTAGTTATACAGGTTACTAAAAGTACAGAACTTCTTGGTGAATTGTCATACTCTACATTTTCTAGACAGTTATACAGGATACTATGTGTGGGCATTCCTAAGGAATACTTAGGTCAGGATACAACAATCTACACATCTTCTTTAGCATAGATTTCCGGATCTCTTTGAGTGTCCAAGGGTCATATTTCTTGAATTCCACTTCATGAATGTACTTGTGATACTGGTAGTGTAGCCTAATGCCACCATGTTTTGGGTGGCAGAGTGTCCTTTCTTTTCATTATCCTTTACAGGAGCCATTTTGCCCAGCCCAAGTTGGAAAGGGAGAACAGGAGGGGCTGTTATTTATTTATTTTTTATAAAGAGTTTCTTGTGAAGTATTGGAACAGTGAAATATATGAGTTGTCCCAAAACTGTCAAGTGTATCTAAGCTACAAAAGTAAGAAATACGTGTTTTATGAGAATTCTAGAAGTCATCTTTTTATGAATGTTGGCTGGCAATGTGAACTTAAGCCCAGCCTCAAGAGAGATTATTTTCTAGTGAGAAAAAAGACATGAAGAGATATAAGTGAACAATGAAAATCTAGGATGCAATTGCATGAAATCTTGGCTGATTTTTTTTTCCCTGAATGGTGCCCCAGAACTTTAAGTGGAAAAAGCTTATTTTTTTTTATGCCAATGTCTTTGTTAAAATACATGTTATTCTCTGTCTCTCACACACACATTAGTCATACTTAAATAATACTGAATTTATACACAAAGCCACCAGTGTCTTAGACAGAGTTGTTTATGGATGAAGTAGACTGTTTCATAAATCTTGTAGTAATTACTTTATTTCTTGAAGCATGAGATTTGATTACCAATTTACTATAAGAACAGGGAATATTATTTTCTTGTTACTTCTTTCAGACAGAGACTCACAACTTATGTCAAGGAGAGCAGTGTTGTACAGGTAGATCAACTTAAGCTCCATCTCTCCCTAAAACATATAGGGCTTCATGAGTCCCCAAGTTCCTAGTAGTCTCCCTAATCCTATTCTTTCATATCATTTGTGTTTGGACACTCCTTCTTATTACACTTTTTACCTCACTTGTAAGATGATAGGTTTCCATATGGTTTTTCACTTACACTTGATTTTGGTCAGCAATTCTCTTAATTGTATAAGAAGCCTACTCTACAGAAGAGAATTCATGCCTGATGCTGTAAACATGGTCAAATCCATGGCAAAGGTGGTCACAGAGCCAAGCAGCAAATCTACTCCTGCTGCTTTTCTAAGATGCTTTCTAAAAATGTATGTGTATGGCCACAGAATTATCCTGATTTAAACCTTAATCAGAAATGTTTATTACAGAAAGCAATGTTTAAAGCAGAGACTTTCAGCACTGTTCAACGTGCTGAGAGCAAGTGGCTTTGATTGCTCGGCCGTGGATGGGTCATCTACAGCAAGCTCTTCTGCCTCCAAGTTTCAGGGATCATTGGAGAAGAGAGAGGATGGAAAGAATATGAAATAAAGAGGGGGGTGGAAGAGTATTGTGAAATACCATCTTTTCCATGTAACATGGCTATTGAACACATGAATCCACAGAAATTGTTGTTACCTGTTCCAGTGGATGAAGCCACACCCACATACATAGGGCAGCAGATTCAATGTGTTAAAAAAATATAAAATTAGGGAAGAAAGAGGACATGAAGTTGAAAAGGAGAAGATGGTATTCTGAAGGAAGTTAGAGGGGGCAGTGTGGACTGAAAATGCTCAAGGTGAATTGTATGTATATATGAACAACTCAAAGAATACATAAAAATATTATAAAACAGAGTTCTTCAAATTTAAGTCACAGTTAGGTTCTAAATGTGAAAAGATAATATAGGTTATGCATCACCTTTACATAGCCCATTTGCAGTGACATACTTCCTTCACCAAGGCCATACCTCCTGAACTTACTGAAACAGTGGCACCGACCAAGGACCTAGTATTCAGATGCTTAAGAATATGAGGGACATCTCAGAGAAACCACCACAGACAGGATAGGGAACCCTAGGGAAGACAGCAAGCACTGCCTCTTCCTGCCACATGTCTGTGAATCATGCTGTCAGTCTCAGTGGAAAACTAGGAATTCACTACTTCATTGATTTGCATACTGCCATCAGTGAACGGATTCTTTTGCAAACCCACCAGCTCTGTTAGAGTTGAAGTAATAGGTCTTTTCTCAGGAGTTAGCCAGAACAATTCTTCTTCGTCTTTCAAATCCCATCATTCATTCTGAGATTTGCTTCATGGCTGACATTAGCCGAGAGTCACAATTACTTCTTGGTGACTGCTTGGTAAGAATTTGAATAATGTGGCACCATTTTGTAAAACACAGAATCACAAATGCCTCTCCCATAATATGTGAGCATATTAAGTTCATGTGTATTAAAATTCAGAAGTATTTAGTCCTGAATTAATTTTTATGTATATAGAACTTCTCTGAATATTTCAAATTATGTTTCACTTCCAATATCTCTTAATATCTTCCAATATTGGATGAAAGGGACTTTTTAATTCAGAACTCCACTGATACCTATAATTTTTTTCTGTTTTTTTTTTATAAAAAATTTCTCCACAACTTCTAGTGTGATTCTTAGACTTTTCAGCACTTTTCTGAATCTTTGTTCTAACATTATTTTTCATACTCTTATGTCCATGTGTCTCTAATGCCTGAGTTCTGTGTCTTCTGAAACTGTTGATAATTTCTTCTTTGGATGGAACTCTTCAGATTAATTTTAAATCTACCTTCTCTATTTCCTTGTGATTTAAGCAGGGAGAGGAAACAGCACACTTTACCTTTCTTTTGCATAGAACTAGATGCACTTCTTTTCATTTATTTAAAAAACAATGGTAGTATTTACACCACATACCAATCTCCCATGTTTATTTCTTGTACCTCAAACCAAACATCAAAATTACCATCCACAATGCCATCAATTTTTCTGTCATTTCATGCCATCTTGGGAGATAGACAGAGGGATTTCTTATGAATTACTGTACTTCTTTTTATAATTATAGAACATTTACTTATTTTTCACATTAAAGGAGTTATTTCATTCAGAGAGATACCATATAAGTCTTATAGTTTAATTTTCAAATTTGGGTCATAGAATAGTGAAGTGAGAAGGCAAATAGAGCAAAAAAAGTGAATAAAAATTCCTTTAAAACCAATATTAAAAACCATGACTTAATACTATAATACATTTTATTAGTTTCCAGTTAAATCAACTCCTTTTATGGATGCAGAAGTTAAATATAAATTATTATTCTATTATACCCAATGTTGAGCTAAATGAGGAAAACCAATGTTAAATATATAAGGCTGACCCATAGTTCAAACCCCCAAGGCCTTGGGAATATAGGTTTTTTCTTTTACTTTTGGAAGTACAGTAACACCAATAGCTTATGGCTGATCCCAGTAATGCTGTTACTGTCAGGAGCCATTTTGGACAGTCCCAGGAGACCCAAGCTTTCCATTGTTCATCAATCATCACTGCAGTATTGAGTAGGGGGCTAATGATGTTGTTGGCCTGTGGTTATATATGTGTCTCTTTCTAGGAGAACAATAGTCTTCACGTTTCTATCCTAGCCTTGGGCAGAGTAAGCCTGAGAATACAACGTTGTGTGTTCTGTCCAGTGGAGGAAGATGCTGCACTAGAGGCTGCCCATGTTGAGAGTGGAATCTTCTGCCCATTCTCAAATGATGCCCATATCTTGATAAATCCAGTTTCTCAATATTTGCAGAGTTAAGAAAAAGTGCTGCAGGTTACTAGCCTCACACCGATCTTTGATCACTTAACAATTAGTAACTGAGTAGTTGACAACTGCAACCAATGCCAATGATGAAGTAACTTGGTAACTTCAAGCCTGTGCATCACAGTCCAAGTGTAACGTATCTGTCATTGAGAAGACCCCAATCCAGACCTGTGGACTTGGGTTTAGTATGTGAGACTTGTTAGGATTATCAAACCATTTACAGTACAGAGAGAATAAGTCACCTAGTGCAGATAACATCTTACTCCAATAATTCATTGTATTTCTTTATTTCTATAGAGACCCTACTTCTAGATTTCCCCCGTAATACCATATTCCTGTACTTTTTGTCAAAGCTCTTAAATATTCACTTAAATGTTCTGTATTGTATATGTTGATTATGTTAAGAACATTGCCATGAGTTTAATCTTTCAATTCTCTCTTAATTTCTTGTGATTTTAGGTAACTCACTGGCTCATTTCCCATCCACTATCAATTGCATGGTCTTGAGCAAGTCTTGTAACTTCTCTGAATGTGATAGGTAGTTTGTATATATGATACTGTTTTAAATATTCTATGAATGTGATTATAAGACATTCTTTGTCCTTCCTGTCACCTCTTAAGGTCAATGAAATAATTTAGTAAAAGTGCACTGTGATGAATATGAGATGTCAGGTGTCTAGAAAACAGTCCTAAGTTGGGCTCTCCAGGTCTTTGGAAATATGGAGTTTCTCTTAATATTTCAGTTTACTATTTGTGTAAGGAGGGTAATAGGGGAATAAGAGATGCTAGTACTATTAGCTTCTTTTTCTATTTTTGTCACGCAGGGCATCACTCCACTGTGAATTTGGCATCTTAGTTGATTTTCAATGGCAAAATAACCCTCACGCATTCCTGATTTTCATGGACTTCTTTTTTAGAGCTCCAACCATAACAGTTTCTACTCTCATCTGCTTTTTATGGAGACCATCCTGTCTTTATTTGTACCTAAAAGCAAACACGTATGCAGTTAAGATAAAGTGTTTGTAACATGAATAATTTATACATTGGTTTTTTTTTTTTTTTTTTTTTTTTTTTTTACATTTACCCAAAGAATGTCTTCCATGGTATTTTAGTGTGCTACTAATTTTCACCTCATTCACAAAATTTCTTCTAAGGTCTATCCATACTTTTGTCAGAGAGCAGGCTAGTTGAAAAAGGATATTTGTTATACTAGGCTGCATGATTCAAGTCTGAGTCTGAGTAAATCCCACAACTGCTGTCTGCATGCTGTACAGGCAGAGAAAGCAATAGCTATTCAGCATATGAAAGTGGAACCCTCAAGATGGTTGATCGATGATGAGGTATTAGTGGGGGCTGAAGGCTTAGAAATTTGCTGGAGAGTCACTGGTGTGAGCCCAGTTTGAAGGCTGAATGAAGGTGGATCTGTTATCTACAGTGATAGCAGCAACAATAGACAGTCATCAGGAAGAACTAATCCTTCATGCATGGATGGTTTTTCCCTTCTACTTTCCCTTAGAAGTCTCAGGCAACAAATATGGAGGTGCTGCCATATTTGCTCAGGTGCTGCCTCATATGTAAATTGTTTTTGGAAAAGTTCATATAGAAGAAGCAGTGTGTTTAGTAATATCATAGAAATCTCTCAGTTCACTTAGGATGACATCAAAGACTATTACCATTAGTATGTCTAATTTCAGTGTTAAGTTACACCTACATTTCACCTATCTTTTTATCTTAAAGATGCTTCACATTATTCATTATTTAAAGAATGCTATAATTACTGTGTTATGTGTAGAAATTTCCTTAGGAAGTTACAGCTAAGAGTATATGGCATGCACACATTTAGTTTTACCAAATAATCCCCCCAGTGTTTCTAATAATCTAATCTATAGACCTGCAAACATTTCTAAAATGTCAAATATATTGTATTATCTGTTATAACATTTGTGAGTCATATGAGAATAAACTGTTATATATTTGTGTATACATGCTTATTTCTAAATCTCATGTCATTTTCTTTAACAACATTGTCTTGCTCATTACAGTTTTGTAAAATTTTAATATCTGATTGAATTGCTCTCCATCATTTGATTTTTCTCTTTTAGGATTATCATATTTTTAGAATTTAGTTTTACATCTGAATTTAAGAAATTTCAAATTGGAACTACCATATTACAAAGTCTGAACGGTGCATAACCTGTCAGTGACAGTGCTGTAGTCCCAAAATAAGTCAGCTCAAGGCCTTAGAATAATTTGCATTTATTGTAGAATGCCTGTAATAATTGTGCCATTTTCTATTTCGCCAATGTATCATCACAGCCCAGATGAGAATCTAGGATGCAGAAGGACAGGAACCTATTGCAAAACAAATGAGTGAATAAGCAGTGTTTTCCAAATGTACACTCATTCATTCTATCATTGGCATAGAACTTCATATATTTTTGTGTACTTAAGTCTCTACTAAGTTCCATCCAGTAATGTTCACATTTCTCCACAGTGGGTTTATTAAACTAGCTCTCATACTTCATATATTTTATCCATAGTTTGACTGCTATATATGCCACAAGTGAATTTTGTTAGAGAGAAACTGTTGCTCTTTTTCTTTTTGGATGGAATTTATCCATCATTTCACACTCTTAACTTTAGTAACTTATTTTTTTGTGAAGTTATGTATTTTTTCAAATACAATTTTGACTTCTTATTTGAATATTAGTCTCTACATTTTGTCTTTGCTATCACTTTACCTGCTCATTCATTACATTACATCATGTGGTATTTTCAACCTTTATAGCTTTATTTATTTCATCATTTGATCTTTTATCTCTTTGAGTAATTATTTTTTTAAACAACATTATTGACTTTTAATTACATGTATAAATCTTCTGTCATTCTTTTGATTATTATTTTTTTTAATGTGCGCCAGGCCCAAACCCAGAGCCCTGCTCATTCTGGGCAGTTATTCTACAATTGAGATATATCCCATCCCTTTATTTATAGCCTTTTTTGTATTGTGAATAGAGGATGTGATCTGAAAAAGTAATTGGAAATTTGAAAATAGTGAAAAGGATCTTGATGTTTGCAGTGCACATAAATTATAAATATTTGAGCTGATGGGTTCACATTGTACTCTGCTGTGATGATTATACATTTTATATATTTATTAAAACATTACACACTGCCCTATGTGCAACTGTAAAAAATATGTCATCAGTATAACATTAGAATCTAAAAGATTGTAATATCACCTATGTGTTGTTAGTAATTATTTTAATTTTGACTTGTGTATTTTGAGATTATATAAATGGGACTCTAGGTCCATGACTACTCTGTTTTGTTATTATTCTATTTTTCTTTCTGCTATACAATTGCCATCTTCATGCCCATGGTATTTATCATCTTAAATTGTATTCTGTGTGGTATTGCTTAAGAAATATCTCTAATTTCTTTACTAATCCTTTGCTTTCCTTCCTTTTTTGTTTTCACACCCCTCTATTCATGACTCCAGAATAATAAATTGCAGTTACTTTAAGAATTAATATGCTAACTCAAATCATTTGTCACTAATATGAGAAGGAACTTGTTTATAAGAATTTAATTGGCATTCATACATTTCATGATTTATTCTTTCCGTTTTTATTTTTAATTCTTTTAATTAGAGACAAATTTTTTTTTAAACTCAGATTTTATATCCTGGTTTTTTACTTACAAATAATACAACTTACTTTTATCTATCTTTTCAGTATATAACTAAGACCCATACTTGTATTTGTTTTGCTGTCACTATAAAACAGTCTCAGATTATTTTCCTTTTAAATTTCATCTTGTTCTCCCTGGCACCTGACTTTCATTTTATTATGGAATTTTAAGGGATTGGTGGAGAATAAGGGTTCTGCTATAAGAGATTTTGTTTCTATCCAAAGGAAAGTGTTCAACTGACTTTAACAGAGTTTTTCCTAGGGCAAAATCAGGAATGAGTAGTAATTTATAACTTGTACTATCACCACTCACATGGTTCATTCTATTTTCTCTTCTCCTTTGCCTTTTTTTTTTGTCCTCTATGTTTTAGGTGTTCTCTAAAAGCCTCATAATCCTCTCAATTGTTCAGAGGTGATGAACCTTTAGCTCAGCTAATGATGGATGCTAAGTCTCTAAAGAAAACTCTGTACTTGCTATCATAAATTAAGGACCTCTTTCCTATAGATGTTCTAAAAGTATCGGTGGACTTTTTTTTATTAAATAATAGAAATATAAAAATTAGATAAGGGGATTTTCATGAAAGGTGGAATAAAATTAGAAAATACAGGCAAGTCAGTATTTGAGTGATGGCTCAACTGAAAGGCTGTGAAGAGCAGAGTATTTATGAATAAACTGATGATGGTGTTTAGGGCTTCTAAGTGAGGACACGCCTCTTTTTGAAATTTGGTGTAACTAGAATGTTTTCTGTGGGAGACTAGAAGAAGTGTATCTTGGGTTTACTATTAATGCTTTGATAGATGAACTCATTAGGATGTGATGTTCTTTCTCTGGTAGATTGTAGTAAGCAGTTTTTGGAGAAGAGAAAATAGTTAAAGAACAGGAAAGCAACGAGTCTTGCTGATACACATGATTCTCATGCACTAAGTTACCTTCTATATTTCTGCACAATAGGACCTGAAATCTCCTGCTGAACTTGATGCTCATGTTTCTAAGTGTGTCATTGACATTACAGGAAATGCTGGGGTAATTACTCTCTGGCAAAGTCCTTCGATATCCTTTAAAGGTCTTCAGTATGTGAATTTGAGCAGATGTTTATAGGAAGGAAGAAAAAAAGGATGATAGGTAGGTAGATAGAGATGGGGGGGAGCTCTGAGCACATTTTTAGTAGTAGATTTATCCATCTTTTTCTGTATTCTAATTTTATAGACACGCCAGGATCTTTTGTGGATTGCTCTTTTCTCCATGGAGTCCTGGCTTTTAGCTATTACTGAGGCAGCTTTTGGAAACAAAATGGTAACAAAAGTAACATGCAGTCTGGCCTTTGTTCTGTGAATTTTTCTTTACCCTAAAGCCTTTTATCTTTACATGTTCTTTTTGTCTGACATTTCTGTATTCATCGCCCCATGTCAGTTGCAATAACGGTATTATGAGATGGGCAGCTGAAGAGATGACAGGAATACAGACAATGCAAGTTTTTCATTTCCTTTGTAACTAGAGTTTTAATAGTTCTCTAAATCTGTATTTATGTTATTATCAAAACCCCCTTTTAAAAGAAAACTGATATTATCCTTTGTTCCCATATTAGTCCTCAAATATTTTTCATGAATCCTATTTTTGTAATGTTATTAAGTCTCTTTATGACAAAGATCAGATAAAGAGAAATATATTCACATATAGTCAATGAACTAACCAAATTAGCACATGCTCAATGGTCTCAGAATTTTCTTTCTACAAGTCATGGTAATTGTACTCTTAGCCTTCCCTTTTGTAACTCAATGAGCAGCAGCCTGTGGAACAAGTATTCAAAAGGAGATTTTTCTGATGGGTGGTTTTTTCATTTTCAAATTGTGTGTATCCTGCTGGAGTGTTGGAAATGGGACCTAAAGCAGATATTTAAAATGGGTAAAATGTCTTCCTCAAAAGCCAATGCTGATTACATCAGAATTGCCTTTGATGAGTGATACATTTACCTTTTTTAAAACAATCCTGGCACTCTGATTTCACTCACTGCCAAAATGATGTTACAGAATAAAAGCACTTTAAGATAATTGAAAATGAATTTCCATGAGTAGATGGTGAGCAATTTTACTCCTTCCTGTGCAGCTTGAATCTCATCTTGTGGTAGGTACTTGAATATCATTTGGGAATCACAGTCTGTATAGGAGTGTTCCAATTGGTACAGCACACATTGTATGGGTATGTTAACTATGGTGCCCAGATGTTCTGACCCAACAGAAGAGGGTTGTTTTGACCTCTGACAATTGGTCAACTTTTACCATATATTTAGAATATATGACTTCTGCTGCTATACATTTCAAGTTTATTTTATGTGCCTATTCAATATCTGATTATTATGTTTCCATCAAAGTTGTTATTTTGTATCTTGGTAACTAGTTCTGCCTTTCTTTGCACTTGAGTCTGATGTTATTCTACCTGTAGATTTCATAATGTCAATTCCAGAGTCACCTGATACTTTATGAACCTTTTTAAGCATCTCTAGGCAAGACCTCAGATTCCTCATGCTGTCCTAAACATGATGCTTACAGTCTGTGAAGTTTTTCTGAATTTCCGTGATCCCCATCAGCCAAGTTTTTTAAAACTCACTACGTTTTCTCAGTTTATGTAACCATGTTTCTCAGTTGATTTTATTTTCATTTCTCCAAGTAAACCCCATTCTCTAGGCTAGGGTTCTGATTCTATATGTAACTATTGTTACCTCTCCATTCTTCCTTATCTATGGAATCTGGATCCTATTGTATCATTTATAGACTATAGACTATAAAATAGAACATTTTCTGCCTTTCTTTGACAGGTCCCATTGCTAGACACCTGCTACTTGCCACCTACCTTATTTGACTTCTTCAATTCTAAGTCTCCTGAGGATACTTGGCTCATTAAAGAGTTATTACACAACACATCTGAAACTGTGCTGGTTCATCTTGGTTGTTAAGTTGACAAATCTGGAAGAGAAGACCTTGGTTGAAGAATCGCCTCTGTCAGACTGCTCTAGGAATAGTCTATCAGGGCATTTTCTTGACTTATAAATGATGTAGGTGGGACCAACCCATGTTTGGTAGTACCATCCCTGGCCTCTATAAGAAAGGTAGAAGAATATGAGAGAGGGGAAGCAGATGAGTTAGCAGTGTTCTTTCATGGTCTCTCTTGACTTCCTGCCCTGTTTTCCTTCAATGGTAAATTCTAACCCATAATTCAAATAAACTCTTTTCTCCTTAGGTAATTTTTAGCCAGTGTTTTGAAGTAGCAATAGGAATACAAATTATTATAATCTCTTTCTGGGTCCAGCTCCCCAGGCATTTCTATTATATCATGTTGGCTGTACTGGTCTATAGCTCCCCCCACCCTTCTACTATCATGTTGCTGAGATTTCAGTATGCCTTCAAGTTTAGTTCATTTGTTAGGGCTTTGCTGTCTAATTTCTATTTCTCAGATATCATAAGGGATAATTTATCAATGCATAACATATGTGGTATAGCAGGAGCAGTTGCCGTGTTTTCCACAACCCTTCAGTCTTACTTCAGTATTCTTTTATTTCTTTGGTAATTAGACATATAAGGTCAGCATATAAAATCAAACAACTATACAATTGGACTTTATGGGGTTAGCAACATTGCTTCCAACAATGCTGATTTCTAAAGGGAAAGTGAATACTTGTGCATTGAGGACTTGTGCACCATGTATTTACTTCAGGCTATATTCTCTTCTCTGAATTTTCTGTGCTTCTCATTTTGTTGTCTTTGCCCTTGAAATTTCTTATGATTGTAATACCTTTCTAAGTAATTACGTAGCTCTCCTTCCTTCTGCCATTTAGTAAGCTATTATAGGCTATACCCGATATTGTCAGTATTTTGAGAGACTTCTGTAAGTGTGCTACCCTGCAGTTACTATTGTCATATTATTGTTTCCATGACAGACCACATTTAGGTAGAGCAATTTTGATTTTTGTTAATTTTCATTATCTAACAAAAGGCACTCAGTTAGTGGCTCAAGATGCAGGAAACTCCAGATATAGAAGTAAAAGAGTGTAATATTTCAATTCAAGATATTTAAATCCTTCACTTTGAATTAGTTAAATAATTTTAAAATAGTTTCACCCAGGGAACTTTATATATAGTAATCTTCAGCAAGAAATTTTGAATAAGAAGCAAATATCTCAGAAATATTCTTTTGACAATATTGTCTCAATAACTTCAGATAACATATTGTGTTACTCTTAAGTTTTTGTGTCATTGGAAGTGCATCCATACTTGAACATGTAAATGAAGGCTTTATGGAAATGGAATCATTGAGTTAATGAGCAAACCCAGTAATTATTGCAAATGTTTTCATCTTTACTACAATTACCGGAAGATAACATCCTAACCATTAATGTCGATATAAAATAGCATATAAGATAGAGTGAAGTAGGAAACGTTGTTTAATGCATCTTCTACAGACAACCCTCTTGCTAAGTACAAACACATAGAGCTAAATTTCTACTTTTGCAAGTATAACCTTCCAATCTTATTGGAGACTTAAAATTAGAATAAAAAAATTGTCACTCTGTTTTAAAATTTTATTTCATACCATGGTTTGCCATTTTTTCCTGAAGAAACGCAGTATGTTTTTTCAATGGCTTTTGTGGTAAGCTTTAGTAATATTTGTTGACATGACTAGAGGCTGATATACAAAAGTTGTGTGACTATGAGGACCTGAGTTTAATCAGCAGCATCCACATTTTTAAAAGTTTGGTTTAATGACTTATATCTTCAACCTAGAACTAGAGAGGCTGAGACATGAGGATTTCTGGAGCTTCCTGGACAGCCAGTATAGTCAAATTATGTTCATTGATATACTTTATTTTAAAAGATACTGTGGAGAGCAATTGATAACACCTAACTGGTCCCCATGTACAGCAAACATTCACACACACACACACACACACACACACACACACACACACGAGAGCAATTGATAACACCTAACTGGTCCCCATGTACAGCAAACATTCACACACACACACACACACACACACACACACACACACACACACACACAGACACACACACCACACTTGTCTAAAAATATTCTTCTTGGTTTATTTTGTTACTCAATTTCTATTACACTTGGATATTTCTTTTATTATATTACTAAGTTCTGGTATTGATTTATAAATCTTTTTGTGATTGTTTTTATGGATTCTTATTCATAAAAAGATTTCCCCTAAATTTTAAAAGACTTGTCTATATTCTACTTTATCTTGTAGAGTTTTCTTTAAAACTATCATTTTAAATATTTACACATCCAATTAAAACTATTATTTAATTATTGGAGTCTCTTGCTAGGGAGTGTGTTCTTTAGAGGCATGTCTTCTATTTTCATGACAACTGGGTCCCTACATTGGCATCTGCATCTATCAGATGAATTGTCTCTACCAATTTTATTGGGGGCTTTTGTGATGAAGTTCTTTTTCCAGGGTGATGGCTGAGTAGGCCATGATTTGGTCTAGACTAGAACTGTACTAACAGAGTACTTATAGTGTCTTTAGTTAGTTTGTATCATTCATACCTGTGATATTTGTTGTTATTGCATTAGTTTATGCTTCAGGGTTTTGTGGGCTTGCTCCATGAGCTAAGATGCAGCTTCTAGGAATGAAAGTTTGTTAGCAGGTTTGGGCATGGCTGTCAGTCCTCTGTGAGTTGTCATAGAGTTAGACTTTGCTAGCATTTCTGGATGGGTACAGTGGAGCTCTCCCTTTAATAGGGCACGGTGTTTTTGAGTACATTAGGGTTGCTTGGGGACCAGCCTGCACTAGTTTGCTCACTAGTGTGGAGGTCTTTGTAGTGGCATCATCTGTTTTCCTAGGACTCTACAGGTAAAGTTGTTTAGAGTGGGCTGCTAAGGATGCTCAACAGTTTTGTGGGATGCAGGGAAGTGGATAAGCGAAACTTTAAGTGGATGAGGTTTTAAGATAGTGTTGTGACTAGGAGCTTGGGTGCATTAAATAGCAATAAAGAGGAGGCTTTTAATACTGAGGGTAATGAAACATTCTGGTTTTCCCAACAGCAACACAAACTGGGCTCAGGGCCTGTGAAGGTGGCAGGTTTCTGCATACCAAGCATTTCTAGTACCTGTTATTGTGGGCACACTGAGGTCTCCTTTGCCTAACCATTGTCCATTGTGCAAACCCTTCTTATTGGAATTGGTCTCCCCTAGCAAGATTGCATGGTATATGTTCTTTGCTCTGCTTTCACCATTACAAAGCTATCCAGAATCTCCATGGTCCCTACCAATCCCTAAAGCTATGTAGTTTTTTAATTGTATTCCTTTTGCAGCAATACTAGTAAGTATTTTTAATTTAATGGAATTTTATTAGCATAGCTCTTGGAGCTTAGAAAATATTCAGTAAATATTGACTTTATGTGAAGACAATGATAATTACTGATGAGGTGTGTGATGACAAAGTGACAATGATGGTCAGGTTTATATTTCTCTCTTCAGTGTACCTTTAGGCATGATGAAAGACAAGCAAATATGATTAGTGAATAGATTAAAAAAGCAGAAGCATATCTACTTAGGAAACATAGAGACAATTTATATTATTTGACATAAGAGTCTGATGTGAACATGTTGGCTCTGGAATACAATTTAAAATAACTACAGTCCTGTAATTTGCACTAATCTAGAGTTTAAGAATGTGGTAGTGTTTCTTAAAATTTTATCTTCTCTATATTTGGAAAAGCATTGGCTATCTGATATAAAAAGTTTCTAGCTCATAATGAGTTTAATTTTACTTTTTGACTTCTTAACTTGTGAACTATGACTTTAGTTTTGGTTACTTTATGAGTTTCATGTGGAAATATTTTGTGTTTTTATACTGTGATGATATTTATGCTGTGTACTATAGAGTCTGTAATGGAGTATTGTGTTATTGGAATAATGTCTTTCTCATCTGCAAAGTTGTTTTTGCCTATTACATAGCACAGCTCAGGTGGTCTGGATTCTGAAACTTTTGCAATCTCTGTTCCAATGACAATGTTTAAGTTTTTAAACATCTTCTTCAAGATGAATATCAATTTGCCTGAATTCTATTAAATGAAGTATGGGAAAAAATATAGTAGGCTGGACATGAAGGAGAAACAAAGACTGGTGGGACCCAACCTCTGAGCACTGCTTACGGTATGCCTGTTCTGCCTAGGATCCCCTGGTTCCCACATCCCAGACTCTAATTTGTGAACATGGATGACTGGAAAGCAGTTATTTCAATTTAAATTTCAAATTCCCAATAGTAGAAGTTGGTTATTCCTCCTCAGAGAATCCTGCCCACACTACTCTTTAAAACTCAGGCCTCTGAAAATAGTTTTAAATATCTGGGTTCAATACCAAGTGATTTAGTTATATTGTATTAAAATAAAATATATCTTAAATAGAGCCAAAATTCCTCACAATCAATTTTATGCATACATTATTAAATATTGATTATGTGCAGTGTGTACTTGAAATAAAAAAGTTCACTTAAGAAAATATCTTTCAGAGATTGAAATATATATATATGTATATTTAATTTAGAGAAAAGCATCTTTCCATGCAACATGTAAGTTGCTGTCTTTGGATGTGCCATTATATTGTTTCAGCATTGTCTAAAGGTCACTAAAGGTTTGATCTGCTTTAGTCAAACTCCTGTGACCAGCATTAGAGATTTCCCTAACTAGTTGTAGGATAAAATGGAATTAAACAAAGGCAGTTTGAGCATAAGGACTTACACTGATACTGTGCTGTAATCACTGAACTAAACAACCACAATCCACCAGGACAGGTATTCTTTGCCTAGGAGAATAAAAAATGCAACACCTAACAACTTTGAAGATTTTAACAATCAGGACTTTCAAGGCTAGACTGGAAAGCAGCTGTATTTGTCTTGAGGCTGTTTAGCCTGAGCCTGAATTTGGGAGATCTTATTGCTTAAATTTTAAGTTTCTGACCTGTTTTTCTTTCTCGAGGCAAACAAGCTAAGAGTTTGAAATGAACGATCATTGCTGGTAAATAGGCACTCAAGCCTGACCTGGCTGTATAAACAGAGCCCATTCTCTACAGTGAGCAGAAGCAGCAATGTCTGGCTGTAGAGGTGGCTAGCCTCATTTACAGACTGTACAATCTAATTTCTCCTTCTGCAAATGTTGATTAAGCTGAAAGAGGATCCTTTGCAGAGCTAATTCAATAGCCTCCGTCTCCTCTCCCAAAAGACAAGGGGGATGAGCTCACTATCACATGAGGCCATTAGCTTCCCCTGCAGCAAAACCCACCATCTGGCCACTTGGCTTCAGCTCTGCTGATTGGACTGGGGGCTTTCTGAGCACTCTTACACCTCTTCTGGTGGTGAGTGAGAGGAGCAGAAGCTGGGAGAAAGGCTATTGTTATCTCTTGTGATGCCAGGTGAACGAATTCTCAGCATTGTCTGATAGCAGGAAGACCTGCCTGGCCCCGATTCTCCCTTGTCCAGCATTAGTCACAGATGACTTGGTCATTTATGATCAATGTGACAAGGCAGACAGATAAATACACCAACTCTTCTTTATAACCATGCAATCTCTGCCTTTTAATCTTGTGGCTTGACAGCTGATCAACAAAAGTCACTGAAGCACCACTTTTATTAACAAATGGACAGGACATTTTCTAAGTGTAGTTAGCCTTGGATCTAGCCTGATCTCACCCCTCTGTCACTGTCTCACATCCATTCTGATGGTAGAAGCCTGCTTAGACCCTTTTGCCCATTATACATTCTGACTGAATCCTTGAGAACAGCAAGCAAATACCGAATAGAAGGCACTGTTGGATCCCACTAGGGGTTAATGTTCACTAATGCAGTTGCCATTTGCCACAGTTCTGTCTAGTTCTATATCTGAACACAAAGGAAGGAAAACAGGATGCTCCAAAGTAAGGCTCTAATAGACCATCCAATCTGAATTCATATCAGAACTGACAGTGTATTCTTGTCATGTACTTTTATGTTTTTTGGAGATTGCAGTCCAATAATAGATTTGAACTTTTACAAACAACCATAAAGCCCTGTTGTCAGTGACTGAGAACCCCATACTGCATAGCACTGTTAAGAGGAATGTTTCTGTGTTATCCCTCAAGCCAGTGCCCTCTCCCCCACTCTAACCAAACCAAACAACAACAACAACAAAAGTCATCTAACATGAAACAAATGTCTAGTGATGATGGAAATGTAGTTGTTTGGTGGTCCTGATGGTTGTTTTTAAGAACACATGGAAAAGCTAAGATATCATTTGTTCAGCCATTTAGACTTTGAATGTCACATAGTAATTTAGTTTATTTGATTAAACAAAATCAGAAATCTCCATTGTTTAGGAAAATAACAGGTGTTCTCTGGATTTCAGATTGTTTATATCACTTTGCAGAATAAGCTGCCATTATTTAGCAAGTCTAGGATGAGTGAAGCAGTGTTCAGGGCAATAAACTTAAAAGATACCATTGAATTTAACATGCTGTTTTTCTGGAAAATGGTAAAGATGAGTCAACAGTCTAAGACAGGAGGATAAGGAGTTTAGACCCAGCCTTGACTATAAAGCCAAACCTTGCCTTGCATGCTTATACATACACATCTTTACTTTCCCCGTACACCCACTTCTCTGTAGTCTGGCCCTATACTTTGGATTCTGAAGTATATACCAAAGAGGTATGTGATGAGAAAGGACAGTTTGAGTCTTACTTTTATCTTTCTCTGAATCAAACTAAATAATTAAGTCATGCAGAAGTGTAGCTAAGTCAGGCATAGTGGTACAAATCCGCAGTCTCTATAGCCAAGGCATATGAGGTAGGGAGTTGGAGAGTATGAAGCTATATAGTAAGACTCCCATCAAAAATATTACTGAATTGACAACTGACAGTGTTCACTCACACCTCCTGCTTGTAGTGTCAGTATGGGTAAAGGCCCACACAGGATTTTGGAATGCATGGGAATGACAGAATCTATCACAGATGTCACAATGTCACCAACTAGAGTGAAGGACAGTGCCTTTGGTGGAGTCCTAAGTCATGTCATGGCAACAGAGAGAGCCAAAGAGCTTTGTGGAAGATGATTGGAAGTCAGTTTTCACAGGAAGTTCAACAATCCTAAGCACAAAAAAAAATTGTTTTCCTAAAAAGAGATAAATATTCATCATTGGGTTGAAGCCAAACATTAATTAAATGTAATGAGATATTCTAGTCATCAATTCTTTAAAGCTTTGCAATAGTCATATCATAGGAGGATCATTAGCTTCATTTCACTGAAGAGGAAATCAACATGTAAAATACTCAGTGCCTGGGTCAGTATCTAGAGAGATGGAAAGCAGAAACCATGTGTTTGTTCTTTAGCACCTCCCATTTCCATTGCCAGATTAGTCTCTCCCCATGACATCCAAAACAAGCTATAGGAACACTGGAAAGTAGGACTCAGAGCCTCTTCCCTAGTTTGGTGGCACTCAGTCTCTCCTATAGCACTTGCTGTCATTGATGCTCTTTCTTGTCAGTCCACTCCACCTCTTCTGACCACAGGAAAAGCCCCAGCAAGATATCTCCTTAAGCATGCATTTCCCCTAGGCATGCCCTGGCAGAATCTGATAAATTGATTCAAACTATTCCTTATCATCCAGACTTTCCCCTTCAGTGCCCCACATGCAGCTGTCACACGATGACATAACAGTCACGTTAGGGAAATACTTCCCTAGCCAGTTCTTTCCATTCTGGGATGATTTTGTGAACACAGATTTTTATCAGAAAACAACAGCTTTGAACATCTGGGGCTCATGCACTGACATTCGCTCCTTCTAATCACAGTAATGCTGTTCCAATTTCATTTTTTTTTTTTTTTGCAGGCAGAGCAATCATTATGCACAAGTTATTGATTAATTACACTTTTAAGGTGTTTGAATTAATGTGGGTTGAAGTAATTTGTGGTTCTCTATGACTTCTTTTCCTCACCTGAATTTTCCCTTGTTCTCTTGCATGCTGCCCTCCCCATTCCAATTAGTCTTTAAGGCATTCAATTTATGAATAACAGATCAAAGTTTTGCTTCACCATTGGTCTGTTAACTCACATCCGGATTTGGAAGTACAGCTGGTGTATACTCTGACTCGTAAGAATAGTATTATTTTATAGTCTGTGTAGAATAATGTGAATCATTCCGGGTTTGAGGTCTGTGCTCATAAATCTCCAGGCCAGTTGTGTCAGAGATTGTTTACAGACGGCTACATGTGTGTGGCTTTATTACTGCAGAGTGCACATCCCTCTAGGAGAGGCTCTGTTGTGATGTGTGCTATGAAATTTCACATAAAGCAAGAACAACAGCTGTAATGGGCCCAATCCAATGATGGCAAAGGTGAACAAAATGAGTCCCTCTGGGAAATAAAATGCTCATTTAGTGGAGGAAATTATCATTTCCAAGTAGAACATTTGGCTTCCTGAGAGCGAAAAGTGTCGACACAGCTTGATAATAACACCTCAGGCTATAATAGTACCCTTTCCCCTCTGAGAGCTAGGATCTCTCCTCCTAAATTTATCTTTACAATATCCTTGCAAAGTAGGAAGGCCCAGGTGTTATTAGCTATCTTTTTATGGATAGAGAACCCAAGAAGCTGAAAAAAAAATCAGTGATTTGTCCTTGGAAGCCCAGAAATCAATGTAGAGCCAGGCTTCTCAACCTTGGAGATATTGACATTTTGACCTGTTAATTCTTGGCTCGGGGGTGGGGCAATCTGCCCACTGTGCAGCATCAGCAGTGTCCTTTCTGTATCCACTAGATGCCAAGGATGCTCCCAGCTGTGACAACCAAAGTGTCTCCAGACAGTGTCAAATGTCTCAGAGCAGCAAAGTCACCTCCAATTTAGAAACATTGATCTATAACTGCTGTCCTGGACAAATTCCCCGTAGCCTAAAGGAAACCTTCACAGCATCTTCTATGTAGTATCAGTAATTACATAGAATTTGCCATTATGAAGTTTTTTTAAAAAATATCTATTTCCTTTTCAGTTCTCACAATAATTCTATTTGACCTCATTTTATATAAAGATAGATTATTATATGGATGTTTGTTTGCTTGCTTGCATGTATGTGTGTGGTCAGTATCCATAGTGTGTAAGAAAAAGTAACAGAGAAGCAGGTATACTTTATTTAAACAAGCTGAGACTACTTTATTAGAACAGAGAGGGGCACCAACTTTTCTGCACAATGAAGTTAGAGAGTGCTTAGAGAGGATGGGGGAGAGGTGTAAATATACATACACACATACATGGGTAGCTACTAGAGAGTTACAGATGTTTTCCTGTGATTTGACTAGAATTAGAATGGTGTGTTTTCCATACCCTGGCATATAATTTCTGTAGGAGTACAAGGTCAGGGTGGGGGCTACACTGCACCCTCACTGCTGGTGTCTGAATGGCTTGAACCTATGCATATCATTACAGTTGGATAGGTAGGGAGAGGGGGAAAACCTGAGAAAAGTTGGGGAGAGGAAGCATGCTAAAATATACTGTCTGAAAATAAACTTTTAATAAAAATATAGAAGTTCTTAAATAATTTTGAGTAATGGAGGATCTCTACTTTCTTTTGCTTTGAAATCTACAAGTTAAATAGTGATATAGAAATTTTGAGCTGGGTGGTGGGGATGCACACCTTTAAACCCAGAGTTCGAGGCCAGCTTGGTCTGGTCTACACAGTGAGTTCCAGGACAGAATACAAAGCTACACAAAGAAACCCTGTCTCAAAAGAAAGAAAGAAAGAAAGAAAGAGAGAAAGAAAGGAAGAAAGAAAGAAAGAAAAAAAGGAAGAAAGGAAGAAAGAGAGAGAGAGAGAAAGAGAAGAGAGAAAGAAAGGAAGGAAGGAACCAAGGAAGGAAGAAAGAAAGGAAGGAAGGAAGGAAGATAAATTTAGAAAACTGGGAATTGATATTCACAGACTTCAGAGTCTGAAGGTTATATCCTTAGTATTTTTAGCAGCATGCCTCTCATCATTTTAACTTGTTCATTTGCTTATTTATTTACTTAGTAGATTGAACTGTAAATTTATTACAAATCAGGCACTAGACTTGGCTGTGAGGGAACAACAGAGACACAACAATTGCTGTCTCTATCCCAGGAAGCAAGCAGCCTTAAGAGGGATTCAGACCAGTAAACAGGCATTTTGCAATTCAGGATGGTGAAAGTGGAAAGAGGAATGCCTGGTTACTAGGGAGCTTGTTGGAGGACAGGCACTCTCCACAGTCAAGGGAGATCAGGAAGGTTTGTAAGCTGAGGAATAAGGGCTGGATAAGAGCACAGTTGAAAAGCTGGGCACAATTGTAATCCCAGCTAAAGTAAATGGAAGCTCAAATAACAAGAAGAGAGGGCAAGATCAGCACATGTGGGACATTTAAAATGGCTTTGTTTAGATACAGTGTTTAATTAGCCAGTGCCACTGTTACTCTTAGGTGCCAACAATGCCATCTCAATGGATTAGTGTGGGAAAGGCAGATTTCACACACATTTGGCAGGTCACATGCCATCAGCTCCTCATTATCCTCAGGCCTGTATTTTGGAACTGAGGCTGAGAGAGACATTCTCAATGGGATATGCCATACTTACCACTGGGAGAAGGTGAAATAAGTGAGCCCCTATACTTGGGCATTAATCAGTTAAGCAGTGGCTTAGCTTATGAGAGTGGAGAAGAAAGAATTCTCTCTAAGGGAATATGAAAAGAGTCACACAGCAATGACAGATATGGGGAGGTGGGCTCCTAAGTCATGATAGAGAATAAGGACAATAATATATTCTTTCATATTAAATAAAGGGTGCTGTAGTGTTTCCCGAAGCCGTTTGACCCCATATAAATAAACACGCTATATTAATTATTAAACTGTTGACCTATGATTAGGGCTTCTTATTGGCTAGCTCTATCTTAATTATTAACCCAATTCTATAAATCTACGGATTGCCATGAGGCTGTGGCTTACCTGGTAATACCCAGACATAGTGTTACTCCTTCGGCAGCATCGCTACCCTGTCTGCCTATGTCTCTTAGAATTCTCCTGCCAACCCTTCTGGCTTGGTCACTAGCCAAACAATGTTTTATTCATCAACCAATAAGAGAAACACACACACACACACACACACACACACACACACACACACACACACACACACATATGGACATCCCCTATCAAGAGGAGAACTAGTAAGTGTGAATAGAAGTCTCTGGAAAGACACTACCCCTTCCATTGAACCTTCTATAAGACTAATTAACTGATTAGAACTTTAAGGATTATAGAGATTCTAATGTTGCAGGCCTAGCATCTAATTACAATTTATCTTAGACTACCTTTAGTCACTTGTCCACTCCTATATTTGACCTAACATTCATATGACTAACAAATAAAAAGATTTCTGGAATGCATTAACTTAGCAAACTATTAGCTTCCACCAGCCCAAAGGCTAAGAGTGTTGTCAGTCAGCATCTGAGGCCTATAGCAGGAATTCTTTTCCCATTTTGCTTTAAATCACCTGCCTAATGCTTCCTCTAAACACCTTAGTTTATAACTTTCTTTGTTCTGTTACTATGAAAACGTTATCAAACTGGTACAATGCTAGAACACAGAATTTGGGCTAGCTTGAATCTGTTCCTAGACCATGTTTGCTTATTTGGTTTCTGAAGAATGTAGCTTTTAACTCCTTTGAGACGACTTGTGTTTTTAATGTTGTCATAATCAATGTATTTTTGTCATACTTGGGCCCTAGGTCACCAAGAGTCATGTAGATTATACAAAAGGACCACAGCCCACTACTTTTTTTGATTGCTCTAGAATAGTCTGTTAGTTTCAGTGACCTCTAGACAGATTGATTTTTAGTATAATGATTTCACAACCACCCCCTGCCTTTATTTCTTGATTTGCCCCTTGGTACAAGTCCTTCACTATGTTTCCTTTTCACTTAAAATGTTATCACACACAGTAAATAGACATTGGCTTTATTTGTTCTATTGCCAGTCTCACTTACCAAAGTAAGGGATGTATGTCATATTTGCTGGGCACTGTTTGAACTTCTGTGTGCAAACTTCTTAAATTAAATTAGAAGAAATTACAAGTTGAAAACATCCAGTCTGGAAGTGTTGTTTATCCTTCAATGCAAACTATGACCACATTTTTTCTAACTGAAACAAGACTTGAGAACAGTATTTAGTGCTGTCAGCTTAGTGGCCCTTATGAACTTTGCTTGTAACAACAACAAAATCCAAGGCTTAAAGCATTGATAAATCTAATAAATGTTAGTTACCAGGCCAAATAAAGTGTTCATTGTCCTCTCAAGCAATGCTGCTGCCTCTAGGAAGGAGAATAATATATTTAAACTATGACAGTTAAATGCACGTTAATGACATTTTCTTTCTAAACTCATGCTAACAAAGAGATTCTGCAGGACTGAGAATTTTCTTCTGATAGGCAACACATCAGCTCCAAATGTAACAAAGAAAAAAAGTGATGGAACTCTTTCAGTGTGAATTAAAATGCCTTCCAGCAAGAGGGAGATGGATAGAGTGGTTAGTGGGTACAGAGATGCAGTGTGTATCAGAAATAATTTTTAATCTTCTTTTTGCAAGTAACATAACCATGCTTCACAACAATTAACTGAGTATTTATTATTAATAGCTAATGGAGACGATTTTGAGTGCCTACTTAAGAAAAAATAATTGTGACAGACATACCATGTATTCTAATGGAATGATTGTACTTTGCATATGTGTATTAAACATACTAAAGCAGCTGGGAAGATTTCCAAAGGTTAAGTGCTTCTTGTGTAAGTACAAGGGCCTGATTTTGATGTCCAAGCCCAAATAAAAACCTTGGAGTAGGGGTATATGTTTGCAGTCGCATTGCTGAAGACAGAAACAGGCATATTCCTGACAGTCTAGATTGCTCAGTGAGTCTCAGGAGCCAGTCAGAGACCTTGTTGCAAAAACAGATGGGGACAGCTTCTGAGCAACAATCAAGGTTGACGTTTGGCCTCCACATCCACACACAGGCACCTTTGGCCTACACACACACACACACACACACACACACACACACACACACACACACACTTCTAGATTCTACACATGCACATACTCATGTACACATACATATACATATACACAGAAATAGATCAAACTCACCTTACCTCATGTGCATATAAAATTATTATGTGCAAATTAAAAAAATAAATTTAAGTGGAAAATAAAATGTCAAATATCTTTCAGATAGCCTGAGTGGTTTTAGTTCCTTCCTCCCTCCTTTCCACTCTCCCTCTCTCCCTCTCTCCCTCTCTCCCTCTCTCCCTCCCTCCCTCCCTCCCTCCCTCCCTCCCTCCCTCCCTTTTTTCTTTCCTTTTTTCCTTCCTTTCTTCTTTCCTTAATAGCATCTCACTAGGACTCTCTCTGAAGACTGGACTGGCCTTGAACACACAGAAGGACAATTGCCTCTGCCTCTGGACTTCTAAGACTAAAAGCATATGCCACCACTCCCAGGCAAGCTCAGGGTGTTTTATGACTGTCTAATAGTGTTATTTAGTCTGATCTTTAACTGTGCAGTATTCATCAGAGAAATTTGTTAGGATTAAGGTTCTCAGATATTATCTTGTCCCTCTAGAATTCATGTTGGGAATTGTAGCTTTGTAATTCTCCATTTAACAAAGTCTGCAGGAGAATACTTTATATAATGATATTTGAGAGATATTATAGATAACAAAACAGAAAAGATAAATTTAGGTTGCCGGGAGATGCTAATCAGCTATTATCTACTTAAAATTTTCTTAGGGTTTAGTTTAGACTCAACAACTACTATTCTACACATGTAAGGAATTTTGAGGAATTTTAGTGTATTTTACTAGGCCATAATTATTAACCCAAACAACTCTGTGATCATCCATCCTTGTCCTAATTTTATGATTTAATAACTAGATTCAAATATTGTCTATTATGCTATTTTCAGCAATAAATATTTAAGGATGTTTACAATTTGGTTTCATGCTCCATTAAAATTTGCTAGTTTTTGTTTATAATTAAAAGGAAAACAGAAGGTATGAACTTTCAATGTTAGATTCGGTTTCTCTAGAAAGTCAGGGACCAATCCCATCAGAAGGGGCTGCTGAGCTGCATGCAAAACAGTGAAAAACTGTTGTTATGTTCCAGCAGGTCACATCTGAGAGTGTCTATGGACCAGCAGTATCATTATAACATGGGAGCTTGTTAGAAATGCAAAAATTCTTGTGCTATCCTCCATCCATGGATTAGAATATGTGTTTAACAAGGTGTCTAGGTGATTCATATGCTATTAATTCTTCCAAAAAAGGAGATATAGATCCAAGACTGCTTGTTGATAGAAGACTTGAGGATATATCCTTGTAATTAAAAAAATGTATATTAAAAATGTATAACAAAAAGGCATTTGGCCAGCCCTTGAATGTAGTGATGCTTCTTATGTGGAGGGCTAAGATGGGATGCTGCAGTTGCTGTGTAAATTACAAAAGTATCTGAGAAGAATTGACCATGGTTCAGTAGAATCCCAACAGCCATTTACATGGTTATTTGTTAATTTGTAATGAATTTTATAAAAGAGCTCTCATTTGTTGTGGATTATACAGAAGATGCTATATGTTAAACAGAGAGGAACAACAATGGAAAGAGCATCTTTGAGACAGCAAACTTGCTAAAGGGGGAGAGATGATGGAATCACTGAATTTATGTGTGCTGTTATCACATTTTTTTGGGTGATATGAAACAATTTTGTTTACTCCGATAGCAATTTGACAACAGACCTAAGAAATGGTTCCACACAAATTGAGCTCTTGGAAAGTCAGGTTCTTGATGGTACTGTCAGAGCTATAGGTGAAGGGTTACTTATGTGAGCACAGGCAGCTTCAAGGCAGAAGAGCACCTTAACACCCATCTCCTAACAATCCTCTACCCCTGCCCCCAGCCTAGTTGACTCAGGAAAGCTCCTTTCTGGAAATTCCCTGCTTCCAAGGCTGGCTTGGGACTCTCCTCTCCCAAGAAACCTTCACTGCTTAGATAATCCTGGGGAGGGGCCGCATGAATGTTAGGCATTTTCTGATTCACGGAAGTTTTATCTGGTTTCAGAGTCTTGCTAGGCCCCCTCATCTTCAGGAGTATATGTTTCTATTTGGAGGGAATAGCTACACAATGATAGCAATTGCAGATAGCTATGGTAGTTTTCACAGCTTATTATTTTTATTAACTATATATATATAATTATGTACTATATATTATTATTAATTGTTGTTGTTATTATTAATTATATTATCTGGTTTGATGTCACAAGCAGACTTAGAGAAAAAAAGATTGCAAGTCAACCAAGTTTTAATATTTAATATACAATAAGAACAGGTAATATGGTATCCTTATCACCAAAGATATATATCACTATTATTTCTCAAAACAAAGAACTAGTCAAATATCAGGGACAACCCCCAGAAAGGTTGAAATCCTCCTTGGAATTATTTAAATGAGATTTGGAAGCTCATTTACTTGGAATATATGAGTGGAAAGTAATGTGTTCTGATATGGAAATTTTATTCCATTTCTGGACTTCCGAGATTGCGTGAACCAAGCAATTCCATTATTGGTGAGTGTGCAGCTCAGTTACCCCGATTAAGCTTCGATTCAAACACTGATCCATTTACCTCTGTTGTACCGGAGAGTCCTAGGAGAGGAATGAAATATGAGCTTTATGGGTCAGGCGTGCGATCATTAAGGACTTTATGGTCATCTGCTCCTGACCTAATCTCATAACCTAACAAGTAGGATTGGAATATTGGCTACTGTGAAAAATTCAGCAATAAATATTTAAGGAACTTTGCAATTTGGTTTCCCTTATAGGTAATTTTATTACATCCCCTTTCTTGAAGGCAGCATACTTTAGAAGTAGCTATTAAGACAAAAATGCTTTACAACGTTGAAAAGTAACCTGTTCTGTCATAAATAGGTAAAACCTTAGTTGAAAACAAAAGTGAAAACATGATGAGCCATTTAATTAGCCATTGTCACTCTTTAGGGAAGAGATGGCCTTGTAGGTATTGATGCATTCATATTGCAAAGTACAGTAGTAACCCAATGGCAGTCTATTGCTCTACAAATACCTTAATATCTACTTACTCACATAGTCAGCACTATGACACTAATATGTTGGTATTACAGATGCTTATGTGTTTTCTGTGATTTGGTCACACCAGGAGATTACAAGGGCCATCTTCCTTTCCCCTCTGCTCATCACATACCTTCTTAGACAAAACTCATCATTTTAGAATGAGTATTCAGATGTAGTAAGGAACACATTTCCTAACTAGAAAAATAGATGGACTCAGGAGACTGCACCTCCATGTGCAACAGGGTTACCCCTTTTGCTTACTCCATTTCTTCTCTCTCACTTTCCCTTATGTCTAAGTGGAAAAAAGAAAAGGGAGACAAAATCTAACCACGAAAGTAAAACACAAAAACTATCAGAGCTGTTTCCAGAGAGGTAAGTCACCTTTCCTAGATATTAAATGCACAAGAGTTGGCATCTTTTTGTTGTCACGTTGCTTACAAGGGCAGAGGTCATTATCTAACAGGCCTCTGTATGGACGTAATCTGTTCTTATGGTGCATCCTGTTGGGTGCACGTGAGCCTCCTCAGGATTTGAGCAGAATGCTTTTTGGTCAGTGACAGAAGTGGATATTGGCACTCTGGGGCAAACAGTATTTTTCTGTCAATAGACTAAAGATTGCATGTGTCCTTGATAGGTAATCAGTAAGCACCATAAGCATCCCTTGTTTAAACAGATTGTACAGAAACAAGTTAAACTAACCATGTTTTACTAGGTTTGCCAACAACAGGCATCAAAGAATGCCTTACCTTACTGAAAAAAAAAACACTTCTAACTGGTGCTTCCTAGTATTAATTTCCCAATGAGATTGAAAGTTAACCATGATCAGATGGATGAGAATTAAATCCATGGGCTTTACTTTGTATTTCTTGTAATAAATAACTAGGTAGTAGGAAAGAAGAGGGACATTTCCCAAAAGCACAACTCTTTTCTCTGGCAGCACTATTATTCCTATTCCCAAATTCCTGGAGTTCATTTTGTTCCTGAACAAAATTTAATTGAAAACATGCCAACAGTCACTTCTCAGAGGGAAAAAATGTGTTTTTTATAGCTAAGAAGGTCCTGTGTATCTGATGTCACAAATGCACAAGATTCATTAGCTGAAGACTCAAAACCCAAGATGGTCAGCACAAAGAGAGCCTTCCACACCACCTTTCATGGTTATTTTAACACTGGTGACAACAGTCAGTAAGAACAGCTAAAGGCTTCAAATGAGCATATTAATGGAGTAAATTCCCATTGTATTTCTAAGAATAAGGCAAAGTTATCCTGGCAGAAGCAATGACCAGTGAGTTTGAAATGAAAGGATGCTCAACTCTATAAGTCCACATTGGAGAAAAAGTCTTCTCTCGTCATCTTTTCTAAGGAAAAAATCCACTGTAAATATCTTTCACCTGTCAATATTAACATTAAAATTGAAAATATACTACAATAACAACAAAAATAGGAAATTGAAGGTTTTCTCCCTGTTTTCACCATGGTAAAATACTTGGTTTCTAGAAGTCTCAGATATTTGTGTATGTGTGTGTCTGTGTGTATATGATTCATTTTCCTTTCAATTAATCAAACTTTCATTTTCCTTTCAATTAATTAAATATGTGCATGTATAAATTAGATGTTGTAATGTCCAGTTGTGTGCCAGTTTGTTGAATGGTAGGAGAAAGAAACCTGAGGCAAACTGTTCTGGAAGATGAAGTGGTATGTGGTTTGTTAAATCTTGTTTTTCTATTTCATCACTAAAAGTAGGAAAGAATGGCTTTTTCTTTTTTCTCCCTGATTAGAGGACTTCACTGGATTTGTGGCAAATAAATTGACAAGCGAGGGCACTGATGACAAGACAGTAATAATTGATGGTGGCAGGTGGGGGCCTGTTGGACTGGCATGTCCTGTGGAGGGTGAGCCAAGGACATCTATCAATCAAATTGGTGACAGCAGCCAGGGAGACTTAATTGGAGATTCATTGAACCTTTAATGATGTGACAGAGAAAAATAAGGATGCTTTAAAGGCTCCTGAGTTATTTTTTCCCTTGTTCCACTAATTCTCATAGGAGTGGGAAGTGGACACCCTTTAGGGTTGAACATTCACTGTTCCCATCAACGTTAATCACAGTGTTCTGAGAGGGAGAGTAGTAAAGTGTTTATGCTTACTCCAATGTTGTGTGACATGTACACCTGAGAGTGAGAAAGTTGCCTGTCACATGACTTTAGCATAATCAGAGATACTTAGTAAGTGCTTATGTATATAGAGTTGCAACTATATGCAGATATTACTGACAAGAGTCTGGGTTCCAAGCACCATGAGAAAGTGACTCTTTTTTTTTTTCAGCTCAGTGATCCAGCCCTCTTTTCCTTAGGAAAAGGGTATTTTTCTTAATGGAAGCAATGTAACAAACCTCCAATGGATTGAAGGTATATCTCATGGATGTAGTTGGTGAAAACATAAGGAAGATAATAGTGCTATCTAAGATTTTATACAGTCATATATATATATATGTATATGAAAACTATGTATTTCATTATTAATTAAAGTGAGAATTTTGGACATGTGCTATGTATCTTGCTTTGTTTAAGTAAGTTCAAAGTATAAAGAATTTGAACAATTTTTTGAAAGAAGTTACAAACCTGTGAGGGACAGAGAGACATGCATGTTGAATGTTGCAACATTGGTAGATAATAACTAATGTTTATTATGAGGATGATGTCCAGGATGGGACAGGATATAGACAAAGGGACACTTATGTGATACATTTCATGTCCATTGAAACTTACTGTAGTTTTTAAAATACTTGCTGCAAAAGTAATGGAGAAGGAAGGGAAGAAACTAGATTTGCTATGGTAGACATTTCTGTATGTAATGATTTCCACAGTTGGCCAAATTGGAACCATTCTGTTGATAGAAAGCAGAGCTATCTATTTCATGTGCCTCTTTCTAGCAGTTTGAAGTTGGCATACCATGTATATTATTTTCTCTGCAAATCACTGGATACAAATGTGATCCACTAATTAATCAATAAAGACACAGTAAATAATTTTTGAAATTCTTACACCATTGAGGTCTGTTACGGCAGGTTCTTCCCACCGGCTGCAGCTGGTCCTGCCGCCATGGTCCCGCCACCTCGTGAGCCCCAAATAACACTCTGTATTTGATACAATCTTGTTGGCCAGTTACCATTATTGTTTATGGGCTAGCTCTGTCTTAATTATTAACCCATTTCTACTTATCTTTCCACGTGGTCATCTTATCCGGGAGCCACCGATGGCATCTTCTTTCTCCCAGGTCTCCATCTTGACTCTAACTACTTCCTCTCTCCTCCTCCTGGTCTCCTAGCCCCACCTATCTTGTTTCCTATTGGCCACAGAGCTTTATTAATCAGTATGAGAAACATATATACAGAATAACATCTCCCATCATCTCCTCTTTTCTGTCTAAAATAAACGAAGGGGTTTAACCTTAACATAGCAAAATGTATCATACAACAGTTATCAAATAAGAATCACAGTAAACAATATTTAGTCCATTAATATTTTGTAAGACTTAAAGAAAATATCATCTATCCTATCTTTGTGAGTATAAAGTCCTATATGTAACTTATCTTTAATCCTAAGGAAAACTGTAACCATAACTACCTGTCTTCAACTCCATCAAAGACCACAGAAGGATAATATATAAACTCTAGAAATGACAGAGACAACTCATTGCCTGGTCAGTCACCCGAAGTTCCTCTGTAATGTTCCATCTTCAGCCCATAGGCCATAGTGTGTGTCCAGACTCCTCAACAAGGCAGGAAACTTTAAACTGTCCACCTGCATTAGCAGTTTGTCAGCAGGACAATAGAAAAAACTTCTGAACTACATCAGCCGGTGTACTTCAAGGATGTATTGACCTCAGAATGGAAACCAGGATATGTGTTACGTTGGGGTAGGGGTTTCACATTTGTATCTACAGGAGAAGAAAAGCTATGGATACCGTCTAAGTTGATCAAGATCTGAGTTGAACAAGAGAAACATCTTAATGAAGAGGAATGACAAGTCATTCAACAAATTGGGTCCCACAAAATGTGCGGCGACCTTTCAAAGGTAGGGGAAGTGTTCTCTTCTTGTCTTTATAGTAAAACAGAGAGCACCTATCTTCAAACAACCAAGAGACAAGGAACATGTAGGTACCTACAGAAGACAGCTCTCCAGAAAGAATCATTTAATGAAGACTAATCTGATTTATGGTAAAAATATTTAAGTCTAATAATCTGTTTCTATACGGAAATCTATTTCTCTTTACTATTTGGTATTCCTGTAGTCCTGATTCATATAAATCAATGCTGGCTTTGGAGTTGGATTTGGCTTTCCTTTTCTAAATTCAAGCATGTTGTTAAGATTGAATTCACATTTTCTGCTTTATATCAAGAAGCCAATTGATGTAAGGCAGAAGAAAACAAAATCTAGGGACTCATGTGTTTATATGCACTTTTCTCTCTGAAATCCTCATTTTCTCTTATACATGTTAATGCTTATTGTTGCCTTTCCCCTAATGCATACCGTAAAACTTGAAAATTTTACTTTGATATTGATATTTAAGTTTTCCACAAGGAATAATAACAGTTCCCAACAGCAATCCTTGAACACTCCGGAAGGAAGATGGGCCCCAAATGGACATTTCCATTCTACTCATCCTGATGCATCTGAGCTACAAGCTTCACCCTTTAACCGGTTTGGGACTGCTTTGCTCAAGACAACTCCTGACTAGCTAGCTGTAATGGTGCACCTTCTTATTACAACCTGGCCAGAGTTCCAAATAGAACTCCAGTCAAGCATTTTCAGCCACACTATGAATACCTACATATGTCACAGCCAATTTTGTTGAAAAATTTGGTTGCTAAACATTTTCTTCCTACAGGATCCCATGGAACAATCATCATCCCATTTCAGCAGGAAGTAATCTTAAGATAATGACGCCCCTCTCCCCACTCTTGGAATTTAGGGATAATATTCATCTTCATAGGGTTGGTTTTAGTTACTTGGGGTTGGGTATGGAAGGTGATATTTAGACTTGGTTATCTCTTTTAGATAGGAATAGGGTATGGGTGGGAAAGGTATGGTTCAGAATGATATAGGTAGATTGGCCTACCTTCTTGTTTAGTAAGAGTGAGATATTAGTATTTCAGCTTACACTGTTATATATTCTTATCTGTGGTAATCTATGTACTGGAAGAATTGTATATTATATTTTGTCATATTGTGTGAAATCTTTCCATTTATGTTTTATGCACATTATTCTCGCTATATTCTATGTATGTATACTTTGTTTGCATTCAAGACATTTTCTTGCTGCCCTCTTGTCTAGACATTTCTACTCTACCTCTACTTTAGGAATTTACATGTGCATAATTATATTGTTTAGGTGTGTATTCTTGCTTTACTCAAGGAAGTTTTAATCAGGTTTTTAGCTAAGTTCCTGAGTGTTACAGATTATCCTCACCTGTGTTTCCTTTGCCTATGAGATTAGTCAGAAATAGATGCTTAATCTCCAATCACTTCATAGACCTGCAGAACACGGCATTTAAATGTTTTAATATTAGTACTCCGTTGACATGAGACACTGTTGCTCCTGACAGCACCATGTACTTTCTGAAAGTATGTTGGACACTGTTGTTGTTCCTTCTGGAGTTCACCCTCACTTCATGGCCTCTTGGGCAAGGAACTGCCCCTACCTTGACCACTGACTTGGACATGCGGTCCTATGTGCTTGCAGGAGACAAACAGAAGACGGCTGAACCTTGCCAAGTCAGGGTAAGACAGCCTTTCTTCCTCCCTGCTTTTGTTGTAATCTGTCAGGTACTCTTGGCCTTAGCCAAAACTGGCTGTACCAACATTTCTCTGAGACCTTGGGTGACTGTCCAGGTAGCTTGCTGTTTCTGTCTTCGAGGCATCTTTTGGAAGTTGCCCACCCACACTTCCTGTCTACCCTAGTATTGCTATTTTCTTTCTCAGGGTCTTGATGAGGTTGTAGATTAAATCATCACAACTATTATTCTCTCTTCCTAGTTAGATAAATTAGGTACTAGGCTTAAGCTTTCTAGCTTAGGATAACTCTATTGTAAACTCCGTTATGTCTTCACCCTAGGACTAGATATGTAGGTCGTTTTGTTCTCAATTTTCCTTTTCTTAGAGCACATTTGTTATTCACTGTTTTGTATATAGTTTTGTATCAATCCCAAATCTTTTCTTTAGACTAAAAGGGGAATTGTAGCGAGATATTCAACTTGTCTGAACCTGTGGCTCAGGCCATGCCCATTGGGGCAGAGACAGGGCTGGATGGGAGTGGGGAGAAAAGGCTGGGAGAGGGTCCGGCCGCCCCTTTTGGTGGTGGATGCTGGAAGGCTTAGGATCCGCTGGAACCCGCCTCGTACATCTGCCTATGTTGTGAGTTATTTCTCCCTTAATAAACTTCTGTTCGGCCTAATTGTTTATCCTGATCCTTATTAAATCGCAATAGAGGTCTACCTAGGTTCAATTTTCTTTTTCCTATGTTTAGTCCCATATTTAATGCTAATTCTTCATGTCCTATACTCCAATACTGGTGAGTTTTAAAATCCCTCTTAGTAGCTGAACTGTTGGTGGCTATACCCCATTCTGTTGTCTCTATAAAGATTTGTATCTGTATCTGCTTTTTAAATGAGTCCAGTATGTTACTTGCAGGTTCTTCCATGCTGGTCAGTCCCGCTGACACTGAAGCCCCCAAGTAACACACAGAGACCCTGTATTTGATACAATGCTGTTAGCCAGTTACTACCATTTTTTTTATTGGCTAGCTCTGTCTTAAATATTAACCCATTTCTATTAATCTAAGTATTTCCACGTGGCTCTTACTAGCCAGAGGGGCTGGCGTTCTACCTCTCCAGTCTCTCCATGTTGACTCCTCCCAACTACTTCCTCTTTCCTCCTAGTCTCCTAGCCCCGCCTATCTTGCTTTCCCATTGGCCAACAGTGCTTTATTCACTAACCAGTATGAGAAACATATTTACAGAATAACATCTCCCACCATCTTCTCTTTTCTGTCTAAAATAAAAGAAGGGCTTTAACTTTAACATAACAAAATATACCATACAACAGTTATCAAATAAGAATCACAGTTAACAATATTTAGTTCATTAACATTTTGTAAGACTTAAAGAAAATACCATCTATCCTATCTTTGTGAGTCTAAAGTCCTATATGTGACTTATCTTTAATCCTAAGGAAAACTATAACCATAATTATCTGTCTTCAACTCCTTCAAAAGCCACAGAAGGATAATACATAATACTCTAGAATGACAGACAACTCACTGCCTGGTCAGTCACCCGAAGTTCTTCTGTAATGTTCCATCTTCAGCCCACAGGCCACAATGTGTCTGGCAGACTCTTTCATGAAGCAGGAACCCTGTAGCACTGTCCATCTTGTTTCAACAGTCACTTTTCTGTGGAACCTGAATGTCCAGTTTATACATCATAAAGTCAAACAGTCTAGACAAGAGCAGTACCTTAATCAAATGGCTAGTCTTGCCATATTGAAAGCAAACTTCGTAATGAGTTTCTTCAATGTCCATCTTCCTTTCTGATGAAGGTGGTGTTGCCAGGAACAGTTATGTCTCACTGTCAAGAAAATCCCTAAACCATTTTAAATGCCATATTCTGTAGGTCTTTGAAAGGTTTGAAGAATGCCTATTCATCTCAAATACATCTCTATATATCTAAAAATCCTAACTAACTTAATTCCAAGTTTTGACTATCATATGTAACCCTAACCAGTAGGAAGGAGGAGAACATGGAGAGCCCGGAGAGGTAGCACACCAGCCGCTCTGGCCGGTAAGATGAGCCCCGTGGAAATACTTAGAATAGTAGAAATGGGTTAATCATTAAGACAGAGCTAGCCGATAAACAATGATACAATCCAACAGGACTGTATCAAATTCAGAGTCTGGGTGTTATTAAGGGCTGGCATGGTGGCAGGGTGGCAGGACCAGACTGGTGGTGGGGGAAAAACCTACTCGTAACACCAGTATTCATTTTGACCCTGTTTGTTAAATACATTTCCTTATGTATTTATAGATTTTCTTGAAGAAAACTCATAGATGAAAATATTACTTTAGTTGGGAACCTAAAACATTGCAAAGAATATACTGATTTCTCATTGTTATTGAGATTCACTTGTAAGTAGCCAAATACATATTATACTTTTCAGAAAAAGTCATTAAAATAATTTTAGGCATGTAGTGTAGGAGAAACATGTTAATTAAAAGAATTGAGGGACACATATAGCAAAGGTATACTGTAGAATTTTCTTCTACATTTACTGAATTGGACAATTTACTCTTACACTGTTGATGTAAGAAGAACTCTCTTATCGTTCTTTTTGTGGCAAGTTGGACAAATCTTACAAATCACTTCTATCTTAGAAAAACATTATTCCCGGTGTCAGTTTTACATGAACCATCCATGTAGACCGTGCCCCTTACCAAAATCTCTTTTGAAAAGGAAACATGGATGCAAAAGTTTGGACGATTCTTGATAATTATTTTGGGGAATCATTAATCTCCCTCAGGACATTTCCACTGAGAACCCACTGATTCCCAGCCTGGCCAGATACAGCAGAATAGACTCAGCTTTTTAAAAGTCCTCTGTACATTCCCCTCCCTGTCTATTCAATATATTTCCTTCTCTGAAGCAGCATTCAGTCTTTTTGAAGCATCAAGTTTTTGGAATTGGTTTCACTGTTTGTCATTGGATATTTAGATTACTTAAGCATTCTCTAGTTGAATGAAGATGACTACCCTATGTATCATGATTCTCTACTTAAAAAAAATCATCACACCACACTTGGGCTTCCTAATTTCTGGTGTGCTATTATGGCTTAGGTCCCTTTACCAGTGAAACCACTTACTTTACTTACCTGATTATAACCCAGTGTTTCTAGGTCCTTCTAAGACTATTTTGTGAAGATTTGAATTCAGCTTCGAGAAAGGGATGATCAGATTTGAGAGAGAAGCACACATTTACTTAGTTAAGAAGTTACCTATATTTAATTCTTTAAAAAAATATTGAGGTCTTGATGTGTTAACAAGGCTATTAGTAGTTTCCTGTTCTAATTTTTAATAATATTTTTATTTAAATTTGAAACAAGCTTGTTTTACATGTCAAACCTAGTTCCCACATCCTCCTGTCCTCCCCTATTTTCCCCACCAACCCCCATCCCATCCCCTTTCTGCTCCCCAAGGAGGGTGAGACCTTCCATATGGAGTCTTCAAAGTCTGTCATATCATTTAGAGCAGGGCCCAGGCCCTCCCCCATGTGCCTAGGCTGAGGGAGTATCCCTCTATGTGGAATGGGCTCCCAAAGTCAATTTGTAAAATAGGGATAAATACTGATCAACTATCAGAGGCTGCATAGACTGCCAAGTTCTCCCTACTAACACTATGTTCAGGGAATCTGGGTCAGTCCTATGCTGATTTCCCAGCTATCAGACTTGGGTCCATGAGATCCCTCTTGATCAGGTCAGCAGTTTCTGAGGGTTTCTCTAGCCTGGTCTTGACCTCTTTCCTCATCACTCTTCCCTCTTTGCAACTAGATTCCAGGAGTTTGGCTCAGTGTTTAGCAGTGGGTATCTGCTTCTGCTTCCATCAGCTACTAGATGAAGGCTCTATTTGTCATATAAGGTAGTCATCAACCTCATTGTCGGGCAAGGTCATTTAAAGTAGCCTCTCCAACATTGCTTAGATTGTTAGTTGGGGTCACCCTTGTAGATATCTGGACATTTTCCTAGTGCCAGATTTCTCTTAAAACCTATAATGGTCCCCTCTGTTATGGTATCTCTTTTCTTGCTGTCCTCTATTCTTTCCCTGACTCAATCTTCCAACTCCCTCATGCCCACTTCTCCCTTCGATTCCTCCTAACTCCCTCTCCCTCCCATGCTCCCAATTTTTTTGGGGTCTTGTCCCTTGCCCTTATTCCAGGGGACCGTGTTGTTTCCTAACTTTTCTGACGGTGTGGATTATAGCCTGGTAATCCTTTGCTCTATGTCTAAAAACCATATATGAGTGAGTACATAGCACTTTTGCCTTTTTGTGGCTGGGTTCCCTCACTCAGGATGGTTTCTTCTAGTTACATTTATTTGCCTGTAAATTTCAAGATTCCATTGTTTTTCCCCCCACTGAGTAGTACTCCATTGTGTAAATGTACCACTTTCTCTACATCCATTCTTCAGTTGAGGAACATTTAGGTTGTTTCCAGGTTCTTGTTACTACAAATAATGCTGTTATGAACATGGTTGAACAGATATCTTTGTTTTATGAATGTGCATCTTTTGGGTATATGAGTAGAGTAGAATTACTGGATCTTGAGGTTGACTGATTCTCATTTTCCTGAGCAATCATTATACTGTTTTCCAAAGTGGCTGTATGAGTTTGCACTCCCACCAGCAATGGAGGAGTGATCCCCATTCTCCACATCCTCTCCAGCATAAACTGTCTTTGGTGTTTTTTTTTTTTTTTTTTTTTTTTTTTCAGCCACTCTGAGAGGAGTAAGTTGTTTTGATTTGCATTTCCCCAATGGCTAAGGATGTTGACCAATTTCTCAAGTATCTTTCAGCCATTTTAAATTCATCTATTGAGAATTGATCAGATATTATTATTCACATTCTGAAGTGGTTTTAGTTTTATATTTTTTTAATGGTGTTATCATTTAAATCACTAGACTTTGAGTAAAGTAAATTACCCTTTTCTATAACTTATTTGGAGGTCTCAGTAGAACAGAGATAGAATTTCTCTAAGGAAGAAGTAATTTTGTCTGCAGTGGCCTTCATAATTTACGTATAGCACTCCACATTGCTGAACTGTCCCACAATGTCAGACTTACTAGCTTCCACAACCCTCTCTCCTCTCCTCTCCTCTCCTCTCCTCTCCTCTCCTCTCCTCTCCTCTCCTCTCCTCTCCTCTCCTCTCCTCTCCTCTCCTCTCCTCTCCTCTCCTCTCCTCTCCTCTCCTGTCCTGTCCTGTTCTCTCCCCTCCCCTCTCCTCCTCTCTTTCTCTTCCCTGCTCTCCCCTTCCCTTCCCTCCCCTCAGCTTTCTTCTCCTCTCTCCTTACACTTCCCACACAATTATGTATTTCACACATCCACTATTGGTCTCTGTGGAGATCTTACACAATGTTCCCCATGGAAAGCTTTATATAATTCTATCTTGATAGTGCCATCTAATGTACTCTGTTTCCCTACCCATTTTGTATCATATAAAAGCCTGAAAATTTTGAGTGGTGTGTTTTGTGTCTCTTGAGATTTTCTGTAGTCACTAGAATACTTGCTGCAAAATAATTGATGAAAATAAGGAAGATCTTGGATCTTCTATGAGAGAGACTTTATATGTGACGAAATCCACAGTTAGTCTAATAGGAGGTTTTTTTTTTTTTTCAGAGTCAGAGAGCTCAATTCCCCTATTACCCACAGTTGAAAAATGAGCATTTTGACACACTTGATTAGATGCCAAGAGTTGAGTGTATTCTTTCAATGTATTTTTTCTATGTTTTTGATTAAAATATAATTATACCATTTGCCATATCACCCACTTTAATTATAAAATTGATGCTGACAGAAAGTTCTCTTTGCTGATGATGGTCAACCCAAGGAGTACTAATACATCACCACTCTACTCAGCTCCCTCTGATATACAAGGCATCTGTCAATAGTTCAAACAGCTGTGTATAGTAGGTATTATGGATATGTATATTAGCATGTAGTTGTCTATGACTCCCCTTTCAAACATGACCTTGTGGTAACTATAGATTGTGACAATCTTTGTGGCTTTTAACTGTCTATGAGAGTCTGAGGTTCTCTCTTAAGGTACTATAAATACCCAACACCTTTGGGAAACAAATTACACAGATCTAATGTAAAAACCATAGTAATAATTTATCTAACCTTGAACTATGAATGCACCTTAGTGACACATTTTTTAATATAATAAGATATGATGAAACATCTTGAACTTAATTTTCTAATGTTATTAGAAGTATAGAAACTTAACTAATAGTTGTGACTTTAATAATTATAAAATAACATAGTTGAAACAAAAGGAAAAAGTTTATTATCTACTATAATACCACTAACAATGTATTAGGTATTCACTGAGGGTCTTTATGGAACTACATAAATAAATGTATATATTTATATATTGACAATAACTCTATAAGTAAGTGTTTTGAACACAATTTTATATTTCAGGGCTGGCAAACTATAGTTTATGAAATAAATATAGTCCTTACATACCAATATTTTATGGGTATTTAATTTGTAATATCCTTATATGGTTGGAAATATAAAATTAATAATATGAAATATAAAATTTAAATTATTGTAAATTTTTATTGGAACATCTGTCTTCACTCATTTATGTGTTGTCCATTGATGTTTTCATGCTACTGTGACACAGATGAGTAGTTACAAAGTGAACACAATATTTAATGTAAAGTTGAAAATGCCTTATTATATGATCCTTTGTAGAAAAATATAGTCATGACAGTAAAGCTACACTTTCATATTTTCAAAAGAAAAATTAAGTCAAGAAAAGCTATAATTTTCATAACTATTTTCTCATGATCCCCAGTAATCTTATCATGAGTTATTGACTATAACTGACTATTGTTCATGTGCAAACAAGTTGGACAGAAGAGAAAAATGTATTATTTTTAACTTTTAATTCAGTATTTGCAATTATTTTTGTGTGCTCAAAGCAAGGCGAAAATACTGTATATTGACAGAAATGGAAATGACTAGAGAATAAGAGACATTTAACAGGGATTGGATGAACTTCTAGAAGTTCCTAGAATCCATAAGCAATCACTACCATTTCATGCTTATATGCTCTTTGCAGTAAGAGACTTCTCCCAGAATTGTGTTTTTTTTTCCCATAGCTGAGACTCAGTGATTGAACCTTCTTATAGCAAAGACATTTGAGAGGGATCATAAAGGGATGATTGGGAATGAACAACTCCTGTGTTGGTGAAATAGCATCTGGAATTAAATAAGATAATGCATGTGAAATGCTTAGCAGAAACCCTAGTAGAAAGTCAATAAGCAATAACTTTCATCCTTGTTGTCAGAGAGCCATGTTTGAAATATCTATAATTCATCAGAGATACCTCAGATATCCAGACATATTGTGGACAGTCTTTCAGACCACTGTTGTATTGTATTGTATTGTATTGTATTGTATTGTATTGTATTGTATGGTATGGTATGGTAAAGAGTAAAGATTATTATGGAAGTGGAGAATACACGTATTTTCTTGGAAATTGCACAGCCTCCCCAACCTCCACTCCTCCTAGTCTCTCCTTCAACCTCCCCTCTTTCCTAGATCTACTGCTCCCTGTTTCCCTTTAGAAAGAGCAGGCTTTCTAGAGATGTCACATAAACATGGCATATCAAATTGCAATACGACTAAATCCAATTCCTTGCATCAAGGCTAATAAAATAACCCACTGGGAGGAGAAAGGCACCAAAAACAAGCAAAAGAGTCAGAGACACCCACACTTCCACTGTTAGGAATTCTATAAGCATCCCAAATTAAACAGCCATAAAATATATGCTAAGGACCTATCATAAACTTGTGTAAGCTACAAGATTGTGCTTCAATCTCTGTGAGCCCTTATGAGTCCACTTCGTTGAGTTTGTGGGTCATGTTCTGGTATCCTCAACCACTCTGCCTCTTGCAGACCTTCCTCCCTTCTTCTTCAGGTTTCCCCGAGCTCTGTTTAATGTTTGATTGTGAGTCTCTGCATCTGCTCCCACCTGATGCTAGAGGAGGTTCTCTGATGACAGTTATCCTATGCACTGATCTACGAGTAAAGAAGAATATCATTAGGAATCATTGTATTGACCTTTTAATTTTTTGCAATCATGTTTGGCTCTACCCTATGTCTATGGACCATTCAACTTTCTGCTTCTTGGCCATCCAGGCAGTTTTGTTCATGAGTTTACTCTTGTGGCATGGGCATCAAGTTAGAACAGTTATTAGTTGGCCACTCACACAAGTTCTGAGGCACTATAGCCCCGGAACACTTTTGTAGATTGAAGGATTGGTGTCCCAGTCCTACCAATGGAAGTCAAAGACATTTCCTCACTTCTTTTTTGTTTGTTTTTTGTGTTTTTTCTTTGTTTTTTTAAGGCAGAGTTTCTTTGTGTAGCCTTGGCTATCCTGGAACTTGTTCAGTAGACTAGGCTGTCCTTGAATTCAGAGATTTGCCTACTTCTGCCTCTTGAGTTCTGAGATTAAAGGCATGTGCCACCAATGGGGAGTTTCTTCACTTCTAAAAATCCATTTTAAAATTTCTAAGCATCATAATTTCTTTTACAGCATCATATGTTTCTCAGATTTTCCTAGGAGTGAAGTCCTAGAAGATAAAGCCAGAGAGAACAGAAAAGCATTCAACTTGCATTGAAGATACAGACTCAGATGCTAGGTGAGGACAGGCAAGTAATGACTTCACATATCACTAAAGGAAGAGATGACTATAGGAAACAGTGACTATACCTAGCAAAATGGACAACTGCTATTCAGAGACACCCTATTAACATGGATGTGTTTCTGTTTCTTCTGCTAGTTCAGTAATGTTTAAAACCAGACTTCTATGTATGGAGGTATACTTTCCTTATTACTGTGAAAAACGCTCCTTGGTTTGGGCCCCCAAGAAACACATTTAGCAATAAAAATAGTGTTATTTCCATTACAAAGTGAATGTTTCCCAGGTAATTTTACTTGTAAGGTTTTCAGTTTAATATTTTATGATTTTTCTTCCTCAGTTTTTCATATTGGGAGGAAGTACATACCATGATTAGCCTGCAGATTCACTGTGGCTTTGTGGTTCAAACATTAGCTGGCATCAAATGGCTCTGCTTTTGTTTTCTGCTTGAAAAAAACTGACACTTGTTATGGTTCTGCTTACTGTGTGAGCCATCCCCTGTTGACTTCTGGACAGTCACTATAAATCTCTATTATGCTGTTGTTATTGTCTTGTTATACTGGCGCTGTTGAGGCATCTTCTCAAGGGATTGGAGCCCAGGTGTGCACAGACAGATCGAGGAATACTCTCCTTTAAACACACAAATAGCTCTTTTATTTGGCACAACATACATAAATGATAGTATAGCCAAAGGAATCTTGAATAGATATTTGCATTGCAAATTTTTCAGAAACCAGAGCAAAGGTATCAGTTCAATTTGCTAGCCATTTGAATTTCATTGGTTCAGAGAGCCATCCTTTTTTTTTTTTTTTTTTTTTTTTAATTTTTATCCCATGAAAAAAAAAAGTTCAGAGAATTGAGACACAGTGCCTCACAGCCAGGCACCAAGGCATTAGAATTTCTCATAAAAAAGAATATGTTCTTGTTACCCATGGTATTCAGTTATATAGACTTCCCTTTATGGGTACCTTTTCTTTACAGCTTTTTCAGAGCAAATGCCCACGGTTAAGTTCTTTTGAGGTATACGTTCATTGTTTTGCTATCTAAACCGATGAGCAATGTGAATGGCGCCCTGTAAGATAGTCGAGTCAGATTTTCCTAAAGGTGAAGTTTCACTGACTCTCTGTATAGTGTTGTGAATTACTTGGCATCTTTTGATGTAACAAACAATGATGTGAGGAAGTACACATATCTGGACATACTTTAGAGACATGAATGTAGTTTAAGAAAAGTGTGTTTTATATTTTTAACAGACAGAAAGATAAAAGTATATTTCTAAGAGTAGCAGAAGAAAAACAATGTTGACTTTTTTTCAGATAATTGATGATGTCTATATTTTTAACCATTAAGTCAGATTTTGATGGATGAAATCCCTGCTGAATTTTTGACTGACTTTCCTATGGCACTGAGAAATAGAATCTCTTGAATCTGGGGTCTTTGTGATAGGAAAGTGCTTCACCTATAAGCTATAGTCCTAGTTCATTTATCTTATTCCTTTCTGAGCTTACTATTGTAGTAAAATATTATGTATGATTTATTAAAACTTGCCTGAGGATTCAGAAAGCAAAGTCAGTCACAAGCCTTAGAAGCCAGACACACTTTTAATCCTAGCAGCCAGAAGCTAGGAGGTGGTGGTACACACCTTTAATGCTGGGACTCAGGATAGAGAGGTATATGGAGCTCTCTGAGTTCAAGACCACCCAGGGTACACAAGATTGAATCAATCTAAAAAAGTAATAGATCACATAACTAGAGTGGTATGAAGGATAGAAGCAGAGTCTTCCTTATTCAGTGTCAAACATTTGTTCTTCAGCCACGTGGAAGATAGAAGGATTTATTCGCCATCCACATTGAGAATAGAGATGCCCCGGCCCTTTTAGAGGTAAAAGCTCTTTGGTAGTTTGGTTGCTTTGCTTCCCCGATTTTCAGGTTGAACCCCAATGTCAGATACCAGTTACTGGTTCCTTTGTTTTTTCTTTGTGTTATGTATTATAGGAAATGAAAGATCCCCACACACTTAAAATGGTAGGGCAATGCTATAATAATCTGACATACCCCATTTTCTTCTTACTGTACTATTGCCATAGTCTTTTACATGAATATAATCAAAGTCTATTTTTTTGATAGCACACATCTAGGAGTACATCATCATTCAAGATACTGTTAGGAAGATTGCTGGAAGTTCCAAGACAGCCTGGGCTACATGGTGAGTTCTAGATTAGCTTGCTACAAGAATGAGACTACATATACATACATACATACATACATACATACATACATACATACATACATGTACACACACACACACAAACACATACACACACACTTGATGGGGGATTTCTTCTTTACACATGTTTCTCTTATTAGTTGATGAATAAAACACTGTAGACAATGAGGCAGGAAGATAGGTGGGTCTAGGGGATGAGGAGGATTCTGGGAGGTGAAGGTAGAGGACAGTCTAGATGTAGGACTCCAGAGGAATAACAGGTCCCAGGACCTTTCTCCAGTAAGATAAGACCACCTGGAAACCATAGATTAATAGAAATGGGTTAATAATTAAGACAGAGCTAGCCAATAAGAAGCCCAAGCCAACAGAATTATAATTAATATGTGTCTTATGTGTATATTTGGGGGCTCCAAGTTGGCTGCAGAACTAGGCAGGATTTTCTGTAACACACACTATCAATCATCTCTATATATACATCCCCATATATACATATACCTATGTATGTATTTAATGTGCAAGCATTTTTATTTTATGTAAAAATAAAATGATACTACTTGAATAACTTTTGTTTTGATTTAGAAATATACATATGGATAGAGGAGCGTATATAGTGAGTTTTATGTCTCCAAACTTAATTATTTTTATGTGTGAGTTGGGAGAGGACCTTTGGGATCTCTGTCAGGAAAAGAGGAGTACCTTCTGGTTACATTATACTCTCATAGAACTGGACAAAGAGGGAAAGGGTGCAGACAGAGACCCATCAACAAGCATATGATAATCTTATTTGTGGGTTTTGAAACAAATGTAAGAAATGAAATCCTATGATGGCTAGAGAGAGCATATTTTGAAATTACTTGAGAAGGATATGGCCATGGGACAAAGGTTGCCTATTGTTAATATCTTACTGACAAGATGAAGGTAGGTATAACAACTGAGTGAAAATCACTCTATTCAAAAGGTAAGCAAGTAACAATCCTAAAATAGAAACAAATTTCTAGATACATTATTAGCAAACAATATTGAAGTGGGGTGCTAGAATCAGGGTGTGCAAGGTTACTCCAGCAGTTTTTCATTGGGAAGTTTATGAGTACAATTCATTACAAGAGGTATTACTAAGAAATTAGCCAAGGAAAAGCAACCTGAGGTTGTATGAATGAATGACAACTTGACAGTTGTCATTAACAGTAATGTATACACATAATGCTAGAACAATTCAGTTATAATATGAAAGAAAATATCTGTTAATCAAGATTTTGTACTGAACAATATTTTATTTTTAGTATGAAAGAATAATATTTGTTGTGTGAACAGAATGTAAAATTGGAAATAGATTTCATTTAAAATGTATAATCTCATTCAAGAAAGAAAATGATCACATTGGAAGTTCAAGACATTGTGATAGAACAAACAATGTTAAGTTTGAAGAAATTTTAAACAACCACTGACTATGAAATGGTAATATAGCACCTTATTTATGAAAGGAAAATTCACTAAGGTAAATAAACTTTAAGTAACAGTATTGCACAAACTGTGAGAGTATTGTTTTTGGAATTAAATGTTCTAAGAACACTGTTTCATTCAAATCTCAAGAAAGACATTTAGTTTAAGAATAGCAGGGTTAAATCAACATGCTGAAACAATGTGTGTTTTGTATACATCAGATAAATAAATTATATAGTACACTTAAACATAAACAGGAGAAAAAACAAATGGAAAGAGGTGAGACCAAGTTAAATGAGAAAGAAAGGGAGAGAGAGATAGAGAACATACCATGAAAAGGATGAGAAGAAATACTAATACCCACAGAAATAATGCAATCACGTTGAATGAAACTCTTTACCTCAAGACAAATGATCTGGATTTAATAATAATGAGATTTTACTTGGTGTAAAGATTTTAAGTCTTTCTTAAAAATAAATTTAAAACTATGTCCAAAATATTCATTTAATGTCTTAGAATGTTGTGATGCCTCACCAAGTCTCACAGTGTTAAGACTGACATTCTCCCATGGATGCAAACTTTCTCTAAACTCTGTCCACATGCACGTGTGCACAAGAGTCTCTACACCCCAGCATCTGTCTTGACATAAGAGTACCAACAGGGCCTATTTTCCTGTTCTTGGGGTATCCTGCTGCCAGGTTTCATTTCGATAGCTCATTGTCTTCCATGTGAGCCTACTTTGACTTCCTCGTTTAGTCTTACCAAACATTTCTCTCCTTCCTTCATTTGTAGCCTGGTGTATGGGGGTCAGTGATTGTTATCTAGTACTAGCAAACCATTAAGTTTATCGCTTCTCTCAATTAGAGCACAAACCTCAAGAAGAATATAAACTCTAAGAGGAAAATAATGTTTTTATTTTATTCATCAATATTGAGAATAGTAGCTGGCACATAGTAGGCATTGGATAAATATTTACTGAAGGAAGACATCAATGGTATTTATCTCTTAACTTACCATACAAGATTAGATGCTAATGAATACCCAGTACATATTTGTATGTTTGTTGGATAAAATGATAAGTGAAATTAAAATAGAAAACTTTTAAATTCTGCATTTTGATTTCATGGTAGAGAGTATACTGAGAATACTAGGGCACCCATGATTCCCTGGAAACAATGGGAAAGATTCAGTAGTTACCTAGCCTTTTGGTGAGGTGAGGCGATGGCAGATGTTCCTGTCTCTCAGTACTAATGGGCAAGTCTTCTCTCAGGGATGCCCTTTGAAGCAGTATCTGTTCCAGATGGTTTTAAAATTAGTGAGTCTACAATAATTGGCAGTTTAGAAAACTATAGGCTAACTGACGATGCAAGAACTACCAGTTCTTGAACCTAATAGGAAGGTTCAGTTTGATAAATTGTTTAAAAATTGACTTCTAAATACATATTGCCCTTTTCTGTGGGCTGAATTACATTCCATTTCCAAACCTGTATCAAAAAGCTCTAACTTTCATGTGGCTTTACCTAGGGATAGGCCTGTGTGGGGATGACACATGTTAAACATAATTAAATATCATAATGACAGTCATATCATAGGATTGATATTTACAATAGTTTGAGTATTGGATTATTTCAAAATATGTATGTGTTGAAGTTTGTCCTCTATCTTGTGCTCCTCTTAGAGTGTGGTGGAACCTCAAATTCTTGGAGTGTGGTGAAAGAAAGTTAGTATATAATGATGTATTCTTGAATGAGACATGGAAACCCAGGCTTCATTCTCTCTTTGCATTCTGTAGCAAATGATGTATGTAGTTACCTTAACTTTGACATTTCACCATGGTTTACTGTTCATCACAGGCTTCAAGCAGACCATGGATTGAGACCGCAGAAATTATAAACCAAGCTAAATCTTGACTTCTCCTAATTTCATTACCCTCATTATTTTCTCAGAGTGATAGAATTTCACTGAAGAAATTTCAAAATACACTTTCTCTCTCTCTCTCTCTTCTCTTGCTTTCTCCTTCCCCCTACACCCAAGGGTAAAAGAGAAGGGCTAAGAAAAGGTCCTCACTAAGGAGCTGAATGAACCAGCACTTTGTTCTTGGAATCCTCCATATGGAGAACTGTGAGAGAATAGCTATTGCTGTTTAGCCAGTATGTGGTGTTCCACTGTATCAATCCAGAGTAGACTAACACAGCTTCCTAGACAGCAATCTAAACTCTCATGATACGTTTAGAAGAAACTGTAAGAACATGCTCTCCAACATATACTGCCAAATAGTTTAAATCCAGCTACTTTTTATGATATGTTTAATACAGAAGTCAATAACATAATAACATTTAGCTTTGCTAGTATATTGGACAGATTACTCCTGGGTATTTCAGTGTCTCTTTGAAAGTTAGCAACAATCCACAAGTTATAACTTCCAAGAGGAGTTTTAAATCAAACATTTCCAGACTCCTCTGTGGTCATGGGAAAGAGGAGAATTAATGTAGACAGAAGCTTTAATAATTCTCAAATATATTCACTAGATAAGTTTGTAAATAGGTCTTTATTAAGATGAAGTTGAGTTTATCCTATGCTCCTTATAAATAACTACCTATAAAATAAAATGTTTATATTTTTAGATTTTAAATCATGATTATTTTGAAAAAAATGTTTTAAGTGTCAAATCTTATGTTTGCCTTGTATTTTTGGTGAAACCCTAGTTATATAAAGAAAACAGGAAAAAGTTTCATAGGGAATAGTTCAATAAAGGTATGCTTTTATTAGTTATAAGAAATATAAATAGAGGTGTTCATAGTTTCTAACAGGGTTTTCTAGCTACTATTCCATCATGCCTACTAAACAGTACTTTCAGCCACATAGGCATCAGAGACAATTTCTCAGTTCTATTTTGTTTGTATCTTTCAGCTATATTGCTTTTAACCAATGATACATGGAGAACTATGGAAGTTTTATAACCACCACACACTACATGGAACAAGTCAGCCTTAACTGAACTGGAGAAGTATATAAAGATTTAGTATTTGCTTGTCATTTTTCAAATCCTAGCTGTGTACTGAATTATTTCTATTCCCTCAACAGATTTGTATGTTCCAGTCCTAACCTTATAGACACTGTCTCCAAAAGTAGTGGAAGATTATGTCTTCAGAATATGAGTCTGGTGAGAGAGGTCATAGTCCTGGGGATACCTTTTGAAAACACAATATATTTTAGGTAATTTTAAGCAAGATATGATAAAGTTCCATCTCTATCCATTGAAGGCACAGAGCGAGATAGTGGCTGGCTAGAGATGAGGAAAGCAACTCCTTCCAAAAAGTCAAACTATCTATAACCTTGATCCTGGGATTCCTAGGCTTCAAACCTGTGTGGAAATAAATTTCTGATTTTTAAGCTCCCTCCCGCTTGGTCTATGATATTTCATTATGACAGCCTGGGCTAAGGCAATTCTGCCACTTTTGTAATTTTTTAAAAGTAGATTCAGAAATGATTTCTGAGAGCATATCATAAGGAACAAATTGACAAATAAATAGAAGACACAAGATGCAGAAATATGAACAAATCAAATACTAAGATGCATTGGTTACTTCCTGAAGCTGAAAAGTATGATTAACAGAAGAACAATTTATTTCAGTGAAAAACAACTATAGCTGAATAAATGCCATGCTTTCCCAACTGGAGTGATAAAAATAACATTTTCCCACAGATCAGAGCTTCCAACCAAAAGGTCACATGTGGTATAATCAGTCTATTTGTTTCAAAACTACTCCCCAGCACTCTCTATAATTTAAAGCTAATCAGATTCTCAGTGAAAATACAAAATGGAACAGATTTATAGCTTTTTATATATTTAACCCTGATTGCAACATCTTTGAGAACTATTGTTCTATAGAAAAATCTGATTTTCTTTTATATTTTTAACCGTCACTACATTTATGTATTTGTGTATGTGTGTACATGCACATGTGTGAACACATGTTGTGCTACCATGAACAATCAATGGCATGTGCTTTTGGAGGTTAGAAGACAGTTTGTTGGAGTGGTTCTTGTCTTACACTGTGTAGGTCTAGGGATGGAACTCACCTTGCCAGATTTTGTGGCAAGTGTGTTTTACTTAACAAGCCCTTTAGCCAGCCCTCCACGTTTCTTGATGATCTCTAAGTAAACAAAACTTTAGAGTACTTCTTTGTTGAAGTAATGCCCTCAATATTTTTTTTGCATAATAGTTTCCTCCATAGTTTATTAACTCCATGAAATATACAAATTTGTTGAAGGAGCACACATAATTCAGTCCACATCTGGCCATGATGGTGTGTCTTACTCAGGATTCAGGTCATTAAGATGATAGTGGCTGTGATAGAAATTGACTCAGCAAGTGTTTGCTATGGGCCTTTCATGTTGCTGGTGACTAGGATGTGCATAAAGATCTGGCCTAGCTTGACAGATGATGAGATCAGAGGTCAATTAATCTCTGTGGCCTCCCCATTACATACTAACTCCTAGACCTGGAAAGATCATCCTACATCCCCTCTCAATGGTGCTCACACCAACCAGAAGTACATCTGAGTGACATTAGAAAGCGAGTGACAATCATGACTCTGTTTAAGCCTCTAATTTTAGAGATATTTTATTATGAAGCAAATGATGATTTGATTCAAAGGGATTTTAAAAAAGAAATCCAAATAGAACCACCACCAAATGAAAATTCCTGTGAGTTTGAGGCAGCCTTGGCCTATATAATGAATTTTAGGCTAGCTAGAGTTACATAGTGAGATCAAAATACAAATACAAAAAAACAAAACAAAACAAAAAAACAACTAAACAAACAAAAAGAGCTATCACAAGCAATTTAAGTAATTTGTGAGTATTCATAGCTGTCATAACAATTTGATACCCCAAATGAAAAAGAATACGAGATACCAGAACAGAGAGAGACAACCTTTGTTTAAATTGTAGTACATATGTAAGGCATTCATATGTGCCATCCATGAAATGGCACTCTTTACTTTTTACATACTGTATACCATTTAACCTACTGAATACTTTGCAAGTACTTTGCAAGGGAATTAGTGTAATTTGGTAGATATGAAGTCTGAGACTATACAAATTTATAAACTTTCCTTTATAGCCAAGTTATAAAAGTCTCATTCTCCACATAGCAAAACACCATCTTAAGATCACCAGGACTGTGAAGGGCAAACTACAGTTAGCCAGCAGGTATGACTGAGTGAACAATACCCATTGTGAATAAGGTAATGCTTCTATATAATGCCTATAACAGTTTTACCAAAGTCTAAAAACAAGACAGTTATGAAATGGAATGCTGCCATTTTGATACGAAATAGTTAACTGGTTTGAGGGAATTCTGTAAACTTAAGTATCAGAATCGTTTTTTTTTATTGGCAGCTATTGATCCCTGACTGTACCACCCAGACTCATTAACACTTTTATTACCTTGTCAATCAAAGCTTCAACAGCACCAACCAGTGAGCGAAAGGATTTGCCATTATTAACAAGACTGTCTGGTGTCTGGGAGCAATGGAATCCTGCTGGAAGTGTAAGGCCACACCAGCAGGGATTTAGATAGACTCGAGATACAGAAAGCAATTCAGAAGGTTTCTGTTCTAAAATCATTCGAAAAAACAGATCTTCTCACTTTCTTTGAATGCTTAGGATTTGAGTTTTAGGAAATCTTATTTCAAGCCAGTAGGGATAAAAGCTTATGTTACTTTAAACGGTTTTGGGTCCAATTTCATTGTACAAGTTTGCTGAATTGCACTGGTCCCAGGGCAAATGTAATATGTAGGCAATAAATGTTTCTTATGTGCATAGCTAATTTTACCATTTCCTCTAATAGTGGCCTATTAGAGCAAACAGATTAGCAGTTAATTGGTATCCAGTGAAGAACTATTTTGGCCTTTATTTGCTTTTTTTAAAATCCATTAGTGATCTTAGTCAGTACCAAAGTAGAGTCCTGAATTTCAGCACTTGCCATTACCTTGTAGAAATGCTACATTTAGAATGTCATTATTTGCTACATGTTCAACAGATTATACATAAATATTTTCCCTCTGGATTGCCACTTACTTGCCTCCTATTCAGCTATCAATAATTTCATGGTGATTTTCTTCACAGAATATAGGCATTTTCAAACACTCGAACAGCTAATTTTGTTTTATGTCTTGTTTATACTTACCAGGTACTTTGATGATCTGTGTAAAATGTGAAGCTACAGGATATCCAGATAAAGACAAGATGCTTTGGCTAAGGTGAGTACACAAGTAACCATACTATGAAGCAATCATATCTAATAATTAAATGTTGTAAGAATGAGCTCTCTCTCTCTCTCTCACACACACACATACACACAAATAATAATCTTTGGAATCTAATGAGGTGAGGATTTCCATATGCTTGAATGACCACAGAGAGCTTTTGGAAATTAATGCATTTACAGGATTGCTCATGAATTAATTTTAGCAAAGAGAAATTCAAATGAATACAAAGGTTTCATGTTGTTTTAACGGCTGTAACAGAACCCCATAAGCTGGGACTTATAAATAACATAAACCAATTTCAGGAGGCTAAGATTTAGGCAGATTTCATGTTCAGCAAGACCTTACTTTGTTGCTTATAGATGACACCTCCTTGCTATGTATTTACATCATGGATGGTACTAGTCAGGTAGTTTAGCTTGTGTTTTTTGTGAGACTCCTAATAGTGTGAGTGGGGGTAGGTACCTCTGTGTGTGCATCTGTATGTGTGTGTTTCTCATGATTTTCTTGACTTTCCTTTCTTTAAGTTCTGTTTTTTTTTTTTTTTTTTAAATCTGTTTCCTAAAAAGCAAGAAGGAAGGCAAGGAGTTGGATAGGTGCAGAAGTGGGGGAAGATTTTGGAGAAGATGAGGGAGGGTGAACTGTGATCAGAATATGTTGTATGAAAAGATTATTTTCAGTAAAACAAATAGCAAAGAAGTTTAGGTCTAAATTAAGGGTAGTGTGTAGACAGTATGGAACCCTGTGGGAGAACCTCAGACTTGCTCCTTGTTTGTGTCACATGCTTGATATTCTTTTATTTATTATTATTATTATTATTATTATTATTATTATTATTATTATTTTACATATTGACCCCAGTTCATGCTAGATATTCTTAAGTCTTTTTAAATAATGTCTTACATTTTCATCTTGAACTAAACTCAAAAATTATGTAGCTAGATGTGTGTGGATGTGACCATCGGATTTTTCTCCAGTAAATGACAGGAACTGATTAAGATTTAGGATGATCATGACTGCTGCTGTTTAGTCAGTCAATTCTGGGTCAGTACTGAATGGCAACATGATCACTAAGAAATGGCTATTCCCTGACAGGAGAGAAATTGTGTAGCTTAATGTTAAACAGTGGCAAAGGCATGGAAAACAAGGAAGGCTATGCAGTATATTTATGGAGAAGATCTCTAGAATATTGTGTAGAGTTTTTAAAAGCACAGAATATGTGTTATATACAGTTATAGCATGCATGTAATATATCTGCATATAGAAACATTGGGACAGTGTATGAAAAAGTAATAAAAATAATTATCTGTGTGTAACTGTGGAAAACAATTATGTGTATTAGAACATTTGAGCTACTTTAGCAAACCAGCAGAGAGTAGGCAGCTGATAGGCAGTTGAAATCCATCCCTCATCATTCTGGAAGCTGGAAGTCTGTGGTCAGGGTTTCAGTAGGACTAAGCTCTGCCAAAGGCCTCTTTTGAGCTAGAGGTTGCAAACTTCTCAAAGGGTTAGCTTCATGAGTTTGCCTAACAAAGACACTGGTACTGGTCTGGACAGTGAAGCCATCACATCTTGGTAACCTATCAAAGACCCCTCCTACTAGTAACCTTGAAGGTTAGCATTTCAACATAGTAATTTCTGCAGAGCATAAAATCCAGTGTGTACTAAATATTAAAGACTCTTCTAGATATTCTCTCTCTCTCTTTCTGTCTCTTTCTCTTAAAGTAGCACAACGTTTGAATCATGTGAACACTTTCAAAAGATCAAAACTAAATATGCAGACAAAAAGATGTTTACAGGGCAATGTCTGTGGTGATTGAACATAGGAAATAAAAAGGAAAAGGTCGAATGTGACAATTTTGTTTTTTGTGTTTGTCTCGCACATTCCCACAATTCCTTCTGCCACAAAGAATTCTTCTGAATCAGTGTTGTTCATTCTTTTTCCTTCCCTGTGGTTAGTTTATAAACAAATGAACTTATGATCCAACAACATATATAAGGAAAAAGTTTAGTGACTGTATTTGCTTCCTTAGGCTACTGTAGCAAATCACCAGAAACTGGATAGCATAAAACAAGAAATGGATTAGTGGAATCTCTTTTGGTTCTGTAGTCTGTAAAAGTCTGACATCAGTGAGTCTAGAGGCATAGTTTCCTCCAGAGGCTCTGCAGCAGAGCTGTGCAAGCTTCTTTCTACTTTGTTGTTGCTGAAAGCAATACTTTGTACTCTTTGACTTGTGAGTACTACCATGAGCCTGGCTCTGTCCTCCAAGTAGCAACTTCTCTGTGAGATCCCCCACCCCTTTCTCACACAGACAGGCAGGCAGATGGAGCAGGGAAGTAGAGAGTAAACTGGAAGTGAGGCAAGACTATAAACTCAGTGCCTTCCTGCACCATCTACTCTTTCCAGCATGGACTCCACCGGATTCTAAAGACTCTATAGTTTCTCCAAACTGAACCAACAATAAAAGAACAAGTGTCCAAATACATGAGCTCATGGGTAATATTTCTTATTCAAACCACCACAAGGGTGATCTGGAAGTATTGTTTATTCTTGATTGGGAGACATGAAGAAACATGGTCACATTGTCTCCTTTATACAGTGTTACATTTGGATGCAGTGACCACATGCTAATGAGAAGTACTTTGTGAGATATGGGGAAAATATCAAAGGCAGAGTTGGTTAGGATTTGAAGTAATTAAGCACCTCAGGTGACATGAAGAAACTCATATTCCTTATTCATCAAATGAGAGGTGTTGTATGATGGTGCTAATAAAAAGGGGTTCTGGAATACAGATGTCACAGATATGCAAATCTGTACTGGTGCTTGCATGTGTATTTGACATGACATACATACTGATATGTACCTTCTGGTAAAATATTATGCTTTTATATAGAAAAACTGGTTAAATGACCTTTATACTTTATAAATTATTTTTATTGAACTTGAAGATTTTCTGTGGTGCTTATTTTCATCTTTGAAAAATAACTTGTGATTCTGATGACACTGTTGCTGTGTGCTGAATGTGGAGGTATTATCAGAACTTCCAAGAAAATCCCAGTTTTATTCTATCTGTAGTCAGTAACTTAGGCCTGTGTATGAAACCACTTAATTCATGGATCTCAACTTTCCTAGTGCAGTGACCCTTAATACAGTTCTTCTTGTTGTGTTGACCCCTGGCCATAGAATTACTTCACTGCTACTTGATAACTACTATTTTGCTACTGCGATGAAATGTAATGTAAATATACGATAAGCACACTACCCAATTACATGACCCTTGAAGGGATTGTGACCCACAGGTTGAGAACCATTGCAATTATAAGTAAAAAGAAAAAGCAAGAGTTGGAAAGGAATCTGCTGTCATGGTCAAGATAGGTAACAACCTTGCCATGGATGTTAGAAAGTGTCGGCTAGGCATCCAGAGGATCGTGCAATTCTTGAAATATGGTTGGAAAATGGAAATAGAAGACACAGTAAGAGGCAAATCAGAAGCCAAGTGTTTGAACCCCTCATCTTAATAGGCTGTCAGAACTAATAAGGGACCCTAGGCCTGCGAAATTGGTTGAGAACACTTCGTTTGATGTGATGTTTGTGTTCTTCTTTGATTTTATTTCCCACATAGAAAAAAAGGGGAATTGCTTTTATTTTATCTTGTGTGTTAATTTGTGTTATTCTTAGATCCAGATGGGATGACAAAAGCACTTCTTTAATCTTCCATTAACCTGGTAAATATTTTTTAAAAATGTGTTGATCACTTCTACAAGCCATGATCCATTCCTGGTTGAATTTCAGATGGTTTGAAGTGAGTCTACCATCCTAAATAATATAGTTGTGTAGAAATTGTGTTGCATGTTTAAGGCAGTTATAGGAATATCAGGAGATAATTTCTAGAATTATTAAGCTAGTAAAAAATGCTAATTTGCATAACAATGTTTATTGTTATGAAAATACTATCAAATTTATTTTGGTATTCTATAAAATTCTTCAACTCTTATCATAGCATGATATCTACAACATACATTTTATGAAATTAACCATTTTAAGCTAATAGTTCAGTAGTATTAGATTCTTTTGAAATCCTGTTGAGCCACTATGACCATAGCTTTCTGTCTCTATGATTCTGACTAGATATCCAGTAAATGAAATTATATAGCCTGTACCATTTTGTAACTGGCTTATTCAACAACATAATATCTTCAGTGTTCATCTGTGATTTAGAGACACTAGATGTCCATGCATGAAAAAGCAGAATAACATTACATGTATGACAGTCTTTCTTCCTCTTTCATCCCACACTGAGCATCTGGGTTATTGTTCATTTCAGTATGACCACTGCTGTTGCTAACCAGTATATAACAATATCTCTTTAAAATTCTCCTGTATTTGATGTATACTAAGGATGTAGTTTGTAGTAATGTGTTAACTATGTTTTGAAAATTTTGAGAAACTTTCACATGCACTATTTTCTAATGTTACCAATTTAAATTCCTACCAACAGTGAACACTTTCTCCTTATTATTGTCATCAGTCTTTATTTTCTTTCTTTCTTTCTTTCTTTCTTTCTTTCTTTCTTTCTTTCTTTCTTCCTTTCTCCCCCTCCTTTCTTCCTTCTTTCCTTCCTTTTTTTTGAGACAGAGTTTCTTTGTTTAACAGCCCTGGCTGTCATGGAACTCACTTTGTAGACCAGCCTGGCTTCAAACTCATAGAGATCCACCTGCCTCTACCTCTTGAGTGCTGGAATTAAAGATATGCACCAGCAAGACCCAGCAAGTATTTATTTTCTACTTTTATTTTTTTTTAAATACTTTCTTTGGTTATGAAGCAGTATATACTTTTAGAGCATGTTTTATCAAAGTTCACACCTTCTTGCTACCATAGGAAATTTGTTTATTATTAACTTCCTGTGTCTTCAGCATCCTTCCTCTATTTTTCATATCTATCATCTATCTATCTATCTATCTATCTATCTATCTATCTATCTATCTACATTTTATCTAACTCACTTATCTGTCTACCTGTTGAATCTAAAGCAAGCATTCTTATTTAATCTTTTTTTATCTACAAATTTATCTTTTCCATTTATTTAACAAATAATCACTCCATTCTTACTTTGAAATTTGTGCAATATTTGTTTTAGAGGTGCAATAATTAGTACATCTGAGAAAATTTCCTGCTATAGTGAGGACAGTGCTATAGTATATGGTGATGTATGATAAACTAGAAAGTTATAAAGGAAATAAAGTGCTGCATGATGCTTGGTCATATACAAAAAGAAAAAAATACAGGGAGCAAATCACATAGATTATCTAAAGAAATTAGTAATTCAGGCATGGAAAACAACATTTATGAAGGCCCCTTGAAAGCCTGTTTTGGTCTGCTTAAGCAGTATAACAGGGCAATGCAGCTGTAAATGAGTGTATGAACTAAGCTGCTGTGGAACTTGAGGTATTGATATGATAGGAGGGGACACATCACAAAAGACCTGCAATAATTGTGACAGACAGAAAGTGATATGGCTAGGCTGAGAGAGGAAGTGATAAGGTGGGAGGAGATAGGAGCTCAGTCTCTTTTTGTCTGGGAAGTTAGTAAGGGAGGGTGAGATAGTGGCTTGCCCCTTCATCTCCAATCTTTCAGCATTTTCTCTATATCTGACTCTGGACTTTTATAATTAAAACCTATTAGAACTCATTCTACACCTATATATTACTAATATAACGTGCTCATTCCATATAATGTTACTTGTTGCATTATTCTAGGACTGACCACTTGTGTTTGATTGATTGTAGTTTTCTATAATGGTCTCTGTTGTAAAGATAAGTTTATTTAATGAGGGGTGAGGTCTATGTTTTTTTGTGGGTATAAGGACAAATATTTAGGATGTAGTTAGGTATTATGTTGGTTTAGTATATGGTATTTGTAGGTTTTCCTCTAAGATTCATGACTTCTATGGGGCTTCAACCCTACACAAAGAACTATAGTCAAATAAGGAATACTGATAATAGGAGGAAAACCTGGAAAGAGCCCACCAATTGGTTATCCAATACCAAATGGTCAGTCCTGAAAACACACATACAAGTATCTTTATACAGAATGGGCAGGGTTATTTATATATTTAGGAACATTAATATATACTATATTATATATCAATAATGAATGAAATGGAGGCTATAAATTTGAAAAAGAGCAGAGTAGAATTTCTCAAGTGGAATATTATAGTTTTAATGCAATATGCTACATAGTTAATAAATGAGGACTCATCACTGTGGATCATTAACTGCAGTGCCTTGATTGAGCTGTGTTTAATAATGGTTATAGAGGTGATGGTAGGCAATACAGTGCTATTTTCTCAGGCATTAAAAATCCATCTGTTAAGAATTGCTATTGGCACACAATAACAACTCATGAAATTCCAGTAGTAATATCAACCTATACAAATTAAGTGTGGGAGGGTTTGGAGGGAAAAAGCAGAAAATTTTCATCTATGTTTGGGGTGATAAATATTTTATGGGGCAGTGGGAGAAGTGGAAGAAATGGGAGAGTAATATATTTTAATACAAAAAATAAAAGAACTAATTTTTTTTGAAGACAGTGTTTCTCTGTGTATGTTTGACTGTCCTGGAGCTTGCTTTGAAAACCAGACCTCAAACTCACAGAGATCCACCTGCCTCTTTCTCCTCTGTGCTGGGGTTAAAAGTGTACACCATCACTGCCCAGCTAAAAACTAATTTTTAAAAAGTATTGTTATAAGTGCTAGAGCTACAGTGATGAGCAAGATATTATTTTACTAAGCCAGATTTTAATCTTAATGCTTCATTTATCAAGCAGACTATTAAAAGTTGACAGTACTTTAGGAAGAATGAATGAGTTTCTTGAGAAGATAAGTCTTTTGTTTAGTATTGAAGTATGATTTATTTATTTATTTATGTATTAATGAGGTTGGATTGTGAACTCAAATTGGAAGAACATTATGTCAAAAGAATGTAGGTGAGAGAGACTATTTCTCAGTCATGTTGTGAGTATTTTAGCTTTGAAATCATTAAAACATCTAAGGAAATTGTAGGGCAAAGATAGATTGTAGTAATAGTATATATAATAAACCAATCTGAACTTAAATCAGATTTATAATGAAGAACTATCAGCAAGGGATTAATATCAATCCTAAGCATACTGAAGAAGATGGATTTGAAGGAGGCTGAGCCATTTTAAAAAGTGATTCAGATGGAGTAATTGAGAGTAAATTGAGAGAGAAAGGACTGAGTGTAAACAGGGTGAGAGATATTACATAAGACTGAGATGTACATAAAAAGAATGCCAATGAAATATATTAGATGGAAGCCTCATTCCTTATGCTTTACATTCTGTGTAGGTTATATTCACAAGAAACAACTATAGAAATAAAAAGGAGAAAGAATTTGAATAAGAAGTATAGGCAGGCAATTTTTCTATCATTGCTTTGAAGATGGCCCATTCATCACATTCCTTAATATGATTCTCAAGCCATCATGGTTTTGGCCCTCCCTTGCACACCAAGGTTTTTCCATGTTCTTATTCTCCATTGCTATCTGTTCATCAGAAAAATCTTTTTATTCTTTCTGTCTGCTATCACATAATTTGGGATAACTTTCCTTTTTTTCATTCCTCATTTTTTTATTTTATATGTGAGATTATAATATAATTACTCACTTCTTCTATCCCTTTCCTCCTTTCAAACCCTTCTACATATCCCTCTCTACACTTCTTTAAATTCATGGCCTCTTATTTACTAATTGTTGTTGCCTGCGTATATGTATACGTATATATATGTATGTATTCCTAAATACAGCCTGTTCAGTTTATATAAAATTACTTGTAAGTAAGTTTTCATGTCTGGCCATTTGGCACAAGAGCAATATCAATGGGTATGACAAAGTGGATGGGGAAAATCCATGAGGCCTCAATCCTGCATAAAGAATGATCTGTAACAGGAAAGCTGGGAATGGAGAGGAGGTTTTCCACAGAGAAGAGCACAACTGTTGGTTGTTTCAATTTGTCTGAAGCTGCACTGTGAAAGGTAAAAACTATGTGATGTGTCCAATCCTGAGTCCCCAAAATTCTTGATTTGAACCACAGTATTGTCCATTGCACTACATATTCAAAAGGAGACCCCAGGTCTGACAAAGATTACGCAAAAACATTGGCAGAATTTGAAGGTTATTTTATGCAGAGTATTTTCCCTCCCAGGTGAATAGGAGAATGACAGTAGCATCAACAGAATCAGGGGAAACAGGAAAGTAAATTGATCTCTTAGAGGTGAGGATTAAAAATAAATTTGAACAGTGAAAGAATCATATAGACTTCTTTATCTCTGAGGCTGATGCATTGTAGTAATCATGCCTACTTATTGTAATTTAATAAAAGCATTGTAGGTTGTTGGTGACTCTTTTCTTCACTGAGATGTGAGACTCAGCAGGAAAGCAGGACAGTGATGGCTTCTTGGACCTTTCAACCCCTTCTTTTCTTTCTCTTTCATAAACAGACTTAGCTGCTGAAAGAAGCCATTTTAGGTAATGATGGTGTTTTCTTTCACAATTGGCAGTACTAATTATCCTATTTGACTGGTTGTCATAATGTTCACTATTAGGGCACATTAGAAGTTCTTCTGCACTGAGAATTGTCCAGCAGATGTGACCTCTTGGTCTCCTCATCCAAATACCTCTTCCCCAGCACTCATCAACAATGCCAACATCCAATTAGACTCAAGAAGCCTTCTTTTGTTACATATAAGGTAGTTGAAAAGAAAATTATCCTCAAATTTAATTTTTATTAAGTAATAATAATAATAAATGATAATGCCAATGTTTGACCCAGCCTATCTTTGTTAAAGAATTAAAAATTACAGGAAAGATTTTTAAAAGAGGAAATTATGTCAAAAGGCTAAGGGCAAGGCTATGACCCAGGTTAATTCTATCAATTGGCAGTTGTTCAGCCATAAGGACCTTGAAATAAAAAGTCTCCAGTTGTATGTAATTATTTGCACATATGTGAAGCATAAAAATGTGAATTTGTACATACAATACAAATGAGTCTTTTCTACAAAAGTATAGTTCAATAAAATTTCCATAATACACAAAGAAAGCACAAGCATCTATGAAGAAATAACATGAATTATTAGCAAAATATGTCTTAGAGAGCTTATGCAGCTTATTCCAATAACCAGGCAGGAGGCAGGGCCTTCAGAGCCGATGACATAGGAAAGGATTGGTTTGGAGGCACTCACACAGTTTAGATGCCACTCTCAGAGGTTTCATTAACATTGCATTATGTGAGTGGTCATTTGTACTATTCCCTTAAGAGTTGGGAATAGTCTCATATGGAAACACCCAGAGATGATGCAGTTATTATCACAGTGATTCTCATTTAATAAAATTCATCAAACAACATTTGAGTTAAACATACCTTACATTTTCCCTTCACTTGTTAAAATGACAATTCTTGTTAAATTTGTTTATTGGCAATTTCCTATATGTGTCTTATGCCTTCTAGTCAATCTTCTTACTCACCCTGTACTAACTCCACCTACTTTTGCCAAATTTGCTCTTCCCTACAAGTTCTTTTCGCACTCACATTCATGTATTTTTTTTTTCTGATTTTGGCTAGAGCTGCCACTGTTTCTAGTTATATACTGATATGTTTTACATTTTGAAATAAGTTGATACAGCATTTAAAGCTCATTGCTATCTTGTGGTTATTGTGTTCAATTTGCTGATGGAAAATGACCCAATGAAAATCCTTGTCACTCTGCAATCACATTCCTGAACTCCCATGTTTTAGCAGTCATTCCTTCACTCACCAACATTGTGAGCACCCCTGGGACAGAAAAGGGCCTGGAGTAAGATCTGATCTCTAGCATTTACTGGTTAAAACAGAGATTATTAGTTTATAATAGTTTATTCAACAAGCTCTAGAGGTTTTGTAATGTCTTGATATATTGATATTTCCCCAAACAACTTAGCCCTCTTGGATATAATGGGAGCTAAACAAACTTTAAAAAGTGATGATTTTAGCATTTATAATCAGTACTATTTTTATTACTATATCACATGTCTGTATTTCTTGTTCATTATAATTATGTGAATTTCCCACATATTTTAAACAGGATTTTATATTGATATATTTCTTCAAGAACTAACACCATCTAATATCCTATTTGAGTTCTTTTGAAGGCTGTCATTATGTTGTATTTTGAAAAATACTAGATACTCTCTGTTTCTTTTAGATACAGATGATGATTAAATATAAATATACACTGATAAGAATATGTATTTATTCACCTTAGAAATAAAAATACCTTAAAAAGAAACAAAACTAAAATTATATCATTTGTACCTGAATTAGGTTCCTGGATTAGTTTAAACTATTTCTTGCTTATATTTTAGCACATTTGAAAGCAAGCAGGGTAGGGCACGAGGTTATGAAGGGGTCTCAACAGTTAAACATCTCATAAAAAAGGTTCTTTCCTACACATGTTCTTCCTCACTGCACATTGCACACAGATGATTCTAATCACTGTTACTCAAATCACCTGATGCCTCAATTACCCTGGCTTCAACGAGCGCATTCTGCACGCCAGAGCACCCATATACCTACTGATAATAGGCTGCCAATTAAGTTATCTTTCTCTGGAAAGTTATTATGGCAGCTCAGTGAATATAATATCATTAGTGCCCTTATATCATCACTGTCTGGGCCGTTGCTGACACTGCACGAATATAACTGCCAGGCCGTCAAATAGCTGCTCAGCTGTAATGGCCTTGAAATAAAAGTCTATTTTTGTGTTCTCACTTGTATGTATGTGAAGCATGCAAATATGAGTGCATGTATTTATGCATGTAGGCATATAAGCCTCTTGAATAAAACTATAGGTAAGTAAAATTGCAATATGCAATGGAAGTACCTAGAAGAATTTGTATGAATTATTAAAATTGCTTTAAAAGTGAATTAAACTTCATCACCAGTAAAAATGACATGAATTATAGCTGTGGTGAGCATTATCAACATGTGAATCTCTTCCAGGAAGAATTATAGTATGACAAAGAAATACAAGTCCCTTCTCCCCAGGTTTTTTTTCAAAGAGAAACTACACACCCAATTATGATTTTAATTTGAATCTCAAAGAATATTCTAAGAATGTTTTTGGGAATCAGCCTTTTCATCACTTATTTGAAATCATTATGCTGCTTTAGAAAGTTGAGAACAAAATTTTCATACATCATGTTTTGATATTTCAATGTAAATTTGAATCATTTCAATTCCTTCTCTGTAGTTTATCTAATTCATTTTTATAAAGGGGCTGGGACACACATCATGAGAACAATTGGCTTGTACCATGTCTTTTGTTTAGTGCTTCAGGATGGATGACACTGGGCCTTGGGAATGCCTCAGAAACTGACTTAATCGCCTATCTACAGGTAAATTCCTTGACTACTGTGGGTGATTATTCCTTCATCTAACAGAACAGCTGTTAAAATGAGTACTTGTCTCATAATGTATTGTGAAGATTAAATAACTCAATGAATATAAAGCATTTAGCATGGCACCTGGAAAAGAACAAATATTCAAAAACGATCAGTTTTATGTCTATGATTATTTATGTTTAAGTTTTCTTTAATCGTTAGTATTCTCGAATTCCTGTTACTGGTTGTTGAATAAATGGGTCTGAATGTATTTGTTAAACAATTTAGGTGAAAACTCTAATATAACTAAGTTTTTACTCTCACACATGTTTACTGTTCCCTGTAGAAAGATCTTTATAATTATCTTAGTGAGGAAGGTTGCTTCCCACTATGTGCCTTTGCATTATTTTATTTTCTGGTTTGTACACTTCCTGTGAACCACTGGCTCTTCTCTGTGTTTTCAAATAAAGAGTTGGTTGCCTCTGTGTCCTGTCACTTTGTTCTTCTGTGTTAGAATAAGCAGAGTGAATTTGGAAATGGAGGGGGAATAGATCAGAGGGGAGGTGGGGGAGCTTGGAGGATTAGAGGGTTGGGATATATTGTTTGACAGAAGAATCTATTTTTAATAAATAAATAAAAACAACAGGTTTCTTGTGAAGAACTGTTTGTTCCTTACTAAGCTCTCATCTTCCACCGAAGTTTAGTTCCCACAACCTTTCCAGATGAAATCATTTACATCCTTTCTTGGTTTTATCAGTTTGATATAATCTTGTGGCTATCAAGATTTGTGATGTTTTGCTATTTCAGATTGAGTATCATGATGACCATACAAGATTTTCTCTTAACTTTTATATTCTCTATAATAAGATTTTCTAAATGTGTCCAAACAAAGTGAAGCATCTTCACAGCAAAAGGAAACAAAATTGAGTATGAACTACTTATTTAAAATTATTTTTGTTAATAGTAAATGGCACTTTTCATATAGTTGTGTCATTATACTTTGTTCTAATTAATTTCCCTGTTTGACTCTCTTTTTCTCTGATGTCTATTCCCAATCCTGACTCCATTCTTCCCATAAGGTCATCCCTTTTGCTTGCTTCCTGTCACATGTATTTCCTTAGACTTGCCTATACCCACTCCTTTGAGATCCCTTCCTCCTTGATTCTGATTCCTCTTTAGTTTGATCTCTCTCTCCCTCTCTCGCTCCCTCCCTCCCTCCCTCCCTCCCTCCCTCCCTCCCTCCCTCCCTCTCTCTCTCTCACACACACACACACACACACACACGCACGCACGTGCACGCACGTGTGCACACACACACACACACACACACACACACACACACACACACACACACACACACAGACACACACTAACACACCCCTCACATTTCAACCTTAGGTTCTGAATATGAGAAAATGGGACATTTGTCTTTCTGAGTCTGGCTTATTTTGCTTAACATAATGGTTTCTGGTTCCATCAATTGTTCTTCTTTATGATTGTATATGATTCCATTGTGTATGTGCACCACATTTTCTTTCTTTTCTTAAACCTATTGATAAGAGTTGGTTTTCACTCCTATCTTTTGTGAATAGGCACAAATTTCCTAAAAGCTGAGACTAATTTTGTTCTCTCATTGCCTTAGACTGTTGTAGAATATTAATTTAGGCAGCATTACTTTTGTTTATGCTATGGAACATTTGTTTAATGATGCAAAGATCTGTTTTATTAAATAAAATGCACCTGCATTCAGGAGGCTGGGACAGCAACTAGCTGGCAGGAAGTTGTAGGGAGGAGCCATGCAGAGAAGAGTTTGTAAGGAGTGGTGAGAACGAGTGAGAGGACTTCTTGGGAGATGCAAGGAAGTGAGCTAGGTGAGCTGCTGGATAGTTAGCCTCTCTGGGAAGCAGGATTCTATCTCAACCTTTGAATCTTGAGTTCTTTAAGAGGTCAGAGATTTAAATAAGTTTTCTTAGTAACTTTGAAAGAGTCAGTGTCTGAGGGAACAGAATTCCCTCAGACTTCAGCTCTTGCAGTCTAGTGGTGGCTGGTAACAATGCACCTGCAGTTGCTGAACAGGATAGCCAAAACAAATAAAGGTCAAAACAAATAAAGAAAAACAGCATTAGACAACTAATGTATGATGTTATGGTAGACTCTGAATGCTCTATTGGGGCATTTTTCTAAGACACGAGACAATATATTTAGACATGGTCTAGTAATATAGGCATACCAGGCTGGAACATCATTTATCAAGTAATTTTCTTTACTTTTTTCCTTAAAATGTGGCACACTTCAGCAAAGGTTCAAATTCCATTTAGGTGAGTAGCAAAGACGCTGCACAACCCCAGGTTGTGAACTGTCTTGGGGCACAGTCTGTGTGGGCAATTAAACACACTCTGAACTTAGTGGCCTTCCTACAATCAGCATGGTTGAAACTAGAATGTAGCTAATAAAATAATGAACAGCACATTGGTTTCTGCAAAATTATATAAAAAGCGTTGTGTGAAATTCATTATTTTGTAAAAAGAGTGTGCCTTGAAATATGTTCTACATGGAAATCATATGTTTGTAAGAGGAATTGTTGAAAATGGTGTTTGGAGGGAATCATAAGGGGTCACTTTCTCATCAGATTTGGTTTTCTTGCTTTGTGCTCAGAAAATTCCTGAAAGTGTACACAACACAGATAGACATAGGAGAGCAATAATTCAGACCCCACTAGGCCATTCCTTCTTCTCAGGGTTCTGTACATTTAGGCATTCAAATATGTGAATGTTATAAGGCATGTCTGCTCTGCATACAACTGGTGGAATCAGGCTTGACCTAATCTTGGTTTATGCCCCTGAACTAATAAAAGACAGGTCTTCGCTCAGCTGAATTCCCTCACACTGACTTCAGCATTCATACCTGGAAGTCTGTACTCTGTGGCCATGCAGTTTATGCAACATCTGGCTGTTATCTTATGAAACAGTGGAACATGAAAATAAAGGAGAAGCAAGTAAAAGCCTTTTTATTTTTGGAAATCCATATTAAATGTTGACAGTGAAAGAAAAGAAAATAGTGGATAATGATAATGGGAACTTATTTTAAGTGACTTGTTTTCATTTTGATGTATGTTTTTCAGGTAGGTAGGACAGTGGTGCTTGGATTCATTCCAACTTCATGGAGAGGAAGACAGAGCCACTTCAAATAGAGTAGGTACACAAGGGGGAGTCAAAGCTCAGCTCTGTAACTAATATAATGGATCATTAGAATACATCAAATAAAACACTCATGGAAGATTTCCTCAGGGTTCTCATGGTCAAACTCCCATTTTTTTTTATTTTTTTATAAGTACTCGATGTGCAACATTCAGGAAGAAAGGCCTGTAGTGTTTTGAAATCATCTTTGGGTAGTGACCTTTGATTTATAGAAGGGCAAAAAGTATGTTTTTCTGGTATGAGTGTTTTAAAATGTGATTAAAGAGTAAAATAGGAATTAGAAAAAGGGCATGAAGAATGGATCTACACACCATTCAAATTTTGTATGTGGAGTTATGTGGATGGTGATTGATTAAGATACCTTGTAATCACACACCTACCACATGGAGTAGGTCCTGAACTTGTTAATTCCATGCCTTCAACACTTCCTAAAACCATTGCTACTTCCCTATAATTTCCCTCTAGTAGCTTTAGATTGGGACATCAAGCTCCCTCATTTGGATGACCTGTAATGATCAAACTCTTGTCAGCTGTCACCCTTTCCTCCAACTTCTCTTGTGTAGCTGAAGGGCTATTCTTCAGCACACCTGGGATTTTAAAAATATTTAATTTTTATTATTTTTTTCTGAGAACCATTTCCTGTTGCTTCATTATCCTCAGAATAAAATGCTTCTATTCTGTCAGCCATTTTCAGGCCAATGAGCCACCTACTCTGGACTCTATTTTGTTTTTCATGGTTGCATATTCCTTCCTTTGCTTCATACTGTTCAGTTATAAATTCCAGAATTTTTTTCTGCTGAAGACTGACTCAATAGAGTGAGTTTCTCTATCTTGCATATTCTCATAGCATCTTATACCCCTAGTCCAGCACAAAACCTCTGAATCAGCTGACTTCTGCTTTCCTGCATTAACTTTGACAAGATGTATGTGTTATTAACATCTTCTTTCTATCTTATTAAGCAGTAGAAAATTCTTGCTGAATGAATAAGTGCTAAATCATGCTATACATAATGTAGCCAGCTAGTTCCTACCATTTCTATTCAAAGCACAAGAAATACAATGTTAACTGCACTGAATAGACCCTCATAACCCTTCAAAAGCTAGTGGGGGAGAAAATAGAAAAGAAAAACAGGCAGAAAACTAAAACTGGTTGAAGAGTAGTGAATAAAAGGAAGGTGTGATAGAACTGAGGTGTGAGAGATGGCCCTGGGAAGGGAAGTGCAGGGCACAGTGGGGCATTCTTAGGAAATTTTCCAAATGGATCTGAAACGGCAGGAGCAGATGTGAAAGTATCTTTCATTTTTAGGAGACTAAATGCTACTAATGTATAATTGCCATGGTTTTAAAATAAGGTGTATGAACACAGATGCAAACCCGTGGGCATCTACACTGAAACGGAAAAGGTAGCATCTGCAGTCTTCCTGTCTGCTTAAAGCCCATTTGCATAAAATAAGTATAAAATCTTGCGTGCTTGCCTTTTTGGATATGTGGTAATCTGAAAGAAACTTCTTCCTCTGTATCTCAATTAGAGCCCCCAAATCTTTTCAATTGGATTTCAGCTTCAGCTCACAATTTCTACTTCAAGGGATATAATGTGCTCATAAACTTCCCTTTCTTTAGTTGAGAGTGTCACCTCCCACATTCCACAGCTCCAAGGGCCTCTCTGTGACCCACCCCAGAAGTAGTAAATGATTACAATGCTGGTAACACATTAAACTGGGCAACTGAGGCCAGAGAGATGGCTCAATGGTTAAGAATACTTACTATTCTTCCAGAGAACCTGGTTTCAATTCCTAGCACCCACATGACAGCTCACAACTGTCTGTAACTCCAAGATCTGATACCCTCACTACAGACCTACATGTAGGCAAAGCACCAATATGCATCAAATAAAAATAAATACAATTTTAGAAAATATGAAAATGGAAAGCAATGTTAATAGTGTTTATATTTGATATTTGTATTTGCCAGGGGTTGAGCATCTGTGTGTGCTTAATTGGCTATTATATCTGGGCATCCTTAAATTCCTATCTCATCGAAAAAAACAGTGCCTTTTCTGACTCAGTGAGGTGAGCACCATGGACACTACTGTTGGAGAGCATGGACATAAGGCTGCCTAAGGAAGAAGCTCAGTTACTCAGGTCTTATTAAGAAGATCTGCAGTGAGTGAATTCACTGGCTGCTGAATAGTTACTACATGAGATCCTTATTGTTCCTATTTGTGCCTATACATGTATGTATGTATGTATGTATGTATGTATGTATGTGTGCCTGTGTGTTCAAATTCCTGGGTGATACTGAGTATAAATACATGTATGTACTTGTATGTAGGATTAAGAGGATAAACTCAGGTGTCATTCCTTAGATGCCTTCTATCTTTCGTATGAGAAAGGGTGTTTTACTTATCTATGACCTAGTTAAATAGGCTAGACTGGTTGATCATCAAGCTCCAGGGATCTACCTGTCTCTGCCTCCATCTTCACACTACCAGGATCCATCACTCTTAACTAGAGTATTCATTATCTACTTCATTCCCCATGCCTGCAAGGCAACTGCTTTAGTGACTGAGCTAGTTTCTATTACCTATTTCTTTAGTGAAACTGTCAAGATTAATTAATACATATATGTAAAAAGTTTCTGTCATTGGATTCCAAGCATGTTATTGTGGTTGGTGCTGCCATTGTTGGGAGTCTGTATTATCTCTTTGAATGGATGGCCATTCTATAATAAGCATCTTTACAAATGTTTCTCAGGTGACAAAAGAACAAAAGAAGAGACAAGCTTTCCAGACAGAGATAAAATCAGACATAGAACCCAAGAGACAGCAGGAACAAGAAGAGGATATTGGAGAATTGGATCAAGGAGAAGTAGAAGCCTGATGATTTGTGGCCTTGGAGATGGCATTAAAGGCTTTTATTCATTATTCCAGAATAAAATGGAATGATAATTGAAAGGATTTAAGTGACAAAACTGGTGTATCACAAATTGGCTAAGTTAATATCCAACCTGAGTGAAGAGATTCCTACCCCAAAGGTAAAAGAGGAAGCAGGTGATGTGATTTATTCTATACCTAAACTGGAGCTTTATGTTTAGTCTTTTGAGTCTTAGACAGTTCCTTTTCCAAGTAGAAGTGAGAAATGACAGTAAATGAAGAATACGTCCTAATCCTTGGGATTAAGTAGTTTGCACCAGATGAGAATAGCTTCCATGGTACCAGCGGGTAGTAAGTTGATCATTTCTCTGTTATTCCTTTTTGTTCAGCGGGCACTTCATCCCCCATCCATGCACCATGTGCTTGTTGTACTGGGCTCCACAGTGTTTATCCTGGGACTGCTGTCATACCTTCCAGCATTTTTTTTGTGTAGTGATCTGTGTGCATATAATTTTAATTACTGTAGTTACTGTACTGTGGATTGATTACCTTCCATCTTTTTATGTTACTTATTCGACATATCTATCCCAGTTCCCTCTCCCTCCCTTCCTCCATTCCTCACTTGCTCTCTCCTTCTCTTCCTCCCTACCATGCCTTCCAAACACCCTCCCATCTCGTCCCTCTCCACTCCACATGTAGGGTGATGCCTTCCAGGAGGGAACATCAAAATCTGTCAAGTCATTTGGAGTAGGGATTAGACCCTCCCTCCTGCCTCTAGGTTAAAGGAGTATCCCTCCATGGGGAATGTGCTCCCAGCGTCCTTTTGTGCACCAGGAACATATCCTGGTTCTACTGTCAGAGGTCCCTTAGACTCCCCAGGCCTTCCAACTGAGACCCATATTCAGTGGGTCAGAGTTGGTCCAATGCTGGTTTCCCAGCTATCAGCCTGGGGGGCCATGAGCTCTCCCAAGTTCAGTCCAGCTGTCTCTGTAGGTTTCGGTAGCCTGGTCTTGTCCCCATTTTCTTATCACTCCTCCCTTTCTGCATCTGGATTCCAGTTTGGCTCAGTGTTTAGCTGTGATTACCTCTCATCTCAATTCTATTTTTCCAAATGGTTTTAGGTACATTTTTTCACTTCCATATAAATTTTTGGATAATCCATTTTATTCCTCTAGTATGATCTCTGTGAGACTTGGATAGAAAATGCATTAAAATAACATCAGCTGACACATGATTCTCTTCCAATTTCAGAAATCCATCTTGAAGACAACTGAAACTGAGGGCTAGTAAGGATGATACAGGGCAAGAATAATCTCCCTTTTAGCTATTGGGAAAGGAGTGGTGTTTTAGAATAGCCTCCAAATGATGTGGAAAGAAATAGGTAAAAAGAAAATAGACTTTTAGAGTGCTGTGTCCCCAGAGTTGAACTCATGAGGTTTCTATCTGAACACCAGTTGGGCTGTTTCATCAGGACCAAACCCAGAGTTGTTCAGTCCCACTGCACTGAAGGGTAATGCATTAGGTCCCACTGGGGTTGCAGTAGGATAGGTAAGATGGTGCTTCTGGGCTCTTCTGACAAGAAAAAAACCTAATTACATCTTGCATTTAATTTTCCATAATTAAGAGTGTAAATCAGAGGGAACTATCAGATTCCACAAGGCAATATTCTCATTTCAGAGATAAAAATGAAGACACACACTGAAATAACAAGGTCATTTATTTCATCACTCCATTGTTTGTCATTGTCCACAGTTTAGACAATGTGTGGGAATTATGCCATTTGATAGAATGGCCCACTGTGTCCTCCTTGATGAGGCTTCTGAAGACTCTGTAAGGCAATTGTGTGCTGGCCCCAATTGGGACTCTATTGATTGAACTTTTTTTTATTGAGAATCAATGAACTTTTAATTTTTTAGCTATCTGACACTGTTAGGAGAAAATATCTTATTTATCATCAATTATTATTTTACATCTGAATTCTTTATATTCATTAACATGTCATAAACAATGCTCAACTGTGCATAGCAAATACCGTTTTAGGTACAAGGCTAATAAAAGCTGGGCAGATATACTGATGGAAGTTTATAATCCGTAATGGAGCCTGCACAATATAATTATAAAATTATATTACAGAATGGTTTTATTAGCTAGGGTTGTCTAAAATAAAAACATAATTTATACTTAGGTTAAAATCTGAGCTGTTTAAAGATGGCACAATAAAAGTAATTTTCTCTCTAGACCTTTCAGGCATATTTGGGAGGTTGGCTGTTGGTACAAGGCAATTGCTATTTATGATACATAAACTATAAAAATAGTTTAAATTCCTACTACCTCATGCTAACTGAAAGGAAGGTAGGTCACTATGACTTGATATAAAATGTGACTTATGGTATATTTCAAAAGAACTACAACTTTACTACTTGGGACCACAGTAAGTATCTACTGACTGAGGAAAAGGAGAACAGAGCTGGACACTTACTTTAAAACACCATTTGTTGTGCATCACAAATAGGACTTACCTATATTGGGTATTTTTGTTTTTGTTTTTGTAAAACCACCTTTTTATGATGCTTAGAAAATATTTTTCTGCCCTTCAGAGCTAGCTATGGTAAAGGTTTTTCAGTGTCTACAGCATTATTTGATTACCAAGTTCTGTCTTACAGAAAACACACAAACGAAGTTTAGTTCTACAGCCTGCTCTGCATTCCTGTCTACTCAGCACATACTTTGAAGGGATGAATTTGTATAGACAGATACCTTGCTAGATTGTTATAGAGAACTGCATATATACTGTAGAAAATGCTGCAGAAGCATGAAGAACTTATGTGTAATTCTGTTGATGGATCATAAAACTTATTTTTTTTTATTTTTTTGAGCACATTATCTTATTTGAGATAGAAGACTCCCTTAGAGATGCAGATGGCATGCAATAAACACTCATCTATAAATTGAGAAGATAGTTTTTCTTAGGGAATACTCTCAGACAGCAATGACTTGTAAGAAATATTGATTAAGATGAATAACTCTTGATGGTGAAATCATAAGTAAAGAAAGAAAATACAGAAAAGTTATGGAAGTAATTATATAAGACCCAGTAATGTTAAACTCTGGAGAGTGGGCCAAAATGGGCATATAGTGAGACAGAGCTGTTTGAATGTAGACTCTGACATTTTATCAAGGAGCAACATCCAGTAGCAACAACTGAAAAGATGAGTCAATTGAGTATAAATGTTGATGGAGCAGTAGAAATAAAATTAAATATTTTTAAAAGCCTTCAGAAAAGTACTATGGGAAAAGAGGAGATATGCTAGAAAGAGTTACCAGACAGCAAAAATACTATATTGATAGATACACCTTTAACATTGCAAATAGTATTGTATAGAAATACTCTAAATTCTCCACTCAGAAGGAAAAAAGAAAAAGAAAAAGAAAAAAAAAAAACAAAACTACGGAACAAATTTGTTTCAAAAAACTAGTTTTATTTGAAGTTTCACTTTGTATGTAAATACTTAAGTTATATAATACCAACCCTAACTGTAAGACTCTTGCAGTCAAACTACTCTGAGTTCATATTGGATGGGTGGAGCTCTTCATTCAATTATTAGCATTATAAGGAACATGAAACTTGGAAAAAAAGTGTGAATAGTGAAAAGACAAGATGAGACATTGTGTGTTGTATGAAAGACAGAGACAGAGGCTGGAACGGTTTACTTATAAGCAAAGAACATTAAAGATTGCCAGCAACTACCTGAAGATTCCTCCCCTGTAGCCTTCAGGGAGATAATGGTCATGCTGCTATTCTGATATTGCACTCCTAGCCTCTAGACAAGGAAGAGAAGAAATGTGTGCTGTTTTAAATCCCCCAGATTGTGGTACTTTGTTACAGAAAACCTAGGAAACTAATTAATTCCTGGTCTTTAAAACACAATATAATGTAAGACTATGGTGCTATATAGAATGAAGACAGTATTAGTCTGAATTTATAAGGAAAATGTCTTTTGAGATGATCTATAGTTCATATACAGAGTTGTTAGCTATTTGTTGCTTGTTATAAGATGCCTACAACATAAACTTAAAAAGAGGAAAGATTTTGGTTTCTGAAGTTTCTTAGAACTATTGCTTTGGGTCTGTGGATGCAAGACTCATAGCATATAGCAGAGGATTCCTGTTTATCTCATTGTACTGGGAAGCAAAGAGAAACACAAGAACTGTCCATAATCCCAATGTAGCCTTCAATGGCTTATCCACAGTGTCTTAATGTGCTGCTACTGGACATCACCTCTTGAAGGTTCTACCACCTCACAATAGGATGATGGTGGCAACACACCTCCAGCATATGACCTTTTGAAAGACTTTCTGTAACCAAAACACAACAAAAAGTGAGTAGGAGTCACCAATGTACTCCATGGGTATGATGCGCAAAGCATGCATCTTTATCTTTTAGAGCCACAAATGGAAGGTAAAGCACACTAAAAAACTGGGAGGAATGATTTAATCAGAAGAGAGAAAGCTGAAGGTGCAGAAGTAAAGGGGGTGACTGATGTGGGATGTCCTTCTGTATGCTAAAAATATGTGTTGCTTTTATTGATTGATACATAAAGCTGATTTGACCAATGGCCATGCAGAATACAGCTAGGTGGGAAATCCAAACAGAGATAGAGAAAGATAGAAGGCAGAGTCAGGGAGATGCCATGTAGCCACTGAAGGAGTAACATGCCAGAACATTACTGGTAAGCCAAGGCCATGTGGTGATACACAGATTAGTAAAAATGGGTTAATTTATATGTAGAGCTCGCCAGTAAGAAGCCTGAGCCATTGTCCAAAAAATTATAATGTTAAGCCCCAGGATGATTATTTAATAAGCAACTGTGGGGACTGGTGGATGGGAGAGAAACTGGTCCAGTGGGACTCAGAGAGACAGAAAAAAAATCGTCCAACTACAGATGATTAACATCACACGTCTAAGAGAGAAGTTTGGGGAGACTGAGTCCAGGAAACTGGAATTCATGGGATTCCTGCTTCAAGAGAAGGGATGGAAAAGCAGGTCTGAGTGTACAAACGCAATATTGGGCGAATCTGCAGTCCCAAATAAAGGCAAAAGCCTTTTAAAAACAGCACATTTTAGAAATGAAACTTCTACTTAGTATAAAGTTCATTGTTAGAATGAATGGATCAGACAGTCACTTAGGTAAACTGTCATCCTAAAAAGGTTAAATAAATTTTAGTTCTTATCCCCCAAATCTCTTGAATTTTATGTGTTCATTCGAATTTATGGTCATGGAATGTATTGCCTTGAATTTATGAAATTATTTTCTTTTAATAAAGGTTAAACAGTGTCTAATCTTCTTGCATCATACAAAGGTATGGGTCTCTTATACCTAGCTTTCAAAGTGATGTTATCAAAGTGATTTATCCGTTACCAGCCCTGCTCTATGCCTGTAAGCACCACAGTCTTCAGTCCCCTCCATCCAAAGTGTTTCTAGAATCCTTTTTAACAGTTACCATCCTTCTTGGCTGTGGAGATAGTTGGAGAAGACATTCTGAGCATGGGGGAGGGGTGTGTGGCTATAATGTGTTTCCTAGTGAGTAAACAGTATTGCCCACATGATAAAAATGGATGAGTATGAAATGATTTATTTTCTAGAAGAATTTGGACATGTTCTGTAAGTACAGTGTAATTGTTAGGATTTTTTCCTGTCCCAGTGTAATGTTGACAGGGACACAGCCAACATCTGTCTGAAATCTTTCCCCAAGGGTTTATTGAATGGCAAATATAATTCCTGGGGGAAAGCCTGATGTTCAGACCTTTTGAAGTATATACAGTGGGAAGCCAAAATAAAGGCTTGTTCTATTTCCCTTAAAGCTTGGTGGCTATAGTTGAGCTATACCTGTGGATTCTTAGTAACTTCAGTTGTATAATGTTAAATGTACTTTCAAGAGCTCTTACTCACTTTGAATATACTGTAATATATACTTTATCTGTTCATATATTGAAAACTGGTGAACTCCCTGTTTATTTTGGGGGAGATAGAGTGATGGAGGAACTGAGGGATCTTTCCAAGCTCTTATGTTAATAGGGTGACAGAAGAGATTCATACTCATTACTGTTGTGGGTTGTTTATATCTCAGTATTTACTCACTAAAATGAGGTACTTTAAAACTAGGAAAATTCAACAATATGAGTTTACAGTATTTTCCCACCTCAAGGTGACAATTCTTTTTATTACATTCAGTGGTAAAACAGAATTTCAGACAGTTGAATAAATATCAGAAGGTGAAAAGCCCTAAACCACCTAGAGTATGTTGTACACCTGTCCCTAAGTATCACTGCAATGCCTGTCCCAGTAAGTTTACAGTGTCAAGTGAAAACTTCAATGGTAACTTCCCATTATCCAAGGGGGTTCTCTAATCTTAATACATCTATGAGGGGAATATTTCATAAGACAAATTGGACTCCTGTTCCCTTGGCAGTATCTTTACTTTTAATGAATAATTGTTTTCAACAATGCTTTTTTGGATTATAACATGGAGTGGAAAACAGTACGTTTCTCAGTATTTTTATGCATGGCATGCTACTCTGAGTTTCAGGCACAGTAACCCATATTCCCAGGAATTTCAAATTCTTAGAAATTTCAAAATTAGGATCATTTATAACATACTTTTCTCTATCTTCACACCATACTGTTTGGGATAACTACCACCACCTCATTGTAATGGTTATGGGCTCTCTTGAATCTCAATGAATTTGGGTTATTTCCTACCCCTTTCTTCTCTCTCTTTTTCTTATTTTATTGTCCCTATTGTCACCTTCCTCCTCCTCCTCCTCCTCCTCCTCCTCCTCCTCTTCTTCTCTTTCTTCTCCTCCTCCTCTTTCTTCTTCTTCTTAATTATTCAGTTTCAAATCACCCATTAGGTATCATTATAGATTACTGAATGGACTACATTGTCCATAAATTAATAAAATTATTTTTAAAAGTCCATTTTATTATATGTCTTTCAGCACTGACCATTCAGTTTATTTCAGATATCAACCCCTAATGCATATATGTATATGTATATGTATACGTGTGTGTGACTAAGTATATACATTAAATGCTGCACAAAGAGGTAATTGAGGTTTTTTTTTTAATTATAAATATACGATTCTCCCTTTCCTTTCATATAAACTGAATGGGTCTTATAATGACCAGAAGCATTATAAAAGTTACAATTCCAAGTGTGGCCTTGACATGTATAACTTCCCTGTTCTTATCAGATAAACTTCCCCAATAGCCAGAACGTCTCTATATTCAGCAAGGTGCTCTGTGAAGTGGAACAGCTGCATTTTATCTAGTCCTTAATTAAATGGATGTCATTCATTTCCAGCCCACAAAATTAGTCAAGTCAGCCAATTGCAACCTGCTACAGGAACCAGGAACACATCATTCACTTGTTTCCACAAGGGCCCTGGCAAGTCCTGTTGGGGCATTCTGCTCTAAATGCAACTTTTTAAAATGTATATATTTATTATTTTTTCTTATTTTACACATAGATCCCAGTTCCCTTTCCCTCCCTCCCTCCCATGTCCCCCCAACCACCCTCCAATCTCACCCCCCACTCCATAGGGAGGATGATGCCTTCCAGGAGGGATCATCAAAATCTGTCAAGTTATTTGGAGGAGGGACTAGGCCCTCTCTCCTGCCTCTATGTTAGAGGACTATCCCTCCACGGGGAATGTGCTCCCAAAGTCCTTTTGGTTCCATTGTCAGAGGCCCCTTAGACTGCCCAGGCCTTCTAACTGAGACCCATATTCAGGGGGTCTGAGTGGGTCCAATGCTGTTTACCTAGCTGGGGGTCCATAAGCTCCCCCTTGTTCAGGTCAGCTGTTTCTGTGGGTTTCTGTAGCCTGGTCTTGATCCCATTTTCTTATCACTCCTCCATCTCTGCAACTGACAACTTTTATGTGTTCCTACATAGTGTGGGGCATTCTTCTTCTATGGGTTGAGTAGTGTGATTAACAAATTGTATCACAAACAGATAATGGGACAAATCTGTCTCTATCTTCACAAAGTAAGAGCAAACACTATATTGTAGTACAGTTTAATTAGATTTAGAGTCTGATCTTTTCCCTTGACATAAACTCCCCTCTATCTTCATACACAAATTTCAAAAGAGCCAAAAAATTTTTTTAGTGATTCTGTTTAAACATGAAACACACTATCATTTGTGCCCATTTCAGTTATTAATGTGTACATGTTTCAGTGCATGCTTTGGGCAGCACCAGCTTTTCTGATGTCTTTGAACACAGATGATAGTTGCCTTTGCAATGGTTTAGCCAATAAAAAAAATTGCCATTCAGACTTGTAAATGTATGTCTAACAGCAATACTGTTTGCAGAAAAGCTTTACTGGATCTTTTTAGAAGTTAGTGAGCTGGAATTTTGGTGGGGATTGAATCTGTAGATTGCTTTTGGCAAGATTGCTATTTTTACTATGTTTATCCTACCTATCCAAGAGCATGGGAGATCTTTCCATTTTCTGGTATCTTCTTTAATTTCTTTCTTTAAAGACTCAAAATTTTTATTATATAGGTCTTTCACATGTTTGGTTAGTGTTGCCCTAAGATATTTTATGTTGTTTGTGGCTATTGTAAAGGATGATGTTTTGATTTCTTTCTCAGCCCCTTTATCATCTGTATATAGTAGGGCTAATGACCTTTTTTAGTTAATCTTGTATCCTGCTAGTTTGCTGAAGGTGTTTATCAGCTGTAGGATTTCCTTGGTAGAGTTTTTCAGGTTACTTTTGTAAATTATCATATCATCGGCCAATAGTGAAAGTTTGACTTCTACCTTTTCAATTTGTATCCCCTTGATCTCCTTTTGTTGTCTTATTGCTCTAGCTAGAACTTCAATCACAATATTGAAGAGATATTGAGAGAAGGTAACCTTGGGAGTTACCTTCAAACTCAAGTATAAGAGTAGCCATAGCTCTCAATACCATAAAAAAGTACGAAGTTATCTATATGAAGTATTACTAGTGAATCCACCTGTGCTGCTACACACTTATCTCCCCATTCATTTTTTTTCAGAATGTAATTATTGTAAATTTATGTATAACTTTGCTACTCTGATTGTTAATGAAAGGTACTAAAATGTATATATCCAAGCTGTACCAGGAAAAAATACAAAGCTAAATCAATATTCAGAAATTAGAAGTTTGAAAATTTTTTATAATTTCCAAACTAAATGAAGAAATAATAGGAATTTACCAAAGATCACACAATCCTGTAAACCTCAGAGGCTGCAATGTGTGTGCCCAGTGCTGCATTATGAAAGTGGCCTAGTGAATGACGGTGACATAAAAAGCAATTCTATTTCAAGTGCCAAAATATATGAAATAATAAAAATGTCATGGGAGATGAAAGATGCACATAGGTGGTCCTTATATGGAAGAAGTCCATGGGGAAAACGGGTTCTGAGCAGGGCACAGGGATGGTTTAATGTCTCTTTCATCTGTGATGGTGAAAGTGAAGGGCGTTTGCGTTAAAAAGGATGTCAGGCGCAAAGTCACCCAGCATCAGAAATGCAGTTAATGGACACTCCTGTCAGGAGGGATGCTTTTATGAATTAGAGATTAAATTGTCGAGATATAAGAAGCAAGGGCTAAATTAAAAGCTTCGAACATCAGAACAAAGTTTGTGAAGAGGTGAGTAAACTGTTTTGATGTTTATACCTTTCAAGAGTTAATAGGGCTCCACTGACTTTTAAAATAATCAGAGTACTAAAGACCTGAGAAGTCAAGATTAACATTGAAAGTTTAATTTTTGTTCTGTATAGTGAGACATTTCAAAGGCCAAATAAATTTTATTTTTGTGAGAGTCAAAAAACATTGCTCCAAGCTGTATTATTTTCTCATTTTTTACCCCACCTCGCCAAAATTGATTCCTGTTAACTACCAGACCATGTGAACAATTGCTTGAATTAGTATTCATAGTGATTACCATTTATTGAACATTTACTGTGTAAGCGTGCACTGTGATACAAATTAAAATACATTTTCCTTGTATTGGATAAAGTGGTGTCTTGTTAGGATAGATGTATGCCTTTCTCAGTTTTTGATATAATATGAAAGTCATCCATCATCCATGCCTATGGAGAGAAAGTGGAGTACTCATGTTGTACCAGCATCTTAAGAGTAATTTGCCCTGGAAATTGACTCATAGTTGTGCTTTGAAGCTGTCATTCCTTATATGAGAAGATAATTGTAATAGGGCCACATTGACAAGTGGTATTTTGATGTAAACAATGAGCAAACTAACAGATCAATAAATGCTGAGCAAGGCATGCTTCACCTCAGATTATATTGACTTACTGCAAAAATAATGGAAAGACAAAATGAAAATGTGTTATGCTTTATCTGAGTTATGGCCATGGCAATAGAGAAGGTAATAGATTAACTCAGATAAGACTTTCTGCAAAAGAAGCATTGAGAACAACTTTGAGAAAATCAATTTGCAAGCGCCTCCATGAAATCAACTTTCTGAGAAGCAATCAGCACACTTTGCTAAGAAAAATACCTGCCACCCTTACTTATAATAGAGGAGCGAGCAGGGCACAGAATATATTTTTCTTTTAGCTAAGAATGTGACCTTCAGCAGTGGTTGGTTTAGAAATATCATAACTCTGAGACATCAAGTCGATATCCTATGGGGTCTAGCATTAAAATCCTTGTGTGCTTTTGTTGAAGCCATAGAGAAAATAAACATAACAGTGATAAGTACTTTAGGAGGTATGTTGAATAGATAGTCTTCCCCCCCCTCTCTCTCTGCCCCTCTCTCCCCTTCTGTCCTCTCCCCTTCTACTTTCTCCTCTCCCTCTTTTTGTCTTTCCCTACATCTATTTCTTTTCTCTTAGATATATACCATATCTAAAGAATTGAAAATAAAGACTAGGATGGTGTAGCTGAATCTTCAGGTGAATAGATTTCCAGGTTTCTGAAAAATCATCATATTGATTTCCATAGTGGTTGTTTTGGGCATATACTCAAAGGATGCTCCATCCTTCCACAAGGACACTTGCTCAACTATGTTCATAGAAGCTGTATTCATGACAGCCAGAAAGTAGGAACAACCTAGATTGCCCTCAACTGAAGAATGGCTTAAAAATGTGGTACATTGGCACAATAGAGTAATGCTCAGCTGTTAAAATGACAAAATGAAATTTGCAGGCAAATTGATTGAACTAGAAAAAAATCATCCTGAGTGAAATAACCCAGACCCAGAACAACAAATATGGTATGTGCTCACTTATAGTTTGTAATTAGCTGTTAAGTAAATGATAATCATTCTATAATCCACAGACCCAGAAAGGCTAAATAACAAGGAGGACCCATGAGGGGATGCATGACTAACTGGGAAAAGGAAGTAGAAGAGATTTTGTGGGTGGATTTGGGACAAGAGGATTGGGTGGGAAGGGGTGAAGAGAGAGAGAATATGAGGAAAAGATATCTGGAATTGGAGGTCCAGAAATGATGCAGAAACTAACTGCAGTATAAACTCCCAGAATTCTATGATGGTCCTAGTGAGGACTCTTAGTAATGGAGGACTTGGAACTAGCCATCTTCTATAACCAGGCACCTTCCAAAGGTGGGTCTGAGACACCAACCCAGTAACAGAACCCTTAATTTATAATCTATTCTGCCTGTAATGGAGGATAAGAATTTGTGGGAGTGGCCAACCAATGACTGATGTAATTTGAGCTCCACATCAGGAGAGGAAGCCCATGTCCAACACTGCCTAGATGATCCAGACACCTAGGATAGAAAATAAAAATTAATAAAATAATATTCTGCTATACTCATAGGTCACTGGAAACCACAATTATCATCAGCGAGGTTCTCTCTAGTAGCTGATGGGAACAGATACAGAGACCCACAGCCAAATATTAGATGGAGAGAGAGCCCAAATTGGAGATCTCCATCCAGTCTTTTCTCTTTGAGCTCAGGAAACTCCGAGGAAAAGGGAGGGGAAGAATTATAGAAGCCAGAGGGGTTAAAGACACCAGGAGAACATGGACTGCAGAATCAACATAGAACTGTTCATAAGTGCTAACAGAGACTGAAGCAGTAACCACAAAGCCTTCTTGTACTAGGACCTCTGTATATATTTTATTGTTGTTAACTTGGAGTTTTCTTTTTTATTAATTTACTTTTTTATTTTTATTTTACATATTGATCCCATTTCCCTCTCCCTCCCTCTTTCCCTCTCTCCCACCCTCACATGCACACAGAACACCCTTTTCTCCATCCCCCCCCCCACTCAACATGTAGGATGATGCCCTCCAGGAGGGGTCATTGAAGTTTTGTGCGACACACGAGACTGGAGACTGGGAGTGGAAGTGTCTCTGATTCCTTTGCCTGTTCTTTGGGACCATTTCCCTTCTCCTTGGTAGCTTTCCTCAGTCTTGAAATGAAGGTTTGAGTCTAGATTTATTGTATTGAGTTATGCTGTGTTTGTTTGAATTTCCTGGGAGTCCTGCTCTTTTCTGAACTCAAATGGAGGAGGAGGAGATCTGGAGGACAGGGGAATGGGGATGGTAGGAGTAGAGGCAGGGCGAATTCAGTTAGGATGTATTTTATGGGAGAAGAATAAATAAAGAAAAGAAAGTAAAAATGAAAAAGAAAAAAGCTCACCCAGATTTGTGAAAGTATCAAGTAATACTTGATAGAATAGATTAGATCACACTGTAAGAAAGTAGGGCACAAGAATGACTATACCCAAGGGTATTGACTACTGTTGGGCTTCCTTTAATGAGGTCAAGAGATCAAGAGTTTGGATGGATACTAAGCAGCATAGCTTAGGTGGATTTCTCTATTGATTGAAAAATTAGATCATAATTCATTTACCTACTTTCCATTTACTTTCCCATAATTCATCTGATTATAACCATTCACATGTCCAATCATGCATAGGCTGAAGATATGGTAAATAGGGGATTCTTCCTAAAAGTTTACTGGAGTCGGGGTGGGGAGGGGAGTCCCAAGCTAAACTACTAAATTATCTCCTGTGCTTGTCTGATGCACACACATGTATTCTTCACAACTTGTTCTTTTCGAAACATCTTTGTAGTCTTAACTCTGTCTTAGGATCTGCAAGAAGTTGTCTTACAACTTGGCTTTTTGATGACAACCAAGATGATATAGCTCTGAAATAATTGGAGGTGGGTGATGACATAGACTTCAGAGACTATGTGTCCCAATTATTGTGACCAGGCAGCATCTCAGGGGGCTTGACTTGCAGCAAGATGTGGTAATGAGTTATAGAACTCAATGGATAAAGGAACAAAATAGATGGGTCTCTAGTAAGGATACTGCCCAGTAGATATGATCAAAAGAACATGAGCAACAAAAAGGAGAATGAACATATAATTAGAAAAAAATGTCACGTTCTTTGTCAAATTTCTGGACTCATCTTTTCCTCTTACCTCATGAGAAGTACATTTCCATCAGGAAAAAGAATGGATAACAGTATAGAATGTTTACCATATAATCTTTTCCCTAACCCTTTACCAGTGAGTCATATGCCACTTGTTTGGGAGACTGTCTACTGGGCAAAGATAATACCCATACGTTTTGAGAATTGGACATAAGGAATCACTTATAACTGATTTAAATTTGGCTGGAGCATTATTGTTGCACCACTCTTATTAGAATTATGTCATACAGTGATCATATTATCAATTGTGGTCTTAACCAATGTCTAGATAGATTAGTGTTAATCTCCTAAATCTATAAGCCTCAACAGGCCTTATTTGTCCATAACAGTACAACTGAAATTTTTGTACTTAGTATTTGGGAGACCTTTATTTTGGGTCCTTGGTTTTTAGTGAAGGCTAAACAAATCTGCTAACACTGTCTTTCATTAGGCAAAGAGACAGAGTGATAGGTAGTTCTACATTAAAGATCTAGCAGAGCCCTGACAAAGCACTTTTAAACTTAAGCAATCTTGTCTGTGCTAAAAGACATATACAGTCTGAGAAATTATTACAGATTACTTAACCAAGTTAGATCATTATTCATAATTCACATATCATAATATTGTTGCTGTACATTGCTAAAGGTACAAGATGATTTGGTGAATACATTATTTTTCCTCTAATAGAGAAATAGCATCTTAACATCAAATAGCATCAAAACAGGATAATACACATTCACAATTTTTCCAGAAGCTCTTTCTTGATATTGGTCAAAATGATGTAGAACGTCTCATCTTTCACAAACATCATGTCACATAAAACCTAGCCGCAACAGATGACATGGAAACCTAGATGGACACTTTTCCTTGAGATGATCTACTGGATATTTTGTAGCAGGTTAACAATCTCAATTCTCTTCTGTCCTGAAAACATCATCATGTTCCCCCATAGTAATAGATACTTATTTTAGGTATAGTCCTTCCTTCCCTGGGTGTCAGCCTTAGTCAGGAGTATAGATAAAGCTTTATTTCTGTCTAAAGAATCTCCAAAAGATTTCAGCTGATCAAAGGTCCTATAGAACAGTGAAATAAGTAAGGACATGAGCCCAGGGCCAAGGAATCACTTGATGGAATTATAGACTATATCATCTATAAGTATCTCAGGACCTAGGGTAGGAAAATACCAAGAGAATTTACTAAAGCCACAGCTGAAGCAGAGATTAGAGGCAATACTCATGAGGATGAGTTCACAAACAAGGATATACTATACATCTGGTGTATAGTATATACACATAGTGTGTTGGTCCTTGGTCTTGGAAAAACAGAGTAGAAGTAGGGATGTCTCCATTTAATACCCCTCACCATGACCATTGGAGAACCTTTTAGAATCTGTGAACAATCCTTGGCTCTGTAAGTTAGAGATCTTTATTCTCAAAGGGCTTTTCTCATCAGAAGATTCAGAAAAGATCTCTGAAATGTAAACTGGTTGCTACTAAGTGCATTAGACACCTTGTGATCAGGAAAACAGACTTCAAGAAGAGTAGAAATGAAATAGGGGATAACTGGCCTACTAATTAAGAGGAAGCAGAGGGAGCCAAGAAATAACATGTATAGAGCTCGGATACTTGTATTTTTTTTCTTATAAAACTGTGGCTATAGACAAATATAGGGATGCTTATATAAAAAAGTATGATTACAAGGCTCCCAGGACTTGAATCTCATGTCCAGGTGAGATTCTGTGACCTATAGAAGTTGAAGATGAGGATAAATGTGATTTAGAATAGATAGTTGCAGAAGGGAACAGTTTCAATCTTACAGTAAATTGCTGATGGGGTTTCTTCTTCTTCTTCTTCTTCTTCTTCTTCTTCTTCTTCTTCTTCTTCTTCTTCTTCTTCTTCTTCTTCTTCTTCTTCCTCCTCCTCCTCTTCCTCTTCCTCTTTCTCCTCCTCTTCCTCCTCCTCCTCCTCCTCCTCCTCCTCCTCCTCCTCCTCCTCCTCCTCCTCCTCCTCCTCCTCCTCCTCCTCCTCCTCCTCCTCCTCTTCTTCTTCTTCTTCTTCTTCTTCTTCTTCTTCTTCTTCTTCTTCTTCTTCTTCTTCTTCTTCTTTATTTTACATGTCAACCCTGGTTCCCCCTCCCCGCCTCCTTCCCTCCCTCCCTCCCTCTCTCTCATCATCTCGTCCCCCTCACATGCACCCTGACAACCCTCCCCTCCCATCCCTCCACTCCCATTCCACATGTAGGGCTAGGCTTTCCAGGTTGGGTTATGTAAATCTGTCAAGTCATTTGAAGTAGTGACTAGGACTTCTCTTCTGTCTCTAGGTTAAGGGAGTATACCCCCATGGGGGATGTGTCCGCAAGGTCCTTTTGTGCACCAGGAATACATCCTGGTTCCACTGCCTAGGGTCCCTTAGACTGCTTAGTCCATCCAGCTGAGACTCATATTCAGGGGGTCTGAGTCAGTCACATGCTGGATTTTCAGCTATCAGTCTGCGGAGGGGCATTAGCTCCTCCTTGTTCAGGTCAGCTGCTTTATGTGTTTCTGCAACCTGGTCTTGTCCTCTCTCTCTACATCTGGATTCTAGTTTGACTCAGTGTTTAATATGGGTGTTTGCTTCTTTTTCCAACAGGTACTATATGAGGGCTCCATGATGGTGAATAAGTTAGTTGATGATCTCACTCTCAGGGAAGGGCATTTATGGTAGCCTTCACATGGTTGCTCAAATTGTTAGTTGGAGTCAGTATTGTAGGTCTCTAGACTTTTCTTTATGTTCAGTTTTCTCTTCAAACCAATAATGGCTTCCTCTTTTATGTTCTCTCTCTCTCTCTCTCTCTCTCTCTCTCTCTCTCTCTCTCTCTCTCTCTCTCTCTCTCTCTCTCCTATCTTCTATTCCTACCCTGACTTGATCTTCCTAGTCACACATGCTTTCCTCCCATCCCTTTCTCTTTCTCCTAGTTCTCTCTACATTCTCTGCACCCCCTTCCAATGTGCTCTGGGAGACTTGTCCCTTCACCCTTTTTCGAGGGACCTAATATGAGTCTCTTAGAATACACCTTGTATCCTAGTTCCTCTGGTTGTGTAAAATATAATCTGGTGATCCTTTGGTCTAGGTCTAAAATCCATATATGAGTGAGTACATACCATGTTCCTGTTTTGGTGACTGGGTTAACTCCTTCAGAATGGTTTCTTCAAGTTCCATCCACTTGCCAGCGAATTTCAAGATTCCATTACTTTTTTTCTGCAGAGTAGTATTCCATTGAGTAGATGTGCCACATCTTCTTTATCCATTCTTCAGTTGAGGGGCATCTAGGTTGCTTCCAGGTTCTTGCTATTACAAATAGCTGCTATGAACATAGTTGAACACATGTCTTTGTTGCATGGATGTGGATCCTTTGGGTATTGCTGGTTCATGTGGTAAACTAATTCCCATTTTCCTGAGGAACCGCCATACTGATCTCCAAAATGGCTGTACAAGTTTGCACTCCCACCAGCAGTGGAGGAGTGTTCCCTTTTTTCCACATCCTCTCCAGCATACGTTGTCATGGATGTTTCTAATTTTAGCCATTCTGGCAGGAGTAAGATGGTATCTCCCAGTTGTTTTGATTTGTATTTCTCTGTTAGCTAAGGATGTTGAAAGTTTCTTAAGTGTCTTTTAGCTTTTTTGATTTCCTCTATTGAGAATTCTTTCTTCAATTCTGTACCCCATTTTCAAATAGGGTTATTTGGTGTTTTGTTGACTAGTTTCTTGAGTTCTTTGTATATTTTGAAGATTAGCCCTATGTCAGGTGTCAGATTGGTAAAAATCTTTTTCCAGTCTGTGGGCTGCCGTTTGGTTTTCTCCACTGTGTCCCTTGCCTTACAGAAGCTTCTAAGTTTGAGGAAGTCCCATACTCAGTGTGAGTGCTACTGGAGTTAGGTTCATGAAGTGGTCTCCTATACCAATTTGTTCAAGGGTACCTCCTATTTTCTCCTCTAAGATGTTCATTGTGGCTGGATTTATGTTGAGGTCTTTGATCTATTTGGACTTGAGTTTTGTGCACGAAGATAGACATGGAACTATCTGCAGTCTTTACACACCATCATCCAATTGTGCCAGCACCATTTGTTGAAGATGCTTTCTTTCTCCCATTGTATTCTTTTAGCTGGTTTTTTTTTTTTTCGAAAATCAGGGCTTCATAGGTGTGTGGGTAAAATGAGAATTTTCAATTTGATTCCATTGGTCTACCTGTCTATTTTTGTGCCAATACCAGGCTGTTTTTAGGACTATAGCTCTATATTAGAGCTTGAAGTTGGGGATAGTGATGCCTCCTGAAGTTCTTTTATTGTACAGGGTTGTTTTGGCTATCCTGGGTCTTTGTTTTTTCACATAAAATTGATTATTATCTTTTCAAGGTCAGTGAAGAAATGTGCTTGGATTTTAATGGGGATTGCATTGAATCTATAGATTGCTTTTGGCAAGATTGACATTTTTACTATATTTATCCTACCTATCCAAAAGCATGGGAGATCTTTCCATTTTTTTAGTATCTTCTATAATTTTTTCTTTAAAGCCACAAACTTCTTATTATATAGGTCTTTCACATGTTTGGCAAGTGTTACCCCAAAATACTTTATGATGTTCATGGCTATTGTAAAGGGTAATCTTTCTCTGCTTCCTTTCTCAGCCTCATTTTTGTCTGAATAAAGTAGGGCTACTAATTTTTTTTGAGTTTATATTGTATCCTGCTAGTTTGCTGAAGTTGTTTATCAGCTGTAGAAGTTCCCTGGTAGAGCTTATTGGGTCGCTTATGTAAACTATCATATCATCTGTAAATAGAGACAGTTTGATTTCTTCCTTTCCAATTTGGATTCCCTTGATCTCCTTTTGTTGTCTTATAGCTTTAGCTAGAACTTCAAGTACAATATTGAAGAGATATGGAGAGAGAGGCAGCCTTGTCTTGTTCCTGATTTTAGAGGAATGGCCTTAAGCTTCTTTCCATTCAGTAGGGATGAAGCATACTTGGTCATGTTGGATGATTTCTCTGTTGTATTCTTGGATTCGGTTTGGCAGTATTTTATTGAGTTATTTTTGCGTCGATGTTCATCAGGGATATTGGTCTGTAGTTTTCTTTCTTAGTGGTATCTTTGTGAGGCTTGGGTACCATGGTGATTGTGGCCTCTTAAAAAGAGTTTGGTAATGAACCTTCTGTTTCTATTGTGTGGAACAATTTGAGGAGTATTGGAATTAGCTCTTCCTTGAATTTCTGGTAGAATTCTGCACTGAAGCCATCTGGCCCTGGGCTTTCTTTTTTTGGTTGGAAGCCTTTTGATGACTGCTTCTATTTCATTGGGGGTTATAGGTCTATTTAAGTTGTTCGTCTGTTCTTGATTTAATTTTGATAAGTGATAGTTATCCAGAAATTTGTCAATTTCGTTTGAATTTTCAAATTTTTTGGAGTACATGCTTTCAAAATATGACCTGAAAGTTGTTTGGAATTCCTCTGTGTCCATTGTTATGTCTCCCTTTTCATTTTTGATTTTGTTAATTTGCATGTTCTGTCTCTGTTTTTTTTGTTAGTTTGGTAAAGATTTGTCTGTTGTGTTGATTTTCTCAAAAAAACAAGTCTTTGTTGCATTAATTTTTTGCATTATTTTCCTGGTTTCTATTTTATTGATTTCAGCCCTCAAATTGATTATTTCCTGGCATCTACTCCTCCGGGGTGGGTTTGCTTCTTTTTGTTCTAAGGCTTTCAGTTGTGCTGTTAATTCTCTAATGTGACTATCCTCTGTTTTCTTCATATGGACACTTAGGGCAATGAACTTCCCTTGTAACACTGCTTTTGAGGTCTCCCATAAGTTCGGATATGTCATGTTCTCATTCTCATTGAATTTTAGAAAGTACTTAATTTCTTTATTTCTTCTTTGACCCAGTGTGGTGCAATTGCACATTGTTCAGTTTCCATGAGTTTGTAGGGTTTCTGCGATTTATGTTGTTGTTGAATTCCAATTTTAAAGCATGGTGGTCTGATAAGATACAGTGGGCTTTTCCAATTATTTTTGTATCCGTTTAGGTTTGTTATGTTGCCTAGTATATGGTTGATTTTAGGGAAGGTTTCATGTTGAGCAGAGAAGAAGGTATATATTTTTTTTTTTTGTTTGGATGGAAAGGTCTATAGATGTCTTTTTAGACCCAGTTGAAACATAGCTTCTGTTAGTTCTTTTGTTTCTTTGTGGTCCTGTCTAATGGTGAGAGTGCTGTATTGAAGTTTCCCACTATAAGTGTGTGAGGTTTTATGCGAAATTTGAGTTTCAGTAGAGCTTCTTTTACAGATGTGGGTGACTTTGTATTTGGGGCATAGATGTTCAGAATTGAGACTTTGTGCTGATGGATTTCTCCTGTGATGAATATAAAATGACCATCTCTATCTCTTTTGATTAATTTTGGCTTGAAGTGTAACTTGTTAGATATTAGGATAGCCACACCTGCTTGCTCTTTGCATCCATTTGATTGGAAGATCTTTTCCCAGGCTCTTACCCTGAGATAATGTCTATCTTTGAAACTAGATGTTTCTTTTATGCAGAAGAAGGTTGCATTCTGTCTTTGTATTCATTCTGTTAGCCTGTGTCTTTTTATAGATGATTTAAGACCACTAATGTTGAGGGAGAGTAATGACCATTGATTGTTAATGCTTATTTGGTTTAGATTTGTTGTGAATATTGTGAATTATTTGTCCTGCTTTATCCTTGGTTTCTGGTGAAGTGGGATTATCTTTTGCTTACATCTTTGTGAGCATTTTTAGAAGTTTTCCCTTTGTAGCTCCATGACTTAGAGGTGGGTCCATGTGGCACAGGGCGGATGGTTGTAGACATAGAGATACAATGTTCAGGTCCTTACCCAAGAAAGACCCTTTGCTGAGCTAGGGGTTATGGTTTGTGTTAGATACCCCCTCCTCCACCTAATTTTGTTTCTTCAAGTTTGCTTCTTCAATTTCACAGTGATGTCAGAGAAAGTCATATTAGAGCAAGACTCTGGTATAAAGTTTTGTCATTTTCTTCAATGAAAAGCTAATTTAGATCATGGAGCACTGTTTGAGTTATCAGAGATTTTACCAAACCTGCATTTCTTTTACTTTCACATCTCTGATACACATGGCTAACTCCTTCAGAGAGGGCCCAAAGTGACCACAGCTAAAATATCTGTTTTATATACCTCACAGAGTGTGTCATATTCCAGATGAGTTGTTAGAAAGAAATAGAGTAAGTGTAATGCATAAAAATATCTGGATGATATAAGAACAAATAAGAAAGATGGGGTTGGTGAAGCCTAGAACAGAGATGACAGTAAAATAGTAAAAAATGATGACTTTGTTCACCACATTCTGGTAATCTAAAGCTAAGGGAGTGTGAAATTTACTAAGGTTAAATTTAAGACTAGCAAAAGAAATACCTTTTATTATAAAAAATAGTTACATGTGTCAAATGTTTGTTACATCCAAGGAATGTAAAATTTAAAGTGCAAATTTAGAAGGTTGATGGGAGATGTTATTCTGTAAATATGTTTCTCATACTGGTTAATTAATAAAGCACTGTTTGACCAAAGGGAAAGCAAGATAGGCGGGGCTAGGAGGCAAGGAGGAAAGAAGAAGTAGTAAGTAGGAGACAGCATGTAGAGCCGAGAGGAAGCAAGATGCTGGCCGCCGTGCTTGGATAAGATGACCACGTGGAAATAATTAGATAAGTAGAAATGGGTTAATAATTAAGACAGAGCTAGCCAATAAGGAACTAGTAACTGGCCCACAGGATTGTAGCAAATACAGAGTCTCATTGTGTTATTGTGGCTCACGTGGCTGCGGGGCCAGGCAGCCAGCAGGGAGGAACAAAGAGTGGGTCAGATGGCTGGCGTGGAAAAACCTGCCCGTAACATAATGGTGTCAGAAATGGGATTGAGAACTTCCACTTAAAACTTATCAAAAGCTTAAAAAATAGTTTTTAGAAACAAAAGAATAGAGACTAGCAAGACTTCTTGGTAGCAGCATTTTCTCGGTTGGATTTGTTTTGCTGTAGACAGAGATTGGCGTGGCTCCTTTAATGGAGGTTTCCAAAATTTGCATAAGCGGCAAAAAAAAAAAAAAAACCCACATTGCTTTTAAAGAGCTCTGTTAACAATTCATTGGTGTGTACAAGAGCTGCAATGAAGGTTTACAATGTGTTTTAAAATATATGTAAGCTTGGGAAAGAAAGAGAAAATAAATAAAATGGTTTTAAAAAGACAGAATGTGGCTGGGTGTGGTGGCACATGCCTTTAATCCCAGTACTCGGGAGGCAGAGGCAAGCAGATCTCTGTGATTTCAAAGTAAACCTGATATGCAATGAATTTCAGGACAGATAAAAGTTACACAGAGGAAACCTTGTCTCAAAATATGTAAAAATAGAAATAGAAAAAATAGAGTAATAAAAAAGCCATGTAAAGATGGAAAGCACAGAGAATCTTTGTATTGTGTATGCTGTTCTGTTATCTTTAAATTGTTTGATTGCTGAGAAAATAACAACTGTTAAAAGAAATGCTGATGCATTAATTCAATATATATATTTTAAAAATGCTTTGACTCCAAAATTTAAGCCTAAGGACAAGTTACTGGGAAAAAGGATTTCTATTTTTGTTTCCATAGAAAATGAAAACCTGTGGATTCCTTCCAGACTAATGTGGTTTGATCAAGCCAGACCCCTTGAAATAGTGCTCCAAGTGATCCAACATTCAAAGCAGTTGAGGCAAAGCCTTGGAGACTACAGCCAAGATTTCTGCGTCTTCTTAGGATCCCCCATGACAGCGCCCCCTACCAGCAGGAAGTAGTTTGGAAAGAACGACGCCCAAATTCCCAAATATTGTTTATAAATGTTTGTTTTCACTTAAATGGGCTTGGTTATAAATGGCTAATGACCACAAACAATCTTTTTAAAGGTAAAAAAGGAATTATGGTATAGATATAAATAATTTGCTTTGGAATTGATTTTCATTTATTGATACAAATTTAAGGTCAATTTTGTGATGTGTATATTTCTCCTCTTGTTTAGGTATTGTGTTTATATAGCTCATTGAAAAATGTAATGTATAATTTAGTACAGATTATAGAGAGTTACCTATGATAGTTAAAACTTAGAGTTAAGTTAGTTAGGATTTCTAGATATACAGAAATGTATTTGAGATGAATAGGCATTCTTCAAACCTTTGAACGACCTACAGAATATGGCATTTAAGATGGTTTAGGGTTTTTCTTGACAATGAGGCACAACTGCTCCTGGTAACACCACCTTCATCAGAAAGGAAGATGGACATTGAAGGAACTTGTTACAAAGTTTGATTTCAATATGGCAGGACTAGCCATATAGACAAGATACTGTTCTTGTCTGGACTGTTTGACTTTATGCTGTATAAACTGGATATGCAGGACCCACAAAAAGGTGACTGCTATTGCAAGATGGACAATGCTACAGGATTACTGCTTCATGGAAGAGTCTGCCAGACATTCTGGAGGACACAGAGAAAAATGACTGACAAACTGCCAATACAGGTGGACAGTTTAAAGTCTCCTCCTTTGCTGAGGAGTCTGCCAGACACACTATGGCCTATGGGCTGAAGATGGAACATTACAGAAGAACTTCGGGTGACTGACCAGGCAATGAATTGTCTCTGTCATTTTTAGAGATTATATATTATCCTTCTGTGGTCTTTGAAGGAGTTGAAGACAGATAGTTATGGTTATAGTTTTCTTTAGTTAGGATTAAAGATAAGTTACATATAGGATTTTAGACTCACAAAGATAGCATAGATGATATTTTTTTTAATTCTTACAAAATTTTAATGGACTAAATGTTGTTAACTGTGATCTTATTTGATATATTTTGCTATGTTAAGGTTAAAACCATTCTTTTTATTTTAGACAGAAAAGAGGAGATGATGGGAGATGTTATTCTATAAATATGTTTCTCATACTGGTTAATTAATAAAGAACTCTTTGGCCAAAGGGAAAGCAAGTAGGTGGGGCTAGGAGACAAGGAGGAAAGAAAAAGTAGTAAGGAGGAGACAGCATGTAGAGCTGAGAGGAAGCATGATGCCGGCTGCCGTGCTCAGATAAGATGACCACGTGGAAATACTTAGATAAGTAGAAATGGGTTCATAATTAAGACAGAGCTAGCCCATAAACAATAATAGTAACTGGCGCACAGGATTGTATCAAATACAGAGTCTTGAGTCTTATTTGGGGCTCGTGTGGCTACGGGGACAGGCCGCTGGCGGGGAGGAACAAAGTGTGGGTCAGTCGTCCAGCGGGGAAAAACCTGCCCGTAACAGAAAGCTTTATGAGTTGATAAATAGCTAAAAAGAAATTTAATAAATGTTGGGGTCAATGTATTTATTAATGAAATACACTTTTTTCAAAAGTGTTTATTTACTATATAGACCAAGCACAGGTTCCCCTCTCTGTACTCCTCCCAGCTTCCCTGCATATCCCCTTTCCATTTCCTTTTTAGAATAGAACAGGCTTCTAAGAGACAAAACAGCCAAACAGGACAAAACAAGATACAATAAGACAAGGCAAAAGTCCTCAAAAATACCCCAATTATTTTATGTAGTGACAACTTCAGTTTGTAATCAGATGTAGAGCACTGTGTGGGATAATTAGGTATTAAGGAAGAAGATTTTAGAAGCAATATATATTTAGACAATCTTAGACATGTAAGTTTTGTTTTTTAGGGAACAGTAGCTATACTTCATCTCATGAAAACTTACTTGGTTTTCTTCTGAGATAATTCAGCAACACCTTTGACTATTTGAAAGGGGATGTTATAGGCTGTACTAGTTCCACTTCTTACAGGTGTACAACAGACTATATGACAAGGGCACCTCATGTAGAGGAAGGTTTATTGTATCTCACATTTAAATAAAGAATAAAATCTATTTGAGGGGAAAGCAGGCAGCAGAAGCATAAAGATGCTGATCACATTGTATAGCATTCAGAAAGCAGAGAGAATGCATGTGCTCAGCTTCCTTTCAATTTTCTATTCAGTGAGGACCCCAGTGCATGGAATCATGTCACCCACATTCCAATGTCTTCCCTACTCAGTTATACTTCTCCATTGATATACACATGTGCACACATGTGTGAGTATATGTGTGTGTAGGTGTGTGTGTGTGTGTGTGTGTGTGTGTGTGTGTGTGTGTGTGGGTGCATGTGTGCAAACCTCCCGAGGTCTGTTTCCTAAATGATTCTAATCTAGTTAGGTTGATATTAACAACCACAGGGAAATGGTTCATTACAAACAGAAACAACTCTTTTGTAAATAAGGGAATATACTTAGCCCTAAGTAGAACATTTATTTCCAACCCCCAATACCACCACAAAACCTCAGGGAAAATTGTGGCAGTGGAGGCACGGAGAATGCAAGAGATAGAGGATGGGAAGGGCTGCTCTCTTCTGGACTTAATGTGGTTACCATGGTCACAGTCTCATAGCATCTGTAGCTATGTGAACCATACCTCCTTAAGTTCAAGGCAGCACAAATCCCAGCATGGGTGGGGTAGATGGTTTCCAGACCCATACCAATCCCTATTCTGAGCAGCTGTGGCTGGGGAGGGAGAATTGTTTTTCATAGATGATATGGCTGCTGGTAGGCTTCCTGTGCTTTAGTGAATTGTCTCATACCTATGCACACTTAATGGACTTGACGGCTTAGTGTGTTATTAAAATAAAAGATACAAGTTAAGAGAGGGTATTATGGGAGGATATGGAGGAGCTGAAGAGGAGAAATGAGTATATATTCAATTATATTTCATTGTGTACATGTATGAAATTCTAAAGAATAAAAAATGAATAAAAGTTAAAAGAGAAATTATGGAACATCACTACATGAAATCTTATTTCTTTAGGGTCTGTATTGCATGCTTAGAGATTTCAAAACATGGAGGGCTAAGGCTATGGAAAGAGGAAGACTGACTTGTAATAAAGAGGTTATGGCAAAACTGTTGAAAGTATTATCAGGTTGTAAAATCGTTTTCTCCATAGAACTAAAAGATATAAAGCTCTTGCTTGGCACATGGGTCTCATAATTGTGGCCTGTTCTGGAGAGTTCAGCATGGAAGAAAACAAAACAAAATTCTTGAGTGTTTTTATATCTGTTGTGATCCCAAGATTGGAATTTTTCAGTTTGCCATTAGAGAAAATTGACTTCATTAGAAAAAAAATCTCTATATTTAAGTTAGGGGGAAACTGTTACAATGATACAGAAGAGGGTTGTTAACTGTTATTTTATGCATATTGAGAACATCTGTGGCATGGTAGCACATATAAGAAGCTTTATTTTTATGCAAAAATGAAAAAAATTATGGTAAATATCTACTATGTTCATAAACCTAGCACAAGATAAAACTATGGCTATATGAGTATTTCAAGTCCAATTTGAAAGCTTTAAAAGCTCAGAGAATGGCGATCAAAATAATTTGCTTCAATTTTTCATTTGTTCTACTTTATTTATTTGTTTACATGAGAAATTGAGTTTATATTTACACTTCACATGGATGCATGAAAGGAGAATAAGCACAGTTGAGATTTGAGTGTCTGATTTATAGAGATTGCATGGCAGAGTGAATAGGTGCTACAAATTGAATGTACCCTGCTTTAAGTTGTACAGTTAAGAAGAGTAAAAGGTAAAGTGGCATGTTCTTAAGTTGTAAAAATTGATAGCTAGAAAGATGAATTAAATAAATCCAGCAAAAATATATTGAGTTTTAACAAATTTCTTAGCCTTGTGAGCTGAAAGCATTCAAGAATACTAAACCTAGCAGTTGGCAATTTAGTTTTGTGGAACAGGACTCTACCCTTATAAAAAGAGACACAATAATGTCATGAAAAAATATTGATCCAAGAAAATAGTTAAAGAAAGATCTTGTTTGACACAGAACAACTTTTTCCCCACTTGAATAGATGCATACTATATAACTTCAATATTTCTACTAATATTATATTAGACCAGGCCAATTGTTTAAGTACTGAAATGTACTCAATTTAGATTAGAGTTTGGTGGAATTATATAATTGGATAAATTAACAGACACACATACATCTGTGAAGCACACACTGATATGTTAAAAAAAAAGTTGCCAATGAATGAGTTAACCCACAGAAACAGCTTACCTGAGCAGGTGGGAGCTCATGGACCCTAGTCTGACAGCTGAGAAGCCAGCATAGGACCAAACCAGAACTCACAAATGTGGATGTCAGTTAAGAGTCCTGGGAAGTCTATGGAGCTTCTGAGAGTGGAACCAGTATTTATCTCCAATGCACAAATGGGCTTTGGTAGCTCATTTCCTATGGAAGAATATTCTCTCATCCTAGATAAGCAGGGGAAGGCCCTGATCCTGCCTCAAATGATGTAACAGACTTTGATGATCCCTCATGAAAGGCCTCACCCTCTCTGGGGAGGAGATGAGAGGTGAGATGGGGTGGTGGGTAGGAGGATAGAAGGATAGGAGGGAGAGGGTACTGAGATTGATATGTAAAATAAGATTGTTTCTAATTTAAATAAAAATTCATAAAAAAATCCCACAAAATTCAATATTAACCAATTCCAAAAAAAGCAATGGAGGCATGTATTATATTTCTCTTTGTAACTCATTCCCATTTCCTTTCTGGCTGATGGCTTAGTAAGTCTCTTAATTAAACAGTTCTCCTTTGAACCACTAACTTGAATTTCTATTTCATCTCTTCAAAAGAACACCGCGAGTCTACCCATTTCAACAGTTTCATTTCTAAAATGCAGAATTTGCCTGCCCTTCTCTGTCTATAACTCTTGTCATTGATCTTGTTTCTTATTAATTTGTATTCCTAAACTTGGGCTCCTTGACTCCAGACCTTCTTGGAGTATTTTGCTTAGTCAAACCTATAATTGCATTTGTTTCCGTAATTGACAGCAGTACATTTTAATAGAGAAATGTGCTATAGAAGAAGTATTTTCTGAAAATAAGCACACATTGAATTCTAATTTAAATTTGACATAAAATGTTGACCTGTAGGAATGAAAGATTAGAAGTTCTAAGATTGTAAATAATGTTTTTCATAGGTTGTTTTATGGAGCTAACTAAAAGATACTCTTGGTCAACATGTCCTGTGGCTTCAAAATTAATTTTAAAGTTCTCTACAGTGATGGTCAACTTAGGGATCCTAGGATCAAGGTTGTAGTTGAGCTTATTTCTAATACATAATAAAAATTTGTAGAACACATCAAGCATTCTTTTGATAAATCCTCTGAGATGAACAGCATTTAATAGATATACTTAGTTGTATGTAAAAGTTGGTTCTTGAGTCATTGACTCTTGCAAAGAAACACACTATTTCAAGAAAACAGAGACTTGAAATAAAGTTTACATGATGTCAATAGCCACACACACACTTAAACATACACACACACACACACACACAATTAAACATTTGCTGATAACATATAACACAACATTTGTCTAACAGTATCTGTCTACCTGTGATTTGTACATTCACTTCTGAGCTTCAGGAGTTGCAATCACTATGGCTTTATTGTTTTTTTTTGGTTGGTTTCAGTCAATGGGAGGGATTAACAGGAGCATGAAAGACCAAGATGAATTCCCCAATCTTCTACCTTCCCTGATTCTGTGAGTGGCTTATTCTCATCTTTCAGATTTGGTCAGGAGGTTCTTCTCCATGACCCTGACACATCAGAGTATCACTAGTGTTTCATGTTTCTCTCTCACCTATTTAATTCTAGGAACTGTAATAGTATTCTGTCATTATTTCCTGCTTTGTCTAGAATCTCCCTTAGAAGTCTTTGAGCTCAAAAAAAGTTACTGCATATTTTTTTAGTTGATCATACAAATTAAATTACCATGTTACATAACATTTGTATTAATAATAATGGAGATTCTCTAAGATTTTGAAAAAAAATCATTCTTGCATCACTTTAAGATACAGCAACTTCACGAAAGCATATGTTTGTATGTATGCATTATAGACAAAGAAATAAACAGAACCTGGTTGGGGACATTGTTGAGCCGAGGAATCACTTTAGCTACTTAATCATAACATTCTGTGATGTGGAATATTTTATTTAAAAAATTACCAATAATTTTATTTGACTGAACAGAGCTAAATTATTGTCACTAATATTTACACACAGATTGACTGTGCTATGGGTAAATCATGTTATGACTTTATTATTGATTTGTTCAACCAGTCTTCAGCAAGCCACCCATGGAGGTGGAACTTAGCTGATGTACATGTTGGATTTACTTTTGACAGTTGCCCTATTCCTCTGTGTGTTATATTCTCAAAATCTGAAAAGCACTGTATATTTTGGTTCTCAAGTATTGAGAGCTTAAATAGGTCAACAGCATACAATTCTGGTTATTTAAACTTACTTGAATTACTAGTAGGCATCTTGTAAATTTATCACATCATTTGTCACATCAAGGTCGCAGATCAACATAGTTTAAATAGTGCCCTTTTGATTTGTGCTGCCAGCAGAGGCAAATGAAACTTTTCTCTGCTTAATTACCATCGATGGAGGGTTATTGCTAATAACATTACATGCACCCCTGTGCCTCTTGAGATTCAATGCCTCCCTTGGCTGACATTTTTATGTTTGAATTGCTTTGACTATTTCAACCAGATTGTAAGAGCCCTAGACAGAGATCAAGTCATCTTATGAGTCAATACAGAACAAAGCACATTGTCTGTATGTTGCAAACAATTCAGGAATAAAACTTTGCTGAGAGTCTTGCCTTACTGACATCTGCTGAATAATGAAGGCAATTGAAGGGACAAAAATAGATTCTTGTTAAATTTGTTCTTACTTTCTCCAGACTGATACTATTAAGCTTATTTTTCCTCTTCTGCATGTAACTGGACTGGGTGCTTGGGCCATTGTAGAATGGATTTCTTCAATCATTTCTGCTTCTTTATTGCTACTTTTTATCTTGATTTATATTACTAGGATTGTAGCATACATATTCTCACTCTACCCATTCAACATCTGCCCCCCTTTTATGGCACCCTTCAGAGAACTGAGAGTGAGAGGAAATATTTTAATAGTAATAAATGGATAACCTGTCTGAGACATGAAGATATTCCCCATACAAAAGCTCCAGTTTTATAGATGAATGAGTTATTCTAATTTTTAGTTGTCCTTGAAAATTAATGCTATGAAATTAATAATATGCTAATTCATTTCATTCTCTGTTCCATATGGTATTGGTTTGAGTTTCATGTTAAGTTTGCCCTTCTGAAACGATTCAAAAATATCTTTGCTATTGAGAAGTTTTTATTTATTTCTTTTGAAACTACCTTATCTTACATACCAATCCCAGTTTCCTCTCCCTCCTGTTATCCTAACCATCTCCCCACTCCCACTCCCCATCCATTTCTCTGAGAGGGTAAGTCCTCCCAAGGGGAATCATTAAATCTGTCACATCATTTGGGGCAGGACTGAGGCTCTCCCCCTGTATCTAGGCTGAGAAGATATTCCTCCATAGGGAATGAGCTCTAAAAAAATCTGTTCTTGCACTGGAGATAAATACTAATTCCACTGCCAGCAGTCCCATAGACTGCCCAGGCCCCCCCAACTGACACCCACATTTGGGGCCTAGTTAGGTCTTTGGCAGGTTCCCTAGCTGTCAGTCTGGATCAGTGAATTTCCACTTCCTCAGGTCAGCTACTGAATGAAGGCTCTATGATGGCATTAAGGTAGTCATAAATCTCATTATAAGGTGCCTTCTCCACTATTGCTTAGATTTTTATTTGGGGTCATCCTGTGGATTCTGGGGAACTTCCCTAGTACCAGGTTTCTCATTAACCACTTAATGGCTCCCTCTATCAAGGTATCTCTTTTCTTCTCTCTTTCTCTGTCCTTCCCCCAACTTGACCTTCCTGATCCCTCATGTTCTCCTCCCAAAGGTCATAATATTTGGGCAGAATCATGGCCTAAGTGTACAGAGATGAGATTGAATGTTTATTGTATGGTACTTGAATTCACATTTGCTATATGAATGACTAAATTAATTTGGGCTTTTAAAAAGATCTTCATTTAAGGGCATTCCTTCAGACAGATTGCTAAGGCATATAACCCTGAGACAGGGTTTGATACCAAACAAAACCCATTGACTTGAACTTAAAAAATAAATTCAAGTTATATATATGTTTCCTCTCTGCAACTATATGAATTATCTCATCTTTGCAGCAATTTTGATCTTATTTTCCTTGAAAAACTCATGCTTTCTGCTTAGAGTCATCATTGACAGATATATAAATTGATGCTGTGTTCAGCTTGTTGGCAACTGTTGATTTTGAATGAGCTTGGAGTTCTTCCTGCACCACTGAATGTGAAAAACAAGTAGCCTGGTGCATTTAGTTTCCCTCCTTCCCATAATTAAGGAGCCACCATGCACACCTAGGTAGGGTGACATAATATTTAACCACCAGCATTTCATTAATGCCAAGGTTTTCTGCAGTCTGTCTAAGGGCTTAAGTGTTACACAAGACTAGTAGGGGATGCTGGAGAATTAATGCCACAAGAAGCACTGAGTTAGTAAAGAATGAAGATTAAATATATAAACCCCAAGTTCTCATCCCTTAACAACAACAAGCTCAGAGGCATGTTCCTCATTCTTTCCCAGTGATCATCAGCAGGGATGAGTGCTTGATATCCCATCTTGTTGCCTATAATGTTTGTTTTCTCATGAGCACAATTGCTTTTCTGCCCCACTTTTTCTCTTACCTTCATTGTTTCTTGCAATCACTTAAACAGGTCAGAGAAAATCAAGATAGAGGGAATATTATGATTTTTCTGGCTTTGGTTCAAATTTGAATACAAAGTTAACTTTCTGCTATCACTTCAGAAGCAGACTCTCCCCGATGCTTGATGGAGTTTTAGTTCTCAGCATGTGGGGCTCAAATTCATTTTGTGGTTGCTCCTAGGTACTTTCTTCCTTTTGGGAAGACACAGTCCACTAGTCCTATTGTACTAACTTCTACACCCCACATGGCCTGAATGGATATGTCCCAGGGCTAAACTTCCAGTCATGGTGTGACATCATGACATAGTTGCCTGATGGCTGTAAACCAGCGAATGAGAACTATTATTAGAAAATATACCCTGTATTCCAGTACAGCATGCAGCCTCCAGTCTTGTTTCTCTCTCTCTGTCTTCACATCTGCTGGCTGTTTGACAATGTTTCTGTGATACTTCTCTCATCCATCACCAGTACTCCTCCCACTTGAGTCTATCAATAATAATTGCTTTTCTTATTTATTTTCTTGTGTTACCCACATAACATACCAGAACTTTCCTATTGCTAATTTCCTATTGCTCTAATTCCATAATTAGAGGCTACGTTGGCATGAATAAGATGGACAAAGGTCATACAAGAGCCACAATCTGTCTGCAACTATAAAAACGTAAGAACGTTTCCTGTGAAAGGGACAAGTGGTCAAGGATCAGCCAGGCATTCTATCAGGATAAAGAAACGTCCCGCAGGAGGCTCATCATAAATGTCAATGACCAAATTCCTTGGAGCCCTGTCAGGGCAAGGTTAGAGTTTAAGAAAACTATCTATGGAGAAACCTTAAGACAAATAGAGGAATAAACTTCATAGAGGCAGGTGGCAGTGAATTTGGAGGACACGTTTATTTTCTCTATTTTGTATGTGCTTTGAACATGAAAATGGAGCACAGCTTCCTTCTCCCAGTCTCCCTTTCTCTCTTCTCTCCCATCTCTTTCTCCCTTCTCCTTTTCACTGAGGACCGATCTTAGGGTGTTGCCTTTTCTAGATCTACATTTCACTTACAATTTGCCCCCCCCCTTTTTTTTTGTTTTCAGGATGTTGCTATTACTCTGGTGAAGCTGCTTTGGTTTAGGGACTTGAAAATTTCAGAGAGACATCTTGCTACAAGATTCGTTGCATTGTTATTCTTTAACTTTGAGATAGGAAGCATGACAAAACCTTGGGTTACATTTTTAAAGCTCTGTGAACACCTTGGATGATTTAAATGCCACACTTTAAGCTATGGCATAATTTTGAACTAGTGAACATTATGGAATGGATATTTATGCCAGAATACATGGTCCAAAAGCAGGGATGGAATTCAGCATGGCCTCATTCAATTTTCCTAATGACCTATTTGGGGAAACTTGAATTTCTGTGTCCTATGCTAGGTTAAAAGTCATGGTTTTGTTTTAATATTTATTTTGATTTGTGGGACTAGGCATTTCTAACAGAAGAAACAGTAATACTCTCAGTAAATTGTGCAATGATTCTGGGTTCTTCTGGTATTAGACTAATAGGTAGTGAAAAAAGTTACTGTACTGATAAGGCAACTCATTGTAATAAGGAGATGATGTTTGTGCTATGTGAAAAGAGGGAAATCAGTGTGCATGGGGCTTGTAAATTACCATGGATCTCCACTACTTTTGTATTTAATAGTAAATGCCACTGGGCTTCTGAAGCCAACACGAACATGCAATAACCATGGCTTGTAATTCTCAGAGACAAGCACAAGTACTGCCTAAGGTAGTTACAGTCAATAGAGTGACTGGTGGGCAGGAGGAAATGTACAGTGTCAATTATGGCCTCAATATCACCCACAAGAGTGAGGAAGAACTATAGCTTGCCCCATTACATTTCTGTTAGAAGTCCCCATTATTTTTCTTGTGAGTCTTGAATGCTCTTTTAGAAATTTTTATGGACCATCAACTTGAAGAAGCAGTGATGGGATAAATTGAACTTTGAGCATTGACAGTGACAGATGCTATTGGAACACCCAACATATCTCTTTCAGTTCTGCCTGTGGCAGCAACACTCACTGTTTTGGTAAAGGTACGTCTTGATGGCATCGTCTTATAAGTTCCATGGCCCTCTCTCTGAGAACTGATGGAATAATTGCTCTCATCCAGAGACATGTAGGAATTTAAGCACAAACTCCTATAAATTATAATCACCTTATGTAGAAAAATGGTGACTCCTTTCTTATTTTTTTTCCAAGTTCAGAGCAGAAATGAGTCCCTGGAACTTCAATACACAATGTGAAACTGCTGATATTTTGTGCCCCATAATTCTCTAAATCCTCTAGAGGTCTTAGTTTGCCATCTTACTCAACCTAGGATAGTTGTATCATGATTCTTTTTATAATGAAATAGTTTTTTTTGTACAATATGTTCTAATCATATCTTTCTCCCCCTCAAACTACTCCCAGATCCTTACTAATTCTCTACCCAACTAGCTCCATGCCCTTTTTGTTCTCTCTTAAAAAAACAAACAAGTAAACATTGTTTTGACTAATCTTAAATTGGTACTCAATCAGCATTTGAAAGTCATCCATGTTTTCAATTCTCAATGAATTCTGAATTTTTTCATTTGACTCCCATTAAATTCTCTGAAAGATTTACAATGTGTTTTTCTGTGCTTCATAATTAATACTCAAGCTGTTTTATAACAGGTAAGAGGAGTTATGTGTTATTTATTTAGAGAGAATGGAGTAAAATTAAATTTTGGTCTTACCATGTACCCAACATTACAATACCCAACATAGCCGGCTAACAATCTACAATCAAGGGACATTCTAAGTGTTCTGTGTTTTTCCTTATGAAGAGTTTCATTCTTTTGTCTTTGAGTTTTCAAACACAAGTCATGGTAGCTGATTATTTCTATAACATACTTAAAAAACCACTTTTTTCTCTTTTGGATTATTTTATATTTGTTTTATAAACACAAGAACCTATGGACAAACTACATTGGATAAATGGGAAAAAAACTGAGTCAAAAAAGAGTTACATAAAATTTGTTTAAGTTCAGAGTGGAAATTAGCATGTCAGTATACATGACTATATAGCTTGTTTGAATATAGCTACTATTTTCACAAGTTCACCAACCAGGTTCTATAAGTGTTTGACTTTCAAAGTGTTGAAATTTTCCAAAGCCACAAGATTCACAAAATCAAGGACTGCTGAAGTAATACCTGTACACTTTTCATTCAAGAAAATGGCTTCCTCTGAAGAACCTAAGACTGCCCTACATAGGTAAGACTTTCCCAGAATCCTCCACCTCTCCTAGTCCCACCTATCTTGCTTTCCTATAGGCTAGCAGTGCTTTATTCATTAACCAATAAGAGAAACATATTTGCAGAATGATATCCCCCCATCAAGACTCATAGATGTTCCTTGTTTAGCTCTGCCATTCTGGGCACAGACCCTCCAGATCCTATTTCTTTGTCTCATAAAAGATTACTTGGCTTATTTGTCCCATTGATGAATAGGAAGACAATGATATTAAGTTGACTTGACATTTAGTAATTCTCTTTTTGTCTTGTGCTACTGAGCTTTGAAGCTTTTCTTTCACGGAAACTTCTGAGAATAGGCTGGCTGAAAGGAAGTCTGGTTCTTGCTCAGCTATCTTACTACAATAGCTTCTCATGTGCTGCAGTTACATTTACTCTTCATTGTAAAGGAAATTCCATTCCATGTAAGAAAGCAAAGATTCTTGCTGACCTTGTAGTCACTGTTCTTCCCACTGTAACATCTTCCTTCTATTGCAATAGTACCTTAAAATTACAGTAACTCTTTGAGACAAATTATTTTAGCTAAATCCAGTATGTTTTTTTAAATGACCTGTCAGAAAAATAATCAAATCAATATACTCAATTTAATAATTTCTAATAGTATGTACAAAATTATATACAGAATGAAATTAACTTGTCACCTATTTTGTTTCATTTTATTAAAATGTTACCAGCATCCAGTAAGTGTGAAAATTATCAATAGACTATATTTTCTTTTACATACATTTTTGACATTCTGTCTGTAGTCTTATGTTTATAAAATATCTTATTTTAGAGTGGCTACATTTCAAGTGCTTTTAAGGTAAGTGCTATTGTTTAAAATAAGTGCTATTGGGATCAATAAAGTTTTTTTTGGTGTGGTTTCCCTTTGTCCAGCTTTTAGGAAAGTTATTGTTACCACTTCCTTTAAACTGGGTTCAACCTATTTTTTTCCTTTTTTTTTTAATTTCCATGTGTTTTAGTCTCTCTTTTTTTTACCCATTTAATGAGTCCAAATGCTTTTAGTTTCTACAGTTTCCTTTACGAAACACTTTTTTTTTTTGCTAATTTATATAAACATCTAGTTTTTTTATTGCAGAAAAGACAAGACACAAGAACCATTTCCTGTTCTATTCTGTCTCTGCTGAAGGGAAAGACACATTTGTTTACATTTCTGAAAATAACAACAAAAAACCCACTACAACTATTTAACCCATGTACACAGAAATTCTAAATATAATAACTCTAAATTGCCTTCTAATCAAATGTTCTCAGTGTGAGGTTGTTTGAATAGTTAGCATTGACTCTTCAAGGGCAACCAGGGAAAAGATGTATTTGTCTAACAAGTGTTAATTTGCATTTCCTTGAAGTTCTTTTCTTTGTTCTTTTAAAAAAAAGAAGTTAGTAAAACAATACCCTATATTTAATATCCATATCCGCGTTCAGGGTCATCTGTGCAATCGCAGCCTGAACTGAAAAGCCCAGCTGTGGCTGGAGCATAGCTTTGAGGATTACTTTGAAACATCACCACATTCAGATGCTGAGATCATGAAATTGATTTGAGACAGATTGCTGCCTCAGTGATCCATGTTAATCAGCAAGTTTCCCAAAGTATCCACCCCCAACTCCCCTCCACCCCTTTATGTACATCTCACAGGCCAACACACACAAAACCCTGTCATTGTCATCACTATCATTGTCTGATTCACTAAAGACTCACAGAAGCTCTATTCCTAACACACCAGCAAATCAAAATTATGGGATCATGGTCCATACTCTCTCTCTCTAACATTGTGTTTAGGAATAATATTCTCACTCAGATTCTAGTTGTTAAATATGTATTTTGCTTGTATAAAGGTTTTGTTTGCCTTCATGCTTGCATGAGTTTTGTGTGCCTGGTGTTCCCAGAGGACAGATGAAGATGATGGATCCCCTTGAACAGGCGTTACAGACAGTGTTTGAGCTCTCTTGAGTGCTGGAAATTGGACTTCAGTCCTCCACAAATGCAGCAAATCCTCTTCAGCACTGAGCCATCTTTCCAGCCACTAATTCATATTTTGTTCATTTCTATTTATATTTCTTCTTAGTCTCAATACACACAAAGCAGTATTCACTCTATTTAAGCAAAAAATTTAAATCATTTAATTCCATCAAAATTTATTTAGAATTCCATATGTGCCAGGCTTCACACAAAGGTGCAACTGAATAAAACAAACCTAAATCTCTAGAAGCCATATAAACAAAAACATACATGAGTATAACAAAAATGTAGTCAGTGTCATGATGCTGTTGCTTCTAAGATGTGGGTGTTTCAGTGAGAAAAATCAGTTTCATTGGCTGATGGAGGAACAGAAAGATGGTACCCACATTGATAGAATGAATACATGCAGATCAATAAACAAAAGTTCACCAGATGCCCTAGCTACAGGAACTACTCAGCAGAGGATGTGCTGAGTTAAATGTAGCTCATGATCTCAAATCTATAAATGTGTTCAGTGAGGGGAATCTGTTGGAAAAATAATAAGAAAACCACACCCCCCCTCAGTTTTTCTTTTTTATGGTAGCCAGTTGTGTCCAACAGAAGATGGCAGGGTAGTATATTGTGTTGCAGAGAGGGTGTGTTATCATGTGATAACTTGCAGCTTGCAATTGGTTTTAAAAGTAATTCTGACATATTTTGCCGAAAGTAATTGAACATGACAATATGCAAACATTTCTTTTTCATATCTCTTTTCTGTCACATATTATTTTAATTTTATAGTTCCTTCAATATGTAGAAATTTGTGATTGAGCTGTTTTTAATTGTCTTTTTTGAATGGAATCTGGATACATAGTATGATTCTTTTCTTTCTAAACTGACTACTGTGGGGAATTCCCAAGTTCGAGTTTTCAAAGAAAAGAACCCAAATGCATTAAAGACAAAGATTCTGAAAACATATTTACAAAATATGTTTTGTAAAGTTTCTATCATTTAACTGTGCATTGGAGTCTATGAATTCACAGACATAAATAAGTTCAAAAGAGCATAGGCAATATGGCTCTAATAGGAAAATGATGAGAATTACAAAAAGAACATGGGACAAAAGCCTGCTCACAAGAATCCCACACAGAGGGACTCCTAGAATTTCAGTATTACATCTGGAGACACAAGAATCTAGTTAAGTATTTATTCAAAATTAAAAAGGAGTGCATTTTTGACACCCACTACATTGTGGATGAGACTTGAAGATGTCCTAATGAAAGAATTCAGGTATAGATGCTTCTATTGCATGATTTCATTTGCATAATATCTCTAGGTTAGGAAAAACCACAGAGAAAGAAAGATTAGTGGTCCCAGGCAAAAGAGGGAGGGAGAAATGGGGCATAACAGCTTAATGGACACCATTTTTCATTATAGAATGATAGAGTTGCCCTGGACTTAGTACTGATGGATGCACAACATTGTGAAGATTCTGCAAACCACTGAAGCATGTGAGCCAAAATGGATAACGTGGTGAAGTTTTAGAGTACATAAGTTTTATATCACAGAAAGAATGTACAATTACAAATTACATACACCCAAACTCAAAAAAAGAGAGAGATATAAATGTAGTAGCTACAGGCAACCTACCCAGAAGAAAAATAACACTCACACATGCAAACATTTAAAAAGAAAAGTTAACAGTATTTGTGTGTGTGTGTGTGTGTGTGTGTGTGTGTGTGTGTGTGTGTGTGTGAGACAGAGAGAGACACAGAAGAAAAGATACAGAGAGAATGCCACACAGAGAGAAGTGTGACAGAGAGACAGACAGAGACACAGAAGAAAAGATACAGAGAGAATGCCACACAGAGAGAAGTGAGCAAGGAAACAGAAAGTACACAGACACAAAGACTTAAGGGTATGATTCTATACTGAAAGATAAGGACATCAGTGTAAACAATAAACTACATCAATAAGAATCGACACACCACTAAAGCAGATTTAGGCTCTAAAAAGATAATTATTACACTGTGGCAATGGCTCAACGTAAAAAATAATATTTGAGACACTTAATCCACTTAATTATACTATAAGAGAACATATGAATGGCCACATTTGGAATTTTGGATTTGTAAAAATATTATGACAGTACAGAGATACTTACCCTTTTGTTTTTGAAAATGAATGACACTTTCTCAGGAATAACTTAAATTGTTCTTTCTATATAATATTTGGCTTTGATTTTTATATAATAGAAAGTGGTTTTATTATTCCAGTTGATCATATTTTCTTAATAAAAGGATGCTATAATGTTGTCATGCTTTGTAAGCCTGCTATTAATTCTAATAAGAATTTAATATGTGTGAAAACTTTGGGGAATTTGAACTGAAAGTTTCCAGATGTTCAGTATAAGGATGATGTGGCTTAGGTGTAATGGAAAACTATGGTGCTACTATAGATTTTGAAATGGACTTGAGCATCCTTCTGGTCAACACTTGCTTTGTGAGTATGGTTCCTGTATGTTTTCCCTCTGTTTTTTAATTTTATACAAATTACATGTATTTTTATTTTTATGGTAGAAATTTTGCATTTTTTCAGAACATATGTTGTTATACCACCACTGAGTGTTACAAGAAAGAAAGTTTAAGTTTATATCTTGGCACTGGCAGAAAAATAACTGCTCTCTGTGGCAGTTCAACTTCACCTTATCCTTCCAAGGTTATGCACTTTACTGAATTCATGAAAGAAGGCTTCCAGCAAAGTGTCTCCTTACTATGAATGAGGACCTCTTATTGTTCACAAGAGTGCGGGATGCCACCTCTTTTCAGCTTCACTTCTTTTATTATCCTCTTTTATCTTGCTCACTTTGATCTTGTGCTTTTTCTTTGCCTTATAAAATGAGTAAGCTGCAAGCAAGGAGGAGGAAAGGCCATGACTCAGATGGTGGCCGCTGGAATCATCTATAGCTTTTCAGTCTTTTGATGGGGGTTGCAAGGTAAAACACAAAGGTGCTGCAATTTTTGTCAACGAGATGAAAGCATATTTAAGGCTAATAAATATGTTCAATTAGAGACAATTAAAATTAATATTTGAGGTGATTTTTGTCATTTTTTGGTGAGTTGCGGTGTTAACATGGACAAAAGGAAATGGAAAGGAGCTCAATGGATCTTACATGTTTTAGTGATAAAGGAAAATGACTTTGCTTTGGATAATCTATTTTAATTCAGCAGGCTATGTTAGCCATGAAATTACTGTCGTGGACATGTTTATTGAATAATTGGAAAGAAAATTGGTTTCTCATTGGCATCTAAAGAAAATCAATTCCCACTTACTAGTGGGGTATGTGAAGTAGTTGTAATAGCTACTAGGTTACTAGCTGTTGCTGTCCTATGTTAGCTTTCATCCCCTTTGCCTTTCCATAGGGCTGACAGTATTGATTAGTCATTTCTTCTCTTTCCTTTATTTCTTCAGAACTTCATGCTATTGATTTTCCTTCCAACTTTCTAAGTGTGCTTTCAGATATTTTCATAGATAATTTCAAATGTAGGGGTTTTAATCTTGATATGCATGTTGTCTTTTGACTTATATTCTCTCCAAGCAATATGATTTTGTAGACTCTGACTCACATAGTTAAGACCTTCCACTCCAAATGCTTACTGACGTACATCATTTTAATAGACACAGACATAATTATGATCTCACAATTCTTCCTGAAGTTCATAGTCCCCACGAATTATTTTTTGATAATATTTTAAATTTAAATTTGAAACAAGCTTCTTTTAGGTGTCAATCCCAGTTCGCTCACCCTCCTATCCTCCCCTATCCCCTCCCCCACAGTCCACATCCCATCCCTTTTCTACTTCCCAGGGAGGGTGAGGCCTTCCACAGGGAGTCTTCAAAGTCTGTGATATCATTTGTAGCAGGGCTTAGGCCTTTCCCCATGTGTCTATGCTGAGAGAGTAACCGTATATGGGGAATGGGCTCCGAGAGTCCATTTGTATACTAGGAATAAGTATTGATCCACTATTAGAGGCCCCATAGACTGTCCAGTTCTCGTAACTAATACCCACATTCAGAGGCTCTGGGTCAGTCCTATGAACTCCCTCTTACTCAGGTCAGCTGTTTTTGTGGGTTCTTGCAGCCTGGTCTTGACCACTTTGCTTTGCTCATCACTTCTCCCTTATCTTACCTTACAAACTTCTTAAGGTTCTTAATATTGTACATATTAAACACAGTATGTTTAGAATTGAAATCATATACAGTAGCCTGATTTAGCTGTGGATTCTCTATTCATGAATTCAATCAAGTAGGCAAAAATAATACAACAAAAAACGTGTTGTTGTTATATATGTCTAACCCTTTTACTTACAATCATCTCCTAAACACTTTAGTGTAATAAGTATTTCCACAGCAATTGGATTGTATCCTGTATTATAAAGAAATTGGACATAATTTAAAAGTCACTGGACAGGAAGGTATGCACTGGTTAAATGCAAATATTAACCTATTTTACTTTAGCAGACTTAAGATTCCTCATATTTTATTGTTTGAGAGGGGCCCTGACCCCAATCTCCTGAGAATACCGAGGGTTGACTATATTTTACTTCAATTTCTGCTTTCCTAACCTGGAAATCTGGGAATTAGCCTACATTTTTTCATTTCTTTTCTCTTTTACTTCCATGTTGCCTGTAGTTTTCCTACTTCACTTTCTTGTTATGTTGTTCATTTGTATTAAAATAATTTTGACAGCTATCTAAATATCCTTTTCACTCCATCTACTCATTACAAAAATGACTAAACCAGTGTTACACTCATATGATGTTTAAATTACTAAAATTGCTTTGCATAACTGAGATTACTAGACTTGTACAGCTACAAAGCATGTGAGTTTATGATGTACACTTACATTCCTTTCTTTGCCATTCCTCTATCCTAAACTCAGAGATACAATCTTTATAATTTTCTGTTTCTCAAGTAAAATCAAAGTTGTTTACTCTTCATTAGGCTTCATGAGGCTTCTATTTTCCATTATACAAGACCTAGACTGAGCTCACCTTTTGTTATATTTTCCTATCTCTTTCCATTTCCAAATGTTTCTTATTAAAACACCACGTAAAGTTTAGTTACATAAACTCTTATATCTCATTTGAAATTCTTTATGAGTTTCTTAAACTGCTTAATTTCATCACTTGAATGAGGATAAAATGCTGGGCATGGTGACACACTCTTGTAATTCTAGAAATTTGAAGGCGAAGACAAGAAAATCACAACTTTGAGCCCAGATGTGCTATATTGAAAGATTCTGTCAAAAAATGAAAAAAAAAGTAAAGTAAAGAAAAAAAGAAAGAAACCTACAACAATAATGATATTATTTTTACTAGAGGATTTGGAGAATTGAGTGAGTAGGTCCAACAGCATTATAGGAAATAATTCTAGGAGTTATGTACTGGCTAGGATTCCAGAAAACAGATCAGTTTTGATGACCAAGGTGAGACTTGATGCTGGTTTAAATTAGAATGTTTGTAGAAATAGAGGGAGGAAAGTTGTTGATAGGATTCTGTGCAGGATTAGTGTTTTGAGGTACAAAAGGAAAGGAAAATAGCAAAGCTTTTGATCTTATTATAGGAATAGAACAGTCATTAATAAAAATGGAAACACTGCCTAGTCAGTGAATTTTAGGGTATGTGGATATCAGGAATTGAATTTTGACATATTAATTTTCAGCTATTAGTCAATGTCAGAGTGGAAAATTGAATTATTAGTTAAGTGTATTAGCCCCAAATTCAAGGTAGAGATATAAAAGGTGATAAATTTTGTGATTAATATAATGAGGGCACTTTAAAACCACAATGTAAAAGACTATCTGGGATAGTAAATGAAGAAGAAAGGACCAAGGCTTAGGGAAGGCAGCAATGTTGAGTACTATACATATGAGGAGCATCCAATAAAAGAGAAGAAATGAAGTGGACAATAACACAGGTGACCAAGAGGGCCAAGAGTGCTTAAAGTCACAAGTGATCACATATGTTGAATTTATTAGTATATCATACTAAGGTGTCTAAACTGACCAACCATATTTTAAACATACTGAACCATTGTTCATTCATCAGTAAATGTGGAGGTTGTGAATAAAATATGAAAAAAATATGTAAAGCAGTAAATACATGGAGACCCATTAATTAATCTAAAAGTACATGAATATTCATGCATGTCCCTGAGCTATTAGAGAAATCTTCATCAAAAGCTGACATGAATGGATATCATGCCTACCCCTGTTATATGTGGGAGATTTAACATGCACATTTTTCTGCAGTAAAAAGAAAGCATTTACTTCAAACCCTTATGATGTAGTTTCTCTCTCTGAAGTGTTAGTGAGAGTTCTTTCAAAACAATTAATTGGTGAGGAAAATAAGTCAGAAGAAGTATGTTTGACATGACTACACAGTAGAGTGGATTTGAGTAACATCTGATTTTCACTGGCACTGTGCGAACATGCATACATAATGACATTTTCAAAAGGTTAATGCATGGATTATGTAAGCATGGCTTATTTTAAAGCTGTGCCAGATCTCTGGGAGATATAAAAGAAAGTCAGCTTCCATTCTCCTAATATGGAATCTAAATACTCCAATGTAAAAAGGTAAAGTACAACTAAAACACATTTAAAATTTTAAACTGTGAACAGTAGAATTTCCCTTTTAAAGTAGTGATTCTTAGGCAGATGTGCTCAATATAGTAAAACTTAAGCAAATAATTAAAATAGGCAACATATTCAAATTGTTCTAGAACCAAATGAAAAAAACAGAAGACAGTTTTGTCTCAACTCTCTCCTCTATTTGAGCTTCTGTCAGCCCAAGGGGCAACCAAATTGTTAATTAAAGACATGTGCTTTATTGAGACTCACAACTGCATAATGTGTAGACAAAGATTTCATACTACTCAGCTATAAATGGGATATCTATATAAAATCTCTCCTTTCAAGGTTCAGGAATCTAGAAGAAACAGAAGGTATAAAGCCAGATGCTGTAGATGGCTACAAGGAAATGGCATCTTCCGACATAACAGAATTCTCAATCACTTGGCCAAAGAAGATTTGGACAAGTTCAATGCAAACAATATCCCAGCATGGAGAAGAGGAGCTGGGCACAGTGTCCTACCCCTAACCAAGAAGTTACTTGCAATTGATATCTGCTAGAAGGGGAGTGATATTGGATATGTCAACCACACAACAGGGCAGCTTTCATGCTAAGGAGTAGTTCACCAATACAAAACAGACTCCATGTCTTTTATATTAGTAGTAGTATTTTTGTTTTTATTGTTATCCTGTTTTTCTTTTGGCTTTTCTTTTGCTTTATTGTCTTAGTCAGAGATAGAAAGAAACTAAGGTAGGCAAGGTGTGGTGTGGAGGATATTGAAGGACTTGGGAAAGAGGAAAGAGAGTGATATAACTATATTTTGTAAATTTTTAAATAAAAATATAATAGGGCATGCATTTTAAATTAATGCTATTTGTTAAGGGTTAGGGTTTTAAATGAATGCTATTTGTTTAGGGACTTCTGCATGCAAGATGTATTATTGGGTCATAACAGGTGCCTTGAAGAAATTTAAAAATGTTTTATCCTGGTTCCTAGATGATTTTAAATCCTGGGCTAATGTTGCCTGAAGGAGATACAATAGTAGTATACTGTTCTGTTGTATCTTTAAAGGGCAAAATGGAACATTCTTGTAAGCAAATCTAAAAACATCAAAGGAGAAATGGCTAGAGGTATGGCTTCATATTCAGTTATCTGTTGGTTAGTTATGATTGTTAAGAACATAGAGTAATTTAGATCAGGATACAGTTTAAACATGACTTCTCTGAACAGATACAGGGGAGGAAATCAGTTGTTTCAGATGAACACAAATAGCTGAAGAGGCTACTAACGATGGCAAAGGTGACTGCTATTCTTGCCCTTGCCTATTGGATTTGTGTATTGTTCATGGTAGTGAGAGTGGTCGTTATGGTTTCTCATCCCCAGGAATGAATAACTATGGCCACTGCTAAATGTCCAGACTTTAAAAGCAGAGACCAACACTCAGAGCCATGTATGGCACTGTTTTCTGTGGCAGCTCTCCAACCAACTCCAGCAGACTGGTTATATTGGATCATGTTCTCCAGGAAAGAGCCAGAATTTGTTCTCTTGCAAATAGATATCTCATGGATATAAGTTTGCTTCTATTTGTGTCAATTGTTTTTTGTTTTCTTCCAAAACAAGATATGTGGGTCTAAGCATCAGTTAGTCACTGTGATGGTATTTCCTACAGAGTTTTCTAACTCCCTTTACAACACTGAGATAGGCCAAACTTCGTGGAATTAATTGGTTTTGTTATGTTCTCTGTTATTTTGAGGCATCTAGGTTGATAAGCTGTGGAACAGCATTTTGATGGCTCAGTTTAAATACTCATTTGGGCACCATCTTGCAGGCTGAGATCCTGTTCATGAAGAAGGAATATGTAATCTAAATCAATATATAATGGTACTTCTTCAATAGCCTTTGCAGGTGTGAAAATAAAGTTATAGCGTGGGAGTGACTTTTCTCATGATTATTTGTATATGTGCATGTGAGTATGTATGTTCATATATGTGCATGTCTGTGCTTTTACATACACATGTAAGTGGGTACACATGTGTTGGGAGAACTGGAGATCAGAGAACGTTAGCTGTTATTCCGGTCACTGGCTACTTTTTTTCTATTTTCTTAATCTTTAATATTTGACAGTTTTAATAATCTTTACTGTTTGACAGTTTAATACTTTATGTAATGATAGTCAGAATAACTGATGTTTCTAACACCTCAGGCATAAAATTTGGTTCTCTCAACTTATCAAGGTGCCTGCTAAGAGAAAATTATATGTGACATTGATAGTAAAGGTATTGAAGAACAGCACTTACTGGGTGCTCTGTTTTATAAATGCAGATCACATATTTTCATCATTTTGGTTTAAATAACTTATTGTCTACTTTAACACTTTTATTTCCTTATTATGATATTATCTAGCAGTGTGATAACAATAAGTACGTTCATCTTAGTATTTATATTTAGGCTAGCTTAGAAGAGTGTGGCTGCTAAATGACAAGCAAATATCATTGGAAGGTGGATAGAATGCCTTCTTCTTCTTCTTCTTCTACTTCTCCTCCTCCTCCTCTTCCTCCTCCTCATTGTTGTTATGGAAGAAGGTTAGAATATTTTGGCCATTGAAGCAACATTGGTATGATGTTACTTGGAAACATGATTTTAATATTCCTTGTATTTGGAAGTTACATGTGATTACAGAAAGATAACATGTAGTATCAAATTAATGACAGAATAATTGTATTGATTTTGCTGTGTGTTCACTTACCTACATAGAGCTAATTTTCCCGCTGCTTGCTGTGAAAGACAGATGTGGGTTCATGTATCCCTGCAGATTTAATCTCATCTTCATGAATTCCACTTTGCCCTTTCTTTTCTCCTGTTCATATTAATCTTCCCTTCCTGATTGCTGACATAGATTAGAAGTAAAAGGTGATTGAAAGACAAGAAACCTTGGAATAAGAAATTATATTACTTATAGAATATCTGCTGCTTTAATGGAGTGTAACTGATATTCTATTCAGACATAAGTGTATATGTATAAAATCAATTTTAATAAACATGCAAACAGATCTAACACATTTTGTCATGTTGGAGGGTGCTTTCTTCTTTATCTCCCTTTTCTATATACATTTAACTTTGTTGGTCTCTTCATATATATATATGCATATATATATGTATTTGTATGTATGTATACTCAGATATATATATGTGTGTGTGTCTACATATATGTGTATACACACACACATAAAAGAGAAACAGATTAAAAATCTGTGAACCTTGAAAAAGAGTGGAATTTATGCTCACATGGTAAAATAAAATAGACATTCTATTGCTCATTTAATGCATATAATTGCCAGGTATATCAGGACAGAAAAAAGACAGTTGTACTTTCTAATGTCTTGGAATTCATATTCTAGCCAGTGCTTCTTACAGCCAATGTGATACATCCCATCTAGTGAAGCCCTAGTGAAGGACTTTGAATACAGTGCATATGTTCCTCTAATTATAATTGAGCGATCCTTGGGTAGCCAGATGAGTTTTAAATTTTAAAACAGTTTCCCAATGTGGCGATGTTTTGTAAGATGCTGCTAACAATGTGTAAGGTGGGAGTCTCTGGGAATTTGGTGCCTTAACCTTGGTTTCCATTCTCATTGCCTCTGCCAACTGCACTATTTCTGCCTGCACTATTGTACTGACACAGCTGTTGCTTAGGCCACCAGTGATCTATCTGCCAGATCTTATCTTTACATACTGGTATCTATTTTATTCCCCAATACTTTGCCATTTGACATTACAGTCATTCCTGCTTTCATATTCTTTCAGCCTCTGACATTACTCCTGGTTTTCCTTACTTCTCTACTTTCTTAATACCTATTATTTTTCATTTAATATTTAGTTAGGAATACCAGAAAATATTGGAAATGACCCCAAAGTCAGTATGTTATCCCTTCTATCTATTATTCTGTGCACCCATTTGGAAGGGAAACCTAAGATAATGAATCGGTGAATTCCTTTGTGCTTTGTTGCTTGATTTGATTTGACTCTCTCTGCAATATTTGTTTTACAAGCATGATGTTTTGGCCACAATGAGACTCCTTTCTCCTACCTTCCTCATCTCTTGTCTTTCTCTGGTTCATCTTTGTTCCTATCAGACACATATTTCTAAAATGAAAAATGAGATAACTCTCCTCCTTCCTTGCATAAGAAGTGAAGAGCAGTTCAAATTTCCACTAAGCAGCAAGTGAAATCCAGCATGCTTTGTTACCTGGCTTCTCTCTAGGTTCAGATTCTTTTAATTCTCCTACTTCGTTCCCAGTGTCAAGTAATTAAAACTTTCCTTCACTGTATCTGCAGTCTTTTTTTTTTAAATCTCTTTAAGGAAATCTAATGTTTCTTCAGCTCCTCATTGACTTCTATTTTTATTGTTTATTTCTGTGCACTGAATAGCTCTGTTTTCACTGTTACACAGTGAAATTTGCTTTAATTTATCCTCTCTTGTATTTAACATCATGTGCATATGTTGAACTGCAATCAACTGTAGCCTATAGCATAACATTGTTTCTTCATTTGTCTTTCCTAATAAACTTTGATAAACTGTGATATCAGGAGCTATATTTTATTTGTAGTGTGTGTGTGTGTGTGTGTGTGTGTGTGTGTGTGTGTGTGTGTGTGTTTTCCGTGTGTGTTTGCATGTGTTGTGTTAACATTGGTCTCTGTCAGTTCACCTTTAGAGTTTATTCATGAATTTTTCTGAATGAAAATTATTTAGAATCAGAAGAGCTGATGGAATGAATTATTTTATTTCTATGATCCAGATCTGCAAAAGAAAAGAAAGATAAAAATGAATTATGATTGCTCTGAACATTTCATAAGCTTCTGGGACTTTAGATCTGAGAGAAAATGTTTTATAAATGTCAAAGCACTTTTCCATTCATTTCCTGCAATGGGAATGTTGGTTCAGGTAGCATTAAAGATGTGTTTGTGGACTGTCTGCATGGTACTTCTGCTCTAGGTATCAGCTGAACCTTTTTATCAGTCTGTCTGCACAGCCTTTTCCTCTTTTGTAGTGTTTCTTGTGATATCACTCATATCCTCAGCCTTCTTTTGTGGATGCTGTTATCATCAGTATTGGGAACCCAGTCACACCCAGTATTGGGAAGTGTACCAGAAGGAGACCTCACGGTACAGTTTAGCCATAGATATAATTGTCAGAGACTGACTTCTAGCTGTTGTTTGGCACATCCTTTCCTTGATGGCATCTCTAGTGTACTTTGTCTGTCTTCTGAGACCCACATTTTACCTATGTTCAGGTAAAATTTGAACATATTTTCCAGTAGCTGTGTTAGAGGAGGAGCAGGTGGCAACTGATTTAAGAAGATCAGCCCACCAGGAAGCAAAGCACAGATGGGAAATCTCAGATAGACAAGGCCCCGAGGGCTTCTACTCCTGAATGTCTCTTGCTACTGCTGTGCCTTTACTATTTGCAGCTGCCAACTTTCTCTGGTATCTGCTTTGATGTGAATGGCTGTGGAAAGATACCCCCTGCCTGTAATGCAGTATGATAATCTCATGGAAAAATCCAGTTCTACTGGCATATTTACCTGTGGATTATTTATAAAGATGATTTCCTCCTAAGCAGCAGCGTTTAACTGAAGCAATGATTTTTTACAATAATAAAATAGAATTTTAATGATTGAGGGTTTTCTATAAGTACAGGTGGGGATTGTGATAGAGGTTTAGTGATAGAGATAGATAGTTTAGCCGGAAAATTAACCTAGGTAAAGGCAGGATATGGTGTTGCCTTGCCCCTGGAGGGGCTGCAAAGGATAGAAAATAAGAACAAGGAAGTGTCACACGGCTAGGATTTAGGAGTCTCTCTTGAGGAGCCATTTGGGACAATTGAGACCCAAAAGCTAAGATAGCACAAATGCTATTAATCTTAATGCTGGGAGATGTGTTCATGGGTTTCAGCGCACATCATCACTAAAACAAAGCTTAAAATAATGACTTTAGGTTAAGATGTTTTTTATTAATGGCTTCGAAGTAGAAAATCTTGGGGATTAACTATAATTAAAAATTAACCTTTATAAAGGCATACTTTTAATAGTTGAACCGGGATCTCATTGAGGTCTCATTGTTGGCTGAAGTACCTTTCTTGCTAAGATGGATTGGTGATCAAGGGTGGTAATTAATTCTTTGTACCAATTTTTGCCCTCAGCTTGCTGATATTAAAAAAAAAAAAAACTAGGTATTTACTCTGAGGATTTATAACAGGGAAGACTGATTGTTTGAGTTTTGATTCTTTTAACATGTTTTATAACATTATCTTTTGAGGCAAATAATAAAATAATTGGTCCTTTCTTTGTAACTGCAAAATGTAGGCTGCCAGCAAAAGAACTGGCTGAGAAAAATACCTTGCTTGCTTACACTCTGTTAACCTATAACAAGTTGCTTGGGCATGAATGTATTTGGGTTATTGAAACAACTTGTTTTTCACCTGTAATTCATAAAACGTTTAATTATGTAAGGGATTGGAAAACATGTTGTTTTTTTACTTGTACTCATTTAAACATTCACTTAAAAAATAGAATGTTACCACACTGTAATATTTATACTGCTTGAATGATTTTGCTGGGGTACATAAGCTGTAAGGGAAAAATAAAGTTACCTAGAAATCTAGAAGGAAGACATCAAGAGAGCTAGAAGGGAAACATCAAGGTAGAAAAACTGAACAGAAAAGGAATAGAGTATAACAAGCAACATAAAGGATAATAAAATGAAGAACTAAGCTTTGGCCTTCAGAAAACCCTCAGGTGTCTGTCTGTTCAATAGTTCATTTGCACTGCATCTCTTCTTCAGTTTCTCTAACCTGCTGAAGGCTTGCCTTTCATCAACATCTTAGGTGGGATTCTGACATGTTTTAGGTGTGTGTGTGCGTGTGTGTGTGTGTGTGTGTGTGTGTGTGGTGTGTGTGTGTGCGTGTGTGTGTATGTGTGTGTTGTGTGTTTCCCTCTTTCGCCTATCCCAGAGAGTAAAATTTTGATTCCCATATGGCCCCAGAGGATTAAGTTTTATTCACTCATATAGAAAAGTCAAGTTCAGTAATTAGCTAGCCAACTCTTTGGATTCCCCTCAATCCCTGAGTGGCTGATGGCTGGTCCTTATGGCAACGATACTTGTATAGCTTTACTAGTTCAAAGGTATTGCTTCTAAGATAGGCTGTATGCGTGTGTGTGTGTGTGTGTGTGTGTGTGTGTGTGTGTGTGTGTGTGTGTGGTGTTCATAGCATTACACTCCCTTTTCTACATATTTCTTTAATTTAATAATGAAATGTTATTAATTCTATTTTTAATTTCACATTCTAAGTAGTTTTCTATCTTGTAGACTTCCTCTTTTCATTACTGGTCATCTCATTGATAGTTTGGTCAGTGTATTATTATCTGCTGACCTAGTACAATACTGAGTGAGAGGATAGCTGACAGTGATCTTGGACCTCCAGACTCTGACAACATGATTGACATACTTAATATAATTAGGTAAGTCTAGATATTTCTGTTAGATTAATGTGATGATAATGGAATCTACAGACTCAATCAAATGCAACTATTCATCAATTAATCAATCAATTACCATGGCATTCTAAAATATTGTTCATTGAACTAAAATTTGTTAAGCTTGTCATTAATTTATATTGCTGTGTGTTTTAGGAGTTTCTCTGGCATTTATACATTTTCATTTTATTTCCATGACTATTTGTCATAAAAATTAGCATAAATTGTTTCCAAAACTTTCTTTAGAATGACATTTATTGCTATGTGGTTTTCAATAGCAAGAAAATTGAAGAGATTGTAGTTTTAAACAATTAGAAACCATTAGTAGAAATTGTGTTTCTGTTTTGTTCTATTTTTAGTGTTTGGTGCTCAGAACATAGGAAATAACCACAGGATTCTTGTTAAATGAGTGTATGTCGATCCTTTGTTGTAGATGACTGGATACTCATTAAAGATAATGTTTTCCATGATGTTTGTCATCAGAAAAGCAAACTCATATTATTAAAAGCATATACTCCTGTCTCTGTGCAACCCATGCTCTCTGAGAAAAGACACAATAAAAATCTCAAGTATGTTTGTCTTGTGAGATAGAACAACAGGTGGCATTTCTGATTATTTTGCTGTTCTGCATATTTTTCAAATTTTGTTAAAATTACATTTATTACTTTTAGCTCACAATATATAGTGTGTTTTATCATACTTTCTCTGATGTTTTCTATAGTCTCCCTAGAGAAAGAAAGGAAGGGGAAAAAAAGCACCATACGTTGAATTCCCCTTCGTACCAGGTATAATTTAAGATATATATGTGTATATATATTAATGTAGAATTTTTTTTGATTTGATTGAGTAGGACACATCCCCCACCCTGAGTTACTTAGCTAGGATAACACAATTAATTACGCATCATGGCTTTGACTGCTATCCACTACAATCCAGAAACACATTTCCTGAACACTTATCTGCAATGGCTCTCTCACTAACCTTTCTTGATTAAGTCAGCCCTCCCTAATTTTCCCCTTCACTGAAAGTAAATATTCATTTGACCCTGACATGAATTACCTGGTTATGTTCTAACTGCTTTGTGTAGGTTTGGTTCATGTTCTTAGCTAGATAAAGAGATTGTTCCTGTTATGTTATGTTATGTTCCTGTCACATATTATTTTAGGGTATAGTATACCCTTGAATACAGTAATGTTTACAATTGCTAATATCTTTAAGGAAACCATAAGAAACAATAAAAACTATAGCTTTATATAGACCTGGTATGGTCAATATTCTTTTGAACTAAAAGTATTACATGCTGTGGATTTTTAATTCATTTCTGTGTTATATAATTTTTAAAGGCTCCAATTATTCAATCTGCCCTTCTTAGTTTACATTACAATATATTGCTTAACTAAGGACCCTGTCATCATAACCTCATTTCTGTTTCTCCTTTCATATGCCCTGCTTCAGACCTCATGAACCATTGACCACTTCCTGACAATTCTAATTCTCCTTCCTGACATGCAGTTGCTTACACCAGTTCCTCAGCCTGGGCCATCCTTGTAAACTACTTGCAAAAATCCAATTCCTATGAATCTTTGGATCTTTTGTATCTGATGCTGTCTTGTAACATTTTTGCACAGCAATTTTTACCTCTTGTGAAGTCACACATGGGTGCATGTACACACACACGCCTCTCACATGAACTCAAGCTCAACAGTTTCTAAGTATATTATAGTATATTGCCAACTTACATACACATGGTTGCAGAACACATCTATAGAACTACTTTGCTTGGTAAAGCCTGTATTCATTTAACAACCTTTCCCGATTTTTACACCTCCAAGCTCCAGGCAGCCATCATTCTATTTTATGGTTTTATGAGTTTGAATAGCTTATACGGTTTAAGTGAAGTCAGGTATTTGTCCTTCTGTCATCAGACTCTTTCACTTTGACTGAAGACTAAAAGGTTCATCCATGGCCTGGACACTTCGATTGTTTCTACCTCTTGACTCTTGTTTAAAAATAAATGACCAATTATAGTGAAAATGCAAAAATTTCTTTCTGATCTCAATTTACATTCTTTTGAATAAAATCTCTGATAAGGGGGTGCTGCATCCATTGCAATCTGTTTTCATTTTTACTTTTTTTATGAATACAAAGATTTTTTTTTACATCTCCACCAACACTTATTACCATTATTATTTTTATGATATAAGGCATGTTCACTTTATGTGACATAATGGTTCATTTTTACTTTGATTTTTTTCTTCTTCCTGATCATTAGTAATATGAGAGTTCTTGGCAACCTATGTCTTTTTGGACAAATGTCTTAAGTCCTTTGGCCACTTTTTAAGTATCAATTCATTGTCTCAGAATTGACTTTGAAGCATTCCTTTTAGATTTGGGATTTTAACCATTTATCAGGCGTATAGTGTGTGAATATTTTCTACCACTTTGCAGTTATCTTTTCTGACAGCAATTTTCTTTATTCCTCAACATTTTTTATTATAGTTCAATTGTCTTTTTGTTGCCTATAAATTTGGCATCATATATAATAAATCATTACAAAGTGATATGAATTTTTTCCATTATGGGTTTGTTTTATGGTTTCAGGTCTTTCACAGGTCATTATCCATTTGAATTTCTGAGCACAGGGTAAGATGACAGATCAGTTTATTTCAGTTATTTAATACTATTAATTGAAGAAGCTTTCTTTTCCACATTTGTAATTTTAACTTCTTTAAAATTCATTTAACTATATATTCATGGATGTATATCTGGAGTCCCTCTATTCTATCCCATTGATATTTATGTCTGTCATTATGTTCACAGTATCCTTACTATTTTTAAGCATGCATTAAAATTTTCTGGCAAAATGCTTAAGTATGTCTGATAGTTCTCTTGGAAGAGGTTGTTTCAAAAGATTTTCATATTAGTATTATTTTATTCCTTCTAGTAATTTTTAATTGTAAATGTTCAATAGAGGTTCTAGAAAATGATATTTTATTTATACTTTTATTATAACATTCATTAAAGCGATGTTATTTTTAAAATTGCAAAGGACTGTAGAGATGACTCAATAGTTAAGAGCCAGCACTGTTTTTTTTTAAGAGTCTGGAGTTCAATTCCCAGGGTCTATATACATTGGTTTTACAACCACTTGTAATTTCAGATCCAGGGTGTCTGACATCTCTGGCCTCCTTGGGCACCCACATTCATATACATACACACATACACACTTTTAAAAAATTACAAAATTGTTACTGTTTCTTACAAGCCATATTCATGTCCAAATTATAGTATTTCTTGTTTTGCTTAGTACAGAATTGTAGTTTATTAATCTAAATGTCATTGCAACAGTCAAAATTTTTAAAGATTTTAGAGACTATTGACCATTTTGCTTATGTTTTCTGTTATGAAAATGAATATCATTAATATAAATTAGATTATAAAATTTATAATTTAACAAAAATCTCTAAACAGTGAAAAGAGAAGAAACTTAGAAATTCGACTTTGAATATAGAACTCAAAGTGCTAGATTTATTATTAATAGTACTTGTAAAATATGCTGAGCAGTTCAACAATATGCATTTTCAAAGAGATGAAGAAAGAAAGGAAAGAGAAAGCCAGAGAGAGAAATTGCACTGTAGCAAACCCTGGATTACAGAGTTCTTTGATTTATATTTACCTTAGGTTGTTAGAAAGCAAGATGTGCGTATATAAACATGTATTTTATAAACTGCCCATGCATGGGTCTAATTAATATATTGGTGTGTAAATGTTCACTATACACATATACATATAAAATGCTCTTACTAATGGGCTTCTCACATTTAACAGAGATTAACAACAGCTGAAACCTACACATGTTTTTCGACACATCTCATTTGCACAATCCCCTAACTTGAGGCACTGTTGAATGCTCAGTTTTACACTTCACTTTTTAGCTTCCAAGTTAGCCACACATATCCCATTTGCAGAGGACTGAGTACCAATCATCCCGTATCAGAATGACAGTTAAGTCCATTATGAAACCTACCCACAAGGACATTCCTTAATAAAGTCAACAAAGAGAAATTTCTTCTCAACTTATTCAATAAAATAGAGAACTGCAGAGGGACCCCAGAGGGCACATTGGAGCAAAAATCAAAAAAAAAAAAAAAAAAAAAAAAAAAGAGATTGCAGTGCCACAGGGTGTGGCCTGGAAAGTTATGGCAAGGGCTTGTTTGGTAGGAGAACTCAGTTCTGGGTATTTCAGTACTTTTATTATTTTAATTTTCAAATACCGTTCTCTCTTTGAAGGGACAGCTGCAGGTTCATAGCAGAATTAAGTAGAAGGAAGAGATCATTCTTACAGATCCCATATTACTACACATAATAAATGCCCCTGACATTTTACTTCCCTGACCCCTGAATCATTTCTTCACTATTGGTTAAGTGTTTTATTTTGGTTTCTGAAATTCCAGTGTGAATTTCAGTCAAAATGTTTCCATAACTGCTTCCTTTTGTTTCCTGGCATATGGGATTCCTCATAGTAGAAGAGTATTATATCCATCTTCACAGGCCTTATGTCTGTCAAAGTATTTTACATGTTGCAGTTGATAAATATATGCTAAATGACTAAATACAGCCGGAAGACAGCAGATATCTTTGATCCAATATCAGAGCTTAAAACGACACATAGTCCCAACAACTAAGCTCTCTACCTGTGATGGTTAACCTGGGTTGCCAAATTGACGGTATTGGTAAAATTCACTTTGATATGTGGTGTACAAGCTAGTGGGAGGAACCCACTCTGAATGTGTGTAGGTCAAGTAGGTTAGGGTCTGGATAGAACAAAGGTCTATAAGGGGCCCCCTCCATGCTTTCTTCTTGAGTGGATGCATTGTTTGATGGCTGCCTTGATCTGTAGATGTTAGGTTTATAGCCTTTGAATGTGAATATTCAGTAGTGACTCTCCAGAGTTCCTCTAGACCTCCAGCTCCAGACTGGTCATGTCATTCATTCTTCTTATACTGCTCCCAGTTCCCTGGACTGAGCAGCTCCTGGTTTTCCTGGTTCCCCACTGTATGGAAAGTCATTTTGTGATGACACAGCTAATGTTAGAAGGAATCACCCCTTTTATAAGTATTTATACATGCTCTTGGTTCTGTTCCTCTGGAAAGCTCTAATATACTGTGTGGGTAGACATAATTGTTTTTCAAAGAAAAATGTGGACACTAAAGGACACACTAATTTTAGAGTAGCCTTTATAACAAAAACCTCTCTAGTCCATGTTGATACAATTCCTGGTCTCCTGGCAGGCATCTTAACTTTGATTTTTGGCAAAGAATTTAAAAGAATTTTTTTCCCTCTCAGATCTGTATTTTTTCCTTAGGAAGAATTTATTTTCATTTCATTTCTTTGTAAACAGCAATTTTAAACTAAACAAATAGTTCATTTTAAAGTTAAATATAAATATCTCAATTTAAAGCAGAAATATTAAATTATTGAAACTATAGCATGTAATGGATAACATTGGAAATAATGATCTTATTTGGAGTTAAAAGTTAAAGTTGCAAGGATAACCAGACTATAATCCATAACCCCAGAGAAGCTCAGTAGCAAAGAGGACCCTCGGAGAAACATACATAGATCTGCCCAGGAAGGGGAAATAGGTAAGATCTACTAAGTAAAATGGGAGTGTGGGAGGGAGGGAGAGAGTGGGAGGGGAGAGGGGAGGAGAGAAGGAAGTAGGGAGGAGAACATGAGTGATGAGGAAGGCCAAATTGTGTAAAGAATAGAGAGTGAGAGCAAGGAAAGGAATATCTTGATAGAGGGAACCATTTGGGGATTAGGAAGAATCCTGGAACTAGGGAAATTCTCAAGAATATACAAGGATGGCCCCAGATAAATCTCTAAGCAATAGTGGAGAGGGGGACTGAACTGGCCTTTTCCTGTAATCAGATTGAGGACTATGGCAATTGTTACACGTTCATCCAGTAACTGATGGAAGTAGATGTGGAGATCCACAACTAACCACTAGGTCAAGCTCCTGCATTCCAGTCAAAGAGAGGGAACAGCAATAATATGATCAAAGGGGTCAAGATCATAATGGGGAAACCCACAGAAACAACTGACTTGAGCTAGTGGGAGCTCATAGACACCGGACTAACAGCTGTGGAATCTGCATAGGACTGAATTATACCCCCTGAATACAGGCGATAGTGAGTAGATTTGGCAGTTTCTGAGGCTACTGGCAGTAGGTCTAGGATCTATTCCTAGTACATGATCTGGCTTTTTGGAGCCTATTTCCAATGGAGAGATACCTTGCTCAGTCCAAACACAGCAGGGCAGGCCTTGCTCAGGGCTCATCATGGTGATGAGACACACTTTGCTGACTCCCATAGGAAGCTATACCCTCTCTGAGACATAGATGATGTGGGGTAGGGTGAGGAGAGGGTATAAGTAGTGGGATGAGGGAAAGGAGGGAGAACTGGGATTGATATGTAAAATTAAAAAAATATAAAATCTATCTCACTTTTTAAAAAAAGTTAAAGTTGCAGTGCTAGGCATATGTGTACTATAGGTATATAAGATATGTAGTCAAGGTGTATGCATATTACAAATACATGTTTATATTTTATGAAGATGAAATAAAGGGTAATAATATATTTAAGTTACTAATATTCTAGAGTATATATATATATATGTATATAATTTCTATAATTTCATTTTTAACATTGGTGTCTCTTCATTTGATATGCAACCCTGTCACTTAATGATGAAGGTACATGCTGAGAGACTATTAGATTTCATCATTTGTGTATGACAGAATGGATTTGCACACATGAAGACAGCTAGAGCATAACTAGACGATCTGTAAGGTGGGATTCAAGCAAATGCACTTAACTTCGATTGAGCTTGTTTTCTTTCTTGTACTACTCTGAAATTTCATCTTACATGTAGCTGGTAAGCGATAAGAGTCTTCAAAGTCTGCCTTCCAGTAAATGTGGCCCTCATAATTAAATTGTTCAGATGGTTTCTTTTCGTGTTTTTCTCTCTATAATGCTGATTTAATCATCTTCAGCATATAGTGTCCTTTTGGCAGGTTTCCCACATGTGCTTGTAAATGGAAACTAATGAATGCTGGTTGCAGGAGAAGGTGAGGATGCATATTCCTTACAGCCAAGCTTGTTACACGGGTTTACGGGACACTGTTTATCCCCAGTTCATGCACATCTCACCTGGTCATATAAAGACTGGGCTGGAAATATGTGGGTTTTTTTGTGCCCTCATAGGGTTTTGTGTGCTTTATTTTATTTCCAGTACTATCTACCACCTTCTGATATTTATCAGAATTGTATCTTACAGTTCAGTGGACCCTTGCAATCCATAGATTTCATATTAGTTGTTTAAATGCCTCACAGGAAACCTATAGCATTCACAGTTGTGCTTGCATTTTGAGGCTGGTGTTTGAGTCCTGTGACCTTGCAGCTGGTGTGAGAGGTGAAGACACAATACTGTAAGTGAGCCTTATCAACTGCACCATGCACAAGAATCACCACGGCTGTTTTTCTCAGTTTGTCATTGGGTGTGTGGAGACCTTCATCAGAGTTCTTAAGGATTTATTTAAATGCATCATTACATTCAGCAGATTTATGTGAGAAATTATATACTGTAGTGGCATTTACGCATGTGGGAGTTTGCAAAGATCTTTTGCCATCTCCCTGGTGAGTGCTACAAATCTATGGCATATGCCATATTAAACAGACTGCAGTTTGGTCTCTCCATATTAGGAACTATCTCAAAAGGTACTGGCTTTATAATGAGGATCTGGAAAATCCAGACTCTGTCAAATCCATTAAAAACTATTTTCCATCATAATATTAAAATGGAAATAACATTGTTGGTACATTTGAACAGTATTCAGGCATTTTTCTTTCAAATACAAACAGTTTTGTAAATTTAAAGGCTGGAAACTAAGGCATCAAGAAGTTTTGGGCTCAGTGGTGGTAGCATAAGTCTTTAATCCCAGCACCCAGGAGGCACAGGCAGGTGAATCTGAGTTTGAGGCCAGCCTGATCTACAGAATAAGTTCCATAGGCATGGTGCTTCATAATTGTCATATATCTCAGTAATACCGTGTCATCATCAGAAACCATCACTTTATCTTATGTTGGCAAGAATGAGAATTACTCAGCTACTGTAATCTTAAGCATTTAAGACAGTATGGTTAACTCTTGAAACAATGCTTTATGTAGAATACTGGAACTCATTTATATAACTGTAATGTGATACAAAGGACACTAAGACCCACTTCCTTTCCATCCTTAAAAATTTTAATTTTGTAGCTGGGCATTGGTGGTGCATGCCTTTAATCCCAACACTCTGGAAGCAGAGGCAGGCAGATCACTGTGAGTTCCAGGCCAACCTGGTCTACAAGAGATAGTTCCAGGACAGGCTTCAAAGCAATACAAAGAAACCCTGTTTCAAAACACCAAAAATAAAAAAAAATAATTTTTAAAATTTTACTAAACAGACTAGATAATGCACTAAAAATATTGATAACTTGACTATTTGTAGTATGTTCTCATATTTTTAGTTTATTAAGACACTTTTAAAATAATTTTATTTGTTTTTCCTAATATAACTTTTTATTGATTTTTGTGGATTTCAAATCATGCATCTCTATCCCATTCATCTCCCTGTTTCTTCTTATTCACCCTCTGCCTTTGCAATTCATCTCCCTGAACCCAAGATAAAACAAAATTTTAGGATGAGAAAAGAAACAAAAGACCCATATTTTAAAATCCACTTTAAAGAAAAAAACTGGAATTTGCAAGGTTTGGGAGATATTAATATATGATTATATATATATATATGTATACATACATACATACATACATACATACATATATATAGTACACACACATACATACATACATATATATATATAAACTACAGTTTATTGTGGCTTTGTTGCGAAGTTGTAAGTTGTGGTCAAGTTTCTAGTTATACTTAATGCTTTGTTCAGTGTTGATGAAAGTTCTCTTGTCCTGCCTAGGTACCACTACCGTTTCAAATAAGCAAAGACTTGTATTAATTATAAAATTGTTGGTCACTGGTTAGGGCTTCTTACTGGCTATGTCTGTCTTAATTATTAACCCATTTCTATTAATCTAAGTATTTCCATGTGGTCTTATCTTACCAGAGAAGGTTCTAAACCTGTTACATAGCAACTCTTCATAGTCTCCCTCTGCCTACATTTCACAGAATTCTCCTTGTCTTTTAGTACAATCTATCTTCCTGTCTCTACTGGGTATTGGACAAACTGTTTTATTTGTCAACCAATAAGAGAATCATTTATACCGAAGAACATCCTCCATCAGTTCAGTCTATTAATACCCCAAATTCTAAATCAGTTTTACTTTTCAAAACTTAATGGTCAGGTAAAGTCATATGTGACAGATTCAGTAAGAATTGTTTACTTTCCTTCATACTTTGACTCTGACTGTTGCCAAACAATTGATTTGGTCAATGAGGTGTTTATACATTTGAAAAAAGCCAAATCCTTTGGTGTGATGAGATGTATTTTCTTGAACTTTTTTTGCTATAGGAAGAACTAAACAGCCTGTTTTCTGGTTCTAAAAAGACAATTACATAGAACAGAAATGATGCCAGAATCTTAAACAGAGAATGTTCCATAGCATGCCAGGCAACATTAGCAGGACCTCTTTAGGCAGTTCATGCCTGTCAAAAGGCCTTAAAGGATATAGTAGTATTTTAAACTACTACATTTCCAGTAGGTTGGTAAAACAGTAATCTAGTAGTAGTAGCTAATGGAGACATATGCTATTAAGGAGAAATAGGGAATATATAATACTTCCTTTAGAATCTTTGTAAAGGACCAGTTTATACATCTTCTATTGCCTATATTGAATTGACATAAAACAAGTATGTTGGCTGTAAGTCTATGAGGTGATTCATCTAACTGAGAACCAAGCGTGGTACCTTTATCAAATAGGACTTATACAAGGGAAAGTAGTGATTTCACATCTTTTATGTGCATTGAGAGGAGGTCACATGAGGATTCAATTCAGGAAGAGTGGCCTTGTCAGAGATATTCTGACTGTGCCTTCATTTTGGAATTGATGACTACAGAACTGAGAAAATTATTTTCTACCTTTTACACAAGGAAACCTGCAGTATTTTGTTATTGAAGTGTCATAGAACAAATAAATCTTCTAAATAAATTTCAACTCTGGTAAATTTGTCCTGAACAATGTCCTCCCACGTAAATTCCTGATAAAAACATCTGTTCATTGGTGGGGAAGTAAAATAACTGGAGTGTGATATATGCTTAGGAAGAAATAAAGGGATCGTAATTGGAAATGATAAAAGATATTTCACTTTGATTTCTCCTCAGAGAAGCTGGTATTTCTGACTAGAGACAAGGAAGATTAAGGTACCAGATGTGTAAGATTCCAAATTTCTTGAACTTCACACAAGAACAAATATATACAACATTTGTTTTCTGTCTACCTCATGTCAAATATGGGAAACTTTTCTGAAAATAAGCTAGAGATTAGGGATGATGGAAGGATAATTGCAAAGATACACTAACCACAGAAATACCTGTTTATTTTTCTAGTTTGCATTTTGTTTGTGCTTTTCTTATTCAAAATTCTTTACTAGAGTCTTATCTCAGCATTTATGGTAATAAAAAGTTGTATATGGCAGAATTAAGTAACTAAAGTATTTACATTCCTTCCAATCTTGACATTGGGTGTATCCATAGACACATAGAGACACATAGAAACACACACACCACACACACACACACACACACACACACACACACACACGATAGGACAGAGAGAGAGAGAGAGAGAGGTACTGTCTCTTAATACATCCTTCTTAAATTATCAGCATGTTTAATTCATTAATCTCTTTAACTACCAGCAGAGACCTTCTGTTTTCCATCTTCAAACACAAGACAAAGACCATGAATCAAGAAGATAGCTCTTCCTAGAATCTTACTATGCTGGCATTCTGATCTTGGACTATGAGTTTCTATTTTGGTAAGATAGAGTTCTATTTTGTAAAGAAGCCAGTGTACATATATTCTATGGAACCCCAAAGCAATCAGTGACATGACTCTTTCTATCCATTTCAGGCATACTACATCACCATGCTCAATCACCCACTTGCATGCAGCTGCTATTCTTCACATTTAGAAGATAGTATTGATTTTCCTTGGTCTTTGTTTGCAATAATACAGTTTCTGGGTAGGGTAACTGATATGTCTTCCCTTTACTTATCCCCTTACCTGATTGTGAGTTGCTTTCTGTCAGCTGCACTTGCCTTTGTCACTCTTTTCCTTTGCTTTCTGCATCACTATCTAGATGCAGAGTCAGCATTGTAATATCTTTGGTCAGCATGTTTTTTATTTCCTGAAATTCTTGTTCTTTTTCAAGTTATTCACCCTTATTTGCACAGGTTTAAGTCTGGTGTGGAATAAGTCCATTTCAACAAGAATTGTTTCTTCTAGATGTTTATTCTACATGTCTACTTTTTTATCTTATCACTCCTCCTAGCATGCCCACCACCACTTCTCCTATCTATCTAATAGAAAGAAAAGAACCCAAAGAGCAGGCAAAATTATCAGAGGTATACCCACTCACACTATTAGGACTTCAAGCTAATGGCCATAACATACTTGCTGAAGATCTGCTCCACATCCCTGCAGGCCCCCTATTTGCTGCTTCAGTCTGTGAGCCCATGTGAACCCTGATTACTTGATTGGGTGGGTCATCATTCTCTTGCTGTCCCCCCCCACCAACTCCTACAATCTTTCCTTTGCCTTTTCTGCAGGGTTCTCTGATCCTCAACTGGAGTAATACTGTTAAGGCAATGATGAAGACTCATTTCTTTCATTGGTAGATAAAGGTACTCAGATAAATAGTTGTTAATTTTTCACTCCCACACATTAAAATTCTCTCATTGTTCAGGTTCAGGTCAGTTCTGGGTATTTGGACTGCCTTTTGGAATTTGGAGAAATGGGTTTACCTTAGCATGTGACAGTAAGTGGCAGAGTTATTCACTGGATTTGAAAGTCTATGTCTCTTTTCTTTCATTCATTTTTAAAGATTATAGTCAAATAACATAGCTGAATCCATTCCATATTAAAGAAACACTGTTATCTGGTGTGTAAAGAAACACATGTATAAACTATCGTTTAAAATAAGGTGTGCCTTTTGGAGAATGCACTTGAGTATGTATGAAACAACACAAAGCATATTAAGTTCCAGCATTTGGGGAATGATGAGCAATGCCTCCTGCTCTGGCTGAGTGATGTGCCCTTGGCCTAGCTTCAGGCCACTACATCAGCCTTTTATCCCTTGACCTGCTGGAAAACTCTCTTTTCACTATTCAAATTCCAGGCAACTGTGGGGCTTCAATCAATTGGCAGATTGTAAAATATTGTTGCCCTAGAGCAAGTCACAGGTTCTTATCATGCCTTTCCCATTAGTGACTGAAGAAAAAAGACTCTTTTAAACTGTGCCATGTGCTCGGTGTGAACATTATTCTTTCCCTCTTATTGTAAGCATTATCCTCTGATCACCAAGACAAATGGAAGAAAGGAAGGAGAGGAGAAAGAAAGGAATACATGATAAAAGTTTATGGTTTAGTACATAGTTTATGACCATGAGGCTTTACAGAGCAGAAGTAGAATTCTGGGACTGGATTTCAGTTCTAATTCTTAAGTAATAGGAAAAAAATATTTTGGGTTTACATAAATATATGAAGAATTTAAATAGTAGATCATATTTTTTAAATCATTTATGTGGTTTTGGGCAAAACAGCCTTAATGCTTTACATCTATAATAGCAGGGCTTGAGAGGTGACTCAGTGGTTATAAATAATTTCTGCTATTGCAAAGGACATGGGTTCTGTTCCCTGAACCCACACACTAATGCTCAACAATCTGTAACTCTAGGGGAATCATCAAAATTTTTTGTGCTCTATAAAGACTAGACATACACCTGATGAATGTACATATATGTAGGCAAACACTCTGACACATAACACAAAATAAAAATAACAATTAAAATAATAAACTTTTAAAAGATAGAGCTAATACACATTTTGTCAAAATAGATTCATGACAATACTTACCCACACTTAATATGATTAAACTATTGACCGGGGTGGCATGCTGCTAATAATGCTACTACCACATCCTATGCTAAGTACTTTCAAAAGCATTTACTTGGTTTATGTACACAGCACACAACATAGACATGTGGAGTCACACAGCTTCTTGGGATGTGAGATGAAGCCCAACACAGTGAATCTATGCCTATGTCCACATAGTTATAATTCAAAGCTACAGAATGGCAGTGATTATATTTGCCAAAACTTTAAGTTTTCAATGAAGTTAGACATTTGTTTCTCTATGGTTTTCTCTATGTAAAGTCAAGATCGAGCTAGTTGGAGATACTGAAGCTAATGGTCATAATTTAGAAAATGGATAAAAATCACTGCAGTTCCCTGGGAAGAAATAACTGCTTGTCCAACAGTCTGTTTATTGTACAAATAAGGTTCTAAGTCATGTACTAAAAATGATAATTTCCTGCAGTGAGTATCCACAGTGATACATTCATATCAATAATGTGTTAATAATTCAATAATGTGTTAATAAATAATCAATCTTTGATTATTTCTATGTCCAATGAAGAAGAAGAATTTGGCTTAAACTTTGCTATAACAGTGATCTATCTTATTTTTCAATGAATGAATGAATGAATCAGCATTTAAGGGATTTAATCTCTTGTTAGCTTCAGAGCTCATCAATATCTTAAAATCTGTCACATTTTTATCATGTTACCTATTTGTGTGTTTTGCTTGGTTGTGACAGGATTAGAATAGAACACAAAGAACAAAAGAAGGAACTAGAAGGTTCAAAGTTGACCTACTGCTTTCTTTTTCTGTGGCTTGTCTTCAGGACTTTTTATGTTCATTCCCTTTATTTGTAAAGAAAGCAAATCAGAGAATGAGTGAATCATATAATATCACTATACATATTTATATGAATACATTAATAAAAATATAAGCAGTAGGTATGTTTTTTGACCTTTAATTTCTTTATATTTTGGACAGAGTATCTGGCTCATTTTTTATTGTAATCTTGTGAGCAAATGCCACAATTATGCATGTCTTGCTGTCACAGAAACACAGTGTAGAAAACTAATGTACATTGCTGGTAAATGCTCTAATATCTCCAGGTATCACAGTTCTGTTTGAGTATCAAATTGGGCTGTGTAAGGTTATTGTTGCTTATTTTCTCTGTCTGTCTCCCATCAAAGGGCTTTCCCAGTGGCTTTGAGAAGCCTCTCATGCAGTACAATAATATTGTCTGAGGTTCATAAATGCCTCACTTTCTTCCTAGTCAGTCATTTCCCTCTTCTGTGAAATAGGAAAAAGAAAAGGTAATAGGATTCTTCCAGATTTGCCAATGATCTGCAGAACTGACCAGATTAGTTCCTCTACTCATCAAACAAGCAAACATTTTAAATCTTTTCTTATCTGAACTGACTGCATCTCTGTGTGAGGTAAAGTCTTTCCTAAGAATCTATTAAAACATGATTTTTATTCCTAGAAGCTTTGAGGATGACATCTGTATCCCAGAGTTTTGAAACCTTATGTATGCCTGGGTGAAGATGTCATTAGTTACCATGAGAACAAACCTGAAAGAATGTCTTTCATTTTATTTTATAAACCGTTTCTTCCCATTTTCTTTGTATTATGTTTTCTGGTAATTCTGACAGACAGCAATTGAACTCACTAAATCATTCACCTATTAGTTTGTCTCTAGTTTTTTTAATACTATTGTGACAAAATTCTCATCAATGTTTTCAAAGCTTTAGTGGAAATGTTTAGTTTTTTATTTTCACTTTTCTAGTAATCTGTTATTTTTCACAGAACAATATCCCTTTGTGGCTGTTGGTGAATATTAATTATATAACCACTTTTCAAAGTCCATTTCCTATATTGCATGTACTTGCATTATTTTTTGTCTTTTCAAGTTTAATAATATCTATGAAGCCTTTCCTCAGTGGCTGGGACTTCCTTACTGTCTTTAATTTCCAAGATTGAAAAGCCTTGAGTTTGGTGTTTGGACACAATTTGCCTTGGTTTCTGTGTAGGTGATAAGGCAGGATTTATCTGCTTGCTTAGATGTGTCCAAGCTTTGGTCCATATACATACATACATACATACATACATACATCCATACATACATACACACACATTTTTGTCTCCCTTCCTAGATATGATCAGCAACGTAGACTGAGTTTCTGTCCAGTCTGGTCCTGTAGCTGCTTTGCCCCAAATAAATGCACAGAGAGTGATATTATTTATAAAGTGTTTGGGCAATGGCTTAGGCTTCTTATAGGATATTGATCTATGTATTTATACTTGGCCTATCTTACCTGAAAAGGCTCCATCATGTTATTCCTTCAGCAGCTACGTGGAGTCTCTCTCACAACCTCTTTCTTTGTCCTCTCCCCATAATTCTCATCTTATAGCCCCACTTATACTACCTGCCTGACTACTGGCCAATCAGTGTTTTATTCATCAACCAATAAGAGAAACATATATACAGAAGGACATCCCTCATCAAGTATAGTCTGTCTCTCAGTGATGTGTAGAAAAATCATAGTTCTGTGCATATAAATATTTTTATGACTATTGTATTGTGGTCCTATATTCAGCATTTTGTGCCCTCTCCTGCCATAGATTTAATGCTTGAGGTTTTTACTTTACAATTCTATCAAATAATAATAATATGTAGTCTTTAGAAGGTTTGACTGTTCTTATATACTGATGTTTAAGCACTTTTGCTTTTAGGTAATCCTTATATTTTACAGTGCCTAATGCCTCCATTTTCTGTTTCTCACATTTCAATGCATAAATGTTTGCATCCCTCCAGTAGGGCTTCAGCCTTCAAAGGGGTCTTAAAATTCCACTTATTTCAACAATTAATTACCTTGTTTTCACCAAGTTATCATCTCCAAAGACTGTTGACAACCGTGCACATGTGTATCTGTTCCATAGTCTCTCCAAGGCTCATTCTTTCTCTTCTTATTCTTCTTTCCCTGTGTCACTGTAGTATGGCATAGCATAGAGTGATGTGCACACTTATCCCCCAGTATTTACCACACATTCTCTTTCATTTCAGGGGATAAACCTCTCAAGTCCAGATACAATGGAACATATACTAAAGACAAAGTGCTGATAAATATAACTAATTTATAACTATTATTGCTTTTTTGCTTGCCCATATTATGAAAGGAAGTACTAATATAAACAAAGTTTGTAAAGAAAAATACCAAAATTTAATTTCTCTCTAACTTAATGACAGAATATTGGCATTGAATTCCTAGATTTTTGAAAACTCTAAGATAGAGTATTTTTATATAGCCCTAGCTATCTTGCAGCTGTATAGACTATATCTACTAGGCTGGTCTTGAACCCACAAAGACCTATTTGCCTCTTCTTCCCAAGGAACATTGGATTTAAAGGCATGAGACCCCATGTGCAGCACTCCTCCCTCTCTGACTTTAAATTCATCTATCTTTGGAGATTACTAGAATGTGCTGTGTGTTTGATTTGCCTAGATACAAGATTTATAGATTTTTACTGTTGTTTAATAGATGTTCATTGTTTTGAATGTGAAGTATACGATGAGCCTTGGTGGGAATGTAATATATTTCATCCACCAAATTTTTTTTTGCAAAATTGCTATGAATTAAAATTATTTTGGGTAGATATTATAATAATGCCATTAAATTGATATTTTCTTGGAAGCATCCCAAATAACTTAAGCTTCCCCCAAGTGGTCTTACTGCAAATACAGAGTATTCATTTGCAAATAATGGTTCATACAGAGGGGGCATAAACTAAAAATGGGTGGGAATAAAGTAAACAAGGATGGTGACCACTTTGCAGAGTCACATTATATGGATTTATATTTAAAAAACACTGTAAAAAACATTGTTAAGCCCTTCAGTTAAAAATGCACCAAAAGATACTTTACTTGTGACTTTGGATGCAATTCTCTTTCTTTCATTTGGTTCTTCCCTTCATGCTTGGTTGGAATGGATCAGCTCACTTTCCCAGAATTTTCAAAAAGGTGAAGGTATTCTGCTAGCTTGGAATTATTTTATTAAAATAATATTTTAATAATTCTTAGAGAATTTCCTATAATACATGTTGATTATACTCATCCCTCTCTCTAGTTTTTTTCCCAACTGCTTTTGATGACATTACTTTGGACCAGACACCCTGACCCCCTGGATGTGGTAATCTTCTACTATCTGTTCTGTGATGATCTCTGAATCATAAATGTAGGTGTTTATTGTAAATGTATTAACTGCAGATGAGCATTTTATAGTCAGTTTTTCTTTCTATCTTGACCAGTTCTGGCTTTCTTCAGTGGTCTCCATGTGGTGCAAAAGGGGCATCTTTGATGAGTGTGGAGAGCTACACATATCTGTGAATTTAAGAGTAAGTATTCAGATTTCAGTTAGAAATTATTCTGATTCAGGAAAGTGGGAGTAGTAATATATCTGCTGAACCAAGTTTATAGCTCCAATTATGAATTCCTTCCTGTTATATAGACCTTAAGCTCAATTGGGTAGATGTTATTACCCCCTATGATATAAAGACAATATAAAGGACAATACTGTAGCTTTTGAATAGCTTGCCATTATGGTCAGTATTGTGGTTTGTGAACATTACAACTTGATAGGACTTTTGGTTGCCTTTTCCCCTTGGTATCTGGTATATCATCTTCAGATGCTATGAGAGACAGTCTTTAAAAGAGGAGGCTTCTGGTCCCATGCATAGTATTTCTCCACGTTGCATGTATGAAATGTGTGGTGTTTTCAGCAACAAAGTTTTACCTTCTGTTTTTTTAAATGGAAGTCAACCAAGGGCAATGGAAAAATCTGAATTGTTTTGGAAATATTTTGGACTATGTTGACTATCAACTCAAAACGTTTCCAAAACCTGACACTAGGGTTTTAGTTAGTCTATGAGTTTTGGAGAACATTGTCAACACAAGCAGCATAACTTCAATCAATCAATCAATCTATCTATCTATCTATCTATCTATCTATCTATCATCTATCATCTATCTATGATCTATGTGTCCCAGTCAATATCTATGTATAATGCGAGTGCGCAAGCATATGTGTGCATGCCTCTGTGTGTGTGTATGTGTGTGTGTGTATGTTCTTGCTCTTATCTTACTCCCTTTTTTTTCTTCTCCCTATCACTAGGTAACTCATCTCACCATTTTTCCCACATTTCTCTTCATAGTAACTGTGCTTTTCTATACCCTCATATCAAGAGCTCCTATATCTCCTTACTCCCCAGTGTGGTTCCTTTTTATTTTCTTGTTATTTGCACTTACTCTAGGTTATATATTCATATTAAAAATTTGGAACTAGAGACTTCAAATAAATAAAACATTCAGTGCTTGTCTTACTCAGTTTGGGTTACCTTACTCAGCATAATGAATAGCATTTTGTACATACTTTATTGAGAGAACAATGTAGAAATTAGTAAAATTTTTAATTTTTAATGGCAGATAAGAGATTTCTATTACCAATGTGATAGTTGTGTCACTGCTATTCCTAAGGAAAGCAATTTGTTTATACATAATTACACCCTCCTTCCCTCCTTTCCTCATTCCTCCTTTCCTAATTTCCTCCCTTCCTTTCCACCCTTTTTCCCTCCCTTCCTCTCTATCTTTTATATACACACATATATGACTGTGTATATATATATATATATGTATATATATATATATATATATATATATTTCATGCTATTTTTCAAACTTGGTCACCTAAAATATAGGGTAATCTACAGTATAAATCACCAAGATGGTACTAGTGTAATATAATGTTGTCTAAAAATCATTCTTTCATTATACAACCTTTTAAAAATTCTTTTATTAAATTTTTTTGGTATACAGGCTTTTGTAAAACAGTACACATATAATGTGATCAAACAACAACTTGCAGAAGTTTGTTTTCTCCTCCCAACATAGGAGTCCTGGGAATTTAGGCTTGGCAGCACATACCTTTACTGATTGATTTATTTTGCTGGCTGTTCCTTATAAATATAATGAATTCTTTTAAAACTGTCTGAATGTATCTTTTATTGGAGCTGTAGAATATTTTCCATTAAAAACATATGTCATTATCATTTTACTTTCTCTATGTTTATAGACCTCACAAAACACACACACAATCAAGAATCTTCACATAAATAACACGACTTCCCTGGAGCTTTCATTTCATTGGTTTTACCTGTGCCAGAAACAGACTATTCAAGCTCCCAAAATGTTTTCTGATAAAAGTATTTTCTTCTTTTCTCTTAGAGCAGCTAGAAAAATCAAATATGAAAACAGAAACATGTGAGATTGAAAATAGTATGTATGTTACCTGGATATGCATCTTACTGTTTCGTTTTGAGTTCAGTAAAATTTTCTTTCAAAATTGACTTTTCTAGTTAAAAGCAGGAAAGATTTATTGATTCTCTATTGATTCAGTTTATTTGTGAGTTGATACAGCTATCTTAAGTGTAAATTTGACTCATGGTAACTTTTCACCAGTACATGGCATTATAGCTATGGCATCATGGTGACTCCATGCATAGGAGCAAATAGAATATTTAGATGGAAAGAGTGGTCAGGGTTTTACAGTCATTACCAGTGTTTTTCAGTGGGGATAAATGTCTTTTATATGGTTCAAGGAAATCTCAGGCCAAAACCTTTTGGAAAGTGCTATTGTTTATTTTTCTCTGGGCACAAAATCAATGTGCTTTTTCTCCATTTCAGAACTGCTACATTAAAATGTCATGACATATGTGTTTAAAAGGTAAAATCCATAAAAAGAAAAAAATCCATTTAATGTTGATGGTGTTTTACTCTTACCCTTTCTTTATGGTACAAAAAGTTTTTCTTCTCTTTCATTCATGACCAGTTTTTAAAGTCATTTGTTTACAGATGTCTGTAGAATGCTCTGCTTTTTACTGGGGTCTGTTGAGGGGAGGGTGATGCTTCCTGAGTTAGTCAGCCTGTTTTCTTACCTGGTAAAGTTTATTTTTCTATCTTCTAGGAGAGACAGTTTGAATTTATGGTTTGTGATTTGCTTATAATTTAAAAGCTTCTGGCTGTTTGCATAGAAAGGGCCATAGTAAGAACACACACATACATGCACACACAGATTTAGAAATTCGTGGGAAATCTTGTGAAAAATGACATTTTGTGATTGATTTAAAAAAAAATAGCTCAGGGAAACACCTATCCATCTAAATCTTCATATTTCAGTATCTATTCCTAATAATTTAATTATTTCTTGTTGTTGAAAGCAACTATTCAGAAGCAGGTTGTACTGGTACACATCTATAATTTCAGCACTTAGAAATTGGAGGTATGAGAATTATACATTTGAGGTAAGTCTATGCTGTATAGAAAAGTAAAGTCCAGCTTGTACTACAAGGCCAGGCTTTCTTCCAAACAAAAGCCAAAGCAAAAACCAAACAACAGTATCAAAAGACAAAATAAAATAAAAGTATATAAAGGTGCAACAAAAAACAGGTTATTTAGAGTCCTTGGCTAGACCAATGAGGCAGATCAGAAGTAGAAATGTTGGTCTTGCTAGCTGAAAGAGACTGAAGTACTGGCTCCTACAAATATATGTAGATGATCTAAATAGAAAGCCTGCAACTAATATTGAATGCTAACTCGTGCTAGTGAAATGAAGTTGCCTAAACAATGTTTGCCCCGCTTTGAAGTGTGATGCCCAGTGACTCACAGGAACTCTGCTGCTACAATCTGTTCTCTGTATTTCAATATTTCTGTTGGTGATTAGAGAACTGAATTTACAACATGTATCACAAATTCTTGGAGTCAGCAGCTATCAGGGGGTGAAAGCTGAATGGTCAAAGAAGTAGAACTGCCAGGCATTAGAGTTTTTACCTCTATCAATGCTTAGACCAAAAAAAAGATCCTGTCCTCAGACTGCATCCTCAGACTGATTATCTCTCCAAAACAAACTGAATCTGTCTCTCTAAACCCTCAGACTGCCCTGAGCTCCTGTCTCCTCCCACCTTATTCCTCTCTCTGCCCTGCTGTATCCCTCCTGTCTTTACCCCCTAGTGCTGGGATTAAAGGCATGTGATACCAAGTGCTGGGATCACCTTTGTGCGAACTCTGTTTCTCTTTTAGATAGATTCAATCTTGTAAAGCCCATGGCCTTGAACTCACAGAGATCTGTGTGACTCTGTCTCCCGAGTGCTGGGATTAAGGTTGTGTGTATCACCACTGTCTGGCCTCTGAGGCTAACTAGTGGTTTAGCTCTGTTCTCTGACCTTTAGGCAAATTTTATTTGTTTTAGCATAAAAATACCACTATAACAACTTAATCTCCTTAGTTTTAGTAATGGATAAGAGGAATAATATCATTCAGTATCGGTGACAACAGACCTAGCTCCTAAGGTAAATTTTGGTTTCCCAAATTTCCCAGTCTTCTACAATTCTGGTCATTGTTAAAACTTCCAATCACAGGCATTTGGTAGAATTTTACTTAGAAATGTTTTTAAAAATAAGTCTTTTACTGAGAATTTTACTTTTTTTCTGTTGACTGCGAATCACCTGCTTTTATTTATTTTTGTGATTATAATATAATTACATAATCTCTCCCTTGCCTTTCCTTCTACCTAGCCCTCACATATACCATTCAGTGCACTCTTTCAAATTTATAGCTTTGTTCATTAATGGTTACATATTGTGATTTAATAAGAATCAGGATAAACAATTAGGCCGAACAGAAGTTTATTAAGGGAGAAATAACTCACAACATAGGCAGATGCACGCGGCGGGTTCCAGCATGGAACATTACAGAAGAACTTCGGGTGATTGACCAGGCAATGAGTTGTCTCTGTCATTTCTAGAGTTTATATATTATCCTTCTGTGGTCTTTGAAGGAGTTGAAGACAGGTAGTTATGATTATAGTTTTCCTTAGTTAGGATTAAAGATAAGTTACATATAGGACTTTAGACTCACAAAGATAGGATAGATGATATTTTGTTTAAGTCTTACAAAATGTTAATGGACTAAATATTGTTAACTATGATTCTTACTTGATAACTGTTGTATGTTATATTTTGCTATGTTAAGGTTAAACCCCTTCTTTTACTTTAGACAGAAAAGAGGAGATGATGGGAGATGTGATTCTGTATATATGTTTCTCATACTGGTTAATAAAGCACTGTGGCCAATAGAAAACTAGATAGGCGGGGCTAGGAGACTAGGAGGAGGAAGAGGAAGTAGTAGTAGAGTCAAGATGTAGCCTGGGAAGAAGCAGGAAGCCTGCTGCGTGGCTCCCCGATAAGATGACCACGTGGAAATACTTAGATAAGTAGAAATTGGTTAATGATTAAGGCAGAGCTAGCCCATTAACAATAATGGTAACTGGCCAACAGGATTGTATCAAATACAGAGTCTCTGAGTGTTATTTGGGGCACACGTGGTTGCAGGACAATGGCGGCAGGACCAGGGGGCCGGCAGGAACAACATGCTGTAACAGTTACATACATACCCCCTCACCCCAGATGCTTAAATACATAATATATAACCTGCTTTGTCTGAATAATGTTACTTGTATGCATGTTTTCAAGGCTGACCCTGTGATATTATATAACCAATTGGAGTATTCTTTCCAGGGAATGCCAGTTCTTCAGTTTTGAGTGTTTCTTGGTTGCCTGCAGTTCTTTGTATAGGGTTGAGGACCCTCAGAATTTCCCCAGTCACTTTGGTGTGCATTTTGTTGTCTTTGCTCTGCTTGTGTTTAGACATGAGTTTAGATTGACTGTGGATTCTAACATTCCTAGGAGACGTAGTCTCTCCCTTTTCTCTGGCTCCTACAATACTTTATCTTTCTCTTTATTTTATTATTTTATGGTTAAATTATTAATATTACATAACTTCTAGGGATCCATAGCTATATTTACACATTTTTTGTTTGTGTGTGGAATCACATGCATATGTATGCATGCCCATGTGTGTGCATGTACTTGTGGAGGCCAGAACAGCACTGATGTTTGACATCTTTTTTTTTTCTTTTTTTTTTGGTGGTGGTGGTTTGGGGGGTGGAGTGGGTGTGGGTTGGTGAGGAGATGGATGTGGGTGGGTGGGTCTTTCTCTGAGCCTAGAGATTGCTGGTTTGGTTTGATTGGCTGGCCAGCAAGCTTCAGAGTTCTTCCCATTTCCACCTCCCATTACCCATTGTAGTTTTCCTCCTGTAGTTCTGAAGGTCAAACTCAGTTCCTCATGCTTATATCTCAATCACTTTACCAAACAAACTGTTTCTTCTTTCCTTATGTTTGAAACAAACAACAAACAAACAAACAAACAAAAAACAACAAACAAATCAAAACACTGAAAATTTAAGTCAAATTTTGTTGTATATATTTTTTAAACTAAAACTTTATGTGCTTTTGAGTCCCTAGAGAAATTGGGCATACTAGATCAAAGTTATATTGCCTGATCTTCATCTTGGCAGTAGTATCTAGTGATGTAAATGTATTGATCAGAATCATCAGCTGACCAAACAACTTTGAGTTAGTTACTTTTTTCATGAGACACAATGCCTAATGCATACATGTTAAAGTAAGGTTTATTTAACTTTGAACTTCCTAGAAATTCAGAGTATTATGGCAAAAAGACATGGCAGCTGGCATGTGAGGACCATTTTGAGCTTTATCCAAGAATTAGAGAATGGTCCTGGAATTGTGAGGTGAGGATAACCTTAAAATGCCTAAATCTGTCAGTTAGGTTCCAGCTCCCACATTTCATACTCTACCAAGACATGTCTGCCAGCTGAGAAATATGTACTCAAAACCCAAGCCTATAGGGACATCCCAGAGTCAAATTATGTTCATGTGGCTCAAGAACGTGGGGGTTATCTAAATAACTCAGAAGGCTAGCATGCAGATGATACTATGACATGCACTCTTATTCATTGGGCATCATGGAATTGTGAGTAAAATGGTCCATGTTGTCTCCAGACAAGCAAGCATCTCATGGTATTTAAAAACCTGTTTAACAACCTGATGTAAGCAAGACATCATGGCCAACCTGGAAGAGTATTAGTATATTGAGCAAAATAACCACTTAAGATGAAGTCAGCAGCCAACTGCAAGGGGCTTTAAAAGGGGGAAGAAATGAATTTTAGGATGAGCTAAGTGTGGGACGCTCAGTAGCAATTCCAATACAGGTTAAAAATACAGAGAAGATTAAAAAAAATCTGTGGGCAAGGGTGGGTTCTCTAAGTGCTGAAATACAAAATAGAATTGTATAGGAAATGGAAAAGATGGGAGATTGAAAGGAATAGATATAAGCTAGCCATCAAGGAATGCAGGCACACAATAAGAGAGGCAGGAAAGCAAAATGAAATAATGTAGCTAGGGGATTCAAAGGAAATAAGAAAAGTTTCTAAAAATACATCCAGGAGAAAGAACAAAACGGGAAAAAATATGTTGAGCCTGTGACTCAAGAAATGACCAGAGCCTATCACATCTTTTATTCTTCTCAGTTGTCAGTAAGATCTGGGAAAGAAAGACTGAGAAAGGAATTGAGACATTTACAAATGAGTGTTTGAATATGTATGGAAATCACAGAAGCTATTAATGACAGTAGCAGACAAAGTTACTATTATGGGGAAACAGCCACCATGAAATAAAATATTATGTGCTTCTGGGGCTAAAAACTAAGTGCTTCTGACAGTTTTGTAAAAGTTGTGTACAATATTGTGATTCCCTAAGTTGTTTAGTAAAAAAGAAAAGGATACCAGTAAAGAAGGGAAAGGTGACATCACTTCAGCTCAGTCCCGTTTTAGGAACAAATACAATAAAGTCAGAGACTGTAGATAATTTAATTTTTTTTTGTCATAGTTTGTCATTCAGTTAGAAGCATTTATGAAGGTTATCTTATATCATAAGTATTGTTTTATTTAATTTCAAGACTTGGTAGGATTTTTATGCGTCATTGATTTTTTTTTTGGAGAGAGGAGGGTAAAAGTGTCCCAATTTATTTTGTAAATTGCTTGGGGCATGGAAATGTTATTTGTAAATATAAGTTGTGATGTGAAAGAGTATGCAAAATGACATAAATTATGACAAAATAGAATAAAAGTAATCTGTAGGATGGTGATACATCAATAAATTTAGTTTTTCCCTTTGTTTCACAATGCTTCTGTGTTTTGACTGAGTAGCTAGACACTACACTCCAGGTGAGCTTCCTCAAGAGTGTGAACACCTTCAAGGTCAGATCTCTATTGCTTTTGCTTTTTTGTTAGGTTGGTTAAATGTGGGATACGCATTTTTAAGTGTTCAAAATATTTCCTTGTTTAAAACATGCTGGCAGATCTTAGGGGCTGATTGATAACAGGACATTATTAAGCTGAATCTCCTAGTGTTTGCATTTAGAGATTCCTCTTTCATTACCAGAAACAGGAAGAGCGACAAGGAAAACGTCGATGGGGTTAATAATTATATCAGAAATAAATTTAGTTGCGATGCAGGTAGCTTCAAACCAGATAATTTAGAAATAGTTTGGATAATTACTAATTAGGTCGACTGACAGTGAAATTTGAATTATTCATGAAAATCTGAAAGCAGAGGATAATTCATTCCTGAATACTTCAAAAACTAATTGGAATGTTGTTTATTATATTTTTCACTCCGTGATATGATGATATTTATTGCATGCTCTATTTTTGACAATTTTATTTTAGAAACAGTGTACCTTCAAGTGACAAATAGAAATGGTTAAGCCTGATCTTGACACCTCAAGCATTATCTCAGAATTCAAAACAAAAATAGATTTACACTTCATCATTAAGATAAAATCTGTAGCTCTCATGAGTTACCATCCAGAAATATTAGACAAATGCAATATTTAAGAATCTCTCTAATTCATATCACAATTGGATTTTTTACACTCCAAAGTACAGCTATTGGCTTGTTTGTTATAGACTTCCTTTGCTGCTTTTGGTTAGCTTCACTTTGTTTTTTGTTTATTTGTTTTTTGTTGTTGTTGTTGTGTTTTTGTTTTGTTTTGTCTGTTTGTTTTGTTTTTGGTTTTTTTTAGAAGTGGGATAATCACTGTTAGCCTTAGGTTACTGCCTATATCTACACATGACATGGTTTCATTTCATCACAAACTTCATTTTCAGTATATTCATGATTAGAATCAAATTTAGTCACTTTTGAGTTTTGAGATTATAGATCCAGTTAAAGTTTCTCGATATAATCATTCAGTCATTTTCAAATAGCTACAATATGTGTCACTGTCCCTTTTCTAGGAAAGAGACATGAATAAACTCAGACTCCAATGATAACATATAGCATAGAGGGCAGGTTTGTGCACTGCTATTGACCGTTCTAGGTCACAGAAAGGTGTTTGCGCCATTGCAGATGTGTTTCTTAGGGCAATTTACCACTAGTATGTTCATGAACCTCAATTTGTTCAGATTGTCTATAGAAGTGATGCTTAGTAACATCTCTTTGGTATTTTTCAGAGGAAGTGTAATGCCATTTCATCTGTTTAATAAACTTAGGGGACCATATTGTCATAAGAAAAAGGAGCACGGGTCCCCAAGTCATCACTGGGAAGAGAGCTACTAACTCACAGTTCCCAAACTGAGAAACTTTCTGTCACGTCAACAATACCTCTCAGAACCATTGTGACATTTGATCACAAATAGTATGCTGTGCTGTGTATTTTTGTTATACAAGATGGTCTGTTACATCCACATACCTATGTGTACACACACCCCCTCCACATATACCTAAGCTGAAAACAAAACTCTTCAAAACAAATAAAACTCTCACACACACAACACAACAAAAACAAACATCAAAAATGAAACCAACCAACCAACAAACCAAAAACATACAAAACAAAACAAAATCTCACTCACTCCTACCAAATATTCAAAAATATTTGCTTTTGGAAATCTCACAAACCTCTTGCTTGATTCTTGTAACCAAAGAAGGACTGCTGACATGTGGAGATCAATGAGTGAGTGTGCCTTACTTTCAAAATACTGCTTTAATAAAATATTTGCCAAAAAGAAATTGCCCATGTTTCTTTCTTTCTTTTACTATTTCAATTATTTCTTTTATCATCCCTTTGATTCTCAGCCAAAATTTAGATGGTGGCAGATGGGTTCTCCTGCCCAAGTTTATAAATAAATAGCCTGTATTAATTTTGTCCCAGACTTATTTTTTCCTTTGAGAGTACTGTTATCTGCATGAAAAAAACACTCTTGGATTAAAATGTGAAATACTGTATTTGTTTCCATAGCTAATTTTACATGACTGATATAGAAAGAAAGGTATGTAAATGATAACTTTTGTATGTTGTTAGAACAAAGGGGCACATACGGGGAGAAGAGCAAGAACCCATGGAACACAATGGGTTGTGCAAGATGTAGAGTAACATTCACAAAAGGAAATCTAGAGGAGGCAGCATTTTAAATATGAATGAAAAGTAAGACCAATAGGTCATGATAGGGAAAATATTTCAGAGTCAAAACAATATGTATATATATATGTACAAAATGGTGCAGAGCTAATGAGAAAAATGGACACTTTAAGAGCTAGTGTGTGGATAAAACTAAGCAAGATGCCATTGGAACTATTTACACTATGATATCCTGAGTCATAGTCAATGTAGAAACAAGGATTCAGGATTGATTGGTTTTTACCATGGCTTTCAGGAAGAAGTCTGTGTCATGAATCCTGAATAGAAATGTGGAAATGGGGGGGGGATAATTTATGATTATGTCTGCAGTAAAGAGGAATGATTCCACCTATGAGTCCTTTTGGAAGGTCAATTTGGACAAAGAAGTAAGGTATTTTGTAGAGAGTTGTGAAGTGCCACGCCTTAAAGATGACACTGGCTTCTGCCTTCCACCTCCCCGATGGTGAGTGCTCTCTGGCATAAACAAGTCCTTATTTGGTTAAGCCTGTTCAGCCTGTTTGCTTCAGCATAAGAGAAGCCTACCTGCAGGGTCCATGTAGCTCATTGGGGTTGGTCAGGACAAGAGTATTTAAGCCTGTGCGGGCATTTCACCAGGGTCAGAAGAAGCATGTTTAAGGATCCTGATTAAAACTGCATGAAGAAGATCTTCCCAGAGTCACTTCTTCCTTGCTGGTCGAGATAGGGCGTGTACAGTATTTGTGTCTAATGCATGTTTTAACATGATAGACACAATGCATTCTGCAGCTACAGTTTTATGGAAAAGCCAATATTGTAGGAGTTGTTTTTCAGATCTTCAATAATTTTTTTCTTTAAATGAAAAAAAAAGTAAGAGAATCTATGGGTTGGAAAATTTAACTTAGTGTTGTATGCTACTTTGGGAGAAAAGAGGGGATACTTTGCTTAGTTCAGACACAGTTATAAAAATATATAGGGCCATCCATTGATTTCTGAATTCAATAAAGTTCCAATATTTATTAATTTGTTCTTCTAAAGGTAGATGCTGAACAGCTAGGATGAACCAGGATTAAGAATGAAAGTGACCACAAAACTGAAGTCCAAATGGATCAAAGACCTCAACATATATCCAGCCACACTGAACCTCTTGGAAGAGAAAGTAGGAGGTACCCGTGAACAAATTGGTATAGGAGACCGCTTCATGAACATAACACCAGTAGCACAGTCACAGGGATCAACAATTAATAAATGGGACTTTCTCAAACTTAGAAGCTTCTGTAAGGCAAAGGACACAGTGGACAAGACCAAACAGCAGCCCACAGACTTGGAAAAGATTTTTACCAATCCTACATCTGACTCAGGGCTGATCTCCAAAATATACAAAGAACTCAAGAACCTAGTCAACAAACAACCAAATAGCCCTATTAAAAAATGGGGAACAGAATTGAAGAAAAAATTCTCAATAGAAGAAATCAAAAAGGCTCCAAGACACTTAAGATAACTAAGGACAACATCCTTAGTTATCAGGGAAATGCAAATGAAAACAACTTTCACATACCATCTTACTCCTGCCAGAATGGCTAAAATTAGAAACACCAATGACAACTTATGCTGGAGAGGATGTGGAGAAAGGGGAACACTCCTTCACTGCTGGCGAGAGTGTAAACTTGTGCAGGCATTTTGGAGATCAGTATGGCGGTTCCTCAAGAAAATGGGAATTAGCTTACCACAGGACCCTGTAATTCCACTCTTAGCTATATACCCAAATGACCCACATCCATGCAACAAAGACATGTGCTCAACTATGTTCATAGCAGCATTATTTGTAATAGCAAGAACCTGGAAGCAATCTAGATGCCCCTCAACTGAAGAATGAATAAAGAAGATGTGGCACATCTACACAATGTAATACTACTCTGCAGAAAAAAATAACGGAATCTTGAAATTCGCAGGCAACTGGATGGAACTTGAAGAAACCATCCTGAATGAGGTAACCCAGTCACAAAAAGAGAAACAGGGCATGTTCTCACTCATATATGGATTTTAGACCTAGAGCAAAGGATCACCAGCCTATAATACACACCACCAGATTAACTGGGATACAAGGTGTATTCTAAGAGATTCATATATGGTCCCTCACAAAAGGGGGAATGAAGAAGTCCCTCAGAGCGCATGGGAAATGGGGGGGCAGTTAATGGAGAGAGAACTAAGAGAAACAAAGGGGGAGGAGAGGAAAACACACGTGACTAGATATGTTTAGTCAGAGAGAGAGTGGGTGCGCATAAAAGAGGGAGCCATTATTGGTTTGAAGAGAAAACCAAACCTAAAGAAAGGTCTAGAAAACTACAAGACCAACTCCAACTAATAATTCGAGCAAACATGGAAAGGCTACCATAAATGCCCTTCCCTGATAGTGAGATAATCAACTAAATTATCCAGCATCATGGAATCATCATCTAGTACCTGTTGGAAACAGAAGCAAACACCCATAACCAAACACTGAGTCAAACTGTAATCCAGATGCAGATAGAAGGGACAAGACCAGGTTGCAGAAATTCACAAAGACAGCTGACCTGAACAAGGAGGAGCTTGGGCCTCTCAGACTGATGGCTAGGAACCCAGCAAGGGACCGACTCAGACCCACTGAATGTGGGTCTCAGCTAGGACTGAGCAGTCTGACAGTAGAAACAGACAGTAGAAACAGGATCTATTTCTGGTGCACAAAAGGACCTTGTGGACACATCCCCCATGGAGAGATATCCCCTTAACCTAGAGACAGGAGAGAAGTCCTAGTCCCTACTTCAAATGTCTTGACATACATACATGACCCAACCTGGATAGCATAGCCCTACAAGTGGAATGGGGGTCGGGGATGTGAGGGGAGGATGGCCAGGGTGCATGTCACAGGGGAAAGAGTGTAAGAGGGAGGGAGGGAAGATGGGATGGAGGGAGGGTTGGAGGGAGGAAGGGAGAGGACACTGGGATCCAACATGTAAAAATTTTAAATTATATTATTATTTTAAAAAAAGTGGGAAAATGCTACTGGAATATATATATATATATATATATATATATATATATATATATATATATAATTAAAATGCTTTGACTTCAAAATTTAAGCCTAAGGACAAGTTACTGGAGAAAAGGTTTTCTAATTTTGTTTCCACAGAAAATGAAAAGCTGGGGATCCCTTCCAGACTAATGTGGTTTGATCGAGCAAGACCCACTGAAGCAATGTCAATGGGACAATGCAACCTTGCAGACCTCTATAGCCAGGATTTCTGCATCTTCTTAGTATTCCACCATGACAGCGCCCCTTACCAGCAGAAAGTAGCTTGGAAAGAACGATGCCCAAATCCCAAATATTGTTTATAAATGTTTGTTTTCATTAAAAAAAGGCATGTATAATTATGTCTAGCATAAAATAAATAAATGCTTTTTTAAAAAAGAATGAAAGTGGCATGTAGTGGACTAATTTGTGTTTCCCCAGAATTTAGAGTATCAAGTGAAAAACATTAAGAAATTCATTCACAATAAATTGTGAAAGAAGAAATTTTCAATCATGGGATCACCACACCAGAAAGCTATGAAGAACAAATGATGGGATGCTATGAGAGAGACCTAAACCATAGTCTGTTCTACTAGATACCATAAATGTTTTCATTTGGAAATGAAATCTGAACTTTATTGGTATTTCCTAGACAAAGTATGTAATTGAGGTTCCATGACTTGGTATTAATAATAAAGGCAGGGTATACCCCTATCACTCTGGTCATCACTTGAAATCTAAAGTCTGGTAAGACTTTAATTCTAGGGCTGGCACATAGTTAGTAGATGATTTGTTAGCATTCATATGCTAACTTCATCCACATCACTACCTGAGACTGACCATTATAATCCCTAGCTTTTGGGAAATAGAAACAGGATGACTAGAATTTTAAAGTCATCTTCACCTCTATAATGAGGTTGAAAACAGAGGCCAGCCTGGGCTACCCAAGACACGGAGAACTACATGAAAAACAGAACAAAAAGCAAGCAAACAGACCAGCAAAAACTTCAACTCTTATATTAAAGATAAATGTGTATACATGTGAAATATAAGTCAACTGGTTAATTTTATTTGCAAGATTCTTTATCTTTTGCCTACTTTCATAATTGCATTTTCAAGTTTTTCTTGAATATGAAATGAATGCATAAATTTGAAAACAATGTTAACAAAAAAATCAAAGGATATGAAAGCCAAAATATCTATAGGTAATATTTTCAAAGGCAATGAACTTGAGCAATTTAATAATTAGCAGAATAATGTGGAAGAATGAACACAAATTAAGAAAAAATAGAGTTTTAATGTTATCTGCCTTTGATTTACTTTGTTTCTTTGTATTTTAGGGTCTCATTTGTAAAATTAACTTTTTTCACTCTAAATTTTTCTTCATCTAAGAAATTCTTCATATTGTTTAATTCACTAACCTGTAAGAAGAGGCATTTTTTTTTTTTGTCTTGAATGGACATTTGGAGTTCTGAAAAAGGACAGCAGTATCACTGAGTGTAATCAATTCTAAACAGTTTAATTATGAAGAGTTTACTGGCTGGTACCTTTCACTGTAACATAAAATGAGTATGCAAGGGTGGCAGCTAAGGATTTGTAAAGCACTTAAAAATGCATATACCCAAAAGAAGCATATCCATGCAACAAAGACATCTGTTCAACTATGTTAATAGCAGTATTGTTTGTAATAGCTAGAACCTGGAAACAACCTAGATGCCCCACAACTGATTAATGGATAAACAAAATATGGTACATTTACACAATGGAGTAATAATGGAATCTTTAAATTCACAGATAAATGATTGGAACTAGAAGAAATCATCCTGAGTTAGGTAACATAGTCACAAAAAGATGAACATGGTATGTAATCACTCATATTTTGATTTTAGACATGGAGCAAAGGATCACCAGCCTACCTACAATTCATACTGCCAGAGAAGCTAGGAAACAAGGAGTACCCTAAGAGAGACATACAAGGTTCCCACAGAAGGGGAAAGGGACAAGATCTCCTGATCATATTTGGAGAGGGGTCAATGAGTGGAGAGAGAGTTAGAAGAAAGAGAAGGGGAGAAGAGGATGGGAGAGAAGAACATGAAGGACCAGAAAGATTGATTCAGGGGAGGAATGGAGGGAAACAAGAAAAGAGACACAATTATAGAGGGAGCCATTATAGGTTTGAAGAGAAAACTGGCACTAGGGAAATGTCCAGAGACCTACAAGGATGACCCCAACTAACAAACTAAGCAATAGTAGATAGGTTACCTTAATTGCCCTTCCCTGATAATGAGATTGATGACTAACTTATATGCCATCATAGAGCCCTAATCTAGTAGCTGATGGAAACAGAAGAAGACACCCACAGTTAAACACTGAGCTGAACTCCTGGAATCCAGTTGCAGAGAGGGAGGGGTGACAAAAAAGGGGTAAAGACCAGTCTACAGAAACCCACAGAGACATCTGACCTGAACAAGGGGGAGCTCATGAACCCCAGACTGACAGTTTAGAAACCAGCATTGGACAGACTCAGAGCCCTGAACATGGATCCCAGTTAGAAGGCCTGGGCAATCTAAGGGACTGTGGAACCAGCATGTATCTCTGGTCCATGAAGTGACTTTGGGAGCACATTTCCCATGGAGGGATACTCCATTAGCCTAGAGACACAAAGGAGGGCCTAGGCCCTACCCCAAATGACTTGACAGATATTGATGATCCCTCTTGGAAAGCCTCACCCTCACTAGGGAGTGGGTCAGGAATGGGGCGGGACAGGGGTTGTGGGTGCATGGGAGGGTAGGAGGGAAAGGAAACTGGGATCAATTTGTAAAATAAGAAAAAAATGCAAAAAACTGTTAAAGCCAAAATGAGACTCAGCAACTGTTCTAGGTATTGAGTTTCTGATTAAGGCAGCACTCTGCTTAGGCTGCTTGTGATGATGGTTTTGGCTGGTTCACATCTGTTCCCTCAGTAAGTTCTCTTTGAGTTTAAGAATACCTGCATTGTAAATCTGTGTATGTCTTCTGAGAAGTCACAAAAGGGAGTTGAATTTTGCAGACCTTTGATAAATACTTGTTGAATAAACATAAATCTTAAAATACATTCTTCTGCAAAACTGTCAAGGAATGGAATTAAAAAGTGCTACATAGAAAGAGACATTTTTAGTGATAGATTTAAAACATCCTGAAAATCTCCACAGTACATAATGGTGGCAGAATTAGTTCTCTTTGTAATATTTAAATTTTGGATCCCTACTTTAAATCTTCCTCATACATGGTTGTTATTTCAAGGTGCTTTATATCTTCCTGTAAAGCAAGAGGGGTTTAAACCATGAACAGTGCTTCCTGCACAACTGTGCAATGATAATCCGGGTTCTGTCAGACCTACTTTGTCTTCACCCATACGCTTTGATAGACATTTATTATACATTTGTTACAGGCTACGCATAGTGCAAGGTACTTAGCTGGACTATGATAAGGTCTCTCAAGGAATCATAGTCTGTTGATAAATTACTGACTAGGTGTTTGGGAAGGCTGAATGAGACCTAAAGATTTGCCAGGATACAAAAGAGTTCTTTCATGCTACACTCCTTCAATTAATGACTTAAGAGATTTAACCTCTGTAGGTCCTGGGAAAATGAGATCTTACATGATTTCCTTCATTATTTCTTCTTCTTCTTCTTCTTCTTCTTCTTCTTCTTCTTCTTCTTCTTCTTCTTCTTCTTCTTCTTCTTCTTCTTCTTCTTCTTCTTCTTCTACTTCTCCTCCTCCTCCTCCTTCTTCTTGTCCTTCTCCTTCTTTCTCCTCCTTCTCCTTCCCCTTCCTCTTCCCTTTCCCCTTCAGCTTCCCTTTCACCTTCCCCTTCCCCTTACTTTTCTTCTTCTTCTTCTTCTTCTCCTTCTTCTTCTTCTTCTTCTTCTTCTTCTTCTTCTTCTTCTTCTTCTTCTTCTTCTTCTTCTTCTTCTTCTTCTTCTTCTTCTTCTTCTTCTTCTTCTTCTTCTTCTTCTTCTTCTTCTTCTTCTTCTTCTTCTTCTCTTTCTTCTTCGATTTTTCTGAACAGTGTTTCTCTGTGTAGCTTTGTAGACAAGGTTGGCCTCAAACTCACAGAGATCCTCCTACCTCTGCCTCCTGAGTGCTGTGGTTAAAGGAGTGCACCACCACTGCCTGGTTTTACCTGTTTTCTTTCCCAACCAAAGTGACAAAATAATATTGAAGTGATAGTAATGATGACACAGGAGAACATCTCTTAGATAGGCTTTCCTGTGTATTTCTGTTTTCAGAAGCAAAGGAAGACAGATATGCTGTCCCTCACTCTGGTCCTTTAATGGGATTCATAGTTTTGGAAGTGTCCACTATAATTTTTTTCATCTCATCAGGGATTCTCATAACAACCAGGAAAACAAGTTCTATTTCTGTAATTTCTGGAGTGTGACCTTTTATGTTAGAATCAAAGAAGACTCCTTAGCCTCATTACGATTATTGATTCATTCAAAGTAAACATATCATTCCCTTGTGAACTTCCTGTAAAGTCCTGCACATTTTTCTGAATGTTAGTCTGTATTCTGTGCTGCTATTTTGAGAGTGGCTTCCTTGTGCAAAACAATAATAGCATCTGCTCTCAATATTACTCTCAGAGATATTACAGATCGTGGTTTCATCTCTCAGCTATAGCATCAGTGAAAGCATGCGAGGTGGGAATGAAAAAACAGCTCTGTTGGACTGATCACACATGTTTAGCCAGGACTGACTGCTAGTCACTCACCCTTTCTGCTTTAGGAGTTTCATAATTCATATTCTGGCTCTTTCATTGGATCCAGGGTAATCACCATTATCCTTGAGATGCACAAGAAGGAGGCATTCTGTAATATCCTTGGGATATTTTAATTTTGGGTTTTAAAGTATAGAACACCACACAATTCTTCATTTTCCATTTAAAAGAAAAAGATTGTTTTAGATTTTAAATTATGTGTTTGCCTTTATATCCATGAGGGGGTTTGTGCCTCTGAGTGATGCTGAATGAGAGAGCCCAAAAAGTGTGATGGATCCACTAGAGTTGTAAATATGAGTGGTTGTGATTCTTCTCAAGTTGCCACTGAGAACTGAACTTGGGTCCTCTATACGAGCAGGATTTGCTCTTAACCACTGAATTGCTTCTCCATCTCTGCCATTCCATTTTGAAAACCCGATGATTTCACTCAAATTCAAAACATTTTACCTGTAGATCTAAAACTGCTTTTATTTATTATCTACATTTAACAACTGCCTATATTTCTCTGGATGTCACATATTGATGTACCTTTCTCTTTAGAGTAGTAGTTTAGTAGCAGTATTACTTTTTTTGTGGAGAATATGTGAATATATGGAAGCTATAATGAGTCATTTCAGGTTCCGATTTAGAAACTGACAGAACATGTGTGGAACCCCAGACCTCATAATCAATCACTAATGCTTTGACTAATGTCTCCTTATTTATTCATGTTTCTGTCTTTTTTGAACACATTTAATACCAGATGGCTTTAGTGTGCTTTTAGGCTATTGAACAGAATGGACTACAGTCTGTTCCTTGACGGCTGTTACTGACGTGGAGGTAGTTAACAAAACAAAATAATGTAAGATAAAACAAGACATTGTAATAAAACAATTTTGTATTCAAATCATAAAATATATCTTAATTTATTTGCATTCATTAAATTAGCATTCCTTTAAATAGACACATTGCAGCTGAGTGATTGGACTGTAGATGTTGCAAATTTGTTCCTGCCTATTCATACACAGGTTCTCTAGAAACACTTCCACTTTGATAATGTGTGAGAAGTATTTGCATTCATTGCAAGACTATGGCATGTTCTTACAGGCATAGAGGAAGCTTAAACATATTATATGCATCAAACAGACAGTTTTTGCTAGGGGAAGGAGAAAAATAGAATTAAGTCACAGTTTCACATAAAATATTGCTTCAAGTAGCTCCTTGGCTTTGAAGTGGTATCTAAACCTTTGCATCTTTATGAGGTCATATTTTTCAGACTGGAATTTAAAATACGTCTAATATATGTATGTACATGTGTCAAGGCAGAGGGACATTTTGTATATGAATTTAATTAAGCAATAGGCCACTTTGGGACTTGTTTTATGGAGCCATTTGTTTCATGTGAGTTCAACTGCCCAAGCTACCGTGCAATAATGGTCCTATAAAATTACTCTCTGGAGAGTCTTATTTCTACTATAATGTGCTTTTACTTAAAATTTGGTTTAATAGCAACATTTTTTTCTTATGGATAAGCTGTATACATGTAATAGCTTTCAGGAAAACTAGTAGCTAAGAGCTCCTAGTTTTCTTTTCTCCTATTGGGAATTATTCATTTAAAGCATTAAAAAAAGGAGGGAATTTGCATGTTACATTAATAATAACCCCCAGTTTGCTGTTTACATGCAATTTTCTTCTGAAATACTCTTATTTAAATTATTTGGGGGTATTTTTGCTCACATATAATACTGTCTAGTATTATATGTGTTTGGTCCACGAATTGCCTTCAATTTGATGTCCTTATTGCAGCAATTGCTCCTGGTATTAAACAGAAGATAGGCTTCTTGTGGACTGCCAGGAACTAGTGCAGTCCTAATTCCAGTTTGAATGGGCTTTCAATATGGTAAAACACAAACAGCCTTCTCCAGGTTTATAAATAAACTTTGGCAAAGTATATTTAAGTTAAAACCGTATGTGCCAGATGAATGTTTCAGCCACAAGTTTTGTTACACAGCCTTCAGTTGTTTTTAATGGTACTTGGGTTCTACTGTGACTGCTCCTTGAATTCAGCCATGAATGGCCATCATCCAGAGTCCTGTACTTTACTATATCTTAAGTATCATAAGCACTTGTATGATGGAATTTATCACCCAGCCCCTGTTTCTCTGCAATGTACTATAGCTCTTCTTTACAAGTATCACACATGCCCTAGGGCAAAATCTCTCTTTATCTATAAAATGGCAACTGCGCCTAATGCTGGGTAATTGTGGGTTTCGACACTGGAACAATGGAAAAATCTAGTTTTAAAGCGCTGGTATTCATGATATATGGTAGAGCTTGAACTACTTTACCGAATCAGTTTCTACAACTCTCAAATCTGTGTTTGTAATTAACCACAACTTTCATAAATACGATATAAACTTCACATTGGCAAATAGACAGATATTAAGCGCAAAAATGTGATGAATTTGCATTTTATACATTTTAATGAGATATAATTAATTTTTCAAAAATAAATTTATTTAGAACTGATATTCTTGTTTGTAAAAAAATGTTAAATTGAATATCAAAAATTTGAAATGACATGAAAATATTTTTTGGATTGAGTGAAAAATATTCAGATGCAATGAACTTCTAATTTGATTACAGGTTTTCTTCAGTCACCAAGAATGAGTACAGATTGAAATTCTGATGGCAACAGAAAAAAATATGAAAAGAAAGTTCAGAACAATTTAGAGAGTGAGATAATTTTTTTAAAATTCTGCATGAAGGGAATCTGCTTAATATCTTAAAACTTAGTGACACGAAAGTAAGCATTTTACTAGAAGTGAAATAACTACACTTGATATGGCCAATATAATTTAGTAATAGACCAAAGAAACAAAGGGGCCTGCCTGAATGTCTTGATGTGACTTTGAACAACTTTGTTTTTCATGTATAAAACTAGGAGAATAAAATTCCATCTGTGCTTGGGGTCATTTGAGTGTTAGGTGAGTGAACTGTTCAATTCTTAGAACAGCTTTTCACAGATAAATATTACAAGTATCAGTTATTTGAGTATAGTGAACATACTGTGTAAAGTTACAGTTGGCAGACAAGGAGAGTATGGAAGATGTACAATACTTTTTACCTGAGTTGTGCTTTCTCTTTTGCTGTACTTTGGGTGTCTGGATGGGAAGTAAACAGTGTGATGGGGGTTGTTGCTAATATTAGAAAACTCAGATAATGATTGTAATATGAGCCCAGAAAAAGTAGGGGAGATGGTATGAAGTGTATTTCAAATAAATGTCTTAGAAATAAAAACAAAGTTCTTCCTCTGACATGGAGAGGAAGGTGTTTGGTGGTGAGTAAAAGGGTTCTCTTTATTTCTTTCTTTTCTCATGGCTGTGATGACACACCTGACAAGAAGCAACTTATGGAGGAAGGGTTTGTTTGAACACTATTTAATGCTCAATGGGGTGTGTTGAGTGACTGTGGCTACAGCTGTGAAGTTGGGAGGAGCTTGCAGTGTGTCTAGCTTCAGCTGTGGAGAAGCTTGCAATGTGTCCTGGCTGCAGTGTGAGGGGGTAGCTTGCAGTGTGTCTGTCACTGCAGCTGTGAAGTGGGGAGCTTGCAGTGTGTTTGTTGCTGCAGATGAAAATGGGGGGGCTTGCAGTGTGGCTGTTAAATCTGAGCAGATCAGGAGACAGAGAGCATAACAACACTGGACACTTTGTTTCTAAGAACCTATTATCTACTTGCTAGGTTCTACATTTGACAGATTGTACAACTTCCAAAACAGTGCCACCAACTGGAGACTGAGAGTGTGATGATTCACATTCAAGCCATAAAGCAATGCATTTACAGATGAAATACTCTGCTTCTTTCTATAATTCTTAGATGGGGGTTCATCTCATGACTTAATGAGGGAAGATGAGAGAGGGAGGTCCACAAGCCATTAGAAAATCATTGATATATGATGCCCAAGGTTAGTAGTGCCACCAGTTCCTGTAACTTTCATAATTCATATGACTAAGTCATAAGAAATCTGCTTAAGGTAGAGAATTTTCTTATATTTAGTTTTATTTAGCTAATCCTAATTCATGATCTAGAAGTACAAACATGCAAAAGAATAGAAATTCAGGACAGTAGCAAGATGGCAATCACATTCACATAAATAGGTAAGGAAGGAGATAAAGGTGGAAATGAGGTGTTAGAATGGATTACACAATGAAACAAGAGACTCCAGACATTTTGAGGTAAAGAACAAATGAATTTTAAGTGAGATAAAGAATTAGTTTGTTAGACAAGGAAAGCTGAGTTTGCAACATGAGCCTTTGGAAAGTATTTTTATATGAGCTATGAATCTCTCACAGGCCCCCCTTCCAAATTTCTGAGAGAATAACTATGAAAAGAAGCAAGGTATCAGGTAAGAATCTCATTCACTAAAGGGATGTAGAGCAAAATAAAGTGTGTGTGTGTGTGTGTGTGTGTGTGTGTGTGTGTGTGTGTGTTTATACAACCTTTACATATATATTACAATACCAAAGCTTGAAACAAAGTTGAACAAAGGTTCAACTCTCATTTTTAAAACTTCATCATGATGAAAAACCTATACACATTCATTAGGAGCCATAGTTTAATTCTGATTTCCTAGGCTTGTGTTAAATGCAACAATAGTCTTTTGCCAAGTTCTGCGATGTCAGCCAGCTGCAGTTCTTAGTCACCCTATGATTAGTGAGGCAAATAACTTCCTCTAGTGTACAATGCTGCTAAGTTTTGCCAACCCATTGGATGGGCATGTTCAGTACACTTTTGTTTTTTCCCCTTGCTATAAAAAGATTATACAAAATACTGGATTTACTTATGATATTTTATATATGTCCATAATACAATTGTGACCACATTTCTGACTTTGCTTGACTTTGTTGGGATGTCACCCATCATAAGCTGAGCACCATCAGCAGATGATGGCATCACCTGTCAGTTTGAAGACAAATGACTGTGAATAGTACATTGCCAGTGTTTCTTGCTTGTAACGGCATGCAAGAAATAATAAAGGAAGCAAGACCCCAAATTACCTAGTGGGCGTGTGATTCTTCACGTGACCTGAATCATCCATCTGGAAATAGGATGCCAAGCTTTCCACCTGACAATGTGACAACCATTATTCACACACAAGCACCCTTCTATAAAAGAAACAAATGACTGCAGGACTTAAAGTGTTGGCTCTGAAAACAAACTACTCTGTAGATAGAATTCTGTGTCTTGGGTGTAAATTAATACTGCTGCAATGTACTCACTTTATAGTGTTGGCAATGGGAATTAAAGGAGGTAATAGTTGTAAAGCATTGGAAACAATATCAGCCATGTGGTGAGGCATATAAATATAAATACCAGGTAAAGGGTTTGTTACTATTAGAATGGAACGTGAAAAATGTCAATAGCAGAGGCATTAGAATCAAGGTCTACACAGGATTCTTTGGGTTGTCCATATCTGAAAAGCTTTCACACAATAATTAACTGCCACATTGAATGTGATTTGAAGCCCCTTCAGGTTTTGAGAGGGCTCTTTTCAAAGTTCAAATCCTGAGTTCTATAATGCTGCCCTTGAGTTCATAGACTGCCCTTGCCTGTTCCACACTGCTGTCCCACAACATGCTCAGTACTTGCTTGGTCAAGTATATCTAGTAGCATAACATCATGCCTTTTCTGCTGACTAACAATTGTTATAATCACCAGTATCACCATATTCTGTAATTATATATCTCTCTAATAACTCATCAGTAGAAGTAAATAATTTCCACCACACTATTTTTATCTTCAAATCTCTTTTCAATCCTAAATTTAAAACCTTTTCTGCCTTTTCTTTGAACACAGAATTTCTAGGTAACATATTTGTCACTATAGTGTTAATCGTTCTGTGGTTACCAGATACTAATCTGTTTCTTCAACCCAAACTACTTTTGGGATCAAGGCTAAATTTGATAATATTTTCTATTATACTCTGTTTTCTGTTATAATAACAAAGCATGGGAGAGTAAGTATTTTAAAAAGAAAATAAATTTATTTAATTCATAGTTTTGAAGGCTGAAAGTTCAGGAGAATGCAACCCCTGGAAAATGACTGCCTGAATATATTGTTTACTGAAGACACTAACTGTAGAAGTTAAACATTTGAGAACTCCAGTTAAACTTTTCCTTCAGGGAGGAAAAGACTAGATCTAATGGTTTTGAGTGTAAGTTATTTATGTTCTTATATTTATTTATGGGCATTGATTTAATAGAAGGAATTGTAATTTGTAAAACAATGTTAAAAGTTAAAAGCTTTAGTGGCTTGATTGGACTTTTATTAAGGTAATGCTTTTGAAATGAGTTCCTTTTAGGTATTTTAATTTTAAATTCCTACTTGGATATGTACATTTGCATACCATCTACAAGTGATGTTATATTTCTGGCTCTTGTTTTAGATACAAAGTAGTTTATATATATATTTTACATATATGTAAATCAATTCTTTCTCTGGACAATTGGTGGGAGGTTTCAATGCATTTTTGTGAACAGTACAAAATAGAATACTTCCCCATTCTTCTCCCTCATCCTGAAATCTGAGTCCATGTATAGATCTTTTTATGATAGCATAGATTCCATTACTGAAAACACTGAACGATTTTCTTCTATACAACATATCATGTGCTCCTTTTTTCCCCTCAGAATGCTGAACAAATGCCTTGATACAATATGAGTCAGATTTAGATTTCTACTATAAATACCATATCATTAGATTTGTTCAGAGATGCAGAGTTTTACTCTGAAAATGCAGTCTGTAGAAGCATTACACTTACCTTCTTTATTGTGGTAAAGATGTCATTGTGAAAAAGAGAAAGCTTCAGAAAGGGGATGAGTCTCAGGCTATACTCCCAGGCTAACATCTTTCCACCATTTTTTATCTAACTTTTAGGTTGGAGCAATCTTACCCTAAACAATAAGAAAGTAAGAGCCTCCCTGCCTCCTCCTCATATCTCTGGAAGAAGACTATGGTCACTCTTGCTTTTGTACTTTTAATTCTTGTCTATCAGAGATTTTGAGCACAGATGAAAAAGCCTTTTTTGTGTGTGCTTGTAGTTCTGGTACTAGCTGTTAATATGGTCTTATTTTAAAACCGTCTCTGGAGAACCTCCTCAAGTTATTGGAATCTGTGGTAGGACAAACAGTTTAACTCTTTCTCTGATATACCATACATATACATACATACGTATATACATACATATATATATATATATATATATATATATATATATATGTGTGTGTGTGTGTAAAAAACATGAAAACAGAGGGGATACTATTTAGGGAGTAAGAATGGAATGAATAGGAGGAGGTAGGGCACAAGGAAGTAATGTGGGGAAATATATGCAAACATCAATATATGTATGAACATGTGTGGAAATCATTAGTTTGTACACTAGCTGAAGAAAATAATACTACATGCCTTCAAAATAGCATTGTGCTGTTGAGTGTTACTATGATGTAATTTGATTGTATCACCTCAACGAGTAAGTTATTTATGTTTATATTTTGCTAATCAAGGTGCTAGCCAGGAACTTTTCCATGATAACACAGGAAGCAGTATGTGTACAATTTCATTAATAATATTTGCACCTAAAACATGATGTCCAAAAGAAGGAATGCAGTGTGTTTCCCTGAATAAATGCATGTGGCTTTCTTCAAGCACTGTCTTATTTACCCTCAGTGAATTTACTCTTGCTTACCTGGCCAGAATACTCCCAGTACAGGACTCAAATTGATTAGTTGTTTAATGATTATTTTTAAAGACAAAACCAAAACAAAACAAAAACCAAAAACACCCGAAGCTCATATTTCAAAGAATATTGGCAACTATTACATTCAATCTTTGTGACTATATAAATCTCCAGTGTCTTCAGGTTTTCATGTATTTATTTCAGTTATTAGGGAGGTGGTTAATGACAACTATTTGTTTTCACTGTCTTTGTGGGATTTTTCCTTTGGTCTTAGTTTGTGCTGTTATAAAACAAAATGCCAAAGACTATGTGGCCTAAGGTGCTTGTTTTTCAATGTTTAGTGACTGTGAAGAGTTCCAAAGGATGTCAACAGATTCTTGGCTACTTGTTCTGTGTCCTTACAAAGTGTCCTCAACCCCTATTCTCTTCTTACAAGCATACTGACCTCATACTGTGGTCTTTGCCATCATATCCTCCTCCAAAATTAATTACCTCCCAAAGCAAATAGCTACAGGCTTCTGAGTAAAATGCTGGGGTAGGCACGTGAAAAGATACTTACTCATAACCCAATAGGGAGACATTAGGGGTAGAAAGGAGTAGCAACTTCCCAGCAAGCTCAGCATTTAGCAGGCCACATGCCATTGCATATTAAGACTAAGAACATTCCTCTTTGGTCCCACGAAATATCTTCCAGATCCTGTGAGCACTTTGGCTGCTTCAAGACCAAGTGCATGGTAGTGTCATCCCAAGCCCTAGTGAGACCCTTTGACACTGTAAAGCATTTCGCCCTGGTTTTTGAGAGAACTCAAGACATAAATGAGTATGTGTTTTTATTACTACATTTTATTAGATTTGCCCTCAAACTTTAAAGTTGAGACTATGAAATCCAGTCTTTGATGAGTGAATATGAGCAGTTTTCTTTAGTGACTCTGTTTTGTTTCCTTCACTGTAAATCCTCTGGACTTGACTGGAATTCTTTGTGTCAAGATTTCAAATACATAAAATGTTTAATGATTATAAGAAAGGCAAAAAATGTTCCAGGCTCTGGAAGAGGTGGAGGCAGCCTATGTTTTCTGAGTTTTTGGTGGAAAATCTTCATACTATATTTGTCCTTAAACTTCATTTCCTACAAAGTCATGTTGACCACATACTGATTTTCTCTTGCAAACACCAGGCTGAGAAAATTCCAGCATTTTAACAGCTGTTTCTCTTTGCTTAACAATGCCTACTTCAACCCATTTGCTCTGCTTTTGCTTGGTAAATGTCAGTAACTAAGAAAGAGACCACCACTTCCCTTCAACACGTTTATTCATGTCCTCCAGTAATATCACATTTTGTGACTATCTAGTTTTTCCTCCCAAAGAACACTGGACTAAGGGTCAGTCAAGGCTTTGCTGCTTTATCAGAAGAATCCCCCTTGCCCACTTTCCTTTATCTAATAACATGGCACACATTTCCTTCTGTTAATGGTTACCATTTGACCTCAAGACTATTTCAATTTCTGTCAGTTACCTATTTGCAAAGTCATTTCACATGTTCATGTATTTATGTCAGATCCTAACTGTTTAGTCTTCCAAACTCATATTATTTAGTTTTCTTCAGAGAACATATACCACAAAAAGAGGATGTTGGAGGTAGATATGGATATAGGGAGAAGGAATGTCTATTCCAATGATTATAGAAACTAAAGCTCTAGGATAGTGAGTGGTGTATTACCATGCCAGGTACAGTGGGTGGTCCAGGAAACTGGTGGTACAGTTCTAGTTGGTACAAGAACCAAGGGTTAAAAGGTATGCAAGAATAAGTGAAAAACCGAATTTCCAACTGCCCGGTCTCTGACCCCCCACCACCGGTCTTCTACTGGAGTTCTGGGCTCCTCCCAGAGATCCAACTATCTCTGCGGGACCACTCTGAGTTTCTGCGGGCTGGATCCTTGACCGCCATCACAGGGCCTCTGCTAAAGAGGCCCTACTCAGCTAGAGAGTGCCAGCTAGACCCACCTATCAGCGCAGAAATATCCTGAGTATCAGCCCAGCCTTTGTCCCCCAACACTAGACCTTGGATAGAGGCCTTGGCTAGAGCTAGACCCGAATATCCCTGAGGAAACATCCTGTGGGCTAGCCTCTGCCAAAGAAGCCTCAGCTCTCCTCTGCTGGAGCCTGATCCTTGACCCCCATCGTTGGGCCCCTGCCTATGGAGAGACCTCCTAGAGAGCTTGGACCATCCAGAACTACAGACATCGAAACTCTGACCCACCTAAATCCTTAGAGAGACGGAGAAACCCCACCAACACCTACTGGAAGAAGCTATGGGAAGACAGCAATACAAGAAAACACCTTACATCAGAAAGACAAGCATAACACCACCAGAATCTAGTGAAGCTACACCAACTAGACCAGAACACAACAAAGCAAATGAATTAGAGGAGAACGACCTAAAAATTATCGCCATAAAAATGATAGAGGCCCTCAAAGAAGAAATGAGAAAATTCCTTAAAGAAGTGTAACATAAAACAAACAAAATATTGGGAAGAAATGAATAAATTTCTTAAAGAAAGTATAGAAAGCCAAGAAAAAACAAACAGGTGAAGGAATCGGTTCAAGACTTGAAAACGGAAATGGTGACAATAAAGACAACACAAACTGAAGGAATTTTGCAAATAGAAAAACTGGACAAATGATCAGGAACTGCAGACACTAGCATAACCAACAGAATTCAAGAGATGGAAGAGATAATCTCAGGTGCTAAAGATAAAGTAGAGGAACTAGATTCATCGACCAAAGAAAATCGTAAATCCAACAAATCTTTAACACAAAACATCCAGGAAATGTGGGACACTGTGAAAGGCCAAACCTAAGAATAATAGGCATAGAGGAAGGTGAGGAAGCCCACTCAAAGGGGCCGAAAATATATTCAACAAAATCATCGAGGAAAACTTTTCCAATCTGAAGAAGGACATGCCCATGAAAGAACAAGAAGCATACCAAACACCAAATAGACTGGACCGAAAAAAAAGACCCTTCAATATATAGTAATCAAAACACCTAAAGTACAGAATAAAGAAAGAATATTAAGAGTAGTGAAGGGAAATGGACAGGTAACATATAAAGACAGACATATCAAAATTTTGCCTGACTTCTCCATGGAAATCCTCAAGGCCAGAAGGTCCTGGATACATGTTCTACAAGTACTAAGAGTCCATGGATGCCAGCCCAGGCTACTATGCCCAGCAAAACTCTCAATCACTATAGATGGAGAAAAAAAGATATTTAATGACAAAGCCAGATTTTCAGAATACGTATCTAAAAATCTAGCCCTACAGAAAGCTTTGGAAGGAAAACTCCAACCCAAGGAAGTTAACTATGCTCACAAAGACATAGGCAACAGATAATCCCACTTCACCAGAAACCAAGGGTAAAGAAGGACAAATAAATTCACAATACCATTGCCAAAAGCAGCTCTAAAACAAATAAACATTAACAATCAATGGTCCTTATTTTCCCTCAACATTAATGGTCTAAACTCACCTATAAAAAGACACAGGCTAACAGAATGGATATGAAGACAGAATTCACCCTTCTGCTGCATACAAGAAACACAATTAAGCTACAAAGATAGACATTACTTCAGGGTAAAGGGCTGGGAAAAGATCAAATGGACCCAAGAAGCAAGCAGGTGTGGCTATCCTAATATCGAACAAGTTATACTTCAAACCAAAATTAACCAAAAGAGATAAAGATGGTCATTTCATATTCATCGCAGGAGAAATCCATCAACAAAAATTCTCAACATTTATGCCCCAAATACAAAGGCACCCACATAGTAAAAGAAACACTACTAAAGCTCAAAGCTCACATAAAAACTCACACACTTACAGTGGGAGACTTCAACACAATACTCTCACCACTATACAGAACCACCAATCATAAACCCAACAAAGAAACAAAAGAACTAACAGAAATTATGTCTCAACTGGGTTTAACAGACATCTATAGAACATTCCATCCACATACAAAAGTATATATACCTTCTCCTCTACTCCACATGGAACCTTATCTAAAATCGACCACATACTAAGTAGCATAACAAACCCCATCAGATACAAAAAAAAAGAAAGAAAGAAAGAAAGAAAAAATTGGAATAGTCCCCTGTATCTTAACAGACCACCATGCTTTAAAATTGGAATTCAACAACAAAACAAATCGCAGAAACCCTACAAACTCATGGAAATTGAACAATGGGCAATTGCACCACACCTGTGTCAAAGAAGAAATAAAGAAAGAAATTAAGGACTTCCAAAAATTCAGCGAGGACACTAGATATTCGAATTTAGGTGACACCTTGAAAGCAGTGTTACAAGGGAAGTTCATTGCAGTGAGTGCCCATATGAAGAAAACAGAGAATAGTCACATTAGTGAATTAACAGCACAACTGAAAGCCTTAGAACAAAAAGAAGCAAACTCACCCTGAGGAGAAGATGCCAGGAAATATTCAATTTGAGGGCTGAAATCAATAAAATAAAAACCAGGGAAACAATACAAAAAAATCAATGCAACAAAGAGTTGGTTTTTCGAGAAAATTAACAAGATAGACAAACCTTTATCCAAACTAACAAAAAAGCAGAGAGATATCATGAAATTAACAAAATCAAAAATGAAAAAGAGGACATAACAATGGACACAGAGGAAATCCAGACAATTTTCAGGTCATATTTTGGAAACCTGTACTCCACAAAATTTGAAATTTCAAAGGAAATGGACAAATTCCTGGATAACTATCACTTACCAAAATTAAACCAAGAACAGGCAAACAACTTAAATCGACTATAAACCCCAATGAAATCAAAACAGTCATTGAAAGCCAACAAAAGCCCAGGGCCAGATGGCTTCAGTGCAAAATTCTACTAGAAATTCAAGGAAGAGCTAATTCCAATACACCCAAATTGTTCCACACAATAGAGACAGAAGGCACATTACCCAACTCTTTCTACAAAGCTACAATCACCTTGGTACCCAAGCCTCACAAAGATACAACTAAGAAAGAAAACTACAGACCAATATGCCTTATGAACATCGATGCAAAAATACTCAATAAAATACTGGCTAACCGAATCCAAGAATACATCAGAGAAATCATCCACCATGACCAAGTAGGCTTCATCCCTGTGTTGCAAGGATGGTTTAACATATGAAAATCTACCAACGTGATCCACCATATAAACAAACTGAAAATGAAAAAACATTTGATCATCTCCCTAGAGGCTGAAAAAGCCTTTGACAAAATTCAATACCCTTTCATGATAAGGGTCTTGGAGAGATCAGGAATAACAGGAACATACCTAACATAATAAAAGCAATATACAGTAAACCACAGCCAACATCAAACTGAATGGAGAGAAGCTTAAGGCAACTCCTCTAAAATTAGGAACAAGACAAGGCTGTCCTCTCTCTCCATATCTCTTCAATATTGTACTTGAAGATCTAACTAAAGCTATAAGAAAACAAAAGGAGATCAAGGGGATCCAAATTGGAAAGGAAGAAGTCAAACTGTCTCTATTTGCAGATGATATGATATTTTACATAAGCGACCCAATAAACTCTACCAGGGAACTCCTACAGCTGATACGCACCTTCAGCAAACTAACAGGATGCAAGATAAACTCAACAATATCAGTAGCCCTACTTTATTCAGACAACTAAGAGGCTGAGAAAGAACTCAGAGAAAGATCACCCTTTACAATAGCCACAAACAACATAAAATATCTCGGGGTAATGCTTAACAAACATGTAAAAGACCTGTACTATAAGAACTTCGTGTCTTTAAAGAAAGAAATTAAAGAAGACACCAGAAAATTGTAAGCTCTCCCATGCTCTTGGATTAGAAGGATAAATATAGTGAAAATGGCTTTCTTGCCAAAAGCAATCTACAGATTCAATGTAATCCCCATTAAAATCCAAGCACAATTCTTCACTGAACTTGAAAGGAAAATAATCAACTTTATATGCAAAATCAAAAGACCCAGGATAGCCAAAACAACCCTGTACAATAAAAGAACATCAGGAGGCATCACCATCCCTGACTTTAAACTCTACTATAGAGCTATAGTTCTGAAAACAGCCTGGTATTGGCACAAAAATAGACAGGTAGACCAACGCAATTGAATAGAAAATCCTGATATAAATCCACACACCTATGAACAACTGATTTTCGACGAAACAGCTAAAAAAATACAATGGGTGGAGGAAATCATATTCAAAAAATGGTGCTGGCACAATTGGTCAATGGTGTGTAGAAGACTGCAGATAGACACATGTCTATTGCCATTCACAAAACTCAAGTCCAAATGGATCAAAGACCTCAACATATATCCAGCCACACTGAACCTCTTTGAAGAGAAAGTAGGAGGTACCCTTGAACAAATTGGTATAGGAGACCGATTCCTGAACATAACACCAGTAGCACAGACATGGAGATCAACAATTAATAAATGGGACTTTCTCAAACTTAGAAGCTTTTGTAAGGCAAAGGACATAGTGGACAAGACCAAACGACAGCCCACAGACTTGGAAAAGATTGTTACCAATCCTATATCTGACACAGGGCTGATCTCCAAAACATACAAAGAACTCAAGAACCTAGTCAACAAACAACCAAATAGCCCTATTAAAAAAATGGGGTACAGAATTTAAGAAAGAATTCTCAATAGAAGAAATAAAAGAGGCTGCAAGACACTTAAGAAAATGTTCAACATCCTTAGTTATCAGGAAAATGCAAATGAAAAGAATTTTGAGATACCATCTTACTCCCGCCAGAATAGCTAAAATTAGAAACACCAATGACAACTTATGCTGGAGAGGATGTGGAGAAAGGAGAACACTCCTTCACTGCTGGTGGGAGTGCAAACTCATACAGCCATTTTGGCAATCAGTATGATGGTTCCTCAGGAAAATAGGAATTAGCTTACCACAGGACCCAGCAATTCCACACTTAGGTATATACTCAAATGGCCCACATCCATGCAACAAAGACATGTGTTCAACTGTTACGGCAGGTTTCCCCGCCGGCTGCCGCTGGTTCTGCCGCCATGGTCCCACAACCACGTGTGCCCCAAATAACACTCAGAGACTCTGTATTTGATACAATCCTGTTGGCCAGTTACCATTATTGTTAATGGGCTAGCTCTGCCTTAATTATTAACCCATTTCTACTTATCTAAGTATTTCCACGTGGTCATCTTATCGGGAGCCGCGCGGCAGGCGTCCTGTTCCTTCCCTGGGCGACATCTTGACTCCAACCAACTTCCTCTCTCTTCCTCCTCCTAGTCTCCTAGCCCCACCTATCTAGTTTTCTATTGGCCACAGGGCTTTATTAACAGTATGAGAAACATATATACAGAATCACATCTCCCATCATCTCCTCTTTTCTGTCTAAAGTAAAAGAAGGGGTTTAACCTTAACATAGCAAAATATAACATACAACAGTTATCAAATAAGAATCACAGTTAACAATATTTAGTCCATTAACATTTTGTAAGACTTAAAGAAAATATTATCAATCCTGTCTTTGTGAGTCTAAAGTCCTATATGTAACTTATCTTTAATCCTAACTAAGGAAAACTATAACCATAACTATCTGTCTTCAACTCCTTCAAAGACCACAGAAGGATAATATATAAATTCTAGAAATGACAGAGACAATTCATTGCCTGGTCAGTCACCCGAAGTTCTTCTGTAATGTTCCATCTTCAGCCCATAGGCCATAGTGTGTGTCCAGACTCCTCAACAAGGCAGGAAACTTTTCTGTGTCCTGTAGACTGTCTGGCTGTTTGGCAGCCTTTTCCATGAAGCAGGAATCCTGTAGCAATGTCCATCTTGCATCAGCAGTCATCTTTCTGTGGGTCCTGCATGTCCAGTTTCTACAACATAAAGTCAAACAATCCAGAAGAGCAGTACCTTGCCCAGATGGCTAGTCTTGCCATATTAGAAGGAAACTCCATAATGTGTTTCTTCGATGTCCATCTTCCTTTCTTCTGTCGGTGGTGTTACCAGGAGCAGTTGTGCCTCATTGTCAAGAAAAACCCTAAACCATTTTAAATGCCATATTCTGTAGGTCTTTGAAAGGTTTGAAGAATGCCTATTCATCTCAAATACATCTCTGCATATCTTGAAATCCTAACTAACTTAACTCTAAGTTTTGACTATCATAGGTAATTCTCTAATCTGTCCTAAATTATACATTACATTTTTCAATGAGCTATATAAACATAATACCTAAATAAGAGGAGAAATATACACATCACATAATTGACCTTAAATTGTATCAATAAATGAAAATCCATTCCAAAGCAAAGTATTCATATCTATACCATAATTCCCTTTTTACCTTTAAAAAGATTGCTTGTGGTTATAGCCATTTATAACCAAGTCAATTTAAATGAAAACAAACATTTATAAACAATATTTGGGAATTTGGACGTCGTTCTTTCCAAACTACTTCCTGCTGGTAGGGGGCGCTGTCATGGGGATCCTAAGAAGACGCAGAAATCTTGGCAGTAGTCTGCAAGGCTTTGTCTCAACTGCTTTGAATGTTGGATCACCTGGGGAGCTGTTTCAGGGGGTCTGGCTTGATCAAACCACATAAATCTGGAAGAAATCCATAGCTTTTCATTTTCTGTGGAAACAAAAATAGAAATCCTTTTCCCCAGTAACTTGTCCTTAGTCTTAAAATTTGGAGTTAAAGCATTTTTAAAATATATAAATTGAATTAATTTAGTAGCATTTCTTTTATTAGTAGTTGTTATTTTCTCAGCAATCCAATAATTTAAAGACAACAGAATCGCGTATAGTATCCAAAATTTCTCTGTGCTTTCCATTTTTACGTGGCTTTTTTATTACTCTATTTCTTCTACTTCTATTTTTGCATATTTTGAGACAGGGTTTCTCTGTGTAACTTTTATCTGTCCTGGAATTCACTCCATACCAGGTTTACTTTGAAATCACAGAGATCTGTTTGCCTCTGTCTGCCGAGTACTAGGATTAATTCTACTTCCTTTTTTCTTTTTTAAACCATTGTATTCTGTTTCTTTTTCTCTCCCAAGCCAGCGTATTTTTAAAAACACAGTGTAAACCTTTATTGCAGCTCTCCTACACACCAATGAATTGTTAGCAGAGCTCTTTAAAAGCCAGGCAGCTTTTTGCCGCTTATGCTAATTTTGGAAACCTCCCTTAAAGGAGCCGCGAAAATCTCTGTCTACAACAAAACAAATCCAACAGAGAAAATGCTGCTACTAAGAAGTCTTGCTAGTCTCTGTTCCTTTGTTTCTAAAACTATTTTTTAAGCTTTTGTTAAGTTTTAAGCGAAAGTTCTCAGTCCCAGTTCTGACACCATTATGTTACAGCAGGTTTCTCCCCGCCGGCCTCCCGGTCCCACCACCACGTGGGCCCACGGCCGCGCCAGCCCCAAATAACACTCAGAGACTCTGTATTTGATACAATCCTGTTGGCCAGTTACCATTATTGTTAATGGGCTAGCTCTGCCTTAATTATTAACCCATTTCTACTTATCTAAGTATTTCCACGTGGAATTAGCTTACCACAGGACCCAGCAATTCCACACTTAGGTATATACTCAAATGGCCCACATCCATGCAACAAAGACATGTGTTCAACTATGTTCATAGCAGCATTATTTGTAATAGCAAGAACCTGGAAGCCACCTAGATGCCCCTAAAGAAGATGTAGCACATCTACACAATGTAATACTACTCTGCAGAAAAAAAAAATAACAGAATCTTGAAATTTGCATGCAGTGGATGGAACTTGAAGAAACCATCCTGAATGAGGTAACCCAGTCACAAAAAGAGGAACAGGGTATGTTCTCCCTCAAATATGGATTTTAGACGTAGAACAAAAGATCACCAGCCTATAATACACACCACCAGACGAAATGGGATACAAGGTGTATTCTAAGAGGTTCATATATGGTCCCTCACAAAAGGGGGAAGGGACAAGTCCTCCAGAGCACATGGGAAATAGGGGGCAGTGAATGGAGAGAGAACTATGAGAAACAGAAGGGGAGGAGAGGAAAATACATGTGACTAGATAGAGTCAGGGTGAGTGAAGTGGAAGGCATAAAAGAAGGAGCCATTGGTTTGAAGAGAAAACTGAACTTAAATAAATTTCTAGAGAACTATAAGGCTGACTCCAACTAATAAATGCCCTTCCCTGATAGTGAGATAATTAACTAAATTATCTTCCATCATGGAGTCCTCATCTAGTACCTGTTGGAAACAGATGCAGACACCTATAACCAAACACTGAGTTGAATTAGAAACCAGATGCAAACAGAGGAGACAAGACCAGGTTGCAAAACCATGCAAAGACATCTGACCCGAACAAGGAGTAGTTTGGACCTTCCAGACTGATGGCTAGAAATCCATCTTGGGACTGACTCAGAGCCCCTGAATATGGGTCTCAGCTAGAAGGACTGAGCAGACTGGGGGACCTCAGTAGAAACAGGATCTATTCCTGGTGCACAAAAGGACCTTGCGGACACATCCCCCATGGAGGGATACCCCCTTAACCTAGAGACAGGAGGGAAGTCCTAGTCCGTACTTCAAATGACTTGACAGATATATATGACCAAACCTGGATAGCATAGTCCTACAAGTGGAATGATGGGGGAAGGGATGGGAGGGGTGGTGGCCAGGGTACACGTCACAGGGGAAAGAAGGTAAGAGGGAGGAAGGGATGGAGTGTTGGTGCGAGGAAGGGAGAGAAAACTGGGATCCACATGTAAAATTTTTAAATTATATTATTTAAAAAAAAAGAATAAAAGATTAAGTGAAAAACCAACATCCATGTTTTAAACTAAAAGGATGAAGAGAATGAATGAATGCATGAATAAATGGATGAATTAGTGAATTCTTCCCCTTCCTAGTGTTTGAATAATTCCCACTTTTGTTGAAGGGTAACTGCTCTATCCAGTCTTTGAAATCAAATTCTAATCTCCCTCACCGACAGACCCCAAAATAATATTTAAGCAAACATTTGCCTAGTGGATAATTCTAATCTACTCTTGATAATGATATTCAAATTTTCACTTAGCCCCTTTCATTCTGAAGGAGTTCTACTCTCAATTATTTTATTATTATGTACCAGAAATTAAATCATGGATCTTGCTTATGCTAGACAAGCAATCTACCACTGCTATTTACATAGTGCCCTTAGTATATCCAAACAGTGATTATAGACTCAAATATGTTAACCTCGTCTTTCAGCTCAACTGAAACTTTGAGTGAAATACTACTTTGGAGAAGTTGAGATGTCAGTAGCTGCACAAAATTAGGGCATTTTAAGAGCTGTGTTGGTTCAATGACTTAATGTTACACTTTTTCTGGACTGTTTTAGGATAGATAAAATATTCGTTATCTTTTCTTTGAAAACATCAAACTCCAAAACTAGAGCATAAGGGTCGAAGATTTATTTTCAAGAAGAAATCTTGAGAGTTTATCTTCTGTTAATGTTCAGCAACTTTCTCTTCTAGTCTGAAAATGGCTTCTTATTGCACAGGAGTTGTGATGAAATATTGTATGCAGTTGGGTAATATTGTATAAAATATTGTATATAATTGGGTAAAATCAGATTTGTGTTCCTTTTCCACCATTAATATCCATATGTGTTAAGGGAAAGGTAATTGTTAGGATTTTCATGTTGATTCTGATAATGTACTTACAGTAAGAATAAGTTTAAATGTTAATCTCCAGAAAGGAAATTAAAAACAAACCTTCAAAACAAGCAAACACATTATAACCATATGTTTACTACAGTTTTGGACACTTTGTACTGTTTTAGAAACTGTGGATGTATTACAGACTTCTGAAAGGATTTTTACACAATTCTTCTATGGCATATACACTGTTATTTTGTTTTATTTTGTTCCATCCTAAGGACAGTAGGCTCTTTTGTCCAATCCTTCCTCTTTGACCTTGGTGCTGTGCTGTCAGTGCATTCAGCAACTGCTCCTCTGTGACAGCAAAAAGACCTGATTTGGCAAGTGTGTGCTTTATGAAATGTGATGTGGTATCAATCATCATTAACCCAAATACCCCATCACATGCAAGGCCTGACCTCATCACATCTGGTTTCCCATTTGAGAATCCTTCACTTTGTGGAAGTTTTGCTGATAACAATGCTTGGAATGATCTCTAGGCAATGGAAACTGACAGAAGATGAATTACCTGTCACTCAGGAGGATGCCCTGATCAGGGAAACAATCAAGTACCAATGTCTATTATTATTATTTTCCCCCTTGGCTTTCTTTATTTCTTGGATTGGTTTCTAGCTCAGCATCTGTTTTAAAAGCTTGTTGAAAAAACTCCAGAGAAAAAATGAAATAGAGAATTCCCAGAGAAATGATTCTTGTTTGAGAGCAAATGGAGTCTTTCTTGCCAAAATAATACTTTAAACCACAACTCTTCAATTTTTTTAAAAGAGCACTTAAAATACATTATACTTCTTATATGGATATCTTAAGTACAAAGTTCTTGTTAGCCAGAAAAGGTCTGGTCATATTATAAAGTTGTAGTTAGGGAGCAGTGATTTTATCCTCTGGAAAGTCTTGGCTAATAATGATGTGTAGCCAGTAGCTTAAATGTGGACACATATTTGGTGAAAGTATTAACTCATTTAAGTATATCAGATGGGTTATTTTCCCTCACCAAGTACAAAGTCACTGTGAAATCTGTACACTGTCTTCTTTCCTAAAGAACAGACAGGGCACCTTTTCCTTTTTGGCAATTCAAGGCATTTTATAAGATGAAGCAAAATTTGAAAAGCATTTGGAGATGGGAAGGTTTGAATGACTTCATCTATACATCTATACATGGGTGAAGAAACTCATTTGAAACTTCAAATTCTTTATGTAGGTAACTCAAACACTGTAGGAGGTCCAGGAGATTTTAAGGTATTAGGAGAATTGAATTACAAAATGTTTCTTAAGGCAACATCATGGGGTACCATTCAGTGGCCAATGGGGTACTAACAGGAAAATGAAGTTGAAAGGGATGTGAATGAGCTCTGACACACTGTAAAAATGTGTCAACAGAATTATAGCTGCATGTAGCCACATGAGCCTATCTCATAAACAAGTATTAAGCAAAAGAAGTTAAATGTACATGGATGCTGTGATTCTATTTCGTGACATTCAAAAGGACAGAATGAGTGCATGACATTTGAACTGAGACTTGCAGCATCCTCGTGGGCAGAATGATTGGAAGAAAGCTCAGAGGAGCATCTGGGGTGTGAGAATATTCTGCTTCTTGATCTGAATGATACATATGAGTTTGATCTTTGAATTTTTATTGAACTATGTAGTCTTCTGTGTAGTGTTTTTAATATCCTCAAGCACTTAAAATCTACACAAAATTATTGCAACATGCTTTTATGCTTTATAACCTAGAGATATACTTTCCTATTCCAGATTTTGATAAAGGATTGTGTCTAGGGAATTATTTATTTAAGGTTTGATGAAAATAGTGTTAATAATTCCTGGCCATGGTCTTTGACATTAGATAACATTGAGCAGTGAATAGTGTGGAGACATTGCAGAGGGCACTCGCTTGTACATTTCAGCTGATTGATGGCATGTGTGCAAGGGACTACGAAGTGAAGCTGTGCCTAGAATCTTTGTTGTATTTGAATTTTTTAATTGATCTATTTTGGAAGACCCCTCCAAACACTGCACTAGAGGAAGCATGTGCCAAGTGAAATTTTGCTTTCAGTCTTTGTATATCTATAAAAGAATTTATAGAGAGTTAAGAATATGAAGATAAGCCCACACACACACAAATATATGTATGTATATACAAATACTATAAAATATGCATAAATGTATATATGTATATATACTTGTACATATATTTGTTTAGTTAAATTTGCATGCAATTTATGTCTGTCACTTTGAATGACAGTTTGTTCATTTAAACCTTTGGATGTTTTGAAAATTGGGTACAACTTAAATGTTCTGACTTCTGAAATGTGAGAATTTAGGTGTTTAGAACTGTCTGTATTTTCCAAGTTACCTTGATCATATTTTCGATAAATTTCTCAAATGTTTGCCTGTTGGCTGCTTGTAGTGTGCCAACCATTGTTAAGCAATCACAGTGCATGTTTTCCTTACTACTCAGATGTGATGGCAACAATTTGCAGATGAGGAAATTGAACCATGACTACATTTATAATATTCATGCTTATTTCCATTCAAGTCGGATGTGTTTGAATCCAGAGACTGAACTTGTAGCCAATAATTAACCATCGATCTTGTCAATATATCTAGAACGATGTAAAACATGACATTTTAGACTTATTTGATGATAGAGAAAATGTACATCTGTAAAATAGCAGAGTATTTCTCAGGAAGCTAGATAGGGAGAGAAGTTTGACACAGGCCTCTTTTTCCTTGCACCGAAAACTCCTCCTGTACCTTGAAAGTTACCCAGATAGTTAATTCCATTTTTTGCAAAATCATCTGACAGTAGATTCTTTCCTGTCACATATAAGTTTAATTATATTTTATTTGGATGTAATCTAAATAAAGTCAACATAATCTTAGATGATAAGATAAATATAACCTAAACAAGAACAGGATATCTGATATGCATGATGAATCAATGTTTCTGATGCTTAGGATAACAGTTAATGGGGCACCTCTTTCCAGCTAGTGAATTAGAAAGCTAGGCACTCATCCAAATATGCAGATGTTCAGCCTTGTTTAGTCAAAACCTCTGAATGACTGACACAGTTTTCCCTCTTGATTTACATGCCTTGTTGCCATAGAATGGCAGAGTATCAGGCAAGTAAGTGTGTGGCTTTGAAAAGAATTTGTTCAGTCCTGAACAATATCCCTCTCATCTGAGTGGGGAAAGTTTCATTTTATGGTTTTGAACACTAATCTTCTATTGTGCTTACATAAATTTTAATTAGTTCTTTTTGCTTCTAGAGTTTCTTCTGTAATGCAGTGATTAAGATTTGCAGTCTTTTCTACCAGATGGGGTTTATGTGGCCTCAACAATCAAAACAAAATTTTGAAGATTAGGCGGTTCCTCTCCTACCCAATCTGATCAAGAAATGAAGTTCCAACATTTAAGATCAAGAACTTGTTCAAGTTGTCTCTTGAAATTGACTAGAATACATCCAGCATTTTATTTGTAGTTTTTTTCCTAAATATTTACAGTAAAAAAATTAAAGAAACGGCTTTGTTACTTTTTGTAAAAAATTCATTAGACTTCTCTTTAAGTGAATAATTGTCATCTCCTGTCTTAATGAAAAGAAAGCATTTTTAACCTGTACCCTTCATTGTGGCCATGATGTTACCATGGAAATGTGGAAATGAAATAGTTTTTATTTTCTTATGGAATTGTCTGCTGTATATATTTATAGCCCATTATGCAACATCTAGGGATTAAAATTTTGTAATAGTTTGTCTTTTTAGAGCATAATACAAATATCATTTTCTCTTTATAATAACTTCTAGCCACTATCCAGGATAGACAAGAAAGCAATTATTCCTAGTAATAGTCTTAGATTAATAGCTAGGTGACATTTTAATAATACACACACCTATTTACATGTAAGTCATATATATATAAATATATATATAAATATAAATATATATGTATATTGAGTGGAATACCACAAGATCTCCAGGACACACACACACACACACACACACACACACACACACATACACATACAGTTTTTTATCATGAGTGCTTATTATCCTACCAAGAGTCACACATTAATATGTGTAGCCATATGTTTATTCAGCATTTATATATGATAATTAGATATAAAGTGCTGAGGTGCTTCTATGAAAGGATGGACAAGATAGCTTCCCAAACCTCAGGAACTCATATACCAGAGTTGCAATTATCATGGTGAGTAATACCGCACTATTAGGTATGTTTCAACTCAGCAAGTCAAGGAGGTAAAGGGCAACATCATGGGTTTTTTTTTTTAATTTTTTTTTTATTTTACATACTAATCCCAATTTCCCCTCCATCCTCTTATCCTCCTGATCCCTCACCTCCCCTGATCCCACCTCCATCTACTCCTCAGAGGAGTAAGGCCTTCCTTGGGGAGTCAACAAAGTCTGGTATACCAAGTTGATGCAGGACCAAGCTCTTTTCCCTTATGAAGGCTAAGCAAGATATCCGTCCATATACAATTGACTCCAAAAAGCCAGTTCATGCACCCAGCATAAGTGCTGGTCCCACTGCCAGGGGACCTGCAACAATCAAGCCACGTAAGTGTCACCCACATTCAGAGGGCCTACTTTGGTCCCATGCAGGTTCCCCAGCTGTCAGTCCAGAGTCCATGAGCTCTGACTAGCTTGGGTCAACTGTCTCTGTAGTTTTCTCAGTCAAGATTTTGACCACACTTGCTCAATGATCCGACCTCTCTCTCTTCAACTGAACTCCAAGAGCTTAGCCCAGTGCTTGGTTGTGGGTCACTGCATCTGTTTCCATCAGTTACTGGATGTAGATTCTATGATGACAATTTGGGTAGTCACTAATCTGATTACAGAGGAAGGTTTACAGGAACCCTCTATGTGCTAATCTTAGGTGCTAACCTAAGATTCTTATGTGATGTAGTTAAATATTCTGAGCTCAAAAGAAAGAGAAGGCTAGTGCTTCTTTCCCATCATAGGGTCTCAGAACTTCCCTCTGTTGTACCTCTATATGGTTGTTTCAGGCTTCCTCAAAGCCAAGTGATTTTATGTCAGTAACATTGTCCACAGAGCAGTTTAGCACTACAAATGGGGAGCATCCCAGGAACCAGAGCACAAATTACATTACCATTCCTGTCCTCATCTCAGAACGCAAAATGCATAACACAGTCTATTTTTATGGTCCTCTTAATTTAAGCTGGATCATGAACTACAGAGACTTATGAGGATGAATTACAAACCTCCCATCTTAATGAGAAGAATGTTGAAGTCCCATAGTAGGGTAGTATGTTGGGTAGGAAATGAATTATTGAGGTAATGAATAATATTCAATATGAGTATTTTCTTTGCTACCAAAGTATCTTCACAACAAAATAATTTTAAAGTTTACATTTTCCCATGTCTCTATTGCTTCTGACTGTATCAGAAATAATTTTTTTAACTGCACAAAATAAAGTATTTTCTCTCATCATCTTAACCATTTGTTACTAATAGTGTTCCTAATAATTCACATGGGGAAAACATATCAAAATAGAATATAAAGTGTTCCTAATAATTCACATGAGGAAAACATAACAAAATAGAATATAAGAATGATTTCCTTTATGTCTATGAACAGAAATAATTTGATTTTATTAAGTACCTTCCTTTAATAGTAGCATATAACTAAAACCGAGATTATCATCATTTAAAATTGTTATTGTCATTATGTATTTTTTGTGTGTGGTGCTGGAGATTGAGGCAGGAAGTCTCAGGGCCACATGCATCCTAAGATATCATTCTGTTCCCCAGATCTGTAATCACTTAACTTATAAACTTCAACTTTTCTCAATTTTGATTTTCTTTTGTATATAATGCACCATTATATATTACAATTAATTATTGTAATTTATTCTAAAAATGTTTTAGTGTTTCCTTTACCTTTGTTGCCATGTGTTTTATTAGAAAGATGTGGATATTTTTACTTCATTATAATTTTGTTATGACAGTTTGCTCTTAACCTAAGTGTATTCCAAATTTTAGCTCACATTTTATTTTGGCAGACCATAGAAGCATGTGTACTTCTTTTATTATCTGACTAATGTCTAATATAATTATTTAAATTATTTTTATTAAAAAATAGACTCCTTCATTGTACCATAACACTTCATTGATTCACATAGCAATACTTCCTTTTCTTTAACATTTGTTGAAAAAATATAGACATATATTCACTTGTGGTACCAGTTACTTCATGGACATAATTGTCCTTTTGGAAACTGGTATTTGAAGGCAGTTGCTTGAGTTGTGCATATTACACATTTAAATTTTGGGGGCTTGCCTGTTGCCATTGTCCACAGAGTTCTCCTCAAATCATAACAATGAAAATTGAAATTTCATTTTCTGTATAAATGGATTATTGCCATTTTATCCAATTACAGCAATAATAGAGATAATAGAGGAGGCTTGGAGATATTTCAGTTATTAATAATACTTATGGCATTGCAGAGGATCTAGATTCAGTCTGCTGTACTCATGTTGCATGACTCCCAGTTACTTGTAATTCTAGCTCCACAGGATTGTATGTTCTCTTCTGGTCTCTGCAGGCACAAATACATGCATGATATATACTCACAAAAGCATGTAAATAAAAGTGCAAAATAAATCTTAAGGGACAGTGATATTGCACACAGTGGGTAGGAGCACTGGCTGCTTTAGCAGAGGACCTGGTCTCAGTTCACAGCATCCACATGGAGGGTCACAATTGTGTGTAACTCCAGTTCCAAGAAATCAACACCCTCTTCTGGCCTTTGTAGGCATCAGGAACACACATGGTGCATATACGTACATGTAGGTAAAATACATACACTCATAAAATAAAAATTTTAAAAATGTATTTAAAAATTTAAAAATATAAGAAAGAGAAGATTTAAATTAGTTTTGTAGCTTACTTCACCTTCTCCAGTGTAGTATTATAAGTTGTTTCTGTTTGCCTATTTGTGGCAGAGAAAAGCTGAATGTAAGTCAGTTTCCTACCCATCCACATCACATAGAAGATATGGCAAGGAAAATGAAATGCTTAGGTATTACAGGGGATTCTGTTCTTGATAACATTTGCTTATTACAGAGAGCAGGAGTGATTAATTTCAAGAGAGGTAGAATAAAAGTTTGTTATATTTGAAGTGTATCACTGTCCACCAAAACTCATAGACCAATAAGTGTCCCAGGCAATAACTAAGTACCTTAATATTTACTGCTGTTATGTTTTCTGGCCAATAGAGCTCTTCTTTTGTACCTCTATTTTGTCTATTGTGAATTTAACCCAGCCACACCTTTTCTGTGCGGTGAGTGATGCATGGCTGTGGATTCACAGGGATGTTTTGAATTTGTTGATGTAATGTCACAAGTTCATCTTACCCTGTCCCTTTACCTAGAATTCTACTTGTGTCCTTTGGAGCGTAAGTGCAGTTTAGTAAATTAAGTCAATGGGAGGTCCCACAAGTGTGGATTAAGATTGTAAGGCACAAAAATGTAAACAATACTAGTCAGTGTTAATCTTCAGATTTCTTGTAAGCCATCAATGATACATCAACATTGGTTTAAACAACTCTTATTTGGAATTCCTTTTACTTAGAGAAAATTTGATTAATGAATATAGGAATTCCTTTTACTTAGAGAAAATTTGATTAATGAATATAGCATTTTCCTATAGTAGGTGGCCCAAGAAGAGAAGGGGACAAGAAAAGGCAAGTCTACCATGGGTTAGTTGACCAAACCATGGAATGCATTATTTTTCCACTGATTTTATGAGTATGAGTAGGAGTCTTTACTGTGGCCTTATTTTCACTTCCTGTAATGCAAAATATTATGCATTTGCCTTTGTTTCATCTCCATTCTGCTTTTGTAGGTCCCAGAATAGGGTCAAGGCAACTCTTGCCTGATGGAACTTCACAGCTTAGCATAAGAAACAAAGTAGCTGTGTTTTACTCACAGGAATTACAAATATTTTTATGTAAAAATGACAAACAATTTGAGAAAAAAATCAGTGAAACAATACCTTTCAGAACAGACTCAAATGGTATGAAATACACTGGGTAACTCTAGCCAAGCAAATAAAAGAGTTGTCAGATAAGAACCTTAAAACATGGAAGAAAGAAATTGAAGTGGATATCAGAAGATGGAAAGATTTCCTCTGGTCAAGATTTGGTAGGGTTACTGTGTTAAAGATGGCCATCTTAACCAAGAACAATATACAGATTCAATGCAATCCTCCAATACAAATGCAAAATTCCAATACAATTTGTCGTAGATCTTGAAAAGACAACTTTTAGATTCAAATTAATGAGTTAGTCAAGTTGGGGGAGAGATGGAGAGGGAGATCAATGAAAGAGATATCTTGATAGAGGGAGCCATTATGGGGTTAAGGGGTAATTTGGTGCTAGGGAAATTCCCAGGAATCCACAAGGATGACCCCAGATAAGAGTCCTAGCAATAGTGGAGAGGGTTCCTAAGCTGGCCTCTTTTATAATCAGATTGATGAATACTCTAGTTGATATCATACAACTTTCATCTAGTAACTAATAGAAACAGGTACAATGAGCCTCAGCCAAGCACTTGTCTGAGCTCCTGGGGTCCAGTAGAAGAGAGGGAGAAAGTATTATATGAATAAGGGAGCTTAAGATCATGATGGGGAAACCCAGAGATAGTTGACCTTAGCTTGTGGGAAATCATGGACTATTGACTGACAGCTGGAAAGCCTGAATGTATTGAACTAGGGCTTCTGTATGTGTGTGGCTTGGTCTAGTAGTGGGACCAGGATTTATCCCATTCCCTATCTTGGGATACTTTGCTCAGCCTTGATGAAGGACTTGGTCCTGCTTTAACTTGATATGCCAGGCTTAGTTAATGGATGAGGATATGGGGGTGGAACTAGATGAGGGGAGGAAGGGAAAACTGGGGTTCATATATAAAATGAATAAAAAAGTTAAAACAAAAAAATAATGGGATTAAAAAAGGAAAATAGACATACACACAAAAAGGATAGATTTAATAATCCTGAAAAACAAGAACTGCTGTAGGTATCACTCACTATCCCTGACTTCCAAGTGTACTACAGAGCTCTAGTAATACAAACAGTACAGTACTGGCACAAAAACAGATGTCATCATCAATGGAATCAAATAGAAGACACAGGCATAAATCCACATACCCATAGACCTGCATTTTTATAAAGAAGCCAGAAATTTATGCTGAAAAGAAAGATAGCATCTTCAACAAATTACACTGGTCACACTAGATGTCTATATGTAGAGAATGCAAATAGATCAATATTTATCACCACCGAAAATTCAACTCCAAATTGATCAAAGAACTCAACATAAAACCACATACACTGAACCACACAGAGGAGAAAATGTGGAATTGTTTTAAACTCATTAGAACAGGAAAATGCTGTCTGAACAGATCACTATTAACACAGGCACTAAAATCAGCATTCAATAAATGGGACCTCATGAAACTGAAAATCTTCTGTACAGCAAAGGACACCATCATTCAGCCAAAGTGGCAGCAAATAGAATTGAAAAAAAGAGTTTACCAACTACACATCTTCTAGAAGGCAAATATCCCAAATATACAAAGAACAAAACAAAAGTGAAACGAAAACGGGGATATCAAGAAAACAAACAAACCAATTAAAATGGGGCATGAATCTATATAGAGAATTCTCAATAGAGGAGAACTCTAAGGGCTGAGAAACACTTAAAGAAATAAATGTTCAACATGCTTAGTAATCAGGAAATGCAAACCAAAGTTACTTTGAGATTTCATCTACACTTGTCATAACAGCTAAGATTAAAAAAAACAAGTGACATCTCATGCTGGGGAGGATGGTGGGGCTGAAAACTTGCACACCCATTATGAAAATTAGTGTGGAGGTTCCTCAGGAAGATGGGAATTAATGTACCTTAAGTTCCTATACCACTCCTGGTGTACACTCAAATGATACTTCAACGTACTACAGAAAAAGTGGCTCAACCATGTTCACTGCTGCTCTGTTCATAGTTAGAAGTTGGCAACAGCATAGATGTCTTTCTTTTACCCAATAGAGCAATATTCAACCATTAAAAAATGATAGCATGAAATTTGGAAGTAAATAGACTTAGACTAGAAAAAAAATACTAGAAAAATGGATTAGAAAAAAACTCATCCTGAGTGAGGCAATTAGCCCTAGAAAGACAAATAGACATGCTTTTGCTTGTGAGTGGATATTATTTACTACATTAATTATAACCATACTATAATCCATACAGACTCAGAGGTCAGATATGGAGTCAGGGACTCTAGGAAGAGAAATAGAATAGATGATTATAGATGGAAAGGGACAGGAATAGAAGGATCAAGTGTGGAGGGGTTTGGGGGAGGGCTTAGGTAGGGGATATGGAAAAAGACAGCTGAAATCAAGAGCCATACGAGGGGCAGTTATGATAACAATACAGGAGAAGCTTCCTAAAATATATACATATATGAACATGATCTAAATTAAATCTCAAAATAGAGGGGAGAGAGAACTCCAGGAAGACATCTCTTGTCACCAAATGAAGATTTCAGTACCAGGAATAGGCTACATATAATGATTTTTGGCCGGAGAAGTATCATAGGAATCGACAAAATACACAGACTGTTGTCAAGAATATTGGTTGTTCTTCATGAACTAACAGTTAGGTCTATTGATGAAGGCAACACCTACACAACTCACTAAACAATGAAAAGTTTAGCTGGTGCCTACAGTGAGCCTTCACCCCTATGTTCTAGCATCTTTGGAGCAGGAAGGTATTCTGCACATTACCAATGTGAAATGAAAACAACTCAGCTGCAAACTCTGATCTACAATGGTGCCCTGCCTGCAAGATCTACTAGTGCAAATCGTAGCACAAAGCTTATGTGAGTAACCAACCTCTATCTGATTTTATTTAAGGCCTACTCTACAAGATGGAAACTATACCTGGCTCTACTTGGGTTACCAGGAACCCGAGACTACATAGCCCAGGGACAAGTCATGCTTTGGTATAGTGTATATGCTTCTTTTTGTTAATGATGCCTAGAAAGAACCCTGGGCCTTTCTCACATGCAAGCTCTATGGACAAAGAAATGCCCCTTCGATCCTTAAACATGCATTTGTCCATGATGCTTTTGTCTCCTTTCCAGATGCATTCCACTCTCCTTAGTCCTTTTCTCTTAGATGTGTCTCATGAGAAGGGCTCTCTATATTCCTACATATAATAGTAAAAAGAAATGAAGGCATATAGGCTATTTGAATAATGAGACTATGATTCATTCCATTATGAGTAAGTTATATTAATAATTGATTGATTTAACATAAGGCTATACCTTATGTTATATAAGAGTCATGAGTTTGTATATTGCCTTATCAGATAAATGATGAAATGATGTTTGCAACTTTTTTTCCTTGTATTTATAACAATATAGTGCTATAATATATTTATGTATTATCATATTGTTGATGGCTTGAGTATTAAAATATTTACATAAACACATTGAATACAGCTAATTAAAGAAAGACATCTAGGGAACTTGCTTATTCTTCATGTGTTTTAGCTGAAAATATTTTTTTTCTATATATGGTAGCCCTTTTCCTACCATATGTACAAATGACTACTGACCTACATTTGAAGCTCTGTCTCTTCCTTATTGAGGGCAGCTGGTTCCTTTGAAAATGCAGCCATTTCATTTTAGTTGAGCATTAGCTTTTGCCATCTGCTTTGCAGGTTTTCCAGTGGTCTATTGCTATGATAGAATGTTTGAAGCTATGCTTCAGGGTATCTTTAAAAACATTTTGTTTCTAATCTCTCTGTTTGTGGGTAATTTATTTCACCCATCATATATAAGCTGCTTGAAAATCCCGTGGACACCCATCCTCCCTACTGTTCCAACTCGGTGGTCCATTTACATAAACTATATTAAAATAATAGGAAAGTGGTAAATTATTTATTTCAGAAAAAGTAGATGAGTGTTTTAATGTCAGTTGGAAAGAGTAAAATTATTATGGTAAATAGCTGAACTATAGCTGTATTAAATACAAATGTACAAGGCGCTAGGGAGACATTTCAGTAATTAAGAGTGCTTGGTTCTCTTGTAGAAGACTGGAGTTTTGTTCCCGGAATATACATCTGATGGTTCACAACAACCTGCAATTCCAGTTCCAGAATACGCAACATTCTCTTCTGGCCCCCATAATCACCTGCACCTGTATATATATAGTTTATCACCCTCTCTCTCTCTCTCTCTCTCTCTCTCTCTCTCTCTCTCTCTCTCTCTCACACACACACACACACACACACACAAACACACACATATATTACATTTTAAAACAAGGAAAACATCCAGAAATTCTTTCCTTTCCCTTTTTTTATTTCTTTTTAATTGAAAATTGATTATTCTCTCTTACAATACATCCTCACCACTGTTTTCCCTTCCTCTATCCTCCCTACCCCTCCCCTTCTCTCCCTACATCCACTCCCTTTACTTCTCCCTTCAGAAAGGAGCAGGCTTCCATGAGACAACAACCAAACATGACAAAACATAATACAAGAAGACAAGGTAAAAGCTTTCACATTGCGGCTGGACAAAGGCAACTCAGGAGGAACAAAGTCCCAAAATCAGGCAAAAGAGTAAAAATATGCTATCCTCATGGATTGGTACCTTGTCCAGTTGTCATCAGACAGTCTTCCTCCCACAGAAGATGGGAGCAGGTGCAGAGATCCACGGCCAGACATTATGGAGAGAGAGAGAGAGAGAGAGAGAAAGAGAGAGAGAGAGAGAGAGAGAGAGAGAGAGAGAGAGAGAGAGAGAGAGAGAGAGAGAGAATCTAAACTGGAAGTCTCTGTCAGGTTCTTTCCCTCAGAGTTTCAGGAATCCCATGAAACAGAAACATTATGGGAATCAAGAAAGTGGGCCACATCTGGGCTCACAGAGACTGATTTGACAAACATTTGACCTGCATGAACCTGCACTAGGTCCTCTGTGTGTATGTTGTGGCTGTTAGCTTGATGTTTTGTGGGACTCCTAACTGTGGGACCAGGTGTGTCTTTCACTCTTTTGCCAAAAAATCCTCTCAGGATAATTCTGAGATTATATAGATACCAGAAGTCTTAGGATTCTGCATATCAACATGTAATACTTAATCTTCTTGCATTAAAAATTTATCAGGATTCTATAAACTATCATTTTAACACACACATCTAAATTTTTGAATGGGTTTAATTTCTGGGACATTGTACACCAATCAATGCTTAATTTGAAGACTTTTTGTTAAGAAACCTTTGAAAATATGTTTATACTTTAGGGTCATCTATAAAATGTGACCATAACACATTCACTCCATTTAATTATTTTGCAGATTATAATGTACAACATTTGTTCTTAATATATATTTTTGAATAGACATGTTAGGTATCTGAGTGTTGTTTTGCTATTTTTTTTAAGAATAGTTACAACACTTCACCCCATGTAGATCATATCAAGCAAAAACTGAAAGATTTATGAGTAAAACATGCCAGGCCAAGATTTGTGACACAGATCTATAATCCTAGAAACTAGGGAGGCTGGAGCAAATGTTACACCAAGGACAGTCTGAACCACAGATTAAGTTCAAGGCCAGCATGTGCAACTCAAAAATGAGATTCTGCCTCGAAATTAAAGTGAAAATTTGTCTAGGGATATGATATCATGGTGGAATGTACATGTAGGATGTGTGAAACCATAGGTTCAATCTCTAGTGTGAATTATCAAATCACATGAATTTAAAAAGAACCAATAATATAAATAATTGATTAATTTACTCACAATACAGAACTGAACTAGAGGATTCATAAGCATTTTACTATGCATAAAGCAATTTTATTATGAAGTGACTGGTAATAATATATAAGAATTAAGGAGGAAGCTCACTGACAATAAGAATGGTGAAGGGTGTTACAGGTAGGTTTTTCCCCACTTCCAGTCTGGTCCCCTGCCACGTCAGCCCCCAATAACATGCAGGGACTCTGTATTTGATATAAGGCTGTTGGCCAGTTAATAGTTTTTTACCGTCTTAATGATTAACCCATTTCTACTATTCTAAGTATTTCCACGTCTTACCGGCCAGAGTGGCTGGCGTTATACCTCTCTGTGTTCTCCATCTTGACTACTCCCTCCTACTTCCTCTTTCCTCCTTGTCTCCTAGCCCTGCCTATCTTGCTTTTCTATTGGCCAACAGTGCTTTATTCATTAACCAGTATGAGAAACATATTTACAGAATAACATCTCCCATCAGAAGGGAACCTGTGTGAGTTGGGAAGATTATTAGGCCTGGCTTGCCCGTATTTCTTACATTAGTTATAATCTCTTTGTAGTAGGATATGTGAGAATTTCTTATTTAGTATATGTGCATTGCTTATGGATAACAATGGTGGTTGCTGGTTGTTACCATTATTGTAGTTACTAGTATTACTTTTCCTAGGCTAAATCTTGTGAGCCAGTTATTGCTTTATTGTGATTGAGTTAAGTGTTGGGACACAGTGATGGTGATCTTTGGAACAGTACCTTAGTTCTGAGCAAACAAACACAAGGACAACCTTAGGAGGGGATCAGAGTTAGCACTTTCAGTCCTTAAAAAGCAAGGCTACAGGGCATCCTTCAAGCCTGTAACTAAAGTCAGAATTCTTCCTTTCCCCAAACTGACCAAATTTACAAACCACAAATGCCAGTAACTCTGGTTTCCTATCATTTCTGCGGAGAACCTTCATGGTATATTTCTCGCTGTACTAAAAAAGAGTGTTTGTGGGTATAGGCAGGCAAGACTGTACATTTACCTCAAAGGGGTTGAGCTACATTTTCCTCTAGCCATGTATATCCAGAGTCTTTTATCCTCTAATAACCAAGTATATCTCCTCAACTACTGTTTCCTCTTGCACAGGGCAGTTTGTCTTCACTGCTTCCACCAGACTATGGGCATAAATGAAGAAAGCTATACACAACAATCTAGACTTACACATTACAGACAACCCCCTCTCTCCAGTTTTTTTTTTTTTTTTTTTTTTTTTTGGATCTGGACCATAAAGTAAGACTTAAATTTCTTGCACTGAGAATTTACTATCTTGAAAATGGGGCTTTGATAAACTGTACTTCTCTCCAGCTCAGCAACTGTGTGGAGAGAGATGGCTGCCTTGGAAATGTTCCAAGGGTGTCACATAAAAAGGGCCATTATGTTCAAGTTATCCTTGTCTTGGTTGTGAGTCTAGTTGCCTGCAAACCATTTGACTAGCCAGTCCATTTTTCTTTAGTAAAGATTCCTTTTGATATTTTCCAGTTTTAAGAAGTTACCTCCAATTTCTCTTTGTTTGTTAGAACCTTGTTTTCAAAGAAAAAGTACAAAAGTCTTGAAGCATCGTCAAGATTAGAAAAATATAGTCTTTAAGACTTTCTTGACATTTATAGCAAAATAGCTACATAGCTCAAATCAAGTGGGAACATTTAGAAAGCTAGAAGCTGGAATGATAATTGCATAAAAGGGGAGTGAGCAAAAATGTTTTTCCAGGGCTTTTGTTGGAAAGTTTATCCTTGTCATCCTATGCTACATCTTATTTTTGAAATGCACTGAAAGTTGTCACCAGTTTGATCTCTCAGATGGTGTGGCTGCCAGTTTTTTCCCAACACTCTGCCACTTGGCCTGGATCCAATGATACCATGTGCAGTTTTCCCTTCCCATCTCCCTTTTCTAAATAGAGAGGAAAACAGGTCCATCCGGCATTTGCTTGCAAGCTGTATAATTGGAATTAAAATTCAAGACACAAATGTCTTCAACTCAGAGGGCTAATTGTAGCTACAATTCCTCAAGTTTTCTCTTCAAAGAATGACTCTAACTCTGTGTTTAAATATCTGCAGAATGCAGAATGAAAAGAAAAATACTGAAAGTTTAAAACTGAGTGAAAAAGAATTCCTATCTTTTTACAGCACAAAGCGCACATTTTATGAGTCCTTCAGCTTTAAAACATCAGAAATCCAGTCCAAAGTAGCTGATCAATTAGTCAGAAGAACATTAACCGTGCCACCTTAGCAGATAGCTTACATAGTTCATAGAAGCAACTGAGTGTTTCTACTGTCACTTGTTGAACAAGTTTATGGGCTTTTAGCTTCATGTTCTTAAAAAGTGAACCTCCCTGGATGCCAGGAAAACAGATCTCCTTCTACAATGGCTGGCTGTAGGTGTGAGTGAATTTGAGAGGCAGCGAAGTGGAAGGGACTCAAGGACTAGGCCAGCTTGCAAGTCTGGAAACACTCCAACACAATGTCAGAACAGTAGGGACTCTCTCCGCACCTGCACAGGCTGCACTTAAAATTAATGATTATCTGTGAGAACAGACAACAAGGAAAATCTACTCTGCTCAGAAGTTCGCGGTGTGGATTAGCTTCATTGCAATCTAATGGCTGAAAGCCACTGCACTGATCTTTCTGTACTTTCTGGCTCCTGTCTTAGGATGCCAGAAGCTCTTTGTTTAGCTAGTGCTTTATCTAATTCTGGCACAATCAATCCACCCCATTCTCTCTCAGCAGAATTGGCAGGCTATATTGCTTATAGCAAAGGTATTTTATCCCTAATTTCATGCTTAAAAATTTTCTATTTTCCTTGTATGAAAAATACTTTGTTGTCCCTGACTTATTTTCCTTCCCCTCCTCTCTTCCTTCCAGCTATATATAAAGCTGCCACACAACTGAATTCCTACCTTTTGCTTTTTGGAATCTACTTTTTAAATTCATTTTAAGAGAGTTTTTAAAAACCCCTCATCTCTATGAATTTTTCTACTTTAAAATGTAGCAGCAAAGCATAGATTATCTGTAAACAAATTTATGCATACAGTTTGCTCATTGTTTAGCAATAAATGTCTGCATTATATAATGACGCTGGAGCATAAAATGTTTTAGTGGTACAAATCAAAGGCCCCATAATAAGTATGACATCACACTGACTATAATGACCCATGAATACATTTTTTATTATAGGTCCAGCAGGGATCATTCTCACAGTTTTTCTTAGAATTTTCCTTTGCTAAATATCTGTGTGATATGATACTTGAGGTGACTATCTATCTTAATACTCTGGACAGAATCAATCTCCCAAAGCCTGGTTTTGTCGTGTACATTCAGTTGAAAGTTTTTAACGTGGACTTTAAATATGTATATTTGTGCACTGTGCACTTTTATGTAAAATAGGATTAATACTATTCTATAGTGTATAATATTAAAAATAACTCATAAACAGGCTTTTAAAGGTCTACCGTGGCATGGGTAGGAATAGAAGCTCCATGTTTTCTTCTTGTATTCTAGTAGAATGTATACCACATAATAGAAGTGAATCTTTGGAGAAGAATCATCCCTCCTGCAACAGACTGATCATCAGAAAGGCTTGGAAATGTTTCAGTGAATTTATGTCACCTATGTCCCTTCTCATGTAGACTCAATTGGGATAATTAAAGGAGACTGGAGGATGCTGGAGCATGCATTTTGTTAACACTTTATAGAGATTCTGAGGATCACATGAAGAGGGCAGCACCTGGGAACATCACTGCTCAACTCCAGCCATGTGCAATGAACCGAACTGTAGATTTTTGCAGAACCTGTTGACATTAAACCAACTGTCACACTCCAAACTATTGGATTCCACATTTTTAGTACATGTGAATTGCTTTGATTGCATTGTTTGAAGGTAGGATCATGACAGACAATCAGAACAGATGAAATTGTGAGGCAGTGGTTGCTGTGGGAACCCAGGAAAGCAATGGTTGGAAGAACCTTGTAGTGTTTCTGTAAAACTTTCCAATGTTTAGACTATAGTCACAGGTATATGGAGTCTACCAGAGACTGTCCACTGTTTGGGGGCACCTTTTTCACACTCCTGCCCTCTGGAGATTATGTGATCAACTTCCTAGATATCAGGGATATCCCAGATATTTTCCACCACCCAATGACCAAGAGCCTAGTGGTAGAGCTTGTGAAACCACAGGTCCATGTGCAGGGCCTACTGTCTGCAATGGCTGGTGTGCATGGCATTCACATGGAGCATCTGTACATATGCTCAGATTGGAGAACTTTGTCAAGAGGGGCTGTTTTCAGATGCCTAGCTTTGTTATCGCACATGATAGTTCTCTGATGACAGGTTTCTTGGCCTAGAAAATCTGTTATGTTCATCCTAGATTCTGGGTAATTTTGAAAAGCTGGTGGCAAGATTGGCACTTCATGATAACAACATCATTGTTCCCCAGTAATGATGCTGAAGCTCAATATGGTGCTTAAGAGGACTTAAGGACCCAGTTCAAAGAAACAGGAGAGGACCTTGAGTACTTGAATTTTTTTCTACTTCTTCACAGGGCATAAACATAAAATATCTCCTCTGCAGAAAGAAACTTGCTTTACAATTAACATTAAGAACAGAAAATGAATAGCTGGGACTGGGTCCTAATCAAGTATGTCTTGTTTCCTTAGGAAGAAAAAGAAAGGTTAAATGGAGACAGACATAGAGACAGACAGACAGACAACAAAGGGAGAATTACACATGGATATCAGAATTATGTTGCCACAAGACAAGGGAAATATTGTCAAGTAGGTGAGTAGTCAACCAACTGAACACAAAGCAAATTAAGCCCCAAATCCAGCCTCTACATTTTTCTCTTTTGTTTTTTAATTTTTTTATAGAATGGCCACATTTCAAATTGAGATTATTTAACATTAATATTTTACATTAGAATAGAAAAATTGATCTGTTAACACAAAATTATTATATACACATCTTCAAAGGAATATATGCAACTGTGCTAATACAACTACTGAAGAATTTTTAGTATAATTTCACCGCTCTTTTTTATATCTATGTACTATTTAATAAACTAGGATTTTATTACGTGATGTTATTTGTAAACCTGGTTAAATTGGGAACTAGTGTTATTTATGTTCTATACTTTTTTAATGTAGCTGACATTTGGTTAAACATAGATATTACCTCTACTCTCTGAGAGCAATAGAAGTTTCAATAAATCTATGTGTACAAGGTTTTACCACATGTCTATACAATTTTTCTACTATCCATTCAGTTGAACCTAAGCTTCTTTTCCACAGATATTGTGAATAGAGTGGCAATAAACTGACCAAGAAATATCCCTGTAATAGGACATGGAGTTCTTGAATTGCATACCAAGATGTGGCATTACTGAGTCATCTGGTAGACCTGTTTTTCTTCTCGTAAACTCTCCAAAGTGATTTTCAGAGTGCCTGCACCAGTTTGCAATCTTACCAACAGAGAATGAGGATCTCCTCTCCCCACATCCTCAGCAGCATTTGCTTTCAGTTGTTATCTTGAATTTAGCATTTTCATAGTGCTGAGATGAAATCTCAGAGTAGTTTTACTTTTCATTACCCTACTTGTTAAGGTGTTTCTTAGTAATTTAAAATCTTTATTTATTGTATGGTGGGGGGGATGGTTTCTTTACATATCCCTGGCTTTGTAACTAGAACTCACTATGTAGACCAGGATGACCTTGAACTCACAGAGGTCAGTCTGCCTCTGCCTCCTGATTATTGGAATTAAAGGTGTGCACTACCACATCTTGCTTATTTTCTTCTATATTTTGATGACTATGTTCAGGTATGTAGCCAATATTTTAATGGGGCCTTTTGTTCTCTTGATTGTTTGGTTTTTGAGTTCTGTATGTATTCTGCATATTGATCCTTGGTTGGGTATGTAGCTGGCAGATAATCCTTCCCACTTTGTGGACTCCCTCTGCACTCAGTTGATCGTTTCTTGTGATGTACAGAAGCCTTTAGGTTTATGAGATCTTATGTGTTACCTGTCATTCTTCATTCCATAGCAGACTGAGTCTAGGTCAGAAAGTTTTGTCTACAGCTGTATCCCATAGGGCACTGACTATATTTTTGCACTCTCAGCATTTCAGACTTTGCATGGTGGTTTTGGTATATTTGAAGCTGATTTTTTTTGTGTGTGTGCAGAGTGATAGATGTGGGTCTAACTTCATTATTCTACATGTTGACATCCAGTTTTCCCAGTACCATTTTTTTAAAGATGCTATCTGTTCTCAGGAATGAATTTTTGACATCTCTGTCAATATTAGATAGCTGTAACTTCCTGCACTCATGTGTGGGTCTTCTGTTTTGTTCCATTGATTTACATGTCAAGTTTTATGCCAGTGTCATGCTATTTTTTCCCTTTTTATTACTGTAGCCCCAGAGTATAGCTTGAAAACTGTAATGGTAATTTCTCAAACATTGTTTTTTTTTTAAACTCATTTGGCAATCTAGGATCTTTAGTGATTCCATATAAATTTTAGGATTATTTTTCAATATAATAGAAGAATGTCACGAGGATTTTGATTAGGATTATGTTGAATCTGTTAATCGCTTTTTTTAAAGGATGGTTATTTTCACAATATTAATTCTACCAATCCTGACAATGGGAGGTCATTTCATCTTCTAGTGTCTTCCTCAATATCACTCTCCAGAGATTTAGTGTTTTCATTATAAAGGTCTTTTAAGTCCTTGATAAGACTTATTCCCAGATTTTAACTTATTTGAGGCTATTGTAAATGGGAACATTTCCAAGATCTCTTTCTCAGCATGCTGGTTATTGGTGTATAAAAAGTCTACTGATGTTTTAGAATAAATTTGGTATCCTGCCATTTTGCTGAAATTGTTGATCATTTCCTGATTATGTGATATAATATTTATAATATATATCACATGCAAACACATTTGACTTCTTTCCTTATTTGCATCAATTTAATTTTCATCTCATGTTATTAGTCTAGCTATTGCTTCTATTACTACACTGGAAAGATGTGGATATGTTGGAGAGCCCTGCCTGTCTCCTTCCAGATCACAGTAGTTCAGACTTTTCTTTATGTAGGACAATGTGGACTGTGAATTTATTAGAAACAGCCCTTGAAGCTTTTCACTGGCTTTGCCATTCATTATTTAAACTGAGTAAGTATAAGGGCAGCGTATGTTTATTTAGTTAAAGTACTGGGGAGATTTCTCTGAGGTAGAAGGTAAGTGCAATTATTTTATATGAAAATATAATAAAAGATTAACATACTGGCACAGTTCAAAGAAAAAGAGAGAATGAGTTTCTAACTATTAAAAAGTGATTCAAAAGTAGTTAATTCGACTTACAACTTAGTTCGTCCAGTCTAAATATGTAAAAAAATAAATGTGCTTTTTTTTATATTTTGAAAAATTACATCCTGGTATTAAAAACCCACAATAATGTACGAAAGCCAAACATAATGAGCTTCAAATTGTAATCAGTTGCCGTTGAAAAAAAAGAAATATTGTATTATGATAGACGATAATGAAGAAGCATTTTTGTATTCATTCTTAACACCTGGATCTCATTTTAGACAAAGAGAGGAAGGCCTGATTTGGAAGTGACATTTCAAACAACATTAACTAGTGAAGTGCAACTATGCAAGGAAATGAGAAAGTATTTCTTGCAGAAGGCGCATCATGGTCAAATAATCAGGAATAGGAAAGAATTTGATGTTATTAGACAGTAGGGAGAAGTTTCATAAGGCAGCGTTGGAACAAGAAATTTTATAAATTAGAAGGATTAAGAATGAATGGAGAGCGTTATTATTAGCATAGATAGTCTACAGGCCATTAAGAAGGTTTCAAGATTTTATCCTAGTTTTAATGTTAAGGTTCTGAATACATATGTTATTACCTACTTGGAGTTCTGAGATTTTTTAAAGTTTTTGTTTTGAGAAAAATAAGTGTGAAAGGAATAAGAAATACTGCCTTTATTTAAAAGTCATTGCTGAAACTAAGTTCAGAGAGATCAGTAATCCAGATGAGGGAGTTTCAGTGAATTTAAAATACGATGAAATTGATATATGTTTTGGATTGAGAATTACAAATAAAAACAGAAGTGATTTTTTTATTCTTCTTATACAGTACATCCCAACTTCAGTTTCCCCTCCTTCCCCTCCCCCAGCTTCTCCTTCATACCACCTCTCTCCTCCAGATCTTCCCCTGTCATCTTCCTCTCAGAAAAGAACAGGTCTTGCAAAGGCATCCACTAAAAATAGCATAATAAGCTACCAAAAGTCTAGGCACACACCATCTAATCAAGGTTGAAAAAGGCAACCTAGGAGGAGAAAAAGGGTCACACAAGTAGGCAAAGGAGTCATATAGCCCTCGCTCCCACTGTTAAGAATCGTACAAGAACACCAAGCTAGTCAGCCATAGCATGTATACAGAGGACTTAGGTCAGACCCCTGTGGGTTCCCTGATTTCAACAAGCTTCCATGAATCTTGGTCTGTGGACCATATTCTTGTAGTCTTCCTGTCCTTTTGGTTCCTCTAATCTTTCTTCCCCCTTCTCTGCAGAACTTCCTTAGCTCCTACTAATATTTGGCTGTGGGACTTTGTATCTGTTCCTAGCAATTGCTAGATGAAGTCTTTCTGGTATCTTTGATGACAGACAACTCAGCTAGCTTTGGTCCCAGAACACTCTGCAGGTAGGGCAATCTATAGTTTGAAGATATTGTGGCTAGGTTAGTGTTCAAATCCCTCTACTTGAAGACTTGCCTGGTTTACAGAAGATAGCTAGTTCATGCTGCAGATTCCGATTCCTCATTACTAGAAATCTTTATTATAGTTACTGTCTAGATTCTCTGGAGTTTCCATTGCACTAGGTTTTTACCTTGTTCCTGAAACACCCACCAATTCCAGTCTTTTCTCCCAGTACTTTCCCTTCCCTTTCCCACTGATCTCTCCTGTTCCCATACCTACCCATTTGAAGTCCACCCTCCAAATCTATTCTATTTTCCTCTCTCATGAAGAACCTTGTATACTCTCTTAAGTTATCTTGTTACATTGCCTCTCTGATATTGCGAACTGTAACAATGTTGTCTTTTACTTTATAGCTAATATATACTTATAAGTGAGTACTTATCATAATTGTCTTTCTGGGCTTGGGTTGACTCATTTAGGCTTATTTTTTTCTAGCCCCTTCTATTTGCCTTTGAATTTAATGATGTCATTGTTTTTAATAGGTGAATAATACTCCATTGTGTAAATGTACCACATTATCTTTATTCATTTGTTCAGTTGAGGGACACGTGGGTTGTTTCCAATTTCTGGCTATTATGAATAAAGCTGCTATGAACATTGTTGAGTAAGTGTCCTTGTTATAGGTTGGACTATTCTTCGGGTATATGCCCAGGGTCTTGAGCTTGATGGATTCTCAATGTTCTGAGAAACAACCATATTGATTTCCAAGGTGGATGTACAAGTGTGTACTCCCACTGCAATGAAGAAGTGTTCCTCTTGCTCCACTTCCTCTATAGCATGAGCTGTTGTTGTGGGATATTTGATCACACTATGTGAAGATGTTTTTGTTTTACTTTATATGCCTAAGGCATCTTCTATTTGGTTTAAAAAAGAACTGAATGGCCAGAGAGGAGAGGCAAGACTTCTGGGGAAGAACTGGAAATATGATAGTTTTGCAAGTGTGACTCAAAGAAGGACAGAAGTAAATTATAGAGGAGAGGTAACTAGCCATGTTCCAGAACATAGATCAATATAAATGGGTTAATTTACATTTTAAAAGCTAGTTGGAAACAAGTCAAAGCTAAGGTCAAGCTTTCATAATAAATAAAAAGTTTTCCATGTCATTATCCAGGAGCTTGCAAAGAAAGACCTGGTCCAAGCTTTTTTTATCTATTTTTTTCTTTTTTATAAATTTTAGACTTTCTGACAGGTGTGAGATGGAATCTCAAAGTCATTTTGATTTTAATTTTTCTGATGGCTAAGGATATTGAACATTCCATTACATGTTTCTCAGCCATTTGAGAGTCCTCTGTTGAGTATTCTGTTTAGAACTGTATCATATTTTTTAATTGAATTGTTTATTTTGTTGATGTCTATTTTATTGAGTCTATGTATTTTGGATATTAACCCTCTGTCAGACATGGAGTTAGTGAAAACCTCTTCCCATTCTATGTGCTGCCATTATATCTTATTGATAGTGTTCTTTGTCTTATAGAAGCTTCTCAATTCCATGGGGTCATGTTTATTAATTGTTGATTTTAGATCCTGCATTATCAATGTTATGTTCAAGAAGTTGTCTTCTGTGCCAATTTGTTCAAGGCTATTCCCAACTTTCTTTTCTATCAATTTCAGTGTATCTGGTTTTACGTTGAGGTCTTTTATTCACTTGGACTTGAATTATATGCAGGATGATAAATATGGATCAATTTTCATTTTTCTACATACTAACATTCAATTAGACCAACCTTATTTGTTGAAGATGCATTCTTTTTTTCTAATATGTATTTTTGGCTTTTTTAAAAAGTAAAAATCATGTATCTATAGGAATGTGGAGTTATATATAGATCTTTGATTATTTTTATTCCATTTATCAATGTGTCTGTTTTTATGACAATATCATGTGGTATTTATTACCACAGCTCTGTAACACAGCGTGAAATTGAGATCTTTTCATCTTCTGATACCTTCTTCAGTTTTCTTTTTCAAAGATTTAATTTTTTAATCATAAATGTCTTTTACTAGCTTGATTACAGTTACTTCAAGATACTTTATATTATTTATAGCTATTGTAAAGGTTTCCCCCCCCCTGATTTCTTTCTATCATTTGTCATTTTTATATAGGAGGGCTGCTGATATTTCTTTGAAGTTAATCTTGTGTCCAGCCAGTTTGCTAATGGTGTTTATTAGCTATAAGAATTTATGGTAGAATTATGGGAGTTGCTTCTGTAAACCATCATATCATCTGCAAATAGTGATACTTTCATAACTTTCATTCCAATTTATATCCATTTTATCTCCTTTAGTTGTCTTATTTCTTTATCTAGAACTTTAAGTACTATATTGAATAGATATTGAGAGAGTCAAAGCCTTGTCTTGTTTGTGATTTTAGTGGAATTGATTTAAGGTTCTCTCTATTTAATTTGGTGTTGGCTATGGCTTGCTGAAACTTGCCTTTATTAGGTTTAGGGATGCTGCTTGTATCACTGATCTCTCTAAGACTATTTATTTATTTATTTATTTAATTTTTTTATTTTTCATATTGATCCCAGTTCCTTCTCCCTCCCTCTTTATCATGCTCCCTGACCCCCTCCCATGCCACTCCCCACTCCACAGGGAGGGTGATGTCTTTCAGGAGGGATCATCAAAATCTGTCAAGTTATTTGGAGTAGGAACTAGACCCTCCCTCCTGCCTCTAGGCTAAGGGAGTATCCCTCCATGGGGAACATGTTCCCAAAGTCCTTTTGTGTACCAGGGATACATCCTGGTTTCACTGTCAGAGGTCCCTTAGACAGCCCAGGCCTTCTAACTGAGACCCAAGTTCAGGGTGTCTGAGTCGTTGGTACAATGCTGGTTTCCCAGCTATTAGTCTATGAGGCCATTAGTTCCCTACTGTTCAGGTCAGCTGTCTCTATGGGTTTCTGTAGTTTGGTCTTAACCCCATTTTCTTATCAATCCTCCCTGTCTGCAACTGGATTCTAGGAGTTTGGTTCAGTGTTTAGCTATGGGTGTCTGTTTCTGTTTCCATCAGCTACTTGATAAGGGCTCTAGGATGGCATATATTGTTAGTTGGGGTCATCTTTGTAGAGTCAGTTTTTTCTTCAAACCTATAATGACTCCTTTTATTATGGTATCTCTCTCTCTCCTCTTTCTCTCTCTCTCTCTCTCTTTCTCTCTCTCTCGTCTTTCCCTCTCTCTCTCTCTTTCTCTCTCTCTCCCACTCAACTATTAGGAAGATTGAGTAGGGGAACGAATAGACAAAAGCAAAAAAATAAATTAATAAAAGAGTTCTCCAAGACTTTTATCATGAAGGGGTATTAGATTTTGTCAAAGGCTTTTTTAACATCTACTGAGAAGCTATTGAAAAGGAATAATAAAACATTCTCAACTGGTTATACATGGATTGAGTTATCAGAGTTTAAGAGACTAGCTTTCCATCAGAAGAAATTCATATAGGAAATTCTTATGGTATTTAAGAAAACCTAACTTACAACCAAACTTATATTGCTAAAGGCTTGAAGGGGTCAAGTCTTGAGTTAGAAGTTCAGGGGAGCATGAACATGAAAGCTCATGTGCCCATGAATGTTCTACCCAATTATCAAAATATCTATGAGATAAAAATACTTCTGTATTTGCTGCAGGAAAAGGGAGATAGTTGCCATTTGAAATATTTATATATATCCTCAACAAATTTCACCATCAAAAGAAATTACAAGATTGTAACTGATAGGACAAAGGATAAAACTCTCAATTCCTTCCTTGCTCTAGGTTTTCTATCCCATGTATATTAGAAGGGATTGGAAACATTCTTGTACTCATAGACCGGGAGCACATTTTCATGAAAAGGACCTACTTATAGGTTCCAACCCTTTCCACTACACACCTTATATGCAGTAGTTATTCTTCATCTTGTCCATTATTCAATGAGAAACTGCAAGAGATATTAAAATACACTTTTAAAAGACAGAATGAGTGTCATTAGATGCAGATATGATAATGATACTACAATGAGCACTCTGGGAAAATTTAAAAACATGATTTATATGCTAAGGGCTCCAATGGACAAAGGAGAATAAATGCAAAAATGAGTAGATACATGAGGAAGGGCCTACGTACTGCCACAAATGATGTTTCAGACTTTGATCATCCCTCATCGGAGGCCTCACCCACCCTGGGGAGTGGATAGGAGGTGGGATGAGGGGTTGGTGGAGGAAACAGGAGGATGGGAGGGAGAAAGAACTGAGATTGATAAAATAAGATTGTTTTAATTTAAATAAAAACTTATACAAGAAGTGAACATAAGCAGAGATGGAAATTCTAGGAATGAATCAAAAGAAATACTAGAGATCAAAAACACTATGGTAGATAAAATGCCTTTCATTACTCATTAGTAGATTATTATTAGATTGAGCATTGAATTTGAGGTTGGTAACAGAAGCTTCCAAAATGGAATTTCTGAACAGTTACATATGTGGAACCTATAAATAATAAAATACCAGTAGAAAAGAGAAAGAAACAGAAGAAATACTTTAAACATAATTTGGGATCAGGGTATTGATAATTAAGAATAAGTAGAATACTTATTTATTTCATTCTTATTTCTATTTTACTCTTATTTTTGGTAATAGAAAATTATAATAAAATTCATAATCTGAAAACATCATAATGAAACTTATTTGTCACATTCCTAAAAGTAAGGAAATGGAAGAAAAAATTTGAATGGAACCTATTCAATAATGAAAAGCTAGGTAGCATCATATCTTCTACCATGCATTCTCAAATCATTAGTAAAATATAAGTTCCCAAAGTCACAATATTATGGAATTCTGTTTGTATATGTCATGGTATTGAACATTGTTCCAAAGTTGGAATTAGACAAATGTTATAGAAGAAGAAATTAAGAAAAATGGAAGAATAAGATGGTGAGAGTTGTGATTTGAGGTTGGTAAACTGCTGGTCTAAATCACATTTACCTTACTGGTTCCAAGGTAAAACGCTGCAACCCTTTTTTTTGGTACTCATGAAAGACCCAGAGAGCATGGACCTTTACACTCCCACTCAGGAAATGCGCCCCCCCACCCAAATCACTCACTAGAAGTGGTCTTGATGCAAAAGCATGAGGTCTTTTATATTCCAAGTGCACTGGGGTCAACAGCCATATGCCACTCAGGAGTAGAGGGCTGAAGACCCTGGGTACAGGCTTTGAGACAGCTTTTATAGGGTTACAACAAAACCAGCACATTGTAAACCAATCATCTCATAGCATCCAGTGCTGACCAATTAATTTAAATTATCCATGCCCGTGCTTAGCCCAGGAAGTCTGCTTTCGCCTGGGCTTCTGGGTGGGGTTTCCTGTGTTCACTCACTCATAGGTGCAGTCCTAAACAGCCCTGTCATAAATAGTCAAGATGGTGACCTTTAGCCTAGGATTTAGACTCCCAGCTTCCTGGGGTCAGTGGAGAGTTAGGATAAATTTTCCATCCTTACACTCACACTTTCCTGTAAACAGAATCAGTGTTTACAAAATACATTTGTTTATTTTTAAGTAAGGGATAAGGCTCCTCCGGGAGTTATAAAATCAAATAAGGCCTCCAGGCTACAGTCTCAATGGAAAACAATTTAAACCAAACTGAAAAAGTCAACAGGCATGTTGAAACTGATTATTGTGAATATTTTGTCTGCTTTTATGAACAGTCTAATATCAATAGTTGTACTTGAACTAGGAAAAAATATTGCATTTTCTAACTATTTGTATTTCTACTCTTCAGCTTCATCACTGGAAGGAGAGAAGTAGTTTCTTTCTTATTTCTTCTTGGTGTCTTTTGTTGGTATAACAGTATTACTCCATGCTTTGTCAGAATGCTAATATGTTCATGTAACATGGAGTGGAGTAGTTATTCTTTCCATAAAAAGATGTTTGAACAACTCATTTATGGTAATACTTTTTCTAGTTTATAATTATATCATTGCATTAGTTTTGAGATAGTGCCAATGTTCTTTGCTCATTTATTTAGACAGTTTTTTTTATAGTGACTACTAAGTCTGAAGCAGCATTTTATTCTGTGCATGCCTATATTATTATATAAAATTAAAGTGAGTGCTAGACATAGCAGCAAATTGGAGAGAAGTTAATATGTTAGTGAATTTATCATTCATTTTCCTATGAAGTTGACTTGTAATAGTATTTCTTAGCTGTATTTATGATTGTTAATTCAATTTTTTATTTACAGTGAGGTTATTGATGACTTGCATTTATCTAACTAAATTATGTTTTTAATATTAATGACAATATTTATTTTTTCTGACCTACAAAAAATAATACTTTCATTATAGAAAGTTACAAACATTAAGATAAAGCATAAATCAAAGGCAGCATTTCACATATTCTTTTTTCATAGATTTAACATTTAGCTAAATGGAGTTTTAATAATACATTAGTAACACACTGAATGTTTGAGTTAAATTATTATGGGCTAGCTCTATTATTAGCATTTTTCTTTGGTATCTGTTACAGTAATGGTTATGCTGGTTTCTAATTTTTTAAGCATATTTGTTTATGCTGTTAGATTCCTGCTCTTCTCCTGAGAAGTTTGGTTCTCATAGAACATTACATTGACCACGTTATATTATGCTCTGTAGTTTGGCTTGTGACTAAAACATCCTATATTCTTTATTTCCTTTGAATTTTTATTGCCAGTGTTTTGCAAAATAAACCATGGTAGTAATAATGTTCACATCTAGGTAGAACATTAATATATCAACTAATTACAGCAGAACTTTGGGCCTCAACTCCTGTTGGAAAGTTTATACAAATCTTCATTAACTGAAATGGTGAGACAGGGCAGAGGTAATCAGGGTCACAAGGTCAGTATCTCCATGCTTGGAAAAAATGTAACAATTTCAATTCCAAACACAAATGCTTCTTTCAATAGTAATCTGTATGCATGTATGTGATTGTGTGTATGTGTCTATCTGTCTACCTGTCTGCCTGTTGAAAACAAACAGGGTTTGGGTTTGTTTTCTAATCATTACATATACTACAATTTGGAGAATTTGTTTGGTTCTAATTTATATGTTTTCTCAAATTTACTAAATGCAGTGTCATTTTATAATGGGCTATTATTTATTCTTAAATGGATCATTATTTACTTTAAAAATATTAAGTAAAAAGAATCAAGAACTAGACTTTCTTATATGTAGAAGTATTCTAAAAATCCTCACCTGTATCCTTAGTATGCCTTATAATTTATTAGGAAATTAATATTTTAAGAAAGAAATGAGAGACATCTTTCTTCCTTGCAAAAGGAGTTGAAATCTAAAACACTAGCAATTAATATTAAGTAATGAAAGTGGAAAATAGGCTACTTGGAAAGAAAGGATTGAGGAAGAAAAAAGTCAACAAAATGGCACTTATTTGAAAAATGCAATAATGAACTATAACAAATTTGAATGCTAATTATTTTCATGTTAGTTTCAAATGTTATTTATTTGTTGGAAATAATTAACAAATCTTTAGTGAATAAACAGTCAAAAAGCTTACATTTCAAGTCACTTCAGGGTTTTGAGACAGAATCTCACTATGTAGTGTTGGCTGGGCTATACCTACTAGGTAGAACAGGCTAGCCTCATACTCACAGAGATCTGCCAGCCATGGTCTTTCAAGTGTTGGGATTCCAGGGCATGAACCATCACCATGTCCTATCCCCAAATCATTTTTATTAAGTGGCTTTGCAATTTCTGGATATTTGCTTGGATAAATGGAGGCAGCTCCTCAGTTGAGGTGGTCTTTCCCCTTGTACTCTAGTTTTGTCAAGGTGACATAGTTAATCAGTGCATAGCTGTTTTATAAAGTTGTAATAAAATTAAAAATATCTTATGTATAATGTAATGTCTATTACATATAAATATTGGCATTAGTAATATCTACTACATATGATATTGGCATTAGTATTGCAACACACTATATTTACATAAATGATTATCAGAATTAACATGAAATAATCATTTGAATGGCTTCTAAAACAGATTGCTACAGATAACTCTCAGGCCTATTGCTCTTGATTCTGTAGTTCTTGGTGGGCTTGAGGATATGTCTTTCTGAGAATTTACCAGGTCACATTAATCTTGTTTGTCTAGAGGCAACACTGTAAAAACGACTGACACAGCAAGATATTTCAATATAGTAAAGCAGATCTCTGACACCAATGTCTCTGTCAGTTATCTTTGACTGGTAATAATTCTTCTTTCTTTAACATCAGGGCTCATATTTCTTTAATGTGCTTGTTTATTGCCTCCTAAATAATAGTGTCTCTACTTATTTCAGTCATAGTCTGTGTGTTGCTGTTCTGGAACTGCATGATATTTAGATGCTTATGTAGGATTCTGGTCAAGTGGTTGAGAAAAGAAAGATTTTCTCTGCTGGACATATTAGAGAGAGTATGTAACCAAAAAATAAAATTTCTTGGTCTATTTTCTCTTTTAAAGCAGTTGAGCAACATGAAAAATGATACTGGGAAAATCTTTGTCTGTTTTTTGTGTTTGTATACAAGGAGCTTGTTCACCACTCTAGGTGTTGTTACTGCACTTGCCTCTAAAATTAGAGCAATTATTTAAGCTAAACGGTACTCCCAGACTTATATTGCATGCAAGATTTACTACATTATTCAGTGACCTATTATGTTACTAGAAATGAAAACCAAGATTACATAATTCCACTCTTGAAAGACAGAAAAAAGAAATGAAAATGTTTAAAAGACCACAATAACCAGAAATAACATAGTGAGTCACAAATTAATAAAAATTCAAGTCAATATTTCCTGGTGTCCTGAATATAAATCTAGTATATGACACATGCACCGTATAGCTACAAAAAGATCATTCCCAAAGGAAAGAAGAGATTTCTTAAATGTTAAAAGTTGTTAATTTTAAGATATATATGTAAAATGCTAATGTTCACAAATTTACATATCAAATAATATTTTTTTCATATAAAATAATCTTATGTGTTCAGACTTTTAAACTTCAGGAACAGATCCAGAAAAGTTTTCCTTGTTTATATTTATTCCCCATGAATTTACTAGAACAAATCACATATAATTTTGTTATAAATATAATCCCCATGATGAATTAATATGTTCAACCTGCATTAGACTAAACCCAATACTTTCAAGTCATACAACTAATGCATACTTGAAATTTTTAATTAGATATTTCTAAATCTTAGACTAAGAATTAAACATGTATAAACCTTAAAAACGGTGTGTCTTAATTCACTCTTCTTGAATACTTTCCATAAAGTTAATGTTGAGCAAACTAACCAAAAATCAGAGGAGAACATGAAAATCAGAAAATCAGAAATGAAAATGGGGAAATAACAACAGGCACGAGGAAATCCAGAGAATTTTCAGGTCATACATTGAAAACCCATACTCCACAAAATTTGAAAATTCAAAGGAAATGGACAAACTCCTGGGTAGCTATCACTTACCAAAATTAAATCAAGAACAGATAAGCAACTTAAATAGACCTAAACCCCTAATGAAATAGAAGTAGTCATCAAAAGCCTCTCAACCAAAAAAAGCCCAGGGCCAGATGGCTTCAGTGAACAATGCCACAAGAAATTAAAAAAAGAACTAATAACAATACTCCAAATTGTTCCACACAATAGAAACAGAAGATTCAACCAAACTCTTTTAACGAGGCTAAAATTACCCTGGTACCCAAGACACACAAAGAGACAACTAAGAATGAGAACTACAGACCAATATCCCTTATGAATATTGATGCAAAAATACTCAATAAAATACTGGCAAAAAGAATCCAAGAATACATGAGAGAAATCATCCACCATGACCAAGTAGGCTACAACTCAGGGATGCAGGGACAGTTCAACATAAAAAAATCTATCAAGGTGATCCACCCTATAAACAAACTGAAAAAGAAAAATCATATGACAATCCCACTACATGCTGGAAAAGCCTTTGACAAAATCCAACACTCTTTCATGATAAAGGTCTTTGAGGTATCAGGGATAACAGGAACATACCTATAGATAATAAAAGCAATATATAGTAAACCAACAGCCAACATCAAACTTCATGGAGAGGAGCTTAAGGCGATTCTTCTAAAATCAGGAACAAGAGAAACTTTCCATTCTCTCCATATCTCTTCAATATTGTACTTGATGTTCTAGCTAAAGCAATAAGACAACAAAAGGAGATGAAGGGATACAACTGGAAAGGAAAAAGTCAAACTTTCACTATTTGAAGATGATATGATAGTTTAGCCCCCTCCCTTCCCTCCCAAAAAAAAGTCTACCAGGGAACTCCTACAGAAGATAAATAATTTCAGCAAAGTGGCAGGATACAAGATTAACTCAAAAAACTCAGTAGGGCTAATATATATACAGACAACAAAGGGACTGAGAAAGAAATCAGAGAAACTTCACCCTTTCAATAGCCACAAACAATATAAAATATGTTGAGGTAACCAAACAAGTGAAACACCTGTATAGCAAGAACTTTGCATTTTTTAAGAATGAAATTAAAGAAGATACAAGACAATGGAAAGACCTCCCAAGCTCGTGGAAGGGTAGGATCAGTATAGTAAAAATGGCAATCTTGCCAAAAGCAATCTACAGAATCAATGCAATTCCCATCAAAATTCCAGAACAATTCTTCACTGACCTTGAAAGGATTATACTCAACTTTATATGAAAAGACAAAAGACACAGAATAGCCAAAATAACCTTGTACAATAAAAGAACTTCAGGAGTCATCACCATCCCTGATTTGAAGCTCTGCTATAGAGCTATAGTCCTGAAAACAGCTTGGTTTGGCACAAAAATAGACAGAGAAACCAATGGAAACAAATCAAAAATCTTGATATTAACCCATACACCTAGGAACACCTGATTTTTGACAAAACAACTACAAGTATACAGTGGAAGGAGGAAAGCATCTTTAACAAATGGTGCTGGCACAACTGGTTGAGGTTGTGTAGAGACTGCAGATAAGACACATGTCTATCTCCATGCACAAAACTCAAGTCCAGCCATACTGAACCTCTTAGAAGAGAAAGTGGGAGGTACACTTGAGTGAATTGGTACAAGAGACTGCTTCTTGAACATAACATCAGTAGCACAAGACACTGAGATCGACAATAATGGGACCTCCTAAAACTGCAAAGCTTCTGTAAGGTAAAGGACACAGTGGACAAGACCAAATGGCAGCCCACAAACTTGGAAAAGATCTTCAACAACCCCACATCTGGCAGAGAGCTGATTTCCAAAATATACAAAGAACTCAAGAAACTAGTCACCAAAACACCAAATAACCCTATTAAAAAGTGGGATACAGAACGGGATTGAGAATTCTAAATAAAGGAATATAAAATGGCTGAAAGACATGTACAAGAGGGCTCAACATCCTTAGCCATCAGGGAAAGCCAATCAAAACACCACTGAGATACCGTTAGAAACACCAATGACAGCTTATGCCAAAGAAGATGTGGAGAAAGGGGAACACTCCTGCACTACTTGTGGGAGTGCAAATCTATACAGCCATTTTGGAGATCAGTATGGCAGTTCCTCAGGAAAATGGGAATCAGTCTACCACAGGATCCAGCAATTCCACTGTTAGGCATATACCCAAATGATCCACGTACATGCAACAAAGACATCTGTTCAACTATGTTCATAGTAGCATTATTTTAATAGCAAAAACCTGGAAGCAACCTGGATGCTCCTTGACTGAAGAATGAATAAAGATGTGGTACATTTACATAATGGAATACTACTCAGCAGATAAAGCAATGGAATGTTACGGGCAGGTTTATCCCGCTGCTGCTGCTGGTCCTGCCGCCATGGTCCCACCATCACTTGAGCCCCAAATAACACTCAGAGTCTCTGTATTTGATACAATCCTGTTGGTCAATTACCATTATTGTTTATGGGCTAGCTCTGTCTTAATTATTAACCCATTTCTACTTATCTAAGTATTTCCACGTGGTCATCTTATCTGGGAGCCAGCCGGCATCTTCCTTCCTCCCTGTCTCCATCAGTCAACCTCCCCACTACTTCCTCCTTCCTCCTAGTTTATTAGTCTCGCCTATCTTGCTTTTCCATTGGCCCAACAGTGCTTTATTGTTTAACCAGTATGAGAAACATATTTACAGAATAACATCTCCCATCAAGGGAATCTTGAAATTCGTAGGCAAGTTGATGGAACTTGAAGAAACCATCCTGAATGAGGTAACCCTGTCATAGAAAGAGGAACATGGTAGGTACTCACTCATACATGGATTTTAGACATAAGGCAAAGGATAACCAGCCTAAAATTCACACTGCCAGAGAAACTAGGATACAAGCAGGAATCTAAGAGATTCATACAAGGGACAATATCTTCTGAGTATATTGGGAGTGGGGCGGGTGGTCATTGAGTGAAGAGGCAGTTTGGAGAAAGAGAAGGGGAGGAGAGGAGAATATGTGGGATCAGAAAGATTGAGTTGGGGTTCACATAGAGGAGAGCAAAAAAAGAGACACCATAATAGAGGGAGCCGTTTTAAGTTTGAAGAGAAAACTGACTCTATAGAAATGTCTAGAGACCTACAAGGATGACCCCAACTAACAATCTGAACAATAGTGGAAAGGCTACTTTAAATGCCCTTCCCTGATAGTGAGATTGATAACTAACTTATATGCCATCATAGAACCTTCATGTAGGAGCTGTTGGAAACAGAAGCAGATACCCACAGATAAACACTGAGCTGAACTCCTGGACTCCAGTTGCAGAGTGGGAGGAGTGATAAGAAAAGGGGTCAAGGCCAGGCTACAGAAGCCCACAGTGGCAGGTGACTTGAACAAGGGGAAGCTCATGCCCCCTCCCCTAGACTGATAGTTAGGAAACCAACATGGGACTGACTCAGACCTCCTGAATGTGGGTCTATTAGAAGGCCTGGGCATTGTAAAGGACCTCTGACAGTGGAACCATCATGCATCTCTGGTGCAAGAAAAGACTTTGGGAACACATTCCCCATGGAGGTATACTCCCTTAGCCTAGAGGCAGGAAGGAGGGCATAATCCTTCCTCCCCTGATTTGTGAGATTTGGATGATCCCTCCTGAAAGGCCTTACCCTCCATGTGGAGTGAGTGGGTAATGGGATGAGAAGGGTGTCAAGGGACATGGGAAGGAGGGTGAGAGAACTGGGATAGATATGTAAATATATTAAAACATGTTTAAATAAAAAATTAACAAAACAAAAAAGTTAATGTTAACTACTAATTCAAACTATTTAGGCCAGAAATGATGGCCTTAGGACCAAATTTAGAGTCTTCTAGGATACTGTTTCATATTACAAATCTTGTCAACACTGTTCTACAAATATGACCAGAATGTGTTTCATATACATTTTAATCACCCTAGTCAAAGCCCTATGTAGGTTACAGTATTAACCCCATATTTTCTTGTCTGCACATATACTTTTTACTTCCTAGTATATCTTTCCAACAATAATCTAATGAAAGTTTTCAAATATAAGGCAGATTGTGTACTTCTATTGCAAAATAAGCACCCCATGGATTTCTATCTTTTTCAGGGTAAAAGGTAAGCCTTTTGTAATATAGTGAGATAAATACATTGGATACCATTATCCAAACTCATCCCCCACTAACTCAGACCCTACCAGCCACTGTGGCATTCTAGAAGTAATTTAAAAATAACTACTGTGCTGTTCTCACTTTATTCCATTTTTTTTCTCTTATCTAAATTAATTTGTCAACTATAGTTTATGGCTTGTTTCCTTGCTTGAAGTTTCTGTTTAAATGTCATACTATCAATAGAAAAACTTTATTCTTTTGATATTTATTTTCTCATTTCTTTTCATAACTTAAATGTTAAGAAATTTTACACTGAATCAAAATTTGAAATTTGCTTAAAACCACAGTACACTCGCCTTGAATCTGTTGGGCATCATGAACAAGAATCTGTAAAAATTTTGTCAACACTCGACTTTAAAACCAGTGGAAAAGAGAATTCTAAAGGTATTCATCGAGAGCATATGTTTCTTGCCAATAAATGATAAAGATCCCAGCAGAATTTTGTCAAGACCACATTCAGAAATTGAAACAGAGAGGAAGAAATAAAACAAAAATAAAAAGGAAAGATGGAAAAATAAGACAAAAAATCACCCTAAATTCTATACTCAGTGAGCATACTATTTGTTAAAAAATATAATTAAAATTTGTAAAAATTCAGAGCTGAAATATCATGACCAAGTGGCATTCACTCAAAGATATGTTAAAATATTCCTGCAGAAATAGAAAAATAACATGGAAACAAATGTAGATACATGTTGGCACCAATAAAGAGAGTTCTGTAGTACATTTACTATGCAAATAGATGTATTATACAAAAGCAATTCTTTTAGTATCTTTAAAAATCATTGTGTGTAGGGCATTTTCTACTGACCAAGTATAATTTATTCTTGAGTTCTAAGTTAAATTTAATTTTTAAAAAATCAATCATTGTATTTTATTAAATTAACAAAATACAAGACTGTGTGAGAATCTCAAAAGATTCAGAACATAATTTGAAAAAGTATTTGTTCACAGGAATGATGGAAATGTGAAATAAATAGGATAAGAAGGAAACTTCCAACAGTTATTGAAGGTCCACAGTGAAAAACTCACAGAAAAATTAACCTTAGCAGCAGGACTCTGAATGCTTTTCTGATAAAAACCAAGAAAGACAGCATTTTTGATCTCACCAATTGTGCTTTCTTGGTGCAATCTTAGAACACAAACAAAAAACCTCCAGTTTGAAAAGAAAGACAAATCTTCCTATTCATGATTGTACACAAGAAAATACTAATGGAATGGAAAAGAAGTCATCGGAACTAATAATTGCCAGGTATGATGTTGAATGGCTTCAATTCCAGCACTGATGAGGAAAAGATAGGTGAATCTCTGTGATTCTGAGGCCAGATTGATCTATAGGGTGAGTTCCAGATCAGCCAGATCTACCTAGTGAGACCTTATATCAAACAAACAAACAACTCTAAAATAATAATAGTAAAATAAAGTTGAAAGGTATAAGAGAAACATACAAAATATAATTGTGCTCTCACAGGCTGACAATGAACAATTTAAAATTAAAAGTGTAAAAAGTAGTTTTTTATAGCATGAGATGTAAAATACTTGGTCATTGAGTCCTGTAAAATATTGATGAGAGAAACTTGAAAATCTCAAAATCGGAGAAGAGACCTACAGTTCATAGGTTGCAAGACTCACACAGTTAAATTATAAGTGATAACAGTTTTAAAATACTGTGCCAAAATATTTAAATACCTATATGTAATAAAATCAATCTTATCCCCTAACTCATATTCTACATTAAAATTCATACAATTCGGTCTTACACTGTAATTTTAAATGTAGAAATTACATCGTTTTTCTACATATATTAGGACATATATTAGGAAAATCTTTCTGACATAGGATAGCCAACATTTTCTCAGACACTATATACAAATTCCTAACAGCACAATCCTTATTTTTTCAAAATTAAATTTATGTTCTTTGAAAGATATTATTCAGAAAATAAGCACACAAGCTATATAGTTTCATGAAATATTTAAAAAGTATGTCTCTGATAAAAGATTATTAATCATAAAGTGGCTTTCAATCCAATAAAAAACATGGGCTGAAATTGATAGATGATGAAAAGATAATTGACCAAAAAAGGAAAATAGGATGGGAGGGTAAAACTGACAATGCTTAGCATTATTAGAAAATCACAAACTTAAATTACCAGAGTGCACTTCAACACATTTACTAGACTGAATAACATTAAAAAGACATCAAATGCATGGCAAAATGGGGATTTTTTTTAAACTACATTCAGGAATGTGAAATAGTGCAGTTATCTAGAATAGAACTTGGAATTTTCTAAATGCAAAAAGTTCACTGATTGTATCTTCTAGACATACCATTCTTAAACATATTCTCCAGGTAAATGAAGACATATGATTGCAGGCATGTGCATAAATATTAGAACTTAATTTCTAATGACTTAAATCTGGAAATACACAGATACCTGTTAATATGTATTATTTTGTCAATTGCATTATTTCTCTAACATAGGATACTGCTCTAAGTAAAGATGATAAGTTATTGACACCTTCACTGTGTGGATAAATCTTCAATTAATTATGCAGAATAAAATAAAAACTAGACAAAAGAGTTTTTATATTTTATTGGTTATTAACATAAAAATTTTAAAACAGATATTAATCTGAAAATAGCTTGAGGTAAGTTACTGGATGAATGGAAATAGAATCTGGACAAGGAATATCATGAGGAAGGAGTCCAAAAGAGTATGGACATGTTTCATGGATGATGGAAATTTTATATTTTTTGATGACTGGGAGCAAGTGTATCCCTCTCTTAACTTTGATCAAATTTCAGACTGTAAGTGAATAGAGTTTACTATATGAAAATCATATTTATTATACACTAATAAACAATTAATATTTGAATTTAAATCATTTCATTTTATTCTATTAATCCAATGTAAAATAAAATATCATTTTTAATTATAAACATTGCAACAGTAGCACACTAAGCTTTAATATTTATAACATTTGGGTTTTCAGAAAAAAACTATTTCATTAAAACAAGCACGTTAGCAAAAGTTCTTTGAAGGAAATTTTCCCAAATGTCCTCTTTGTCCTCTTAACAACAAGGTTGACTTTTGAAAATACCAATACATTATCCCTAGTATAGAAATGGATTTTGGGAGTCCATTCCCCATAGATGGATACTTTCCCAGCCTAGACACATGGGGGAGGGCCTAGGCTCTGCTCCAAAGGATATGACAGACTTTGAAGATTCCCCATGGAATGTCTCACCCTCCCTGGGGAGCAAAAGGGGGATGGGTGGAGGACAGGGGAGAAGGGGTGGAAGAGGGAACTGGGATTGACATGTAAAACAAGCTTGTTTCAAATTTAAATAAAAAAATATTAACACACACGAAAGAAAATACCAATACCAATGAGTTTGCAGTAGAAATATGCTGGCATGATTCTCCTCCCTCCTACTCCCCCCACCCCCCATACACTTTGGTCTGTCATGGGCTCTGTTTCCATAAAAGAGTCTGTCAGAAGTTTAATGTGTCTAGAAATGATTTAGGATGGTGGCAGAGGTGAAGGTAAGGTGATTTTAGGGAAGAAAATTAATTGATGAAATGAAAGAAAAAAGATCACTTCGGCAAAATATTTTAAAAGAGAAAAAGACTTACTTTAGTTACAATCTCTGTGGTTTTAGTGAACATTATAGCAGAAATCATATGACAAAATGTAAAGATATAATTATATGGACAAATAATGTGGAATAAACACATACACATACACACACTGATATAAGTGGATTCTACATACCATGAGAGGGAGATATTATTAAAATAAAATAAATTATCTTAATAGTAACTAATAGTACAAAATTAAGTCACTTAAAGAAAGTAAACCATATTGGCTTCAAAATATTTTGATTGATTTTATAATTAAAAATAAAATATGGACAACTATATAAAAAATATCCCTGCAAGCTGAACACCATAGCCTCAAACATTCATGCACATTTCAGTATGAATTGAGTATAACGTTTGTTTCAATAATGTTGCTTGTTTATTATGATTTGGATATAAGGTGTCTCCCCACCAAAATGTTTGGGTTTAGAAGGTGGGCTACTAAGAAGTAATGGATATATAAAGAAATTAACTTCATTAGTGGGGTGAACCCTAGGTAGAGGAACTATGTGCCTGTGCTTGTGCCCATGACTCCCCAACCTCTCCTCATTTTACTCTCTTACAATACTGTCCTTCTTACTCTCCCTTTTCCTTCTCCTTGCCGGGCCTCTTTCCTCTTCTTTTTGGAGACATGAAGTGACCTTACCATTTGCTCCCTGTCATAATGTTAATTAAAACCACTGAAATTTTAACCAAAATAATGTCGCTCCTTTAATAAAATAATTTATCCCTTAAATTGTACCTCCTTGTAAACATCCTGTCCTAAAGTATCACATTGTTTTACTTTCTCTTTAGGTCCTATGTCTTAAGAAGTTGCTCTCTAAATTGGAAGGTTTTAATCTCAGAGGACATTGCTACACGACAACATTTTCCTCTAACACTGGATCTTTCCTCTTTCCTAGTTCTTAAATACTAGTTTGTGTGTGCACACTTGTGCATGCAAATATACTCGTGTGTGTGTGTGTGTGTGTGTGTGTGTGTGTGTGTGTGTGTGTGTGTTTTAATTTCTAAGTTGGGTCTTCTAATGTTTTTTAAAAAATTCTTCCTTGACATCATTATCATGTATTTTTAAACAACTTTTTGAATAAGGATTACGAGGCAGAAAACACTTCTAGGAATTTTTCACTCTGCTTTACAGTATATGTGTACAGTATATTTGTGAAATCTTTTCTATCTGATGCACACTATTCTTAATTCCATCTGGCATTAATTCTGTGAGGTTATAGAAAAGAGTTTTCTTTTAATCTTTTTAAATTATATTTAAATTAGAAAAAATCTCATTTTATATATCAATCCAAGTTCCCTCTTTCTCCCATCTTCCCATACCCCCCATTGACTCCCCATCTTATCCCTCACCCACTTCCCAGGGAGGGTTAGGCCTTACATGACAGAATCTGTCAAGTCATTTGGGGTAGGGCCTATGTCCTCCACTGTATCTCTATCCTAAGGGAGCATCCCTCCATGGGAAATGTGCTCCCTAAGTCTTTTTATGCACTAGGGATACATACTGGTTTCACTGCCAGAATCCCCATAGACTACCTGGTCCTCCTAGCTGACACCCATGTTCAGGGGGGCTGGTTTGGTCCTATGTTGATTCCCCAGCTGTGACTAGGGTCCATGAGTTCCCACTTGCTCAGGTCAACTGTATTTGTGGGTTTTTCCAGCCTGGTCTTGACCCCTTTGTTCATCACTCCTCCCTCTCTGAAACAGGATTCCAGGAGTTTGGCTCAGTGCTTCACTGTGGATCTCTCCATCTGCTACCTTGAATGCCCTTCCCCTATAGTGAAAATGCTGACTACTTTAAATGTCATCCTAGTGCCTTTATCCAGTAGCTGAAGAAAAGAGTTTATTATCAGCTAAAATTAGTAATAGTTTGTGGCAGTGGCACACACCTTTAATTCTAGCACCCAGGAAGTAGAGGCAGGTGGATCTCTTGAATTTTGAGGCCTGCCTTGTCTACAAAGCAAAGCTTAGGACAACCTGGGCTACATAGAAAAACCCTGCCTAGGGAAAACCAAACAAACAAAGAAAATTATTGCATAAGGGGACATTATAGTTGGAATAGAGATGAAAGGAAAGCCAAAGTCTGGTCCTAGCACAGAGATGTGTAATGTGAATAAGGATTGCTGGCAAAGTGAATGGGGAATGTCATTGGGATACAAATATGGACAGAGAAGTATACATACATAATTTAAATTTTATTTTAATGGATAACACAATCACCTACACTTTTGTCTGATTCAGGTTATAATTACTTATTTTGGGATGATCTAGAATTTACTATATTGTACATTAGCCTTGAGCTCCTGATCCTACTGCCTCTTTCTGGAATTCAGGTATTTATAAGTCATACTTGTTGTAGTTCACATTTGGTACCCACCACTGACTTGAGAAACTGGTCATAAATTTGTTATTCCTAAAATACCTAAAATATGTAGACAGAAATGCATATTTGTGGTAGTTTGAATGATACTGGCCCCATAGGCTTATAGGGACTGGCACTATTGGGAGTTGTGGCCTTGGTGGAGCAGGTGTTGCTTTGTTAGAGGAAATGTATCACTAGAGGTGGGCTTTTAGGTCTGAGAAGCTCAAGCCAGGCTTTGTGATTCACTGTTGTAGTAAGATATTCACTCACATCTGCTCCTGTCCCCACCCCAATGGGAGTGGTTAGTGCCACAGGTGCAGACAGAGTGAATATCTCACTACACACTGTCTCTTCATTCTGCCTGCAGATTCAAATGTAGAATTATCAGCTACTTCTCCAGCACTGTTTGCCTTCATGTCACCATGCTTCCTGCCACGATTATAATGAACTACACCTCTGACCTGCAAATCAGCCCCGAATTAAATGTTTTCCTATATGAGATTTGTCGTGGTCATGGTCATCTCTTCACAGCAATAAGACCCTACTCTAGCAATGCTATTAGTTGATATTAAGCCAAGGAATCAGAGGGATTATGATTACTGTAGCTGCTAATGTTTAGAAAGTTTTCATTTGGTTGCAAGTTCATGTAACTTTAAATATGTATCAGAATAACTATTCTGATGGACAGTGAAAGAATTTCAGTATTCGTGTAGTGAAACGGTTCAGAGCAATCCATTAAATTCCTTCTGTTCCTTCCTAAATATATTTACCTGTTTTCAATTCCAGTCTACTGATGGCAAAACTCAGACTCAATCAGTTTAATATCATGTGCTTTATAGTTTTCAGGTCTGAGAAACTAATTTGTACTGTAGGATGTTTATATGTGTAAAAACTATCCAAATAATTTTACAGAGGTGACAGCATGTGTTTGTGGGTTTGAGATGATTATGGATTGAAAACACAAAATGTTTTTTTTTCTTTTCTTAAAAGTTATTTTATTAAAAGTCCTTTCTAATAAAAAGTGTCTGATATTGGAAAGAGCGCTAACTCTTATGAATGTGAAATTCATGCAAATTAAAGAAAGTCCCATCAGTGTGTGCATTTTGAGACTAATTTTCCATGCTGGTTGCCAGTTTCTTCCCTGCATGACTGACGCTGTGTGCACCTAAGGGCCATTTTAATGTGTGGCATCTGGGTGGACACCTGGAAAACTGTAGAGCCTTGAACTAAGGTGCTGTTAATTCTTGGGAAAAAAAAATGACATTAATGTTGATTATCTTCTTTGACTAGTTTTACCTACAACTGCTCAATCAACCTGCTCTAGATTACTGTCCACTGCATATGTTTCTGTGTCACTTAGGCTTGACTAATTAAAATACTCTGTTACAGGTGACACATAGCATTTAAAACAGTTCTTTTTCACCCCCATTGAAGAGACTTTCAGGGTTTTAATGACAACAAATATATCCTTTTATGAACTTGTCATATACCAAACATGTGGCCTAAAATGCTGTTATATTTGATTTTTATTCATGATTTTTATTCATTGATGCCTATAAACTGGCTTAATCTTTTTCAAACTTGAAACATTTTTTTGTATACTTGATAGATTTCTCTTTTTTCTTTAAATGTCCTCTTCCTACTGATGTAGAAATTCTTTGGGAATCCAATAACAAGAATTAGTGCTTATCCATTAACAACTAAAACTTAAAAATCAATCAAATACCATCATTTCCTTCATTCAAATGGTCAAATACAGGGAAAAGATAATAATCAACGTGGGCAATTTCTTAAACATAATATGAGAGAAAATTGGCAAAATAGGTGGAAGCCAATCTGGCATCATATATATCAAGCATTCTGATAGTTTAACTCAATTCAATTAGTATATTAAGAAAATATTAAAATGTCTATAAATATTCATGAAAATTCCTCATTGTGATTGTATAACACCAAAACTTATAGATATAAATAAACGAAACATGGAAATACTATTTCTTACACCTGGTTTACAAATGTTTTTGAAGACAAATTAATATGAAATAAAGTCTTCTTGATATGATAATATGATATGAGAATAAATTTTGTCAAAACATCAATCTATCACATATGTTTTTATAGAAACACTATAAAAATAAAGGACATTCCTTATTTGATATCTGCTTATTCATTCCAATATATTTATTATGCACACACACACATATATGTATTCACATACACACACACATATATGTATAAATACAAGTATATATATATATATGTATATGTACATATGTATATGTACATATACATACAATAATGAAGCATTTACTATCAGGAAATGTTATTTAAAAGAATTATGAAGATATTGATCTCATTAGTTGTTAATTGAAATGTTTTAAAATAGCACTTAAAGTAAATAAAATAGAACTTAGTTGGTAATACATGAAGCTTTAAATTTTAGTATTTTTCCAGAAAAACTCTAAAGTTCCTTAGGCTAAATCTGTTGTTTCCTTTATTATTTAAAATATGTTTTTAATTGGATTTGGATTACATCTCTTTCACAAACACAGATAGTTTCCTACAGTTTTATGATGCTTGTTCTGAATTAGGACAGCAAAAAGATCATTGATTAATCTGACTCTTAGTTAATTTAGACTGCCTCTCTCAAACATGGGAATTAGCCATTAATATTTTCTAGTTTGGCTTATTATTCTAACAGTTTATATTAATAGCAGTTGGCCACCTAGAGAGTAAACAGAACATGTTTTGATAAGGCATTGGAGAGTGTTCATTTGGCATAGTTTTAACTAGCTAAAGAAGATTGAACGAGTAATTTATCTCCCCTCGAATGGATGCAAATACATTATTCTTTTTTGTGTGAGATATGATGTTTTTATTTAGTAAGTATGAATTATAGTGCACACACAAAATATTTTACTGATAGAGCAATATCTTTATAGCTGAGAATTATTCTTTGTTAGTTTTTCCCCAGTGTAATATTTTTATTAATAATTTGTGGATTTCATACAATGAATCCTGATGACACTCACTACATATTCCTCCTAGAACCACCATCCCAACCAAATACATTATTGTTAGAGATAGTACTCCGTACATTTAGCACAATATTACATTAATAGAGGAACCAAATCAGATTGTTTGAAATGTAATGGGATTTAAATTTCAAATTTCATTGCCAAGTTCATTGTATTTGAACTTGTATTTTATATGTGTGTGACATATGTCATATATGTACATGCTGTTGTGTCTGTGAACATGTGTAGAGTCTGAAGGTCAATGCCTTCCTTAATTATCCTCCTGTTATAAGCAGTTTTCCTGCCATCCTGGTCTCATAGCCACATCATCCCCAAATAGCAGAGAGAGACGCTGTATTATATATAAAGCTCTTGGCCTGTTATTAGCGTTTCTTATTGGCTAGCTCTGTCTTAAATATTAACCCATTTCAATTATCTAAGTGTTTCCACATAGTCTTATCTTACTGGAGAGAGGGTCCGGTCGTCTGTTCTCTCAAGTCTCTACATGTTGAATCTCCTCCTACCTCTCTCTGAATCCTCCTTGTCTCCTAGTCCTGCCTATCTTGCTTTCCTATTGGCCAATAGTGCTTTATTTATTGAGAAACAATATATATATATATATATATATATATATATATATATATATATCCATCTCCCATCATCCTCTCCCTTATTTATTGGGTCAGGGTCACTTGCTGAACCTGGAACTCACTACTTCATTGGATCCTCTTGTTTCTACCTCCCCAGCTCCATGACAATGTGTGTAGGCTACACGTGTTTGTGTTTACACTACAAGCACTTTACTGACTCAACCAGCTCCCAAGCCCCAGAGTTCATGTTTATGGAATTGATCACTTAATGCCAAGGGAGAATGCTGAGCAGATGTGTACAAATTGCCTAATAAACATCTCTTTGAAAACTCTTCTTTAAACGTTTCCGTTGACATTTATTACATAACTTTCACCACATTTAAATACTACCATTTTTTAAAGTCTTTCTTTATTTTAAAGGCCTTCTGATTTCAATTCTGCTAGCTCCAACTTTTTGACTCCTTTGTGTAAGGAACACATTTCACCATTTTTATGAGAACATACGAGAATTTAAATATCAAGAACATATGGAATATTCTTGCAGAGAGTTGCTCCCTGTGAACTGAGTGGCCATAAACCTTGCAGTCTTTAGAAATGCAATCAATTTGTATTAACCCATTCTTTATACTAACTAAATTAGAAACTTGCTAGAGAAGAAGAAAAATGCAAGGTCTGCCTAGATTTTCCATCTCAGGGAACAGAAAATGCACAGCATAGGAGCTCTCTGGAAATGCTCAGAGTGAATCTGCTTTATTAAAATTCAAAATAAATACTTTGGTGAAAGACCAAGGATACTTTCAGCAGAGGAACACAGTTTTGTATTGGTAATGATTTCTCTTTATTAACCATTTCCCTGAATCACTAAACCAGAGGGAAATGCATTTAAATCAGCATTATGAGGATAATATCATGCATCAAAAACCTATTTCTGATCCCAGGTGATTGATGAGCAGGCAGAATGGCTTCACCATGCACAGGACCTGATGGTACAAGCTAACCTCACCAGAAACGATTCCAGATAGCAGTAGGAAATTTATGATTGTTGAACAATGCTTGTGAGGTGATAGGAGATGTCATTCTGTAAATATGTTTCTTGTATTGGTTGGTTAAAGAATAAAGCACTGTTGGCCAATAGGAAACGAAGATAGGAGGGACTAGGAGACAAGGAGGAGAGAGGAAGTAGTAAAGAGGAGTCAACATGGAGAGCAGAATGCCAGCACTTTCTCCGGTAAGATGAGAACATGTGGAAATTCTTAGATTAATAGAAATGGGTTAATCATTAAGGCAGAGCTAGCTGATAAGAAATTAGTAACTGGCCAACAGCATTATATCAAATACAGAGACTCTGTGTGTTATTTAGGGCTGGCATGGCGGTGGGACAAGACCAGCAGGGAAAAACCTGCTCATAACAGTGAGGTTACCCCCACAACGAATTAAAATCTAGGATATCTGGTTATCATGATAGATTTTAAAAATACATACTGAAACCTATTCATTCATTGTACTTTAATGAAAACATGAAAAGTATAGAACACAAAGTCATTTTTATTTTGCTTGTAAAAATTAAATTCAGAATGATATGCCAGTTAAACTTCAGTGTCAACTTGATGGATTTGGATCATCTAGGAGACATTTGTCTGGACAGCTCTTTGGGAACATTTGCAGAGACTTTTAATTGAAGAGGAAAGAGGTACCTGCTGTGTAGGTGGTACCATTTCTGTGTTGGGTCCTGGAATGTATAACGACTGGTAAAGCCAACAAGCACCAATGCACATCTCTCTGCTTCGGATTGTGGATGCTATGTGAACAGGCATCTCTCAAGCTTGCTGTGATCACTCCTCCCTTTCCTCCATGGGTTCCTCCTCGAAACCAGGAAGTACAAACTTTTCCTTCATAACTCACTGTCTGATATTTTGTTACAATAAGGAGTAAGGAACTAATACAAATATTTAAGCCAAGGCTTTCTTCTTTGTCATAAAAAATCCTTATATAGAGTGAGGATTTTTTTTAATGGCTTTGTTAAGTTTTATTCGCTTTTTTCATTTTCTTTTGCTGTTTACATACAAATTTTCTTTTTTTTTTCTTTTACATATAGATCCCAGTTCCCTCTCCCTTCTTCCCTACTTTCCTCTCTCCCACACTCCTATGCCTCTGACCACCCACACCTCCCACCCACCCCCCACTCCACATGTAGACTGATGCCTTACAGGAGGGGTCATCTAAATTTGTCAAGTCATTTGGAGAAGGGACTAGGCCTTAACTCCTGTCTCTAGGGTGAGGGAGTATCCCTCCATGAGGAATGTGCTCCCAAAGTCCTTTTGTGCAGAGGGATACATCCTGGATTCACTGTCCGAGGTACCTTAGACTGCCCAGGACTTCTAGCTGAGACCCATGTTCAGGGGGTCTGAGTTAGTCCCATGCTAGATTCCCAGCTATCAGTCTGGGGGCCTGTTAGCTCCTCCTTGTTTAGGTCAGCTGTCTCTATGAGTTTCTGTAGCCTGGTCTTGTCCTCCCTCTTTGCATCTTGATACCAGTTTGGCTCAGTGTTTAGTTGTGGGTGTCTGCTTCTGTTTCCATCAGCTACTAAATGAGGGCTCTGTGATGGTGGATAAAATCTCATTACAGGGAAAGGCATTTATGGTAGCCTTTCCACTCTTGCTCAAATTGTTAGTTGGGGGTCAGTCTTATAGGTCTCTGGACATTTCTCTAGATTCAGTTTTCTCTTCAAACCTATAATGGCTCTCTCTTTTATGGACTCTCTCTTTTCTGTCTCTCTCTCTTTTCTCTCATCTATTTCTCCACTGACCAACTCTCCCTAGTCCCACATGCTTTTCTCTTCTCCCCTACTCTTTCTCCTAGTTCCCTCTCCACTCACTGCCTCCACCACTCGCAATATGTTCAGGAAATCTTGTCATTTCTTCTTCTGTGAGGGACCTTATATGAATCTCTTAGAATACACCTTGACTCCTAGTTTCTCTGACTAGGAGTGTGAATTATAGTCTGGTGATCCTTTGCTTTATGTCTAAAATCCATATATGAGTGAGTGCATAGCATGTTTCTCTTTATGTGACTGGGTTACCTCATTCAGGATGGTTTCTTAAAGTCCCATCATTTGCTTGCGAATTTCAAGATTCCATTGTTTTTTTTCTGCAGAGTAGTATTCCATTGTATAATGTGCCACATCTTCTTTATCCATTCTTCAGTTGGAGGGCATCTAGATTGCTTCCAGGTTATTGCTATTACAAATAATGCTGCTACAAACATAGTTGAACACATGTCTTTGTTGCATAAATGTGTATGTATGTAAGAGGGGGAATGCCAGGTCCTGTGGTAGACTGATTACCATGTTCCAGAGTAACTGCCATACTGATATCCATAGTGGCTGTACAAGTTTGCACTCTACCAGCAGAGGAGGAGTGTTCCCCATTCTCCACATCCTCTCCAGCATAAGTTGACATTGGTGTTTCTAATTTAGACATTCTGGAAGGAGTAAGATAGTATCTCAGAGTTGTTATGGTTTTCATTTTTCTGATAGCTAAAGATGTTGAGCACTTAAGTGTCTTCCAGCCTTTTTGATTTAATCTATTGATCTCTATTCAGTTCTGTTCCACATTTTAAAATGGGGTTATTTGGTGTTTTGTCGATGAGTTTCTGGAGTTCTTCGTATATTTTGGAAATCAGCCCTCTGTCAGATGTAGGGTTGGTGAAGATCATTTCCCAGTCTATGGACTGCTGTTTGGTCTTGTCCACTGTGTTCTTTGCCTTACAGAAGCTTTGCAGTTTCAGGAGGTCCCATTTATTAATGTTGATCTCAGTGTCTGTGCTACTGTTGTTATGTTCAGGAAGTTGTCTCTTGTACCAATCCACTCAAGGGTGCCTCCTACTTTCTCTTCTAAGAGGTTCAGTATGGCTGGACTTAAGGTTTGTGCATGGAGATAGATATGGGTCTATCTGCAATCTCTACACACACTCATCCAGTTGTGCCAGCAACATTTGTTGAAGATGCTTTTCTCCTTCCACTGTATACTTTTAGCTCTTTTGTCAAAAATCAGGTGAGCATAGGTGTGTGAGTAATGTGAGAATTTTTTATTTGATTTGATTCATTGGTCTACCTGTCTATTTTTGTGCCAATACCAGGCTGTTTTCATGGTTAGGGTTTATAAAACCTTTATCATTAAAAGGTTTTGAATTTTGTTGGAAGGCTTTTTCAGCATCTAGTGAGTTGATCATGTGGTTTTGGTTTTTCAATTTGTTTATATGGTGGATCACGTTGACAGATTTTCATATGTTAAACCATTCCTGCAAACTAGGGATGAAGCCTACTTGATCATGGTGGATGATTTCTCTGATGTATTCTTGGATTCAGTTTGCCAGTATTTTTGCATCAGTGTTCATGAGGGATATTAATCTGTAGTTTTCTTTCTTCATTGTGTCTTTGTGTCGCTTGAGTAATAAGGTGATTGTGCCCTCCTAAAAAGAGTTTGGTAATGACCTTCTCTTTCTATTGTGTGAAACAATTTGGGGAGTATTGGTATTAGCTCTTCCTTGAATTTCTGGTAGAATTCTGCACTAAAGCCATCTGGCCATGGGCTTTATTTCTTTTCTTTTCTTTTTTTTTTTTTTTTTTTTTTTTTTTTTTGCTTGGGGGGCTTTTGATGACTGTTTCTATTTCATTAGGAGTTATATGTCTATTTAAGTTGTTTATCTTTTCTTGATTTAATTTTGGTAATTTTAAGTTGTCCAGATATTTGTCCATTTCCTTAGAATTTTCAAAGACCTGAAAATTGTCTGGATTTCCTCCGTGTCCATTGTTATGTCCTCCTTTTCATTTCTAATTTTGTTAATTTGCATGTTCTCTCTCTGCTTTTTAGTTATTATGGATAAAGTTTTGTCTATGTTGTTGATTTTCTTGAAAAACCAACTCTTTGTTGCATGGAATTTTTGTAAATTGATTATTTCCTGACATCTACTCCTCCGGGGTGAGTTTGTTTCTTTTTGTTCTTAGGCTTTCATTAATTCTCTAACGTGATTATCCTCCATTTTCTTCAGATGGACAGTTAGTGCAATGAACTTCCCTTGTAGCACTGCTTTCAAGATGGCCCATAAGTTTAGGTATGTTGTGTCCTCATTCTCATTTAATTTTAGGAAATCCTTAATTTCTTTCTTTATTTCTTCTTTGACCCAGGTATGGTATAATTGTGCATTGTTTAATTTACATGAGTTTGTAGGGTTTCTGCGATTTGTGTTGTTGTTAAATTCCAACTTTAAAGCATATTGGTCTGATAAGAAACAGGGGGCTATTTCAATTCTTCTGTATCTTTTGAGGTGTGTTATGCCACCTAGTATTTGGTCGATTTTATTGAAGGTTCCATGTGGAGCAGAGAAGAAGGTTTATTCTTTTGTGTTTGGATGGGATGCTGTATAGATGTCTGTTAAACCCAATTGAGACATAACTTCTGTTAGATCTTTTGTTTCTTTGTTAATTTTCTGACTAGTGGTTCTGTCTAGTGGTGAGAGTGGGGTGTTGAAGTCTCCCACTATGAGTGTATGAGGTTTTATGTGAGCTTTGAGTTTTAGTAGTGTTTCTTTTATGAATATGGGTGCCTTTGTATTTGGGCCATATGTTCAGAATTGAGACTTTGTGCTGATAGATTTCTCCTGTGATGAATACAGAATGACTGTCTTCATCTCTTTTGATCAATTTTGGCTTGAAGTCTAACATGTTAGATATTAGGATAGCCATACCTGCTTGCTTCTTGGGTCCATTTGATTGGAAGATCTTTTATCAACCCTGTATTTTGAGGTAATGTCTGTCTTTAAAGCTTAGATGTGTTTCTTGTATGCAGCAGAAAGATGGATTCTGTCTTCGTATCCATTCTGTTTGCCTATGTCTTTTTATATGTGAGTTAACACTATTAATGTTGAGGGTAAATAAGGAACATTGATCATTAATGCTTGTTGGTTTTAGATTTGTTGTTGGCAGTGGTATTGTGAATATATTTGCCTGATTTACCCTTGGGTTTTGGTGAAGTGGGAGTATGTATTGTGTATGTTTTTGTGAGCGTAGGTAACTTCCTGGGTTGGAGTTTTCCTTCCAGAACTCTCTGTAGTGCTGGATTTCTAGATATGTAGTGTGAAAATCTGGCTTTGTCATTAAATATCTTGTTTTCTCCATCTATAGTGATTTAGAGTTTTGCGGGGTATAATAACTGGGCTGGCATCTGTGGACTTTTACTACTCATAGAACATCTATCCAGGAATTTCTGGCCTTGAGCATTTCCATGGAGAAGTCAGGTGTAATTTTGATAGGTCTGCCTTTATATGTTACCTGACATTTTTCTTACTCTGCTCTTAATGTTCTTCCTTTATACTGTATGTTAGGTGATTTGATTATTATGTGTTGAGGGGTCTTTTTTCTTTGGTCCAGTCTATTTGGTGTTAAGTATGATCTTGTACATTCAAGAGCATGTCCTTCTTCAGATTTGGAAGTTTTCTTCAATGATTTTGTGGAATATGTTTTCTGCACCTTTGTCCTGGGCTTCTTTGCCTTCCTCTATGCCTATTATTCTTAGGTCTGGTCTTCTCATTTCCTGGCCCACATTTCCTGGATTTTTTGTGTTATAATGTTGTTGGATTTAAGATTTTCTTTGGTCAATGAATCTATTTCCTCTATTTTACCTTCAGTGCCTAAGATTCTCTCTTCTATCTCTTGTATTCTGTTGGTTATGCTGGCGTCTCTAGTTCCCAATCATTTGCCCAGTTTTTCTATTTCCTGCATACCTTCAGTTTGTGTTTTCTTCATTGTCACTGTTTCAGTTTTCAAGTCTTGAACTTTTTCCTTTACTTGTTTAATTGCTTTTCTTTGCTTTTCTTATTTTCTTTAAGAGATTTGTTCATTTCTTCCAATTTTCTGTTTGTTTTTTTCTTCCATTTCTTTAAGGGATTTTCTCAAATCTTCCTTGAAGGCCCTCTATCATTTTTTTTTATGAATTTAAGTTTTATCTCCTGCTTCATCTGCTTTAGGGTATTCAGGTCTAGTTGGTGTAGATTCCATAGATTCTGGTGGTGTCATGCTTGTCTTTCTATTGTTAGGTGTTTTCTTGGTTTTCCATCTTCCTTATGCTTCTTCCAGTGGATATAGGTGGGGTCTCTCTATGCTACTCACCCGGTGGGCTTAAGTTGGTCAGCATTTCGAATTCTGTAGCTCTGCATGGTCCAAGCTCTCTAGGAGGTCTCTCCTCAGGCATGGCCAGCGATGGGAGTCAAAGAACAGGCTCTTCTAGCAGAGGCCTGGCAATGGGGGTTAAGGTCCAGCAGCTAGAGACTCAGGATGGTACTGTGGAGAAGGGTGTATCTCTTGCAGGGGCCCAGAGCTTCAGCAGAGGACCAGTGGTAGGGGTCAGAGATCAGGCAGGTAGGGACTTTTTATTCTCTTTCTTAAGTGTGGATGGTAGCTAGTTGTTTTCTGCCAGCTCACCTACCTGGTCCCACTAACATGCCAAGACTCTGTATTTGATATAAATACTGTTAGCCAGTTCCTAATTCCTTATCAGCTAGCTCTGGTTTAATTATTAACCCATTTCTACTTATCTAAATATTTTCACGTGGTCATCTTATCGGAGAGTGGCAGGCTGTCATCTGCTCTCTTTTGGCTCTCCATCTTGACTCCTCCCTCCTACTTCCTCTTTCCTCCTTGTCTCCTAGCCCCGCCTATCTTGCTTTCCCATTGGCCAACAAGGCTTTATTCATTAACCAGTATGAGAAACATATTTACAGGATCACATCTCCCATCAGTGGATCACTCAGTTTATCCTATACATTTGAATGCCATGATTTATAATATTTGTTTCTCTACTCTGGAGCTTTTCTTCCTGCACTTTCCACTTTCTGTGGAGGTTGCTTCACTCCCATCAATATTCACTGGCTGTGGATGCGGACTATCTTCTTGCAATGGTGTCATCACACCACAGATGGATATTCTTACTATATCTGCCTTTACAGGCAGTTCAAATCCTGCCGTCCTCTACACAGCATGGTACACTCTGCCATATTACAGGCTTTTTACTTCCTGCCATGATGATCATATGTGCTCAGCTGCAAATTCATGTCATATTTGTGCTTCAAGTCAGCAGAAGAAATGTCATCTTCCTGGACCATGGCATCAAAAACCTGAAAGGCCACTTAAGCTAAGAACTTTGGGTTTATTACATATATGTTTGCTTCAATGGCTCGATAATTATTTTGTGACTTGAGAATGAATTTGTATTTTCATTCACGTACCCAAGAAAATTTTCTGGGAGTATTATCTACCAGAAGTAATGTGCTAATGGATTAATTTATTTTGTTGAAACTATCACTCTACCACTGGGAGGTAAGAAGACAATAACACTACATGTTTTATAGTCTCTGTGTGAGTCATATTCAGTTTTCAAATATCAGTAGACTGCGAGGGAAACAATGAAGTTTGTTCCGTGTCTGCCTATTGTTTATGCAATGACTTGTGGATTGAAAGACAGAATAATGCTCTCATTTTTGGCGAACGTTGTTCTTTACAGTCAGTCACAGTCAATATGCCCAGGAAGCTGACATTTTAATCATGTCATGGTGTCATGGTGTTTGGTATTACATAACTAAAGCATGGTGACTGGTATACAGTGTAAATGAGAACTGTTTTACTAAATCTAAATAGCTGGTCTCAGACATCTATTATTATTATGTTTTTTTTCCAGAAATATATGCCAATCTGTTCTTTAATAATTAAATAAGACTGGCAAGCTTTAACATATAACATGATTTAACTTAGCTGAACTTTAAAATGTAAGATATCTGTTAATAATCTTATACTTCTTCGAACTACTAAGGAAGATCATAAGAGGGATCTGGCATTTCTTTTTATTATCATGTTATATTCTTGGTAACTTCATGCATGTATACAGTGCATTCTGGTTACCCTTTCCCCACATCCTTTCTTATCTCCCACCCCTGTAAAAATCTCCCCTTTCCTTCCTATCCCTTTCCTGCATTCACAACTTTGGTTTTTGACTTGTGATTTATTTACTTTAACATGAGCTATATGTATTTCAATTTTATTGGGATGAACTGCTGGAACCTATTAGGTAACCACATGCATACAACTGAAGAAAATGACTCCAACTTTCCATGAATCTATCTGTATGAAATTGTTCTGTTCTTTCCATCCCTGTCTGATGATTGGTCCATTCTTCTTTTTTCTTTCTTTTTATTTATTCGTTGTGTCTTTCACATCATGTGTCTTGATCCCATTCAGTTCTCCATCCCTTTTGTATCCCTATGCCCTTGCCCTTCCATTAGAATAAAAAGTAAGAGGAAAAGAGAAAAAAGAAAAGAAAAAAAGGAAAAATCATGGAAGCTGTGAAACAGTGAACTATGCAGAAAATCCTTTTGCTTATGTATCTTTTCTTGCAAGTGTTCACTACAAAGAGTCTTTGGTCTGGTTCCAGGCCTCTAGTTTCTATTACACTGTCAATGCTGGGCCCTCACTGGGAATAATCTTGGATATCAGTTGTTGCCCTGTGTTGTTGAGATCCTGCAGCTTTGGGTCTGCAAGACCAGTCCCTTCACTTGCTTCTGCAGATCATAGATGGGGCAGATTTTGGGAAGGGCCAACACATAACCCTTCTCGGCTTGGCATTTGCAGAGTTGGTCAGCCTGCCAGCTCTCCCCTGTCCTCACCACCAGAGTGAGCTCTCCAGCATTGTCCCAGCTGGTTTATCCCTTTCAGCAATATTCATGGGATTGGGCCTGTTCTCCTGCTTTCATGCCTTCATGGTTTGCTTTCCCATGCCTGGACCATTAGGGCCAGCTCTACTATGCTTCTTAAAAAAGGTACAGGGACCATTACCTGAGTACTGCAGCTGGTGAGAGGCAGGGGTAGTTTTCCTGCTCTTATGACTTCAAGGTCATTTCTGACTCCCACCACAGGTGGTGAGCAGTGGGGGAGGGCATCTCACCCCTGCCAACACCATCATATGTCAGATGAGGGGCAAAGCTCATATTCGTGGTCAGTTAATCAATACCCACATCAATAGGGTCAACTCTGCTGCAGCTGTAAATGGGGAGGTCTACCACAGGTGGCAAATGGGCACCTTTCCCTTGTCTTCATCACATGGCAGATAAGGGAGGTATGTCCTGCTATTCCATCTCATACCTTCAGGGCCAGCTTACCCATACCTCTGGCGGCAGAGTCTGTTCTACTATGCTTCCCAGGCAAAGTGTAGGATGGGTTCATTCTTACATGGACCCAACAGCTTCTGAGTTCATGATTATAGAGGCTGTGAATCACCCAGAAACTGACCTAGAAAAACAGCACTAAAGGAAACTACCATTTGTCTTCATTTTGATCACTTAAGTACATTGATGACTACATTTTTAGTGTTTTTGAGTGTGTGTTAGAAGACTATATCTATCAGGCAAAAATATTCCTGGTTTAGCATACCTTGTATATGTTTCCATAGGAGAAAACATGTTTGTGTGATTATACAATTATGCACATAGCATCATAGAAAACTTGTGGTGGTATCTTTTGTGTGAGGGGGTTAGGTAGTTAATAGGTATTAATGTATAATCCACGAAACAAACTAGGTTCTAGTGACAAAATCTTTTAACAGATTTTTCAAGAAATAATTGTTCAGCATGAAATTCTTCTGTTGTAAGTGTACAGTTTAATGAGTTTAAAAATAGGAATGCAGAGCACATATGCATATCATCCTTAAGTAGGGCCATGTTTTTCTTAACCAAATTGTTCCTGGTTTTATTCAAGTATTTACTTCCAAGTCAAGCACTCCTAGTATTTTAAGTTTTGGCTGGAAAATGAGCTACTATTTTCCAGCCACCTAGATGGTAGACTATACCTTAGCATTCATTTTCATTATAGTTATAATGAATAAATACATGCATATATTCAGTTTGGAAGAATTCATGATGATACCTAGACATAAATATCCATACTTAGTTAAGATATACTGAATCTTCATATTGGTTTTAGGACGTGAATGTTTTCCCTGTTTTATAAGCAATGTTACGATTTACAGAGTTTCAGGATGTGACTAATGGAATGTGGCTAATTAAGTCTGTACTTAAGACATAGTCTGCACATTCTGACTCACATCACATTGGGTTGGAAGCTTCTCTTTCCAATGATGCTTTACAATTATGATATAATTTTATAGTGTTTTAATATTCCATATAAGATAAATAGCATTTGTCTTAGAATTTTCTATTACTGTGAAGAAACACCATGACAACAGCACCTCTTATAAAGAACATTTAATTGAAGAGGCTCACTTACAGTTTCATCAGTTCAGTCTTCATCTTCATGGCTGGCATGCATGGAGTCATGGTGCTGGCTACATTTTAGCTTGCAGACAACAGGAAGTTGACAAACACACTTAGCAATTTCCTGAGCATAGTAATCCACAAAGCCTACCCCTAAAGTGACATGCTTCCTCCAACAAGGCCTTACCTACTCCAACAAACAATAATGCCACTTCCTATGAAATTATGGGAGCCAATTACATTCAAACTACCATGCCATTCTAAGACCTTTATAAGAGATCTTTATGAAATCTTTATAAGAACACCATGTGGTAATGATCTTATTCTTAGTAGAACATAGACTTGAAACAGAGATGCAATTAGGCTAGGCATTTCAACCAAGGTAAAATAAATGAGAAGTGGCCCAATGACACACTAGTTTCAGAGTCCACTGCCTTCAGCCTTCATATCATCCCCTCTTCATCAGTAAAAGTAGAAAAGTTGAGGGTACTTAGTAGAACTTTTCTTCTTGGGTTTTAGGAAGCAATAAAAACAGTGCAAAAGAATATATATGTGTGTGTGTATGTATGTATGTAAGTATGTATGTATGTATGTATGTATTATGCATGTATGTATGTATGTCTATATGAATGCTCTGGGTAAACTTTACTCTTCATGCATAGTAAGTCACACTTAAAGGTTGTATCTTTTTCATACAAAGAAATTTGTTGCAAGTTAGGTTTGAGGTTCTTGATTTACCAATTTAGTGTGATGTTTAAGCAGACATTGAATCTTCAAACATTGATGTTTATATCTACAAAAAAGTACTACTCTCAACATTAGTCAGAGAAGCTTCTCTTTGCCGTGAACAGTGGTGAATGAATTAAAATAGGACAAAACAAAACAAGTTTATGTTATTTGAGCTGGAAAATCTGTTATGTTAGATTTAAAAACCAATGGGGCACACGTTCTCTTGTCCTTTAGTAGTATGTCACTTTTCTTTGATACAACGTAGCTGTTGAGGAGTCTGATAATTTAATTATATTTCCTTCCCAAGGCCTGTATACTTTATTTTCCAGATGCCCAAAGAAGGTTTTCCTTTCTTTTGTTAACCACTTCATTTTCTTGGAATGTGTTCTGCCTTTGGTTGCCATGAATCCACTTTCTCAGAAATTATGTGCACATCTGAAAAATCTAATCCTTTAGCTCTGGATTATTTATTGTGGGATTACCAGATTCAGTATTTGTTTTTCTTCCACATGCTGGCTTGCCTCTGTGATTACTCATCTGCTGAAAGTGCTTACCCTGTAGTCAATGTTTCTTACCCACTCTTGTTCATGTTATTTATTCCCAACCTTTCTTCATTATGTTTAGATTTAATTGTTTTTCATTTTACTTTATGCTTTCATCTATTGTGTTTGTGCTTTCTTGTGTTATTTCTGATTTAATATTTTTTCAATATTTCCCCTTCTCAGTTTTAATATTTTTCTATAGAACAGTACATTTTTATGAGCTTGTACAGTTTCTAATTTGTGTTGTTTTTTCATATAATTTGCCATTCTATAAATGTGTCTTAGCTAGTGTCAAAATTGTAATTCTATTCAGAGTTGTGAACATATTTTAGACATTCACTTATTGTGTTCATGTATATTTTTTTTGCTTTTACCTCTCATATATTTTCATATAGCTAAATATGCAAAATAGATTTTCCTAATGTTAATTTTAGTAGAGCTTTGTAACCTGTCTTATATCCATGTAAATAATCACAGCTTTCAATTTAAAGAAAGTAAGAGATAGTTTATTCTAGTGGCATTTTGAATGTGTGGCCTGAGAACACAGATTTGGTTTACCACAATTACTGAGTTCCAGCATGGAATCTGTTTCATGAATTTTTATGGTTTTACAAAACAAAGCTAGATCAAAATAGGTTACAGCAAGACGATGGAAACTTTCCTATAGGCTTCAGATGTTATTTGATGACAAGTATTAGTGTGTTTGGTAGATACTATGGGTCAGCTGGGCTTTGTTCATTTGAGGAAAAGGCCACAATTCTCTTTGTGATTTTGCTGCTATGGCAAAATTGGTCCCCACTTTCTAATGAACACCACTAATAATTAGTATTCTCATTTTCTCATACTCCTTCATACTGGCAGTAGTTCTCTTATTCCTCATGAGACAGTGATACTGTGCAGTCTTTAGTGTGTCAGTCTATTGCCTTTCCTTCTGTAATCTGTGGTTTGCAGAAACAATCATTCAGTAGTTTTGCTGTTGTTTTATAATGCTAACTTTATCCTGCATTTTCTTTTCTTTTGAGATGGGGACTTATGGTGCCAAATTAATCCTTGTATTCTAATTAGATGACTCAGGTTTGTTTGTTTGTTTTAACCTAAATTTTCCCCTTCCCCAGTGGTATACCACCACTTCTGCCCATTTCCTGAAATCCTCTCTTTTCATGTGATCTTTCAGTATTTGCCTTTACTATTGAATCTCAGTCAGTCATTTCAATAATCAGTGACTTCCTTGATATATGCTTATATATTAGTATTCTAAAAGAACAAATCTCACATTATCTCACCTGGATGGCCTTTTATACATACGACTGTCCACTCCTCCTGATTATTACTTTAAACAATTGGATATATTTTTTAATCTGTAGAACACAGTTTATTTCATGTCACAAACTCAAAATTACTCATTAAAAACTCAAACCAAACCTGGATGCATCTGCATCATTTCTACTGAATGAATAATCAGCCTTTGCTTAGTGTTTATAATGCATGCAGAAGCCATTAAAGAAATGGAATTTCAACTGCATCCAGAAACTGAGGATATTTGCTGCACATTCCATTAAAGCCTTAGATACACAGTGGAGCATTATCACCTTCACCAAAGCTTCACTGTTACAACCACTGTGAAGACAGAAGAGTTTGGGAAAATAGCTGGAATGATTTTCTATGTCTATGAAATATTTCCTAAAAATCAACTATTGGAATATGTATCTTCTGCTGCAAACTGATGTACATGTGTCTTCTGTTGCAAAGTATTATAAATGTGCCTTCTGTTGCAAAGTGGTGTGTGTGTGTGTGTCTTCTATTGCAAACTGATATATGTGTATCTTCTGTTGTGAACTGGTGTACATGAACCATCTGACCCTAACATTCAATAATCTGCACTGGTGAAATGAACTACACTTCACAATAAACAGTGACTTCTTTCTCTCTATAGTAATATAGTGATATAGCTTTCAGAGTCCAGTTTTTCCTGCTAGGAAATAATTTCACTAAGAATATCCCTCTATCTAGACTGTTTGAAAGCTCATGTTTCCCTTTAATCAAATTTGGAATGGTTTCAAGAGAAGTTTTACTGAAATAATGGACATACAATAAGGCATAAGAAGAAAAGCACTATACTTGCTGTGATATCTTTTTCCAGTGGAGAGTTTGTGGTAGGATCTAGACTATCAGTGATATTGGTACATTGAAGTTCTAGATATAGATAATGGCAGTGGTAATGGCAATCCTTAAAAGGCCATGCCATGATTCAAATAGGGGAGAAAAGGAAAGAAAATATGTGATTGCTTTAAAAAACCATGATCACTTATAAATTTTATAGTACTGGTAAGTTGTATGAAGATAATCTTACATCCTGTTCACCAAGACAAATATTGTATATAATAACTAGAGATGAAATAATAAATAAAAAACCAAAGTGAAAAACTGAAAAAATCACGAGGGCCTGGATTTATCTGAAAAGTCCTCTCAGATTTATTCCTGTAGTTTAGTACTGGTATTTGTAATTGGGACTAGAAATGGTGGTTACTGCTAGATGTCAGACAGGCATTTGTTCTTAGGATGAGATATTACCTGTGTATACACCATAGCTTCCACCATGGCTACTATAATATACCCAGTACTTCAGGTTTCTTGAAAGGTTAACTACTTATACCATAGTACTGGGCTGGTGTGGACAAACATGTTTATGACTCATAAAAATGTTTACTATCATGTCAATGTGGGAGATTCAGTCATAATTTATGTTTGGCAGAAAAATATAACAGTATATTTGGTGCATACTATGATTCTAGAAAATGAGCTGCTCCATAAGACCGCTGAGCCCCATGTTTCTCAAAAGAATAATGGTGAGGGATAATCCTTATTGTGGAGTCAATATTTTGTACAATTTATAGCACAAAGTTAAGAAAGATGTTTAGTTTTCATTATGAGAAGGGAATTGACTTTTATGAGAAAATACAAAGACTTTAATGACAGAAAGGGGGATTAGGTATTAGATATAAATAAGAATATTTAAGCTTCACTAGGACCAGGTAGATAATGAAGAGGAAACTCTTGTGAAGCATGACACTTACCTAGAGGCCTTCTTTATCCTTCAAAAACAGACCTAGAGCCAACAAAAAATGTCGTTCCTTTCACATATCTCCTGGGAGCATGTGAAGGGAGGAGGCACATGTGTGACTGGTGAGCCTTATAGGTGCAATCGTAGAAGAAATGAATACTGCTTCTTCCTCCAGTGATAAGCACAAAGTTATTAGGACAAGCAAGATGATGTTACAAGGAAGTGTTTGTTACCTGTTCAGCTCAACAGAATTAGGAATTTTTTTTAGGGCTCCCTAGAAGGAAATTTATATTAACACAGAAAGTTAATAATAGCAACGGAATTACTTTTTATCAATGTGTTCCTTGCTTATGTATGGGCAACACAGAAATAGAATGAAAGCACTGTCTCTTACTTGCATTGCAAAACTGTGGGTGTTATAATTAATTAAGATGATATATTGAAACATTAACCAAGTTTACTGTTTTCCTGATATGTGGCCAAAGTTCCTGTTTTGTGATCAGACCATATGCTTTTGTAGGGCTGTCATCTCTTTAGGATTTGCAAAAGAAATAAAAATCTGGTTATTTTCTGACTTTTGCTCTCAAGGAACTAGCAAACAGGACCCATTACTCAACAGAATAATTAATTAGTTGCAACTCTATGCCAGGCACTGGGGCTGGGATCTGGATTCAGCTAAGAAACCATTCTTTTTCTCATGCTACACACAGTGTGGGAAAGACAGGTAAACAAATCATTGCCATAGAAAGTGATGAATGCTATAATAAAAGTATGAACAGGTGCCACAAATATAGAGGAGGTACTGCCTATGAGTTCCTACATGAAACACTATGCTCCCCAGTTGCTGGCACATGACTTTTAACACTTTAAAAACCTGAAAGAGAAGAAGGTAAGCCAAATTTGTGAGCTTCACCTAGTCAAAGACTTGCTGTGATTGACTGAATAGATTTGACTTCAGAAAAGCTTCATCCTGCCAAGGAGCTTGACTGTTGTTCAAAATAAAATAGGGAGGTATCTTTGGAGATGGTTGCAACTGAGATAACATTCAAAATTATATAAACACAATGTATGGCAAACTGCTATGTGCTCTCCATGTGAGATGTTAAAGTTAGAGTCAAAGTATTAAATGGATTTAAAAGCAAAACAGGCGAGAAGAGAAATGATAAGATGCTGAAGTGACTTAAGGGAAGGAAAATTTATTTTTATAAAGCAAGAAGTGAACAGGGCAACTTTTGCACATTTGATTTAATCACTTCCATTGTCAAATAGACTAAGACTTTTCCCCATTTTATCTGTTGCTTATGACTTTAATTCAAAAGGTGAATCTGTTAAGCTCTGTTTTCTACTTAAATAGTCTGTGCATACATAGAAATAAATGAGAAGAATTGAGTTTTATGGTTTCATATCTGTCTTTATGAGGTTAAGTCTTTTTGAAAAGACTCATTGACAATTTTTCATTGCCTCACTTTAGAAAACTGGCCGTGTAGCTACCAAAATATGAGACAGTGCTTTGGGAAGGGAACAACATTCACTTTCAGCCTTTTTAACAGCTAGGAGGGTTAGATAATAAGTAAATGACTTAGGAAAAACACATAACAGCTGTGATGTTGGACTCCTTTTGGGTAAAACTAATATATAAGAGCCAAGAACAAAGGGAGACAGTGATGAAATAGGTTTGGAAAGAGGGCCAGTACTAAGAGAGCTGATGAGGTTGGCAACTGGGATGTTGGCATGGCCTTGTAGAAGTGAATGGATAGATAAGCAGTGGATGTTAAAAGTGCTATTCTGAAAAAGTATCTAATAGAGAGGATTAAAGGAAGCAGAACACAATGAATGCAAGTTGTGGATAATATTGGAGGTGAACAGATAGATTGCATACTATGAGAAAACATATGCAGATTGAAATCAACTCAGATACAAAGAAATAGGTATAATAGTCGATGTTTTAGAAATTTAGAGTGGATTGGGTAAGGTGGAATTAGGAGAAAGACTAATTATTAAACTTGGGAGAAAAAAATGACTGGTCTGTAGTTAGTTGCTAAAACCTACACCAGGACTGGTGATTGATTCATAGAGTTTCTGACCATTGAGGGACCTGGAGAGTTGTTATTTGTTAGACTCCATTTTTTTTCTGTTCTGAAATTCAGGAGAGAATGAAACTGCATGAAATAAAACAGTGGGATGAATGATAAGAAGAAGCCTAAAATTTTTAAGAAGTTGCTATAAATTTGGAAAAACTAAAGAATAAAATTATGAAGCTATTAATTAGGGATTCATGTAAGAACTATTAGAATTATTTAGTACTAGCTGTCACTATATATATATATATATATATATATATATATATATATATATATATATATATATTCCTATAAATCATTATATCCACCGAGTGAAAATAGGTAAAGTCATTATTTCTATGAATGTCCCATGGCCAAACATTACTAAGAGACAGAGGGCAAATTTACAGCAGGAGCATAGAGCATTATTAACTGCATAACATGTAAATTCAGCACCCAGAAACACATGCGGATAACACTAGTTGGAGAAACAAGATGTTTGTACTTCAGTATTGTGTCAACCTTTCTTAAAATCATGCCCTTCTTTGATACTTAGTAATCATGTTTATTTGACTGTGTTCTCAGTACTTCAGTTAGTTGTCTAGGCATCAACCCTCAGTGATAACTAATTGAATAGGGATCAACCCACAGCGATGTTTTTAAGTGGCTTGGGGGTTATTACCAGGCTGCAAAAGCCCAAGCTTTTTGATATGGGTTTGGCTAGCAATGAGGTCATGCAAATACAGCAGCTTTGCGGTGGAATTCTGTTACCACTGACCGAGAAAGCATAGAAAAAATGTTTCAAAGAAGAAAGAAGCACAGAGAAAGAACAGAAGTGAACTCAGGGAAATAGTGCCTGAGACCCTGGTGTCTTTGCTGTTTCGGATTCACAAACCCTTTGAAGTCCGGCTCTGTTCCATCCATTCATTTGATTCTGTGAGCTGTAGCTGCATCTGATATTAAATTTTGCTTTCATGCTTGAGCTAGTCTGAGTTGGCTCTCCTAGAATCCCAAGGGGTCTTATGAAAGACTAGATCAAAGGACAGGAGGTGTTCACTAGTGAAAGAGAAGATTTATCGCTAATGGGTGTTCTGGAGAGGTAAAATGATAGGAAGGTTTATGAGAAAATTGTTAAAATGATGGCATGAGATTAAACGTTTTTCCATTTTGAAATTTTCAAAACCTAATTAAGAAGCTATGGGTGATGACAAGTCAGTGTAGCACAGTAGAGGCACACCACTGCTGAGCACAGAGGTCAAGTTATAGATGTTAAAGATCATGGGTAACTCGCACACTGCAGGATCCACATAGATTGCAAAATTGGCCAACAGAGTAAAAGAAAGGGTAGAAGTTTATTGATAAAACTTCCCTGAACGTAGAGGTATGATCTAAATATATAACTGAAAAATACAAAGGCAAATGGTATAAAGAGGTAAGGAAAGTGTGACCCGGATGACATGAGCCGGCAGACAAAATAAAAGCTAAAGGCTTACTAACAGCAGCAAAATTCACAATGGTAGAGAAAGACCTCAAGGAAAGAAACTTGCCCTTTAGTCTATCCATTGGCCACCTGGCCACAATAAGTAGACAGTACCTCATGAGTAAATAATAATCAAATTATCTGGATGTAATTTATTTAATGTCAGAAAATCCTAGAGCAAACCAAAACACAAGAAGTTCCTAAAGGCTACTGGTGTAGACCATGTTAAATATATACATATACATATACGTATATACGTATATATGTATACGTATATGTATATGTATATATGTATGTATGTGTGTATGTATATACGTGTGTGTGTTTATCTATATATTATCTATCATATCTATCATATACAATTTATAACTATATTTTTATCTCTCAATATCTATAGATAGCCATTAGAAAGAAGAGATGGTCTGTGCATATATATTTTATGAGTGCATTCATCAATATCATTTCTGCAACACGGCTGTCACTGTGGGTGCTCAGTGTATTGATTTTGAACTTGGAAGAAATCCCAACTGTAAACTGAATATAAATATCATTAAATGACTATTATTATATTGTATAAGAAACAGAGAAAAGCCTTCAATAATAATATTCAATGTCTCTGTAATTATTTATTCAGTTTCAGCAGTTGCTTTGTGGTGGTGGTTTTGAATTACATTTATTAAAGACAAGAGGATAAGAAGCATGAAATTTTCTAAGTAGTGATTCAGATTTAAAAATTTTAGATCACTTTAAATAAATTTCTATTCTTTTTGCTTCTGCTGCATTTCTCAGTCAATTCATGAAATTTTCATCATCTCTTTTAATAAATGTAATTCAACTTCAGGTTTTTTTCTTTTTTCTTTTCTTTTTCTTGGTGGGGATGGGGGCTTGCTTATGTGCCTGTATAGCATGTCTTATCATTGAAGCCATAATATCCTGTTTTAAATTTCAACTTATGCAATTTTCCTAACTGTGTTGAAACACATAGTAAGTATGAAGCCAAAGGATGTTGCTTATGGAAATAAACCAGTGGGACTAATGTATGCAAAGCAAAGGTCTCCAGACCTGGAGGGAGCAGGGAAGACCATGGCTGTCTATTGTTGCTAAGCTGTGCTTCTGTGTGCTACTTTTGTGTACATTATCAGTCAATTCTTTGGGAAGGGAAAAACTTCAAGTAGATCTGAAGTTTACTCCACATTATTCCTGTGTTAATTAACCATTGAGTAGCACAAATGCAGACATCAGTGAGCACATTCTAGGGAAGAGAGATTAGATAGAGGCTCTATCCAAGTTTTGTCTTGAATAAATATGGTATGTTGCTAGTTGGTTTCTTCCACTGTGTGACTTATATTTAGGAGCCATCACACCAAAACAAGTCTCTCAACCGAATAACAGGAAAAGTCATTTCAAATTTGAATCAGCAACATTCTGGTCACTGTGTGACTGATACTATTACATTTCATTATATGATTTCCTTATAACAAAAGTATATATAAATATCATTATTAATATCTTTGTTCTGAGGCAAATGAAATAGGTAACAAAAGTTATTTCTTTCTCTAGGTTACACAGCTAGTAGGCGGACTAAATAGAAGTATCGTGGTTTCTAAAGTATGTTGTTTTGTGGCTTTGAAGTGTTGGAAAGTGTATGATATTCTTCTCCAGAGGGTTTATGGAGTTTGTAGGTGGCAGTGGTGAGGTAGTTGCAGCAATGACTAAAGCTTAGACAACAGCATATGTACTGGTAATGGATACTGCACTGCATGGCAGGGGCAGTTCAAAATGCTTGGCAGGCTTTAGTTGAGCAATAGCATGGTGGGAAAGGAGGGAATTATCTTTCAACATCTTGGCTTTGTTTAGTCATAGATAGGTTTCCTTTGTTTACAATGTGTTTGGAAGATTACCAAATGAACATGATGTGAAGTTTCTCTGTCTCTCAAATTTTTTTCTCGCTCTCTATAATAAAGACCAGAATCTACCAGTAGGTGGAGATATGCCTTTATCTACCTTAATTAATATGCCAGACTTTGAAGACTCCTCATGGAAGAACTCACCCTCCCTGGTGAACAGAAAGGTGATAGGCTAGAGTTTGGTGGGGGTGATAGGGAATGACTGGAGGGTGAGGGAACTGGGGTTGACATGTAAAACCAACCTTGTTTCAAATTAAGAAAAAATAAAATAAGAAAAAGTTAATTCACTACATTCAGTCTTCCCCCTACCCTCTTTGAGACAGGGTACCTCAGGTGGATATTGAACTTGCCTGTAACTGGGACTGGCCTTTTACTCATCATTATTCTCCTTCTGTCTTTGTTGTTAATATGTAAGTACAACCAGCTCAATCTATATAATGTTACATGTATGTATCTATATTATTATGACTGATCACTTGATATCAGATAATCCATTGGTGTGTTCTTCCTTAAGAAAGACCATTTCTCTCAAGCCAGATACTTAAACTATGAGTTTTCTTCTACTCTAGCAAGAAAGAATGAATAAAGTTTTCTTCCTTGAAAGACTAGTTCTCTTAGCTCTTATAAAACCATTGAGGTTAAAGAGGAGTTGCTTTAAGGAATGGTAACACAAGAGATGAAGATTACATGCAGATTAAGTGTACTCGCAAGGCTTTCCCACTACTCGGAGATGGACCACTGGGGAGAAAGATGAGATTGTACTTTCTCTGTCCTAGATTATAAATGCCTCTCCAGACACAGGGCTGAAAGTAGTAGAGGAATCTGGGCCACTCTCCCCCCAACTCCCCCAGGTTAGTTTTATTCATGGATGGAAAGAAGTTCATCCATGATTTCTGGTGATGCTATACTTTATGAAAATTGGGATGAATTATATCCACAGGGACCCATGAAAAAGGACCCCCTTGTCTTTTAAACACAATTGTGGCCACATATCCCCCTAGGTGATGAGGAACTAGGACCACTGGCATGCAGTCTTAACTCTACCAGTAGTCTTTACAATACCTACTCTGTAGGAGAGAAAGCAAATGAACAGAAATTCCATATGAGCCACTTTTTCCTCCATCCCAAAGTAGCCCAATTGAGCTAGATGGATGAATCCCCATGAATGCACAGCAGCATGTGACAATCTCCTACTAAACCTGTATGAACATGAGGAGGAACCTTAAGCAAGGAGCACAGAACCTGCAAAGAAACCTCCTGTCTCTCTTTTGCAGCCTTCTCCTGAGAACCTGTGTCCTACAGGGCCTCCAATCTCACTGGCAGGTGCTTCAATATCCCCTTACTTACAAGAGCCATTCCGCCATTCCCTCCTAGCCTCTATGCTGCTGAGCTCCCTGCCTCAGGTATGGTTTTGCAGAGATCACTTAAAGTCACTTAAGCAAAGGAGTAAAAAAGAATATTTCCAAATCCCAGAGGTACAACCCACAAGGGCACCAAGACTCTTCCAATATTTATTCCAGTCTTGCCCATGCAGCCTAAGACTAATCAGATAAAATGGAGAATGAATCCACCAAGGTCACAGATTAGCTTAGTCATGTACTGTCAAGTCAGTAAGAATAAATGGCCCCATAGGCCCAGAGTCTCTTGCCCCTCCTTCCTAGTCTTTTATGTGGGAACAGCACACTGGAAACTCAGATCATTGAGGTAGGAGGGTGACTGTTCTTATAGAATTTCCTTTATTTGTAGTTGCTTGCAAAGGGGAGAATAAAGAGAAAATATCAAGGATGCTCTGAAGTGAAAGGTAAATGAACTAGAAAGATGTTCCTGAGTATGTTCCTGTCATCTTATAGAATGGTGACAGGTGCCCCTAGCTTGTATCAGTTTGAGCTAGACTTTAAAGAAATAGATGCTAGATTTCCAGTTTCCTTTCTTTCTTTCTTTCTTTCTTTCTTTCTTTCTTTCTTTCTTTCTCTCTTTCTTTCTTTCTTTCTTCCTTTCTTTCTTTCTTTCTCTCTTTCTTTTTTTTTTCTTGAATTAATCCTAAATTTAGTGGATGAAAAAGGTAGCCTCTTTTCATCAGAGTATATTTTTATTTATTTATTTATTTTTCTTATTTTACATATCAATTCCAGTTCTCTCTTCCTCCTTCCCTCTCTCCCACACTCCCATGCCCCATGAACACCCTCCCATTCCATTCCTCCTCACTCCACAAGCAGGATGATGCCTTCCAGGAGGGATCAACAAAGTTTGTCAAGTAATTTGGAGTAGGAACTAGATTCTTTCTCCTGCCTCTAGGTTAAGGGAGTATCCCTCCATGGGGAATGTGCTCCTAAAGTTCTTTTGTGCACCAGGGATACATCCTGGTTCCACTGTTGGAGGTCCCTTAGATTGTCCAGGCCTTCTAACTGAGAACATATTCAAGGAGTCTGAGTCAGTTCAATGCTGGACTCCCAGCTATCAGTCTGGGGTCCCATTAGCTCCCCCTTGCTCAGGTCAGCTGTCTCTGTGGGTTTCTGTAGTCTGGTCTTGTCCTCCCTCTCTGCATCTGGATTCCAGTTCAGCTCAGTGTTTAGCCATGGGTGTCTGCTTCTGTTTCCATCAGCTACTAGATGAGCCCTCTATGATGGTGGATAAGTTAGTCATCAATCTCATTATCATGGAAGGGCATTTATAGTAACCTTCCCACTGTTGCTCAAATGGTTAGTAGGGGTCAGTCTCTGGACATTTCTCTAGTCAGTTTTCTCCTCAAACCTATAATAGTTCCCTCTTTAATGCTCTCCCCCCCCTCTCTCTCTCTCTCTCTCTCTCTTTTCTCTTGTAGTTTCCTCCCAAGACTCAAACTTCCTAGTCCCACATGCTTTCATCTTCTCCCCTTCTCTTTATATTATTAGCCTATAACTTGGTTGTTTGTTTGAAGGGCAGAATATTCATTAGGTTTTTCAGGTAGTGTGTCTTCATTTGCAGGTGCATGTAAAATGATTGTGGGAAAAGAGTTTCAAGAGGTTGATTTTCTAAGGTCTAGCTAGTGTAGACCTTAGTCACTGGTAAACTTCCCACCATGAATTTCCTGATCATGAGTACTTTATGCCTTGCACATATGACTGTATAAAATTTAAAGATGAGAGTGATCCTTCAACATCAAATGTTTGTGTGTGGTAACATGCTAAAAATGTTTCCTATCTTTTATGAATCTCCATTCACATACATAGGGCAGAAAAAAATATTACAGCATGTTTTTGTGCCATGTATAGTGGTTTTATAGAAGACATTTGATAGACTTCTTCTTTTACTAGTTAAAGGCATAGAAGACATTTTCCTGCTCAATATCCTTAAATCAGAGTGATGATGAGTTATGGCTGCCTCATGTTTCTGAAGGTGCTTGCTATGCTAATGTCCTTTGGCTTCATATGGCTTCAGGCTTGTTATTGCATGGTGGTAAATGACTCCTGTGGAGTACATCTCTAAAGAGTTATCAAGAATGGCATATACTGAGTTAGTGGGAACTACTCTGGACCACAAAAAAGCCACAAAACAATCATGTGTAAATTTTAAAGCTTTCTAAAGTGTGAAAAATGAGATTTCAAAATTACAGATGTGTTACATGTATCTGTTAAAATCTATTTTGCTGTTTCTATAATTGCTAATTTTCCATCTTGTTTCCAGCCATGAAATCATTTTAGAACCAACATATGCTCCCCTCCTCCAAGTTTTCTCTCCTTACCTCTCTGCCATTTCATGTGAAACCTATTTTACTTAAAAAAATGTCTTTTCAAGAAGTTGACCTTTAGGTAAATAAGAGCAGTTAAGCAGAGAGGGAAGGGGTGGTGAGAGATGTGGAGATACTACAAGTCGGCTATGGACTTTAGGGGGAAATTAACTTGCTTGTTATATTTATAGTCAGAAGAGTAAATATTGAAATTATTTTGAATAATAGCTACTACTAATTTTAACATCTATTGGGAAGTTTTTAAACTCTAATCAAATACTGAGTAACTTAAACTAAAATTTAACTTTATGCATTAATGTTTCACATAAAAATACAATCAAAACAAATTGCACGGATTCATCAAATTCCAAAATATTTTCATATTATATTTAAATAATAAAAATATTAAATTTAGTGTTTCAAGTAATGGCATTGTGATCAATACAACAAGAAATTTAATAAAAAATACATAGCTATACTAGTACCATTCTTTGGTAAAATTTAAGTGGAAAGAATTGTATATGGTACTTGTTTCGAAGAACAAATTGACTTTTGTTGGTTTTCAAACAGCTTGTAGCAAACCATTATGCACTTGTATTTTTGACAAATATAAGGCTATGATATTATTACCTTTAAGCATTTACTTTATAAAAACATATTATTTAATTAGAAATATACAACTCAAGATAAGTGAGATGAACCATGTAATTTCAAAGGCATTTAGAACATATATTTAACCTTTTCTGTTGCTTAAGAAAATGGGCATATGTTACCTTAGTTTTCATAGTTCTAGCTATTAAGATTTAAGCCAATGAATGTAGCATGAGGAGACGATGCATCAATCCTGTATGAACATTTTCTGCTGGGTTCATCTACTATTTGTATCTACATCTTTATTAAGTGTCTGTTCTCAAAATCTGTCTACAAATGAAATATATTGCTGTAAGAAGAACATTTTCAAATAAGATCTGGATGTCGGTCACTATATCATGGCTATTTGGCCTTTAACAATTTGCTGCTTTCTTTGATTCTTTGTCTTTATCTGTGACATAGAAAAACTGTTAACATTAAAAGTCTATATTGAGGATTAAATACATAACTACCAGATACCCAGAATGTGCTAACTAACTCTCTTTTAGTAGAAATAATTCCACATTTCAGATTCATGACAACTGCAGGTACTATAACAACTATTAATAATAGATGACCTGTATATACTAAGGTTGCAATTATTAGTATTTATACTTCTGTACATATGATTAATTTTTGATTCTTTTATAAGTTCAATTTTGTTTAAAAAATAGTCACCATTTAGAATTAGAAAAAAGAGTAAGATAAAGATATTTTACTTTGCTAGAATTAACAGTCATATAATGTGCTAACATCTCTGTGGTAGTTTGAATGTAATTGCCCCCAAAGCTCAAAGAGAGTGATGCTATAGGAGGTGTGACTTTGTTGGAGTAGGTATGGTTGTTGGAGGAATTGTGTCACTGTGGAGGTGGGCTTTGCATTCAAGCCACACACAGTGTCTCACACCACTTTCTCTTGCCTGTAGGTCAAGATGTAAGTCTCTTAGTTACTTCTTCAGCACAATGTCTTCCTGCACACCACTGTGTCACACATGATGATAATGGACAAAATCTCTGAAAATGTAAGCCACCCTAATTAAATATTTTTCTTTTATAAGAGTTGCCATGGTCATGCCGTCACTTTACAGCTATAAAAATCCTAATTAAGACAACTCCTTAACAAAAACAGTCTTCCATAGCTAAATTTACAAGATTTAAATGACATAACATACTAGATTTCCCACATTGGTAGCCATTAGCACATTAATGGATTTTTTTTCAGCAGTAATATACACCAAGGCCACAAAAGGAGATGTTTTATAAAAAGTCAGACAACAGTTTCATTGAGTTTACAAAATGTCTTCTTAACACAACTAGTTAACTGTAATCAGACTGAAGCTAAAAAACACAGGGTTTAAATGACAGGCACTAATTAATTTTCCAATTAGTTAAGGATTGATTCAGCATGTCATTCTTAAACTGTGCTGCCATTTAAAGGAACCATCATTTATGTTGACAGAAGTTGCTTTGTGCTTAACGTTGCCATTAGGTATGCAGCTTCACCCTATCTCTATCAATCATCATAGTTTAGACCTAGTCTGTCCAAGTGAAGTTGTAAATGGTTGATCAGTGATCATGCATATATCACTCTTTAAAAGATAGCAGTTGATATTATCAGCAATTTTGATCAGGCTCTAATTTCCCATAATTTTTTCAACTGTAGCTTTTAGATGTTCATGGAACATTCTGGGACAGAATAGTTAGTAAAATAAAGAAATTCACCTTCTAAATGTTTAGTTTTCAGAAAGAATTTCAAATATTTGGAACAAAGTTTTCCTCTTGATAAGTAGGTTATGAATATGTTTTGTATTTTGGAGGATTATTATGCAAAGACATAATATGGGTAATTATTCCATTTAGTACCTCTTAGCACATATTCCACACTCAACATAAATTCTAAATGAATGATTAATTATTAATCATTTCTTTAGACTCAAAGTAAAAGAGAACTAAATGCAAATGTGTGTAAATGTGTGGTCACTGTTAATTATTGTGATGACCATATACAAATTTTCTATTGAAGCTAAAGGCTATACCTTTTATTTTCAGCTATTAATAATTTATTAGTAAAACATTATACAAATTATTTTAGGTGCTATTTTTATTTTTAAAAATTCCCTAAATTTTTCAGATTCTAATGTTATTTTGAAAAATATGAGACTTCAAAGATTACATGACCATATCTCTAAAAATAATGTCACACATTAAATCCCCAAATACCTTTTGAGGAGCAAATGGTAATGCTATAATTCTGCTACATTAACTGTGAATTAACTGATGCTTCATCTCAGATGAATCACTTTTAATTCTCCAAAATTATGAGTTGCAAAGAACACTGTTGGGGCCTCTGTGGCAGCAGCCATGTACATGATGCAGTGCATGCATCCAGACAAAACAGTCTTACATACTATAAAAATACATCTAAAGATATGTGTGGGCTCTTTGAATAAGTCAAGGATATAACAAACAAGTTAGTTTAACACAGAAAGGCATTGACAGGTTTACCCAGTTTATGACATCAAACATATTAGAACTGACACAGGCCTGGGGAACAGGTAGGTAACTGTAGATCTTCAACTCTCCCTCCTCTCCTCTGAATTCAATCCCTGAATTTCACCTCATCTCTGTAGAACACATGCTGTGGCCTCCCCTGCTTCTCTGTACCCTGTTCCCTCCCCTGGCAGTGGATCAAATAGCTCTACCTTCCTCCCCTCTCATCCCATTGTTCCAGACTCTAACTCCAGCAGGCATTTAATGGGACCCCAACAGCTAAGCCTGCCAGAACATCAAGTAGGCTAGCAAAATTGCAGGTCTTCATTCTTCTTCCTTTTCTTCAAATCAATTCCCCAATTTCAACCTCAGCTTTAAAGCAAACAACTTGATGTGGCCTTTCCTTACTCTCTGCCCTCAATCACAGGGAGATAAGCAAATCTTCACAGAATTCCTTGTTTTCCTCTCTCTTGTGGATACCCTCAGCCACATCCCCAGTCTATCAACATTTTTAAGTGTTAGCACTAAATTCCTAGAAACATATTGTACTAAGGATTCACACCTAGAAGAACACAGAAGCATTCCTTACCATGTAACCTGCAACCACCACAGTCTTCTAGGAGTCAGAAAGTGTAACAGAAACAAAGGCAAAAACACCCACCTAGCAAGGACAAGGTAAGATATCAGCACCTAGAATACACTCATCCCAAACTCTGATGCCTAGATACTGGTATAAATACATAATAACAGCCAGAACATTATGTTTCCTCTAGAGCCCAGCAACCCTACTACAGTTGGCCCCAAGAAGTACAGTGTAGCTGAAGCATGTCCACTTTAACATAGCCTTTACAAATATGATAGAGGTTCTTAAAGAGGACATGGAAAAATCCCTTAAAGCAATCTATGAAACACAAACAAGCAGTAGAAGGAAATGAATAAAACAACTCAAGACTTGAAAGTAGAATTGAATCAAGAAAGAAACTCAAACTACATGAAATATGGGAATAAAAAAAATTAGGAACTCAAGCAGGAACCTCAGAGGCAACCCTCACCATACAATACAAGATATGGAAGAGAGAATTTCAGACATTAAAGACAAACTAGAACTAATAGATACATTGGCCAAAGAAAATATTAAATCTAAAAGTACTCCTGACCCCACACATCTGGAAAATCTAGGGCACAATGAAAAGACAAAGCTTACTAATAATAGAAATAGAGAAGTAGAAGAGACACAGGCCAAGGGCACAAGAATATTCTCAACAAAATCATAGAAGAAAATTTTCCTAACCTAAAGAAAGAGGTGCCGACCAAGTATAGGAAGCATACAGAACACCAAATAAGCCTGAACTAGAAAGAAATTTCCCTTGGAACATAATACTCAAAACACTAAATATACAAAACAAAGAAAGAATATTAAAAGCCACAGGATAAAGGACCAAGTAACATATAAAGGCAGACCAATTAGAAAACTATATGTGGCTGAAATGGGAGGGTCAAATAGGGAGAGGGAGGGTAGAGGGGGATTAGGAAGAGACTAATAGGATGGAAAGCTAAAATTAAGGACCATTTGAAGAGTTGTATAAAAAGTATAATACAATAAAAGCTTTTAACTCATATACACATATGCTGCAATCTCAAAGGAATTGCCACACAGCAGTGGAGGAAGAGCCCCCAACTGGACATTTCTCACCACCAAAATGAAGCTTCGGTACTGAGAATGTGTTACATCTAATTGTGTTGTTAGCCAAAGGGGTCCCATGGACATTTCCAAACAATCCAGGCTGTTTGTTTATAGGTTGTTTTTCATAAACTGACAAGGTCCTGTTGCTGAAAATAACACTTGTACAACTCACTGAACACAGAGAACTTGAACTGATACCTACCTAAAGCGTTTATCCCTACCAGAGTGCCAGAAGGTATTCTACATGTTCCCAAAGAGAAAGACAAACATCAGCTTAGCTACAAGCCCTTTAAACTAGAATAGTGTCCTGCCAGCAAAATATATTAGTACAATAGTGACATAGAGCTTGTGAGAGTAACCCATGAAAATATGATTGAATTTAAGGCTCATTCAGTGAGATGGAACCCATATCCAATGCTGTTTGGGTGGCCAAGAACCTGAGATTAGATAGCCTTGGAACACTTGGCCATAAGTGGCTATCTCCATTGAATCACTCCCCTCAGGGATAAGGGAACATATGTAAGAGAACTCAGAAAGCCTTTGAGACCAGAAGAGAAGGAATGGAGGACACCAAGGGAACATGGTCTGAATGAGTAATCTTATTTTAATTTTTTTATTTAACTTTGTTTATTTATTTTACTTTGCCCTACAGCTTTTGAGTATGTATTATAGTTTTCAGTTTTGTGTTTTATTCTATTACTGAATTGAGAATAAGTGTGTTTTGTGTCTATACCTTCTTCTTGTGAATTTTCTTGGGATCTTTTCCTTTGGTTAGTTTGTTTGGTGTGTTCTATTATAATTTGCTTGTTCTTCTTCTATCACATTATGTAAGTTTTTATGTACTCTTTAAACCTACCTTCAGAATTCCTATATTTTTACAATTTTGCAAATAGATTGGGCTACTAAATTCTTCTAACACAATTTGATAATGCACAGGGAGTATCTAATAAACTAAGATAGATAATATATTTCAATGTATATTCCATATGGGTAGTATAACAGGGTAAATAAAGCAAAATACTATTACTATTACATTGGTATAATAACTAGATTTTATGAATTCTTTTAAATTATGATAAATTTTAAAGCATTTTTTATTATTTACATTTGTGTGGAGGGGCTTTTAATAAGCTTCCTGGACATATGGGAATAATGGAATTCAATCTTCATTAAACATAGGAGCACTAATTTCAAAACTACCTTGATGGTATTGGAAAAACCAAAACCTGGATTTACTTAGATGTTTTAAATATTGTCTGAGAAAAACAATTCCCTTTGTCATTCTCCAGTTCCTGGGCTGTTAAGAAAAGAGTGATTAATATATATTTTTTCTAGATAAAAAGAAGTACCTTCTAGCCAGCTAAGCAAAATGGGCACAATAAAATCAGGGAATTAGTCTGGTTTTCATCTGATACTATACTGCTAGTGATGCATTTAATGAGTGGCCTTGAGCAATTCATTAAACATGCTTCAACCTCCATTTTACTGTTTTCTAATCTAAACGATTATGAAACATCTACTTCCCAGCAGTGTTGATGCTTAATTTCATTTGATTCAAATGCCTTTGGCCTTTTTTCATGATCACCTTGTTTGATTTTAGAAAGTTTTGAACTGTCACTGTTATTGACACAAAAGTAATGTCACAGAGCATCTTCTTTGTTATAAACTTTGATACCTATAACATTATTTATCAATAGGTACTCCAAATATCTATGTGGATGGAGAAGCTCATCACATGTATTTTGGCATAGACTGATCTTGGGAAGGTCTCATGACTAATATGGCTTTCTTTATTTGCTTGAATTCCTATTCACTGTACAATGAGAAAAACATCACTATTAAATTCCTGTCCCTGGTCCTTTCCTGTGAAGAATACATTCTCTATCCTACTTGACAAGATATAAAGAGAATATGAAATGTGTTTGCTATTTTTGTACATAATTTTCTTTTAGCATCAATATAATGGCTGAGGATACCATATTGTATGTAATCAATATCCTCAGACAAAGAAGTGTTACAGAAATGTGGTATAATTAGAGAAAAATGGAAAGATAAAGAGATAGACATATTATTTGAATCAACAACAATCGGCACAATAGATTATATATTGATCTACCCTTACTGAAGCTGAAAATGTACTTTAAGCTATAGAATGTATAGATTATAACTTGTAATCTAGAGTTGTTTCATGTTGTGAATTTAATCTCTCCCCAGTTCATTTGTGGAATCTATAACATGCCACCCATATCATGATGGGTTAGGAGATGGGGTCTTTGAGAAGTAATGATTAGGTAAGACTACAGGACTGCTACCCTATAATAGGATTACTGGTCTTATAACAATGGACACTGAAGAACTAGTTTTGTCCCTTTCCCTGTTTACATATGCAGTAAGACATAGGGAGTCAAAGAGATAGTAGACACCTGAAAAGCAAAAAATGAAAAACAAAACCTAATGTGACAACTTGATTTAGGACTCCAAGACTGTGACAAATTTCTTATGGCAGCCTAAATTGACTAAGATATTTTATCGTACTTATTCTGAAGTCTCCTACAGAACATAGTGGAATATTTATTTCCTACCTTATAGTTCTGATAGAATTTGACATAGCTTGTTGAATAAACAAATAGGTAGGTCTTATTTATTGAACTGAAATTTGGTCTACTAGAGTGACATGCCATTTAGAATAGGTTGTTTTATTACCTCATAATTTAACATGACTTTAAGAAGTAACCGCAGAATGCAAAAAAAATTTCAGAAAAATTATACCAAATATTGAAATTTGTACCAAATATATAAATGTATGTATATATGTATGTATGTATGTATGTATGTATGTATGTATGTATGTATGTATGTATAATCAAAATTTGTTTGTAAAGTTAAGGATAAATAGTCCAAAAATTGGAAATCAAGTTTACATTCGAATAGAACCCAATGATTTGAAATAATTAGGTAGCTATTTTTGCTTCTAACCTAAACTTATAAAATAATTTTGTGAAATACCTTTGTGATTGATCCTATAGTGCGAAAAGACATCTTTTATTCTGTTTTGAAATTTTACTCAATTTTACATACTCCTTTATTATTTTTGGTTACATATTCACTGTATTAGATACTAAAATACATCCTGTGGTACCCTAGTGATACAATAGAATTTTATCTTTATTGGTATTCTGATTTTAACATAATATTTGAAAAGACAATTATTTTATAATTATAATTTTTCATTTTGACAATTTCCTTAACAACATAGGAAATAATTCTGCTATATAGAGACTGATATACTAAGGCTCTCTGGAGAGCATCATGCTCCTTCTAGCATATGTGTACTCACCCATAGGAGACATTATTGTTGGAGGATGGGTATCAACATTTTGCATAAGAACTGAATTTCATTTAATTTATCTTTGGAATTTTTGGTCACTGATAGGTTTTTAAAAATATATCTATAGTTATATTTATTTTAGAAATTTACTTGTAACATTATACTTGGATTACCTTTATTTGTTTATTTTTATGGCAATACATTTAAAATGGTTATTTATATAGAAAGATAAGATTGTGTATGTCTTTTGGCCTGATTTAGAACTACTTTTAAGAGACATTGTCCATGGAATCTTTATCAAGCAATATAAAAAATGGTAAAATGATGTAAGACTCTGTATTTGTCTTGAACACAAACATGTTGATACTAATGAGTTTTGCTTAGAAAATTGCTCCAAATAACAATTCTGCTATCTAAAATTTGTAAAAACAGTGAATTTTTTATAAGGGTATTTCAAAAAAAATGAAGATCAATGTATCATAAGTAATAGAAAGTCTTTACTTTCTACATAGAACACGCTGCACATGCATGAATGAGTAGAAAGGTTCCAATGAGTCACATAAAAATAAATGGTCCATCAATACTATGGACATCTGGGCAATGTGTAGTATTTTGCCATTTCTCCCTTACTGCATGGATGGTAGTAACTTGTTTTCATATCTGTCTTTATTTCTTTGTGAATTTCTATTTTTTCCCACAGTTTAAATTGAGATTTCCCTAAAAATTAGTCACATACTAATAGCTCAACATTTTATTGAACATTCAAATGAATGATCTAACTCCAGAGTCAATACTCTTCAAAATATTATTCCTTACATTACATCATCACCAGGAAATGGATGTTCTTTTGCTGATCTTGGATTATAGATACTCATGCTAGCACAGAAAGCCACAGCAACATCGGTTTGTCCACAAAAACTGCCTAATAGTGTGTTTAAACTCTGCAGTGGAAAAAAAAAACTTGCTGATAGGATGCCTCCTATAGGGACACACAAATGCTGACTCTTCATTTTTGTTTTAATTGGCTAATTGTGTCCTATAAAATTTGGCATGAGAAATAAGTTTTTTATTAATAATATAATTTACAAATTCTACATGTCGATTCCAGTTTCCTCTCCCTCCCTCCTTCTCTCCCTTTCTCCCTCCCTCTTATCCTCTTTCCCCTGTGACATGCACCCTGGCCACCCTCCCCTCCCATCTCCCCACCCCCATTCCACTTGTAGGGCTATGCTATCCAGGTTGGGTCATGTAAATCTGTCAAGTCATTTGAAGTAGGGACTAGGACTTCTCTTCTGTGTCTAGGTTAAGGGGGTATCCCTCCATGGGCAATGTGTCTGCAAAGTCCTTTTGCGCACCAGGAATACATCCTGGTTCCACTGCCTGGGATTCCTTAGACTGCTCAGTCCTTCTTGCTGAGACCCATATTCAGAGGGTCTGAGTCAGTCACATGCTGGATTTCCAGCCATTATCTCCTCCTTGTTCAGGTCAGCTGTCTTTATGTGTTTCTGCAACCTGGTCTTGTCCTCTCTCTCTGCGTCTGGATTCTAGTTTGACTCAGTGTTTAGAAATGGGTGTTTGCTTCTGTTTCCAACAGGTACTAGATGAGGGCTCCATGATTGTGGATAAGTTACTTGATGATCTCACTGTCAAGGAAGGGCATTTATGGTAGCCTTTCAACGGTTGCTAAAATTGTTACTTGAAGTCAGTCTTGTACATCTCTAGACCTTTATTTAGGTTCAGTTTTCTCTTTAATCCAACAATGGCTCCCTCTTTTATGTTCTCTCTCTCTCTCTCTCTCTCTCTCTCTCTCTCTCTCTCTCTCTCTCTCTCTCTCTCTCTCTCTTTCTGTCTTCTGTCTTCTATTCCTACCCTGACTCAATCTACCTAGTCACACGTGCTTTCTGAGATTCATATATAGTCCCTCATAAAAGGGGGAAGAGACAAGTTCCCCAGAGCACATGGGAAATGGGGGGGCACTGAATGGAGAGAGAACTAGGAGAAAGAGAAGTAATTTACTCTGGTCATAAAATCCTTAACCAAGCAAAATCTATAGTGCTCATGTATGACTAAATGTACCTCTCCTCTTTAGAGCAATGCTTAACTTTCCTTTGAAAGGTGTGTTTCATATTCTTTTGGATAAATATGAACCAGTGATCTTTTATCCATTGGACTTCACATACAGGTAAGTGAGCAATAGAGGGGCACATAGAGTTTGAGTAAGGAAGAAAGGAATCTAAGCCTGTCAATTATCTCTGAAAAATATCTTCATCAGAAAAGTAGAAATAACTAGGAACCAGCGTTTAAGTATGGTTGGTTACCCTGTGGACTTAGCATATTTTTCTGTTCTATTTCCTTATCTAATTATGATACCCTTAACCTTTTAAAAATATTCTTTCCTTTTCTTACCATTCCTCTCTGTCTGCAACTGGATTCCAATTTTTCAGTGATTAGCTGTGGGTGTCTGTTTTACCTTCCATTAGCTACTAGATGTGGGCTCTAGGAGAAACCCATAGAAACTGCTGACCTGAAAAAGGGGAAGCTCATGGACTCTTGTCTGATAGCTGAGAAACCAACATAGGACCAACTCTGACCCTTTGAACGTGGGTTAGGAGGCCTGGGCAGTCTAAGGGGCCTCTGGTAGTGGATCAATATTTATCCCTAGTATGCAAATGTACTGTGGGAGCCCATTCCACATAGAGTGATACTGCCTCAGCCTAGACACATGGGGTTAAGGCTTATGCCCTACTTCAAATGATATGACAGACTTTGAAGACTCTCCATGGAAGGACTCATTCTCTCTCCCTGCAGAGCAGAAAGGGGATGGGATGGGGAGAGTGTGGGGACAAGGAAGGATAGGAGGATTCAGGAACTGGGGTTAATATGTAAAACAAGTTTGTTTCAAATTTAAAAAAAAAAATTATACAAAAACTGCTCTCCCCTTAAGCAGAAACATACCATCATATAAATTTCCTTAGGCATGAGTTAGTAAAGTCCTTTACTTCTGTTCTCTTCTTGATGTGATTTAATCTACTAAGACTATTTCTAAATTTTTTTTTATTTGAGAATGGCACCAAATCTGTAGAGCTAGCATTAACTTAATCCCTTAAATCTAGATTTAAACTTTGTATTGACTTGGCAAGCTGCACTAAACATGTAAAAAGTGATACTGACTATTTCTTGGGGACAATCCATCTGTTGAATTCATGTTCTTATCTCACCAGTCCATTTTAAATTCATGATACCATCATCTCTAGAAAAAGAGAGCTGACTTGTCAATATTATTGGTAACTTTTTCTGATAGACGACAAACCCTTACCTCATGAGAGCTAACAAAGACTGTGACCCTTCCTTAATCCCCTACCAGAACATTTCATGGAGCTACAGTCTTTTCAATACTCTCACAAACACCACTCCATCACTACTTCTCACATGGTTCTACTTTCTGTTCAGAGTGTGTAAAAAGGACCTCCGTGCCCCCAAATAAATTAACAGAACAATTCTGATCTAATACTAGTCTTTCAGGCAAACATTTCTTTCTTTCTTTTTATTTTTATACTTTTAGACTTATTTTTCATAACTCTGTTTCATCTATTATGAATTAGAATGCAGACTTCTCATTTCCTCTCCTTGTACATTTGCTGGTATCATTTTGTCTATATTTCCCTAAACAAGTCTTCATTGTTATTTTAGGTCATCCTAAGTAAGCTATTTTTAAATTTCTTTTTTTACAAAAATATAAAATCAAATCACTTATTAGTTTATATCAATTTTTGTTTGAGTTTTTGACATGTTACAATAATGTCAAAGAAATTACTCTTTTTATATAAATGTAAATATTGATTCATTCTCCCTCATATAATATTTATCTGAGGTTGATGATATCATTTCTGACTGATTTTTTTTAATCGTTTTCCCACAACACCCAAAAGAGCATCTTTCATATTTGGAATAAATTAACAAGTGTTTTCCAGTTCTACTGACAAGTTTTACATGGGCACACAAATTTCATAAAACAAAATATCCAGCCAATTTCATTAAAATGGACAATTTAGTTTAAAAGTTGTACCCACTGATATTTTGGAATTGTGTCAAAAGAGGCAACTGATTAATTAGTGGACTGATTTTATCTTTAACAGTGGCTTTACAAGGGATTGACACAGAAAAGGTGAGAATGATTAATAATATTATCTGCCACATTAGGGGTTTGTGACACAAAAATGTATATATATATGTATTTATTTGTCTGATGTGCATACAATTTGTCTTTTGAATTATGTCTAATACTGTTTGACAATATATCAAAGACCACGTCTTAAAAACAATTTTGGAAACATGCTCCAAATTTTGCTGCCAACATTCTGCCATCCCATTTGTTATCTGCATCTCTTCTGTCCAACTTGTTAATGCATTTGAAACAGAATAGAATACAATTCTGATGATAGTGCTGAAATTGAATAATTATAGAGGATTTTTCATAAAATAAAATTTAGATTAATTTAGATCAAATTTTTAATTTTAGATTTAATAAATTATTAAAATACAAGTATTTTATGAATCTATGTCGGCATGCTATGTGGTAGGAATTAAGGTAGTACAGTATTAAATTATTTGTTCAATTAAATTTTTAAATTTAAATTTTGTTTCAACTATTTACTATTTATATGATACTGGACCAGCTGGTCATTTTCTTATGCATGTATGCCTTATTAAATGGTTCTGAGAAAAATAGGCTTTAATATGCATCAATAAATAGAATTCTATTTACTAATAGTTCTCATTTTTCTTTTGCTTGTATACTAATAATGGTTTTTTATAATATTAACTGCTATATTGAATACTTTTACTACTGGAAAAAATATTTTTATATAGTGTATATAAGATATTTAAACTGTTTTGTGTTTTTAGAATGTTTTGATGGGATATCACATTCTGCAAATATGATTCTCTTATTGGTGAATAAAGCACTGTTGGCCTATAGAGAAGCAAGATAGACGGGACTAAGAGACATGGAGGATTCTGGAGATGTAGTAGAGAGGAGTTGAAATATAGATGCAAGAGTAGTAAGAGATACAGGCCCTCTGTTTGGTAAGGTAAGACCCTGTGGAAACACACTGATAGAAATGAGTCAATATTTAAGATAAAACTAGCTAATAAGAAACAATAGTAACTGCTCAACAGTTTCTTAATTAATGCAGTGTCTCTGTGTGTTATTTGGGGATGACAGTGCTATGGGACCAGGTTGGCAGGAAAGTGCTTATAACAAAATGGCACTTGCAAAATTTAACAAAAGCTTAAAAAAGAATTTTAGGAACAAAAGAACAGAGACTAGCAAATCTTCTTGGTAGCAGCATTTTTCTCAGGTTAGCTGTTTGCTAGAGACAAGCAGAGATTCATGTGGCTCCTTTAAGGGAGATTTCCTGACTTGGCATAAACATGAAAAACCATAGGGCTCAGCCCAGTTTTGGTGGTTCAAGCTTTTAATCCCAGCACTGGAGGCAGAGGCAGAGGCAGAGGCAGAGGCAGAGAGGCAGAGGCAGAGGCAGAGGCAGAGGCAGAGGCAGAGGCAGAGGCAGAGGCAGAGGCAGAGGCAGAGGCAGAGGCAGAGGCAGAGGCAGGGACAGAGGCAGAGGCAGAGGCAGAGGCAGAGGCAGAGGCAGAGGCAGAGACAGAGGCAGGGGCAGAGGGAGAGACAGAGACAGAGACAGAGACAGAGGGATCTCTGTGAGTTCGAGTCCAGCCTGGTCTACAGCGCTAGCTCCAGGACAGGCTCCATAGCAATAGAGAGAAACCCTGTCTTGAAAAACACAACAACAACAACAACAAAAACAACAACAACAACAACAAAGAGCTGACAATGGCAGTGAACACATCTCCAAGCTGGCAGCATGCACCCTTGATGGCAGCATAGACCCAGGCAGTGAGCACAGCTCTCAGTTCTGGCAGTGAACCTACCTCTGCCAAATTGGAAAGTCAGCAGTCAAAACAACTGCCACTTTAATTTTAGCAATGCTATTTAACAGATACAAGACTCATGGCTAGAAAAAGGGAGAGATATGCATTAAAGACAGATGTAGATGAAATAAAACCTAAAAGGTTTTACAGTGTGTTTAATAGTATACATAGTCTTGGGAGAGAAAATGAAAAGGATATTTGGTTAAAAAAGAAATAAAGTGACTGGGCATTGGTGGCACATGCCTTTAATCCCAGCACTAAGGAGGCAGAGGCAAGCAGATCTCTGTGATTTCAAGGAAAACCTGGGGTAGAGAGTGAATTTCAGGACAGACAAAAGTTCACAGAGAAACCCTGTCTCAAAAAATAAATAAAAAGAAAAAAGAAATGGAGTAATAAAATAGCCATTCAAAAATGGAAAATATACATAGTCTGGATGATATATACATGTCTTTAAATTGTCTTGTTTTCCAAGGAAAGAGCTACAGCTGCCAAAATACATTCGATCATAAATACTGCTAAATTAATCCAATTTATATAATTTTAAAAATGCTTTGACTTCAAAATTTAAGTCTAAGGACAGGTTTACTGTGGAAAATAATTTCTATTTATGTTTCCATAGAAAATAAAAAGCCGTGAATGCCTTCCAGACTAACATGGTTTGATCAAGCAAGACTCCCCAAAACAGTGCCCCAGGTGATCCAACATTCAAAGAAGCTGGGGCAAGGAAGCCTTGTAGACTATAGCCAGGAATCCTGAATCTTCTTAGGATTCCCATGGTATTACAGCATCCCCAACAAGCAGGAAGCAATTTGAAAAGAACAATGCCTAAATTCCCAAATATTGCCTATAAATGTTTATTTTCATTTAAATAGCTTTGGTTATAAATGGTTAATGATCATAACCAATCTCATTTTAAAGGTAAATAGGGGATTATGGTACGGAAATGAATACTTAGTTTTGGAATGGATTTTCATTTATTGATACAAATTTAAGGTCAATTTTGTGATATGTATATTTCTCCTCTTGTTTAAGTATGGTGTTTATATAACTCATTTAAAATGTAATATATAATTTAGTACAGGTTATTGATAGCTACTTATGATAGTCAAAACTTATAGTTAAGTTAGTTAGGTTTACTACATATAGATATATGTCAATTGGATAGGCATTCTTCAAACTTTTAAAAGACCTACAGAATATGGCATTTAAAATGGTTTAGTGTTTTCCTTAAGTGAGGCACAACTACTCCTGGCAACAACACCTGCATCAGAAAGGAAGATGGACATTAAAGAAACTCATTATGGAGTTTACTTCCAATATGGCAAGACTAGCCATTTGGGCAAGAAACTACTCTTGTCTGACTTTAATGTTGTATAAACTAGACATACAGGACCCACAGAAAAGTTGAAAGTTCATCAAATAGATATCATAACTAAGGCACTAGTTCTCCATTACGAATGAATTTGTAGCAAGAATGGTTGTTGCAGATGGAGTAGATTTTCTTATTAAGAAGAGATTTATTTATTTTTTTAGACAAGGTACACAGTCCCAGCTATCCTAAAACACACAATGTAGAGCAGGATGGCTTAGGGATCCTCCTATATCAGTATCCTATTAAGGAAGAACATTCTGATCATTGAACTTCAGGCAAAAAAATTTTAAAAGAATTTTTTTTGAAAAGATATAGAGGGAATTCTTACATTAGTTCTAGGAAAGAAATCATTGCTAACTGTAATTTCAACATACTTAGACATAATTCTTATATCCCTTGTGATTCTCTAATTTATTTCAATGTTACTTGCAGGCATAGAAAATAATTACTAATCTCATAACAAATTTACATTAAGTACATTTTAGCATGATTATTACAAACCTTTTCATTTGGCTAGCAAAAGAAAGGATAGCAATTTTTATTTATTTAATCAGTTACATTTTCAATAAGCCACGCTTTGTATCTTGTGAAGATACACATTAACCCATAGGCAAGGTGGCACATCAGAGATATCCAGCACTTTCCAATTCTGCCTGTTATGTTCTGGCCACTGGACGGACTTCACACTTACCCTGTTACTTTCATAACTCATGTAATACAGTTTGCAATAACAATCATCTTCTCAAATTGGCCATTACCAAAGTTAATGACCTGTTTATTAGAACATCAACCTTGGCTTTGCCTCAGTCTCTTAATTAACACATCTGTCATTTACCAGTGGTGGCTAAGATTATCCATGTAAAGGACAGCTCCAATAATGATAGTGACATTAGAGGGACATGTCTGTATATTTAGATGGATCATCAAATTTGTATTGGGCTATCCCAAACCAGAGACTGTAAAATTATAAGTGGTTTTGGAGCCCAAAACATTCAAATCTAAATAGCAAACATAATGATTAGCCTCCTTTGTGGAACATTTGCAATGGAAAATATTTATTATCACTGAGAGAAGGGTAATCCAAGAGATGAGTTGCTGTACCTTTACATACAGGCATCTATTCCTGCTATAGTAGTAAACAAGCTTACCCAAAGTATAAACTGTCATATCTAGTCATTCAGCCACTCAACAAATATCATCCTATTTAATCTATGCCGATCACATTAGTAAGTTATTAGAATATTGATTATTCCAACTGAAAACTGTAATAAGCACAGACATTGAATCACTGGCATTTCTACAAAAAACAAATGATGACATTATCATTTACCTAAAAGAAACTGACATATACTTATTCAATTGTGAATCTGTATTTAAATATTAGACAGGCAGATCATAACATACTGACACATAAAATAATAATAATAAAATGGAGGTCCTTATATTTTTATTTGGTTTTCAATAAGGCCTTATCTCTAGAAAAAGAACTACAGGGAATTAACTTTTCTTTTGCAAATGTGCCAAAAATAAATAATAAATAAATTGCATGAATACCTAATACAATGTCAACATCAAAATACAAATACTTTGTTTTAGCAACATTTTCTCTCTCAAATACTTATGAAGAATATAGAGTTCTTGTGGCTTGTCATGTCATTTTTAGGGACAAGTACATTTCTTTTTTTTAAGATGCATTTTTTATTATCATAGGAGGTCTTGAAATTGAGGTCATTTTGCAAATCTATGTATACTTCAAGCATCCTTTGGACATATTGAGAATTAGTTTATGAGATTATGTTGTTCAGTTTGAAGTCAGAAACATTGGAAGAATGAACATTGAAACAGCAATGATAGTAGCTCACTTCCACTAGGCTTCATTCTGACCTTTCTCTCTGACCTCATGCTCTCCACATCCTTTGGCCCAGTCTGCTGGCAACTGCCAGAAATGCTGGTCATACTATTATATCCAAAGGCTCTACTATCTTAATATTTGCAATGCATCACCCTACTTAATTAAGCTCTCTATTCAAATGTCAACTCTTCTGGGCTTTTCATCACAGAATTCATTACTATACAGTATTAGCTAATTTTTTTTTCTTCCCCATTGAGTTTCTTGTCTCCTTTGTCAGTTGAGAATGGCTTTTGACTCCTAGGCCATTTAATATCTCTTCAGTTCCTCAAATAAACTTCAATAACAGAGGTTTAAAAATATTTGTAAATAAGTCTTTACAGGGCTATAAAAGCTTTTGAATTAGGTGCACTTATTTACAATAAAAGCAAAAATATTAAATATATAAAACTTTAATCAGAATATATTCTATGAGAAAATCTATTTTCAGTGATAGAAAATATATATGTTTTCCATATGGCCAGCTGAAACCAATATTTAGAGTGAATTTTTAAACTTAAATAGGACCCATTTTCCTCTAATAGTACCTGTGAATCACATTTTGCTTTCAAATATCATTGAGAACAGTACAGATGGTATCTAACCCATTTCATTGACATAATATTATGACATGGAAACATTCCTCCTCTTTGGAATACTACTAACAGAGAATATAATGAGAAAATAGATTTAAAACAAACAAAATACCAAAATAAACAAGCAAATGACAAGAGGCTGTCATAAAATTAGAGTAATTCTCTTAAGTATATTCAAAATTTTGTTTAATATATTAGATTGAGACATCTATAATTTTAAGAACATTGTATCACAGTGTGAGTTGTTTGAGTATAAGTTGGGGGCTCAAACTTCTAAATGAAAGAGTAATTTGGAACATGTATAGATTGTCCATTCTCAAAAAAACAGAATTCAGTCTTTGAAGTTCTTTACACTTAGTACAACCATATACTCTGTTTTCTCATGGGAGATCTTTCCTTATATGCAGATAGTTCACTGAATTGCTTAGTACCCCTTTTTGTTCCAATAAAATGTCCTTATATGATAAATTAGAGGGCAATCCATTTTCTGCAACAATCTTTTTATTGTTGATAAAGATAAGCACTGATCTTTAAATATGGTGAAGCTCCCATTTCCAACTAATTTTGATTTTCAAGAGCAGTTGCACTTTTAACAAATGAGAGAACATCACAGACATTGATTGTTGCCTTGCCCTCATTATGTGGATAAGGGCATTTGTGAGTATTGTCTAAGTTAAGGTAATAAACACCCCAGGTAGAAGGTTAATGACACATTTAGCATCAGTGGGGTGCCGGACAGTTTTTCAAGGAAAAACTAGTTCAAGCTGGTAAACCTTCTGTCCTTTCCATGTAGAACAAAAACTCATCATGTTTCTACAAACGGAATATAATTCAAAGAGGCCAACAGCATGCTGAGAATTCAGCAATTGGCTGACTACATTGTTTTGCCAAAGAATAACAAACTTAAAATGTTGTCAAGTTATATTTTAGCATCAATTTTCTATACTCTTTTGAACCTCCTGCTATGATTCCACTAAGTTAGATCTCACTGCTGGTTGACACCAAAGATAACATCATGACACATTTATGAACTGATGAGTCATTTTCCTTATCCAGCTAATGAACAAAACAAGTCATTAGTTTTAAGTCTGATTATCTTTCTCTTATTTAATAAAAGCAGCAAATGCTAATTCCTTTAAGCTGCTTTCCCACAAAATCATTCTTTGTTATGTCTGACAACATCTATTGGTTGAAAATACATGATATATTAAAAATTGGAATGAATTAATACAAAATTTCTCAGTGATTCTATTAAATCTTTAATTTTGACATCAGGAAATACAGCCTAATTGCCAATCAGAATTTCCATATTTAAAAATCACATTAATAATCAGTAGCTTTCCTATGCATAGATATTTAATTAATTAATCAAAAATACCACGAGGTATTCGCTAAAGGGGACAAATTACAAACTAAGATTACATGCTGTGGCATCATAGCAGAAAGGATTGTGTTTAGTGGGCCTAGGATCTATATAATAGAGGAGGTGAGAACCATGATCATGGACTCTTCAACTTCCCACTCTATGGTTCAGAGAAATGTTGATCAATATCTTAGGGTGGGGGATGTTGGAATTGTACTGAGAATGGATTGAGGTTTGACCCAAGAGTATATGGAGAATTCTTTTCTTGTTATTATTCTCTAAACAATATATTGCAATTCCTACTTATATAGTATAGACATTATAGTATGTATGCATCACAAGTAATCTCTAATGTGCTTGAAATGATTTCTATAGTTTATATGAGGAATAGATACTATTTTATATAAGGAATTTGAGCGTCTATGCATTTTGGTATCTTCAGGTGTGGATAGCCCTTAAAGCAGTTCTCCATGATGTCAGAGACGAGTTATACTCTGACACAGGGTATATATACATGTACCTCACATTTATCAATTTTACAATACTCTTGAGTTATTTAAATTCTGCTTCAAAGAGTTTAGATCCTGTGATTATATAACAGAACATATTCTTTGTAGTTTCTCATAGTCAAAGTGCTTCAAGAGGAGGAACTCTCTTGTATGTTGTGGCAAAGATAAAAATCACTAAATATTTTAATTCTTTTGAAAGCAGGGCTCATCAACTTATGACAAAGACAGAAAACTGAAAGGCAAAGGTAGACATCTGAAGAAATTCAGGTCATTTTCTTTAAGAGGATGATTTTTAATGTTGGGGTTTGGAACAGTGACTGTAATGGCATCAGACTCCTGAATACAGTGTCAGTAGTAATGAAGTTTTCGTGATTAGCGATACCTTTTCCATCAGCTATTATGGTCATAACAAAATGCAATGATGAATCCCAAGATGGACCACAAATATAATCTCAGCAAATAAGTAAGATTTTTACATAAGCTTTATCACTATTATCCTACCTTAACATATAAATTTTTTTCATGCCCACCTGATGCCTACAGCATCATTGAGTTTTACAATAATTTGATTGAAAGTGGCACTAAAGATTAATGATGGAAAGAAGGCATTAAATAAAAAAACAATCCCTAAAAATCAATTTAATTGTAATATTTTTTGGTTCACATGCATTATTAAAACATTCTATTTCTAAACCAACGTGTAATATTTGAAACACTTGCTCAATGTTGCAATTTTCCTGAAAAGTCAATGCAAAACAAAATGAATTATTCTGTTATATTGTTGAGTAAATCCTTGACGTGTCTTCCAGGCCAGGAGGTCTGTGGGGAGTTATTACAATTCACCAGAGTACCTTTTTTTTTTTCATTCATTTATTCAGTCAAGAAAAATAAAATCTGAAACTCTGTCCCTTCAAAGTACCCTGATCTGTAAGTCAATACTGCATATTTGATAAAAATAAAAGATTTTGTGGTCTTTCATAAAAGCAAACCAAATACTGCATGCATTGCTTTTTCATTGGTTTGGAATCCCCACAAAGATTTAACAGTTGAGAAACTGAAAGAGCTTCTCATCAAATGTTTTCAGTTAAAAAGCAAGGGGTTTAGATGAGCAAAATAAGAAAGCCATCTGTATTATACAATGTATTTAGCAATCTACTCCTCTTCAAGTAAGTGGGTGGGGGAGAGAGGGGTGGGGATAAAGTAGGAGATAGAGAGGGGACAAGAGGCGAAGGGGAGATGGGGAGAAAGAGAGATGTTGAGAGAGATTGAAGTAAGAGCTCCTTACTAAAGGCAAAGAGGTCTAGCTCTTTATAGTTAAAGCATGTCTTAGTTTATATACTGCAATAGAAGTAGCTACTTTCTAGTCTATGTCGGCTAAAGATAAGAAGTGAAAGTACTAAAGAAACCTAAGGCCCATGTCAAGGGTGATGACTTTACAAGCATTCTATGCTTGACATAGAATGTTGGGACATTATTTAGCCATACAGTTTGACAATACATTTTTTTAAGAGCTAACTAATGCAGAGAGTACCCCAACCTTTTGGTAGATGTTAAGCCTGTCTGGTGAATAGGAGAAAATGAGCCCCGGAATTAACTCTGTGAAGAAAAATGCCCACTAAGCAAAAGGATCAATTTTTGGTTGCTTGATTAGGCAATCAACTCTTACAGTGATTGATGCATCATAGATAAATCAGAAATTTATTGAATAATACATGAAGTTGTTTTTGCAAAAGTTGATTAGTATGATTTATAAATAGTTAGATGTTTTACCATACTCTATATATTTATTTTGTAATTTTTAAAAATGTGTCTGTTGCAGTGCTTGAGTTACTGGTGTGTGTCCTTTATGCTCCTGGTTGGGAACAGGATTTTCTTTCAAAAAAAAAACTGCTGCAAGGAAATTTACTTGCAAATGCTTGAGTGCTTGTGTCATTTGCCACTTCACACAATTCTAAAAATAATTCTAGAATCAAGGCTTATTGTTCAATTATGGAAAGTAATTATTCATGTAGAACTCTAATTTTGTTCTTTCTCCCTATATAGGACAGATGCAATTAAGGACTTTGCCAGTTGATCCCTGTGATTATTAAGTTTCCCTCTTAGTGTTTGCTGCTACTTCATTTTTCTTTTGATAACAATGATGATAATAAAGTTTACTATTAATTTGTAAATGTGAATGATATCTTACATCCTTTAATGAGTTAGTATTGTTTTTTATGATACAAGTGCTATTTTATGTGATATTTTGTTTAATTCAAGTATATATTATCCTTAAGTATATTCTTTCCACACTCCATCCTTAATCTTCTACTTAACCCGTTTAGTTCTCTTTGTTCCCCAAGATACAGGTAGAAACAAATATTTCTGAACAAGACTTTAGTTGTTCTGTAAATAGCACCAGCAATTCACAAATAGGACTTCAAATGTTAAAAGCTTCTTTATGTAAAGGCAACAGTCTATTGAAAATACAACCTACAGAATGAGAGAAAATTTCTGCTATTTATACATCTGGCTGAGGGTTAATATTTAGAACATAAAACAACTAAGGAAATAAAAAATCAAATGTCACAATATATAAATTGGCTAATTGAACAGATAATTCTGAAAAGATAACATACATTGCACAATAAATATATGAAAAGTATTCAATCTAACTCCAATCATTAATAATAATAATAATAATAATAATAATAATAATAATAATAACAAATACTGGCAAGGATGGGAAGGTCTGGGATGCAGACCAAATGAGACCCTTGAACACTGCTAGTAAGGATGTCATCTAGTGCAATTGTTATGTAAATAAGTGTGGAAGTTCCTCAAATATATTAAAATTAGACCTAGTATGTGACCCTGCTGTGACTCTTCTAAATAATTATCTCAGAGATTCTATGTCCATATATCAATTGTGCATCAATGTTAATTGAAGGAATATTCTCTAAAGCTGTTACAGAACCAGCCTGTTTCCAGCAACAGAGGTGAATAAAGGAAAAACTGGTTTATATATGCAATGTATCTTTCTCAACTCTAAAGAAGCCTGAAGGTTTGTCATTTGCTAGAAAATTGGTATAGTGGATATATATATATATATGTATATATATATATATATATATATATATAAAAGGGCAAATATTTTTAAGTGTTAGATGTTAGATACAAAATGAGATATGTGTTAATGGCTTGAAAACAGGACCAAAATGCTTCCTGTTACTTAAAAATTAGAGAAACAACCTGAGTTAATAAACTCAAGGAAATAGAATCTATCAAACAGTAACCATCCTGATATTCAGTCTTTGTGGTGAGTCCATAATTAGTGAGTAACATTTCATGTTGGTCTGGTATATCCCTCATCAGAAGCATAGTGTTTGATATTTCAGATAATAAATAATTTATTTAATGAAGAGCTCAAATATAAATTGTTGTTTTTACTGTGGGATAAAGAATGTTTATCAGAAGATTGTTCAAGAGCTGGGTCAACTATGAAGGGTATTTGGCAGAGAACGTGGATTCAGTGCTCAGTGCCTGCACTGTACAGCCCACAACTACCTCTGGCTCTAGTTCTAGGCCATGGGTGCCTTTACAGCCTCTGAAGGGACACTTAACTCATATGCAAGTACCCTACATATACACACACATAAATGCAAAATTCAAAACAAAATTATTTTTAAAAGAATATTTAAAGAGTTATTTTTTCTTAGTTTGAGTGTTTTATAAAAAGTAATTGTGGTGTATAAACTAGTTATTCCTTCATCTTTAATAAAATACTAGAACTTTTTCTGCTTGACAGCATGCAATATTCAATTACACATAATGCTTTTTTTAAATTTTTTGAGTGTGCTAATGTGTAAATGTACACATGTATGGAGGTATGTGGAGGTTCGAGGTCAACCTCATGTATAATTTGTCAGGAATCATCTACCTTAGTTTCTGAGACAGGTTTCCTTCCTGGTATCTGGGGCTCAGGAATTCTGTTAGCTTGTATAGCCAGTAGCTTTAGGGCTCCCCATTTGATTACAAGGTGAAGTGACTATTCCTGTAAAAATTTTAAAACCTGGATACCAGGGATGAAATGCAGGTCCTCAGGCTCATATTATATGGCAAGTGTGGTGGTATAAATAAAAATTTCCCCATTGTCTCCAATATTGAATGTATTGTTATCAATGAGTGGCTCTATTTGAGAAGGATTAGGAGACGTGGACTGGTTGGAAAAATGAAGTGTCACTGGGAGTGGGTTTTGAGGTTTCAGAAGCCCACACTAGAGAGTGTCTCACTCTGTCTCTCGACCTGCAGATCAGGATGTAGCTCTCAGCTACTGCTCTAGCAACATCCATGCCACCATGCTCACTGCCATGATGATAATGGAGTAAGTGTCTGAAACTATCAGCAAGGCCCCAGGTAATTTATTTCCTTTTTTGTAAGAGTGGCCTTGGTTAGGGTGTCCTTGTTTAGCAATAGAACAGTGACTAAGACAGCAAACACTTTACTGACTGAACTATTTCACTAGGCAATTTTATTATTTTTCTGTTTCTGCAAGGAATAATACCTCCCCAGATGAATTCTGTTTGTTACATTGCATTTTCCATATAACATTGTAAAAACACAGATTGTGGAAGCTAGATTGAATTCCAGTCATCTTTTTTTTTTTCATCAATTACAAATGTCTACTCTAGAAAAGAGTAAACATTAGTTATTCCTGGTTGGGATTGGCTGACTAGTAACAAAGCTTTGGGAAATTTGGTATTTGGCTTTTCATCCACATGTTGAGCTATTTTCTATGTGTGTAGATATACCTGCTACTTAAATTAATAGCAGAGGATTGAGGACAGATATACATTTCACCATTAGAGAAAGATACTCAAGGAACAGTTACTTATTCTGCCAGTGCATTGAGGGTCTGGGGTCTATTCTTGTGAGCTGAATGAAGCCATGCATAACATTTTCCTCAAGTACTTAATATTTTGACTGTATTCTTCACGTGCATTTGTATGTAAAATGTGTGAGCAAGAATAATCTAGGCAAAAAAGTCTCAAATTATCATATGATATTCACTTTAAAATCCAATTGCACAGATTTTGAGAGTTTAAAGAAGGCTTCACCCTCTCTGTGGAGTATGTGTGGGGTTGGAATGGGAGGGTGGATGTGGGGGAGCAAGGGAGGGTGGGAGGGAGAGAGGAAGGAAGGGAGAGAAGGAGAGTGAACTGGGATCGATATGTAAAATAAGAAAAAACAAAAAAGAATTATGTCCCACTCATTATGGAACAGGGTATGACACTTGAAATAGGTTTTGTGAAGATCAGTGTCAAAGCAAAAGCAGATGGCGAAAAGCCCAAGAGGTCTCAACTCCACACAAAGAACTATAGGCAACTGAGGAAATCTGGGACTGGAAGAGCATACATACTGGTTCTCTAGTGTTAAATTATCAGCCTGGAACCATACATGCAAGTAACATTACACAGGCTGAACAGGTTATACTAGAAATATATAGGTGAGATATATAGTTGTTGCATATATGAGTTATATATATATGTGTGTGTTGCATGTATGTATATTACACAAACATGCATGCACATATATATTCATGCTACTACAAATAGTGATAAAAAGACTCCATACAAGTGAAGGAGAGCAGAAGTTGGTATACAGGAAGGTTTTGGGTGACGAAAGTAACGGGAGAAATGCTGCAATTAAAGTATAGTCACAATAATAAAATAAAAACCATTATTGGTTTGAAGAGAAAACTGAACCTAAAGAAAGGTCTAGAGAACTACAAGACTGACTCCAACTAACAATTTGAGCAACCATGGAAAGGCTACCATAAATGCCCTTCCCTGATAGTGAGATCATCAACTAAATTATCCACCATCATGGAGCCCTCATCTAGTACCTGTTGGAAACAGAAGCAAACACCCATAACTAAATACTGAGTCGAACTAGAATCCAGATGCAGAGAGAGGGGACAAGACCAGGTTGCAGAAACACACAAAGACAGCTGACCTGAACAAGGAGGAGCTAATGCCCCGCACCCCAGACTGATAGCTGGGAATCCAGCATGGGACTGACTCAGACTCCCTCAATATGTGTCTCAGCTAGAAGGACTGAGCAGTCTGAGGAACCTCAGACAGTAGAAACAGGATCTATTCCTGGTGCACAAAAGGACCTTGCAGGCACATCTGCCATGGAGGGATACCCCCTTAACCTAAAGACAGGAGAAAAGTTCTAGCCCCTACTTCAAATGACTTGACAGATTTACATGACCCAACCTGGATAGCATAGCCCTACAAGTGGAATGGGGGTTGGGGGATGTGAGGGTAGAGTGGCCAGGGTGCATGTCACAGGGAAAAGAGGGTAAGACAGAAGGAAGGAGAGAGGGAGGGAGGGAGGGAGGGAGGGAAGGAGGGAGGGAGAAAGGGAGGGAGGGAGGGAGGGACGGAGGGAGGGAGGGAGGAAAGGCGGGAGGAAGGGAGAGGAAACTGGGATCCACATGTAAAATTTTTGAATTATATTATTAATAAAAAATTTAAAACAGAACAAACCAAAACGACATAAAATTGATGGAAAAGTTAGAACCAGAATCCACACATTGTGTACATACTTTAGCTTTCATTTTATTTTTCTTTCAGTAGCCCTTACAAATAAGCATTTTTCTTTCTTATTTTTGATATTTTTAAACCCAGACACTTAACATCCTCATGCTGAAGCTCTTTTTAGTTGACCCCTTTAGGAGAATGTATTGTAAGAAACAAATGTAACTTTTTGACTTGCTACTGTGATTTGAATTTTTAGCCCTGATAACAAATGTTTAAAACATCCCGTGAAAATTGAGCTTCAAAACACATTCACTTATCTCATAAATAGTGAGGAGATTTACTGCTAGGAAAGGTGTGAGTCTCTTGATCTGCTCTGCTAACATCATGGCAAAAATGGCCCACTTAAAGTCTACATATTTGTGTATCTAAGAAAAGCATCACCTGAAAAGATTTGTAATATAACCTAATCTTTTCAGTTATAAAATCTATATTAATTCAAAAATTCTTATTATTTTGTTGAATTTACTTCTTTTAGAAATGTTTGAGGTAAGAGAAGAATAACATCTTTAATATTGTATTCTTTGATCTTTGTTGATATTATTTAGTGTATTGCTTTTGCCTACGAGTTTGAATTAGACACAGATTTGATTCATTAGTACCACATACCTAATGGTCAGAATGTAAATTATGTTGCTACTGAGTTGAATTATTGTAAACAAGACTGTGCCAAATGTCAATTGATTATTCTGGGGCAGTGAATCTATTTAAAAAGAATTGGTAGTTGGATAACAGCATTTTTATCCTTCGGTTAATTTCTTTAAAGATATTAATATGAAAATGCACTATACTCAGGTTAACACAGGGGTACTGCTTGAATACATTATTTTTTAATTTTTAAAAAGCATTAGATTGAGTAACTGAAATTCAATGCAAATAGGAGAACTATAAATTATTTTCCTTCTGATGAGGTCAGACCCATCATCGACTATGTCACCTGTCAAAAATAAATATGCAAATCTAAACAACAATTGTTCATTATGTTTAATTGACTTTTTTATGGACGTTTTTATGACTGGTAGTAAAATTCCATGACTTTTAAGTGTTTCTTTTTCTTTTAAATCACACACACACACACACACACACACACACACACAGCATATCTTTATCCTATGTCTGAGAGTTGGAAAGTATTATGAATTATTAAGTTAAAGACTAACCTTCTAAATGTTTTATATTTTATTTAACATTTACTTAAATATTTCTGGTTTGAATCATGTTTTACTTGTAATCTGAGGACTCTAAGAAACAGTCATTTTATATTACACACAAATGTTTATTCAAGTATTCTTTCATCTAGTATATCCACTCTTCTATTTATCCATCCACCACAAATTTCAGCAATCTAATTTAGTTTTACTTACCCATCTTCCAATCTTCCTGTCTGCATACTGAAGATATTATAATTATTTACTTTTTAAATACATTATCTAAATGAATCACCAAAGATTTTAAACACAGTTATAGATTCTGCCTTAAATTGTCTACTAGACAATAGTATTCTAATGTGAAAACTTTCAGAGTCTGCAAACAAGGAATTTATGAGGCATGCCAATCTAGTAGGATCCCAACATAGAGTTCAGTTTCTGTAAGTATTTAAAATACCTAGGTAAAATTGATTGAGGAAATTATGCTTAACAAAATGTTGTAGATTTATTTACTTATTATTGAGTGGTTAATATTCTTCAGTATTTTATAAGATTTTTAATTTTTTATCATGTGAAATTAAATCCATATAGGAATACATAAGTTATGTCCAGTACATCACAGAGTCTAGCACTCAAACTTAACTGCATTTTTCTTTTACTTTCTAATATTTGTAGAGTTCTCTGGATTCATACCTTTCTTATTCATTTCTTGATTTGACAAAGAGTGCTTAGAAACCTTTAAAAGCACCAATACTACTAATAATAAAAGGAAGAGTCAAATATTCTAAGCAGTGAAGGATTTCTTTCCCTGGTGATTAAGTACTAGTTTGAATACCAACTGCCCTCCTGTCTAATCACAAAATGAAAATTAACCATCTTGAAGGTACAAATGGAAGAAGAGAAAATATTCATAAACAAATAAATTTTTATTTTATTCTACTTAATGTTTCTACTATTTCTAAATGTTTCATTATTGGGTTTAGAGAATCTTTCAAGTTTGAGGCCTCTTCTCTAAAGATGAGTGTGCATTGACAGGCACATGATTAGAATATGTTATGGAAGCAGAGAATTCATGGAGGAGTTATGAGCTTGCACACCTCTCCATGAATGAATCATAGTATCCGTTCCTCCATTTTATATTCATTTATTTTTTTAAATAGAGATTTACTAATTTTGCTTTTATTTCAAAATGCCAGTTCTTAATCAACCATTTTACTGGATTTATAGCTTCAAATTTCTTTATTTTATATAATTTTTAAATCTAAATATGAAATAAACATGTTGTACATGTCATTCCCAGTTCCTGTACCCTCTAGTCCTCCTCTGTTACCCCCGCCAGCCCCAATCCCATCCCCTTTCTGCTCCCCATGGAGGATGAGGCCTTCCATGGGGAGTCTTCAAAGTCTGTCATATCATTTGGAGCAGGGCCCAGGCCCTCCCCCACGTGTCTGAGGGAATATCCCTCTTTGTGGACTAGCTTCAATTTTCTATGTGGCTATTTTCATCTTGCTTTTCTGTTTTTTTTTTTTTTATTTGGACTTTTTTGTGGTTTCTTTGAATATATCACTACATTGTTTATTTGATGTATCTTTGACATTTTTCTTTATTTCACTGTAGACAAAGCTGTACATTTGTCTATGAATTTGGCATGCTATATTTTATATTCATTGTCTCAGAGTTTTTCTTTGTATTTTTATTTTGATATCCTCTTTGACTCGGTGATTTTAGGTGTGCATGATCTTTCAATTTCATGTTATAGAAATTTTCTAGATTTATTTTATTATAATATTGCAACCATACTAGTGTGGTTAGAAAATGTATTTCTATCATTTCCGTATTGTTCAATTGCTTATCTCTTGTTTTGTGCTTTAATGTTTACCTTAGACAATATTTCTTATAAATTTGAAGATAACATGTATTGTGATGCTATAGGATTTAATGTTCTGTTTATGTCTTGTAGGGCCAATTATTATATATATTAGGGTCTACAAAAGGTAAATTTTTTGCTAGGCAAGTGAAGTACCACTGAAGTAAGTTCCCACTAGAACTTAGTGCTATCTGTATTCTTTCTCTCAAATACATCAGGGCAATGAAAGGCATGCTGAAGGAACACATAGAGAACTTTATGTTTTTCTAAGATTGCATCTTATGTTGACAGTGAATAAAGGGATGTTTATTTACTTATTTAAAATTTAATGTACCTTTTTGATGTTCCTTTGTAAGTATTATTTGGCCATTAACAATGCATTTTTATAATGTCATGAAATTTTCAAGTAATGTTATCTATTCTTTTAAAAAATATTTTAAATATTTTGAACAAATCTTCCTATATATATATATATATATGCATATATATATATATATATATATATATATATATGGTCAGGACAAGTTATTTCTGAGCTGACACTGATGTTTTCATAAAATATGTACCTAAGGATTTTAAACTTTGAATGTTTGAGGAATACTATACAGAATAAAACAGTGCTACCAACATGTATGGAAAATATAATATGAATAATTAACAGATATCTATATATTTATGTCCATAGATATGATTGAAGATATGTTTCTATTTATACCATAAATGTATTGTACATGTCTTACATTGTGATGTAGTGTTTTTTTATATTTGAGATATACCGTTGAAACAATGAAAGTGGTTCTTCAATTTGGGCTATATTCTCATAAGAAGGCAAAATGATTAAGTACAAACATGATATAAAGCATATTTGTCATATTTTATAATGAAGCAAAAAAGAATAAATGAGGTTTGGCATTCTGGGAAGCTTAGTCACTTTTAAAAGAGTACATAGAGTAGATTTTTACTTGCCTTTTCTTGTGATGGAAAAAAGTGATCCTCTGTCACTCATCATAAGCATCACAGCTGACCTTTTCTATACAAAAGGTAGGTTATCAAGAAAAATATAGCAATTTTAATTATTAAAAGTTTCAAGTGCCATAGGGGCTTTTTAAAATGACCCATATTCAAAGAAGCTCATTTGGTTTAAGACTACATTCAAATTGGGCATGGTGGTGCCTGCCTTTAATCCCAGTACACTGGAAGTAGAGGCAGGTGGTTCTCTGAGTTTCAAGCCAGTGTGGTCTACAGAGCAAGCTCCTCTTCAGCCAGGCCTATGCAAAGAAACCCTGTCTCAAAAATAAAACAAACAAAAAACACCAAACATGTTCAGAGTTAATGAATGATGAATAGTGTGTAGCAAAATGATTGGTACAATTTAGAATTCATACTCTCATAAATGATAAAATGCCCAATGGAGTTTGTGTGGACCAGTGGTTCTCAACCTGTGGGTCTCAACCTCTTTTGGGGTAACATCATATGTTACAGTATGATTCATAATGGCAGAAATTACAGTTATGAAGTAGCAATAAAATGATTCTATAGTTATGGTCATCACAACATAACAAAACTTATTAAAGGGTCAGAGCATCAGAAAGTTTGAGACAATGATTTCTGGCCTGTATGATACCTCTTATTCTTCCAATATGTGGGGCAGGACCTCTAGAAAATGTGTATTTTAGTAGTTTGTGGTTTGCTTTGAAGGACAGGGGTTCTGGCTTCTGTGGTATACCTTTGGGTTTATTCTGGGTCCTGACATTAGTTCAGGGCATCAAAACTTAGCAAATGCAGATGAAGAAGGAGCTTGATAAACTCTGCCTTCTGGGCTTCATTGAGGCCTTGTTGTGGCTGCCTGTGTGCAGGACCTTATTTTAGTCACTCGTATTGGCGCTGCACACTCAAGGGTTTCATATTCAAGTAAGCAATAGCCAGAGAAGGTCAATTATTATTATGTTTTATCATTAATTGATACCTTAAGATGGATACTTTAAGCTATCAGTTTAAATCAAAGAGTCTTTGGTACCTAAAAAAATTTAAAGGGATATGAGGCCTGAAATGTCATCAAAAGCTTTAGCAATTTCTGTTGTTCTTCTAGTACTTGATGAGCAATATTGTCAGATATTTTGGGGAAATTTAAATTACAGGGAGAATCATTATGCAACATCTGAATTCTTTTCAAATAAAAAGATCAATATAAACATTGTTTGTCAGTGCTTTGTTCATTCCTTCTAAATCCCAGTATACATCAGTAAAAGTCACCATTTCTCTTTGAGTAGTCTGATGTCTGGCAACTTCTTTAAAAATCTACCAGCACCACCTCAAAATATCCAATGACTGTACAGGTGAGAGGAAATGAGTTCCATGTGTTAAAATGAGTGAAGATCAGCTTTTCATTTGTCCTCCCTTCCATTCCTTTGAACACAACCAAAGGATTTGTATTAGTAATGGAAGTGAATGAAGAAATAGTTCTGAAGAACAGAGATAGCATTCTGGATGCTATGGACACTGGACCCAACTGCCAGGGGCATGGTTCCTAAACCTCTTTCTGAACATTATGGAATTTTCCTAACTCTTAAAAATAAAGCACCAGCTGTACCTAAAAGAACTGCAGCTTCAGCTTCATCATCATCATCATCGTCATCATCATCTTCGTCCTCTTCTTCTTCCTCCTCCTCCTCCTCCTCCTTCTTTTGTTTTTGCTTTTACTAGGCAGGGTTTCTCTGTGTAGCTTTGGAGCCTGTCCTGGAACTCTATCTCTAGACAAGGCTGACCTTGAACTCACATAGATTCCCCTGCCTCTCTCTGCCTCCCTAGTCCACCACCCATCCTAAAAGAGCTTCTTAACTCTGTAAAACTATAGACAAAATATCATGTTAAATCCATGCATCACTATCAATTTCCTGTCTCCATTTTTGACCAAGCACACTATATCTTCCAGGTAACTATTTATCTCTGGAGATATTTTCTTTCTTATCTCTGAAGATTTCCACCTTCCTACTTGTTCAGTGAGAAGCAAAATTTCCATTCTGGTTATATAGTTTATACTTCCATGTAATAATCACTTGTAGGAAAGTAAAATGTCCATTCAGTCATTAATTTGTTGAACAGCTATCTGTGTGTGCCTATGTTCTAGATGGAATGAAACCAAAGGGGATATGAAGGTGAACAAGTTACCATGTGAGATTTTTGTCTTGTTTTTATTAATTAGGAATTAGAGTACACTTTTTTAAAAATTACAACTATCCCCCCTTTTACTTTTACTTTTGAGTTTATAGTATAATTAGATCATTTCCCCTTCCCTTTTCTTCCTCTCTACCTTCCCATATATATCTTCTTGCTTTCCTTCAAGCACATGGGTATTTTTATTAATTATTGATACACATATATGTATATGTACATGTATTCCCTAAACACATAAATACAACCTTATAACATAATATGCTTATATATATTTCTAACTATACATGCATACATATATATAATACATATGTATATATATACATATATACACATATACATATATATTATAATATTATACAATATAAAACAACCACTATACATGTCTGTATATTTTCATGGTTGACCATTTGGTATTGGATAACATATTGATGTGTTCTTCCTGGGGATAGAAGGGGGAATAGAAAAGGAAAAGGAGGGCATTATTTTTTCTTAATCTATTTATCTTGAGCTTATGTGTTTGAGTCTTGTAACAAGATATATTTATTTATGTGTGATATATAGAGTCAGACATCAGCAGTGCATTATAAAAGTCTTTCTGTTTGCATAAATGTGGTGTATCACCTCCAGGAATGTGCCATGGGCCATCATTCTCAATAGTTTGCTGTAGGGAATCTAAGGAAAAACATGATCTGTTAATTGTAAATATTTATGATCAAAACTTTAAAGAAGGGAAATAGAGCATCATCCCAATTTACAGAGGAGCTTACATTTCCCTGCCTGTGCTAGAGAAATGATTTACACCTGTTATTATCTAAAGTCAAATGGCTTCCTAAATCTTATGCTGATTGAGTGTTACCACTGGAGACAATATAGAGACAAATGCCCACATCAAACCTTTAAGTGCTGTCAGACACTCTAAGGAGACTTGACAGTTCTTGGTATATAAGCCAAGCTCACTTATACATAATTCACTCAAAGTACTGAGACTCCCAACAAAAGAGTATCTTAGAATGTGATATAGCTAGAGAAGATACAGACTTTTAAGAAGGGAGCAAGGGAAAAAATAAAAGTAAAGGGTGTGTTAAAATGCCACAATTGAACTTGTTACTGTGTATGATAACTGTAAAAAAAGGCTTTAATACAGCAGGTAATAAAAATTAATACTTAAAACACTTTCCAGTACAAAAAGATATAGTAATAAATTCTTGGAATTCAAACTAACATCAGTTTCCTGAGACTTATTATACTAGGATTTTTTGTAAGGAAGTGTGATGAAATTATTTGCTTATTAATAGAAAAATTGTAAATTAAACAGCTCACAGATGACTCAAATAAACAAGCATGAAAACCCATAAAATAGTAAAATAAAAATAAATATGTACTTCACCCAAATTTCCCTGAAAAAATCTTACTGAAACAGCTGAAAATTTCTTATGCAATCCACAGACTAAAGAGATGAATTAGAATTGCTTGGCTTGAAGTGCAATAGCATAATCCAGGAGAATTGGGGCTTTTAGAAGTGACATAAATCAATGGACGTACTTACTCAGGATTATCTATGGGCAGGAAACAATGAGTTCGGTGGAATTGTTTTTTGAAAGCACAGCACCTTTCTTAATTTATACTATAATATCAGCATCTTTGATAAAGGAGATTTTTCAGAAAATGTATTTAGGTCTCATCCTTTTGTTTAGCTGAGAGAAGAGAAAACAGTGAACAGTCATTCCATTTCTAGAACCCAAATGTGAAAGGTGCAGAGAGACCACAATAAAATCTTTATCCTATCTTCCCTTCTTTCTTTTAAACCTTTCCTTATTGTATGATTTTTTTTAAACAGAAAATTGATTTTAGCTGACCTTGTTGTAGAGTTAGGCCACTGAAGGTGGGTTCCTGGGGCTGCAGGATTCCCAACAGAGGTATGAAAGATTTTTTTAATGTCCTGTAGGAGAAAAAAAGGCACTGTAAATGTCAGGGTGTCCTATTTGACAGCTCAGTGATGACTACTGAGGCTTTTCACTATCCTTACATTTGATTTTCACCTACTTCCCAAACTCCAGTCTCTGTTTCTTACATGTGCCTATGTCTGTGTGTTTGTGTGTTCAGACATGTGTGGGAAGATAGTTCACTGAATTTTCAGGTTACCCACCAATGTCAGAATTTTGAATTTGTTATTGCTAATTTTCCCCCTTATAAATTATTGCTCAACAGTTTATCTCAGAATATACTTGCTCAAATGAAAAAAAATAAACATTTTGGAAATCAAGAACTGGGAAGGACTTTATACAAAAATTAGTGTCTCTTCCTAATATCATCAGCTGATATCAACAGCTGTGTAACTGGATCTCATGACAACATTTTATCACTCCTTTAATCTAAGTGTACCTTGTGTCCTATCTTTACCATGAGGACATTTTTCTGATGCTTCACAGTCTCTTCATGGCTGCCTGTGAATAGAAATTCTTATAGCATCACCACCCCAACAGCCAGATTTTTCTCCAAGGTGATTGGATTCTCCAGAATAAGCAATTTAGAGACCTGGATAAATGCCCTAAAATGTATGGTCCAGTTTTGGAGTACACAGTGTCACTTCCATACATCTCTTTAGTTAAAGGATGGTCATACCCAGCACACACTCTAGATAAAGGCAAAAAGTATAAGAAACAAGTTAGCTTAGAATTCACATCAATTTTAATCTTCTTAAACTCTTGTTCTTGAAAAAATAGTTTTAAGCGAGTAAGGTTTGATGGGAGATGTCATTCTGTAAATATGTTTCTCTTATTGGTTAATTAATAAAGCCCCATTGGCCAAGAGGAAATCAAGATAGGCAGGAGTAGGAGACAAGGAGTATTCCAGGAGATGTAGCAGGAGATTCAAGATGTAGGACCAAGAGAGAATAATTCTGGCCTCTCTTTCTGGTAAAGTAAGACCATGTGGAAATACTTAGATTAATAGACATGGGTTAATGTTTAAGACAGTGCTAGCCAATAAGAAATGTTAGTAGCAGACCAACAGCTTTATATTTAATACATTGCTTCTGTGTTTTTTTTTTTTTGTGGCTGGCACAGCTGTGGGACCAGGCACTGCAATGTAGCTAATAACTTTCACTTAAAACTTAACAAAAGCTTAAGAAAATGTTTAGAAACAAAAGAACAGAGACAAGCAAGGGATCATATTATCAGTATTTTTCTCAGTTGGACTATGTTTTGTGAGAGACAAACATAGATTTGCATGGCTCCTTTAAGGGAGGTTTCCTGACTCAGCATAAGTGGCAAAATACTGCAAGGCCTTTAAAGAGCACTGCTAGCAACTGAATGGTGTGTATGAGAACTGGCAATGGCAGTGGCCACATCTCCAAGCCTGCAGCATGCTTCTGGATGGCAGCATAGACCAAGGCAAGAGAACACAGCTAACAGTTCTGGCAGTAAATGTACCTGCCACCATCTTAGATAGACCATGGCTAAAACATCTATGGCTTTCATGTTAGCAATGTTGTTTAGCAGATAAAAGACCTGTGGCCAGAAAAAAATAAAGATTTACAGTAAAGACTGATTCAGATTAAGAAAAAACCTCTAAAGGATTACAATGTGTTTTAAAACACAGGTAGGCATGGGAGAGAAAAAGAAACATGATAAAATGGTTTAAGAAAGAATAATAAAAAGAGAATAGCTGGGTGTGGTGGCGCACATCTTTAATTCCAGCACTTGGGAGACAGAGGCAAGCAGAGCTCTGTGATTTCAAAGTAACCCTGGTATACAGAGTTAATTCCAGGACAGATAAAATTACACAGAGAAACGCTGTCTCAAAAAATAAAAAAAAGAAGTAAAAGATATCATAAAAAAGCCATATAAAGATGAAAAGCATAAAGAGTCTAGATACCGTATGCTATTATATTGTCTTAAAATTGTTTGGCTGCTGATGAAATAGCAATAACTGTTAAAAGAGATACTGCTAGATTATTTCAATTTATATATTTTAAAAATGCTTTGACTCAAAAATTTAAGTTAAAGGACAGTTTACTGGAGAACAGGATTTCTATTTTTGTTTCTACAGAAAATAAAAAGCGGTAGATTCCTTCCAGACTGACATGGTTTGATCCAGCCAGACCCACTGAAACAGCTTCTGTGTCAGGGAATTTTTAAGCATGTAACTTTTGTTAGAAATAACATATTCTGTGAAGTCTAATTGGTTGAACTTCATATTGTAGTTTCCCTATATGTCTCCCCATGTTTAACACATCTAAATTCTAAATATTTTAATAAAAAGGGGGTCAAAAGCATGTGCCACATTTCTACATTTATTCATTGGGTTATGGACATCTAGGCTGTTTCCAGTTTCTGGCTATTATGAATAGAGCAGCAATGAACATGGATGAACAAGTGTATTTCTAAGAGTCCTTTGGGTATATGTCCAAATGTGGTATAGCTGGGTCTTAAGGTTGACCTATTCCCAAATTCCTGAGGAGCTATCACATTGATTTACACACTGGCCTTGCTAGTTTGCATTCTCAGTACCAGTGAATCTGTTCTCCCATTTCCAATCATCCTAAGCAGCGTGTACTACCATTTGTTTTATTGATCCTGGCCATTCTCATTGAGATAAAATAAAATATCAAAATAGTTTTGATTTGTGTTTTCCTGAAGAGTAAGGACATTAAAGATTTCATTAATATTTCAGTCAGTTTTGATTGTTTAAAAAAATTCTGCCTAGTTCTAAACACCATTTTTAAAGTGGGCTATTTGTGGTCTTGATTTTTCAGTTTCTTTAAATATTTGTATATTCTAGATGCTAACTGATGGGAGATGTTATTCTATATATATGTTTCTCATACTGGTTAATAAAGACCTGTGGCCAATGAGATAGCAAGATAGGCGGGGCTAGGAGACAAGGAGGAAAGAGGAAGTAGTAGGGAGGAGTCGAGATGTAGCCCGGGAGGAAGCAGGACGCCTGCCGCGGCTCCCCAATAAGACGACCACATGGAAATACTTAGATAAGTAGAAATGGGTTAATATTTAAGGCAGAGCTAGCCCATAAACAATAATGGTAACTGGCCAACAGGATTGTATCAAATACAGAGTCTCTGAGTGTTATTTGGGGCTGGCGGGCTGGCGGAAACATACACACTACAGATGGCGCCTAATGTGGCTATAAGAACTTTCACTTAAAACTAATAAAAGCTTAAAAAGGGATTTTAGAAACAAAGGAACAGAGACTAGCAAGACTTCTTAGTAGCAGCATTTTCTCTGTTGGATTTGTTTTGCTGTAGACAGAGAATTGCGCGGCTCCTTTAAGGGAGGTTTCCAAAATTAGCATAAGCGGCAAAAAAGCCACCTTGCTTTTAAAGAGCTCTGCTAACAATTCATTGGTGTGTACGAGAGCTGCAATGAAGGTTTACACTGTGTTTTAAAAAATACGTTGGCTTGGAAGAGAAAAGGAAACAGGATACAATGGTTTAAAAAAGAAAAAAGAAAATGGAATGGATGGATGTGGTGGCGCATGCCATTAATCCCAGCACTTGACAGACAAAGGCAAGCAGATCTCTATGATTTCAGGGCAAACCTGGTATGCAGTGAATTCCAGGGCAGATAAAAGTTACACAGAGAAACCCTGTCTCAAAATATGTAAAAATAAAAGTAGAATAAATAGAGTAATAAAAAAGCCACGTAAAGATGGAAAACACAGAGAGATGTTGGATAATATACGCGCTTCTGTTGTCTTTAAATTATTTGATTGCTGAGAAAATAACTACTGATAAAAGAAATGCTGCTGGATTAATTCAATTTATATATATGAAAAATGCTTTGACTCCAAAATTTAAGCCTAAGGACAAGTTACTGGGGGAAAGAATTTCTATTTTTGTTTCCACAGAAAATGAAAAGCTATGGATTCTTTCCAGACCTATGAGGTTTGATCAAGCCAGACCCCCTGAAACAATGCCCCAGGTGATCCAACATTCAAAGCAGTTGAGACAAAGCCTTGCAGACTACTGCCAAGATTTCTGTGTCTTCTTTGGACCCCCATGACAATGCCCTCTATCAGCAGGAAGTAGTTTGGAAAGAACGACGCCCAAATTCCCAAATATTGTTTATAAATGTTTGTTTTCATTTAAATGGGTTTGGTTATAAATGGTTATAACCACAAGCAAGCTTTTTAAAGGTAAAAAGGGAATTATGGTATAGATATGAATACTTTGGTTTGGAATGGATTTTCTTTTATTGATACAATTTAAGGTCAATTTTGTGATATGTATATTTCTCCTCTTGTTTATGTATTGTGTTTATATAGCTCATTGGAAAATGTAATGTATAATTTAGTACAGATTATAGAGAGTTACCTATGATAGTCAAAATTTAGAGTTAATTTAGTCAGGATTTCTAGATATGCAGAGATGTATTTGAGATGAATAGGCATTCTTCAAACCTTTCAAAGACCTGCAGAATATGGCATTTAAAATGGATTAGGCTTTTTCTTGACAGGGAGGCACAACTGCTCCTGGTAACACCACCTACAGAAGAAAGGAAGATGGACATCGAAGAAAAATATTATGAAGTTTGCTTCTAATATGGCAAGACTAGCCATTTGGGCAAGGTACTGCTCTTCTGGACTGTTGGACTTTATGTTGTAGAAACTAGACATGCAGGACCCACAAAAAGGTGACTGCTGATTCAAGATGGACATTGCTACAGGATTCCTGCTTCATGGATGTGGCTGCCAGACAGCCAGACAGTCTACAGGACACAGAGAAAAGTTTCCTGCCTTGTTGAGGAGTCTGGATACACACTATGTCCTATGGGCTGAAGATGGAACATTACAGAAGAACTTCGGGTGACTGACCAGGCAATGAGTTGTTTCTGTCATTTCTAGAGTTTATATATTATCCTTCTGTGGTCTTTGAAGGATTGAAGATATATAGTTTTGGTTATAGTTTTCTTTAAGTTACGATTAAAGATAAGTTACATATAGGACTTTAGACTCACAAAGATAGGATAGATGATATTTTCTTTAAGTCTTACAAAATGTTAATGGACTAAATATTGTTTACTGTGATTCTTATTTGATAACTGTTCTATGGTACATTTTGCTATGTTAAGGTTAAACCCCTTCTTTTACTTTAGACAGAACAGAGATGATGGGAGATGTTATTCTGTATATATGTTCCTCATACTGGTTAATAAAGCCCTGTGGCCAATAGGAAACATGATAGGCAGGGCTAGGAGACCAGGAGGAGGAAAGAGGAAGTAGTAGGGAGGAGTCGAGATGTAGCATGGGGAGGAACGAAGTCGCCCGCTGCGGCTCCCCCATAAGACGACCACGTGGAAATACTTAGATAAGTAGAAATGGGTTAATAATTAAGACAGCGCTAGCCCATAAACAATAATGGTAATGGCCAACAGGATTGTATCAAATACAGAGTCTCAGAGTGTTATTTGGGACCGGCATGCCAGACTGGCGGGCTGGCGGGCTGGCAGAAACATACATGCTACAACTAACCCTCTATCACATTTATAAGTTGTAAAAGGTTTTGCTGCTCTATAAGCTTTTGCTTTGTTTAGATGATGGTACGCTTTATAAAAGTTTCATGAAGTCCAATTTATTAATATGATTGAAGAAGGGAACAATCAGAAAAACAATCTCATGCAATTTTTCCTCTTACCTTAAGTAAAGAGATGCATGAAATTTTAACATTTTAGGTGTTTCTTTTTCTTCTCCTACCCAAACAAACCATTTTCTCTAATAAATAGTACTTATTGCTTAGAAACTCTGTTCCCCCTCTCTCCCCTTTTGCCCTTCAACTCTTTCCTCTCCCCTGCTGCTCCTGTCTCTTCCCTTTCCTTTCCCTTCTTTATGATGCCCCCCCCAAAACCCTCTGCTTGAACCATGTAAAATGGCATCTTTCTATTGGGTGCTGCTTTTCTTAAATTACACCAGATTAAAACTCATAGTCTCATGAACTGAACAAAGACAAGGACAATGTTAAACAGATGGATATAAAATCTACATAAAAAACTACAGACCAATGAGTAGGAGCTAAGAATGGGAGAAATAGTCTTCCCTAGGAAATAGCATATCAGTTCGGTATCCAATACCAAATGGCTAGCCCTGAAAACACACACACATACACACACACACAATTAACATAACAGACTGACAAGTTTATGTTAATAAATAAATGCATAGTGTACATGCATAAATGTATGTATGCATATAACAACAATTAGTGAAAATAGAGGTCCTAAATTTGAAAAAGAGCAGGATGGATATCTGGGAGGGCTTGAAGAGAGAAAATGCAAGAAATGTAATTACATTGCAATTTTAAACAATAAAAGAAGTGATGAAATATATTGGTGGGCTAAAGGAGAGCTACCCTGAATGTAGGTGAGCACCATGCAACAGGCACAGGGTTTGAAAAGAACAAAAAGGAAGAGAAATGTGTTGTATTGCCTCTTGTGGAGCTGGTATAAGCTTCTTTGTTCTTGTTCATCAATATTTCAGCTTTTCTGGCTTTTATGTTAAAAGACTTGAACCAGTAGCTCAGCAGTTCCATAAGTCCTCAAGCACACAGAATTTGTCATCTGAACTACACCACACACTTTTCTAGCTCTGATCCTTGTTCTCAGATGGAGCCATGCTCTATGACACTCTATTTCTTCAACTTCACAGTATATTTTATGACTTTTTCCTCTCTGTAGTCTTGTGAGCTAAGTTTCCTAACAAAATATTTGACTAGAATCTATATCTTCTCTATATATGTAGGGTAGTATGTATGTGTATATACTATCTTATATTGTCTTTCTTTCACCTGTCCAGGCTTTGCATATCTGCCAAAGTTTAACTAATATTTTCACCATTGAAGCTATTAAAGTGTACTCTGTTTGGATAGTCAGGGCTGTGGTTTATTTCTGAGTCATCTATTTCAAACTTGTTCCTACTGGACCCAGCATGAACACAAAAATAAGTTCTGTACATTTAATACATACTTTTAACTGAAAATAGACATCCCAACTACAGTTTAGTCTTTTTCCTCTCCTCTCAGTTCCCCAACATTCATTCCCCCTTCCATTTCCTTTCAGAAAAGAGCAGGCCTCTGAGAGACAACAGCCAAATGGGACAAAACAAGATACAATAAGACCAGGAAAAATTCTCATATCGAGGACAGAAAAGGCAACTCAATAGGAGGAAGACTCTCAAACATTTGATAAAGTTACCCAAAGAATTCTAGGTTACATAAGATATGGATATGAATGGAATTGTTCTTTCCCTCTAAAGTAAATTCATCATAGTTGAAATTTCATGTAACTTTTCAACCTACTATAGTTCCCATCCATATCTTGTACTTGCTTTCTTGTGTTCAGTTCAAGTTCAAGATTTCTCCCCTTTCATAGTTCATGGTGTCCTGTATTGATATCACCTGGCATGGGTGAGGCCTTCCTACATCAATTAGCTTAATTAAGACAATTTCTCACAGACATGCCCACAGGCCAACTATGTATAAACAATCCTTCATTTTTTTCTTAGATGATTTTATGTTATGTCAAGTTAATAACTAAAGTTATCCATCACAGGTGTTAGAATTTCTTTTTCTTCCAGAACCCTAATAAAGACTTACATCACCTCTCTGTGCCTGGAATAAACCCAATCAGATGTTAAAACCACATTTTCCTCAGAGACATTCACACTTTTGATTATTTTTGAATATTTTGATTATTTGAACTTTTTGTGTATATCTAATAACATAGATATTAAAAGACAGCTATTTTAATTAATTTATTTATTCATTTACTTGCTTATTTATTTTTGGTATTTCAAGATAGGGTTTCTCTGTATATCTTTGGAGCCTGTTCTGGAAATAGCTCTGTAGACCAGCTCCATCTGCCTCTGCCTTCTGAGTGCTGCGATTAAAAGCAACACCCAATTCAAAGACAACTTTAATATGCATTTGATTGAATATAGCAAAAGAGATTTTAGATCTTGTTAATTTTGGAAAGTAGATAAACACACCATTTCAAGTCATATGAAATAAGTATTATAAAATGTAATTACCATTTTTGGGTTTAAATTTTTGGTATTTAATTTCAATATACTTTATGGACATTAACAATTCTAATAGTTGAGCCTTGTGGTTCACACTTTTAATCTCAACACTTGTAAAATAGAGGCAGACAGATCTCTGTGAGTTCAAGGCCAGCCTGGTCTACCCAGCAAGTTCCAGTTCAGTCAGGCCTGATTATCAAGACATTGTCTGAAAAACAAACAAAAATTGCCAATTCAGATCAATGGCTATATTACAAAGACAGTAATAAATCAGTTCAATAAACAGGAAGGACATCAAATTTTTCTCTCTATAAATTTACCTACAGAAAGATAATGAAATTGCTTTTTAAAGATGGCTGTAAACATTTTACATAATTTTAATAAATTATATCATAAATCTTCTATAGGTTTACATTTTTTTAAAAGGTCCTATTGGCCTAGTTAGCTTTATCCACTTACCCAGTCCATTGTCTCTATCCATAAGATGTCCTAAATGCCTGAACTTATGTTGTAGTAACCCATGTCTGGTCCAGGAGATCACAATAGCTGGTCCCACATGGTTTATTCATCTTGTCCATATTTGGAGGGAAGTGTATAAATTCAGAAATGGCAGGCAGAAAACCTAATGATATGACTTGCCTGGTTTGTACCTGAAAGGGTGAGCGTGGATTAAGAAAATTACAGGTAAAGATGCTAATGAAAAGATAGAGACATGGAATAAAGTCAGGAGGGCAATCCAGTGAATACTGAATGCCTATGACATTCTAATATACACAAACCCAAGAGGGGAAAAAAGGCAAAAGACTTCTTTACCATGATACAAGCAACAAACAGACTTACTTCCTTAATTCTCCAAATATTCAGTAACCATACCTTAGACGAAATCTCTCACTATCTGGTCTTGAGAGTTAAGAGTAACCACACTGCACACCAAGTCTCTTGTTATTTAGCTAAGACATCCTCAGTTTTAGACCAAATATCCTTCAGTAACCATACCTTAGACCTTTATGTTTTATAACATTAACCTTGGAAGAGTAAGGATTATTTTGAACTCTCTGACCTTTAAGTCAAGATAAATTGGAGGCATTTTTATGAGCTTTAACAGATGCTTAAAGTTATCTTTGTAGAAGAAAGCTTGTAAAAGGGCATCTTATATTCAGGAATATTACTAAGCTAACATAATACAGGATTCGATACCATTTTTAAGGGAATATATACTGTATGTGAGGGTAAAAATGTTCATGTTTGGACAGCCCCTAGGAAAGTCATAGGTACTAGAATATTGTTAGGATTGAGATATATTTAAATCAAGGATAAAATTATAATTAAATTTGACTTATACATCCCTTTTACCTAATAGCTGGCCAACTATGGTCAGTATAATTCAATGATGACTATACTTAAGGATGTTTTTAAAGGTTAAGGAACCCTGTCTATCCATATTCTTCATCAGAGTCTGCCATCACAGGTAAGACACAGGCAAATTTGAATACTTTGGAGGAAGTAGGAAACATAGTAGAATCATGGCACAATATAAATCTATTCTCATTTTTCTATTTCAAAATAGAAGTTAAATCAAAGGTAAATTAGAATCTGTTTCTATTTACTTGTTTCTTTATATGCCAGTTCATTCCCTTATTTCTTCATTTCCTGCAGGCTGTGAACACCAGAAAACACATCCAACTTTAGAGAAGTATACAACTTACTTGGAAAAAAATTGGTATAGAATTTTTATTGGAATTTTAGGATATGTTAATTAAAATATTTCTATAATCATATATTGAGACACTGCATGCCCACTTACACTTGTTGTTCTAGTATAAGTTTATTTTTGTTATCTAAATATTCCTTATTTGAAGAATGAATAATACCAGCACTTCTTAAATTGGCATCCTTGGATCTTTAACAGTGTCTAAAATATTTTTATAATGTCAGAAAGCTCAAAGTCATTTTCATAATCAACTCTGAATTTCCTTTTTCTTTACACTCTCATTTTCTTATGAGTGAGTTTTTCAAAGTCTCCATGATGTGTGATATTGCAACAGATTGAATGCAGAAGTAAATCTGAGAATCAAGCTGTCTTCTATTAAGCAAAATATCAAAGAAACTCCATGAACATAAAACAAAATCACTTCTCTTATTAATTTTTGTTTGCTTTGAAAATAATACACTGTTTAGTCTCATTAAAGTATATTATTTATTACATCACATAATTGTATTTATTTATAATATTTTTATATAGATTTCTAAATAAATATTTCTTTTTATATGCAGTTTTAATGGCTATTAGAGTAAATATGCATAAATACAAACATATTAGATTTACTTATTTATATTATTTTATATGGCTTTCTAAATAAATGTATCTGTTCACACACAGTATTTTATGGCTAACATATCCATGTTAAGTGCAGGCCTTTTCAAACTTTACTAATTAAGTCTATCCAAGATTATTAGACTAGAATTTTATGTTATCTTTTTAGACTTATTTCTCTTTTCCCTTTTTATTTAAAGTATCATTTTGAGCCTACTTCATTTTTGCTTTTGAAGTCACTTAGTATTTTTCCATATTTGAACAAACTGCCTTTTAGAAATTCAAATGTTCAAGAAATACGAAATGACCAGCTATTTGCCTAAAGCTTATAATTGAAATAAAAATAGTTTTATCTTATTTTGGGGAAACATTTTAATTAAAAAACTACAGCAAAAATATAAAATTCAACTATGGCAAGTGTTTGAGGAAAATGATATATTTTCTTTCTTCCTTTGATGTTTTGATTTGATGTTAGAGAAAGGATGGGACAGCTTCCTCTGGGAAATTATATTAGAAATGAAATGTGAAGAATGCATCAGTGTTCATGGGAGGGTGTGTGGAAAGAATATAATAGATGTGGAGATGGTGTATGGGAAATTCCTTTGGAAGGAGAAAGCATGGAGGATGGTTTTGTTATGGGAAATAAATGCTAACAGATGGTTAGAACCAGTACAAGAGAATCAAGTTAAAACACAAGCAATGGCAAGATAGAGAATCCTGGAACACATTGTAAGGTATCTTTTCTAGATTTTAGGGATGGTATGATATATTCAAGATGTGTAAGTGTGGAGAGGGATCACCAGAACACCTTGTTAGTGTGCTATGATTTAATTTGTATCAGGTGTGCAATGGTGACATTTAATTAGAATGACAGTTTTCAAGAAATAGGAATAATTTGTTATCTGAATAAAGTAGGGCTACTAATTTTTTGAGTTTATCTTGTATCCTGCTAGTTTGCTGAAGGGGTTTATCACCTGTAGGAATTCCCTGGTAGAGTTTTTGGGATCGTTTAAGTAAACTATCATATCATCTGCAAATAGTGAAAGTTTGACTTCTTCCTTTCCAATTTGTATCCCCTTGATCTCCCTTTGTTGTCTTATAGCAATTGTTGTACAATATTGAAGAGATATATATATAGAGAGGGCAGCATTGTGTTGTTCCTGGTTTTAGAATAATTGCCTTAAGCTTCTCTCCATTCAGTTTGATGTTGGCTGTTGTTTTACTGTATATTGCTCTTATTATGTTTAGGTATGTTCCTGTTATCCCTGATCTCTCCAAGACCTTTATCTTGAAAGGGTGTTGAATTTTGTCGAAAGCTTTTCCAGCATCTTGGGTGATGATCATGTTGTTTTACTTTTTCTGTTTGTTTATATTGTGGATCACATAGGAAAAGTAGATTCCATCAGGAAAGCTTATATGTTTATGCATTAGTCCTGTTTTCTATATTTTTTTCTTGATATGCCCAATATGTGACATGATATGATACTCCTGTTTTTAGATACTTATGATTAGAAATCTTTAGTTATTGACTAATTCTTACTCTACACTGTTTACAGAATGCTGTAGCATTCTTTAGGCAGTTTTTTTTTACTTGACAGTTATATTTTGGTATATATGCAAAAGAAATGAGTTAATAATTTGATTAAGAAAGTCTCTGATTATATGTTAATTATTTTTTTGAAGATTATATGTTAATTATTTTCTTTATTTACTTTAAAATCACATATGCTCTGTAAGACATAAAAGAGCCAGTAAAAACATACATACTTTAACTTTGTTCATTTTGTATAAGATAGTGAACCTAGATGGAGCCTTATAGACTTCTACCTATTTAGGTGGTTGTACATACTTGAGATAATTACCATAAGCCTTTGTTTATCATTTTTTTCCTAGTCATAAGTGGATGGAAGCAAACATATTGTCAGAACTAGTAGCCCACAATTGTTAGCCATTTTTTTCTGTTGCAGTAAATGAAGCAAGGCATATTTTTTAGGGGATGATGAAAGTAGCAGCAGAGACCATTTAGAACTGAACTCCTCTGCATGAAGGCCATCTACCTGAAGCCTATCAATCATATATGACTACCAGACAATCTTTGTAGGCTGTAATTTTCCTAGCAGAGGGTAAGGCAGTGCAGCTATCCCTTGCTTTGATGAAACTTTTATGAAGGAAAATTTATACTAGTTGTATCTGATGCTCAGTTGGGAGCTGATTAAATGAGATTACAAACTGTGACAGTTCCTCTTCAGAATGCACATCCTTGTCTTCAGGTCATTGCTAGGCAAAATTGCCAATGTAGTTCAAGGACAGCCCAGTGGACCTTAACTTTCCTCAGGAAAGTCATTACTTAATTGGTTGGATGTGTATTTTTAGGAAAAAAGCAATGAAAATGGAATTCCCCTGTAATTACATCCCTGCCAAATAAAACATCAATTTAGGGTTGTTTGGAGTTTCAAGAGATAGGATATATATTGAATTTATTTAAAAACTTCTAGAATTTTTATCTTTCAACTGTAAGGCACACATAATTTCAGATTAAGATTTGAAACATCAATAACTGTCTTAGGGACTCTAGTGGTACTGAAAATAGGAGCAATGTATGCCTAACAAGCGAGGGTAGGCTGGGAATATTGAGCATTGTAGGGAGAGTCTGTGCCTCCTGTAGATAGAATGGTGTTAACTGAATCTAGGCAGATGGGCATTGATAAAATTTTCAATGTTGCCTATTCCCCATCCTGATACTTATCAACATTATTTTAGCAAAGCATTTATGTGCATATTGAATACACATTTACTTTGTACAAAATGAAGTCAATTGGGATTTTAAAGTAATAAGATGTAAAGAGATCTCAGATTTACAAATTGGAATTTGTTTAACTAGATATAAATCTGGGAAACTTACTCTGAAAAATATTTTATTATTTTTTTAAAAATACTAATACAATTATATCATTCCTTCCTTCCCTTTCTTCACTGCAAACCACTCCCCTGTACCTCTTCTGTTCTCTTTCAAATTCATGGTCTCTTTTTCTTTAAATGTAGGTATACATCCTAAATATAAAAATGTAACCTAATCAAGCTGTGTAATGTTAATTCACCATTTGGTATTGATAAGCCAATTGTGATCTCTTCCATGGGGAAGACAATATCCCTCATCTTCCCTTCTTCCCCTGTCTTCCTGCCTACTCCCATCCCATCCTCTTCTGTTCCATGGGGGGGGGATCTTCAAAGTCTGTCATATTATTTGGAGCAGGGCCTAGGCCATCCCCCATGTGTCTAGGCTGAGAGAGTATCACTTTATGGGGAATTGGCTCCCAAAGTCCATTTGTATATTAGGGATAAATATTGATCCATTACCACAGACTGCCCAGTTCTTCTAAGTAACCACCACATTCAGGGTGTCTGGTTCAGTCCTATGCTGGTTTCCCAGCTATCAGTCTGGGGCCCATGGGCTCCCCCTTGTTCAGGTCAGCTTTTTCTGTGGGTTTCTCCAGCCTAGTCTTGACCTCTTTCCTCATCACTCCTCCCACTCTGCAACTGGATTCCAGGAAGTTCCGATTAATGTTTAGCTGAGGGTGTCTGCTTCTGCTTCTGTCAGCTACTGGACGAATTCTCTAGTATGGCATATAATGTAGTAATCAATCTCATTATCAAGGAATGGCATTTAAGGTAGCCTCTCCACTATTGCTTAAATTGTTAGTTGGGGTCATCCTTGTAGATATTTGGGCATTTCCCTACTGACAGATTCTCTTTAAACTTATAATGGCTCCAAAATATAAAAAGAAGTCAAGAACATAGCTACCAAAACATCAAATAATCCAATTTAAAAGTGGGGTATTGAATAAATGAAGAATTCTCAATAAAGGAATCTAAAATGGCTGAAAGACACTTAAGAAAGTGCTCAACATCCTTAGCCATCAAGTAAATGCAAATCAAAACAACATCCAGATACCATCTTACTCCTGTCAGAATGGCTAAAATCAAAAACACCAAAGATAGTTTGTGCTAGAGAGGATGTGGAGAAAGGTGTATACTCCTCCACTGCTAGTGGGAGTGCAAACTTGTACAGCTGCTTTGGAAATCAGTAAGGCAGTTCCTGAGGAAAATGGGAATCAGTCTACCTCAAGATCCAGCAATTCCACTCTTAGGCAAAAGATTCACATTCATACAAGAAGGACGGCTGTTCAACTATCTTCATAGAAGCGTTATTTGTAATAGCCAGAACATGGAAGCAACCTAAGTGCCCCTCCACTCAGCATTCTTTGGTTGCCTATGTTTGTTTTTATAAGCTTGAGACCTTTTGAATTTTTTTCATGTTAGCATGTCTGTTAGCATGTCATGTTAGCATGTCCTTGTTCTAGTCATGTTGTGGGAGGCATTCTGGTGACTTTATAGGTATAACAACATCCCAGGAGATACAAAATCACAGAAAATGCCATTTCTCTGACTTTCCCCTCTCTGTGGCAATGGTTAAGGAGTTTGTTGTAGATGTTTAACACTGGTCTCTTAGAATCTGCATTGTGACCAGTGTGGTTTTCTGCAATGGCCTCTGTCTGTTGCAAAGAAAAATTTTGTTGATGAGGTGAAATGTGGGTAAAAGAATAAAATTTTAGAATGTAGTTTGATTTTCTGCTGACTTAGTAAAGTGGTAGCTGTAAGTTCTCTTCTATTATCCATGACTTCATTAGCCCTTGCTAGCTGGCTAGTTTTTATGTACCAGCCATAATTTCCTCTTGTTGATTGTCTCTCAACATTAATTACAAAGTGGGTGGTTAACAAGGTATGAATACCACAATTGGATCATTAGGATTATCATCCCTAATGGTTGTTATGGTTCCTAGTCAGTAGGATTGTTGGATGCTTCATTCTCTTAGAAATTTGCCACATACTTCTGATATCATGAATGCTAGTCCTCATGGAGGAAACTTTTAAATCAGATTCAGTTTGGGTGCTGTTGGTCATGTGTGGAAATGTGTGGCATCTTCAGAAATAGACACTTATAATCAACCTCTTCAGAGAAAGCATGGAAAGATTTGGGAGAATTTTGGACAACCTTTCACCAACAATTAAAACGAGGGCTGGTGTTGAGGATTTTGTTAGATAGTCTGGCTCTGTGTGGGAGCATCATTGTTGCCTTCAATCTCTGGGGCAAATGGGCCCTATTCTAAAAATTCTTCTCTCCACTTATTTAGTATAGTATTACTCATATTTTGTTTTAGCAGTTTCAGTGCCTCAGGTTTCATAATTAGTGCTTTGATCCATTTAAGGATATATTTCTTCAAGGTGATAGATCCAAGTCTATTTTTTGTCTTCTGTACATGTGTATCCAGTTTTCTCAGCACGATTTTTTAAGATGTTTGCTTATTGTTAGTGTATGTTTTTGGAATCATGACAAAAGATTACATGGTTGTGGATATATGTATTCATGTTTGGGTCTTTGATTTTTTTTCTGTTGGTACACATACATTTTGGGCTAGTGCCAATTGTTTTTATTAGTATGGTTCTGCAATATATTTTGAGATCTGGACTGGTAATACCTTCAGCATTATTTTTACACTATGTGTTGTTTGATTATTTGGGGGACTTTTGTGGTTACATATACATTTTAAGATAAGTTTTTATATTATGAAGAATGAGATGAATATTTAATTAGAATTCATTGAATCTGTAATTGCCTTTTGGCAGATTGGTCATGTTCACAATCCATAAGCATAGAGTATCGTTCCATTTTCTATTGTCTTTATCTGTTCTTCAGAAGTTTAAATTTTTCATTTTGTATGTTCTTTACATACTTTGTTATGTTTAATCCTGAATATTTAATTTCATTTGGGCCTATTGTGAATGGGACAAACAAATAAAAGAAGTTCCAACAGCTCTTTATAGTCAGACATTGTATATTTCCTCAGACATATAAAACTCATTAGTGAATAAAGTACAGGAAGTCAGAATATAAGGAGAACAATTCTACCAAGTGATATAACATCATGTAGATATGTGTTTCAAGATATTCAATAGTGTAGATGGCTGCATTTGAAATGTCAGGAGTACTTGATGTGACTTTCAAACGATTAATTCATTCAATAATTCCATGATGATAATATATTAAAATTTGTGCACATGTTAAAACAGAGCACACAGGAAAATGAGAATTAAGTTTTCAAATAAAAAAGGATATAATGTATCACTCATAAGTGTCTCTTAGGTTACTCTGATAAGTCTCTGTGCGTATAATCTCATTCTTAATGATCATTGGGTATAGTTCTTATAGCAAGTATTTACTGATGTGATAATTACTATGGAAATATTAAGGATTAAATTTAGTGTCCTCATAACATTTTGTATTCTGGGTGGATCAGGGTACAAGTCAGTCAAAGCAGTCATAGGAATTGGTTTTGAGATATTTAAGATAGATTTCTAGCACATCTCAAGCGATTGTGGAAGTTAAGGGGCTTAATTTCATAGTGTATTTTCATTGTTTATGTGCTTGTTTTCCTCAGTTAACTGGGCAGATAATTTCATACACTGTTTATCAATCAATAAACAACTCCTTCTATTTTATCTTGTGCTCTCATAAGCATTAAATTAATACTTTTGTTCTTGCAACCATATTAGCTAATCACTGCAGAATTTATACCTGTTGCCCATTGTATTGCTCTTGCCACATCTAAATTATCTAAGAAAGAATGGATTAATTATAAGTAATTCTTCTATAAAATTATTGTAGAATTGAGCAGAAAAAGATCTATGATTTAGAAAAAAGCTATTTTGGTGCTAAACAACCAAAAAGAAACTATACTTTTGTTCATTTATGATTTGAATTATATATGGAATGATACCACAGGGTAAAAGTACTCATGATCACAAAATCTATCTATCTTATCTATCTATCTATCTATCTGTCTGTCTGTCTGTCTGTCTGTCTGTCTATCTGTCTATCTATGTATCTATCTATCTATGTACCTATCTATCAACTGTCATCCATCTATCTTTCTATCAGCTATTTTCTAATTTATATCTATATCCATAGATGTGTACATATAATTTCTTCTTAGTTCATAGTGCATTGTATAGCAAGTATGAAGGAATAATGCTGTATATAACTTTTTTCATTTGCATGTACATGGCTTTGCTTCTCTTTGATAATATGTACGTCTAAATCATCATGATGTCCAAATTCATGGCAAGAATAAGTTGACTTTGAATTCTAGCATTTTACATAATAACAAACGGTATTCATAATCAATTAAATGATAGTTTGGTTCCTTCTTCCATCTTTATTCCACTTCCTTTGGATGTCCACAACCAAATTCAAAGCAATGCAAATAGTACAAGAGTTCCATGATTTAAACGATTAACATGGTCATGAAGACCGGGTTTGAGTATGTGATGGAAAAACTTTAAGTTACAGACAGTATTCATACTTGAGCTTTCAAAAAGTTGTTCAAGATGGCATTTGCATACTTTCCTCATGACCTTAAAAACTTAATAACAAACTCTTTTGTTTCATTTAATTTTATGTTGTTTTTTACTTAGAATACATTGAATAAGTTACAGTATACTTAAATCAACTTAGGACAGATAATAGGTGTATGCAAGGGAGCACAAGAAATAAACATCCAACATGACCATTTCTTTAATAGGAAAGATTTTGGTTTTATGTTTGTTTATTTTGTTGTTGTTATTGATGTTGTTGTTGTTTGGTAATACAGAGTAAATATACAGAGGCATCTGGAAAAGTCAAGAGCAGAGGGAAACAGAAGCTGGACATGGTCAGGCCTATCTATATGTGAGAGAGCTCAGGAGTTCAGTTAATAGAAAGTAGCCAGTTAGCAGTAGAGTGCCTGGGATGGACCAATCATTTGGATTAATGGACAACTTTTGGGATGGGGGAAACCCTTTTAACAAGTTCTGGAGGAATACTGGCTTTTAATTACCAGAAACAATGTAATCCAACTTGAGCTCATTTCTAGACACATGGAGGCCCTGAGACTTAACTATGGATATTCATGCAACATTTTTAAGACTGAAAATGTATCAGCTGCTGCTGCAGAAATGAGGCTGAGAAAGTCAAGTGTAGGTTTAAATGAAACTTGACTGTGAATTTACAATGTCAGTGTTTGGCAGTGCTGCTCTTCTATGTTTGAAATGTTTGTGGTCTGCCTTCTGATCAACTCTGTAGGGGCTTTACTTGTCATTGCATTTCAATTTGCCTTTTTTTGTTACTCTTGAATCAAATTTTAGTTCTTTTTGATATGAATATATACTGCTTTAATAAAAGTTTGGCTAATAGGTGTACTCAAAATTAAATGAGTCAAGAAGTTAATATAACTGCTTTAGAAATAAATATCCAAATGATGCAGCAGGGAAAAAAGTTAATTATAACTTTATAATAAAAGCAAAAATGGTATATTTTAGGAAGAAATGATCTTCTTTTTTACAGATAGTTAAAACAATGATACCTATAGCATAGCTTAATCCTATTAACATTGTTCCTAGTCCTAAAAGTAGTTTCTTACATCTTACACTTCTATGTTCTAGTTCTACTTAACCTTTATTGCTTCCCCTATGAAAAAACATTACTGTGGCCTCCTAATGTGAATTGCTAAATTGAATGTGAATAAAACTGATTAATATGGTCACCTATGCAACATTTACCATTTAAATTAAACATGCATGAGTCCATAAAAATGGCAATGAGAAGGATTCCCACATAAAGAAGGCTTATTTAGACTCATTGACCAAATGTTTCAGTAAGTAGTAGAGGACAATATATAAGAGCATATAGTGGGGACTGCATGAGAGGATTTGTGTGAACAATCTGGATTGTCATAGGCTTATCTAGGAGAACCTTCTACTGACATGTTTGGTAAGGCCTCTATGATACTTCATCATTGGTTCAATCTCAAGGAAGATAGTCACTGCTATATCTTTTCTTTTTAACCAAAACGGGGGTGGGAGGAAGCTTGAAAAATTAGGAGGTCTTAACTATTTTCCCTTTCTGGGGCCTTCCATCTATGTTCCTCTTAGGATTCCCCTTTCTACCTAGCTTCTCTGCAGTTATGGATTGTAGCCTGGTTATCATTTGCTTTGTATCTCATATTCATTCACAAGTGAATAAATACCAAGTTTTTCTTTCTGCGTCTAGGTGACCTCATTCAGGATGTTTATTCTAGTTCCATTTATTTGCATAAAAATGTCAAGGTGTCATTTTTTTAGTGTATGTTTATTGTATCTTTATTTGTTTTGTTTTGTTTCTGTTGAGAAATACTCCATTGTGTAAATGTATCAGGTTTTAGGGAGTGGATGGGAGATGGGAACATGAGGGATCAAGGAGCCCCAGTTTGTGAGGGAGAGAGGGAGAGATCATTGAAGATATATCTTGATAGAGGGAGCCATTATAGGATTATGGAGAAACCTGGTGCTTAAGAAGTCCACATGGATGACTCCAGCTAAAACTCCAAGCAATATTGGAGAGGGTGTCTGATTGAGCCTTCCCCTTTAATCAGATTAGTGGCTATCCTAATCGTCATCAAAGAACCTACATCCAGTAACTGAAGCAGATGCAGTGATCCACAGCAAAGCACTGGGCTTAGCTTCTGGAGTTCAGTTGAAGAGAGGGAGGGGGTCATATGAACAAGTAGGGTCAACACCATGATGGGGAAAACCACAGAGACAAGTGACCAGCGCTAGTGGGAACTCATGGACTATGGATTGAGAACTGGGGTACATGCATTGGGACCAAACTAGACCCTCTGAATGTGGTCAACAGTTCTGTGGCTTGAGTTGGGTTGGGGACACCTGACAGTGGTCAAGGACCTATCTCAGGTGCATGAACTGGATTTTAGAGCCCATTCCCCATAGTAGAATACTTGGTCAGCCTTGATATGGGGGGAGGGGCTTTGTCCTTCCTAACTTGGTATACCAGACTTTGTTGACTTCCCAAGGAAGGCTTTATCAGCTCTTTCTGAGGAGTGATGGGGATTGGAGAAGGGGAGGAAGGAGGTACTGGGGTTGATATCTAAATTGAAAAACAACATTTTTAAATAAATAAAAAAAGAAAAGTTGGAGGAACAAGAAGAAGGATAGTTGAGGAGATAAAACAATAAAGAAAAACATAAAGGCTACATAAAGCCACGATTTATGGCAATTTCCAGGACAATTTTTTTATTCCTTAAAAGTTAAAATGTTCACCAAAATAATATTGAATGTTAATTCATGTGTGGCCACATATTAAATTACTATTTCATCCATTTGGCTCTGTGGGACCAATAATATTTTAAAGCTGGTGGCCCTTTCCTCTGTCCCAGCCACATCTCAGTTATCCTGGATAGTAGAAAGTAAAAAGCAAAGTCATTAAAAGAAATGCATAAAATTGTGAAATTAGTCAGAAGCTGACTCAGTGACTTCTTGTGGAGCAAGTGATCTTTATTTCAACTAAGCATTTGTCATGCAAAAGCAGTCACAGCCAATAATAAACTAATGAACTCTGTAATCCTGGAGCACTCTTAGATTCCTTACCTTAATTTTGTTAGCTCAGCTGTGGATATTGGCTTGGAAGGCATAGGTTTGATTTTATTTATATAATCTATTCTGGATTATCTGACAATGAACTCTTTATTATATGACTAAGTTGCCTGAACTTTGTCATCCACTCACTATTTGGCTCTTATTCTTTATATACAAGGAACAAAGTAAGGTAGGAGGAAAGCATGTATTTAGTAGAGCTTCATCAAGCCATATCACAGGTCACAAAGACACAAGTGACCAAATGCTTAATCCAAATGCAAATCCCATGCTCTTTTGTTGTACCAACATAGTTCTGCACAGCTAAGAACATACTGCTCTGTGATGTTGCTTGCTAGTCTAGATACTAGTGTTCTGAATTATCAAAGTCAGAAAGCCATATTCCCTCTTCAGGTGAACTGAAAGGAGAATCCACACATGTATTTAATGCAGGGAGAAGTAACAGGAATTGTCTTTTCTCCAAAAGACTGAAATTAAGTTTCTTGAAATGAATAAAATTTAGATTCTGAAGAGTAACTTCCAAATAGCTTCATCAGGATTGGTGGCCACCTATCAAATGAAAGTAAATGTACTACATTAAAGTGTAGAGCATAGTAATAAAACAGGTTAGAAGAAATTACTTACTGTTCAAAAGTATAATATATTTGGATGTCCTCCTTTACAGAAGACAAAATATAAATAAACGTAAGTCAAACTTCAAAAAGTTAGAAAATGAAGTTCTCTTTGGGGAAAAAACCAGTAATATTGCTCATATCTGATTATACAGCACAGTCTAAAATATTCAAGTTTATGTCACTGACCAGTCATATTAATAATAACCAAAGTAAAAGGAAGTGCACTGGTGGCTGAACTAATTGGATGTTGCTTAAAACTTGGCTATGGCAAGCCTGGCATCTGTCTGACAGAGAGGGCAAGCACCAGCATAATAGGCTTACTATTCCCTTTGGATTGCTATAAACACAATCAATATGTACTAATGACTTCAGCAATAAATTTGATCATATTTCATAGGGCAACATTCTACACTTTCCAAGTTGTTGGTTTGACATAGAGTAATAGAGTTTATCCTTTTTAAGTTGTAAATCACTATGAAAATGCTGAGACTAACAGTAAAATGCATATGGGGATGATTTTAAGCTTAGAAAATATTGGTAATACTTCCATTAAGCATACTATTAAAATAAATAAATATTATTTATTGCTTGAATTCCAGCTTTAACGGATGAAAAGCTATGGGAAGGGGTAAATAAGACACACATATTTATCAAATGCACAAGGCTCATGTTCACTTAATTCACTTCTGAAGGGTTGCTTATACCAGAGAAAAACAAAAAAGAGAGCTTTATATTCACTTTTGAAGTTCATTTTGAGTGAAGGTGGTATCAGTGATGGTGATGATGGCTAGAATTTCTGTACTGAAAAATCACTAGTCATGAAAGAGTCCCATGGCATGACATTTTACTAATCATATATTAGCTACAATTTTGAAATGCTTTTTCTGTAATTTTAAATTTAACCAATGTTTCTGCATAATGTTTTGACCTCAAAAGAATTAATGTACCAAATAAAATAATATATAGATATGCACATATTTGCCTATATATGCATTAATATTTTATGCATGCTTAACAAAACATGACATATAAAATACATAAACATAAATGAGAAATTCTTGTAAATTAGGAATTTTCAGACTGAATTCATCTTATTAAAAATGTCATCTCTTACCTATATGATATTTGGGAAACTCATGCTTATGTGTGGTAAATAGGCAAGTTGGATTTTATGGATTGCAAATTCTGCAGGCATGCCCACTCAGCTACATACATGTGACTAGAAAGTTGTGTGTATGTGTATTGTCTGTGTCTTTATGTTGATAATCAGTTAATTGCTGTTTTAGAGCTTGAAATAGACTTTAACTTATTACTTTCCTTGATGTATGGCTAATGAGGGTACTAAAGGAAGTGGTCATCCACAATAGAAGACTGTAAAGACAATTTAATTTAAGAATATATTGTTCTGTACTATTTCACTTTCCTCTTGAGCAATTTTCATTTTAATATCTATTTCTGCTGCAAATGAGACTTGTATCATTTCTGACTTGTGTTGTATGATGTACCTATCATATGCAAAATTACTATGAGCTTCTTTAGGGGCCAATGGAAAAATACTTTTTTAAAAAAATTCACAATTATCTAGGAAAACTCACAGCATTATACTTGTTGAATACTTACTAAATTGAAAATTGAAAAATAAAGCTCATGCAAATTTGTTTGGGTCTTGCCTTAGTTATAAGATACAGTTAAGAAATGCAAAGCAATTTCAGTTATAATGAAGGGAATATGAAATGTTCCTATGATGTTTCTTCTAATAAGAGATATTTTTCAGTTTCTTCCAAATTTTGCCACATTTGTTTATTTTCCAGGATTTTTCTCATTTAATTGTCTGTATTTTATGAAATTTTATTGGTAACAAAAATGAGCACAATGTTTATATAGTGTTAGGCAATGGCTTATATATAACAGTTCTGTGAGGGGGACCAACCTGACTTGTTTCAGCTTTCAGAGAAGCCCATTTTAAAACCTTGACATTCAAATGAAATTCAAGTCAAGCTCTATGTTCTTATTAAGCACTAGAAAACCTGTTAATAGCTAAGCATCTGGTGATGAAGGATTTTCAGTTAACTGGGCAGAACAACCACTTTTTCCTTATCCAATTCACTGATTACCTAAAGAAGAATTATTTCATCATTCTAGTCACTGTGCACCCCCAAACAATGCTTTGCACTCAACTGTTTTGGTCCTTACTCATTAGTACAGAGTTGTCTAAGGTTGAGATTACAAGTGGAGAGGCATGTGCTTGTGGAATCAGAAACTGATGGATAGGAAAATGGAGGGCTACAAATTGAACTGAAAATACAGACACTGAATCATTCAATGACTTACAATGGAAAGTGTTGGATGCTGTCTAATTTTAGCAAATTAGTCCATGAACATCACACTTTAATTCGACTCTATGAGGTCATTTCAGTAAACACTATGTCATTTTTAATAGAAAAACTAATTTTTTTGTCTGAAAACAGAAGTATTTAAAAATTTATTAACTCATATTCTTAAGTACAATTACTGAATATGTTGTCAATCATCTCAGAACCCACATATGGAAAATAGAACATGAATGCAGAGCTGTATTCAAGGAATGCCATGTGTGTTTTGTAGCATGAGATTAAATACAAGTTTATTAGTGTATAAGATTCAGTTAATTATTGCAAGCTATTGAGATATATTTATTTATCCTTGGGTTACATTATGGCTGTGCTCTGCCTCTCTGTTATGACTTGAATAACTAAAGCCCTAGAAATGCTTAAAGAAGTTAATTTTAGTTGATGCCTACATTAACTTTCCCTATAAGGTATCATATACATGCCTAAATCGCAACTTCAATATAAAATGTTCCACAACAAACTTCATTTACACTAACCTACTCTAGAACATCCATCAGAGTGCCAAGGAAAGAATATTAGAACTGCCAGGTTTTCACTTCCTACTTATACAAATTTAGGGGATTAAACTATTTGTTTGCAATATCCTTTGTCTAAAGCATTACACATACTTATAAAAAATATTGAAGATCATTTGTAAAAAATGGACCAGAATGTAACTAAGTTACACTGTACAAATTAAAGACACAATGTTGTTATTTACACAGGGAAGACAGCTGCCACCTGATAAATTACAAGTGGCTCTTAGTGGTCAGCAGAGTTCTGCAGATTAGAAATCTCTGCTGACTTAACCATTTTCGATATTGAAGCTAAAATATGTAATACCACCTCAAGTTGATTATAGTGTTATATAGGGCCTCCTTATTTGACACCCTGGTAAATGGCATTTTTTTTCAACTGGTGGAGACTGTCAGAGAACAAAGCCAAATCTATGCCCACAGCAACTCACAGCAATGAATTAATGGTATGTCTATAGTACTAGCACGAAGTCTATTTAAATCGGATAGATGGCTGCTTTTCCTGAAGCCTATCTGCAGCAGTCTATAAAGGAATGTAATTCAGCTGAAGACCATAAATCTCCCTGTGCTGAGACCCTGTGTTCAAGTCAGTTGGTTTTCTTGCTCGAGGCTGGCTGCTAGACAACTCAATCTATCACTCATGTTTATTCATATCTTAATGCTATCTGTATGCTTGCATTAAATCTCAAAGTGAAAATGAGTCCTTGATCTCATACATTTTTTGTAATAAGAGAAATACATTATTTTCACAGGACATTTTTTCCAGAGTATGAAATTTAGAGAGTCCTCATACAAAAGCTTTGCCTGGAACACAGAGCTATCATTGCAGCCTCACTTAGTAAAAGACTGAAGATATTTGGTTTGTCTGTTCTGTTTTGTTTTGTTTTCATTGAAAACAAGAATCATACAGTAGACTTTGAACATATTTGTTCTGCAAAGTTGAAAACAAACAATAAATTTCCTCCTACCAAGACAAGACAACACTATTTTGCAATACACAGAAATCCACTGATAATTCAAAGAAAAAGCTTATGACTATGGCTATGGGCAGAAGATCACACAAGGACAGGATAGCTTCTGGTTTCTCATATCCTTTGTACCCACATGTGGGTTAGGTTTGCCTGGGAAGGATGAATAGGGCATTATTACATGACACAACACCTCAAATTTAAATCCTAGATTAGTTGCTCACTGGTGTGAACCTGATTCTAGTGAGTTGGTGTCTCTGTCTCACTTTTTCATTAATAAACTAATAAGCAGTAAGACATCAATTATTTTAAAATTCAAATGCTTAACAAGTATTCATTTTTCCTTTTACAAACACCATATTCAGAAAATAAATCAGTGTTGACTTAGAGAGTACAAGGGGAAGCAATTATTGTAGGAGGCAGTAACATGTGAAGCATATTAAATAAAGATATTACACTATAGAGAAAATTTTGATGAATAGTTATTTTCTATAATACTGGTTTTGTTACAGCTTGAATGTGAATTGTCCTGCAATGACCCATGTGATAAGAGTTCAGTCCCTGGCTTGCTCTCCTGGAAGATATTGTATAATCTGAGAAGTAGCTAGAAGAAGGTCCTGAGGCCTTGCTTTTGAATGGCAGAGTGAGATTGCATTCCTCATGCCTTTGCCTTTGCCTTTGCTGGATCTCAGCTGCAAGGTAGGGGCTGACCAGCTGCAAATGGAAAACCCCTAACCCAAACCCAGGAGCCATGATAAACTTCTTTGTACTCAAGTCTATTATTTCAGGTGTTTCAGTATAGTGATGGAAACTAGACCAGAGCAATAAGCTTAAATTTAAGCTTTAGTAAATAAGATTTTACCTAAATTTAGTAATCCCAAAATGGCTGAATTTTAACATTAACTCTGCTTACAGATGCTGTTTCTCAAGCATAAATACAACAAATAATTGCCAGACTTTTCCTTCTGTGATATGCTATGCACTTTTATATAGTCTGTACAGAAATGCCTTTGAGGCTACCCATGGGAAACTACATATCATAAATATTTATTTTCTTCAATATGAAATACCTGTAAACATTTTATGTGCGTCAGAAATTATTTACTTTTAAAGTTTTCTAAAAATGACTGAAATGAGTACACGTTTAAAAGCCAGAGGGGGAAATGTTTTTAATGTGTGCCATTTAACTAATTAGAAAAAAGACAATGTGATCATCAACTACCAAATTGGGCAGCTGGAGACATTTTTAAATTGTTGAGATGTATAGTTAGACTGTTGCTAAATAGTACTTAGGACACAATCAATGACTTTTATGGCTATTTTCAACATTTGGCAGAGGTTAAGGTAATAATAACTGCATCCCAGTTATATTTCTTGCCCCTCCATTCCCTTAGCACTAGTTACGACTTACCAATAGAACATATTACAAACTCGTATTAGTCCTATACACACAGAAATGTCACCCATGATCCAGTCTATGCACTATCTTTTTTTTTGTAAGCTTGATTTTTATTCTTCTAAATTTATTTGTTTTTACATCCCAATCAAAGTTCCTGCTCCCCCTCTTTCCAATTCCTCTGCCCTACTCCCATCCCATATACTCTTCTTCCACTGTTACCTTTCAGATAAAGGTGAGTATTCATGGATGTCAGCCATATGCATCATCTTTTAAGCCTCTAAGTTTTTATGGGTTACATATATTTGTCTTGCTTAGTAGAGAGGAGTAATTAAATGAACCTGATGAAGATTTATCAGAAAATTGCTCTAGGGAAACAGACAAGTAGGCATGGCCCTTAATAGAAGATGCAAGGAAATGTCCTTTAAGTGTTTAGGACATCATGATGAATTATGACGATGGAGGCCATGTAGAATAGTCCCTCTCTTCTACCACAATTCATTTAATACACCATTTTAGGTGAACTAGCAGCACTAACCACACATTTTATTAATGTATGTGCATTGCCAGTGATTGTGTTAATCAGACATTAGATTCAACAACATTTTTCCATCCTTGACTTACCTCCATAGGAAACAGGAAATAATGGGACACATCATTTTAATCTTAGCATCAGCATAATATAAATTGACTGAAATTGTTTTAGAATATTTAATGTCATGCAGAAAAAATGTTGAGACAGAAAAAAAAGCAAATCTGGGAGAGGGTGTGTTTCCCAGTGACCAGTTAGCTGCTTATGGAATGCAAAGGTTATAATTATTAAAATTTAAGTTTCTAGTGGTATTAAATTACAAGTAATAATTGTACTAATGCCAGACAATTAGTGTCAAAAATACTGCACATATGAAATTGTGTGACCTGGTGAACCAAGTTGTATGAATGGTATAATGTTATGATAAAGAAAAGCTAGAGAAAATGACATCCCCAACTTCACTTTGAATAATGAAAGGGATAAGGTAATAAGAGAAACTGCCATAAAAATTGGGATACAGCTTTCAGGATAAATATTATACCTGAAATCTTCTTTTATGTGGAGTATAGACTATAATGGTACTATAACTTAAACCCATCTCTGGGTAAGCAGAAGCAGGAGGTCTTTGTAAAGTGAAGGCCTGCCTTGCTGGTATATGGAGAGGTCTGGGCCAATCATGACTACAGAGTGTGACCCTGTCTCAAAAGCAAAAGCAAAACCAAACCAAACAATACAAAAATTCTACAGAAAGCAAACACTTCAAACTTCATTTCAAGAGCAGTCATTCACAGGCAGTTAGCATGCATACTATTCATCTATGTCTTTTATCTATCTCTTCATCTATCCCCCTTTTCTTTTCTTTTCCTTTCTTTGATATACTCATTTTGGCCTGAGCAAACATTTTGTTTCAATGGTAAATATGCTCTCAACTTGTCAAATTTTGGCATACCTATACCTCTTCTCTTTAATTAAGCATGCACAACTTAGCCAGAGAAATGTTATGGGTCTCACTAAAAGCTGTTTTTCTCCACTGTATTTTGTCATGTATAATATTTTAGTTTTAATGAAAAGATAAAAAAGAAATCAAAGGCAGTGAAACACAGCTAAAAGAGATAGAACATCCATGAACTTGAAGCTAGGTCAGTAAAAGCTTCACAAAATGAAGTTGGAAGCAACCTTATAAGTTGGTATAGCCTTAGATTCCTAACTACAATGAAAACATTCACAGCATTGCTTAAAGAAAATATTCAAAGAGGGACTGAAGTTGAAGGGGATTGTAGATTGTGAAATCCAGAAGACAAAGACCCCTGCTGCTATATAGTTTCTTGGAGACCTACAGGGAATCTGTAACCTTAATAGCTCAACATGTTTGCCTAAAGAAGAACTACATACTGCCAATATCAACTAATATGCAGCTGTATGTGGGGGTAATTTAACAAGGCTCTACCCATAGATGAAGAGAAATAGCCAATTAATGAATGCTGAGAAATGGAGAATAATTTTTTGTTCAGCCAGGAGCCCCCTGATAATCCAATCTCAAGTGGTTAGCCCAAAATATGTCCATATATGGGCCTACAAACAACTCACAATGGACACAGTAGTTGTGTAGATGCTTAGATTTATCATCTACCAATCTACATGCCTATATATTGGACATTTATCAATCACCTATTTCTATCCATCTATCATGTATCTATCAATATCTATTATTGTCATCTTTATTTTATCATCAGCAGCATCTATCTTTCTTCCACTCCTTTACTTTGTTCATAGCATTACACCAAAGAAAAAGAAACAATGGAGTAGAAAGAATATCTGAAGTAACAATAACTGAGAATGATCCAAAATTAGTGAGACAACAAACCATAGATCTAGAATGTTTGAAGAACAAGTGTGAGAGCTCTCCTTTGGTAGATCTTCCCCAATTGCCCCAATTTGGTTATACAAAGCTAAAGCTCATTTTAGTGACCAGAAAGTGGACCTATTATCACTGAATATGTATATTTGTTCTTTTATCAGTTTGGCCATATAACTTGAATATGCATTCTTTATTTTTCACCATTACTTCTCTCTTTATTTGGAATATTGGGGAAGGCAAACAAGACTAATTTGGTAGGATTCCTAGAGCTGTGGCATGGACATCAAAACACTATCAACTGTATCAGCAAGCATTAATCTTTACAGCATGTGAATGGCTTGCTTCATGGGAATTTCATACATGTACAACATGTATTTCAATCATATTCATATACTTTGCCTCCAAATACCTATCCCTAACTCCTTCTAGATCCCTACTATGTTCTTTCTCTTTAAAAAAATAACTCATGGAGTCTAGTTTATGCTACCTATATATGAATGAGTGTTCAACCATTCACTTGAGGGTGCCTAATTTACCAGACACCATACCATTAAAGAAAACTGACTTGCCCTCCACTAACAGCTGTCACTACAATAGCTTCTCAGCCTTTCTAAATCCATATTTGGAGTGTTTACTGGCTAAGGTCTTATGCAAGCATCCACAAATGTTGTAAACTCATAAATATGGCATTTCTGTCCTTTCTACAAGAAACTGCCTCTCCACAAATCTCCCTCAATATGTGGCTCTTACAATATTTCTGTTCAATAGTCCCCCAGCCTTGGGCAGAAGAGTGTTAAATTTGTGTCCCTTTCATTGCACAACATTCCAATAGCACTGTTCTCTGTATTTTGAACATTTGTGAGTCATAAAGATGCTTATGTATTAGGACTGAGAACTTTACTAATTTACAGATACAAAGGCAGGTACTCTGAAAGAAGTATGATACTCTATCCATTACTAACAGTAGTAGGTTTTCCACTAAATGTGTGAGTTGCCTAGCTCTATGTTCTTGGCTAGATTTACCCATTATATATCACAAACACGAGTTTCCTCCTATAGAATGGGTTTTAAGTCCAAGCAAAAAGTAGTGGGTTGCTCCTATTTGATCCGTATCACTTTTGTATCATGCCAGGCATCACTGTAGGTCACAGTTGGGTAAGACTATCAGTAACATTTCCTCTCAGCATCATACATAGAACATTCTTGTACTGCAAAAGCTAGCCAGGAAAAAAGAAACTTCCTGATCAGTATCAACTTGATTTTTCCATGTCTTATTGAAAAGGTATGTGGTGCCTAAACAATTGGGTCTTTATTTTCTTTTTGATAATTTTTTAATTTAAATTTGAAGCAAGTTTGTTGTGCACACCAGTTCCAGTTCATGCACTCTCTTGCCTTCCCCTGTTCCCCAAATCAATCCCCCATTCCATCCTCTTTCTGTTCCCCCGATAGCAGACTCCCATGGGGAGTCTTCATTCTGTCATATAATTTGGAGCAGGGCCTAGGCCATCCCCCATGTGTCTAGGCTGAGGGAGTATCCTTATATGTGGAATGGGCTTCCAAAGTCCATTCCTATACTAGGGATAAATACTGAATCATTACCATAGACTGCCCAGTTCTCCTAACTAACACCCATGTTCTGGGTCAGTCCTATGCTGGTTTTCCAGCAATCAGACAAGAGTCTATGAGCTACCCTTTGTTCAGGTCAGCAGTTTTTGTGGGTCTTGATTCCTTTGCTCATCACTCCTTCCTTTCTGCAACTGGATTCCAGGAGTTAAGCTCAGTGTTTAGCTGTGGGTGTATGCTTCTGCTTCCATCAGTTATTGGATGAAGGCTCTAGGATGGCATATAAGGTAGTCATCAATCTCATTATCAGGGAAGGGCATTAAAGGTAGCCTGTCCACTATTGCTTAGATTGTTAATTGGGGTCATTCTTGTAGATCTCTGGACATTTCCCTAGAGACAGATTTCCCTTAAGACATATACTGGCTCCCGCTATTGTGGTATCTCTTTTCTTGCTCTCCTCTATTCTTTTCCTGACTCAATCTTCCTGCTCCCTCATGCCAACCTCTTCCCTCCTCTTTTTCCTAACTCCTTCTCTCCTCCCCATGCTCCCAATTTGCTCGAGCAATTTTGTCCCTTTCGTCTTCTCCAAGGAACCATTTATGTCTCTCTTAGGGTCCTTCTTGTTCCTAGATTCTGGCAAAGTGAATTGCATGCTGGTAAATCTTTGCTCTATGTGTAAAACCATATTTGAGTGAGTACATTCCATGCTGTAGTGGAATATTCACTTTGTCTGCTTCTGTGGCACTGACCACACCCATTGAGGGGCAGAGCCAGGGGCAGAAGTGATCAGTAGAATTAGGTCTGAGTGGAGATGGGGAACGCTCTCTTTCTGGCTGGACACAGAAGGAGGAGCATCCGGTTCCAACTGCTGCATTCATTTGTCTGTGTTGTGAGTTGTTTCTCCCTTAATAAACATTTATTCAGCCTATTTGTTTCTCCTGACCCTTATTAAACTGCAATATCTGATGTCAGAAGCAGGATCAGGATTTTCATAGCAGCTAGGTTTCACCCAGGCCACAGCCGCAACCTTTACCCCACCTTCCCTGAATGGGCAGGGTCCCCTGCCTAACCAGGTGGACACACCCTGCTCTAGATCTCCTTTTATCTCCATCATGGCCCTGAGACCACTGCTCATCTTCTGCCCATTCCCTCAGATTGCATTCACACAGAGCCTTGTGGCACCAGCCCTGTGTTTTGTGTTGCCTCACAAGGCCCGGACTCAGCCTGCCCTGTTAATGTGCTTGTGGGCTCCAGTGGTAGTGGTGGCTGCAGCAGCCAGCAGGCTGGTGGAAATTATACACACTACAGTTGTAGGTGGCTCACAGTTATCCCTGTGTTCTCAACAATTCATACAAGGCTCATTTTACTCCTTCATTTCACAAAATTTTGCTTGCCTTAGTTTGTTAAAAACTATTCTACAGGGACCTGGATCAGAAGGATCGTCTGCTGCTGGAAGCTATTTGGCAGTACACTTCCGGACACTATTTAGTGGTGCAATTCCGGGTAGAACCAGAATCGGAAGGTTCCTCTGCACCTGGATGCTATTTACTGGTACACCTGGAAGTGTAACTCCAACAAGTTGAGATCTACAACTAAAAGCATCAAAGCTCCAGGACAGTGGAATTACACCTAAGGTAATTGTAACATCTTTTGCATTTTAAGATGATATAATATCTGAGATCAATTGTTCCATAGCTATTGCAGATAATTTTACAATGCAGGACTTTAGGAATTTTTTACTTCATATATAGAAGGTATCTTAGTGGGAGACAATTATGACTGGATCAATATATATATGTTTTTCGTAATAGTAATGGGTTTTATCATTGATATGATATTCTTAAAGAAATGGTTTGAGATTAGAGCAAACAATAAGGAACTTGTACAAACCATAGGAGACTTAGTAACAAGGATTCAAAACATTGAAAATGACATAACACAAAACAAAGAATGCTTAGGAAAAAAGGTTCATAATATTGAAGATGGCAACAGAGAGCTGAGAGGTAGAATACAAAATATGGAACATAAAAATGACCAAATAGAAAACAAAATTTGTTCCATGTCTGATGTTGCCTCAGCAACCAAAACAGAAACAATGCATGCATTAACACATTAGCAGAAACAGCTCATTCCTGGTTGGATGAAACTACTAATAAGGTTAAAAAACTGGAACATCAGATGGAAAGAGTAGTAGATAGAATCTCTTTCATGTCTGAGAATAATGGCAAGCTAGCAGATAGATCATTGTTTCTGGAAGGCAGTTTATATGCCATTCAGATAATATCTAAGGATGAGGATATCAAAAACATGGAATCATTCATAGTTGGAGAAAGTAAGAAACTGACCGATGAAATGAAGGCTCTAGAAAGGGATATGCTTCAAGAAGTTCAGATACTCAAAGAAGCAATGGTTAATAGACTTCAGGCCTTAGAAGACCTTCAATCTGATACATCAGAAGAAGAGCTCCAGGTAACAGTGCATGAAAAAAACTTAAAATTTTCTACACCATTTAGGGTCAGGGGAGCTTTCCTTGTATCTAGTAATGAAAAATCAGCAACCCCAAAATTGGTGTTGCTTATCAGTGGAAACCAATATGTATGAAAGATTTAAAAAGGATAAAAGAAGCAGTAGCATCTTATGGCATGCCCTCACCGTATGTGAAGCAATTAATAGAATCATGGGCAAGAAATAACAAGGTAACTCCTAAGGATTGGGATCACTTAATACCAGCTGTCCTTAGAAACTCCTCTCAATTAGAATGGAGGGCTTTTTGTATAGAGGAAGCAAAGGCTTTTGAACTTAAGGGCTTAAAGAAAGGTTATGAAGCTCCCCAAGATAAAATTCTTGGTGAGGGTATTTATGCTGACCCAGAAACCCAAGCTACCTATAATGACCATATCTTGTCTCTATGCAGTACAGCAGCTCTGAATGCTTGGGATTCATGAACTAGTGGAGAGGATAGAATCTTATACCAAAATAAGGCAAAGTCCAAGAGAATGCTTCAGTGTGTTTCTAGAAAGATTGTCTAGAGTAGTACAATTAGAGGTAGTTGATATAGAGTCTAGGCAAATATTCATAAAATCGTTAGCCTATGAGAATGCAAATCCTCAATGCAAACAAGTGTTTGGCTTTTAAAAATTCGATCAGCACCTTTGGATGAATGGGTTCTATATACATCCAACATTGAGTATAATGGCAACAACACTGAAGCATGGGTAGGAGACGCTATATCTAAAGGTTTGAGAAGACATCAAGATAACAGAAGTCTTAACTATGGTGACATAGAAGCTTGGATAGGAGAAGCCATCTCCAAAGGTTTGAAGTGATATCAACATGTCAGATGTTATAACTGTAAGATAGGACATCTAAAAAGAAATTGTAGGCAAAGCATCTCTAGAAATAACACTCCCAGGAATGCATTGAACAGAAGGGCTCAGTCTCCTGGGTTATGTAGAAGGTGTGGCAAAGGCAGACACTGGACAAATGAGTGTAGATCGACTAGAGGCAAGCAATGAAACCCTTTACCACCGGGAAACTCTTGGGGGGCCTTCGAAGGCCCCCATGTCAAAGGTGGTCCAAACATTCCCCAAACAATCTCCCACAGGACAATTAGAAAATCCTTTGCCTATTGTAAAAACTCATACAGCTCTGGATGGCAAACTAGTGACAGAAGTTGAATCAGACATGACTGGAGGAAATAAAAAAACGTATATTTTGGCAAACCTCTATAAACAGTCAAAGGCCTAGATTGATAGTTGAAATGAATAACCCACTTTTTGAAGGTTTACTGGACACAGGGACGGATGTAACTATCATAACTAATAAATCCTGGATTCGAAATTGGCCCCTGCGAGAGGTTAATGTTCAGTTCTTAGGGATTGGAACCCTGTCTCAGGTAAAACAAAGCATGAGATGGATTGAATGTGTGGGACCAGAAGGACAGCGAGGAAGGTTGAGACCATATGTGGCTGATGTAGTGATAAATTTATGGAGTCTTGATCTATTACAGCAATGGAATACACAGAATAACATTCCTCCAGTATTAGATAGGAACCATAAACGACCTCATGATTGTGGAAAAAAATGTTATAAAGTACTATACAAGACAGACACCAAATATCCAGGCTGTACAAAGACAGAATGCAAGTGCTGAACAAACAGAGGAACCAAAAGCCCTATCCTTAAAATGGTTAACAGAGGAACCTGTCTGGGTAGGGCAATGGCTTATGACCTCTGAGAAGTTAGAAGCTTTAGAAACCTGTTTTAGGAACAGCTAAATGCTGGGCATATCGAGGAATCAACCAGCCCTTGGAATTCTCCTGTATTTGTTATTAAAAAGAAATCTGGGAAATGGAGAATGGTTACAGACTTGAGAGCCATTAATAAAATTATCCAGTCAATGGGCTCTTTACAGCCTGGAATTCCCTTGCCTTCTTTGATACCTTAAGAATGGCCTATTATAGTTATTGATTTAAATGATTGTTTTTTCACTATACCTTTACAAAAACAAGATAAAGAGAAATTTGTTTTCACAGTACCTAATTACAATAATTCTCAACCAATGAAGAGATATCAATGGAAGGTTTTGCCACAGGAAATACTAAATAGTCCCACCCTGTGCCAATACTTTGTACAAAAACCACTGGAAATAATTCATAAACAGTTTCCACAATACATAATCTATCATTACATGGATGATACATTGTTAGCTGACTCTAAAGCCGAAATATTAGAAAAAATGTTTGAGAAAGTACAAGAAGTTTTATCTCACTGGGGTTTCAAATTGCACCTGAAAAAATACAAAAAGGAGAGTCTATCAACTACTTAGAATATAAAATAGGTCTACATTCTGTGAGCTGCCGTTTTGTCTGGTTGACTATGTCCTTTGCCTTACAGAGGCTTTTAAATTTCAGGAGATCCCATTTTTTAATTGTTGATCCCAGTGTCTGCGCTACTGGTGTTATGTTCAGGAAGCAGTCTCCTGTACAAATTCATGCAAAGTTACCGCCCATGTTTTCTTCTAAGAGGTTTAGTGTGGCTGGATTTACGTTGAGGTCCTTTATCCATTTGGACTTGACTTTTATGTATGGCAATAAATATGGATCTATCTGCAGTCTTCTTCTACAAGTCAGTGTCCAGTTCTGCCAGCACCATTGTTGAAGATGCTTTCTCTTTTCCATTGTATACTTTTAGTTTGTTTGTCAAAAATTACAAGTTCATATGTGTGTGAGTTAGTATCCAGACTTTTATTTTTATATCATTGGTCTTCTTGTCTATTTTTGCACCAATACCAAGCTGTTTTCAGTACTATAACTCAATAATAGAGCTTGAAGTCAGGGATAGTGATGCCTCCAGAAGGTCCTTTATTGTACAGGGTATTTTGGCTATCCTGCTACTTTTGTTTTTCCATATAAAGTTGAGGATTGTTCTTTCAAGGTCTGTTAAGAGTTTGCTGGGATTTTGATGGGAATTGCATTGCATCTGTAGGTTACTTTTGGCAAGATTGCCAAGTTTTGCTATGTTGATCCTACCAATCCAAGAGCATGGGAGATCTTTCCATTTTCTGGTATCTTCTTTAATTTCTTTCTTTAAAAACTCAAAGTTCTTATTATATAAGTCTTTCACTTCTTTCATTAGCATTACCCCAAGATATTTTATATTGTAGCTATTGAAAAGGGTGATGTTTCTCTGTTTTTTTCTCAGCCCCTTTATCAATGGTATATAGTAGAGCTACTGATTTTTCTGAGTTAATCTTGTATCCCGCTTCTTTGCTGAAGGTGTTTATCAGCTGTAGGAGTTAACTGTTTTTAGGTTACTTATGTAAACTATCATATCATATGCAAATACTGAAAGTCTGACATTTTCCTTTCCAATTTGTATCCCCTTGATCTCCTTTTGTTGTCTTATTGCTCCAGCTAGAACTTCAATAAATACAATACTGAAGAGATATGGAGTGAGTGGACAGCCTTGTGTTGTTCCTGATTTTAGAGGAATGCCATTGTGTTTCTCTCCATTTAGTTTGATGCTTTCTGTTGGTTTACCATATTTTGCTTTTATTATGCTTAGGTATGTTCCTGTTATCGCTGATCTCTCCAAGACCTTTATTATGATGGGTTGTTGGATTTTGTCACAGGCTTTTTCAGCATCTAGAGAAATAATAATGTGGCTTTTCTTTTCCAGTGTGTTTATATGGTGGATTACGTTGATGGGTTTTTGTATGCTGAGCCATCCTTGATTCCCTGGGAAGAAGCCTACTTGGTCATTGTGGATTATTTTTCTGCTGTGTTATTGGATTTGATTTGCCAGTATTTTATTGAATATTTTTGTATCAATGTTCATGAGGGATGTAGTTCTCTTTCTTAGTTGCATCTTTTTGTTACTTGGGTACTAAGGTAATTATAGCCTCCTAAAAAGAGTTTGCCAATGACCCTTCTACTTCTGTTGTGTGGAACACTTTTAGGAATATTAGTATTAGCTGTTCTGTGAATTTCTGGTAGAAATCTGCACTGAAACCATCTGGCCCTTGGCTTTTTTTTTGGGGGGGGGGAGACTTTTGATGACTGCTTCTATTTTATTAAGTGTTATAAGTCTATTTAAATTGATTATTTGTTCTTTATATAATTTTGGTTAGTATATTTATCCAGAAAATTGTCTATTCCCATTAAATGTTTGAGTTTATGGAGTATAGGTTTTCAAAGTATGACCTGAAGATTCTCTGGATTTCTTCTGTGTATTTTGTTATGTCCCACTTTTCATTTATGATTTTGTTTATTTGCATGTTCTCTCTCTGCATTTTGGTAAGTTTGGAAAAAGATCTATCTATCTTGTTGATTTTCTCGAAGTACCAACTCTTTGTTACATTGATTCTTTGTACTGATTTCCTAGTTTCTACTTTATTGATTTCACCCCTCAATTTGCTCATTTTCTGGGGTCTATTCCTCCTCTGTGGTGAGTTTGCTTCTTTTTGTTTTAGAGCTTTCAGTTGTGCTATTAATTCTCTTATGTGACTATTCTCTAGTTTTTTCATGTGGGTACTTAAGTCTTTAGTTTCTTTCTTTGTTTCTTTCTTGACCCAGGAATGTTGTTATTGCTCATTGTTCAATTTCCATGAGTTTGTAGGGTTTCTGCAATTTGTGTCATTGTTGAATTCTAAATTTAAAGCATAGTGGTCTGATCAGATACAGGGGGCTATTTCAATTTTTTGTACCTACTGAGGTTTGCTATATTGCTAAGTATGTGGTTAATTTTAGAAAATGTTCCATGTTGTGTTGAGAAAAAGTTCTATAATTGTCTGTTAAACCCAATTGGGGCATATCTTCTGTTAGTTCCATTGTTTCTTAGTTAAGTTAAGTTTGTCTGGTGGACCTGTCTAGTGTTGAGTGTGGGATGATAAAATCTTCCACTGTAAGTGTGTAAGGTTTTATGTGGTAGTTAAGTGTTAATAATATTTCTTTAACAAATGTGGGTGCCTTTGTATTCAAGGCATAGATGTTCAGAATTGGGACTTCATCTTGGTGGATTTCCTGTGATGAATAAGATGATCTTCTTCATCTCTTTTGATTGATTTAGTTTAAAGTCTAATTTATTAGATATTAGGATTCCTACACCTGCTTGTTTCTTGAGTCCATTTAATTGGAAAATTTATCCTAACCCTTATCTCTGAGGTAATGTCTGTCTTTGAAGTTGAGGTATGTTTCTTGTTTGTAGCAGAACAATAGATTCTATCTTCATTTCCATTTTGCTAGTCTGCATCTTTTTATAGGTGAGTTAAGACTATTAATATTAAGGGATATTGATGACCATTGGTTGTTAACTCTTGTCTGTGTTAGATTATTTTGGTGGTGGCATTATGTGTGGATTTTGCCCCATTTTTCTTTTGCCTGTTGTTAAAATGAAATTATTTATTGCCTATGTTTTTGCTGGTGTAGTTAACTTCCTTGGTTTGGAGTTTCCCTTCCATAACTTTCTGTAGGGCTGGATTAGTTGATGTGAATTGTGTAAATCTGGTTTTGTCATGGAATATCTTGTTTTCTCCATTTATAGTGTTTGAAAGCTTTATTGGGTATAGTAGTCTGGCCTGGAATCCATGGTCTCTTAGTGTTGGTAGAACCTTCTGACCTTCAGAGTTTCCATGGAGAAGTCAGGTGTAATTATGATGGGTTTGCCTTTATATGTTACATATAATTTTTCCTTTGCTTCTCTTAATATTCTTTCTTTAATCTGTATGTTTGGTGTTTGATTATTATGTGGTGAGGGGACACTTTTTTCTGGTCCTCTCTATTTGGTGTTCTGTAAGTTTCTTGTACTTTCACTGTCATGTCTTTCTTCAGATTGGGAAAGTTATCTTCAGTGATTTTGTTAAATGTTTTCTTGGCTTCTTCATCTTCTTCTATACCTAATAGTCTTAGTTTTGGCCTTTTCACAGTGTCCCAAATTTTCTGGATATTTTGTGTTAGGGATTTGTTGTACTTAAGAGTTTCTTTGGTCAATGAATCTATTTTTCCTAGTGTATCTTTAATGCCTGTGATTCTCTCTTCCATCTCTTGTATTCAATTAGTTATTCTTGCATCTGTAGTTCCTGATCATTTATCCAGTTTTTCTATACCCTCAGACATTTTTTTTTCACCCCTATTTCAGCTTTCAAACCTTTCACTGTTAGAATTTCTTGCAATTTTTGGTTTGTCTTTTCTTCCATTTCTTTAAAGAATTTTTTTTCATTTCCTCTTTTAGTGTTTATATCATATTCATGAAGTCATTTTTAGGCTCATTCTCTTGTGCTTCATCTGTGTTGGGATGTTCAGGTCTTGCTGTTGTGGAGTCCCTAGACTCTGGAGGTGTAATATTGATCTTTCTGTTGCTGGCTTATACTGTTGTCTATCATCTCTTCTCTCAGTGTGTACTGATGTGGTCTCTCCCTCTCTTGATGGGTACTGGTCCAATGTTCTCTTCTTGTGGGTGTAAGCAGGTCCAATACTCTGATGGCTCTTCTCTTCCAGTGGGTGGAAGTGAGGTTAGGCAATGGCAGATTGTGGATGGGCTGGTGTACTTGGACGGCTTACCCAGTGCACAATCCTGAGTCCTCAGGTGGCTCAGAGCAGGGCACCAGAAGGTGGCCTCCTTACATGGGTGGGGGCAGGACCAGGATGCTGGCATACTGTGGACAAGCCATTCCACCTGGGTGAGGTCCCTTGGGTGTGTGTGCAGCCCCTGGCCTCAGTAGTCTCTGAGCAGGGCCCAGAAGGCAGACCAGAAACAGGCCCAAACTTATCTCCTGCTGTGGTTGAAGGTGGAACCAAGATGTTGTCAGACTCTGAATAAAACACTCTGTGGAGACCTTCGATCAGGGCACTGGAATGCAGACCAGAAACAGGAACATGCCTACCCCATCCCGTGAATCAACAATAGGGCCTTTTACCAACAACTTCTATTGGGCAACCAATAGCAACGATAACAAGTAGCATTTTTTTCTAGCAAAGGGAAGTATCCCATAACTGGGCTTTTTATTTGTCAACCTTTGGCTTCTGGGAAAAAGCTTTTATCCATTTATAACAGTGTGTGTGTGTGTGTGTGTGTGTGTGTGTGTGTGTGTGTGAGTGTGTGTTTATAAAATAGGGGTTTTTATACCTTTCCAAGGATCTTTCATGTGAACTATCTCTATTCCCAAATTGCCTCTCCTGTTCTCTCTCCCTCTTCACTTAAGCCTTCTCTCCCAATATTCTTCTTATACAAGACTAAAATAGTGCTTTAGTCATTTTTTTTTATCTATAGTGAATTCAAAAGAGTCGGAAAACTTGGGATAGTAAATTAGATGATGAGAACTGATATACTTCCAAATATATAATTTTATATTATAGAATTTCACATAAAAGGCTTATATTAATTATGAAACAGTTGGTCATCGGCTAAGGCTTCTTATTGGCTAACTCTGTCTTATTTACTAAGCTGCTTCTATCAATCTATGTATTGCCACAAGGCTGTGGCTTACCCCATAATGTTCACCATGGTATTACTCCTCCGGGAGCCTACATGGTGACACTGCCTATGTATTCCAGCATCCTCCTCATCTCCTATATCCACCTATCATGCTGTCTTATTGGTCACAGTGTTTTATTAATCAACCAGTAAGATAAACATATACAGAAGACCATTCCCCATCAATTTCCTTTTAAATAAAGATTGAATTTGTTAGAAATAGGTTTTAAAATTTTCCCTCCAAATCAAGAAAGATTACACTTATTTTAATTGTTTTTCATTGAGTTAATATTTTCATTGAGTTAATATATCACAAATGTATAACAAAATATACAGTGGATTGGATAATTATCACTTGGTGGTAATTGAAGTCTAAATAGAAACTGACATCATATCACATAAGGAAGTGCTGTTAAAGAGAAAGTAATATATTTGAGCTTACTTGAAAATACCTAATGATGATAATTGATTGAAAGTAAAATCAGTAAGTGACATCTGAGCACTTAGAGCCCTTCAAAGAATTATAACATCAATAGTTTACAGTTGGCCCAGACTGCTTATGAGTAATAAACAGAATGCATTTAATAGACAAAGAATAGATATCAGTCAAATTTTCCAAAAGAACTTGGCATGAAGAGTTTACAATTTCAAGGTAAGTATGTACTATTCAAAGCTCATTCAGAAAATGTGAGTAGATTCTATCTACCCTATATTGTGCCCTTCACATTCAAATAGGATTTTTTTATTATAAATATAACTAGTTGAAAATAAAAATGATGACTTTTGTTTAGTGCCACAAATGAAGCCAGCTTAATAAATTAAACAAATATTAGAAAAACTAAAGACAGAATGTAGTCATAGCTAAACACTATAAGTGTGTGTGTGTGTGTGTGTGTGTGTGTGTGTGTGTGTGTGTGCGCGCTCTTCCCTATGGAAATATTGGCAATAGGTCATGGATGATAGGTAGAAGGAGAGCTAAAAGCAGAGGCTGACTTAAGTCATGTGTTATAAAACTACTTATATTCTTCTTTTTTTAAAATTTTTTTTTATTTTAAGCTGGGCATAATTATACATGCCATTAATTTTTAATGAAAATAAACATTTATAATCAATCTTTGGGAATTTTGGTGTCTTTCTTTCCAAACAGCTTCCTGCTGGTAGGGGAGGCTGTCATGGGGGAATCCTAAGAAGTTGCAGAAATCCTGGCTGTAGTGGTCTGCAAGGCTGCATTGTCCCATTGACATTGCTTCAGGGGGTCTTACTCGACCAAATCACATTAATCTAGAAGAAATCCACAGCTTTTCATTTTGTGGAAACAAAAATTAGAAATCCCTTTCCCCAGTAACTTGTCCTTAGGCTTAAATTTTGAAGTCAAAACATTATATATATATTTATATATATATACATATATATATATATACATATATATATATGTATATATATATTTAATCCTGCAGCATTTTTGTCCTTTTTTATTAATAATATAATTTAAACATTTTACATGTGGATCCCAGGTTCCTCTCCCTTCCTCTCTCCAACCCTTCCTCCCTCCTCCTTATCCTCTTTCCCCTGTGACATACACCATGGAAAACCTACCTTCCAGTCCCTGTACCCCCATTCCACTTGTATGGCTATGCTATCCAGGTTGGGTCATGTAAATCTGTCAAGTCATTTGTAGTAGGGACTAGGACTTCTCTCCTGTCTTTAGATTAAGGGGGCATCCCTCCATGGGGGATGTGTCTGCAAGGTCCATTTGTGCACCAGAAATTGATCCTGTTTATTTTGTCTGAGGTCCCCCAGACTCCTCAGACCTTCTAGATGAGGCCCATAATCAGGGGGTCTGAATCATTCCCTTGCTGGGTTCCTAGCCATCAGCCTGGCGGACCCAAGCTCCTCCTTGTTCAGGTCAGCTGTCTTTGTGAGTTTCTGCAACCTGGTCTTGTCCCCTCTCTCTGTATCTGGATTCTAGTTCGACTCAGTGTTTGGTTATAGGTGTTTGCTTCTGTTTCCAACAGGTACTAGATGAGGGCTCCATGATAGTGGATAATTTAGTTGATGATCTCACTATCAGGGAAGGGCATTTATGGTAGCTTTCCATGGTTGCTCAAATTAGTAGTTGGATTCAGTCTTGTAGTTTTCTGGACATTTCTTTAGGTTCAGTTTTCTCTTCAAACCAATAATAGCACCCTCTTTTATGCCCCCCCTCACCCTGACTCAATCTATGTTGTCACACGTGTTTTTGTCTCCTCCCCTTCTCTTTCTCCTAGTTCTCTCTCCATTCACAGCCCCCCCCATTTCCCATGTGCTCTGGGGGACTTGTCCCTTCCTCCTTGTGTGAGGGACCATATATGAATCTCTTAGAATACACCTTGTATCCCAGTTCGTCTGGTGGTGTGTATTATTGGTTGGTGATTCTTTGCTCTACATCTAAAATCCATATATGAGTGAGTACATACACTGTTCCTTTTTTGTGATGGGATTACCTCAATCAGGATGATTTCTTCAAGTTCCATCCACTTTCCTGTGAATTTCAAGATTCCGTTATTTTTTTCTGCAGAGTAGTATTCCATTATGTAGATGTGCCACATCTTCCTTATTCATTCTTCAGTTGAGGGACATCTAGGTTGCTGCCAGGTTCTTGCTATTACAAATAATGCTGCTATGAACATAGTTGAGCACATGTATTTTTTGCATGGATGTGAGTCATTTGGGTATATACCTAAGAGTGGAATTGCTGAGTCCTGTGGTAAGCTAATTCTCATTTTCCTGAGGAACCGCCATACTGATCTCCAAAATGGCTGTACAAGTTTGCATTCACATCATCAGTGAAGGAGTGTTCCCCTTTCTCCACATCCTCTCCAGCATAAATTGTCATTGGTGTTTCTAATTTTAGCAGTTCCGGCAGGAGTAAGATGGTACATCAAAGTTGTTTTCATTTGCATTTCCCTGCTACCTAAGGATATTGAACATTTTCTTTAGTGTCTTTCAGCCTCTTTTATTGCCTCTATTGAGAATTCTTTCTTTAATTCTGTACCCCATTTTTAATAGGGCTACCTTTTGAGTTCTTTGCATATTTTCAAGATCAGCCCTGTGTCAGATGTAGGATTGGTAAAAATGTGGGCTGTCATTTGGTCTTGTCAATTGTGTTCTTTGCCTTACAGAAGATTCTAAGTTTGAGGAAGTCCCATTTATTAATTGTTGATCTCAGTGTCTGTGCTACTGGAGTTATGTTCAGGAAGCAGTCTCCTATACCAATTTGTTCAAGGGTACCTTCTACTTTCTCTTCTAAGAGGTTCAGTGTGGCTGGATTTATGTTGAAATCTTTGATCCATTTGGACTTGAGTTTTGTGCATGACAATAGACATGGGTCTATCTGCAGTCCTCTATACCATCATCCAATTGTGCCAGCACTATTCGTTGAAGATTCTTTCCTCCTCCAATGCATTTTTTAGCTATTTTGTTGAAAATCAGGTATTCGTATGTGTGTAGATTAATATCAGGATTTTCCATTCGATTCCATTGTTCTACCTGTCTATTTTTTTTTTTTTTTTTGCCAATACCAACCTGATTTCAGGACTATAGCTCTGTAGTAGAGCTTACAGGGATGGTGATGCCTCCTGATGTTCTTTTATTGTACAGGGTTGTTTTGGCTATCCTGGGTTCTTTGTTTTTCCATACAAAGTTGATTATTATCCTTTCAAGGTCAGTGAAGAATTGTGCTGGGATTTTAATGGGGATTGAATTGAATCTGTAGATTGCTTTTGGCAAGATTGCCATTTTTACTATATTTATCCTTCTAATCCAAGAGCATGGGAGATCTTTCCATTTTCTGTTATCTTCTTTAATTTCTAATTTTAGAGACACAACATTCTTATTGTATAGGTCTTTCACATGTTTGGTAAGTGTTACCCCGAGATAACATATTTTATGTTGTTTGTGGCTATTGTAAAGGGTGATCTTTCTCTGATTTCTTTCTCAGCCTCTTTATCATCTGAATAAAGTAGGGCAACTGAATTTTTGAGTTTATGTTGTATCATGCTAGTTTGCTGAAGGTGTTATCAGCTATAGGAGTTCCCTTGTAGAGTTTATTGGGTCACTTATGTAAACTATCATATCATTTGCAAATAGAGACAGTTTGACTTCTTCCTTTTTAATTTGGATTCCCTTGATCTCATGTTGTTTTCTTATAGCTTTAGGTACTACTTCAAATACAATATTGAAGAGATATGGAGAGAGAGGATAGTCTTGTCTTGTTCCTGATTTTAGAGGAATTGCCTTAAGCTTCTCTCCATTCAGTTTGATGTTAGCTGTTGGTTTACTATGTATTGCTTTTTTTTATGTTTGCTTCTTTTTATTCTAAGGCTTTCAGTTGTTCTGTTAATTCTCTAATGTGACTATCCTCTGTTTTCTTCATATGGGCACTCAGTGCAATGAACTTTCCTCATAACACTGCGTTCAAGGTGTCCCATATGTTCGTATATGTCATGTCCTCATTCTCGTTGAATTTTAGTAAGTCCTTAATTTATTTCTTTATTTCTTCTTTGACCCAGTGTGGTTCAATTGCCCATTGCTCAGTTTCCATGAGTTTGTAGTGTTTATGCTATTTGTGTTGTTGTTGAATTCCAATTTTAAAGCATGGTGGTCTGATAAGATACAGGGGACTTTTGCAATTTTTTTTTTGTATCTGTTGAGGTTGGTTTTGCCACCTAGTATGTGGTCGATTTTAGAGAAGGTTCCATGTGGAGCAGAGATGAGGGTATATTCTTTTGTGTTTGGATGGAATGTTTTATAGATGTCTGTTAATCCCAGTTGAGAGATAACTTCTGTTAGTTCTTTTGTTTCTTTGTTAAGTTTTTGATTGGTGGTCCTGTCTAGTGGTGAGAATGGTGTGTTGAAGTCTCCCACTATAAGTGTGGGAGGTTATGTGAGCTTTGAGTTCTAGTAGTGTTTCTTTTACAAATGTGGGTGTCTCTGTATTTGGGGTATAGATGTAAAAGCGAGACTTTGTGTTGATGGATTTCTCCTGCGATGAGTATGAAATGGCCATCTTCATCTCTTTTGATTAATTTTAGTTTGAAGTCTAAATGTTAGATATTAGGATAGCCACACCTGCTTCCTTCTTGGGTCCATTTGATTGGAAGATCTTTTCCCAGTTCTTTACCCTTAGGTTATGTCTATCTTTGTAGCTTAGGTGTGTTTCTTATATGCAGCAGAAGGATGAATTCTGTCTTCATATCCATTCTGTTAGCCTGTATCTTTTTATAGCCAAGTTTAGACCAATAATGTTGAGGGAGAGTAAGGATCATTGATTGTTAATGTTTTTTCTTGTTTTAGATTTGCGTTTGGCAGTGGTATTGTGAATTTATTTTTCCTTCTTTACCCTTGGTTTCTGGAGAAGTGGGATTATCTAATGCCTACTTCTTTGTGAGCATAGTAAACTTCCTTGGGTCGGAGTTTTGCTTCCAAAGCTTTCTGTAGGGTTAGATTTTTAGATACGTAAAATTTGTGAAAATCTGGCTTTGTCATTAAATATCTTGTTTTCTCCATCTATAGTGATTGAGAGTTTTGTTGGGTATAGTATCTTGGGCTGGCATCCGTGGACTCTTAGTACTTGTAGAACATCTATCCAGGACCTTCTGGCCTTGAGGGTTTCCATGGAGAAGTCAGGCAAAATTTTGATAGGTCTGCCTTTATATGTTACCTGTCCATTTTCCTTCGCTGCTCTTAGTATTCTTTCTTTATTCTCTGTGTTAGGCATTTTGATTATTATATATCAAAGGTTCTTTTTTCTTCGGTCCAATCTATTTGGTGTTTGGTATGCTTCTTGTACTTTCATGGGCATGTCCTTCTTCAGTTTGGGAAAGTTTTCCTTGATGATTTTGTTGAATATGTTTTTGGCCTCTTTGAACTGGGCTTCCTCACCTTCCTCTATGCCTATTAGTCTTAGGTTTGGCCTTTTCACAGTGTCCTGCATTTCCTGGATGTTTTGTGTTAAGGATTTGTTGGATTTACGATTTTCTTTGGTCGATGAATCTATTTCCTCTAGTTTATCTTCAGCACCTGAGGTTCTCTCTTCCATCTCTTGAATTTGGTTGGTTATGCTTGCCTGATCATTTGCCCAGTTTTTCTATTTCCAGCATTCCCTCGGTTTGTGTTTTCTTTATTGTTTCCATTTCCATTTTCAAGTCTTGAACCTGTTTAATTGTTTTTTTCTTGGCTTTCTATACTTTCTTTAAGAATTTTATTCATTTTTTCCAATTCTTTGTTTTATCATGATAATTTTTAGGTCGTTCTCTTCTGATTCATTTGCTTTGTTGTGTTCTGGTCTAGTTGGTGTAGCTTCCCTAGATTCTGGTGGCGTTATGCTTGTCTTTCTGATGTTAAGTGTTTTCTTGTATTGCCATCTTCCAATAGCTTCTTCAAGTAGGTGTTTGTGGGGTTTCTCCCTTCTCTCTATGGATTTAGGTGGGTCAGAAGTTCAGCGTCTGTAGTTCTGGATGGTCTAAGCTCTCTATCTAGGAGGTCTCTGAAGGCAGGGGCCCGACGATTGGGGTCAAAGTTCAGGCTCCAGCAGAGGAGAGCTGAGGTCTTTTTGGCAGAGTATAGCCTGTGGGATGTTTCCTCAGGGATAGTGTGTCTACTCTAGCCAAGGCCTCTAGCCAAGGTCTATTGTTGGGGGCCAAAGTCTGGGCTGATACTCAGGATGTTTCTGCACTGATAGGTCAGTTTATCTGGCACTCTCCAACTGAGTAGGGCCTCTTTAGCAGAGGTCCTGTAATAGGGGTCAAGGATCCAACCTGCAGGAACCGAGGGAGGGGCCCAGCATTCCAGTAGAAGACTGGTGGTGGGGGTCAGAAACCAGGGACATGGATATTACAGGTGGTTCCACATTCATAGGCTGGATGTGCTCAGCTAGGCTCCAGGAATTTCCCTGAATGTGGCTGGATTATTGGCTCGACCCTCTGTCTCAGTGCTCAACTAGAGCAGTTAGACAGTGGGCAGGGTAGGGAAGAGCATAGGGGGAGGGCAGGCTCTAGGTTGGGGTGGGTGGGGGTATATCAGAGCTCCAAGAGCACTCTGGGTGGGGACAGGACACAGGGGAAGGGAGATCCAGGACCCACCCAGGGATTTCCCAGGGAGGGTGTAGGGGAGAAATGTCATCCCAGCAAGATTAGACCCAAACTCACCTGTAGTGGAGGCCTGATTACAGGGACAAAAGCTGGGCTGGTACTCAGGATATTTCCACACTCTTATATTCTTCTTTTAAAAATATTTTATATTATACTTTTGCCCACAAATGTTTTGCTTGTGAATGTGTTTGTGTACCACGTATTACCTGGTATTCTCAGAAACAGGAGTAGAGCATCCAATTACCTGAAACTGAAGTTTCTGATGTTTGTGAGCTGCCTTGTAGGTGCTGGGAATTGCATTCAGGTTCTCTAGAAGAAGCAAGTGCTCTTAATTGCTGAGCTTTCTCTGTAACCTCTCCATTCTTCTTAATCATTAGAAATAAAAAAATAAAACAAATTCCATGTGCATGCACATTCAAATGTTTAGCCTTATTATGTGGAAGTAAGAATTGAAAACTAATTTCAGTTAAATTAGAAACTAAATTAAATTATATTTCTTTTTACTTCACAATATATTGTCTTTAAAGTGTAGCTTTAAAGGTATCTTTGTAAAGCTGTTGTGATAGCCAATGTGTATTTCAAAATATTAGAAGGTGCTAGTTTTTCTTATTTGCTCTCATAATTTTATGTTAGTAGAATGTCATTTATCATAAGTCTATTACATATTTCTTTTAAGTGTATGATTTTCGTTTTCTCCAGTTAGTATAATAATGTGTAGCTATGTAGAAGCATGATTGTCTTTATGAATGTTGCAGGTTAACATGCAGACTGAGACTATTTTAGTACCAATTTAGTTATATTGATGTGCACAGTACCCACAAGGCAGCTCAGAACGTGTGTGTGTGTGTGTGTGTGTGTGTGTGTGTGTGTGTGTGTGTGTGTATGAGTGTTTCAGATCTGGTAAAAATGGCAGTTACATTAGCTAGGTGGTTACTAATAAGACTTTAGCAATTACTAAACAATGTGTAAATAGGCAGATATCCCACCTAGACAATTATCTTAAATCCCGATAACTCTAGTCGATTCTATTTTCTATTTTCTATTTCACAAATGTGACTTGATTGAGGCTGCTGCTCCAAAAAGCACACATTTACATTGCCTTACTTATCCCTCCTACTATTCTATCCACTGACATTTGAGGCAGAGAATGGCTACACTGGATTATGTTTTTAAACCTTGGTTGGATATATGCACATAGGAAATACACAATTTTCCATTGCTGTGTATGTTTGGAAAGAACCTGAAACTATTGAGAACATGGATTTTAAGTTCATAAGTAAAGTATAAAGGTTTGGAGATTTCATAAAAAAGTGAACCTACATATAAAGACAATTTCATATATGCAAATTTGATTCATTTTAATTATAAGCACTATAAAATGAAAATTTTCATGTACATATGGTTTCAGTTGGTCCAATTCTATTTTGCTTTTCTTAATACAAGTTCACAATTGTTTTTATCAAGCATGAGTACTCTATCTGATTCTATCATTCATGCTCCACAGATACATTGCTGCTCTTAATTACACTTTTAAAGAGATATTCATTTGTAAAATTTAGTATTCAGAATAATATACAAACACCCTTAGCAACTCAGAATTTTAGTTACTCCTTTGCCCTCTCATTAATTTATAATATAGTGTTTGATAATCCTTATTAAGTATTCTCATTATTTATATAAATTACCAGAATAAAAATAATTACAAAGTACTTAGAAGCATATTAAGCATAAGCACCAGCATTTACAATGATAATTCATTTCAGTACATGAAATATAGATCTGTTCTAAATGTTATAAAACCATGAAAAAATGTCTTAAGCTTGTTGAATTTTCTACTACACATCATTTCTCAGAATTTTCAAGCAAAATTTTCAAGCAATCCTATTCTTAAATAGGATTTGAAAAGTAAACCTACTTCTAATTTTCATAAAACAGCCACCACTAGCTGGCTATGTTTTATATATAAATAAAACAAAACATATGGTATATTTAAAGGAACATCTCAAATATACCTAAAAATAAAACATTTAGAAAGATCTTATTCTCTCTAACCTGATACACTTATTTTGTTTTCTGAAATGAGAATAGACCAATGTTTTAGAGATTCTCTGCTTTTGCCACAACTGCTGCCACTATTTTTACTTCAGATCTTTTCATAACGTTTATTTAGTTTTTAAAGATTTACCTTTACTTTTATTATGCATTTGTGTGTGTATCTACATGTGAGTTCAATTATTTCTGGAACCCAGATGGAGTGACATTGGAATTGAACCTGGGTTGTCTGAAAGAGCAGCATGTACTTTACCTGCTAAACCATCTTTCCTACCCCAGATTTTATTTGTTTAGTCCATGAATTCGCAGGTTTAAGGTTTCAAGTGTTCCCTCCTTAGAAATGGGTGTCTGCCAGTAGCCAACGGAACTAAGAAGGATGTGGAGCTATGTGGAGAAACTAGCTAAAGACTAGTGTGAAAAACATTTGTTGAGGCATAATTCTGTGGGCTGGTTTCTCTTGGTTGACACTTATGATAAGAGATGGATACACTCAGTTCCAAGATTGGAGGCCTGTGAGGTCCCAGTGAGCCCTAGTCCAGTTCTCTCTTTCTAGTTGAACCCCAATTAGAAAGTAGTCTAGACTTAGCAGTCTTCCTATTGCTTCCTGCAGGTTCCAGAAAGGAGTTAACCTACTGAAAGGGTTTCAGGATGTTTGTGGGAACTGAATACCTACACAAACTCACTCCTCTTTGCTGCTGTGGAAATTATGGATTCAGGAATTCTGTGGGCTGTGTTTGGCTTGGAGGGGAGGCAGTATGGTCAAATTTGAACCATTTTTCTTTGGTCATAGTGGCTTCTTCTCAGCCTCATTCCTTGGTTATAAGTTGTTGACCATGGTATTATTGTTGCTGGAATATTGTTAAATAAGTTTCAGTTGGAGGAATAAAACATGAGCATTTTGATTAAATCATCTTGCTAAAGGCCTAGCTAAATACAGATTGAAATAGGCTTTTTAAATTTAATTTTTACTTTAATTTGCATTTTTTATATGTTTGAACATTATTTGAGTATATAATAGTCATACTATATGTAAGTATTCTAAAACATTAAAAGTATACTTCTTTAGACTTCTTACATGAGTGCTGGGAATTGAACCTCAGTCCTTTGGAAGAGCAGCCAGTGCTCTTAACCTCTGATCCATCTCTCCAGCCCTTTTTCTTTCTTTCTTTTTATTTCTTATACATACCAAGCATAGTTTCCTCTTCCACCTTTCTTCCTTCTCCCTCGCCTCCTCCCCCTTACCCATCCCCATCCACTTTCAGAAAGGATGATGCCTCCTATGGGGGGGTAATACAAAATTCTAAAAAGTTGTCAGAGCAATCAAAGATAATTAAACAGAGAATTGAAAGCTGGCTGCTAGTTTTCATTATTTTTTTCTTTTTACATTAAATATATTCTCTAAACAATTGCACCAACTTACTATATAGTAAGAATAATATTTTAAGAATGGATATTAACAATTCCCAGGCTAGGTGTCCATGCCTTATTAACAGTAATAACAATATGCCACTCATGCAGAGCATATACAGAGATTTATCTTCTCAGTAATGTGTTCAATTGAGGCTGTGATGTGAGAGACGTAGACTAATACACCATGTCTCTCCTCTCATTAGAGCTGGGATTCCATCAGAAGACAAATTGGTTCTTGGTCTCTTTAGCCTCATCTAGGTACAGTGACTTTCCTTTGCTAACATTGTCAGTTCCCTTCTCAAGCTTAGATTCACGATAGGGCCATTTCCAACACTGTTTCTGTAACAGCAGAGAACAGGACAACAGAAATGTGAATGTTAAGGCAAAACTAATGAACAAAAATGTATTGTTTTAACATCTCGATAACTTTAAAAGATGGTCAATCAGTCATCTTCCTTTCAACATAGTTATGGAGACAACATCACGCAATTATGAACAATCACTTCCCCATCTTTCTACTTTACTTAGGGAAAAGGATATTGAAATAAATGTGTTTGCTTTAAGAATTACATCTTAAAGCAAGTTACATCTTAAGATGGGTATTAAGAAATACCCATCTTAAAGCATTTGAAGAAAAAAATACAACAATTATTATTGGTATGTTAAGGTATTTTCTTCTGATGCCTAATAAACTTCCTATTTTCTACTTTAAAAATAATGGCCTGATCCAAACAGCATCAATAATACAACTAAAAATTAATTTCAAAACCAACTTCCCATGTTTTTATATCAGTCTTAACAGTGCACTCTTTCTTTTTTTCTTTTTCTTTTTAATTTAAATTTGAAACAAGGTTGTTTTACATGTCAATCCCAGTTCCCTCACCCTCCCATCCTCACCAAACCTCAGGCCATCAACCCCTTTTGCTTTACAGTAAGGGCTTCGATGGGAGTCATCATATTGTATGGAGCAGGAACTAGGCCCTCCTCAATATGACTAGACTGAGAAAGTATCCCTTTATGTGGAATGGGCTCGCAAAATCCATTTCTATACTATGGATAAATACTAATCCATCACTAGAGGTCCCATAGACTTCCCAGTTCTCCTAACTAACACCCACATTTATGGGGTCTGGGTCAGTCCTATGCTCATTTCCCGGCAATCAGCCTCAATTGCATGAGCTCTGCTTTGTTCAGGTCAGCTAATTCTGTGGGTTTCAACAGCCTGGTCTTGACCCCATTGCTCATCACTCCTCCCTCTCTGTAAATGGATTCCAAAAGTTTAGTTCAGTATTTAGCTGTGGGTTCTGCTTCTGCTTCCGTCAGCTACTGGATGAAGGCTCTAGGATGTCATATAAGGTTGACAACAATCTTATTATTAGGGAAGGGCCTCAAAAGTAGCCTCTTCACCATTGCTTAGATTGTTAGTTGGGACCATCCTTGTAGATGGGAATTTCCCTAGTGGCAGATTTCTCCTTAATTCTATAATGGCTCCCTTTATTATGGAATTTCTCTTCTTGTTCTATATTCTTTCCCTGTCTCAATCTTTCAATTCCCCATTCCCACCTCCCTCCTCCTTTTCTCCCCTTCTATTTCTCCTAACTCCTCTCCCCTCCCCCCATGCTCCCGATTTGCTCAGCAGTTCTTGTCCCTTTCCCCCTTTGTGGAGGACCATGTATGTCTCTCTTAGGGTCTTCCTTGTTTCCTACTTTTCTGGCAGTGTGAATTGTAGGCTAGTAATCCTTTGATCTATCTCTAAAATCCATATATGAGTAAGCACATATTGTGTTTGTCTTTTTTGTGACTGGGTTACTTAACTCAGAGTGGTTTCATATTCCACTCATTTACCTGCAAATTTCAAGATTCCACTGTTTTTTCTGCTGAGTAATGCACCATTGTGTAAATGTTCCACATTTTCTCCATCTATTCTTCAGTTGAGGTGCATCTAGGTTGCTTCCAGGATCTGGCTATTACAAATAATGCTGCTATGAACACAGTTGAACAGATGTCCTTGTTGTATGAATGTGCATCTATTGGGTATATGCCTAATAGTGGAATTACTGAATCTTGGGGTAAACTGATTCCCATTTTCCTAAGGAAACCACCATACTGATTTCCAAAGTGGCTGTACAAGTTTGCACTCCCACCAGCAGTGGAGGTGTATGTCCTTTTCTCCACATCCTCTATAGCATAAAATGTCTTTAAAATTAGCTATTCTGACAGGAGAAGGTGGTTGTTTTGATTTGCATTTCCATGATGGCTAAGGATGTTAAGCACTTTCTTAAGTGTCTTTCAGCCATTTTAGATTCCTCTATTTAGTTGGGTACCCCACTTTTAAATTGCATTATTTGATGTTTTGATAACTAGCTTCTTGAATTCTTTGTATATTTTGCAAATCAGTCCTCTATCAGATGTGAAATTGGTGAAGAACTTTTCCTACTCTGTGTGCTGCTGTTTTGTCTTGTTGACTGTGTCCTTTGCCTTACAGAAGGTTCTTGGTTTCAGGAGATCCCATTTATTGTCAATCTCAGCGTCTGTGCTACTGGTGTTATGTTCAGGAAGCAGTCTCCTGTACCAATTCCTTCCAGAGTATCTCCAACTTTCTCTTCTAAGAGGTTCAGTGTGGCTGGGTTTAAGTTGAGGTCTTTGATCCATTTTGTCTTAAGTTTTGTGCATGATGATAGACATGGATCTATCTGCAGTCTTCTACACACCATCATCCAATTCTGTCAGCACCATTTGTTGAAGATGCTTTCTATTACACATTGTGTAAATTTAGCTTCTTTGTCAAAAATCAGGTGTTTGTAGGTGTGTGGGTTTGTTTACATATGGGTTTTCAATTCATTTCCATTGGTCTACCTATCTATTTTTGTGCCAATACCAAGCTGTTTTTAGGACATTGCCCTATAATAGAGTTTGAAGTCAGAATTGGTGAAGCCCCGGGAATTTCCTTTATTGTACAGGTTGTTTTGGTTATTCTCGATCTTTTGTTTTCCATATAAAGTTGAGGATTGCTCTTTCTAGTTCTGTGAAGAATTGTGCCATGATTTTGATGGGGGGTTGCATTGAATCTGTAGATTGCTTTTGGCAAGATGGCCATTTTTACTATGTTGATGATACCTATCCAATATCATTAGAGATCTTTCCATTTTAGTCCACCCTTTTCTCTACCCACTTACTTACTCTGATAAATAAAGACACCTCTTTTCCACCTCTTGTCTCCATTCTCATTTGGAGCATTCAGGTTCCTTTATGCTTTCTCCATGGCTTCCCAATTCTGCCCCAATAAAATAAGATGTCCAACAATACTGCATTCAATTACTATGTCTATGATTAGGTCAACTACATAAATTATAAATCATTCATTTAGGGAACCTATATAACAATTTAACACTATATAATTGAAGAATAATCCACTCACAGCATCAGAAAAGCCTAAGTATAAAAAGAAACAGTACAAAATCTGCTTCTGTTTTGAAAATATTTTTATGGGAATAAAAAGAAACATATGTTTGCTTGATGAAAGAATCCATGCATTGAAGATTAATACAATTTAATTATTATTAATGAGTAAAAACATTTGTAAATTTCTTGGTTATAAAGTATCTAGTATTTTATCTTTTTTATTAATTAGTGAAGTTGGATGGTTTTTGTGAAATTTTTTATTTCAGTGACAATGTGAGAATGGGTTTACCCTGGTAATTGGTGGTTTGTGAATATTGCTATTCTTTTAATTATGTGTTTCAGAATTTATTGACTATATACAAAGAATGTTCTATATATATGGTTCTTCATTTGCAGGATTAGACTAGTATGGATTGAAAAAGTTCAGAAAGAATTGTAGTAGTATTTTCTAAAATATGCATTCTTTTTTTCTTTCCATTAATTTCTCAATAATACAGCATAATATACTCTTCTACTTTTATACTTGATAAATAGAATTTAAGATATACAAGAGGATGTTGGTAGGTTCTATGCAAATATGACATAATTTTTTATATAGAACTTAAACATATATAAATTGGGGAATTCATTGGAATTCCTAAAACCAATCTCCCTGAAAAGAAAACTATTTTAGATGCTTTTAATTGTATTGAACAGTTTGAAATACAGATGATAGATATTAAAAGTAGTTGCTTTTTATAACATCAACTAAAACACCTTATAAGACAACAATAAGATGGAAAGATTTGCTTTTGTTTCAGGTTTCAGAGAACTCAAACCCTGGTTACTTGGGCTCATGTACTGGTAGAGCATAAGGTATTAGGAGCTTGTAGAAAGCAAATTATTCACTCAATACCCAATCAGGAAGTCTGGGATTGAAGGAGGGGAGTTGGGTGGAGTCAAGGGGAGACCAGGTCAAGGTAATCCAAGGGCATGTTTCTATTGGCCTAATCTAAGTAATTCTCAATCAGGCCAAACAAATGATAGTGGAGATTAGCTGACAGAGATATCTTAAAATATCATGAATTTATCTCCAAGAGTTTGAGACTAGCCTGGTGTACAGAGTGAGTGCCAGGACAGGCCCCAAAGCTTCAGAGGGAAACTTTGTCTCAATAAACCAAAAAAGAAAAAAAATCATGAATGTAATTTCTCCTTTTATTGAAAATAGATACTTTTCTTGTAAAATGCATTCTGATTGAATGATCTCCTGTTGTAGAATATTAGTTAAAGATGTGTTTATGTTTGTTTGTGTTGTGGGATATTTGTTTAATGATGCGACAATGTGTTACAATCTTTTACATTGCATTGTTTAACTTTGTGAAGCTGTGTTATTTTGCCAGCCAGAATACCTGATTGGTCTAATAAAGAGTTGAATGTCCAATAGTTAAACAGGAGGGGGGGGATATAGGTGAAGCTTGTAGCCAGAGTGAATAAATTGAGAGAGAAGAGAAGAGGGAGGGGTGAGAAAAGTAGTAGAGGAGGATACCGAGGCAACCACTGAGCCATACAACCAGACACAGAATAAAAAGGGAATAAAAGTAAAAATAAACAGAGGCAAAATGTAAATGGGATAATTTAGGTTAAAAAAATCTGACTAGATGCAATTCAAGCATTGGACATTCATAAATAAGGATAAGCCTCCTTGTATTTATTTGGTAGCTGGGTGACCAAAAAGCAAAGAGTAAAAAAATCAACTACACTCTCCTGATCATCAGTCAAGTTTTATTTGTTAGATCATAAGCAAAATATCACCACACACTCCCAATTTCTCTCCATCTGCCTTCTCCTCCAGTTGCACTGTTTCTGTATCTCATTAGAAAAAAAAACAGACTTCTAAATGATAATAACAAAACATAAAAATTCCAAAATATAGTAGGATAAAATAAAAACAATCACACCAAGGTTGGGCAATGCAAACCAATAGAATAAAAATAGCCTTAGGGCCAGATTTCTCTTTAAACCTATAATGGCTCCCTCTATTGATGTGTCTCTTTACTTACTTTGCTCTAATTATCTCATTCAATCTTCCTGATCCCTCATGTTCGTCTCTCTCCCCCCTTCTCTCCTCTTCTTTTCATGCTTCCTTCCTTCTTTCCCTCCCTTCATCCCTTCCCCCACCATGCTCTCAATTTGTTCAGGGGCTCTTGCCCCTTTTCCCTTTACTTGGGGGCTTTGTATATCTCTCTTATGGTCCTCCTTGATTCCTAGCCTCTCTGGTGGTATGTATTCACCACTTCAGAGAAGATCCCTGAATCTTTGAGTAAAGGGGGAGGGGTGATATGTATGTCAAATTTAAAACTGAGTACTCCATACTTTGTTACTTTCTACAAATTTAGCAGTTCAGAGTTTCTCTGTTAATTCTATATACTTTAAGAAAAAAATACCTCTAAATAGGTTGAGAGATGGACTGATCTATGATTATAAGAATTTGTGCATTACTCTCTGTCAATTCACAAAATAATAGTAATAAATTCTGTCTTAGAACCTATGAACTATCTAGCAACAGATTCTTGGTCCTATTAACAGTGACAGGTGTGTGTTCTGTGACATGGAGTGGGTCTTAGATGCAAATGGAGGAAATTTGGTCACTCTTATAACACTAGAATTACTCTTGTATCAGTCCAAACATCTTGTAGCTTGTTGAATTAAAAGTTGTGTAATATTAAGGGTCACTGTTATCTTCTGGTAGCTTGTATAACCACTCTCTAGCACTATGAAGCTGTCTAGCAGGGATGAAGTTTCCATCTGAGTACCAGGTTGATATCTCCATGTTCAATGACTCAAACATGTGGTGTTTCAGCAATGGGTTTTTAATATCAAGTTCTTAAGTACCTATCATAATAGCCTACCATATTTGGGTGTTTGGGGGGGGGTCTCTGTGACCAACAGGGTCAGTAGGTTAATAATATGCCTGAAGGAAGAAAGAAACCCAGTGCAATATGATTTTGTTAGCTGGGTGTTGGTTCATAATTACAGAGTCTGACACTGCACAGTTTGTTGTAAGCATCTTTAAGTACAGTATAATTTTGGTGCACTAGGAGACATAGTTACATTGGAACTCATCTCAAAGTACATGTCATTTCTTCCATGGAGATGGGTTCTAGAGATAGGTCATATATTTTATTAAGGACCTAGGGAAGAATATAGTGTTGTCTCAGTCATACACATAACTATTAGCCACCTCTGGTCCTAGTTGTAGGTGCTTGGGAAAGCCCCTGGCTATATACACAGTGCAAAGGTCACCTAGACTATTAACCATCTCCATTCCCAGCCTTCTTGGTAGATATTCAGGTTTTCCATCTCTCCTGTTGAGGAGATTATCTTATGTGTTTAACATTTTAGTTTTCCCTAGTTCTTATCTGTGACCACAAGGACCTTTGTGCTCCCACAGGTGTTTATGCTCTTTATCATTTATACATTAAATTATTATTATATCCATTGCCTATTCTGAAAGTTTAACAAAATACCTAAAGTTTTCAATGTTAATATTTGTTTGTTGTTGAGTTTGCTTCAATGTTATTTAAGGGCAAATTTGCAAAGAAGGTTAATATTTGGCTTTCTTAAATGTTATTTGTTATACTAGTTTTTATGTATACCACTCTTAATATATGTGTTCCTGTGGAGTGGGCGGCGGGTGGGATGGGAGGGAGGTTGCGGGTATGGGAAGGAGGGTGGAGAAAGGGAGGGAGAGGGAACTGGTATTGATATGTAAAATAAGAAAAAAATATATGTTTGTTCTGTTAACCTTATGTATAAAATTTTGGTAGTGCTAAATTTCTTTTTTTAACATGAAATAAAATATCTTATCAATTATCAATTAAAATATCTGATATTCTTACATTTTCTTCAAATAAGTTGCCAAAGTTAAACAAATTTCCTATTTGGAATTGTGTCAGATTAAGTCTCTAATTTAATTTCAAATTTGTTTTATTTCTATTCATCAAATATTTTAAAGATTTTAGTGAACAGTATATCTCATTATAGCTGCTTGCTAACTAGCACTGTTACAGGTACCATGAAAATAGGATGAAGGGACAATACCTTGTATTCATAGAGTGATAGAAAGAGAGTAGGATATATATATATATATATATATATATATTATTGAATCAGAAAAATAAATCATTCTATAGATTGAAGAAATAAACTAGATGAGAACAAACTTCAAGCAGACACATTTAAAGTTTCACTGGTACAAATAAATAGATATGCTTTTAGAATAACAGCTATTTGTTATATATTGAACATATGCTTTAATTTTAAGAAGTATTATTAAAATAATATCTAAGACAGAAATCATCTTATACATGATGATACATCTCATACATGGTAGGTATTGAGTGTATATATTTGAGTTTGAATATATTATAAATAAAGAAGAAACATGTGATTTTTTTCACACATATAAAATCAATTCTCTACTGGTGTTATCAGTTTGCCCATATCAATGCTTCCAAACTATTTTGTTGTTGGTCATGTTCTGGAAGGGAAAAAAAAAACAATCAATAAAAAAGAACAGAAAGATAATCACTCATGGAGTAGGTCCACTTTATCATTTGGATAGGAAGATAGTATCTGTCCAGAGATAGCTTTAGCCTTTCTTCATTGAATGTATGGGTAGAAGTGTAGCCCTCAATTGACATTTTGCTGATTACAATATATATACGTTTCTATGTCATCTTAGTATCTTCCACAATTTCTGCTACTACACTTTAAAAAACTAATTCATTGCTGTTTTCATTTCAAGGATACTTTCATTTTTCTATTGACTTCATTGATCCTCCAGAATCAGAAAGATAAATATTCTCAATAACTTCTTGCATTGCTTAGGCAATTAGATAATGCCATTGTAGTTGGTTATTGTTGTTCGTTACTTGTTCTTAAATTTTCACTAATTAAAAATTAAGTACTCATTGTCATCAAAGAAACTCAATTCAAATGTATTATACTTTCTGAGTCATAGAGTTGTTATGTATTGCTGGTAAGTGATTTTTTTTTTTGTTATTACTATTTTGTTTTGATGGAAGGTTTGGAACAGACCTTCAACTGAGTACCTCTTACTATGTATCTAATAATAAAGGGAATTTTTCTCTCTACTAACATCTGTATTTACTTTTAATTTCCTCACATATTTTCCACAAAAATACACCTGAAATTTGAGTAAAACAAAAACACTTCTTTTATTAAAGAAAAAAAATGATCCCTAATGTCTGTTGACATTATAAAAGAAACATATATATGAAGCTAAAATGCTAACACTTGCAATAAAGGAAAATATACAATGTTTATTTTTCTGGGTCTGGATTACTTCACTAGATAGGTCATGGGCTCTATGGGAAAAGATACTATTATTATTCTGCTAAATTAACATAATGATAAAATAACTTATAATGGCATATTGCCATTAATCACTGTATTGCTCATTCCTAAGTAGAAAAGCTTCTTGCGATAGATTGTAATTAACACAGGTACTCACAGCTGGACAGGTGCAGGGAGTGAGTGAATGAGTCTGAAAAATGCAATCCTAAAATGGGATGTTTTTAACACCCTGCTCTCCAAGGCTCAGAAGAAGAGGTAGACAACTGTAAGAAGCAGAGGTGGTGAACAATGCCAAGGAAACACTCTTTTCTAGACATAACATGGATGATGCAAATATGAACTCAAAGAGACCATGGCATCATGCACCAGACCTGCCTGTACAAGTTAAGTCTGAGAAATCCCAAGAACAAGAACAGAAAAGGGGAAGTAGTGGGAACTAGGTTCCACCTCTTAGCAAGAAACTTCCACTGATAATTTCTAGGAGAGTAATATCAGTTTTCTTCAAAGGATCACATTAGTATAGCAACAACAAGCCAAGACAGGCCTCGTGCTTAGGAATAGTTGCTCATTACAAAATGGACTCCATGCTTCTTTTTCCTTCTTTTTTTAACCTTTATTGAAAATAGATTTTTCTCACTCGATATATTCTTATTACTGTTTTCTCTTTCCCTGCTCCTCCCAGTCTTACAATCTCCCCTCCCAACTGGATCCATACCCTTACTGTCTCCTGTTAGAAAACAAATAGCCATCTAAAGAATAATAATACAATAAAGTACAATATGAAACAGAAATAAATACATAAAAATAGCACAGAACAACCAAAAAAGTAGAGTCAAAGAAAAAGCATAAGAAGTGCATACAGACTCATAGGTACCCACAATCACACAAAGAATACCATAAAAAACATTAAACTAGAAGCCATAATATAAACTCAAAGGACCTTTAACATTAAAAGAAAAATGCTCTGACATTATGAGACAAAAAACCTCCAAAGATGTCATTGAGTTTGTTTTATGTTGGCCATTTATTGCTAGGTATTTGAACTACCCTTGATACTAGTATGTTTCTTCAGTGAGACTCCCTAGGAGAAAACTGAGTTTTCATTTGCAAGTTGTTATCAATTGGAGATATATTCTGGGTTAGGATGGAAATTGTGTCCACTCCTTTCTGCTCTAGGTCCCTATCTGGTGCAGACCTAGGTGGGATCAGTACATGTTGCCACAGTCCCTAAGAGTTCCTATGTGCACCAGACTTGTATCTAGAAGGCCTTATTTCCTCGGTGTCTTCCATTCCCTCTGGCTCTTACCCTTCTCATAACAAGCATGCTAGTAGTCCTTTAGTCAACATCATTCAGAAAAAAAATATATACCTAAAATTTTTTTCAGTTTGTGGAAAAGCCATATCTTAAGTATAAACTTATTTATTCTGAGAAAAAAAATGAATACTTAAAATATAAAGTAGGCTACTAAGAGCTCAATTTCTCATCAGGCTATATCTATATACACATTTGAATTAATGTTATGATAGAAAATATATTGAAGTTAGACAACATTAGTAATAAAATATCTCTTTATTTCTTACATATGTTCTTAGAAAAAGAATGCCTTCTAAACCAAGAGGCAAAGAAACTAACTGATGGATGGAGGAGATAGTTTGATTTCTTTTGCTTTATTGAAATACAAAAGTGAGTAACTGAAATGTGCTTTCAACACTGAACTGCATTTATACATTTAAGGTAGTCTTGCATAATTCACAGAGTTTCCAGGCAAAATGAACATGCTTTCTAGTAAACAACCCCCTTTAATTAGAATGGAGCATGAGCAGGCACATGTCAATAGATAAAAGAAAGAACTAGTTGAGGGGGATGCTCAGTCTGTTTCCAGATATAATAAAGATGATTGAATGAATGGGTGATACAGAAGCATGTGTTCATCTGAGCTCATGCACAAAACAAGGGGCAGTAATGACCACTCCAACAGGGATCAGCTCATTCAATTTATGATGTGTCTACAATCTCTGGGTGATCCAAGACTGGTTGTCCAAGCTGAATCTGATGAGCTTTGGCTTCCAATCTCTGCATTCAGAACCTGGGCAATCTCAGGATATGCTATAAAGAAAAAACAGACTTAAGTGTTTTTTTTTTTTAATAGTGGAAGCCTCCATCAATTTTATCCAGAATTTCCTTTATTAGTCAACATTTGCTCATCTTTACCATTTCTGTCTAATATTAGAAGCTCTGTGCCTTTTAATGACAGATCAAAGTAAGATATTTGAAATGCTATGTTTTGGACCTTCTCTTTCTCCCTCCGTCCCTCCCTATTTCCCTCTCCATTCCTTCACTCCCTCCCTTCCTTCACCACATTTGTGTGTGTATGTGTGTGCATAGTGTGTGTGGGGGGGATGTAAAGTTTCTTTTTATATTTCCAGTAAAAGTCGAGTGGGAGGAAATTGTGGCACTTGGTATATTTCCTGCATAAAATATGTTTGGATTGTTTGGATATATGTGCTGGGGTGATTTTTTTAACCTTCTAAATATGCCTTTGCTCATACATGTATATATGCGTAAATTAGATGAGAATAGAGGTGATTCCATTATGTAAATGATCATCAAATACAACATAAAACCATATCAGATGTCTAAGAATGGAAATATAAAAGAAATATAAAAGATACATTTGTGCTATTTTTTTTAAGGCAAGTGATATAATGTGATTGGCTCCTATGGTCATTGCAATAGGCTTATTATTATAAAATACATAGACAAACAACTAGACCCATTTTTAACAAATGAGACCTGTCTTTATCTCTTTTTAAATGTATGCATTTCAAATATTATTTAGCATATTTTCATCTTTTGTGTTTGCGTATTACTGTGTCAAGAGTATGCACACAATTTCAAAGGCAATGCCTATTTCGCTCTTCAAAAAGTTCAAAGAACCAGTGATGTTTATCACAATGCTTTCCTTTTCTTATAAAAATCATTGTCCCATTAGTCCGCAGATTAATATTCTAAGTCAAAGTCATGAGTGTTACCATGTATAATTGATAGTACTCTGCTGTGTGTTAAATAATACTTCTTAATATTGCTGATACATTGCTCAAATAACTGCATTTATATGGTCTCACTATGGAGCCACCCACTTATAATGAACAGTTTAAATTTATATGTGATTGAATAGGATGAATAATACAGCATCTCAAGTGATAGTCATAATTGCTATTTGCTTTTTGCTTTTCTGTGACTTCATTACTCATACTCACTGCCTGCTAATATTTTTTATTATCTTCCCCCCTTATTGTGAAATAGAAATGCTATTAATTTTAAGAAATATATGGTGTTGTGATTATGTGAAATTTAGGGCTTTATATAAAATCAAGTAGAGTGGGTTTATTAAAAAATAGTTTTGTCTTATTTTTCACAGTTACACTTTTAAGGAGATTGTTGTATTTATAAGTATAATAACTACTGGTTAATTGTTTTCCCTTATTTAAAATCTCTTTACTTATTTCTAATACATGATTTAGGCCGACAGAAGTATAGATTGAATAGTAAATTTTGAGTGTACTGCAAAAGGACTCATAAGTTTTTAAAGTCATATATTTTGTTGAAAAAAAAAGTTTATACAATATATCCTATTCACTATTTTCCCCTTTTCAGTTCCTTCCAGATACTCATCTCATTACCCACTTAACTCAAACCTAGTTATTGGATTTTTTCCTCTTCCTTTTAGGAAACAGATATGAAATATGCTAGATAGCCAGAGAAGTTAAGCATAGAGTAATGGACTAGTGGGTCTAGTGGGTAGAGGAGTGTCTCCCCCAAAAGGGAATAGAATAAATAGTTGCAAAGAAATGGAGGAGAGACTTGAGCTGGTGGGTTAAATTGGGAGGAGGAAAGAAGGAATAAGGAGGGAGATACCAAGATGAACAACTGACACTGAGGTCCATTTAAGGGGACTAAAGTTTATATAAAAACCTCCTGTAGAGACTTCTTAAAATATATACATATATGAAAGAAATCTAAGTAGTATCACCAAGTAACAGGTATGAAATTCCCTGACACCCATTTTTAAAGATAAATGAGATAAAGTTGTGTAGCTGGATAGTATGCCTTTTGCTCAGAATGTGTGTGGGACTAGTTAAAACCCTTCTACCTAAACAAAATGAAAAAAAAAATACAATGAATAGCCACAAACAAAGAAAATATTCAGGGAACAACAACTATCTACTGGAGTTAGATTCAGTGAACTAATTGTATTTTATAAAAAGAAATTTCTTCTAGGAACTATTTTTATGTTATTCTCTTAGAAATGTATTGATAACCATTTATTTTATTCTAACAACTTCTTACCCAAGCAATCTCATTATATCCAGGCATTATAAAAGACGAGGTGAGGTTTTTTTAAGGATCAAAGTAGCATATTTCATTTCTCATCACTCAGTTTTAGCTTTTTTCATTAACAAAATAGAAAATATAACTTTTACAAACTGGTCAATTCTTCATTCTTAAATCCAGTGTCTCTAAAGATGAAGGAACTAATTATACATCTGTGATATATGGATTTTAATGACATTCTATTAGTTCAAATTTTACAGTTTATGCACAAATTATAATTGATATCTAAACATGCCAGATTTGCCCCCTTTTTAGTAGGGTGTGGTGAATGTGTGGCATATCTGATTGAAGAAGAGCATTCCAATACCTTCACTTCAACTCTATATAAACAGAATGTAAAGCAAAATTTGATAGAGTTATTTTTTTTGTAAATTCAGTACAAACCAATTATACATCTCATAGAGGTTTTTAAATTAATAATATTTAGTGTATCAGTGGTAGATATGAATTAGATTCAGCAAGGCAAAACAAAAAGTTAAGCAATAAGGTATTTCCAATGGGTAAAAACTGATTATTTGTTACAATTAATGGCTGTATAGCTCTGAAACCTCTGTACCATGACAAGATTTCTAATCTCTGCTAAGTACATCAGAAACATTATTTAATAAGGAAAGAATTTTTTTATAAAATATGATATTTCAGTTGTGTCTTTGGGGTCCATTTACTGGAATGATAAACTTGAAAACTAAATTTTAAATCAATATAAGATAATTTACTTATGAATTGCTTCCAAGATTAAGGGTAGTTTGGTTTTAATTTTCTAATTCATGCTCTCTGTTTTTATAATATAGACATGATAAAAACTATAGGTGTTTCACACTTGAATTCTAGCAGCATTACAAGGTGTGCTCATCATGCCTGACTTTTGAAAGAATTGAGGATTAAGACTCTGTTTTCAGAGGACATCTCATTACACTGAAAGTTAAACAGGTGGGGCTATAAACATGGCTCAGTGCAACCATGAGGATGCTCAGCAACCATGAGGATCTGAGTTCATAACCTCACAACACACATAAATCATCAGACAACTTAACCCTAAAATGCACATCTGTGTAACCCCCTCTAAGATTAAAAACAATATGAAAGAGGGCATAAAAATAATGAAGAACTGGGAAGATGGGAAGGTATGATTCACAAAGACTACTGGACATGAAATGGATGCTGCACTCAGGAACTCACTGCAAAAGATTTGGGAGGGTAAGAGTCATGAAACCCTACTCGTTCTTGTGAGAATATTAACAGTGGTCAAGGATGGTGTTGCTTCTGTTAGAAAAGTTAGAAAATAAAGTAACATTCTTTCTTTAGCCACTGAGAAGTTGTTCATAATATAGAAAATAACTTCCCACCCATGCTCACATGAGAACTTCTGTTTAAATTCAGTAGGTGGCATACAAAAATAGATGGAAATATGAAAATTCACTGAGAAGAAGCACTTCAGTGATAGCACAAAGGAGGAGGATGAAGTCCAGTGGTTAGTGAAGATGGTTGAGATTCATTACAAACATATATGTGATTGTCAATGTTTGCCTCTAGTTCTAGCATTGGGGAGCAGATCTGAACTACACCCATTGAGAGCTATTCAATTTAGTTGTAGAATGTAAGAATGTAGAGCACAGAACTTGAAGAAAACCAGTGTCTTTATGTGGCTATTGCATGCACCTGAATGCTTGTATTTACCCACCACTTATGCCCATACACTACATGTGTATTATACCACAATCCCTAAATACACAACAGTATCCCCACATTACACTGCATATGCACATATGGAGGAGGTGATAGGAAGAAGAGAAAGAGGTGGAGAGGGAGAGAGGGGAAGGGAGAGGGGAGAACACAAAAACATGTAAGGGAAGATGTGGCTCTCTGGTAACTACATAGCAGTATAGTAGCCTGCTGTGGCAGATGTCTTCAAAGAACGTATCTTCTGAACACAACCAGGAAGTTGAACATTGTAACTCCTGAGGTTATGACATTATTCCCAAGACCTGTGCAAATTCCCTGCACAAAGCGGGGGGGGGGCTTGACATGAAATTCTACCTCTAGTTTGAGAACTATTGGCAATTATTTTCTGGGAAGGAAAAAGTCAATTTTCTTCAAGAGTACAGCACTTGATAAGTTTGATAAGTTGACTAGACTCTAATGAAAGTTTTCACATCCAAGAATGTGTGTGCAATGCAAGTTAACCTTTATGAAAAATGAAAACAGAATACAGTGTTGGGAAGTAGAGCAAATAAATATCATCAAAACATGAACAAAAATTCAAATAATGAAAAACATGAGTGTCTCTCTCTCTCTCTCTCTCTCTCTCTCTCTCTCTCTATCTGTGTGTGTGTGTGTGTGTGTGTGTGTGTGTGTGTGTGTGTGTGTTATGGGTTTAGTCCCTTGTTTAATAATGTATAACCTAAAAGAAAGTTATAGATGACAGTAACCAGGTCACACAACAATAAAGTAAGAAGTTCTGTATTAAACCCAGTAAGGGCAAGCTGATTTTATTGACAGGGTATCCAATTTTCCAAGTATTGAATTAATTGTTAATACATCTCCTAATGATGATATTTGAATAAATTCCACTCTGATTCAATTTTATGAGATCAAAATGCACACTCTTTGTTTTTATAGGTGTGTCTGATATCATGACAAACAAAAAAACTATCTTTAGAAACTTTGTTTAATATTCCAAAGTATATTTTCTCTGTGGTCATTGTTCTTCTGAGTGGGTACATAATGTACTATACTTTCTATGACCATCTTTAAACATTTTTTGTAATAATGCATGAATCTTTTCCCATTTAGAGTGATATTTGCAATCTGAATAATTGCATAACCTTAGGAAAGTACTTGGTTATATATCAGACTAAATTTTTCATAAAAATTAAAACTCTTCTGAAAAAGGAGGTTTTGCTTTTTAGTGCACAAGCATTTGCCCTATCCATGTCTTGTTTCTGAAGGTGTACCCATAATCCATGACATTGGAGGGGTGGTGGAAAAGAGCTACCTTGAGTTCATTTAAGACACTTAAAAGATTAATAAGACTTTAGAAATTCTAGTGTCTGAATTCTATTATCAGTATACCCATTCCATACTCACACACACACTAGGAGTTAGCCTTTATTTTCCAGGATTATAAAGGCTATCTGGTGCTTAGGGTGTAAATTAGTGATAGAGTACTTTTCTAGAATGCATAGGACTCTAGGTTCAATATCCAATGCCATATACAGAGACACATGAATTAACTATATAAGAAATAGTAGAAAAATTAGTATGGTGAATTATTACATCTCATTCCCAAAATATACATTCTAGTTGCCATCAGTATCTTGAAGGCACACCATCACAGACAAAGTCACCTATAATTATTTCATATCTGACATCTTGATTTTTACAGGTTATTGCTTAGACAACAAGCATTGATATTTTTCTTTGAGCCTGTCAGAATAAACAAACTTCTTTGGGATTTAATATTTCATTTGATTACTCTGAAGACACTTTTATTAATATTTAAATCTAAGGTGTTTTTTTTTTATTTTCAAATACTAGAATTATATTACCTAGCATCTATGAAAAAAATTTAGGTTGATTTATTATTTTTTTCTGAAATACAAATGTTGCATTGTTCATAGACCAATAATATGAATATTATTTTGATTCCACTTTGAGATTTATTGATTTATAAAACTAAATTTAATTTAATTAAGTTTTATATATCTGTTTCTCTATATGCCAAGTAGAAACAGACTGTTTGTCTTACAGGTTTAACATATGAAATGCAATCACATTTCATGAAATTTTGTCAGAAAAATGATATGTAATGAGTTTCTCATGTTACCAAGCATCAGTTTAAGTGGTGAAACATTTCTTTGTAATAGTAAATTCTCATTGTTAAAATTAATAGATCAAATAATGAATTACATGTAAGACATGATATGATAAGTATTTGCTACAATGAAGGACTTGATGCTGGTATTGTAGCTGCAGAATTGGACACCAGTTACTACAGTGTTCATGAGACTGGTGGGCATTGATCTAACTCACCAGCACTGTCACATTTACATTCATTCATACTTGCTGTCCCCATTTTGCTAACATTTAGCTATTGACAATAAATAAAACCCCGTGTATGTATTACTGTACTAAGAAAAAACAGCATTCCGTGACAAATACACTGTATTGTACTCAGCTGGCAACTCCTGCAGCTGAGAAACCTTATTGTGTAGAACAAACCACTTCTGTTCCATGGTCTCTGGCTGCATGGCTCTTTGACAGAGCTGGAATTTGTGCTATCCCAAAGGAGCAAGAATTAAGTAGTTTCCACATGTACTTATGTCCTTCAATTTCATGTCAATTGTACATGGTCTATCAAACAAGTCTGTGCAGTGTTTTTTGATTTATGTAACACAAAAAAGATTACACATGCATCTGAATCTGGTAGCTAGTTGCTTATTCCTTAGGTTTCTTTCCATGAGGTAGAAACTCTGTAAATTCCATTTTTAACTTTGGCACCAAATTTCATAACCATTTTAATACAAACCTGAAATATCAAAGTTATATTGGGTTGCTTTGGAGAGCATAATGAGTCCAAATCAGAATTCAAGTAGTGGACATATTCAAACACTAAAGCATAGCATAAGATAAATTGTTGTTTGAATATTAACTGTTCAGGTTTGTTGGATTTAAGAAATGTAACCTCCTTAGAGGTTCTTCCTTAGAACCTCCAAAAATAGAAAAGAAATTTTCAGTGTATAAGAATCAATGGCAGTTTTAGCTGAAATATAACTTAAAGTCCACCCAATCTTTGTGTTATGTATAAAAATTTTATGCACAATACACAATCGTATTTGAATAGCCAGAGTCTGGAAGCAACCTAGATCCTCCTCAACTGAAGAACAGAGGAAGAGGAGGTGGCACAGTTATACAATGGAATACTACTAAGTGGAAACAAAACAATAGAATCTTGAAATTTGCAGGGAAATGCATGGAACTAGAAGAAACCATCCTGAAAGAGGTAACCCAGTTGCAAAAAGATGAACATGGTATGTACTTACTGATATAAGAATTTTAGACAGAGAGCAAAGGATCACCAGCCCACAATCCACACCACCAGAGAAACTAGGAAACCAGGAAGACTCCAAGTGAGCCAGACATGATCCCCCACAAAATGGGACAAGATCTCCTGAGCAAGTTGGATTATGGGAGGAGGAAATAGGGAGTTAGGAGAAAGAGAAGGGGAGAAGGGGGGAGGAGAACATGAGGAATCAGAAAAATTGAGTAAGGAAAAGAATAAGGGAGAACAAGAAAAGAGATACCATAATGAAGGGAGCCATTATAGGTTTAAAAACAAATCTGGCACTGGGGAAATATTCAGAGACCTACAAGAATGACCCCAACTAACAATCTAAGCAATAGTGGAGATGCTACTTTATATTCCTTTCCCTAATAATGAGATTGATGACTAATTTATATGCCATCCTAGAACCTTCATGCAGTAGCTGATGGAAGCAGAAGCAGACACCCACAGCTAAACACTGAGCTGAACTCTTGGAATCCTGTTGCAGAGAGGGAGAAGTGATGAGCAAAGGGGTCAAGACCAAGCTGGAGAAACCCACAGAGACAGCAGACCTAAACAAGGGGGAGTTCATGGACCCTGGACTAATAGCTAGGAAACCAGCATAAGACAAACAGAGAACCCCTGATTTTGGGTCTCAGTTAGTAGGCCGGAGCAGTCTATGGGACCTCTGACAGTGGAACCAGGATGTATCCCTGGTACTCACAAGGACTTCAGGAGCCCATTCCCTGTAGAGGGATACTCCCTTAGCCAAGAGACATGGAGGAGGGCCTAGGTCCTACCCCAAATAACTTGACAGATTTTGATGATCCCTCATAGAAGGCCTCACACTCCCTGGGGAGTGGATGTAGGATGGGATGAGGGAGTCTGTGGGGTGCAAGAGAGGATAAGAGGGAGAGTGAACTGGGATTGATATGTAAAATAAGAAAAAATATTAAATGAAAATTATATAAAAACTTTTTTTTAAAGAAAACCATTTGTTTCTTATGTTAACTAGTTTCCTAAAAATAAATAATTTGGGGGATGAGTAATTTTAATTACAGAAGAATGCAGTGATATAATTTTGACATTTTAGAATTTTTTTCATTTTTTTTTATTTGAAACAAGGTTGATGTATCTGTCAGTCCCAATTCTCTCACCTGCTCACCCTCCCTTATCACACCCACAAAACCCTTCATTCTTTCCAAGGAGGGTGAAGCCTTCCATAGGGAGTCTTCAAAGTCTGTCATATCATTTGGTGCAGGACCTAGGCCCTCCCCAATGTGTCTAGGCTGAGAAAGTATTCCTCTATGTCGATTGGGCTCCCAAAGTCTATCCATATACTAGGGATGAATACTGATCCATTACTAGAGGTCCCACAAACTGCCCAGTCCTCCTAAGTAACACCCACATTCAGAGGGTCTGTGTTGGTCCTATGCTGGTTTCCCAGCAGTCATACTGGGTTGAATGAGCTCACCCCTGCTCAGATCAGCTATTTTTGTGGTTTTTCCAGCCTGTCTTGACCCCTTTGCTCATCACTCCTCCCTGTTGGCAATTGGATTCCAAGAGTTCTGGTGAGTGTTTAGCTGTGGGAGTCTGATTCTGCTTCCATCAGCTACTAGATGAAGGCTCAAATATGGCATATAAAGTAGTCATCAATCTCATTATACAGGAAGGGCATTAAAGGTAGCCTCCCCACTATTGATTAGATTGTTAGTTGGGTTCATTCTTGTATATCTCTGGACATTTCTCCAGTGCCAGATTTCTCCTTAAGTATATAATGGCTCCATCTATTATAGTACCTCTATTCTTGTTCTCCTCTATTCTTCCCCAGACTCAAACTTCCTGTTTCCTCATGCATGCTTCTCCCCTCCTCTTCTCTCCTCCTTCTCCTCATTCCCTCTTCTCTCCTTCTCTTTCTCCTCACTCCCTCTCTTCTCCCTCCATGCTTCCAATTTGTTCTGGAGATTTAGTCCCTTTCACCTTTTGTGGGAGACCATGTATTTCTCTCTTAGGGTCCTCCTTTTTTTCCTAACTTTTTTGGTAGTATGAATTGTAGGCTGGTAATCCTTTTATCTATTTCTAAAATTCATATATGAGTGAGTACACATGGAGCTTGTCTTTTTGTGAATAGGTTACCTCTCTCGGGTTGGTTTCTTCTAGTGTCATTCACTTTTCTGCCAATTTCAGAATTTCATTTTGTTTTTACACTGAATAGTACTCCATTGTATAAATGTACAACATTTTCTCTATCCATTTTTCAGTTGAGGGGTATCTAGATTGCTTCCAGGTTCTGGCTAGTACAAATAATGCTGGTATGAACATAGTTGAACAGATGTATGAATGTGAATCTTTTGAGTATATGCCTAACAGTAGAATTACTGGATCTTGAGGAAGACTGATTCTCATTTTCTTGAGGGACTACCATACTGATTTCCAAAGTGGCTGTACAAGTTTGCACTCGCACCAGCAGTGGAGGTGTGTGCCCCTTCCTCCAAATCCTCTCCAGAAACACTGTCTTTGGTGTTGTTATTGATTTTAGCCATTCTGACAGAAGTATGCTTGTATCTCAGAGTTGTTTTGATTTGCATTTCCAAGATGGCTAAGGATGTTGAGCATTTTCTTAAGTGTTTTTTAGCCATTTTAGATTCCTCTATTGAGAATTCTCAATTTAGTTGTGTACTCCACTTTTAAATTGAAGTATTTGGTGTTTTGATAACTAGCTTCTTGAGTTCTTTGTGTAGTTTGGAAATCAGCCTTCTGTCAGATGTGGGGTTGGTGAAGATATTTTCCCATTCTGTGGGCTGCCGTTTTTGTCTTGTTATCAGTGTCTTTTGCCTTGGAGAAGCTACTCAGTTCAAAGAGGTCCCATTTATTAGTTGTTAATCTCAGTGTCTGTGCTACTGGTGTTATGTTCAGGAAACAATCTCCTGTACCAATTCCTTCAAGGGTATCTCCCACTTTCTCTTCTAAGAGGTTCAGTGAGACTGGGTTTATGTTAAGGTCTTTGATCCATTTAGACTTACATTTTGTGCATGGTGTTAGATGTGGATCTATCTGCAGTCTTCTACACACCAGTATCCAGTTATGCCAGCATCATTTTTTGATGATGCTCTTTTTTTCAGTGTATATATTTACCTTCTTTATAAAAAATCAGGTGTTCGTAGGTGTGTGGGTTTATATTAGGGTTTTCATTTTGATTCCATTAATGTATCTTTCTGTTTTTGCCAATTCCACAGTTTTTTCTGGACTAAAGCACTAAAATAGAGTTTGAAATCAGGGATGGTGATGACTCATAGAAGTTCCTTTGTTCTACAGGGTTGTTTTGGATATACTGGGTCTTTTGTTTTTCCATATAAAGTTGAGGATTGTTCTTTAAAGGTCTGTGACAAATTGTGTTAGGATTTTGATGGGGATTTCAATATTGCTTTTGGCAAGATTGCCAATTTTACTATGTTATCCTACATTTCCAAGAGTCAAAGAGTATGGGAGATCTTTCCATTTTTGGAGGGGAGGGTATCTTCTTTAATTTCTTTCTTTAAAGACTCAAAGTTCATATTATTCAATTATTTCACTTGTTTGGTATGCATTTCTCTAAGATATTTCATGTTGTTGTTGCTATTGTAAAGGGTGATGTTTTTCTTATTTCTTTTTCAGCCCCTTTATCATCTGTATATAGTAGGGCTACTGATTTTTGTGTGTGTGTGTGTTAATCTTGTATCCTGCCACTTTGCTGAAGGTGTAGGAATTCTCTGCTAGAGTTTTTTGAGTCACATATTTCAGAAATCTTATTTTTTCTAAATAAAGAAGTGAGGAGCATCTCCGAGGAGTTGGGTTAGAGAAATCAATAAATAGAATACGTTGTATGATCATACTCTATTTTCAATTAAAAGTGTTAGTGAATGGGGGAAAATAATGTGTTTGAGAAACTGTATTTGTAAAACTTAAAAATTACTTTAAGTTCATTGTCTAAGATGAATTTGTGAGAGTAAATTATAAATACTTATCAAATATCTGGTCCTGTACCATTCTAGCCAATGAAGTAAAGATATTCCTATAATAATACTAATACATTTAAATGAGTAGATTTTCAAATAAAACATGGTGGTACACACACATATTACCAGCACCCTAGAGCCAAGAAGTAGGTCATTCCAAAGCTGACTTAGGCTACATAGCAAAACCCAATCCTAATAAAATAAAATTTTTATTAGGATGAAGCATTAAGACATTCTTCAACCAATAAATTAAAGAAATCTTAAGAGAAATAAACAAACAAACAGAAATAAACTGTGTCCATCCAAGGAAGTTCAAATTCTGTATTTTCTGGTGAGCTTCAGATTCTACTCACAACATGACCCCTTCCCATTCCCAGCCTATGAGAATATTCTGAAAATATGGATCTTGGGAACTTTAACGGCTGTATGATCTAAGTCTTTAACCTACTCCCACATGCACACACACATACATACAAACTCCATACACATGCATACATAAACACACACAAACATCATACACATAAACATTGCCCATGCACACACAATCACAAACACCATACACATTTATACTGCACATACATGCATATATATGCAAACACTATACACATAAATGCTGCACACACATATATACAAACACCATATACATATATTCTGGGCACACACACACACACACACACACACACACACACACACACATACTCACCCCATTTTTCTGATTAATAATGAATATAGCATTTTTTTTCTTTATACTGTTTGGCTGCATCAGTACAGAACAGGTTCTCAGGGTGTGAAGTAATGGACAGAATGCAATAGAGATGACTCCTAGGAACAAAATTCGTCACAGACTCAGGAAAAACCCTTACTTGATTGCCTTCTCTTTATATAAACTAAACTGTAGACACTGATGCTCTTTTATAAAATTAATGTTAATGTGTAAACTGTTTGGTATTTTTTGGCATTTAATGAAATTAAACACAATCACTTCCAACCTCTGGTCTCTTTTGTTCCCTACCATTTAACATCAAAGTCATTTGATATACTCTTGTATGCCTTTTCTGAAATCTATAAACTGAAATTATATAAATAATTAGTAGTTTAATGAGTGAATTAGTAAACTGTCACAACATTTATGTCACTTTGTGCTGGTGGCCATGTCAGAGGAGCAGCAAAAGACAACTGACATCATGGTGTCAGCCCACAAGGAGGAAAACCTGTAATGAGTGACACAGATAGGAAAGGCCCCAAGACCACAAATGCCAGAACATCTCTTGTTTTGCTGTGCCTTTACATGTTTGTCACTGTCATCTTGTCATCTTTTTCTGTTATCTGGCATAGTGTGGATGGGTGTGGGGAGATCCCCACTGCCTGTAATGTAGTGTGTTTACCTCATGGAAATATTCCATTCTACTGGCCATTTTTAATGTGTGGATTTTTACGAAGATGATTTCTTCTTATTCTGTGCTGTCTAATTAATAGTAATAATGTTCGTATAAGTTTTCATGATAAAAATTAGAATAAGTTTCTATTAAGGAGCCTTATAGACTATGGCTTATGTTAATGATCAAGAACAACAATTTAATCCCAGGAGCTCAGGTAGTTTGGATTCTTCTAATCTTAATGTTGGGAAGTGTATTCACAGGTTTCAGAGTGCATAATAGTTGAATCAAAGTTAATGTTGGGATAAAATGTTTCTGTCAAATAGCTTTGAGGTGAAAACCCATGAAGACAGTCTAAAGTTTTAGAAAGGTACATATTTGAATTAAGAACTTGTTAAGGTCAGGGAACAAATACAGCACAGTCTAATATCTACTAGCTGATATAATTTCCTTGCTAGGATTGGTTGGTGAAAGCAAAGATGATGATTGATTCCTTCTACAGAATTTGCCCTCAGTGTTCTCATACAACAAAACTATTGATGAGGGTATGTACCCTTAAGATTAAAGTAGAGCTGATTGATTCTTTTTCATATGAAAAACTTTATATTTGTGATTCCTTTTAGATTCCTAATGAGCTTAACTTTCAAGATAAGTAATAGATTGACTGGTCCTTTCTTTGTAACTATAAATGCAGCCTGCCAGTAAAGGAATACCTTGTTTTGTAAGAAGTTGCTTGGGTATGAATGTACATGGGCTCCTGGGAATATTTGATTTTCACCTGTGATACTTAAAATGTTTGTTTAGTCATATATGGGATATGGAAAACACACTCTTTTTTTTTAATTGTAGTCATTTTATCATTCACTTGAAATACAGAATGTGACCACATTATAATTTGATATTGGCTGAAAGATTTTGCTGGCGTATATAAGACTAAGGGAGAGAATAAAGATAGAGTTAGAATGAGTTAGAAGGAAAATATCAAGAATGAGAGAATTGGGAGTAATTAGAAGGAAAATATCAAGAAAAATGAGTTCAAACAAGTTAGAGAAGAAAATTACCAGGAAAAACAAAGGATAGAGATTATGAAATAAGAATAAAGAAAAATCTTAAGGAAATAATCAAGAGGGTGTGTGAAGGTCTTTTCCTCAACTGCCTCAGATAAAAAAGTCATAGTACTCTCTGACTCTGTAGTTTCCCTCTGATGCTGGAGGCTAGTCCCCCAGGCAGGGAAAACTTTGTTTTCTGTCCCACCTCCTCCAAATTCCCTGTTGGACAAACATCGTCATGGTGGCAGCTACCAAAGGCAATTAGCTTTCATAAGTCTTGCATAAAAGAAGTCCCTGTATAATTACTTGGAATGAGAAATGATGTGTATTTAAAAGCTTGGTAAGTATTCACCACCATCTGCTCCTTCAGGACTTTTAGCTCTGCGTCAGTCTGTGTCTCCCACCCTACTCCTACACACTGTGGAGTTATCCTATACTATCCTCTGAGCAACCATCATCTGGCAGTTATTGCAACATATGTGCATGTAACATGTTTTAAGCATCCCAGAGCTCATTATGGAACATAGACTTTCACTAAATAAAGAAGAAATCTTTGATTCTTGCATAGGAAGCATTCGTAATGAAGTGAGACTCCAAAAGTATTTTCCTAAAATAATATGTTCTATTTTGTGTCAAAGCCTATACTTAATTTGAGTTATGTAGAGCACCAATGCCAAGGACATGGAAAAAATATATCAACATGATGGCTTGCACAGCCATTCTCATTTAAAATCAACACTTTTATATTCAGACATAAAGGTCTTATGCATTTGCCTAATAGATCACCTGGAGCTTAAAACATTGCACAGAACATCTACAAAATGGAGAGAGATGTCATTAGCGGTTTCCTGAAGGATGACAGATGGGTTAGAAAAGACTTCATGAGTAGTATTAATGCTGCCATGTATTCATCAAATTTTCCAAGTGGAAGATTAAGTAAGTGTTAATTCTGTGGCAATCCCAGGAATGAAGAGTAAAGCAACAAATACCCAAATCACTGTGTTTTGGAAGAGCAAGATTGTGAGGCATATGCTGAAAACAATCCATTGCCTGGAGCACAGCTAAGACAGACATACTATGTTGGATGGTGCTGAATGAAATGAGAAAAAAAATAATGTGCCTGTGAAGATGTGCCCTGTGACTTTTCAAGAACAGCAGCACTGGTGCCAGGGATCCCCATTCATATGTTGCTGAAGCCCAATAGTGTGATTTTCTTGGATTGCAAGGTGCCATAGGAAATTGTTATCACAGGATATGAAAGCTTTCTAATGTTATCATGTGGAAATAGTCTGAAAGTAAAACATCCTTTTGAAGATTGTTTATCATTTTACTTTTGAATTTATTTTCTTGTATTTTAGTATTTCTTTTCATGGGCAGCATAAGCTGGTAAAAGTTCTTACAGTGCTAGGGAACATCACTTTGGGAACAAGACTCAAATATATTTTATTTATAATGTAGTAAATATGCTCTGATTTAAGTAAGAAAATAACTACAGAAAACCATTGCATCTATGTCTACCTTTCTTGACAATGTAGTGTTGGATATTTTAACGTTTATATTATTGGAGTTCAATGTAAAGGTTTATGTGACTTTGTATATTAAATATAATTAACATGTTCCTATTTTATTTGAAAATTTCTCATTAAAATTACAAGGGGAGGTTTCATGAAATGAATCTTCCTCACAGTTCTGTTTTAAATTTTTAATCTTTAGTTAATCCACTTACAAATTAGATGCTAAGAAGTTGAGGAACCAGCATTTACATATACATTTGACCTTTCATCCCTACCTTTCTTTATATTTCCGGTCCCTTGCAGGATTTAAATGTTAATCTTGGTTATCAACCTAAATTATTTCAGAGATTTGTCAATTTGCAGGTATTATATCACTTTCTTTACTGCTTCTGAATTCATCTGCACTAAGGGAATTTTGCTGTTTGAGATAAGTTGTGAAAAAATATTCTATTGAAGAAAAAGAATACATGAAATGCAATTAAGTGTAAGCATGTATATGTGATTCTTGTGGGAGAAACAGGTATGTGATGCAGATACAAAATGTGTGTTTACCATTCAGAGAGTAAACGTGTGCCATAATGGGAATTCACACAGAATCTTTTCTGGGTGGGTAACCTCACTGCATTGTTTAAGGCATAATAACAAGTGGAAAGAAGATGGGGTCCCAGAGAACTGTGTTAACAGCATCACAAAGAAATACACTTCACTATTGCCATTGAAAAGAGCAGAGTCCTAAATGTGGTGTGTGTGCATGCATGCGTGTGGTGTGTGTGTGTGTGTGTGTGTGTGTGTGTGTGTGTGTGGTGTTGCATTGAGGACATGGACACAGAAGCTGAAGGAGCTGTCAAGAAGTAGATGGTATGGTATTTTTTGATATAAATAAAATGATGCTGGAGAAAATGTGAAATTAGGAAATCAAATAATTTTCATATATATGCAAAGGACTGAGAGTGTTCCTTGTTGACTTTCTACTTTTTGTCAAATATGTTAAATACATTGCATTCCCATATTTTACTTCAGAATATCTGGGAAAAGAAAATGAATGTGTTCTGAATTAATTTTATATTCAACACTAAAAATGCTTGAATTCCACATAAAGGCTTGAATGTCTACAACAAAATTTAACATGTGGCTGTTTAATTGGTAACCATAGATTTTCATTTGCTGTTTCCATAGCCTTGAACAGTGTACTACTAAGTCTACAGGATATATTTTTCTCGTTTAAATTTTTGATGCATATATTCTGAAATATATAACCCAAGTGCTGTTCATCACTGAAATATCACTGTAGCCCTTCCATTGACATACATCCACTTGAATTGTCCTCAGTCTGCTAGTTCCAACTCTTTCTTTTCTCCCTAAGTTAAGATTACATCATTTTATGTAATATTCCATTATAATTTTTATTCTTGGGATTTGACTTATAATTTGCTTTTTCCAGGGTGTTTATATTTTTTCTTGTTAGTTTATGAAATCTCCTGCCTTAAGAAGCTTTGTCATTTTCAGTGGCCTTCTTCATTAATTTTGGGCCATGTTTGTATATGATTTTTGTGCTCACTCATAATTTATGTGTCAGAAACTTGATCATCATTGTAGTGATATTGGCAGGTGGAGGATCAATTCAGAGTTGAAGTAAAGTTTTGTGGGAACATTATTAAAGTACTCTAATTAGCTTCTTTATGGCTTTGGTAACAGTTATGTTCAGTTCAGTGTATTAAGAGTCCACTTTTGTTTAGTTTCCTTTCTATTCATTCAGTCAGCATAACTATTTGTTCACCCTGATGTAGTCTCATTTTGAGGTCTTGCATCAGAATACCAAATGTAACTGTGAGGACGGAAGGTGGCACAAAGAAATTGCATGCAAAGTGAGTTCCTATTGAGAAAGTGGTGTATGGTGAAATACAGTGATGGCTACCTACACTCTCACAGTAGCTGGTTCTAGTCACATGGTGTCCAACTGTCTATCAAGAAGACCCAGATTGGAACAATGATTCTGGAATTTCGTCAAGATGCAAAAGGAAGTGGTGAAGGATATGAAGAAATCTGGGAAGTAGGCAGTGGTGACATTAATCCCATCATCCGGGCCTGCTTGGTCTACAGAGGGTATTACAGGGCAGCCAGGGCAGCACAGAGAAACAGAAAAATGTTCAAGCAAGATTTCAAGCTGAGTAAGGGATTTTTTATTGTATTCACAGTACTTCAAACCTCCATCCTTTTTCATTCTTCATTGTTTGATTTTCTTTGCTGTTTTCTTTCAACCTTGTTCTCTAAGCTATTAAAAGACTCTGATGTACTTGACAAGGTTTGATGACCCTTTAGAATGCTAGCCAACAAAGGACTGTGATCCAAAAACTCTGTATGTTCAGATTAATGTGATTAATTAATGTGATTTGGAGTGCTCAAAGTTTCTGATTTGGAGAGCTCAAAATTTGGTTTTATTGGTACTGTTGGCACTGATAGGTAGATATCATTTCCCCTCTTCCTTGGGTGCTTTGCTGCATCTGTTAATGCTATTAATCAGAGATTAAACTGAAAATACTTCCAGGTACCCCCCCACACACACACTCAGTTTTCTAAGAGGATATCTGTCTGTAATTTTGTAGACATTCTACTGTTTGGCAGTTGCATATGATGATTTTCCCTCTGATACTTACTGAAAGTTCATTCTGATACATAACAGTAAAAGAATAATAAATACTGAGAAAATGTTCAGGTACTTGCAATGTATTTCATGGTCTGAATATAATGGGTTGCATTAGACTAATGATCTCTGAGCATACTTTTAACTTGGCATTACAAAGCCAGTGAGCATCAGGCAGACAGTATTGTCCAGGCTACAATTCCTCAGTATTTATTGGAACTGAATAGTAAATGCCTTACTTCCTCCACATCTCTTTGCCAAGACTGTTTTTTCTTGGGAAAAGATATTTGAGTTTCCTTTAAATCATAAATGTTTTCTTAACTCATCTGAAAATGATTTTCTCTTCAGCCTCCAATTTAGTGGTCTTAAAATAGGAGAAACCACACACACAGGCCCCTGATGATCAATTATTACTTCCGCCTGGTTTTTTTGTTATTCAACTCAGTTAGGTTGCTCTGCCATGGAGAGGTTCACAAGATAAATCGCCTCCCTTTGGCTATGTGGTTTTCTTCAATTACACAAACAGCAGCCTGAAAATCTGGAGGAGATGAGAACTACAAGAATTCTGGGAGATGCTAACGATTAACACTTGCATTATTACTCTCTGGAGGTTCTTCAAACTCAGAGTCCCCCATGGCATTGTCAGAATGGCAAAGTGATACAGAAGTACTCTGCAGTTAGGCACCCTCCAGCTGCCAGTGTAATGCCTTCCCAGTGCATAGAGCTGTTTGCCCCCAGAGTCCCATGACATGCGTGGAATCAACAGACACTGTGTGACCATGATGGGTTTAAATAGATATAATCATTCTGGAAGGCACATAGCTGTGAAAAATCTTGTTACCCTGGGAAGAAAGCCTATCTTTCTCTAATAAAACAGAATGTAGTTACTGTACTCTTCATTTCCTAAAGCACTCTCCTTTGTGTTATTAATTTTTTGAAAGTGCAAGTTTGAGAAGGCCTTTAGAGACACCGAGCTTATCAACTCTATTCATCTTCTGACAGAAAAAATCCTTTACCAAAATAATGCTCTTGAAACACTATTTACTAGTGGTCCTCCAAGGACAGCAAGTTCTGCCTATGTGTATATTCAACTCTATTAAGAGTAAAGCTCATAATGATATTGCTGTTAAAATAAAAAAAAGAAATAGAAAAGAAATAGGAAAATATCTTAAAGCATTCAGGACTGATGGCTGGTAGTTTATCAATAAAAGCTTCATGACTCATTTTTAAATACTACTCTATGAGTATTATTGTTTGGCTTGCATGTGTATTTGTGCACTGTGTGTACATCTGGTACCCTCAGAGACCAGAAAGATTGTGGGATACTCCAGAACTAGAGTTGCAGAGGCTTGTGGGTGCTGGGAATTGAACCTAGGTCGCCTGCAAGGGCAGTCAGTGATGCTCTTCTTGACTGAGCAATATTTCCAGTCACACCTTTAGTACTATTGTACCTATATTTTCATGCTTTTTGCCTTGAAAGAACTTTCTAGAAGTACAGTATTTTCTCTTAGAGAAGGTTGATTATTTACTGACGATATTCAGATATTGAACAGAACAATATGCATTTTTGAGTTTCATTTTTGTATATGAGGGAACCAAAGGCAGGAAAGCACAAGATGGAACTGGCGTCACACCCAAGATGTGACTGCCTCACAGAAGAGTGTGGGGAGGTCAGGGGCTGGGAATTGCTCTTATCAATTAAAGTACTTTTCTGGCATTGGACACAATTCTTTCTATTTCTCTTTGTAAAACATTAAACAACATTTCTTTTTGTGGAAGGCCATAGAAAGATTCAAATTAATTTGGTCAAAGATGTAAGTTAGTGTTCTGTGTTATAACATGCACTGAATATGTGTCAGCCTTTCTAATGGTCCTCTTTATTGACTTACTTCTTTGTTCTACCTCCAGGGTAGTTTCTATTTTGTCATGATTTGTATGAAATTGCATTGAAAAAGAAAGTAAGAAAGTCTATGTAGTTCAACAATTTCTCCTGTCTCTGTGGTAGGTGTTAGTATTCAGGCATCTGTACTGGCTTGTCCTTGGGGTTCTGACAATATATGTCTTCACCTGCAGCCACTAAGAGCTCCATCTGTGCATATTCACTACATACCCTTTCAAAATGGCCCTGCCCACCTTTCAACTTCCTCACCCCTCCCTCTGCCTCTGTTTCTGTGTGTTCCTCTCTCTGGCTCTCTCTGTGTCTCTGTATCTGTCTCATACTCTCTTTACTTCTCTCTCTCTCTCTCTTCCCATTTTTCCTTTCTCCTTCTGCTTCTGTCCAGGGAGGCTGGTCTCCCCACCCCCTTTCCACATTTTATAGTTCCTTTCCCTAATTAAACAAAGCAAAACGAAACAAAAAACAACAACAACAAAACTTTGCTTGAACCCTGTTGCATGGTGTCTTTCCCTCATGCACCCCTTTTCTTAAATTACAACAGTAGGGCAAGTTGTAGCCGACTCTGTTAGACACCACAGACTGGACAACACTGTTTAAGTAAAAATAAACTCTCACAAGTGTGTTTACCCTCAATTTGTATCATATTTTTTCCTACCTGTAAACATACCCAATGAACTTACTAGAGTGCAGTTAACCAATTTTATTTATGAGCACTAAGTTCATTTATTTTTACATTATTGCACAAATGCCTACATATCCTAATCTTCCTTGTGTTTCTTAATATATTCAAGCTGAAAAGAAGCATCTGAAGACAGGAATGAAACCTTGGCAGTCACATTGCCTTTCTCCCTCCTTTGGACAGAGTCTTGAATCTAGCTTCCTTGCTGATCCAAGAGACTAGCTGCAGAAAGCACAGTGGGCTCCCTTCTGCAGGATTTTTACATTTTCATTTCAACTTCTTTACTCTCGGTATTCAAAAATAATGAAAAAAATTCTTTGCCCTGGACCTTTATTTATTTATTTATTTGTTTGTTTATTTATTTATTTATCTATCTATCTATCTATCTAATGGAAAGAGAAAACCTTTATTAAAATAATGAAGCAATTCCAACTTGATTAATTGTGTCCCAAAGTCATTGATGTGTACAGGTAATGAAAACACTCAACTTCCATAAGCTTAAGATGTGAGATAAAGTCACTTGCCCAGTTTTCAGAGACTGTGCTGTAGAGGAGGGAACAACCTTTGGCATAGCCAAACTTAGATGAATGATCTTTTTCATCTTGTGCTGCAGCTGGATCAATTTGGTCACCAGGAGTAGACAGATTTCATCTGAACCTTGTGACAGAAATTCATTTGGCACAGAGAAATCATTGAGGGCTTTGCAAGGCTTGTTGTCAAGGAAATGAATTTAAACACAGAAAAGGGGAAAATCTTTTACTTAGGCAAGCATGATGGAAGGAAAGAAAATGAAAGCTCACTGGACACTTAAAGCTATTCTGTCAGCTAAATGTATTTGATGAGCACTTGAGCATTTCCATGGTCTATTATGTATGCTTACCTGGTAATCTTGGTCAGCTCTTTGTTCCTCAAGAGAGAAATGTAAATGCATAAACCACACTATCAGTCTAATTGTTTTTAATTAAAATAAACAAACATATGAGTCACCTGAACACATTGACTGTTTTACCTGATTCATGATTGTTCCAGAGTAGACTGTCTATGGAGGAAAAGATGGAGTATGTTATTGCTGTTATTTGAACTGAGAGTAAATATGTAAATTTCATGAATCATTGTGGAGAGGACTGATGAACCATTGGCTAAAACCTAAGGTGAGGCAGCAAATGCTTGGACTTCCTCAGAAGTGGGAAACAGTTTATTGTGCCATAAGAATCAGCTCCATAGGCATTGGCAGTGACAGAGGTTCTGAAACATATAACTTCTTATGAAGTGAAGTATACAAATAAATAATTTATTAGAAGAGACTGGGAAATATGAATTGACTATAAATGGAGTTTACAGTTTGATATATGTGAATTGAGTCTCAATACCAATAACACAAATGTTCAACCATAATAGGGTACCTAAGAGAGTGAATGGTTATAGGCCTCAAAAGCCATAATAGCAATACCCCCTCTAATGGCTAATCTTTCTCCAATCATGTTCTGTAGATAATGCTGCGGATGGGATTTAGTCATTTAATTATGTGGCCAGAAGAAAAAGGGCCATAAACCAAAGCTCAGGTTACTCAAGTCGAAATAAAATGTGAGTGCCTTAAATATCTCTCATTGTGGTAAAGGCAGTGGTTGCTAGGAAACACAGATGGATTTACATGCCCAGGTCTGAAAAACTGCCAACTCATCCTTGATGTGTTGAGGTTGGATCTTTCTGCTGCTTCTTAGAGTTTCATGGTTTGTCCATAGTGTTCACTGCTCTGTGTGTATATCATTTCCTTCAGTGCAATGAGTTTACTCAGTACTGCCCATTAGAAGATGGTAAACCCTTACCTCCTCTTCACTATCACTTTAAATAATAAACAAGTTGCTCAATAGCCAATTCAGTTTGAGGTTTTTTGTTTGTTTGTTTATTGTCTAAACACATAGCTCCTTTGTCCACAGGGCAAAAATATCTTGCTTTATGTTATTTTTAACCGAAAAGTATGGCTTCTCAAGTTTTAGTACAATCTGTTTCAGCCTCAGTCATATATTTGAAAAAGTAGCCCACAGAAGGTTTTTTTAATTCTTCTATTTATTATAGTGTGCACATGTTAAGATTTGTGCAAGTGTATGCGAGCACTTGTTCCATCGCACATGTGAAATTGAGAAGACAGCTTTTGGGAATCAGTTCTCTCCTTCTACTCTGGGATGCAGTGAGCAAACTGAGATTGCCAGAATCAAATGTTTTATCCACCGAGCCATCTCTCCAATCCTGCATGAGTTCTAAAGGACACCAATAACTGATTTTTACTATTAGGTCACTTATACGAGACTCACTTGCTGTAGACTCCAGACATCTGGGTACTTTTAATTTCCAAGTGTTTTAGTGCACATTCATGATTGGGTGCCACTGTTTTCATAGTCTGAATAGAGATGACACATACATCTCTGTAATTTCACTCACATACTCATTTCCTCTAAACTGAAAATAAGTAATAACTAACTTTGTAAATTTTGTCTCATAGATTAAAAGTTTGCATCCATTAGGATTTTTACCTGTAGCCAGATGTAGTTTCATTGGTTAACCTATAACTGAAATTATCATCATTTTAGATTGTTGATTGGATTGTAATTACTCATCTTATCAAATTGGTGAATAGGATAGAAATCTATGCCAAAAACTCAGGAATATTAATAATGCCAAAATAAACCACAATATTAGTTTATTAGCATTTTTATAACTTCTATATACTTTTAAAATCTCTTTTGTTATATTGCTTGGTGCATTAATGATGGTAGAGCTCTCTTTTTAAGCTGTGTGTCTGTATGAGTGTGTGTGTGTGTGTGTGTGTGTGTCTTTGTGTTATATAAGTGTGTATGTGGGCATACACACGTATACTTGCACAGAAGCCAAAGCAAGATTTTGGATATCTTCTCTCATTATCCTCTTTATCTCTTTAGATGGGGTCCCCTGTGAACCTGAGCTAAGACGGAGTCAAGCCCAAGTAATCTTCCTCCTCCACTAACCACAGCACTGCAATTAGAGGTATGTGTGAATGCACTGGTCTATCTTTCTCTAACAAAGTAAAAGCAAGCAACAGAAAAACAAACAAATGAGGATCAGAAAAATCACAAGAAACATGTCTGCTGGGAATTTGAACTTAGGCCCATATGCTTGAATGGCAAATGTTTCTACCCACTGACTCATCTCTCCAGCTATTACATTTATCTTTTAATTGGAGATTGTTTTCTAGAAGTTAATTAATTTTCTATTATACTTTAATGTTGTGGGATATTTCTTTATACTAGGTGAAGATCTGTCACTGAGATCTGTTTAATAAAAAGCTAAATGCTAGGTTTAGGTAGGCAGGATTTAAGGGGGGGGGCAGAAAAATTGCTGAGAGGAAGGTGGAGTCCACAGCCAGATGCAGAATAGCAGCATGGATAGCATAAATGCAATGAAGCCATATGGCAGAAAGTGAATTAATAGACATGCGTTAATTTTAGCTATAAGAACTAGTTAGAAACAAGCCTAAGCTATTGCATGAAAATTCTCCATGTGGCTATTTGGGAGCTGGTTGGTGGGACATAAAAAGCTGCCTTCACTTTAAGCATAATAGAAAAGGATTGGGTCATTTAAAATTACATAAAGCAAAAGTGTGTTGGTGCCCACTTTCCCAGAATTCTCCCTAGGAAAGAATATGCCATCAATATAACCAAATCCCTGTGTATGTGTACATCATTCTCCACTGAGTTGTAAAATTTAAAAAATAGTGACATAAATCACCAATAAAACTTGAATTTTGAATTAAAAAACCAATAATATTTTAGATGATCCATCGAATGGTATATATGCTATAAACAATAGAATAAAGATCACAGCAATAGACATACGAACATAGAAAAAAATATCCTGGGCCCTCAGTCCTTGAGGAAGAACTATAGGCAACTAAAAATTGCTTAAAGTTGTAGCAACATTCTTCCCAAGGTAGAGCCCTGACATTGCTTACCAATGTCAAACAGCCAGTACTTGCATTAAAAAAATGTTAGTTATTTGTACAAAATTTTAATGTTATTATGCCTATAGTTATCTGGCAGTCTTTTTTCCTCTTGTATTATCATAGTTTTGTAATGGCTTAAGTTAGTAAAATGATAACATAAATCTTAATGTGCATTATTAGTGTTTGGAATTTTCCAAATAAAGTAAGGCATTTTAAATTTCCCTTGTAGCTTATTAAGCTCCTGCTAGTTTATTTTTAGTGATATATAATACTTCTTTGAGTACTACAAAATAGGCAGGTAACATTTTGGTGAATATTAAAGTTATAGCAAAATTTTCACAATAGTGCAAAATGTTCCTTTGTCCATTGAGGTGTTTAATCATTTTTCCAATGTTGTATCATGGAGTGATATTGCTATACTTTTGGCATGCCTGCATATACTTTGTCTCATTATTTAGTAATATTTAAATGCAAAGGAAACCCTAACCTCTGATAATGCTTCCACTTACAGACAGGTTTTCTTTTATTGAGAATGGTTTAAACATAAAGCTGCATAGACTTTGATTCCCACATATAATGAGGTGGAATGTACAAACGATGCTTATAGTGACTAGTTTAATTAATGTTTTACTTATGTTTTTGTTTGGCTTATAGTGCATGGTAGGAAGAGGTATAGTTTTATAGGTTTAACATTTGTAAAGACAGGCTTAGAGAGATTACTTGCTTCTATTTCATCTCTCTCTATTCCTAATAGATTAACATTTGAAAAGTAAGTTTTCAAAATTTAAAGCTCAGGCTTCCTCCCCTTATTTACACTTATCAATAATATAATTTATAATATTATAGTGATAGTAAAGAAAATGTGACTTTGACTGGGAGGGGATTATCTCACACCTTTATGTGCAAGCAAACAAAAAAGACTTGGTTTTCAGATTTCACAAGTTGCCTTATGGTGTTGAGAATTCTTGAAGATCCCTATGGGGAAATAAATAACACAATAGCTTTAGAAAAAAGTTAACATTTAAAAATATCCTTAATATCCAGCATATGTTGAATGTAACAAGTGAATTCTTATGTATCTTTTGGAAAAATGAAGTTATACACCTATGATTAAATGTGATGAGAGACATTATGTAAACCTCAAATTAAAGTGACTGATTTAAATCAGTCAAATAATGGAAAGAGAGAACTCACTAATGGTAATGTTTCTCCACTCACTGGCTATTATGAAAAATGTAAAATAGGAAAGGATAGAAATTACATCAAGACGTTCATAGACTAGGGGATATAGTAGATTCTTGCCTAGGATTCTATGTATTAATAGCATAAGTTCAGTAACTCAGTATGTTTGCCAAGATTTTTTGGTATTATCCAAAGAGAAGGTTAATTTTCAAATCTGTAAAATGTTATGAGCAATTTTCCCTCCAGCCTAGTCCCAGTGCCTCGTCAGTCCCAAATAACACACAGAGACACTGTATTATATATAAAGCTGTTGACCTGTTACTAGCATTTTTTTATGGCCATCTCTGTTTTAAAACCCATTTCTATTTATCTAAGTATTTACATGTGAACTTGGCTTACTGGCGAGAGGGTCCAGACCTTTTACTCCTCTTGGTCCTACATTTTGACTCTCCTCCTACCCCTCCCCATATCCTCCTTACACCTAGTCCCATCTATCTTGTTTCCTATTTGCCAACAGTGCTTTATTCATTAACCAATAAGACAAACATATTTATAGAATGACATCTCTCATCATCTCCTCTTTTCTGTCTAAATAAAAGAAAGGATTTTAACCTTAACATAGCAAAATATATAACAAAACAGTTATCAAATAAGAACCACAGTTAGCAATATTTACTCCATTCACATTTAGCAATATTTAAAGAAAAAATTCTATCATCTATCCTATCTCTGTGAGTCTAAAGTTCTATATGTAACCTATCTTTAATTCTAACTAAGGAAAACTACAACCATAACTATCTGTCTTCAACTCCATCAAAGACCACAGAAGGATAATATATAAACTCTAGAAATGAGAGAGACAGCTCACTGCTTGGTCAGTCACCCGAATTTCTTCTGTAATGTTCAGTCTTCAGCCTACCGGCCATAGTGTATCTGGCAGACTCCTCAGCAGAGCAGGAAACTAAACTGTCCACCCGCATTGGCAGTTTGTCAGACACTTTTCTCTGTGTCCTGCAGACTGTCTGGTATACTCTTCCATGTAGCAGGAACCATGCACAGTCCATCTTGTATCAGCAGTCACTTTTCTGTGGGTCCTGCATGTCCAGTTTATGCAGCATAAAGTCAAAAAGTCCAGACAAGAGCAGTATTTTGTCCAAATGGCTATTCTTACCATATGGAAATTTAACTCCATTATGAGTTTCTTCGATGTCCATCTTCCTTGCTGACACAGGTGGTGTTGCCAGGAGCAGTTGTGTCTTACTTTTAAGAAAACCCTAAACTATTTTAAATGCCATATTTTATAGGTCTTTGAAAGATTTGAAGAATGCCTATCCATCTCAAGTACATCTTTGTATATCTTGAAACCTAAGTAACCTAACTCTAAGTTTTGAGTATCATAGGTAACTATCTGTAATCTGTACTAAATTACACATTACATTTTTAAATGAGCTATATGAACACAATACCTAAACAAGAGGAAAATATACATATCATAATATTGACCTTAAATTTTATCAATAAATAAAAATCCATTCCAAAACAAAGTATTCATATCTATACCATAATCCCCTTTTTACCTTTAAAGAGATTGGTTGTGGTCATTAACCATTTATAACAAACCTCATGAAATGAGAATAAACATTTATAAACAACATTTGGGAATTTGGGTATCGTTCTTTCCAAACTGCTTCCTGCTGGTAGGGGGTATTGTCTTGGGTATCCTAAGATGTAGAAATCCTGGTTGCAGTGGTCTGCAAGGCTGCCTTGTACCAGCTGTTTTGAACGTTGTATCACCTGGGGCACTGCTTCAGGGGGTCTTGCATGATCAAACCATATTAGTCTGGAAAGAATCCACAGATTTTTTTTTCTGTAGAAACAAAAATGGAAATTCTGTTCCCCAGTAACCTGTCCTTAGACTTAAATTTGGAAGCCAAAGCATTTTAAAAATATATAAATTGGATTAATTCAGCAGCATTGATAATCAAATGTATTGTAGCAAGTATTCCTTAGCAATTGAGCGATTCAAAGGCAACACAATAGCATATAGTATCCATACTCTCTGTGTGTTCTCCATTTCCACTTGGCATTTTTATTACAGTATTTCTACTACTTCTATTTTTTTTATTTATTGAGAGAGGGTTTCTCTGTTAAGTTTGGCTGTCCTGAAATTTACTCTGTACACCTGGATCATTTTGAAATCACAGAGATCTGCTTGCCTTTGTCTCCAGAGTGCACCTTTAAAGATTTTCTTTATCTGAATCTGTCTTTAGTGTAAATCTTTATATTTTTTCCAAGAGTCTTTTATCTGGTAAACAACAGCATTGCTAAAATGAAAGCCACAGCTGTATTAGACCCGTGTATCAAAAATGGCGAGGTACAGAATTGAAGAAAGAATTTGCAATAGAGGAAATCAAAAAGGCTGAAAGACACTTAACAAAGTGCTCAACATCCTTAGCTATCAGGGAAATGCAAATCAAAACAACTTTGAGACACCATCTTACTCCTGCCAGCATGGCTAAAATTAGAAACACCAATGACAACATATGCTGGAGAAGATGCAGAGAAAGGGGAGCACTCCTCTATTGCTGGTGGGAGTGTAAACTTGTACAGCCATTTTGGAGATCAATATGGTGGCTCTTCAGGAAAATGTGAATTAGTTTACCACAGGACCCAGCAATTCCCCTCTTAGGTATATAACCAAATTTTCCACATCCATGCAACAAATACATGTGCTCAACTATGTTCATAGCAGTATTATTTGCAATAGCAAGGGCATGGAAGCAATCTAGATGCCCCTCAACTGAATAATGGATAAAGGAGATGTGGCACATCTACACAATGGAATACTACTCTGCAGAAAAAAATAATGGAATTTTGAAATTCGCAGGCACGTGGATGGAACTTAAAGAAGCCATCCTGAATGAGGTAACCCAGACACAAAAAGAAGAACATGGTATATACTCGCTCATATATGGATTTTAGACCTAGAGCAAAGGATCATCAGCCTATAATTCACACTTCCAGAGGAACTAGGATACAAGGTATATTCAAAGAGATTCATATATGGTCCCTCACAAAAGGGGGAAGGGACAAGTCCCGCAGAGCACATGGGAAGTGGGGGAGCAGTGAATGGAGAGAGAACTAGGAGAAAGAGAAGGGGAGGAATGAAAAGCACATACAACTAACTAGATTGAGTCAGGGTTGGAATAGAAGACAGAAGAGAGAGAGAGAGAGAGAGAGAGAGAGAGAGAGAGAGAGAGAGAGAGAGAGAGAGAGAGAACATAAAAGAGTGAGCAATTATTGGTTTGAGTAGAAAACTGAACCTAAAGAAAAATCTAGAGACCTATAAGACTGACTCCAACTAAGAATTCAAGCAACCATGGAAAGGCTACCATAAATGCCCTTCCCTGATAGTGAGATCATCAAATAAAGTATCCACCATCATGGAGCCCTCATCTAGTACCTGTTGGAAACAGAAGCAAACACCCATATCTAAACACTGAGTCGAACTAGAATCCTGATGCAGAGAAGGGACAAGACCAGGTTGCAGGAACACATAAAGACAGCTGACATGAACAAGGAACAGCTAATGCTCCCCCCCCCCAGACTGATAGCTTGAAATCCAGCATGTGACTGACTCAGATCCTCTGAATATGGGTCTCAGCTAGAAGGACTGAGCAGTCTAAAGATACCAGGCAGTGGATCCAGGATACATTCCTGGTACACAAAGGATTTTGCAGACACATCCCCATAGAGGGATACTCCCTTAACCTAGAGACAGGAGAGAAGTCCTAGTCCCTACTTTAAATGACTTGACAGATCTACATGACCCAACCTGGATAGCATAGCTCTACATGTAGAATGGGTGTAGGGGGATGGGAGGGGAGGGTGGTCAAGGAGGGAGAGGAGACTGTGATCGACATGTAAAATTTTTAAATTGTATTATTAAAAAATTTAAAAAAACATGGCAGGGTTTGGGGGGGGTGGAAGGGGTATGTTTACTGTCAGAACTGAGAGAAGTGCTCACTGCCTTGGTCTATCCTACTGTCCAGCAACATGTTGCCAGTTTGGAGATGTGGTCTCTGCCATTGCCAGCCCCTGAACACACATTTAAATTGTTGGTACATTTTTCTTAAAAGCCTTGCATTTTTTGCCTCTATGCTGAATCAGGAAGTCTCCCTTAAAGGAACCACTCAAATATGTGCTTGTGTCTAACAAAGCAGAGCCCAACTGAGAAAAATGTTGCTACCAAGATGCCTTGCTTGTCTGTGTTCTTTTGTTTCTAAAACCACTTTTTAAGCTTTTGTCAAGTTTTAAGTGAAAGTCTTAGTATCCATGTTGCAGGTGACTTTTTTGTTATGAGCAGTTTTCCTACCATCTTGGTCCCAGTGCCTGGTCAGCACCAAATAATACATAGAAACACTGTATTAGATATAAAGCTGTTGGTCTGTTACTGTGCTCTATTCATTAACCAATAAGAGAAACATATTTACAGAATGACATCTCTCATCAGTAAATTATGTTTTATTTATCCTGAATATCACACACACACACACACACACACACACACACACACAGACACAAATGGAAGTGGGAAGGAAGGAAGGGAGCAAGGTAGGGAGGGTGTGAGGGAGGGAGGGAGAAATAGAGCATGTGCACAAGAAAACACAACATTCCCATACGATTTAAGAAGCATGGAGTTAATGAATTTCAAAGAAAAAGGTAAAACCTCTTCCATTTAAATCAATACTAGTTTAGCCATAATAGCCCAGCTACAAAGTCTCATGAGACTTGGAGGACTCAACTCCCATCCAATTTTCTAAATAAGTCCTAGGAGAGCCACAGAATTCACGTCACTGTGCACTTAGAGGTAGAATCTATTCTATCTCAACATATCTTCCTCAAAATGAATTTTAAGATTCAAGAATACCAGTTAGAAAGATGCATACAAGTCATCGTTTCCTGAAGTGAACTCATCTACTTTGGTAGCAGGGAAGTTTGTAGTTCATTCCCTACCCAAAGAGTTCTTAAAATCAGAGAAGTTCTTACCAGAAAAGGAAGCAAAAAATTATCTCTTGTACAATTATATAATAACTGATAATTAAAACAAAATAGTTATTTGTTAAATTAGAAAAAAACCTCTTCACATATAATATCCCAAGTGAAGTATTCTGCTTAGTGCTAGTTGTTTAAAAAATAACCCCATGGATCTGTATAAAAACGTACTGAGATATTTTATTTTCTCATTTCATGCACCTAACATCCATCCTAATTCTATAAAACTGTTAGGGCTCACAGTCCTGAAGTGAAGCACTGACACCAATTCTATACAGTCTTTCTAAACCAGACACTGAGAATCTGGGCATCAGTATTCACGGCTGTCCTTGAGGGACACTCGCTGATGTCTTAAGTGGGCTGGGGTAAGGGAGAATCTGCAGATCCTCCCTAAGGGTGTGTCTCATTATCCAAAGTTGTAAAAGTTATAAAAGTGTAGCTATTAATTAGAAGAATGTAGTATTATAGATTTGAAAGTAACTTTTACAGCACTGTATGAGATATGTTAACATAGCAGCAGGGTCTGCTTTCATCATAACTGAAATTTGCTGTGGTAGCCAGGAAGTGTCTGGAAAGCCCAGATGAGCAGTACAAACAGAAGATGAGGGGACCTGGGAGAACTTTGAAAATAAATTGAATACATAAAATTTAAAGAGATTCTAATAGTTGCTAGATACTCTCCTTAGTTTCTTTAAACACCCAGTATCTTAGTTTCCAACTATATTCAAGTACTTGAAATTTCCAAGTTCTTTAAACCCTGTAAGCATGTGTACTGAATGTCCATCAACAAACAACATTTAATTTTCCTTGATACTCTGAGAACTCTATTTCAAAGGACATCATTTACTTACCAGGTTCTTTATTTCCATGAACTGTAATATACTTCCCACTTATTTCATACATTTCCATTTTCTGGAGTGATTCATTATATACCTATAAAAAACCATTAATCTTATTATCACCTTTCATTTGAGTTAGAACTCCTTTATGTGAGGGAGAAGCATTTGTTTGTGGTCCAATCCTCCTGTTGCTAAAATAGTATTCCAAGGACATTTTAGCTAAAATGTGTGATGAAAAGGTAAGAAGAAGTCTTAAAATAGAAGCCCATTGCTTGATTTCACCATTTCACATTTTTATTAGAGTTGATATCTGTAAGAAGTGGATGACTTGGTCTATAAGCAAACAGAAAGGTTCTTACATGTACCTATTCATATACTTTATGATCTCCATGGGGATCATTTAACTGAGTAATCTGGACAGCATGGACAACAAACTGAGGGTCTGGACTCCTCTCCTTTTATAACTCTGTAAACATAATCCCAAATTGATTCATTGCTAATACATAGGAACCAAATGAAAACTTAATAGATTGGCTACAACCCTGGGGTGTACATTTTACTGCCATCCTGCTTTTGTGATTTAACCCCCCCTTTTGATTTATCGATAAAGTAGCCCATGTGGAACAAAATAGAAGAAAGAGCAAGCACCAACCAAGTCCAAAGCACAGTGCAAGATTTAGAGCTGGTCTCTAGGCATTAACTTCACCATCAACAGTACATTCTGATGAAATCACTTCTCTTCATTTGTTAAACTTATGATCTTTTTCTTGTGTGTTCATTACAAAGTATTTGCAAAGGAGATAATTTTTGTCAACATGTTTATTTCTCCATTTCACTTGTAATAAAATTTTCATTGAAGACCTGACTTGAGAGCAATTATTGTTAATAGAAAAATAGAATGTGAAGGGTGTGTGCATTTCAATCCCCTTCTGTTTATGGATCATGATATTCTGAGTCTTGGAGGCTAATGACAGTTCAGAACAACTTTGACCCTCATTGTTGTATTCAGCAGCTCAAATTAGAATTTCAATAATCACTGTTAGCTCAGGATATCGACAAAAATGTATCTTTTCATGGAACTGAAATATGCTCCCAAGGGGTTGATACAATTTATTTAGTATAACCTAGTCAATAAAATTAGATCAAACAGAATTATATTATACTTAAATTTTTAAGCATCATTCTTAATTCTTATGCATAAAGTTAGGTATATAGAATAAAATTATATACATATCAAATGTAAAATTGTTACAAACAAATTAAATACTTGATATATGTTTACTTAACCAGTTGAAAATATAATATTCCTTAAAAATCATGTAGCATTTTTGCTTTGTTGACTTTTTCTTTTTTTGTTTTCGGTTGTGTGTACCACTCTTTTTTAAAATTTCATTTTATATACCAAATACAGTTCCCCTCCCACACAACTTTCACGACTCTTTGCCTGGTCGAACCCCCCATTCTCTTACCCCCAGCCCATCCCCAGTCCATTCCTCCTCACAGGTAAGGGCTCCCTTGAGGAGTCCTTTGTTGGCATTTTATAAAAGAATTTTAAAGAAAAGTTATTCTAAAAGTCTTAGCTAAAGTTCAAAAATAAAATACAATCTCTATCAAGATGAAACTATTAACTGATTATTAAAGGCACACATTAAAATGTGTTTTATTAGTTTAACTAAATACTTGGATTAAAGTTCAATATAAACTTGTGGCAAAATATGATTTATTGACCTCAGCTTGTCCAATAGCCCAATCTTTGCAATCTGTGAGTTATAGGTGCAATTAAAATTAAGGATCTGGCAATGAGAAGATTATCCTTTATTCTTCTGTATAGATATAATCCCATGTCTGTTAAAAATAAAAGGTGGTCCAGTTAAATGGAATCCTGGATAAAGGATCTTGCTATGAAGCTTGTGCTTGGCATCCTCAAAGTATACTGAGACTATGGACTCCCACAGTCAGTCTCTGAGCCTACCATAGCATGTATGATTCTTTCATGACAAATAAAATGCAATAAAAAGTTAAAAATTACAAAATGAAAGAGCTAAGTAGAAGAGTTATTCGGAGGTGCTGAAATGGAGAGCAATAGGACCCACAATGCATCATACCAGCTTTGATGATGGATAAAGGGGCCATGAAAGAATAAATCGCAATCTAAGAAAGCTCTTAGAAGGAAGCCAGCAAGGTAAATGGTGTTTTTTCCTACCACTCGAAATAACTGAATTTTCATGAATGAAAAAGCCTGTTTTTTGTAGACCAGTAAATCCCATGTCAGATATCTCAGAACTTTAAGACAGTAATCTTGTATAGACTTTATTTACTAAGTTTAGTTTATTTTTTCTTTATGACAGTAGTTGAAAGGTCCTATAAAATTCTGGAAATAATGCAAATAAACAACAGAGGTGTTAGAAACACATGAACAGGGAGTGTCAGTCTTCAGTGCGCAAGTTCGCTTTTGGCTCCTGGGAGGGGCCCCCTGCTTTATTATATTTTTGTAAATGATAAAATTGATCTGGCCTTTTAAAATTTTGCTTGATTTATTTTTAAGTGTGAAATGCCTTTTTGGGAGCTTTTACTATGATTCAACAATTATGTACAAGGAATTTTTTTTTTTCATTTCATTTGAGGATAGCTTTAGTAGTATCCTGCCTTTATTCAGGCAAATTTGGATGGTAAATCTATTTATTATCTTTAATCTTATAAATAATTAGCTTTTTTTCTTTTATTTTAGACTAGTATTTGTTTCTCAATTCTGAGTCTTCAATAATAGAACAATGGTAACTACTTTTATAGTTACTATTTATTAAAAGTCATGAGAAAACCACAAAATAATTTGTTTACTTGTGTCAGACCTTGTCTATTATGTGTGTCCATGTGTGTTTTTCTCTCCTTATGTGTGTTTGTGTATGTTTCTCTCTGTGTGTGTGTGTGTGTATGTATTGTGTGTGTGCACATGTGTATATATGGGTATGTATGTATGTGTGTGTGTGTCTGAGTGTGTGTTGTATTTGTGTGTGTGGGGGGGGGAGTACATATGTCTTTCTTTTTGCATTTACAGGTAAGGAAATTTTCCAAAATGGAAACAGTCAGTTGAAGACAAAGCAAAGAACTTATAGTATATCAAAAGATAGTTTTGTAAAGATAGAACTAATTTCTCAAAAGATTCACATACGATTTATTTTTTATATATTTACACGTATGGGTAACACTGATGATCAGGGGCCATGAAATGTATGTAATTCTATGGAAATTAATTATAAAATAAATGTTAAGCATACTATGAACATAAATAAATAGACTATGATGGATTTGAAAATTCCTAAAATCAGTGGTAGGGTACTAACATAAAACTCAAACCTAGCTTTCTACTCAGAACAAGAAGGTTATGTATTTATAAAAGCATGGCTTAGTCAACAAGGATTTTTACCTTTTATCCCTTTAATATTTGGGTTATTTGAAACCTGGTGAATAGAGTTTTTCAAGATACTTTGAGGCAAAGATATAAATATGTCTTATTCTAAGTGTTGATGCCTACTAATTGGTTAAATGCCTTCTGTTGTCAGAAAGCCATCACTTTAGCAAACATTTCTATTAAAAGTAATTATTCCTACTTGAACATTCCCAATAAATTGCATGGTGATTGTCTTTGACTACAGAGGTTTCCTATGAAGATTTAAAACAGTATACAATATGTAAATACTTTAGGAAAGAAAAAATAATAATTAACAATGGATTGGATGTGAGGTTAAGATAAAGGTAAAAGTTGAAGAATGTTTTTCCTTTCCTAAATGAATGATGCTGTTTTTCCTTAGGCATGGGAAATGAATAAACAAGAAAGGCTATATTGGGTTTGTTTGCATAAGAATGTTTTTTTCAATTAGATAAGGATTTTTTTTTGCTCTATTGACATGAACATCATAGATAGGCCTAATTCACCGCCTTTATTGCCTTCTCCAGGCTTAAAGAATAAAACATTTTTCTCTAGTGTAAAAGGTGTAAACTAGTGTAGCTCTTAGCATAGGAGTGAGTAATCCCAGCTTCTTGAATTACTCCTGGTGAATTTATAAAACATTTCCAGTGACCAGAATGTGCAGCTCAATCAATCTTGGCTTTTGCAGCCCTTTGTTTTTCATAGCCGCAGATATCTGTTTTTCTGGATTTCTTTCTCAGTCCTTATAGACTCCTTACTCTATAGTTTATTTAAAGTCTCTGCCAGGTATCTCCCTTCAACTATCTCCACGTTTTGACTGCTGCTTTGCTATGATTAAGACTCCATGTAATCAGCTCCTCAAACTCTATTTCTGGCTTTATGGAGCCTACTCCCTATGGAGAGATACCTTGCTTAGCCTAGATACAGAGGAGAGGGCCTCAACAGTCTTAGTTGACTCCCCATGGGATTCTCTCCATTGGATTCTTCCCATGGGAGTCAACCCTTCTCTGTGAAGTGGATGGGGGTTGAGTGGGGAGAAGTTGGAGGAACCTGGAGGACTTGAGGGAGAGGGCACTATGATTGATATGTAAAGCAAGATTGTTTTAAAAAGAAAACGTGTGCGTGCGTGTGGACACACACACACATACACACACACACACACACACACACACACACACACACACACACACATCAAGCCAGGCAAAAAGAAAATTGGAGACTGACTATGGCACATGAGCATAATAAATGTGCCCTTAATACGTGTAAATTTTAATGATTTTTCCTTTTTAATGGTTAGAACTGATAAACCTTCATATTAATATTCAATTAGATATTTTGTTCCAGGAGAGTTAAAAGAAATGGGTGCCATTGGTAATTTAATCAATATTAGCTTAGGTATGTATGTACTTATAATCCATTAAAATTGTTTCACATACCAGATATCAAAAGATCCTCCTGGGATTATATAGTAAAAGTATAGTATTTATAGTATACCAAAATTCTAAGTATGTTGGGAATAGGTTAGCATCAAATACATCCTGAAAATTGTGATATAATTTTTAAAGGTTCTAATAATTCAGTAAATTAAACAATATTAAATGTTATTATATTTCAATTTAATATTTACCTAATCAAACAAATTTTCTTATAAATTAGTCTTGATTTCCTTTTGTGAAGATTATTATCTTAGTCTTACATAGTGGGCTGGAAAGATAGCTTACTGGAAAGAAGGCTTGCTGTTTAAGCATTAGGACCTGTGTTTGGATCCCCAATATTCACACTACAAACTGCATATGTGCTTATGCATCTGTAATTTCCATGCTGGGTGGCAGAAACAGAAGGATAATGAGCTTTCTGGACAGGCAGTCTGTTGAAAGATCAAATTCCAGTTTAAGTAAGAAAGGATATCTTGAAATATAAGGCAAATATGATAGAGGAAGAAACGTAAGATTAACCTCTGTCTCCAGAAAAACACTGGTGAATGCACATCCCAGCACATACACACACACAAACACACACACACAAACATACACACACACACACACACAGATCTACACATACACTTAAGTTTCACACAGAATATTCAGATTTCAAAGATATAAATCACTACTGTCACTATCAATAGTACTTGCCTACAAATAGAGAATGCACATTTGTGAACTGTGTATTATTATTTTATTGAATTTAGTTTGCAGTTAGAGGAAATGGTTCAATTTCTGTTCTTCATTAAAAGTTTAAGCTAGTAAAAGTTTCAGGATAAACACTCTTGAGTAGATTTGTGTTTTTAAATAAAGGAAAAGTTGTACATTTTAGAGCCATGTGGATTTATAACTCTTCATCAAGGTGTTTTAAAGCCAGCACTACTCAGTCAAAATAAAAGTATTATAAAAATAAATCCTGTTTGCATATGCTCCTCTTCCAAATATGTTAGCAGAAATGAAGACAGAAGGAGTGCAATGAATATGAATGGTAGAAACATTACAACTGGGAAATGCATCAGCAAGATTAAAATGTTTTGATTAAAATATTGCAACTTCTATGTGATATTGCTGAAATATAAAATACACTTATTCTTAATATATTTGCAATATTTAAAAGAGTAAATAAAGAAATACATTTTCTATAGCATCCTAATTTGTCAAAAATTAGTTATAGGTCCTCAGAAGAGAAAACACCTTGCAGGTTACAGTGTCTTTTTGTCAGTATTGAAGTATTCATCCAGTTTGCTCTGCATTCCTTTTCTTTGACTGAAGAACACAACTGTTGGTTGGTGTAGTTGAGAATAAAGTTGCTTTGCTTTTTTTTATCTGCAGGCATGTGGCAGATTTCAGTAATACTTTGAAAAATGTGTCTATTATGAAAATATAAATTGATGGAAAAACACTCACTATCTGAGACTTTACTCCATTTAATAATGAAAGTCAGAGAAGAAAGAAAATTGCTTGATCCTGAAGAGTGGATGTGTAGATTTATTCTAAGATCCACATTTGTATTAACTCTGCATGCTCTGTGGTAGCATTAGCAGGAAGTAGATTTGCTAGATGTTTGACAATCTTTCTACTTCTGTCAGTCTATGACTCACTATCAACATCACTGATCTGTAAGTCACCATCTTGTTGAATCCTCTTCTATGAGTATTTGAAAGAGATGTCTCTAAATAGCCCCTACTTTTCATATGGCCTGATATTTCTCTGCAAGCATAGCTGAGAAATTTTTAGCAATCTTCTTGAAGCCAATTTTAAGTGGAACAATACAAGCATCATGATAAAGGCAATGTTTGAACCCAATGCAATTGATTCTTTAGTCCCTCTGCACACAAAAGATGCTGTGTAACTCTTGGTTATTTATTGGGTTTTATGATTCTCATTTTACTTTCAAGAAAATTAAGATTAAAAGAGTCAGATAATTGCTCAGAGCACCACAACTAATAACTATGCCAGCATGATACATCTCAGATCTCTATTTTCTGAAGCACTCCCTTATTATACTATACTCAGTGTAAAGTCTGGAAAGAATACTAATTACAGTTTTTTTTTTGTTTTGTATTGTTGTTGATGTTGTTTTGTGGTTTATTATTGGAATGAGAGAACATTTATATTACAGAATAAAGTCTCACAATCTGCGAAGCTAAAAGAAAGCATATGACTGATACTTGTCTTAACTACTGCACAAGAAAAAAGTATAAAGTCAAAATTGCCTTCTTTTAAGAAATATTTTTTGAACAGCGATGAAAAAATACTCAAAAAATATTTTCAAACAAAATCCAAAACACATTAAAAAGACCATCCACTGTGACCAAGTAGGCCTCATTCTATAGATGAATGAGCCATTCACATATGAAAATCAGTCAATATAATTCACCATATAAATAAATTTAAATAAGAAAACCACAGGGCTTTCTTTCTCATTAGGTGCTAAAAACTACTTTGACAAAATTTAACATCTTTTCATGATAAAAGCCTGTGGCGCGCCAAGCACGACCCGCAGGAAAGACGGCAACCACACGAGGATTCTTCTCAGATCACACTTTATTGGAACGCTTCTTGGTTGAAGGGAGAGCTGAAGGTGAGGGGCCCCGGGCAGGAAGGGACAGCTGCTTATATATCCTACTAGGCAATGGGTCACGGTCTGGTCTCATAGGCTCAAAAGACCTCGCCTCAGTGTTGGAGCCACGGGATTGGATAGGGAACGAGCAGGCGCACTGGAGTGCAGCCGCCAAGCTGGCGTATGCCCAAATAAGGTAAAACACTGAGGATACAAGAAAGAGGAAGTTCGCCATCTTGTAATGGCGTCCTGCGGGCGGCCGCCTACAAAAGCCCATTGAGATAAGGAATATAAGGGATATACCTAAACATAATGAAGGCAATATAGAGCAAGCTGTTAGGTATTTCAAATTAAATGGAAAGAAACTCCAAGTAATTCCATTAAAATCAAGAGGAAGACAATGTTATCCATTCTCTTCATGTCTATACAGTATAGTAATTGAAGTTTTAGCTGGAGCAATAAGACAACTGAAGGTGATCGAGGAGATAAAAATTGGAAAGGGAGAAGTCAAATTACTACTATTTGCAAGTGATATGATAGTATGCTTAAGTGACCCTAAAATTTCTATCAGGGAACTTCTACAGCTGATAATTACCCTCAGAAAAATGGCTGCATACTGTACTGCGCTTACCCTGACCAGCAAAGAGAACGCGACTTGGAAAGATCTTCTTCATGCAGTTTTAATCAGGATCCTTGAAACATGTTCTTCTGACCCGCAGGAGACCGGGGGACCCCTGCACAGGCTTAAATACCCTTGCGCTAACCAACCCCAGTGAGCTACATGGACCCTGCAGATAGGCTACTCTAACACAGAAGCAGACAGGCTGAACAGACTTAACCAAATAAGGGCTTGTTTACTCCAGAGAGCGCTCACCCTTGGAAAGGTGGAAGGCAGAAGCCAGCGCCATCTTTAAGGCACAGCACTTCGCAGCTCTCTACAGTTCCTCCTTTTTGTTTTAATAATGCAACAGGCAAGGGTAGTGGTCTGGTATCCAGTGAAGCAGTGGACATTGTGATGACCCCGAATCCTGGTAGTCAGCCAAGTCAGTGCCACACCCGTCCGGCATCTTTTTCCTGGAGGTGGAGCCTCGGACACCAACCCACATGCAACCAGACTTGCCCTTCTCGGAGTTGTTCACTTCCAGAGCTAACTCGGAATGCAGTGCTAAGCCATACAACCTGAGCGTGAAGGATCGATTCTTGTTCATGACTGTGAGCCAGGCTTGGGGAGACTTTCCTGCCCCAATGGCTGTAAATGCCTGGACAACCATAGCTGCATACTGCTTCTGAGCAAACTGCATCTTGCAAAGGCACCACAGGCCCACGAAGGAGATAAGCAACAAGAGGACAGTCATGGTCCCATTCCCGCCCACTCTTTCAGATGATCCATGGTAACGGGAACCACCATGACAATCTGGCAGCCAGTCCCACATCCACACATGTCGAATTTACTGCAATGATGGCCTTTTGCAGCTGTACCATCAGGTCATCAAAGTCAGCAGACCAATTTCCTAAAAGATAGCTAGACAACTGTTGTGACAAATTAGCAGCACGTGTAAAGTTCTCATACTGAATGCTGGTAACACACAAGCCTGGATATTTCATTTCACATCCCAAATGAGCCAGTTGCCATAAGGTATCTATTTGCTCCTGTACCAGATCAATTCTTTGGTTTACAATCATTAAGCCTCCTTTTAGTTGAGCACCAATTGTGGATTGAGCATCCAAGGCAGTAGCCACATTCTAGGACAACTCATTTAGCTTAGAGGCTGTCTGCACCGATATGCTCATAGCCATGGCAGCGTGGCTGAATCCACAACTGCAAAAGCGATAGCTGCAACTATGGCTGCTGTAATGCCTAAATCTCTCCCTGTAGCCTCTACCAAATAGGCCACAAAATCTGAAATTGGTTCCATTGGGCCTTGCAGTATCTTAGTAAGGTTACCACTCACCTCTCCCTTATTGGGTAATGACTTCCATGCTTTTATGGCAATCTGATTTACTTGTTCAAGACTTAAGTCATTTTGTATGGCTTTCCAGACCTCAGGGCAAAAGGAACGCCCTGTACCTGTGCCCCGCCCTTCCTCACTCTGAAGGCCCTGAAGGCATTGTTCCAGAAGGGTTCCTCCCCTCCCCACATCACCATTTCTCCTCTCCCTTCCCCCTCTGCCCCTTATGGGATTGTTTCTGAACTCCTTTAATGAGGGCTTGCAATTCTTCCTCAGCCCAGCATGCTACCTTGATGTCTCCCAAAACTGCGAACTAAGGTGCAATGGCATCGCATTTGCTCAGGAATCTTTCTAGTGTGCTTTTCTTCATTTTAAGTTTCTTTGACAAAAGTAGCGCCTGAAGAGCCAGAAAAATTGGATGAGACTGGGAAGTCCCCATCTTAAAAATTTTACTTTCAGTTAGTTACAACTGCTTGCTCAATGCCTGAGACTTTATTTCTGCTTTTTTCCCTGAGGTCTTTAATTTTGTCCTAACTTACCTGGGACTTCATTGCTCCTTACCAGAGACCTTATTGCCTCTTTACCGAGGCAATTTAAATTTGTCCCTACTTACCTTGGGAAATTGCCAGCGCTGCCCTGACTGCAAGAAGTTCTGATCTGAAAAATTCCCAGTACGGGCCACCATCTGTATGTGCCTACCCCTCACCAGCAAGGAAGACACGACTCTGGGTAGATCTTCTTCTTGCAGTTTTAATCAGGATCCTTGAACATGCTTCTTAAGACCCGTGAGAGAGCCTGGGGACCCCTGCACAGGCTTAAATACCCTTGAGCTAACCAACCCCAGTGAGCTATGTGGACCCTACAGATAGGCTACTCTAACATGGAAGCAGACAGGCTGAACAGACTTAACCAAATAAGGGCTTGTTTACGCCAGAGAGCCCTAACCAATGTGAAGGTGTAAGGCCGAAGCCAGCTTCACTTTAAGACGTGGCACTTTGCGGCTCTCTACCGCATACAAGTGTAACTTTATAAAATTAGTAGCCCTTTTATATAAAAATGGCTAATGGACTGAGAAAAATAATCATTATAGCTTCAAGTAACAAAGTGTCTCGGGGTAACTCTAACTAAACAAGTAAAAATCATGTGTGATAGAAACTTCTAGTCTTTGAAGAAAGAAATTTATAAAAATAACAGATGATGGAAAGATGTTCCATAGTCATACCAGTATGATTACCAGTAAAAATGGCCATTCTACCAAAAGCAATCTATAGCTTCAATGCAGTCCCCATAATATCCCAATGCAATGTTTTACAGAGAACAAGTCTCAACATCATACAGGAAAGCAAAGAACCTAGGATAGCCAATACATTCCTGAACAAGGAAAGAATTTCTTGAGTTAACACACCATTCCTGATTATAAATTGTATTTCACAGCTATAGTAATAAACACTACATGCTATTAGATATAAACAGAAAAGTTGATCAATAGAATCAAAATGAAGACCAAACACAAATGCACATATCTATGTGTAGTGATTTAAAAGAAAATGTCCCCCCAAAGAGAGTGGCAATATTTTAGGAGATATGTTCTTGTTGGAGGAAGTGTGTCACTATGTGGATGCTGAGGTCTCTTTTGCTCAAGCTTTTCTCGGTGTGATCATCACTTGACTTTCTGTTGCTTGCAATATGTGGGATTCTCAGTTATTCCTCCAACATGTCTGCCTACATGCCACCATGATCCTTTCCATGATGATAATGACTCAACCTCTGAAACTATAACTGAGCCCACATAATTAAATATTTTCCTAATAAGAGTTGCTCTGGTCATAGTGCCTTTCACAACAGTAAAAACCTAAGACAGAAGTTGGTATCAGAGACTGGGGTATTGTTGTGACAGGCCTGACCATGTGCTTTTATTGAGAAATTTGGACTTTAGTATTTTTTTTAATTATGAAACTAGTGGAATGCTTTAATCAAAGGCTTAATGAGCCATACAAGTAGGATCCTGGAAGCATAGGGTGCTAAAGAGTTATTTGAACTCTTAGGTGCTTACTCAAGAAGTTTCAGAGAATAGTTATTTTATGATGTTGCCTAGAGATCATTCTGGTGATATTTTGGTGAGAGAAGTCTTTTGACCCTGTCTGAAGAGTCTTCCTAAGGCTAAAGTGAAGAGTTTTGGATTAATTCCACTGTCAAAAGAAATCTCAAAACTGCCTAATATAGGTGCTGTCATGTGGTTTCTAGTCATTATTTCTTTTAAAGATTTATAATGAAAAGGAAGAATCTGAGCAAGGTAAATTACAAAATGGAAATTTTAAGAAGAAAAAAAGCAACAGGATGTGGAATAGAGCTAAATTCTCTGGTCAAGGAGATAAGTGGATTAGGAACTGGGACAACGGGAGTGATGATCTCAGGGCAAGATCCCACTCAGCTACATTCCCAACTTGTGAAAGGAACTATAGAAAAGCTCAGATCCAGGTGTGGTGGGAAACACCTTTACTCCCAACACTGGGAATGTAGAGGCTGGAAGATCACTGGATTGGAGGCCTGCCTAGTGTACAGAACAAGTTTCTGGACAGCCAAGCTTAGGAGGTGTTTTCTTGTTAGAGGAAGTGTGTCACTGTGGGGTCAGGCTTTAGGTACCTCAGTGTGAAAGTCTCTCAACTTCCTGTTGCCTGGAAGACATAGAATTCTCAACTATTCCTCTAGCATCACCTTGCTCCCTTCCATGGTGATAATAGACTGAACTTCTGAAACTGTAAACAAGCCATCTCAATTAAATCTTTTCCTTATAAGAGCTGCTGTGGTCATGGTGTATTTTCACAGCAATAGAAACCCAACTAAGACCTATGGATACCTGATTTTTGATAAAGAAGCTACAAATACACACTGGAAAAAAGACAGGTTTTTCCACAAATGGTGTTGGTCAAACTAGATGAACTATAAGTGAACATGTAGAAGAATGCAAATAGATCTGTATTTATTGCTCTGCACAAAACTCAAGTCCAAGTGGATTAAATACCTCAGAATAGAACCTTATGCCACTGTGGAAATCAATATGGTAGTTTCTCAGAAAATTTAGAATCAGTTTACTTCAAGACCCTGTATACCATTCTTGGGCATATACCCAAAATGGTGCTCTATCCTAGCTGGAGGACACTTGCTCAACTATATCCATAGTGGCTTTATTCATAATAGTCAGAAAATACAATAAAACTTAGATGCCCTTCAACTCAAGAATAGCTAAAGAAAACATATTTATACAAAGGAGTATTTCAGAGTTGTTAAACAATTCATGAAATTTGCACATGCATGGATAAAAGTATAAAAAACATCATCCTGGGAGAGTTAACCCAGACACATCACATAAAGATGACTATGGTATGTATTCACTTCTAAGTTATGTTAACTTCTATTATAATATGTTACATAATATTATATTATGTTACATATTATAATATGTTAACAGCATATTAGCTGTTAACTAAATGATAATCAAGCTATAATCCATCGACCCAAGAGTCTAGGTAAAGAGGAAGGCTCTAGGGAGAATCTCTCTAAGAGGGGGAAATAGAACACATTTTTGGGGGTAAATTGGGTTTGGTTGGAGACAGGAGCTAGAGTGATCAGGTTGGGGATGGAGAAGATAGAGGGCTCAAATGCAGGGAAAGACACCTGGAACTGGGGGCACTTGGGCATATTGTGAAAACCTAGCACAGTGAGAATTGCTGTATGAGGGTGGCCCTAGTGAGGACTCCAAATAATGGGGGATATGGAATCATTTGTATCCAGGCAAGGCTTCCAGTGATGAGACTAGATTGCACTGGTTGGCTGAGAAGATCCTATGCTATGACAGGGTACTCAAGCTCTGTACTTGCCTGTATGGCCAGGGACTAGAGACTGGATAGCCAAGGCAGCATGGAAACAAACTCAGCTGGAAAAAATAGATAATAAAATAAAAAACAATGAAATAATTCCTAAAGATATTTTGCTGTACTCATTAACTGGTGCCCTGTCCGGTTATCATTAATGAAGTTTCTTCCAGAAGCAGATGGGAATGGAGGCAGAAATTATGCCTCCATTATGGAATCAGAAATTATGCAAATAGAGTCTAAATTGGAGGTCTCCATTGGGCCTTTCTCCTCTGGAAGTAAGCATGGAAGATACGAGATAATGTAGGAGCCAGGTGACAGAGGACTCAGGAGAACATGGCACACTGAATCAATTAGACAGGTCTCATATAGTTCCACAGAGCCTGAAATGTCAAGCTTTGGTCCTGCATGGATCTTCATCAGGCCCTCTGCATGTACAGCAAAGATAACGATTTTTTACAAGTTAGTTCTGTACATTGCCACACTGCTGAAATAGTTGATTTTTGTAGAATAGTTGGTATTTCTTATGTACCACATCAGTAAATAGAGATGGTTTGATTTTTATCATATCATATTTGTACTCCTAATTCCCTTCTCTTGACTTACTGCCCCAGCTTGTGTTTAGAGCTCAATAGTGAATGGGTTGGGGATTTTGTTACTGATTTAAGTGAGAGCACTTCAAGTTTTCTGCATTTATTATGGTGTTATCTGTGGGTTTTCATATGGTTTTACTGTGCTAAGATAGTATGCTCCCACTAGTCATAATTTCTTTAGGGATTTTAATATGAAGGCATATTGGATTTTTGTTTTCAAATGAGTGCTAACTTCAAGTCCATTTATATGGCTTGTTATTAACTGACGTATGTAAAATCATCCCTTCATTCATCCCTACATATCAGGGATAAACCAGCTTGTCCATGGTTGATAGTCTTTGGGTTTATATTTGTATCTTCTTTGTTAGTATTTTATTGAGGATTTTGTAATCTCTGCTCATCAGGGATGTTGCACTTTAGTTCTCACCTACTCTATGACCACACCCTCATTCTTCTCCTCTGCTTCCTCCAATTTTTTGTTGTGTCTTTAGGTGGTTTGTAGAAGGGTCCTGAGAGTTCTTCTGTTTTTGTTTTCTGGTTAATTTAAGAAAGATTGGATACAGATATTCTTTAAAACTCTGGCAGGATTCTGCAATAAATTCATTTTGCATTGGGCTTTTGTAGTTAGAAGGATTTTCCAACTTCTCATATGCTATGAGTCTGTTGAGGCTGTTAATATTTTTTTTTTTTGCTTACTTTTGGTTGTTTGGTTGAATCAAAATTTTTTCACTTCATTGATATCTTCCAATTTAAAAGAATACAAGTGTTTAAAGTATGCCCTTATAATATTCTGATGTTATGTGTCTCTTAAATTATGTTCCTCTGATGCTGTTAACTTAGATAATTTCTTTTTGTTGGTCCAATGGTATCTGTTTACACACTCAAAGAAACAGCTCTTAGATTCATCGATTCTTTGTTTCATTTTCTTTTACATTAATCTCTCTTCTCTTATTTATTATTCCTTTCCATCTACTAGGTTTAGGTTTGTTTTTTTTTTTTTCTTGTTTCACCAAAGTTTTAAAAGCATACTATTAAGTCATTTAAATGTACCCTTTCTGATTTATTTAATGTAGTCACTTACAACTATAAATTTCATATGTATTACTGCTTCTAATATGTCCCAGACGTTTGGGAAAGTTGCATTATTATTTTAATTTCATTTGAAAATGTAAGTTATTACTTTCTTTATTTCTTATTTGGCACATTCATGATTAAGAAATAAGTTGTTTAAATTGCAAAAATTTGTGTACTTACTAGAGATGTGAATTGACAATTTTCATTTTATTAAATTATGGTCTTTTACAATACAAAGAGATATTTCAATCTTTGTGAAGCTTTGGTGTTGGGAGATGTTATTCTGTAAATATGTTTCTCATACTTGTTAATTGGCCAAAGTCCTTTTGTGCACCAGGGATACATCCTGGTTCCACTGTCCGAGGTCCCTTAGACTGCTCAGGCCTTCTAGCTGAGACCCACGTTCAGGGGGTCTGAGTAAGTCCCATGCTGAATTCATAGCTATCAGTTTGTGGACCCATTAGATTTTCCTTGTTCAGTTCAGCTGCCTCTATGTGTTTCTGTAGCCTGGTCTTTTCTTCACTCTCTGCATCTGGATTACAGTACAGCTCAGTGTTTATTTGTGGGTGTTTGCTTCTGATTCCATCAGCTACTAGACGAGAGCTCTATTATGGTGGATAAGTTAGTCATCAATCTCATTATCAGGGAAAGGCATTTATGGTAGCCTTTCCAATGTTGTTCAAAATGTTAGTTGGGGTCAGTCTTGTAGGTCTCTGGACATTTCTCTAGGTTCAGTTTTCTCTTCAAACCTATAATGGCATCCTCTTTCATTCTCTCTCTCTCTCTCTCTCTCTCTCTGTCTCTCCCTGTCCCCTCACTCAATCTTCCAAGTCCCATGTGCTTTCCTCTCCTCCCCTTCTCTTTCTCCTAGTTCCCTCTCCACTCACTGCCCTCCCACACCCCATATGCTGAGAAGATCTTGTCTCTTTCCCCTTCTGTGAGGGAGTTATATGATCTCTTAGAGTCCTCCTTGTTTTCTAGTTTCTCTGGGGGTGTGAAGTATAGGCTGGAAATCCTTTGCTCTATGTCTAAATTCCATATATGAGTGAGTGCATACCATGTTTCTGTTTTTGTGACGGGCTGCGAATTTCAAGATTTCATTGCCCCCCCCTCAGAGTAGTACTCCACTATGTAAATGTGCCACAACTTCTTTATCCATACTTCAGTTGAGGGACATCTAGGTTGCTTCCAAATTCTTGCTAATACAAATAATGATGCTATGAACATAGTTGCACAGATGTTTTGGTTGCTTGGATGTGGATTATTTGGGTATAAGCCTAAGAGAGTTGTTGACAGGTCCTGTGGTAGGCTGATTCCCATTTTCCTGAGGAACCACCATACTGATATCCAAAATGGAAGTACGAGTTTACACTTCCACCAGAAGTGGAGGAGTGTTCCCCTTTCTCCACATCCTCTCCAGCATAAGTTGTCACTGGTGTTTCTAATTTTAGCCATTCTGGCAGGAGCAAGATGTTATCTCAAAATTGTTTTGATTTTCATTTCCTTGATAGCTAAGGATGTTGAGCACTTTCTTAATTGTTTTTCAGCCTTTTTAATTTCCTCAATTGAGAGTTCTCTATTCAATTTTGTACCCCATTTTTTAATAGGGTTATGTGGTGTTTTGTTGCCTAGTTTTTTGAGTTCTATGTAAATTTTGGAGATAAGCCTTTTGTTAGATGTAGGATTGGTGAAGATCTTTTCCCAGTCTGTGGTCTTCTCTTTGGTCTTGTTAACTGTGTCCTTTGCTTTACAGATGCATCTCAGTTTGAGAAGATTCAATTATTAATTGTCCATTACAGGTATGTGCTACTGGAGTTATGTTCAGGAAGTGGTCTCCTATACCAACTTGTTCAAGGGTACCTCCCACTTTCTCTTCTAATAGGTTCAGTGTGGCAGGATTTATGTTGAGGTCTTTGATCTATTTGGACTTGAGTTTTGTGCATGGGGATAGACATGGGTCTATCTGCAGTCTTCTACACACCATCATCCAGTTGTGCGAGCACCATTTGTTGAAGATGCTTTCCTTTTCCCATTGTATACTCTTAGCTGTTCAGGTGTTCGTAGGTGTGTGGGCTAATATCAAAATTTTCTAATTGATTCCATTGGTCTACTTGTCTATTTTTTGCCAATACCAGGCTGTTTTCAGGACTAAAACTCTGTAGTAGAGCTTAAAGTCAGGAATGGTGATGCCTCCTGATGTTCATTTATTGTACAGCGTTGTTTTGGCTATCCTGGGTCTTTAGTTTTTCCATATTAAGTTGATTATTATCCTTTCAAGGTCTGTGCTATTTTAATGGGGATTACATTGTTAACATTCTTTGTATTTCTATGATGAGATCTGGCCATGTGGACTTCTTTTGCTTGTCTGGGGTCTTATGTGAACACATCAGGTTGATCTAGTTTACAGAGTTTACTGGCCAGTTTGGGTCTGAATGTGTATAATTTTTAGATAAAATGAAGTCAGTTAGGGACCATACTGTAAATTCTGTGTCCTGTTACAGTGTGGAATTTGAGGGTAAATCAGGGAGTTAGGGTCTGTGGTAGGGAGGATTAGATTCATCTCTTCTAGTTAGAATCTAGCAAAGCTTATGAAAGTTGTGAGTAAACTTGTGGAGAGAGAGGTTGAAAGTAGTATGGGAGGAGCCTACAGGTTGTAACAGACAGTATGTGCCCTGTATAGTATCTAAGGTTAGAGACAGGACATCATGTTGGCCAGTCTTGGCTGTAACACTGGACGTTGAAACCAGGATGTATCTAAGGTTTGGAAATAGTTTTTGGAGGGGAAGATCAAGACGCCTTACCTGGATAAACATAAGCATGTGTGTATACTTGTATATAGTTTAAATGGAGTTATGTCACATGCAGTGATAAAACTGAACCTACAAAGGGGGAGATGGAAATAAATGACACTTCTTTTTTTAATCAGATGCTCATTTTTTTCTTTCCTCCTATGTAGGTAATAGGTGGTATTAGTTGCTTGATGGAAGTGGATTGATAGAGTATCTTAGAGAAGAAGGTGCCAGCATTGCACCAGTATAGAAGAGTAAGTCTCACGGCCCAGAGTTATGTGGAGGAGTTCATTCTGTCAGCATTTTCTTACATCTGGCCATTTGAGTACATCACAGCTGCTCATAATGCAGTGTGGCTCTCACTCCTTCTCCTGAGTCAACAGACTGCCTTCTGTAAACACAGATTGTTTGTGCTGTTCCACATTTCTTCTTACAATCTGGTTTCAAGGGAAATTTTCACCATCAGTTCAAGCCTGGTTATTTTATTGTTCTACGGAAAGCATTTCTGGATTTTTTCCCACAGTGGTACTCTTTCTCCTGAGAACTGAAAGTTTTATCTAAATCTGTTGTCTCATCTTTTATTTCTTACCCTATTAATGTTTACTCACTCATACAGCAAATATTTCTGAATAAAATATATCAAGTAGTTTGCTAGTTTCTGGGGAACATTTTTCAATATAAAATGGTATGGAATATGCCTTCAAAACATTTTTCTTTCCTATGAAGAGAGTTGTGCACTCAAAAGTGTGACAATATAATAAATTAATACAGTGATAAAATTATGCATCAAAGTATTCTGAGTAAGAATGCTTAGAGCTGTGCACATAATGGGTGACTTTCATTAATTCACAGAGCAGCTACTGATGTGTTGCACCAAGGTGTGCTATGTGGGGAAGCAGCCTTGGTGAATGTCAGTTCTAGCCTTACAAAAATTTAAGAGCAGATGGATAAAATAATGATATGCCTTTTAACCTAACTGGTTACAAGGAAAGAAGAGATTTAAAGAAAAAATAATGGGGATGCTGTGAGCACTGAGAAGAATGACTGACTGAACGGAGAGAAATGAGGACATATATGCAGACAAGGATAATTAGTTCTATATAGATAATGGAGGAACTTCAGTTTTTCTCTGATTCCTGAATTAATCAAAGCAGAAATAATGATACTGTTTACCAAAATAAGGAAATGTATCTTATAGTGTTTTATTCAGTGGTCAGTGGTAAATATAATATTTTTGTAAGGTTTTACAGCAACCTCCATACAATCAGGTTCTAAAACCAAACTGAATACAGGGAAATGGGAATGAACCAGCCATTGCTATTTCTTCCTCAGGCTCAATGATTTCTCAATTATATTTTCTCTACCAATTTATTTTTCTGGCCCCTTCTGTAATCTGACTACTTCAGCAAGGTTCATAGGTTTCCTTTCCATTCTGTTTGACATCACATTCTCCTTGATCCGGATTTGGAGTGAAATACCTGCCTCAATTTTTATTTACACTCTGAAGCTATACCCAGAATAACTCAGTGCCTCTGTGATATCTACTGTTCCAAATTTCTGATTGAGAGAATTAGGTGACTTCTGCTTGAGCTGAATTTGGTTTCTGAAAAGCATGGGGCTTCTTTTCAAGCTCTGGATAAAATAATTTTGGTTGTTGTTTTTGTTACTAGAATTTAAGACATGATATTCTTAAAAATAAATAAGAATACATATATTACATAAAAATAATGAGTTTAATTTTGAATATTATGTACTTGGAGACCTTTTTGTTTTCATATGAAATGTATATTTAGAACAGTAAGTTATTGTCTCTAATGTGATGTTTCCTCAAAATTTGTTCAGAAATGAGTTTTTAGGAAAAAGGATCACTTGGGAAAACCCTCTCAGCCCATATCTTCTAGGGTGAGGTTGCTAAAGGAATTACCACTGTACAAACAGTAGATTTGTACAGAGATTAATTTCAAAAGAAAATTTAAGATATTTCAAAAATATTCATAGAACAATGAAAATAGGTGTTTCTTATAGGTTACTGGATACAAGTTCCCAAACTAAAGGATGTGATTGGAGAAACCAGCTCCTTTCTATTGAACACAATTGATAGGAAATTTTTTCAGTTAAACCCTTCAATACTCCATAAAGCTGGAGAAGTGCATACTCCAATACTGAAAGAAAAATTCAAGGGCATATTTTAGCTTCTATTGTGGGTACATGCTGGAGTTTGAAGATTGACATCTGTTAAACATGATCAAATTGGTAACAGTGAAGCTACAAATGGCAATAATTGATAAAGGACAATTAGAAAACATATGAAGAAAGAGTTCCATAGAGATCCAATATTTGGGAGTAAAGGAAGAATAACAAATGCTAAGAAGGAAATAAGGCAGTGAGTTAACCAGGCAATTATAAATCTTAGACACTGCTGAGATAAAAAAAGTTTCAGAACTTAGTCCCTAATACAGCAGTTGGAAGTAAAGCTCTTGAGAAATGTTAATGCCATGTAAAGGGTACAGGATAAAGTTTGCTGTTTTTGTTCTTCAATCTTTTCCTGTGTGAAGACACAGCATTATCTCCTCTTCTTGAGAACACATTTAAGGAATCTTGATCATGGACTTCTCAGCCATCATTACTGTGAGAAAAATATTTCTCTCCTTGTAAATTACTCAGTCTTAGGCATTCTGTTATTAACACTCAAATAAACTCAAATACCAAGATATAAACAAGATAAAACACATAGGAAGATGTTAGAACTTTGTGATTCCTTGGATCTGGATCTGCCACACCTGTCTGACTGTACAACTCTACTTATTCATACTGAGAGTTTTTGGGAAGCTCCATGCTCAGGTCTGTGCTTCGCAGTGTTCAACTCTTCATTCTACACAAAAGGATTTGTTTTTAATATACATGACAAACAAATCTGTGTTTCTCTCTAACTTCATTAGGTCAGAAACTTTATTACTGATGTTCTCAAAACAAACTATCAACCATGAAAAGCAAGCATAACTTTAAATAAATTATGAAGAGATACATTATATTGCTTTTATTTTCCTAGTGACAGAATGGGAGATTATCATAATTTAAAGACATTTTCTAAATATTTTCTTTGTTGGCATGACAAAAGAGAATATTCTTGTGTAAAATTTTAGTTCTCTCATATTAGCTAATTGAAACTCTAAATTTCCTGATGTCTCTGCTGAATTAGGCATATTGGTAGTTTTAAATAACAATAGTTTATAAGAGTTAAAGAAAGAGCCAATGTGAACAAAATGCACGCTGAAAATACAGCAGCTAATTGAGAGCATGGGGGAGGGGAGAGGGAGTTAGGAGCAAAAGAAGAGGAGAAGAGGAGGGAAGGGGAGGACATGAGAGAGCAGGAAGATTGAGTCTGGGGAAGAATAGAGGAGAGCAAGAAAAGCGATACCATAATAGAAGGAGCCATTATAGGTTTAAAGAGAAATCTGGTATTAGGGAAATGTTCAGAGATCTACAAGAATGACCGAACTAACAATTTAAGCAATAGTGGGAAGGCTACCTTAAATCCCCTTCACCTATAATGAGATTGATGACTAACTTATATGCCATCCTAGAGCCTTCATCAAGTAGCTGATGAAACAGAAACAGACACCCACAACTAAGCAATGAGCCGAACTCCTGGAATCCAGTTGTATATAGGGAGGAGTGATAAGCAAAGGGGTCAAGACCATGCTGGAGAAACCTACAAAAACAGCTGACCTGAACAAGGGGGAGCTCATGAACCCCAGACTGGGGAACTAGCATAGAAATGATCCAGACCGCCTGATCATGGGTGCTAGTTTGGAGGCCTGGGCAATTTATTACTAGTATAGCAATGGACTTTGGGTGCTCATGGGAGGATAGGAGGTAGAGGGAGCTGGAATTGATATGTAAAACAAGTTGATTTCTAATTTAAATTTAAAAAGAGAGAGAGAAATAAAATATAGCAGCTAACTTAAATATTAATACACTGAAATATACTTGCTAATGTTTCATACTTATTGATATTAAAAGGAATATGGTAGCCATGGTATATTCCAGGTTATTTATTTAGACATCGAGTTTTCTTAAAGTGAATTTTCTTAGGATAAGGAATATAGACTTACATAACACCAAGGTAAATTAAGATCCTAAGGAAAGCTGTTAAAGAAAATAAACATCACATGTTAGAGAGTTTTCTTTTTTAAATAGGAAAATGGGAGAAAGATCACTCCACTGATGAGATGGTGTGGGAAAGAAAAGGACCAGTCTTTGAAATGGGAAACAAAACAAAAGAAAAGAAAAAACAAAAAATACACTTGGAAAACCCAAATAAGGGCAACTTTCTTAGCACCATCTTTAATTTTATGATTCAGGTTAAGAAAGAGAAAATATGGATTTTAGGTGTACATTTAGTATAACAATACACACATTTAGATTCTGCTTATTGATTATTTTCAAGAAGGCCTTATCAAGGTAAGAAAATTGATTCACTTTCAATTGGTTATACAATTAGCATAACAATATTTCTGGTTAAGCACACACCACAGAATATGTAGCAAAAATGTAAACATAAAAACTGTTTTTAATTGGGAATATTTTATTCCATTGAACTTGTGTGTTTTGCTTTCTAATTTATATATACACATACACATATCCTCAAATATATATGTGTGTATATGTATATTTATATGTAACCCTCAAACATTATAAAGAATGTAGAACAAAATTTGTTTGGAATCAAGACTTTTCAAAAGCAAAAGAAAATGTGGAAAAGAGACATTGCCAAAATACTTGGTGAAATAATAAAAAAGTAGTACCATACATAGATTCTGCATAAAATAATCCTATACCCAGATCTGTACAGTTCAGACAGTCAATGTGACTTTTCCTGTGTTTATGTGAATCACTAGAGGGCAACATATAAAATATTCTTTGTAGATATGGGGAGTAAGAGCAGACACAACTGGTATAACCAGAAAGATAAGGCTCAAACTATAACACCAAAATCATATGGTGCTTTAGTTCACTGTATGTACTTATCTGATCAGCCATCTTAGGAGATGAATGTATTGGAAAAAGTCTTAATGTTTTTCTTTTTAGTTGTTTTCCATTAATTTCAGTAGCTGCCCTCTAAGAAACTGCTGTCCTCATTGGCAGCTGTATCTCTGCAACTACTAACAGCTGTTCTTCCTCATTGGCTGCATCCAGGGTGAAAGTCTGTTCCCTCAGGCTGACTTATTACTGCCAGTACAACGAACTTTATTTAGATCTCTTTTCCTTTATAGAACTAAGGACACAAAGGTTGAGGTAACATTCTTCTTGCTTAGAGATGCTGAATAGCAAGTAGCTAACTTCCTCTCCTAGTTGGGGTCTCCCTGCAAAACAATGTCCCTTTGTTCCACACGCCCCCCACTTAGAAATCTATCTACACATGATTCCTCCCTACTGCTTACTGTCAGCTAGTTGGTTACTCAAACTCCTGACCCCAGGTTAATTTTATTCAATCAAACAAATGTGATGTGCTTTTGCATCATTAAAACAAATGTTCCACAGCATAAACAAGTGTAACATATCTTACAATAATATTTTACAACAAGAATTTATAAACACCATCAAGTTTGTGCTCCATGAATACCAGATTATATTTTGTATGGATATTGTCATACAGAAACATAAAGTAGAAAGTCACAAAAATAAACAATTTTTATTCTTCTCTGATACATTGCATATAGACTGCAATTTCCCCACCTTTCCCTTCCACTCACTTTCTCCTCTAGATCCATCTCACCTCTATCTCCTCTCAGAAAGAGAAATCCTACCAGGGACATTAACCAAACATGGCATAATATGCTACAATAACACCAGACACAAAGCATCACATCATGGCTGGACATGACCCAATAGGAGGAAAATGGTCCCACAAGCAGCCAAAAAGAGTCAGAAGCAGTCACCTACATGCTTCCACTATTTGAAATTACACAAGAACATCAAGGTACTCAGCCATAACATATATGCAGGGAACTTATGTCAGACCTCTACAGACTCCATGTCTCTGAGAGCTCTCATGAATCCCAGTCAATTGGTTCTGTGGGATGTTATGTCCCTGTCCAGCCTGGTTTCTTTGATCCTACCACTCTTCCACAGGACTCTGAGAGTTCCCAGTTAATGTTTAGGCTGTGGGACTGGGCATCTGTTCCCATCAGTTGATGGATGAGTTCTTTCTAACGGGCCATCTTCTGTAACAATGCAAGGCTTCAAGTCAAGGGATTTGGACACCAGCTTCGACCTACACTTTGTCCTGTTGAGTGAAAGATCTCTATAATAACTTCACATAAGATCTGAGGGTCTTTTTTTCCTTCTTCCATTCTAACTCTCTTGTTTTAATTGTCTATAATTTTCCAGCTCTAATTCTTTCACTTAAATTATGTAGTTCTAAATCTTTTGTTCCAATTCTCTCCTTCAATTTCTCTTTTGTTCCAACTTTCTCTTACTATTTTGTTCATGTAGCTTAAATACATTTTTTACAGGACTCTTGGGGCAATAATAAAAAAAATTACAAGAGTTACATTCATTGGTCATAGCTCATTCCTTGGGCAAACAATAAAGACAGAGCCGTTTACCATGGCAACACAAGGTTACAAGGTTTTGGTACAGGGCTGTGGTCAGAGGTCAGGGGCACAGCATCCAATGAGACAAGCTGTGAAACACAGGTTTTTATCAGTTAGACTTGGCAAGCAAATATTGTCATGATTTGTAGTTTGTTCTGTGTTAATAACTTTGGTTAGATATCTGTAACTTTGACCTTGTGCCTATCTGTAAGTTCTTAATTTATGACATTTACAGAAACATTCATTCTAGTTTGAACTTGCTCTGAGGTGAAATGATCTAATTGTGTGTAGTTTGTCTTAGACTGGGGAGAAGTTGTTTTCTTTTGTTAGTTTGAGCAAAAGGAACAAAGCAGGCTTTTACATGTCTTACAGTTCTTGTGGTAGAATAGGTCTTGTTATTAGGTCTTGTTATTAAGTATATCTTAGCATATTTTCTATACATCAAAATTACACAGATAATAGAAAATCATCCTCTTTACCATCCACAGATATATGTCCCCCATACCATTGAGATGCAATCAGGGGATTATGTATATGTATGTATACATACATATACATATACATATACATATACATATACATATACATATACATATACATATACATATACATATACATATATATGTATATATATATATATCATATTGCAATGCAGGTATAGGGGAGACACCATAGCTGCTTTTACACATACAGGGGCAACAGTTTTCACAGTTTGTGGTCCCACAGGTGTTGCACAGATAGGATTCGATCCATCAGAGAATCATTCTTCTGGTGGGTTGAGATTTGAACCATGGTTGCCACCTGTTGTAACTCCCATGGCCACAGACAGCAGAGAACTCTGGGACAATAGTCTCACAAAATTGTCATCAAAGATACCAAAAGTAAACTATTTTTATAAGTTTTAAACTCATCCCACATATTCATTAGTTATAGGAGGGCAGCCGAAACACATTTTTTATTTTGTCTTATCCATGTAACCTGGCTTTGATTGTAATATGGACTCATCAATATTTAGGCTTTGAACCATGAGCAAGTTCCTATTGTTGAGAGAATTAGGAAGGAGCAAGTTATATTCCTTATGAATCACTGATCTTATTTTGACAATTTCTAGATAATTGTTAACAGTTTATCATCTAAACCATATTTACGTTTTAGTTATAAAAGGTTATATGACAACATGGTGACAAAATTGGTTACATGTAATGAATGTTGTTTTTGTTCTGAGAGAATAGAAAGAATAGAGTACAAAAAAGGGACGAGAACTGAGATGAAGAAAGGATGTAGAGTATAGAGGGGGAGAAACTGAACCCAGAAAAAGAAGCATGTTCCTGTATGAGGGGATCTTATTTTAGAAGTTGTCTTCCTATTGCTCACTCATTTGAATTCAATTCTGCTACTTTTAGCACATCAAATGGATGATTATACCTTTACAACTTAATGTTTGAGTGCCTAGAATGTTCTAAATAAAACAGTTGACTTGATAATCTCATTCACTCCTAACAATGCCTTTGTAGAGGAAGAAGGACAGAATACATTTTTGGCATGTATACAATTAAAATTTAGAGCTTAATTCAGTGCCAGGTCTGGACATACATTCCAATATTGTGTGTAGTGTTTTCTGTCTTATACAATGTTTCTAGCAGTTCCCTGTATAGAGGCTATATCAGAAGGAAAATAAAAATGGATATTTAAGGTTATAAATTTCATAGAAAATAGGCACATAAATTTCAGTTTAATTTAAAACCACTATGTCCCTCAGGGTTTTATCATTTAAGAATTGCCTTGTTTGAAAAAATATATGGAAATATTGAAATAATTATACTAAAATTCATTTGGGTTGCTTTTAAAATAGCAAACCACTGGATTTAAAGAATGGAATGTTGGAAACTATTAAGAATACTGCAAAAATAAAATTTAGACACAAGTATTTTCATTTTGTAGTCAAGAATGACTTGATCTTTTTGCTATATTTTATTCACCAGACTGTCCTAGAACTCAGAGATCTACCTCCCTTCACCTCAGAGTGCAGAAATTAAAGGCGTCTTCCAGGCTGATCTTGAGCTACTGATTCTCCTGCCTTCACCTTCCATGTACTGTAATTGTAAGCCTGTACCATTATGCCTGGAATTTTTCTTGCTAGCAACTGAACTCTCGACTTTCTACATGCTAGGAAAACACTCTGCATCCTGAACCACAGCCCCAGTTCAGGATTTTGTAACATTTACACAAAGGTAGCGATGAAACTTTACATATGACTTTTTGGGGAAGTCTTTAGGAAAACTGACAGAAGAAAAAAAGCTATGTTGATGCTATATTGAAGTATTCTTCAGATTTATAAATTGGTATCTCATAATTTTATTTATTTTGAGAGTTAAATAACCTAGTCAGAAGACAAAATGTGGGCCCTTTTGAGCTTTATCTAATGTTAATATTTCATTGCTTGACTTAAATTTGATAGAAACTTAGCACTTACTTAACTGTAACCTAATGTCTACAATCTTTATTATACTAATATGTATTTATGTATGTTGCTGTTAACAATGACATTTTTATTTAGATATACATTAAGCATTTTGACATAAGTCAAAAAATGACTTATATATACAATTATAGATTTTATTTTTTTTTCCATTTAATACAGGATTTCACTGTATAGTTCTGACTGGACTCAAAGTCATAGAAAGCCATATGAATCTCCCTTCCCAATGCTGGATTAAAGTCCTATGCCAACAATACCTGCACCTGAAAACCAATTTTGATTGATTGCTTTATTTCAATGATTCTATTCCTTCAGCAAAACTGAGTGAGCCAACTTGCTTCTCTTTTTCTGTTGTTGTTTCAAATATTCATCTTAAAAATGGATATTTCCTTTACTAAGATTCTATTCTCTACAACTCCATTTAAAGTTTTTCAAATATTCACAAATAATTTTTAAACAATACTTAAACATTGGTAACATGAATTCCTACCTATCCAGAATAATGCTGTCTCTCTGTAGTTAATCCTCTGCCTCTTGCAATCTCTGTACCCTCTTTTTCACAATAATGCCTGTGCTTTGGGAGAATGGGCATTATACAGATGTCCAACTGACAATTTCTATAGAAAAAATGTGCATCTCTAATGAAAGTTGAGAGACAGGTCTACCATGCTGATGTGTGATAATGTTCATGTTCACTATAAAGATTTGTTACTTATATTGGTTAAATAACACACTGGTTGCCAGTAGCCAGGCAGAAAGGATATGTGGGGTTACCAGACTTAGAGAATTCTGGTAAGAAGAAAAGCAGAGATGAAGAGGAAAGGCAGAGAAGCAGTTGCCAGGCAGACAGAAAAGGAAGCAAGATGAAAACACCTTACTGAGAAAAGTTACCAAGCCAAGTGTCTAAACATAGATAAGAATAGTGGGTTAATTTAAGTTGTAAGAATTTGGTAGTAATAAACATGAGTAAGACTTCAAACAGTGTTTTGGGGACTGATTGGCTGTGGGACTGGGAGGGACAGAAACTTTAATATACTCCATGCTAAAGTTTAAGGCCATGCATCTAAAAACATAGGGGCAGAAAACCTGTACTTCATGGGGTTAAAAAAAAAATTGAGGACACAGGTTGTTTGAGTAGAGAAGTGGGAGTAGATCTGGAAGGAGTTTCCATGGTAGTAAACATGACCAAAGCATGCATGAATTTCTCAAAGAGACGAACAGCAAAATGAGAAAAAAGAATCACACATAAAATAAGACTGAGATAAAGCAATCATAATCAGTAAGTTTTATTGTTTACCTATATCATGGGGGAATGAAAATTTGTCATCATGTTTATTCTCATTGAGAATATTTTCTATTTCTGGCTTTCAGAAATTACTAAGTGTGATAGGAATTTAGGACATGTAGTTAACAACTTTTTGTTAATTGAATATTGTTTCATGATCATTCAGGTGTCTTCCTTTCACAGTGGCAGTGATCATTTAAAAGCATTTGTAGATGGACGATAAATATATCAAATAATAATAGGACATTCAATATATTTCTTAAATTTTTACATTTTTCACAATTAAATAAGTAGAAAAGCTTAGGGGAACAAGAAATTTTTAATTAAGCAGAGTAAAATATTCATTTTAGAAAAAATTAAACTGAATAAAATAATAAGACGTGTCTAAAATCAAAGTACACATGGAAGAAGATATACTGATCAATTTTGAGTTATTTTTTCACTTAAAACTTTTGTGAGTTCAAGAATTTATCAGGCTCTGCTATGCAAAAACCCACCAATCTTTCAATTTCTCTGAATAGAATAGTCCTTGAAATATTTCTTGCACCACTAGGGTGCCATTCACTAAATTGGTTCTTCATAAGCACCGAATTGCTCACTAATGCCTTGAGAAAGAAAGCCATCTACTCCCTAGGATTATAAATGTGATCTCATTAGCTCTAAAAATACACCGATGAGGAGAGAAACTGGAAAGGAAAATATTGCTATTATTTTTAGAGAGTGAACACTTGGGAGCCAGAAGGCAGACTTTGAGAATTACAACATTTCACATCTGAAGCACCTGTTATAAAGCCACATGTTTGACTTCCTTGGGGAAGAATGGAAATTCACATGTCTGCATGCACATGTGTGGGGTGAACACACACACACACACACACACACACACACACACACACACACACACACACTGAACTGTTGAAAACCTGTTTTAGGAATTGTTTTATCAAAGTTTATTTTTGTAGTAACAGAGTGACTGCAGGGATGAAGATATCCACCTTGTCCACCAAGACCATATACATCCTGAGAAACTGAAATAAGCATGCTAGATGGAAAGGCAAAACAAAGCATCCGTTGATATGTGAGGCTTAAAATTACATCTTACATGTTTGCACTATGAAAGTTTATCTGTCTTTTACTGCTTTCTGCATTTTATACTTTCTCCAAATTTACCAAGTAATTTTTTCAGCAAATTTTTGCTTTTTTAAGATTCAGTATTTTTAGCTTGTTTGCTATTTTCTGCTGTCAAGATGAAACTGGACAATAAGCTCTTGAGGTCATAAGTCTCTAGGCTGTGCTAATATGTCTAGAGAACTTTTTTTTTAATGGCTCTGGATGTAGTGATGTTTCCAAAAGTCATGTGGAATTCTGGCTGGCTTTAATTCTAGGCCACACTTGTGACATTCTGCTGTGGACCTTAATGCTCTGACTTCTGAAGACACAGCTTGACACCATGTCAGGATAGCATTTTAAGGTATAGAAGCATGTTATTTCTCAGAGCATTCCACCTCTTTGGATTCACAAACACTCTCAGTTTTCTATGCTCCTCCTTCTCAGTTTCATGTTGTTGTTTTCAGTTCTTGAAACTCTTGATTTCAAGAATACGTTCAGTGTGTTTCACCCTTCAAACAACAGAATCCACGAATCAGTTCATCCAGGGGATTCTTAAAACCTAAACACAATGATTTTTCCTAAAGGTTGAGGTTTTATATACACATTAGCCATACCTAAACAGGACAGTGGTGACATACCTTTGTAATTCCAGCACTCAGGAGGGTCAGGTAGGAAAAATCAACTGCTGTAAATGTAAGACCAGTCTAATGAACACAGATACTGAGTTCAAGGTAAACCCAGCCTACAGAGAAAGCTGTCTTAGTGATAATGATAATAATAATAATAATAATAATAATAATAATAATAATAATAATAATAATAATAATAATGTAATAATAACAGAAGCAAAAAGAACAACACTGCCATGCACTTGCATCTTACTCAATTACTGAGCCCTTATCATCCTTCTTTGTTTGTTCATAACTGTTTTATAATATGTGAGAAATAAGTAAGTAAAAAATAAGGCTTTTTATCGGTTGCAGATTGAAACCTTCTAAACACATTACAACATATAGAAATTTGGTCGTGCCTTGCCTGTAAAACTTCCTGCTCAATCAAATTCATGTCCCAGAAGTCCAGTTGTTTTTCCTGTTCCCAATGTACTGATTTTTCTTACTACCGACCTTGTTGATTTAAAAAACAATAATGATGATATTACTCTAGGGGGAAATTCCTATTTAGAGAGGTGTTCAGGTTCTGTATTTTTGATGAACTATAGATTTTTCCATTTACTAAACTCTTTCGTTTGAAAAATTTAGTAGGAGAGTATTACAGAGGAATTTCAACTGGTTATATTAGGAGAAGGAAAAGCTATATACAGGAGGAAAACCAATTTTATTGTAAAATCACTTGGTAGCCTAGCTTCTAAGTACCTTTTCCTCTGAGTCCTGAAAACGTGTGGTAATGGCCTTGTTAGCTATGATTCTGGTCTCCTTACCTAAATGGACTATTACAGTTACATCCCTGCACACTCAGAAGGGGAGTAATGACCACATACCCACATACTCTAGTGACTGGTCGTGGTTAGATTGTTTTCTTGCATTTTTCTTTTCTGTTATCTGCCTAGGTATATGTCATTTTTCATGTTTGTAGCCTTTTCTCTTCCTCACTATCAATTAAAAGAAAATGTTATTCTTTGTTTCTATTTCCCTTAGCCTTCTGTGTGTTTGTTAGGTCACACCTAGATCCTATCCTTTGTGTGTTTGTTAGTTTACACCTAGATCATTTTCTTTTTGTGTCCTCTAAGATTCAGGAACACGGAATGTGCTTCCTTCACAAATGCCTCTCTAGCACTGTAGCTTCTGGTTGATGTAGTTAGGAGGAAGTAATAGACTCTAGTGCTGGAGGAAGAGACAGTAAGAGGAGCATGAAAATGGAGATGGGAGGAAACTGTTTTCTGTTTCCCAGTTCTGTTCCAGGTAGCCCTATATTCTTTCACTTGATCCTACTTCCAGGATGACCTAGACTCTTTCAGTCACAGTCTAGAGAACTTTGTCTATGGCCCTACACTGTTCAGAATCTGCATGTTTGGAGAGGACACTGCTCTAGGGTATGTTCATGTCCCTTCTACTTTCCATCCTTGTCATGACTTCTAGGCATTATCTGTTGCTTTTTCTGAAATTGTTTTCTATTTTGTGTGTGTGTGTGTGTGTGTAAAACATAACTTTCCATGTTAATGTTTCTCATTTCTGAAAGAATTGTTAAAATATAATATTATTATTAAATGTGGAATTTCACACATGAATATAAAAACATGCTCTAATATTATTATGATGTAGGATTTCCTTCTGTATGCTGAGAGAATATTTGTTGGCTGATATATAAAGCTGTATTTGACTATGGGAGGCAGAATATGAGAGGGCAGGAAATTCAAGCAGAGATACCAAGAGAAAGAAGGCAGAGTCAGGAAGATGTCATTAGCTGCCAGAAGAGTAAGATGCCAGAGTATTACCAGTGAACCACAGCCAAGTGACAATACGTAGAAAATAGAAATTTTTAATTTAAATGTAAGAGCTTGTTAGTAATATATCTGAGTCATTGATCAAACAATTATAATTGATATTTGATGGGAGATATTACTCAGTAAATTTGTTTCTCATACTGGTTAATGAATAAAGCACTGTGGCCAATGGGAAAGCAAGATGGGTGGGGCTAGGAGACTAGGAGGTGGAAAGAGGAAATAATAAGGAGGAGTCAGCATATAGAGCGTGGAGAAGGCAAGATGCCAGCCTGCCACACTCGGATAAGATGACCATGTGGAAATACTTAGATAAGTAGTAATGGGTTAATACTTAAGACAAAGCTAGCCCATAAGCAATAATAGTAACTGGCCAACAGGATTGTATCAAATACAGAGTCTCTGAGTGTTATTGGAGGCTGGCTGGCAGCAGGAACCGACCAGCTGGGGAAAAAAACGTGCTTGTAACAGATATTAACCTTCAGAGTTGTTATTGGGTAATTGATGGGCAGGAAAAAAATCTCTCTCTCTCTCTGTGTCTCTCTGTCTCTTTGTCTCTCTCTGTCTCTCTCTCTGTCTGTCACTCTCTCTTGATTACATTTCTTGATGACTAAAAATAATTTCATGCTTGAGACAATACAGAGTACTTTTCCAGTTGAGATTGAAAGAAGTATAGTCAAGATGGGGTGAGATGTGGAGAAACTTTATTGAGGAGGATGCCTGGGAGGAATAAATGCACACAGAGTGTACATACCACATTGCAAGACAGATGCACAACAAAGAAGTAACAGAAGGGAAAAAGTCATGGGTAGAAACTAATAGTGGGATTTTACAAAGAAATTATTAGTAAGGCCCATGGGAGCACATGAACCATAGCTGTCTTTTGGAGAAACCCAAATATACTGCAGAGATGAGCCCTTCCTATACTCTTACCATGCTCAGGTCCTGACATGAAAGAAGCTGGGGGGAAGTGAGACACCACACAGCCATGGAAGTACAATTGTTAAGAAAGACAGCTGGTGACTCCTCATGATGCTGGGGAACAGTAACATTTATATACAATGTCTCAGAATTTTTAGGTCTGATATCTAACTTTTTTATGTTTGATGTATTTTAAATGTTGCTTTGAATAATATTTAAATATCTCTGAGGGTAAGAGACATACCACTTATCTATTTCTCAATAACTTTTATTTAGAGTAAATGAAATATCTGTAATTAATTCTATAAATTAGGAAAATTCCCATCTCAATGGTCAAAAGGTTAACCTGATGTCTTGGGATCAGGTTAACTCTCATGAAAGAGTACTATGTTCAAAGGCCTGAGAGCATCAGGTAGAAAAGTTTGTAGTATGCCCAAATATACTTTCCACAGAGTAAATCTGTAGTTCTTATGCATTACAAGAGGAGAATATTACAAATGTTATTCAGCCAATTACTAGAAGCAGGACTCAGTGGCATGTTATAAGTGGTTCAATAGTGTCAAGGATATGAGTCTCAGCTAGAAGGACTGAGCAGTCTGGGCGACCTCAGACAGTAGAAACAGGATCTATTCCTGGTGCACAAAAGGACCTTGCAGACACATCCTCCATGGAGAGATACCCCCTTAACCTAGAGACAGGAGAGAAGTCCCAGTCCCTACTTCAAATGACTTGACAGATTTACATGACCCAACCTAGATAGCATAGCCCTACAAGTGGAATAGGAGTGGGGGGATGGGTGGGGAGGGTAGCCAGTGTGCATGTCACAGAAGAAAGAGGATAAGAGGGAAGGATGGAGAGAGGGATGGCGGGAGGGAGGGAGGATTGGAGGGAGGAAGGGGGAGGAAACTGGTATCCACATGTAAAATTTTTAATCATATTATTAATAATAAAAAAAGAAATAAAAAAAGATAGCTTGTCCACCAGAGAAAACAATTGACAAGCTAAGCTTCAAACTGACTAATACAACAAAAATGTAAATACTTCAATTTATGTGTGTGTAATACACAGGAATTATTTGAACCAAAATTAGATACAAATATAAAAATTGATGCATAATTTAACTTTGGCACAGAATTTTAATGCAGAGTAAAACAGTAGTAAAAGCTAAGTGCCATGTATAAGATAAATTTGGACTGCTATTGCTCCCATATTTTCTCTAAAGTACATATTTTCATCTTGTGTGTTTTACTTAAATATTAGAATAATTTTGTGTCACATAGTAACCAAGGATGCAAACATTAGATTATCATATTGATTCAATAAAGAAATCCAGATCTGAAATATCCACTCTAATGTTTTTTTTTAAATTATATTCAACAAGTATGTGAACCCATGGGCAGCTGCTTGATTTAATCTAACAGTTGTGTTACCCTTTTTCATACTGAATCTTACCAAATGCCTTTCTTGTATCCTTCAAGAGATGAGTATATTTTGTCAGTTTTCTTTAAAATTGGCAATTATTAAGGCATTATGTTAATTTCTCTAACAAAAAAACTGCATGATAGTAATAGTATTGAAATCTTGTTGAAATTTTATAAGCTTTCTTAATGCTCTAATTTTCCTGACTGATACTTTCAGGTAATACTATGGTAGACTAATAATCTTTACTGGAGAACATTTTCAGTTTTACTGTTCTTTAGAAACTATATAAAGTGTTTTAAACTATTCATTCCTCAAATATTAGGTAAGTTTCTATGAACGACAATTGTATTTATTAGATTATATAATGCATGCAATAATAATTATTATTTTAACATTTTTTAAATTTGTAAGTTTTATTAAAATCCATTTTGTATTAGCATTTTCATTTCAGGGAGGTTTTTAAAAAGTTATTCAATTACTTTAAAAACAATTATAGGATCTATGATATCTATTTCATAAGCCAGGTTTGATAAATTCTGTTTTTATAGATATGAATTTTCTTTATGTATTTAAGTGAACTAAACATTACCAGGATCCTTTATCTTCTGTTTATATCATACAAACTTATTTTTCTTTCAATATTCATGTAAATCTTTTCTCCTTAATTTGGCTATGACTTTGACTGGATAATTTAGTCTCCATGCATCTGATATTTTCACTTCATCTTCATCCTGTAATTCTTGATTCTATACTTAGAGCAATGTCTGGCTTAATCAGTAACTTTTTTAATTTCTTGTGTTTTTATTTAGCCTACTTTATCTATTGTCTATTTGGTTATTATTTTTAGACCTTTATGTTTCATTGTAGTTATTTACAATTATGCATTTTCTTCTAACACTTAAGAAACATGAAAATAAATGTGACCTTTTCAATTGTTGAAATTTTCCATTACAATTGCATTTCATATTAATTTTAATATATAATTATAGCTTTAAATTTAAATAGGTACTACATATGGCATTACTCATAGATTTTAATGAAAAAATGTGACATTTAGAGTGATATGTATATTGTTCAAGTTTCTGGATTCCAAATTCTTCCTGAATTTCCATCCTCATGGAGGAGAGAGCATCTTAAGAGACCAAGGCCTCTAACACTGCAGCATTTAGCAGTCAATGTGTTTCAAATAAAGAAATTACACCCCATGACTCTGCATTTGCTTAGTGTTTGAGATAATGATGAGGGTACATATTAGGAATAGAATTGAGCCCATGAAAGGGTAGAAATCAAATAAGCATGTAATGCCAATGCTTTAATGAAAGGAAAAATAAGGCTGTTGTTCATAGCTATGTCAGCATTTTTGACAATCTAACTAATATGAGGCTATGTAAATGGAATTTCTTTCAACCTGGTCCCACAGCTGTTTAGCCCCAAGTAAAAACACACAGAGACTTCTTTTATTTATAAACTGGCTAATAGTTTAGGATTTTTACTGGCTAGCTCTCTCTTAATTATTAACCCATAACTACTACTGTGTTTTTCTAAATGGCCTTATCTTACCGGAGAAGGATCCAGCATGTTATTCTTTCAGTGGCTACATAGTATCTCCCTCACAATCTCTCTCTAAGTCCTCTCCCCAGAATCTGTCTTGTCTATTAGCCCCACCTATATTTCCTGCCAGGCTACTGGCCAATCAATGTTTTATTCATCAACCAATAAGAGAAACATATATACAGAAGGGCATTCCCCCATCAAGGTGATAATTTATTTTGGATTAATTTGCATTTTATTATTGTTGTGGGATAAAGGATATAATTTTTTTAATGTGACAGCTATACTGGTTAAAATCATTTGCCCATTGTTCACCTGAGTTATTTTCTTAATATTGAACTATTTTAGATCTTTATGTATTTTGTGTATTAATTTCTTATCTAGAAGGATAAGAGAAAATAAATATTCAAAAGAATGTTGGTAAAGAAGGAAACCTTACACACTGGTACTGTAAATGTAAATTTATTTATTCATATGGAAAACCATATAAGGTTTCAAGAAAAATCAAAACAAAACAAATAACTAAAATAAAATCCAGTCATCTTAAACTGGATTTATATCTAGAGGATATTGAATGAATATATTATGATATCTCATTTCTCATGTCCACAAGAATTATTACTCATGATAACCAAGATTTTGACTTGATCTAGTTAGCAATTAGTGGATGACTGTATTTAAAAAGAATGATGTTCACATAATGGATTACTACTTGGACTGCTATTGCTCCCATATTTTCTCTAAAGTACATATTTTCATCTTGTGTGTTTTACTTAAATATTAGAATAATTTTGTGTCACATAGTAACCAAGTAATTTTTACTAACATAGAATATATAAAGTGAAATAAGCTAGGAGCAGGAAGACAAATGCTTGAAGATCTGAATAACATGTGTGATCTCAACAGTTGATTATCAGAGTTTAGCTGAGACAATTTTTGCAAAGCATTGTTGCCTCTGCCAATCATCACTCTGAGGTCAAGCAGTATTTGAATTGGACACAAGGAAAAAGCAAGAAATATATTTATATCATGATATGTACAAATTATGGCAATATTTTATACTTGATAATTATACAGATTAGGTAAAAATAATTATGTTAGATAAAAGGCAAATTATTATGAAATTATTATGGAAACCATGGGTTTCTTTATGAAAAAAAAAATAAAGGAGATGGTATGAAGTTCAAGCTCTAAGTCCAGAAACAGAGGAAGGGAACAGCCAGGAGGCATCTTAGGGATATAAGACATTATTTATTTATAGTCACAGGAGTTTCCAGGGTACCAGGTGCAGCTATATGCCCAGGCCCACAGATGGGCACAGGCACACAGGAAGACGAGCGTGTATGTCACAGGCAGGCAGCACAAGCCCATATAGGCTGACTGACAAAAGCAAATGGTAAAGGCGCTTACTTCTGTTCTCAAGGTCATATTTATATAAAATACAGAAAAAAAAGATGTTTTGCTACAAATAGTTATATGATAGATGGCATCACTGTTTACTTGGAGTTCCCCGGATATGAGGTGTTAGACATCTTTGGCTAACTTGTGGCTTCCCAGAGGTCTGGTGTCAACCTTGTGTGAGTTGACCAGATATTCATTTTAGCACTGTGTTGTCAAAAACTAAATGCCCTTTAAGACCTTTTACCCTCTGGGGATGATTTGTAAAAGAACAAACTGAGCCAGTGCTGTAAATTTGAGTAAACTTTCTTTAAAGCTCAGAATGCTCTTTCATTAGTAAGAGTTGGTAGCTAGTGTCTGAAGATTTCAGAGGTAAAAGTAAGATTCTTAAGAAATTGAACACACCCTCTCAAAATCTACCTCTATAGTGTGATGTGTGATTTGCAGAATAATGAGTAAGAAAGCCTGTCTGTTTTTGCTTCATTTTCTCAAAAACAGTACATGAAATCTCTACTCAAGAGCTGTTCTCCCTGTACTAGGAGAACCAGAAAATTTTTATAGTAAGGTACAGAGGTGAGTATCAGAATTTTCCTTAGAGAGAATGTGTTATATAAGTTTCCAATTGTCTTTTGCTCCCCCATTTATTTAAATTTTGCAAAATTACTTAATTTTTCTTTTACTTAGTATAAAAACGCTTAGGTTTTATCAAAACTTGGGGCCTTCATTTTCTATTGGGGGCTAGCAGATTGTAACTATTTGTGTGCTTTTATATTTCTTCCTTTCTGATAATCTGTTTAAAGCTTAATTAATTCTCAAGCCCAGCTGGAGACCACAGAGGTAAAAGTTTCTCATCCATGGTGCCTCCAAATTATAAGCTTTAAGTCTAAAATTGAATAGAGTAGTGTGAGAGACAAGTAAGGAGACTGAGAGGTACTAATGACCTACAGTGGTAATGACTGTTTTTGATATACAAGCAATGCAAAATCCATGAAAGAGATAATGAAAAAAAAAAAAACTGGTCTTCATTAGCGTTCAAAGCATTTTGCTCCGTAAGGATAATGTGAAGAGAAGAAGAAGCTACCTACTACAAGAAAATATCTACTGTAATCTTTACCTTTCGGATGATATTAAACACACAAATTTATTAAAATTCTAACAAGCCAAGGGAAAACTTAAAATAAATAGACCAAAGATACCAACTGGCACCATACCAAAAAGCTAAACAAATAAAAATTAGCACGTGAAAAAGAACTTCTACATTAATTGTTATTATTAAGTTGCAAATTAAAGTGAGATCCCATGATCTCTTTATCTGTATGCCCCATATTTGGATCATAGGCAGTACCAAATGCTGGTCAAGACCCAAGGAAATGAAATTTTCTGTTTTGGGGTCAAAATGGGCACAGTATCCTTAATGCTTTCTTAGGACAATAAATACATACATAAACAGGATCAAGCAATGTCAGTCCTTCAAGATTTTATAGGGCTTAAGTATATTCCCATAAGAAACTGCACACTGGTTCCTATAATGACAATATTCATACTCACAAAAATGTGTCTACAATCAAAATGAGGAGTAACACACTGCAGTATATCTTGTTGGAAAGATATGGGCTGTCAAGCTATGAACAGACATGAAGAAAAATGTTTAAGAAGAAAATAATCTGTAAGGCTGTATAGTTTATGGTTCAAACTATATGGCCTTGTGGAAATGTAAAACATGTGGGGATAGTAAAATGGTCTACACCTGCCAATTGGTGAGGAAGATGAAAAAATAGGCAGGTCATAGAGGAATCTTAAGTTAGTAATGATAATTTGAATAATACAATTATCAAGGGTAGATGCTAGGTATCCATTTGTCCAAGTCTATACAATACATAATATAATATGGGGCATTATATACTGTGAACATTTTGTACTTGTATATTCAAGAATTGTATGTTTGTGTGTATTTATATGTGTATGCATTATGCAACAACAATGACAGAGGAGACATGAATTTTAAAGGGAACAAGTAGAGTTATATGGAAGGGTTTACATGGAGAAAGGGAAAACAGATGAAGCAATTACATTATAATCTCAATAAATAAAAGACTTGGCGCTGAGGTAAATCTAGTCTTTGGGCACTAGTTGTATCAACAAGTGTTTTGTCACAGCAAGTGGTGTGGAAATCAGTAAAGGTGTCAGAGCAGAGAATGTGTGCAAATTCACTTTACCTTTTGAAATATTGCTTAGCACCTGAAGCTCATCTATAAAAATATAGACTTAAATGTGACAACAATAATAAAAGCTAAAATGGGAAATGATACATTTTTTATTTCTTTATCCTTTCATTTGTCCTAGAGGAGAGGAAGAGTTGGGGGAAGAGAGTGGGAACCCCTTGGTGGGAACCAAGTGATTTGTTAATTATATTTATAATATTCTTCTTATAAACAGCTATGGTTATCTAATATAAGTTTTGCTTACTTATGCCATTTACACAAATTGTATATTTGCATATACTTTAATTTCAGTGCAGCACGTTTATCTATGAATATCTTATTTGGCCATGCATTTCCATTATATGGCCTGTGGATTCATGATTTGGGACTTTGTTCTGATAGTTATCAGTGCTCTTCCATGGACTTCATCCGAGCTATTCAATTTATTCCTCTAATGCAATCTGTGAAAAATACAATAAAGCATAGAGGAGGGGTGAGAGAAAGGCAGATGGCATGGATGAGGTCTCATTTTTCTGACAAAGACTATAACAAGGATGGAAAACGATGCACTGCAAATCCATTGTAGTGACAAAGATGGTAATGAGAATTGGTATGAATATAAGCGACTGTATTCTCATTACCCTCACAGATTGTAATCGTTTCTCAGAGCTGTGCCTGTCCTCATCTCACTGATAAGTCTTCCACATAATACCTTTTAGCTTGCCTTTAAAAGACATTTAATAAATAGGTCATTAGTTAAACCAACTAATAAAAACATTTCAGAATTGATGCTGGAGCTTTAATTCCAATGACTGGTTAAAAGCAGGTTTGTTTTTTAATTTGGTAGTGTAAAATTGTATCAGTTGGCACTCTAATAAAAGGCAATGCTTTCATAAAAACCTACCTTGTTACTCTGCATACAAAGCTTTGTGATTCTAATGTCTGCAGCACAGGACAGGAAGTTTGATGAAGCAAAAAAGGGAAAGCAAGATTTCAGTAGTTTTCATCTCCATGGAGATAGATATTTGATTATCATAGTAACATGTGGGTTCATAAAATGGAAACCTATAAATTTTAAGTGAAATCGTGAACTTGATATCAAAATTTGAAGATTTGACTTTGATATTAATATATGCCACAAGCCATTGTAAAATACACTGCAAATATGCCAATGTTATTCCCTATAAAAATGTGGTTGAAAGTGAATGTTCTACCCAAATGCTTTTATATTTTGAAAAAACTGTTGATAAATTTAAAGAGTCAAACAGTGATAACAATAAATATCTCAAGAAACTCCTAAATATATTTATAACACAATGTTATAACATCTTCTGGTCAAAATCAAACATTACATATTGAGCAAAATTATCTCAATTGTCTAAATTCATTGGGTGAGCCAAGTAAAGCAAAATGATGATCACTCCAAATGTAGAAAATTAGAATTGTGACTTTTTCCACCTGTAAACCAAACATAATGAAAATCAGTCAGCTATAATAATTCCAGGAGAATAAAATATCACAAAAATGAGAAGCTCCATAAAACTTTTTTTAGCTGTCACTTAGGAGTTTAACACAAGGCTCAAGGGGTGAAACATACTAGTTCCCAATGGAAAGTTAGAAATAATGCTAATACATTAATAATGTATTACTTTAATACAGTAATACAATAATGCTAATACTTTAATACAGTACTGGAAACCCTACGCTTATTATTTTATATTCAAAGAATAGAGGTTTGTTCAGAAGGCAGATAATAGATCTGAAGCCACCAAGTACTACACATATGAAGAGATATCCCAAGCTACAATAATAAAAGTTATCTAGTTATTTCTTATCCATGGCTGTGATCTAGTACCCAAATAAACAAATGACTGTTCAATGTGATCTAGTAGAGTGTATACATATATGAACTTAACTATAATTTAAATGAAGCTATGAATTAATTTTTCTATGATCATTTGAATATTTTCTATTTGAGCTATTATAAATAATGCTACTATACTCAAAAATGGAGTTTCCAACTCATGTGGTAATTATCTGTTTTTGTTTTTGAGGAAACATAAATCCTTTTGCAGTCTGAACTACTTATATTCTGAACAGCAGCAGACAGGAATGCAGTTATTTAAATTGTCTTCCCTTGTCCACTTTGCCTCCATTGCACTACGTCCACAGTCATTGTGTTTAGTCATATTTTACTATATTTTGGAACAGGGTCTTAGCATACAAGTCTAAATCAACACAGAGGCTTTCTGTAATATTGGGCTAAGCCAGCTCTTTCACTTTTCATCATATGATGAAGCCAGTTGGGCCATCATCTTAGACTTCTCAGCCTTTGTAATTTGGCTGAGTAAATGTCTAAATGATCCAGTTTTAGCTATTCTATTATAATAATACAAAACAGATTAAGATATTTATGAGCCTCATTTTAAATGTGAAAGCTAATAGTGAATTATAGCACATTGATGAGGATAAGTTCATTCAGTTCTACCATACTAAAAAATGCACCCATTCTTGGAGTGCATTTGAATGTGACAGAATCAAACCTAAAGAAAAATCATTTGACTTTGATGGCCTTGACTCAACTAATTTCCCCCAGAGTGCAAATGGATTTAGTGAGTTGCCCTTTATACAGCGGTTCTCAAACTTTCTAATGATGTGATCCTTTAACATAGTTCCTCATGTTGTCTGACTCCCAAGCATGAAATTATTTCATTCCTACTTCATAATTATAATATTTCAACTATTATGAATTGTAATATAAATATAAAGGATGTCTGACATGGAACCCCCTTAAGAGGTTGTGACTCACATTTTGAGAACTTCTGACTTAATATGTAGTTCTCTATGAAGATGTGATCTGAAATACAGCCCTATGTTCTGCTTCACTACAAATGTGCTATTTTGAAGTGATTCATTACTCTAATGTTTATTAGATTTATATGTGGTTATTTTAGTTTCTGTATATTCCGATTTATCCTAATATGAGTTATAGTTCCTGAGAATGCACAGGGGTGACATTTAGGAACCAGGATGTGAAAACGAACATCACTTGTGAACTACTTAATTTTTTTAAGTTCTTAATTTTTTGCACAGTCCAAACTGAGATACACTGGTGCAAAAAGATAGCAAACACATATGTGATTAATATGAAGAATTTTTAAAATGCAGTCCCATTTTGACTAACTAATTAATTGCTTTAAAGGTTTACTTGTTACTTGGGTATATGATTATACCTCAGTAAATGTATGTACACCACATTTCTGTGGAAGGGAGAAAAGTGTTGTATCTCCTGGAATTATACTTATAGGAGGTTTTGAGCTGCTTGATGTGGGTGTTGGGAATTGAACCCAGGTCTTGCAAGAGCAGCAACTGTTATAATCCTCTTAGCCACCTTTCTTGTCCCAGTCTCCCTTCATATTTGTCAACTTTGCTATATTATGTTACATTAAGATTTCTTTTTTGTACCATCGATTTGCCTGACAATTTCAAGATTTTATTTTTTTCCCCTGCTAGTAGTACTCCATTGTGTAAATGCACCACATTTTTTTCATTCGTTCTTCAGTTGAGGGGCATTTAGGTTGTTTCTAGCTTCTGGTTATTACAAATAATTCTGCTATGAACACAGTTGAACAGATGTCTTTGTTGTATGAATGTGCATTTTTTGGGTATATGCCTAAAGTGGAATTACTGGATCTTAAGGACATTGACTCCAGTCTGATATCTGGAAAACCAGCATAGGACTGACCTAAATTCCCTGAATGTGGTATTAGTTGGGAGGTCTGGGCAGTCTATGGGGCCTCTGGCAGTGAATCAATATTTACCCACAGTGTACAAATGGAGTTTGGGAGCCCATTCCACACAGAGAGATACTCCCTCAGCCTAGACACAGGGGGAAGGACCTGGGCTCTGCTCCAAATGATATGACAGACTTTGAAGGCTCCTCTTGGAAGGGATCACCCTCCCTGGGGAGAAAAATGGGGATTGGAGGGGGTTGGTGGGGAGGATATAGGGGAAAATGGGAGATTGCGGGAACAGGAATTGATATGTAAAACAAGCTAGTTTCTAATTTAAATAAAAAATATATATAAGATTATTAAATTCCAAATATTTGGTTAATTTATGATCATATTCACTAATGTATTACCAGGTGATCATAATCTCAAAATTTATTGTTTTCTCTAGATTTGGTAGCAATTATATGATTTATTTGCATAGCAGCAATTCTAAAGAAAACCCAAAAGCATTTTAATTGTAAAATTGGATATGATCTAATGCTTTTAATGAAAACTTTTATGTGACTTTTGTTTTTCATTAAAGAGAGTTTTATTATTAATAGTGACATTGCTTATCATAAAATGGAGTGCTTGACCAAATTTTATAATAAAGTAATGTAGAGTATAATATACTTTGTACAGTATATGTTTATATATATTGTGTATATATATATATATAATACATATTTTGACATCTGTACTCATACGATTCACAGTGAGAATATTTACATTTTATATTTTGTACACACTGTAACATATTGCACAATATTGTCTGAAATGTATTGAAGATTTCTTTTGGTAAACCCTTTTGATGTATTGATTTCACACAACCCTTACAGCTAGCTGGTAAAGGTGACAGCTGACACAATCACATAATTCTCTAAATCCTGGAGGTTTCAGAATTTGAAGTGAGACTGTTAGATTATTCTTTCAGGGCTTCATAAGTAGGATACAGACCTAAGCACACACTATAACTTATTTTATAACAAACTGGAGACATAGTTGCTGAGCATATTTTGAGGGAAGTTACACATAAATTGAATCTCAACTAAAAACTGAAATAATGAACAAAAGAGAAACAAATGAAATGTGTATGCATGTGAAATATATACATTTTATAATCTAATACAACACACTATGATATGGTATTTATAAGCAAGTCTACTCAGAATTCCAAATGTGCCCCATTGTTGGTTCCCATTCTATTTGACCTTTCTGTTATTTGTTTAATTGGTGATGACTGGATTTCTAAATGACAAGTCTGTATGACATAAATGAAATGAAGGAAGTCATGAAATATCGGGAAATGTTATTTGGACCAATAGTTCTCAGAATTGTGTAAACAATTTAATGAAATAATTTAATTCTAGTTGCTTTTAATTTCTCAATTAGATTTTATTGAAGGTCAATCAGAGTGAAATAAGTCATATTCTTAATTTGTACAGTATGACATCTTCAAACTATGAAGGGAAGCAGGAGTGAATCTTTATCTTTGCTTCACTCTTGAATTAACAAAGTTTATTTAACAGAGTAACATTAGAAGGAGCCTACTCTAGGATCACATATCCCAGAGATTGAGATCAATGTTTTTCTGGTTTCATATGAAGGAGTAATTGAACTCCTACAGATCAGGGGAGACATAAACATCAATACTGATACTTAAATCAGAAAGATATTTCAAAGTGATGAAATGCTTTCTAAGCCTTGTTTGGGGTTGGATTTTTGATTTTAAAAAACAGGAGTCTTAAAATTCCAGTTGTGGTTTCAATTTTTGCCTTGTCTCCAACAAAAATCATTTAGTGTCATTCTCCTGAGAGTGAAGCAGATGATGAACTAAGTGGATGTAGACTCTGGCTGTATCAGTGGGTGGTGAGGTAGAGAATTGATTCCACTTATTGGCAAAAACAAAGCTGCTCTTGCATTAATGACAGACACACATTTCCATGAAATAGACACAGCTTTTAACCTACTGGCTAGCAGGTCTATGACAGCAAGAAACCTGCTTGAAATCTTCTGTTTATACTTAAAGATAAAGAAACTAATATAACCTCATTAACATGTTTATTTAATGAGCCAACAGAGATAATTTTGGAGCTGTGATGAAATAAAAGGAAATTATTATTGATTTTATTGTGTTAGAGACTGTAGAAACATTTCAAAGACTGTAGTTTCTTATCCAATGTGTGGCAACATCACTACCTGAGCTTTGCTTGCTAATTAAGATCTTAATTTATTTTATTACAGAGACTAAAGCAGCACAGAGGAGTCTTTTATTTAAAAACTGAGGATAGATTTCCCCTCCCACAAAGGACTGTCTTACCCCTGAAGTAAATATGTACATTTGTATGAAGATCATTGGGTTGTCATTCAACCCAGTTTTAAATGGTCTACCTGTAATTTTAAGAGGTTTAATCTGGAACGTGTTGTTATGAGTAAGGTTTTTTCCTCCAGTCTTGTCCCTCTTCCGTGCCAGCCCCAAATAACACGCAGAGATTATGTATTAGATATAAAGCTGTAGGCCAGTTACTAGTTTCTTATCAGACAGCTCTTAGTTACTAACCCATTTCTATTAGCCTGAGTACTTCCATGTGGTCTTATCTTACCAAAGAGAGGATCTGGCATTCTCTCTCTGTCCTCCATCTCGAATCTCCCCCCCCCAATACTTCGTCTTTCCTCTTTGTCTCCTAGTCCCAACTATTTTGCTTTCCTATTGAGCAACAGTGCTTTATTCATTAACCAATACAAACTGGTTACATAATGACATCTGCCATCAACATTTACTCAAATGATGAAACAAAAAATTTCAAATGTTTTCTAGTACATTTTCATATACATTAATATACACTTTACTTATACTCAAAGGTAATTTAAAATAATGTTGACATTGAGCCTATTAGTTTTTTTCTGATGCTGTGTAAAGCATATAAAGAACAGAAATTTCACAGGAAAACCAAAGAATTTTTTTTTTTTGCTTATAATATAATTCAGCATTTTAAAGGTGAGTGGCAGAGTCCCAGAAACTGTAGGCAATAGATAAAGTCTGAAAACTCATCATTTGAGATCTAATACACCTATCAGACCAGGTGATATTGATTATTTTGTTACAAAAATTGCTTCTGTTCTTTTATGGGTACCAAGACTTTGAAGAGTTTGAGTAAACTAAAATGTTAAGTAGAAAATTCTAATATCTATCCTTACCATAGGGTACTGCTGACTTCTAGATGTTTAAGAAGCCTTCCTTAAAACAAATGACAGTTCTTTCATATGCTGCTTTGAATAAGAATGCCCCCTCCCCTGCCCAGGGTCATGATCTTGAACATGTCTTCCCCAGTAGGCTGAGCTGTTAGGGAAGTTTAGGAGTTGTGGACTCAGTGGACAAATATGTCACTGGGGGCAAACTTTGAGAGCTTAAAACTTCCTCCCTCCAGTTTTCTCCCTCTTTGCTTCACATTTGCAGTTTAGGATATGAGCACTCAGGGGCTGCTCCAGCCACCACATGCTACAACCACCTCTTGTGTTCCTCTGTCACTGACTCTAACCATCTCAAACCTTAAGCACAAATAATTTCTTTCTCTTATAAATTGACTATCTTGAGGCACTTTGTTACAGCAACAGAAAAGTGACTAGCATACTTGAAGAATGGCCAATAAAATGCAAATGAGTATGGATTGTTAGGACAGAACATTGGTGGAAACTATTACTGCAGAATGTGTTTTTGTGTGTTAGAGAGTTGCCCTTTGGTTTCCTGTCAGCTTTCAATTCAGATCCAGATTCTAAAGGAGGCTTTTAGCCTCCATTTAATCACATAGCCCAGGTACCAATATGCAGGTTTGGTAGTGGACGGCCCAGATCTGAAGGCATATTTCATCAATTTCTTGCCTATGATTTTGGGAAAGTTAAGGGACATTCCGTTTATCATCTGTAAAATGGGAATTATAATGGGAATGTTCTAATAAAGTTTTAATTTCATTTAGATTTTAAAATAAAAGAATACAATGCAAAGTATTTGAGCTACTTGTCATCACTAGAATATTTTTTCAATATACCTCAAAGTGCATTTTGGAAACACATCCAATTTTGGCTCTTGTAACATTTTTTTTTACATATCTGTCTTATGTAGAGAAAAGCCCCCTTGTTTTGTTTTGTTGTACATTTGCATGGGCTGTATTTGTGCATCTCTTTATTACATATGTGTCTTCTTATGAATAAACAAAGTCTTCTATAGGAAGCCTATTGTTCAGTCATTCAATTATTAACATATTTAGCTAAGATCCTTTTGATTACAATGAAAGCATTATTTTCTTTAACACTTTTAAGTAATTATTAATATGTTGCATTATCTATTCCAATTATCACTTTATTTCCTTATAAAAATAATAGACATAAATAACATATGAAATGACTGAAAATGATATACTTAGGAGTACACACACTTAAAAAAAGAAGGCCCTGAATTTGAAGGAGAACAGGGATTATGATATGTGTCTACTTGGAGGGAGAAAAGGAAAGTGAGACATGTAATAATATTGTAATCTTAAAGGTAAAATTTAAAAATATTCATTAATTTAATGTTGTTATTGGTTGACCTGTTTATGAATTCAACAAATAAACACTGTGTTGTCTGCTCTGTTTGAAGCCTGTTACTAGACAAAGTTCTCTAACAGAGAAAAGCATGAATTAGTTTACTGCTTATGGTCCTCATTGTAGAAAAGGCAACAGACAAATAAAATAACATGACTTTAAATAAGTGATAATTTTAGATCAGTTTTATGAGACTAGTTTATTTAGAAACTGAATTACTCTAATCTCAATCTAGCTTATATGGAAAAAGAAGATGGGTTAGCATATGAAGAAAGTTCTTGAGTAGCATAAACACCTTACCTTGACATAAATTGTTCTAGTACATTTCATGGTGTTACTTTGAATCTAATATTAGAAGACAGTGGCACAATAGGAATTTCACAGGAAGGCTAAAGTCATGCTATACGATTAAATATTGCAAGAAGAGTGCAGTTATTTTAGTTATTGAAGAAAAGTTAAAAATTTTAAATAGATGCTCACCACATAACTTTTTTTTGCTACTTCTTTTTCTCTTTTTTCAATATGCTATACAGAAAATATTGAGGGAGGACTATGAAGTTATCCACTGTCTATTAATGGTGTTTGTAGAGTAGTCAGGTGTAGAGAGCTCAAAGTGCTGTGCCTTAAAGATGGTGCTGGCTTCTGCCTTCCACCTCCCCGAGGGTGAGTGCTCTCTGGCGTAAAAAAGCCCTTATTTGGTTAAGTCTGTTCAGCCTGCCTTCTTCTGTGTTAGTGTGGCCTATCTTCAGGGTCCACGTAGCTCACTGGAGTTGGTTAGTGCAAAAGGATTTAAGTCTGTCCAGGGGTCTCCCAGGGCCCCCGTGGGTCAGAAGAACATGTTTCAAGGATCCTGATTAAAACTGCATGAAGAAGATCTTGCCAGAGTCGTGTCTTCCTTGCTGGCAGGGGTAGGCATATACAGTCAGGTGGTACAAGTAGTAGAAAAACACAGTAAATTAGTCATCTGAATGCAGAATAGACAGGTGTTCATGGGTTGACTGTTGGGTCTGAGATAAAGGGAAGAACCAAATATGGTTTCTAGAAACTAATTGTCCATTTTCTGTGACTTTACTGAATAGTGTTACTGCTACAATAAAATGTTGACTTAGCACTTTTTACCTATTAGAAAATGGAATAAGGACTCTCTTTAGAAATGCCAAGTCAAGTTTACAGTATATGAAAATCTTTTTTGAACTTCTATTTATGTTTCAGAAATATAAAAATCTAAAGAGAATAATGTCCTTCCTTTTGAAAGACTCCTAAATGACTGGAGAGACCTCACCCAAACAATTAGATATTGCCATAGTAATGCATCAAGGAAACAAACAAGGTCTGATTAATCACATTTGACCATATTCTGGGGTTACATTCTGATCTCCAGGACTTTTGAAAGTTAAGTTGTTGCTGAGGAAATAGTGGTGGGAAGAATTTCTGTCACAAATACTGTAGGCACTTCTGACTAGGAGTGTTTGGAGGACAATTAAGTTGTTTTTTAAATATTATATAATCCACGACACTTGTAAACTTAAACTGGGAAAGTTTAAATAAAATGAGGTTATCATTTTAGTAAAGTGCATGAGTCTACTCACAGTCTTATTGTGACTTTAGTAGCACTTGATGTACTAACAATTAGCTCATATAGAAGAAATTGCAAACAAATATCAATACAGGGAAATGTATAAACTATGTCTATCACCAGCTGAGTGAGAAGCATTTCCATAGCAGTATGACACCACAGGCAGATACCATAGAAACTGTGACACTTGTGTCCCACTTCCTACTTTTTAAAAATTTTAAATAAAATATGACTATGCTCGTATTGAATATAATATGACTATACTTTAACTGTATATGTATGTGTGTGTGCATGTGTGTGTGTGTGTGTGTGTGTGTGTGTGTGTGTGTGTGTGTGTGTGTGTGTGTATTCATGAATATATAGGTCCATATGTGTAGATGTGCTTGTAGAGGCCACCTCCAGAATCATTCCTCAGTATTTATTCACAATGTTTGTTTGTGAAACTGTTTCTTTCACCAGTCTGATCTTGTCATTAGATTATGATCAGAGGCCATGAAGCCCAAATAAGCACCCTGTTTCTGCATTCTCAGTGCTGGAATTACCAGCAAGTGTCATCACGCCTGTATTTTGTATTTGGTATAGGAATTGAGCTAAAGTCCTAGTATTTTCAAGCAAAGCACTATATAAGCTGAGCCACCCCCCCCCCAAGCCATAACTCTAATATTTAAAGTGAATGTGGTTTTGTTCTTTTTTTCTCCACATCGATAGCTACTAAGAACTTGTTAGTTCATATGAACTGAATCATCTGAACAAATAAGACATACCATCTATTTCTCATGGTACAAGATTAACAAAGTTACATTGACTGATATTTGTCTGAGCACATTTTCCTCCAAAGTACATTTTATGTATCTAAAAAATTTAGATGACCCCTCCTGGAGGGCATCACCCTACATGTGGAGTCGGGGGGGATGGAAGGGAAGGGTGGTCGGGGTTCATGTGAGGGTGGCAGAGCGGGAAAGAGGGAGGAAGAGGAAACTGAGATTGATATGTAAAACACAAATAAAAAATTAAATTAATATAAAAATAAAAAAATAGACCTTAATCTTCATTTCAAACCCTTCAGTATTACATAACTTGACCCAATAAATTTTTATGTGAATATGTAATGCATCTTTTCTTTGTCCAATGCTTCTTTAATAGTAGCTAAAATGACATCAACATGAAAAGAAACAATCTAAAACAAACAGTTATAGTCCTCAAACCCTTTCAAGCAGGATTTATTTCTCCTTACCAGTATTTCAGGAGAGCTGTCAGAAAAGAATACAACTTTGTTGACTGACCTCCGGTTTTATTTTAGTTGTAGGTAAACATTATCAGGAAAATTGCCTAAAGACGGTACTTGCAGAGTAAAGAATAAACTGGATTTATGATATATAAATTGGAATATTGGTCTTGCCATCTCAGGGAACTCAGTGCAACTTGGGAAATTGTGATCAATAGCAACCTGTAGAAAAATGTATCTTCCCCCACTCTACTCCCCAGGATTAATAAACTAGAGAAAATTTAATCTTGCTGCTTCTATGAATCCAGACATCTTCGTTAATCTTTATCTTTTCTATTCTTAAAAAAATAAATTTTATGGCAGGCTGAGGATTTTCTGGGCTGTATTCATAAATGCAAAGATCTATAATTGGCCAGCAACATATTCCAGGCAAGCAAATATGCTACATATAAAATAAATATTTTCTGATGATAGTTGCTACCCTGTAACTATTGTTTAATTATCTTGCCAGTTATTATAACTCTCTAATATAATAGTATGGTCAATTGAAATATCATTTCTATAATATGTTATTGTTTCTGAGATAGACTGGATCATTCACTCCATACTGTTGCATCACAGATATTTAATATGTATTCATGTACAATAGAGAACTTTGGAAATTTTAAATATTGTTATATATGATTTTGATGTGAGAGTTCATATTTATTGGTTATTAATACACATTTCTGACATGGGGTGTAACTACATAGCACAGGGGGACTTGAAACTCCATATGACAAAGGCAGCCATAGAAGTTGTCATTCTCTGACTCTTCTCAAGTGCTGAGATTGCAAGCATGCCCAGCAAGCTAGTTCTTGTTTTCAAGAAGATCAAATGTTACTTGTCTAATACATAGATTACATAATGAAATCTGTATAAAAACATAGAGTACCTGTTACACTCACAGTTCTTAATAGTTGTTAATGTATGAAAGATTCAGTGTATATTGCATAAGAAAGAAAATAAAAGTCCATGTATCCTTAGAGAACATCTTAATGTATAACATGACAATTCATCATGATAAAAACAGGTTTGTTTGTTAAAGTTTAACTAAATATAACTGGAATAAATATGTAGAAATGTAAAAATCATTCAGAAAGCAAATTTTGCAATCACCTCGAGTTTTCCATTGTCTGACTAAAGATAAACATTTATCCAGGACTCATACTTTAAACCTTTATAATCATCTAAAAGTAATTTTGCATCAAGGACTAGCTCAAAGATATTAAAATTTAGAGAACAATGTGCTTCTTCATGGGTAGTATTAATTTAATATTTGTGCATTTAAACTAATACAAGAACACACAATTGAATATTTTTACATTGTTTGTATTGACAACCTGAATTCTAGCACTATTTAATATTTGCATTGTGTTTGAATTAAAATCTGTCTACAATGACTGGGCATTCTAATAAGTTTTCCACATAAAAATATAGAATATATTAAAAATATAGTGATAACACAGAAGAGGAAGATTCAATTAAGAAAATATAAGAGAAGCCATCAAACTCTAAATCAAATAGAGACACATTTTGTTGTTTAATAATTTGCACTTAGATTGTAATCTCAACACTGGATAATTGAATATGATTTTTAATATTAAATTTGAGTTGTAGGTAATTTTATTGGCCTTTCTTGTTCTGATTCCCAGACTCTTAATCTAACATTTGCTTTCAACTCTTTTTATTAAGTTAATTTGAGAAAGGACACAGTATTGTAAAACACCAAGTTATTACAAAATATTTCTAATTGGTTTCATACATGTTTTGTAGTTTATATTTTGATATGAATTTATGATTTTATTTCAAACTTCTTACATAGTTATATAATAAAGGGTGAAACAATTTAATCTTCTTTTCTTACACTTTGATGAGCAATTTTGTGCTCCTTATCTTTGAACTCACATCAATAAAAACATTAACCTATAAATATTCTTTCTTCCACAAAAAGTCCCTGGGGAGGTAAAATAGTACTGACAGATAAACGGTTAATGTTTCTGGTTGTTTTTGTCATACCAAATTATGGACAATGAAGAGAATGAGAAGAATGTTTAATTATCCAGAATTAATATAAAGATATTTTTCTATTCTTTGAGCTCATTTGAACAATAATTTTTATGTTTTTCCCTATTTTAGACATTTTTTGGTAAAACAATTTTAAGTCACAGAATATAATTATTACTAGCAGTTTTCCCTACGAGCCTGGTCCTAAAGCTGTGTCAGCCCCAAATAATACACAGAGATGCTTATTAGATATAAAGCTATTTATTGGCCTATTACTAGTGTTTCTTATTGGCTAGCTCTGTCTAAGTGCTTAATTTAAGTGTTTTCCTGTGCCCTTATCTTACAAGAGAGAGAGTCTGGACTTCTTCTCTCAAGGCCCTACAGTTTGACTCTCCTCACTACATCACCCAGAATCCTCCTTGTCTCCTAGCCCCACCTATCTTGCTTTCCTATTGACTAACAGGGCTTTATTCATTAACCAATAAGAAAAACATATTTACAGAATGGCATCTTCCATCATACAATAATTGTATCAGCAAAGTACCTGGAATAAGAATATAAAGACTTGTCTCTCCTAAAATAAAACTGTTTTAGATATTTGTTAGTCTTAAACTTAATATCAGCAATATTGCAAATTTCTTTCACCATTTTGTGATTTTTTTTTTTTTGCCTAACCAGTTAGCCTTCATATAAAAATATACTGAGTGAGTTTTAATTGAAGTAGTTTATTTATCTTTTTTAATTTGATAATTGAGCTAATTTCTTCTCATGAAATAAAATTAGTTGCTCCAGAGGTTGGTACATGTATGTTTAGGGTTATTTTGTCTTCTTGGGTAACTGATCCCCTGATTAGAATCAAATGTCCCATTTGTCTCTCCCCATTAGTTGTAGAAAGAAATCTCTTTTGTTAGAAATCAGTAACTTAAGGAAGAAATAATTTATTTCAGCTTAGAGTTTTTAAATCCATCATTGATAAAATCCATAAGAGAGGGTCAAGGCAAAAGCTGAAGTCAATGGAGGAACACCAATTACTGGTTTGTTCTTTCTTTTTTTATTGCAGCAAGGGATACCAGCCCAGAGATGATATTACATTCAATGATCTGAGATCTCCTACATCAATTATCTGTTATGAAAATGTACTACAGGTTTGCACAAAGGATGATCTGTTGGGACATTCCCTTTTTAAAAATAATTTATTTATTTCAGTTTCATTTTACATTCCAATCACATTTCTCCTTCCCACCCCTCTTTAAAACTTTCTTCACCCCTACCCCCAGCGGAGTCCTCAACCACTCCTCCTAAAGGGTAATGGTTCCCATGGGGAGTCAACAAAGCCTGACCCATTAAGTTGAGGCAAGACCAAGCCCCTCCCCACTGCATTAAAGGTGAGCATGGTATACCACCACAGAAAATGGGGTCCTACAAAATAGCTCACACACCAGGGATAGATCCTAATCCTACTGCCTGGGGCCCCTCAAATACCATAATACACAACTGTCTCCCACATTCATATGGTCACGCTCGGTCCCATGGAGGCTCCAGGGCTGTTGGTCTAGAGTTCAGGAGTTCTTACAAGCTGGTTCAGCTGTCTTTATAGAATATTCCTTCATGACCTTAACTACCCTTGCTCATATGTTCCCTCCTCCCTCTCGTCAACTGGAATTCCGGAGCTCAACCGGGTGCTTAGTTGTGGATCTCTGCATCAAGTTCCATCAGTTACTGTATGAAGTCTCTATGATGATAGTTTGAATATTTATCAATCTGAATAGAGGGGAAGGACAGTTCAGGCAACCTCTCCACTATTGTTAGGAGTATTAGCTGGCCAGGGTCAACCTTTGGATTCCCAGAAATTTCTCTGTCACCAGGTAGAGGCTATTGCAGAGATCCATAAGTGGCAATGGGGTGCCAAATCCTAACCAATAAATCTATAGCACAACTCCTCACCCTCAGACTTAGGAAAACCTTTGAAGAAGAGACTGAAATTTTGTAAGAGCCTGTTTTTCCCACTTCCAAAGTGTCTGCTTTCAGATAGTAACAAGACAGTGAAAACTGTATTAATGCACCCTCAACAATACAGTTGCCAAAACTAGGTCTCTGTAATGACAATACCAGTTGACACCTATGTGGACAGGGAGATTCCACATAGTCCCACCCCTAGATAAAGACAGTAGGTCAGTACCTACTAAATGATGAAGGGTTAGTTTTTCCTTAGAAGATCTAACCTCAACTGGTTAACCTGGAGACATATATATTTAAGCAACACTAAACAGATTCAGTGGGTTATAAACACATGTGTGTATGTGCGTATATATATGCATGTAACAATAATTAAATAGATTCTGACTTTGGGAAGGAGGAGTGGTAGGCAGGAAGAGCTAGGAGGAAGGGAGTAGTGGGAGTAAGGTAGTTGTAAAATCCAGGTACAAAGTTCACAAAGATGTATAAAAAATTAAAAGTGAATTAATGAGGAACATAGTTTATTTGTTCAATCATTTTACTTGTAATGATTTGTGGAAGATTCTAAATTTCCTTCAATTTAATTGGTATAAATCAACTATTTATAACTGGTTAGAACCCACAAACAATTTGTCTCTAGACCTTGTATTTTCATACACTGTGCCTTGTTGTTTTGGCACTGACTATCATTTTAAAAAGTAGAATGAATGACAGGGGACCTGTAAGGGCTATGAGACAAGCTCCCACCCCTACCCAGGGTTCAAAAAGTGAAATACTTCTCAGGAAAAAGGAAGTTTCTATAGTAATTTCACAACAATCTGAGGGTCATGCTTTTTATTTCCTGTGCTATTTATTGTTCTGTTTCTACTCTATTGATTTTGTCCTACTTCCAACTTCTCTGTGCTTCTTCTTCTGGCTTCTTCTCTAGTTTTTCTTGTTCTCCTATTGTTCTGCTGTACAGCAAAACTTCCCAACTAATACACATTTATAATTAGCAATCCTCTAGGTCTAGCCAGGTGCAGGGATGGAGCTTTTTGGGGTCATAGAAACAGATAAAAGTTTTACACAAAGCGGTACCTGTCAGTCTTTCTCTATGGTTCAAGGTAGGAGTGGTAAAGCTCAAAGAACTTCTAAAGGAAAAAGGGGGATTGAATAAGAGAGGGGGAGACAAAGCCAATAGGGAAATCTACATGTGTTTTGTTACTTTCTTAAAAAACTAGCTAAATAAGCTGAAAGCTATAATCAGTGAAAATTGGGAATGAGGCAATAACCATCTTTGAGAATTTTATTTTGAGGGTTAATTCAGGTTTATCTTGAGGAAGAACTTCCCTATATTTTGACAGAGTGAATCCTGGAAACTTTTCTACTATATTTCTCAGAGAGATATGGCTCAACAACTGTAGACCTGCCATAATTCTTGTCCTTGGGTGTCTGTGAATGTCTTAACTGAGGTTTCTTTGCCTGGACATTCACACTGACCAACTGTCTGCCAAGGAAGATGAGCGTAGGGGGGCACTCATCTTCCACAAAGAACTGTTTAAGAGTTATAAGGGTATTGACTTGATTACTTTCTTGCCAGAATCATGAATTGCTGGGGTGAGTCATTCCCTATACCAATACATAGTGGAAAATGTGCCAAGTTACTGATTAATACACAACTAGGATGTATGGGATGAATCTGACCACAAAAAGCAAGTACTGTGACTACACAGGAAATTTACAAATACTCCCTCTGGCCTGTGTATCGTCATTTTTCAACAGATTGTATGATCCCAGGGCTTAGCTCCACTATTTTGTCACCTGAGTTCTCACTGCATAATTCTGTGGTCCATATCACAGATAAGTGGTAGATTTTTACCTATTATGTATGGTATGAGTCTCCTGGTTTGATATTTAGCCCTGACTCAGGAGGCAAATGGTCCCAGAACCCAGGTAAAGGTAAGAATACAATTGCTTCCATAATATTGTTCTCTACCCTACACACAGTGGTGCATAGCATATATGCAATACATACATTGTATAATATATTAAAAGGTGTTACTTTAAGATAGAGAGCCACATAGTGCCACACTTTAAAGTGGTGCTGGCTTCTGCCTTACACCTTCCCGCTGGAAAAGACTCTCTGGGTAAACAAGCCCTTAATTGGTTAAGTCTGTTCAGCCTATCTGCTTCTGCATTAGAGTAGCCTATCTGCAGAGTCCACGTGGCTCACTGGGGATGGTTAGCTCAAGGGTATTTAAGCCTCTGCAGGGTTTCTCTCTCTCTCTCTCTCTCTCTCTCTCTCTCTCTCTCTCTCTCTCTCTCTCTCTCTCTCTCTCTCCCTGCAGGCCAGAAGCAACATGTTTAAAGGATCCCCTGTATCTTATCAGTACAACATGCTTTAAAATTGGAATTCAACAACAACACAAATCACAGAAACCCTACAAACTCATGGAAACTGAACAATGTGCAATTTCGCCACACCTGGGTCAAAGAAGAAAGAAAGAGAGAAATTAAGGACTTCCTAAATTTCAATGAGAATCAGGACACAACATATCCAAACCTATGTGACACCTTAATCGCAATGTTACAAGGGAAGTTCATTGCACTGATTACCTATATGAAGAAAACAAAGGATAATCACATTAGAGAATTAACAGCACAACTGAAAGACTTAGAACAAAAAGAAGCAAACTCACCCAGGAGGAGTAGATGCCAGGAAATAACCAAATTGAGGGCTGAAATCAATAAAATAAAAACCAGGAAAATGTAGAGAGCTGCCAAGTGCCATGCCTTAAAAATGGCGCTGGCTTCTGTCTTCCACCTCCCTGAGGGTGAGTGCTCTCTGGTGTAAACAAGCCCTTATTTGGTTAAGTCTGATCAGCCTGTCTGTCCGCTTAGGAGTAGCCTATTTGCAGGGTCCACATAGCTCAATGGGGTTGGTTAGGGCAAGGGTAGTTAAGCCTGTGTAGGGGTCCCCTAGGGCTCCGAGGATCAGAAGAACATGTTCAAGGATCCTGATCAAAACTGCATGAAGAAGATCTTCCTGGAGTCATGTCTTCCTTGCTGATCAGGGTTAGGCACAGCACAAGAAAACAGTACAAAAAATCAATGCAACATATGTAGAGAGCCTCGAAGTGCCATGCCTTAAAGTGGCGCTGGCTTCCGCCTTCCACCTCCCATCGGATGAATGCACTCTGGCATAAACAAGCCCTTAATGGTTAAATCTGTCTGTGTCCCATTAGAGTAGCCTATCTGCAGGGTCCATGTGGCTCACTGGGATTGGTTAGCTCATGGGTATTTAAGTCTGTGCAGGGGTCCCCCCCCCTCTCTCTCTCTCGCTTGCTCGCTCTCTCGCTCTCTCTCTCCCTCCCTCTCCCTCGCTCTCTCTCTTTCTCCCTCTCTCTCTCTCTCTCTCTTGCGAGCCAGAAGAAACATGTTTAAAGGATCCTGCTTAAAACTGCATGAAGATCTACCCGGAGTTGTGTCTTCCTTGCTGGCCAGGGCAAGCGTGTACACTTTAATATTAAAATAATAACAAGAACAAAACATAAAAATTCTAGTATCAACTAAATTTCTAATTATACTTCAACAGTCTATTTAAATTATGTGATTATGCATGTTAGAATGAAAATCCCCTATGATTTTTAAGTGTATTTGATTTTCACATAGTTGATAACATACTGTAGTGTAGGTAGTACATAAGATATTCATGATATACTTTAATATTTATAAGACTGAGATTGAATTGCTCAAATAGATAAGCTTGATTAACTTTCTGTAAACTAATTTGGGCACATAATCTTTGACAGAAGAAACAAAACCTCATACTAACTATAGAATTAAACTTTTCAAAAATAAATGTTAAAACTCCCAAGATGAAACTAATTCTTATAGTTTTCATTACAGACACTATTTGTTAATGAGAATGCTTTTCATTTATTAAATATACATTCCTTGGCTATATGTTATTTATATGCATGTTTCTAATGTGAAGAATGAGTATGCTTTCACATGTAATTGTGTTCTTCTGTAGAATCAGATGCCACATGAGTGCCCTTAGAATTTTACTATATATTTTTAATTTTAATACCAACCTTAAACAGGAGTAACACATTCAAGAAAAAACTAGATAAGAGCTGCTCTCCTGTGAGTATCTTTGCTATCCTTTCTCTGAAGACACATAAAATGGTTCTATAATGACCAGGAAAATCAAGCTGCTTCTTCAAAAGACTATGTCTCAGGTTTGTAGAAATGGTAGAGTGCTTCAGAGTGATTGGTGCTCTTTCAGAGAATCTGGGTTCAGTTTCAAGAACTCAAACACAGAGCATTCTGTGAGTAGCTAACACCCTCTTCTGCCCTTTACAAATATGCCCACATACACCCATGCAGAATTTTTTAATATGAAAGTTTTATGAATTTGAATAAGAAAAAAATGAAACAGAATGACTAGAAAGAAATTAAGATATTTGAGGAGTATGTATTGAAGTTACTGATGGCCTGTTTGTGAGAAAATTATGATTATTGACACAATGCTCATAATTGCTTACATACTACATATTATTCTACTTTAAATAATCAGTAATGAAAACATACATGTAAGTAACATCATACAGAACAGAGGTTCTCAATCAGTGGGGTTACAACCCTTTGGGGGTCAAATGACTCTTTCTCTGGGATCACCTAAGGCCATCAGGAAACACAAATATTGACTTTATGACTCATAACAGTAGCAAAATTATAGTTATTAAATAGCAATGAAAATAAATTTAAGGTGGGCATCAGCCAAACAAGAGAGAATGTATTAAATAGTCACAGCTTTAGAAAGGTTGAGAAACTGATATAGACCTATCAGGTTAGATGCATTATTGAGAAATATATATCTATTATAGACATTAGCACATGCATAAACATATTCCCATGAATATGTGTATATCTATATATCTATATTTATATATAGATATAAAATCTATATATGTAACTACAGCTAATGATAAAAGATGCCATGAATATAAAAGAGAGCAAGCAGGTATATATGGTATGTTTAGAGGGAGGAAGAAGGGAGAAATGATATAATTATATATAAACTCAAAACTAGAAGAAATAATCTTAAAAAAAGCATGTTATTTGCAATTGATTTAAATATTTTAAAATTTTTATTTATCAATCATGACATTATTCAAATTCACAAAATCACATAAAGCCTTTTATAATTTCTCAGTCAAATGTAAATTCTCTCTAACTCCCTATTGTAGGGTATTTGTGGCAGCTAGCAGCTTTGGTAAAAATTTAGTTAGGTTCATATTTTTTCTTTCTAGATCAAAAGCCCCTCCACGGATGGTCCATCTGGGTCTCACTTGTATCTCTTAAAGATGCCCAGACAAAGCAAAATCACAAACCACATTGAAGACAAGACTTCATGGAGGCATGAAGAACATTGACAGTTACAGTGAAAAAGCAAATTGCTTTACATAAAGCTCTCTAAGAGAATGTATGTCATTACTTCCTCTGAAAAATAAAAGGGAATTTTCCCTTGTTCAGACTGTATTCTCAAGAACTGGCGTTAATCACAGTAGATTTTTGCGCTGATCTGAGTAATAAATCCTTTTTAGTATTGATCCTGCTTAGAATAGTGAGTGGCTTTGGCCAATCTCAATCTTGTAAAGCAGAACATTTAGCAATGACATGTCACAAAGGTCTGTGCTCCATTAGAAATAGCATCAGATTTATTCCAGTGAGCATCTGGTTTATATAGAATTGCTAGTCTCCTTTGTTTCACTTGTGACAACCTTATACTCTCTGCCTTCTTAAGTTTCTATCAACATGAGGGGACTTCAGAAATTCATTTTCATATTGTTGCAAACATCCAGATGGATGGTCAGGGCACCACAGAACCTGGCTGAGAATGTATCACTTTTAACTAACATTCTTGTAAGAGCCAGAGGACCAGAGCATCTGATGTGTGAGTGTGTCTCTTAGAAATGACAGGGAAGTTAAACATACAATAGCACATCAATATGGCTACCTAAACATAACCCCCCATACACAAAATAACAATACTAATAGATATACTAATATGTAAGTGGAAATCCCTGAGATGCCACCCCTAGGAAAAGAACAAATGGCAACTAACTGATGCTCAGAGAGGAAGATTCAGTCAGCCATAGATTGATGACCCCAAACTGAATATTCAACATCAGGTGAATACCGCTGATATCATATACATACAAGCAACACAAAATGGACTCAGCACATTGTATTTATATATTTATATAGTTACACATATACACACACACACATACGTACAAGGAGATTAGAGTCAAAAGTGTGCATTGTCATTCCCACCAAAACCATGTTTATGGTCAAAATAAGAAAATCTGTATAAGTTGTAAAAGAAAAGGCAAGGTCATATAAACATGGCATTATGGAAGACACAGACCCACATCTTTGTAAAGCCTGTTAAAGATTCAAATTTCTAAAGACTGAAGTTTCTAAAGAGGAAAGAATGGAAACAGTGAGTAATCACAGTGTATAAATGTGTGGTTAAAATAATAAACACATATTAATTTGTTTTTCACATTTATTTTTTACAATATCATTTTTGGAAAATAATGAAGTGTTGTTAACACTGAGTAGTAGCTGAGAAAGCTATGAGTAGAACTCTAAGTATCCCTGCCTTACCACACATTCTTATAGTAAGTATCAGTATATTAATTACATGTATTCATAAACTACATATTTTTTTTCTATATGTACTCATGATGCTATACAACCATCTCTGAAGGATCAGGACAGAGCTTTGGAGCAGAATGCAGAATATCTATGGACCTTCTCAACTGTTCTGTGTGCATTTCTGCAGATTCGATGTAAGGGAGTGACTCTTCCCCAGGATGGTTTTTCTCAGCATGAAGCTAACATCTGCTGACTCTTATGATCTGGGACAGTACTAAGAAGATTGTTATTTTCACTAAAAGAGCACATCTCTAGAAATTTTTGCTTTCTATAATTGCATTAACCAAATATCATCAACTCAGACTAAATTTGTCTCCTCTCCCCTCTCTTTAAAGCATCCCTCAGGAGTTTCTCCCTTAATGTTAATTATGGGAATGCTGAAGCATTAACATTACTGCCTTTCCCATACAAGGATGCTGTTACTCGATAAAATTAGCTTTGTGCATACACATTTCAGATTATCTTTTCCAGTTGTGTGGGTGATTTTGTGCTGAACTGGCCAAGATGTGGCTTAGTTCATTTCCTTTGTCAGCAAAAGCTCGTGTAATGCACATGGCTTATGGGAGTTAGGGGTAATGCATGGTCAGAAAACAAGACAAAGCAAAGAGATATCATAGCCTGGATCACTAGACCCCTGGCACATTTCTCCAATGCTGTAGCTAACGAAGATCATTTTAATAAAAACAGCCAGCTGCTTCTAAATGAGAAGTCAGTGACACCTGCCTCCCTGCCCAGTGAATTGGTTCTTCAATTGGCCACTGATTGAACATGTTTATGGAATCTTTTAGGAAATTAAGATGTTGGAAGTTATAAAGTCCCTTTGCATGAGAAAAGAGTGAGGAGAGTTACATGGTTTGTGGCTTTGAAAATACTGAGTTGAGCTGACTAAGGTGGTTTTCTATACCTAACAAAACGTGTTTAAGCATTTAGGGAGCACTAGAATTTTTCATTAAATTCTTAAGTAGTGTACATTTATGCTAGTGAGAAAACAAAACAAAACAAGATGAAATAATATTGAGATTTCTTGGCTCTGTTTTTAAACCAGGAAAGTGAAGTCCAATATGCTGTTAATAAGGCAATTTTATCATGCAAATGCTATTTCCACACTAAAGTAGCACTTAAGTAAATATTTCTGCATGCCATATTTTCCAAGTCCTATTTTCTCTCTCACTGAACTTTAAGGGAATTTGCTATAAAAACATTATTGGTTTGTGTTATTTTCCTGGGAATATCTGGACTTCAATAGCTCTTATAACATTGTGTTTTCAATTTACTACCTTCTTATATTTCATACAAATGACCTCCAAGTCATTTATTTAGTAGTAGATTTGTGTTCAATTATTAGGTTACTGCAAGTAAAGCAGTATTTATTCTTTTTTAAAAAGAACATTTCTTTTTTTTATAAAAAATTATAAAGCATTTCTCTTTGATAAAAAAGTAACAAATGTAACAGGAAGAACTTGAAAAGCTATGATGGTATCAGACCATAAAGAAGCTCAGTGTTGTTTACTAACTTAAATAACAGTTGATTGAGCCCCTTCCATTTTCCAAACATGAAATTAGGCAATATGAGGAGAAATAGGAATAAGACACAATCTTTGATTATTTAAGGTATAGCACAGTAAGAAAGGTAAAGGTAATAATGCCAGCTAGTTGGTGGATTCTTTTCATCTTTCAGTTAAGAATTAAAGTGAACATATTTCCCCCATCCCTAACCCAGTAGCTATCTTCAATGGATAGCCACTCACTGATGAAAAATGGGACTGTTCCAAAAGAGTGTCACTGGGGAAATACACCACTTTTACTGCAAAGCCCCATGTCCAGCAGTAGGTAGTCAACACAAAATTAACTCAATAACAAATTCTTCATGTCATAATGCTTTATCAGGGCTTTTTTTTAACCTTCAAAAGTCATTTGTGTGTATTTTATGGTTTCTGGTTTTATGTCTTTTGGAATTTGTGTGTATGTGTGTATGTGTGCGTGCGTATGTGCGTGTGTGCATATGTGTGTGTGTGTGTGTGTGTGTGTGCACCTATGTGCCTTTGTGTCTTAGTTTTTATTATTGTTGTTGTTCTTTTTATTATGTTTATATTTTCCTTCCTATTCTGGTTTGGTTTTGTTTATCTATTTTTATTATCATTATTTTAGATGCCTGTTTCTTTCCTAATGAAAATGAGAGAGAAAATGTGTAGATTCAGGTGGATGGAGATTTGGTGAACATCTGGGAGGAATTGGAGCAGGCAAATGTTGTATTGAAAACTCTACTTCAATAACAAAATAAAAAAAAAAGAGCAGGAGTTACCTATGACAATGTGTGTGGGGAAGTTCATAACAAAGAAACAACCTGAGATATACTTGTGAATGGAGAGATGGCAGAGACCACCGAATTATAGGCAGCCAACAATGCAATCAGTAAGTGAGATTGGGAGGGAATAAAGGAAAGGGAATGGTGTTTTGTAATGATCTGAGACTGTATTTCAAGGGCAGCTGAAAGTCATTGGAGCCATAGCTGGGAGTTTTCTTGACTGCTTCCATCATGCCTGTCTATAAATACAGAGTTAAAGTTGAATCACATGATCTGATGACTGCAGCAATGGAGATAGCAATGGAGCAATGGTTGTCACTGCTGCTACACTTACTGCTTACTTCTTCCTTCACTCACTATGCCAGCTACACAGCAATGACTAGTGAAAGTGTTTCTCCAACAGCCCACTTTTCCCTATTCCAAGTAAAAACTGGAAGGAAAGGATAGAAAGTATGTAAAAAACAGTACTCACATATGCAATTCTCTAAAAATATAGTTTAAAAATTATTTGTCCGAAAGAATTCAAGACAGGAACTCAGCCTGTTTCAAGCACCTGATTGGTCTAATAAAGAGCTGAATGGGTAAAGCTAAGCAGGGTTGCCAGGTAGAGAGAATAAATCGGAGGAAAAAAGGGAATGGAAGGAAAAAGAAAAAGAGGAGGAGAACTAGGGAGATACCCGGAGCAAAGCCAGGCAGACCAGCAGCCAGACCTAGGCAAGCAGTGAAAGTGACACACACAGAAATAAGAAAGCTAGGGAGCTCAGGGTAAAATGTGGATAAAGAAAAATAGGTGATTTAAGTTTAAAGAGATAGGCAGTTATGTGCCTGAGCTAGGCATTCAGAACTAGTAGGTCTGTGTATCATGATTTGGGAGCTGGTTGGTTGCCCAAAATAAAAATCTTGGTGCTCATATTTTCACCTACTGTGTGAATGAGGATATTATAAGGAGCTGCAGGGATAAACCCTTCATAAATTGCCATGGAAAACACTAATGATGTAAACAGCAATTATTTCCAGGCAACATCGAAAAAGGCACAGTGCTAGAAGAACAGGGTAGCCCAACACAGTAATTATTTGCCTAGGTTTAGTTGATGCTGTTTTCTGAAGACACTTTGAGGCTGTAAGTGGCTGGCACTTGACTTTATTGGAAAGCTGAGAAATGGATCATAGAACATTCCAGGATTCTTCTAGAGTCACAGAAGTTAATACCAAAGTGGTTAGAGGTGGATTGCCCAATTTATAATCTGATGTTCTGTTTTGATTCCTATAATATTACAAAACCACAAAATAAGGACAGAAGTAATGCCATTTGTTTTCAAATGCTGAGGGAAACAAGCACAGTCACATTGGCCTGGTGTTACAATTTTATGTCAGATCACTTCCTTTCTTACGCTGAAACTGTACCAAGAGTAACACAGGCACTGGCTCTGTCAGGAACTCTCTTGCATGGTATCAGTTGTATTCGGATAAATAGAAGGACATTATAGGAAGTTCCTGCTGAGTATAGTGTGTGTGAATCTTCTTCTCCATTATCGTTTCTAAACACTCATCTATTTTCTATAGTCCCCTTTCATGCCACCACATATACTACCCAACATTTCCATATCTATATCAGATAGGAATAACATGATACTGCCTAATAACAATAAATACTGTTTGTTGTTATTATTACTACTTGCTGTTGGATAGGTTTGAGATTTTAAAATAGGATATCCCTACACAGTTCAGGCTGTTCCCTAAATCTTCATCTTGAACAAAACCACAGTTTCTGAGATTATGTGAGTGTGCCACCACATCTGGCTCAGATAATACAAATTAATGGACTGATTCAGAGATGTTTCCCTATTTTTTACTCACAAAACAGATTATGTTAAGAAGAAAGGTGCCATGACAATTGTACATTTTGGTATAACATTATTTTCATTTGATATTCAATTCTTTTGCTCTAAAAGGTTTTAAAAGAGTCATAAATTACATTGGCAGTCCATGGAAGCAATTGGCTTCTATAGATAAAGGTAAGTGACCTAAGAAACACATCCATCCCATTGCTTTAGAAACAAAACAAAATAAAGACACCTGAAAACTCTAAGCAATAGGCAAATGAGCTTTTAATAAGATAGCAATTCCAGGAGGCCTTACACATTCAGTTAGCTGATAATCCAAGATGATTTTCCAATCCAAAAATCCAATAAACTCATAACCCTTTTAATGACTGATTAACTTTCAAATAAAGGAAAAAATATTCCATCATAGTGCAATACTATGCATACATTAGTGTTGTTAGGTTAACCTGACCAACTACAGTAGCATGGAGTTGCCTGATAGTTGCATAGCTACAATGTTAAACTGCAAAACAAACTGTACGCCAAAATCAAATTTATTGCTAGGTTTCTGATACCAGCTTGGTTTTCCTTTTGGAGAGACAGTCTTTATCATAGCAGCCATTTATAAAAAATAAAATCAAGGATTTGAAAGAAAACAAGGAAGAATATTAAAGAAGGCTGGGAGCATATATAATTATATTATAAACTCAAAAATGGAATAAATAAGAACACATGTTCTTCAGGTTTGTGACTGCAAATTTTGTGCAAACACATGGACAGCAGAAGTCTCCGTAATCTCCACTTTGGTACTTCTTTTAGACTCATTTGCTTTGCTTGCAATTTGACTGTGTACTTTATGTGTCTGGATAATCTTCTCCAGCAGTGAACCCAACCAACTCTAGACTGATAAAAGCAAGAGAACAATGTCCAAGCTGATTTACAGAGCACTACTCTTGACTCTGATTGTCAGCGCCTCCAATGATTCTGTCTGTGAATCCTGTATATAGAGTTGCAGTAAGGAGAATGAGTTCTGGAGGCCTGCTATAGTTAGTTTTAATAATCTAAATGGAATAAGTTATTAAAATAACTAAGTTTTGTTTGACATAATTGAAAGTGCTGGGGCTTACTGGTCTTTTCTACTTATTTATATTTTTAAGAATAAAATAAAAAGCTTTTTCACTTTACCTACAAAAATAGTATACCATGGATTAGTGATTAGGGTAAAATGTTGGTAAGAATAAACTTAAGAGTGCATACATTGTCCAGATCCATACAATGACATCTAAATCATAATATGATATAATACAGTCATGGAAAATACCTGAATAGTTAGTATATGTACCTAACAAAAGAAACTCTTAATTACATAGAAAGCAACTAGTATATTGGACAAGACTCTATGATGGATAGATGAGGAACATAGTGAGAAACTCAGATGTTAAATTATTTTACAAATATGCTGTGGGGAGTTGTGACACATTCTTTTAACACCAGAACTCTGGGGGCAGAGGCAGGTTAGAACTCTGAGTTCAAGTCCAGCCTGATTTATAGAGTCCAGGACAGCCAGATTATACACAGAGCAACACTGTCTAAAAAAGCCATAAAAGCAAGGCAAAGCAAAACAAAACAAAAAGCTAAATTGATAAGTGTTCAAAATTTACAAGGATCTATACAAGTTCTTAAAAGCTAAGTTGGAAAATGTACTTGATGAATACACTACAAAACTTTTAAAACCTTAAAATCAGGACTAGGCATTCTATGGGGCCTCTGGTAGTGGATCAGTAATTTCCCTAGTATAAGAATGGACTTTGGGAGCCCATCACAAATAGAGGAATACTCCCTCAGCCTAGGCACATGGGGAAGGGCCTAGGCCATGCTCCAAATAATATAACAGACTTTGAAGACTCCCTATGAAAATCTACTCTTTGTGGAACAAAAAGAGTGTGGGATGGGCATTGGTGGGGGAAACAGGGAAGGACAGGAGTGTTCCAGAATTGGGATTGACACGTAAAACATGCTTGTTTCAAATTTAAATTACAGAAAATTATTTTTAAAAGTTTACACAAGGAAAAAACAAAACAAAACCTACTTCTGTTTGTGGCCATAATGATTTTTATTTCAGAGTTTCGATTTGTTCTTTATCCCTCGGGGCTTCACTTCAAAAGACCAATCTCTCAGTGTTAAAGTCATTCCCAGGCAGAGGTGCAATGCTTAGCTGGGCATTATTGCTGCTCTCTTCCCTGTTGGTTTTAGTTCACTGGTTAAGAGCCAGGCTATGGAGCCAGACTGACTGGATTTGAATTTCAACTCTGTTCCTTAATAGCTGAGTGATACAGGGCAAACCAATTAAACTCTCTTTAAATATTAGTTTTCTCTGTGCTAAATCTAGGATAATACTTTTCTCTTAAGAAGAACTATGTGCTTGTGATTAAAGGTAAGGCTACATGTAAAACATGATGGCACACTTCCTCACAATAAAGTGTGTGTGTGTGTGTGTGTGTGTGTGTGTGTGTGTGTGTATGTATATATATATATATATATGTGTGTATATATATATATATATAGTGTGTATGTATATATATGTGTGTATATATATATACATTATATATACATTGTATGTCTGTATCTCTAGTATCATTTTCATTGTATTATTACTAAACATGCATATACAATATCATTCTTATTGTACTATAATCAACAAACTGTAATGGATTTTAGTTTCATGAAACCTGTGGGAAGAAGTCAGCCATGTCTTGTGTACTTTGCTTGCTTTTGAAATGTCATAGAATATCTCAGTGGACACCAGTTCACCCTAGAGTCACAGAAATAATCACTTGTCTTCTCATCTAGAAGGTGATTTTAGCTATATACAAATTTTCTATTTATAACATGGTATTTTGATTTTACTAAGGTTCAAAGAGTTCCAGAGCAATCCCACTTTAAAATGTTGCCATTTAAAACTAGTTCAAGCCTTATCTTTCAGTATGTGATACAGACAAGATAAAAAGAAAAACAAACAAATTTACTCTTTGTCTTGAAATTACTGAAAGGAAACCAGGGTTATACATTCAACTTCTTTTATTGCATGTCAAGCCTTTCTTTCATTTTAACAAAATTATCTCCTCTGGACAGAATCACAGATGTTGATGGGATCTCTATTAATTTCTTGCCCTCTCATCCCACCCTCTCTCTCTCTCTCTCTCTCTCTCTCTCTCTCTCTCTCTCTCTCTCTCTCTCTCTCTGCTTTCTCTCTCATAATTTTCCTCCTTCCTATTTCTATTCACTTAGTCTAGACAAAAATTTCCTATGAGTACATCTCCAGTGCTAAAAATTATTAGACTTTATATTTCTTAAATAAATAATCACCATGATCTAAGATAAGAATTAATTTTGAGAACAAACAGAAGAGGGGAATTTTTACTCCAGCAAAGCAAGGTTTATATAGCTGAATGAATAACCCAATAGTTCTAATATGTTATGACTACGTTGTTACTCAAACCCAAACATGGCATTCAATATGTTATTGTAAAATAAAATTTGCAGGTTTGAATGAAATAACTGGCATATATCCCCTAGAAAATACATTCATTGATGAAAACTACAAGATGAAAATGCAATATAATATATTCTAGTAACAACACAGAGGAGGGCCTAGGACCTCCCCCAAATGATGTGACAGACTTTGATGATCCCTTACAGATGGCCTCACTCTCCACGGGGAGTGAATGGGAGGTGAGATTGGGGGCATGGGAGAAGAGGAGGGAGAGGAAACAGATTAATTTGTAAAATAAGAATATTTTTACATTAAATAAAGCAATTTAAATGGTAGGAGGATCAGAGACAAGTGTTATTAATGGTTACTAAATGTGTTTTATATAAGCCATTTGAAATACACATGTTGGTGAAAATTTATAAATCAAAACATTTCACTTTTGAAACAATAAGATGTTGCCATAAAGCATAATCTGAGAAAGAATAATATGATTCATAACAAATTTGTGAATTACACATACTTAAAAATAAAAATCTATAAAACAAGCAAACCAGTGTGGATTGAATCATGAAGCCCAACCTTGCTAAGTACAATTTGTCCTTTACTTATGTTGAAGGTAAGGACTGAAGTTTACTTTCAAGTCATTCCCCTGCATTTGTAGAGCTGACCTAGTAGTCAGAGTGTGAGGATGCCCCCAGGATTTTCCATCCTCAGACAAAGTGAAATAGGAGGTTTTTACATTTTCTTTCTCTCACTTTACAATAGTGATTTATTATCTTCACTGTGCCTTGGTTAATTTGCTCTGAATTACAGAGCTTACTTCTTTCACCAAGCTCATTTGCCTTTTAAACTAAGTACAGAACATAGACAATAGCACTATGGTCCCATTAGTTCATGTGGCAGGTGGGCTATAGCACTGAATCCAAATTATAAAAGGGAGCATAATTTAAAACGATCAATAGGGCCACAAGGAAAAATGAAAAGAGAGATACATTTACCCTATTTAGAGCAATCTTTTTTAACAAAGGAAGAAAAAAAAAGACACGAGGAAATTTTGTACACGAGGAAATTTTTGTATTGGTATGTAGAACAATATGAAACTACTAAAATATAGAGACTATTTTCTGAGAGATAACAGTACATTGTATATATAAATACATACATATGAGTTTGTATGATGGGATTTAAACCAGTCTTATTCCATGCTATCATCTCACCAATGACTGGAGGAAAGCATTGCAGAGACACTGCTATAATCATTATGATCTGATTTTTGAAAGAACAAACAAGCAATTTTTATTTTAACTTTGCTTAATGAACACACTGGCTCCACAGAGATGTAAAACTATTTTGGCATGGTGCTTATACATTGTGTCACCATTCCCAGGAACAAGGTGTCAATCCTGATGGTGCTCACATTAGGGACTTCATAGCTCATTTATTTCTGCCATGCTTCTCGCTAACCCTGGGTTACATAGCTACAGGAGACAATGTACCCTTTGGAGCATTTGTGGTTTTTGAATTGTAAATAGAAAGGGAGAGGGAGACAGCTTGACTGAACCCAAATTATGTTGCAATAGGTGGTAATGAATGTCCTGCTTTAGTAGGAAAATAGAACCCCTGTTTATTGGCAGTCATTCGGGCTGTATCTCTCCCATCTATTTTCTTTCTTGGCCTTGACCCTAATCCAGCAATTGCCCATCCATCCCCAGCTGCTCTTTAAGCTGCCTCATTAGTAGCGCACCATTGGGCAGCTCCCATGACAGTCATCCAATAGGATGAAAGTGACATGGGGCCAAAGACTGTAACTGATTGGCAAGCATGGCAATGAAATATGAGACAGACCTATGTGACAAAGAAGGGGTCTGAGAATACTGGAATTAGCTGAGCAGTTAAGGAATTTTAGGCACATGTTAACTTCACAGTTCATCATTTGTTTTCCCTAAGTGTTTGAAAATAACCCCATGATACTTTAACACCTCTATATGTGCCTCTAAAGAATATATTTGAAAATTTACTATTTTAAAAATGTTAAGCACTCTAAATAAGATTATTCACTATAGAAATGACCTATTTTTTGCAGCAGAAAGTCTTTAGATTGCATTGTTGTTTTCTTTAAACTCTTAGCATAGTCTATAGCTGTGTTTTTCTAAGTATTTTACTTTTTGAATATTTTGAGGCATACAATTGTTATCTGTATCAACCAGAGAAGGTACTAAGCATATTACCTATTCTCAACCTGCCATAGACCTATGTTACATTTTCACATGTTCTAGCATAATGCAAACTGGCAGGGATAACTTAGTTCACAACCTTTTTTTCAGAACATATCTTAAAATTTTGGGGGCATCATAAAAGACCCCACCTTAACCCCACATTTGTTTGGTAAACTACAGGAGATAAAATTTTAGTATTATTTATGTATGCTACTTATTCAGTAATTGCTTTAAATAGTTCTCAATTACTCTTGCTATTGTTGAAATTTTGGGAGCAAGGTAAGAAAGCACTTCGTGAACACATAAAAACTTTGTCATGTCATAAGGAACTACAAGAAAGAAGACACAGAATGAGTGTGAGAGACAGAGGGAATAAAAGGCATTAGAAATACAAGGACTACTAAACCAACTAAGCCAAGTCCATATGAATTTACAGAGACTGAAACAGCAAACACAGGGCCTGCATGGGTCTGCACCAGAACCTCTGCATATATGTGTGTGTGCGTGTGTGTGTGTGTGTGTGTGTGTGAGTGTGTGTGTATGTGTGTGTGTGTGTGTGTGTATGCATATATATAATGACTTTCAGTTTAGTATGGGACTCATGAGTGTAGAAACAAGTGGGTCTGATTCTAATGCCTGTTTTGAGGGCATTTTTCCTTCTTTTGTTTGTCTTATTGAACTTAAAAGTAATGAACTTTGTTTTGTCTTGGTATATTTTATTTTGATATCTCTTAGAAGCCTGTTCTTTTTAAGTAAAAAAAAAAGAAAGGAAGGGGATCAGGATGGAAGGTGATGTAAGGAGGATCTAGGAGGAGGAGAGGGATGAGAAACTGTAATCAGAATGTATTATATAAGAAAAAGGTATATTTCAATAAAAAGAGGAAAAAATGAACCTTTTACCTAAGTAGGAAAAAAAGAGAAACTTTGCCAAGTCTAATAATAGACTTGCCAGCTTTCAAGTGTTTGGTGATTTAAAGGCATTGACATTTTTATTTATGCTATTAGTGCTGAGAGTATACAAAGAGGCAGACTCTTCTGTAAGTGTCAACTATATAAAATGAATCCTATAGTATAGTTGTCTTCCAGAGATTACTGTCTGGCAGAAAAAAGTATTCAGTGATACATATAAAATTATCAAGTTTGTAGAAAAGCTTCATCAGAAATATGTACACAGAGTTCTATAGGATAAATAAATACATTTTAGCTACAAAATCTGTGGGTAATATGGAGGGAGTAGAAAGATTTCTGGCAAGGCGGGAACTACACAGGGTCTCAGCACTCTCCTCCAAATCCTTGGTATAGGCTTACTGAAATATGTGCTGCAGAAAACAAGTATCACGCAGTCAGCAAATGGGTTGACGCATGGATGTACTGGGAAGAACTAAAATGCAATTTTGTGAATTGCATAAAAATCCACATGCTGCCAGAATTAATTGATTTTGGAACCAAAAGCATCATACATGATTTTCTTCATTTCCAGAGATCTAAAAGAAGAAACACATAGATTTTCAATTATATGCTCTGCAACAGTGGCCTGTAGTTACTCACCCTAGTCTTCTACCTCTTTGATTCTTAACTTCATTCACGAAATTTTTTTCTCAAACCCTTCAAGAAAAGAAACAATATTGTTTCTGTAATAACCAACCATCAGTTAGAACTGTTCGTAACAGTCCAAAGAATAAATTTGTTTTTGTAATCTTGGAATCAATGGCCCTTCCTTGTTTATGTAATTATGGAGAAGGTAAAAGACATAAAGAAGACATGTTGGATTTCATTTAGAACCTGTCTGTTTAATACCTGAACTGGTAGTGGGGCTGTGGAAGATACAGTGTTCTTTTCAGGAAAGGCTACTGGCATTACAAAACATTAATATTACCAAACTTCTGAAAATAAAGGCTGCAGATTAGTTCTATTTTATGTAGATTATTGTAACGCATGCCTACCTCTTCCAGCAAGGAAGACACAACTCCAAGAAGATCTTCTTCATGCAGTTTATTCAGGATCATTGAACAAGCTTCTTCTGACCCTGGGGAAAGCACCCGCACAGTCTTAAATCCCCTTGTACTGACCAACCCCAGTGAGCCATGTGTACCCTACAGATAGGCTACTCTAACGAGGAAGCAGACAGGCTGAACAGGCTTAACCAAATAAGGACTTGTTTACACCAGAGAGCTCTCACCATTGGGAAGGTGGAAGGTGGAAGCTAGCGCCATCTTTAAGGCACAGCACTTCGCAGCTCCCGACAGATTATAAGAAATTGGTTTCAATAACAAAACATTTAAAGTAATTTCATATCATTATGTGCTAAAATTGTACTTATATTAGAAAATATCCTATCTCTGTACTGGCAAGATAAATTATGTTACTTATGCTGTGCACATTAAATTAGTATTATTTATCTATATGAAAGATATTTTCTGTATCTTCTCATTTTTCTATTATAGTCCTCTTGGATATTTTTGCTACACTTTTATATATTTATTGAAATAATATTATATTCCCTTGTTTCTTATTACATCTCTATCCATACCCAATACATTTCAGTTTACTAAGCAATTACTTAATCACCAAATTCATATTACATATATATATATATATATATATATATATATATATATATAATCTATCATCTAGGAAATTCTGTAGGAAATTCTGGAATAAATTTTATTCTATTGCTTTTATAATTCACTGATATGTTTTTCATATGCTAAGGATACTTTATTGAAATAATTGCACTAAGCATAAAATAAGAAAATATCAAAATGTCCTGAAGCTGTGGTAGGACTTTATAAATCATCAAAGAAGATGGTAATTTATAGATGCATATGTTTACATGGTGCTTCAAGTCTTCACCAACCAGAAGCATCTGACTTGAACTTTTAAAAACAGAATTCCCCTTTCAGCATGAGTGTTTTCAATGAAACAAGCACACTGACAACCAGTCTCTCATTAGTCATCTAGAGTAACTAGTCACAACCAAGAGCTCCTCCCAACTTCTTTCTTCTCTAAAAATCAAGGAAAAGTAGTCATTTAACATTCATTTAAATTATATAGACATGCATATATGAATAAAATATGATAAAAATCGCTTACCACTACCAGAACTTTCAGGACATTAAATCACTTCACATTCAAGTTTATCAATAAATATGTATGGTAAGAACCAGAGAGCATGGACCCTCACATCCTGACTCAGGAAAGGCAGCTCCTCCCCCCACAAATCACTCATGAAAAGCTGTCTTGATGCAAAAGGATGAGGTCTTTTATATTCCAAGTGCACTGGGGTCCGCAGCCATACTCCACACAAGGATAGAGGACTGGGAACCCTGGGTACAGAATTGAGACAGCTTTTATAGGGTTACAACAAAGCCTGCACATTGTAAACCAATCATCTCATAGCATCCAGTGCAGACCAATCAATTTAAACTATCCAAGCCCGCACTAAGCCCAGGAAGTCTGCTTTTGTGCATACTTCTGGGTGGGGTGACAAGGCTCATTTCCTGTGTTCACTCACTCACAGGTGCAGTTGTAAACAGCCCTGTGGTAAACAGTCCTGTCCTGAACCGCAAAGAATGTGACCTTTGGCCTACTTACTGCCAGGGGACAGGATCTGAGATTTAAACGTCTAGCTTCGTGGGGTGAGTGGAGAGTTAGGGTAAATATTTTCATCCTTACAGTATCACATGTTCCATGTTATGCAATATGATCAACAAGGGGAAAACTTTGTAGTATTTAAAATATGTATCCTCAAGCTTAGTTTTCTTAAAAACAAAAAAAAGAGAGAGAGAGAGAGAGAGATTACATTAAACAGGTAAATAAACTATAAAGGTAAACATAATTTGTATACATATAATTATTTTATATATACATATATACATATTTATATTTACATATGAGAGTATATATGAGAGTATACTTTACAAGGATTTTTTCTTATAAAGAAAAAAGAAAATAACTATAAAGTATATCCAAATTTCTTTATCAGTCTTAAGGAATAAGTGGCAGGAATCCATATAGCCCAAAGAGAAGCACAAAAGTCCTTGGAGATCTCTGTAAGCAAAGGGACAGACTGTTATGAGCACCCATTGGTGTGCAGCATGATGAGGACCAATGTAGTTGGAATTAAGATTAGTGGCTTCTTCCAAATGTTTTTTCACTTTGTAATGTCCCTTTCTCCAATTTGAAATCTAAAAGTTGGACATGTGAAATTGGCATAAGTGGATTTTTTTTTTATAAATCAACTAGAAACAAGAACATTTGATGAATCCAAGACAAGAACACATTTCTAAGCTGATCTCTATACTTGTTTTTGAAATGAAAGTGTTCAGGAATTTTGTTAAGTCTAATATATTCTTAATACAGTATGTTTAGATACTAGAGGTTTGGGGTAAAACCCTGAGTTAAAAGATGTTATAAATTTTAAACTAATGTCTCTTTAAATGAGAACACAATGTATGCTTTATTAACTCAAACCAAACACAGCCAGAAAATAAAAATGTAAAAAAGGATTATTCACAGTAGTAAAGAAAACCTGGGGCAGGAGATCTTGTCCCTTTCCCCTTCTCTTGGGGACTATGAATGTCTCAAATTGGGAGCATGGGGGGAGGGGAGAGGGAATTAAGAGAAAGGGAAGGGAAGAAGAGGAGGGATAAGGAGGATATGAGACAACAGGAAGATTGAGTTGGGGGGAAAGTACAGGAGAGCAAGAAAAGAGATTTCATAATAGAGGGATCCATTATAGGTCTAAAGAGAAATCTGGCACTAGAGATCTACAAGGATGACCCTAACTAAGAATATAAGCAATTGGGGAGAGGCTATCTTAAATGCCCTTTCCCCTATAATGAGATTGATGACTACCTTATATGCTATCCTAGAGCCTTCATCTGAAATCCAGGAATCTGGTTGCAGAGAGAGAGAGAGAGAGAGAGAGAGAGAGAGAGAGAGAGAGAGAGAGAGAGAGAGGGGTGAAGAAGAAGGGGTCAAGAACAGGCTGGAGCAACCCACAGGAACAACTGACCAGAACAAGATGGAGCTCATGGACCCCAGATTGGTAGCTGCAAAATCAGAATAGGACTGACCCAGAGCCCCTGAATGTGGGTGTCAGTTAGAAGGACTGGGCAGTCTATGAGGATTCTGGTAGTGGATCAGTATTTATCCCTAGTATACAAATGGACTTGGGAGCGATTCCACATACTCTTTCAGTCTAGACACATGGGGGAGGGCCAAATAATATGATAGATATTGAAAACTCCCCATGGAAGGTCTCACTCTCCCTGGGGAGCAGAAAGAGGATGAGATAGGGTGTATGGGGGGCAGGGGAGGAGATGAGAGAGATGGAACTGGGGTTGACATGTAATAGAAGATTATTTCTAATTTAAATAGAAAAATGTATATAAAAACCACACTTGGAAATTATTTCCAAAGCAATTATTTTTAAAAACACAAAAATCCTTGGGAAATTTTTTATGTTTACTATATTTAATCATAAACTCAGCTAGGATATCTGTATTTCTGAACAAGCTTTATGAAAGAGATTCCAGAGTATAAGTAAAAATAGGTACAAAGAAATATAAGCGTTTGGACTATGAATTTTTACACATTAATTATTTCTAATCCTTTTAGTCCCTCTGAAGTTTCTGTGTTCTGTTAGATTCATTAATCAGACATTGATTAGTTTATATTGGAAAATAATGCACAGCTTAGATATATGTCTTTCTTGGAATAAGTGAGAATAGAAAGTTACAAATTCTTTTTGGCGTAAAACTACTAAATTCTCTTTTGGTTTTTGATCTCATGATATCTAGCTCTCAAAGGGTAAATAGATTAAAATACTCAATATCATGAAATTGTGGAGTATTGAGTAATTTTGTTCAGAGTTGAAGAACAATCCAGTATCCGCCCTTTTTATTATGGTTTTCTCCCTGAAATAGAATTTCCACTGAATGAAAAGAGACCTGCATGCACCCAACAATGCAGGGCACAAAAAGGAGTCTTGTGCCTAACGATCTATACAGACATATAATCAAGTAGTAATTGTAAACCTAGCTGATATGTGAGTGGCGTACAGTGTTAATGAAATTTCACAGCAGTTCTGGTAAGATGGTGATGGTTATTAAAGCTGACCCCCTTCAGCAAAGTAAATTGCCTTAGGTTTTAATTTTATTTTGACAGGATCCTTTATTACTTTTGCTGAAATCAATATTGACACACACAGAACACTGTAGAAAAAGCTAAACAATGCAGGTACTCTCCACAGTGAGATCAGAACAACAGGTGGTTTATATTTTTAGCCCATATATACATCAACCACTACTCAAAAATTATGCAGGACATGAAGGAAAATGCTATGCAAACATTGAAACTATTAGTTATAATTAAGATAGACTTCACATTCTTACCCAATAAATAGGAAAGCAGTGTGATCTGTCATCACTTTTAAAGACATTACAGAAAGAATGTTATAGCTTAAAACCTACATAATGATTTTTCTTTAAGTACAAAGGCAGCTTGCAGTGTATAGCACAGTTATTTTGGAAAATTTAAAACACAAATACTGACAATAGAATACAATTTAGCCTATAATTAGGACTTAAAATTTATCTTATTCATAATATGTGGAAAATCTGTAATTCCTTAAGTGAATTAATGAAGGTTACATAGTCAAATAGTAACAGAGCAGGATCTAGTGTCTTGGACAACCATGAACTCTACAAATTAACTGTGATTTCAGATTGAGCATTTCAAACGATAGCACAATTACATAATTTCAGCAATGATTTAAATGCAAAAACTCTATACTTTTGCCATTAAACTCCATCTATTAAAATACAGAGTTTCCATTGTTTCTATCATTTATTCTCTACATTAGCAATAAAAATAAAAACTTCAGCTTGAAGATGGGAAGTTGAATTGCCTTACTGTATCTTCCTTTTCTATTCACACTGAGGTGAACAACAAGTTCTAGTCAATGCATACATGAGAAATTAATCTCATCTCCACAGGTATGCCTGTAACAATGTTTAGTAAAATATCTGAATATTCTCTGGCATGTCATAAAATTAAACAACCCAAATCGGCTTGCCATCCACACACTTCTCTCTATATATTATGTTCAATTTCTAATAGAGATAGTAACATTGTTATAACTATTTTTGTATAAATTCAATCCATCCAATCAGCATAATACTAATCTTTTCTCTTCATTAATATACAAAGTCAAAGTGACCAAGTGACAGCCTAATCTTTCTTCAAGTCCCTTTTTACTACCAATTATTTTGCTGTCTTGGAAATACAGTTTTCTATTACAAAACTCGAGTATTGTTGTGTATCACTTAGTGAAAATGATAGAGTATTAGTTTTGCATTTTGTGAACTTCATTTTAAGTGATATCTATGGGAGCTAGGGTGCTAGGACATTACCACCATCAGTGTGAGGTCTGATTGCCTAAAACCAAATTATGAGGCAAATGACTGTAGTTCTTTTGAAGCATTTTTTGGGGTACAATTATTTTTCAGTCCTTGTACCTCACTTGTAAGAGATGTCTTCATATTAGATGTAGTACAATTAAATTCTTATGGTATGGTTGGAGAAAGAAAATATTTAGCACTGTCTGCAGTAGCAAGGCACAAAGGGAACCTAGTGGTTTCTCTGAGGAAATGCATAGATAACACCGCCATAACACGATGGCAAGATTAATTGCAGTGGTCATTTTTAGGAAGATTTCATTAGATGTTGTCAACTTTCTTAATACTGACACAGAAAATCTGATGCATATATAAATAAAACGTGTGCATAGTTCATCTTTATCTCCGCTTAGGGGATAGGATTTCATTAATGTCCTTCTGATACCCTCACTTTAAATATTATTTAGTTTTGTAAATTGAGTGTTCATTTGTTTAACCTGATATATTATTCAGGTCATTGTAGTATATGTTTCTGTCTCTGATTTTGAGGAATCTTTGTATTCCGGTTAAAAATAAGAATTTCCCTGACTCTGAAATGCCCTTCACATCCAATAGTCTCTGTAGGTCCCCCTCTCTCCCTCCTTGATGCAAGGGAATCTCCCAGGAATCTACATGGCTGACCATAGCTAACAGCTAAGACCAATAGTGGAAACACAGCCTGAACTGACCATGACCTATGATTAGAATAGACTTCAAGTGGAGGGAGTGGGAAACCAACTCAACTTTCTAATAAGCATGTAAAGTTTTGAATTTTTTTTATTGAGTGAATTTTGTTTTTATATGAGATAAAACATTTTATAGGCACATTTGGCTTTTTGTTTCCAACTTTCAGTTTTTGTTATTACTTCTATATGTATTTTAATAGCTATAACACACACACACAGAGAGAGAGACAGAGAGAGAGAGAGAGAGAGAGAGAGAGAGACATAGGACATAGAGAGAGAGAGACAGAGAGAGAATTTCACACATCTTATGATAGCTACTAGTCTAAACTGCATCCTTATATAACATATTGCCCTTATACAATTTACCAAGAAATATTTCAAATTCCGTGTAAATGCTTCATTCTAATTTTCTGTTATGGTTTTGGAACTTCATTTATGTGGTGGAAACATAATCTCCCTGACAGTTATATTTGATGGTTATAGAACATTAAGAATAATGTCTATTGGGAAGTTCCTGTATAAGTTAGGGTCATGCTAGAGGGAAACATTTGGGGTTGTAGCCATTATCTGGATCTTCATTTGCTGATTTGAATGGTAGCTCTGTCTCAGGATTCTACCCAATATATAATGTCATTATCTGACACAAATAGGTAAGTACTTACTGGAGCCTGTTCTTTGATATTAGGAATTTTAATCTCCCCAAGTATGAGTTCAATAACTATTTTCTCCTTTTGAGTGTAGATGTCTAATTGTGTCTTGTTATATACTGAAAAGTTAGCTAATACACTCTTTATACTATATATGATGGCTACCTTTGTTTTGTAAAGGTCTTGCCCATATTAGGGTCCCATTTATCCTTTTCCTTCTTACCCATAGCTAGAGAACATTTTTCTTAGATTTTTCTTTTGCTTCTTTAAGCTTCTTCCTATTATTATTTTAAATGTCTTTTCATCATTACAACTCCTCTTTTTCCTGGTTCATTTTTTTCTGAATTATTACACTCAAGAATTTCTAGTTTTTCCTTTTATGAGTACTTTGTATATTTATTTTCATTATTCCACTTAAAATTGTTCTAAATAAAAGTAAGAGAACAATGACAATTACTCAAGAATGTACTTTGGATGAGATAATTTTACTAAAAACACAAGTATACAGTTATGTCTAGTGATTAGTCTTATGGATTTCAATTAATATAGCTTCTATATTAAAATACTTCAGAAAAGTAGGGTTATACCAGAATATGCAAAATAAATTACCTTGTCAAAAGCTAAATTGATTAGCTTGATTTTATGGCAGTAGGCAAATAGATAAATTAAATGGTGAATTATAATTCTTAAACTTTACATAAAATTCTCCTTCATTTTATATAAAAGCATGACAAAAAATCTTTAAAAGCTGTGAAGCATCCCCATTATGTTTAAGCTCACTAAGCAGTGCACTGTAATTATTTAACTATGGTTTCCATGTTTTTACATGGACAGCATTGCTGAGCCATTACAAATTCAGTATTAATGTGTTCCTTCTCAATTACCTGAGCATCCCCTGAGTCTAAGAGGATGAACACATTTTCAAAGATTGCTTATTCTCTCCCCTTATTAGAAAAGGTTTGTGTACTCTTTCCACTGTATGACCCATGTTTGTTTCTAACACTTTATGATATATTGTTTCTTTAAGCTTTAACTTCTGTTCTTAGAGGGAAATCAATTTACATTATAAATTTTCCTAAAAGCAATGCTTTTGCCACATCTGTCATGGCAGTTCGTTAAATATATCTTATACTTATTTATTTCTAAATTTTTATTATATTATTATTTGACCCATGGGATATTTAGATACAGAGTTCTTTATTTCAGATATAAATGCTCTTCTAAATGCAATTTTTCGTGTTTTCATGTTGTTTCTATGTAGTTTAATGATAAATATTATTTATTTTGGTCATGTTTGTTGCAACTATTCAGAGAGGTATTGATAATATGACATTGTCTTCAGAAGATGTTAACACTTACGTTAGATGAGTCATCCTAAAAAACACTCAGGTAATAAGTGTGCTAGCAATGTGTATAGACCTCATGCTGAACCACAGTCTAAGTCCTTACCATTAAGGAAGCTGCATACACGAGGGTATCTATGCAGCACCAACTACACCAACAAAACTGATTCAGCCATAAATATAATATTGGTAGGGGGCGCTGTCATGGGGATCCTAAGAAGACGCAGAAATCTGCAAGGCTGCTTTGTCCCAACTAGGGTGCTGTGCCAGGGTGTCTGGTTTGATCAAACCATGTTAGTCTGGAAGGAATCCACAGCTTTTCATTTTCTGTGGAAACAAAAATAGAAATCCTTTTCCCCAGTAACTTGTCCTTGAACTTAAATTTTGGAGTCAAAGCATTTTTAAAATATATAAATTGAATTAATCCAGCAGTTATCAGTTGTTATTTCCTTATCAGTCAAACTATTTAAAGATAACAGAACAGTGTACAATATCCAAATTTTCTCTGTACTTTCCATCTTTACATGGCTTTTTTATTACTCTATTTCTTCTACTTCTATTTTTACATATTTGGAGACAGGATTTCTCTATGTAACTTTTATCTGTCCTGGAATTTACTCTGTATACCAGGTTTCATTTGAAATCACAGAGATCTGTTTGTCTCTGCCTCCCGAGTGCTGGGATTAAAGGCATGTGGCACCACACCCAGCCACACTCCGTCTTTTTGAAACCATTTTATTCTTTGCCTTTTTTTTTCTCCCAAGCCAACATATATATTAAAACACACTGTAAACCTTCATTGCCAGCCCTCGTACACACCAATGAATTGTTAGCAGGGCTCTTTAAAAGCAATGTATTTTTTTGCTGCTTATACAAATTTAGGAAACCACCATTAAAGGAGCTGTGCCAGCCCCCAGTACACAGCCAGTCTGACTTCTGTGTAATTAAAATAAAAACAAAATATCAGATGTAATCTGGTGTCCTGTACTAAAAATAAGAAAATAGCTAACAATTAAAGAAAATTTTTAAAATGTGAAATTTTGTTAACATTCATATATCAGTATTATCTCACTAGTACCTTACTAGTATAGGATGTTCATAACAGAACAGCACATTTATTCAGGGTTCACCATATGGGTATATGTAGGAACTACTACATGTGCAAGTTACAAAGCATAAAAAGCAATTGGATCAACTTCCTCAATATAGCTAGATTATTCAGTTTTTAAAAATAGACTGATTTTACAAAAGTTCCAGATTTGTTTAAGAATTACAGAGATAGTGTAGACACTAACACTGTGAAGCTGTGAAGACCTGTCACACAAGTTTGTGATAAAAATTCTACATTACAAGCGGTGTGATTAACAACTGAAACCCAAACGGCCTTTTGGCTAGTTCCCATCTCCACTCAGTTCTCACAGATAACTCCCATATTTGCCGGTAAATGAGCCAAAAGAGTACTAGTTTATCACAAGGTAGTGGGTTTTAGTTTCAGGACATCTCAGGGAATATTTACATAAGCCAAATGCGTATTCTTGTAGTGTAGACACCCGTGGGTATTTCATCCATTTTAGGACCAACATAACGCCCCAGCAGCATGCTTAACATCTTTATGGAAGTATTGTCAACATACTTACTGAAATTGTCATTATATTTTGAGCTACAGTTTCATGCTGTATTTTATAATTTAAGTAATTTCCAAGTAGGGCCTAATTACAAATAAGTATTTTTGAAACATCACTTTAAAAAAATAGCCTTATAAAAGCATTTCAATTAGTTCTTTGAGAATTTTAGACGTTATATCTCCCCTCCTACAAATATCCAGTCTCACCTTCCTAACTCATTCAACCTTGTGTAATTTTTTCTTCTATCAAGGTCAATTTAACATTATTGTGGTGTGTGTGTGTGTGTGTGTGTGTGTGTGTGTGTGTGTGTGTGTATGTGTGTGTGTGTGTGTGTATGTGTGTGTGTGTGTGAGAGAGAGAGAGGCAGAGAGACAGACAGAGAGAGAGAGAGAGAGAGAGAGAGAGAGAGAGAGAGAGAGAGAGAGAGAGAGAGAGAGAAAGTGTGAGCCCTGGTGAGCATGGAGATGTCAGAAGACAACTTTGTAGTCCGTTCTTCTCTTCTACCTTTACATAGGCCCTGGGGGTTGAACTTAAATTCACCATACTTCTACTGTTAGAAGTATGGTGAGCCATTTTCCAGCCCATCATTCCACGTGTTTAAGCTCCAATAGAAGTTTTTTACTTGTTTATTACTTCACCATGAATTATACTTATAAATAATTTGGCATACTTGACTGATGATATTTCATAACTGTTTTAAATTCATTTGAACATTCTACTTTTTAAAAATATATTCATTTCTTTTAAAGTAATTTAAATAATTTTAACTTAAAAATGTCCAACAAATCTATGATTAACATACTTATGTGAATATCTAAAAAATTACTATGTAGGACTACATATGAAAGTTAATCAATTTCAGGGAGTATATCATTTTAACTTCTAATTATCTGCCAAAAATTACTTTGCATTCTTCAAAGGAAAATTAATGTACTTCATGCATATAATCTTAATTGCATTTTTAATCAGGTCAAGATTTAGATTTTTACAAACTTCTCAACAATATTTGGTAAAATTGCTGATTGACAAAGAGTAAAGTGTAAGCTTGCAAGGATAATGGCTCTTTAATCATCTTAAGGGTTTTATTTTTAAAAGAATATGATTTGTTTAATAAATATATCCCCTAGTCTTGCTAGTTTAAATAGACAGGAGCTTACTTCTTTTTATTTATATTTTATATTTTTTAATTTAAATTTGAATCAAGCTTCTTTTACATGTCAATCCCAGTTCCCCCACCCTCCTGTCCTCTCCTGTCATCCCACCCCACCCCAACCCTCATCCCATCCCCTTTCTGCTCCTCAGACAGGGTGAGGCCTTCCATGGGGCATCTTCAAAGTCTGTCATATCATTTAAAGCAGGGCCCAGGCCCTCTCCTATGAGTCTAGGCTGAAACAGTATCCTTCTATGTACAATGGGCTCCCAAAGTTCTTTTGTATACTAGGTAGGGATAAATACTGATCCACTACTAAGAGGCCCCATAGACTACCCAGTTATCTTAACTAACACCCACATTCAGAGCATCTGGGTTGGTCCTATACTGGATTCCCAGCTATCAGTCTGGATACTTCTTTTAAATATGAAATCTACTTTCCTCTTCTGTAGATGGCTACTTACTTAGTAGAGTTTAGAGCCATATTTCTTTCATATCTTGGACACCCTGTCATCTAGGACATTTGCTGCTGACTACAGAGGAAGCCAAACTATATTTAAAAAGACATACTGCTTAACTTCTGACCAGAGGTGCTACATAGTACTTCAATTACCATCCAATGTTTAAATGTGCCAGATGGCTTTTCCATATTCAAAGTGATGAGAGAAGGAAAAAAACAAGTATATACTTGTTAGCCGAGCTCTTCTAGCATATTAATATGCTCAGTATCAACATATAGAATTTCAGTTTTACTCAGAAATCAAGTTGGTGGGTAGAGTGTTAGGCAATCATCCCTAGTATATGAATGAACTTTGGGAGCCCATTCCACATAAAGGGATACTCCCTCAGCCTAGACACATGGGGGAGGGCCTGGGCACTGTTCCAAATGATATGACAGACTTTGAAGACTCCCCATGGAAGGCCTCACCCTCCCTGGGTAGCAGAAAGAGGATGTGATGGGGTTGGTGGGGTGGGGAGGACAGGAGAAGCAAGAGGGTGTGTTAAATGGGATTGATTTGTAAAATAAGCTTGTTTATAATTTAAAAAAAATTATATATTTAAAAAAATTTGTACTTTTATTTTCTGCATCAACTTAATTAAACATCAGAAGTGTCATACAGTATTAAATAATTATGCAATTGTTGACAAAAAATGATGCACATTTTGAAACTAAAATAGGCAAACATTTGCTTCTAAGGATGATCAGGTTTTATTTCACAAGTTATTCTGTTATATTAATGAGCAATAAGTACCAGTTAAGTAGGTTTTATTCCCTGTGGTATGATTGTCTGTGGAAGACTATTAAGACTCTTGGAACTCTAGGCAGAGATCTTGCTTCAGCTGGCCCAGAAAATGACCTTATCACTGTTATTTCTTTTCAAATATTCAAGGGAAATATTGATATGCATTTGTACAAAGACTAATTAAATAGAACTGTTGAGGTTGTAGTGAGATTGAAGCATTCCCTACATTTTTGCTATTGCCATGATTTCCTGAGAGTTAGCAAGAGATAGTAGAAGTGAATAGAAAGCAATACTAGATACATGTTGACATTGACCTCACCATCAATATGATCCTTTTGCAGGGCTAGCCTGAAGCTAATGGGTCAAAGCCAAAACAAAACCTCAGATTTTCTCATCCTTAAGGCCACAGGGTTTTGGCTGATCCTCACATTGCTCAGGTGCCAACAGATCACAATATTTAGGTTTTACATTGTGAGGTCAAGAATATGCTGTGGTAACATAGTGACTGATAAACTGAAGCATCTCCAAGGTTAAGAGGATTTGTGTTGTTTTTTTTTTTTTCCTTTGATATTTTTCAACTCTTTTTTTAATTAATAATATAATTTAAAAATTTACATGTCAATCCCAGTTTCTTCTCTCTCTCTCTGTCCCTCCCTCACTTCTTCTGTCCCTCCCTCCTTCCCTTCTTTCCTCCCTCCTTCCCAATAACCCCCTTTCCCCCATCACAAGCACCCTAACCACCCTCCTCTCCCATCCCCCCACCACCATTCCACATGTAGGGCTATACTATCAAGGTGGGGTTTTTCTGACTGCTGAAACATCCTGGGCTGGAGTTGCTTTCTTTTCTATTTGTCCTCATAAGTCTTTTTCCCCTGACCCGTGCTGCTTCTGAGTTTGCATATGAAGCACCCTCTATGTTGATGTCACATAACAACTCATGGTTCTAACTGGCCATTCTTCCTGGGTTATAACTCCCTGAGGCATCCTAATAATGAAACTGTCCTCTGACAGGCTCCAGGTTGTACTTTCCCATTATGCTCACTACTGCTCAGGATCGTCCTTTGGTACCAGCTGTAGTTGCCCCCTACCCCTCTACCCCACACCCCACCCGCACCTGCCACAGTCATTGAGTGTTACCAACAGACTGTATACTTTATTACGACTGCTTGAAAGTTAAAGCAAAGATAACACCAGAACTTAATAGCTTTCAGAATGAAATATAAGTAAATGATATCATATCATTATATGAAATAATATTGTATAAGCCCATGGCCTTATTCTAGACACAGCAATGCAAGTATGCAAAAATATTTCCTATAGGAGCTGAAACAAGATGCACCATAAAATTAAGTGAGATTCTTAACTGGAAATCAAGAGTCAGTTTTCTTTACCATGTTTGTGTTATCCTTGACATGTTTTCATTCTGCTTATGAATAGCAGTTTTGAAGCATGTCCCACTTATGTAGAATATCCAAAATATCTTCCCAGACCATCACCTGAAAAGAAATCCAAGGCATTTCTGGGGAAGGCATGCAAAATTTTCAGCCAAGCAAGTTGATGTCATTTCTAGGCTCCCACAGTCACCCACATGGCCATCAAATGCTGTCTTCCCAGGGCTTTATGTGTATTCACAGCATGCCCACACAACCCATAGTATGTGTGGTGTAGCTAAGAAAGCCCCCATACCCTTGTGCTGTGCCCTTTAAAAGCAGATAGGCCCAACCTACTCACTCTTTTTCTAGCCATGTTTCTTTTAGACAGGACTGTTTACACCTACTCTCCCCACTCCTTACTAATAAAACTCTAAAGTGGGTTTTGTTGAATATCTTGGGTTCTGTTCTTGTGGCAAATAACACAAATATGTTGTCTTTGTGTGATATCTACTCACTAGAAGTACAGAAAATAATGTTCGTAAAGTATAGGATGTGTACCCAACTAGAGGACAAACAGTTTAATCAGGGTAAAATCTTGGTGTATGGAGGAAAATCATATTACATCAGACAATATCATCATTAGGCAGTTTTCTTATTAATGATGAGCAGTAAATACATACATACATGCATATATATATATATACACACATATATATACATGTTTATATATATATGCATATATATACATATACATATACAAAAATTGGCTAAGAAACAAACACTGTCAATTCTAAGTTAGGTCCAATGTATTTGTGAGCATTTCCTTCTCATGAGTAGCTGATATAAAGACTGAGGTCACACCATCTCTGCAAGACTTCATTAAAAATGGATGTTTCATGAAGACAGGTATTGGTAGTTTAAGTACAACACCCTGTTAATAGCTGTTTCTCACTTTTGAGTATTTGCCACTTGGTGTAAACATTAAAAAGTCTAAGAATTTAGTTTTTGTTTTATTGCAAATGTATAAAAAGTAAACCGTCTTAGTTTCACGTGTCAAGCTGATCACGTGAAGCTTAGAGTGTGCTGATGCAAATATCAAGGATTTACAGGAGTATGTCTCAGTCTCAGTGGAATATATTATGTTGTGATATTATTATATAATAAATGAAACAGAAATATTGATAATACTAATTTCATCTTTTTCCTCAAACAATAATATAATTTTTTGGTTGTTAAAGATAATAGAAAGAATGTGTATAATATAGACTATAGGCAAAGCTTCTCTATCAGAGTTTTTGAAGGAAGGTGAAAGGTAATAATTAAAAATAAAATACATAATAAAATGTTAAAGTGATACTGTCCACAATTTCTCCTTGACTCCCTCATATTACTATTTCATGGAACTCATAATTTCTTCTTTCACTTTTTTTTTCCTGGAAATTTTATTAGAATGAGAGTTAAGGAAATCATTGAATAAAGTATCAAATACTGAAACATATTTAAACTCGGAAGAAACTCACATGGTTCAGCCTTTTGTTCTGTGTCCAGCCTTCTTTTCAAAGCACTTCACACTTCAAATTAATAGTCCCCTGACATCCAGATTTCTAAATATTCATTTTCACACAAAGTAGAAATCAGGTTATAGACACACACATTGGGCCATAGCTTTTCTTCTCCAGCAAACATGCAAGCTTTATGTTTTCTTTTCATTTTCTCCTCACATGTAGTCTGGAAATTATTTAACACGAGACTACTGCTGGCTAAAGCCGATTTATATTTGCACTGCAAAGCCAAAGTTACAGCAGTTAATCCAAGGGGTCAGTCCATGAAGGATTATCCAAGGCAAAGTTTAGCATAGAGAAGTCAAAGATCATGCAACTTTTCTACTGAACCCTCTGTCAAAGTGTGCTTACTGTCACCATAAGGATGTACCATAAAAGAACACATTAAAGTAGGGTAGAATTGCCTGCCCAAGACAGGATCTGAAACACCTGCTGTGTGTTCACAAATAACCAAGTGGCCCATGCAATGCTACAATTTAACTGTCAGACAAGGTTACAGTGTGCATGTGGTTAGAACATCCCTTTGTTTTAGCAAAACACCTTTTTCTGTTAACACTCTGAGTAGGTTTTCTCTCTGTTTGGTCTGTTATTTATTTTTATGAGATTCCTGCGAGGAACACACAGCATAAAGCTCATAATCCATGTTTTATGAATAAGGGAGGCATCAAAACAAAGGAATTCTGTTTGATCAATTGTAAATTAAAATGAATCTAATAAGAACAGCCAACCATGATAAATGTTATTTTCTTCTTGTTTCTAAACTTGGAAGGAAATAAATGATTTTAAATGTTTGATTCTATTTACAAATATTCATTTTACATTTATCTTTAGAAAAAATCTATATATTTTATTAATACTATTAGTGTGGCTTACACCCATGTTATAGATATTTATAGGCATGGAAATACTGATTAAATTGACTTTAGAGTCAATTTTTAATATTTTAGAAATTTTCAACTTGGCTCTTAGTAAATGCAATTAAAGCATAAACATACATGAGTATAATTTTACATTCAGTTAAATATGTATATTAAAATAAATATAAATGCACAAGGCTTATTTTTCTAATTGTACAAATGCATTTTTCCATTTTCTACAACCTTTTGGTTAATATCAATTATATATATGAAGAGTTGCCTGGTGTTGTGCTATTGAACTTCTTCCCTACACACCTCTTGTTTTAGTGAAGCCACCTCTGTAGAGTAGGTCTGCCACAGTTGGTGGTAGTTGTATCATCCACCTTAGTATCACCAGCTAATTGTACAAATCAAGAATAGGTTATTTCTTTCATTTGTTAAATGATAGATTGGTAAACTGCTGTAATGATACACTGTTCTTTTTCTGAAAATATCTTTTGATCCCAGAAAGATTGAACATTTGGTAGACATTGCAGCCAAGTTTACAACATGTTTAGAGATCATTTAAGACCATGCCCTTAACCTGCTATCCTACTGTGTACTAAATATTTTTATTATTAGCATGCCTTTAAGAGAATAGTGTAACAAATCTTACTATGCTTTTCCTTTCATATTTAGTCAGTTTTTACAACCTCAGCTAAATACATAGCTTTAATCTTGAATTAAGTATTTTTTCATGCCTGTGACCCTTTAAGAAAGCATTCATAAAACTCTGACCTGGTTTAATATAGTCATTATATAATGTTATCAATGAAGTAAAGAGTTGAAAAAAAGTTATTGTTTCTTTCTCCATTGCATTTTGGATAACAGAAAAGCTGAAAATTACTTGTACAATAATTCTCTTCTCTTTGTCGAACATGGTCTGTACTTCTTGAATTTCAGGTGACATTATGGTGTTACTTTAAGTAAACTTATACAAGATCAAGTCCACTGACTTTCTCTCACTGAAGGAATCAAGAGGTCCAACCCTTTACCAAGGATTTATAGACAGACATTTAATAATTAGTAGGAGACAGACGGGAAAAAATTTTAAGACAGTAGTATAGCTGCCCATAAATTGACCATGACCATGTTTCAATTTATTGCTTCATAAAGTTAAACTTAAGTGTAAATATTGTTTTCCTGCCATTGTTTCCATGACTGAGAAGAAAAGACAATTTTATTCACATTTCCTCAGAGGAAACTTCACAACATAGAATTTATTCTTCCATTCTTTATTAGAGCATCTAATATCTGTATCTGAAAACACAACTCTGTCATGACTAACATAAGAATGGGGTGTAGCAGTTAATGAGATGGTGCCCTGTAAATTGATTCCCACTATGTACAAAGTCCTTGATATGTTCCTTAGTGTCCACATAAAATTTCAGAGAGATAGCACATGACTATAATTTTAACACCGAGAGTGCAAAAACAGGAAGATTGCTAGGGCTTGCTTTCAAGCTAGTTCAGTGAGACACCTTTCCTCTAAAAATAAAGCTAGGGAACAATCCAAGGTTATCATTTGCTCTACACAAAATGATAGTAAGGTCCGTTTGTTGAAGACAATATGTATACAACTCATTGACCATGGGAAAGTCAAGACGGTGCCTTCTGAGTGCCTTAACCTGTTCATTGTACTTGAAGGTATTCTGTACAAAACCACAGAGAAAAGATAAACTCCAATCCACCTACAAAGTATTTGATCTCCATGATGATGTGCATACAAGATGTGCTACTGCAATGGAGACACAAAGCTTGTAGGGAATAACCAACCAACATCTTATTGGTGATGTTTTTCTTTGTTTGGTTTTCTACATGGGGATGGAAGCTGCAGAATTTGGAGGTGAATGATTTGGAGTATGCTGAGATTTTGAAGTGCATTTGTTAAGTTATGTTGAATGGACCACTGCCTTAAAGTTTATATCTGCATAGTTTCTTGGAGATCTATACTCATACCGCTTAAATTCGTCTGATGAACCCACACCTGCCATGCAAAACTTTCATTTCCTGAAATAATTCAACTATAGTGTCTATATTGTCTTACACAGATTATGTGGGAATTTGTAGAATTGTGAAATCTCCAATGATATGAGATAAAAGCCTCACATGAAATAGTCTCAATGATTGAGCCAAAAGGAAAGAAAGTTTTCCCAAGGTTTCCAAGGGAGATTATGAATCACTTATTGAAAGTGTTATTCTGAATTGTGACCCTCAGACAGAAATTACACAGAGGTGTTTTCCAAGATGGTTAGACAAGTCTGAATGTGCTTGTTATGTATGTCATTTACAAACCCTGATGAGGACATGATATTTTTACCTGGCTTGTGATTGATGAGGTGATTCTTTTAGCCCATGAATTCACATGAAAACTTTAAAGAACTAATTCTCAAGCCACAGCAAAGTATAATTAAACCACATTATTTGGAGGAGGAACCTCAGTTATCTGTAGTTTTTAAAGCTTTCAAGAACAATCAAAGTTGAGCAAGGTGGGAAAAAAAAGCTTCCTTAAAGGTAATACAAGGAAATTGCATGTCAATCATAGTGACCTAGAGCTTCTGATGTACAAATTCCTGATGTTACCCTCAAATTATTTCAGTCAGAATTTTCAGTATGGCTGTTGGATATGTGAAATGTCAAAAGACTCTGAAAATTTAACAGTAAAACAGCAAATCATCATAATTTTTCAAACCAAGTGTATCTGAGGCAATGATGAAGTTAGCTCCAATAAATTCAACAAACTACTGGCATTTTAAAATTGCTTTGGTAATACTAATGTTTTCAAAGTTATATTATTTTGTGAATTTACACTTTATGCCCATAAACTTTGAATTATTAGTACCTGTGTGCAGAAAGCTTATTAGTCACAAACTAACATTTAAGACGTAATTATCATTATATATGCAAAATTCCTTTATTTGATTAGAAATATCTAATGCTAAGAAAATGTGACATTCTTTACTGCTATATTCTTAAAATACCTAAAATAGAAATTCCCTAAAATCAATTCATCCTACAGGATTTTATTTCTTCAGAACTTATTACATGCTTACTCATTGTCACAGAAGTCAAGGCATGTGAGTAACACTGTATGAGAATGCTCAAAAAGGAAATTGATGCATTAATAATTAATGCTTTGAAAGGTTAGATGTAATTTGAAAGTTGGTAATTTTCTCCTGCTAGGGTTACAGACACTGAAGGTGAATAGACTGATAGACCTGCTTTGATAGACCTGCTTGTAGAAAGGGCCCCATAATTCTAGTGGGTAGCTTTTCATTTTTATGAAATTTTAAAAGCATTACCAATATAATTTATTTCTAATAACTATGAAAGGGCAAAAGAAACTATGATAAGCATTTGTAAGATGCTAGAGATATATTTATCTTATTATCAAACTTTATTTTCATCTGGTCCACAATTACAAAAAGGTGTGTATTTTTATGTTTATTATGTGATGCTTTGAGATGTGTTACCCATCAGATAACTAAATCTATCTCTTTAAACAATCCTTTACGTTATGATTTTATAATAATTGTGCCTGGGTTTTTGAATATTTAGCACATGGATGTTATCTACTCACCTGACTAGCCAATGGCATACTGAAAGTTCTTGTTCCTATCTAATTTCAACTAAATGCATGCTGGTCCATGTTTCCACATCTATCAACCCTGATTTCACAGTCTCTGGGAATTAGCATTTTAATCTCAACTCCAATGAGATTAACTTTTTATGTCATGTGTATGACAGGCATTTCTCTTTCTATACCTGGCTTATTTCATGTAATATAATGATTTGCAGTTATATATAGGTGGTACCTTATGACAGAATTTTAATATTTGCATATTATGTTATATTTTCTTTTTTGTTCATTAGCTGAAGAACATGAAGTATATTTTCATTTTGGGCTGTAGATGTCTCTTCTATATACTGGTTTCATTTCTTTGGATTATACCAAATATTGGAAATGAGGGAGTCATATCGCAATCTTATTTTTAACCTTTGGCAAATTTCCTCTCCAAAAAGTACTGTTAATTTACACTTTCACTCAAAATGTGAATGTGTTTCTTTTTCTTCAAATTCAAGCGAGTCAAGGTTATCTTTAATCTTTTGCCAGCTACTCTCAGTAAGTTTCAATGATTTTTTAAATTGGTTTGACTTGTATTTATCTGATGATTAGTGATGTAGATTTTCTTTTTTCTTTTTTATTTCATTTTATAAGCACAGTTCTTCCTCATTCTTCTCTTCCAAATCAAGTTTATTTCCAAACATAAAGAATGATGGCTATTGATTTTTTCTAACCTTCTATAGCCATTTTTCAATTAAATTTAATCAATAAATCATTAATCTATTTATTGATAAATGATCAATGAACAATTAATTTCATACCATGGTATATTAAAATTAAAGAAACAAAACAAAAACCAAAGATACATGTGTCAGACAGGCTGAAGCTTGCATGGCTTAATCTCCATAGAAAAAATGGCACATTTAGAGAGTGAGAATATTTTACATATTTGTTAGTGAGCAACTGAACCGTGTGGATCTTTCATAGTGACTACTTAGATTGCTGAAACAAACAATTGGTTGAAACCTCCTTTTTCCCATGTTATTGTTTCACATTTCCTGTTAGAAATAAGACAAGTGGCAGATGAGCTTGTTTGCGAAGAGGAGTTGGCACAAAACTATCCAACAAGAATGAACTTTATTCCTATGATGGATCCTATGAAGGTGGGTCAAATGATCTTGTCTTGGAGTAGGAGAACATTACAAAGGGAAAGTATATCATATCAGACATAACTTGATAGCCCTTCAAGGACAGAGAGACTTGATTTTAAACTCTGGAGATTAGAAATTGAAAGGGAAACAACAAGAATAATAGAAGTAAGTATCATGGGCAGGGTGATGGGAAAGCAGGGAGTTCAGAGTTAAAGTCTTTAGAGAAATCCCCAGAATAAAGGAAAGTATCTGACTTTGATAAAATTTCAGGAGGCAATGAGGAAATTAGACAGTATGTGATTTGATCTGGGACAGACTAAATGACAGAGAACATGGAAGACTCAGACACTGGGTAGAACTATAAAGTAGGAAATATGAAGCCACTTCACAATACTGTCCTAAAGATATGTGTGCTGTGAATGTCCTGATTGCTTTAGGCTATAGGACCTAGCCTCTGACAGTGACCAATGTCTTAAAGGGGAATTAATTGGGTAGTAGTAAGAATGAGGCATGACAGTAGGTCATCATGTAACATTTTTCTAGTAAAAAAAAAAATCATGTGTGCTTTCTATTATTCAGTTAACCGAACACCATCAATTTCTACAGTGTTTATTTTACTACAATAAACAGTAAATGGAGCTCATCATTAAGGCTATTATTTGATTTCCATATGAAATTATATAATGAAAGTTTCCCTGTTGCATTTCGTTCACATAGGAACTATAGTGAGCATAGGCATTTCAATAGATTGTACATTCTAAGCTTCTATTAAGTTCATTTTGCAATGGCATGATAGATAACTGTATACAAAAAGAATAGACATGATAAAAATATATCCTAAACTTCACCTATAAATCTTTGGTACATAGTTATTCAATAGGTGGTGTTCATGATTGTGTACAGAATAAAATGGAAACATATATAATCATGGCTATCTTAAGTTTATTGTAATGACGTGCCTGGGGGAATATAATACATTGAATAAATTAATGGTTATTATCATTGACTATGTTTTATGAAATAGGATATGGCAAAATCATTTTCACAAGATGTCTTCTTTACTATCCTAATCATTTCCATTACACAGGTCTGTCAAAATTTCTTTTTTCTCTTTCTCCAAAGTCCATACACAGTGACCCATAGTCTATCAATTAGAAAAGACATGTTACAAAAGCAAAAGATACACACCATCAGAGCAGGATCACCATGTGCCAATCATGTCACAGATATCCAGCAGGAGTTCCTTTCTGATTCCAGTTCTCTATAATATTGTAGACCCAAAGAATTTTTATCAAGTAACAGTACTGAGATGTTACAGAAATGTATGGGAAAGAAAGGAAGTTTATTAAATTTCTGGCTAAGTTTGATGTCTTTATTGTTTTAATTTATCCAGTTAGAACACATATTTAGGAAGTGTTTACAGCACTTGTCTTTTATATTTTTAAATCACTATTAGTGAATTCTGTAATTTGGTAACTTTTGTTTTCTCATACTTAGAAAAGATAACATAAGCAGTAAACTATAATTATACAAAATAAGGAGTATCTTTGTGATTACTTTGGATTAAAGTTGGCTATGAAGGAGGTACTAAATGCTGACTGTGGAGCTAGTTGTTTCACAATTGTAGAATGTTAACCTATCATGTACATATCCCTGATATTTGACAGAATGGTTCATTTTGAGGAGATAATAACACTGAGAACAGTTTTGTGTAATAAATATTTTGGCACAGCAGCTTAATATTAGAATATTAAGACAACATGGGTAATATTAATGAGAAAATTTGTTACTAATACCCTTTAAATTTACTGATTTTTGTGGTTCAATGTTTATACACTTTGGAGATAGAAAGGGAATGATGAAGACCTGTATAATGGAAAACTCACCCAACTTAAACATTTTCTTTACAAAATGTTATTAGTATAATGCCAAGTAAATGGTAAATATTTTATATGCTATAATATTAATCCTAACCTCAAAAATTTTCCAAGTTCAAATAATGTCCTAGTAATAATAATTGGGTAAAATTTGAGCCCAGGTATCATTTTTCATTGGACAGTTCTCTTCTAAAGAAATAGTGTGTTCTGATAAGGCCATATATAGCACTAAATATGTTAATATTAGAAATGATTTGAATACTTTAGCAGAGAAATTATTAAAAAGAAAATTAGCTATTTTCAAATACCTATGCAAGGATGTGGTAGTGCTGTAATCTTTGTGTATCTGGAAACCCAAGGGTGATGACCCAACAAGTAATAATGCTCAGTGGCCATCTCTGCAGCCATATACATTCAAGACACATTAAATGGAATCAATATGTTGTATTGTATATTGTGTATATATACATATATATGTATGTGCATATATTATGTAAAAATATATATGTATAACAATTATAATAAAAGAAAAAGAGGCCAGATCTCTGTGAAGAAGTAAGTCGGAACATGGAAAGAGTAGGAAGAAAGGAAGGCATGACATGATTATATTTCCACCAAAAAATTATAAAAAATAAAAAATCTTTCTCATACTTCACTTGATATTTTTGAATTGGATTGTACATCTTTCAACAAAATCATTACTATTATCAGTTTTTAAAATAAGGTTGCTGAAATAGCTTGCCTATTTCTAATGAAGTGCTTTAAGTAATATATACATATATGTATGTATATACATATATATATATTAAACATATAACTTTCACATACTTTCCCATAATTTTGCCACTAATAGTACATTTTCGATAATGTGAATATTTAATATCAACTTTTTAATTCATATTTAAAGTAATGTTCCAATGTCTGGTCGAACCTAATGTTTTTGATTTAATTGTATACTCTGGAGACATATATATTTTTCACATGGGTAGCAGCTAAATCATGGGAATTTATGAGGTGATAGAGAAATATAGGAAATTAAGAAAAAGAGAAAGTCAATAATTATGTATTTGGATACATCAAAATTTAATAACATTTCAAAATGTGAAGTTTACAAATTATGTAATTCAGAAAGAACTAGAGAGAGATTAATAGTGATTTAAAATGATTTTTGACTTGCTTTTATTAAAAATAATTTAAATAAAAATATAGTTATATTACTCCCACCTGTCTTCCTCTAACCATTGCTATGTTCATTAACCATCCCTCCAACTGATGACATATGATATATTTTTGATACTAGTGTTATATATAGTTTAATTAATAAATTACAACTTGTGTTACCCAGTTAGTATGACTTTGGTCACACTATGACAATATGATTTCCAAACTGTCTGCTTTGTATTTAATATGAAATTATGACAACAACCTCTGCAGTAGCTAACTTGTCTTTTCTTAGCAGTTATTAGTTGTTGTTGGTTCTTTGTGTAGGGTGGGACTGTGCTAGCTAGTTTTGTCCACTTGACACAAGCTAGAATCATCAGAGGGAAGGGAATCTCAACTGGCAAAATGCTTCCAAAGATAAAGCTGTAGCCAAGACTGTAGGAAATTTTCTTAATCATTAATTTAGGGGAGCCCAGCCCATTGTATGTGGTACCACCCTTGGGCTAGAGGTTGTGAGCTTTATAAGAAAACCGACTGAGCAAATCACAAAATGCAAGTCAATAAGAAATGATCCTCCATGTCCTCTGTGTCAGACCCTGCCTCCATATTTCTGACAGCCTTCCATGGTATACTGTGGTTTTTGGAAATCTAAGTAGAGTAAGTCCTTTCCACTTGAAGTTACTTTTGGCCATGGTGTTTCATCACAGCAATAACAACCCCAATTGAGAAAAACCTCTCACAAGATCTTTTCCTTCTGTATTAAATGTCTATAATATATTATCATTGCTCAGATCTTGTTTAGGCAGTCATATTGTTGAGTTATTATGGGTGAAGTGTCCCTGTCATTTCCACAAGACACATGACATCAAAGAACTATTTTTTGCATGGCAAAATATTCCTAAAGCAGCAATAGTGGCAGTGATCTCTTGGTGCCAATTTCCTTTTAATCCTTAATATTATGCTACAAGTAAATGTAGCTCTCACCTCTGCCTTTATTAAAGGGAGAGATTTGAGTGAGGAAAAGGAAAGGGGGAAATAATGTAATTATATTTTAATTTTAAAAAAATTAAAAAATAAGTTATTACAATTTAATGTAAATTATATGTGCCTACTTAGTTAAGCACTGGCCATTAACATCTACAATAAAGATAATTCATTGAAATTTACATATGAGGTGAACATTTATTAAAAAAGGAAAAGTACTCTGGATTATGTTGTCTTTGATGTAATAGAAGGGATAGCAAATGGAAGTGGGTGCTAGAAGTTTGGAGACATTATTATTTGTTTGTTTTAGGTGTAAAAAATAGAACATGTTCTCACAAAGTAAGACAAATATACCAACATATCATATAACAAAATGATACACAGATAACTAAAGTAATTCTGTTCCTCTGAAACTGGAGAAATGTAATTGAGGTGAGACAGAAATGTGTGAGCTATGGGTGTGGGAACTAAATGATGGAACCAAACAAAACCATGTTTTTAACTTAGGGAATTCTCTACTAAACCAGAAGAAAGGGACATTCTAGAAAGGCAGACAGGGGCTCGACTAGTAATTTAAGAGGAGTGGTGAAGACCAAAGTATGTCCAGGGAGGACCAGAATTTAGAATTTGAGAGAAATATCAGGTCTTGGGAATTGGGTCAAGTTTTTTTGCTGTGGAGCTAATACAGGATGTATATAAACAGTATAGGTGTCAACCATAATAAAAAAATAAAAGAAAGAAACAGGTGTTGTAATATATCTTTAACATAATAGCATAGACTATTGTTAATAACAAAAAATTATTTTTTCCAATTCTAGAGTCTAGAATGTCAAAGATAAAGTTACTGGCAGCTCTGTAGCAACATTATTTGGTGATAGTATTCTTCTTGACCAAACAAAAACAAAACAAATTCAATAAAAACTTTTACTTTGTGCCATGACAAAGAGAAAGCTCCCAAGAGCTTCCTATGGCCCCATTTTTAAGGACACAAATAACACTCCCAGAGAGTATGGTCCACACTTCATTATTTTCTAGGTCACAACTACAAAAATATCCTATTCACGAGTAGGTTTCAATATAAGAACTGTTGCAGGAATGGGGCTTGGGATAAAGATCAGAATAGTCTAACTTGGTAAGGAGTTATTTAAGCCATCCATGTTTACAATAAGGAAGGTTTAAAAGATTTGAGATTCTATGGCTTTGGGGCATATCTTGCTTTTTTCCCCTCACAATCTGTGAACAAATGTCGCCCACAAAGTTTACACATTTTTTCAACCCATAAGCTATCCATTTGTTGAAAAATATAACAGCACATAGTTTTATTTACATCTTGTTATGACAGGTTGTTCCTCCCCGCCAGCCTCCCGGTCCTGCCGCCAGTCTGGGCCCTCAGCCGCACCAGCCCCAAATAACATTCAGAGACTCTGTATTTGATACAATCCTGTTGGCCAGTTACCATTATTGTTTATGGGCTAGCACTGTCTTAATTATTAACCCTTTTCTACTTATCTAAGTATTTCCACGTGGTCATTTTATTGGGGAGCCGCGGCTGGCATCCTGCTTCTTCCCTGGGCTACATCTCGACCCCTCTCTACTGCTTCCTCTTTCCTCCTTGTCTCCTAGCCCCGCCTATCTTTCTATCTCATTGGCCACAGAGGTTTATTAACCAGTATGAGAAACATGTATACAGAATAACATCTCCCATCAACATCTAGTAAAATGCTTTTCTTTCAAATCTACTATATTCTCTTAAAGTATTAATAGATATCCCAGTTACTTGGTGGTCCCTCAGTCCTACTTATTACATATTAAACATCTCAGAAATATTTCTAATATGAAATATGAATTAATTCCTAAAACAATACATTCTGTTTTTCTTTAAAAATTACAAAACTATGTTAGTCTGGAAAAATTTTAAGAGTTTTATTCTTAAATCACAGAACTGCTGAGTATCATACCAAGGGCTCTAATTCAGACCTGGTGTTTCAAAAGATGGAGCTGGAAATGTGTTGATAATAACAGCTTTGCTAAGAATAGAGCCCCAGGATGCATCCCTGGAAATAGGATTCCATGGGAACAGCACCATGTGTTTTCTTTTCAGGATATTTCCAAGGTTAATTGCTTAAAAATATGTTCTTGGATTTTCTACACTCTGTGAGCTCTTCACAGATATTTGAATAGAGAACTTAAAAGTGGACGAACTTTGAAAGAATGTGCACAGCGAAAATCCTTAGTTTGGCTCTATTTATTGCAATGACAAAGAGTAAAATTAGAATAAAAGTAAAGGTATGATATTCATGGCACAACATGCAGCAATCAATGTTTCACTGGATTAGCTTCCAGATCACTGAGTAGATCTGAAGATTTATTGTTGAAAAAAGCACCTAACTTAAAGGAAAACAATTTTGAAAGTGAAGGAAGTAATGTTTTCAATATGTTTTCCCTAATAATTTCACATTTTAATTTTTTTCCATTACATTCAAACTATTTCTACATATCTCCTCACTAATTCTAAAATCCCACAGTCTTGGGGGCTGGAGAGGTAGCTACATGGTTAAGAACACTGACTGCTCTTCTAGAGAATCTGAGTTCAATTCACAGCACCCTCATGGTAACTCACAACTGTCTGTAACTTAATTTCTAGAGGATCTGACACCTTCATACCAATAAACATGAAGTAATTTTAAAATTGTTTTAAAAATATTACCATCTTGCACCAGTGATACATCTTCATTAGGGTGAGCTGGGCCTTGGGTAGAAAAAAAGCAATGGCCACTTACTGCAAACCAGAGGGGTGGGGAAGGTCAGTGCAAAACCCGTCCAACTCTGGAATGGATAATCTATAGTGTTCCACAGGACACAGAGGATAGAAAAGAGCTATTTTCAACAAAATCATTCTGCTCCATCACCATCAAACCCATGGATGTACAATAAACTTCCATATTTGCCTAAAATGTTACAATAGTTCCTTAAGTCACTAGTAAAAACACTGCAGCACAAATAGTACTTCCCTGACTATTAATCTCAAGTAGCCACTTAACTAACAACTTTGCCCTTTATATCCAGGGCACATACATGACTTATAGCACATTATTTTTAGCATATGTAATTTGCAGTGAAAAAGATTTTTTGTTTACCATATCCAAATCTAATATTTTTGATGTAAGATAAATTTCAAAATGTATTTGCTCTTGGAAAAACCTTAAAAGGAAACACACTTCTATTTTTGCGATGGTCTTATCCAGGAGATAAAGAGAATTCAAGAGAAAACAGTATTTTCTTCTTGACTAGAATTGGAGGCAGATGGCATCAAATACACTTAGAACCTCCAGCAACAGTTTTCTATAGCATTGGCAGTAAATCTACCATTTGCAATCTATTGTCTATTTAAATCTATTTAATTTACAGTTAACAAGACACCTCTTATTCTTATGAGTTAATTAAAGAGTTAGTGACTATTAAAAGGATGCTAATTGAAATGCAATAAATAAGATAACCGAGTTGGTGTGTAATTAGCCAAATTTACATAAGTAATAAACACTGTATTTCAGTCTTCTAGAATGGAGTTGAACTAATGCTGATAGTCCAATCTCATGCAAGAACAAGTGTTGAGGCATTTAATTAACACAAAACAAAAAGCTCTGATGAATTAATTGTATATAATCTTTAAAGTAAGTACTAAGCAAATAATATAATTATCTTACATAGTTGTTTCTTAGCATTATTGTAATCCTTATTCATCATTTTCTCCATTGATTTCGGAAGAAAAGTAATTGGAATAGGCTAAAAAGGACAGCTCTTTTCTGGTGTAGATTTCTATATGCTATTATATTCAGTGACTCCCTTGTGTCATCAATTTACCCTACATATTTCCCACAATATGAGATAGTTTGAGAAATGTGATCATAGGACTCTCATAGAATAACTATGGCCTCTCTCCCAAATCTCCCCTATTTATTATGCATCATTCTGTATATGGTATGGGTATGACAAAGTAAAACAGGCAGTTCAAAATTTTCATGTCGTAAGCATTACTCCTTTTTCTGAGTAAGTAGATCAAGTATACAGAATACATTATAGCATCATGCAGTTCCCAAATTTCATATTTGTATATTTTAGGAAGGCAGTATACTTGTTATATGTTGACAGTTATATTCTATAGTGAGTACAGATAGAAGACCAGTAGGAAATCAGTAGTGGATAAAGTAATTCGGCGATACTTGTATTAATAATTGTGCTTGTCTCTTCTTACAATGTCCCTGATGCTTTGTCAGGCTTTTGGGAACTTTTAATCATACTGTGTTGCCTTTCCAAGCCTTAATACAAGGGGAGGAGCTTAGTCCTTCCTCAACTTTATATGCTATCCTTTGTTGACACCCATGGGAGGGGAGGCCTTCCCCTTCTGAACAAAACAGAGGAGTAGTGAATTGGAGAGAAGAATTGGGGGAGGGAAAAGGAGAAGAGGGAAGGGAAATTGCGGTGTGGATATAAAATACATGAATAAATTTAAATAAATGAAAAGAAAAATCAGTGTATATGTATTGAAGATAATTTTTTTATAAAATTTGTTGAAATCACAGTTTCCCTTCCCACATCACCTTCCAGATCTTAGCCACTTCACCCTGCTAACTTGACTGCTTCTTTTGTTTTCTCTGGAAAAAAATAGATGGAAAAAAGATTAAATGAAACAAACAGGAAAAAACACAAAAAGCATAAGAAATGAATACATACTGAAATAAGATGCACAAACCTGTGTGTGCGCGCACACACACACACATACACACACACACACACACACACACACAGAAAAACACAAAATCTGAAACCTTAATATACAGACAAAAGACAAATAAGATTAAAAATGATCAATAAATTTCTTCAGAAATACCATTGAGTTTGTTTTGAGTTGGACATCTACTTCTGGACATGGATCCTACCCCTAAGGTGATTTGTATACCCTGTGATGCTCCATTGTGGGAGCTTACTTTTCCTTTGTGTACAGTTGTCAATTAGAAGTAGCATCCTCAATGGTTAGGAAGGGAACTCATGTTGTCTTTCCTCTCTCAGTGTGGAATCTCATGTGGTTTGAATCTATGAAGGTCCTGTGAGTGTTTCCATAGTCTCTGTGAGTTTATATATGCATCATTCCTGTTGTGTCTGGAAGACATTATTTCCTTGTTGTAATCCATCCTCTCTGGCCAATCTTTCTGCCTCCTCTTCCAGAGTTTCCAGAGCTCTGAAAGGAAGGATTAGATAAAGACATATCATTTAGGATCACATGTTTTAAGGTCTCTTATTCTTTGAACATTGTCTATTTGCAGATCTCTGAATTTGTCCCCATCTTCTGCAGATAGAAACTTCTCTGATGATGGTTGCACTAGACAATGAATAAGAGTATAGCAGACTGTCTTTAGGAGTAATTTTATTGCTCTTTCCTTCAGCAGATAAGTAGGATTTGGTTTTTTCTTGGTACATGGCCTCTGTATTCTCACGTTCATGGCACTCAAGCAGAGGATTCCTTTAGTGGGCCCTAAATCCAATCAGGTACTTGTTGATTATTTTCTCAATATCTGTATCACTATTGCATGATATATCATGTACCAATTTAGATTGTATAATTTGTAGGTGGGTTAGTGTTTACCTTTCTTTTTTGGTAGCAAGCATAATACCTTCCAATATCACAAAAACTAGTGAGTAGTGTTGAAGACTTCAGTTAGACCCCAGCTTGACTTGTTCATGCTCAATAATAGGCTCTCCTCAAAGATAGGGCAATTTTTTTGTATAAATTTTTGTACAAACTAACCAGTAACCTTAACAATATCATGAGTTTTTTTTGTTTGTTTTTCCTTTCTTTTTTTGGAGGATGTGTTTCCATGAGTTTCCTTAGGCCAACTACAAGTAACTCGTTCCTGGTACTGGATGCTTCACTTGATGGTGAGAGATGTTTAGTTGGGGCTTTCTCTCAGCCAATAATTAATGACTCTACAGTTCTTCCATATCTATGCATCTACTTCCAAGTGACTCCTCACATGGTTTTTACTGTTAGCTGCTCCTCATCATATCCCCCCCCTTTCTTACTTCCTTCTCCCCTTTTAATCCTCATATTCCAAGCTACCCATGTGTCTTCATAAAAAAACAGGTATACAGTATACTATCTCTAGTATCTAAAGTGTGTTTAGATTGTTTTTGTTTGTTTTGGTTTTTTTTTTGTAATTTATCATTCACTTCAACATGCTCATTTGCCTTACCTTAAAGTAAAATGTTATTTAGGAGATTGTAATAATCACTTAGCACTAGCATACCAAGAATGGCATTATAATGGATTGTAGATTAGGATCAAAATTAACAAATTCTTTTAATGCTGAATTCAGGATTATTATTTTTGTGACCTGATCAGTTAGTCTATGCTTCTTTCAAGATATGATCCTGTGACAGAGTTAGGAAACACAGTTTCTAAATTTGATTGACCATAAATACAACATAGAGATTAACTGTATTATATTTCACTAAAATTGACCTATCATATAGGATGGACACTTAGTATATGGTTGCTATCAATAGGAAAATATTAATTAAATGAGAACCCTAAAATGTATTTGCACACTGACCTTGAAATTATAATAATCAACTTTATATGGGAAAAAAAGACACAGTATAGCCAAAGTAACACTGTACAACAAAAGAACTTCAGGAGGCATCACCAACCTTGACTTTAAGCTCTACTACAGAGCTATATTCCTATAAATAGCCTGGTATTGGCACAAAAATTAGACAGGTAGACCAATGGAATCTAATAGAAAATCCTGATATTAACCCACACGCCTAAGAATACCTGATTTTTGACAAAAGAGCTAAAAGTATACAATGGGAGAAGGAAAGCAACAAATGGTGCTGGCACAATTGGATGATGGTATGTAGAAGACTGCAGATAGCCATGTATATCGCCATGCACAAAACTAAAGTCCAAATGGATCAAAGACCTCAACATTAATCCAGCCACACTGAACCTCTTAGAAGAGAAAGTGGGAGGTAACCTTGAACAGAAATGAACATTTTTATAAGAAATATTTAAAAATTCAACACTTACTGTACATATTTAATTAGAATTTCATAATAATTTTTGAAATAATAATATGCTTATGTAATTTTCTCCCTTGCTTTTCCTTTTTTCAACTACTATTGTTCTCTCTCAAATTCTTGATCTCTTTTTTTGTAATTGTTTTTTCAGGTATAAAGGTGAATTTAAACACATCAGAAAGTGGTGCTTCTGGGTGGTGCTACTGTAGTTATTAAAAATTAGATTGTCACTATGTTAACTGCACCTCATTTTAAGGAGAATTTTCTTAAAGTTAGTACAATGTGTTTGAGACTTCAGAAAATGAACAAAAAACATTTAGTTGGTTTATAGAAAACTGATTACTTTGATCATTTTTTATAAGTATTTTTCTTCTTGTTTAATGTACCATTAACATTTTCTCCAGAAAAATTTCCTGCAGTGGATAAATATGTGTTTTTAAAGAAAAGCATACTTGAATATTTAGTTGAGGCAGAACGAATCTACTGCCCCCCTCCAGCCCTTCACTGTGGGAGACCTTACCCTTTCTGAGGAGTGGATAGGGTTGGGTTGGAAGGAAGGGTGATGAGGGGAGGGAGGGCGAACTATGGTTGGTATTTAAAAGGAATAAACAAAATAAAATATAAAAAAACATATTTGTACATGAATTATTTATAAACACTGTTTTTATAATTTACATGAATAAATGTATAGAAATTTACAGATCTGTGAGTAAAGTAATTAAAATTCTTAAAAATAATCAGCAGAGAGAGTTATAAGCACATAGATGTGTGTACTTGCACTTTCAGTAACTTGGAAGGACTCAGTTGAAAGTTTCCTAATAAAGGATCAAGTTGTGAGGCCTGGAGTCAGTATTTCTGGTAATGCAGTGACAAGTGCCTTGACCCTGAGGGTTGTGCTCATTTGATGAACAACAGCACTCAGGCTGGTGAACTGAATGGAACTAAGTCAGGAAAGCTCTAATCTTTCCAACAACCATATGCAGAGACACTGTTCTGTGTAAAACCCAGCAATAGTTTCAGTTGTTAAAGCTTAGATATAAAGATATCTTGAATCATGTTTGATAATTTGGATTCAACTTATGGTATAAATGAATGTAAACAAAGCAATATATGAATTTCTTCTTATAAAGCCAGTGACTTGAATTTGTGAGAAATTACTGACTACATTACCACGAATAATAGGTGAAATAGTTTTGGTTCTTAGAGATTTTCCAGATTACCTGAGAATTTATTAAAAATATATTTCATTAAGCTTCCAAGCTCTGTACATAAGAAATATACAGTGTAATGAAAGAAAATATCATATATTTGCATATCAATACTTTCTTAATATTAAATACATATAATCAGCAGAAATAATTTCCTTCTTGAGAAATTTTAATGAACAACATTGAATAAGAGTAATCAATATGGAAGCAGGATGTTCATGATAGATTTACTCCTAGAGTTTTTATTTCCTTTAATCATTATTCATTTTAGACTTAAAAAAGGATTATGATTATACAATATCCCCTTTCCTTTCCTCCCATATAATCCCCCTTGCTCTCTTTCAAATTCATGACCTCTTTTTCTAATTGTTGTTCCATACATATATTGAATTTTAGAATTCAATAAGGTGAGTTTAAAATATATTATAATTTTCAGAAAAAGTATTATTTTGATTGTCAATGTAGAGATAATATTTACTGACATGTATATTAATTTTCACTCCTGTTGTTTTATAGTCAGTGCATCTTATGGTGTGGCCACAATAATTTGGGGCATAACACATACATTATTGCCAACTTAGTTTTCTCTTCTTATATTTATTTAGTCAAAACAAAGTATTGAATGTTCTATTAATTTTACTGAATTACACCTTGTATGGATAACTAATTCTTAAACTTACCACAAATAATTCATTATTTGCTGTTATGCACTTAAACTCTTGGTCTTGATTGATTAGTTTATCAAGAACAGAATATTTTAATTTTTTATTGAGTATTAAAGTTGCTTTTATTATGTAGCAAGTATAGAAATGTAACTCGATTATGTGAAGTATTTTTTCAAATATCATTTAGTGGAAATTTATTTGTATCATTATATTAGTTTATAAATCATTTCATATCATAAGATATAGATGATAAAGTATTACATTAGTTATGGTGTCATCTCATTCTTACCTCTGTGATAGATAAAAGGCAATGTTAATGAAATTCCAAAAAAGTGGCGAGAAATACATTAATTGTTTGCCAGAAGAGAAAAGTTACTGAAGTCCTAAACTGTTCATTGTAATAGCCAGTTGTAATTCATCCATATCCATAATTTTCCAGTCATTTTGGAGTGGGAACACAGCCATTTCCTAGTTTGATACTGAACTACATCTTTTGTGAATCACCAGCTGTTAATTCAGATCTTATTGTTACAATTATTCTATGATGATAATGGAATTTTAGTATTTGAGGTTTAGTATGATGGAGTAATTTATAAAGACAACATTTTTTCATCTTTGATTTTTTTCTTATTATATAAAACATCAACTTAGTTGATGTCACATGTTTAACTATGTTGCTAATTGCATGGCCACTGTTACCCTATCTTTGAGAAAAGTAAAAGTTTGCAGGACACATTTATGATATACAGTTCATGACAATGTGTCTTTCTCCTTTTGCATGACATCATCAAATTTGCAGCCAGTACAGATGTCATTTGGAAGCTTACACCTGTGGTAGGTAAAGTTGCACACTGGTGAGTTATGTGAAAGTCTCCTATGAATGTTAAAACTTCCTGTTCATCTTCTATAAAAACCTGCAATCAATTTACTAATTAATTTAATCCTTGTGTATGGAAGAGCAATGTAAATCAATTTATTTCAAGGTACTGTTATTATAGAACATTTGTTATACTTTCAATAACAAAATGACAATTGTCTGAAAAATACATTGGTTAAGAAAATACTGTTTTTCTAAGTGTATTCTTTATTAAGAATCATTTACAAATGAGTAAATAAATTTAAATATAATAATCAAAGTTGTATATCTATGCTTTGTGAATTTACCTTTACAACATTTCTATATCTAAGTAATATACAACATCATATCTCATTTATGTTAGGATTTTATACCCATGAAATTTTAAAATAGGCTATTTATTATAATAAACATGTATATATGTGCAGAGCACATAAAGTAATGATCAAATTCTAACAAAATAAAACTGTTGCATGAGTCTCAAATTCTAATCAAATTGTCTCCCAATTGAACATTCACCTTGTGGCTCTGTTTCTGTTAGACAAAAATTAAGTCTTCTCCTTCTATATTTTAGGTTCAGTAGAAAAATGAAAGACATAACTAAATTAGATCCATGTCATTTTAAGTTTTGCTTTGCTAATCTGATAAAAATTTCTGTATATTAGGCTATCCAAGATTTAAGCATAAAAAGAGCAAACCACTTTTAATTGTCTGAAAAACTTTCAAAATAACAAATATTATACAGTACACACAGTTGTGAAACTTTAAATTAATCATAGGTTTGTCTCAGAAATATGTTTAGCCTGTTCAGCCCATATAAGCTTCAGATGCTTTGCAGAAATGTAATAATAGATGACAGGTTAATTAAATACTGGACTGGTTCCAAACTAGATACCTCCTCATCAGAGAGTTCAGCCAGTGCTTTCATCCTGTGTGTTATATCTCAGTTGTAGGTATGTTCACAAACTAATTAGGATCATGCTGGTTGATTGGTTATGAACATCCTTGAATAATTTGGTATTTGGTGGTTAGTTAAAATTAGCAAAATTAATGCTGATATAGAATACAAATATTATTGTTGATGTTAATATTCAACTACACAAGCACAGTGTTTGTTTTTTCTCACAAGTTTTGCTTATAGTGAGCTCAAGGAGCATATATTGAAAGCAAAGATACAAACAAAAATGTCCTCATAAAGAAAATTGTGAAAGGAAATCTGTGAGATTCATAAGTAAATAGATAATTCAACAGCTTGATTAAAGGGCTCAAATTGCCTTTAGTTAACAAGGGAGAACTGTTAGCTCACTGGTGAATTCTTCTTGAAGAATATTCTTTTGTATGGTTTGTGAGGTTGAATTTAAAACCTCACATATGATCATCTGGTTCTCTGCCACTGATTGCTATCAATATTTCTATCAAAATTTTCAATTTCTAGGATGAATAAACTGAATTATAATCATACCTGTAATAGAGTATCAAGACTCTAGGAATAACATTACAATTTCCTCATCATAACTATAACTCTTGTACTATAAAGTTTCTGTATTTTTCCAGTTCAACAAAAGAGTATAACAATGGATGAACAATATTTTAAAGTTTAATATTGCTGAACAAGTAAGATTTTTGTCTTGGCATTCTCTCATAATATAGTGTGACAGCCATTCACTCGATGTTTACATTGGTTGGCAAAATGTACAATTTTTTTAAATAGAAATCTATGTTTAAATTTTATGCAAATTCCTATGCCACTTTAACTGATGGTCTGGTATCTGGAGGACTCCCTGGGGACATTAAATGATGAATGACTGTTTTCCTTTCATCTGCTTCCACACTCATCTTTCCATCAGAATTACATATGGTAGCATTGCTTTACATAGAACTGAGAATAAGGTCAATTAGACAAAAATATTTTTAATTGTTTAAAAGTTAATGATAAATTATGCATATGTGTCAATTACACATGTATTAATATAAATAAAATTCTACATCTTTGTGAATTTAAGTAAAAAATAATTTCATACATTTAATTTTTAAGAATGTTGATTTATTACTTTTTAGTCTGGCCACCTGAATGGCTTCCAAATGTATTTTTTTCAGTGTTTTTGTTTGTTTGTTTGTTTGAAACAGGGTTTCTCTGTATTGCTTTGGAGCCTGTCCTGGAACTCACTCTGTTGACCAGGCTGGCCTCAAGCTCACAGAGTTGTACCTGCCTCTGCGTCTTGCGTGCTGGAATTAAAGGCATGTAGCAACAATGCCTGGATTGTATTTTTATTCTTTACCTCAAATTTTTGAATAACTAATATGTATTTTGAATTTTTAGTCATTGTGTCATTAACATATAGTTCAATTTTATTTCTACAGCATTTTTCTCTTTTTTTGAAGTCATTCAATCCCCATTATATGGATCAATATGATGGATCTTTTCAAAAAAAATCCTAACACAAGAGTACATCACACAAAAAGGTAATTTTTGCTGCTTAAACACCACCAGTCAAATGCAAGTGTGTTTTGCAAGGAAATTATCACCATTCTTGATATTTGAGGATGCTAACTTTGAATACATGTTACTACAAATACATGTTACTCTAGGTCCCAGAATGATGAAATGTGTTCAAGTTAATTTACATAAGAAAATAATTTGGAGTAATTTGTAATTAGTTTCATTTGTCCATCTCTGAGCATGTTAACAATTTTGTGATTTAAATTCTATAAAACAAAGAAAGGATTGAAGTAATATCAGCAGGTGTTAGAGAATATGTACACACAATAAGCATAAGGGAAAGACTTGTGCTATTCTAATTCTAGCCACAACAATTTCTTATTCAATAATGGAATGTATTTTTGATAGACACACACAATAGATGGATAGATACAGATAGACAAACACATAGATTCATAGATGCTCCTCAACTCAAGATAGTACTGTTTTCTACAATGTCATTATAAATTGTAAATATTATAAAAATAAAATATATTTAACTCATCCAAACTACAAAGCACCACAGCTTCTCATCAACACATTGGATCATTAGCAGTTTATCCTTGTGATCCCATGGATGAGTGGAAAACAAAGGTTACTCCTCCTACTCCTGCCTACTTCATGTGATTTTCTCCAAGAAATGGTGCTAAGACAAGTAATTGGTGTGTGTGTGTGTGTGTGTGTATGTGTGTTTAACTCATTTGAGGATCCTTTCACCCAGCTCCCAAATAATCACACAGAGACTTATTCCTTCTTATGAATGCCCAGCCTTAGCTTGGTTTATTTCTAGCCAATTTTTCTTAACTTAAATTATCTTATTTAACTTTTGCATCTGTGTTTTTACCTTTCTCTATTTCTGTATATCTTTTCTTTCCTTCTTATCCAATGTCTGGCTGTGTGGCTAGGTAGCTAGCCACTAGCATCCTCCTCTCTCATTTTGTTACTCCTTCATCTGCTCATTTTCTCATTTTATTTATTCTGTGTGCCTGGAAGCCCCAACTATTTATCCCTCTCCAGCCTACCTATTGTCTGTTTAGCTCTAAAGAACTGGACCAATCATGTGTTAGGCAGGCCAAGTAACACAGCTTCTCAGAGTTAAACAAATGCAACACATCTTTGCATCATTAAACAAATATTCCACAACATAAAAGCATGTAACACATCTTTAACTTATATTCTACAATAGTAAACATTTATCTCAAGTTTGTTAGCATTGCTGAACTTCATAAATGATAACTGATCTGTGTAACTAGTATATATATATCTGTCAAACAAATATATATATATATGTATATATATGTCAAACAAATATATATATTTGTTTGTTTAACAAATATTGACAATTCCAGCTGTATCCAAAAATGTTAGTATAATGATTTAAGTAATGTTTCATTGTGTCTGAAAGATAACAGTGATAGTCTAATTTGATAAGATGGGTAAAGATATGTACTAATTTAAGCAAAGCTGTTTGGAAAAATGACTACTAACCAGTAATTACTAAATATATTTGAAATTATAATTACTTAAATAAAGCAAGTTAAAAGATTAGGTCTGGTCTCAAAGTCAGAGAGGTGACATTCTGTTTCAGTAAATTAGATACTATTTAGGAACAAGAAAGCAAGTAGTTGAAATTAATAAGAAAGCTATTCATTATAGGTATTTTCTGAGTATGCCCAGCTCCATTCCTCATCGTACAAACAAAAATATTTTGAAATATTTGAAGAAACCTAGGGAAAAATTGTTAAGGACAACCTACCTTGCCTAAAATGTTTAGTGAAAAAATACATATCAATTTATTGTTTGAATCACATTTTTTTGTGAGAATATGCAAAACCAGTAAACCTGTTTTAAACAACATTCATTCTATTTAGGAATAAAAAAGTGCTGAAAGTCTCATTTACAAACTATTCCTAATCAATTTGATTTAACAAGTTTACTGTGAGTGCATAAACAGCACACCCAAAGGGAAAAAGGGAAGTCACTTACAAAGTAGACTGCTTCCTGCCATGCTGTTAATGTGTCAAATGAAGGATCCCTATTACTTCAAAGTAAGAATAGTATGTGGTGACTCATCCACTAAATTACAATGAAAAAGTTTGAAAAACACTATTCATATCCACTTTGTTCACTGACTACTACATTTGCTATAAAACATTGGATTATACTTAATTAAGCGATCCCACTCAGGTGCTATAATAAATCATGAAGCGACAGGTTGTCAAGTTCAAGAAGTACTGAACTGTCTCTGACACAGTAATTTTCATTCTGAATTTTGACTCATTCAGCTTTTCTCCAGGTTTCCTCAACTCCTGAAGACTCCTAATTCTCAAGAAAATTAGAGTCCAATGTAATATTATTCCCTACTGAACAAAATGAATATCAGCAGGGATCCTGAGGGATATATGAAAGATAAAAATAAGTAAAAAGTACATAAAACACTCTCCTCACTTAAAGTAATTATTTTCAGAACCACTGTCATTTCTATTGATGAGTATTGACACCTCAATAATGGTCATTTAGTTTTAGAAGTTTTGGAAGGTGAAATATAATGATGGTTTTATATGTTTCAGAATAAGTGGATTCCCAATTCAACAGCAAATAGTACTTTCCTACTTAGCTTGGCAAGTATGAATGCATATCCCCAAGGTAAGATAAAAATATTCACTTTCATTTAATCTTGTATTCTTCTCTCATACATTGCATCATGACCAATTTTCCCTACCTCCACTTTTCAAATCCATCTATTCATGTCTCTTCCCTGTTTATAGTCTTCTTCTGTCCCCTCCCCACCAAAAACCAGCAGGCCTCTCACAAATATCCACAAAACATGATCTAACAAAATACAGTATCACTGGGCATAAACCCTCATAACAAGGCTGAATGAGGCAATCCTGTAGGAAGAAAATGATCCCAAACACAGAGATACCTTACTCCCATTATTGTAAGTCCCATAGGAACACCAAGCTATACAACCATAAGGTGTAAGAGGAGGGCCCAGCTCTACCCCTTTTGCTCCTAAAATACTTTCTTCCCAAATTTCTTGACATTCTCCTGGAGCTGCCTAGCATTTTGCTGTGAGTTTCATCATCCACTCCCACTGGTAGCTGGAATATGAGCTTTTATGACATTTGGGTTAGGCACCAATCTGTGAGTATAGCCAATTATCATTAGGGATCATTTCATGGAGTCTTATTTGGTTCTATGTTGGGTTTATGGCCCATCCAATCACTAAGAACAGCAATCAATACATGGGGCCTCATGAAACTGAAAAGCTGTTGTAAGGCAATGGACACTATCAATGAAACAAATGGTAGCCTACAGAAATGGAAATGATTTTCAGAAACTCCACATTTGACAAAGAATTAATATCCAAAATATATAAAGATCATCAACAAACTAAATAATCTAGTTTTAAACAGGGAAGATCTAAACTACATAATCTAGTTTTAAAAAAGGGCAGATCTAAACACAGAGTTCTCAACACAGGAGTATCAAATGGCTGTGAAACACTTAAAGAAATGTTTATCCTTAGCCATCAGGGAAATACAAATCAAAATGACCCTGAGATTTCATCTGACACCTGTCCAAATGGCTAAGATCAAAAAACAAGGGATAGGTCATGCTGTTGAGTATTTGAAGCAAGAGGAACACTTATCTATTGCTGATGGGAGTGCAAACTTGTATAGTCACTATGGAAATGAATACGGCATTTCTTCAGAAAATTAGAAATTGATCTACAACAAGACTCTGCTATATCACTCTTGAGCATATACCAAAATGATGCTACATCCCAATAAACGTACGTGTGCTCAACCATGTTCATTTCAGCTTTATTCGTAATAACCAGAAACTTGAAACAATCTAGATGTCCCTCTGCTGAAAAATGGATAAAGAAAATGTGGTCCATTTACATACTCAGATATTAACAACAATGGCATCATGAAATTTGCAGGAAAATTGATGAAATTTGAAAAGATCAACCAAAGAGAGATAACCGAGACCCAGAAAGATAAACATGATATGTACTCACTTATAACTAGTGTGGAGTGGTGGCAGGTGGGATGGGAACAGACATTGAATGGGAGTGATGGAAGGAGATAGATAGTACTGGAAGAAGAAACTGGGAGGCATTTTGAGGGGGTGTAGATACCTAGTGCAGAGAACATTCGCTGTAGTCTATGAAAGTGACCCTAGCAAAGTCTCCTAATAATTGGGAGTAAGGAGCCTAATTGTCCATCTTATATAACCAGACAATGCTCCTAGATTAGTGACTGGAACATTATTCCAGCCTCAAAACCTTTGACCTACAATCTTGGTCAATGGTGAGGCAGGACTTCTGAGAACTGTCAATCAGTGACTGCTCCAGCTTGAGGCCCAGGCCTGCCACTGGATGCATGGCCAGGAGCCAAAAACATTTTAATGAAAATTTCCCTGTATCATACACTCTTCTTTTTCTCTAGGGCATAAAGAATAATTTTTCTCAATGCTTCTCTTAATTTCAGATCTCATTCTAAATTACAAACTAACAAAAAAGTCAATATTTATAATAGGATTTGCTTGTATTATTTAAAATTAGTTTAATACTTGGAAAATTAGAGACCTGTTTTTTTTCTGTGTTATGGGTTCTCCCAAAAGTACCACCGCATACACTGTTGATAATAATTGCTTAAGTCTATACCATGGATTTAAGACTAGTAATTACTGTAGAATTTGAGAATCTGTTGGTTGGAAATAACTCCTTATCATGCATGGAAAATCTGCCTTTGTAATGCTAAGGAATGAAGGAAAGAGAGCTCATAAAGAGTTACTCAGGTTCCAGAAGAGGAACTCAGAACCAGGCTAAAGAGAGGCAAATGAGAGAAATGCGTTCAAATGTATGTATTAATATTAGAGATACCAATTATTGAGAAAAGTTATAGAAAATGAAAACAAGAAATAAGTGCTACTATCTAAAATATTATTCAAAACAGAAAATTGTTCCCAGGTTTCTTAGTAGAAATTAATGTCAGAGCAGATCAACAGTAGTCTATTTGACAGAGATGATGAGTTACTAAATAATTTGAAGATTGTTACTGACTCTGGTATATGTAGTATGTATGTGTGCATGTATGTGTTTAACTAAAATGGTAAGGTAAAATTTGAAGTGACTTTGTTTCCAGAATGTCTCAATACATTCTGGTTACAGCCAAAAGGCATAAATTCCCATAAATTCCTTCATTCTATGGTCAAAAGATACATACATACATACATACATACATACATACATACATACATATATGTGAGTGGATGTTCCAGGCATAGTTAAATGCAATATTTATTCTGTTACCAGTATCTCCCTAGTCTGTCCTTGCCCATCTTGGCTCTATCTGTTGTTTAATAGCAGGCCTGGCTTTCACATAGACACATGGTTGCACTTAGTACTTTAAATATTTAGACAGTGTTAGAAGACCTACCATCATCAGTTTTGGCTTCATGATGTTCTTTACCAAAATGAATCTTTAATTTACCTTTCTTTATTACCTAGGTTCCATTTAGCCAGATGAGAGGGCAAAAAGATGCCTATGGTATTGTCTCTGATTAAGGCTAGGTCACCATCTTTATTTATATCTATTATCTTATGAGATTTAGATTTCTAGAGGCAAAAGTAAGAGACAAGTTAGCCAGCAGTCCTCCATCTACAGGATAGTTGTTAAGAGGTTTCCATGGATGATTCAGCAAGGAAGCAGAGCCTTATTTCTTTCAAAGTTTTTGAGGCAAAAATAAATGATATATCACAAAGTGTCCCTTAGTATTAGTGTCTTGCAAATTTTGAATAAAAGAGACTGGATAATGCTGGCATAAATATAACTTTTTTGTATGTTCAGACAATCATAATATTTTTAAAACTTAGATATAGCTACCTAATTGATGGGAGATGTTATTCTGTGCATATGTTTCTCATACTGGTTAATAAAGCTCTGTGGCCAATGAGATAGCAAGATAGGTGGGGCTAGGAGACAAGGAGGAAAGAGGAAGTGGGAAGGAGGAGTCGAGATGTAGCCCGGGAAGAAGCAGGACACCCGCCACGGATCCCCATAAGACAACCATGTGGAAATACTTAGATAAGTAGAAATGGGTTAATAATTAAGGCAGAGCTAGCCCATAAACAGTAATGGTAACTGGCCAACAGGATTGTATCAAATACAGAGTCTCTGAATGTTAATTGGGGGCTGGCACGCCAGACCAGCGGTGGTCGGGCTGGCCGGAAAACAACAAGCTACAGATGGCGCCCAACGTGGCTATAAGAACTTTCACTTAAAACTTGATAAAAGCTTAAAAATGGATTTTAGAAACAAAGGAACAGAGACTAGCAAGACTTCTTAATAGCAGCATTTTATCGGTTGGATTTGTTTTGTTGTAGGCAGAGATTTGCGCAGCTCCTTTAAGGGAGGTTTCCAAAATTAGCATAAGCAGCAAAAAAGCTGCCTTGCTTTTAAAGAGCTCTGCTAACAATTCATTGGTGTGTACAAGAGCTGCAATGAAGGTTTACACTGTTTTTTAAAAAATACGCTGGTATGAGAGAGAAAAAGAAACAGGATGCAATGGTTTAAAAAAGAAAAAATGAAGTTGAATGGATGGTTGTTGTGGCACATGCCATTGATCTCAGCACTCGGGAAACAGTGGCAAACAAATCTCTGTGATTTCAAAGTAAACCTGGTATGCAATGAATTCCAGGACAGATAAAAATTACACAGAGAAACCCTGTCTCAAAATATGTAAAAATCGAAGTAGAACAAATAGAGTAATAAAAAAGCCACGTAAAGATGGAAAACACAGAGAAATTTTGGATACTATATGCGATTCTGTTGTCTTTAAATTATTTGATTGCTGAGAAAATAACAACTGCTGATAAAAGAAATGCTGCTGGATTAATTCAATTTATATATTTTAAAAATGCTTTGACTCCAAAATTTAAGCCTAAGGACAAGTTACTGGGGAAAAGGATTTCTATTATTGTTTCCACAGAAAATGAAAAGCTATGGATTCTTTCCAGACTTATGTGGTTTGATCAAGCAAGACCCCCTGAAGCAACGTCAATGGGACATTGCAACCATACAGACCACTGCAGCCAAGATTTCTAGGTCTTCTTAGGAACCCCATGACAGCGGGAAGTAGTTTGGAAAGAATGACGCCCAAATTCCCAAATATTGTTTATAAATGTTTGTTTTCATTTAAATGGGCTTGATTATAAATGGTTATAACCACAAGCAATCTTTTTAAAGCTAAAAAGGGAATTATGGTATAGATATGAATACTTTGCTTTGAAATGGACTTTCTTTTATTGATACAATTTAAGGTCAATTTTGTGATATGTATATTTCTCCTCTTGTTTAGGTATTGTGTTTATATAGCTCATTGGAAAATGTAATGTATAGTTAAATACAGATTATAGAGAGTTACTTGTGATAGTCAAAACTTGAAATTAAGTTAGTTAGGATTTCTAGATATGCAGAGATGTATTTGAGATGAATAGGCATTCTTCAAACCTTTCAAAGACCTACAGAATATGGCATTTAAAATGGTTTAGGGATTTTCTTGACAGTGAGGCACAACTGCTCCTGGTAACACTACCTGCATCAGAAAGGAAGATGGACATCGAAGAAAAACATTATGGAGTTTGCTTCTAATATGGCAAGACTAGCTATTTGAGCAAGGTACTTCTCTTGTCTAGACTGTTTGACTTTATGTTGTAGAATCTGAACATGCAGAACCCACAAAAAGGTGACTGTTGATTCAAGATGGATATTGCTACAGGATTCCTGCTTCATGGAAGAGGCTGCTAGACAGCCAGACAGTCTACAGGACACAGAGAAAAATGACTGACAAACTGTCAATACAGGTGGATAATGTAAAGTTTCCTGCTTTGTTGAGGAGTCTGGAGACACACTATGGTCTATGGGCTGAAGATGGAACATTACAGAAGAACTTCGGGTGACTGACCAGGCAATGAATTGTCTCTGTCATTTCTAGAGTTTATATATTATCCTTCTGTGGTCTTTGAAGGAATTGAAGACAGATAGTTATGGTTATAGTTTTCCTTAATTAGGATTAAAGATAAGTTACATATAGGACTTTACACTGACAAAGATAGGATAGATGATATTTTCTTTAAGTCTTACAAAATGTTAATGGACTAAATATTGTTAACTGTGATTCTTAATTGATAACTGTTTTGTCATATATTTTGCTATGTTAAGGTTAAACCCCTTCTCTTACTTTAGACAGAAAAGAGGAGATGATGGGAGATGTTATTCTGTACATATGTTTCTCATACTGGTAAATAAAGCTCTGTGGCCAATGAGATAGCAAGATAGGTGGGGCTAGGAGACAAGGAGGAAAGAGGAAGTGGGAAGGAGGTGTCATGATATAGCTGGGGAAGAAGCAGGATGCCTGCCACGGCTCCCTGATAAGACGACCACGTGGAAATACTTAGATAAGTAGAAATGGGTTAATAATTAAGACAGAGCCAGCCCATAAACAATAATGGTAACTGGCCAACAGGATTGTATCAAATACAGAGTCTTTGAGAGTTATTTGTGGCTGGCACGGCTGAGGGCCCAAACTGGTGGCAGGACTAGGAGGCTGGTGGGGAGGAACCTGCCGTAACACCTAATGATCAAATATGCACATGAATACAGAATAAATATAAATAAATGCAAAAAAAATATAAAGGACCCTGGGTAAGCATGTTGAGGTACACTCTCGTATATCAGATTGATATTTCAAATAAGTAAATCTTCAGACTGACCACAGGAAAATTTGTCATTTAATTCTCACACAGAAGCACTTAAGAATAATTTAATTACAAATATTCCTTTTTCTGTAACCTTCTGTCCTATCCCACAATTTGTATTAAACAGTGAGTTACAATTTAATATGTAATCATCATGAAAATATACATAAAGGTGAGGACAGTCTTGTAAGATATAGCTTAAAATAGGATCTTCTTAACTGAGAAATGTAAGGTACACATTTAGTGGAAATGTTATAAAATGCTTTGAAAATAAATTCAGAATTTAATAGACTGAAGGACTGACATCTATTTATTTACAAATAAGAGCTATCCCATTGAAGAGAATTTCAGCCACTCACATAAATAGAAGTTCCATTTTTAAAAATAATCTGTTGGAAAATTTCTTCAAATACATTCATTTGAGTGGAAACTGCCATTTCTTTTCTTCATAAGTACTCATAAAGCTAATACATTCTTCAAATTGATGTATTTCTCAAGTAATTTAACCATTCAAACTGGCTTTGACTACTTTCAGTACATCTTTTAATATTCCCAGATTTATGTGTACTATATTCCAAAAAAGAAAAGCCCTGGTTAAGATATACTGTATGAAATCATGGTGGTTGTCAATAACCAATGACTGAATGCAGAGATATTTTGATATTTAAGAAGTGCAAGCCTTCACATCAGTTATAAAAACAATTTGTATGGAAAAGTCACTCTCAAAGGAGCCTTGAAATATGGTCTGTAGAAGTTGTGTAAGGAAACTATTAAAAATATTGATACAACCTCCCATTGCAACAAATGGAATTTAGAAGAACCATTAGAGTGCCTCAGAACCCTGGTCCTTATATTCATTGCTGTCATACTACAAACACAGCCTTTGAAGAAATTATTCATGACACTGTTTTCTATAATATTAATTTTGGAAAATACATGACAAGTGTTAGGGAAGAGAGTGTAAACTTTGAAGTTTAAAAAAATAGGTTGTTATTCTCAACAATTGTCATATGAATAGTGAGAATAATCTTGATGTTCTGGGATCCTATGTAAAGACACACCAAGCTCACTCTCATTTGTATTGTTTTAGGTTTAGACGGACCTTTGGAGTGTCTCAGAAACATGGTCCCTTCCTTATACTTATTGATGTTAGATTAGAAATACAGCTTCAAATGAGCTAAAAGCCACTGGTCTGAATATGGCCACTGCTGAGATATGACTGTAGGGAAGCAAGGATAAGCATAAAGAAAGCTACAGAAATAAAAGGGAAAGATGAGAGTGACTTTTACCATCTAGCAGTGGAGGTAAAATTATGTTTTAAACAAATTATTTAATTTGTAGGCTTTAAGTACTCTACAATTATTTGAATGCATAAAGAAATCCTGGTTTAGAAAAAAAAAAAAAACCGGCTTTCTCTCCAGAATTAAGTAGAATACCAACACCAATAAAACCCATTGAAAATGCAAAAACTCAAGGAAAGTAAGCATTGCTCTACTAAATGACAATTGAGTTAATGGGGAAATAAAGAAGGAAATTAAAAGTTTCATAGAATTGAACAGAAATGAAAATGCAACATATCAAAACCCATGAGAAACAATGATGATTGTTATTAAAGGAATTCTGCCTAAAACATTTTTTTCTAATTCATCTGTTGCTGGTTTTTCATTCACAATCTTCTATGTACACTGTATATTTTAGTACCATACTAGCTAGAGTTTATTTCAGATCTTTCACATAACATTTATAGTATCAATACCTACTGCAAGCAATAGAAATGCCTCAAATAATCCAATTGACTGCAGTTTCTACCTTTACAAACAAGATTGTAATATGGAAAGGAAACAGCAAACACAGTCAAAACATGTAAGTATAAACAAAATTAGATAAGCTCTATGTAAGTAATTAGTGGATCAATGGACAAAATTGAATAAAATGGCATGTAACAATAGGCAAATAGTTAAAAGAAAGTTTTAAAGGGGTCAGCACAGAGAAAAGGGAGAAATCTAGAGTGGAGAGCATCCAAGAACCCCTTAAAATATATACCAGATTGCTTATGTGGACATTACTGTTACTAGTTAGAATTTTCCCTTGTAATAGTTCACAATTCAAGTCCATAAAAGAGAGGCAGTTGGAGAGATAAATTATATCTCCTTTGGTCCATAACACATAGTTTTCATAGTCACATTGACTGAGCTTCAACTATTAAGGAAGGAGTATTCTTTCTGCCCAGTCTCCAATTCTGTCTATCTTTCTTGAAGCTTGGGGACAACTTTATTAATTTTTTTTTTAAAATACATCATGGCAGGAGTGCTATAAATCTCAAATCCTGCCCAGAGTAAAAAGAAAAAGGCATTCTGCTTAATAGGGGTCTGCCAAATTGTGTCAAACAAAGACATGGAATTTGTGGGAGAGGAAGAATAAGGAATCCCTAAGTATCAGAAAAAAAAGTTTATTTTGGTTCTGACTAGGATTTCAAAGATACAGACTAGAGAACAAAGAAAAGTTGCTAAGAAGGGTAGAAAAATTAAATTACTCTCATGGCAACCACAGAACAGACTGTAAGGACTGTGCTAGGGAGTGGAAATCTGGGAAGGGAAAGTATAGTATCTCATTGATGGGAGATGTTATTCTGTAAATATGTTTCTCATACTGGTTAATGAATAAAGCACTGTTGGGCTAATGAGAAAGCAAGATAGGCGGGGCTAGGAGATAAGAAGGAAAGAGGAAGTAGGAAGGAAGAGTTAGCATGTAGAGCATAGAGAAAGCAAGATGCCGGCATGACACTTTCCTGTAAGATAAGCCACATGGAAATACTTAGAATGATAGAAATGGGTTAATCATTAAGACAAAGCTAGCGATAAACAGTGATAATAAGTGGCCAACAACTTGTATCAAATACAGAGTCTCTGCATGTTATTTGGGGCCTGTGTGGCGATGGGACCAAGCAGGCTGGCAGAAAACATACACGCTACATCTCATTAAAAAAATAATTATTCCTCTTATATCTTCTTTTTTTTTCTTTTCTTCTTTTCACATATACTACATCCCAACTGCAATTTCCTCTCTCTCCATTCCTACAAGTTCCCCCATCTTCTCCTGTAGATCCACTCTGCCCATGTTTCCCTTCAAAAACAAACAAATCAGTAAACAAACAGAAAAGGCCTCATACAGACATCCATTGACCATGATCTAGAAAGTTTCAATAAGATGAGACACCAAAGCCTCATATCAAGGCTGGACAATGCAACCCAGTAGAAGGAAAATGGTCCCAAGCACATGCAAGAAGAGTCATAGACACCTACCATGCCCACTGTGGGGAGTTCCTCAAGATTACCAAACTACACAACCTAAGTTATATGGAGAGAACCTAGCTCAGACTCATATGGGGTCTGTGCTTGCCACTTCAGCATTTGTGAGAACTCATGAGCCCTGCTTAGTTGATTCTGTGGGATATGTTCTCATGGAGTCTTCTTCCCCTTTGGCTCCTAAAATCCTCATCCCCACTTCTATGGGACTCGTCTGGTCCACCACTTCTATGGGACTCGTCTGGTCCACCTTGTCTTTGACTATGAATCTCTATATCTGTTCCTATTAATTGCTAGATGATGTACCTCTGATGACAGTTGAGTGAGGCAGCAATCTATGAGTACAGCAGAATATTAGGAATCATTTCATTGACCTCATTTTTTGCAAGTTGTGTTTGCTTCTATCCTGGAACAAAGCTGTGCAACCTCTGGTTTTGAGCATATAGGTAGTGTCAGGCAAAGGTTCCTTCTTGTACCATTTTCCTCAGTCAAACTAGTCAGAGTCATTGTTTGGCCACTCCCCCAAGTTCTGTGCCACCACTGTGCCAGCATAATTCCACCTAAAATTTTTTGCTTTCATTCACTTTCATTATGAAAAAAATATTTGGAATTATCTACAGCTTTGTGGTAGTTACTTGGTGCCCCAAAAGTTGTAAAATGAACAAGAAGTGTTCTTTATGTTCCTGGAGTCTATTAAATGGGGAAAGGTTCATATGGCATTAATGTTTAGGGGAATTATTTATAAATTTTCAGAAAATGAGTTAACACAAGGAGAAATAAAGCCTAAAAACAAAAAAAAAATGTAAATTCCTACAAGTGACAGAGAGGCTCAGTGAATTAGTTATGTAGGAATTTTGGGAAAAGTTATTATTTAGAAGAAGAGTTTTCTTGGCCAGAAAAGGTCTAATCCAGCTTCTTTACCAGCAAAACTCCCTTACATGCAGTTTTAAAGTTTTGATAGAGACTACCATGAGGACAGACTCAGTTGGCTTAGCAGAACTCCACAGTGTTGTGGAGGCCGTATGCAGTCTTGCCATTACCTGATATTCTCATTTTCAAGGGAAGCAGGGCACTGGATGCAACTCCTCTCCCTCTATTTAAATTTTGAAATCCTTTCTTAAAAATCTTAAAGTTAATTTAAGTTAATTTCCTGACTAGGTTCAGACAGTGATAGGAAACAATTTGCAACTTTTCTCTGAAGTAATGTTTTGTTTGGATGTAAAAATTTAGAATGAAATTTTGCCTGCAACATAATAATTCCTAAAGGGCTATGATTGGTTTAGGTACAACATTAACAAATAAGAGCATCCAGGGTAGCACATTTATCTAATTTACTGTTTCTGTTCCTTGAAAAACCCTTTCTTTCAATGGGATCTAGGAAAGGAGAGTTGATGACACAGAGAATCCTGAAGATGTGAGACTAGATGATTCTAGATTTGTACACCAAAAGTGATAAGACCTACATAATAAATCCATAAATCAGTTTTGGTGTCATTGTCTCCAGAAAGAATTTCATGGTTTTTCAGCTATGAATTTTGTAGTGTTACCTAAGGTGATAAAATAGTTTCCTTCTAAAACATGGTGCTAATCATAGAACAGAGTGAAGAAGAATTGGGAAGTATGGGCTCCAACATCAGTTCTGCCACTTTCTGCCTTGTATTCTTTCCATAAGCCTTTGATTATAACATCATGAGTAATAAAAGCCCGTCTAACACTAAATCACAGGGGTCTTTAATAATCAATGCATTTTTGTTTCCTATTCATAGTCTCATTTTTACATACTCTTCTTGACAGTATAAAATAGTTCAATTAATTAAAGATATCAGATTTCATGTCTCACAAAAGATGGGAAATAAATGAAACCATCCTTTTAGAGTGTGTGCTCCAGAATATGAAATTGGCAGAAGGGAAATTCTCTTTCATACATTGTTTTTTGTTTCCCCCTCAGGCAGCATTCCCTTATAAATTGTCATTTTAAAATGATGCATGTCTGTGGCAGTGTTGATATCCATGGCCTTTGTTACCACCTAAGACCATATGGCTGTCAATGATCTGTGCTGCTGCCCAAGCTGTGCTGGGTAGCATGTACTGATGCCCAAGTCTATGATGATGTTCATTGCCCACATTGGCTACTGGGATGTGTTGATATCCATGATCTTTATTGCCACCAGGGGCCATGCTGAGGTCCCTCTCTTTGTAAATGTCCATGGCCTATGCTTCTGTTCCCATCCTCACAGCCCCCAAAAAGTAACAGTCTAGAATGAAAGCCCCCAAAGAGAACTTTTAAAAGTAATGATAAGGATGCTGGTGTGTAGCTCTCCACAGTTGATGGCTTCTAGTAGAGATGCCGGTGTGGAAGAACTCAGGTTTCTTTAAAGGACTGGATACTGGGAGTTTAACCATGCTCCAGGGAGTATATGGAAAACACAAATTGGTCTTGTTTTCCCACTTTTTTCTATATTTTTTTTTGTGGGAGCGAAATTTGGGAGGGGGCAAAAGAGGCTATGGGAGAGGCGGCCTGGGAGGACTAGTAAGTATGACCAGGATTCATAATGTAAAATTAGCAAATAATCAGTAAAAACATATGTGAAATAATAAAAATTGAATAAGATGATGTTCAAAGGAATAGCTTTCATATAAGCATGGCCATAATTCTCTTTCAGTGTGCTCACATCATTTTTGAATGCTGTATGAATGATAAAACTCTAAAAATGTCTTTACTCAATTTTCTTTTCAGATTACCAGAAATTATCTCCTATTTATTCTTTCTATTTTTATTTTTTCTTCTACTTCTTTGTCCCATATACTGCTGCCTTCTCATCCCTTTGTTGGAACTTGAAGCCCCCAAACTTAATAGAATTCTTGGGAACTTTTTTTTCCTTCATGCTCTTTTGGGATCATCGTTCATGGCAGAACCCTATTAGCTTATTTTGATGTTTTTATCTTTCAGTGATTGGGAACTAGTCCATGCAGTCAAAACACATTTTCAAGAGCACTAAGTGGATTTTCAGATATCTAGTAAAGGGCAATGATCTTCAATAAAACATTAGGCCCCCACCAATGCCGGGTGTTATAACATCTTTCTGGATCTGCCTCTTTCTGTAAGTTTACACTTCCCTGCACATGAACTCTGCCTGGCATTAGTGCTGTAAGTGGAAACTTGCACGCAAATATGTCCTCTTCCAAAGTTACCTCGGGCTAAAGTACTTCCATCACGGACCGAATTAAGAGTCACACTCAGTCTCTGGTGACTAAGTTGGCCTCAGATTTAGTCATGGCTCATGTATTATTAATGCTGTGAGGTTGTCCTTTATTTTCAACCTCCCACAGCAGGTGAGCTTGTCATATTCACTAAGAGAGAGCGAGAAGATTGTTGTGAGAATTGTTTCCAGAGTTCTTAATTTCTGTTGAGAGGCACGCAATATAAACAAAGTTTTACTTAACTGCCAGAACATTTGTCGAGGGTTTGATACATCAAACCTCTCCTTCTGTGTCATGTGAAAAACATGCTGTGTGCCTCTGGTAACCCCACATATGCCGGGCAGAATCAGGAATTAAGATTTTCCAATACCTTCAAATAGCTTTAGCTAATGGGAAAAAAATGTCACTACCAAGGCATTAGGTGGGTGGGCTGGAAATGTTAACAGTTATGGTCAGAAGAAACTCTCATAGGTTTTACAGGCCACAGCATATTTTTTCATAGAAGTAGATTTTGAAAACATAGAAAAGTCAAATTCTTAAAATTTTAGCAAATGTTTAAACCATTTAAATTTCCATTATACACTAAAAAAAAACTTTAAGACATTATCACATTTTCAATACCAAATGTATGATTAAACACAATGACTATCTTAGTTGCTAATTAACAGAAATTGAAATTTAAATTGCTCAATAATTAAGAGGAGAATCATTTGAACATTACTTTTCTATTAAGAGAATCTCCCTTTTTATCAGTTATTTGTTGAAACTTGCTTCTTTTTTCTTGATTTTATAACATCATTTTTTTTGACAGAGTTGAAAAAACAATTCTGCACTGAAAACAACAAATGCCCTGATGACAAATTACTGAGAATGTATCATATTTTTATAATTAGGATATGCTGGGAGAAGATTAGAAAACTGGTAATTTTTCTGGAAAATATAATCAAATATGTGCAAATAAACTTATACATGCATAAATTTATGGTTTGGGCATCCCTACCTATGGAAATCCTAATGCTGTGCTGTTACTTATTCACAGGTAATCAGAATTTCTAGAACAAATAAGCAAATACATCTAAAAGCTGAACATTATAACTATTACATTACATATGTGAACTTGCCTAAGGAACATTAAGATTCATCTTGCCTTCATGAAAAGAAATTAGTATTAAATGTTTTGTCATTATTTTATTTATTCTGTTTAAAGCAATTATATTTTGAACAGTCTTAGTATGACTAAAGTAATGTTTGCACCTAGGAAAATATGCAATATTACAATTACAGAATTGAGAAGAATTTTACAATTTCTTTCTAATTGGTCTTTTACAACCAGTTTAATTTATATTTAGATAAAATTGATTTTATTTCTCTTTGGAGTTGAGAATCAATTTTCAAACATATTCTCCATGGCAAAAGCATCTCATATTCAAACCTATACTTTGAAGATATTAGTTAGGAAGGTAGAACTGCAGGAATCTATTGACTAGTAAGAGGAATGGCTCTGAGGATGGGAGATGTCATAACCTGAAGTGCCCAAATGACTCTTAATTGATAATTTCTTAAACTCAGTTCCTGGATTTAAAAGTCTTTTGTGATTACTGGATAACAGGAGTCTTTCTCAGAATGAGCCTTATCCTACATCAAACAAAAATGCATGTTAATCCCCTTTACAGGACTAAAACCTTGAGGAAAAACTACTTGGTCCAGAGACTTTAGATACAATAGAAAGAAAATGGACCAAGGCCCTGAGGAAAAGCTGCTTAGTCCACAGACTTTAGAAACAATAGAAAGACAATGCCAATGCAGATTGGCACAACTGCCTCTTAAATCACTGTTGGTTTTCAAGCTTTGAGCATGCTAACATTTGCTCTGTAATAAATTCTGCCCATCCTCTACAACATGTGCTTTCTTATCTGAAATCTTTTAGAGGAGATCACAAGGACTGAGAGCCAAGGGGAGGCTATAATAGTTTCAAATGCAATACATTTTCACAGGTAAGACTAATGTTTAATCTTCTAGAAGGCTATGTCTCAAATATCTCAAATTATCTGAGATTAAAGGCACTAATAATGCTAAATTTAAAGCATTCTGTTGATTCTCTCTTATTTAGCACTAACATTAACTGACACATTGTTTATGTCATCCTTCGGAAAGGAACATGTGCCTTGTGATCATTGATTTAGACTTAATGCCTGACCTTTGTCCACTGTGTAAAGAATTTTAGATAAATAACTTAGACTAGACTTTTTATTTAATTCCAGTATGGGGAGAAAATACCAATTCTAACAGAAAATTGCATAGGTTAGGTTCACCCTACTTACAGTGATGCATGCTATCTCTTTATGCTGGCCCTCTATTTTAAGCAAAATTAAATAGAAGATTCAGTAGCATTTCTGTACCTTAATGATTAAATTATACACTAATCTAGGACTACCTATGAAAATGTCCTCACTTAAAATTAATGACATTAATATGGATAGATTTCCCTCAAATAGAAGAGTAAACCTGGGTGATCTAAAATGTTAGAGCCTTAAAAAGAAAAAAAATTTTTTAGCTGGATTTACAGAAATGAATCAGTGATCCAGCCAGAACAGAAATGGATACAAAGATGAAGTAGGAAGTTCAGGGTATGTGGAACAGCTGTGTTATTTCACAGGATTCGGGTAAATAAATACACAATGTAAAGAAGCAGTTGGGTAAACTCTGATAGAAAAATCTCGTCTTGACTGACAGTCAACAGCCCAATAGGCACCCCTGCCAGAGTCACAAGAGCTGGATTTCACTTACATCTTTAAGGGTTATGGCCTAATACTCACCCCAAGTGTTGCTTGAAAAACAATTCTTTGATACTCAGGTTTGAGTTTATTGAGACCTCAGGCAACCAGCCAAAATTTACCTTGCTTTCCTGGATTTCTGACCTCTAAAACAGAAGATAATAAATGGGTAATTTTAAGCAACACTGTGGTAATTTGCTGCAGCAAAAATGGGGGCAAATATGCCACCCCCTTTTTTCCTGAGCAGGATTAATGTTAATTATGCTTTCCAGGGGGAATCCAAAGATGTCCTTATCAGCTGACAGAATTCAATATACATATTGAAAGAGTTACTATTTATAATATGGAAAATAACAAACAGCTTACAGAGAGAGAAAAAACTAATTCCTTATGTTTTGTAAACACATGGGTCATGCAGACATGAAGTAGGATGCAGGGTAAAACAGTTGGGAGGCAATGAAAATTTCTTCACTGGCTCCTATGTTTTAAATGTCCCTATCAAAATTCATGTGCTGAAATTTAACTGCTTTGAGCTAATATTGGGAGGTGAGGAATTTAACAGTTGATAGTTCGAAAAGGAAAGATCTCCAAGGGAATGTTCAACACCTCCTAAATGAGTTTAGAAGGGTGATTTCCTGTTAGAGAGCTCAAATAATGAAGTGTTTGTCCTGTCCTGTCCTCTGAACTAGAGAAGACTCAGTGAGAAGGACAGGTCTGGAAGTGTTAGCCAGTGTATGTGGCTTCTTCTTGCACATACCTTAGTCTGCCTGAAGCAGTAAGTCATGAACAATGATGGTCTACAGGCCTTATTATTTTTCCCTTTTAGTTTAATCTGGGGTTCCAAACCATATTCTACTCTTATATAGCCTGTTGATTTCGCATTACATTTAATTCTTCCTGGAAATGTCTCCATAAACCTACCCAAGAGTGTGGCTTAAGAAAGCATTTTTCAATTCAGTAAAATTTCTAGTGAAAAACCTTCATCCCAGTTAGGAGGTCTGTTCTGGTTCTGTCCAACCCTTTATCTATGTGCCCAACATTGTTCATCCTTTCTAGAGAGAGAGCATCACTCCATGTCTCAGCTTGGAAGTAGAAACAGTAGAATCATTTCACATTCTTCTTAGTCTCCCAACCCTCTAATTTGGTGAGCCATTAATTTATATTATTTAGGAAGTACTAGTCTAACATATTCTATTATAATAGCACATACAGAAAAATAAATCATCAAATGGATCACATTAGAAGCTTAGCCTTATGAAATCCTGGTAAGAGAAGCCAATTCAGGGAAAAGAATAGAACTAGTAATGATGGGGATGAATGGTAATTGTGACTCTCTTGAATAAAGCTTTTGAGCAAGTGACAACTCAAGAAACAATTCTACCATACAGTGCTATTGATAAAATTCTAGTCGATTTTGACTTCATATACATCTAACTTTAAGCACATAAGCATATTATTCAGTGTATTTTTCTTGATATAAAAGTGTAAACTACCTGTGCAGCCCTTCTCTTTGCACTCTTTTCTCATAAAATATGTAAAGAAATATTTACTTCCCATTATGTCTTTGTGTCACATGAACATCTCCTTGAAATTAGAAAGTGCATTTGTGCACTTGTTCTCAGCAGCATCTGTAATACGAGCTGCTCAAATAATTACTCTCCAGCAAAATGAAAGTAAAAGAAAATATTTGATCTCTGTTTGGAATGTTCTAATCTATATCAGTAAAGTATTTCCCTGATTCACTGCTCCTTAAACTTAAAATGATACATGGACAAGGAAATATAAATATAACATCAAGCTATATTTCATTTTTAAAATTCCTGGTGAAGGTATATGCACACACATGTGTATTCTTGACTATGAGCAATAGGCAAGCACAACACATACATGTAGCTCAGTCCTTGCCGTCTACCTTATTTTATCAAGATCTCCTTATTGTTCCCAGTACAACCTTAGTCTGCAAGATGCTGAGGATTTCACTTCTCAGCCCCCCCTCTCCCAAAAGGAGTGCTAGAATTACAGGCATGTTTGGATTTTTTATGGATTCAGAGGATTTGAACTAAGATAATGCTTGCATGGCCATTGTTTTACCCACCAAGACATCTTCCCATCACTCAAATAATTTTGGAGTTTTGTACGATTCAAAATATTATTGATGAGTAATTTTTTTTCTTTTTAGTATTAACAGTTTTGGCCATCCATTTAGACTAGAGAATTTCTTGATTGTTTTGACCACCATATTTTCTAAGAAAATGTTAATAATTCTACCAGATAGTACTAATACCTCCATTACTTCATTTTCTTCAACTGACACCATCTCCTATGTGTTTATGTATTCTCATTTAAATTTTAATCTGAATGAGATAACTGGTAGCAGTGGACACTCATTTGCTTTTGAGAAGAGTGCATTCAGAACAATGAACTTTAAATAGATGCTCAGTGCTGTGAAGTAATACTTCCTAAGTCTGTCAGCTAAGGGGAATATAGAGGCACATAGATTTCAAGGGTAATAGACACCAGGCAGGCTCTTACTGACATTAAGTCTACTGAGTGCATTTTTTGTCATGTAGCACTGTTCATGGGACACATTTGATTTTTCTTTTTGTTATTATATGTGGCTAAACAATTTCAGCACCAAAGTCTAGAAAGAAGAATTTGGAGGCTGCCGTGTCCAGGTTCGGTGATGAATTTTCCTGCCATGATTTTGAACCTTAACATTTATTTCTTTTCTGCCATTTTAGATTTTCTTTGAAATATATGGTTGAAAGATAAATGAGATTTTGTATACATATGTGTGTGTGTGTGTGTGTGTGTGTGTGTGTGTGTGTGTGTGTGTAAATCAAGATTCACTGTGCAGCCCCATTCCATAAATGATCCATACAGTTCAATATTCAAGCTGAACATAAAAAAAAAACGACTACAGAATAACAGATAGAAATCTACTCTTACTACTCAGAGTTATTTTTATTATAACATGTTTGAAGATATTTCAATCTAGGTACTATTTGAGAGTCTTTCCTACAGTGCAAAAATTATTGACACTATTTTCAGCTAACTATAGCATTTTGACTGAGGAATGATCCCACCAACACATTCTTCAATGGTAGGAATAAAAGGCTAAAATGTTTAGCAAAGTACATTGTATGTGTAAAAACAATCCAAAGCCAGTAAATTTGGTTACTTAGAAATGTTACAAGGAAATGTCACACCATAGCATTTACCTGCTATATTTTATTCTTAACCCTCTGGCACTTTTGTTGTTTCCTGTGCTGAGATTAGTAACTTAAAAAGCTTTTATTAAACATGCACAGTCTAAATGAAGCACTCACCCAACTGTAAATTTACTCAATTAGACTTCCTTGCAAATGACAAATGAGTGTGAATGTGCAATAAACCTTTGAATACCAGTGATTTAGGTCCACACAGAACTAGAGACTTTCTAGCAATAGACTGAATGCAATTCATTGTGTGGTAAAGGTAGGAAAACTGTGGAGGTTCCCTGTTTGCCCTTTCATTTCCTTAAATCAGGACAAAGTACTCACGATGCAGAATTTATATTACAGTGCTTTTAGCAGTAAGTGAGGGCTTAGAAAAGATACCAGATTCTGCAGATTAACAATTATATTCCTATGGGTCCTAGTCCTTAACTCTTTCAGAGATAGATAGGAGTTTCTCACAGATAAGAATATAATGCCTCCAGAGGGCATCTGTTCACACAGAATACCATTCACACTATTTCTTATTTTTCATAAATGTCTTCCTTAAGACTTTATTTCAGGAGGTCAGTGGGTGTAATGGAATTACTTTGATCCACATTAACAATGATAATGTTTAATGGTGATAATTACACCTGTAAATAAATATAATTTTGGCATTAATGTTTATTTCCTGAAAACTCATATTAAACCAATGTAGAGGAAATTTTTTATGCCCTGTGGATTTTGAAGTAGATTAGTTAAGTGGTCACAAAATGAAAACAGTATTTGCCTTTTTAATAGAAAGAATATCATGACAATTTGAAATTTACTGTTTTATTTAGGAAGCCTTGATGGGAGATGTGATTCTGTATATATGTTTCTCATACTGGTTAATAAAGCACTGTGGCCAATGAGATAACAAGATAGGCAGGGCTAGGAGACCAGGAGGAGGAGAGAGGAAGTAGTAGGAGTCAAGATGTAGCCCGGGAAGAAGCAGGAAGCCTGCCGCGCGGCTCCCCATAAGACGACCACGTGGAAATACTTAGATAAGTAGAAATGGGTTAATGATTAAGGCAGAGCTAGCCCATTAACAATAATGGTAACTGGCCAACAGGACTGTATCAAATACAGAGTCTCTGAGTGTTATTTGGGGCCTGCTCACCAGACCAGCCGCGGGCGGGCTGGCCAGAAAACAAGCTACAGATGGTACCCAACGTGGCTATAAGAACTTTCATTTAAAACTAATAAGAGCTTAAGAAATGTTTTAGAAACAAAGGAACAGAGACTAGCAAGACTTCTTAGCAGCAGCATTTTCTCGGTTGGATTTGTTTTGCTGTAGACAGAGAGTTGTGCTGCTCCTTTAAGGGAGGTTTCCAAAATTAGCATAAGCGACAAAACACCACCTTGCTTTTAAAGAGCTCTGCTAACAATTCATTGGTGAGTACAAGAGCTGCAATGAAGGTTTACACTGTGTTTTAAAAAATACGCTGGCTTGGGAGAGAAAAAGAAACAGGATACAATGGTTTAAAAAAGAAAAAAGGAATTAAATGGATGGCTATGGTGGCACAAGCCATTAATCCCAACACTCCACAGACAGAGGCAACCAAATCTCTGTGATTTCAAAGTAAACCTGGTATGCATTGAATTCCAGGACAGATAAAAGTTACACAGAGAAACCCTGTCTCAAAATATGTACAAATAGAAGTAGAATAAATAGAGTAATAAAAAAGCCACGTAAAGATGGAAAACACAGAGAAATTTTGGATACTATATGCGCTTCTGTTGTCTTTAAATTATTTGATTGCTGAAAAAATAACAACTACTAATAAAAGAAATGCTGCTGGATTAATTCAATTTATATATTTTAAAAATGCTTTGACTCAAAAATTTAAGCCTAAGGACAAGCTACTGGGGAAAAGGATTTCTATTATTGTTTCCACAGAAAATGAAAAGCTATGGATTCTTTCCAGACTTATATGGTTTGATCAAGCCAGACCCCCTGAAACAGCTCTCTAGACGATCCAACATTCAAAGCATTTGACACAAAGCCTTGCAGACTACTGCCAAGATTTCTGCATCTTCTTAGGATCCCCATGACAGCTCCCTCTACCAGCAGGAAGTAGTTTGGAAAGAACGACGCCCAAATTCCCAAATGTTGTCTATAAATGTTTGTTTTCATTTAAATGGACTTGGTTATAAATGGCTATAACCACAAACAATCTTTTTAAAGGTAAAAAGGGAATTATGGTATAGATATGAATACTTTGCTTTGGAATGGATTTTCTTTTATTGATACAATTTAAGGTCAATTTTGTAATATGTATATTTCTCCTCTTGTTTAGGTATTGTGTTTATATAGCTCATTGGAAAATGTAATGTATAATTTAGTATAGATTATAGAGAGTTACCTATGATAGTCAATACTTGGAGTTAAGTTAGTTGGATTTCTAGATATGCAGAGATGTATTTGAGATGAATAGGCATTCTTCAAACCTTTCAAAGACCTACAGAATATGGCATTTAAAATGGTTTAGGGTTTTTCTTGACAGGGAGGCACAACTGCTCCTGGTAACACCACCTGCATCAAAAAGGAAGATGGGCATCGAAGAAAAACATTATGGAGTTTGCTTCTAATATGGCAAGATTAGCCATTTGGACAAGATACTGCTCTTGTCTAGACTGACTATATGCTGAATAAACTGGACATGCAGGACCCACAAAAAGGTGACTGCTGATTCAAGATGGACATTGCTACAGGATTCCTGCTTCATGGAAGAGGCTGCCAGACAGCCAGATAGTCTACAGAACACAGAGAAAAGTTTCCTGCCTTGTTGAGGAGTCTGGAGACACATTATGGCCTATGGGCTGAAGATGGAACATTACAGAAGAACTTCGGGTGACTGACCAGGCAATGATTTGTCTCTGTCATTTCTAGAGTTTACATATTATCCTTCTGTGGTCTTTGATGGAGTTGAAGACAGGTAGTTATGATTATAGTTTTCCTTAGTTAGGATTAAAGATAAGTTACATATAAGACTTTAGACTCACAAAGATAGGATAGATGATATTTTCTTTAAGTCTTACAAAATGTTAATGGACTAAATATTGTTAACTGTGATTCTTATTCTTATTATGGTAACTGTTATATGATATATTTTGCTATGTTAAGGTTAAACCCCTTCTTTTACTTTAGACAGAAAAGAGGAGATGATGGGAGATGTGATTCTGTATATATGTTTCTCATACTGGTTAATAAAGCACTGTGGCCAATGAGATAACAAGATAGGCAGGGCTAGGAGACCAGGAGGAGGAGAGAGGAAGTAGTAGGAGTCGAGATGTAGCCCGGGAAGAAGCAGGAAGCCTGCTGCGCGGCTCCCCGATAAGACGACCATGTGGAAATACTTAGATAAGTAGAAATGGGTTAATGATTAAGGCAGAGCTAGCCCATTAACAATAATGGTAACTGGCCAACAGGATTGTATCAAATACAGAGTCTCTGAGTGTTATTTGGGGCCTGCACACCAGACCAGCGGTGGGCGGGCTGGCCGGAAAACAAGCTATAAAGCCTCTTTTAAATTAATACAATACTAGAAGCTCACTCTTGAGCACTTATATACTAAAAGCAAGCTTGGTTTCCCTTTTCTGCTTCATGTGAGCATGAAACTCTAGTCAATCCAGACCAAAGTCGACTGAGTGGCCACCATTTTAAACAGTTAATTGCTCTACAAAACAACGAACTATGGAGACCCTCAGTCAAAAAGTAATATATGTGTTGTCAGCCAAAAACTGTGTGTATCATTCATGAGTTATCACGAGTTGGTCACATAACTTAACATAGTCCTCAGAAGGCATAATTAGAAGCAGTTATTAGAAATACTATTTATTGAGAATTTTGTGTATCTCTACTGTATTTACTTTATTTCTTCCCTCATTGAACTCTCTCCAACCCCTACTTGTAGAATATATATATATATGTATATATATACATATATATACATATATTATATTATATGCATATTTAGCCATTATGGAACATATAAATAAATTATATATATGTATATATATGTATATATATATATATATATATATATATATATATATGACAATAACAAAACAGAAACATATACATGCCTCCTACTGAGTTTATTTGGTGTTGCTAAATTGTTTAAATACACATAGCTGAACACTTGGAATTGGACTATCTCTTGATAGCTTTTCCCTAGAGAAGATTAATTTTTCCCTTAGCAGCCATTAATTGCCTTATTTCTCTATTTCTGGATGATATCTTATGATATTTCTCCAAATTATGATGGCCTGTCAACTGATGTTCTAATTTTTCAGGTCTTATTTAGGCAATCATATTGTTCAAACTTCATGGGTATAACTTCACTGTCAGAACACACTAGGTCACAGCAATTGTCCTGCTTCATTCTATTATCTCCCCCCACCCCTGCTTTCATGATGTTCCGTAAATCTTCACTGTAGATTTATCTATTGGTGTTGGGTAATCCATGGTAAATTGTTCTTTGAATTTTGACCAAATGTCTCTTATTGTAATGGTATCTATCTGTTACAGAAAGCAACATCCTGATGAAGTGGTGACAGCTATGCTTAATGTGGGTATAAAGATAAATACATTAGAATGTGATTAGAAATGATAATGGATTGGGAAAGAAAGTAGGAGTAGCAAATTTTCTTCTTGGATTCTTGTCCTTACCAGTCTTGTGTAATGAACCCGAGTTAGTATTTTATTCATAAATTCCCTTGTATTAGAGGAACCTTAAGTGCAATTAGGTAATTGTTTGGTCACCCTCAGATTATACATGCCACTATTGCACATTTCTGAATGTCTTGCCTTTCTGGTCATATACTTTGTAGTTTGTAAGCATTACAGCTAGGAAGGACTTTGATTTCTTTAGTTCTTTGGCCAATTGCTTGATATCTTTCTATACTATGAGAGTTAGTTCTCAGAAAGAAGTATTCTAGGTAATTCCAGCTCAGTTCATGAAATTTGCATGTAAATGCTTAGAACAAAGTACTATACAGAATTAGGTAGCCCATACACTGATAGACAAATGATGCATTTTTTTTCTCTTAGCTGTGGCTATTAGCTCCAAAACTTTAGAAGTGTGGGCCTAATGGCAAGTGTCAGTAAAGAAAAGAGGGACATGTGGGCTGTGCTTATCACATCCAATCGCATACCCCTTAATTTGATATAGGCATTGCCTACTATTACCTGCCTTTTAAAAGCCTCAGAATCCATCATAATAACACTGAAGATGGAATCTCTAACACTCAAAACTGAAGAGACCAATTCAAATCATATTCAAATCACGATGAATAGATTAATAGTCATTAAACAAGTATTGAGCGCTAAATTGTTGTTATTATGTACACATTCCCACATGTATGTTTTGTGGATAGAGTTTTAGTGTTGGTTAGATAATGCCACAGACTGCTCAGTGGGTTGCAGGTCTGTGTGGAGACCAAGACTCGGATGACCAGGTCAGGAATGGCTTCGGCTTGATAGACAGACACAAACACACCTGAGGAGGTTTGCGAACTGCTGCAAAGTTTACTTCAAAGTATTGGGTTTTTATACAGAAAGCTCAAAGAACAGATCTTTGGTCACAGTTTAAAGATAAACAGGCATTCTATAGATGTTAACAATTCCCTTTAAATTTTCTCAGCATGTGCATAATTAGGAACCTCTGTTTATTTTGGCCTGCTTGTGGTCAGCATATCAGAGATTTGATTTGTTGAGTTTAGAGGCTAATCTTTGTCTCTAGATAGTAAACTTTTATAGTGTTGATTTAGGGCCCTAAGATCCCAAATTAGAGTATTGTTGTGAATCCCACAGCATGTTTGTTGTGGGCGGGTTAATTACAGGCAGGGTCTCATTGTGGGCTGCTTCCTATAGCCTTAGCCCTAATTGATTTATCAGGCCCTGGCTGACATCTGAAGTCACAATTGCCGCCTTAGGATCTGTGTCTGAAGGCACAGAGGGCAATACCCATCTATTGACTGCTGATCTGTATCTCTTTCAGTTCCTGAAACTATATCTAAGTGTTCTCTAGGCATCTCTGAATTACTAGTGGAGCTTACAGGCTAAAATATCCCTTGAATAAAAGGCAATATTGTTACCATAGCACAAAACACATCTAGCACCCATTCCAAACAGCCAGCCATGCAAGCAGCTGCAGGGACCTGAACCACTTTTTCCCAGGAGGCGTAACCACGTGTGGTGCGAACCTCTGGACAGATAGCCATTGAGATTTCTCTCAGCATTGCTACACTGTCTCCACTGGGGCTGATGTGGCAAGATAATATGTGGATCCCTTACCAATTGAATTACTTCCCATTTATGGAAGGCAGATTTAAGGCTCCAGAAATTACATGATTAGAGTTCTTTGTGAACACCTTTTTAAAATGTGTTACTGTTGGGATTGTGCTTCTAAATGTAAAAGTAATGTGTTGCCAATAACTGTGTAGACATTTTTAAATATGTGGACACTTATCCAGTGTTGGTTTTCTGTTCCTCTTTGGCATCCTCTACTTAGAGTGTCTTGGCTTCATTTTACTTAAATAATGTTAAATGACAAAAGTATCTCAATAATACTTGAAACTAATCAGGAAAACCACACAGGGCTTGACAAATTATGGCCTAACAGCTCATACTGGTATGCTATATGTTTTCTATATCATAGGAGATAAGGATATACATTTTAAATGGTTGAAACAATAAAAATGAGAATATTATTTTGACATATACATTTCAGAATGCTTATGCAGCATTTTATTATTAGAACAGTCTTCAGGCTGGGCTTTGTTTTTTCTGCAGCTGTTTGGTGGCTCAGAGATTGGACAAGCTCAGATAAGAACACATTAGCTTGCTCTGAAGGCCTACTTTCTAGGCTACACACAGAGATTTACTTCTTACATTCTGCCTACAGGAAAATTTCCAGATCTTGTGGCAGAGAGTGTCAGATAAAAAGGAAGCACACTTCTGTTACCTCTTCATTGTTAGCTCACCAGATCAGAAAGTTTTATAGTCTTATGCATAAGACACACACACACACACACACACACACACAATGGGGGAGAGAGAGAGAGAGAGAGAGAGAGAGAGAGAGAGAGAGAGAGAGAGAGAGAGAGAGAGAGAGAGAGAGAGAGAGAATATCTGGACTTAGAAAAAATTATTCTCTGGCTTGACTGGGTTTACCTAGGATGGCTATCTGTGTGTTTTAATCTGCTACCAGAGCTAAGTGATGTAACATTCTCCTAAAGCAGAGGTATTCATAGAGGAGAGGGATAATCATGTCTGTGGAGTGATCATATTCTAGTGTACATATATACAAGTTATTAAGGCAACAAAAACCTTGAATCAGGTACAGCTCACAAAACTTTTTCTAGGTAAAATTTTTATATCCCTTAGTGGACTGTAACTTCTACTACTATTTTAATACTTCATATTGATAGATATATCATGACTTTCCTGGTTTCAAATTAGATGATATAACATGTTTGAGTGAGTGTGCACACTGAAGTTCAAATGCATTAGCTAATCTCAGTAAGAATAGTAACTAATAATGTGATAAAGTTAGCATTTGATACTCCATGTATTATATAATAAGACACAGCATGCACAGGGATGATCTGCTTTTAGATATTGTGTTCTGTTACAGCCAAATGGCAAATAAATTTTAGTCCTAAAAATTGTCCTGATTTAAGAAAAAGATCATAAGATCTCTTCAGTATGAAACCAAATCTCAACTTCAGCCTTTTGAAAGTCAGACAGAAAACTGAGTGTTAAAGGCCAGCATAAACTGCTAACTTTCCTATTGTCCATGATCAAAAAAACAAAAAACAAAACAAACATACAAACAAACAAATATACACAACAACAACCTTGACACATTGATTCAAGCTGGCAGAGGGAAATCATTTCTGAGTTATCTAACACACTAAAGTTTATTTCTAATCTTTCCATTATTCTGAGTACTTTTATGTTTCTGAAACCATAATATGTTATTGCCTTGAGTGTATATGTGCTGGCATATGAAGTCTGCTGTACATGGCAGCTGAGCTTAGATGGTTTTCTGGCACCCTGAATAAACTGTGTTTTAGGGGGGTGATTCTCTTTGCATTTTTATTACTATATAGTTTAAAGTTTTCTTTTCCACTCCCTCCCTCTTACCCTCTTTCCCTTGTGACCAGCACCCTTGCCACCCTCCCCTCGTAATCCCCCACCCACATTCCACTTGTAGGGCTATGCTATCCAGGTTGGGTCATGTAAATCTGTCAAGTCATTTGAAGTAGATACTAGGACTTCTCTCCTGTCTCTAGGTTAAGGGGGTACCCCTCCATGGAGCATGTATCCACAAGGTCCATTTGTGCACCAGGAATGCATCCTGTTTCTACTGTCTGAAGTCTCCCAGATTGCTCAGTCCTTCAACTGAGACCCATATTTAGGGGGTCTGAGTTAGTCCCATGCTGGATTCCCAGCTATCAGTCTGGGGGCCTATTGCTCCTCCTTGTTCAGGTCAGCTCTCTCCATGTATTTCTGCAACCTGGTCTTGTCCCCTCTCTCTGCATCTGCATTCTAGTGTTTAGTTATGGGTGTTTGTTTCTGTTTCCAGCAGGTACTAGATGAGGGCTCCATGATGGTGGATAATTTAGTTGATCTCACTATCAGGGAAGGGCATTTATGGTAGCCTTTCCACGGTTGCTCAAATTCTTAGTTGGAGTCAGTCTAGTAGGTCTCTAGACCATTCTTTAGGTTCAGTGTTCTCTTCAAACCAATAATGGCTCCCACTTTTATGTTATCTCTCTCTCTTTCTCTCTCTCTTTCTCTCTCTCTTTCTCCCTCCCTTTCTCTCCCTTTCTCTCTCTTTCTCTCTGTCTCTGTCTCTGTTTGTCTCTGTCTGTCTCTGTCTCTGTCTCTCTCTCTCTCTCTCTCTCTCTCTCTTCTGTCTTCTATTTCTACCCTGACTCAATCTACCTAGTTGCACGTGCTTTCCTCCCCGCTCCTTCACTTTCTCCTAGTTCTCTCTCCATTCAAAGCCCCCCCCATTTCCCATGTGCTCTGAGGGACTTGTCCCTTCCCCCTTTTGTGAGAGACCATATATGAATCTCTTTGAATATACCTTGTATCTTACTTCCTTTGGTGCTATGAATTATAGGCTGATTATCCTTTGATCTAGGTCTAAAATCCATATATGAGTGAGTACATTCCCTGTTCCTATTTTTGTGACTGGGTTACCTCATTAAGGATGGTTTCTTCAAGTTCCATCCACTTGCCTGTGAATTTCGAGATTTCATTTTTTTTTTCTGCAGAGTAGTATTCCATTGTGTAGATGTGCCACTCTTCTTTATCCGTTCTTCAGTTGAGGGCATTGAGGTTGCTTCCAGGTTCTTGCTATGACAAATAATGCTGCTATGAACATAGTTGAGCACATGACTTTGTTGCATGAATGTGGGTCATTTGGATTTATACCTAACAGTGGAATTGCTGGGTCCTGTGGTAAACATATTCCCATTTTACTGAGGAACTGCCATACTAACCTCCAAAATGGCTGTAAAAGTTTGCACTCCCACCAGCAGTAGAGGAAGGAGTGTTCCCCATTCTCCACATCCTTTCCAGCATAAGTTGTCATTGTCATTTCTAATTTTAGCCTTTCTGACAGGAGTAAGATGGTATCTCAAAGTTGTTTTGATTTTCATTTTCCTGAGAGCTAAGGATGTTGAGCACTTACTTAAGTGTCTTTCAGCCTCTTTGATTTCCTCTATTGTGAATTTTTTCTTCAATTCTGTATCCCATATTTTACATAGGGTTATTTGGTGTTTTGTTGACTAGTTTCTTGAGTTCTTTGCATATTTTGGAGATTAGCCCTTTGTCAGATGTAGGGTTGGTAAAAAAATTTTGGCAGTCTGTGGGCTGTCCTTTGATCTTGTCCACTGTGCTCTTTGCCTTACAGAAGCTTCTAAGTTTGAGGAGGTCCCACTAATTAATTGTTGATCTCAGTGTCTGTGCTACTGGAGTTATGTTCAGGAAGAAGTCTCCTATACCAATTTGTTCAAAGGTACCTCCTACTTTCTCTTCAGTGTGGCTGGATTTATGTTCACGTCTTTGATCCATATGGATTTGAGTTTTGTGCATGGCGGTAGACATGGGTCAATATGCAGTCTTCTACACACCATCATCCAATTGTGCAGCACCATTTGTTGAAGACACTTTCATCCCCCATTGTATTCTTTTAGCTGTTTTGTCGAAAATCAGTTGTTCATAGGTGTGTGGGTTAATATCAGGAATTTCAATTCAATTCCATTGGTCTACCTGTCCTTTTTTGTGCCAATATCAGGCTGTTTTCAGAACTATAGCTCTTTAGTAGAGCTTAAAGTCGGGGCTGATGATGCCTCCTGACGTTCTTTTATTGTACAGGGTTGTTTTGGCTATCCTGGGTCTTTTGTTTTTCCATACACAGTTGATTATTATCCTTTCAAGGGCAGAGAAATATTGTGCTGGGATATTAATGGTGATTGCATTGAATCTGTAGGTTGCTTTTGACAAGATTGCCATTTTTACTATATTTATCCTTTTTATCCAAGAGCATGGGAGATGTTTCCATTTTCTGGTATCTTCTTTAATTTCTTTCTTTAAAACCACACATTTCTTATTGTATAGGTCTTTCACATGTTTGGAGAGCATTATTCCAGGATACTTTATGTTGTTTGTGGCTATTGTACAGGGTGAGGTTTCTCTGATTTCTTTCTCAGCCTCTTTATCATCTGAATAAAATAGGGCTACTGAATTATTGAGTTTATCTTGTATCCTGCTAGTTTGCTGAAGGTGTTTATCAGCTGTAGGAGTTCCCTGGTAGAGTTTATTGGGTCATTTCTGTAAACTATATTATCATCTACAAATAGAGACAATTTCACTTCTTCCTTTCCAATTTGGATTCCCTTGATCTCCTTCTGTTGTCTTATAGATTTAGCTAGAACTTCAAGTACAATATTGAAGAGATATCAGAGAAAGGACAGCCTTGTCTTGTTCCTGATTTTAGAGGAATCACTTTAAGCTTCTTCTCTCCATTTAGTTTGATGTTGACTGTTGGTTTACTGTATATTGTTCTTAATATGTTTAGATATGTTCCTGTTATTCCTGATCTCTCCAACCTTTACTGTGAAAAGGTGTTGAATTTCATCAAAGGATTTTTCAGCATCTAGGGAGGAGATAATATGTTTTTTTTTTCAATTTGTTGATATGGTGGATCACCTTGGTAGATTATCGTATGTTAAACCATCCCTGCAACCCAGGGATGAAGCCTACTTGTTCATGGTGGATGATTTCTCTGATGTATTCTTGGATTGGGTTGCCATTATTTTATTGAGTATTTTTACATTGATGTTCACCAGGGATATTGGTCTGTAGTTTTCTTTCTTAGTTGTATCTTTGTGAGGCTGGGTACCAAGTTGATTGTAGCCTCCTAGAAAGGGTTTTGTTATGTATGTTCTGTCTCTATTGAGTGGAACAATTTGTGAAGTATTGAAATTAGCTTTTCCTTGAATTTCTGGTAGAATTCTGCATGAAGCCATTGGCCCTGTGCTTTATTTATTTATTTTTTTTTTTGGTTGGAGGCTTTTAATGACTGCTTCTATTTCATTGGGGGCTATAGAGCTATTTAAGTTGTTTGTCTGTTCTTGATTTAATTTTGACAAATGATAGTTATCCAGAAATTTGTTCATTTCCTTTGAATTTTAGAATTTTGTGGAGTACAGGTTTTCAAAGTATGACCTGAAAGTTGTCTGGATTCCCTCTGTGTTCATTGTTATGTCCTTTTTGTTTCTGATTCTGTTAATTTGCATGTTCTCTCCTGCTTTTTTTGTTAGTTTGGATAAGGGTTTGTGTATCTTGTTGGTTTTCTCAACAAACCAACTCTATGTTTGTACGCGTCTACCCTCACCAGCAAGGAAGACACGACTCTGGGTAGATCTTCTTCTTGCAGTTTTAATCAGGATCCTTTAAACATGTTTCTTCTGGCTCGCAAGAGAGAGAGAGAGTGAGAGAAGGAGAGAGAGAGAGAGAGGGAGAGAGAGGGGGAGAGCAAGGGAGAGTGAGGGAGGGAGAGAGCGAGCGAGCGAGCAAGAGAGAGAGAGAGAGAGAGAGAGAGAGAGAGAGAGAGAGAGAGAGAAAGAGAGAGAGAGAGAGACATGGGCCCCTGGACAGGCTTAAAATACCCTTTAGCTAACCAACCCCAGTGAACCACGTGGACCCTGCAGATAAGCTACTCTAATGTGGAAGCAGACAGGCTGAACAGACTTAACCAATTAAGGGCTTGTTAATGCCAGAGAGCATTCATCTGTGGGGAGGTGGAAGGCAGAAGCCACTTTAAGGCGTGGCACTTTGCGGCTCTCTACATATGTTGCATTGATTTTTTGTACTGTTTTCCTGTGCCACGCCTAACCCTGACCAGCAAGGAAGACATGACTCCAGGAAGATCTTCTTTATGCAGTTTTGATCAGGATCCTTGAACATGTTCTTCTGACCTTCTGAGCCCCAGGGGACCCCTGCACAGGCTTAAATTCCCTTGCCCTAACCAACCCCAGTGAGCTATGTGGACCCTGCAAATAGGCTACTCCTATGCTGAAGCAGACATGCTGATCAGGCTTAATCAAATACGGGCTTGTTTACACCAGAGAGCCCTCACCCTCGGGGAGGTGGAAGACGGAAGCCAGCGCCATCTTTAAGGCTTGGCACTTGGCAGCTCTCTACATTTTCCTGGTTTCTATTTCATTGATTTCAGCCCTCAATTTGATTATTTCCTGGCATCTACTCCTCCTGGGTGAGTTTGCTTCTTTTTGTTCTAAGTCTTTCAGTTTTGCTGTTAATTCTCTAATGTGATTATCCTTTGTTTTCTTCATATGGGTACTCAGTGCATTGAACTTCCCTTGTAACATTGCGATTAAGGTGTCCCATAGGTTTGGATATGTTGTGTCCTGATTCTCATTGAAATTTAGGAATTCCTTAATTTCTTTCTTTCTTTCTTCTTTGACCCAGGTGTAATGAAATTGAACATTGTTCAGTTTCCATGAGTTTGTAGGGTTACTGTGATTTGTGTTGTTGTTGAATTCCAATTTTAAAGCATGTTGGACTGATAAGATACAGGGGAGTATTCCAATTCTTTTGTATATGTTGAGGTTTGCTATGTCTCCATTTCCATTTTCATGTCTTGAACTGTTTCCTTCACATGTTTAATTGTTTTTTCTTGCTTTCTGTACTTTCTTTAAGAAATTTATTCATTTCTTCCAATTTTGTTCATTTTATCTTCCATTTCTTTAATGGAATTTGTCACATCTTCTTTGAGGGCTTCTATCATTTTTATGATGATATCTTTTATGTTGTTCTCTTCTGCTTCATCTTCTTTGTTTTGTTCTGGTCTAGTTGGTGTATATTCCCTCAATTCTGGTGGTTTTATGCTTGTCTTTCTGATGTTAGTTGTTTTCTTGTATTGCCATCTTCCCATTGCTTCTTCCAGTAGGTGTTAGTGGCATCTTTCCCTCTCTCTATGGGCTTAGGTGGGTCAGAGTTTTGATGTCTGTAGCTCTGGGTGGTTCAAGCTCTTTAGGAGTTCTTTGCTTAGGCAGGGGCCCTGCCATGGGGGTCCAAGATCAGGCTCCAGTGGAGGACAGCTGGGGCCTCTTTTTCAGAGGCTAGCCCTCAAGATGTTTCCTCAGGGATAGTCGGGTCTAGCTCTAGCCAAGGCCTGGCGATGGGGGACAAAGGCTGGGCTGATACTCAGGATGTTTCTACACTGATAGGCAGGTCTAGCTGAGACCAGCACTCTCCAGCTGAGTGAGGCCTCTTAAACAGATGCCCTTTGATGGGCATCAAAGATCCAGCCTGCAGGAACTCAGAGTGTTCCAGCAGAGATAGGCAGATCTCTTGGAGGACCCCAGAACTCCAGTAGAAGACCTGTGGTGGGGGTCAGAGACCAAGCATGTGGAAATTACAGGTGGTTCCTCATGGACAGGCACGTTTATTGTGCTCAGATCGGCTCCAGGAATTTCCCCTTATTGTTTAAAGTTTTATGTGTAATATATACCCAATAACAAGAAAAGTTGCAGGTTGATTGCCATGTTGTCTGTTGTGTGCATTGAACAAATTATTTTGCTACAGGAATAAAAGGGAAGCATTAATAAAATATGAAAAAGTTTAGTCATAAACAAGTGTTTTGACTTTCTGCCTACAGAAAGAAACAGTATATTGGTTTATTATATTTAGTAATAGATGACTAATCTGAAGGACCTTCAATAATTTCAATGTTTAAGTTATTCATCTGTTTCCCATAGCTGTAGCAAAATACTTCAAGTTGGGTAATGTGAATAGAGAGCCATATTTAGTTCACACATTTTGAAGCTGAAAAGCTATGCTGCATCATCCCATAGGACTGGTCTTATGTGAGGGCCTCATGATGGCTATACCAAAAAGATGAGAGGTGTGATCCCAGGTAAAAACTGGAGGGGTGAGTCATGCTGTTTTCTAACACTACTGTCTCTAGGGTGGTGTTCAATAATATCTACATTTAACCTTCCCTGAATATTGAATTCAATGTCCTACTTATATTTTCTGAGTCCAATCTCTTAAACATCTCACAATAAACTAAAATTGTTATACTAATGATCAAATTTCCTTAAAAAAAGGAGCTTTAAAGTATAGCCAGAAGTCAGTAGTTTTCAAGTTTAAAATGTATGATAAATGTATGTCTTGAATTCCTATACATCTTTCTTGAACGTAATACTACTATGAATGTAGTTGAATACATGTCTTTGTTGCATAGATGTGGATCAGACTTTGAATAGAGGAAATTACAAAGGCTGAAAGACTCTTAAGTAAGTGCTCAACATCCTTATCTATCAGTGAAATGCAAATCAAAACAACTCTGAGATACCATTTTACTCCTGCCCAAATGGCTAAAATTAGAAACACCAATGACAACTTATACTGGAGAGGATGTGAAGAAAGGGAAAAACTCCTCCTCTGCTGATGGGAGTGCAAACTTGTATGGCCATTTTGGAGATCAGTATGGCTCTTCCTCGGGAAAATTGGAATCAGTCTAGCACATGACCTGGAAATCCCCCTCTTAGGCATATACGCAAATGATCCATTTCTAATTTTATATATTTTTTTCAACCACTAGAAATATGCTCTCTAGTATTTTATATTTTATTACCAAAAATAATGGAATAATGAGTTTTTAGTTATGTATTCTAGAACAACAGAACCAACAGAATCAATATATACTGAAGGGGATTCCTTAGAACGTCTTTCTGTGTATGTAGTCCAATGGTTTTCTTCACAAAGCAGAGGCTGAGCATCTGCTACCTGCTCAGCACAGGAGCCTGGGTGTACCAGGAGACCCAGTTAACTCTGTGGTCTCAAGAATTCCTTAGAAACACTGGAATTCAGTGTACATCGAAAGGCTTATGCATTATTGTTCTGTCAGCAAGGATGTCAGTGACAACAATGACCATGGCATTGGCAGTAAACAATTGATCAAAACATGAAGAAGCCAGAACAACAATGCAGACAAGAATAAAGCCTTTTCTTCAGATTCCCTTAAATCTGGGCCACTGATAGAATGCACTTATCATCATCAGTGATGATCTTCCTGTTTCAATCAATATAATCAATATAATGAAGAACATTCCTTAAGAGATTTACTGAGGTAAACTTAATTTAACTCTTCTATTTGTGCTCAGAGGCTAGCTCTTGTCACACTTAGCAATCAGTGTTAACCATCACAATTAGGAAACATACATTGTGTTCTATTTGACTGAGAATCTGAATTGAAAACAATGTCTTACTAGGTAAATATGCAAATAAGACAGTTGTTAGGTAGTGGTAAGCAGATTTCATCAATACCCACACATTCCCTGACATAGTTCAGCAGTTATTTCTGTTAGTTTTTGAAACTGTAACTGTCAAATAGAAAACAATGAATGACAAATAATAGAAGGGTTTATATCTAGCATACTCTATTTAATAGGACAAATATAAAGCAATTCATATATATGGCTATTTTAAGGTGTCCTCACATTATTTTTGTCCTACTGCATTGAACAGGTAGGTCCCAAATGAAACAGTGATTATAAAAATTTCTACATATATGAGAAGAGTAATGTCTTTTCCCAGACTAATTTTATCAGCACTTTGTTCCCCCTGAGTTTGTGCAATGGTTTTTGACTTATTCTTGAATATGACATCTGGAATAAGGCTACATTCTCATATTTCCACAGACATGGAAATGAGGGAATATGAAGGAAATCCAAACTGTATATGTCAGTTCCTACTGTAGAGAAACTTATTTCTGAGATACTTCTGTATCGAAACTCATTTCCTCTAGCATGATCTAAACTCTCCAAATGTTTCACAATCTTGCAAATTACTGAAATTACTTGAACAACAAGCATTATAACATAAGAGCTTGTGGAGGATATTTAGAAAATACTTATATTTTGAGATTTAATATAATGACACCATTTCCCCATTTCTTTTCCTCCACCTAAACCCTTTCATTAACCACTTCTTGTTCTTTTTTCAAAATCATGACTCTGTTTTATTAATTATTGATATATATTATTTGTAAATACATATATACAAATAGAAAACATAGTCTCCCCTAGGGAAGAGCACAGGACTGGCTATTCAATACCAAATGTGGTTATTTTTTAAAAAATGAAATATAACTTTCACATAGACTCATGGACATCCCATAATGCAAATGCATGAAATCTAACTTCAAAAGTCTCTATAGTTTTAGTGGTTTTAAACATTAAAACAACAAGGACAAACACCAAATCCTATGGCAACATGTTCAGTGTCTGAGTAGTCATGATGATGTCACATGAGTTCATAGAGTGTTTTGGAGCTCCGACTTTCCAGCTCCTTCTTCTTTGGTACACATGGCAGCTCCACTGAATTCCTGTGGCTTTCTTCAGTGAATGTCGCATGTTTCTGGTCATCTCCAATATTGTGTAGGCTATCCTGAAATGTAGGTTCTACCTTCGCCACTTCATTTTCTGCTCACTGGGGATCTCAGCAGAAGACCTGACTCTCCCACACAGTGCCTGGTCACAGTTACTTTCTACAGCCTTGGTACAAGCCTCTCTGACCACCTCAGTCAGACTTGCATGCTTCAAATCTGTAAAGTAAATACCACACAGAGGATGCCAAACTCTTCTGCCAACTTGATATGTAGCCTGAACCTCTTGGAACACAACTGCTACTATCTTTGTGTGCATTCATAACTAAAACAGATGGTTTCCCAGCACCAGGAAAGCTCTGTATTAGGGACTAACTCTTTAACTTTTTTCTTGCTATATTTTTAATGTATAATGTGTGTGTGTGTGTGTGTGTGTGTGTGTGTGTGTGTGTGTGTGTGTGTAGTATGTGTGTGTTAGCCCTGCCCTGAAAGTTGGATCACCCAGAATAAGAATTGAAGGTTTATGTAAGATGCCTGACCAGGATTCTGGAAACCAAGCTTGAATCTTCTGGAGGAGCAGTAAGTATTCATAAGCATTTAGCCATTTCTCCAGTCCTTTTTACTATTTTAAAGATCAGCTCATCAAGTAAAAGGTTTTGTTATAACACTTACATGTCATGATATTTTTATACATCCCACTTTCTAGTGCTATTCCCCATTTCCAAATCTTTGGCTCCCTTCAATTGCCCCTCCTTCTCTTGCCTTTCTTCTCTTACTCCATCCCACAGTGCCTTTCTTCCTACCAACTTAATTATATTGGTATTTATTAATCCTATATTTAATTAGTCTTATGAAATCAAAAGATATGAATCAAATACATTATTTTTCTCAGAGGAATCAATATATGTAGGTAAGACATATAATATCAAAGTAACTATTACATGTATACATTTTTATTTATCTAATTATTCTTTGTATTTTAATATTTTGATAATGATCAGTATTTAGATTGATATATTTTCTTATCACATTCTCAAATATTTTACATTCATATGGTAATATCTACTTTATGATTTGTTAAAGTCTATGGAGATCAATTATCAAAGAGGCCATACTAGTAAGCCATAGAAGGCAGGCAGTGGTGGCACACACCTTTTATCCCAGGACTTGGGAAACAAAAACAGATGGATCTCTCTGTGTTCAAGGATACCCAGGGCTACTTAAGATTGAATCAGTCTAAAAGAGTAACAGAGTTCAACACCTCAAATACCAGAAGTCATGAAAGATATTTAAGACAGGAACGGTGTCTTAGAGCTGGCATCATTGTCCAGCTACATTGAATATTGGAAGGACTAGGCCCTGCTCCAAATTAATGACATACTTTAAAGATCTCCCCTGGAAGGCCTCACCCTCATTGGGGAGCAGAAAGGGAAGGGATAAGAGCTTGGTGGGGTCAGGGGAGGAGGGGAGGTAAAGGGAACTGGGATTGACATGTAAAACGAGCTTGTTTCTAATTTAAATAAAACAAGAGAAAAAAACAGCAATAATCACCTTTCCTTTAACAAAAATTATTTATTGTAGTTAAATAATATATAGTGATGTTAATTATATTTTATCAATTATAATATATAGGTTGTATTTCTGCTATATGAAAATCCTGTAATATGTGAGATTAACCCTAATACTTAGTATGCATTATGTTTGTCAACTTGAAAACATATATGGAAGAAGTAAAACTTTTCATCCTAACAAATTTTCTTTTGTATCTATAAGAATATGAACTGATGTTACATCAAATATTTAGACAATGTCAACTAAGGAAAAAGTAAAAACTTAACGATTGCTTTGCAGATGCCTACAGTTTACACAGTAGTTAGAATGTGTGAGAGAGACACTAAAAATTGCATTCTGTTCTGTTAAATGTTTTTGCTAGTCTGCTAAAATAAATAAAAATCTGCACAGAATCAATGTATTGGCATGAAATTCTGAAACTGACAATCTTGCAGCTGAACTTAAATATTGCACTCTATGACTCAGTTTCAATTTTAATATAAAGTGTAGATTGATAAATGCATCTGATATTTATGCAAAATAGAATTTTTTTCTGTTAAATATCTAATACAAAAAGTGTTTTGATAATAGAAACCACAGGTAATTTCTAAATAAAAATAATTCTGGTGTATTTATTATAATAACCTAAAAAACACTGTATCAATGCATAATTTTAAAAATTCAGCTCTTCCTCTAGGAGAGATTTATATAGTCTTGTTTTTACACAATCAACACAGGCATAGCTGGTCAACATGCTCACAGTAAGTGACTGTGAAAACTCAACATTTTTGGAATATTACTTTATGTATGTAAATACATGTTACATTTGTTTATGCTGCATTTTTTCAACAATGTAGAGAAGTGTTTCTTTGGTTGCCTAAGGTACTAGATTGGTCTGCTAAAACACTGAGCAATCAATAGCTAGACAGTAGAGGAAATTTAGGGATGGCAGGCAGAAAGAATAGGTAGGAGGAGAAATCTAGGCTCAGAGAGCAACCAGAAAAGAGAAAATGATGGGAAAAAAAAAAGGGAGACACCAATGCCACCAGCCAGGCAACTGCCAGACAAACACTGAGTAGGAAATACAGAATGAAAGAAAGAGAGAGAAAAAGCACCAGGACAAAATGTAGATGAAGAGAAACAGATTAAATTAAGTTTTAAGAGCTAGTTGGACAAATATAGATTAGACTGAACATTCAAAACTATTAATAATTCTCTGTATCATGATTTGGGAGTCTATTAGTTCTCCAAAAGCTTGCTATGCTCAATCATTGATGAACCATTTATATTGAGCACTTCTATTATAAGATTCAGGGAGTGGGGTGAAGGATGTTGTTTTTCAGGCACTACATAGCTGTTAAACAAACAAACTAAAAGGAGCAGTGATTATCTATATACCAACTTTGGCTAATTAAAATTCTAGCATGGGTGTGAAAGAATCATATAATGCCCCACCCCAGCTGAAGGGCTATTGCAATTGGTGGCCGCTGAGGATGGGAGAGTCATTCTTCCTTGTGGATGTGGCCACTGGTAGAATATCTGTGCTCATTAGGTGGTTCCACACCTATGCAGATGTAGGCAGTAGTAACTGGACTAATGTATTATGTTAATAAGAAAGGTTATGAAGTTGGAAGGGAAAAAATAGGGGTGGAGTGGTATAGATAGTTGGAGGGGAAGAAAAGGGGCAAATATTACCATATTTTTATATGTATAAAACTCATAAACAGTTGAAAGAAGAATCAAGCTCAGTTAAAAAAATCAACTGAGACTAATTTTTTCCTAAACCATTTTCAGTTCTGTGAATTAACTCTTACCATGTTTTTAAATATTGTGAAAGACTTATCTAAGATTCTTCAAAAAAACCTTTTAAGGTGATGTCATATTGATTCACATTAATAGGATATTTCTATTTTTGTGACTTGCTTTCCACATGTGAGTCTTAGAAATGGTGGGTATATAAAAGTATTATGAAATAAAAGGTAATATTAAAATCTTAAAGTTGTTCTTTTTCTCTCTCTTTCCCTGGGGTAGATGGGACTTGTCCTGTCTCCCTCTTCTGTCCTCTCTTAGTCGCTGCCTTTTTAACATTTTTCTCTTTCCCTTTTCTATCCTGTTTCTAATGAAACCTTCTCCATCTCACGTACAAACACACACACACACACACACACACACACACACACACACACACAAATATCCTAATATTAAGTAATTTGATCTTGAATCTGTTTTGTGTTGCTTTATATTTTGAGATACTATCTCTTATTTTAAATATGTGTATATGTGTGCAGAGATGGATATGTGATCATGAATTTAGACACCCATGGACACCAGAAGAGGACTCCAAATACATTAGAGCTGGAGTTACAGGCAGTTGTGAGCCACATGACTAGAACTTGGAACCAAATTTGGGTCTTCTGCATGAGAAAATGATCTTAATTACTGAGCCATCAGTGTAAGCCCTCGTATGTCAATTCATAACATTAGGATAACTATTAATTGTTCTTATTGTAAGCCAAAACTAATTTCAGTCAACACACACACACACACACACACACACACACATCATTGCTGAAAAGTATTTATTTGTACTTCTATTTATTCTGTCTAAATTCACTTGGAAACATGCTGTTCCACATATGTGACTATTACCACTACCTTTACTGGTTTCTGTTTCTTTTGTATTTGGAAGTGCTTGCTTTTGTGAATTTAAATTGAAATGTGAAACATTTTTAAAAGCAAATCTTTGTAGCAAAGATTTTCAGAGTTGGCTACAGTCTCCTCTCCTAGTTTATGATTTAAATATGGACTTTTCTTTCCCTTAAAAATACATCATAGTTATATAGATTTTTTGTATGGATATCAACTTAGTCTTAGACTAATCTTCTTGGGAAATTGTCAGGAGAAAGCCACAGATTTCATCTTCTTTGCCCTCTACCTGCATTTTCATCATTTCCTAAGTTGGACTCCTGCCACTTTGATCTCTTTCTTACTTATGTTCTTATACTTTCTCTGTATAGGGAAGGTCTCTCCACTTTTGTGTTTGAGTAAAGAAGAAGGGCGACACTAAGATGCATCTTGGATGCATTGTTTTCACATGATGTCAAACATGTAAACACATTAACCTTTTTTTAAAAAAAATCTTATGATTGAGTTGTAGATCATATATAACATTTCAAGTGTTGAATTTTAATCTTCCTCAGGCAAAATAAAACTGCAAAGTTCTTAAGGCAAGCCATATTGTCAAGAATGGCAAGGGGTTATGGCCAATTTACATAGTTACATGAACTCACTGGTCATGTGAGAAAAACCCATTTTTCAAGCTTTACATTCTCTCTCTTCATCATTGATCATGTTATTGCCTTTATATTCAATTTCTCAATCCATTTGACTTCTCTCAAAGACTCAAATGAACCTAGGGACCATGTCCACTGTGTGCCCTCTTCTATCCATAGAAATGGACACAGTGTCATAACTATTAATTAGTAATGCAATGATTTCTTGTGAATGTACATGTGTTTTCATATAGAAGGACCTGATTAAAAACAATGTACACATATATAGAATTACCATAAACAAAATTACTTTGAAAACTCCAGTAGTGTGTTTTAAGGACTTACAGTTGTGCATCTATTTTCCCTAAAATCTTGGCCAGTACTTGCTGTACTAAATATATATTCAATTTATTTCTCCTTTAGAAGCCTATGCTTTTTTTTTAATTTTTGAGATGTTTAATTTTTGGTTACTAGAAATCATTCAATATGTAATGCCACAGAACAACTAAATCTGGTACTTTTTTCAATGATATTACATCCACTTTATGATTATTCCATCAATGCAGTCATGCCTACGTATTCACAATTCCATTGAATTAGTTTAGATGTCATTTTCCTATGCTTAGCCATTTGTGATGCACACCTCTTTGTCTATAGCTGATTTTGCCTCTTCCTACCTTCCATAATGAAGATTACATTTCTAAGTAAACATATTTCAGCCTTGGTTAGAAAAATGTCAAAGCATTTTTAGCATGTGAGATTATATTAAACATCTTTAACTTATTTGATTAAACTGTTTAAATATTTGTTCAGAGCTACAAGACTTAACTAGTCCCTATTTTGTGGACTTTGTTCCAAGCTTTGTCAGTATCTGTCAATTTCCTATACATTGTGTGGTATTACATGAATCCATGCCTTTAAGTACGTTGTTCATTGTGTTTTGAAATCACTATCTTGCTCCTTTGCTAAAATGTATCTGCTTATCTTTGGACTCAGGTAAACTATCACATCCCTCATTGATAATGTCAGATCCACAGAGAAATAGTAGCTTCATTTTCTGTAACAATGATATCAACAAGAATATTCACAGTCTTTTATATCCCATGGAGCTTCCACTGTGATTTAATTCCTGTATCTGAGTAACAATATTTCAAGTGTTAAAAGTTAATTCCTGCCAAAACAAAATAGATGTTCTCCTAATATGTAGCCAGGCCTCATAAACCACTCTGAATGTTTCCTTGAATGAATGGATTTGAAAAGGTTTATTTAGATTTTTCTCTTTTTCACTTTCATTTTGCATGCTATAACTTCATTCACTTAGCAAAAGTGGTGATTCTCCTACATTTCCTTCTTTGTTTAAGAAGACACATCTGAATGCACTAATTCTTATCTTTAAGAAGCTTGCTGCTTCTATTATTGTTCCATGTATGCACTTTAGTTTCTGTAAGTTAACTTGAAAGACACTAAGTGTGTCCAGTGAATAAAGTAACATACTTGCTTGCATATTTATTGCATAACACTAAAGAGTGTTTACTTTGATACAGGTGCAATTCCACAAAACACTTTTTCTTTTATACATGTGCCACATTAAGATACTGTCCAACATCAATAACTTTTGAATTGTTCTTTGAGGAAAAGTATCCCAATGAAATCTGAGAGTAGAACAATTTTATGTAACATTCTTGCTCATATGCTATTAATATAGGCAGTCACATGACCATATCACACTACAAGGCACATTATCAAAAACTAATAGTAGACAGAAGATTAAATAAAAAATGTTATAAAAAATAAAAGATGATAGTTAACATTCTATTCATTAATTATATGTTCTCAAGCCATGGTATTTTAATCTATAGCCACCTATCCAATATGTTTTTGAATTAGTAAAATTGTTTTTATTTGTAGCCAACAAAATTTTTCATGTAAGAAATTATAAAGTATCCTCAAAGGCTATCAGAATCAGTAAGGAAATTTAACATAGATTCACAATGCAAAATTCATTCCAGCAAGCAATTGAATAATAATAAATCTAAATATATTAAAATAACAATAAATAATATTTTGAAATTCTCATTGCAAAAGCCAAGGTTTCTATATAGAAATCTTGAACCCATTATTGAAGTAACTGAAACTGGAATATGACTGCCTTTATGAATTAGGATACACGTGATTATTGAGAATTCTATTGTGCTTACAATATCTAAATTAAAAGTAACTTCAATCATGCCTATCAAGTCTTTTTATTGTTATGGTAACATCTTCATTCTAAAATCTGTACACATTCACAAGGTAATCAGATACTATAAAAAAGGCAAAAGTGAAGGTCCCGAATTACCTGATCAAAAGGCATTTAAAAAGAAAGTTTTTTATGAAGGAAAGCATAAAATTAAATACAGAAAATAGTTAGGATATTAGTGGCAACACCCAGTTGATAAATGGATCTTCAGACAAGATCTACATCAGAGCAAAAGGAAATAAGTGAAAAGATGAGTTAAATATTGGAGGTAAAGGAAGTAAAATTGATGATTGCATGAGAGGTGAGATCAAATGCAGAATCTGTGGTAATTTAGCATAAGCAACTAGGCAGAGGAAGTGTGAATTTTTCATAGAAGAACACTGATGTAGTACTGGATTGGAGTAAGAAAAGCCAATTTTGTTTCACAGGCATTAAATGTGGGAGACCCATGAGGCCACCTGGTGAGGTGTCCATCAGGTATGGGAATATATATATGTGTGTGTGTGTGTGTGTGTGTGTGTGTGCGTGCGCGCATGCGCGTGCACCTTTGAGAAAAGGCAATCATTTCAGACTCTCAAAGAGTTTCACTTCTGGTTTGGCATTTCTGAGATTCAATTGCTGCACTTGCAGTCAAAGGCTGAATTTTAGATAGGATCTTATTGAATGTCAAACTTTACATGATAATAGAATTTGTGAAAATTCTATAAATAATCAGTAAGTCATTATTAAAGCATAATTAAAGTTATTATTAAATACAATTGTGAGAGGAAAGCATCTTCAACAAATGGTGCTGGCACAATTGGATGATGGTATGTAGAAGACTGCAGATAGACCTATGTCTATCACCACGCACAAAACAATTCCAAATGGATCAAAAACCTCAATATACATCCAGCCACATTGAACCACTTAGACTAGAAAGTAGGAGGTACCCTTGAACAAATTGGTATAGGAGACCACTTGCTGAACCTTATGATCTCACAGACACTGAGATCAACAATTAATTAGTGGGACCTCCTCAAACTTAGAAGCTTCTGTAAGGCAAATGACACAGGGGTCAAGACCAAACAGCAGCCCACAGACTGGGAAAAAAATTTTTATCAATCCTACATCTTACAAATGGCTGATCTCCAAAATATAAAAAGAATTCAACAATCTAGTCAAAACCAAATAACCCTATTAAAAAATGGGGTACAGAATTGAAGAAAGAATTCTCAATAGAGGAAATCAAAGAGGCTGAAAGACACTTAAGAAAGTGCTCAACATCCTTAGCTATTAGAGAAATGCAAAGCAAAACAACTTTGAGATACCATCTTACTCCTTCCAGAATGGCTAAAAGTAGAAACACCAAAGACAACTTATGGTAGAGAGGATGTGGAGAAAGGGTACACTCCTCCACTGCTGGTGGCAGTGCAAGCTCATACAGCCATTTTTGATATTAGTATTGCGATTCTTCAGGAAAATGGAAATTAGTTTCTCGCAATACCCAGCATCCTATACCCAAATGACCAACATCCATGCAACAAAGACATGTGCTCAACTATGTTCATAGTAGCATTATTTATAATAGCAAAATCCTGGAAGCAACCTCGATGCCCCTCAACTAAAGAATGGATAAAGAAGACGTGGCACATCTACACAATGGAATACTGCTCTGCAGAAAAATAAATAACAGAATCTTGAAATTTGAAGGCAAGTGGGTGGAACTTGAAGAAACCATCCTGAATGAGGTAACACAGTCACAAAAAGAGTAACAGTGAATGTACTTGTTCATATATAGATTTTTGACCTAGAGCAAAGGATAACAAGCCTATAATACACACCACCAGAGGAACTAGGATACAAGGTATATTCTAAGAGATTCATATATGGTCCCTCACAAAAAAGGAAGGGAGAAGTCCTCCAGAGCACATGGGAAGGTGGGGGGGCAGTGATTGGAGAGAGAACTAGGAGAAAGATAAGGGGAGGAGAGGAAAGCACATTTGACTAGGTAGATTGAGTTCGAGTAGGAATAGAAGACAGAAAAGAGAGAGAGAGAGAGAGAGAGAGAGAGAGAGAGACAGAGACAGAGACAGAGACAGAGACAGAGACAGAGAGACACAGAGAGAGAAAGAAACATAAAAGATGGAGCCATTATTGGTTTGAGTAGAAAACTTAACCTAAAGAAAGGTCTAGAGACCTACAAGACTGACTCCAACTAAGACTTCAAGCAACCGTGGAAAGGCTACCATAAATGCCCTTCGCTGATAGTGAGATCATCAACTAAATTATCCACCATCATGGAGCCCTCAACTAGTACCTGTTGGAAACAGAAGCAAACACCCATAACTAAACACTGATTCGAACTAGAATCCAGATGGGGAGATAGAGGACAAGACCAGGTTGCAGAAACACACAAAGACAGCTGAGCTGAACAAGGAGGAGCTAATGGGCCCCCCAGACTGATAGCTGGGAATCCAGCATGCGACTGACTCAGACCCCCTGAATATGGGTCTCAGCTAGAAGGACTGAGCAGTCTGGGGGACCTCAAACAGTAGAAACAGGATGTATTCCTGGTGCATAAAAGGATTGTGTGTGCACATCCTCCATGGAAGGATACCAGCTTAACCTAGATAACAGGAAAAAAGTCCTAGTCCCTACTTCAAATGACTTGACAGATTTACACGACTCAATCTGGATAGCATAGCTCTACAAGTGGAATGTGGGTGGGGGGATGTGAGGGTAGGGGGATGTGAGGGTAGGGTGGCCAGAGTGCATGCCACAGGGGAAAGTGAGTAAGAGGGAGGGAGGGAGTGAGGGATGAAAGGAGGGAGGGAGTGAGAGAAAACTGGGATCGACATGTAAAATTTTTAAATTGCATTATTAATAAAAAGAAAGAAAAACATTTGTCCCTATTTAAATGCTGAAACAATTGATATTATCTTGTCTGATCCCTTCTCTTCACTTGTAGTACACTTGATAGGTATTTTCATAGAACGGTATGGAAAACTTGTCATAACTATATCTGTATTTGTAAACTTTGAAAGATCCCTTATAAAAGTGAAAATATTGATAATTATTATATTCAAAAGCTTGCCACTAATTTAACAATAATAAGGTAAAGAATTTCTCTTCATTGCCTCCAAATCCTGCCTATGAAAACACTTCGACCAATATAACACCGTGTCTCGCAGCTTCATTACAGAATATTAGTTAGAGATGCCAATAAAACTGTCAAAGCACAGTAAATATTAGATGCATGTACAGTGTAGCTTGACATGGATTGATGTTTCAAAATGTATATTTCATTATATCTTTAATTTGAGGTACTCTCAAACTTTAAATTATTGGCTAACTTGACAAGTGTGAATTTATTAAGTACCAGCTAGCTCTTTTCAATTACTCTTCATTACCTTCTTCACCTTGAAGCACCCAATAAGAAGCCTATGTTTATATTCTCTTTTTTTTTTTGCAGCTTTCTCTTAGCATTCATTTCTAAGATTAGATTGCTGTAATAAAAAAACTAGCTGTTTGATGTTCTAAACTTGTGCATTTAAGGTGCTAATTTCTTTGATTCTTCACATGGTGAGCAACATAGTAATAACGCATTTGATTTGAAATGTTATGAAGGTAAGCGTACTCAGGAAAAGATAGTGTGTTATTTTACCCAGAGCAGATGCACACATGAAACTGCACACACAGAACCTCAACTATGATTCTTTTCCCTACTAAGGTAAATAAAATTTTTGAAGATGACTCTGTGGATATAGCATATGCCTGTCTTCAAAAGGATGCCATAGTGCTATTAGAAAATGGTGGTATTGATGGGATGAAGGATGGGGAAATAGGGACTAAACCTAAACAAAATGCAAGTATTCAAAAGTATGAAAATTTCATGATGAGAACCATTATTCTACACAGGAACAAAAATGTATTGATGGCAATTCATGTAGATAATTCTACCTCTAAAATACAAATTTTATTCAATATAACTATATATTCTTCATTTCTCTGAAATAAATATATATATATATATATATATATATATATATGCAGGTGAGAAAATTTATTCTTTTAAAATCAATATAGTAGGCACAGTATATAGGTAGCATATTTCTTTGTACTGATATTAAACCATCTTAGTCCTCAAATATCTAAAGTAAACTGAAGGCTTGGTCTGTATTTTATTCTTTGTGTGGAGATGGTGAGACCCCATGTCTACCTAACCACTTATTGCTACACTAAATTTCCAGAGTAAACATTAACTGCTTGAGTAACATTGTACATCTGATAATGGTCAGTGAGTCCATTCTTTCAATTCTCTGAAAAATAAATTTGTTATTGTTATCATAAGTTTATATGTGTGAATGTGGACACTTTCTCTGCCTGTGCTGGTCAAAAATAACTTTATGAAATTTATTCTTTTCTTTCATAATGGCTTCTGAGCATTGAACTCAAGTTGTCAGGCTTCAGTGGAAAGAGCCCTTATCTACCTGAAGCATCTTGTCAGATTTCTCTTGTTCTTGTCATATGCTATATGAACTTCTGCTATACAGTGGAATGTATAAATTGATATGGTAAAGATATCTACTTGTTAACCACATATTCCCTAAATTTATTTAATACTATTTTAGATATGAGTTAAAAATTAATAATCACTGCATGATATTTACTAATTCAAGAAGATACAGCTTCATTTTTAAAATAGATTCAGTGATGTTTGTAAAAGAAAAAAATTGTAAATATCAGCTCCAACCTATTCATAAATCCATGATATCATTGCTAATTATAAAATGAAAAGAGTTCTGAAATTTAATTTCACTCATCTAAATCCTGGTTTCAATGCCCACTACACCTATCATTCTAAGTAAAACAAAAATATAGTCTCCTAGTATCAGAAATTATATTCCAAATATTTTAAATATTTACATTTAACTCATTTTAAATGCCTTTTATTCTAATAAAACCCACACACAGAACTGTGGTGTCTGTATAATACTGTACAATACTGAATCTTTACTATTTTCTGATTATGTGCAGCCTTGTGATATAACCAACAGTGCTTCAGTAAGCAAAACAATTTGGAATTCAATTATTGAAATGATAACATTAATATGGTATTGAACCAAACAGAAAATAGTTTTGGTAAAGTAGCATTAGCTGCAATATAGAATACCTTGAAACCAACCGGTAGCCAAAAACAACAAAGTTGAAACATATTTATTTTATAGATTTCACACCTCAGGGAAGGTGAAGCCTTCCATGGGGGAACATCAAAATCTATCAGATCTTTTGGGGGAAAGACCCTATGTGTGTAGTCAGAGAGAGTATTTCCACATAGGGAATGGGTTCCAAAAGACTTTTTGGGCACTAAGGGTAAATCCTGGTTCCACTGTCACAGGACCCACAGATTGGTCAGGCCCCCAACTGACACCCACATTCAGGGGGCATGCTTTGATATCATTGTTTAAATGATAGTGTTTCTGCCTTGGTGATCACAAGTAACAGTGTATAGCATGATCAATGTTATATTTTAGTATAATTAAATATAGTATATAAAAATATTTAAAATAAGTATCTAAATCCACAAAATATAGCTATACACACAGCACGAGAAAAATCATGATCCAAAGGAAGGGAAGAGAGAGGGAAGTTAGGGAAAAAGGAAGACAGGAATGAAAGAAGGAAGGCAAGAAGGAAGATCAATAAATAATTTTCCTTCACAGGATTTCACTAACTGTCAAAGATTAGAACCTGAACATGTGTGACCATATTTCTAAAAACAGTTTCTAAATATTTTCAACATTTTGCAGTCTCTTCTTTATATTACCCTTTCCCATTTCTCTGCTTGAGTGTCACTTAATATTAATTACAAGGGAAACAGAATGATAATCACCATCATTTTGTACTGACTAGTAAAAAAAAATAATACAGGTTGAATAAAAACTCAATGGATTATTAAAATGATTCTACTCATAAAAATGTGTTTCCATGAAGTATCGGCCAAATACAATGCAAGTCTAAGGTCTACTTTCCACTTCTTTCTACGTATACATTTAATCATTTGAGTAATATTAGTGTTAAGACTCCACATCTGTTCTATAAACTGATAATTTCTGAATTCAAATCCCTAACCTGTATCTTAAAATTTAGATTCATAGTCTTACTACAAATCTTGTTTAACTGTATGGACTATAACAGATTTGTAAAACCTCTGATGCTGGAAAGTACATTCTTAGATAATTATACTACTCACTAGCATGAAACAAATGCACAAAGAACACAGTATTCCCTGGATAACTCTCATCTCCTTCTTTGCAACTTCATCATCTGAAGAAGATAAATCAGAGGAGGTTTGGATTCTCTTTGGCAATCTAATCCATTCTCTCAGGAATTCATGTCAGTTCCGTTTTCAACATGGATTCAGGAAATTCTGATCTTTCCCTTTTCAGTAGTTGACTAAAATATTGGTTTATTTTTTACTATTAAACCATAAGCTTCGACTAGCCTGTATTTTCAGATTCATACACACAAAAATGACTTCTTTAACATTTATAGAGCCTCATAACTTTCCATAAATGGGATCCTATTTAGCTAATATTTGAATAACACTCATCTCTTTTTAGAAAATAGTGGAGGGCCAATTAAAATTAAAATCTTTGGTAATTGAGCATCAACCTAGAAGAGTATGTTTTAGAGTTAAGCTACTTTGGTCTAACAGGTAAAATTATCAGTGAGAAAATCACTGTTAAATTCATTTGAATTAAATATAAAAACTTGTACATAAATTATATATCAATTAAAATATATAATTGAGTCAATTTTTATATAAAAGATATGGGAAATCTAAGAGAGCCTGAGAACTAAGACACTAGTTGTAGTTGTCAAGAACTTTCTACACTGAGACCACAATTTTAAGTACTAAAAGTAATTATTAGGTGTCAGAACATGGTCTAGGAATGGACATCAAGGGGACTTCTCAGTGCTTGTGAGAAGGCTTTAAGAGAACAAGACTAGATCATGGTGACTTAGTTTTCTTCAAAACACAGAATTCTTTTAGGAATGTGCCTTTGTGGTCCTCCCAGATGTATTGCATGTATAGGAGTAAGCTTACTTTAGATTATTCGTCACCACCGGCTATTGTTATTTGTTGATATGCCACTATGGAAAAACATATTTTTGCCATATATGGCTTATTCTTGTGATTAGACATTTTACTCATGTGACTGTTCTGATACTGTGAATGAAGTTCACTACTACATAAGAATTTATTCTGTCTTATTTATTGACTCCATTATCCCAGGTTCCACTCCTGCGAGATCAGTGAAAAATTAGGATGATAAAATAAAAGAATTAGCCTTTTAGGAGTAAGCTTGATTTAAAAACTGTTTTTTGGCAATTCACAATTGTGAAACTTAGTGCATTTTATCACTGTACATCAGCATTTATCACAAATTGATTTCAGCAAAAATTGCCTTACCTAAGAACTATATAAAGATAATAAAGACCTGTTACATGTAATACTGGAACATTGCAGACAACAAACCACATAGGCAACAATACACAATATCCATTACAACTGGAATTACAAGAGACACTTTCATTGTATTTTCAAACAGCATGAGGAGATGGATACAAAATAAACATGTGTGTTTTCTCAGCCTGAGATCTCCAGGAATGTACATTCTTCCCACTCTTGCAGAATGTTCCTCTTGTCATTTATTTTATTGTTGCTTTTTAAAGAAAATGGTTGGAAGAGAAAGGAATATTTACTGAATACCAGCAAACCAAAATGCATTCTCATAGTCAGTCAAAATAAAAGACTTTTAATACAGGCAGGCTTTAGTGGCATTCTCATAGTCAGTCAAAATAAAAGACTTTTAATACAGGCAGGCTTTGGTGGCACACACCTTTAGTCCCAGCACTTGGGAGGCAGAGGCAGGCAGATCTTTGTGAGTTCAAGACCAGCCTGATAATGGTAGTATGTTTTATATGACTTTATACAAATATTTATTTTTAGAGATAATGAAAATTGCAGTTAATAAATTTGAACAAAAGTACCCTGCATGAGTGGGAAATAATACTTGTAGGAACTATTACAGGAGTTAGCCACCTCCTTGTGAACGTTGGTCAGCTTAGGGCCTACAAAGTATAAAATATCTGTTTCCAATGTTGATGATTGCATACTCTGAACCATGGTAAGGTGCACCTGGGCTGCAAAAACAGAAGAATAAATTGAGAATGTAGTAAAAGCTTATTCCCTGTAAAATGAATTGTGAAGTTCTAAGAGGCACAGGTACTGGATAAGATTGAAACTGACAGTCCTGCTCAGTAATGGAGCTTGTAATCTACACTAAAAAAATACACAGCAAACTGTGATCATTAAGGCAAGAATGGGACAACTGTTATAGGTGCAAACAATAACATTCTGTTACTATTGAAGAATTACTCTGCAGTGACTGCCCATCTGAAACTGTATACCAATGATTAACCATTGGTTTGGAGGTAGTAGATCCTAGTGAAGAAACAGCTGTTATTATTGTGTTAAGTGAGTAAGATATGCCTATTGTATTGCCTTATAAAAATTCCATTTATGACCTTATATTCTTAGAATACTGCTGTTATCAGCCTGACATAGAGAAATAAGATATTGGCAATGGCCTTGAGTTAGTAAACAGATTTAGGATATGAATCTCCTGAGAGACTGTAGTTTCTCTGATATACTGGTGTAACACTCAGCCATAAGTAAAAGAAAGCACTCAAGAATTTGCATTCTCTCTTGTGAGGCTCAAGGATCATCAAGGAAGGAACTCTAGAAAACACAGTAATATTAATGTGTTTAGCCATTTTCTTCAAATTAAAACATTCCCTCATGGAAGTAGGAGCACTGGATCATGGGATTCAGGAGGCTAAGAAAATTTAGCCTCCAGAAGCACATGGAAGCTAAAAGATTCACGAGGCCCCTTCCTCAGGCTCTATAAGCAGTAAGCAGTTTTTGGTGGAGAGAAGACATTCCAGAAGAGGCCAGATAAAAGTTGAGCATGAACTTTCAGAGACAGAGGTTTCATGAATCACCATCCGTGCTTGGATTAAATTCTTAGTGTTGCTGCTAATTTTGACTCACCATAATTCTGCAAGCAAACCTGTAAGTAACCTCAAGTAGCTGCTTCACTAAACTAGAATGATGTGGAATACTTTCTTTCTTTCAGTCATTTTAATTCTATCCAACATAAACAGACATTGTTCAAATCTTCCCAGAAAAAGCCATATAATAATGATGAAGAAATAAAAGAATGTACTAAAATAGCTTATGATTACTGTCTGGCATAGTGAGAAGTGATTAAGATTCATTGTAGTTAATGCTTTGTAGATCTTTCCTTAGTAAGAGATACCTCATAAATAATCCAAAGAAGCATAATATTGGTTACCATCACTTATAAGATGTTAAAGGCTTTTTTAAAATCCAGTTTCCCAAGAGACAATGCATAACACTTAATCTTGCCAAAAGGTTAGGATGAAATAGTCAAGATACATTTAAATACATTATGGATCTGTGGCAAATACTCAACTACCAAGAGATAAATGAAATGTTTAAAACATATATGTTTACAGGTATGCATGTATGTGTGTATACACAGTTCAGGAGTTTAATTATTGTAGAGCAGATGTAATTATACTGATCCATCATTTTTAAAAATTGTTTCTTTACTTCAGTGATCTTTTTGGTGGCTTATACTTCAATAGATGAAGTCCAATTACTCACAATAAATTATCATTATAATTCACAAGCTTAGTTGTTTGATAACTTTTGTTATTTTGATAGTTTTTTGGTAATTTTTGAAATTAAGCATTAATTTTCAAAAAGTGAACTATTATAAAAGATAATTGGAAAACAGCATCCAACATTTTAGTTTTAGAAGGAATGAAAGGGTCATAAATTATACATATGCATGTAACAAATCTTAGAGGAAAATGGATTACTTTTATGTATACAATGTAAGTTCCCTTGAGATGTTATGGTTTTTGATGCTACAATTTACATTTTCTAAATGTTCCAGATTTTTCAGTATTATTTTTTAAGTAACTATGTTCCCATTTATAAATGAACATGTTTACACATTTTTAGTTAAAAAAAAAAGCCCATGTGATAAAAATTTCCCATTTATACCAACCTTTGAACAGGTAGAAATGCAAAGAGAGAAGCAGAAAATGCAGATAAATACTTCATGAATGCATTTTCACTTCTATCTGCAGTAGGCATTTGTTTTAATTCAATTGACCAGAGGTACATTAATTCCAGTGTACACACAACTATTTTTCATTTATAACTCTCATCTAAGAGAGAAGGCAGTATTATTTCTATCTGGATATGTGTATGACTTTTGTGTTAATAACACTTTGCTCCAATATCAATGACTAGATTGAAGAAATGACTTAGGGAGTATTTTTTGTTAATTGCAGGCACAGTTCTTAGCACTTTGAATCTATTCTTCCATGAACATTTCCCATCAGTTGTAGGAGATAGGCATATTTATTGTTTACTTAATATTACAGATAAGACAAAATCACGTAGGATAGTAAGTACCCTATTTCTTGTAATACAAATATAGAAAATAAAAAAAGGCAAGTCACAAGCCAAGAAATATAACTGCTAATTGTGGTTACTCAGAAGATGTTCAATATTGACATCTTAAAGTGGAGATGGAAAAATTATATGACTGATGAAGAAGACTGAAGCAAAATGATATCTTTGGGATATGATAGACCATTGCACACATGAAATCACAGCTTCTGTGTTATCCCTGCACAAGTCAAGCTAGGAAACATCACAGAATGGATGGGGAGGATTTTATAAGGACTCATTGGTAGCTGAGTAGCTATTGATTATTGATGGCTGTACTACAGGTTTACAAATAAAAAGCCCAATGGGTTATGTTTTTGGAGTTGTTGGCTACTGAGGTTATATAGGCCCCCAAACATTACAGACATTTGTCAGTATTCTTGGTTATCCTCCAGAACTTCGTGATAAGAACTATTGATAAAGTCATGGCATTTTTGAGTAAGAACATATGGATAAATGAAGTTGGAATTTTCTGTAATTTTATAAGGTGCTTATCATGAGACTAGCGGTGAAAATCCAATATCAATTTTATCTAGCAACAATCCAGTGAGTTGTTGAGTATGTTGGCAAGATATAGCCCTCCTGAATTGAATTGGCCAAATAAATCTTACACAAGTATCCAAAGTCTTTCTGATTAGATTTAATGCTCATTCCTTGAGATGGGACCCATCTGTCTTATGCAGAATATTACAGTGTTTATCAAACATTGGACATATAGAAACCTATGAAATAAGTATTTCAAAGTAAGTAAATTACTGAAAGAGTGAAAAAACCTATGTTGTGACGTTGTAACAATAAAACTTCTCAAATATTCATACATGTTCCTAAAAAAGAGATCCTCCTTTTGCACATGGTTTCTGTTACTGAACAAAATCAACACAGTAATGTCTTGAGACATGGCTCAGGAGTAGATGCTTGTGCAGGATGCTTGAGGCTTTTGGTTGAAGCCCACATATTGCAAGACAAAAAACAAAATTTGAAAAGCAAAGAAACAATAATCAGGAAGTAGTCACTTTCAGTCATAGCTTACTGTTCAAGGACTTGACTACTCTAAGTTGTAATTATTTTTCTTAAGTTTCCCCCTTTATTTACCTCAATAATCCTTTGATTCATTCCTCTATAATTCTAACATCTCTTGTCAACAAATATCTGACTTTTAAACTGTGGAGTTACTAAAAGTAGCATGCATGTATGCTTCCATTCTTCACCAGAAGGGCTAACTCAATGATTATTTTCTCAACAATAGGTCTTTTTTTAAAAAAAATGGTGATAAATATTCTTACTATAAAGGAAGATTAAATTTTACTGTTTCATTCATATGTCCTAGCCCTGTTGTACATACAGACAGATTCAGAAAGGTTTTATATCACAACATTTAAGTCTTACATGAAACAGCAACATGCAAAGATACAGAGTGATTTTTCCACAACCTCAAAATACTAATATTGGATGTCTCACAAAAAATTGATTTTCAATAACTAAGTGCAGAAGTTCATAAAAATTACTGTAGTCTATTTTTGAAAGGGAATAAATGATTAAGTTCACTGAACCTAGGCAGATTAATTTCTACGACTTCTTTTGCTTGATCTTGAGCTTAATATTTTATTGACCCTTCTCCTTCTCACTGTCTCTGGTCAAGTAAACAGTGTACTGAACACACACACACACACACACACACACACACACACACACATATATATGTATATATACATATATGTATATATATACGTATATATATGTTAGTTCCCTCAGGTACAGGTACAGGTACTGCACAGATTGTGAAATCAAGTTCTGTCTCTTGAATTCACTGGGAGTCTGTTTCTATAAATATTTCTGTAACATAAATTAGAATTTGACCTTAGTTTATCCTTGGAACAATAACATCCTGGCTGAAAAAGTGTTTAGGAGCTTTTATATATTAAAAAAAGTTCCAGTGTGACTTATACTTAATTATTTAGAGTCTATCCTGGTCACAAGTACATGTCCAAATTCATCTGTATGACCGAAGTATTAAAGAGAGTTAAAATTAGAGCTATCACCTAACTTGGAATGATCAACAAAGTGAAGAATAGGAATCTGGACTAGATGCTAACAACTATAGCATTACTCATTCTAAGATCAAGATAAACCTTCTCTGTGAAGCCAAATCATTGGATGAAGTGAATTCAAAGTACATTAATCACAGGGACAGCAGTAATGTCCTCCAAACTGTAAGGGCTAACAAAAAATGATAGTGATTACTAACATTTTCTTTTCCCTTTGGAGTCTGTGTTGCTTTGGAATCTGTACTGGAATTGCTCTGTAGAGCAGACTGGCCTCGAATTTACAGAGATCCACCTGCTTCTGTCTCCTGAGTGCTGGGAATAAAGGCATGTTCTCCTATCACCCAGCGACTGATCATATTTTTATTAATAGATACAAAAATAAATAATCAATTCTTTTTTTCTCTATCTGTCTCTCTCTCAGCACCTGTGTGTGTATGTGTGTGTGTGTGTGTGTGTGTGTGTGTGTGTGTGTGTGTGTGTGTGTATGTGTGTGTTTGTGTGTGTGTGTCTAGTACCTTTGAAAGTGCTTTGTGGTCTGCAATTTCCTGTTGCTTGTGAATCAAGAGGTACGGCTCTGAGCTCCTGCTCTAGCTGAGTGCTGCCTGTGTGCTGTCTTGCTTGCTGCCATGATGATAATGTGCTAAGCCTCTGAACAGTAAGCAAGCCACAATTACATATTTTCCTTTATAAGAGTTGCCATGTAATACTGTCTCCACAAGAACATGTGGTTAATATAGATAGTTACCATCACATTGAAAATATATATAAAAAAAAAAAACTGAACATCAGGTTATTTAAGTTATGTCTATACACCTCTGTATATTAATTTTAGTAGCTGAATAGTAAAACCAGGAAAATTCAACTGACAGAAATCAAGCCAGATATGTGTTTAAATTTTATATCAATAAATTTTTTAAATTATTTGTAGATATGTATAAGCAGAATTATGACCACTGAGAACTACTTACATTCATAATATGAAAATATTTCATAATCATTAAATTTTAGAAATAAAAATGTTAGATTGACATTTATTCAGTAATACAAAAAATTTGCAGAATACATCTAGAATAGCACAGTTTCTATCAAATCAGCATCTAAACTTCTATTTCTGATAAGGAAGCTGCTGGTGCCTTATATTAATTAGATATTCTCAGATGTACATACATTATCAATTAATTATATCATAAATTATACAGCAGATTCAGTAAAAAAAAATGAAGTAGCAGGGGATTCCCCTCATGAAAAATATTTAAATTTTAAAAATTATCGTTTGCAAAAATGCAGAACACTGAATTTATATATTACTCATTTCACTAATGTTCAAGTCATTTCAGAAACAAACACATAACTCAACTGTAGCAAATAAAAGACATGCACTCCAGAGATGTATGTAATGAACTGTAAAACTAGTTAGCCTGGAAACTAGAGTATGCCTTTGTCATAGGCAACTATGAAAAATAATCCATGCCAGAGCATAATTGTACAATGAATTTTTGTGCTAACTTATGTGATTATCAGAGGCAGATAGTTTCTTCTTAGATTGTACCTGCTTATTGACTTCTAGCTATTAAATGTGAGAATTCATTTGTCTAGCAGATGATTTAAAGGGTAAAGTTTTATTGTTTTGTTTTTTGCTTGTTTGTTTTTTTGTAGTTGCAACTATCAGCCCAAATAAACTCAGTTCAAAATCTTTGAAAGTTGTGAGCTTGACACATTTGAGCAGTGTGTATGTCTTTTTGGCTAGCTGTTGACTCACACCTTTAATTCAGCACTGGGAGGCAGAGGTAGGGGAGTCTCTGTGAGTTCAAGACTGGTCTGTTGTACAAGAGTGAGTTCTAGGACATCCTCCAAAGCCCCAGAGAAACCCTGTCTATAAAAACTAAAAACAAAATGATAAATTTATTTTCCCAGAAATCTCTTTCCTCTCTCAATTTCTTTAATATGTTTCAGGTGCATTTTTTTTTTTACATACGTTTCTGAGGTTTTTTTTTAATATTTTAAAATTTAAATTAGAAACAATCTTATTTTACTTATCAATCCCAGTTCCTTCTCCCTCCTCTCCTCACATGCTCCCCACTGGTCCCCCAATCCAATCCCTCTTCCACCCCACAGCAAGAGTGAGTCCTTCCATGGGGGATCATCAAAGTCTGTCATATCACTTGGTGCAGGGCCTTCCTGTTTATTAGACTGAGAGAGTATCACTGTATGGGGGAATGGGCTCCCAAAGTCATGATGCCTCAATAAAGAGACATTTTAGATTTAAAGATAAATTTGGCACCAGGAAAATGTCCAGAGATCCACAAGGTTGTCCTCAATAGTGAAGAGGCTACCTTAAATGCCCTTATTCTATAAGATTGATGACTACCTTAAATACCATCTTAGAGCCTTTATCCAGTAGCTGATGGAAGCAGAAGCAGACACCCAGAGTTAAACACTGAGTTGAATTTATGTTAATTTTTAGAAAGAATTAAAAATTTTCCATACTATCAAACTTTTTATAAACAGTTGTTTTAAGTTCACAAGCTTATAATTACTTTCAAATCCAGTTTTTGACTATTTACTTTGATAATTTATTAATATGTATGATTAATTAAAAGGTACATGTTGAGTATTTGAATTGAAAAGAAATAGTTATTTTTATTTATTTTTTATCCTTAACATACAACATTAAAAAATATGTCTGAGATTAACATCTCATATTCAAAATCCCAGTAATCATCAAGTTGCAGAATGAAGATTTCAAACTGGATATCATCTTTGCTACATATCAAATTAATTCCAGCTTCAGTATATAGAATATATCCTCAAATGGGATGAGAAATGTCCCATGGAATATTGCATTAGTGTTTTTTCTTATTTGTAAATTGTGTTGAAATATATTATTTTTAAATTGATAATTCTTTAAACAATTGATCTATACTGACACAAGTATTTCCACAATTGTTTCAGTGCAAGAAAATTTTCAGACAAAATATTTTATAGAAATCTAAAACAAAACAAAAGTCCCCAAAACCAAATTATTGCAAATCAAATACAAAAGCAGAGTTTGTCTTCTTTCTGACAAGCTATGCTGCCATAGGAGTATGGAAACAGAGCACAGATGAGTTCGTCAATCTCTTATTTTCTGAGATTTTGAATTTCTATGAAATCCAGTTGTTCTTGAAAAAAAAGAAACAGGGTATATGTGTATTCATCTGAGGTACCTGAAGATCTGATCTTCACTCTTCTTTTTTGAGTCACAGCCATAGAAAATATTTTCCTCACAAAAGCCTTGAAATTTTAAAGTAAGTTAGTTTAGTTTGGTACACAAGTAGTGAAGCTAATTCTTACTTCTAACATTGCTCCATAGAGAGACATTGTGTGGTCTCTCTCCATCTGTAGCTCCAATTGTAGCAGCCATCACCAAGGTCTACATCATTAATTTTGTATACTTAATGTTGTGTTCCCTTGATGTTAATCTCAGTTTTAAAAAGTTTCTTTAGAATAATAATGGAATTTTGTAAATATAATAAACAAATTAATCTATCTGATGCAACATAAACCTTCTGCTTTAAAGTCTCTTTATAATACTTCAAATGTGACAGACACTTTTAATAAAAAGAGACAATTCTTCCAATTTAGTGCACATGACTGTAGCGTGTATGTTTTCCGCCAGCCCGCCAGCCCGGGCCCACAGCCGCGCCAGCCCCAAATAACACTCAGAGACTCTGTATTTGATACAATCCTGTTGACCAGTTACCATTACTGTTTATGGGCTAGCTCTGTTTTAATTATTAACCCATTTCTACTTATCTAAGTATTTCCACGTGGTCGTCTTATCGGGGAGCCGAGCGGCAGGCTTCCTGCTTCTTCCCTGGCTACATCTTGACTCCGCCTTCTACTTCCTCTTCCTCCTCCTAGTCTCCTAGCCCCGCCTACCTAGTTTTCTATTGGCCACAGGGCTTTATTAACAGTATGAGAAACATATATACAGAATCACATCTCCCATCATCTCCTCTTTTCTGTCTAAAGTAAAAGAAGGGGTTTAACCTTAACATAGCATAATATACCATACAACAGTTATCAAATAAGAATCACAGTTAACAATATTTAGTCCATTAACATTTTGTAAGACTTAAAGAAAATATCATCTATCCTATCTTTGTGAGTCTAAAGTTCTATATGTAACTTATCTTTAATCCTAACTAAGGAAAACTATAACCATAACTATCTGTCTTCAACTCCTTCAAAGACCACAGAAGGATAATATATAAATTCTAGAAATGACAGAGACAACTCATTGCCTGGTCAGTCACCCGAAGTTCTTCTGTAATGTTCCATCTTCAGCCCATAGGCCATAGTGTGTGTCCAGACTCCTCAACAAGGCAGGAAACTTTTCTCTGTGTCCTGTAGACTGTCTGGCTGTCTGGCAGCCTCTTCCATGAAGCAGGAATCCTGTAGCAATGTCCATCTTGCATCAGCAGTCACATTTTTGTGAGTCCTGCATGTCCAGTTTCTACAACATAAAGTCAAACAGTCTAGACAAGAGAAGTACCTTGCTCAAATGGCTAGTCTTGCCATATTAGAAGCAAACTCCATAATGTTTTTCTTGGATGTCCATCTTCCTTTCTGATGCAGGTGGTGTTACCAGGAGCAGTTGTGCCTCACTGTCAAGAGAATCCCTAAACCATTTTAAATGCCATATTCTGTAGGCCTTTGAAAGGTTTGAAGAATGCCTATCCATATCAAATACATCTCTGTATATCTAGAAATCCTAACTAACTTAACTCCAAGTATTGACTATCACAGGTAACTCTTTAACTGTATTACATTATACATTACATTTTCCAATGAGCTACATAAACATACTACCTAAACAAGAGGAGAAATATACATATCACAAAATTGACCTTAAATTGTATCAATAAAAGAAAATCCATTTCAAAGCAAAGTATTCATATCTATACCATAATTCCCTTTTTACCTTTAAAAAGATTGTTTGTGGTAATAGCCATTTATAACCAAGTCCATTTAAATGAAAACAAACATTTATAAACAATATTTGGGAATTTGGGCGTCGTTCTTTCCAAACTACTTCCTGCTGGTAGAGGGCGCTGTCATGGGGGTCCAAAGAAGATGCAGAAATCTTGGCAGTAGTCTGCAAGGCTTTGTCTCAACTGCTTTGAATGTTGGATCACCTGGGGAGTTGTTTCAGGGGGTCTGGCTTGATCAAACCACATAAGTCTGGAAAGAATCCATAGCTTTTCATTTTCTGTGGAAATAAAAATAGAAATCCTTTTCCCCAGTAACTTGTCCTTAGGCTTGAATTTTTGAGTAAAAGCATTTTTAAAATATATAAATTGAATTAATCTAGCAGCATTTCTTTTATTAGTAGTTGTTTTCTCAGCAATCAAATAATTTAAAGACAACAGAATCGCGTATAGTATCCAAAATTTCTCTGTGTTTTCCATCTTTACGTGGCTTTTTTTATTACTCTATTTATTCTACTTCTATTTTTACATATTTTGAGACAGGGTTTCTCTGTGTAACTTTTATCTGTCCTGGAATTCACTGCATACCAGGTTTACTTTGAAATCACAGAGACCTGCTTGCCTCTGTCTGCCCAGTGCTGGGATTAATGGTGTGTGCCATTACATCCATCCATTTAATTCCTTTTTTCTTTTTAAACCATTGTATCCCGTTTCTTTTTCTCTCCCAAGCCAGCGTATTTTTTAAAACACAGTGTAAACCTTCATTGCAGCTCTTGTACACAGCAATGAATTGTTAGCAGAGCTCTTTAAAAGCAAGGCGGTTTTTGCCGCTTATGCTAATTTTGGAAACCTCTCTTAAAGGAGCCGCGCAAATCTCTGTCTACAACAAAACAAATCCAACGGAGAAAATGCTGCTACTAAGAAGTCTTGCTAGTCTCTGTTCCTTTGTTTCTAAAACATTTCTTAAGCTCTTATTAGTTTTAAGTGAAAGTTCTTATAGCCACGTTGGGCGCCATTTGTAGGATTCCTGCTTCATGGAAGAGGCTGCCAGACAGCCAGACAGTCTACAGGACACAGAGAAAAGTTTCCTGCCTTGTTGAGGAGTCTGGACACACACTATGGCCTATGGGCTGAAGATGGAACATTACAGAAGAACTTCGGGTGACTGACCAGGCAATGAGTTGTCTCTGTCATTTCTAGAATTTATATATTATCCTTCTGTGGTCTTTGAAGGAGTTGAAGACAGATAGTTATGGTTATAGTTTTCCTTAGTTAGGATTAAAGATAAGTTACATATAGAACTTTAGACTCACAAAGATAGGATAGATGATATTTTCTTTAAGTCTTACAAAATGTTAATGGACTAAATATTGTTAACTGTGATTCTTATTTGATAACTGTTGTATGGTATATTATGCTATGTTAAGGTTAAACCCCTTCTTTTACTTTAGACAGAAAAGAGGAGATGATGGGAGATGTGATTCTGTATATATGTTTCTCATACTGTTAATAAAGCCCGGCTAGCTCAGTCGGTAGAGCATGAGACTCTTAATCTCAGGGTCGTGGGTTCGTGCCCCACGTTGGGCGCCATTTGTAGCGTGTATGTTTTCCGCCAGCCCGCCAGCCCGGGCCCACAGCCGCGCCAGCCCCAAATAACACTCAGAGACTCTGTATTTGATACAATCCTGTTGACCAGTTACCATTACTGTTTATGGGCTAGCTCTGTTTTAATTATTAACCCATTTCTACTTATCTAAGTATTTCCACGTGGTCGTCTTATCGGGGAGCCGAGCGGCAGGCTTCCTGCTTCTTCCCTGGCTACATCTTGACTCCGCCTTCTACTTCCTCTTCCTCCTCCTAGTCTCCTAGCCCCGCCTACCTAGTTTTCTATTGGCCACAGGGCTTTATTAACAGTATGAGAAACATATATACAGAATCACATCTCCCATCACATGACTACATCAGATAAATTGTTTTATAAGGTTTTCTCCCTCAATTGTCCATTCTGTACTCTTCTGATAGGACCAAGGCAAACACAAGTATTGTTCCCCTTCAAGATAAGGGGAGTGTCATAGGAGTGTCCTATAATTGCAATGGAGAAAATTAGTCTAGTTAAGGTTCATTGTAACGCTGTGAATCAAGCTAATTACTACTTTCAATACAAGCTGTACAGAGCTAATAAGACAAGTGGAACAACCATTTATTCATTCAACATGTATTCACTGACCATTGACATTCTGGGACCAAAGAATGAAGTCAAGGAAATTGATGTTCTCAATAGACGAAAACATTTCTAAATCATGACAATTATGGAAATTTTAACTTGGAATGATCTTTGAATCTATCATTTTTCTCCTAAAATATTTACCTAAAAATGATGTAAATGTTTAGAAGGCAAAAGTAAAATAGAATAAAAAGGTGCCACTTGACAACTGATTTTATATTTCCTTGTGTAATCTATTGTCTATATTACCCAAATGTCTACCTCTTGAAACTTATGTATTATTAACTAACCTCTTTTCTTCTCTCAATAGAGGTGGGTTGATCCTAATTAATTCACTAGTAAACTCACAAGCAATGACATCTGAAAGTCAACATTATGATTTGAATGTGAAATGTCTCCATTGACTCACATATTTCAACAGTATGTTCAGTGAGTATTTGAAGACAGAAATCTTTGGGAGGCTAATTCTGCCAGCACTTCTCATTTAGGGCCTGTGCTCTCTACCTTTGGATCTGAATAAATATAATTAAGTGGCCACTATATGTTCTAGTAGTAATCTAGTCTCCCTACATTGCCTTTCCTGACAAAAAAGGCTACAACCATCTAAAACTGTGAACGCATATTTTTCTCTTAACACCCATAACACTTCCTTCAGATATTCTGCCATGGTGCCAAAGTAACCAACACAGAAAAATACACAAGAGTAATGCTAACTAATATATGCTTTCAAAAAATATTCTTTCAGTTAATATAAGCACTAATGTTAATAATATCTTAACCTGATAACAAATTTAATTGCAGCTTAAATTAGTAAAGGTCTTTTATGAAAAATTATAGGAGCACTAAAACACATGAAAACTGAAAGGAAGCCAAAGCCAAATTAATGTTTAAAGGGAAATGGTGATGATAACAAGATGTCCAGGAATTTTATTAGCAGGAATTTTCCCAGAACACTGAATATGCTTTTAACTAAATCCTTACACTAACCTTTTAAGAGACATAGTATCATTGCATCTGAATTACTTTGACTAAATGCAAGAACAAAAAAATGAAAACGAAAACAAAAACAAAAAACTAATGGGTAAAATTGTAAAGTTTCTTAAGGGTTACCCAGCTATTCTGAGATCAGTCTAAGATTTGATGATTTGATCCAGTTTGCCACCAGGGTTTGCCCTTCATCAATAGGATACAAATATGTTTCAAAATTACATGGTTAGAAGTGAATATTTGCAGAAGTTCAAATAAAGCCTCACTAGTAAGATATATTGAGTATTTCATCATGAGAGTAGTTTGTCTATAGAAAAGTCAGGAATTTGACAGTCCCATAAAGAATTTTGAGACTATTTGTCCTATGGCAAGAATAGATAATGGGAGAAGTAGAGGTAGTGAGGAATGTGAAGGTTTAAGTCACTCCTACATCTGGTCTACCTCTGAGATTGCTTGTTGTTAACACCTTGAAAGATGTTGACAGACACTCCAGTGTCATGTGAAAACAATATATTTGAAATTATCTTACAAATTTATCAATTTTTAAGTTCTATAATACCCATTCTCTCATTTTCAAATGAATATGTTACCATGGAAAGTAGGAAGTCAATTTATCTTTTTACCCTGCTAACATTCTAGATGTACAGAGAAACAGGTAACTAGATAGGAGAGCATAACTGTCACAGATTATCACAGGGAAGAGAGTTCCAGTCATTTGACATATAAACGCAGAAGTACCAAGCAAAGGCTGACCACTGAGGATCCTTCTGTGTCAGCAAGGAGAGAAAGCATCTCCCCCTTGGAGAGCATAAGGCAAGATTAGTCAGAGGGGAAACATGGTTCCTTCATTAATTCTTAAGATGGGTCTCAGTTAGAAGGCCTGGGAAGTCTTAGGGACCTTTTAGGAACCAGGGAACCAGGATGTATCCCTGGTGTACAAAAGAACATTGGGAGCACATTCCCCATGGAGGGATACTCCCTTATCCTCGAAGCAGGAGCGAAAGCATAGTCTCTACTCCAAATGACTTGACAGATTTTTTTGACTCCTCCTGGAAGGCATAACACTTCCTGTGGAGTGGGGAGAGTGGATGGGATGGGAGAGTGGTCAGGGTGGGGGGATATGGGAGAGTTGGAAAAAGGGAGGAGGGAGGGACAGAGAGGGAAATGGGGTCAATATGTAAAATATGAAAAATAAATAAATAAATAAATGAAGAGTATACCTAGTCCTATTTTATCAACTATGATAGTATGTGTCCAGAAGGGTTAGGTTTCTCTTTAGTTTTTGTGAGGTTTGATTTATGTGTCCCATTGGTTCTAATATCAAAACTTTAATCTGCTCCCATGTAAAGGAGAAATATTACCTAAGACTATTATTGATTCTTCCCATTCAGTATATATTCTAATATATTAAGGAATTCTCGTTTTGAATGAAATGAAATGCTAATGACATAGATATCTTTGACAAATATCACATCTTTGAAATGAGGTTGTAAATAAGTAAATAATAACTAAATTTCTGTGTTGTGCTTTACCATGGGCAAAAAGGAAAAAATACAAGGCATTTTCTTTTTAATACCTAATGAAAGTCATTAAACTTTCACAATAAGTTTAAATGGGATTCTCATGACAGTCTTTCATAAGAATATTACAATAAGCCAGACTATCTTCAACTAAATCCTCACAGTATCTATCCTTTTTTATTTATATTAACAAACTCATAGCAAGTAAAATCATAAAATTACTGAACCCATTGCACTTTTGTCCTGATGCTCAGTGTCCTGACAGTGAACCAATGGGGCAATCAGCACTACTCCAATTATACACTTACTTAACTATTGAAATACAACTAGAAAGAAGACTTTTCAAGATCAATTTTCCTTCTACAGACAGAACTAGAAATATGATTCAATGTCAGAAATAGTAAAGCTACATGTAGACCTTCTGTTGGTCTGAGTATTTTGTTTTCAATGTGCACTCTGCAATTCATGCTTCACCATCAACTCATACCTATCTATTTTGAGTTTCTTCTTTGATATCCAGCTACTGCCTCCTTTTAACAGAACTCTGATTCCTACTTTTAGGCCTTTAAGAGGTGGACTTATTCCTTTCCATTCTTCAGGACCACTGCATGTGTGGCTCAAGTAAGAAGTTTGCTTTCGTTTGGCTAAAATTTTCCATTGATCCCCAATGTGGCAGGGTTGAGGGGATGGTGTCACCAATCAATCAATGAAGTCATTTTGTTCAACCCAGATAGGAACCATGTGTATCTGTGGGTAGGTTCTTTAATGGCTGGTAACCTGGGACTCTTGAAAGCCAGGCATTCAAGAGGTAGACTCAATGACTGAGTCTGGGATGGCAGACTCAATGACTCACTGAGCCAAGTACTGATAGTGAATGGAGAGTAGAGGTTAGTGTCCAAGGGTTTAGAGACAGAATCAGCAGCTTTAGGGTCTTATATTGAAGGATTATTATTTGGAATTTTTATTACCAGCATCCTGACACTTGAAATTATTTGTATTCTTTGACTTGAGAGCAATGGGTTGCTGAAGTAGACAGCTACAATAGATAGTTCAGGAAGCCTCAGGTGGTATCCTTGCAGCTATCTTATATGCTTAGGTACTATGGCCCTTATCACAACAATAACAACAGCAACAATAAAAGTTGTGCCTGTGGTTTAGGGATGCTGAGCCTTTAACTGCTATGAGTAACATAAGGCCTCAGAAATACAAGACTCATGATTTTTAAGACTTTGAAGCAGGCATATTTTTCCCTTCTCTATTTCTCCACGGTTTTATATTTTTCTTCATCATTGGCTATCCATATGTTGCATCTTTCTAGTTTCCTCATTTTCTCACTACCTCTGCTTCCCACTATTTTTATGCTGGCAGCTATCTGGATCTTTCCAGTTGTCTTTCACTGCTAGTGATAACACGTCTCTATGTAGCTTCCAAATTCCACTGTTTGTGTTGCCAGCTCAGTCTACTCTACAAGTAACGAAGACATAAATTTAATAAAAGTGATTCTTCTATAGAAGACTTTAGTGAATCTTAATATTTCAAGGTAGAGATAAGAACTGGAGGATGTGCTCCAACAGGCTAAAATGTCAGACAAATATTCTGACTGAACAGTCAGAAGGAACTTTCATGAAATTAAGGACTGTGTTTGTACCAATAATAAACCTGTTGGTAGTCTATCAGGGTAGTTATCCCCATTGCCTGGATTAAAATAACTACCGAGTATACACGTACATTTCACTGCATTTGTGATGGCAAAATGTCCAACAGAAATTCTAAGTAGTCATGGAATGATGTTTTCTGTAATCTGAGTTATGTGTTGGGTTTGCCCTGAAACTTCCTAATGCCATCCATGGAGGATTCCAAGAAAGCAGGTTGGTATGGTCACAATATAGCTGCCATTTGACAGGTAGTCATTTATTCATGGCAACCTGAAGACCACGGGAAAAGTCCAAGGATAGCAGTTATAAACTTAACTTGACTTAACTTAGATCATTTTAAAGTAAAAAATAAACATTAAAGAGAGTACTTAGGAAAACAGGCATACAATTAATTTAGCATATTTGTCAGTGCACAAATAGTGTTCACCAGTGTGCTGCCATTAAACAAAAGGCTTCCAGGAAGCTATGGTCCTCTTATATATCTCAGTGGCACTCTTAAAAGACAGAAAATAGTTGGAAATATTGGCCCATAATGTTACAACTCTCAGCTACTGATGAGAGATGTCTCTTTATAGTTCCACTTCCTCACAGGATCACAACAATATTGTAAAAATGTGTTGTGACAAAGTGAGGATACATGGTATGTTTGGGCTTTTCAGCACAGTGTCTTTTGCCCTTTTTACTTTTCAACCAAGTTACAATAGTGCCCGGGGAAAATCCTTAGCGTGACTTTCCCTAGAGGTTTTGACTTTTCAGGTACCAGAACAATAAGAAAAATAATGAGTCAAAAAAATGTGCCACACCAAGTTGAGGCAGGGTTAAGCTCCTCTTGCGTCAAGGCTAGGTGAGGAATCCCAGCATGGGAAATAGGTTCCTAAAAGCCAGTTCAAGTGCCAGGGACAGATGTTAATCCCACTTCTAGGAGCCCTAAAAACAGACCAAGCTACACAATTGTTACAAACATGCAGAGTACCTAGTTTGGTCTTATGCTGGCCCCTAGCTGTTGGTTCAGAATCAGTTGGTGAGCCCCATTAACTCAGGTGAGCTGCATTGTGGGTTCCCCTGTCATGACCTTGACCAAACTGGCTTGTACAATTCCACCTCCCCCTCTTTAATAAGACCCATGGAGTTCAGCGTGGGGCTTGTCTGGAAATTTATTTCTTAAAGTTTTCTGATGTGACCTGAAAGTATTTTGAACTTTGATGCTTGCAGCTCCTGGTGTAGAAATATAGGCAAAAGAAATCCAAACCCTTCCATTTCCAAGTTGCTTTTGGTCAGTGTTTCAATACAACAATAGAAACCTAAGACAGAAAGTGGTACCAGGTCCAAGGAGTATTGCTGTGAAAGACCAGACCATGTTTTATGGAGGGTTGAACCTTAGGCTAGAAAACCAGTGAGTGGGTTTTCTTTAGGAGCTTGGAAGGTACAAATGTTGAAAGCAATGCTAGAAATGGAGAACTGACTTGTGAAATTTCCCAGGAAAGTAAAGCCTCAACAGGGCCTTTCATGTGTTACTTTAAAATAAGAACAATTAAAGTGAATTATTTAATTTATTGGGACACTGAACACTGATAAGCTTGGTCTGGAGAATCTATTGTAATATCTAAATGCTAAGCCTTGTTGGGAAAGTGTTTCCGTAGGTCAACAAATATAGGATGTGTTCCAGAGGCAGCCTGGGTTGTACTTCCTGCTCACAGATGATTTTAATAGTATAACAGTCACCCAGATAGTACTTGTTTTGAAGTTACAAAATAGTCAGGGATAGCAGTTAAGTCTTGGCACTGTGAGAGGCCAGGAAAGGACATTGGTAAAGATAAAGCCTCATTGGCATTTGAAGGCCCAGAACTGAGGTGTTATGGAGGGAAGTTCAGGCTTGGCACTATTCAGAGAAACCAAGAAATGCTGTTGGTGAAACTGCAACTCAATTGGAGCAGAAGGTCTCAGCATTTTGGATATTCTGTAGCATCCCTTGACCTTCAAGGACATTTAGCTATGGAGAAGTGGAGCTGTCCTGGGAATAGGAGAGTGTATGTATGCTGCCTAGGGAGGAGCCAGATAGGTGATCCTATTCTACTGGGGAACCCCAGAAAGTTGTTAGTGAATCCCAGACATTGTATACTGGTATTTATCCTGTTATCCTGTTTTAGGTTGTTTTGGTTTTGTTCCAATTGCCAATATGCCCTGGTTCTTCCCTCCTAAAATATGAAAGTATTTATCTTAATTTTGATTTTACAGAAGACACAACTAAGAGACTTTGGAATTTTACAGAGGCATTGAAATGCCAGAGAACTTTGGGTTATTTAAAAGAGATTAAAATTTTAAAGGCTGTGGAACATTTGAAGGCACTTGAAGGAACATATGAAGGCATTTGAAGGAACATTTGAATGTTTTAAATTGTGATTTTAGTATTAACATCCATTTTGGAGACAAATGAGAAAGCAGAGGTTCTAGATGAAAAATGATGTATTTGTGTGCCAACTTGACAAGGTGTCAATTGTGCTGGCTAATTTTTATGTCAACTTAACCCATGTCAGAATCATTTGAAAGAAGAAAATCTCAATTGAGAAACAGCCTCCTTAAGATCATTCTGCAGAAAAGCCTGTAGGGAATTCTCTAAAATTGAGATAGATGTCAGTAGGACATTGTGTATGGTGTCACTCCTAACCTGGTGGTCATGGGTTTTATAAGAAAGCAATGGGGGTAAGACTTGCAGAGCAAGAACAATTCACCAATGGCCTCTGCATAAGCACCTGTCTCTAGGTTCCTGCCTGCTATATTTGATTTGTTCACAGACTCCTTTCATGATGGCCAGTGATATGGAACTGTAAGCAAAAATAATTCTCTATTTTTGTCATGGTGTTTTATACCAGAAACAGAAACCCTAACTAACACACCAGGTGTATAAGACAGAGATGTGCCTCTGCATTTTGACCAGACATGACACACATCTTCCAGAGATATTAATGTTTCTTTTCTTAAAGACTTCTGTTACTTCAAAGACTGCAAAAATAGACATGACTTAATTAAAATTTTGAACAGGTGCTTGTCTTACAAAATACCAAAGTTCAGTTCTTGCCACCCAAGTTTCCATCTTATATCCATCACTAACATAAGCTCCCAGGAGCCAATGTTTTCTTTTAGCATCTATGTACATTCATACATACATACATACATACATACATACATACATACATACATACATACATGTGTATATTTACACAAATGAACTAAATTAAAAATAAATATTTGAAAACAAAGATAGTTCTTTCTTGTCATTTAGTTTCAGATCATACAATTCCCTTAGTTTCTTTCCACTTTTCAGCAAATTGAGGCAAATTTATCAAAAGTTTTATTTCTTACATACTTAGATTCTTACACATATATAGTGTTCCATGAGTTTTGCTTCCATGATTAACTTTTTCAAGTAGCCAGTATTTATATCCCTTCCGGTTGTTTCTAGTAGTATAGGCTTTGTATTTTAAGTTTTAAATTTTACCCTGTATGATATGTCTACTGAAAGAAATCAGGATGGTTTGTAGTACATCTGAAAAACACTGTGGTTATCACGACTTACTTGCTATGATGTGTACCATCACCTGCAATATAACTTTATAGAGACTCAATGCATTGTATTATTATACTTCTAGTAATGTTGTTTAACTGCCAAATATTATTAGTGATGAATTTTTCTTTCTTAAAATATATTTTTAAATTGTATTTGAAAATTTCATATATGAATACACTCAATTTACATTATTTCTACCTCTACCTCTACGACCTACAACTTTTTCCTTATACCCACACTTTCTGTTGATTCATTATGTCTTCTATAATTATAATTTTTTATTGGTGAGTACACATACACATTATTGACTTTATTTAATATAGCTTTTATGCACATGTGTTGAATACTGACCACTTGGGGTATGATTAAACTATCAAGGATTTATTCTTGGATAAAAAATTGATGGTACCAGTCTGTAGCTATTGCTTGACTGTCTTTAGTTTTTCATCCAGAGTTAGAGATTTGTGAAATTCTTCCATCCCTATTAGTATGTTGACCAGTGTTGAGTGGGCCTCATTTAGAAAACCATATTGCAAATTCATGTGTGAAGCGTCCCTGTCATGTCTAGAAGATACCATATCATAGCAGGTCACCTTATCTACTGGCTTTTATAATCATTCTGTCCTTTCTTCAGTATTTTCAATGATTTGAAGAAAGAAATGTTCCATTGTAGATTTACCCACTAGAAATGGGCACCCTAGAGTCACCTTTTCTCTGTGTTTTGGCTAGTGGTGAATATCTTTAATAGTCTTCTTCCACTGCAAAAAGGGTTCTTGTTTATGAGGATAAGAGTTGCCCTTATCTGCGCATATAGGATAAGTATTTAGAGTATAGTTAGACTTTATAATGATTTAGGAAAATAACAATAGTAGATTCTCTTCTAAGATCTATTACCTATCCAGATCAGCTGGTTGTCTATATTTACAGGACCAGACAAGTATTTACTCCTATTGAACAGGATTTAAGTTCAATTAGACAACTGTTGGTTATTCCAAAGATGCCGCCGGTACAACTGTTGCACAGATGAGGATATTTTGGCAGACTGGTCAGTGTTCTAATTTGTAAGTTTACATTTGGGTAGGACTATTTGTTAACGTGTGTAGCATCTTCCAACACTATAAGAACTAGCTTTCAAAAGAGACTTCTAGGTAAGAACCTGCTCTGTTTTACCAACTTCTGTGTCTGAAGTGTGGTAACTTTAACAATAGGACCTTACTTTCAGACCATAGAAGGCAATCAAGGACAGTGGAAATAGGCTCTCTTGATTTGGGAATCTCTCAGACTTGGAAAACCTGAGAATATCCGCAAAGGTAGATTTTTCCTTACATGACATTGGGTAGTTTCTGTTAAGCTGTTGTTTCTGGATGAATTATTTACACTTAATCACTCTTCCTCTTTCTTTTTCTTTATCCCTCTCCCCTTTTCCTTCTCTGTCTCCTCTTTATCTTTTTATCCTACACATACACATACATGCGCATGCGCGCGCGCGCACACACACACACACACACACACACACACACACACAGAGAGAGAGAGAGAGAGAGAGAGAGAGAGAGAGAGAGAGAGAGAGAGGGGAGGAGGGTGATTTCCCTTTAATAATACTTGTATTATTATACTGTTCCCTCCTTTTGCCCTTTTTTGATTGCTCTAAACTATGCATAGCATATATGGATCCACAGCCCAATTCCACATATAACAGAGAACAACATGTAACATTGTCTATTGTTTTTTCAGGCCTGTACTTTCTAATTTACTATACTGTTTTTCAGTTTCCTCAATTCTCCTGTAAAGGTCTTATTCCCTCCCCCAGTTTTTATTCTTCTTTAATTAAGAAAATTAAATTAAATTTAACTAAATTAAAAAATTAATTAATTAAGAAAATTACATAGAATTTCTCTCCTCTTCATTCTCCTCCAATGTGCTTCTCTTCTTTCCCCTCTTTTCCCTTTTCTTTTTCTCTTCTTATTTTACCTTGTTTTCTTTTTCTCTGAGATATAACAGATCAGGTAGCAACATGTTCACTTGGAAATAGTTCTTCTCTGTTTTACATATATGTTCCTGTTGATATTTTTTTCTGTTTTGTTTTTTGACTTTAGTACCAATTTGTTTCCTTTAAACTCATCCTTGATTATTTATAGAAGCCTAATTCATCAACTGGAATCTTCTAAGCATTAGCCTCATTAATTTCTTTCTTTGCCTTTAGGTTTATCATAATTTCATCAAATATTTATAAACTCTCAACTACAACATAATTTGTCTTTAATGCAATCAGGTTTTATTCTTTTTATCAGCATTTGGACAAATTTAACCTCTTTTTGATTTATCTATTGTTTTAGACATTCAAATACATAATATATAATAATTTTAATTATTCATATTGGCTGAGATAATGATCTAATATTTTAATTTCTACCACTTAAAAGATAAGATTTACTAAACATAATTAAATGCACTGCCAGTGTTGCCTTCAATTTATCTAGCTTAGTACATCTTGAGGAAATGCTCATTTACAGGACATATGTTTTCTTCCTATAAAATCAGTGTTACATATTTCACAGCATGTAAATAGTGTTTTATTGGAAACTTTGAAAAGATAATAAATTGTATAATTCTGCTAAATTTATCTCCAGGAACGACTGTCTCAACACTTGCTTAAGTTTAAAATGTATTATATTTGTGCATACAGAAGGAGAATCACATATAAAATGACTATTAGCATGTTTACCACATGATATAATTGTATTTTTAATTCATGAGACTAGAGTAATATTTTAACAAAATCTTAAGGAAATTCATTATTATTTAGATGCTACACAGTATTATTGATGGCCAGTTACTTCAGTTTTAAAAAGACTGCTCAGAAGAAAAAGCTGTAAAAATCTGTAGATATTTGCTTTCTACTTGTAGATATGGTAACAGAATCCTTGAAAAGAGAAAAATTGCACTTTTCTTGAAAGGAGAGGCTTAAAGAACACTATCTTAATGCCAAGAATATACTAATTAATTTTAGATGCTTTGCAAAATGCAGCAGTAAGTACAATTGCCATAAGTTCTAAGCTTTATTGAATATAAAATAAATTATTCTTTATTCTTATCAAAATTATTTTCCTTCAGTATATTCTGCTACATCTTGCTTTTAGTCATATGTTTATTATTAACTTAAGGAGATAGAGATTTATGTCACCTCATATCTTGAAAGCCCTGAATAAATATTTTTCATGTAGCTAGACACTTGAATCTGGCTTAATTTTATGTATTAAAGTTGTTATATCCACATCAAAAGTATTAAATTTTAAGATAATAACTTTTTAAAAATTCTAGTAATTGTTTTTAATACTTAAATATGTTAGTATATACTAACATATATTTGGACTCATACTTTTGAATTAAATATTTTTTATATTTTACCAAAATAAATACATATTAAATTATTTTACCAAGGTAACTCTACAGGAAAAACTACATATATTTTTCACAGCTAGACAAAGGAATACACTCAGCCTAAATCTAATCATAGTGAATGATTTCTAGAAAATATGACTTAAGATCATAGTGAGAAAATACTGGACTAGGGCAAGACCAAAAACCAGCTAGATAAACTCCAAACACTGTATCTCCATGTTTGATGTCAAAAGGCTCTTCTGTTTTCCAACTCCTATTATCTTTGTTGACTGCAGAACATTTCTTTCTCTTGGGCTAGTTCCACTCTTTGTTAACAACTTTCCTTGTCAGGCATCTCATGGCTATGGCAACTTCAACATCGTGGGGTCTCCATGTCAACCCAGGCTTCAACTTAATGCTTCACATAATGGCATTTCCAGGACTCAGTTCAGCACCCCCTGAAATATGTCTGGATTTAACAGGTTTCTTTAGTTGTAGAGACAAATTCCATAGACCCTTTCTTCTATCCTTGATATTAAAACAAGAAGTACATAGCCAAAGATGCAAGGTTCTGCTGATTGTTGGTGCTAGAACATGACCCCCTTGTTCAATTACATTTTCATCAGTTTTGTATTTTTGATAGTTTCCATTACTGTCTAAGCTTGGCTGTTCTGCAACTTGCTCTATAGATCATGTTGCATCAAACTCAGTGATCCACCAGCCTTTGCCTTCAAAGTGCTAGGATTAAAGACATGTACCCCGACACCCAGTTCTAATCTTTTTCTTCTATTCCTTTTCACAACTTGAAAAATAGCTGGAATCTTGCCCTAGGTTAATCAATTCTATTATTCCATTTCTTAATATGTTTATTTCTTAAAATAAATGATTTAGCTTCATTGCACTTCTGTGAGGGTCATTATATGAATCTCTTAAAATCCTCCTTCTAGTTTCTCAGGCGATGTGAATTATAGGCAGATGATCCTTTGCTCTATGTCTAAAATCTATGCTTTCTTAATCCAAAATATCAATGTCCAAATTTTACAAGCAAAAACATGGTCAGGCCTATCATAACAATGCCCTGTCACTGGTACTAACTCCTGTCTTAGGGATTCTATTGCTCTGCAAATGTACCATGAACACAACTCTTATAAGGGAAAGACATTTAATTTTGGTAGCTTACATTTTCAGTTGTTTAAACCATTATCATCCTATTGTGACATGGTGGCATGTAGGCAGACATGGCACTGGAGAAATAGCTAAGAGTCCTGCATTTTGCACAGGCAACAGGAAGTGGTATGTACACTGGGTGTGAAGCAAGCATATAGAAGACTTTAAACCTGCCTCAACAATGACACACTTCCTCCAAGAAGGCTACACCTACTCTAACAAAGCCACACCTTCTAATAGTGCCACTCCCTATGTACATATTGGGTCCATTTACATTTAAACTACTACAAAGACTAAAAAAATATTTGAGTGAAAATTGGATTGCAAAGACAATTGAGAGTATTGTCTTTTTACTATAATATATTTATTATTGTTGATTTGTTGTATGAATGCTTGATAAACATTTATAATTACTTTGTTTAGTTGTTTCTAGACTGCGTCCACTATTCTAGCATTTAGTTAATTTACTAACTAGCAATCTCTGGAACTTTGTTACTGAAATAGACTTGCAACCCTGTTAGAGAAGAGATCAATTACAGACCAAAGAATCAGTCTAAGCACAAGCTCAGAATTCCATTGCAGACCCCTGCCAAGTCCCCAGTCCTGCTTCAATTGCCTGACTTGTCTTCATATGAGCAATGGAATCTGCCAGGTCCCATACACTCTGTTGTTTTATTTTTATTTTAGAGCTCTGTTGAACCATTTTCTGCTAAATTTTGCGTAAAGTCTTAAGTTCTTTATCACTACAACACCATGAAATATTCAAAAAGATGCTATCAACGTGCCTAATATAAAAGAATAAGTAGACCAGCCAGTCAGTCTCTTTTTTCAAGAAACAAAAACATGCTATTCAGACAGAATAAAAAGAATGGCATCATATGTCCAGGTACATGTATGTCTTATTTAAATGTCATATTCTTTGTACTCTGTTTTTTTTAACTGTCATTCTAAAGCAGAGTGAAAATATAAGATATTCAATGAATTTTTAATGACATTTTTGTTTTCTTTTTGAAGTATTAAAGAAATTGGAAAACATGAGATTACTTAGGACTTGATGAGAAATGTCACTCTTTAGAAAATAAATCATGCAATCTTAAAATTTAAAACTTCATTTAAAATGTTAATGTAAAGCCTATGATATGCAGTTATAATGAAAAGTTAGCTTGAAGCTGCTGGATATCCAGGTCTATGAAAATCACATTAATTGAGTTAAACATTTTATTAGAGGTTTCAGTTGAGATATTTCAACTTCATATTTCTCTATTCTGCTTATTGGCATGCCAAGTTTATCTTTGGTACAAGTATACCATATCAAATGGCATTTGGTCATTCAGACAATGATATGTCATGGTCTCTGGTGTCTGAACCTCATCAATGCAGTTATATATAAATAGTCTCCTAATCAGTAATGCTAGGAGTTAGAAGTGTTCCTCAGAGGGGCATGTTGGGGATACTAGATGCACAGATTAAGTTGCATTTTGAAGGTCGAGGTACTTTTAAGAGATAAGGCCTGGCAGAAATAGATTCCTAAGAATAGGAATTCAGGTTATTCTTAGTTCCCCTAAGAAATTTCTTTTTCTGAGTTTGGGCATTTAGACAAAAGCTTGTGTTCCCTCTGGGGTTTGAAGAAAGTTCTCACTTATTAAAAAGAATAATTCTCCTCTGGCAAAGGGGACTTATAGCTTATCCATTAACATGAATGTGGTGTCCATTAATGTGTTAAGATGGTTGCTAACCTCATAGGCTCCTTTAGTTCATACTCACAAACTTTGATGTGTCAACTCACAGGCTGTCTTCCTCCCACATAATACAGGGAAACATCCCCTCCACTATCACCCCTGTGCACATGTGTACACACACACACACACACACACACACACACACACACACACACACACACACACAATGCTTTGATAGGAGACAGCCATGGCAGTTTACTATAAATTTTTCCAAATATACTTGTCCTGGTTTAGTGAGAATCAGATAACCAACAAAGAAACCTTGGAAAAGTCTCACTGAGTATCCCTGACTCCTCCCAACACTGTCCACACTACCCCAACACCCTAAATCTCTCCATACAGGCCTCTGCTTCCTTTCCCCAGCCTTATCCCTAAATCACTCAGTCAGTTTGGCTACACAGGATAGCTTGGCCTTTTGGTCCAGACTGTCTCTCAGTCTCTATGTTCTTCTCTTGCTCTCTTGCTCTCTGCCTTTCTCCTCTCATGGTCTGGCTTAGTTTGCTGGATATATTCAGCCTGAAGTTTTCACTTTGGCTGCTTTCTCGCAAGTATATACAATAGCAATCTTCTCCCTGCTTTAGGAATAGTGAAGTCTTCCTCCTTTCATTTCATTTTTTTATTCAGTAACCACCTTCTATGTGTCTTTGTCTTTCACTGCATGAGGAGTCTTTCTCACATTCTCCAATCTCAGTAAACTGCCAGGTATTCTCTGTTAAGATGGACCAACAGCTTTTCCGAAAACAGGAACAGATATTTCAATTTGTTTCTCTGAGGAATTTTGGGAACAGCTATGACAAAAATAACTCAATATACCCCCACTAAAGCTATCTACACAATACTTAGTGACTGTGTGAAGATCATAGAACTTCTCCTCACTTTAGTTTAAAATGTTATCCTAAAATCAGCAAATATATTAAATTGTATAGATTTGAGTAGCTTTACCATGCCATATTGAGGCACATTCTAGCATTTTTCTAGTTCTTAAAGTAATAACTCAAGCCACAACCACCACTAAATCTTTGTCAAACATTGGTCATCATGCTCATTAGTTAAGTTGCTTCCCATTCAGACTTCTCAAATATTGCCAGAGCTGTGGTTATATGGCTTTAAATTATGTCTATTACTTGTAGATTTTGTTTCCTCTTAGGAAACATGTATGACACTCAGTGTATTCCTAAAGCTATCTTGTATATGTAACCTTTACCCAGAATGGAGATCATAGAAAAAATAAGCCATAGAGAATCTTTATAAAATTATGAATATTGCATTTTGATTTAAAAACAATAAGTAAACCACAAATGTTTTTTTTTTGGTAATAAATATGGTCATTATTAAATAGCATCTAAAATGCTTACATACATCTTAAAACACATAAACCTAGTTTTATGACTTTGGCCTTGAACCCTCTTTGTGTGCATACCACCTTTGGGTAACTCGTTTCTTCTTTTTAATTCATTGGTTTGTTCCACCTTTTGTAAATCCACAATCCTACTACCAGATGCTCCAGCTGTAAAACCAACTTCTGTTGTGAGCCTCATTTTTTTATGACACACCTCTGACCCATGATTTATTTTTCCATATACTAATTAAACAGCTTGTCTACTTTCTTTATCTGTTCTAACTCATGTTGGGCTTCTTCTTCTCTGGTCTAGTCTAACATAACAGATGTGCACAATGAAAGAAACAATTCCAGGTTCCCAAGTAAAAATCACAAAATGAAAATCAATATAAGTAGTCAGAATAGTATATCTCCCATCAAACCCACTAATCCTATAGAAGTGTTCTTTAATGGGAAATACCTAGAGGAATTTCATCACATACAACTTAAAGAAACAATATTAAACTTTACCAAAAAATTTCAAGAATGTAAATAAAACATTAACAATCACTTTACTAAACTAAAAGAAGATGATAATAAATGCTTGCGTGATTGTCAAGGAAATACAGACTTGAATTAAATAATGAAGATAATCCAGCATTTGAAAACTAAATTGAATAAAGGAAAGAAACATTGAAGATAATACAAGCTGAAATGGATGCGGGTAAAAACAAACAACAACAACAAACCAACAACAACACAGTAACCAATGAGAAAACACCCACAAATAAAATAAATCACACAGAAGAGAGCTTATGACTCAGTGTTTAAAGGAAGATAGCTGGAAGGCAATGCAGGGAGGGAAGATAATATAATTCTATTTTAATAAAAATAACAATAAATAAAGGGATTAAATGCAGTAAACTAAAACAAAATGGAGCTGCATGATTGTATTCATGAAATGGAAAGAGAAATTCAGAGACTACACGGGTGGTACATTTTGTTATTATCTATTTATTTTTAATTAATTAATTATTATATCCCAATCACAGCTTCTCCTCCCTCATCTTCTCCCACTCTTTACCCTCCTTTCACGTGCCTCCCCCCTCAATCCACCTCTCCAATGTATTACTCATGGACATGGCATGGCATATGAAGCAAAGCATGGTATATGAAGCTGCCATAAACTAAAGACCTCCCCTATATTAAGGCAGGTCAAGGCAATCCAATTTGAGGCACAGTTTTCTAAGAACCAGCCAAACACCAGGGACAGCTCTGTTTCCATTGCCAGCAATCAGAAAATAGACCAAGCTATATTGAAGTCACATATATGCAGAGGAACTAGGTGAATTCCATGGAGGCTCTCTAGTTGTTGGTTCAGAGTCTGTGAGTTCCCATGAGTAGTTTCTGTAGATTTTTCTAAGATGTCCCTGATCCCCCTTACTCATACAATTCCCCTTCTCTCCCCTCAGCAGAACACATGGAACTCAACCCAATGTTTGGCCATATGTCTCTGAATCTGCCTAAATCAGTCAGTGGAAAAAGGCTCTCTGATGACAACTGAGGTAGTCACCAATCCAAACAAGGATGACCAGTTCAGGCTACATATCCACTGCTTCCAGGACTCTTAACTGGGACCATTGTTGGAGACTCATGGTAGTTTCCTTTGCAGAAGGCTCTGAACCCCCTCCCATCCAGTTATATCTCTCAGTACTCTCCCACTCCACCCATACTCCAACCCAATTCCTCCAGTTCCCAAGTGCACTTGTCCCCAGTCCACCCATGAGGTGTCCTCTTTTCCCTTTCTCAGGGAGATCAATGTGTACCCCATTGGTCCTTTCTTGTTACCTAGTCTCTCTCTCTCTCTGTCTCTCTCTCTGTCTCTCTCTCTCTCTCTCTCTCTCTCTCTCTCTCTCTCTCTGTGTGTGTGTGTGTGTGTGTGTGTGTGTGTGTGTATTGTAGCATGGTTATCTTTCATTTTACTGTTACTATCCTCTTATGAGTGAGTATATATGATGTTTGTCTTTCTGCTATGGGTTATCTCACACTGTATGATTTTTTATAGTTCCATCCATTTGCCTTCAAATTTCCTGATGTTGTTGTTTTTAACATATGAGTTATACTCCACTCTTTTTTTTATCTGTTCAATTGATGAGGGCCATATAGCTTGCTTTCTGGTTCTGTTTATTACAAATAAAGCTTCTATGAACATAGTTAAGCAAGTATCCTTGTGGTATGATTAAGCACCCTTTGGGTACATGGCCAAGAATGGTATAGCTGCATCTTGAGATAAATTCAATCCCAATTTTCTGAGAAACCAGGGTGGCACATTTTAAGGATGCAGTCAACAGATATTTGATGAAATATACTACATCCAAAGGTAAGTGTCAACAATTAATAATGTGAACTCTGCCTCTTAAATATATATATATATATATATATATATATATATATATATATATAGTCAGATTTATTTAAGCCGAGCTCAGAACAGTGGTTCTCACATGTGTGTCATGACCCTTTTTGGGGGTCAAATAATTTTTTTCCAGGGGTTGCCTAAGAAAATTGGAAACCACAGATATTTACATTATGATTCATAACAGTATCAAAATTATAGTTATGAAGTAGCAATGAAAATACTTTTATAGTTGGGGTTTACTCAAACATGGAGAATTCTGTTAAAAGATTTCAGCATAGGAAAGCTCGAGAACTGGAGGCTGAGAAGATACCATGCACAAAAGAAAACATGCTTTTGGTAAGTGTAAGATCAGAAAGATTCAGAGTTTTTGATCCAGAGTCACTTGTCTTTAGGACCAAGGTCATACTCAGCCACATTATGAACCACTTCTAGCTTTAGATTTTTTAATAGAGGTTTTGGGTGATTGCAATTGATCACTTTCTCTTTCTTATAATGACTTCTTGTAATGATTGTAATGACAATCAGTGCCCTGATTGTATTAAAACCCAATAAATAATTTATTGACTAATTGGCACATAGAAATTTAAAATGAAAATTATAAATTTATAGCTAGTCAGGTGCCACAGCATCCTTGATGTTCTCTCAGCAGATGTTTGCTTTTGAAGAAAAATGATCTATCTAATCTGGCACATTGGCACAAAAAGACATTTTCTACTCCAGGTGGCATTGCCTTGAAATAATTAGAAATGACTGTTTCTCAGCAACAACAGAGAGTTCTTGCTGCACAGTCAGTTCCCATGATTTCTTAAAATAAAATAAAATAAAAAGAAGTACCAACATTTAGAAATTAACCTGATCACTGCACTTATCCCTTCTAATAGTATACAGTACCTTCATACACATGTTTATGGAAGAAAATGTATTTCAATTAGATTTTCAGAAGGTTTTATGTCATAAAATATATCTGCATGTGTCTTAGAGAGATTGTGAATAGAATAAAAATTTCAGTTGAGAGTTGTCAAAATAAAGTGACTATCCAGGACTAGATACAAGGACTCTAACATATAATGTATTATGTTCACTTCTGGTAAAGTATTTTTGAAAAAAAAATTAAATTACATTATTTATTAGTAAGGAATTTTGCTTCCTAAAAAAATTTCATGCTAAAATGTAATCTATAAAATTCATTTTTTATAACTATAAACAGAATCTTTTTGTGATATGTGCTAAAATATTAGAAAGTTATTTTTGAAAGGTACTGACTTATGGCTATTCAATAGGGAAAAATGATTAAGAATCATAGAAAAATATTCAGTTAGCTGGCACCTCAATGACAACATTAGGCAGGTAGATGCTCTCAGTTGAATTCAATGCTTAAAATCACAGGCTGTAGAACCAAACCAACTGGATTTGTATGTCAGATAGTTGAACTTGTAAAATACTATCTAAAAATTCTATTGATTCATTTCTCATTGTAAGTGGCAATGTTGACACTGATGATTTCATCTAGATTGAAGGGTTTTAAACAAATTAGTATGTATAAGTTGATTAATATACCACTTCTACAGAAATACGCATAGGATATCCTTTTATTTCAACATATATAATAGTTATGATTATTCATGTTAGTTTTTGATTCAACAAAACCATGGGTTTAATTTAATTGGACCTCATGAAGCTGGGAAGCTTCTGTAAGGCAAAGGATACTGTCAATTTAACAAAGAGGAAGCCTATAGAATGGGAAAATAATTTTTCCAAGTCCACATTTGATAGATGTCAAAAATGGGGTGCATATATAAACAGATATTTCTCAATTGAGTAATCTCAAATAGTTTGGGGTCAATGAAAGAGGATGTGGAGCAAGGGGAGCATTCCTTGATTGCTAGTGTGTGTGCAAATAATCACTATGAAAATAAAATTGGCAGTACCTCAGGAAATTGATCATCAGTCTACCTTAAGACATAGCTCCACATTTGGGCATAGATGATGGGAGATGTCATTCTGTAAATATGTTTCTCTTATTGGTTGATGAATAAAACACTGTTGGCAAATAAGAAGGAAAGATAGGTGGGACTAGGAGACAAGGAGGATCTGGGAAATGTAGTAGAGTGTAGTCAAAATGTAGGACCAAGAGGAGTCAGAGGTCCAGGACCCTCTCTCTGGTAAGATAAGACTATGTGGAAACACTTAGATTGATAGAAATTGGTTGATATTTAAGACAGAGCTAGCCAATAAGAAAATCTTGCCATAGGCCAATAGTAATAGAGTCTCTGTGTTTATTTTAGGTCTGACACGACTGTGGGACCAGGCTGACGAGAAATTGCTCATAACAGGGACATATCCAAAGGACACTTGGTCCTACCTGTAGGATATTTGCTCAACCATGTTCCAGAAACTTTATTCATAATAACCATTGGAAACGTCCTGGATGTACCTCTACAGAAGATTACACAATGGAGTATTACCCATCTATTTAAAATAAAAATTACATAAAAACATTTGAAGGCAAATTGATGGAACTAGGAAAAGTCATTCTAAATGAGGTAACCCAGACCCAGAAAGACAAATACATTATATATTAAGTAAATTATAAACAATCTAACACCCATAGACACAGGTAAAAACGAGGGTCTATGAGGATTGCATTAATCTCCCTAGAATGGGGAAATAAAATAGATTTTATTGGTGAAAAGGGAACAGGAAAGGAAGAGTGAGGGAGGGATCAGGTATGTGTGGATGGGTTGATGTGATGGATGGAGAAAGTATAGAAAAAGAAAGCTATAATTGGGGGCATTTGGGGAGGGGTGTGGAAACCTATTGCAGTGAAAACTGTCTGGAATATATGAAGATGATTTTAATGAGGACTACTAGAAATGCAGAATGTATTGTGTAAATTGGCCTTTTCTTTTTTTTTTTTCTCTTGTAGCCAGGTAAGACTTCCAATAGAGAGTTTGGTTGCATTTAATTGAGTTGCTGGTCAAGGGGTAGCTTGAAAATTTCCAAATAACTCAGGATAATTCTAAGACAAAGGATTGCTCTCCATAAATGGGTAGCAGGGCCCCATTGCCAAAGATAATATCTGCAAAACTCAATGAACATAGTATAGTTGAGATGTTGCCTACATGTGGAGCCTTCACCCTGTGTACTGTATCCTATTTATCCACTTTATTTTCTGAGGCAATACTTCTACAATCTAATGGGTAGAGATCTTGCTTCAATATTATTTTAGAATGCCAAGTGTCATCAGGAAGATTTGTCAAAGAGGCTGTTTTTCTTAAAATGTGTTTTTGTACATTTATCAAAAATCAAATGGCTCTGAGCATCATGGTTTCCTTCTGGGTCTGTTCTGCCATTCCACTGGCCTGTTTGCTGTTTTGGTAACCATTTAGGTTACCATGGCTCTATAGTAAAAGGCCAGGTCAAGTGTTGTGCTACTGTCATCACAGATATTGATCAAGATTATTTTTGCCTTTGGGATCTTTTGTGCTTCTGTCTGTGAGTTTTAAGATTTCTTTCTTACTTTTTGAAAAATGTTACTTGATAATGGTTACATTATATTTTAAAGTGGCTTTAACTGATACATTAATTTTAATAGCAGCAATCCCATTATTATTAAATTAACAACCATCTGTGGTCATGTGTTGAACAACGTGCTCTTTAAGTTGAAATTTATAAAAAATATTTCATGGATACAATTTGACCACTACAACATATCAGGGGCATTTTATTACAGCAAACAAAAAAATATACATTCATTTATAGGAAACCAACAATACAACAGCAAAAACAATCTTAAGAAACTAAATCGGGGATATCCCACTTCCTGTTCTCAAAATATGTTCCATAAACACAGCAACCTAGAATAAACTACGTGCTTGAAGACATACTAAATAAACACATGCATGCATACACATACACACACACACACACACACACACACACACAAACACAGCGAGTGAGAGAGACTGAAACAAAGAAACAGAGATTGGTAAAGTTGATTCAAAAATTAATTGCTCACAGAGTTAAACTGAGAGCCCTTTAACAACTGACATTTAGATAATTGTATATCCACATGTAAAGAATAGTAATTGTATTAAAAAGCTAATTGAAAATACATTAAAGTCTAAAATGATAAAAGTCTTGTTTAGTGAGAAAAATACTCATGGTTTTTTGTTTGGAGAAGCATTAAATCACTGTGAAAATAAAAGCACTGAAGAATACACAGTAATTAATTAGATTAAAACAAGCCAAGCATTAAAAAAACAAAACAAAACAAAACAAAAAAACCCCAAAAACTTTGCAGTCCAGGTAGCAACCTGTTGCAAAAAAAAAAAAAAAAAAAAAGGCACATATGGAAAATCATTTATCTCTAAGATTCCTAAGATATATAAGTAATTGTAAAACATGATAGGAAAACTAGATTACTAAGTAAAAATTGGGTAAACAATCAATAAAATTCAAATGAAAGCAAAACTAAGCTATAATTTAACATTTTTCAGTAATTTTTTTTGTCAAAACCAGCAAAAAAAAACATAAGGATAAAGATAAAAAAGATAGAGGATTTTTTTGTAATGTTAATGAGGAATATATGAAACTATAAAGATAATTTGAGTCTACAAACTCTGTAGGCAGCTTTTTTCTTATTTCTAAATATTTAGTTCATTATTTTTATGCTTTTATCATGTGTTTAGACAATACATGTATGCTACAGTGTCTCTGCAACTGTCAGATGATAACTTTGAAAATGTGGTTTTCCCTCCCATCATTACACATGTTGCTGGGCTTACTTAGTAAGCACTTAACATGGTGAGAGATCTTCTTAGCCCCACTCTTCTTCTTTTGAATCAATGAACATATAGTTTTCCTTGATATTGCCAGTATCACTGTGAGTTAACACAGAACAATATACCTTCTTAAGCTACCTATTAGTAATGCATTATATGATTTTATACTTAGGCAAGGGGGAGGCTTCAATTAATATATCTCTTAGAATAATTGATAAGAACTTTATTGTAGTTTAAATTTTATCCATGGCATAAATTATATGTGCTTAGGTATGATTATGGCATAATTTTCCTGTTCAAGAACAGACAAGCATTTGAACAAATTTTATTTGTGTTTTGTAAATTTATGCCTCAAACTATGTTCAACCTAGGTTTACTTCGCTCTTCTTGTTTAAAGGTTATAATTATAAACTTGTAGAGAAAATTTAATAGCCATCATTTTGGTACTGGAAATATCATTATAATAAGAATTTTTTAAGCATTATGCTACATCTTATGACAGCCAAACTAACAGGTCAGATACAGCCCCATTCCATTTCTGTCCTAAAATGACTTGATTATCTACTTTCACTATAACATAAATATCTCACAATACCAAGAAGGCCTATAGCAATGAAGTTGTCTTTATATTATTTGGTGATTATAGAACACTCTAAATGATAGTGCTAACATAATTTGGAAACTATTTTGTATCCTTAAGTTAAAGGAAATATTTAATTTTCAAAGTATTTTTACATGGTCATGTAAGCCTTTAGTTTTATGACATAATACTGTAATGTAACTGAAATTTTGTCAGGTTATGGCCTGAGCTCATAAACAAAACATGGGAAACCAGTCTCATCCTTATCTACTAGCTACAGGTTCTTATGAAAGAGAAAGTAGAGTTATAAAAACAAGCAACTTTTTGATTGGAATGAATAAAGACTGAAAAGGAAAAGTTGAAGGATAGGACATAAGTATAAAAGTGAAACTGTAAAATGTGAGGGACAAATGACCATGCTCACCTCTGAAAACACATTCATTTTCATCTAAATGGACTGGAATGTTTTTAATCAATTATGCAAGAAGGCTTATGTAAACATTTTCCGGTGGTATTTAGTAGTTTCCCATCAAAAGTAAACAAAATACAGGACATATTAATGTTAAATGTTATGAAGACAGATTTAATAAATTGATGTTATATTTATAGTAATGTATTTATTAGAATAATTGCCTCTTTCTTTTTTGCATAACCTCACTTGTCATTGTATTCTAACATATTCAGAAAAAAATGATTATGTTATTGTTATAAATAGACATTCAGATGGAAATAAGCACAACTATGACTGTATGGGAGAATACCAAATAAATCCTTCATGATAAAATAACATGTAATACAACATGTTTGACTAAAGCAAACACTTCTAAAGTGGCTACACTAAATTTATGAACAATTGGAATAAAACACAAATCGGACCTTTATACTTAAATACTTCTATGTTGGAGACCATATCTTCCTATTGATTCAGAGTTGACTAGGAAGACAGCCTATAAAATTAAGTCTGCCATTATCAATTACTATAATAAAATGAATTTAACACAGGAGGGTTTGTGTTTTTAGTTATTTAATCCATGGATATGCTATTATCTAGTATAATATTAAATGAAACACAAAATATTTACAATTCAAAGCAAAACATTTTAAAGCCAATATAATGATGTCTTCTGGATTATAAGATTTTTGTTACCTTTTCACTTACATTAACTCAATTTCCTTTACTTTGCATGATACATCAAACTAATAAAATATTTTTTTATGAACCAGACATTTTAATAAGGCACAGGAATTATGTGAAATAACCTTGTTATATCTCCAATGAAAATGTAAGGAGCCTTTTTGTATTGGTAATTTTTCCTTGAGAATATGTAGTTAGTTTTCTTTTTTTAAACCTACTTAGAAACAATGAGACACTTTGAGTCTCAAAATTCTTAAAGAGTTTGAGATGTGCTTATTCGTCACCATCAGCTAAGTGGTGCATTAACAATTACCACTCTCCTGAGCTCTTCTGTCAATTTTGACCCAGTCTAGGGAAGGCCTTTTACACATAAAATTTAATAAAACAGACAAGCACACCGAACCAGTCTAGTTCTGTCTGCCTTACCACAATTACATGAAAATGTAATTTATAAATTGTATTCAAAGATTCATGGCCACCATATCTTTTTATTCTTGTCTAGACCTAAACTATATATTTTGCCATGCAAGTCTTTTTAGATGTTTCCATTTATATATATTCCCTTAGCACACTCCTACTTAGTTTTTTGCTGCAGCCAACCTAACTAAAGCTATCCTTGCTTTCTTCACATGTTTTTCAAGGTGAAATATTTGACACAGTCCAATATTTTTAAAATTACTTTCTTCTATATTACTTTTGCTTCCTTCCTTGGGCAATCAAGTCTCATTATTACACAACAGCAGAAATTTTAAAAAATGCATTTGTTAAAAATTTGTATTAGTAGTAGTTGAAAAACAATGTAATATAAGGTTAGGTATTGTCATTCATTAAAGTCATAGAATACAGCAAAAAACTTTGGATAAGGACAGCACTTTGCTGGTAATAGACAACATAAGAGGATATCTGTGGAGAGCAAAAAAAAATCTGCACTAATCAACATGCATAGATTTCACATAGGTTGCTACCCAATTTGAATAAATAGGTTTCCAAATTCATTTATATAAGTAATTTCTGTCTATTTTGCAAGATTATCTACTTTTTCAAATAAATCATGAGATGAATGGCACGAATGTGTTGTCAGAAGCACAGATACACAATTTTGTATTTTCATAGTACAATAAGCTTGAATAAGAATGGCCTGCATGGGTTCATATAGTTGAATGCTTAGATATCATGGAGTGATAATACTTTAAATGGATTAGGAAATGTGGAAAAGGTGTGGCCTTGTTGGAAGACATATACTATGTGATGTTGGCTTTGAGGTTTGAAAAACCCAAGACAGGCCCAGTTACTCTTCCTTATTGCTCTGGATCTGGATGTCCTACTCTAGCTTCCTGTCTGCCTGCATCCCACCATGCTTCATGCCATGCTAATGATGAACTATATCTAATAACTGTGAACAAACCCCAGTTAACGTCTTCTTATATGAATTCCCTTGGTCATGGTGTTTCTTTATAGTAATAAAACATAGATTAAGACAAGTAGTATCATAATGAATTAAATGAGAATAAATATATGAGATGTCAGTTTCAGCTGAAATTTTCCAACAAGTTTAGATTTTTCTTCATAGCTGCTCATGGTAAACTGCTGTATTCCAAACTCAATTACTTATGTTAATTCTCAGATCCACATTAACATCAAGCAGGAAATGTAGCTATGATTATCCATAGGTATAGGTTAGAATGTCTGCAGAGAGTTACAGAGGCCACAGCAGAGTTTAAGGGATCCAAAGGGGCTTTACCTGAAGGGGAAGCAGGAGGTTGATGTACAAATGCAAAGGAACTCTCAAGTGTTAGTGAGATAAAATAGTAAACATCTCAGGTAGAGTCATTGATACTGAGAGTTAAACCATGGGTCAAGATCAACATTGAGCTGAGACATGGAGGACTCATGTTGCCCAGATGAGGGAGAGCCATCTAAGTAAAGAATGAGACTATAGAGCCTGTGGTTATGAAGGTCAGAATGAGCCTAGAAAAGTAAGAAACAGAAAACAGATATACAGATGGTACTTTGAGTAGGCTTGCCAAGCAGAAGAGACTAAGAAGCCTTGGAACAATTGTCTGCCTGTTAGGTCTCTTGATGTACACATATGTGGTCTAATGACAGGTAGGTGGAAATTTCACCATCACAGTATTAAGACTCTTCTCTTTACATGGTCCATTTGTACCATATCCACCTATGTGGTGTTTTCTGCAGGTTTTTTCTGGTTTGATTTTAATACATACATTTACTCATATGCTCATTTACTTAAAGTGATACTCCTTCATGTAAAGTCATAAATTATTTGTCACTCTGTTCCTTATGTGATACTAGACAGGGTGTTGGTTACTTTTCACAGATGATGCAGCACATCCTTTTTCAGTATTAGCATTGAAAATCAATCCAAGTAGCCAAGTATTGCTTGTAAATGCAGTTTTCCAGGGCAATTTTGGAGTAAAGCTGTGTGCTGAGACAAGTAATGAACACTTTATATGAATGTTCTTAAACTCCCAGACTACACCAAGCACCAAAAGAATGAGCATAAAACACAGTGAAGGTTCTGTAAGGATTAAATTATAGGACATTACACTGTGAGTCAGCAGAAGTAGAGTACAGAGCAGATGAGACAGATTAGGAGCTTTCAGTTGATGTATAAAGTAGAAAGAAAACAGAAAAGGAGAGTTCCCTCTGAACACCAACAATAGATACATCTGAGCAGAATGGTCTGTCCATAGTGTGAAGTACTATGGAAATGTTATCTACAGCAATTTGGAAATAAATTGGATAGGTTATTAAGAGTCCAGAAGACTGTGAAAGATGTATTTATTATAAACATTATTTCTATTTTAATTTTACACATAATTTATAAAACATGTTTCAGTTAGTTTTGCATAATCTAACAATGTTTACAGGTCTAAATGAGCCTTATCAGTCTTTTAATTAAAACTAAAATATAAACCAATAAACTCTTAGTATACATTTTTTGGAGAATTTGCTGTACTGTAACTCCATTCTTCAGTCTTATTTACATCTGTGCATCTTATAGCTGTAAAAATGCAAGGCCATAATGTTCATATGATGATCACCCTTGATTTTCTACTTCTTCTACTTCAGATGATTTTATTACCAATGTATATTCTTTAAACAGATTCTCTCACTTTTTAGTGAAGGACAGAAACTTATTTAATAATGAGTAAAAGGTAAATATAATATAATTATATAAAATATAATAATATTATTATAATAGTTATAATGTATAAATTTTATATAAATATCAAATTATGATTTAAAAGAATTGCTTATGGAGAATTTACTTGAGTCTTTTCTGTTTAATATACTTTTACCTGAATTTTAATAATTTCAAATGAACACTAGATTTGGGAGAAAAATTCATGTGTTTACTTAAGAAACTGTAATTTTGTGGCTGAATTAATAGATGACAGGTTTTAGTGTTTAATATGAAAGTTAGAACCTTCAACAAACATATACTAAAGATAAACCTTCAGTAGACGCTTGCCTGGATTGTGATTCTTAACTGGAATTTAAAAGAAATATTCTTCAGATGTTTGGCTTTGGAAACTATAAATAGGGTTATAGCTGAGCAGTAAAATTCCAAAAATAATATTACTTGTTTTTATTCTTCTTGCTTATAAGCAATCCATAGTTCAAACTTTTATATTAAAATTTGTTTTTCTGTCTGCTATTTATTCAGTATATCCATTTTAGGACTACTATCATTTTGTGTTTCCACTTAGTGCTTAATTCAAATAAACATTACTCATGTAAATTTGGACACATATACTCTTTACATGCTTTACACAAATTTACATTACAAATAAGGTCACAAAAATTGTTTTCAAGTTAGCACTGGCAGTCACTCAATTTACAATGTTCTGTCACTCAGTTTCTTAACTATAGTTTCCTAACTATTCAATTAAGCCAAATTAAAATGTACAAAAAGCAACTATATTTCAAGCCAGTGTGTGTGTGTGTGTAGCCCCAAAGGGTGTTTAGAGAACACTTTTTATTCAAAAACATTTTTTCTTAAGCAGTATGTTTTCCCAGTTGCTACTACTGTACTCTGCAAATGACAGCAACCTTGTTAATACAGGAAATAGCATATGCCTTCAAACAATATTCTACTTACTCTATTCTTTTCTTCATTTTCTTCTTCATTGAACTGCTATTTGTGTGCAGATGCATAATACTCAACCACAGGTTTACTTGTTCTTCACAAAAGACTGAGTCCTTTTGCCATGAAGAGCTATACTATGATCTCAGTCATAGAAAATAGAATATGGAGAATCATAAATTCAAGGTCATCCTTGGCTATCTAGTGATCCTTAAGCATGCCAAGACTTATTGAGACTATGTCTAAAGCCCAAAACCAACCTAACAACCAAATAACCAACCAAACAAACAAACAGAAAAAGTACATCAGCTGATTCCCATAGTCACACTCAACCCAAAATGTCCTTTATGTAAAAGTATTGTCTTTCAATGATTAAATTTATTTAGGTACTAATTCTGTTAGATTTTCTCCTTACTCAATTCTTATTTGTAAAACTAGATACTGATAATTGGATAAGGACAGAATAAGACTGAGCATAATGTCTTAAGTTAAAATATATTCAAATTCATTTTCAGGATAAGCTTCCAGAATATAAAAAGAGACAGAATGGCAATGGCTTTTCAAGAACAGATATCTGCAGAAGAAGTAGGCTGCTCTGTTCAAGGAAATGTCAGTATAATAAGCTCAAAATCTACTTAGACCATTTCACTTCTCCCAAAGTAAACATGGTAACTGAAGAGGCATGAAAATCTTTCCTGTGTCAAATATTTCTTCTTTATTTAAAACTTGTACAGCTACTATAGATATCTGTGTGTTGGTACCTTAGAAAGATATGAATCAAACTACCCTATGATCCAGCAACACTATTCTTGGTCATATACCCAAAGGTCTCTATATCTTACTATAGAAACCCTTTCTCATCCATATTCATTGCTGTCCTATTCATAATAGCCACAAATTGGAAATAGTGTAAATGCTCATCAACTGATGAATGAATAATGAATATATGGTGCACTAGAATGTGCAGATGTAAGAAAAATGACATTATGAATTTTGCAGACAAATAAATGGAAGTAGAAAATCATCCTGAATGTGGTAATCCAGATCCAAAAAGAGAAATATGTTATGTATTAGCTTATATGTAGATATTAGCTTTTAAACCTTTTATGTATTGCTGCGACCTAAATAACAACAGTGGTTAGGTACCTAGCAAGAGATTTAGGTTGGGGTTGGGGGAATCTTCCAAGAGAGGGAAAATAGAATATATTGATATGGAGATATAGGAATGGGAGAACTGCCATGGGATGGTTAAATTGAGAGGACATGGAGGAGAGAGGTTAGAGAATATGGGAAAGCTGTACTAAAGACCATTTGAGGAACCATGTGGAAACCGGATACTCTAGACTGATCTTAAATTATATGCATATATGAAAGAAATTTAAATAGTCACCAAATCATGAGTGAGACAAAGCCCCATAATCATGCTACCAAATAAAACAACCCTTCATTGCTGGGAATAGGTTATATCTTATTGAGTCATTGGACAAAGGGGGCCAAAGGAAAATCCTAAATATCATAGGCTTTGCCAAGCCCATTGTTTGTTCTTAACAAACTACTGGTAATGCCATATTGCTGAAGACACCATTTACATATTTTGCTGAACCTGGAGAATTCAAGATTGTGCTCAACTAGAAGTTTCACCCCTGCTGACTAGCATTCATGGTGTTGGAAATTACTATGCAGGTTGTCAGAGGATATAATCATCAACACAGCTACAAACTCTGTGACCTATAACAGTGACATGGCCTGTGAGATATGGTGGAGCAATACATAAACAAACTTCATACCCTTTGGTTGGATGTCAAGCCCACTCCATGTGATGAAACTCATGCCTGACACTAGTAAAGAGGTCAGAACTTGAGACTGGATAGATCATGGGCCTAAGAAAAAACCAAAGACAAGTTTTCTGTCAAAGAACAAAGCTATAAATAGACTCCTTAATTGCATTTTTATATACCTTTAGATAAATGCCTTGTTATCAAACAAGCTCCTTCTTGTTATTGATAGGAACTACCACAGAGACCAACAACTGGGCAATGTACAGAGACTAGGAGACACTACCGTACTCAGTTCTAATTATGACAATTTCTCAAACTTTTCCCATTAATGCTCAGGGATACATACAGAAGAGTTATTCCAATTTTTAAAAGCCAAGGTAGTAAAAAATAAATAAATAGATAAAAATTCCAAGGAAACACAGTCTTTCAGACATACAAAAGTGATGCACAATAGATTTTAAGGAAAATGTAAACAGCATTGACATTTTCAAATAATTTTGTTTCATTTTCTCACATTGTAATACAAGCTAGTCACAAATTTATTACTTTCTTGCCCTCCATGTCTAAGGTCTGACATTAGAGCTATAAACCACTATACCTAGCCAAATTTATTATTAATTTCTGTCAAGCTTTCAAGGTACCTTCAGTTCTTCTTCACATGCTTTTGAAATTTACATAAACCTAACTGACTTTATTTCTTTATTCTTAATACATTTTAACAAAACCTAACATATCACTTTCTGTCTTCCCTTACTCCTTCCAGATCCTTGCAAGAAATCCCTTCCAATTCCTTCTATGTTTCTCACTTACTCTAAAGTTGATAGCTTCCTTTTCCTTTACTTACACAGTGCACATATATATTTCATATGTATATGTGTACACTCATTATACATGCATGCATACACACACATATATATGTATATTTAGTTGACATATATAATACATTCCATATAGAAGGGAGAATATAGGAAACATCAGGGAATAACTGAATGTAGTAGACTGCTTTATAATCTCAGATCTCCCAGGCATCACCCTGGCCATTAATAAATCATTTAAGAATGTTTTTGGACTTCAGTGTCTTCAGGCAAAATATCGGCTGTTCTGACTGAATGCATTTGAAATGATTATAAACCATGTTATAACATAATATTATAAGTTAAAAAATGCTTTCACTGAGATAGAATAGGATATTCAATAATTATAAGCATATTATTTTAATTTATATTAATGATACTATTTTTATTTATAGTATGTAGTTACCAATCCTTATGTGCATTAAATTCATTAATATGAACACAAGATGCAAGGCATTTCAATAAAAAAAATAGTATAGCAGATTTTTTTCATTTTAATGGAACAGTGATGAAAAAATTTGGAAACTCTTGCAAGATTGCTTCATTTTTCTGTGTGAGACTAAAATTATATACTTATTTTCTTTCAGTGCTGGAGTCTGCAAAGTAAAGTTAAAGTTCAAATAGGTGCTTATCTGGTAAGATCTCTCTTCCTTTCAGAGAGCTTCTCATTGTTGTCTCAGTGAGGCGTTCCTAAGTTCTCCCACTTCCAGTTTCTCCCATCTTCTATTAATTCTGTTCCTATTGAATGACTTTCCAGCACTTACTACCTCACAAAGTCCTATCTCCTTTAAAGTCCTGTTTCCAAAAGCAATTCCTCTGGGTTTCAGAAGGCAGCAAAGAAATTTGGAGGGAAATTGTCCAATCCACAGCATCACTGTGTATTACGTACTTGATTGAAACCAAGTTCAGAGTTAAAAACTAAATGAGTCATGTTGAATTTGTTATACATAAAGTCAAATATTTGGACTATAATGTAGGAAGAAACTAATACAGAATTATATATCCTATTCACAAGTCATTTTTTCTGATAATCTTATTTATTATTTTATTGATTTAACATGTTATACTTGTGACATTTTTAAGGTGTACATAGTTGTGTGTTTCTGTGTATTGGTATCAAGACATGAGTGCAGTTGCCCATAGGGACCAAAGCCGCTAGGTCCGCTTGGAGCTGGAGATATAAGCAGTTGTGAGCCACTCAATGTGTATGCTGGGAACTGAGTCGTCTTCCTTCTCACTTGTCTTCATAGTTTATGGCTTTTTGTTTGTTTGTTTGCTTTGGTTTTTTGAGACAGGATTTCTCTGTATGGCTTTCAGCCTTGTCCTGGAACTCACTCTGCAGTCCAGGCTGGCCTTACAGTCTGCCTCCAAATTGCTAGAATAAAGTCATGCACTACCACTGTCCAGCTTAGTTTATGACTTTAGCATCAAGCCATGTCTCAAGAATATTATTTCAAGATATGTTAAAGATATTTTATTCTGATTAGTTTTTCTTAAATTTATTTAAGAAAATAGAAATTGTAAACCTATTTTCTCAAATGTTATAGCAGAGGACTTAAATAATGAATGTTGCTATGAGCCACTGAACATTCAAATTCCCCATAAAGATGGTTATTCTGCGTATTCTCAAACATAACTTTGTGTTGAATTTAAACCAGTGTTGTATGCGCTAAATCATGGTATTTCCAAAGCAAGCAAATTATATATAAAAGCTTAAAAATAACAATCGATCTAAATAGTTCAAAAGAAAAAGGGTAAGAATAAACCATTGTATTTCTATACAGTAAAATATTTCAGTTTGATGTATTTTTCCATATTTTTTTCTGTATTCCATGGGAGAACTGAGTTTGTGGTACTTAATCAATCCCAAGAATAGGTTTTGAAGGAGGTAGGGAAAGTCAGCATTCTTGAGAAGGAGGTTTGGTGAGGTCAAGAAACAAATAACCAGCACAAAATACACAAAAGTAAGGGACTACAGAGGCAAAAAACCTGTCGTATTTTGCTATAAACAGGTTACAAGAAGCCATGTCATTATAATCCTAACATTATTCCTCATTCTTTTAATGAAAAGGGATGCTGAGTTATCTAGAGATAGTCTAACTAAAAACAAACAAATAAACAAAAAATAGTAAGCCAACATAAATCTTTGCAAAGGCAATTGCACATACAAGGAATGACCCTAGTGCTTCCATTCCCACACACCTTCAGAGGAATGCTGGAGACATGATATTGTTACAAAGAATAATCTCAGTAGCTTAAAAGACTTGCCATCTAATCAACATACACACAGTCACAAATCTAGGTAGCATAAAAACAATTCTCAAAAGTCGCATATTTGATTATTCTTTTCTGTGTTCTTTACACAGTAAAGGTACTATCTTGTTGGGAAGTATGACTTTGATAATGACAACCAAATAATCTTATACATTCTGCTTATTGTTTGTATCTAAAACTTAGATCATATGTTCACAGGATTATCCAACCATGTGCAATTCAACAAGACAGAGAGTCCCTTTAAGAGGGTAATAAAGATAAACACTCTGAGCTCATATGCCCCATGGTTTATAGGCTGTTCATAGTATTACTGTAGCTTAGTTTTGACAGACCACAGTTAGACTCATATATCTTTTACCTAATACACTGCTTTAAAATTTAATAGAAGTTCTTCCAACATCAGACTTGAGTTAAATAATAAACAAAAAGATGGAACAGCAGTTTACTGGCTTCAGAGTGATTGTGAAATTTCAGGCACAGAAGGCTAGGACCAGATATTAGATGTTTGAATGATGACTCTGGGTTGCCCACTTTTATGACAGCACCCTTACTTAGTTCCATTGACAGATATGATTAATTAGTAAATATTTGTAATTCATAATGAAAATGTGTTGTTAGGTAAGTTCTAAATGCTTCATATTCAGAAACAGATGCAATATCTGTGTAATTTCTATAGAAGTATGGCAATTGGAAAAGAAATAAAAATTAAGTAATTAATCTTGATATTAATTTATGGCAGCTCAATTTTCACATAATAGGGTGTATTTTACTTCTTCTGCAGAACAAAATATAAATCTAAAATTAATGAAATAAATTTATAATAATTTTTAATTAAGAAGTATTTAAATTTGCATTTATGAAATAAAATATTTGTTTATATGTGTATATATCATAGCCATATATATATATATATCTCACGATAGATAGATAGATAGATAGATAGATAGATAGATAGATAGATAGATAGATAGAGTAGTGAGATATCCACCCTGCCCACACCTGTTGTACTGACCATGCCCGTTGGGGCATGGGAACAGGTGTGGGCATGACAGATGGAGTCTAGGTCTAGGTACCAAACATGATGCTTTCTTTTACTTCCAGGTCTGAGAAGAGGAAGATCTGAGGACATTGTTGGAGCAGAAACCACAGTGGTCATCTATTTCTTGTGTAAGTAAATTCTCCCCGAATAAACCTCAATCAGCTTGTATTGTGTCCCAGAATTAATTTACCCACTTTAATATAATCAGATTTAATGCCTAGTTATTTTTAGTGTGGAATTATTTTTTTCCTCACAGAAATGTTTTACAATACAGAGAAATAAGTACAGTTGAGGGAACCACAGACAAAAATCCAGATGGGAGATTTGAATTATATAATACAGAAGGTATGTTTACGAGGCCATCACAGTGATTATCATACAACTAAATGCTCATTAAAAATTGAGATAAGCAAACAGAATAAATAAATGATTCAGGTGACTAAGCAAGCACACACATTCATGAATGAATAAAAAGATGAAATAGAGTAGTTTAGTTTTTCCATGTAAAGGTAAAAAGTAAATTGTTGTTCTATTATATAGAAAATAATTAAAAGTATATATACTTCTGAAATATTACTTGCTTTTAAGTGTTTTATATTTTACTCTGAAATATTAATATATGAATTATGTCATCAATTTGCTATTTAACAACACACAATTTCTAGTTTGCTCTAAAGTGCTTTGAAGTATTTAAACACCATTTATGTGGAAAATGCTTTATTTTTGGTTGTGAGGATTCCTTAAATCTATATAAGCCAGATGTTTTTTGTAATCAGTACACAATATCAATTTTCTTGCATGTGGTTGATGTTGGAAATGGCAGTCAGAAAAGTGTAGCGTGTATGTTTCCGCCAGCCCGCCAACCCGCCAGTCTGGGGCCACAGCCTCACCAGCCCCAAATAACATTCGGAGACTCTGTATTTGATACAATCCTGTTGGCCAGTTACCATTATTGTTTATGGGCTAGCTCTGCCTTAATTATTAACCCATTTCTACTTATCTAAGTATTTCCACGTGGTCGTCTTATTGGGGAGCCATGGCGGGCTTCCTGCTTCTTCCGTGGGCTACATCTCAACTCCTCCCTACTACTTCCTCTTTCCTCCTCCTGGTCTCCTAGCCCTGCCTATCTTGCTATCTCATTGGCCACAGAGCCTTACTAACCAGTATGAGAAACAATATATATATATATATATATATATATATATATATATATATATAGAATAACATCTCCCATCATCTCCTCTTTTCTGTCTAAAGTAAAAGAAAGGGTTTAACCTTAACATAGCAAAATATAACATACAACAGTTATCAAATAAGAATCACAGTAAACAATATTTAGTCCATTAACATTTTGTAAGACTTAAAGAAAATATCATCTATCCTATCTTTGTGAGTCAAAGTCCTATATGTAACTTATCTTTAAACCTAACTAAGGAAAACTATAACCATAACTATCTGTCTTCAACTCCTTCAAAGACCACAGAAGGATAATATATAAACTCTAGAAATGACAGAGACAATTCATTGCCTGGTCAGTCACCCGAAGTTCTTCTGTAATGTTCCATCTTCAGCCAATAGGCCATAGTGTGTGTCCAGACTTCTCAACAAGGCAGGAAACTTTAAACTGTCCACTTCTAATGGCAGTTTGTCAGTCATTTTTCTCTGTGTCCTGTAGACTGTCTGGCTGTCTGGCTGTCTGGCAGCCTCTTCCATGAAGCAGGAATCCTGTAGCAATGTCCATCTTGCATCAGCAGTCATCTTTTTGTGGGTCCTGCATGTCCAGTTTCTACAACATAAAGTCAAACAGTCTAGACAAGAGCAGCACCTTGTCCAAATGGCCAGTCTTGCCATATTAGAAGCAAACTTCATAACAAGTTTCTTCAATGTCCATCTTCCTTTTTGATGCAGGTGGTGTTACAGTTTGATGCAGGAGCAGTTGTGCCTCCCTGTCAAGAAAAACCCTAAACCATTTAAATGCCATATTCTGTAGGTCTTTGAAAGGTTTGAAGAATGCCTATCCATCTCAAATACATCTCTGTATATCTAGAAATACTAACTTAACTCTAAGTTTTGACTATCATAGGTAACTCTCTATAATCTGTATTAAATTATACATTACATTTTTCAATGAGCTATATAAACACAATACCTAAGCAAGAGGAGAAATATACATATTACAAAATTGACCTTAAATTGTATCAATAAAAGAAAATCCATTCCAAAGCAAAATATTTATATCTATACCATAATTCCCTTTTTACCTTTAAAAAGATTGTTTGTGGTTATAGCCATTTATAGCCAAGTCCATTTAAATGAAAACAAACATTTATAAACAACATTTGGGAATTTGGGCGTCGTTCTTTCCAAACTACTTCCTGCTGGTAGAGGGCGCTGTCATGGGGGTCCAAAGAAGACGCAGAAATCTTGGCAGTAGTCTGCAAGGCTTTGTCTCAACTGCTTTGAATGTTGGATCATCTGGGGCATTGTTTCAGGGGGTCTGGCTTGATCAAACCATGTAAGTCTTGAAAGAATTCATAGCTTTTCATTTTCTGTGGAAACAAAAATACAAATCCTTTTCCCCAGTAACTTGTCATTAGGCTTAAATTTTGAGTCAAAGCATTTTTAAAATATATAAATTGAATTAATCCAGCAGCATTTCTTTTATCAGTAGTTATTTTCTCAGCAATCAAATAATTTAAAGACAACAGAAGTGTGTATAGTATCCAAAATCTCTCTGTTTTCCATCTTTACGTGGCTTTTTTATTATTCTATTTATTCTACTTCTATTTTTTCAAATTTTGAGACATGGTTTCTCTGTGTAACTTTTTTCTGTCCTGGAATTCACTGCATACCAGGTTTGCTTTGAAATCACAGAGATCTGCTTGCCTCTGTCTCCTGAGTGCTGGGTTTAATGGCGTGTGCCACCATAGCCATCCATTTAATTCCTTTTTTCTTTTTTAAACCATTGTATCCTGTTTCTTTTTCTCTCCCAAGCCAGCGTATTTTTTAAAACACAGTGTAAACCTCCATTGCAGCTCTCATACATGCCAATGAATTGTTAGCAGAGCTCTTTAAAAGCAAGGTGGCTTTTTTGCCACTTATGCTAATTTTGGAAACCTCTCTTAAAGGAGCCGCGCAAATCTCTGTCTACAGCAAAACAAATCCAACTGAGAAAATGCTGCTACTAAGAAGTCTTGCTAGTCTCTGTTCCTTTGTTTCTAAAACATTTCTTAAGCTCTTTTTAGTTTTAAGTGAAAGTTCTTATAGCCACGTTGGGCGCCAACTGTAGCTTGTATGTTTCCACCAGCCCTGGCCCATAGCAGTGTCAGCCCCAAATAACACTCAGAGACTCTGTATTTGATACAATCCTGCTGGCCAATTACCATTATTGTTTATGGGCTAGCTCTGTCTTAATTATTAACCCATTTCTACTTATCTAAGTATTTCCACGTGGTCGTCTTATCGGGGAGTCGCAGCTGGTGTCCTGCTTCTTCAAGGGCTACATCTCGACTCCTGTTTCCTCCCCGGGGCTACATCTCCACCCCTCTCCTCTACTTCCTCTTTCCTTCTTGTCTCCTAGCCCTGCCTATCTTGCTATCTCATTGGCCACAGAGCTTTATTAACCAGTATGAGAAACATATATACAGAATAACATCTCCCATCAATAAAGTGTAGTGTTCTTTTCTTAAAAAGCAGTACAAAAGAGGAAGCTCCAAGCAGAGTTTTTTGTTTTGTTTTGTTTTGTTTTTTATTAGGGGCAAAGGAATGTGAAAAGGAGAAAGGGGAGGAGACAGGCCTCCAGATACAAGAGTAGCAGGAGCGAGGTACGAGAGGCAGAGAGGGAGACAGAGAACAGAGAGAGAAAGGAACAGACAGACAGACGGAAAGAGAGATGGGAGATAATCAAGGCCATTTTAAAAAGGAACAAAGAGACTATGCACAGGTAGCGCACTTAGTGGCTGCAGCTGAGAGCATATCCTGTCAGGACTCCCAGGGCAGGCTAGTAGAAGAGCCTAAATACTAACATGTATGGTATACTTAGGGGGCATAAATGCAAGAATGAACTCTGTAGAAGCTTGTTTCTGGTAGGAACCCACAGAGACATGGCTTTGTTATCATTGGGGCATCAGTTATAGCAAACATTGGCAGACTTTTGGCAATAATTAGGGAAAATTACATTAGGGAAAGATAAAATTGATGATTAGACTAAAACAATGGAAATAATTTTTCTCTTCAAGGATGCTATTAAATTGCTGATCAGATCAGTCCTGGGGTTCTCTATGCCAACTTTATGAATTAAGATAAATTTTCTGAGATTTTGGCCATTCTAAATGAAGATTTTCCTCATTATTCTAATTTTGTCTTTCATCAAGTTTCTTCAGAGAAACAGCCTAAGAAATTCAGATTAGGTTTTACAGTAGCACGTTGATTCATACAGTATGGAAGCTGATAAGGAGATGATCTATAAGTTAGTGATCCGGAAAGGAAGTTGGTTAATATTTCAGTCTGATTCTGAAGTCTGAGAATCAGTATTACTTATGGCTAAAATCATAGTTCTTGAGGAAATATGAGACTATCTCACTTCAAAGCTTACTCTGCACAGAGGGAATTTAGCCTCCTTTCTATTTGATGATTAGTTGTATTAAATGTCTATTTTGTTCATTAATACACATACTAAAACAGCCTCCTGGAGAAAGCCTATTAGACATATACAAAAACAATCTTTAAGAATTCATATTTGCAGGGCTAGCGAAATGACTCAGTGACTAAGAGCAGTGGTTGCTATTCCAGAGGTAACAAGTTCTATTCCCAGGCCCCACATGGCAGCTCACAACTGTCTGTGACTCCAGTTCCAAAGGATTTGGCACCCTCACACAGACATACATGCAGGCAAATCATCAATACACATATCCATTTGCAATAGTTCATACCCAGCTGTAATATAAAATTAAATTGCACAATTTCAAAGCAGAATGTTAAAAGATATATATCAAAGGCCAAAGTATTCCAGCTAATATTTTATTTACAAAAATGAGAAAATACCCAACTTAAAAATACATCTGAATAAATCACATTGTTTTAGAGTATTTTTTACTACACAGATTTGTTTCTAGCAGCTGAATTATGTAGTCACATCTTAGTTAAGGATCCTGCCTGAAGAATAACTTCTTTTTGGTTGTCTTCAGCCATTTGATTCGTTAGCAACTTTGACTGTGATGACAAATGCCTGTTTGCCTGCCTGTTTGTATTGTCAATCTCCTTATATGAGACTAACTCCCAAACATTTCAACAGATCTCTGCTCCTACCCTGACACTGTCATAGCAGATCGATGAAATTTAATTTATTTATTTATTTAAGAAGTACAGTATTTTTAAATTTATTTTCTTATTTTTATTTTATATATTGATCCCAGTTCCCTCTCCCTCCTTCCCTCCCTCTTCCCCTCTCTCTCACCCTTCCATTTCCCCAACCACCCTCCCATCCCATCCCCCCCCACTCCACATGTAGGGTGATGCCTTCCAGGAGGGGGTCATCTAAATCTGTCAAGTCAGCTGGAACAGGGACTAGGACCTCTCTCCTGCCTCTAGGTTAGGGGAGTATCCTTCCATGGGGGATGTGCCCCCAAAGTCCTTTTGTGAACCAGGAATACATTCTGGTTCCACTGTCTGAAGTCCCATAGATTGCTCAGGCCTTCTAGCTGAGACCATGTTCAGGGGTTCTGAGTCAGTCCCATGCTGGATTCCAAGTTTTTCGTTTGGGGTCCCATTAGCTACTCCTTGTTCAGGTCAGCTGTCTCTATGTGTTTCTGCAGCCTGGTCTTGTCTGCCCTCTCTGCATCTGGATTCCATTTCGGCTCAACTATTAATTGTGGGTGTTTGCTTCTGTTACCATCAGCTATTAGATGAGGACTCCATGGTGGTGGATAAGTTAGTCATGGAACTCATTATCAGGGAAGGGCATTTATTGTCTTTCCACTATTGCTCAAATTGTTAGTTGGGGTCAGTCTTGTAGGTCTCTGGACATTTCTCTAGCTTCAGTTTCTCTTCAAACCTATCCCTCTTTAATGGTCTCCTCTTCTCTTCTCTTCTCTTCTCTTCTCTTCTCTTCTCTTCTCTTCTCTTCTCTTCTCTTCTCTTCCCTTCTCTTTTTCTCTCCTCTCATCTATTCCTCCCCTGACTCAACCTTCCCAGTCCCATGTGCTTTCCTCTTCTCACCTTCACTTTCTCCTAGTTCTCTCTCCACTCACTGCCCCACCCTACTCCCCATATGCTCTGGAGATGTTGTCCCTTTCCTCTCCTGTGAGGGACCTTATATGAATCTGTTAGAATACACATTGTATCCTAGTTTCTCCTGCAGTGTGAATTATAGGATGGTGATCCTTTGTTCTATTTCTAAATCCATAAATGAGTGAGTACATACCCTGTTCCTCTTTTTGTGACTGGGTTACCTCATTCAGGATTGTTTCTTCAAGTTCCATCCACTTGCCTGTGAATTTCAAGATTCCATTGGGGTTTTTTTTGTTTGTTTGTTGGTTTTTTGGGTTTTTTGTTTGTTTTTGCAGAGTAATATTACATTGTGTAAATGTGCCACATCTTCTTTACCCATTCTTCAGTTGAGGGGCATCTAGGTTGCTTCCAGGTTCTTGCTATTACAAATAATGCTGCTATTAATATTTTTGAGCTCATGTCTTTGTTGCGTGGATGTGGATCTTTTGGGTATATGCCTAAAAGGGGGATTGCTAGGTCCTGTGGTAGACTGATACCCATTTTCCTGTGGAACCATCATACTGATCTCTAAAATGGCTGTACAAGTTTGCACTCTCACCAGCAGTGGAGAGAGTTCCCCTTGCTGCACACCTCTCCAGCATAAGCTGTCTTTGGTGTTTTTAATTTTAGCCTTTCAGACAGGAGTAAGATGGCATTTCAAAGTTGTTTTGATTCACATTTTTCTTATAGCTAAGGATGTTGAACATTTTCTTAAGTGTCTTTAAGCCTTTCTCTATTGAGAGTTCTCTATTCAATTCTGTACCCCATTTTTTAATAGGGTTATTTGGTGTTTTGTTGACTATTTTATTGAGTTCTTTGTATATTTTGGAGAACAGCCCTCTGTCAGATGTAGGATGGTGAATATATTTTCCCAGTCTGTGGGCTCTGGAACTTTATATAGAAAAAAAAAAAAAAAAAAAAAAAAAGCTTTCCTCAAGTAAAGGTAGGATATCACTACTAATATATTGTCTTTGCCACTACATTATTGTTGGAAAAAGTCAAGTACATACAAGTGACCCTTATATTCAACTATAAAAGCATTATAAAAGCATGTTTTACAATCATGAAAGAACATGCATTTTTAATCAATTCTCTCTACATGGGAGTGGTGGCTTTCACAAAGGCACATTTATCCTGAGGATCTCCTGTCATGTTGATCCCATTAATCTACTATTGGCTGTTTCAATTTCCTTGGGACACATGATAAAGATAGTGTTGTTTGGAAGATATAAAACATGCGAAAATACTTTGAAATGTTTTTATTTTGTTCTGGGATTACGACCTGTAACTGTGGTTGGATATTCCTGAGGTCTTTCCAAGAAAGTAGAAAAAGCAAACTAATAAAGTTTTTCTTAATATTGCACTGAATTTTACTGGGTGTTTTTATTTTAATCTATTGGCATTAACAACCTGGAGTTGGCAAAAAAAAAATACATTCAGGTATTAGTCAAGTGTGGGTTTTGCATTCACAGGTATTACATCTGCAGATAAAAAAGAATGGAAAAAGTACATTTATATAAACTATGTAGAGACTATGTCTCCTGTATTGCTCCATAAGTAGTGTGGTATTACAATTATTTGTATAAAACTAATGCTGTATTTTTATAGATGTTCTAAATATGAAAAATGTATATGTACAGAAATATATTTTTGGGTTATGTACAATTACCACTGCATTTTATTTTTAAATATTTCAATTATATTTATTTATTTGTGTGTGTGTGTTCAAATGCAAACACATATACTTACACCCAATCCCCCCAAACCCACACCATGGTGTGAGCTTCTGTATGTCAGCTGAGGTCTAGCTAGAATCCATTCTTTCTATCTACCATGTAGGTTTGAGGAATCAAACTCAGGCTGTCAAGCTTGGTAGCAGAATACTTAATCACTTTGTAATATTGTTGGACTGCCATTGTCATGTGATATAAGGCATCAAATATCCCCATACTTTGGTTTCAGGGGCTTAGAAAAGTGGCAAACATGGAATCAACCTTATACAAGTTTACTGGATTAACTAGTGAACTTTTCCATAATTTTAAGTGAAGTTGATATCTCAATCATAATCATATACCCAACTAATGTAGACATCACATGTTATACACTTGATCATTCCTTTAATTTTGAATAATTGAAGCTAAGGAGTTTATTTATTTATGTAAGGATTATATAAAATATAACATGGATGTCTATCTTGAATGGAGAAGCATTATCCTGGATAGTTTGGAATAGTCCATATTGAAGAAAAATGTATAATAGCAAACAGTCATTCAGCTATCTCTCTCTGTCTTCCTCTCTTGAAGGCAAGTATTCACTTTTTCTTTTCAAGAAATATTAAATATTTAAATTTTTCTTTTTTTAGCTTTCTATTTTTTCTTTTTATTAATCATGCAGTCATGGGATATATACTCAAAATTATTCTTATAATTTTTGTTCATAATTACATAATTTTTGTTTTCTTTTTCTTCTCCAAACTATCCCACATACCCTCCTTGCTCCTTTTCTAACACTGAGCATTTGGATAAAAAATTCATTTTTCCCCCTAGGGAAAACTATTTAGAATTCTTTAGCTATATTCAGTTTTTTCTGTAGAATTGAGGTCTCCTTGGGCCTCGCTTGTCCACATTACTGATAAAATAAAATTTTAAAGAAATTTGTATTAGAATAAAGTATATATAACACCCAGCCAAAATTTTAATATGCCTAGAAGTGGACAGCTAGTAACATTAGTGACACATTCGCATAGATGGACAACTTTGACTAACAGTTGCCTTCAGTAAGTTATCTTATAAAACTTAAATTCTGTATATTTATTTATTTATTGTGGTATGCTGAATTAAAAAAATAATTACTCTTCGTTCATATATCATATCCCAACCACCTTTCCTCTTCCTCCTATCCCAACCACCTTTCCTCTTCCTCCATTCCTCTCAGTTTTCTTCTCCCTTCTGCCCCAGATCCACAACTCCTCCACTTTTCCCTTGAAAAATTAAGTTGGTCTCCCAAGGATATCCACCATATAAAGCCTAACGAGATATGATAAAACTGGGTATACATGTTATTCATATACCAAAGTTATTATTAGAAACATTTTGGGAAATAAATTTCTGATTGCACGTGGAGCCCAAACATGAGGAGTTAGGATGGGTAGAAGCTTAGATTTTAAATAATTGCTTTAGCAATTGTCAGGTACAAATATGTAGAGCTTGAGAAAGAATTTTCACCATATGCAAAAAGATTCTGGACTCCTAATTACCATTAAAGCTGACTCAGCAGAAAATAAGCATTAATTTCCCCTAGGATAATTTGCAACCTTTGCAATATAATTTCCTGTCTCTTTCCTATTCTCTCATTTTCTTTATTCTTGAGAATGTGGAGTTTTTCACTGCTGATGGAAAACCACAGAAGTTTTTGCTGTCTTCTTCCCTTTCCACTAACTGACATCAGCAATTAATCTCTTAATACAAAACACATTGGGAACATTTAATGCATTTATTGTATTTCATTTTCAGAATAAATCTGTAAAATAAATTGCATTTCACTTTTCATTTGCTGTCAGAAATTGCTAAGTTTTACAAGGTATTCAACATACTTGTGTCTGTGGCTTAATTTCTACATTATATACTTGTAACCCATAAGTGATACTTTGGCCCATTTAACATAACCTCACAGTGTGTCAAAAAAAATCAGTTAACCCTATACAAATCATGTGGGTCATAGTATTTCATTAACTTGCCCAAAAGGGAAACTACCGGCAAATCGAATCCAAGAACACATCAGAGATATCATCTACCATGACCAAGTAGGCTTTATCTGAGGGATGCTGGAATGGTTCAACATATAAAAATCTATGTGATCCACCATATAAACAAACTGAAAAAGAAAAAGAACACATGATCATCTCCCTATATGCTGAAAAAGCCTGTGACAAAATCTAACACCCATTCATGATAAAGGTCTTGGAGAGATCAGGGATAACAGGAACATACCTAAACATAATAAAAACAATATGCAGTAAACCAACAGCCAACATCAAACTGAATGGAGAGTAGCTTAAGGTGATTCCTCTAAAATCAGGAACAAGACAAGGCTGTCCTCTCTCTCCATATTGCTTCAATATTGTACTTGAAGTACTCACTAGAGCAATAAGACAACAAAATGAGACAAAGGGGATAGAACTGGAAAGGAGTAAGTCAAATTGACACTATTTGCAGATGATATGATAGTTTACTTAAGTGACCCAAAAAAACTCTACCAAGAAACACTTACAGCTCATCAACACATTCAAAAAATTAGCATGATACAAGATTAACTAAAAAAGTTCAGTAGCCCAACTATATAAAGACAATTTCTTTAAAGAAAGAAATTAAAGAAGATACCAGAAAATGAAAAGATCTCCCATAGACTTGAATAGGTAGGCATCACTATTTGACTTCTATTCTGAAACAGCTTGGTATTGGCATAAACATAGACAGGGAGACCAATGGAATTGAAACGGAAATCCTGACATTAACCCAAACACCTACGAATACCTGATTTTTGACAAAACACCTAAAAGTATGTAACAGAAGAAGAAAGCATCTTCAACAAATGGTCCTGTCACAACGGGATGATAATGTGTAGAAGACTGCAGATAGACCCATGTCTATCAGCATACACAAAACTTAAATCCAAATGGATCAAAGACTTTAACATAAATCCAGCCACACTGAACCTCGTAGAAGAGAAATTGGGAGGTACTCTTGAATAAATTGATACAGGAGACTACTTCCAGAACATAATATCAGTAGCACAGATACTGTGATCAACAATTAGTAAATGGGACCTACTCAAACTGAGACTCTTCTGTAAGGCAAAGGATATAGTTGACAAGACCAATTGTCAGCCCACAGACTAATTAAATATCTTTACCAACCCCACATATGACAGAGGACTGATCTCTAAAATATACAAAGAACTCAAGAAACTAGTCAAAAAACACCAAATAACCCTATGAAAAAGTGGGGTACAGAACTGAATAGAGAACTCTCAATAGAGGAATCCAAAATGCTGTAAGACAATTAAGAAAGTGCTCAACATCCTTATCCAGCAGAGAAATTCAAATCAAAACATCTCTGAGATGCCTACTTACTCCCTTCAGAATGGCTAAAATTAGAAACACCAAATACAGCTTATGCTGGAGAGGATGTGGAGAAAGGGGAACACTCCTCCACTCTTGGTGGGAGTGCAAATTTACACAGCCATTTTGGAGATAAGTATGATGGTTCCTCATGAAAATTGGAAGCAGTCTACCAGAGGACCCAGCAATTCCACTCTTAGGCATATACCCAAATGATCCACACCCATGTAACAAAGACATCTGTTCAACTATGTTCATAGCAGCATTATTTGTAATATCAAGACCCTGGTAGCAACCTACATGCCCCTCAACTGAAGAATGGATAAAGAAGATGTGGCAAAATTACACAATGGAATACCACTCAGGGGGAAAAACGCAATGGAATCTAGAAATTATCAGGCAATTGAATGGAACTTGAAGAAAACATCCTAGGTGAGGTAAACCAATCACTAAATGAAGAACATGGTATGTACTCACTCACATATGGATTTTAGACATAGACCAAAGGATCACAAGCCTATAGTTTACATCACCAGAGAAACTAGGATACAAGGAGGATTTTAAGAGATTCAGACAAGGTCCCTCACAGAAGGGGGAATGAAAAAGATCTCCTTGGCATATTGGGAGTGTGAGGACATTGAGTAGAGAGGGAGTTAGGAGAAAGAGAAGGGGAGGGGAGAAGAATATGTGTCACTAGTAAGATTGAGTCAGGGAAGAAATGTATGAAAGGAGAATAAAATAAAAGAGATACCATAGTAGAGCTAGCCATTATAGGTTTGAAGAGAAACAACACTAGAGAATTTCCCAGAGACCTAGAAGGGTAACCCTAACTAACAATGTGAGCAACTGTAGAAGGCTACTTTATAATGCCCTTCCATAATAATGAGATTGATAACTAACTTATGCCATCATAGAGCCCTCATCTAGTAGCTGATGGAAACAGAAGCAGAAACCCACAACTCAACACTGAGCCTAACTCCTGGAATCTAAGTGCATAGTGGGAGGAAGTGATAATAAAAGGGAGTCAAGACCAGGCTATAGTAACCTACTGCAACAGCTGAGGGAACCAAGGGGAAGATCATGGACTCCCATACTGATAGCTGAGAAATGAGATTGGACTGAATCAGGTCCCCTGAATGTGGGTCTCAGTTAGCAGGCCTGGGCAGTCTAAGGGACCTTTGACAGTGGAACCAGGATGTATCCCTAGAGCACAAATTGACTTTTGGAGCACATTCCACATGGAGGGATACTCCCTTGGCCTAGAGACAGGAGGGAGAGCCTAGACCCCACTTCAAATGAATTGATAGATTTTGATGATCCTGCCTGGAAGACATCACCCTCCATGTGCATTGGTGGAGGGATGGGAGGGAATTCAGGGTGCATGGGAGTGAGTGATAGAGAACTGGGATCAATATGTAAAATTATATATATATATATATATATATATATATATATATATATATGAAAACTTACAAAAACTGACACTGTAGTTAGACTGATCTGAACAGGTAGAACAAGAAACAAGAAAAGCTGCCCTCTGCCCTTTCAGATAGAACAGTAGTTCCACTGTTCAGGTTATATTATTTCTTTCAGTTATTCTATTCTCGAGCTGCTTAACTTCTCAAGCAATAGAAAAAAAAATCAGATATATATATATATATATATATATATATATATATATATGTGGTGTGGATATAAATTCCTACCCCTATCTTTTTTATTTATTAATAATATAATTTAAAAATTTACATGTCAGTCCCAATGACCTGTCCTTCCCTCCCACTTACCCTCTTTCCCTCCTCACATGCACCCTGACCACACTCCCCTCCCCTCCCATTCCCTACCCCCATTCCACTCCCTAGATAAAGCCTCTTACCTCTATTTTAGAATTTATTTGTATTTGATGGCTGATAGGAGAGGGAAAGTGATTTTGGCCTTGGTGTGTAAGTTACCCTCCACTGGAAGGGAAGTTAACACATGCAACATTATATGTTATTAAATGATATTTAAAAGGGACATAAATTTGGGTCTGCAGAGTAGGTAGGGAATCTCAGAGTTGTTTCTGGAAAAATGTGGATATGAATAAAATATGTTGTACAAAATTCCCAAAAATCTAATATGAAAAGAAACCCAAATTATGACTAAATGATAGGGAGAAGTTAGCCACAACACCTAAGTATAGGTAGAAATGAAGTGGTTGCATTTTAAAAAAGTGTATATATAAAGGAAAATGTCTCACATATTGTAGAAATGAAGAAAGCCATTATAGGAGGCATAGATGGAACAGAGAGTGAGAGGGGTGAGGGCTGAAGGAAGCACAGGTCACAAGACAGAAAGACTATTTCATTGTGTTTTTATTTTCAACCAAGAAGGCTATAAACTTCCTGGCATTCCAACATGGGGATTATACAACTGGATGGAAAATTCTATTTATTCTAGAGCACATTCAGAATGAAATTTTGGATTTTTTTAGTCACATGTAAGGTAACATATATGATAATCAAGACAGGCTAGTTTCAAAATGATTGCATTTGATGCTAGTAGCTACTTGTTCACTTCTATTCTCTGTCCTGAGTTAGACACAGCCTGTTGTAAATAAGCACTGAGTGTGAGATTAGCAATTAAAGAGCTGATTTTGTTCCTGCCACTGCAATAAGGACAAGTATTCATTTACAGGAGAAATCTCAAAGTAAAGGAAATCAATCTGGGAAAGTAGGAGTAGGGTAACAGAGAAGTCATGAAGAAGACTGGAGAATGCTATCCACCAGAACATGACGATTGCTGTTAGCCTTTTACTCTGGTGTGCTTCTTATGACAACAATAATTCAAGACTTACTCACCAGACACTGCTTTCCAGAAGCAGGCTCTAGAGTTGCTTAATCATGTCATCTCATTTAAAACTGTGGTCAGAGTATTTTTAAATGATCTCATTTCAGTTGAATGCGGACTTGTACTTGTATTAAATATGTGTAAAGTATCTTCATGAATAATAGGCCTTGATTTAATATTGCAACAGAAGTTTATAGCTTGTAAGTTTATGTCTTGAAAAGCTGACTAACAAACAATTAGATTTAAGTGCGACTAGTAGGTGCCATTTGAAAAATGATGCAATTCCCAGTTTCCCTACAAGCTTTCACCCAGTGTTTTATGTCTTTTCCAGTGTGAGGCTTCATCCAGCTATGAGCTGTTTAGAAGTACAAAACTTTCGGCTGTACTCCAGACCCATTAAGTTGAAATTTACTTTATAAAAACCCCAAGTGATTTATTTGCCTAAAACTGAGGTTCATTGCTTGTAAGCCAAGTAGAACTTTCATTACTGGAAGAAATTCAAAAGGGTTTTGCATCATAAACAAAATAATGCTGCTAAAAGCAGGATATATTATCCTGTGACTTGAATATTTGATAAAATTTCAAAATAACAACAGAAGAAGAATATGGAAAACAAGTTTCTAAGCCTTGTTTTGAAAGCTGGATATTTTTGCCTACATGTGGTATAATAATTTAATTGGTCACTTTTACTTTTTCTTGGTACATAATGAAAATCTTACAATGGCTCTACATTGAGACCAATGAAGCATGATCTTGACACCAGTCTATATAGGATAAAACAGACACAGAACAAAATTACATGAATGAATTTTATCTATACTATGAATAGGATGATTAAATACTAATAAAACATAGATTCTTCCAAGAGGAATATCTCAGGGTTTTGTAGAAGGCAAACCAACAGTCTCACATGCATGCCTAGAATCATTGGATAGTCACTTGGCTAGGTTTCTATAAAGGAAATTTATGTTTCAGTCTAGAGTCCCTGGGCTTAAACAAAAGCCACAGAGTATGTTTACATAACTAGACTTAAACTAGGTATATTTTATTAAAATTATATCCAGTATGTATTAATAGTTTTAGTTGATCAGGATATAGTTAATTTTTTTCTTCAATGTAAATTTAATGGATTTAATGTATTGTAGTGTTGGTATAGTTTGTTTAATTTACAATAATTTACTGAAGAAAAAAAGCCAACATTGTTCTACATGCAAAAACATAGGTGATTTTCCTCCATTGACTTTCCAAGTAAGTAGAAATAGCTACTTTTGCAATTGTTTGTAGTAGTCTTGATAAAACAAAATGACTTTCATAGATATACAGTTCAGAAATTGAAAAATAATGGTTTTGTAATCATTACCTCCAGATATCACATCAATACCTCAATTTAGACAGGTTGAGTGGTTCAATAAACAACAGTTCTACAAGTGATGTCCTAATATGGCATGGAAGTTTTATTTTCTATATTTTTATTAAAAGTGAATATTTTAAAATTTCATCTGTGTTTATGAAATTACTTTCTAAATTCAAGGTATACAAACATTAAAGAAATATTTAAAAGCTTGTAGCTGAAAAATTTCTTTCTAACCACCAGATATTTCTCAAAATATCTTGACAAAATAAACTTTTCAATCCTCAAAGCAATGTTTTTAATAAACTGGTGTTAAAGAATAAATATTCTCATAACCCTTTTTAAAAATACTTGGTGGAATTTAACAATAGAAATGCTTTAAGATCTTATTTTTATCATGCCATAGACAGACATGTAATACGAGTCAGGTTTGCAACAAGATACTATTTGTGTTGTGTCATCTAAAATCTCTGTAACATGATCTCTGGGAACCAGAACCCAAGGGATTTATTTACTTCCTTTATGTCACCTTGATGTTAAATAAAGAAATGGGTTAGAAATAATTGTAACCAAGTGTGAAAAATAAATATTTTCATACATATAAAGGAACTAATAATATATTAATACTTATAATGGAAGCTAAATAATGACTATTTGTCAGAAAGGTATATGTGCATGTGTGCTTGTATGACTATATCACTTTTTAATCTTCACTAAAAATTTACCATGTAGCTAATAAGATACAGGTATCCAAAATTGTAACACAATAGACAATCTTATTTAAGAATCATGTTTAAAAGAAAAAAGAAAATCAAGCCTAAAAATGTAAGAGTGAATTTGCTTAGAAATTTCAAGAATAAAGTTTCTATTAGGCTTTTATCAATTTGAGCTTTGTTGTTTTCAACGAACAAAGTGTTCCTCTTTTCAATTTCCTTCAATTCATTATGTTGCTATTTATTTCTCAAGTATATATATATATATATGTATATATATATATATATATATATATATCTCAACACCAATGTCTCCTAAAACATACTACAAAAATGTTGTCTACTTGCTCCTTATTTGCTAGCTCAGAATTCACATTCTCCATTCTCTTAATCACTTTTTCTTTTAGGAGGCTTCTTTCTTCTTTTTTTTTTATTTCTTTGTCTTTTTTTTATTTCTGTTTTATTTTAGTTTTGGTTTCTTCATTTTTTTACTTAAATTTGAAACAAAATTGTTTTATATGTCAATTCCAGTTCCCTCACCCTGCCATCCTCCCTATCTCCCCACCAAACCCCAGGCCATCCCCTTGCTGCTCCCCAGGGAGGGTGAGGCCTTCAGTGGGGAGTCTTCAAAGCCTGTCATATCATTTGGGGCATGGCCTAGGCCCTCCCCCATTTGTCTAGGCTGAGAAAGTACTCTCCATGTAAAATGGACTTCCAAAGTCTATTCCTACACTAGCGATAAATACTGATCAATTACCAGAGGCCCCATAGACTGCCCAGTTCTCCTAACTAACACCACATTCAGAAAAGTCTGGGTCAGTCTTATGCTGGTTTCCCAGCTATCATACTAGGGGGGGGGAGGTGAGCTCCTCCTTGTTCAGGTCAGTTGATTTTGTAGATTTCTTGAGCCAGGACCTGACCCCATTGCTCATCACTCCTCTCTCGCTGTAACTGGATTGCTGGAGTTTGGCTAGTGATTAGCTGTGAATGTCTGCTTTTACTTCCATCAGCTACTAGATAAAGGCTCTAGGATGGCATATAAAGAAGTCATCAATCTCATTATCATGGAAGGACATAAAAGGTAGGCTCTCCACTATTTCTTAGATTGATAGTTGGCTTCATCCTTGTAGAACTCTGGGCATTTACCTAGTGCCAGATTTCTCCTTAAATATATAATGGCTCCCTCTATTATGGGATCTCTTTTCTTGCATCCTCCTCTATTCTTTTCATTACTTAATCTTACTGTTCCTTCATATCCTCCTCTCCCCTCCTCTTCTTCCCTTCTCTTTCCCCTAATTTCCTCTCAACTCGCTCTGTGCTCCAATTTGCTCTGGAAATCTTGTTCTTTTCCCCTTCTGTGGGAGACCATATAAGTCTCTCTTAGGGTCATTCTTGTTTTCTTACTTTTCTGGTGAGGTGAAATATAGGCTGGTATTCCTTTGCTCTATGTCTAAAATCCATATATGAGTGTGAATATACCATATTTGTCTTTTTGTAACTGAGTTACCTCATTCAGGATGGTTTCTTTTAATTTCATCTATTTCCCTGTGAATCTTAGGAGCATCTAGGTTGCATCCCTATTCTGGCTATAACAAACAATGCTGCTATGAACATAGTTGAACAGATGTCCTTGTTGTATTAATGTGCATCCTTTGGGTATATACCTAAGAGTTGAATTCCTGGCTATAGATGTAGACTAATGTAGATGTATTCCTATTTTTCTAAGGAACCGCCATACTGACTTCCAAAGTGACTCTAAGAGATTGCTCTCACCAGCAGAGGAGAAGTGTGCCCCTTTCGCCACATCCACTACAGCATAAACTGTCTCTGTCCTTGGTGTTTTTTATTTTATTTTTTAATTTTAGCCATTCTTTCAGGATTTGATGGTATCTCAGAGTTTTTTGACTTGCATTTCCCTGATAACTAAGGATGTTGAGCACTTTCTTAAGTGTCATTCAGCCAACTTAGATTCCTCTATTGAGAATTCTCTATTTAGTTTGCAGCCCACTGTTTATTTGGAATATTTGGTGTTTTGGTAACTAGCTTCTTTGAGTTATTTGTGTATTTTGGAAATCATCCTCTCTCAGATGTGGGGTTGGTGAATATCTTCCCATTCTGTGGGCTGCAGTTTGGTCTTGTCGACTGTGCCCTTTGCCTTATAGAGGCTTCTTAGTTTCAGGAGGTCCTATTTATGAATTGTTGATGTCAGTTTCTGTGCTACTGGTGCTGTGTACAGGAAGCATTCTCCTATACCAATTTATTCAAGGGAACCTCCCACTTTCTCTTCTAAGAGGTTCAGTTTGTCTGTGTACATGTTGAGGTCTTTTATCCATTTGGACTTTAGCCTTTTTTTAAATGTTTATTTTTTCTTATTTGACATACATTCTCAATTCCCTCTCCTCTCTCCCATGCCCCCCCTCCAACAGCTCTTTCCCTTTCCTCAACCACACACATCGAGGGTGATACCTTCCAGAAGGGATCATCAAAATCTACCAAGTCATTTGGAGTAGAGTCTAGGTCCTCCATCCTGTCTCTAGGCCAAAGGAGTATCCCCCCATGTGGAATGTGCTCCCAAGTCCTTTTGTCCAGCAGGGATACATCCTGGTTCCACTGTCCGAGGTCCCAAGACTGCCCAGCCTTATAACTGAGACCCACATTCAGGGAACCTGAGTCAGTCCCATTTTGATTTCCCATCTATCAATCTGGGAGTTCATGAGCTCCTCTTGTTCGGGTCAGCTGTCTCTGTGTCTGTAGCCTGGTCATGACCCCTTTTATTATCACTCCTCCCTCTCTGCAATTGGATCCCAGGAATTTGGCTCAGTGTTTAGCTGTAGGTGTCTGCTTCTGTTTCCTTCAACTCATAGATGAGGGTTCTAAGATGGCATATAAGTTAGCTATCTATCTCATTATCAGGGAAGGGCATTTAAGGTAGCCTTTCCACTGTTGCTCAGATTGTTAGTAGGGGTCATCCCTGTAGGTCTCTTGATTTCTCTGTAGAGTCAATTTTCTCTTCAAACCTCTAATGGCTCCCTCTTTTATAGTATCACTTCTTTTTTTGCTCTCTTCTATTCATTCCTCAACTAATTTTTCCTAGTCCCACATGTTCTCCTCTCCTCCCCTTCTCTTTCTCTTAACTCCCTCTCCACTCACTGCCACCCCACCCCTCCAAATATGCTCAGGTGATCTTGTCCCTTTCCCCTTCTGTGAAGGACCTGTGTGAATCACTTAGGTTCCTCCTACTTTCTCTGGTGGTATGAATTGTCACCTGTGATCCTTTGCTTTATGTCTAATATCTGTATATGATTAAGTACACACCATGTTCCTCATTTTGTGACTGTGTTACCTCATTCAGGATGGTTTCTTCAAGTTCCATCTATTTGCCTGTAAATTTCAAGATTCCCTTGGGTTGTTGTTGTTTTTTTATGCTGGGAAGTATTCCATTTTGTAAATGTACCACATTTTCTTTATCAATTCTTCAGTTAAGGGACATAACTAGTTTCTTGTTATTACAAATAATGCTGCTATGAACATAGTTTGAATGGACAGACTTTAGTTTTGTGCATGGCAAAAGTTATGAATCTATGTGCAGTCTTCTACACACCAGCATTCAGTTATGCCAGCACCATTTGTTGAAGATGCTTTCTTTATTCCCATTGTATAAATTTTGCATCTTTGTCAAAAATTAGGTGTTCGTAAGTGTGTGGGTTAATATCCAGATTTTCAATTTTTTTCCATTGGTATACCTGTTTATTTTTGTGCCACTACCAAGCTGTTTTCCTGACTATACTACTATAATCGAGTTTGAAGTCAGGAACGGTGATGCCACAGGAAGTTCCTTTAATGTACAGGGTTGTTTTGGCCATCCTTCATCTTTTTTTTTTCATATAAACTGGACTATCTAGTTATTTTCGTACATTGACTCTTGGAAAAAATTAGCATTGTGTATTGGCCATGTATAGCTGTCCTAACAGCAGCATTTACTGATGGCTCTGTAAACAGCAAATATTATTTATCAAATAAGTGAAACTTTCTTTCACAGACAGCAACCTCTTGGTATTGGTTTCCTCTTTGAAGACCTGAGAACACACAACTGAAAATCTCTGCCTTTACTAGACTCATTGGGAAACCACTACTGTTATTAGCATGGTTTTTTTGTGTATTTCAGTTTTGGAGTACTTGCTGTTAAGGAACTTGAGTATATGCATTAGATCAGTACTGTGGCTTTCAATGATAAGCAAGTATGCTGGTTTGGACAACAACATGCATTTGAACAGTTGGTCCCTGTTTGGTAGAAATATTTGGGAGATGTTATTAAAGCTGTGCTGGTGGAAGTATGTCAGTGAGGGCAGCTTTGGGGTATTAGAGCTTGTCCTGTTTTCCCTCTCTGCTTTATGAGTGCATAGGATGTATAGTCTCTCTGTTTCTTTATTCTGTTGTACTACTATAATTTGGCCATAACAGTGGACTCTATAACTATGTAACCATACTTTAATTGCTATTGGCTATGGTATTTTAACAAGGCACCAGAAAACACTAATTCATAGTCTTTGTCATTAAACATCCAAGAGATATTTTATCCAAATCTCCTTTTTATTATAGGATTTTAAAAAATGCAAGTATAAATGTAGACTTTTCTGGAGTTATGTAGAATCAAATTATGGCTCCTGATAATGCTGAAAATTTCTTCTACTAACAGATCTGTATTACAAGTCTCCATTTTATTCTCTTAATAATGAATATATGAATCGTAAAAGTTGAGAATTATTCATATAGTAATTGTAATTATCCCAACCCTATCCTTCTAATCTGGGCATAGATTTGTGTCTTTTAAATTATCTTTTCCTTATCCCATTGCTATGTTCCATTACAGCTAAAACTATTGCGTGTAGCTCATGAATCTGACACCACCTGACTAATAATTTTGGTAATGTCTGCTTTTTGTTTTTTTCATTCTCTGGAAGGTTTTTTCTTTTTTTGAAACTTTTCTTTGCAGCACCAGTGTTGCTCAATTTCATTATATTTTGTCTCAGCATGAGAATTCATTAAACTGAGCACTCAGCAGACATTGCTAATCTTGAAACATGGTTTATTTCTGTTCTTTGAAATGATGTACTTCTCTGGTAATTTCTATTTTATTTGTTTACTCTCAGAGGAACTCCTATTATTAAAATGTTGGGCTGCTTAGATTAATCCTGGGGGCTTTATTTATTTATTTTTACTTTTTGTATTATTTAGAACAGCACATTGAACTGGTTATTCAGTTTTAATTTCTAAAATTTAATTTTCTTGTGTTTGTAATGGCTTTTAAAAAGAAAGGCATTTTTGTGTACTTTCATGGTATGGCTCATATGTTCATATGTTAGATCATATAATTTAAATAAGTACTTAATAAGCTCTAAATGAATTTTCTGTAGCTGAATATTAAGTAAGCCTGTAGCTTACTATATTGATTATATTTCTGAAATACATGAAGTTGTGAATTACCTTTATTATATTCTTTATCTTAAACATTCTTTTGTTTATTTGTAAAAGTGATCATTGTACATATATATGCAATGAAATATCAGATGTTCATAAAAGCATGCAATGTAGAATGATTAATATGTTGATGAATTTTGTGATAGAATAATAAGGTAGAAATGTTTACATTCTTGTGAGTAACTATATACTATCCCACCCCCTTAACTACAAAATCTTTTAAAATGCATTCTGAATATCAAATAGACTTTATGAGGAAAAAAAGTCAGTAGCCACGCTGGAATAAAGAAATGGGAGGAATGTAAATGTAAAGTCTGCATTTACCTATCCTTCAGTTACTCATGGAAAGTCCTCTACTACTGTTTGCAAGTCAAGCAACCACAGATTCTGAGTCAGTATTTTTCCCGAAGGTCCTCTTGGAAAAATGTTATACCACCAGTTATACCTCCATCTATCTGCCTGTCTGTTTCTCTCTTTCTTTCTCTACTCCTCATCTTTCTTCTTCCCTTCTTCATTTTCTCTCTCTCAATCTCCATTTTTTTCTTTTCCTCCCTTTCTTTCCCCTCCCTGTTTACCTTTACTTATCAGGTTATCCATGGAAACAATTGGAGATATTCTTGAGGACATCCTTAATCCTCCTTATGTCCCCATGGGCATCAGAAGGAAAGGGTAGTTTTCCTTGTAACTCTTGTCTCAGCTTATGTGATTGGCCACAGATCTTTTGTTATTTCATCCAGATAGTAGTAGGCAACACAGTCTGTTAATAACACAATACATGCTATAAAATCAATTATTTTTTAACTATTTTATCCTTTTTTTATAAATATATCATATAGTGAGGGTTCATATTAAATTTCTTGCTCATTATTGTTGAACTAAATGAGTCCATGGAGACTAAAATTTGACTATATCAATCAAGAATGTGTTTAATGAATTTTTGTACTGTTTAAAATTAACTATATTAATTTCAGTATTTTAATTAATTTGTAGTTTGCATAAAGGTACAAAGTGTGTATTTATTTGTTTCCTTTTTAATTTAAATTTGAAACAAGTTTCTTTACATATCAATACCAGTTCCCTCACCTTCCCATCATCTCCTATCACCCCCACCAAAACAAACCCTATCCCCTAAGTGTTTATTTAAATATACTGTATTTTCCCTATGCATGGATGCAGGCAAGAAATATCTTTGTGCCACTAAGTTTCACTCATATGGATCCTAGTTAAATAAGTAAAGTGGTTTTTGTTTGGTTTGTTTTTTAAAATACTCAGTAAAACCAAAAATTAAAGAGTTACAGATAAAATATTTTAGAACATTGGAATTGAGGATGCTATAACAAGGCTTTACTCTAAAGATAATATATATATATATATATATATATATATATATATATATATATGATAAAGTTACAATATGTATGGCATTAAAGGAATGGAGTGTTATATTTTTTTGTTTTGTTTTGTTTTTTGTTTTTTGGTTTTTTTTCATAACGTAAGACAGACAAACCACGTCTGCAATCGGGATGGAACAGGTGGTTCAAGAGTCACTGAAAAACAAAAAAAAATTATTAACCCACTAGATGCTACAGTTACAGTGAAGCACACACACACAGACAGAGAGAGAGAGAGAGAGAGAGAGAGAGAGAGAGAGAGAGAGAGAGAGAGAGAGAGAGAATGTGCCAAGATCAAGATCACTGGGGAAATATATAAGAAGAAAATATTTAAATCTCTATTTTTGATACATTGCATTTAAGGATTTGAAATGATACTGTGGTAGGTATAGGGGAAATAGAAGAAAAAAATCAAGAGAATAATGGTTAAGTGCTACAAATTCAGGCCAATGACATAGTGCCTAGGAGGTATAAAGGCCAAGGTTTAATCCTCAGTAGTGAAGATTAATAAATACATTAATAAAGAAATGAAAATAGAAAAGGTCACAACACCATGGACACATAATACATCTGGAAGGTATGCAAATCAATGCTAGCAGATGGAGACTATGGGCATTTGATATGAAAAAAAATATAAAGAAGGGAATAAGACTCTTCACAATTTTTCTCTGTTTAGAGTGCAGGAAATCAAAGAAGCACCAGGAAAGACAAAAAGCAGTTTGAAGGATAATGGAAAATGTTAGATTAGTAAAATAATTGTAAGGCAATGTTTCACGAATTAGGGTCCAAGGTGATCAATACAATGATGGGGACTAAGAAAAAATGAGTTTATTGAGAGAGTCATTGGAAGTGAGTGCCAAGCATAGTGAACCGTTGGAAATTTCTGGTAGGATGGGGATGGGGAAGAGATCAGGAAGGAACTTTTTTGTGATTATTCACCATTAGTCTTATAAAACAAAGTGGATGACATACATATTTCAGGAAATCAAAAAAAAATCAAATCTACCAAAAGTTACCTAGATGCAAATTAATAAATACTCTCTTCACAAAATGTACAACTGAAGAAAACCCAGCCATAATCCTGTAAATAAAATAGAAGATGGCTAAGGTTTGTAGAGGATTTCCAGCGGGAGTTAGTGCCACAGTCATATAAGTGAAAAATTCATTTTACAACAGAGTCTGAATGGAGTACAAAGTTTAACTTTCCTTTCTTCAGTGAAGTCATAAAAAATGTCATCAGTGGGGCTTCCTTAGATTATTTGCTTTATAGTCAACCTCCTCATTAGATGACCCATTTTCATGTCACAAGGTTTCCACATCATTCTGGGCACTTGTATTATATAATTTATATGGCTGCTGACATTTCATCCATTAAAATCATTGTTTTCCTAATCACAATCCATTCTGTTCAGCACTTTCATAATGTCTGCCACTAAGGAAATTAACACAGCCATAAAATTAGCATAGTCTGATAGCTTAAAAGATATCATAGAAACTTTTAAATTGCTAAAGCATACAGGCATTTCAGAATTGTGAAGATATCTTAGATTATTAAGAAAAGAAATTATGCTTGATTTTTATTTTCCTAGGGATATGTGTCAAGTATTCACCTAAATGTAGATAGGTCACCAATAATAGACCTAAGTAATGATATCACTGAAGTATATCATAGTGACAAAATTAGTTTATTGAGCTCATTGTTCAGAAAAGGTGATAGGCTATTTAGGAGAGTGATAGTCATACACAGACAGCTACACCAATAAACTATATCAACCCAGAATAGATGATGTCTGCCCCATAACCACTTAGATGAAGTCCCTCACAACTTAGTCAACCTCTCACACAAAATATACCCTTGCAGGCCCAAGACCATTAGATAGTAATCATAAGCAGTTGGTGTAGATTGACACTGAATTTGTAGGGAGCTATAATATGGGGTGCAAAAATCTCAGATGGATGCCTAAGGACACATTTCTTCTATGAGACAATATCAACAGATCATATTCAGAGCCTCCTTGCAGTCTTGATATTCATCTCCCAGCTGTCATAGGTGGTCTGGCAAAGATGGCAAAGGATGCTATTTAAAGGAAGGTGTTCCCAAATAGATAAGAAAAGAACACAACACAGAACCTGGCAATTCCACTCTTAGGGGTATTCCCAAATGATTCACATCCATGCAACAAAGACATCTGTTCAACTATGTTCATAGTAGCATTATTTGTTATAGCAAAAAACCCAGAAGCAACAAAGATACCCCTCAACTGAATAATATATAAAGAAGATATGGTACAATTACACAAATGAATACTACTCAGCGGTGGAGAAAAATGGAATATTGAAATTCTCAGGCAAATGGAAGGAACTTGAAGAAAACATCCTAGTTGAGGTACCCAGTCACACACATAAAAGAGGAACATGTACTCACTCATATATGGATTTTAGACATCAAACAAAGGATCACCACCCTATATTTTATGCCGCCAGAAAAACTAAGATACATAAAGGAACCTAAGAGATTCATACAAAGTCCATCACAGAATGGGAAAGGAACAAGATCTCCTGAGCATATTGGGAGTGGTGGGGGCAGTGAGTGGAGAGGGAATTAGAAGAAAGAGAAGAGGAAGAGAGCAGAACATGTGGGTCCAGGAAGACTGAGTAGGGGGACAATATGAAGAGAGAAAAAAAAGATACCAAAATAGAGGTAGCCATTATAGGTTTGAAGAGAAAACTAACTCTAGACTTACAAGGATGACCACAACTAACAATCTGATCAACAGTGGAGAGAGGCTACTTTATATGTCTTTCCCTCATAATGAGATTGATAACTAACATATATATATATATATATATATATATATATATATATAATCATAGAGACCTCATATAGTAGCTGATGGAAACAGAGGCAGAAACCCACAACTAAACACTGAGCAAAACTCCTGGAATCCAGATGCAGAGGAGGATTGATAATAAAAGGGGTCAAGACCAGGCTACAGAAACCCACAAAGACAGCTGAGATGAACAAGGGCGAGCTCATGGGCCATCAAATTGATAGCTGGGAAACCAGTATTGGACAGATTCAGACACCCTGAACGTACGATTCAGTTAGAAGGCCTGGACAGTCTAAGGGACCTCTGACAGTGGAACCAGTGTGATATATCCCTGGAGCACAAAAGGACATTGGGAGCACATTTCCCATGGAGGGATACTCTCTTAGCCTAGAGGCAGGAGTGAGGGCCTAGAGCCCATTCCACATGTTTTGACAGATTTTGATGATCCCTCCTGGAAGGCACCACCTTCCCTGTGGAGTATGTGGGGGGTATGGATGGAAAGGGGACTTCGGGGGCATGAGAGGGATGGGAGGAGAAGGAACTGGGATCGTTATGCAAGATAAAAATTATATATATATATATATATATATATATATATATATATATATATATATGAAAAGAATACACCATTCTACTTTGTATATGAGTTATTTTTAACATTTGTCTTCATCTCTGCATCTTTGACATAAAACAGTTGAGTAAATATAAATATGTTATTCAGTCTTCCTTAACTATGAAAATAGAGTACTTGTTTGTCTTCAAAATAAGTCACATTGTGGTTTACCTCTAAAACATTACTCTTTAACAATACCCAATTATGAAATATTAACAGTTTAAGTAAACTTCAAAATTACAAACATTTGTTTCAATTGCTTATACATCTTTGCTGTCCAATTTATAAAATGGAGATAATGGTACTGACTAGCATTTAGTTCACAAGGTTTTAATGATAAGAACTTTCTTATGAAAGTTCTTGTCAATTTAATGTATCATAGAAATTTAGTTTAAGATAAAAATTTTGGGAAAACATAACATTTGAAGAGACAGTCATCTATTGAGTGTTGTTTGTACTTTAATATGGGAAACAGTTCATGATTGAGGGATATTAAAATAAAATAGCTGAGTTGAGTAAATAGGAGTTAATGGAAAGTAAGAAAAGAAATTGCTTCCAGACTCAGGCTGCTGCTTACAAAATATGGGTTGCATTCCAAGTAGAATTTCTGTGGTCCAACATGAGTCTGTATGCCACAATGATATTCATATTAGAATAGTCTCCAATAGAAGTCTACAACTCAAATGGATTAAAAAAAATGAATCTCAGAGCAGTTCCTTCAAAAATATTTTGGTGATAACTTTACTGATGATGCAGGGGGTATTTAGTTTTTGGGAAAAAAGCTTTATATCCAGTGTATGTACTTTCATACCAGGTAGTCTTGCTCATATATTGAATTTGGACCATATTTGCCGGCTTCATTAGGGTATTTTGAAAATGCAGAGAATCTAACAAGTTTCTGTAGTAATACTTTCTCATCAGACTCCCAGCTTGCAAATAATGACATGGACACATTATTAATTATAAAAGCATGGTTTTGGCTTACAGTTTTTCTCAACTAGCTCTTATAAGTTATATGAACCCATATGTTTAAATCTATGTTCTGTCTCATGGCTCAGTATCTCATCTCCATTCTCTGCATTCTGCTTCCCTGTGTCTTGCTGGTGAATCTATTTTCCCCCTATAATTCTCTCTCTTCCTGGAAGTTCAACCTATACTCTCCTAGCTATTGGTCTTTCAGCTGTTTATTGCACAAATCACAGAAATTTATGTCTTCACAGAGCATACAAATATCCCACAGTACATTTGTCTACATAACTTGATGTATTATGTCCATCAACAAAAATTTGGCTTTTTCAATCATATAAGATTCTTTTCACTGTTTTGTAATTCATCCTCCCTAATCAGAACCTGCTTTAGCCCAAGATGATTTGTATTATGTCACTGGACAGCAAATCAACATATCACAGAATCCTTGTTCATTCTTGCTTATCGCAGAATTGTTTAAGATATCTAAGCTTTTGAATTTACCTAGGGTTTCATCAACGGAGAAACTGATTTTTAAAAATTAGGCTTATAAGCACAATTGAAGTGTTTACAGCCACAAATAATTGGTGTTGTATCAGATGAAAGAAAATTGATGCAACTGCTTGTTATCACAATATAGTTCATTTTCACTCATTTGTGAGTTCCAGTGTTTATAGACACATAAAAATCATGTATGTTAAGACAGCAGGAAAGTAGACCTTGAGGAACATAAGGTCCTAAAGGAAGGACAAAGTGGTAAGAAAGAGTTTTGCAAATTGTATGTTGGAACATTCCCTGAGTGTATTACATACTTGTATGAAAATGGGCAGGCACAGTACTCTTTACTCCAATAAAAATGAAAGTAAAATGAAATAAGTATTCATTCACAAATACATTGTTTTTCAATAATTCCAAATCTTGTAATCATTAGATAAAGGGCATGGTATTCTATTGAATGAGGCACAAAAGAACTAAAAATATATTATTCCTTATCTGTCTGGATACTGAACTTCATAATTAGTTACCTTTAGCATTTAACTGTGAAATGTAGGTTGGTACATTGGAATGGAACATATCGATTAGCAGCTAATTTCTCTTCTGTGTGTTTAGTTTAACACACAAAAGAGGCCCTAGGTACTCTCCACACTGAAACTTCTCTTCTTAGTTCTACATTTGTTGAGTTTGTCCTATATTGAAATGAAACTGAATTATTTATTTATTCAGTGCAGCAGACACTCAACAATTTTTAATTAAGCGAATAAACTAGGATTGACACCCTTTTCCTGAATTATATGAATGATAAGGTATAAGAAAATGGTTTCAGTTTTCCACTAAAATATATCTACTGTGAACAATTAACATATCATAAGAAATAATTATAACTTAGTTTAATAGGAAACTCAAGAAGTAAAAAGACTATCACATTTGTCTTTTATAATTTAATTTGCTCTCTATACTGGAAACTTTTAGAATAATAAAATATCAAAACATCTAAAGGATTGCCATTGGCATTTTTAGTTCTCCCTAGAGCAACCTCAGGATTAATGTATTCCTGTGGAGTGTACAGTTAAGATTTGTTTATAAAACAACTCTATGTTGATTTATCTGGTTTCAGAAATAAAATATTATCTAACATTTAATGGAGTTGAATAATGAAATCAACCAAACTGTCTCTAAGTTCAATATTTCCAGCTGTCTATTATGGAGATAATTAAACATAAAATAAAGTTACTTTTGAAGTAATATAAAATATTAATTTTGACATATGGTGTTGAGTTGAAAGACCATGACCGAAAGCATTTTACAGGTTTTCTTACTAGTTTAAGACTAGATACAGTTCTTATGATTGCTCTTATAAAATTTAGCATTAACAATGATAAAACCATTATGCCTTTATTAATTCAGACAATGGCATATTTATCACTATCTCATTACAGTTTCATACTAGAACATATGGCTTGACATAATAGTAAATCATAGATTCTGTAAAATGCATGAACTTTATTTCTTCTTGAATTTACTCATTCAAGGCATTTAAAAATATTTTGAACATTTTATTTAATTATTATTTTTATGTGTATATCTATTTTTTGCCTACCAGCATACCTATTTACTGCAAATGAGTGCTACCCATGGGGTCCAGATGAAGGTGTGGTAAACCCTGAAACACGATGATTATTAGTGTGTGCTAGGAATAGGTGCTAGTGACCTTAACTTCTGAGCTAACTCTCCTGTTTCCAGCCATTTTGATGTCTTTCCTTGCTCCCATCAAACAGTTTCAACGACCATAAGCAATTCTATGTGCATACATGAATCAGCAGGCAATCAAAATTGGATGGAAAGTACTAGCAACAATCAAACCATGTAGGAACTATCCCTCAATTATGGAAAGTTCGTTTTAAAGGTTCTTTCTATTCAAGAATAGTGAAGACAGAAAAAGATGTTAATGTGTTTGGATTACATTAAAGATTTAAGATTAACTGAAAGAAAGGGAGGGAAAAGTGCTAATGGCAAGAGCACACACAAGAGGCATTATTATATTACCGCTAATGCACATAAAACATTGCCTATTAAAATACGATGACAGTTTTACATCCTATTAAATACATCAAAGCTGTACTTCAATTACAAACCCTTTTCTATGCATGTTTTAACAAATACGTCTTTAATAATAGAATGTAACTGAAAGTACTTAAATGCTAGACACAGGCACTGCTGTGTCACACAGTTACAAGAGAGGGAAGAAAACAACACTTACTGATAACCATATTTTGAGATTTCCATCTTTAATGTTTTTGTTTTACATTTTACATCTTATGAATGTTCAAGTAAACAGCTGGGCAGCTACTCACCTTAAGGTTCCATGCCTCTGGGTCTGTGATGTTGTATAGCGGTTGGTGGGGTTATTATTTCCATTTGGTTATTTGTGGAATAAATCACCTCCTTGGGATTATGGTGCAGGGACAAAAAGTACTTGATAATAATTTTCTGTGTCCTTGTTTCTGAAATAACTCCAAAGACTTTATTAGAAGATAGACGGTACAGCTATTTCCTTAAATTAAAAATTAGCGAACTTCTCATCTGAATGGCACAGACATTAGTTTTATGAGAATTTCATGTACATTAATATTTAAATAGAACCTACAGCTTCTAGCAACATAATTGTCATTTTCTTAACTATTCAGAAGCAGTTGCACAAATACAAGCATTTTACTTTTATTTCTGAAACTGACAGAGAGGAAAACCAACATAAAAAGAATACATGTCAAGAAAATGCTAATTAAGATACTGTTATAAAGTGGCATGAAAGCTATAACAAAAAAGGAAACTTTAGCAAGTCTACACTTTGTCTTCATGCTTTAACTTGTGAATTATTTGTGAATTTTGCATACCAATATGCATGCAAAAGTATTTCTGTCACTGAAATAGAAAACTATTAAACCTGTTTAATTTCTCTTTAGTGTCATAAAAGTCAACAGAATTCATTATCTAAAAAAATGTAGAGTCTATTGCTTTCCTTCTTTCTTATCTTCAATTTCTGACTTTGCTAGGATTGGGAATTCAGAAGAGAATGCAAAAACTCAGATATCTACTTCAGAAGCTGGCCTTCCAATTATAGCCTTTAGTGTTGAAACTGGATTGATTTTAATGAAAATTTGAAAATTCTTTGGGAAAGATTTCATTATCACTATTTAAGGCATATGCGATTTTCTTCTTATATCCTCACATTTTTCTACCTGACACACCCTGGATTTAGTGATTTAGTGTTATAATTTGAACCCAATTTTTCTTGTTTGTATACATTCTGGCAAGCTAGTAATCGTGTGTGTGTGTGTGTGTGTGTGTGTGTGTGTGTGTGTGTATGTGTGTGAATTCCATAACAAAGAATAAATTCCTTTTTATGAAATTGAGTAGTTCTTATTTAATTCATTGTTCTCTCTTTATGTTTTTGTTTTTAAAATTTGAAATATAAAGTTTTTCAACAATGCATTCTGATTATGGTTTCCCCTTCACCAATTCCTCCCAGATCATCCCCATTCACCTCCCACCCAAATCCTTATCCCTGCTTTCTCTCATTAGAATCCCAATAGGTATTTGAAAATAATAATTAAAAAATGCAATAAAGAACCATAAAAGTAAAAAAACAGGAAAAGAGCCAATATAAAAATTAATTTTTAATAGTTTTAAAATTATAATATTACTACTCTATCCTTTTACTATCTTTCAAACCCTTCTATATAATTCCTGCCCTCTTTCAGACGCATGATACCTTTTATTGTAATTGATGTCTTATAAATATATATTACATATATATTCATATATATACATACATACATACATACATACATACATACATGCAATCAGATTAGTCTGCGTAATGTTTACTTGCATATTTATGCTTTTAGGGATGACCATTTGGTGTTGTGTAGCAAAGATGTGTGCTCTTTGCTGGGAATGACTATTTCTCTAATACTCTTATACTTAAGGTTGGGAATCATTGCCGAAGAAGAGGCAGAGAGACTATAAGAGCTAATCCATGGACTGGGGATTTGTGTTGTACCATTTGCATCTGGGTTCCACAGCTGCATTTTGATTTTCTTTCTTTCTTTTTTTTTTTTTTTTTGAGTTTCCACAATATTATCTCTTTTCTACAATGAGAAGTTACCTTGATGACGTCAGAGAATAACATTTATCTGTGGGTATAAAGATAAATATTTAGATTATAGGTACAGATTGTGCGAGTTTTGTAAAGAGGAAGCGATATTTTCCCCAAATTCTATGACATCCTAGCCCTTGGTAGTGTAGTTGGCAAGATTTCCAGTGTCAGATATGTTTTCTCTCTTGTTGAGCAGGTCTTAAGTCTAATTGGAAAGCTATTGATGGCCAACAATGTATGCATGCTGCTATTGTACTCTTGGAATTATTTTGCCATACTGGTCACTATTAAGTGTCATAGTCATTGTAGCATAATAGTACTTTTGTTTGCTTTCTTCCTTCCTTCCTTCCTTCCTTCCTTCCTTCCTTCCTTCCTTTTTTACTTTCTTCTCCTCTGTGTTTCCCTCACTTTGTAGACCATACTGGCCAGGAACTCATAGAGATCTACCGGCCTCTGCCTCCAGCATGCTGGGATAAAAGGCAAAAGTCACCACAGCCCACCTTACTTCCTATATTTGGCAGATAATGCCTTACGGTTCAACGAGCTAGTCATTAGATGAAATACTCTCAAGTCAGTTCCATTTTATGGGGCTGCTGGACCCTGTGTCTGAAGTACATGGTGAGTTTAGGAATAGACTCAACTCTCAGGGGACAATAAAAGCCAACAGCAATAATCTTTAACATTTCATGGTCAATTAGTCAACAAAAGATGGATTCTTGAGTCTGATGTTTAAATTTTGTGCATATGGTACAATTGCCCTTAAACTTCCTCTCTCTCTCTCTCTCTCCTCTTTCTGTCTCTCTCTGTCTCTCTCTCTCTCTCTCTCTCTCTCTGTCTCTGTATTTTCTCTGTGTGTGTGTTTGTGATTGAGTTATAAATCTGGTATAAACATTTTTTTATAGTACAGTGGGATTCAAATTCAATAACAAGCATCTTTGTGACTCATAAAGCCATACAGATAAAAGTCAGAGAACAATTAGACATGTGTGCAAGAGAAAGTGATGATGAAGCACAGCCATTCAGTGGCCCTAGATTTGAACCTTAGTATAATGCAGTAATATCTTTGCATTAAAACTGTAAGTGTTTATCCTCTAACAACAGTGGATGCCAGTATTCTTAACTCAGAATCGCTTAGCTAGAATTGAATTGCCAGTAGGCTTCACCTCTTCACCTATGGAACACCTATCTTTTAGAGAAAATCCACAATTTGTTTCTTCTAGCCCCTCATAGATATTTATTGAGAGAATGTCGAGCACTAGAAAACTCATATTATCAGAGGCGAATTAATCTTGATGTAGAAGTGAAGTACAAAAGTCTTCTATGTCACAAGGACATACAGACTTTTGAGGATATAGTCTGGAAGCTATTGTGTCAACTATGCACAACCAAAATGTGTCTCCTTTATCTAAAAACAACAACCACAAAGGAAAGGAAGAAAAGAAGGAAAGAAAATGCTCTGAACTTTTTTCAAAGAAAAGTGTTTTATTTATGGGTTGTCATACCAGAAAGATATGATAATCACAAGAAATAAAGACATTGCAGGAGAAAAAATCTTCCCCAGGGATGAGCACACAAATTGATTATTCGTTACCAAATGATCAGCCATAAAAATATATGAATAAGTGGCATTACACAGAATCAGAGTTTGTATTTAAGTATTTAGTAATAAATGTGTGTATTCATATGCATATATGAATGTAACAAAAATTAATGTAAAAAGAGGTCAGAATTATGAAACATAACAAGGAGAGGTAAGTGGAAGGCTTTAAAAAGAAGAAAAGGATGGACAAAATTATATAATTATATTCTCATCCCCAAAAATAAAAGAATTATCTTAAAGTAGTAATGAAGTCCCTAAAACATTCCTTATTCTGCACTAGTAAGCAATATCAATGTTATAAAGGAGTGATACTCTGCGTGTATGCAAATTTTTAAAATATAAAGATTAGATAACTTGTAAAAGAATAAAATGTATATATACATACACAAACACATATATGCATATATATGTACTTATATATGTATACACACACACAGAAGTTTATTATATATATATATATAGATAGAGAGAGAGAAGAGAGAGAGAGAGAGAGAGAGAGAGAGAGAGAGAGAGAGAGAGAGAGAGAGAGAGAGAGAGAGAAAGGAGTGAATTGGCTTTGGAGAAAAAAAATAGACCCTGCCTGAGTATATATCATGGAGAGTGATCAAGAAAGACTACCAAATTCATATGTACTTATGAATTTGCAAACATACATTCATAGTTCATCCATATACCCACACACACAGAGAAAAACACTTTAAATATTTTACATATTGTTTCCCCTGTGAGTGACTTTGGCAAAACCCTGTCTCACTTTTATATCTTTTTATTCTTAATACTTCACATTTCTAGTAGACTCACTACATATTGCCTTTCTCTTTAAAACACACTTTATGTTTTGTGTAAGCATGTTTTACACCTCTGTAACAAAATGAGCCAGACTTTCAGAAAAAAAGACGTTTTTGTCTTAAAAATCAATATGAATGGCAAAAGCTTTTTGCTGAAGTAGCAAGACAGTATGCAGCAAATCAGTGTACTTGTCTTTTTCTTCTTCCTTTTTTTTTTTATAAAGCCACCAATGGGTCAGTGTCCAAAGCTTTACTTCATAACCTTTTCTAATCTAATCCCAAAGGACTCTCTTCAAACTAGCATGTTCCACATGAGGTTTCTGACTTCTTTGTACCTCACAAGACAAACAGAATCCCCAACAATTTTTTCAGAGTGGGGTTACTCAAATTCCATACAAATAAAAGCATTGGTATTTACCATTTGAAATCTTGGAGAAAGAGGAAGTACGGGAAGAACATTACTAAAGTATATCTTAAGGGGAAACTATATATATGTCTGTGTGTGTGTGTGTATATGTGTGTTTGTGTGTGTACGTGTGTGTATATATGATATATATATATATATATATATATATATATATATATATATAGTCAGTACAAATAATATAAGTTTAAATGTTTTGCAATACTGAGTTTTTGAATGACAACTGACAGGGAAGGCATGAAAGCTTGTGAGGCAGATCATTTATAGGACCAGGAAGTGGAGCTTTATGAGGAAGTTTTACTATCATACTGCTATTTTCATGCTAATTAATTGCCTAGAAAGCAGATTATTTTCATGGTCATAATCATTTGTGTTGATTATTTTCCTTTCCAGATGGGACTCTGGCATAATGATAAATGTTGTTCAATGCAGCATGGTTTTTATCTGCCAATGTTATTCTATAAAAGCAAAATTTATAAGTCAACACAGCAATATTTTGTTGGTTAATAGAGTATGTTTGTTGCATTTCATAGGTAGTGATTGGAAACAAAACAGTGGCTGTTAATGATAAAACATTAAACATCAAAATGATCTAAAGAGAATAATATACTTGAATATGACAAAAGTTCATGCTTTAAGACATACAATCAGTATGACTTATACATGTCTGAAGAATTAAGAAAAGAAATACATCAAAACTCAGCAGTGATTCATTATTCTCATGTAACCACTTACACTTTGTTTATTTTGATGCAGTACCTACTAATCAATATGTTTCTAAGCAGCTACATAAATAATCTCTGTTTAATTTTCAAGCACATTAAAGGAACCAAATGGCCAAAGTCAGGATTTCTTTTTTTTTTTTTTTTTTTAATTACTGTGTTTAGAGGAGAGTGAGATTTTTTACAGTATGTAAAAACTGAAAGTGTAAAATTCTGAAAAAATCTTTCAAGTTTTAAGAACATTCAAAAGTTCATTACTTCACTTGTAGATAACATTTTGCCAAATGTACATTGACCCAACTAAATAGCGATAAACTTTTTTTGAAACTTCCATTGGAGATACGTTGTTAATTAAGGTATTGCAGAATAGATAAGGCCTTTAAAATACATATATGTGATGTTGATATTATATTCATATGGAGATGTTGTTTTAGTGATGATCATTACTGATATTACTGGTATCATGTATTATTATAAAAATGTAATACATGGATGTATACCTAAAACTCTCATGGCTAGTTTCTTTTCTGGACTGCTTAACAAATCGCCATAATCCACTTCCATATGTTGAGCTCTACCAATTAAGCTATAGAAGACAATTGAATTAATGTTTTCTGACAAGTTTCTCTGAAAAAGCATGTGAATGCTCTATGCTTGTGACTGCTTTGTTTTTTTGTTTTTGTTTTTTTTTTTTTTTTTGGTTAGTCACAACAGGTGACGTGGCCCTTTAATGCTTGCCTCATGCTGCGGGTGTTCAGAAAAGCAGGTTATAGAGGAGACAAACTCCAGCACTCTCTCTGGAGTGCTTGAAAATGTGCTTAGGTACTAAAGGACCAAAAAAAAATAGGTATAGAGAGTCATAGAAAAATAGAAAATAATGAAATGAAGTTATTAAAGAGAGTACAAAGTAATATAAAAAAACAAGTTATGTAAGGATGAAAAATCCCATAACAGATGTCATTTGGATCCTATATAGTATTGTACTTGCTGATTTTTTTTTAAATTCTAATAGGCAAAAATCAACAGCTTTTGAGGGACATTGGATTGTGGAAAATAGTGATGAATTAAACCAGCTCATATATTTTAGAATGTCTTAACTTCAGAATTAAATTCAGAAAATATGTTGCAATGGGGGAGATATTATGCCTTTGTTTTTACAGGAAATGAAAAGCTATGGATATGCTGGGATAATCTTTTCACAATCTCTGTGTAAAGATGGGTTTCTCTTTTACCTTACCCGCCTAAGACACATTCTGATTAGTTTTAATAATGAAATGAATCACCAATAGATAGGTGGGAAGAGGATAGGCTGGACTTTGAAGTAGAGGTAGGAACTTGGGGAATGATATTTGAACTTTGAGAGGTTGGGGATTTGCCAGCCAAACTTGGAGGAGTTCATAATATGGTACTGAGGAGAGGTAAGGAGCCACATGGAAGAATGAAGATTTATATACATGGGCTAATTTAAGAGATTGATTGGAATAAGGCTAAGCTAAGGCCAGGTTTTCATAATTAATTTAAAAAAAAAACCATGTCATTATCCAGGAACTGGAAGTCTAAAGTAATGCCCATTATAGGAGCAGAATAAATAACCCATGAAGATCAAATGAATGGGCAGACTCCAAATAGAGAAATAAATATGGAGAGAATACACAGAAAAAAAATATTAAACATCCGTAATCACAAAAATTTACTCCAGATTTCATTTTGATTACTTCTTACCTGATGGGAAATTTTATTCTGTAAATATGTTTCTCATACTGGTTAGTGAATAAAGCACTTTGGCCAATGGGAAAGCAAGATAGGCAGGGCTAGGAGACAAGAAGGAAAGAGGAAGTAGTAAGGAGGAGTCAGCATATAGAGCCTGAAGAGAGAAGATGCTGGCCTGCTGCTCTCTGATAAGATGAGTCATGTGGAAATACTTAGATAAGTAGAAATAGGTTAATAATTAAGACAGAGCTAGCCTGTAACAAATTATTACCTGAGTACCTGGCCAACAACTTTATATCAAATACAGAGTCTCAGCATGTTATTTGGGGCTGGTGTGTGGCAACACCGGGTGGACTACAAGGAAGAACAAAGAGAGGAACCATGCGGCCAGCAGGAAAAACCTACTTGTAACACTTACCTTAATTATATATATATATATATATATATATACACACACACATACACACACAAATGTTGTTGAGGATGGAAGTAAAAATTTACATTCATACACTAGTAAAAAGGATGTGAATTAGTGTAGTGAAATTTTTAAGTAATTTTTTCTTTTTTCCTGAAACACAATTAGGTTTTTTTTTTTTTTTTTTTTTTGAAAAGAACTAGAATAAAATTGCTTGGCTTACTATTAAAAATAAAATATAAAAACAAAACTACAGCTGATTTTCATTATTGCTGTAAATTGACTTAACTTGACAATTTTCATTTTTATAACTATGAAGTGAATTCAATATTATTAAATTGATTAATGCCCCAAATCTTCTTTTGCTTGACTGAACTTTAACTATTCTCTAGTAAAATTGTGTAATTTAGAGGCCCTTTAAATAGTCTTACTAACATTTCAAGATTTGTGAAAATAAACTAACCTATAGTCTTTCAGTTAAGGCTTTCATGGAAATAATTATCTTTATTGGAAAGCCTCACAACTAATTAGTATAAATTAGAATCAGTCTTCCCAGGTATTCTTTCTTTTTCCCAAGTTACTATATGCTTATTTTATGACTCTGGGAAAACTTCATCCTGGTGGTTCCCCTCTATTGGAGATAATAGCAACAGACAAATTCGCAGTGAAAAGACAGAAGGGTTCTGTGTGTATCTCATTTGGTTATGGAGATAGTGGTACACAAGAACCTCTCACTTTAATTTATGCTTTCTCATAAATATTTAGAATACTCTGCTTCATCTGCTTCCAAACTTTAGGATGCCCTAAGCAAAAAAGAAACAAGAATAAAGAAGAATTAAAATGTATGATTCTTATCAGAAAAAAATGCAGACATGGGAAAATGCTGACTAATATTGGTTGAAAATTTCCAAAGTGTCTATGTTAACTGAAAGTAAACTTAGAAATTAATCTGCCTTGAAGTTAATCTACCTAAATATGTCACAAAATAACAAATAATTAAACAAGTAAGAGGATATTCATGTTGCTCCTTATTGTTCTGATGTCAACTTTAGGTATCACAAGTCAATATATCTCAGTCTTGAATCATTCCCAGAAGAAGGCCGGATGAATAGTGAACATTTCTGTAAAATAGAATTTTCTATCAGTTTCAATTGTCTTTGAATTTTTGTTTTTAAAGCTATGAAGACAAGGAAAATTTATATACCATAAAAATTTTCAATTTATATGGTATAATTACTAGAAGTAAAATCTTCCTCATTTTCTGTAATTAAAAAAGGAAGTTCAGGGAAGAGCATGCTAGGTGATTATCCAATACCTAAAATTCTTCCCTAAAAACAGATACATACTACTATTCTTTCCAAGCAGGCTGTATGCACACACACACACACACACACACACACACACACACACACACACACACACACCACACCCCTTCCCCAAAATACATATTCACACCCACCATATACACACACACACACACACACACACACACACACACACACACACATACACACACACACACACATACACACACACACTCACTCACACACACTAAAAATTATTAGGTAATTGGGCTCTAGATTATATAACAAACTATCATGTTTATTATTTCATGTACTATCTTTAGTCTTATCACCAATTATATTATCAAAACTAACATTAAATTAATTAATGTACACTTAATATTGACCTAAGTTAAAAAGCCATATTTAATTAAAATTATCTTTTTATTTTTATTTGTTTCTTACTATTGCAAATATTTTTTCATACAATATTTTTTTTCATACAATCCTGAGTAGTATGATTTCCTCGCCCTCTACTTTCCTCATTTCCTTCCCACCTATCTTTCATCAGGATCAACTCCATTTCTCTCTCTCATTTAAAGAAAAAAACAAAACAAAACAAAACAAAAACATCAAGAACAACAACAACAAAAACAGGAATATAATAGAATATAAAAACAAAAAGTAATACACCAGAATTGGACAAAAGCAAATCAATAGATAAAAAGGAGTCCAAGAGAAGGCATTAAACCGAAATGCACTTGTTTGCACTCTCAGGAATGCCATCAAACACCGAAGGATATGGTAGACTCTAACAGACCCTGTGCATGCTGCCTCAGTCTCTGGGAGTTTATGTGTGCTTTAATCATGTTCATTTAGATGATCTCCTTTACTTGATCCTTCATACACAAGGACTCTTGTATTCTTATGACATGCACTTCTGTATGATTCTCTAAGCCCCATGGGCTGGAATTAGATGGAGATATCCCTTTTATGACTGAGTGTTCAAAGGTCTCATTCTCTGCTTACTCTCTGGTTTGGGTCTCTGTATTTGTTTCTGTGTTCTACAAGAGGAATCTTCTCTGAAGATGAGTGAGCAAGGCTCTATTCAGGACACTTTTTCCCATCTTCATTTAATGTGTTAAGTATCTTGTTTTTGAAGAATGTTTATTATTACTTGGAATCAGAAAACAGTTCATTTCCAAGAGTACAGTAATGGTCACCAGATCTCCAGACATTCAACTAATGTATTCTGATCATACTCAGCTCCTGTCCTAAAAAAACATATTTCAAAAACTTAGCAGATGAAATGAGACAGAAAGATTTGAATTCCTATAACTTATTATTGCTGTACTTCGAAATACAGCTACTTTAAATGAACAAGATTAGCCAAAGAAATGGCTATGCCTTTTCCTTTAAAAATGTATCTCAGCTTCCTGTAAGTGGCTTGAGATGACCTGTGAAAATGGTTGGCTATAAGGTCATTTAAATCAAATTAAGGGGTTCAAATCTTTATATCCACTCAAAAACACTCGTGAAATTGCCCAAACCATCAAGTATATGTGTATCTGAAAAGTCATCATGTGTTTGAAAAGAAAGATGTTACTTTAAAGAAGCATGGGTGTGACACCAGTAGTACAATAGCGCAATCAGGAGATTGGTAAAGACCATGAACTGAGGCCCAAACAGACTTCCCAGTCCTTGCTACAGATGTTCAAAATGTGGAGAGCAATGTAGATAAAATAATATGATGGTATCATATTAACCTACATATGAGCTGCCGTGCAAATCCCCAGAAGAGGCACACTGAAGGATGCTTATGAAAGGAACAACAGTGTCCTTAAACCAGTAAAGTAGGATTCACAGAAGAAAAAATTATCCTAGGAGAAGCAAAAGCTTATGGCATGAAAATAAATTTAAAATTGCAAAAATACAAATAAATTAGAAAAAGAAATGATGGAGGAAGAAAGACAGAATGAAGAGAGAGGAAGGAACAGAATCAGGGAGAGAAAGATAAGGAGAGAGAGAGAGAGAGAGAGAGAGAGAGAGAGAGAGAGAGAGAGAGAGAGAGAGAGAGAGAGAGATACGGAAATGGAGACAGAGAGGGTGCCCCAAAACTCTAATCGTTAAGCTAAGATTTTTATTACTGTTGCCATACATTAGTTTGTGCTACTGGACAAAGAAATAATAGCAGGCACCTCAAAAATGCCCATGCATTACCAGTATAATCTGTTGCCACACCAGCCCCAGTGGAGGCAGTGTAGCAATGGCTGAGAGAAATCTCAATGGCTACCTGTCTGGAGGTTCGCACCACACATGGTTACGCCTCCTGGAGAAAAGTGGTCTAGGTCCCTGCAGGTGCTTGCTTGGCTGGCTGATTGGAACAGTTGCTAGATGTGTTTTGTGCTATAACAATAATGCTTTTTAATTATGGGCATTTTAGCCTGTAGCTCCACTGTTAATTCAGAAAAGCCTAGAAAACACTTAAGATATAGTTTCAGGAACTGAAAGAGATACAGACCAACATTCAGTGGATGGATGTTGACCTCTGTGCCCCCAATCATAAAACCCACAGTGCCAGTGTCAGCCCAAGGCCTAATAAACAATTAGGGCTAAAGCTATAAGGAAGCAGCCCACAATGTGACCTTACCTGTAATCAGCCGACCCGCAGCAAGGCTACTATGGAAGTTACTACAAAACTCTAACTTGGTATCTTAGGGCCCTTGAATCATTGCTATTAAAAGTTTACTGTTCAAAGACAATGATTCTTCTCTTTACCCAGTTAATCAAATATCTGATACACTGACCACAAGCAGGCCAAAATAGACAGAGGCTCTCAGTTATGCACTTGTTTAGATGTATTTACTATCTCATAGTTCAAAAGGAATTGCTGACATTTTATAGAATGTTTGTTTATCTTTAAACTGTGGCCAAAGATCCTTTCTTTCTGCATAAATCCCAATACTTTGAAGTAAACTTTGCAGCAGTTTGCAAACCTCCTCAAGTGTGTTTGTTTCTGTCACGTCAAAGCCACTCCTGACCTGGTCATCTAAGTCTTGGTCTCCACGCAGACCTGCTATCCACTGAGAAGTCTGTGACAATCTGTGTGTAAGAGTGGCGTCTTTTCCATTGATGAAAAGAATTTATTCATATTTTTGAATATTTTCAAAATATTCAAATATTCATAATATTTTCTTAACTTTATTTATTAACTATATTTTGTTCTTTCTTACATATATTGTTATTGGTAATTTCTTCAACTTAATAATAGATCAGTAGCCACTACTGTTGTAGCATATCATAGTGCATGGCAGTAATGCATCGTGACACATATATATATATATATATATATTTCTTGCACATGTATATGTTTCTTGCAAGTATTTTTCATAAGAACATAAGTTATGGCTGAAAGAGCCACATTCAAGGAAAGTAAATTCAACTTTTGAAAATTAATTTATGCTTAAAACCCTTGTTTAGTATAGCATTTGGTTTTATTCATTATGTCCTATAATTTTATCTGCTACCCATTAGATTCATATATGTCATGAAATATTTACAGTAAACAGATTTTGTTTTTATGTGGTGTTTGTAAAGTATAGTTATAAAAATGGAAATGTTTCCATTGATATATTTTAATTTGAAACATGTGTTGAATATGTATTCATTATTTCTATTACTATTTTGTTTCCCCCATGTTTTTGTAATAAATCTATATGAGCACATGTAAACATACAAACATATCACAACACAATAAAAAGAATTTGCATCATAGCATCGTTGTGTTTATCTTCAGTGGCCATGAAGTCTAAATCCTAATATTGTGTAGCTATTCTGGATAAGATGTTCATGTGTTAATGCGTTTGACATCAATTATAAATATTTCAACTCCTTAATCTTATTCTACTGTGGTCATCATTGTTCTGTTGGGAATAAAGTAATATAAATAATCATATAAGTATTATAATTAAATAGCGTGCTCAGAACACAGGCACTATAGAATATTAATCCCTTCTGGAAATCCTCATTTACATCCTTTTTGGCTATTTAGCCAAAAACAAAATGCAAAGTGTCATAAATTATTTAATTAGACTGTTTTCTTTGGACTCTTAAAAAGTCCAGTCCAGCCTTGTTAATACTGACCCCAAATGTTTTTCCAGTTTCCACCTTGCTCTATAAGTTTTTTCTAAATCTATCCCTTTGCTATTTTAATAATACCAGTGTCTTAAATCTGTACCAATGTTTGGCTTGTAGGGGTAATTCTGAAATCTAAGATGCTATTGGGAGTAATTACATTCAATCCAAAACCATTACCTCCATGATTCTATATAAAGTACACTATTTATCATACTGTAGCACAACTACAGTAGATGACTTATGTTTATGCATGTATGAAAACTTATTATTCACTAATCTTTTACATGTATGTGTAAGATTATAGCACATTTCCAGATCCACAAACAACTCTGATAGTAGCTGCATTTCTCAGGGTTGTCTAGAGTCACAGAAATTATGGAATAAATCTCTCCCTCTGTTTCTCTCTCTCCTTCTCTCTCTCTCTCTCTCTATCTCTCTCTCTCTCTCTCTCTCTCTGACTCTGTATATGTATGTATATATACACATTTACACACACACAGTATACAGTATATACAAATAAATTTGAATGGCTTTGCAATCCATTGATCCAACAATAGCTAGCTGTGAATTTAAAGTCCAAGAATCTAGTAGTTGCTCAGTCCCACAAGGTGGGATGTCTCTTATTATCTTTTGTATATGCTAGATCTCAGTGATGTTGGATCTAAAGCCCGTGAAGGAATGGATGAGGTAGTAAGGCAATGGCTAGCAGGAAAAGAACAAAACTTTCCTTCTTCCATGACCATCTATAGACTGAGAGCAGAAAGTCTGACCCATATTAAAAGTATGTCTTCCCATCTCATGATCCAAGTTAAAGGATTATGTTATCACCCCTCAATATCTGGCTCAACAGACTGTAACTTCCCTTCTTGAGAACAAGAGTGAAATGGATTTGCTGACTTCAAAAGAAGCAGAAAATATCTCATAGGTGTACCCTCCATTTTTGTATTGTAATTCCTCCCAGAAATAGTCAAATTGACAATCAAAAATACCCATTACAAGAACACCCTTCATCATATCATACCCTTTTATTTAGTGATTATTATCCAAATGGAAACAATGATCAGGTAATAATAAAACCTAAACATAATTTATATACAATCACAGATGCATTGTGTATTTATCTTGGTGATAATTATGCCTAACATGATGTAACTACCTTTTGTACAACCACAAACACATTATAAATTTATAAGAGGTGGCAATGTCTCTTTTAGTATTCTCTTAATTGACGTTATAACATGTGTTAAAGAAATTGAAAGAAAAAACAAGTATCTGTACAATTATATTCTTGACAAAATGTAATATAAACATTCAGCGCATCCCTCATTTCTGAAACTGATGAAGCTGGTATTTATAACTAGTTCTCCCAACTATGAATTATATATTTAGTCTTTCCTCTGTAAGGACCTGAGCATGTCTTAGATCTTTTCCTGGAGGAATGCCATACAACTTCATTTCTGATGATTCTGTGCCCTTTGTCATTCTGCTTGGATTAGGTTCTTGTAGTTACTAATTGAATTTCCTATTAACTCCTCAGCTGAAGTCATCTTTTAATGAGCACTTACATGGGACACAGTATCTTTACACCCTTTGCCCATGTGAAATATTCCCTATTCTTTTTCCCCAGATGTCTTTCTCACCATTTTTCAATAATTCTTTTTCCAAAGTCCCTGATCATCCCAGCAAATCCATTGGTCACACTTCTGGCACTTTTTCCTTCTAAACAAATTGTAATATTATGTGTACTGCCTGAAGTTCTGCACACTGTGAACATTTCTCTTCACCCGTGTCTATCATTGTTGCCCTAGAAAGATGTATTGCTGTAGCTGTCCACTTCTGTGTGATGCCTAAATGATGTACAGAAATGTGATCAAACTAGGCCCTACTCTTCTTTTTCTCAACCAAACAATAATAAGGAACACTGTATAAGGATACAGGCACATGCTTGGCAGCTGACAGCATTGTAACAAAAGTGGAAACCATAAGTATTTGGGCAAAATTTTCATGCAACTAGCTTGTACCCTCAGGAATTATTTGGGCCTGACTGTGTATATATCACTTCCATTTGATACTAGATTGCTGATGATCACTTATTACTTCATGACTTGGTGGGTCTAATAACACTCAGCTCATGATGGACATCTGAGATTGTATAGTAGCACGGTGGCCCATTTTCAAACATTTACTTTCAACTAAGACCCAATATCAGGCAAAGAACCATCTTTCAAAGGCAAAATAGTTATCTTAATATGATGAACACATCCTGAACCCATTGAAGAACAATCTCCTATTCCAGCCCCACACAAAGCTAGCAGCTTTCCAGTTTACTTAGTATTTGGGATGGAGCAATGCACCAAATGAAGAAATGTGCTGTGTCCATAATTCACTAACTGTAGTGCTTCTTTCTTGGTGGTGGTGGGGTAGGTACAATAACTCATCCTTCATATTTGAAAGAATATCACTGCATGCCCCCCACATCTCTGAACTGCTAAGAATTTCACAGAGTTAGAAGATCCTGGAATTTTGGTTGGATATATTTTCCATTCTCTGATAATTACAGGTGTTACCAATGAGTTCAATGTGGTTGTTACCATCTGCTAATTTGTCCAATCAACATAATGTGGTCAGTATAGTGCACTAGCATGATTTTTTGTGAAAGAGACAATCAAGATTCCCTTCTAAGAAAATTATGGCGCAGACCAGAAGAGGATATAAATTTGTAAGGTAAAACTATAAAGGTATACTGCTGGCCTTGGCAACTGTAAACAAATTGGTTCTGGTGATGCTTAAGGACAGGTACTGAGGAAAAGGCATTGTGCTAGATCAATAGCTGAATGTCATGTACCAGGAGATATGTTAATTTGCCTAAGTTAGGATACCACATCTGGTACAGCATCTGCAATTGGAGTCAGTACCTGATTGAGTTTTCAGTAGTCAGTTGTCAATTTCTAAGATTCATCGTCTTCTGCATTAGACATATAGGATAGTTAAAGGCAGTTGTGAAGGAAATCCCCACCCCTACATCTTTTAAGTCCTTAATGGTAGCACTAATATAATTAAAACAAAAAACATTCCTCAGTTTATCTGATTGATCTAATGGTAGTGAAAGATTTAATGTAGTTTAATTATTTGTTATACCAGAATGAAATAGTGAGGTGAAATGATCTGATGCAGCTTTGTGATCTGAGCCCTGGCCTATAAATATTCTCATTTTTCAAATCCCCATTCTAATATTTTGGCTGCTTCTTGAAAATAGATAAATGACAGTCTCAGAAATTGGATAGCAATACCATATTATTTATTGTTGCTTTTCCCTAGAGTTAGAATGTCCTTTTCCTTGAACATGACACAAAGCCCCCTCTACATTTTTACTTTGGTCAGGATTGTCTCCATATAATAGAGCACCAAATCATTAGCTAACAATCGATCCACTACTTTTGTATTTTCCTTCACTGCATGTTTTATTATCTACCTGACATTTTAGTTTCAATCTCTCAACTCACTTGTGCTCTATGACATTTTCACACTGAGAGTACTCCATGTTTCACTTTTCTTTAAATAGAGTAAACCAAATTTTCATGCTTGGGAAATCTTTCTCTCTCTCTTCCTTGCTCTCTCTCTCCTTATAGAATAGTAATATGCAAAATGACAAATATGCTTGTGTTAATTAATTTTACCTCTTTCCTTTGCTTAAATTTTTAAAATAAAAAAATACCTTCCATTTAATACACATTTAATAACTATTTTAGTAATTAAAAAAGGATAATAAAACAAAAGGTGCAGAAGTTGAGATGTCTGATAAATGTAAAACTTAATAAAATCAGAACAGTATAAAATATATCATTATTAGTTTGTCTCATGTATTAAAATAGTAGTAGTACATTAGATAAGTTGGTAGAATGAAGCACATTTATATTTTGTTGCCCCTGTTTCTTAGCAATTTTGAAACTTGGCTTAAAGCATCATATTATCATTGTTTGCAAGACAGAACATTATTATCCACACCTGGACCAGCATACATGTCATTTGATCACCAGAATACTTTTATCAACCTGTTTTATAAGGAAAAAGCAAATCAAAATTAGTGTAATTGAAATGGAGCTGGTACCATTTCCTCATAGGACATGTAGAGCTCTGGATAGACTTACCTAGGACCACCTTGCTATTCTCTCCTACGTCCTAACATTGTGATTTTAGACATCAATGGTGTATATAGAAGATGGAAGTTTGACAGAGGGTGCAGCTCTAGGGTTCAAGCTTTCTTTTTTATTACTCTTTGGGGTTGTCAGACATGTATGTAATGGAATATTATTGTGAACCCTCCCATTTACAGCCACCTATGATGGATCTCCTCAATACCTAGTAACTTCATTATTATTATTAATTTCTTTATCTTCCTTTTCATAGTATTAATCTTTGTCTTTGTCATCTATTTAATAGCCCATTAAAACCAGTCACTGCTCCTCATATGTGCATTGCTGTGATATCACCTGATGCAGCATGGGAAAGTTGTCTTCTAGGCTGGCATGGGACTTTTAGTGATGTGACTGTTTTGAGTTACATGCAGTACTGTAGGTAAATCTTCATCATGTTCTTTTAAGTAACTCTAATTGTTTAACTGATATGGAATCACTTTTATGTATTTGATGATATCCTAATTACATGGGAATAGATATTTAAATATAATAGATGTTTAAATATAAACATAAGCCAATTTAGTGTTATTCATATGCATGTATTTGTAGGAGTGACAAATTGTTATTGATGAGACCATTGAGTTTTCATCCCTGGATAAATATTCTACCTGTCTTAGCACTCATTCATTTATTGAGAGCTATATTCTTGTTTAGGCAACAATATTGATAAAATTTCCTGTGTACATCTGCCCATTCATATAATGTGTTCCTACAGCAAATACCCTGCTCTTCAAATTAATATAATTTTTCTCTCCCTTATTATAATGTTTCCTAAAACTTGAATACAAGGGTGGAATTGTTCATCTAACAACTAGTGCAGAAAAACACATGGTCAGGGGTTCTTCTTTGTACCTTGACCAGTTATAGTTTCCTATAATTGTGTCTCTATGTTGTGTAATGAAGCTTCTTAGATGAAAGCTGAAAGTTACATTGATCTTTTGGAATAAGAAGTAAGATTACTGTTTGATATTATACCGGTTTAGGTAAGTACAGTAGTAGGTTCTTCTCTAGGTTCTACGATGGGTAACTGGCTATGTCCTAAGTATTCATGAAAGTCAGTATTAAAATTGAAAGATGAAACTTCATGGCAAAACCAATAAAAATTAAAAGAAAATATGGAAAACTGCCTCAAATGGAATTACATGTACCCATAATATGAAGCAAAATTTCCCCTAGTTTTTTTTTATGGTGTTCTAGTGTAACTTAAGTAGGTTGTAGAATGTCAAATTAAATAAACAGTTGTCCATTTGGAATTTGCTATTCTATTGCATCTTCCCCTGAAGTCAGAATCCCACAGCATATCACAGCCTTATTGCCACTGAGACTGAATGCATATTTATGCTTAGTAGCATTGCTGTCAATCAAGGAAAAGGGAAACATTCTCGTGTTATAAAACTTTCCACAGAAGCTCATCTCCCTGGGCTTTGCAAGTCTGTTTCTAACTCTCATGCCAGACACAAAACTCATTATTGCTTGCTATGATATAATTTTCAATATAAAAATCAATCTTCCATATAAAGCTACCAGAATATTTATTAAGTTTATTATACATAAACAAGATAAAAATAGCATAGTCCTTGAGGAAGAGGGTAGAACACACCATTCACCTAACTCCTCCATATTGATAAAAACTGAGTGATCCTTATGGAAGGCATTGTATATGGTAGTTCCACAGAACTTCCCTTGTGTAACTGCAAATTTAAATACAGATGAGAAAGATGAATACTTATAGGTGTCTCTAGCTGCCTGTGAACAGAATTTCCTGTAATCTCTCATTACTTCCTGCTAGAGTATTTCAGAGTACAGAAACAATGATTCATAAAAGACAATATGATGATAAAAACAAAACTGAGACAATAGCATTAGCATACGCCCAAGTCTGGTCCATGGAGACCTAAAAGTGATATTTATGAGGCAAGGTAATCTATCCACAGATTTAGAACAGAAAATATAATATCAGTGTGCTGTATTTCAACATCATCTCTATCATTGCATACTCAAAAATAATTAAATTAGAACCAGAGACAACTTTGTTTTTCTGACTGGCATTGCCATCCTTTCCCCTCCTTCCCTTTAGTGGTATCATGCAGTTTTGTGTGACATACTCACTCATTTGTTTCCAACCACACAGTGTAAGTAACTTTGCTTTCATTTTACACCAAATACATCTCCAGTCCAATGTCTGGAGGCTAACCATGCTCTCTTTTTCAAAATTACTCTGAGTGTTTTAAATAAAAGGAAAACATCAATAAAGAACAGAAGCACAGAAAAACAAATGCCCTAATATAAAATCCCCAACTGTGAGATTTGTATATCTTTTAAATGTAAGAATCTATAGGAACCTGTTTTAATAGAATGATCCTTATCAGTGTGTTCCCATACTGCACTTGGAATTACAGATTATATGCCCATTACATAAACACAGAATGAAAATAGTTTTGTAAAATTTAAATTTGTTGTGTTTCAAGACATAATTACTGTCAGTCCTGGCACTCTTCCCGTTTTTAATCTAGCAAACACAGAAATGCTTACAGACTACTGGCAATCATAACAGACCTCAATAAAGGTGAAAGAGGACAAGACAGATATGTAACCATTGTCTGAGTTCTTCAGAGCATGAAAGGGACATGCACGACTCATTGGTTTAATTTTATGTTTTCAGCTAATGATGGAATTAAACTTAGGGTACCCTTGAGGTAAGAAGAGAGCAGGTTGTATTCTTACAAGTTCATTGAAAATATTTATTGCAGGATTAAAACAGAAAATTTTCAGTGGGACTGTAGTCAGACTTTGCAAGTCCATGGCAGAGACCACTTCACAAATCAGGCTTGTGTTTTCAGGAAAAAAAAAACATATGGAGGGTAGCAAAAAAGTGGTCCTAAGAACATCTCTTTTAATGATTGAAACTGAGTTTTGCCATGTAGAAAAGTAAGGTTATGTATATTAAAGATAGAAATGTAAGAAGAAAGGCTCTGAATTTACTAGGAGAAAACAGAGAAATAATTTATAAAGACTTTGTTGTAGGCAAACATTTAAGGGTAAGAACTCTAAAAACATAGATATAAAATAGTTATATATGATTTTATCAATTTAAAGAGATGTGGAACAATTACAGGAGATAAAGGACAATGATCTCTGTTAATAAATAGCATCTTTTGGACGTGGCATGGAAGCTGCACCTGTGATATTTCTACAGTATAGATGCTTAATAAGACTTGCATGGCAGCACCAGTTAACATGCCAATGTGGATAGGCGAAGTATCTGGGGTTCCATACATGGATAAAGAGCTGTAGAGTATAAGTACTGAAAAAGAGATGATTACTTTTCTTCTAGATTGAGCTACTTTATATATTGCAAATCTACAATTGCAGATCTAAGTGAATTTAAATATGAGTTACTCAATATATTATACACAATATGCACATAAAACTATATAATATGTAATATATTACATATAATACATAATTAAGGAGATGTCATTAATTTGACATAAGTTTGGTGAAGACAGAATAATTGGAGAGGAAATAATAAACAGTTAAAATAATGTAAAAAAGCACTCCTGTATGATATTGAAATTAACAATAGGAAAAGATCACTTGAAAATGTCAAGAAATACTTTAAAGAAAATATTTTTAATCTTGCATTCCAACCCCAATTTCCCCTCCTTCCTTTGCTCTAACACCACACACCTCCAGCCTTCCACCCTTCCCATCAGCATCCACTCCTCAGAAGGGGGTAAGAATTTCCTTGGGAATTTATCGAAGTCTGGCATGCCAAGTTGAAGCAGGCCCTAGACCCTGTCCTCTGTATCAAAGCTGAACAAGATAACCTAGCACAGGGACTGGGTACCAAAAAGAAAGTTCATACATCTGGGATAGGACCTGGTATCACTGCCAGGCACCCCCAAACAGGTTTCTTCCTAACCCCTTAATAACCCCTTTATAAAAATATCCCTTTTATTGCTCCCTTCTCAACCCCTACCTTAACTTGGTCTTCTTGTTCTCATCTTCCTCAAGTTGTCCCAAATAACAGAAACAGGAGATATTTTAATATGTTTTATAATTTGTTCATTTGACAAGAATTCACTTCAAGTGTATATTATGAAATAAATCATACAACTCAACAGAAAAATAGAAAATATGATTATAAAATAAACAAATGATGTGCATAAATGTTTCCCAAAAGAAGACAGAGAATTACTCAATAGGAGCTAGGCATGTAGGAAATATAGGGCTCAGCTCATGTATTATTCACAAGACCTTGAACTTAAGCACAATGGGTGCTGAAATAAAGGAAAAAAGAAAGAAAGAAAGAAAGAAAGAAAGAAAGAAAGAAAGAAAGAAAAAAGAAAGAAAGAAAAAAGAAAGAAAGAAGGAGAAAAGAAAAGATGGCTACAAAGAGTAGAGAGTTAGTAAGAAAATGGGAGAGACAAAGGTCAGCAGATAAATAAGAGTCTGCCTGAAACAAAAAGAAATTATTTCAAATAAAAATCAAAACAATAATATGGTTTCATCTTATGCAATTAGAATTCTCAAAAATAAAAAATAAATGAAAATTTTGTTGACTATGAAAAAAGAAGAACTAATACTATCTCCACACATTGATGAAAATTTGATTCAATATAAAAATTATGAGGTCTCCAGAAACATTAAAAACAGATCAATCATATGGTATTATCTCTTAATATCCAGAAAAGAAAATTAAATCAATATGTAATCAAACATTCACTTTCAGGTAATCAAAAAGTAGCTTGTGCATGAGTGATTAATAGTCAATCATATGTATATAGATAAATATATGTATTTATATATGTACACTGGTTTATGCTTAATTCACAAAAAAGATGAAAGCTATAATTTAAGAGTATGACTATAACTGCATGATAACACATCAAGTAACTTGAGTCTCAAAGGGAAAGTGAAACAGTTACATGCATAGAAAGCCAGTAGAATAGTGGTTGCTAGAAGACAGAAAGCATAGAGGTGAGGGCAACAGGAAGAGCTTAGAGAACAGGTACTAAATCATAATTCAACACAAAGAACTGTTTCTACAAAAGTATTACTGTGCATATAATTTCTTCCATTTCTTTGGAGAATCCAAAGAATGCTAATATATAAAATTATAAATAATGCTAATTACATTGATTGTTCATTAAACATTTATATTTGTATTGAATTTTACTATAGCCAATTAATATGAAAAAATATTATAAGTAAATTGTATTTTATATGCTATTTATTTTACCTATTCAATAAAACATAATATATTTAAAACATTCATGAACTTTAAATACTCAGATGATTTATTGGTATTGGAAAAGAAAATCTCTGAACCAATATTGCTTATTTTCTCTTTTCTATAATGCTGATTTGAAAATTTAGAAGCAATATTGGGATTAATGACATGGTATGACTTCTGGTATGTGGGCATAGCACACAAAATCACAGAGGGAACCAAATTTGATTATGAATAATAAATACTTATTTTTGGATATTAAAAGTCAGGAGGATATATATCAATGCATGAGAAATTACCAGATTACTTAGCAATGATAAAATTCTCTGTTTGTCCTCATTTCTTCTGATTCATGAAGGAACAGGGAACATTGCTGATGTAGGATGCTTTCATGCTGCTGTATTTTCTCCCAAGACCAGCATGAGCATGTGTCACTGGCATATGCACTCACAGGTAATAAGCCAGTAAAACATCATCAAACCAAAAAAAGCAAAATGAAATGACATTTAAGCTACTAAGTCATAATTTAGGCACCACAATGATTAGTGTTTTAATAACATAGTTACTGATAAATAGCATCTGTGTCATCATTTTATATACTTTTAATCAAACTATGAGTCTGATCAATTAATCATGCCCTTGGGGAATAGTAGCATATTTCCAATTCTGTCATAGAACGTTAATAATAAAAAATTTTAGGGCATATTTCTTTATTTGTGTTCTTTAATTTAATTATCATGCAGGTTTAAAAGGAGGCAAAGGAGAAAGAAAAATGTTACCTTGACATACGTGAACAAGGCAGACAGATATATAACTTTCAAACCAGGCTATAAACAATGAGTCACACTGAAATATCAGCTACTTAAATTCTGTCTTGGACTACAAACAAAATTAAAAATATTTTTTCTGTTCATAGACAACCCTTATCTCAGCCTTGGCTTCAACTCTGAATAACTTCAAGTAGCAGAAAATCACTGTCCTGACATTTCATTGGAGTCCATGGTAAAGCTGAAGGGCAAATACCAGAAGCAAAGAAGCAGGATAGCCACCATATCTTGGATTCAAACCTTCTCTCTTTAAATATCCTTAATTAATTAGTTGTGCTGTTGGGATATACCATGTGAAGGCATATCTTTGTCCTTCCTTACCTGGCTAAGGTACCTTCTGATTGGTTTAATAAAGAGCTGAATGATCAATAGCTAGGCTGCAGGTGATGGGGCTGACTTCTGAAGAGAGATAGAAACTCTGGAAAAGAATAGTGATTTAACAGACACACTTAGAGAAAGTAGGATTACAGTAATGAGGAGACGTAACAAGCCATGTGGCATAACACATATTAATATAAATTTGTTAATTTAAATTTTAAGAGCTAGTGATCTATGGCCAAGTTTTCATATTTAATAAAAAGTCACTTGTCATCATTTAGGAGCTGGCATTTGAAAGAAATTCAGCTATATCTGGTGCCAAATATAGGTTACACTGTTAGAGTAAAACCTTTTCTTTTTATCTAGGCAAAATGGGGAAATGTAGAATATTTGATCATACTGAGAATTCTGAGTTTGCATCATTAATTAGAAAAACCTGCCTCTAGCTGTGGTGTGCCCTAGCCCTAGTCACATCTGTAATCTAAGAGGTTTTTTTTTTTTTGTATATTGTAAACATGATTAAATAAAATCATAGCTCAAGAGGCAGAGCAAGTAACTAGTTGGCAGGAAGTAACTTTATAAAGTAAGAGGGAGTCAGAAAGATGGAGAGAGACACACAGGAAGTACTAGGGTGGGATTTTGGTATAGCTAAATGGTAGCTCTCTCTGGGATGTTGGCTAAGGAGGAAAGTCAGCTGCCTGCTTTCTGACTCTCTGAGCTAACACATTTTCACCAAGTTTATAGCTCCTGAGTCTTCTGGTGAAACAAAAGAATAGAGGCTTAAAACTTTTGTCTCCCTATGTGGAGGTGGCTGAGGTGGCAATGCTGGGAAATAGAGCTCCTGTCAGGCCACTGCCTGAGCATTGAGGTAGTGGCTGCTGAGGTTCTGTCAATAGCCAGAAAGCCATACCCAAATAAGCACTATACACCAACCCAAACACACACACAGACATTGAGAGACAGACAGATAGACAAATTAAAACAAGAGAAATTAAAAGTTGTTTAAGTATAAATTAATCAAGTTAAGTTGACAACAAAGTTGTCCATCACAACAACAACCCAAATATGACAGTGCTCATCAAGATCACATAAAGAAAATCTATAAGAACAATGCTCCATGGGTAGAAAACAGGGGATTCACAATGTTGATGTTATTTAGTACTTAATTTATTCAAAAACCCTTTATATTATTCACTCAAAGCTATTAAATGAATTTCACTTGTAAAGAGCTGCAAAGTGCCTCACCTTAAAGATAGCTCTGGCTTCTGCCTTCCACCTCCCCAAGGGTGAGCGCTCTCTGGTGTAAACAAGCCCTTATTTGATTAAGTCTGTTCAGCCTGTCTGCTTCCACATTAGAGTAGCCTATCTGCAGGGTCCACGTAGCTCACTGGGGTAGGTTAGCGCAAGGGGTTTAAGATTGTGCATGCATTTCCCCAGGGTCCCACGGGTCAGAAGAAGAATGTTCAAGGATTCTGATTAAAACTGCATGAAGAAGATCTTCCCGGAGTCTGTCTTCCTTGCTGGTCGAGGTTGGGCGCGTACATTCACCAACTTTCAGTTTTCCATATAACTTAACTTTTATCTAAATGTTTGAATTATTGCTATTGTTGCTGGTGCCTCACATAATTCAGATATTTTTCCTCTCACCTTGTAATTTTCTGAATCAACAATTCAGAAACTTGCATCAGATATATTCAGCTGTCCAGTCTGCTTCCACAGCAGATTTGGCTGTGGATTCCATTTAGAATTCTGACTTATTTATGTGCTAAAAACATTGTTTTGAGGTCAGATCATGTTAGAGTCCCCAGTTCATTTCTTGAAATTAATCAGAATTTTTGTGCATTTACTATTGACTGTACTTTTAATCATATCGTGGCTTTTACATAATGCTCTTTAAAGTCATAAAATACAACTAATGAGAAGTCTTAGTATATAACTGAGCTTCTGCCTTGCTTAACTACCTGAGTCCCCTTCATGAAAGCAGAAGGAGATAACCATGATGAAATCTGGTCTCTGAACTTCACCCATGAGCATTTTGTTATTCAAATAATTACACCAGCGAACATTCTCCCAATCTATCAGAATAGCTACAAAAACCATAGTGAACCCTTGGTAGTCCTAAAAGTTAATCTGTACTTTTTTATAGAAATGCAATTATATCAGTAACTCATGGCATAAAGCATGCTTTATAACTTCACTATTTTTATTTCTGAAAACCACCTGTAGTTTTCTCTGAGGCATTAATTTTTGTTTGAAGAAATAATTCATTTTATGACTTACCTCTTTTTCTACATTTGCACATAATTATTTTAGGCCCCAAGACAAAATCATTGAGCACTATATGTGTCATCTGTCTGGTTCTTCTATGAGGATAGCAACCAATTGTAGTCATAATAACTGATTTTATTACTGAATCACAGATGCTAAGTAAAAAATGGGAATTAGCAGACTTATTTAATAAAGTAGCTTAAAGATACAATTAAAGAAGACATACATCAGTTCTGCTACATGAAGTAGTCATATTTGTTTGGAAGTCTTGTGCCAAAACAATGAACTTCAGATGTTTGTAGTACAAAAGTTGGAAGTGTAGACATTGGTGTTGTTAAAAGCGGTCTCCTAGCCATAATTCCAGCATAGAATTATCTTGAGAAATTTAAAAATAGCTCCAATATTTAATTTTTCCCTTCCTGTATGACATTACCTACCTTAAAATGGCCCTTGATGATGGGGGAGGGGATATCAGTCAATAAAATGTCTAATGTTTAAGCTTGAGAATCTGTGTTTCTCCCCAGAACCCATAAATAAAAGCAATGAAAGGTAATATATATCTGTATTCCAGAATCGGGTTCACTATGACAGGGAAATCTAAAGGCTTGCTAACCAGCTAGCTTAGCCTGGATCCACAGGTATTTTTAAAATCCATGGACATAGAAACTATGGTTATCTATAGCCATATCGATATTTTCCAGTGTTCATGACCTATATATTTTCGTATTAAGAAAGAGTGTGGCTGAAAGTGGATAACTTGCTAGTGTATATTTGATTGTGAATTAATTGAGTTGGATTTGATTGCTGCCATGGTTAGTTTTGAAGTTCCATATTAAGTCAGTTGTGTTTGTTTTAAATAGAATTCTTCAGTTTTTAAAAAAATTTTCTCATTTTTTTTATTTCAATTAGAAACTTTTAGTCTGCATACCAGTCCCAGTTCCCTCTCTCTCCCATCCTCCCATTCCCCCCACTAATTCCCCATTCACTACCCAGGGAGGGTGATTCCTTTCTTGGGGGATCATCAAAGTCTGTCACATCTTTTGGGACAGGTCCTAGACACTTTCCCATATATCTAGACTGAGAGAGTTTCCCTCCATATTGAATGGGCTCCTGAAGTCCATTCATGCACTAGGGATAAATACCAGTTCCTTTGACAGAGGCCCCATGAGACTGCCCAGGCCTCCCAACTGATACCCCTAGTAAGAGGGTCTGATTTGGTCCTATGCTTCTTCCCCAGCTATCACACTGGGGTCCATGAGTTCCCCCTTGTTCAGGTCAGCAGTTTCAGTGGGATTCTCCTGTATGGCCTTGACCCCTTTGCTCACCAATTCTCCCTCTCTACAGCTGGACTACAGAAGTTTGCCTCAGTGTTTAGCTGTGGATCTAATAGGATTCTACCTGGTGAACAATGAATTGGTTGTGTTTCTCTGAAATCCACAAGTAGTTATACAACGGTTCAGATGGATGGGTTGGCATTTCCAGGATTCTATTGTCTTTGCTTTAAAAACCTAAGACGCTCGAAACTATTTTTAAATGACATGCTCTTGGAAGATAAAGGAAGACTAGGAATCAAAGAAGATAGAGCTTTTAAAGAGGTTTGTCAAACTTTAATAATGAGGAAGAAAAATCTCTTTAAAAATATGAGGAAACAAGTACATCTGTTTTCTGAGGTTGCTGAAAGATAGTTATATAACTATTGATGTACTTAGTCTTAATATTATTAAAAGGCACAAATGTCTTAATAATTATTAATTGAACAACTGTGTGTCTTGAAAATGCAAAACTTAGTCAATATTATTATATTGCACTTCTGTGTGTGCAAAGGCAAGACATTGATGATTGGAAACTTCCTCAGTCACTTGCCGTCTTATTTTTTGAGACAGGTTTTCTCATTGTGTCTTTACTCAGAGGGATGTTGGATTCTGTGATAAGTTCTTCTGCAGTTAATGAGATTATTAAGTAGTATTTGTATTTTAGTCTGTTTATGTTTCATGTTTGGTTTGGTGATTTACCTTTGTTAAATCTCACTGCATCTACATAATTAAGTCATCTTGATCACAGTGCATAATTTTATGTATGTGTTCTAATCATACTGATATATGCTAAAATCCAGTGAGTGTGCAAGTGCTTTATTGACAATTTTGGCTTCTGAATTCATAAAATATATTGCTGTATAATTTTATAATTCTGTTGGTCCTTCATGTAGTTTTGATATTATGGTAACATTGACTTTGTAGAAAGAGTTAGAAAATGGTCATTCCAGTTCTATTTTCTTGAATAATTTGAGAAGTGCTGGTGTTAGTTTTCTTTGAGGGGTTGATAGAATTCTGAACTAAATTCATGTGCTCTGAGCTGCTTTAGTTTGGGAAATTTTTAATTACTACTCTATTTTACTAGCAGTCATTAATAAGTGTATTTTTTTTATTTTGTCTTCACTTAATTTTGATAGAATATATATATATATATATATATATATATATATATATGCATCCATTTTCCATATTGGTGCTTTAATGTGTTTGTTTTTATTTGTGTTTTTGTTTACTTGTTTGCTTTGATTTAATGTTTTCATTGACTGAGACACCTATTATTTCTACTCTGTCTTCAGAACATTAAATTTTAGTGGGGTGGTTGTTGTATCTATTCTTCAATCCTAACCATAGGGAATAGATTCCAAAAAGCCAGTTCATGTACTTGGGTAGGTCCTGGTGCCACTGCCAGGGGCTCCCAACAGAACAAGCCACATAACTATTACCCACATTCAGAGGATCTAGTTCATTCCCATGCAGGTTTCCTAGCTTTCAGTCCATAGTCTGTGAGCTCTCACACTATCTTAGGTCAGCTATCTCTACGGTTTTTTCCAACATGCTCATGACCCCCTTATTCATATGTTCCCTTCTCCCTCTCTTCAACTGAACTCCAAGAGCTCAACCAAGTGCTTGGCTGTGGGTCACTGCATCTGATTCCATCAGTCACTGGATGTGGGTTCTATGATGACAATTAGGTAATAACCAATCTAATTGAATACTACATTGTGTAAAAATACAATATTTTTTATCTATTCTTCAACTGATGTGCATCTCGGTGGTTTCCATGTTTTTATTATTAAGAATAATGCTGCTATGAACATAGTTGAGAAGATATCCTTGTGGTATGACAGTTCTTCCTTTTGTTATATGCCCAAGAGTGGTATTGATGAGTCTTGAGGTAGATTAATTCCCAATATTCCGAGAAACCACCATACTGATTTCCAATGTGGCTGTAGAAGTTTGCAGTACCAACAGCAATGAAGGAGTGTTTATCTTACTCTACATCCTGTCCAGCATAAGCTTGTATTAGTGTTTATGATCTTAGCCATTCCTATAGGTGTAAAATGATATTTCAGAGTTGTTTTGATTTTCATTTTCCTGATGACTTAAGATATTGAGCAATTCCTTAAATGTCTTCCAGCCATTTGAAATTTGTTAAAAATGTATTGAAATTGTTGAAAATTCTCAATTTCCACCTGTAGCCGGTTTTTAAATTGAATTGTTATTTTGGTGTCTAGTTTCTTGAGTTCTTTATATATTTTGGAGATAAGCCCTCTATTAAATGTGGGGTTAATAAAGATCTTTTCCAATTTCATAGACTGCCATTTGTCTTATTGACCTTTGCCTTATAGAAGCTTCTCAGTTTCCTGAGGTTTTATTTATTAATTGTTGCCCTAAAATTATATGCTACTGATGTTATATTTATAAAGTGGGCTTCTGTGAATACTTCACACTTTCTCTCCTATCAGGTTCAGTGTAACTGGATTGATAAGTGGTATGACAAAGAAATCAGAGAAACACTGCCTTTTACAATAGACACAAATAACATAAAATATCATGAAGTAACTCTAACCAAACAAATAAATGACCTGTATGACAAGTATTTTAAGTATTTGAGTAAGAAATTGAAAAAGATATTATAAAATGGAAAGACCTCTTATGCTCTTGGATATCTAGGATCAACATAGCAAAAATGCCATTCTTACCAAAAGCAATTTACAGATCAATGCAATCCCTATCAAAATCCCAACACAGTTCTTCACAGACCTTGAAAGAACAATACTCAATTTTATATGGAAAAACAAAAAACCCAGAACACACAAAGCAATCCTATACAACAAAGGAAAATCCAGAGGAATCATCACCTCTGACTTTAAGCTCAACTATAGAACTACAGTTATAAAAACAGCTTGGTATTGGCATAAAAGTAGACACTCGAATCGAATTGAAAACCCTCACACTGATCTACACACCTATGAACACCAGATTTTTGTCAAAGAAGTAAAAATGTACAATGGAAAAACATAGTATTTCAACAAGTACTTCTGGCATAACTGGATGCTGACATGTAGAAGGATGCAGAGATCCATATCTATTCCCATACACAAAACTCATGTCCAAGCAGATCAAAGACCTCAAATTTAGAGAAATTTTTGAGCCCATATGTTATGCTTTAAAGGATCATACTATAACAGTAATTGTGACTAGTCACTATACATTATAATAAATGAAGACAAAAAGCAGGTGTAGCTTCTAACAAAATACGTACTAGGTAAATAAATGGATTAAAATGCAAAGAAATTGATATATATTGAAATATAATAAATATGTCTTACTATATGGAATATAAGAGATTGCTATGCCTTTTATGTCTGTTCTTTTGAATTGCTTCCTGTAAAAGATAATTCAGTACTGATAGAGCTCCTGCTAAGTTCTATGAGAGAAGCACTGTTTTTCAAATTTTCTTCCAAACAAATATTTCATAATGAAGTAATTCATGAACATTAAATGATGGGAGATATTATTCTGTATATATGTTTCTCATACTGGTTAATAAAGCACTGTGGCCAATAGAAAACAAGATAGGTGGGGCTAGGAGACCAGGAGCAGGAAAGAGGAAGTAGTAGGGAGGAGTCAAGACGTAGAGCATGGAGGAAGGAAGACACCAGCCACAGCTCCCGGATAAGATGAGCCACGTGGAAATACTTAGATAAGTAGAAATGGGTTAATAATTAAGTCAGAGCTAGCCCATATACAATAATGGTAATTGGCCAACAGGATTGTATCAAATACAGAGTCTCAGAGTGTTACTTGGGGCTGGCGTGGCTGTTGGCCCAGACTGGCGGGTTGGCGGGCTGGGGGAAAGATACATGCTACAGATTGGCCCCCAACGTGGCTATAAGAATTTTCACTTAAAACTTGATAAAAGCTTAAAAAGGGATTTTAGAAACAAAGGAACAGAGACTAGCAAGACTTCTTGGTAGCAGCATTTTCTCAGTTGGACTTGTTTTGCTGTAGACAGTTATTTGCACGGCTCCTTTAAGGGAGGTTTCCAAAATTAGCATAAGTGGTAAAAAACCACCTTGCTTTTAAAGACTCTGCTAACAATTCATAGGTGTGTACAAGAGCTACAATGTAGGTTTACACTGAGTTTTAAAAAATACGCTGGCTTGGAAAAAAAAAAAGAAACAGGATACAATGGTTCAAAAATAGAAGTAGAATAAATAGAATAATAAAAAAGCCACATAAAGATGGAAAACACAGAGAAATTTTGGATACTATACGCGCTTCTGTTGTCTTTAAATTATTTGATTGCTGAGAAAATAACTACTGATAAAAGAAATGCTGCTGGATTAACTCAATTTATGTATTTTAAAAATGCTTTGACTCCAAAATTTTAGCCTAAGTACAAGTTACTGGGGAAAAGGATTTCTATTTTTGTTTCCACAGAAAATGAAAAGCTGTGGATTCTTTCCAGACTAATGTGGTTTGATCAAGCCAGACCCCCTGAAACAATGCCCCAGATGATCTAACATTCAAAGCAGTTGAGACAAAGCCTTGCAGACTACAGCCAAGATTTCTGCATCTTCTTTAGGCCCCCATGACAGCGCCCTCTACCAGTAGAAAGTAGTTTGGAAAGAAGGATGCCCAAATTCCCAAATATTGTTTGTAAATGTTTGTTTTCATTTGGATTGGCTTGGTTGTAAATGGCTAATGACCACAAACAATCTTTTTAATGGTAAAAAGGGAATTATGATATAGATATAAATACTTTGCTTTGGAATGGATTTTCTTTTATTGATACAATTTAAGGACAATTTTGTAATATGTATATTTCTCCTCTTGTTTAGGTATTGTGTTTATATAGCTCATTGGAAAATGTAATGTATAATTTAGTACAAATTATAGAGAGTTACCTATGATAGTTAAAACTTGGAGTTAAGTTATTTAGGATTTCTAGGTATGCAGAGATGTATTTGAGATGCATAGGCATTCTTCAAACCTTTCAAAGACCTACAGAATATGGCATTTAAAATGGTTTAGGGTTTTTCTCGACAATGAGGCACAACTGCTCCTGGTAACACCATCTGCATCAGAAAGGAAGATGGACATCAAAGAAACATGTTATGGAGTTTGCTTCTAATATGGCAAGACTAGCCATTTGGACAAGATACTGCTATTGTCTAGACTGACTATGTGCTGAATAAACTGGACATGCAGGACCCATTGAAAGATGACTGCTGATGCAAGATGGACATTGCTACAGGATTCCTGCTTCAGGACACAGGGAAAAATGACAGACAAACTGTCAATACAGGTGGACAGTTTAAAGTTTCCTGCTTTGCTGAGGAGTCTGGAAACACACTATGGCCTATGGGCTGAATATGAAACATTACAAAAGAAGTTTGGGTGACTGACCAGGTAATTAATTGTCTCTGTCATTTTTAGAGTTTATCTATTATACTTCTATTGTCTTTGAAGGAGTTGAAGACAGTTTTGGTTATAGTTTTCCTTTGTAAGGATTAAAGATAAGTTACATATAGGACTTTAGACTCACCAAGATAGGATAGATGATATTTTCTTAAAGTCTTACAAAATGTTAATGGACTAATTGTTTACTGTGTTTCTTATTTGATAACTGTTGTGTGGTACATTTTGCTATGTTAAGGTTAAACTCCTTCTTATACTTTAGACAGAAAAGAGGAGATGATGGGAGATTTATTCTGTATATATGTTTCTCATACTGGTTAATAAAGCACTGTGGCCAATAGAAAACAAGATAGGTGGGGCTAGGAGACCAGGAGGAGGAAAGAGGAAGTAGTAGGGAGGAGTCAAGATGTAGAGCATGGAGGAAGGAAGATACCAGCCACAGCTCCCAGATAAGATGAGCCACGTGGAAATACTTAGATAAGTAGAAATGGGTTAATAATTAAGACAGAGCTAGCCCATAAACAATAATGGTAATTGGCCAACAGGATTGTATCAAATACAGAGTCTCAGAGTGTTACTTGGGGCTGACACAGCTGTGGGTCCAGATTGGCAGGTTGGCGGGCTGGCAGAAACATACATGCTACAATTAAATGGTTTTATAAAATCAAAAATGTGCTCTTTGTATTTAGATATATGCATATCCTTGATAAATTGCCTGTGTTTAGGCATAAATATTCAGGAAGCACAAAAAATATGAAAACATACATAGCAAGAGTAAGTTTAAACAGTTTTCAATATTTCATTTTTGTTTGGAGACTATATATTCAGTAAAGCGTTTCATTTTTCACTATTAAGGCAACATGAATGCAAACTAAAATGTATTTCATGGTGAATTTAGTAAATCAGTTTGTATTAACTTAAGAACATAGAGTATCCATAACACATGCTATCATGGTACTAGAAGAAAGGGCTGGTGTTGCATGATAGGAATCAAAATATTAAGTTATATCATTTGCTCTAAGTGGAACCTTGGCTTTTCTGTTCTGTACTGTAACAATCTCCTTAGGTCCCTGCTTCCCATATCACAATTTATTTGTACATATTAATCAGTTTGTTCATTTAATACTGTTTAGAAGTATGAGATAAAAAATGAGATTATCTTAAGACACCAGATATTAATATAATTATATTTTAATCTGAGGACTAAAGAGTGAAAATTCAATGTTTTTAGTTTGATAGTTAAAATTACAATGCAAAATACACAACTAAATTGTAATGCTTCATTGTAACATTCAACTATGTATTAATTGAGTTTCTTTTTAACTCAAAGAAACATTTAGCCAAATGGGTAAATGGTTTTTTTTTTTTTTGTTTTGTTTTGTTTTGTTTTGGTTTATTGAAACGGGGTTTTTCTGTATTGCTTTGGAGCCTGTCTTGGAACTAGCTCTGTAGACAAGACTGTCCTCAAACTCACAGAGATCCTCCTGCCTCTGCCTGCCTAGTGCTATAATTAAAGGCATGGGACACAAATGTCCACCGATTTTGTCATTTTTATTTTATCATTAGGGGGAAAATAACTGAAGGAAATAATTTAGAGATCAAAGATTTACTTTGACCTATGATTTCTGAAACTTTATTGTATTGTGAGCTGGATCCATGACTTTGCGCAAGGAATATGGTGATAACAGCTGGATGGCAAGAACAGAAAAATGAGAAGCAGAAAGACATACAAGAGAGAGGGACATAGAAAAAGAAGGAGTCAGCAAGAGAGTGCTGAAGAAAACTAGAGAGACAATAAGTTAAGGTGGATTCTTAGAAAATTCGTCCCCACTCAGAGTATTTTCATACACGTTCCAGTAACATCTCTGTACACGGAGTTTCCAGCCTGATTCCTTTTCCATTTAGACACAAATAAATACACAGAGACTTATATTAACTATAATCTGTTTCACCAATGGCTTAGGCTTCTTACTAGCTATTTCTTTCTTAATTATTAACCATTTTTTTTAAAACTATGTATTGCTGTGAGGTGGTGGCTTACCCATAAACTGGCATGTTACTCCTTTCTGTGGCTACATGGCATCTCTTTCTGGCTGCTCTTCTCTGTCTTCTTCTCCATAGAATTATCCTTGTCTGGTAGCCCTTCTTATACTGCCTGGATGACTACTGGACAATCAGTGTTTATTCTTCAACCAAGAAGAAAAACATATATACATGACATCCCCATCACATCTCTATTTATTGACTAATATGAGACAATGTATCATGTTTTCCCATCTATCATATCTATCTATCTATCTATCTATCTATCTATCTATCTATCTATCCATAAATTCATAACTTTATGGGCATCAAGGTTTATTCCTTTTTGTAGCTATTGTGACTGAAGCAACAATAAGTAGGGCCATTTAAAAAATCTCTTGTTGAAGAATATTTGTTTACACTGTGTGAAGATGTGTCACTGTGATTGGTTTAATAACTAGCTAATTCAATACCTAGGTAAGATTTCTAGGGGAAAAAGGGAAGAAAAAGAAAATCTAAGCATGCTGATTATGCCATAAGGATGCTAATTGGATTCTAGAAACATGGTATAGAGTAGAGGTAACTGATCATATGGCAGAACATAAATTTATAGAAACAGATTAAAATGAATTAGAAATGGTTACTTTGGGACAAACCTCAGGTCATGTTTTCACTGTTAATAATAAGTCCCTGTGTCACTATTTTAGAGCAGGTGGTCCCAACGAGAAAGTACTGTTACATTTGGTGTCAAAGAAATAAAAGAAAATTGATACAGATATATAGACACAGAAACATAGTTTAAAAATATTAAAGTGAAGTCTTTAAAGAGAATGTAAAGTAATATGAAAAGAAACAGTTGTATAAATATTGGAAATACTCAAGCGTTTGAATCCTGTATGGTGCTTTGTTTAAAAATTTTAAATGATGATCAACAAAGAACAATGGCTACCGAGAGACATTGGATTATGGAAACTGCTTTATTAAACCAACTAATATGTTCTGAAAATGTCTTGACTTCAGAAAAGAAGTCAGGAAATGTGTTGTATGAGGGAGAGTTTGTGCTTTGTTTCCACAGGAAATGAAAGGCATAGCTTATCCAAAATTAATAAATATCAGATTTTACCAGGCAAGAATTTCTGAGGACTTTAGCTGCATAAATAAGGGAGGAAGCTAGGAAAACTACAGGACTGGTGACATGTATGCTGATCCCTCTGCTTGAGAACAACTCTGAAACTAGATGAGACATGATAAATCTAAAATGCTGGAGAAGCCTTATGACTTACTGTTACATGCCATTCTTTCATATAACATCAATGAAGACTTATATTAAATTTAGGTTATGCTGTCCAGACAGAATTATAAAGCTAAAATATGCTTTTTACATGCTCAAACAGACAAAAAATAATCTTTAGCTGAATCTTACACGCCATACATTCCAAACTTGTATTAATATAGACATATACATTATTTTTAAAACTTTGTGCATTTTCAGAAAAAAAGAGGATCAGACACCAAAGAAAACAAGACAAATATCCTAGTATATCCACTCACTTAAAATGAATTTGTTACAGATTCCTCAAAAAAAAAAATTTATCCAAAAGAACTTCAAAACTGCTTTTTGAAATGGTCTAGTCTATTAGAATACATCTTATATCTTATTTTCTCTGGTAGTGTGAATAATAGGCTGGTGACTCTTTGTTCTAGGTCTAAAATTCATATATTAGCGAGTACTTACCATGTTCTTTTTTTTGTGACTGGGTTACCTCATTCAGGATGGTTTCTTCAAGTTCCATCCACTTTCCTGCAAATTTAAAGATTCCATTATTTTTTTTCCACAGACTCGTATTCCGTTGTGTTAATGTACCACATCTTCTTTATCCATTTTCAGTTGCAAGAATCTAGGTTGCTTCCAGGTTCTTGCTATTACAAATAAGCTGCTATGAATAGAGTTTAGCACATGTCTTTGTTGCATGGATGTGGGTCATTTGGGTATATACCTAAGAGTGGGATTGCTGGGACCTGTGGTAAACAAATTCCCATTTTCCTGAGAAACCACCATACTAATCTTCAAAATGGCTGTACGAGCTTGCACTACCACCAAAAGTGGAGGAGTGTTCTCTTTTCTCCAAATCTTATCCAGGATGAGTTGTCATTGGTGGTGCTAATGTTAGCCATTCTGTCAGGAGTAAGATGGTATCTCAAAGTTGTTTTTAAGAGAGTTATTTAGTGTTTTGTTGACTATTTTCTTGAGTTCTTTGTATATTTTGGAGACCTGTCATTTGTCAGAAGTAGGGTTGATAAAAATCTTTTCCATGTCTGTTGGCTGCTGTTTGGTCTTGTCCACTGTGTCCTTTGCCTTATAGAACCTTTAAGTTAGAGGAGGTCCCATTTATTAATTGTTGATCTCAATGTCTGTGCTACTGGAGTTATGTTCAGGAAGTGGTCTCCTATACCAATTTGTTCAAGGGTACCTCATACTTCCTCTTCTAATAGGTTCAGTGTGGCTGGGTTTATTTTGAGGTCTTTGATCCATTTGGACTTGAGGTTTGTGCATGGCATTAGACATTGGTCTATCTGCAGTCTTCTACACACCATCATGCAATTGTGCCAGCACCATTTGTGGAAGATGCTTTCCTCCCCCCATTGTATTCTTTTAGCTGTTTTGTCGAAAATCAGCTATTCATATGTGTGTAGGTTAATATCAGGATTTTCAATTTGATTCCATTTGTCTGCCTCTCTATTTTTGTGCCAATATAGGCTGTTTTCAGAACTATAGCTCTGTAGTAGAGCTTAAAGTCAGGGATCGTGATGCCTCATGAAGTTCTTTTATTGTACAGGGTTGTTTTGGCTATCCTGGGACTTTAATTTTTCCATATGAAGTTGATTATGATCCTTTCAACGTCAGCAAAAATTGTGCTGGGATTTTAATGGGGATTATATTGAATCTGTAGATTGTTTTTGGCAAGATTGTCATTTTTACTATATTTATCCTTCCTATCCATGAGAATGGGATATCTTTCCATTTTCTTGTATCTTCTTTAATTTCTTTCTTTAAAGTCACAAAGTTCTTATTGTATAGGTCTTTCACATGTTTGGTAAGTATTACCCAAGATACTTATGTTGTTTGTGGCTATTTTAAAGGGTAATGTTTCTCTGATTTTTTTTCTCAGCCTCTTTTTTGTAGAGCTACTGATTTTTTTGAGTTTATCTTGTATCCTGCTAGTTTGCTGAAGACTTTTATCAGCTGGTATAGTTTATTGGGACGCTTATGTAAACTATCATATCATCTCCAAACAGAGATGACTTCTTCATTTCCAATTTGGATCCCCTTGATCTCCTTTTGTTGTCTTTTAGCTTTAGCTAGAGCTTCAAGTACAATATTGAAGAGACATGAAGAGAGAGGACAGCCATGTTTTCTTCCTGATTTTAGAGGAATAACCTTAAGCTTCTCTCCATTTGGTTTTATGTTGGTTGTTGGTTTATTGTATATTGCTCTATTATGTTTAGATATGTTCCTGTTATCTCTGTCTCTCCAAGGACTTTATTATGAAAGGGTGTTCAATTTTGTCAAAGGCTTTTTCAGCATCTAGGAGATAATACCTGTTGGCTTTTTTTTTTTTTAGTTTTTTTTTTTTAATATGGTGGATCACATTGATAGATTTTCATATGTTAAACCATCCATGCAGCCCAGGGATGAAGCCTACTTGGTCACTTTGGATGATTTCTCTGATGTAGTCTTGGAATTGGTTTGCCAGTATTATATTTAGTATTTTTGCATAGATGTTCATCAGGGATATTGGTCTGTAGTTTTCTTTCTTAGTTGTATCTTTGTGAGGATTGGGTACCAAGGTAATTGTGGCCTCAAAGTGTTTGGTAATGAGCCTTCTGTTTTTATTGTGTGAAACTATTTGAGAATTATTGGAATTACCTATATCTTGAATTTCTGGTAGAATTCTGCATGAATCCATCTGGCCCTGGGCTTTTATTGGTTGGAAGGCTTTTGATAACTGCTTTTCATTAATTTTGGTTTATAGGTCTATTTAAGTTGTTTGTCTGTCATTGATTTAATTTTGGTAAGTGATAGTTATCCAGAAATTTGTTCATTTCCTTTGAATTTTCAAATTTTGTGGAGTACAGTTTCAAAGTATGACCTGAAAATTGTCTGGATTACCTTTCTGTCTCCCCCTTTTCGTTTCTTAATTAGTTAATATGCATGTTCTTTCTCTGCGTTTTCTTTAGTTTGGTAAAAAGTTTGTCTATCTTGTTGATTTTCTTGAAAACCAACCCTTTGTTCATTGATTTTTTTTGTATTGTTTTCATGGTTTCTATTTTATTAATTTCAATCCCTCAAATTGATTATTTCCTGGTGTCCACCACTCTGGGGTGAGTTTGTTTCTTTTTGTTCTAAGGCTGTCAGTTATGCTGTTAATTTTCTAATGTGACTATATTCTGTTTTCTTCATATGAGCCTTTAGTGCAATGAACTTCCCTTGTAACACTACTTTCAAGGTGTCCCATAATTACAGGTGTGTTGTACCCTCATGTTCGTTGAATTTTAGGACATCCTTAATTTCTTTCCTCATATCAGGTATGGGGCAATTGGGCATTGTTCAGTTTCCATGAGATTGTAGGGTCTGCGATTTGTGTTGTTGTTGAATTCCAATTTTAAAGCATAGTTGTCTATAAGATACAGCGTTTATTCCAATTTTTTGTATCTGTTGAGATTTGTTATGCCACCTAGTATGTGGTCAATTTTAGAAATGCTTCTATGTGAGCAGAAATGAAGGTATATTCTTTTGTGTTTGGAGGGACTGTTTTATAGATGTCTGTTAAACCCAGTTGAGACATAACTTCTGTTAATTCTTTTATTTCTTTGTTAAGTTTCTGACTGGTGGTCCTGTCTAGTGGTGAGAGTGGCGTGTTGAAGTCTCCCACTATAAGTGTGTGAGGTTTTATGTGAGCTCTGAGTTTTAGTAGCATTTCTTTTAAGAATGTGGGTTCCTTTGTATTTGGGGAATAGATGTTCAGAATTGAGACTTTGTGTTGATGGATTACTCTTGCGATGGATATGAAATGACCATAATGTTATGCTTGTGTTTCTATTGTTAGGGGTTTTCTTGTATGCCATCTTCCTATCACTTCTTCCAGTAGGTGTGGGTGGAGTCTCTCTCTCTCTCTCTCTGTCTCTCTGTCTCTCTCTCTTTCTCTCTCTCTCTCTCTCTCTCTCTCTCTGGTACTCCTGAGGTGGGCTTAGGTGACTCAGAGTTTCAATGTCTGTAGCTCTGGGTGTTCTAAGCTCTCTAGTAGGTCTCTCCTCAGACAGGGGCCTGGCAATGGGGGTCAAAGATCAGGCTTCAGCAGAAGACTGGGTATGGGGGTCAAATATCCTGAAGGCTGGGACTCAGGATGTCCTGCATGTTGATAGGCAGATCTAGCCAGGGCCTGGCACTCTCCAGCTGAATCCTCTCTAGCCAAGGCCTGGCAATTGGGGTCAAGGATCCAGCCTACAGGAACTCAGAGTGGCCCCTTGTAGAGAGCCATGTAGTGCCACGCCTTAAAGTGGTGCTGGCTTCTACCTTACACCTTCCCGCTGGTAAAGACTCTCTAGGTAAACAAGCCCTTGGTTGGTTGAGTCTGTTCAGCCTGTCTGCTTCCACATTAGAGTAGCCTATCTGCAGAGTCCATGTGGCTCACTGGGGTTGGTTAGCTCAAGGGTATTTAGGCCTGTGCAGGGGTCCCTCCTCTCTCTCTCTCTCTCTCTCTCTCTCTCTCTCTCTCTCTCTCTCTGTCTCTCTCTCTCTCCCTGCGTGCCAGAAGCAACATGTTTAAAGGATCCTGATTAAAACTGTATGAAGAAGATCTGCCCGGAGTCATGTCTTCCTTGCTGGTGAGGGCAGGCGTGTACAGCCCCTTAGGGTTAGGCGGATCTCTGGGAGGGGCCTGGAATTTCAGTAGTGTACGGTGGTGGGGGGTTAGTGACCAGGCAGGTGGGGATTAAGGGTGGTCCTGCATGTATTTGCAGATCTAGTGTGCTTAGAGCAGCTCCAGGAAGTTCCCTCCAAATGTTTATTTCTTATGTTTAATTCGCTATCAGTGTCTATAGAGGAGAAAGAACAAATCATGAAAAGTAGAGAGAGAATAACAACAACTATTATTTCAACACTAAATCCAAATATGTTTGTATAGGTAGTAAAACACATGTAATTTGAAAGTGTAGAGGTAACATCAGAGTGGAAAATGGTTAACTGGGGATAGAAGATAGAGTTAGTAGAAGAGGCAGAAAGAGGGTTAACCAAACTAAAGATTTCTGACATAGTTTTATGAAAATGTATTATTTCTTGGATTTTTGATCTATTTTGACCCTAACACTCAACAATTTATAATTTTTCTTATTAGTTACCTTTTAGTATGTTTTCTATTCTTTTATCTACTTCTATAATTATACAGGAATTTTGCTAGATACATGAACTTAATTTTTGTTAACTATATTTCATCAATTATAGCAATATGAAATATAGTTTTATAAATTGCTAATTCTTTTTAAACGATGTCTTAGTATTTCTAGTTTTATTTATGGTTCTAATTTTGAAATTATTCCACAATCATCTGATACATCTGACAACTTCTAATGTTTGATAAACCTATGTATATTTTGAAAAAGGACCAACATTACTTTAAATAGTAGATTATAGTTTAGTTATAGGTGAGCATTCTTTTGAATGAACCATGAGCTTGACTATGATTGCAAGTCTGTTGGCATGTTTCATTTCAGAATAGTGGTCAGAATTTGTAGACAAACTCAGCTATTGATCATAAATGACAGAAAACAGAGAAGAGTAATGTAGTTTGCCAGCTATTACACTCAAATTTTAGTAATTCCAAAGCAGGTTATATGTGTTATTTCTAGAGCTAGTGGATGCAGTCTAACTTCCAAGCATAATGGTAAAAGTAGTCACTACTAAGCATTTTATATTGAATGATACTGACAGACATGAAAGGTATTGATTATTAGTGAATTTAAAGCCTCTATTATTCTCTGTATTTCTTTTTAGATTAGTGCTGAGTTTTTAATCCCTGCAGAGAGTTCCATCTGGTAAAGGGTTTCAAATTTCATTTAATTTTTCATTGAGTCTGTTTGTGCTGTCTTTTGCATTTCAGATCATAAATCACTTTTACTGTCTGTACTCTCAGCATTACAAAATTCTTTATAATGTTTGACCTAATAAACATTCTATTGGTGATAGTTTATATCTTTTCTGGATAAACTTATTTGTACTTTAACGTAAGTTAGGTGCTGAAGTATTATCCATTATTAAGAATATTTGCTGTTTATCCAAGGGACTGGGATTCTGTTTGCAAGATGCACATCAGGTCTGTGACAACCACTCTAGTTTGAGGGTATTCAACAACCTCTTCCAAACTGTTTGCAACCACACACATGTGGCATGCACTCACACAGACACATACATATAAGAAAAAAACCTTAAGTTCAAAATGAAAAGTTGATAAATTTGTGTAATGCATCTACAGTATTGTCTTAGAGCAGACATCATGGGCTTCCTGGCCTACACATAAGCCTGCACAGTATGATCTAGTTCAAGGTGTTACCCTGTATCAACAATTTATGATAAAGTGATTAGGGAAAACACTCAAAATAACATTCTACTAGGACTACATAAGGACACATAAACACAATCTCCTGTACTATACTACACACATTTATACACTAAATAGAAAACATAGCAAAATAATTATTTAATAAAATTCATTTCTCTTAAATTTATTATAATTATTATATAAATATATATGAGTACATTATATACATCTGCATTTGGCATTTTATGGGCCATATTAAAAACCAAATTTTAGCTACAAGTATTCAAGTACTTAATTTTTCTTAGAAAGAAAAATTCTTTCAAAAAAAAAAAAACAAAACAAAACAAAAGCAAGCTATACTCTTGGCCATTCATCAATATCTGCTTCCCATCAAAAATAATAGTGAGCCCAAAAGTTTCTGGTATAATAACAATGGAATATTAACAAGTTCATACTGATTTTATAACATACACCACAGAATGGAAAGGAAAAAAGAGAACCATTCAGAATTCTTTAAAATTGAATTCTAATGGCAAATCAAAGTTTCTTAGTATGAGTTACAAGATTCAAATATAAAGAAATTCAAGAGATTTTCTTTAATAATAATTTTCTTTCCAAAGTTGTTGATTTAAAAAACAAAAATAAATCTAAATATGAGAACATTTTATCATAGAATTTATAAATTAAAAAGAAAATCAGAAATAAATTTAAAAGAAACAATTTTATTTTCTAAATTATGAAAATATTAAATTCTGTGCATAGTGAATGTCTTCCTTATAATAGCAATAAATAAGGGCTCTATATTGAATTCCTTAATGATGTTGTCTTTTGATGTAGTGGAATTAAAAACATTCTATTAGTATCAAATAATTTCCCCCAAATGGCATTTTTCAATATTTTCATATTTTTATGAACACATGAATTCATTCTGAAGACTATATTTGCACAATATCTGAAATATGATGTGTTTATAAAATGATACATCTTCTGAAGTATAAAAGTTGCATGGTACTGGCATTCACAAAACTATCTTATCTATCAGAAGATGTGGAAAAATAATTTGTTTCATACACAGTCTAAAATAGTCAAGCAATAACTGCTTATTAAATTGGTAATTTTGAAAAATAATACTGTTTTTTTTTCACCAGAAGGTAACATACATTTGGAAATTATAGTCGATTTAAACTAATTGCCCTGGAGTTAAGTTTGAAGATTACCAGCAGAATGTTGACTCAAAATAATGACACTCTAAAATTGAAGACAGAACTACACCCTTTGGGAAATTATAAAAGGATACAGAACTCCAAAATGTTATTGAGATTATTCACCAAATGACTACAAAAATGCAAAATATGTCATTTATCTCAATGTGTCCTGCAAATAAAGTTCTTTTGTGGTCTTTGTTTGAGCTGGTGGTTGTTAGGAGGAAGTGAATCTGTGCCTGAGATAGACTTCCTGTCCTCTTTTCACATTATTCTTCACAGAGCTTTTTCTAAACATTGTATTTGGATCAAAAGGAAAGTGGTGTAAAAATGCTATACTTTCAGTAGTCTTCCCAAATACACTCTACCAATGACTTCTCAGCACACCACCACATTCACAATGGCACTTGCCAAGTTATGTTCATTAAAATTGTTCACATGTGGTTTACATTATTTTTTATCCCTTTATGTTTAAATATTAGGCAACAGATTATACAAACAAAAACATCAACAACCATTCTGGCAGAACATGCTTTTGGAACAGGTTTGCCAGTTGTGGGTAATTGTGCTTTTGCTTTCAACCTATGTAGAGAGGAAGTCACACCATGAATAACATGCTAACAGTGCATATAATCTGTTTCATTCATGTAAACAACTTTGTATTTCTGTGTTTGCATTTGATCCTCAATGATCAAGGAAAGTCCCTGGCTGCTTCTTCCATAAGTTTTTCTCTTAAAGTCTAATAAAGATCGCAATTTTTGTAATATAAAATAAATTTTAACATCCCTGGTTGTACTAGTAGGGAAATAAAAAGGCAGTTTATTTTGTCACAAACAATAAGATACCATTTCATCTCCTATTTGACATCAAATGATTGGGAAATTTGTACTTAATATTATCTGAGACATAAAATAAAGTTATTAGGTATTTCCAACTGCCTTATTCTCCACCCCCAAAAATAAAGACCACCTAAATAATAGAAAATTTACATTCTAGTCTTACATATTAGTGTGAATCAAAAATTATTTGGTGTTCCATTTGTCTTGGTTAACAATTGTTTTTAATTAATATTCCTAGTTTGTAGAAGTACATAGGTTTGTTTGTGTCAAGGCTATATACTCTTGAATTATTGTAGAATTTTATAACATTTTCCCATCAGTGTTGATAACACATAACAAAGCCCCATTAGCTCCTTGCTCCTAATTCTCAGTGTGCTGTGGAATCTCTGCATGCTCAGTGCTCAGTGCCTTCAGAGTCCTCCTCCCTTCCCTTAAGGTTAGCAAATAATCTATTTCTTCTTTTCATTGAATTCCCTTAAGGGGACATCTCTTGTCAACAGCTAAATTGGACTTGGGATTCCAAAGTGGCCTTTGCAGGAATTTCTTTAGGAGTGTTCATCTGCTCATATTTTTTCTAGCTTATGTTGAGTGTCACAGGACTGGGCATCTCTCTAATTCTTTAGTGCTAATTTCTAACCATATTCTACATTGTTATGGTTATACCCATAGGAAAGTCTTGCTCTCTGCCTTAATCAGAGGAGCTTCTTTTTAGCAATGGAGACTATTCCAGAGATCCACACCTGGTCAAAATGCAGAGAATTCATGAATGTGGTGTGCCTAATGCCATATGATAACATCTTGACTTGGAGTCCTAAACATAATACTTAGGAAATACATCGAGCATGGCCTAAAAGATTTTCAGAGTCATAGTCCAAGGATGTCTCCTACTATTTAGTTTCGTCTATATATAACAGCAAAAGTTAACGAATGGGCTCTTAACAATATGACTGCCATAATACGACCATGGCAGTTAACATGACATTGCTTATAAGGAATAAATCTATATATGCCATGAATAGATATAGACCTTTAAGTAGCACAGTTGGTAGAAAGAGAGAGAGACAGAGTGAGAGACAGAGAGACAAACAAAGAGAGCTAGAGAGACAGAGAAAGAGAGAAGGAGATGGAGAGGGAGAGAGACATACAAAGAGAGAGAGAGAGAGAGAGAGAGAGAGAGAGAGAGAGAGAGAGAGAGAGAGAGAGAGAAGCAGTTTCTGTGTTTCCTTTTCTTCCAGGCATGAGCTTCCACACAGATTATCCAGTATCAGGCAGTGAAACTTCAGGTAGTGAAACTAGGACACATAATAGAACCGTAAGTAGATAAAAATTATTAAATTTATTATTTTTTTTCTAAAAAATACTTTTAGCACATTGCATTTTTAAAACCACAAAATATAACAAAAAATGCAATAGCTTTTGAGCACTTGACTTGTATACAAAAATAGAAATTGTTGAAGATATACAAATATGTTTCAATGTATTCTAAGCCTATTTAATATGAATGTGGGAAAGTACTTGTTAGTGTGTTTGGACATGTGTCTGTGGGTGCACTCGAAGTCAAGTGTTGTTGGTTGTAATCAATTTCTTTCCACCTAAATTTTAACAGCATTGATTTAGAGTTTACCCCATTTGACTACATTAGTAGATTGGCAGGCTACAGTAAACCCCCAGCTTCACCCTCCCCAGACTGTGAGTATAGGAATGACATTGTGCAGAGTTTTTATATGGGTTCTATGTGATCAAACTCAGATGTTCATACTATTATAGTTAAGTTATTTTACAATCATCCTTTTTCCAAATTCCCTTTAAACAGTTTCAGTAATCAAGATGTGTTTTTGGCTATACTCTGAGATACCAAGTACATGTTTGATAGATTTTTGTCAATTTTGAGATTATTAGTGTTTATTTATTAGGCAACAAAAATGGAAGAATAATTTTGAAACCTCATTTAAAGAACTGGTAAGACAGTCAACTAAATTTTTGTTCATAGATCTAAATAATAAAAGTATCATCTTCCTTCACTTAAAGTAAAATATTTAATTTTCATGAGATGTCTCATACATATAGACACAGATATACATACTCAGGTGTGTGTGTGTGTGTGTGTGTGTGTGTGTGTGTAGAGAGAGAGAGAGAGAGAGAGAGAGAGAGAGAGAGAGAGAGAGAGAGAGAAATTAACGAGGGGGACACATGAATGTAGCTAAAGGGTATAAAGGGAAGTGAGAAATGAAGTAATTATGATTTAATTTCAAAAATAAAACAATACTTAAAAATAGCATTAAAAATAATATAATTTTGAACACTGACGTCACCTCTATCTTGAGATTACAATTTTATGTTAAATTTTAAAACAATGTTATTATATTTACTAAATAATTACTCTACATTTGCACATGTTCAAATCATTTCTGTTACTCTGGAGAAGGGCTAATTACTAAACTATAAAATCAACAATGTCACACCAAGTCATTTTTTTTGGTAATATTTTTAAGAATAAAAATCTGATAGACTTTGTTTGTAGATAATATAGTTGTAATTTAACACATAGTAAGTGGTTTTCTGTGTAAATACTATTAAGAAGTGCCTTTTTTTCTGAATTCCAAGTATATTCTACCCTTGGATAGATTTTTATAGTTTATATTTATTTTATCCATCAACTTATTTATGTTTGGAGAAGTTGACATTTTTGTCATTACCATATGTTGCAGGGTTTCATGTAAGTAAAACCAGTGAAAATACATGCTGATACAGGAACAATATATAGACATTACTTAATATTTTGTTAACCAGGAAAATATATACATTAATAACCTTGGAGAAACAATAAAGACCCTACGTTTCTATCATCTTTGATACTCATTTTTTATTTTATAGATATATGTTGTTTCTTTCAGAACACTTCCAAATATCATTCTAAAATTCTTTTGTTAACAATTATATTTAACAAAAATGTACAATTATTTACTTAGAATAATAGTAAGTAATTAAGTGGTATTGAAAGAGGGAGGAATCATTATATACTGTTGGTATGCATCATATATGTACATTCATTATAAAATATACATTCAAAGATTATCAAACTCTATCACTAGAACTTATATATACAATGCATATCCAACCTACCCATTGCTGAACATACTATCCAAAAGAAATTAAATTGACATCTTAAAAAGAAATCTGTGTATTAACTTTTGCTGTAGCATTATGCACAACATTCAACAAATAGAGTCTACATGAATGGCTCAGCTCATTTCTAGAAATAATTGCCAAAAGACCATGCTATGACTTGCACAAAAATAATTGCAGTGTGTAGAACAATACTATATAAATTCTATATCTTTTGCTATTTGAATTCAACGACATCAGGTTTCTTTTTCTTGTGTGTTTAACAGTACAATTTCACTTTTCAGCTTGATGAAATTGGCTTATTTTCCTGAAAAGTTAAATGATAGAAATAGTATGATAAGCCACTAAGAAGTCTGCATTAGTCCCTCAAATTTCATCATCAGAGAAAGCTCCTGGGAAATGAAGTCATTGACAAAATAGTTAGCTTCACTAATATTTACTGGAGCTGTCCTGTTATGTGTCCCTTATGGGGCACTATATATAGACACTCCCATGGAAAGCAAATGCTACATTCAGATAAGAAAGAACTTCACAGATAAATGCCACATTTTCTGAAGTCAGCCTACTTAAAAGTTAATTAAATCTAACTGTATTGTTTTAAATAGAAAAATTATTTACAAAAAGAAAATTTAAGAATATCTATGTACCTTATGTTTTGCTATATATTCAAATCATGAGAAAAGATTTCAGGAACAAAAAAATTTTAGAATTTATTTGGGTTCATCTACTTCCTCACTAGACAAAAGTCTTACCTCTCTTCAATAACAATGAAACAAATATGTATTCAGCACATAAACAGACCTGATAAAGTTCCACAAACACATGACTCAGTCTTGTACCTGTTTTCTTAGGTTAAATTTTGAAAATTCTTAGAATTTCATAATTTGGGTAACTCAGAGATAAGGAGATGAGGTTTAATGGGAAACTTTACACATTGTCTCAAATACAATGACTTTCTCATTACAAATTAATTTTAATATTTATTTATAGGTTTCCATAAATAGATATAAATACAAATCCTGGTATACTACTGGAAATTTAAAATGATACATTAATATAAAGAAAACACAGAAATAAACAAAGTTATATATTTTAGGTTAATAGTAATGGAGAAGTAGACTGATCCGTTTTTGTAAGTATGGTTATTTAGTATATTTTCTTAAAAACTTAAAATGGTTTTCAGTAGTTAATTTTCTCCTGGATAGATTGGTTATTCACTTTGAAGATATATTTTAAAATATGGATTAAAGTTCTTAAAATGAGTCAGTAGTTGAAATGGAAAGTGAGGCATGTGCAAACATCCCATCACCCCAGTATGCTTCCTTTGAAGCATTTATATTCTGTGTTGTTTGCTGTAATATTGAGAGTATAAGAAGAGAATTTCAAGAGCAATGAGTCTTTCATTCATTTATTAAATAATTGTTCAATTTTTAATTTGTAAAATACTCTTGTAAAATAGTAAGAATCAAGATGCTTACATATGTTCCAATGCTTAATTTAATAAACAAATCCAGTAAGAATCTAGGGATCATGGAAAAAAAAACAAGGATAACTAACATATAGCAATCTGTAACAGAAGAAGAAAATGAAAAGTCATATTTTCTACCTTATCTTCTGTCTTAGATAAACAAAGATAAAGGAGTGAAATATAAAAATGTATAGAATAGCCCTGAACAGTACTGGCATATTTTCAGTATATACCTAACTGGAATGTTGGAAATTGAATAAATTGTCTACTGTAGATATTTCCTCATATAGAACACATAACTAAAGGTATGAAATTTAAACTTTCATACACATACAACCTCTAAGCATTACTCATACAAACTCACTGTATGAATGCAGAATGATACTGATGAATTTCCGCAACATCAACTGCAGCATCATTACTCAATTTTGAAGCAGACAGGTACAAGGCACAGCAAGGGGTTGGAACTGATCACAGCAGACTGGGTTGTGACATGAAAGAATACTTGAAATTGTCACTAATTGAACAATAATTCACTGTGGAAGCAGAGCAGAGAAACTGCTACAATAATATCAAAAGCTAAATATTTTAAATATTAATTCTATGGTCAATAGTCAAATTTGGAATTTCATTCATGCCACCTACATTAATTCCCAGCTCCAGTATGTACCTTCTCTCTTCCTTTTATCTCCCTTTCTAGATGCAAAATCTAGTTTGATATGGTAGAACACTGACTGAATATCTTATTATATTTTATTGTGTTATATTTGGTTGTTATCACAGAAGCCAGTTCATTCCTATCGAGAGAAATTAGTGGATCCATATGTGAAGGGAGGTGTGGAGGAACTGGGAGTGGTAGATGAATGGGAAACTGTATTAAGGATATACTATATGAGAAAAAAAAACTGTTCTTGATAAAAGTTATAAAGTAAAAGAAAGATCATAATAGGGTAAACTCTGCATTTAGGAATTCTCTGTAATTTTTAAATTGTCTTAATGTAAAGCTATTTTAAAATATAAAGTATTTTTAAATAAAGGCAGGGATTAACATATTTAAAAATAATAAAATATATGCTGGGAAACTTTTTTATCTTCTGATAACATTGATAAATTATGTGTCTTTAAAATATGAGAATTTCAAAATAATGAGATCATGCCAATAATCTAAGAATAGTCTAAGTTAAAATCCAGTAAGTTTTAACTTGTTTAGAAAACAATATAAAAAACAAACAACAGAAATCTCAATCTAAAGAACTTCCCAGGACCAATGAAAAAAAGGGAATCATATACTCAAGGATAATACAGCAAGCTTAGCTTCTTTATCTATCTTTTTTTTAAAAAAAATAATTATTCTTTGAATTTAATATCATCACTTGACAAATTATTTTCATAACTATTTGCTTATATCCAAATTACTTGATATATCCAAATTACTATAGATATTTTCTAATTTATAAACATCCATAAGTTTGTTGCTTTCTGGTTAAGGAATGATGATATTATCAGGATTAATTCTTAGCAGTTTTGGAACTTTCATTCCAGAATATATCCCCACTATAAATGACATCTCACTGTCAGATATGTAAGGGCATTTTGAGAATACTACATCAATATTAATGAACCTAATTTATAGTTTACTATAAAATATTAGTAGATATCACATTATAACATCTCTATTTTAACACTAGATTTCAACCCAATAGTTAAAAGCCTCAAATTAATGACTGAAATGAACATCTCAACACATTAATTCAATACTCACCATGTTCCTTGGTAGTGATAGGTGTAACACAGAAATATACCTGGTTCCATTTGCTACTACAGTTCCATGTGGTGCCAGGATATTTTTGAGTGTTACGTCACCTTTATCCATCTGGTACAAATCAAATGTTTCTTATTCAACTAATATTCTAATAAAAATAAACATCATCAAATTATATAAGAAGTCATTTAAACTAAAAGTTAATCAGAAATATTTGAGAAAATTGAGAAAGCTATATTACTACATGGTTTTCTTTTTAATGTGTCAAAACAGGACTTGATAGTGAGATATACATCATTGAAATTTTGCATTAAGTTTAAGCAAAACCTAATTCAAAGTCTGGCATCCCTTATTTTAATATATCTTTAATTTGCATTAACTAACTGATACAGTGCCATTATAGCCATTATTAATTGATAATGTAAGAGTTATGGTCCTTGATGCATGTATGTGTGTTAACTTTTATTTAATAATACAGTGTCTATGTTTCTATTGCTATAATTTTATGTGTGCACATGAAGACAAAACAGGCAAGATGGTTTAAAAAATAAACATCAACTATTTTCTTTCTCTTCACCACATCTATTTTCTTTCCATAACATACTATCTTAAATAATACATAATACGTTACATTTACCTAAGCATCTGGACATTTAAAAGAGAACATGATGTCACCAAAATACAGAGGAGAAATATGTCATTGTAAGACTATTTAATTCCCTGGCCAGGTACAAAGTGACTGGAAAGACATTATGAAATGAGACAGATAACTGAGAAGCATACTTAATAAGCAGAGGCTGGTATTTCTGAACAGGTACACTTATGTGGGTGTAATAGAGCTAGCATGGCCATCAAAATACTTGAAGATTCTCCTTATAAAATGTCATGAAAGCAGCTCATCTGTCTAGCAACAAATTATTTAGAACTTTACTGTATTTAGGAGACCTACTAAGCCAGGAAGACCTCTCAAGACAGATTGATGGTAACCTAGGTGTAAATATATAATACCAGACTCCTTCCACACTTGAATTAAAATGGACAGCTCTTTAAGTATTTTATTAGTCAGCTTGGGAAAGTACAAAATAATTTATGGTGGTAGAAACAGTCTTTTATGATGCATGGCCACAAATACATTTGTATTGTGCTCTATAGCATGGACCATTTACAGCATTATATACTTAACAGGTAATGTTGAAAAACAGCTAAGTACATTCCTTCTCATACAAACCACTAATTAAGTGTGTTAGAACATATGGCATGGACAACTTTCCCCATCAAATCCATTTTGATAATTCTCAACATTCTCTCAAACAAATGCAGGAGCTGAACGATAGGGAATGGTAGCTGGGTAGGCAGTGCTCTCTACCTTTACTTGGGAGTAAGGACTATCAGAGTCTAGAAACTGGAAAAATATTTTATTACTTGTTCTCCTTGTACATTTTACATGAATTGAGGATATAAAGTAGATAAATGGAAAATTAGAAAAATTGAAAGCTCTATGTTTTGTATTTTATTTATTTATTTATTTGGTTTTCCAAGACAGGGTTTTTCTGTATTGATTTGGAACCTGTCCTAGAACTTGCTCTGTAGACCAGGCTGGCTTCAAATACACAGAGATCAGCCTGCCTTGCCTCCCCAGTGCTGGGATTAAAGGTGTGTGCCACCAACGCCCTGCTTGAATACTCTATTTTTATGCATGAAGAGAATAAAGTCTAAAATTCATATTTCTGGAGTCCTTCTAGAGAAGTCATGTTTAATTCTGATAGGTCTGCCTTCTATGTTACTTTGTCTCTTTCCCTTACAGCTTTCAATATTCTTTCTTTATTCTGTACATTTAGGGTTTTGATTACTATGTGCTGCACAAATTTTCTTTTCTTTCTGATCTATGTAGTATTCTTTGTGCTTCTTGTACCATTATATATATATTTTCTTCCTTAATTTTGTTGAAAAAAATCTGAGGTCTTTGAGTTATTCTTCTTATTCTTTGATTTGGTTGTTCCATGTGTCCCAGGGGTTCTGAATGTTTTGTATCAGGATTTATTTCATACCTGACATTGCCTGGGTGACCAAACCAAAGGCTCAATAGCCTAGAGAACTGTCACACCAAATACTACTGATATATATATATATATATATATATATATATATATATATATATATATATAGAAGTGATAAAAGGACTCCATGCCACTGTTTTACTATACTTATAAATCATTGCCTTAAACAGCCATCATCAGAGAAGTTTCCTTCTGCAGCAGAGGGTAACAAATACAGAGACCAACAGCCAGACAAATTAAACTGACAGAGGGACTTGAGAATACCCACCTCTGAATAGAATGTTTCACCAAATCACTCCCTTCAGAGCTCCTGGGAAAAGGATGTAGAAGAGTGTAAGAGCCAGAGGGGATAAAGGGCACCAGGAGAAAAAGGCCCTTCAAATCAAGCAAGCAAAGTTCATATGAACTCACAGAGATGGGAGAAGCAAGCACAGGACCTGCGCAGGTCTTCACTTGGTTTTCTACATACAAAGTATAACTTTTAATTTAGAACTTTTGGGAGGTTTCCAGAATGTGTGAATGCATACCTGTCCTTGGGCTCTTTTTATTTGGTTTGTGTCCCTTGTCTGACTGAATTTATGTGATATTTTATTATACTTTTATTATGTTTTATTTTTATCTCTTATAAGCCTGTTCCGTTCTAATGAGAGACAGAAAAGCATGAGAGATATGGAAAAAATGAGAGGCATAGATGAACGGGAACCTGTAATCAGGGTATATTGTGTGAGAAAAGAATCTTATTTAATAAAAGGGAAAAATAAATTCATAATTCTGTGTATTTTGTTAAGAATCCATGAGTTAAGTTAACTTTTTCTGTGTGTGGTTTTGCTTAATATAGTAGGTTTAAATTTCTGTGTTCTTGATTATTTGTTTTAGTCTGATTATATCCATTGATAAAAAAATACATAAATGATTATTTTGTTGTTTATTATTTTAATTTAATTACTTTTTGAGATTATAGTATAATCATTTTATTTCACTCTTCCCTCTCATCCCGTCCCAAACTCTTCTATATACCATCGTTGTTGTCTTTAGCATTCATGGTCTTTTATTTGTTAATTATATATATATATATATATATATATATATATATATATATATATATATAATTTCTAAATACAGACTGCTTAGTTTGTATAATGAAGAAGGACTTAAAATTAGTAACTTTGTTCAAAAAGATATGTGAATAAGTGATTGGGTTATGTGAAAATTTTTCCATAGTAAGCCAAAGTATGTGGATGTAATAGGCTTTTTTTTCCCATTAAGTCAGATGTTTATGTGATTTTTCTTTGATTCACACTGATGTTTCCATTTTCCCTTTCAGTGCACTGACAAAGCCAGCCAAATAAATTATACTTGGAAAATTTGTTTAAACTTTTATGAGAATCATTTGCAATTGTTTGATATGGAGTTTACTCAATTAAATCATTGATATTAGTAACCTGTAATAGGCAATTTTTAAAGTTATTTTTAAAACTAAATAATTGAAATCTTATATTTAATGTATTAAAATGGTTATGATGCAAAAAAGAAAAAAAACAGCTAAATGTTATTTGGGAAAAAGTAAGAAAGCAAAATATGAGAGGAAAGATGAAAAGCTAATAGAATCCTTGAAATAAGTTTTAATTGTTTTACTGATTTTTTATATATATGTATATATATATAATCATTTTAATAGACTACTTTTTACACTGTTCTGTAAATTCTGTACCCATCTCTGAAGCTGGATGACAACACATTTTCTGTTCCTGGCACCCTGTTCCCTGCTGTCAGGATTGTAAATGATACTACTTTTCAACAAAGCACTGATCCAGGCAGCGGATTAGAGACATGAATTTTGGCTGACAAAACATAAATTTGGAGTCAACTTGGCACTTTTTCAGTGAATATATTTGAATGTATGACTGCACCAATATTAGATAGGCAGTTCCTCATTCCATCTGCCACATATCAGTTAATACCATATCAGCTGACTCTTCAATGGGATAGTGAGAGTGGTGTCTTCCCTTTTTTTGGTATCCATAATGTCAAAATCTGCTTCCATGATGAAGATCTGGATGCTTTCTGGGAACACGGGATGGACTTATATTATGACTGGCTCTTTCAGAATTGTGATTTGTCAACATTACTTCTAATAAGACATTCTACTAGTCACATCCCCACAGTTTACACTGGGCTAAGTCTAAAGTTGATACAGTTTTATTTGTACTACCAAACTCTGGTTTGTGGTTTGCATACGGCAGATGACAAGCGTTTAATATTTTGCTGAGGATGTATGGGTGTATCTGATTAAGTACTCTTCTGTATTGTTGCTACTATTGATAGTTAATATTATTGTTGCTCTAGTTACTTATTTAATGTGTCAAACTTTGTCCAAATATACCTTGATGTTCCCACTGTAAGAGATATGGGAGTTAAAGAAATAAGTGAAAAAGGAGAAATGGACTTGTTTATGAACATGAAAGAAATGCCTCTGTGCCTGCCTTTAGCCTGAAGATGAAGGAATCAATAACCCAGGATACAACAGAGCTATGAGAATCTTCAGGGCATCAGTTTTATTTAGAGTATTTTATTTTGCCTAAGGCAGTTACATTTTGTTGCTTTAGCAATATATATATTTTTAACTCATAAATTGGTTTGTTGTCAATACTGTGATTCTTTAATAACTTGGAATAAGATTAACATAGTGAAAGATGGAAAAGGTAGGAGTGATTAATTTGCTTAGAGCACCTATTGAAAATCAAGTGATTAATAGTACTTTAATAATACTTATTTGGTTAGTGTTTTTATATTGCAACTAAGAAAGAATGTGCACACTTTTCAATGATTTTTCTCTTTGTAGTGGAAAATTTAACAAATACTAAAATATTCCTATAATTTATGTACTTATGTGTGCAAATAAATACTATACATTCTTAAAATATCAGTTAAAATATCTGTAGTATTTTCCAACTTTTAGGACTGTATCTTTTTTTGTCAGTATATTCTGTTCTTTGTATTTTATTTTTATTTGATTAGATTATTTATTTATTTTACCTACTGACCAAGTTTCCCTTTCCTCCTTTCCATTGAGTCACCTCTAGAAGAGGGGGCAATCTACTACTTCCCCTTTTCTATTTAGGAAAGGGCAGGCCTCCCATTGTTATCAAGCAAACAAGCATATCAAGTTGCTGTAACACTAAGCACTTTCCTTGTATTAAGGCTCAGACTGGGGTCCCAAAAGCTAACAAAAGAGTCAGAGATGATCCTTGTTCCTATTGTTAGGAGTCTCACAAGTGTCATATATATGTGGAGTGCCTAGGTCAATTCCATGCAGGCTCCTTGGTTGTTAGTTCAGGCTCTGCTAGCTCCTACAAGCTCATGTTTGTTGATTCTGTGGTTTTCTTGTGATGTTCTTGACCCTTGTGGCTTCTATAATCCTGCCTTCCTCTTTTCAGCAGGATTACTGGGTTCAGCCTAATGTTTTACTCTGGGTCTCTGCTTCTGTTTCCATCAGTTACTGGATGAAGCCTTTCTAATGACTATTGAGCTAGGCAATTTAAGGGTTCTGTAACAAAATACCTTAGGCTGTATATGTTGTAAAGAAGAGAAGTTTATTCTTGAGATTTTGGGAAGCTCACTCCAAGACAACTGTGACTGCTAGAGATCTGTTATGTAGTTTGTAAATTTGTCTTTTGCCTGTGTCTTGATACAGTGAAAATAGATGAGGTAGCTCTCTTACTTCTTTCTCTTTTGTAAGAAATCATTGTCATTTACAAAGACATGAACCTCATAATCTAAATATCTCCAAGAGACCCCCACCTACTAATAGCATAGCAAAGATGCTCAAATGTCTATGTGTAGAATTTTTAGGTATACAGATGGTCAAACCGTATACCTGCTTTTACAATTACATGTCGATAACATACAGTAATTTTCATGAGCAATTTTCTCCAATTGTCTCTTATTGAAACAATATTATCTCTTCTCTTTCTAACCATCTAGTCTCCACATTTTAGGAGTTCATTTGATGCCTGATATGGATTCAATAAATATTATGGCTTCATCTTTGAAACATAATGAATTACTCCCTTAACCAAATATGACCTTATTAGAGAAGGTAAAACATGGGGAAAAATAAACATAGAGCACTATTACAATATCAATATGGCTATGATAAAAATTAACACATGATACTACAGACGTTCTGATTAGAAGATTCATTCTCATGCACCTTCTAGCACATTCCTACACCCACCCTCCCCATGACACTGTATAGCCTATGCTGGCCTCAAACTCATGGTCACATCTGGTTCTCACCTGAGATTGTTGGCTTATAGGGATTGACCACTTGGGCTACCTGAGAATTATCTCTTGAATCCATTTAGACTTTTTCCAGCTTTTTATTTGTTAAAGCATTTGTTTCATTCCATGAACATGATTTCAGGTGTAAAACAGTGTCTCTTCCATACTATGGAAAAAATGTTAAAACACTAATCTTAGATATAAGTAAATTGTGTGGAGAGGAAATGGTGGGAGGTAGTTCCTACGTATTTGTATTTTCTATTAGGGAATAAAATAGTAAAGTTAATCTTGAACTTGTAAACAGAGACAGGTGAGGGCTGATTCATCATTAATATTAGTTTTAAGCTGATTAACATAATACAATTTAAAACAAAGAGATTGTACTACATGAAAGTTCACAAATGATACAAATTATTAAAGAAAAATCTCAATATCAGGTGTTTCCCTTTTAGTTATTGATTAAGGGGTCCTAGAAGAATGAAAATCAAAATAAAATATTACTATTATCTTGACTGCTTAAATTTATTAAGTGACAAGACCTTATTGTCAAAGATGCAACTTACTTTGATTGCAAGACATAGAGGTATTAATATCAAACTGGCCACAGAATAATCTTCCTCGTGGTTAATTTTCAAAACACTGGAAGCTTATATTCAGGCTTTTGAGGGGATAAAATGCATCACCCAATGTTGTACCCTACATGCTACAAATATGACCTGCAAATATTCAAGTGCAATAGTGGCATTGATATTATAAGAAGTAACCAATTATTTTTAATTAGATTTGAAGACAGTTTTATGGGATAGATTTCATGTGTTTCACAACATGTTAAATTGTTTTCTTAATATTTATGTTAAGTTCATATATTCTTACAGTTCTTTGTTCAGAGAATTTTATTTTTGTAGTGGATAGCAGTTAATGTAGATTCTCAAGTGAAAGTTCTGAGGATATATGACTATGAGTGTTCACTTGTAGATAGGTCATCTATATCAAACTTCTATCTAAGGACAGAATATGGGGAAGAGTGTTGTGAAATTTTCTCTATTAGGTATAACATGGTTGATTCATCAACTCACAGCAGCTGTGCTTGCCTACACAAAGCCTCTAAATGACCACGTCAGTCAAAACTCCAGTAGGACTGAGGAAGAGGCAGCAGAGACTCCATCCTAGTAGAATAGCTACTGGCAATTTACGACTGCTAAAGAGAGTGTCCCTTTTCTTTGAGTAAAGATGCTGATAGGTTCTCCCTGCCAGAGACCATGTATATATGAGTGCTAATTGAACACAGGAGAAAATAATGATGAAAGGAAATAAGTTAGGATGGTGATTAAATGAATGATTCAGGTGAAGTTTGAAAGGGGTAATGGGTGTTGAATATGATCAAAATATAATATATATGTATATATATTTCAAAGTATAAACAAAAATATTGTTAAAATAGGAAATTAAAAATCATGTAAAAATGTTTAGTATTTAGTGATCAACATGTAAAAGTGATTACTGAGTTATTTTAAGAAGTTTCCATGGTCAAATTGGATGTGGACACAGTATTTCCAGCATCTGTACATATGCCTATATTTCTTTGTTTATTTTTATGAGTTGATGCTTTATGTATGTTCCCTATAATTAATGACTATGTAAATATCTCAGAATAGTGCTTTATCAGCATAATATAGAGTATTTTTATTCATGTGGAAAATTCTCTGAATAATTATTATTTATTCTACCATTTCATGTTTGGTTTGCTGTGACTGTATATTTGTTTGTTTTTCAGACAGTGTTTCAAAGAGCATCCCAATCAAGCCTCTAGCACCTCAATGTTTATAATTTAACTTGAAAAATAACAGATCAGATTATTGATGTGTTACACAATGTTCTACTTCCATATATTTCATTCTTCCATGTTTTATGTGTTATATTGTTTTCCAGAGGTGTATTTTCAATATTATTTCTGTTCAGCTAGATTTTTGTTACATTTGTAGTAGAAGAATCCAATAAATTATTTATATATATTATGTATGTTTATATGTATGAATGTATGCATATCCATATGTATATGCAGATTACATAATATTTTGATAGTATTCTTGCCTGCTTGGGATATTTGTTTACCTTCATAACATGAATATGCATATTCAATTTCCTATATATCTTGTTTTTCTTGTTTCTAAAGAACTATTATTAAAGGATGAAGAGATGGTTCAGTGGTTAAAAGCATTGTCTGCTTTTCCGGAGTTACTGGTTTTCATCAATAGTGCCCATATGGCAGCTCATAGCTTTCAGAAATCCAGTTCTGAGAGAGACAGCACCCTCTTGGTTACACAAAATCAATGCATTCCTATGGTGTACCGGCGTACATTCAGACAAAATACCTATACTCATATAAATACAGCAAATAATCTTAAAAAAACAATTGAGTTCATCATTATTCTTTTATCTCACCAATGTTACAATAACAAATATTTATATTTCAATATAAATATGATACATCTGTAAACATGCATATCAATATTAGCATATCAATACTTTCTTGCCACCCTACTGAAATGAATTACTTGTTTTTATGCTATGTACTTATATTTTTTCTTTTGACCAGTGTTAGATAATATTTTATAATTTAGAGTACAGAGATACAAAATTATTGTTATACTATGTTTATAATTTTAAATATACTATTAGTTTATAATTATAATAATATATGACATAATTATACATACATATAATAATGTATAATTATTTAGATATCAAACAGAAAACTCACACCTTGTTAGACTGCTCTGTTACTTAGATTTTTGCCTAGAACATTGGCTGCTTATAATATAATAACTCATTGAGTTATAATCTTATATCTCAAGGCTGACTCACGTTACTGACATCTTCCTTTACTCAGCACTAAATAATATAGAAAAAGAAAAAATAGAATGGGAATGGCTCAATATTTCAAATAATATAGGAAATACTTTCAATTTAGATGGGTGGAATATTTATCTATTTTTGTGCCACTAACAATATTTTTATTATATGCCACAGTGCAATTTTATAATATAAACTTTGAAGACAGTATCACTCATTGAATTTTCTTGTTATAATGAATGAAATTTCCAGAAATATAAGTTTGTCTGTGGTTCCTAAGAAGACACAGATGAATGTTGTATTGTGAATATGGATGTAACAAATGAACCCTACATTTGAGTTCCCAAATCAGGAAGCTGTCCCTAGATGACATGCTTGGTGTAAGGATGAGCAATAGTTTCACTGCGAGAAGAGGTGCTTGTGCATAAAAACTGAGCTATTAAATGCATACAAGTTATATTTCATTTTCTCCTTCCATATTGGTTGTTAATTTCCTCTCATTTGTGACAAATATGTCTTTGGAAAAGCATGTGTCTCTCTGTCTCACTTAGACTGGAATGCTTGTATAAGCATTCCTTTTTTGTGTGTGAAAAGATATATGGGTGGCATATGTTCTGAATCTTAGAAAGTTTGGAAATGTCTCTCATCTTCATTTGTGAATCATATTGAACAATTTTATTGCATTTAGGATGTCTTCTTCTTCCCCAAACTGTGATGTTTCATTTTAAATGCTAGTATTTGAGATAGTAAATGGCACACATTTTTTCTTAGCAATTTTTTTCTCTTTAAATTTGAATGGTTTGCATGACACTCCTAAACCTCATGAGTTGAGATCTTTGTTACATGTGTGGTGGTATTAATGTGCTAAAAACTTTAAGAGGCAATTGACCCTTGATGATTTTTTTGAGACAGTAAATGGTTATAAAATGTCAATTTCTGCCTTTGATTCACCCTGGAATTCTGCTTATTGTGTGATGTTTTGCACACTCACTCTCATCATGGTTGCATTTTCTATTATCCATCTCACCACAAACAATCATGTATGGCTATTTAAACTTATATTTTGAATATTTAAAACTGTAAGTTGGAAATTAAGTTTTTATAATTTGTTCATTCTCATACCTTTAGTTACCAAGATATGGATTAAATATGGACAATATCTCCCAAAAATTCTGAGGAGGCTTAATCACTAAACTGAAGCAAACTGAAAAGTTATCTGCCTCTATAAGTTGTGATGTTATTAGGTTATTAGGTGGGGATATAGAAGAGAAATTTAGTAATGTGGGCAGCTATTCTTTCTGCTTCCTAGCTGTTGTATGGATTTAAGTTCTGGACATTAAACGATAATCTCTTTGCCATCATGGATGGAATGCAGGTTACCTTGGCCAGTAGACATGACAACAATTTCAAAAAACTTTACAGTTATAGCTCAGATCTTTATATTTGAGAATTTTGTGTATTAATGATATATTTGTAGTTTTTTGTTTTGTTTTGTTTTTTGGTCTACCTTGGTTGTCACAGTAAGTCTCTTTAGCTGTCAATTGACTCTTGGAGACTCTTTCCTAATATAGTCAAAATAATTGGTCTGATGATCTGGAGAGCTCAATAATCTTTAGCAGGATCCTCCAGAGCATGGAATAGTGTTGGATAGTAATCAGGTTCCCAATGTACTTTCCATGCTCTTATCTGCTTATTTTATGTAAATAAATAAATAAAATATTTGTAAAGGACACAACCAACAACTTAAGCCAGGTGTTGAAGTCCCACTGGAAAAACATAAGTCAAATCAAAACAAATGCAACTATCCCACCATGATTAATTGATAGTTGAAGGTCCAGTTATAAACATGGGATTTATTTCAGGTCCTCTAAGGATCAGGGAACATTATAGAATGGGTAACAGAAAGAGTAACAGCTGAAAGGTAGAGGGAAGTATGACATAATTTCATCCTCTAGAAATAACACAGCCATTGAAGTCATGTACCCAAAATGATGTAGTTGTTTGCATTAAGTGTACAATTGACAGCCTGTCAGTAATTAGTAAGCAATGGGAAGAAAATATCAGTAGGATGTCTTTATCAGTCCTCTCCCCTCAAGGTTCAGGAATATATGTAGAAGAAAGAGGATGCAGAAAGTTTATAAGAAGCAGAGGTGCTTGATGTCTGCAAGGAAATAGTGTCTTCCAGACACATCAAGACAGATACACACAATCTGAGTTCACAGAAATTGGGAAAGCATGTTCATCAAACCAAAACAGGTCCAAAGCAAACGCAATCTCAGAAAGAAATTGGGGGAGTAAACACAGAGGCTGAACCCTAACCAAGAAACTATTTGCAACTGATATCTCTGGGAAAGGGGTAAATACAGTTTCTACAATGAAATGCAACTGGTTGTGACTGCAACATACCAGGAAAGGCCTAATGCACAGGAGTAGTTGGGCAATACAAAAAAGGCTCCATATTTGTTTATTTTGTGTGTGTGTGTGTGTGTGTGTGTGTGTTTGTGTTTTCAGGTTTTTGTTTATTTTTACCTTTGTTTACTGTTTAAGTATTTTTCAGAAAGAGAAAGAAGAAACATGAAGGTTCATCTGTAGAATATTTGGGAGTATCTGGGAGGAGTTAGGGGTGGGGAAAGAATATAACCAAAACACATTGTATGAAAAAAATGACAATAAAAATCCATAAAACTGATTAATTAATAACAATACCTCATTGATGAACATAGACATAGCAATTATTTAGCACAAATAAAGAAATCAAAATGGCAGCTACTTACCCTCTAGATTTTAAATGAAATACTATGAATAATTATTATATAAAACAAAAATAATTTTTCAATATATCAAAATGTCTTAGTAATGTAGAGAAAACTGGAACAAAAAACCATGCAAAATTATAATTTATTAAATTATTGTTTGAAAATATTAGTTCTAGTCAATAAAATTAAAACTCTAACAGATGGTCAGTATTAAAGAGTAAGAGAGGAAACTATATTTGCATGGCTGAGCCAAATAATCACTAGTCAATTTTAGTTCTTCTATTCGTTAGCACAGAACTGAGTGATTAAACCAAAGAAACAAAATAATTTATAACTTTCAGATTGTGGAAGTTAAAATCTGAAAGTTATTGGTAGTTCTAACAAGCACATTTGGAAATCAGTAGAGTTCTGTAATAAATGAATTATTCAAAGGAAATAATGTAGAAATTCTTAAAAATATATTAGCATTTTCAGAAATCCAGACATGGTTTATGATAATGGACTCTATTTCATAAAATACACAGTATTGCCAGGAAGTTTCGATACAAGACAACACTTACAAACATACTGTATTACTTACACTGAACTGATTTTTTTTTTTCCTGAAAGAAAATAGTCTCTAAAGAGCATACTCCTTCTTGAACCAGAAATGAAAGGAAGGTTTTAGGAAAGTCCATCAACCAAATAATCACAGCCTCTGAAGTCAAATGCATCTCAATGGACCTGAGGGCCAGAAGATGCCATGTATTGCCATTTCAGAGCTTCAGTTTCTATGTTAAATTTGGTTCTGGAAAACTCCTTTACAGCAAGTATCACAAAAGTGGTACATAATTGATAACAAAAGGGAGAGATTTTATAACTGGAAGTTATGCAAACTTTCATGTATGTTTTAAAATGTGTCATCAAAGTTTAATTCTTAGATTAATTTTATCCAGATTTTACAGTTTTCCAGTGAGTCAATAATTACTCAGTACTAAAGACATCCACTTGATTCACTATGAAATTAATACAACCTAAAATATGCATCTTTAGAAATAAATGTACTAGAAATGTTATCTTTAAAGTAAAGTAGTTCACTATGTATCTGAAAGAAAAATTGAAATTTTCATGACATTTCAAGGAAAAAAATCTTTAATTCCCCCACAGCAGTCATTTGGCTTATTTACTTTATATGTTAAAGTGATTGTAATAATGCTTAAATATAAAATACTTGGCATGAGAAAACTAATGATAGCCTGATGCCTCCCTTTAAAATGGTGTGTGTGTGTGTGTGTGTGTGTGTGTGTGTGTGTGTGTGTGTATGTGTGTGTGTGTATGTGTATGTGTGTGTGTGTGTTTATTTTTTATAATGACCATCATATGAATGTCAAATATACTTCTGGCCTGTCTACCTCAAATATAATTTATACCTCTAAGAAGAAATAGAATCCACCAAACAATTTAGGGTAAATAAATTTAGGGAGTAAGAGATCCAGGCAAGATTTCCTTTTTATCAATGGACATTTTCTAAGAGAGATAATAAATGTGATACAATTACTGGGAAGAGTTAAGCATGAACATTTTATAACATTTAGTCATAATCTTATAAACAGGAAAGCAAATAAAAAGGTTATATCTGTGTACAATTAATTGATTTGTAGCTATACAAATAATTCTAATCAGAGATTTTGCTTTAGAGATCAGTGTTAGTGTGAAGGGTATTTTTGATAAGATCTGTTAATATAAATTTTTATCTTTATTGCCAAGCTATTGGCTCATCTAGAACTCCTAGGACTGTAGCATTAACTTAATAAAAATGCTAAATTCTTAGTATTATTCAGCTAAGAAAATGACTTAATTCCTATAAGATAACTAAGACAGGTGTTACACTACATAAGAAAAAATTCCATTATGTAAATTAGGCTATGTTTTCTTGAAACATTTTTTAGATTTCTGTAAGATAAAATTGATTACTGGTGATTATTTTAATGTTTTTCTTTTTTTTTGGTTTTTTTTTTTTGCTCTCTACAACAAACTTTTGTAAACAAGGATATAATAAATTTGCATTTCTTTGCTTACAACAATGCCAAGAACATTATAGGTATTCAATAAATTCATTCTTCTAATATCAATTTTGTCTTTTTATTAAAATTAACTTTCAAAATTGCAACACTAAAAGCACATAGGTAGTTTTTTAACATTATAGTTTAATTGCAAATTTTCTCATTTCTCTTTCCTTCCTCCAAAACATCCCATAAATTTTCCCCACTCTTTTTCAAATTCGTGATCTCCTGGAAGACAGGGAAGGTGACGAGTTAAGGACTAGAAATCAACAGAAGGAAACTGTGTTTGGGATGTAATATCTAGAGAAAAATCAATAAAAAACAGAAAAATATAAACTGTTATTATTCATGATATCACTTTTTACTATTGTTATTGTATGCATGAATGTATATGAATACATAATACTCCTAAATATAACCTGGTCAGGATAGGTAACATTAGTTATGTATCTGTTTTTAGGGATGATCATTTGGTATTAATGCTTTGGTGTTTTTGTGTTTATCATACATATTTCTGCCCTGAAGACTAAGTTCTGCTACTAAATAAATACTTTTCTTATTTTGTTCCCTCTAGCTCCACTTCATCTAAATCCTTAAACATTGAAAAAATAACCACAGAGAAGCTAGTCTTAGAAATTATGCAAATTGCAAGGAAAACTAATTGCTAGCTGCACTTTGTTGACATTTGCCAGATGTTTAAGACCAATCACTTGAAGGAATATTCAGGTGACTTATTTTCTGTTTAAGCCATTTCTGTATAATAGTTTGAAGTGTTTGTTTCTTTATTGTGTCTAAATGCCAGGGGATTACATTATCACATTAAAAATGCAAGGTTCTTAGTTGATTAGCTTATTGCCTTTAATAACTTAAATTTTATATCAATAAGTTATTTTTATGGACAACTTCTGTTTTTATGTTTTATTTATATAAACATTTATTAGAGATTTTGGTTTATCAGGTTGATAATTTAAGCTATATTCAATTGTATTTAAATATTGTCATAGAAAATGGTTTCCGGAGTTTCTAACAAGCTGTTGAACTTGATATAACAGCAAAGTCAAAGTAGTTTCTTATAGAAAAGAAAATAATAGATTATAACAAAAACTGAAATGTGCAGTGCTGTTTTGGTTACTTATCTGTAGTTGTGATAAAACAACATCACCAAAAACAGCCATTCAAAAGAAGAATTTGTCTGGCTTCAAATGGAAGTGTTCATAATGATGAGAGAGGCATGGAAGCTTGAAGCAAAAGCAAGAAAGTGAGCAGTGATATATTCAACTACAAACATGGAATATAATAAACCTGAGGTGGGGAGTCAGGTGATTACCTCTCAAAGCTTACGCCTACCCTCATACAGAAGACCTCCAGTAAAACAACCACTTTTCTAAACAGAAACATCAACTGGGAACTACATGCTCAAATGTCAGCCTATTGGGACATTCTCCTTCAGACTACTGCACTCCACTGGTGGCCACATAGACTAAAGGCCATATAAACATGTAAAATACATTTAATCAAGCCTAAATAACCAATAATCTGAGTCAAATCTGTTTAAAGGTAATCATGGAGAACTCTCTGATGAAATTTAAGATAAGTTCTTAAATGGAGCACCATGTCAATTATAAAAAGAAAACTGCATTTATTGAACATACAATGACATAGAAAATAAACTATCATTTCAAAATAAAAGCATGGGGCATAGTGAGGAAATACTGATATAAAACAAGGAAAAAAAAAACCAGCAGATCAAGCTCAGAATTCTGTAGCTCCATGTCTGATGTAATTTTAAGGGCCTTATATTCTCAGCTTTTCCAATTTGCTGTTTGTAACATACATCTTTCTTTTGGGCTGGCTCTGATCCCTGTCTGCAGGTATTTCTGTCAGATGTCTCACAGTTATGACATCTTCAGGATATTTGGATCACCAATGAAAGCCTGGCTTCACTTTCATAATCCCAGAGTGTCCTTTCTTAGACTCTTGCCCGCTTAGAGCTTTTATGCAAGGACTTCCCTATCACATGGAACATGGCCCCCACTGGTCTCTGAATTCATATAGGAAGAAAAAAGAAAAGTCCTTTGCTCTTGCATCCTTCATGCCTCTTTTACCAGTCCCATGCCCACATGATTGACAAATATGGACAACTCCTGAATCCCTTGAATCAAGTAAATTTCTAGGATCAGGAAACTTTTCAGCCTCCACCCCTTTTTTTAGTAAGTTGGGAGCTCACCTGGGTGAGGTGTTTTCATTGGGGCATTTTTCACTTTTTTCCAGTGTAGAGAAGGAAACCTATTCTTAACTGATAATTACATCACAAATAACAGCACAAGTCTTGTGTGCAACATTAAATTTCCTAGTTAGTATTTCTCTTAATACTGAGTATTTGCTCATTTTCTGCCTACTTTGTTTTTTATTGTACCTACATAAGTGTTACCAATAGTAATCATATCACAGTTTATTTATTTATTTATTTATTTATTTATTTATTTATTTATTTATTTGGTTTTACGAGAAAGGGTATTTTCTGTATTGCTTTGGAGCCAGACATGGAACTCGCTCTGTAGACCAGGCTGGCTTCGAACTCACAGAAATCCACCTGCCTCTGCCTCCTGAGTGCTGGGACTAAAGGCATGAGCCACCAACAGAGACACAGTCTGGAAATGTATCTGCTGATGAACCAACCTATGCTTGTATTTCAAAGATAGTAAGATATCTTGTCAAAGAGACAAGAATATGCCTGGGGCTCACTAGCCAGTGCACCAAGCCTAACATGTGAGCCTCAGGTTCCAGTGAGAAAACCAGGCTCAAAAATTAAGACAGAATATTCTTGAGGATCAGCACCCAAGGTTAACCTCTGGCTTGCACACACCCACACATTCAAACAACCAAACATATATTTATCTGCATAAACCTGAACACATACATACAATTATCTAATAGCCTCATTGCATAAACACTAGCATGACTTTTAGCCAATAGAATATCAAAGAAGCCTGAGATTAGCAAAGTATGACTTCTGAGTCAAAAGTGGAATGCTGCTGTTTATCTCGGCAAGTCATGTAAGTTGGAACAGTTTGTGTATTTCATACACTTGAATAAGATAATAACTCTTTATAAGAAGTGGCCTGTGTGAAATTTAAATTTATGTTTTGATAAGTTTTGGGCTATTTATGGAAAAATCCTCTGTGGTTTACATATCAGTTAAAACAAGAACAAAACACCTGCTAGAGTATACATGGCTCATTTGGATCTTTAAAATGAACAATTCCATCAGTCTAAATTCTTTGTCCATATTGAAAGTCTTTATATTGAGTTCTTCCAATAAATATGCTATGTTTACAAAGGTAGCTGTCTTAAAAGATGATTTCTGACTAACATAAGGTCATAGAAAACAAGACAATTTCAGAAACAATGATTCTATTTTTCATAAGATGTGAAAGTTCTAAACCATATTTATTTCCAAAGATAGTTTTGGAGAGTGGATGGGGGAGGGATGGAGGGGTGGAGGGGACATGGGAGGACAGGAGAGAGAGGGAACTTGAATCGGTATATAAAATAAGATAATTTTTAATTTAAATAAAAATTTATTTAAAAAGAAGTTTTCTCTTTTAAATAATGCAATATGAAAATAAAAGTATCCATAGCATTATATAATGTGAGAAGTATCAAATCCTAAATTCAAAAAATAATGTTTTTATTTAAAAACTATAACCTATTACAATAATTAAAAGAGTCACAAAAATCAAAGACCACACACTGAAAGTCTCTTTCCTTTCACAAATGCAGTTGATATAGGGTGAATGAAAACTTAAATGTCTGCTTCACCAAGAAATGAAGACAACCAAGTTTTGAAAAATAATTACTTTTTAAAGATATTTTAAAGTGGCTGCATGAGTTTGCATTTCCATTAAGAGTAGAGGAGTGTACCCCTTTCTCCATGTGCTATCCAGCATAAACTGACTTTGGTGTTTTGATTTTTGCCATTCTGAAGGAGTAAGATGGTATTTCAGCATTGTTTTGATTTGCATTACCCTGATGGCTAAGGATGTTGAGCACTTTCATAAGTGTCTTTCAGCCATTTTAGATTCCTCTATTGAGAATTCTTTATTTACTTCTGTACCCTTCTTTTTAATTGAATTATTTGTGTTTTGGTAACTAGCTTCTGCATTCTTTGTATATTATAGAAATCAGCCCTCTGTCAGATGTGAGGTTGGTGAAGATCTGCTCCCATTCTGTGGGCTGCAAAGGAATCTTGAAATTTGCTGCCAGATTAATGGAACTAGAAGAAATCATCCTTAGTAAGGTAACCCAGTCACAAAAAGACAAACATGAACCTTCATCTAGTAGCTAATGGAAGCAGAAGCAGACACCCATAGCTAAACACTGAGTCAAACTCCTGGAATCTAGTAGCAGACAAGGAGCAGACAAGGGCTCAAAACCAGGCTGCAGAAGCCCATAGAAACCCATAGTTGGAACTCATTGACTTGCTCTGTTAGTTTTAACCAGCACGGACCAACTCAGATTCCCTGAAGGTGGTGTTAGTTGAGAGGACTGGGCAGTCTATGGGGCCTCTGGTTATGGATCAGTATTTATCCTTAGCATAGGAATGGATTTTGGGAGCCCATTCCACATAGAGGGATGCTTCCTCAGCCTAGACACATGGGGAGGGCCTGGGCCCTGCCCCAAATGATGTGGCAGACTATGAAGACTCCCCATGGAAGGCCTCACCCTCCCTAGGGAGCAGAAAGAGGATGGGAAGGGGGTTGGTTTGGGAAAAGGGAGGTCAGGAGGACAGTAGGGTGCAGGAACTGGGATTGATATGTAAAACAGCTTGTTTATAATTTAAATACAAATTATATTAAAATAAATATAAACATGCATAAAATATACATATTATAAATAAAAATATAAAGGTGCGTTAAATATCAAATAAAAATAAAGTGAAGAAATATACCACCAGTAACAGAAGTTGCAGAAAGTTTTTTGTTGAGCAGGCTTCTGTGCTATGCAGTTTAACTTTGCATGATTTCCCCATAGCCCTAGCAAAAATGTTATTAAATTGAGAAAATTGTTTCTCCTCCTGCATGTTGAGAGAAAAAGCAATTTTAAATGTTTATTTTGTGTTTGAAGTTTCTATTCATAAAAGAAAAGGTAGAAATATTATTGTTGTCTTCAATTTGGGGCTCAAACCACAGCAGAGCACATTCCTAAGGTGATTTAGTACAGTATGCATTTGATACGTAAAAACCAATCACATATTCCTTTCTTATTAATATATACACAGTGCATTAACAATACTTTGGGAGTCCATGAAGAGAAAGTATGCCAGTTCCATTTGTATATTCCCATGGTGTGAATATACTCTGTGCTAGTTAGAGGTCAATATAACTATTACCTGTAATGAAATGGAGAAGGATGGAGATCTTTTTCATTCACATTAAATGAACTGAGACATAATGCTAATTACTAATTTTCCACTAATATGTAGATAGAGAAACAACAACAAAGAAGCAGATTTTCTCTCATTATAATATCCAATGGATGGTAGACTTGCATGGAAGATATAATTATTATGGTTCATTAAGCATTGCAGTATTGTTTATGTGATAAACAATGGACATAAATTATGAAATCAATGATTACAGTGTATTTTGGTAAGCTGGAACTCATACATTTTATTAATGATGTAGAACCAGTAACTTTTGAAGTACATTTCTATTGGCACAAAAACTGTCCATCCCATGTATTATCCATACTTCACTGATTAAGTAAAGTTGCAATAATCGTTAGCCTGTGATTCACATCAGTAAAATCACATACTTTAGTAACTTCAATAATTAGTATTAAAAATGAATATGAAAAATTTTAATTCATATTAGAGTAAGTATATAAGTATATAGTGTCCCACTATAAAATTCATGAAAATAGCTGAGCAGTGGTGGCACATGTCTTTAATCACAGCATACAGGAGGCAGAAGCAGGCAGATCTTTGTTACTTCAAGATCAGACTTGTCTACAAGAGCTAGTTCCAGGACAGCCTCGAAAGCCCCAGAGAAACCCTGTCTCAAAAAACAAACAAACAAACAAACAAACAAAAACCACCCGCCACAAAAAAAAAAAAACAAAGAAAAAAGTTCATGAAAATAGAATTCAATTATCCTGTGCCATGCCTAACCCCTGCCAGCAAGGAAGACACCACTCCGGGAAGATCTTCTTCATGCAGTTTTAATCAGGATCCTTGAACATGCTTCCTCTGACCTGCAGGACCCCGGGGGACCCTTGCACAGGCTTAAATATCCTTGCACTAACCAACCCCAGTAGGCTACATGGACCCAGAAGATAGGTTACTCTAATGCTGAAGCAGACAGGCTGAACAGACTTAACCAAATAAGGGCTTGTTTATGCCAGAGAGCGCTCACCTTGGGGAGTTGGAAGGCAGAAGCACCATCTTTAGGGCGAGGCACTTCGCAGCTCTCTACAGTTCCCCCTTTTTGTTTTAATAATGCAACAGGCAAGGGTAGTGGTCTGGTCTCCAGTAAAGCAGTGGACATTGTAATGACCCTGAATCTTGGTAGTCAGCCAAGTCAGCACCACACCCATCCAGTATGTTTTTCCTGGAGGTGGGTCCTTGGACACCAACCCACATGCAACCAGACTTGCCATTCTCAGAGTTTCTCACTTCCAGAGGTAACTCTCAGTGCAGTGCTAAGCCATACAACCTGAGCGTGAAGGATCAATACTTGTTCAAGACTGCTAGCCATGCTTGGGGAGACTGTCCTGCCTCAATGGCTGTAAATGCCTGGACAACCATAGCTACATACCTCTTCTGAGCAAACCTCATCTTGCAAAGTCACTACAGGCCCACGAAGGAGATAAGCAACAAGAGGACACCCATGGTTCCAATTCCTGCCCACTCTTTCAGATGATCCATGGCAACGGGAACCACGATGACAATCTGGCAGCCAGTCCTGCATCCACAGTTGTCGAATTTACTGCAACGATGGCCATTCGCAGCTGTACCATTATGTCATCAATGTAAGCAGACCAATTTCCTAAAAGATAGCTAGACAACTGTCATGACAAATTATCAGCACATGCAAAGTTCTCATACTGAATTCCGGTAACACACAAACCTGGATATTTCATTTCACATCCCAAATGGGCCAGCTGGCACAAGGTATCTATTTGCTCCTGCACCAGATCAATTCTTAGGTTTACAATCATTAAACCTCCCTTTAGTTGAGCACCAATTGTGGATTGAGCATCCAAGGCGGTGGCTATATTCTTGGAAAACTCATTTCCCTTAGAGGTGTGTGCACCGATATGCTCATAGTCACGACAGCCATAACTGAATGCAAAACTGCCAAAGAGATAGCTGCAAATATGGCTGCTGTAATGCCAAAATTTCTCCCTACAGCCTCTACCAAACAGGCCATAAAATCTGAAAGTGGTTCCATGGGGCCTTGCAGTATCTGAGTGAGGTTACCACTCACCTCTCCCTTATTGGGTAATGACTTCCATGCTTTTATGGCAATCTGGTTTACTTATTCCAAACTTAAGTCATTTCCTGTGGCTTTCCAGAACTCAGGGCAAAAGGAATGCCCTGTTCCTGGGCCCCGCCCTTCCTCACTCTGAACAAGAGAAGGTGCCGAAGGCATTGTTCCAGGAGGGTCCATCCCCTCCCCACATCGCCATTTCTCCTCTCCCTTTCCGCTCTGCCCCTTAAGGGATTGTTTCTGAACCTTTTCTATGAGGGCTTGCAATTCTTCATCAGAATCTGTTTCGTCCATACCTGACTCACCTGTGCTCTCAACCTCCTCTGATCTTTCTTTTTGTAACATTTCTAGTGCAGCTTTCCCTTTTTCCATCGCCTCTTCACAGTACCTCTGGTCTTCAATACAGTTACACACTAACTTCAAAACTGCTCAGACTCCTGACTTTAGTGTCCCTTGTTCCCAAGCAAAGTCAAGATCCCTTCCTAACTTGTCCCAGCATGCTCCTGTGAGGTCTCCCGAAATTGCGACCCAAGGTATAATGGCATCACATTTGCTCAGGAATCTTTCTAGTGTGCTTTTCTTTATTTTAAGTTTCTTTGACAAAAGTAGCTCCTGAAGAGTCAGAAAAATTGGATGAGACTGACTAGTCCCCATTTTAAAAATTTTACTTTCGGTTCCTTACAACCTCTCACTCAATGCCTGAGACTTTATTGCCGCTTATTTCCGTGGTCTTTAATTTGGTCCCAACTTACCTGGGACATTATTGCTCCTTACCGGAGACCTTATCGCCTCTTACCGAGGGCCTTAATTTAGTTCAAAACCGGAACTTCATTGCTCCTTACTGGAGAACTTATTGCCTCTATACCGAGGTCCTTAAATTTGGTCCAACTTACCTTGGGAACTTGCCAGCACTGCCCTGACTGCAAGAAGTTCTGATCTAAAAATTTCCCCATATGGGCTGCCATTTTGCTGCGCCTAACCCCAGCCAGCAAAGAAGATGTGACTGCAGGAAGATCTTCTTCATGCAGTTTTAATCAGGATCTTTGAACATGTTTCTTCTGACCTGCGAGAGCCTGGGAGACCCTTGCACAGGCTTAAATACCCTTACACTAACCAACCCATTGAGCTACATGGACCCTGCAGATAGGCTACAATAACACAGAAGCAGACAGGCTGAATAGACTTAACCAAATAAGGGCTTGTTTAAGCCAGAGAGCACACACCCTTGGGGAGGTGGAAGGCAGAAGCCAGTGCCATCTGTAAGGCACTGTACTTCGCAGCTCTCTAGGTACCACAATATAATATTTTAACATATGCATAAATGTCGGTTTGTTTTTTTGCATTTATATATATTAAAGTACTGCACAACATATGTAGTACATAATATGTGTTATATTATAAGTTAAAAATTTAAAATTTTTCTTTGCCTATTAACGTACATATTTCCTGGAATTAGAGGAAGTGTTGCCATATTCCTTACTATGTATAAATGGCTAAAATCATGGACAAATTAATGAAACACTGAATGAAATAGCTTTTCTATTTCAGTCATATTATTTTAATTTCACTGTGCTTTACAGTATTTGTTTTTTTTCTTATGATTGGTTTATATGTGTGTGTTTCTCATTTATACTAACTAAATATGACAACTACTTGGAACTGTGAATAAAATTTAAAGATTCATGTGAAATTCTTTTTTTTTCTTTATTAAAACTATTTGTGTAATTACCATCCTGTGGTGATTAATCTCAAACTTCAATGTGATTATCCTGAGAGTAGTCTATGAGAGTAGTAAACCATACCTCTGGGCATGTTCTATAATGATTCAGTCATTAGGATTGTATATATCAATAGAATTGTTATTTTCCATATTTTTCTCCTTGCATAAAATGACTTTTCAAAGGTAATCTTTTCAAATGTTGTATAGCTGTTAGGTTCAGCAAGTACTCTGATATATAGTCCACATTTCAATTTTCAGGAATATACCTCACAATATTCTAGACTGGAATTTAGTAATATGTATACCTCAACTTGAAACAGTTTAGGTCTCATTTTTATTTACAGAAACTGCTAATAGTTCATGAGGGGTGGGGAAACTTTAGGAATTGGAACTAACTGCTGCAAGTCTACATGTGAAACCATTTCTAGATTTAGGAACATTACAATAAATACATAATGTACAAATAAGAGCGAGATGCAAACCACAATTATTTCAAGATACAAAGCAGAGCTACTTTCTCAAGCATAATTCAAGCCAACTCCTCTTTTGAGAACAGGAGAGTAAATCCAGACACAGAAACCAAACATGAGAAAAATCCTATTGTGGTTACAAGTATACAAGACATTAGGCTTATCATTTACTGCTGTTTGGTCTAGGGTGGGTTGCAATTTGTATTGATTCTACTCTTGTTGCTTTAGTTTCCTTTGGATTAAATTTGTCATTAAAGAACTCTTCTAGAAGGTGACTATACATATACATATACTAGGGGTCACGTGGCTTTTAAAGCATCCTTGAAATTTATTTGTTTTAGTGAATGGGAAGGTGGATGAAAAATCTTCAGGCTTCTATAGGATATTTTTGGAGCTGTTTTTAGTCTTCTAATGCAACACCTATATGCAGAAATTAAAATATAAAATCCCAGTTTGACTTAAACAATATCTTTTATGCCATTTATAGTGATGTAATTATCAGATGATAACCGGTTTATGGTAGGGTTTTATATGAATACAAAATACATAGCTTTCAAAATAAAGAATCAACTGATTGAATGGCTTTCTGGAAGATTTGGCTCAGATGTTAAAAGCACTTGTTCTGGCAGAAAACCATGGTTTTCTTCCCCTCACATGCACAGTGGTTTCCCAATGACTGTAACTCCAGGTCCAGGCAATTTGGTACCCTCTTCTGACCTTTCATTAAACAGGCATACACATGATGTACAAAGATTCGTAAGATTTTAATATTTCTTAAAATATGAAATGGACAAGAAAACTCTTCTTAAACTAAGTACACATCTTACAAAATGTATTTTCATAATTTAGATAAAACTGGTTTAAGTGAAATGCATAGTTCGAGAGAGAGAGAAGAATGTTTACCAGACTTGCGCTATAATTTTGCCAATCAGAGTTCTTACAAACTTAAGAGTCTTGGCAGTCAGCACAGTGGAAGAAGCCATCAGTCTGCATTCCAGTCTGCATTTATTGCTTGTATTATCCTTTCAGGATTATATTTTCTTGTAATATCTTTAAAATGAAGAAATTCCAGAAAGAAAAATAAATATGTGAACAATAGAGTGATATAATTTTCTCCTCCACTCTTTAAGCTGTTCTGAGTTCTTCATTCCTAGAGACACATACTGTGCTCTCACTGCTTTCAGTCATAAATGTCTCCTACCACAACACAGCATCATTCTGGGGGTTTCATACTCACTGAACATTGGGGTAAATTTATTTAACAGTTAGGACTTTCTTATGAATCTGAGAGAAAGCAAAATGCTTATTGAATTTCTTAATGGATATGTTTAGCAAATTTGTTTTCTAGCATGCTATTAGGTCTACATTAAAATAAACATAATACTTGACTGTTCTACCATGTCATATGATTAGCCTAAAATTTAACTATGCTCAAAATTTTGTTTTCTTGCTTGTTTTTAATATGGGAATTTTTATTTTAATCAATTGTTTTCATAAATTAAGAAGTTACTATTGCTTTTCAGTTGAGGGCTATACATAGTCAATTCGATTTCTTTAAGGGGGCTGGGTATTTGGAAGTAATTATGTTGCCTATATGTATTACTAAATAACCAGCTGATTATAATCTGTTGTATGTTTGTACTGAAATTCTCTGTTATAAATACTATTGTCACTTCATAAGATTTCCAGAAGACATAAGTGATTTTTCACAGGTATAAAGATAGCAAAATATTCACCTGTGGGATTATCTTCATTGAATTTAAATCTGAAATAGATAAACTTAACTATTTTAAAAATATGAAGTGAAAACTTAATAAATTAACATAAAAAAAAGTTTTATAGTTGGGCACTCATATTTTTTCCTCTGTTTTAAGGATAAAATTTGAAAACATTTTTCAGTATATGAGTAAATGATATACTCAAGCAAATAACTCATGAATCATAAACAAAACAATGCAGTTCTGAGTTGTTATGCGAGTGGCTACTTTTACTTAACCTATGTCTAATTAGGTGATAAAATATATTAAACATTTTGAGAAAGGGATTATATGACTTAGCTAAAAACACCCTACCCTATGTCATAACTTAGGTACTTCCTGTATTGAAAATATATGTATTTAATATAATGGTGGAAAAATGCAGTGAATAACTGAACATATTAATTGTCTTACATAGAAAATGATCAATATATTTTAATAAGTGGGTGAGAAAGATAATTTAAAATAATAATTGAGGGCCATTGGTAAGATTATACACACACACAAATATATATATATATAAATATATATATATATATATATCACCATATGTGGTTCATTTTATATATATATATATATATATATATATATATATATGTGTGTGTGTGTGTGTGGCTCAATAAAGTGGTCTAATTGGACTCTTCAACAAGTAAGTGCATCACATACAACTATCTCTTGGATTTAAAATAAACACACTTTAAAATAAACTATGCATAAACGTCAAAATCTAGGGAGAATTTTTTTTTTAAAAAATTACATTATCTAAGCTTAAGGTAATAAAAAATGTCACGAAGAAATGTATTGCTTTACTTTGTTATTCCATTAAAAATATTGCACAGGAAGACAAAATGACATAACAAAATGCAAAAGATAAGAGGGATGGGAGATAGAAAAAGAGAAAGAGGAAGAATCAGGATGAACAAACATATGTTCATGAACAAATACATGTGCTCATTGTATAGTTTGCAATTGTTTTAAGCCAAACTTGATAAATTAGCATATTTAAATGTAAGGAATTTCAGTTACATTGATGCCGATAGTAATCTCTCTGTCTGCCAATATCTAAAGTTTTAAATAGAGACCTCTTTTTGACCATGGGCAAAACTACATGATTTGATATATTCAATGTGTCACCAGTAAATATGAGGCATGCATAAACATACTAAGGGCTTTGGACGTGGTTGGCTTATGTCAGTAAACTATTCTTGGAGCCAGCAATGGCCATAAACCCTGATAAAAAAAGATCTTTCTACCTATAGCTTAGTCATACTAAGATTAAAAAAGGAAATATTGTTACAGTATGAGGATGACTCTAAGTAAGTCTCAAATGTATATCTGGTCAACCAAGCACATCATGAAAAAGAACAAATTATTCATGTTATGCTTTTGTGTGTGTGTGTGTGTGTGTGTGTGTAGCATCATAGTATCAGGTGCTGAGGGCAGTTACTTTATGTGTTTTTCTTTGACAATATAGTTGTGTTGAGTCTCACTCAACTCTAAGAATTTTCTCATTAATAAAATCAGAAAAATAAATGTCACTGTCATATAGAGCTTACTATTTAATTCTCACCTTATTTAACTCATATGACTTATCATGATTGTGTTGTTGTCATTAGGAAAGAAAGAGATTAAATAAATGAATCCAAAATCATGTGTCTATTGAGATGGTGCTTTATGGTCGATGTAGGGCTATTTGTTTGTTTGGTTGGTTTGGTTTGGTTTGGTTTGGTTTGGTTTGGCATGGTTTATTGAGAAAGGGTTTTTCTGTGTAGCTTTGGAGCCTATCCAGGCACTCATTCTGTAAACCAGACTGGCCTCAAACTCACAGAGATCCATCTGCCTCTGCTTTTCGAGTTATAGTCTGTGCTTTTAATTGTGATCCAATAATCCAATAACGCACACTTTTTATTAATCTGTAGACAGGAAGAAAATTCATATTCTATCTTTGTTTCTTTGTCATCTCTTTCTCTGTGTCTCTCCCTTTTCAAAGTCTTCTCTCTTGTTACACACACACACACACACACACACACACAGCATCATATATGGACTTATAAATATTAAGACATGTTATAGGTGTGCAGTTGCTTTTTGGGGGTCAGTTGTAGACTGTCTCTCTAGCTGTCTGAATTTCAGTAGTTTGCTGAACAAAACTTTCTTTCCTCTATAATCGAACTTTGCTCTGGTATAATCTGGAGGATAGTTCATCTGCTTCTTCTGGTTTACTACATAATGAGTTCTACTTAGGAACATGAAAAAACATAAATCTAGAGGTACAGATCCAATCTTGTCAGTGGCATATACTAGAATGCCTCTATGATAATTATGAATGATAAACATCATGATTATAATACATCTCATCTACTCTGTTGCCCTGCAAGCAAAGGCATGCTGACAGAACTAGGCTAGACACAGCTTTTAATGTGCTATTTCCTGAAGAGAGAATTATTCTTTAAAAAAAAATCACTTCTATATTGTCTTGCATAATGAATTCACCATTTACATAAATAAAGAATTTGAACTTTAAATTCTATTAACTAATCTAACTGAACTAATTTACTCTGAATAACTTTGCACTCCTTTTATACTCTACAGAACTATTATTGACAAACAATAAACTGCATTTCTAAACAATTCTATAACTAGAGTATTTTTCTATGTAGACATATTTTAATATGTTTCATCAGGTTATGTTTAATCAAATTTATTTAAAGCAAAAACATGAATCCATCCCTAATACAAAGAAATAGAATCTATGTTGCTTATTTATATAGAAACAAGACTTGGTATAAACTAGACAAAATGTTACCCATTGGGACACTTGATAAATCAGGAAAGTTATTTGTTTCAGATATCAAATTAAAACAAAGAGTCAGAATGCTACCTCTTCATATGAATTAATGTAACATGAATACAATTCTTCTTTATGGGAGCTTTAAAGAATTTGATAGGTCCAAAAAAATCATCACTGTGCATACTTTTGCATTTAGTTGACTTCTCTCAAAATATGTAAGTCCCAAGAAAATGCTTAACAAGTAGAAATCATTAGTTAGATCTTCAGTAAAAAAATCTAACAAAGAACCTTACAATATTCTTGAATATATTTGAATTTGAAAGAAATAGATAACTTCTTTTTGGAACACCTAAAACTCAAATTCGGTATAATAAGGCCTTAACACATATTATGCAAGTTCCTGCCATTCTTCATGTTCAGTTACTCTCTATGAGGTGATCCAATATGCTTGCATAAGAAACTGGACACCTTCTTGTCAATATTGTTAACCAACTTGCATTCTGACTTGTTCTTTCTTATCTTCGAAAGACAATGTACTTTAGGGTTCATATGTTTCCAATATCTAGAAAAAGAGAAAGAAAACAACAACAACAAAGTTAAGAAGTAACAATGGGTTCTTGAAATAATTATTAAATTACCTTATTTTCTTGCCTGATCATAATTCAGAATTTTTAAACTAAACTATGAAAATTACTTTCAATTTTTTTGTTTGTTTTCATATGCTTTTAAAAGACATAAATTATTCTACATGCATTATGCTTTTATTTTATAATCAATAGAAGAGTTTCACATTGTTTATGATATACATGAAGATAAATCTTCATTTGTAATTAATAGTTCATTCAACAAATGAAATGAAAGAAAATAAATTTTAAATATCTTGAAAGTGAATTCTCATTTCCCATGCAGAATTCCTGCTTAAAAATGCACATTCATGTATAAGCTTTACAATTGATCTGGTTTGCCCTTCTTTAATGTACCTAAAAGTGCAGTGCATTTCCAGTTATCCTCTGGCTTCTGTTTTAAAACAGTCTTCACCACGCATTGCTTCTATTCTGTTTATTAACTCATCTTTTAAAGAGACAAACAACATATATCATGCACATTTCCCTCAAAATTCTTGATATTGAGATAACACAGAATTTAACATTTTCAGAGACTTCTTACTTCTCTAAAGATCACAAGTGGAAAAAATTCATTATTATCCAAATGAGGAGACTGACAGTGAAATTATTGTAGATAGTCTCCAGATACCTTCAGGCAAGTATGAAAAGAAAGTAACTTCTGAATAACTACCATCTTACACTTGTCCTCTAGTTATGAATCTATAATTATACTTCCTCCAACATGCAAAAATGTGTATAATAATCACACAACCATAGAAAACAGTGTAGAAACATTTTACTGGAGGAATTGATGAATTTGTCACCATTCAATATTCTACATTAGGAATGTAGCATAACCAAATAGCTATAATTTGAAATAATGATCTTATCTACAGAGATTATGAATAGAGTGAAGTATTTGGGGGAATTTGATTACCATAAAGGGGGAAAATAGAATAGATCATTACTGAAGTATGAGGAATAGGCTGGAATAGAAGAATTAAATGAGGATGGGTAACAAGATAAGAAGAGAGAAGGAATATGAATATGGATAGCTAAGAGTTAGGAACTATAGAGAGCTGCGAAGAGCCTTAAAGATGGTGCTGACTTCTGCCTTCCACCTTCCCAATGGTGAGTGTTCTATGGTGTAAACAAGTCCTAATTTGGTTAAGCCTGTTCAGCCTGTTTGCTTCCAAGGTAGAGTAGCCTATCTCTAGGGTCCACATAGCTCACTGGGGTTGGTCAGCACAAGGGGATTTAAGCCTGTGCAGGCACTTCCCTGGGGTCAGAAGAAGCATGTTCAAGGATCCTGATAAAAATTGCAAGAAGAAGATCTTCCCGGAGTAGCATCTTCCTTGCTGGTCGAGAATAGGCGCATTACAAATGGTGGCCCATATGGGGAATCTTCAGATCAGAACTTCTTACAGTCAGGGCAGCGCTGGTAAATTCCCAAGGTTATTTGGGACCAAGTTAACACCCTCGGTAAAGAGGTGATAAGGTTTCCAGTAAGGAGGAATAAAGTCCCAGGTAAGTTGGGACCAAGTTAAAGACCATGGAAAAAAGTGGCAATAAAGTCTCAGGCATTGAGAGGTTGTAATGAACCGAAAGTAAAATTTTTAAAATGGGGACTTCTCAGTCTCATCCAATTTTTCTGGCTCTTTAGGAGCTACTTTTGTCAAAGAAATTTAAAATAAAGAAAAGTACACAAGAAAGATATCTGAACGAATGAGATGCCATTGCACCTTGGTTCATAGTTTCGAAAGACCTCACGCTACCATACTGGGACAAGTTAGGCAGGGATCGTAATTTTGCTTGGGAACAAGGGACAGTAAAGTCCAGAGTCCTACCTGTTTGGAAGTTAGTGCATAGCTGTATAGAATACAAGAGGTTCTATGAAGAGGCGATGGAAAAAGGAAAAGCTGCACTAGAAATGTTACAAAAAGAAAGATCAAAAGAGGTTGAGAGCACAGGAGAGTCAAGTAAGGACAAAACAGATTCTGATGAAGTATTGCAAGCCCTCATAGAAAAGGTTCAAAAACAATTGCTTAAGGGGCAGAGGGGTAAAGGAGAGGAGAAATGGCGATGTGGGGAGGGGAGAGACCCTCCTGTAACAATGCCTTCAGAGCCTTATCAGAATGAGGAAGGGCGGGCCCAGTTACAAGGCATTCCTTTTGCCCTGAGGTCTGGACACCCAAGCCCTGTGAAATGACTTAAGCCTGGCCTATCCAGTTTTCCAGGATGCCCAAAGCAATAGATATGAGGAGCCTTTAGACTTTATGGTCATCAAGGCTTTGGCTGAGTTCATGGGAACATATGGAATTTCAGCTACTTTTACTGTAGCTCAAGTTGAAGCCCTAAATAGACATTACAGTGATTGGAGTGGGCATGCTCGAGCATGCATAATCCCCGGGCAGTATCTGCCTTGGGAAGCCTTTTTAATTGAGTATGCCAATGAACAGGCTGCAGCTAATCTGGCAGCCGGAAATGCAGCATGGGCAGGGACATGTTGCTAGGACAGTATTGCTTTGCAAATCAACAGACAAGATACCCAATACAAGTTTTTGAACAGGTAAATCAGATTGCCATAAAAGCATGAAAGTCATTATCCAATAAGGGAGAGGTAAGTGGTAACTCACTAAGATACTGCAAGGCCCCATGGAATCATTTTCAGATTTTGTGGCCTGTTTGGTAGAGGCTGCAGGGAGAAATTTTGGCATTACAGCAGCCATAGGTGCAGCTATCTCTTTTGCAGTTGTGGATTCAGTCATGGCTGCCATGGCTATGAGCACATCAGTGCAGACAGCCTCAAAGGTAAATGAGTTTTCCAAGAATGTGGCTACCACCTTGGATGTTCAATCCAAATTGGTGCTCAACTAAAAAGAGGTTTAATGATTGTAAACCTAAGAATTGACCTGGTGCAGGAGCAAATTGTGGCAGCTGGCCCAATTGGGATGTGAAATGAAATATCCAGGTTTTTGTATTATTAGCATTCAGTATGAGGACTTTACACATGCTGCTAATTTGTCACGACAACTGTTTAGCCTTCTTTTAGGAAATTTGTCTGCTGAATTTGATGATTTAATGGTACAGCTGCGAGTAACCACCTTTGCAGTAAATTCAACATGTGTAGATGTGGAACTGGCAGCTGGATTGTCGTCGTGTTTCACCAAGCCATGGATCATCTGAAAGAGTGGGCGGGAATGGGAGCCATGGGTGTCCTCTTGTTGCTTATCTCCTTCGTGGGCCTGTGGTGCCTTTGCAAGATGGGGTTTGCTCAGAAGCGGTATGCAGCTATGGTTGTCCAGGCATTTACAGCCAGTGGGGCAGGACAGTCTCCCCACGCATGGCTCGCAGTCATGAACAAGAATTCATCCTTCATGCTCAGGTTGTATGGCTTAGCACTGCACTCCGAGTTATCTCTGGAAGCAAGCAACTCTGAGAAGGGCACGTCTGGCTGTATGTGGGTTGGTGTCCGAGGCCCTACCTACAGGAAAAAGACACCCGATGTTTGTGGCACTGACTTGGCTGACTATCAGGATTCAGGGTCATTACAATGGCCACTGCTTTACTGGAGACCAGACCACTACCCTTGCCTGTTGTGTTATTAACACAAAAAGGGGGAACTGTATAGAGTTGCGAAGTGCAGTGCTTAAAGATGGTGCTGGCTTCTGCCTTCCACCTTCCAGTTGGTGAGCACTCTCTGGCGTAAAAAAACCCTTATATGGTTAAGTCTGCTAAGCCTGCCTGCTTCTGTGTTAGAGTAGCCTATCTGCAGGATCTAAGTAGCTCACTGGAGTTGGTTAGCACAAGGGGACTTAGGCCTGTGCAAGGGTGCCCTGGGCTCTCGCGGGTCAGAAGTACAATTTTCAAGGATCCTGATTAAAACTGCATGATGAATTTCCTGGAATTGTGTCTTCTTTTCTGGCTAGGTTAGGCATGCACAAAGACCCTTACTGGAAAATTTCACTCTCCCTGGGGAGTGTGTAGGGAATAGGACAAGGGTGTCTGGGGGATCATCAGAGGATGGGAAATAGATGGAACTGTGATCGATATAGAAAATTAGAAAAAATAATAAGAAGAAAAAAGATTAATTTCAAGGCATTATAAAGAGTTTTGATGCATTCATAAGTGAATCAAAACATCAGTTTCTAGCAATCCTTTACTGAATAATTTAACAAAGTTAAACAACATATTTTCAAACTATCCAGTTATCATTGAGACTTGACATATTAAACAAATTCAATTGACTTCTGTCATCTAGACTTGATAATAATATGCAATATTGATTATAAGCTAGAAATATCCTCCTTAATAAACTAATCAGTGGTTGAAAATGGCTTTATATAACATTGACTGGATGACATGGTCATTATTCAATCCAATTAAATAGGACTGAAAAGTTTCAGTTCTTACTGTTCAGTGTCCTATACATTTATATTCAACAACAATATCTTACTCAGGTTATTGCTTGTTGAATTCAGAAATTTTATGTTTTTTTATTATTTTACCTTAAAGATAGTTTGATCATATTCTCCCCACCCCAAATCCTTTCAGATACTCTCCCCTTTACAGTCATTAAGTTTCTATCTTCACCAGTCTTATATTTAGAAGACTAAGGACAATGCCTCAAAATAAAAATATTTACAGGTTAGTATCAGCTGTTGGGGAATATTTACTCTGAGTTTTATCTTTGTAACTAAAGATATTTTAATGTACTTCAAAATTTCATAATATAGAATATCTTGGTATTATAAAAATTCTAAAACAAAATAAATTTCTGTATGAAAAGATAATGAAATATATCACAAAAACATAAAATACATTTTTTTCAAAGCATATAACCCATTTAGAGTCTGGCATACAAGAGAATGGGTGGCTGTGAAGAAATAGGGAGATTTCTTCATGTGGATGGAAACTAATTTAGGTGATCTGATTTTCCTAAAATAAAACATATCTTCACCTTGGACTCCTGGCCAACATAATGAATAGTGAACAAAAACTGATTTCCACAGTTTCAAGAGAGCACACTTGCTGATAGAAAAGTCTTATAATAAAGCAGAGGTTATCATGTCATAGGAAAGGCAAGACTGGAACACATTTAACCTAAAAGTGAATGTGTCCTGTTTTGTGTAAAGTAAACTCACATAGGAAGCAAAGTGTTATCTTGTACATAATTATTAATAACATTACTTAGGCAAGGAAACATTAAGAAGATTATCAATGATGGAAGTACTAGACATTAGGTAGATTAATTTGCATAACTTTTGGAGGATTCTCAAAGGAATGAAAAGAAATTCAAGTAACAATAAGAATGTGACAATTGACTTCAAAGTTATGTGTTTTCCTATCTTGGAAGAATTAGTATGCAGTTTTAATGAAAATTGGAAAAATACAGCTGAGAAAATATAAGATTCTCTAAAGTCTTACCATCAGAACTGAGACACATAGGCCATATGAATGGTTCCAACTGCAAATTTCTATTTCATTTGTGATGGCTTACTACCATGCTGCTTGAAACTTAATTGGAAAAAACACATTTTTCATTTGCTGGTGGTTATCAACTGGAGATATCTTTTGAGATAGGGACGGGGGCTTGTGTCTATTTTCATTCTCAATATGGGAAGGATATCAGGCCCAGACCTGTTCAGCCCTGAGCATGCTGTCACATTGTCTGTGAGTTCATATGTGCACCAGTCTCTCTGTTTCATAAGAACTTCTTTCTCTGTTTTCCATCTGTTTTGGATGTTATATTCTTTCTTCCTCCATTTTTTTCCACAGGATGCCTGAGCTCAGAGTGTTTCAAGGCCTGTCACTTTCTGCAAATTGTTCACATCTGGGACTCTGTATATTCAAATCTCCTGCACAATAAAGCTTCTCAGATGTTGGTTATCAAGAATCTGATCTATTAAAATAACAAAATGTCATTAGGAGTCATTTTATTACTATAATCTTTATCAGAAGAGTAGTATTTTCCATTTCTAGCCAATCTAATCTCAGGCTCTTGGGCATCCAAGCAATGTCAGACATGGGTTTCATGTTATGGAATGATCTTAAATTAAAGCATATATTGGTTGATTACTATCACAAGATTTGTACTACTGTTGTACTAGCACATATTGGAGACAGATCACTATTGTAGATCAATGTGGCTGTAACTTGGTTTGTGTTTGCCTTTCTTCTTTGGTAGGGTACAGAGTACATTCAAGTACTAAACACCAGTCAGTAGAGGTCAAGGCTCTAGGCATGCTCCAGCTCCAGTTTTACATGTTTAATGATCTCAGGATATGTAACCTTCAGCAATAGGACCTTACCATCAGTTTGTGGAAAGCAACTAGTAGCCTTGGAAACAGCATGATTTTGTGACAGTTTGGCCAATAACTTATTAGATGCAACCCAGTCTAGACCTGAGTTTCTCATTTGGTGAGCTACTCAGTTTGGGCTGCATATTTTCTGTAATTTGGCAATTCCATTTAGAGTACCTTCATTTATGTATATATTTTAGAAGTTTCCATAAAACCTTTGAATATACCTTGTATCGCATCTGCCCTTGACCAGCAAGGAAGACGCAACTCCGGGAAGATCTTCTTCATGCAATTTTCATCAGGATCCTTGAACATGCTTCTTCTGACCCTGGAGAAGATCCCACACAAGCTTAAATCACCTTGTGCTGACCAACCCCAGTGAGCTAGGTGGACCTTGCAGATAGGCTACTATAATGCAGAAGCAAGCAGGCTGAACAGGCTTAACCAAATAAGGACTTCTTTATGCCAAAGGACACTCACCATCGGGAAGGTGGAAGGCAGAAGCCAGCGCCATCTTTAAGGCGAGGCACTTCGCAGCTCTCTACAGTTCCCCCTTTTTGTGTTAATAACTCAACAGGCAAGAGTAGTGGTCTGGGCTCCAGTAAAACAGTAGACATTGTAATGACCCTGAATCCTGGGAGTCAGCCAAGTCAGTGCCACACCTGTCTGGTATCATCAAAATCTGTCAAGTCATTTGGGGTAGGGTCTGGGCCCTTCGATGTGTCTCTAGGCTAAGGGAGTATACCTCCATGGGGAATGTGCTACTGAAATCCTTTCGTACACCAGGGATACATCCTGGTTCCACTGTGAGAAGTCCCATAGACTGCCCAACCCTTCTGAGACCCTTATTTAGGGGGTCTAGGTGGGTCCTATGTTGGTTTCCCAGCTATAGTGTCCTTATTCTCTTTTCAAATCAGTTTTTGCCATATGCTTAAAGGGAAATTGTCAAGTGTGTAAATGAGTATTGTAAGCAGATAATTATGAATAACAATAAATTGGACCATTTGTTTTTATACAATAGCTAAAATTTATCTGAGGGTAAGTAATATATTTTCAGGGACAGAATTCCACTCAGGAAGGTGGATGTCCCCTAGAAGAATGGGCGACCTTAGCAGTACTCCCCTCATAGCATTTCAACTCTCAGACCAACTTCTATTGTTTGAGATCCCTCACACCCAACAACGTTTTTGCCTGTGATCTAGATTTACTTTAATCTAGTTGGTAATTATGTTTAACTATTTTATGAATTTTTATGTTATTTAATTTTGTTACTTATTGTATGAAAGAACATGATTATGAATAAACATGCTGTAAATAATATAATTGAATATTCACCTACCATGAAGTTAGGGTATAAGTTTTCACATCAGTGCAAGTAATTTTCAGCTATTGCTTTCTTAGTTGAAAGATACTGTTCTTGCTTCTGCATATAAAATTTTACACTACCATTGCTAACCTAATGATTTCCAAATGTTTGATAGTTTGGGGTAATTTTAGAACCTTTAGCTTCATAAATTTACAAACACAAACACACGAGAATACACACACACACACACACACACACACGCACACACAAAATTTGCTATTTGGTTGTTATCAAATGGAGTTAAAAGACATTCCAATATTCGTCAAAAATTTGTAAGTAAAGTAAAGGTTAAAAAGTCATGTGTTAGCATGAAAGAATTATGGAAACTAGTTTAGCAGTTCCTGGAAGTGCTGTGTGGAACTCAGTATATGCCAGCCTCAGCTCATCAGCATCTCCATGATGAGAATACTTCACTTTGCTTCATGAGTTACCCACTGCCAGATGCAATAAAATTGCTGTGAGAGATTACGTACTAGGGACAGAGGAAGGCCATGCCAGGATCAACACAGAGGACTTTTTATATAACTCTATGTTAATTAGTGTGAATTCTGTAGTTAGGAACTTGGGGACTGTGTGTGTGTGTGTGTGTGTGTGTGTGTGTGTGTGTGTGTGTGTGTGTGTGTTTAAATATATCCTAAGAAGATGTTTGTCCCCAATGGCAATAATCATCCCACCACAGTATTCCACAGAAATCTCATTTATCTTTGACACACATGTTTGTAATAATGGCAATCTGGCTGGCCAGTATTCTAAGTTTCGAGTATACAGCAGTCTTTGCTGGCACAATAGGTAGCAGCCATCCATGTGTGTGGATACACAATTCCTGGCAGTTCACTTCATTTGTAAATAGTAGTGGCCAAGAATCCTGGTTTGCAAGAACTCTCACCTCATTTGGAAATATTTAGTTCATTCTAACAGTTAATTTACTGCAGGGTGTAAGTCATAAGGACTTTTAAAATCAATGCAGCATTTATCCCACCATTTGTTTTCAGCAGCCATATTCTGCCTTCTCTATTACTTATGTAGCTAACATGTACAACCAAAAATTGCATGTGTTATGTGATGTTTATTTAGTTTATACTGTAAAATTTATATCAGGCTACATACTTCCATCAATCATTTTTTTCCAGTGAAGATATTCAGAAATCTTCTTTCTAGATTTTGGAAATGTATAGTACATCCACTGTTATTATTGACAGAGGTCCTATTGTGCAATAAAACATTGGCTCTTACTGTTTTTTTCTTTACTGATATTTATTATTCATCATTCAACCTTTATGTATATCTTTCTCCATATTTTATTTATTTTCTTCCATTTTGTACAGGGTTGTGGAAACACTGGCTTCTTGATTGGAATCTAGAGTCCTCAAGGAAACAAATTATCTAACAGAACTCTAAGTAAATTATTTCTTTTTATTTTCATGCACTCAGAGAGCAGCTGACTGGGTTTAGTATTACTTTTGTCTAAAACCATGAGGTGGTTATCACCCTATGATGATTATACTCAAACAAACTTTGTGCCTAAAACCAAAGCAAAAAATAAATCTCTTTAACTTTTTAGTTTATATTTTTTTCTGTGTTTGATGGTATGCTAATAATGATTTAAGACAGGACCCCATATTTTATAATTAGAAGTTATTTTAATTATAGTCAAATAATTAACACAATACACAACATTTAATATTGGTACTTTGATATCCACTATTATAAACAATCTACTCTAATTGTATATTCTGGCTTCAAAATCGACTTATGGACTCTTTTAAAAAACAATGAACAATCGCAGGTTATAAACAATAGAATTATAGAACTGCAATTTTACTAAAAGAGTTTTTAGGTGAAAAATTACAGCTTAATATTAGCACATTTGCACCCTGACAATCAAATGTATGAGCACATTATAATTCCAATGAATTATGCAAAATGCTAATTAAAAAGTCAAATTTGCTAATCATCTCTCTGGGTCATACTGAAATTGAATTTGAGTAAGGACAAACAATTCTATCAAGTGAGATTTCATCATGTAAGTTTTTAAATGTTTAGAAATGCATACCAGAAAAGAGTTTTGTTTTTATTTAATTGATTTCACCATGTTCAACCTATCAAAATTATTGATTACCTCTTTATAAATTATAGCTATATATTATAACTGTGTATTTCAGAGAAATAACATGATATAAATGTAGACAATTATTATGAATGTTGACTTCGTTTGTTAAATTAAAATCTGGTTAAACAGTGGAAATCTTTCATTCAGTTTCCCTACATTTTAGGGAATGGTGAACTTGTAGTAGAAATTGAACAATGGGCCACATACACACCTGAGGAGCACTCAAACAATGAATTATAGCATTGACCCTTTAAACATTTTTTTATCATGATATGAGTAGGTGTTGGTAAATTGCAACATCCAACCTGCAATTTACAGTTGTCCTGACTAATCCTCAAAGGTACCTGACATTCCATTAGTTTGCTACCGCACATGGTTTCTCACATCATTTTTTTGAGTGGTGATATAAGGATTTCACATTTTGCATGTATAATATTTTAACTATCATAAATATTTCAATATGCTACCCCCAGTCTCCCACAGGACTGCCAGGAAACAATGTGTGCTAACACACACACACACACACACACACACACACACACACACACACACACACTAATATTTCTAACTAACCCTTAGAATATTAGAATATGTATAATTCAGTACCATAGTACTTGATAAAGACAACTAGTCAATAGAAACAAATAGACAAAAATATAAAGTAAATGATTTTATAAAATTGTATGTTTCTTCCAAATGTCTGGTGAAGGTATCACATTTTAAAATTGTATCTTCTATCATTAGAAAACTGTTAAATAACAGTAAAGACACAGAAATTCTATTCTTACTCTATATATGTAAACCACTTAAATTTTTCTAGAGAATCATGGTAAATAAAGGGGATAGGAACAAAGATGGTTGACCAAAATCCATTTTTGTGGATTTTACTTAATTCAAAAATCATGTGAATTAGTCAGCCAGTGGCTCTCAACAATACACTGAGACAGCACACTTCAGATGAGAATTTATGAAGTCATATGTTGAATTAGAATCAGGTCATTGGATATCATAAATCTAAATGTGTTGTAGAATCTTAGTCTTCCTTAAGTATCAGCAGTTGACTGTCAATTGTGACAGGGCTTTGTCCACCATATCAGATTATACCTAGAGAGGTTCTACTTCATTTTCACATTGCATCACTTTTTCAGTTGTTAAATTTAAGTGCCTATTATTGGCAATTCTATAAAATATTTAGTGTTCCAACACAGATATTTATAAGACTTAAATTTCTCTCTCTCTCTCTCTCTCTCTCTCTCTCTCTCTCTCTCTCTCTCTGTCTCTCTCGCTCGCTCACTCGCTCTCTCTGTCTCTTGCTCTCTCTGTCTCTCAGTGAAATGACACAGTAGATTCTGCCAGATATTTTAATGCCAGTTCTGGTCATTCAGGCATAATTGGTTCTAATTAGTTCTCTCATCCTGCTGTAAAGTTCTTTACCTGCAGCAGCGAGTTACCCAGGAGTGTTAAAAACCTACATTACTGAGTATTTGAAAACATCAACTACTTCATGCCAATAGAACCATTACAAAGGAATTCTAAACCCACTGCTTCTGTTTAGAAATGAATTTAGGTAAGGTAAGTGAAATTACATTAAAATTTGCAATTTGTAATTGCAATAATCAATATCCATTGAAGATATTTTCTGTGTATTAAAAATCGTAGCAAATGCTATACTTAAAGTAAGGACTGAAAGGAGTGGCTTAAAATCCATCTTACACTGTCTGTTTACCTTACTTCTTTGTTATATAAGATATTTTTGGCTATTGATTATATGAATGAAATGCTCCAATGAATTCAAAACTTTGCTTGTTAATATAAATTATGTATAACAATGGAATAAAAGCAGCTCTGTGTGGATTCACAAGTGTGAACATATTTGTGAGTATGTGAGTGTGTGGTGTGTGTGTGTGTGTGTGTGTGTGTGTGTGTGTGTGTGTGTGTGTGCCCAAAGGCCAAGGATGGATGACAGGGATCCTCATTGATGGTTAACTTTATTTTTCTTGGAAAATATCTCTGAATTAATCACAACACCTTCAAAATACATAGTCTTTAGCCAGTTACTCATGGGGTCCCTTGTCTCTTCCTAGATATTCTTGTGGGTTCCACATTAGAAGTGCAAGAGAGAAGGCATCCTCTTTTCATTCTTTTAAGACAATGTCAATCTTCCTCACACACTTTCTCTAAATGTCTTTCTCTCAGTTAAAATCTTGTTTTCATGGAAGGGTTCCTATCGAAGGGACAGAAAGCATACAGCTTAGAAGTCAGTGGATGTTAAGCTTCCTAATGCTGTGGTCATTTAATACAGTTCCTCATGCTATGGCAACCCCTAATCATAAAATTATTTTCATTGCCACTTCTTACTTGTAATTTTGCTATTGTAATGTAAATATCTATGTTTTCTGATAGTCTTAGGAGACCATTGTTAAAGGGTCATTCAAGCTCCAAAGGTTTGAATCCAGCAGGTGGAGAACTGTTGAATTAGATGATGTTGCTGCAAAATAGCATATTCCATTCATTAGAAAGTAAAGAAAAATAATCGATGAAAATCATAAAAGCATTCTATGAGAGCACTGAAGAATCTTTACAGAAAAGATACAGTTTGAATTCTCTCCAGAAAGGGAGTAATGTTTTTACCTGAAAATTCTTATAAAGTTGGTTTTGGGAAAACTAATAATGATTATAAAACAATGCAATGGCAATATCTCTCTAAACAAAAGATTAATGAAGGGGTAAACCAATACATGATCACCATCTAGTTATGCTTTACTTGAGAAGATACATAATTCTGTGAAATAACTTTATCAGGGACAAGCTATATCTAGAATAGAAAAATGTATCAAAAGAGTTCCACAGGGCTTTAGATATTACCATATCCAGTCAATCTTAAGTGTTGATTCTTTACCTTCTTTCAAAATGCAAGAGATCATAATTCATACTTTATGTTTATATTTCAAATGTTTCTTGTTAACTATGATAATATTTTACTTCCCATTTATTAAAATTATTTCTTTTGTTTGAATTAATTTTCAAAGTTTTGGTAAAATACATTCTTCTTAAAGTTTCATTTAAAATAGTTGAGGTTTAAAGAGAAAACTGACACTAGAGAAATATCCAGAGACCTACAAAACTGACCCCAACTAACTTATCCACCATAATAGAGCCCTCATCTAGTTAGAATGGAAACAGAAGCAAACACAAGTAAACACTGAGCATAACTGGAATACAGATGCGAGAGAGAGAGAGAGGACAAGACCAGGCTACAGAAACACACAGATAGCTGACCTGAACAAGGAGGAGTTAATGGACCCCCAGACTGACAGCTGGGAATCCAGCATTGGACTGACTCAGACCCTCTGAACAGGTTGGATATGGTGTTAGAGATAGCCCAGAGCATGAGCATTTGCTTGAAACTGGAATCCCTGACATGCACTTAAAGAGTTCAGCAAATTTGTACATATTTCTAACCTCAGTTGTGAGAGCAGAAACAGGTTAATTCTGAAAACTAGCTACCCATACAGTCAGGTAATTACAATGGCAATTCTCTAAGTTCCTGACATACCCAAAAAGGAATAAAGAGAGGGGGCAATATTGAAAGACACCCAAGGTGCTGTTCTGGTATCTGTATACACACATACTTAAGAGCTCAGGACACCTGAGCTGAAATGGTATTATTTCATAGTATCTTAACTTTTTATTATCTGAACTGTACTAGCCATCATTCAATGTTTCATACTATTCTCTAAGGTCCTTGAGCTGAGGTATCTTTTCGTTCAGATTTCTAAGTCCATTGTAGTATTGCCATGTTTGGCTGACCAGACTCAGTATGAGTAGTACAGCTGTTGCCAAGGCTTCCATTGATAACATCACTCTGGTAGGTGGCATCTGTGAATAATGAAGGCTAAGGCTTTGAGTAGGCAGTGATTTTTATGACACTGGGGTTATCAACTCAAATATACACACATTTTCCTGAAAAGGAGTTCAGGAGTACCATTGAGTTTAGAACTACTCATTGTCTTTATGTATAAAGAAAATGCTTTACAAACTGAAAATCAATATTGTTTCTTGGACATGTCAGAGAATTGAGGCTGCAGGCTAAAGTATCTCTGCAATTTAGGAATCTAGAGATCCCAAGAATTTCTTACCAGCAACAGACAGCACTGGTAGCAATGTTTAAATATTAATAGCAAGCTACTTGATGATGAGTACCAATAGCATGAGAATAAGAAGTTTAAAATATAATTGAGAAAGAAAAGGCTGTGTTCAGACTCTTTGCAGTAACCATGTCCTTAGAACAAGGATCTGAGAAATCCCAAAGCTGAACTTAGCACAGTGAAACTGGAACACTTCTCTCCTCAAGACATATCTAAGACCATTCTCATTTGGGGTAAGGAAGCTTTCTATATTTGAGACTGCTTTTCTTCAAGAAAATACTCATCAGGAAAAAGAAATGGAGTAGTTATATTTAAAATGTTGCACTTAGAGAAAATATAATGGCTAACAGCACGGTTAGCCTGATCAAGAAGAGAATTGTGACTTATAATCATGGGTATACATTAGAAGTCAGGCTCCCAATACCCCATTAAATGCTTTGGCATGTGTTTTGGACCTGTGATTCCAAAGATTGGAGATGAAGAAAGGAAGATTCCTGGGGATCCCTTATCAGTTAACTTATTAAGTTGGATTGTTCCAAGAACAATGAGATTTGATAGAGGAGAACACTCAATATCAACCTCTGGTCTCCACTTGTGTACATATGGAAGATCATATAAACACACACACCCCACAGTGTGCGCATGTATACATCACTCTCCAAAGATGTGCACAGAACTATTATTTAGTTACATAAAACAAATGAGCTACAACTCAACTTCAATGCATATCATTAAAGCCCAAATAAACAAATTGCATAGTGTATAATACTATTTGTGGGGCACTGTGTAAATGTTTAAATTTTAGATATGATAAATAAAGATTGACTGTGTTCAGGACTGTTCATGGTGAAAGGTAGACACCACTGGGTACAGAACTCTGGAAATAATCAGAAACTCCATGGAGGGATGATATAGACATAGTGTGGAATGTTGGAGCAAGGAAACAGAGATATAGCATGGGAAAAATGATTCTGAGACATAATATAGGCTGATTGATGTACTTTTGGGGAGAAATCACTTATACCAGAAACAGATGACTGCCATTGGTTCCCACTCCAATGATGCGTTCTCTGTCTTCAACAATAAAGTATGAGAGTGAACTGGGTCTGGGACCATAGACCTAAACCCACAGGTCACATATGCACCTGTCCCCATGCTCCAATGGGCGTGGTCAGTGCAGATGTGCAGATGGGATGGATATCTTACTACACAGAGACAATATTTAAAACCTAAGGAAATTCAAATTGTTGTAATTTAGACTTTGTGCGATGGTGATATGAATTAATTAGGAATTGTACTACTGTAGGAGGTTAAAATGGTGTACACAGGTTATGTGTCCTTCATACATTTTGTAAACTAAAATTATTCTAAAGTAGAAAAGCAAAAACCAATGACAAAAAGTAAGTAATATATAAAAGACTAAGTATATGTTGGCTATGTACCCTAGAACATGTGACTGGCCCTTTCTCTCCCTTTATGTAAAAATTGATAATTCTTGTCTACTCTGGACCTATCTCTCCTCCATGTGATGTGATACTGTAACTTTTACACTTAATGGAGATGTGACCTTCCATTTGAAAGTATTTTCCCAGCTGCCTTCATTCCCCTGTTCATAACTTATGAAATAAAATAAATATATTGATTAATAGCCATTCCCAATTCTACTAAGCCCCATGTATTCCATTGCAATAGAATTATTGTCTATTTCTTCACTCCAATTCAAACAAAAAAGGTCTTCCCTAAAAACAAAACAATCTCTTTTGAAATTTTGTATATTTTGTCACTCTCTGATCTTCCACCCAGTTTAATTACCATGTCACCTGAATTCTTTTTATTCCTCCTTATTATGCTACCTGGTTAGAGTTTTGTGGTTAATGTGAGCTGCAATGTTATTATGTAATTTAACATCAAAATTATGTTAACATGGCCTTCGTGATAATGCCTCTATTTGTGTTCATTAATAATAATAAAAAATCAGTTCAGGTGCCATGGCAATATCCAAGTGACTACTGTCCAGCAGAGAAAATGAATGTGTGCAGTACAAATACCAGATACCAGTTCTGTCTCTTTCAACCAGCTGAATTAAACAGCATCTGTTTTTAATTGGGATTGTAAATTCTCAGCTCATAGATACCATGCTAACTTTTATGTCTCTAAATTAGCACTATGCAAGCCAGGCCTACTCTCCTGTGTATAATCTTCTCACTTTAGGTCAGAGCTAGTAGATTACCTTAAAAGTTGTTCTCAATATATCAACTAAAGTAGAATTTTGGAAATATGAATGCACCTAAATAGGAAAAATGTTCTTTGGATTGCTTATCCACTGCACTGTTCTTAATTACTTTTTCTATATGAGTTCCATAGTGAAAAATGTTTATATGTTTCTAACACACACACACACACACACACACACATATACATACACACACACACACACACACATATATATATATATATATATATATATATATATATATGTAAATGCAAAGTATTATTGCCATATGTAACATTTCAGTCATTCTATAGTCTATTTGGGTACTATTGTTTGTTCAGTTTTCAGAGCTCAGCGTTCACACTATAGCAAAAGTAAACTTAAAAACTCCCCACCATTCTGAAAGTTATCCACATGAGCAAAAATGTAAATAAACACTAGTGTTAACTCATATTGATTAAAATAAATATTATGTAAAGAATAAAATATTCAGTAATGAGAATGTGAGTAATAGTAGACATGGTAACTCAAAAAGTCCTCCAAAGAAAGGCATTATTGCATATGCATGTCATTCCTATACTCAGAGGCAGGAGCAGTGACAGGGCAATTCCAATCTTAGAACAAACTTGGACTTTTTAGAGATACCTTATTTCAAAATACAAAGTTCCTTTTTTAAAATTTAAATTAAAAACAATCTTATTTTACATACCAATACCAGTTCCCTCTCCTTCCTGTCCTCTCACTCTACCCATCTCCCCATCTTACCCTCCATCCACTCTTCATAGAGGATAAGGCCTCAAATGGGATGGTCAGCAAAGTCTCTCACATCATTTGGGGTAGGACTGAGCCCTCCTGCCCCCATATCTAGGCTGAGTATGATAATCCTCCATAGGGAATGGCCTGCAAAATGCCAGTTCATGCACTGGGGATGAATACTATTTCCATTGCCAGTGGCTCCATAGACTACCCACCCCCCCCCCAAAACTGACACCCATGTTCAGAGTGCCTTGTTCTGTCTTATGAAGGTTCCCCAGTTATCAGTCTGGAATCTCTGAGCTCCCACTTGCTCAGGTCAGCTGTTTCTGCGGGTTTCCCCAGCATGGACTTGACCCCTTTGCTCATCACTCCTCCCTCTCTACAAATGGATAACAGGAATTTGTCTCAGTGCTTAGCTGTGAATTTCTGCTTCTGTTTCCATCAGCAAGTGGATTAAGGGTTTATGTTGACATTTAGGTAGTTATCAATCTCATTATAGGGGATGGGCATTTAAGGTAGCTTATCTATTATTGCTTAGATTCATGTATGTATGTATGTATGTATGTATGTATGTATGTATGTATGTATGTTTCTTATTTTACATATCAATCCTAGTTCTCTCTCCCTCCCTCTCTCCCATGCCTCCTTAGCCCCTCCCATCCTACCTCCCCACTCCACAAGGAGGGTGATACCTTCCAGCAGGGGTCGTCTAAATCTGTCAAGTCATTTGGAGTAGAGACTAGGCTCTCCCTCCTGCCTCTAGGTTAAGGGAGTGTCCCTCCATGGGGAATGTGCTCCCAAAGCCCTTTTGTGCACCAGGGATACATCCTGGCTCCACTGTTAGAGACCCTAAGACTGTTCAGGCCTTCTAAATGAGACCCATGTTCAGTGGGTTTGAGTAGGTCGAAGGCTGGTTTCCCAGCTGTCAGTCTGGAGGTCCATTAGCTCATCCTTGTTCAGGTCAGCTGTCTCTGTGGGTTTCTGTAATCTGGTCTTGACCCCTTGTATTATTACACCTCCCTAACTGCAACTGTATTCTAGGATTTGGGTTCAGTGTTTAGCTGTGGGTATATATATTGCTTAGATTCTTAGTTGGGGTCGTCCTTATAGATTCCTAGGAACTTTCATAGTTCCTAGTTTCTTGTTAACACCATAATGACTCTCTCTATCACATTATAAGCTTTCCTTGCTTGCCTTCTCTGTCCTTCCCCCAACTCAACCTTCCTGATGATCATGTTCCCCTCCTTCCCCCTTTCTGTTCCTTTCCCTTTTACCTCCCCTAGTCCAACAAAAGCTTATGCTAGAGAGGATGTGGAGTAAGGGGAATAATGCTAGTGGGAATGAAAACTTGTACAGACACTTGGGAAATCAATATAGCTATTCCTTGGGAAAATGGGAATCAGTATACCTCAAGACTCAGAAAATTCCACTCCTGGGCATATACCCAAAAGATGCACATTCACACCGCAAGGATATCTGTTCAACTATATTCATAGCTGACTTATTTGTAATATCCAGAAACTGGAAGCAAACTAGATGCCCCTAAACTGAAGAATGGATTAAGAAAATGTGGTACATATACACAGTGGAAAAAACAATGACATCTTGAAATTCCCTGGCAGATGTATAGAAGTAGAAAAAACCCTCTACACACAATTGGACAGAACTAGAAAAAAAGCATCATGTGTGAGGTAACCCAGATCCAGAAAAAAACAAAACAAACAAACAAACAAACATGTTATGTACTCACTCATAAGTGGATATTAGACATAAAGCAAAGGATAATCAGCCTACAATCCACAACCTCAAGGAAGCTAGGAAACAAGGAAGCCCTTAAGAGAGATATGCATTGACGTAATGAGAAGAAGAAACGGACAAGATCTTCAAAATACAAAATTCTCATATTGTATTTTATTAAATTAAGTGTCAGATGAGAAGAAATCAGTCATCTGATTATAGTTCGGGAATATATTGGAAACAAAATGTATTGGACAAGCACAGGTAAGAACCATGCATGTTACACACTTGAAGCAAGAAAACAACAGTATGTTTGTCTCAAAGAGGATCATAAATCTTTAAGAAACATTTTAGAACATTATTGATTATTGTAATATTTTGGCCTTCTTGGTGAATTGGGAAATATAGTAGGATTCTGAATAGACAATGTATACCAACTGATATGCATGTTCTTATCTAACCACACTTTCTGTGATATTTTCAAAAAGTTTGATTCTAATTATGTTATTTTATAACCTTAGGCTCTGTCACTCTTCCCTGAGAATTTCTTTCTTCTTTTCATTTTTTTATGTTTGGTGACTTTTTAAAATCTTAGCAAGGCAGAGCCAGAAGAAGCTTATCAGCTGGGATATGGATATCTAAGACAATGACTACCCTTTTCTAGAAAATTTTAGTTGTCAATAGTTCTTAGACTTGGAAATATCCATTGTGAATTAGTAGAACTACCATTTGGTATACAACTGAATGACTCTGCCTCCTAAAATTTTTCGAATAGGTCCGTATCAAGTAATAGGGAGAAAAAAACCTTCCACCATCTAGAAATGTTGGCAGGAGCAGTCTTGTGCATATTCAGTACAGACAACCTCAACTTTTCTGAGATTAAGATTGACATGATGTCTCACGTCTACAAGATCAAATTTCATATAATTTCTTTGTATTTCCCAGGTCTATATTACTCCCAACACTCTTCCTTGATATTCTCTTAGTAATGGAGGAAATGGTACGACTATTTTGTTTAAAGGTGAACACTTAACTGTCATTTATTTTTAGCAATTTTGAGTGTGTGTCCACTGTCAATAACTGCAAAAAGAGATTTCTCATTAACAAATAAAATATCAATTTTATATAGGTACAACCATTAGTATTAACAAGTTAGGGTCATGCTATGTGAATTTAGGTAAATATGCAGTCCCTCTTCATGGTGTGTCTCCTGAAAGTACAGGCTTTTACCAAGCTTACAATACTCAGTTCAAGTTCACTTTTATGGAGTCTAAACCCAATTATAGAGCAGTTAGGTATCCCTGTAACAATCATCCCACTGTCATACAAATGGCACATCTTTCCTGACTGGTTTTATTAAGGTTCATGTTATGAATTGCTGGGTAAGATTATTAAATCATTTTATCCATCAGCTTTGAGAATAGTAACCTCGGGAAAGTTCTTTGAAGTTTATCTGCCAGACAAGTAGTTTGTAGCAGTTTCTGAATATTTTCTCTCTATGGGGCATTCAAGTTCTTGTAGTCTTTATGTATGGCTTTATCATTCACTTCTGTTAGACAAAATATAAAAGAGGAATGGAAATAGGCTATGTGAGTTGAGAGCTTCTGGAACCCCTCTGATTAACTATATTTTGTGTGTTACTCCATGTTGGGCACAGGAATATTTGCTGGGTAATCTATGGCTTCTAGATGCTGCATTATCTATTCATGCATGTTATCTCCATTCTAACTCATTTTTCAGACAATACTTTTAGTTGGCCTATCAAATAATAGGTTTGCATATGGCTTTAAGTGTCAGTCTAGAGATTGTTACTATAAAAGGTCGAAGAAGATAGAAATAAATGTAGTTAAAACATGGCTTAAATGGAAAATGCTATGTATCACCAGCAATGGGCAATTTATTCTGAAAGTACAAAGAAATACAGACCATTTTGGATGAACCATGGAAGTAGATAAACAAAAATACTCCTGCTTATATATTAATCAAAAATAAACATCAACTATTTTACTTTTTTACAATATACTGTGAATGTATTAATTTATACATTAAATTTATATTAATTCACTTTAACATATATTTATATTTAATTGTGCAAATGTATTAAATTATAGTAAGATACATACATACACATATAGTGTCTAAATGTATCCATGTAATTCTCTATAGGAGAAAGGGATATGAAAGAAAAAAGATAAGATTGTGTTGGGAACTAATAGTACAAAATGGTACATGAGTAAAAAGAATCATTGCGAATTGTAATTTGGAGAGATATTATCATAGAGAAATGAATTCCAGATATTCTATGAACCATTTTGTTTATCATCTATGGAATTTTTGAATGATTCAGAACTGTGTTAATTAATTCCATTCAATTCTAAATTGAATGTAAGATGGATTTCAAATTTCTATTAGACAGACATATAGAGGGGAAATTTTGATTCCCTTTAAATTTTATTAGTTTAGTTTCACATAACACATACATACACACATATTGAATATATTTCTTTCAGAAATGACTAACTTGTCCTGATCTGTTTTGTAATTTCTTTCCACAATGAAATGAAACATTTTCCAGATTAATTTTTACTTTCCCCATTGATATAAAAGTTCGGATAATATACTTACCAGCTTTCCTAATGTTATTCATTGAGCTATTGAGCATGTTTATTACAAAAATGAACATATTTATCATTTGTATGTTATATTAACACATTCTTTTCAATTTGCAATAAAGACAAACGGCTTGATTTGTGGATTTGTTGCTTGATTTAATAGTATTTTCTTCCCATAATATTTTTGAAAAATTTGATATAAAATAGTGTTGGAGATTGGAGAGCTAGCTCGGCAATTTAGAGTCCTTGCTCAACTTTCAGAAGACATGAGTCCCTACTGCTTGGGTAATCTCTGGGAACAGAAAACATATTCTGGCCTCTGTGGGTACATATATATAAGTAACTCATATATGTACATATAAATAAAAATAAAAAGTGTACAAGATCACACTTCACATAATGTTTGGTTTTCATAAAATACATAATAAAACAAAGTGCATGTGTAATAATTATTCCTGAAAATGTAGTTTTGTTACTCAGAGATTATAAGCAGTTAATAAGAGCAAAATGTTATGATTGACATCACTCTTTCCCAAGAAACATACATGTAAGAATATGTAATATATGCAATATAATAATTTACTTTAAAATAGTGAATAAAATTAAATTTAGTGAGGTTTTTTTTATCATTTGGTACTGTTAGCCACAAATATTTTCTTTTCATAATTTATAAATTTTGGAAATCCTGTTTTACTTGTTTCCACATGTTTTTTCCAGTATTTTGTTGTGATTTCTGCCACAATGAAATATTGTTTTATTTTCCCTATATTTTCAAGTCATACTTTTCCATTGAGGGAAATATGGGCAAAAACAAAACAAAACAAAACAAAACAAAACATTGACGGAAATCAGGGAGAAACACAAGCAGGAACTGAAATACCAAAAAACCCCATTGTTTATAGTCAATGGAACCAATTATTTTCCCAGAAAACAATATCACACAACAGTCATCCAGATTTCTGAGCTTTGTTACAACAAACTTGGAATATTTTATCACTTATTCTCATATAATAATATTGATTGCATATATATTACCAAAGTGTTATTACATGTATATCACATGCATACACATATATCTAAACATAACATAAATTAAAATATCAAACATAATGATTATATGATTGGCACCACTTAAAATAAGGAAGTCATTAAACCATCAGACTGAGGTTACTTTTGGTTTAACTGAAAGAAAATTTAGACTCATTGTGGCATTTACATTTTACTATTCCAGGTAGCTTCACCTATAAATTCATTAAATTAAACTGAATGTTCTGTTAAATTAATTGAATGTTCCATTTCCCTTGAGACTTTTATTCACCAGTAATTAACTATGATTTTATTGATCACCTCATTTTGTCAGTCATTGATTTAATCGTTAAAATAAACAAGGCAAAATTTGTACTTTAACAAAAAGAGTACTATATATTTTGAGGTTTGAATCCAGTAAAATATATTAGAGACAGATAAGGTTAGCAGATACAGACAGAGAATGAGTCTGGAAAAATGTGATGGATGGCTGAAAGAAAAAAACAAAACAGACAAATAAACAAACAAACAAAATGAGAAAATGAGGTCTGGGTAAGGAAAATCAATTTTTAAAAGATTATATCTCAAAAAGTCCCAGAAATGACATTTGACCAAAATCTGAAAAAATGTAAGATGATTATTTTTTGTCAACTAAAATATAAAGAAAATAATCTGTTATGCAAACAATTTTAAGGGCTCAGAATGAGACAGATTTGCTACCTGTGGATCAATAAGGAGCCAGGATTGTTTGGGCTTAGTCACAGGAAGGTTGAGAGCTACAGGCACAGATTCTGAAGGGATCACAAAATCATTTTTTTTTGCTGAATGAAAAAAGAATGCAGAAAGATTTTTATAAGTCCCAATTTAGTTTTCATTTGTATCTGAAGTGAAAGGAAACACGGGTTATTAAAACTAAAGAATAACCATACTTTTTCTCAGTGTGTTTATCAACTTATTCCTGAAATAAATATTTTCATTTGATGAAATGTCACATCTTCCATATATATATGTTATATGTATATATATATATATATGTTATAATTTTTTCTTATTTAACATATCGATCCAAGTTTCCTCTCCCTCATTCCCTCTCATGTCCCCCAAATTCCCTTCTATCCCACTTCTCCCACACTACACATGGAGAGTGATTCCTTCCAGGAGGGATCATCAAATTCTGTCATTTGTAATGGAGTCCTGGCCCTCCCTCCTGCCTCTAGGCTAAGGGAGTATCCTTCCATGGGAAATGTACTCTGAAAGTTCTTTCGTGCACCAGGGATACATCCTGGTACCATGTCAGAGGTCCCTTAAACTGCTCAGGCCTTCTGAGACCCATGTTCAGGGGGTCTGAGTCGGTCCGATGCTGGTTTCCTAGTTATCAGACCGGGGTCATGAGCTCCCCTTTGTTCAGGTCAGCTGTCTCTGTGGGTTTCTGAAGCCTGGAGAAAGAGGATGGGAGGAGAGAACATGTGGGACCAGGAAGGTTGAGTCAGGGGATGAATAGACGAGAGTAAAAAAAGGGATACCATAATAAAAGGAGAGCTGTTATAGGTTTGAAAAGAAAACTGACTCTAGAGAAATATCCAGAGACCTACCAGGATGACTCCAACTAACAGTCTGAGCAACAGTGGAAAGGCTACCTTAAATTCCCTTATCTGGTAATGAGATTGATAACTACCGTATATGCCATCATAGAGTCCTCAGTTTGTAGCAGAATCAGACATCCGTAGCAAAACACTGAGCCGAACTCCAGGAACCCAGTTGCAGAGAAGGAGGAGTATTAAGAAAAGGGGTCAAATCGTTCATCTTTGAAGTACAAAGTTACAGTAGGCATTCCAACTAGTTTTATTAAAATATATTTTTAAATGTCTCATATAATGATAGAAAGGTGGCTCAGAGCTAGGCTTTGGTGGCATATGGTTTAATCCCAGCACTTGACAGGCAAAGGCAGGCAGATCTCAGTGAGTTAGAGGCCAACCTGGTCTCAAAGCAGTACATTCGAAGAAGAAGAAGAAGGAGGAGGAGGAGGAGGAAGAGGAGGAGGAGGAGGAGGAGGAGGAGGAGGAGGAGGAGGAGGAGGAAAGAAAGAAAGAAAGAAAGAAAGAAAGAAAGAAAGAAAGAAAGAAAGAAAGAAAGAAAGGAAGAAGAAAGATGGCTCAGATAATACATATTGGTGGACCCAAACCTGATAACTTGATGACTTGAGTTTGACCCCTGGATCAAAGTGGTGGAAAGAACAAGCCTATATATGCACAATGTCCTCTGACTTCCACATGTTTACTCTGGCACTTGCTGCCATTACAAAGGGCCTAGGCTTATTTACTAATATTATGAAGCAGCTCAATTTTGTTTGTAATTGCAGATCAAAGAGGGAGATGCAATGCCTTTTTCAAGCCACTACAGACACTAGACTGGCATATGATGTCCCTACATTAATGTAGGCAAACACTCTTGCACATAAATTAAAGTAAATAAATCTTTAAGGAATATATGATTAACATATTTTAAAAATTGACTTTTTGTGCAGTATATTGGTAAATTTTCCTAATTTTCCTTATCTCTCAACCAATACCTCCAAATTTTGTATTTCCTACTTTAGTGCAGTATTTGGCCAGTTGTTACTTTAGTTCATTATTCATATGCATGCATATATATATATATGTGTGTGTGTGTGTGTGTGTGTGTGTGTGTGTGTGTGCAAATATATATATGTACACAACACACACACACACCAAATAAAAGGAAGGGAAAATGAATCCTATCATACTTGATGAAGGTGACCACTCCATATATAAGTACATGTGAATCTGATTTTTTACTCACATATCTGCTTTTTTGTTTTGTTTTTGTCAAGTGAAGATTTAGATAAGCTGAGACTCAGTAACAATGGATTTAGTCTAACAACCTAGTCTGGATTTTCAAATATCATACTCCATTAAAATTAAATATGGTTTTGAATAGGAAAAAAAAGATGAGTTTGAATTTATTTTGACTCCAGAAAGTAAACAAATTATCAAAGGAAACTGCTCATAAAACCATGAGATGACATAGGTTATGAAACGTAGATAGAAATAGAAGATCCATCTTGCAGATCTTCCATTGGTAAAACCTGAAAAAACTGATTACCAAAATAAAAAATATTATTGTATATTAATTCCTTATAATATTATACATATTTGTCAATTGGTTATTATATAAGGACTGAACAGCAGAGAAAACATGTAGGCAATCCTATCAGAAGAATTTCAAACATTATTTCCTTGTACCTACACTCATATTGAAGATAACCTGTAAGGATTTCCTACAATTCCATCTTCAATCACAAATATTAAATGGACATAATAATAATAAACATACAAAGATTAGATATAGAAGTGAGAGGACAACAACATTTTTGCAGTGGATAATGTTGGTAAACAATACCTCATTCAGATGATCAAGTCAAACACCAGAGGTTAATAAGTACTGTTGATATCAAGTTGTACTACAATAATTTGCACAGGATGTGACTTGAGGATGGGGACTTATCCCTACACCTATCACTCTGATCTATCCCAGGGAGCTCATCAGAAAAATCTATGAAGAGTTGTTTTCTAAAATGTGTATCCAATGTTGTAACTAAGTATGCAGATGACACAATCAGTTCAACTTTCAGAAAGTACTGAGTAATAAATATTTGAGATACAATCTGGTTTGGATTCAGTGACACTTTAAAAGCAATGCAAACATTTTTAAATTTTATAGTTAAATTATATTTTTATCTTTGATTGTGTGCCATAGTTATCCAACATATTAACATTAGAAGAAAGAAGATGCAGTCAGGGAGAAGCTACCTAAACTACACCATAGTTTTGGAAATTAAGAAGTATTATTTTCATTTCAAAATAATTGTTTCAAAATAAAAGACTCATTCTTAAAATAAATGAGCAAATAGCTGTATAAAGGAGTTCTTATGTTCATTTATATGATCTAGAATATTCACTTGCTTCTGAAATAATTTATTTTCAATTGGCAATAACATACAATCTCTGCATTAACTATTTTCATAGTTAATATGGAAGAAGTATAAAATAAGAATAAACCATTAAAGGAATGAAATAATTCTATTTTACAGGGAGAAAGAATACTCCCACATTTGTGACTGGTGACTTGTGCTTGTGTTTCTTATTGACAAAATCCATTAACACACTGCAGAGCAGGTGCAAAGCACCAGCTCCCTAAACTTTCATTTCTTTGAGTGATGGACTTGAAATAAATAAATAAATATTTTGCTAATACCAGAGTAACTGTCACATTTGACATTCATTCACTGCAGTACTCTTTCCACATTGAAGATTGTGACAAATGGAAATTTAGTTTATACCAAGCTATATTATAAAGTTGGAAGAAGCCCATTTCAGGTCAGCTCCTCAATCATATAGAGATGTGATATGTTACCACACAACACAGAACCTTGAATCCCCTGAAACTTCTATTTTTATGGGATTTCTAGAACTTCATCTTTTCATCCATATCAAAACACAAAAATAAACCAACCCTATATGTGGAGGACAATTATTCATGGGGAAGCCACTAGGCATGTCTCCCCTATTCTTTAAAAATAATGTCTCTGTTGCTTACATGAGACCTGTTGCACCTAACTCTGATTGAAATTAGAGGCTCAGACAAAATAAAGACCAAGGTCACTAGACAATATCATGGCTTGATTGTTTATTTGATTTTCATTGTACCAGTTTCTCATCAATGAGTCATAAGAACACAAAGGAAGTCTAATGACTTTACAATGAAAAAGTGACAAAAAAACCCTTCATTTATAGAGCCATGCTACTATGTTTAACATTCCCAATTTTATTTCTGTAGTTACTAGTAACCCATTTAAAATCCATACACAGAAAATAGTTTTTAAAAAGTACAACGAGACACATGAGGGAGGGCCTAGGTCCTGCTCCAAATGATATGACAGACTTTGAAGACTCCCCATGGAAGCCTCACCCCTCCCTGGGGAACAGAAAGCAGAAGGGATAGGGGGTTGGTAGGGAGAGCAGGGGAGGAAAGGAGGGTGTGGGAACTGGGATTGACATGTAAAAAAAAAAAAAAGCTTGTTTCAAATTTAAATAAAAAACATTATAAAAAAATTACAACTTCAGCCAAATGAGTACATTCAGCCAAGAATGGACATCATTTAAGGATTGATTTTGAACAGCAGTCTTACATTGAAACATGATTTAATTCATACTTTTCATTCCTTCTGCCTGCACTTTATATTTCTATTAGCAAACACATTTTGAACTCTTTTTTTTTTTTTATTATCAATAGTAATCTGAGTTGTCTGAATGTTGGTGAACCCACAAAATTTGCATGTTGATTTCAAACACAAAACAGTAGGTCATTGAATGTAGATTTTTTTAATGATGTGTCATAAATGGGATAGGTGCCATACTATGTATATACCAGACAAATTCTTTTCCTTCCTGACTATAAAACACACATAAGGAAGGTGCAGTTTCTGAGAAAGATACTTTAGCAGATATATCTGCTGACTTGATCTTAGATTTTCTACTTTCCCAACTTTTAAAAAATTAATTAGTATATGATTTATAAGACATATAGTTTCTGGTATTTTGCTACTCCTGCACAAACACAATGAGACAAAACACTCTCCTGAAGAATTTCCCTGTCTTCCAAGGAGTTATGAGTGTTTTATACTATCACATCCTAGTTTCTTCAAGATTCTTTGTTCTTTTCAATATCATCTAATGTTCTAAAAAAAATTGAATCATTCATTATTATTGAGTGGCTATTTAATATTGTGAGGTAAACATGAGAAGATCTTGTGTTAATATAACTCAATCATCCAGGAGTAAATAATCTCAACTGAGAAAATGCCTATATTAGATAGGTCTGCAGGCAAATCTTCATGGTCTTTTCATGATTAATGCTTTTTTTGGAGAAGGCACCAGTCACTTTGGTAGTTTTATCACTCAGAAGGTAGTTTAGGGTTGTATAAGCAATGAAAGGCAACAGGCCATGGCAAGCAGGGTAGTAAGTAGCATTCCTCCAATATATTGATTTAATCTCTGTCTCTAGATTCCTACCTTGAATTCTTGCCTTTACTTCCCTTCATAATGTACTGTAAACTGTAAACTCAAATATCTCCTTCTCTCCCCATGTTGCTTTTCATAATGGTGTTAATCACAACAATAGACAGCAAAGGTGACCAGTGTGAAATATTTAGCATTTATTAAATATATACATATATGTATACATCTTTAAATATAGTTGTAATAATTTTGAATTTAAAAAGTAATTTAAGGAATATAAATTCATTAATTTTTAATTTATTTTCTTAAACATTTATTTCATGCATAATTTAAATGCATGTACATTCATGGAACCACATGTGTCACAAAGGACCTTGGAACTTGTACCTACAGATCTCAGAAGGGGCACTAAATTCTCTGCTTCTTGAGCTACAGAGGGGTGTGAGTTGTTGCAGATGGGTTCTGGGAATCAAACTTTTGTAATCTGGGACAGAAGCTAGTGTTCTTGCTTGCTTGCTTCCTTCCTTACTTCCTTCCTTCCTTCTTTCATTCCCCCGTTCCTTCATCATTTTATTTCTCTTGGTTGAAAGCTGTTTTATTTATTACTCTAGAAATGACTAGTTTACCTGATTTTCAGAAAAAAAGAAGCATGTGTCATGTTCTTTTCTATCTTAAATTTTATATGTATATTTGTATCTCTGTGAATGCATGTGTTCAGTTTCATATATGATGAGTGTGCCTGCTTTCTGATGAGAAGGGACACTTTTCTCATCATGTTGTTTCTCAGGTGTGCACATCATTATTTGTTGTAGTTTTGTTTACAATGTCTATTACTGGCCTTGAATTTAACATGCAGGCTAATCTGGCTGGCATGTGTGAGCCTGAAATCTGCCTGTGTTTACTTTTTTCATCACTAGCATTATATTGTGCACTACCACACCTGGTTGAGTTTGGGGAATCAGACTCAGAACCTTGATGGGTGATGTCCTTCTGTATATTGTTTCTGTTACTGGTTGATGAATAAAACATTGTTTGAACTATAATCAGTAGAGGCAGAAAGATAGCCGGGGCTAGGAGATGAGAATTCTGGCAAAGGTAGACAGGGAGAGTAGGATGAGCCAGGCATTCTAAGTGAGATAAGGCCATGTAGAAATACATTGGAGTTATGGATTAATTAAGACATAGCTAGGTAGTAAGAAGTCCTAGCGATCAGCCAACAGTTTAATAATTAAAATAAGTCTGGGTGCTTGATTGGGGCTGAAGCAGCAGAGGGAACTGGAAGGACAAGAATCTCCAGCAACAGAACATTATGCTTAAAATCAGACACTCTCAAAACAGTGATGTCTATAGTCTTTTCCTAAAAGACATATTATAAACGGTTGGTAGATGTGGGAGGAACAAGATGAAGGAAAAATGTGATCAAAACACATTGTATGAAATTCTTGAAGAACTAATAAAAATAAGGAAGAAAGAAATGTATTAGGACTTTTTTGTATTTTACTTTAATTTTCATTTGTCTTTCAAGTATCTTCATGCTTGAACATTTTTAAAATAAATTTTATTTACTTATTGAAGGGGAACTTTTACATAAATTTTGATCATATTCACACCTTTCCCCTATTCCTTATTATCATCCAGGTAACCCAAAAGCATGCCGTTAGATAGATTGGATATTTATCTGGAGAAGACAGAAGAACAGCCCTTCCTTTCTTCATCTTCATGTCCAGGATTATGGAGTCTCAATCACTAGAACCCGGCAAGCGGATGCCTTACTCAGGGAATGTACAATGACTGGGATTTCATTAAGGGAGAATGGGAGATTATATTGAACAATGAACATGGGCCCAGGATATTCACAACATCTTTAATGAAATTTCCTTGCAAAAGAAACTTGTTCAAAGTTTTAATCTTCTAAAATTGTTCAAAACAGAAGAGAATGGAAGGAACTGCAGGATGCTACTTTCTTGGTTTTGAAGGTGGGAGTAGAGGGAATGCGTCAATAAATTTAGGCATTATCTAGGAATTAGAAAAGATCCTAAAAGTTACTCTCCATTACAGTTCCCACATGGTGGAGCTCTGCCACCCTGACTTTAGACAAGCAAAATCTATTTTGTACATCTTCCTTTGAGAACTATAGAGCAAATATGACTGACTGAGCTCTAGCAGGATAATGACATATTCCAGTATAATAGTGACATGAGATGTTTAAAGTACATATCCAGTACCCTAATAAATGTACAGGCCCTTGAGAAGATTCTTCAATTCTTCATTTGTCACCAATTTTAAGTTTTTTGAGATTTTACAGTGAGCATTTTGTCTTTTTTTTTTTTTTTTTTTTTTTTTGACAGGGTTTTCCTAAAATTTTAGAACGTTTCTTGGAACTCGCTCTGTAGAACATAGGGACCTGGAACTCAATAGAGGTCTGCCTCCAGAGTACTGGGATTAAAGATGTGCACCACCACCACCCAGTGTCAATTTTTTATATCATTAAGTCATCATAATATTGCATTGTGTTGAATTCATGCAAATACAAATGTGTTTTTCACTTATAGACTGAGGGCAAAGAGAATCAATGGTTTACAAATATTGCTTCAGTTTTTTTATGTATTCAATTATGAAAATTGTACAATAGATATTATGATGTTCATTTTATTTTCTTAAAGTAGAACATATTTTTATCAGCATAAATGAATTCCCCAGAAACTCAAAAGGGAGGAGCAATGATTAATTTGCTGCATAGATTCTGAGAATTCAGTGGTTCTCCCTTGTCCTCACTGATTTGGGGACTTGTGGCAGTAGTGATGTGGCATGTCTAAGCCTGTATTCAGTGGTTTCTGCTCAGTCACTTCTTGGAGGCCTGGAGGTAAAACAAGACAGCAAAGTGACAGGGGCCCAGTATTATAGCCACCCTCTGTTGACCTGAGTTTTTCCAAGTAGATCTGATTTATAAATTTTCTTCTCATCATAGCATCACGAAACTTTATCATACAGTCTTCTGGGGAATGGATATTGTCCAACCCCAACAAAACTAAATGCTCTTTCACTATGCAATACATAATTTGACATTTTCAATTGGTATCCAAAATAACAGATTTATTGTTTGGGTGAACAAAATGCCCATGGTCAGCCTCTACTTTTATTCTTTAATTTAATAAAGGAATTCTTCCTTCATATCTTTATCTCATTGACTGAAGTGAGTAGGGATGCCCAGGGCTGCTGATAATGATCTGATTCCCATCTCATTTTGTCACAAATCTGAAGTATCATTTTCCAACAGGCTCACAAATACGAATGATGTCATTTTGATTTCCATCTGTCTGACAGGCATGCTTGTGTCTGTCTTGCATTTTGTCAAGAGCCCGTGCCAAACAGCAGCATAAGACAGTGATGAGGGTTTTTTTTTTAAGCTGGGGTGAAATCTTTCAACTGAAGAAGGTTTGGCTGCCACACGTCTCTCAGTTTTCTCCCAAGTTCCCAAGAAATCTGGCTGGGCTCAGAACCTGGCAGCGCTCTGGCTTTGTCCCCTGTAATTCGACAATAACCACATGAGTCCGAGTAACATTAAGCACTTGAAAATTTGCATTCCATATAGGCTCTTTTGAGGAGCTTCTCTTCTGCGGCGCTAATTAACTCTGCCTTCACACCTGGGCCGACTGTCCGCAGCTATAAGCAGGTTTTCAAGAGGGGATTTGAGAGCCAATTCATTCATTTACTGTCATACTCCAAAATCAACAACAATAAAAGCATGCAAAGCAGAGGCAGATTGGATTACTAATTCAGTCTAGAATGAGAACATCTGCCATGACGCTTTAGCAGGTTTGTTTTGGCCTTGCCTTTATTTTAAAAGCTCCAATCTGTTTCATTTGAAGGGAGCATAGGATCAGGGAAAGAGGGTTGAATATTAGAGTCCAGGGAATGCTGGTTGATTAAAAACTGCTACCTAAAGAAGAGAGGTTAAAATTAAACAAGACCAAATGCTTCAAATGTAACAAAAGTATTATAATTTAAGTAAAAAAGGCCAAGAATATCCAAACTACAAATCTGTCATCTTGGTGACTCATTTTGATTTCTAAAGTTAAGTGCTTTCAACATCAGCTTTCTTATCTATGGCCTGAATACAATAGTATAAACCTCAGCGATTTTTTTAAAGGCATTTGAATAATAAGAGCGTTTTAGCAATAAAATTGCTCTGTAAATGAAAATGGTAAATCAGTAAGTTTTATTCTAATCTCAATCTAAAGAGTTTCAAAGAAAATTTCACTTAAAAAGACTCAACTCTCTCTCATATTGCCTAGATACATGAAATTTCACATGTAACTGCCAGTCATAACTTCTGCATTTATCTGCTCTAAGAGCATAATATGGTGCTTGAGACAGGCACTCCCTAGGACACTGGAAGAGTGCTGAATGTGCTCTATTCAACTCCACCAAATATACTCTAAGCAAGCATTCGCTATAAGTGAAAAGAGCATTTTTCTGAGCACAAGGATTTTCAAAACAGGACTTCAGCTCTTTGATCAATGAAATTACATCTTATAATTTCCTCCATTACCAAAATTTGGGGACACATTTGCCAAGAAGTATGTGCCAGATTGTGCAGTGTTTACTGGATATTAGGAAATGGAATAAAAAAGAAAGAAAGAAAGACAGAGAAACCAAATGTCCTCACTTCTAAGTCGTTAGTGGACAAAACTTACATAGGTGGCACCACCTGTAAAATAATTACATTGTCTTTTATTATTGCTTAATTCATTTAACAAATTATTTTATTTTAATTTTCTTGTGAAGAAATAACTCTTGGATTACTGTGAAATGAAAATTATATTTAGATTAAAGTAGTCAGTTTTGCTCTGTGTGGTAATGTAAATAGTCCACACAAGTAATGTTTAATCTTACTGTAATGAAAAAAATCAGAATGTGCTTGTGCAATTTAAAGGGATGCTTCTCAACCCCATGCCACGTGTAGATAGACAGACAGAGGGTGTCAATGGGAGGCGGTGTTATGAGTGGTTTTTCCCTGCAGGTCTTGTCCCACAGCCACACCAGCCCCAAATAACACACAGAGATGCTGTATTAGATATAATTCTGTTACCCTGTTACTATCATTTCTTATTGGCTAGCTCTGTCTTAAATATTAAATCATTTCTATTCATCTAAGTATTCCCATGTGGTCTTATCTTACTGAAGAGAGAGGCTGGCTTTCTGCTCTCTCCAACCTCCATCTTGAATCTCCTCCCTATTTCTTCCTCTCTCCTCCTAGTCTCCTAGTCCCCCTATCTTGCTTTCCTATTAGCCAACAGTGCTGTATTCATTAACCAATACAAGAAACATATTTAGAGAATGACATCTCCCATCAAAGCAAGGCAACAACCAAGAGATATAGCTGTTCTTGTACTCTTGTAACTTGCCTTAGCCTTCCTCCTCACTAGGATTTTACTTATCAATAGTGCTGGAATCTAAAGTAGGGCAAGCCAGTGAATTGTTCTGTTTCTCACATGGGAAAGACCTCATTGACAAGAACTCTTTATTTACTACATGTGTGTGCAAGCGCGCTCGTGCGAGTGTGTGTGACTGAAGTTTCCATGGAAAACCAGTAACTTATTTCAGTACCCATACCGACTAAATGAAACCTAATATTGATAAGTGACAAAGCAGCTAGATAATCCATCATCATTAGACCCACTCCAGTGACAGAAGCACTTACTCCAACAAGACCACACCAGCTGAAATAAGGCCAAACCTCCTAATAGTGACACCCCTTATGGTCCTATGGGGACTGTTTTCATTCAGACTTTCACAATACCTATACTCAAATCATCTTTATCCAGGAGAGACAAAGTTCCATACTTCCACACTCAACATTTTTGAGGAGTTCACATGAGGTTTTAAAGATCTCAACTCCAGCAAAACCAGGATTCATGGTTTTGACAATAAAAAGAATTTCAGGACCTGTCAACATAGTAGAGTAAAATTATAAATTTTCATTAATATATAATTAGTATAGGCTAAGGAACAAGTATTGAAAGAAACAGAGGTACTCAAAAGAAAGTAATACATACCTAAGAATATTTATACTCTTGAAATATGAAATCACAGAAAGTAAAATATACTCAAATGTGGGCATATGCTCCTAAAGGAAGAGTTAGTCATATACATCCCTTTAGTGACTCTACAGTTATATTTCAAAGTGTTTCAAATCACCTGTTCCCTTGTTCCTTTCTCCTTTGATAAAAGGCAAAAGTGAGGTGGATCTGAGGATACCTTAGTTAGTATTATAACTATAATCAAATAAAGTGAAACCAAGAACCACAAAGATTGCACAAAGACTTTATACTGGCTTTTTCTGAGAAGATATAATTCTGATGGCTTTTTTAGAAAAGTGTACACTTACAGATGGGAAGGGAGGGTGGACTTAAGCAGTTGGAAATTATGCTGGAATTCTAGCTTTGATTGCAAATGCTTCAACTGGGTTGCAGATTGAAGGGTTTCTCTCACTTTTCTCCTGTACCCTGAAATTTCCCTACCTTTCTATACTGACATGAAATGAAATGAAGCCCCAAATGTTATCAGTGTGATATATGATGTCCATAGAAAAGTGGCTGTCTCAGATCTGAAATGTGTGACCATTCAGTATGGCTTTTGCTATACCTTATTACTCCCTATGAGAAGTCTAAAATTGTTTTATTGAGTAGAATATCTAAAAAAGATTACACAACATAGACAAAGATGCTATTACGACTTCTTCAGTTTCTTCTCTCTGCCTTTGAACCCCATTAAATGTTTGAGCCTTTGGAAATACATATGCTCCTTGAGTCTCAGAGCTTTGTGTTGCTGTTCTTTATATCCTATTTCAAATTATACCTATTTTGTGTTATTTTGAATTAAGAGTTGGACTTCTGTTTCTTTCATTTTTGTCAGTCCTCTACCACAGGTGACATATAGAAAATATATGATTTCAATATAATATTTAAAATAATATTATGCTAGAAAATAATTTTTTAACTTTAACGTTATAAAAGGCAGGAAACCCATTGTCTTAGACTCTGACATTCACAATTTTGTACTGCCTGGTAGTTTGTGTTACTTAAAATAACATATGTGCTCCCCCACCCAATATATCAAGTATATTTTGATCAAAATTCTTCTTGTTCTTTCCAACCAGCTTTCATAAAAGTAATAGTTAAAAATTGATTTCATAATTATCTACAGTGTAAATCAAATATTCCTTCTGACAAGGTTTTGACTTTAAAATTTAAAATAGTAATATTATCAATTAATATTTAAGATTAAGAATTGTTTTTAATTTTGAGCTTCTGATATTATCCTTCTTGTTTATGCATAATATGGAAAATAATTTTTGAATGTTTCAATCCTGTATAATTTTCTGAGGACTTAAGGCCCTAATCTATTTCCACAAATGTAGTTAACTGTTAGCTACTTTATTCACTAATGTACACAAACTTCTTGTACACTATTCCCATGCCCAAAAACATCCCTTCAATCAGATATCTTTAAAATTATTTTTAAAAGCTTGTGTTCCACATTGCTGAAAGTATCAAATAGAATTTCAACCTACATTCATTTCAAACAATACATCTGACATTCTTTAGATTACATGCACTGCATCATTCTTCTATTTTTGTTCATAAATATTATTCTTGACCTTTTACTTCTTAATACTATGCATAACGATAATTGCAAAATGTTTTCCTCTTTGGGACTCATCCTTGCAATAAATAAATAATGTAATATCTCAATGCCTTAAGGCAGCCATTTTGTTTGTTCTAAACCAAATGCTAAGCATTACACAATATTCTCTTCAAGGCCTGACCTAATAATGATGTTAATTCCAGGTATATATTGAATATTATGTTTTTCTCATGGTAGCACAAACTTTTTTTACTTTCATTTGACCCCTATTATCCCAATAATCTCATAAAAATCACACTGCTATAAATGAGATTATCCAATATCAGGACTGAATTTGGTACATACTATTCTCCTATTTTTGAAATATTTAATAAAATGATTTTAGTATAAGTTTGAACATAGCTTCAATTCTGTAATATTCACAAATAACGAAAGTTATTTTATATTACAAACTTTCTTCAAATTTTTGCAAATATATGTATCTTTATATATTTTATGTATGCATGCATATAATACATGTTTCCCAAAGGTCTTTAAATATAGTTGTTACTCCCCAAACATACTACTCTACCCTGGTCTTCAATCCTAGAATTCCTTTAGCTATTTATTTGTTTGTTTTGAGACAGGTTTTCTCTGTAGACTTGGCTGGCCTTTAACTAAGAAATCATCCTGCCTCTGCCTCCCAAGTGCTGAGATTAAAGGCATTGCCTGACTCTTTAACCCTTCCTACTTCATTATTCTCCTTTCCTTGTTTATACCTACATATAAGAGGAATTAAATGCAGTCTCCCCCCAAGACCCAGGCATCAAAGACTATCAAATGAAACCCAGTGCATAGTATTTATTAGTACACATTTTGGAACTGCATAAAAATTTATAGTACTTTAGAACTGTTGCTCAGTTGAATATATATATGGTGGTAGTCATTACCTACTGTTGGCCTGTAACTTGATTGGTTACTGTCCAGTTATTGATGAAAAGAACCCTTTATCTTATTGAAAATGTTTGATACTATATATTCATATTGTGGATTTGTTCCCCAAATGTCTCCCTGACCCTCCTCACCTACCCAAATCCACGTTTTCCTGTGCTCTTGTGCTAGAAAACAAACACATATCTAAAATAATAAAAAGAAGGATAAAATAAAACAAACAAATCAGAATAGGTCAAAACAAATAAACATAATGTGAGAACCAAAGAAATAGCACAAGGAATATAATAGATGCAGAGACACACATGTTAACACACAGAGAAAACCCATAAAAATACAAAACTGGACACTGTAATATGTAAGCAAGCAAAGGGCATATAAAGTAAAAAACAAAAAGTCCAGGTAAAGCATTATGAGATCATAACACACACACACACACACACACACACACACACACACACACACAAATACCATTTAGTTCATTTTATATCTATTGCTGGATATGGGGTCTGCCCTTGCATGTAGTTTGTATGTTCAATAATACTTTCTTGGAGAAAACTAAGTTTTCCTTTGTGAGTGGTTATCAGTTGGGGAAAGACTGGTTAAGGATAGAAGTTTATTGCCCTTCCACTCTAAGCTGTGGGAACCTTATTTGGCTTATAGTTGGGTAGACTCTGTGTATGCTGCCACAGTCTCGGTGATTTCATGTATGCAGCACTATTGTGCCTAGTAAGTAGGTCTTGTGTCCATGATGTCTTTCATTCACTTTGGCTTTAACAATCTCCTTCATTTTCCTTAGAGTTCCCTGAGTTTTGTGTGGAGGGCTTTGATACAGACAAATTATTTAGGGTCACTTCTAGCACTCTTGTACAATTTTGGATATCCCTATTCATTCCCATCTACTGAATGAGGAAGCACCTCTGATAACAACTGAGACAGACACTGATCTATGAGTATAGCAAAATGTAGTTAGGGGCCATTTTTTTCATGTGTTCATTTAGCAGACAGTAGTGTTTGCTTGGGCCTTATGTCCATGTATAGAGAGCTGTGAAGTGCCGCACCTTAAAGATGGCACTTGTTTCCGCCTTCCACCTTCCCCATGGTGAGTGCTCTCTGGCGTAAAAAAGTCCTTATTTGGCTAAGGCTGAGATCTAAGCTTGCTTCCACATATGTGGACCTATCTGCATTCACCACGTGGCGTGCTGGGGTTGGCTACCCCAAGGCCTTATAAGCTGTGGGTGTGCTTTCCCAGGGATCAGAAGATTATTTCAAGGTTCTTGAGTAAAGCTGCTTAAAGAAGAAACCGAGCATTGCGTCTTCCTTGCTGGTCGAGGCGGTCATGACATCCATGTCCTATAGTTTCATGTTCTTGTCCTCTTGAGCAGTGTTGGGTATGTACCAATCAGATATTGGTTGGTTATACTCACAAGCTTTGTGCTACTATTGCTCCAGCATATCTTGCAAGCAAGTCACCATTGTAGGTTGTAGGGTTTCTAGTTACATTGATATTTACTTTTATCCTCTGAAAGCATGCAGAGGACCTTCCTCTCCCACAAAAGCAAGTCAGTATGTATGGCTCAAGGTAGGCATCAGCTCACATTCAGCCAGTTGTTTATGTTGTCTTAAGTTGGCAAAAGTCTGAATGTTTCCATTTGGCTAACAACTCAATTAGATACTGTTTTTGTGAGCACTGCAGGTTTCATTTTGCGGGAAAAATGTCTAGATGGGGTTTTGCCCTCCTGTTATTTTGTGATTACATTTAGCTTTCTTTCCTATATAGATATAACTTCAGAAGCTTCTACAGTATTTGGTCCCCATGCAATTCCTGAAATGGCCTGAAATTTCATCTGTCCCTCCTTATATTCCCTAATTTATCCCCTCCCTCGTTTAAGGCTATAGTTTCAGTACCACATGTGTGTCCATCCATATCTATGTATTTATTCAATTTCCCTTTCCTAGGTAGATTGCCCTAATTACTTACTCCATATCCAACTGATTTTATTATATGGATTGTATACTGCTTATCTAAGATTTAATATCCGCACTTAAATTAATTTATACCATATTTGTCTTTTGGAGTCAGGATTACCTCATTTTGGAGGATTCTAAATCCTTGCATTACCTGTGAATTTCCTTTGGATTTAGCCCCAGGAGTGTAGAGCTGTGTCTTGAGATACCATCACAATATTGAGAATATGCTTGTACCATTGACTGAGTCAAAATCCCAAAGCTCATTAGATCAAACGCCCCATGTGAGAATATTTTTATTATTATTACTTTTTCTTATTTTACATATTGATCCCAGTTCCCTCTCCCTCCCTCCATTTCATGACCCCCAAGCTCCCCTCCCATCCTACCCCATCCACTGCTCAGGGAGGGTGATGCCCTCCAGGAGGGAACATCAAAATCTGACAAGTCATTTGGAGTAGGGTCTAGGCCCTCCCCCTGGCCTCTTGTCTAAGGGAATATCCCTCCATGGGGAATGTGCTCTCAAAGTCCTTTCGACTCAGACCCCCAGAACATGGGTCTCAGTGAGAAGGCCTGTGCAGACTATGGGACCTCTGATGGTGGAACCAGGACACATCCCATGGGAGAATTTAATACTATTATTCTGCTAAACAGACACAATAACAAACTGCCCAATGACTTAATATCTTTATATACTGACTAGTACATTTCCCAACCCCAATGAGAAAAGTTTCTTTTTAAATAGATAACAATACAGAGACCCATTATCTCTTCAATGTGTGGATAATAAAAGCCTGTGGATATTTTAGCTATAAATGGGATGTTTGTGTCATAACCCTAATTAAGATCAGGTATCATCATGGAAGAGGAAAATAACAATTTTTAAAGCCCAGGGTGCTGGACATCTGCAGTAAAGTATTATTTGTGGGGCATGGCAGAGCCATTGCACACCTGAACTCATAGCGGCTATGACTGCATGTAAAAGACTTACACATGATCACGACAAACAACATCCCAATATGGACAGAGGGGAAGCTTATGAAGCCCCACCACTGAGAAGCTATTAATATTTGGTGGCACTGGGGAAGTGGCAGTTTACAATGGGATATATCCCCCAAGAAGCTACAAATGTTCTCCTAGTTGTCCTTTATATGTGTTCATATAGGTGACATTAAGCAAACCCAATGGGTTTTTAAAAAGCATCCATTAATTTGTGAGGGATAAAAGGTTGAGGATATGGCAGGAATTGAAACAGTGGGAATGGGAGATGGATTTGATCAAAAATATGTGTTAGAAATTCTCAAGCAGTAAAAATTTTTAAAAATCAATTAAAGACCTTTGATCATGCTAAAGTCAATTAGAAAACATTCCAAATAGAAATAGACCCTGTTTCAGTGCACTAGTTACTGCCCACACAGGAAAAGCAGCTATACTCTTGAAGGAGCTTTTTCAAGGAGCTTTTCAAGTTTTCTAGATTAGAGCCATCCCGTTGTTTCAAAATTGTAAGATCTTGCATTCAGCCCTAGATATGTTAGATTCCAGAGCCCAAACTCTTAATTATACACACACACACACACACACACACACACACACACACACACACACACACTGTATATATAATTTAACTACAATCCAATTTCTAATTATCATCCAGACAAGAGTTAATGTTATCTTTTATATTTATGAGTATAACCTTTTTTGTTTAGTATAATGGGAGTCATTGTAATTTATATTGATCTTTTGAGCATTATAACATGTTAGAACATTGTCTTGGTTGTGTATTTATATGTAGTTTTCTCTTTCTACACATTTTCTCTTTGACTGCATTTGACTATAGTGAAATATGTTTTACTTACATATTTTACTTGGAATTTGTTTTCTTCTGTGCTCCCCACAAAAATTCAAAGTCTAGATTATTTGTTCAATGTGAAATGGACCTATTAATTAATATAAATTTCACTAGAGATGTCCTAGGTTTAAATTTGTATTCATTTTTTGGTTTTGGTCTTCTTTGTTTGTTTGTTTGTTTTTGGTTTGTTTTCTTGAGGCAAGGATTCTCTGCCTTTATGACTTTAGAACCTGTCCTGGAACTAGCTATGTAGACCAGGCTGGCCTTGAACTCATAAAGATCCTCCAGCCTCTACCTCCTGAGTGCTGGGATTAAAGGCATGCGCCACTAATGCCCAGCATATTTGTATTCTTTCATTTACTGCATTTGTGACTTTGTATACACAGAAAACCATCCTCAATGAAACATCTTGATCCTATTCAAAAGATTATCTGTAGCTTTTTATAAAGTCATTGTCAGAATTAAATTACATATCACAGTGGTTTCATAATACTGTGAATAGAAAATGCTTATAAAAGTTTCTGTATAACATATTTCTTTTCTTTTTCTAATAACTCCAAACTTCATTAGGATAATTAATCAAGTCAGAAGCAACATATGAAGTCACATGAGAAGGTATAGAGAGCCCCTGAATCTCAGCAGTGCTGAGTTAAGACTGAGGATGAGTCTGGGTCTCCAGGCCTGATATTCCATCCTTCACTGTCCTAGGCAGAGAAGTCAGAAATAACCATGACCCTAAAGAGGAGTAGAATGAAGACCAATCCAAGACAGCAGTCCAGACCCTGTAGGGAAAGATTGCAGAAGCACCCATATCAATGTCCTCCTTCCTGGATGCGTGCCCACTCATAGAGCAGGGTCCCCCCAGTGTCATGTGATAGGATGGGGTTGAGAAGTCTCAGGGCTGTAGTCTTCTTTTTCACTTCTGTAGCCTCTCATCCATGGTCTGGAGTGTGGCCTCATCTTTCACAAAACAGAAGTGGATAGAATAGTCAAAGGCCTTCTGATGGGGCTTACTGAAGCAGATGAAGACAGGGATGGCCACGAGGCCTTTGTTTTTGATCATCCACTTGCTAAAACATCTATTTTAGGGCTCATCATCAGTACCAAGCAGGTCTGGTATCTTGCTCTTGAAGTCTGAGATGTCTGCAATGAGAAAATAGCTGTCCTGGGGCCCACTGACAGCAGACTAGGGATCATGTAGTCTCAATTGAGGTGCATGGCCTTCAGGAGCTGCAAGAAATAACTGCTGGGCTGTTCGAAGTGCTGCTGCTCCCATTCAAAACACAGGGCTACTGTGGCCTAGCCCTGGGTGGAACAGTGAAGACAGTTCTAATGAACTGTATGCAGGTGCTTCGTGATGTTATCTGTACCCATGTCCCAGCCCACCTTCCAGCCTGTGGCACTGAAGCTTTTACCTGCACTGCCAACAGTCAATGCCAATCTCCACATACCAGAGAGACTGGCAATGCTGACGTGCAGGTTCCCATCATAGACCACTCACTGGTAGACCTCATCAGAGATGCACAGGTCAGCCACCACCTCCAGCTCCACCTTTCCCAAAGGGTTGTTGGGTGTGTTGAGGACCAGGGCTTTGGTACAAGGTGTGAACTTGTTAGCCAATTCTGTGGTGTCCAGTTACCAGTCATTGCTGTGTTCTAACTGACCCTTAGGAGCAGGGTTTGGCCTCAGGGTCACAAACACAGGCCGGCTTCCAGCCATCAGTCTCATGGGTTCATAACAATCAAAATCAGGTTCTATGATGATGACCTCATCGCCTTTGTCCACCAGGGCTTGGAAAGCTGTGAACAAGGCTCCGTAGGCACCCACTGTCACCAGCAGGTTCTTGAGTGGGTCCAACTCCTATAGCAGTAGTTTGCCAAAGAAACTTGCCAGGATCTTTGTCAGTGGTGGGTAACCGAATGCCATGGTGTACTGGTTGAGCATGAAGTTCCCACTGGTGGCCGGCTGAAAAGCTTGCACAGCAAAATCTGGAGGTAAGAAGTCGGGGAAGCCATGACCCAAGTTCACGACACCATACTCTATACAGTCGGATAAACTCCACACCAAAGTCGGTCTCAGCAAAGGACAGGAAGTTCCCAGATCATGCTTTTGCCCCTGCTTCAATTGAGAATCGTGCTGCTTTATCGAATCACCGGCAACTCCAAATGTATCCTGTATAACATTTCTTAAGAAAATCAATTTGACCTGAAAAGATTATAGTTTTAGACCATGGCTTTGCCCTTCATTATGATTCTTCAAAATGCTGCTTGCTGACAAGAATACATTTTTATCCAGCTCACAATGTGCTCATTGTAGAGTGTGAATGTGTTCTTTAGAGTGAGACAGTTTTTACTCTCATGGTCTCTCCAACACTTGTAAGGCATGTAGTCCTAATAAGTATACATTAATTTGTTCTTTGGTGAGGTAAAGATAATAAATGCACCAGTTTTCTATGTTGTTATACGGGTATAACAGAGCAAGCAAAACCAGATGAAGAAAAAGTTATACAAAGCTGTGTTATCTTTGCTGTAGATATTATGGCTGAGAGGAAGTAGATTGTGACATTCACATTTCATTGGGAAATAGTGTGCTTTTATTTTTTAATTAGTTTTATCACCCTTATTAACTTATAAAAATCTTTGTATATGTTTTCCTTATTGTCTATTTTATACCTGGCATTTTCTTGACTTTTCCCCTCTTTATACTTATTCTGCTTCAATTATCTTCATCATTATTTTTAATTGTTGTTCATTTCACACATCTTACTCCAAATATTGACTTTTCAAGGCTCATAGAACAAACTCTGTCTAGATATAAAACTCGTTTAATTGATCAGAAACGATTCATGGATACACAGAAGTACTTGCTAACCATGACTAAGTAACAGAACAGTCAATATTAGTAGATCAAACACTGTATAAAATAATAGCTTCTAGGTAGCTTACTTTTATTTTGAAGTTGAAAGCATTTCACATTTTATTTTGATGGCTTAATCTAACTGAATATAGTTATTAGATTTTAATATAGTTTTGGAAGATTGGGAGTTATGACTCATTTGTAAATGATGAAAAGATTTTAAAAGTAAATTACAGTGGGAATGTATAGAAAGCAATATAACTGAATGAGGTATTACAAAATAAAATTAATCATGTCATAGGACAGCAAATTCACACTTCATTGTGAGAATTTGTGTTATTTATGAATCATCTTTGTTCCATTTTGTATAAGTGTTTACTGTGTTTATGTGTATGCTATGTATCAGTGTGGTGGTAATTACTGTGGTGCATGGTCTAAAATTATCTATGACCCTGTGTTATGAGGTGAGAATTATGGACTAGAAATGAAATATTTATATTTTGTGAATTTGTGAATTTGTGACTCTGTAGGAAACAGGGATTGAAAATAGAGCTATTATAGACTGGTAATCTCAGCTTTCAGCAATTTTATCTGAAGTCTTCATGTTAATCCTTAGATGAATGAGAAGCATTCCTTATTCACCCAAAAAGTGTGAATTCAATTGATTAATCTAATTCAATTTATGGTTACCATGTAAAAGAGTTAGCTTTCCTTATGATCTGAAATTTCACTTATTTCAATTCCAGTCATGAGAAATCTTTTGTTATTATCTAGATAATTATATAATCCAAATGATATAATTTTGCTTTAAAATATAGAACATGTGGAATTAAGATTTTCAATGTAAGTATAAATATGTTTTTTGATTACTCATGCCTGAGTTTCTGTTAATCTGATAGTAAAAGTGCAATGTACTCTCTGTGCCCACTTCATCTCTGTTTTCACTAACAGAGTATAATATGCACATCTTCTGTGCTTACTTCATCTCTGTAAGGGTGATGTGCTCATTGGTAAATACATATAAAATTAATAATCATTTGTACTAATTTCTTTCTTTGTACATTTTATTAATATATTTGAAATGTTTTATTAAACTCAGACAAATTTAGATTATTATGACTTAACTTTTTTACTTAAAATTTTTATTTAATTTAACTTTTATGCCTTAACTTATTAGCTGAAATTCGCACAAATATAAAGTCTCTTCTATTCTTAAAAACTGGAGTTTAAAAATCATAATATTAATAATGCTAAGCTATCTTGTATTTGGTTATTGCTATGTGGTATCTTCTCTTTACTTTTAATCCACTGGTGACCTTGTATCTAGTGGTACTGTTTCTTACCTAATGTAATTATATCTGCTAAAGATCCATTTTTAAGGACAAAGGGTTTATTTTCGCTCAGTTCAAAGATAAAAGTCAAACTAACTGGGAAATCTTGGCAGCTGGTCATGCAGTAGCTGCTACAATGTATTGTGAATTGGGAAGCATAAAGTAGGGAATGCTAGGGTCCAGCAATATTTATTCTTTGATTCATCCAGAAGTTTATCGACAAAATGTTGTTACTGACATTGCAGGTGGCTGGCTCATCTCATTGCAATTAAATAAGTCTACTAAGTCTTTGCAGGCATGGCCAGATTTTTTTTCTTAGAGATTACAGGATTTGTCAGGTTGACAATCTAAATGAATCATCACAGTTATAACAATAAGTATATTGGTAATGTCTAATTTCCACTGACAAGAAATTGGAGATCTATCAAGTAGAAATATGTAAGTATACATGGACAGTATTCAAAGTAAAGACTAGGAAACTTTGGTCTTTTGTGAGTGTATATGTAGTATATATTTGCATGATGTATTCAACCATTGTTCAGACAAAAGTATAGATTATACCTCAAAAATATCCAGCTAATCTATTTTTTCTTTTGCCTACATATAAAACACCAAGGGGAATGTACTTTGTGTGACATTAGTATGATATAATATGACTTATATGATGTGACGAATTTTCTGTGATGATTTACATCCTATTACATTATTGTGCTATCTTGTTTCATGAAAAGTTCTTATTTTTAAATATTTTATGGAGGTATAGCATAACATGACGCAACTTTCTATTTTTTTTAAACTACTTCCCCTGTATATAACCCAATAGACTTCTGACAACTACATGTCTTTTTTTTTTTCCTATTCTTTCTTCTCTTTTCTTTTTTGAATCTCCCCCAAAAAATTATTAGTACTTCTCATATGGCCATGGGTAGATTATACATTTTTGAGACAGATCTCACTATGCGCTCCAAACAAGCCTAGTTTTCAACATTCATGCCTCAGTATGCTGAGAAAAAGTATGTATTAAACGTGAAACTCCCAACCTCTCAGCACGTTCTGTAAACTGCAATATGCAATGCATATGAAAGTATAATCACACTTGCCTCCTATGCGTTGATTACTATGGTCATATTCATTCATAAAAACATTAAAATTTATGGTTTTATTTATATTTTTTGCTCTATTTAAAGGAGAATTTTCTTTAAAATGTATCAGGGGGCAGAGAATATGTCTCATTGTGAAACATTTGCAACACAAGCAAAAATAAATTCTGGAACCTACATAAAAGTAGAAGGAGAAACTTGCCTCTACAAAGCTGCCCTCTGGTGCTTTGGCATACTCCTTAACACAGTGATCACATGTACATATAATAACACACACACAAAAGCATGCACGCACGCGCGTGCACACACACACACACACACACACACCCACACACACACACACGCAGAAATCTTAATTTCCTTTGGGAGTCGTTTTGTTTGCTTGTTTTGTTTACATTCAATCTGATCATCTTTCTGAATTTTGCAATGAAGTTTAACAGAAAACTTTTCCTACTCTGAATACGTCTTAATTTCACTTTGCTTCTAAAAGTTCATTGGTCAACTTTCAGATTTGAGATGACAGAATCTCTGTTCTTCCTCCTCATCTTTTTAAAGATGTCAGATCTTCCTCCTGTCATTAATATTGTCTTAAGGGATACAATTCACATAATCACTTCCTTATGTCTTATTAGTCTGCTTTCTTGTTAGTCCCATGGCAATCTTCAGGATTTACACTTAATCTTTCAATTTCAAGGCTTTGATTGTGCTAAAACTAACATCATTTTCTTTGCTTTTTACTTTTTTGAAATTCACAAACGTCTAGATTTTTTATTATTATTTTTATATACATTTTATTAAAATTAGAAGCAATCTTATTTTACATATCAATCCCTATTCCCTCTCCCTCCCATCCTTCCATTCCCCCTACTAAACCCCATCCCATATCTCATCCACAAACTTTTATTTTTAACAAGGTTCTTTCAATAAAAGTCAGAAACAGCTGGCCTGTGGTGGCATGCACCATTAATCCCAGCACTCAGAGGCAGAGGCAGGCAGATATCTATGAGTTTAAGTGTAGCTTGGTCTGCAGAGAAAATTACAGGACAACCAAGACATTGGAGAAAAACCCTGTCTCAAAAATTGGAAAGCATTGTATACATTATGCCTTTACTTTGTTAACAGTAGAGTTAACTGAATGGTTTGTGTGCATGTGTGTGTGTGTGTGTGTGTGTGTGTGTGTGTGTGTGTGTGTGTGTGTGTGATGATGACATATATGTACCCACAGGTTCCACTGTCAACTTTGCATGTTATCTGGGAGGAAATTCAGGTTGATAGGCTTACACACCCTGTGCCTTTACCTATTGAGGCCTTTCTCTGGCTGTTTTTCTTTGTCGTGACACTTTCTGTTTCTGTTTCTTTTCTTTTCTTTTTTTTTTTTGCTTCCAAATCTATGCTTATTAAATCCCCTCATATCTCACATGTCACTAGCATACTTTTATTATAACAAAAATCTTCATTTTTCTTAAATTGAAATAAGTACCAATTAGTCTCCAGATTTTTAGTTATATACATATATATGTACACACACATATATATATACATGTACACACACACACACACACACACACACACACACACACACACATATATATATATGTATATATGTATGCCATCTTGAGTATACTACTAGGTCTTCCTCAGAAATACTTGTATTAAAAATAACACACAAAATTGCTTATGAATATATTTATGATGGTATCTCTTGGAAATATAATGTCACACACCTGATGTCACACTATAACAGTTATAATTTTAAAACTCTTATGACTGAGAACAAAGAGATACCTTATGTGCATTGCAAAAAGCTTAGAGGTATCCATGGCCTTGGCACACTGGATGTCAACAATAGCCTTTACCTCTCCTATGACGATAAATAGTTTTGTATATCCAGACATTACCACAAATCCTCTTGAAAAAAAAGTAAACTTAAGTTGGGTCTATGACATAGAAACACATTTTATAATTCATTAACAATATAGCTATACTCACATTGAGGATACAGATTAAAATCAAGAAAATTAAATATAATTAAAAATTGAGTCACAAAATTTGTTAAGGGTCATGTTTGAATAACATATTTAAGGAACACAATTGCTATGTCTTATGAAATAATTAATCAGAAATAGATTTTTTCATGATATGCTAAATGTGGGTTTAGAAAAGATATAGAAACATTTTCAAATGTAATCAATTTCAAATATATCAAATAGAACATATTGCTGTGTGTGTGCATCATATTGCTAATTCTTTACTTCATGATGTGCCATTGATAATTTGATTCAAAAAATTGCCAGAAGTCCAAACTTAGCACATGAACTTCAGTAAACTACTATGCTTGCAGCCATGCTGCGCACTCATGGCTATGCCCAGATGGCTCTATTGTGGCTATTTAAATGAGAGAATCTATAATAAGAAGTCATTATTTAGTTAACTCATTTTGGGGGGATACTTAGCATAAACATTTGGTTGAAACTAGTAAAGCTTATTCATCATATGCTAATGTCTTGTGTATATGCTTAGGCATTCATGGGCATTACAGATTTGGCTTAAATTATCAATATCCCAGGTTTAATATATTTTGTCAATATGCATTATCATTTTTCTTTTCCATGGAAAGACGTTCATTGCCTTTTAAATTCATATCAATTTTTTTATAAATTTGAGTATATGTAAACACTAGATTATGGTTTTTGATGGTGTGATAAAAGTAAAGGGAAAAAATAGAGCAAACTATAAATAGTACAAATGCCATGTATACAGAGAAAGCAAAAAAGAGGCAAATGATGAGTAAAAATACAGTATTTTTTCCATTGAGATTATAGAATCAATTACCCCACTGGAAACCAAAGGGTTTTGGTATTTAGAAAATTTACATATTTTTTCTTATGTTTATACATGTAGCTCTTTCTGGAATGAAACACTGAATATTTTAAAGTAACCACTTATCTTTATTAAGTGAATGACTGATTATGTATAAGCAATAAATATACCATTTGTAAATAAAATTTTATAAATAAAAATAGTCTATAAATTAACATATTATTGTCCTATCTGTTGGTGGTAATAAAAATTAAAGCAAAAATTGAAACTATATTCATGATATTTGTTGAACAGTGTATGCTTACAACATACAGTATTCTAAAAAATCTGTTATTAGGCAAGGTCTTTTGTTTTAATATACATGATATCTTTTCTTGGATTCTGTCTGACATAAGAAAACCATAGTATATTCTACACATGCTTCCTTCAAACAACTTCATCCCTCTTTATTGTTTTCCATAAAATCATAGAGATTCTTTCCCTGACAGTAACAAGAACTTGACTAAGTGGTGAGATCGGCTACACTGCTCTAGTAGTCGAAATAGTCTTGGGAATATATTTGGGTACTATTCATTTCAGTTTCAGTTTTCTACATCCCGGTGAATAAGTCAATAAGAACTTTACACAGTGAACATTATTTATGTACTTAAAAGAGTGTTCTTTTTAATTTATCAATTAGCTAAAAAGCTATTGAAAGCAATGCAAAGTAAGAGGCCGTATGTTTTCCAGTTATAAATCCCATATAAAAGCCACAGAAATAGGTTGAGCAGTTTTTGATTGTCCCTCTTTGAATTCCTCACCATTCTTGTGGAGTGGGTGGGAATGGTCATGGGAGGATGGGAAGGAGAGGGAACTGGAATCAATATGTAAAATAAGAAAAAAAATGAAGAAAAAAAAGCCACAGGAAATCTAAGACTAGAGGTCAAATGGAGAGGTCAATACTTTAAGAGTGGAATCAAGAACAAAGCAGAATATCAGGTATAGGAAATGGAAATAGAAAGATTAAAGGGAGGAGAAAGTATAAAGTATTGCTTTATACTTGCAGGAATGAATGGGTATTATTTTGGTTTCTTTATCCACTTGGAAATGGAACTCATCTGTGATTAGCAGCATGAATCTAATAACACCTGTTAAACTTTAGAAAAGCCAAAGGGAGTCTCCGGTCATTTGAATTGCTGTGTTCTGCAGTGACTTGAACTGAAAAGGAAAGGCTCTGGTTTCCATTTTCTCAACAGTAGTGAGTTGAAAAATAGAAAAGCAACAGAAACGATACCAGTAATACTTAGGCTATCAAGACTTGATCCTAAGAATGCACACAAATAAAATTTTATTGTGTAGGAGCAATCAAAATGTGAGCCTCTGTCTTCAGACTTACTCTCCCACTCTAATGTAATGAAAACTCAGGCCTAGTGCATTATTATATAATTGCTTTCATTCAATGGCTGAAACTCTTGTGTTAGTCTGTACTGATTACAAGTATGGCTGAGTTTTTAATAATCTAGAAGAATAATAAAATACATAGGAAGGTGTATGTTATAGCATTTTAATAGATTGTTATTTCAGGAAGGATTTAAATAACTGGATGTGTTAATTAATTTGAATGAATTTTTAAATTGTTTCTATAGATGTTTTTGGGAGGATGTGGAAAGTAGGAAAACTACTAACTAAAGAAAATTGGCCCCTGGAGCTTGTACTTGTGATCAAGATTTTGCCTTGATTCTGTCAAATGCCTGAATTACTGTTCTCTCCTTCTTGTCGGCCTTGCACAAAAACAAACAAACAACAACAACAACCAAAACACTTTCACCAAAACTGCTACCACCATAATGTTCTACATAGGAGAGCAGAGACATATGACTCTTGGATGAACCCTTTGAAACCATGAGATATAATAAATACCTCCTCTATTAACAACTCCACAATTTAGGTTACACTGATGCAATCAAGCATGGTTACCAGATGTTGGCATAAACCATTTCATACTCTGCCTCCTACTGTGTCTAGAGACCTTAACCAAAGAATCAGATGTTACTATTTTGAGCTGGTTTCTTTGGCACTAAGGAATATTTTCACTGGGATGTGACTTATTGAAAGAGAGTACAGGAGAAATCCTCGTCATCACTGTCTCATCCATGAGGCAAAAGTTTTGTATTAGGTGTTGGAGACATGGCAAAGGGATTTAGAGCAGTGATGTTCTTGCAGAGGAACAGAGTTGGTTCCCCCCTGTATCTACAGGGCAGCTCACAACTATTTTTAACTGCAGTTCCCTGTGATCAGAAGCCCTCACATGTACCTCTGTGGGTACCAAAAGTGTGTGGACATGTGTGTACACATTATTATCAAACACACATACACACAAAGTAAAAATAATAGATATTTTAAATATAGTCTGAGTCAGGAAAGATTAAAGCATGGATCACTTTCATTCTACACCACCTGGTTACTGATAAAGAAATGATGATCTTCAGCGAAGTTCATCACTGCCTGTGACCAAGTTCCTTAGCTATGTCTTAAGAACTTAGAAAGACCACACCTAGACAACAAAAGGAAAAATATGGTGAAAAAATGCTTAAAGATTATGACACTTCCATGAAAAATAGAATATAGCCTATCCAAGGGATGCCACCCTTATTGTTTGGCCAATGCAGAGGGGGGCCAACTGTAACATGTATGTTTTCTGCCTGCCTGCCCACTGCCGGTCTGGGCCCACAGACATGCCAGCCCCAAATAACACACTGAGACTCTGTATTTGATACAATCCTGTTGGCCAGTTACCATTATTGTTTACGGGCTAGCTTTGTCTTAATTATTAACCATTTCTACTTATCTAAGTATTTCTATGTGATCATCTTATAGGGGAACAGTGGGCCCAGCATCTTGCTTCCTCTTGCTCTACATGCTGGCCCCTCCTAAGTACTTTCAGAAGCCACTGACCCTTCCCCCACCATACCTGAATGGGCAGGGTCCCTTGCCTAACCAGGTGAACACACCACAACTTGTGGGATGTTTGCCTCTGCCAAACAACTCCTTTACCTCCACAGCAGCCTTGAGAAGGCACTCTGAGCTACAAAATTCACCCTAAAATCTGTATGAGACTGTTTTGCTCAAGACAACTCATGACTAGCTAGTTGTAATGGTGCACCTTCTTATTACAACCTGGCCAGAGTTTCAAATAGAACTCCAGTCAAGCATTTTCTGACACACTATGACTACCTACAGTAGTCACAGTAAGTTCTGTTGAGAAATTTCATTGCTTAAAATCTTCTTCCTATGGGAGCCCATGGAGCAATCATCATCCCATTTCAGTAGGTAGTAATCTTATGATAACGATATCCCCCTCCCTTTCCCCACTCTTAGAATTTAGGGATAATAGTCATCTTCATAGGGTTGGCTTTAGTTACTTGGGGTTGGGTATGGAAGGTGATATTTAGACTCGGTTATCTCTTTTAGACAGGAATATGGTATGGTTGGGAAAGGTATGGTTCAGAATGGATATAGGTAGATTAGACTACCTTCTTGTAAATTATTTAGTAAGAGTGAGATATTAGTATTACAGCTTACATTGTTATATATTCTTATCTGTGGTAACCTATGTACTGGAAGGATAGTATATTATATTTTGTCACATTGTGTGAAATCTTTCCATTTCTGATGTTTTATGCACATTATTCTTGCCATATTCTATGTATGTATACTTTTGCTTATGTTCAGGACATTTTGTATATTGATACAATTTGGGATATTTATCTTGCTGCCCTTTAGAGCTCTACCTCTTGTCTAGACATTTCTACTCTACCTCTACTTTAGGAATTTACATGTGTATAGTTATATTTTTAGGTATGTATCCTTATTTACTCAAGGAAGTTTTAATCAGGTTTTTTAGGTAAGTTCCTGAGTATTACAGATTATCCTCACCCATGTTTCCTTTACCCATGAGATTACTCAGACATAGATGCTTAATCTTTAATCACTTCATAGACCCGCAGAACACAACATTTAAATGTTTTAATATTAGTACTCTGTTGACATGTCACTGTTGCTCCTGACAACACCATGCACTTTCCGAAAGTATGTTGGACACTGTTGTTGCTCCTTCTGGAGTTCATCCTCGCTTCGGCCAATGGCCTCTTGGGCAAGGAACTGCCCCCACCTTGGCCACTGATTTGGACATGTGGTCCCATGTGCTTGCAGGAGACAAACATAGAAGACTGTTGAACCTTGCCAAGTCAGGGAAAGATAGCCTTTCTACTTCCCTGCTTTTGATGTGGTCTGTCAAGTACTCTTGGCCTTAGCCAAAACTGGCTGTACCAACATCACTGTGAGACCTTGGGTGACTGTCCAGGTAGCTTGCTGTTTCTGTCCTCACTGCACCTTTTGGAAGTTGCTCATCCGCACTTCCTGTGAACCCTAGTATTGTTATTTTCCTTCTCAGGTCTTGATAAGGTTGTAGATTAAACTATTACAACTATTATTCTCTCTTCCTGGTTTGATATATTAGGTACTAGACTTAACCTTTCCAGCTTAGGATAACTCTATTATAAACTCCATTATGCCTTCACCCTAGAACTAGATATGTAGGTCGTTTTGTTCTTGATTTTCCTTTTATTAGAGCACACTTGTTATTCACTGTTTTGTATATATTTTGTATCAAGCCCAAATCTTTTCTTTAGACTAAAAGGGAAATTGTAGTGAGATATTCACCTTGTCCACCCCTGTGGCTTAGACCACGTCCATTGTGGGTGGAGACAGGGCCGGATGTGACCTGGGGAAAAGGCAGAGGAGGGGATCAGATGCTCTCTCATTGGTGGGACGTGGAGAGGATAGGATTCTTGTGGAACCTGCCGCACTCATCTGTCTACATTGTGAGTTATTTCTCCCTGAATAAACATCTATTCGGCCTAATTGTTTATCCTGGTCCTTATTAACCTATAATAAAAATCTAGAGCTATCATTATACAAACTAATTGTACTATTAAGAATGTATTCAAGAGAAACACAATCCTGGTCAAACCTGGATTAATAAGTAATATTTACAATAACATATTCCCAGTACCCCAAAGAAAGAAAATAATCCTGCATCCTCACGTCTAAATAATAAGTGAACAAGATGATTAGTCATGCAAACACTAGGGAAATAGTTGTCAAAAATCAGGTTTTGGTCCACACTAAGCAGTGATGAACTTTGAAGGAGCCATAAGTTAAGAAATATATCTATGTCCAAACAGACTGCCTACTACAGAATTTTACTTATTTTAAATTTGCAGAAAATGTAAGCTGTAAAGAAAACTTATTCAGACAACTTTTGTTGGTCTAGGATTGAGAAAATAGGATTTGAGATTATAATTCCCACAATATTCATTTTGTGGACATAAAAAATACATTAAAAGTGATAACTTAATAGATTTGCAACTAGCTGAATATAGTAATTCTTTTCTAAATAAATAATAAAGAGTAAATTGTTCATTTAAGGAGAAAATAGCATAATATTATAATTAAGTCTCATTAATATGCTATAAAAAGTATCAAAAGGCATGTAGTTGTGTAAATCAGGGAATTATAAGGTGACATTGTCTACAGTATGACATTCTTTTGAATCATAAAATACTCAAAAAGCAGACAAATACAGATGCACTTTGTTTTAAAAGCTCAAACACAGGGCCAGCAAGAGGGCTTAATAGGTAAAGGCCCTTGCCCATGCATGCCTCACAACGTGAGTTTGATTTTGGAGAGATACTCCCTTAGCCTAGAGACACGAAGGAGAGCTTAGGCTCTACCCCAAATGACGTAACAGATTTTGATGATCCCTCATAGAAAGGCCTTACCCTTCCTGGGGAGTGAATAGGGGATGGGATGGGGGAGATCTATGTGGATCACAATAAGATGGGAGGGAGTGAGAACTTGAATTGATATGTAAAATAAGATTGTTTTTAATTTAAATAAAATTTATATTTTAAAAAAGATGGAAAAGAAGACCAATTGCAAATTTGTCTTCTGACTGCCACATGAAATAGCTAGACTCTCATACATGCATCTATGTGTGCAGGCTTCCATGCACACATACAAAATTAAAAATATTATTTTAAATGAGTATACACAGTGTTCACTTTTCACTTTTATCTGTTTTCTGTTACCCTTTTTGTGCTTTTCATACCAATTTTTCATTATATTTCAAATATTGGTACTTAATTTTCAAGCATAAATAAACAGACATCATTTTCTGGACATACTAACTTATAATTTTGATCCCTTTCATGGCATTTGGAAATGAGTGTTCTTTCCCCAGCAGGATACTTCTAAAAACCCCAAGAGAAAGATTTGTCTTTGCATTTGTTGGCTTTCAAGTGCATGTGTCTAGGCTTTAATATCTCTTAAGTAGAGTTTATTTTTCAGAGAATCTGTTTATTTAGCCTTAGTACATGTCAAAACCATATGAGTAATAAGAATGCATAACTTGAAAATGCACAGTGCATATCTGAATATTTGAACATGTCTCAAAGCAGTGGAGTAATTTGATCCTTATAATCCAGTTTACTTTTTTTCCCTGAGAGAAAAGGGCATGGTTAGCTAGGATTTATTTCATCTGCAATTTTCACATGACAAAATTTACTTTTATGTTTAAAATGATGTTGTTTCAGTCCCTGGTGTCTGAGTGTGGTGAGATCTTGAAAAGTAGACGGAACTGCAAACATCTAATATTGCCATGGCATTTGCTTTCCATTTTCTTTAGTGTGCACTAGTGGGATGTTGTTGAATGTTAAAGACTTGGCAGAATCACTAGTGAAGAATGTCTATTTATTTCATCGAGAAGGAAGTGAATTTGAAGACCAGTGATGCATATTTTCTAAATCAGTGATGATTACTTTTTATTTCCTTTTTTGGTGGTACTTTTTCTTTGGCTGTACATAAGCTGGAAAACACTGAATTTAACTTCACTGAAGAGTTGCATGCAAGAACACACTATTTTCATACAAGATATGAATCTATACTTTTTGAATATAGTGGATGCCTACCAACAGTGAAGGACTAAAGTATAAGTCATTTGGTACCGTCACAATAATATTTCTCCCTTTATTTTCATCAGTTTGGAATCTTTGTATTTAATGACTCCCTTTGGTTTCCTTTGGCAGATATTCGTGGACTTTGGTTAAATATTTATTTAGAATATTTTATGTGGGAAACAAATCTATAATGTATTACTAAAACGTTATGTGAAAGGTTTGCAGTCAATAATGTATTTTTTTGCACAAGCATGATTACCTGGTTGATCATCAGCTAGCTTATTACAAACATGTAAAGGAAAGAGAAAGAAATTAAGTGTGATGTCATTCATTTACACTCCCAGGACTCAGAAACAAAACAAAACAACAACAAAAATTAGGATCCTGAGTTTCTCTGACCATCCAGACTAGATCACCTGGTAAAGGCCGGGGCCCATGAGAAACCTGTTTCAATATTTCAGGTGAGAAATATGTTAATTTCTATGTACTGTCCACAGAGCATAGCCTGATGAGGACTAAGAAATGCATTAGATTGTTTGAATGATAAGCCTTTAAGAGCCAGTTTAATACCATGCCCACTTAGCATATTATGAAAGGAGAAAGGGAATCATTAACCTCACCACATGATGAGATTTGAGAACCATAGTAAGAGTGGACTATGAAGACATGCCCATGAATACAATAGTAATGCAAGCATCATGAATTCTGTAATAAACTGCTTTCTGGTTGGACTTAGGATCTATGTATTTATATAACAAAGAGATTTTCCACAGGAAATACATTACCCTTGGATTATTAGTCCTATATTTACTTTTATCATATGCTTGCCATTGTGCTGCAAAAAGTCTTCCCACTTTTCTTAGTTACATTTATTTTATACTAAAGTTAAAACTTCCAAAAAACATTCTTCCCTCTCCATATCATCAAGTGAGTTATAATAGTGACTATTTTGTAGCCCAAATAATGAAAACCCAGAGTGAGATATTGAAGTTCAAGCTGAAGATCAGAAAAGCAAAGCAGCCAGCTAGTAGCTCTTACCTCTACCAAGGTTGAAATGGAGATCCTGACTTCCCTGTGACTGGAAACTGAATCCCCATGAGACCCTTTGTTTCTTCCTTATATACCTCTCTGATGCTGGGACTAAAGGTGTGATCTCTGTTACTCTTTTATAATGATTCACTTTCATGTAGTCCTGAGTGGCCTTGAACTCACAGAGATCTATCTATCTCATTTTCCTGAATCCTGGAATTAAAGGTGAGTCCCACATCACCAACTTCTATGACTATTGTTAGCATTGAATTCCAATCTTCAATGGCTTTATTAGGCCACAAACAATATATAACCACACCCTGTTATACATATTACCCTTTGTGATGAATCTATTCAATATGCTAGAATTTTTTACCTGTCTTCCATCAGGTTGACCTATGGGGCTTGTTTCTGTAGCTTAACATCTAGCACAGTGTTTTTCTCAAAATTACATGATAATCGAATGAAAGGATGGCTTTCACACAAATATGTGGGGATGGAGAAGAGGCCTAGTGGTTCAAAGCATGGACTATTCTTCCAGGAACCAGAGTTGGGTTTCGAGAAAGACAGCAGTTCATTTGAACTACACCAAATTGGTCAATGCATAACTCCTTGTAACTATAACTCTAAGGGACATCTGAAGCCTCTGACCTCCACAGACAGCTGCACTCAAGTGAATATACTCACTCACAGACAAGGACATATACACAATTAAAATAAAATAAATGTTTAAAGAAAATATTTATTGTTGTAAAACTACCTATTTATTTTTTTAAAAAAACTACCTATTTATATTAGTACTGATCTTTGTAGATAGATAGACATAAGTATTCATGTTTTTATATTTTGATTACTGCCTAAGTTATTCAAACTAAGTAATAAAAAAGGAGAAATAGCAAACAAAAAAAATAGGTGAATCATTAATGTCCTTAAAAATGTTTAAAATTACTTTTATATAAGTGAAGATGACTGCTATATGACCTGAACTTTAGAAAAATTACAAAGGCTCCTACCACTAGGTTAAGGGAGTATACCTCCATGTGGCCTAGTCCCTACTCCAAATGACTTGATAGATTTTGCTGATCCATCCTGGAATGCACCACCATCCCTGTGGAGTGTATATGGGGGAATGGATCAGGACCATAGTGGGGAGGATGTGAGAGAGGAAGAGTGAGAGAGAGGAAGGGAAGGAGGGAGTGAGGGAAAGAGAGAGAGGAAGAGAGAGGGAACTGGGATTTATATGTAAAATAAGAAAATAAATTTAAAATGTCAAATACAAAAAAAATGAAAGACAGCAGGAAAAATTACAAAAGCAGTTTCTGTGACCTACAAAAATATTTCATGCCTACAAAAGACATGTCTTCTTAATTTTATATCCAAACCTTATACCTTTCTTCAAGGACACATGATTTTATAATTCTATATTTGTTCAACTGATTTAAAATTTGTTTATTTTTACATTCTGTACTTGTACTGTCTTTTTAGGATATTTGTGAGATTTCCCTTGGGCCATTGAAGAAATTTTTATTGTAGACTTTCCAAAATGTTTAGGAAAAGTTTATATGACATCTACATAGCTACTTTGGTTTCAGTTATAAAATATTCCTTAGCTTTTCAGTTAATTCCTGAAAAGTAATGGCAATTTTAGTTGTAAAAAAAGATTATATTCTATAAAATTTCATGTCATGATACTTTTTCCTGGAATTATATCTAACGATTCTTATAGTGTTTTCCTTTTAAAAATAATTCTAGTATTTCTCTTGTTGAACTGTATAGTCTAATTTTAATCAATATGTAATTTGTATAGCATAACCTAGAATAGTGAAAACTGTATTTCCCTTAAAATTTACTGTATAGTTCAAGGTAATTGTTCTTCAGTAGATGACCAAGAGATCAGGATGACAAATTTAAGGTTTTACATATGCAGTATAGACCTGATGTAGAAGTGTTAGTCAGTGCTGTGTAGCTAACCTCTTGTTTGTTTATCTACTGGTATTTGCTATATCATTGACATTTTATTTTTCGTTTTGAGGTTTTCATTCATTTCTCAAGAATAGTGATAGTCAGTAAGTCTACAGGTGTTAGGACAGGGGGAAAGAGGAAATTTTATGGGGAAGGAGTTGCTCAGGAAACACTGGTGGAAAGGAAAGGAAGAGAGCTAATGTTAAACAGAGATGATTATAATTGCATCAAGGAAACATTAATATGGTACATACACTCATATCTATATATGTACATATATATATATATATATCAATAATTCAGATTAATTTATAATCCAATAGGATTATAGTGATTATCCAAGAGCTACAGAAAATCTAGCAAAAATCCAGGTTCCGGGCCATGGAAACCTTCCTTTAAGCTGCTGGTCAGGGGAGTCTAAGAAACTCCCAAACCAATATAGGCTATTAACATTGACCTTTTTAACTTCACAAACTTATAGTTAAGATTTAACTGACGCAGGTGTCACATATTTAGACAGGATTCAGGAAAGCAAGCTGGAGCTCCCCTGTAAGAATTCTCCTTGAGGTGTTATGTAAGTTGCCAAGGGAGAGAAGCAATGAAAAGTTCTACCTGTAAAATAGTTCTATCCGCAACAATGGCTAGACCACAAAATATTTTCTGTGGTGAAATGGTGGCACTATGAAATTGAGGGTAAACAAAGCTGTCGAATAGTACTTAATATCCACTCAATGTGAGAGAATGCATATATAGTTTAAAAAAAAACCTGAACAATTATCCTGTGTTGAAGAGGACAGACACCAGAGGAGAACCTACTACTCTAAATTTTGTAAACAAATATTATCTTTAACCTTTTCTAAATACTCACTACACAGATAAGTATATCATTCAACCATCATCAGAAATTCTTTCATTTAAAACACATACTATAACAGTGAGCCACAACTGACCACAAATGCAGGAAATACATAGAAGTGGCGTGCACAAAACCCATCTGCATTACAACTCCGAAGCTAAGCATCAGAAAAAAATTATGGAAGAGTGGAGTGTATAGATTGTAAATGCCAGAAGACTACAATGTCTGTCTGCTGTGCAATATATAATAGGAAAGCTGCATCTATAAAATAACAGTACAGTTGCCTGAACAAAAAATCATAATGACAATGACAGTTGACATGCCAAGTGGAAAGAAAAACTTCCATATGGGCTTCACCAACAGGAGAAAACAACAATATATATATATATATATATATATATATATATATATATATATATATATATATATATACACACACTAATTTTTAAAAGACCATGAATTATGTGTGTGTGTTTGTGTGTATGATTTATTCCTAAGAAAATAGGGACAATATTATTTCTAGAAGTCATATAAAACAGTTTACTTGGGTCCTTGCTCAAGATCAGTATTATTTGGTATTATTGATTTTGGTGTTGGTAGGTAGATAATGATTATTTGATACATCAATTGAAAAATCAATGAATATACCACATTGTTCTATTTTTCCTGAGAATTAATATTATTTAGGTAATTGGAATCCAGAAAAGAATGTGGAATATTGCTCTTTGTGCATTTAGTCTGAAGGAATTATCAAGGTTACATCTCCACAATAATCAAGGAAATGTGAGTTTAGCTATTTTTTAAGAAAAGGACAAATAAGCATAATCAGCACAAAGTAAACTTATAGTTTATGTAATATGTGTGTGCGACTTTTAAACAAATTATGAAGAAGGATGAAAATATAAAGATGTGAATGATTTTGACATGATATGGGACACGAGTAATTGCATTTGTGACTAGTCTTTCTCCCTTGACTTAGGCTTAAGAAAACAATATATGATTATCAAATACAATGTTAGCATTATAGTTTCATAGATCTAGATTCAATTTCATAACAGAAAACCTCATATAGAAAAAGCACAAGAAAAACAGAACAGAAGCTCCAGTTTGGAAGGTAGGAAGGACATCATTAGAAATGGAAGAGGGAACAGATACAAATAACAACAAGGATATCAGATAAACGCACAAAAAAATGATTTTACCTAAAACTGTACATATATACACACAGAGAGAGAGACATACCACAAACCCTTACACATACTACACCATGCACATGTGCACATCCCACACATACACCCATATTGAACAAAGTTATCCTATTTTGGCAGACACAACACTCTAAATAAGAAGTATAGTTTAATGAAAACTCCAAAACACAAATACGGGAAATCTCCTTTCATGTAGTTGTTCACAGTAGTCCAAGTGAATCTCAAAACAATATAAGCTGTTGCTGTTGCACTTAGACATCTCTCAAAGATTGAAGGTAAGCCCTTACTGTGGAAGACACTGACACCTGTGGTCACAGGACTTGAATTATTCAAGATTATTCTAAATTGAAAGCCTATATCTGTGGACAATCTTCCATATTAACAGAAAGTATTGTGCAAGGTTCTGATGGAGGATAGCAATCAATAAATAGTCTTACTCAATATTGACACCACTAATCAGAGCAATGATGAGCATATTACACAAAGCAACAGTAGTATCTGTGGCTCAGGGGATAGGAGAAGAGGGGACAAAATGTAAGAACAACAATGTCGTGGTCTCTGCCATAAGACTGCCTTTCTTAGAAATAACTACATAACAACACCCGGAAATGACAATATCTATAAAAATACTAGCAACAAGGATAAGAAGTCCCACAAAATCCCAGCCATAGACAGAACTATAATCAACTAATGTCTAATGAGAAATGGAGATTCAGCCTTTCTTGGGATCAGGATCAGTCTTTTGATTAGTTATTCATTACTAAGTAATCAGCTCTGAAACCTTATTCAAACAATGATAATAAATTCATCAAGTTAATATTTATTTTTATTTTTTATATAGAAAGGTGTTTTAATCCAATCACAAAATACTATACAATTTAGGTTATACCGTTTCTAGTTTCTCTAATCTCTTTATTTTTCTATATATCAACACATATCTTCCCTACAGTCCTATTTCAGGAATAGCAAGTTGTATATTTATATACTTGTGTGCATATTCACACACACACACACACACACACACATGCATCTATTATGTATGCAGATACAATTATTGTAGTGCATATATGAGATGTATGTTAATATATAGTAATATATGTGGTATATTCTTTATATATTTTATATTTATCTACAATTATGTCTATATGTTATACCTATAAACTGACTATATATTTATTTAAAATCAAAAAAATAAAGGCTTTCAATTTGAAACTAAAGGTAGGTACAGAGGAAGTGTTTCAGGGAAGGAATGTGGGATACTCAGTAGGGAATAAAGGGAAGGAAGAAATGATATAAGTATATTATAAACACTCCCAAACCAAAAATAATAGTAAATCTGCATTTTAAAATATTTTAAGTTTATTTAAATTATAATACCAAAATCAATAGTTTCTGTTTCATATTAGAAAATACTTTGCTTTCATTTTCTTTACAAAATTAAGAATAAACATTTTCTGTAATGACTTATTACAGTTGTTTTCCATTCTCAAATTACCAACAGTTTAAACAATACAAAAACAGAAAAAAAGAACCCCTTAATTTCTTGTTTTCTTTTCTTCTCTAAAAGCTGAAGTTATTATTCATTGAGAAAAGTATTAGTAACGCTCTAGCTCGTTCTCATATCTGAACAGGTATAGTATAACCACTCAGGACAAACATTTTGTATTTGTCAAGTACCACCTTCCACTCCTTTCCAAAGTACCAATTATCTTGACATACCAAAGAATTTTGGCAGGAAAAAAAGATGTATTTTACATCTTTTGGCAGGTGTGGCATGTGGGTTTAAGTGTCTGTACAGACCAGAAGAGGGCATCAAATCCTCTGGAAATGAAGTTACAGAAAGTTGTGAGACACAAACATGTGTTCTGGCACCTGAACTCTGGTTCCCTTCGAGAATAGCAAGCAAGCAATAGTAATCACTGAACTGTCCATCCAGCCCCTCCAGCCCAAATACTACCCTATTTTTGAAAACTTCACATCGGCAGTATAGAAGTTTATTTATGACTCCTTTTATTCCCCAATGGTGTTCTTGGACATTTGTTTATATCTCTTGTTATCTATAGTGTGATATCATCTCTGGATAGTATTCTATGTTAGGGAAACCCTTTACAACTTAATTTACTCCTTGGTTCACATTAAAATGAACACAACATTGGAAAATGTACTCTTATTTCACTGCAAAGAAGGCAAGTAGGAACTAAGGAGATAAAGGGGGAAGACCTATGCTTAAATGACATCTTTTTCAGCAGCTTTGAATACAAACATATTTAGTTAAATAGCTTTAAATCCAATTACTTATTGACTTATTTTATTTCATATTTTTTGTCCTCATATGGATAAAGTAATGTAGCCAAAGTAGATAAGAAAAATTTGTGTGCTAATAACATCTGAATGTCAAATAGAAGAATGAATTTCTTATTTATACATTAAGTCCATTCTAAAGTGCAGAGTTTGAAATACTTTCTCACAGTGAAATTTATTTTTTTCTTCCTATAATATCCTTTGATCATATTGAAGTCACTATTTTAATTAAACAGATGTGAGGAAGAAGTTGTACTAGAATACTGGTATTGAATTTTTATTTTATCATTCAAAAACTGAAATTAAAATTATTTAAGTTCCCTATGTACCATAATACCACAAAGTATTTATTTCAAAAATTGATACCTATTGTTCCATATAAAAGTTTCAAAGGTAACTTTTTTGGTGTGTTAATGAACATTTAAAAGCAAGTCACTTAAGTACAAATGTGGAAATATTCAAAATTAAGTTAAGAAAAATGATCAAAGGGTTTCAGTTAATGTTTTATAAAATGAGTATTTAAAGGGAAGAAGGGAGAAAGAAATGCTGGAAGGAGGGAGTTGGATGGGATGAGAGAGACTCAGAGACAAATTTAGAAGTGGAATAATTATTATGAGAGCATTTATTGGATTCAGTAAGAAGCCCTGGTTTCAATGTAGATACATGTGTACTTGTTCACACAGTCATAGGGAGGACAATTCTTGATTTCTGAATCTTCACTTGACATTAATTCACAAAGATCTCCACAGGCAATTTAAACAAATAAACACATTAGAATTTCACTGGCATATTGTGTTTAATTTTGAAGAAAAGAAAGAAGTTGAGGCAAAGACTGAAGAGTTTAGAAAAAAAAAAAAAAGAACAAAGACTGCTGTTCACTGTTTTCATTTCCTTCCTTCTTTTCTTGCGCTTGTTTTTTTGTTGTTTTGTTATGTTTTGTTTGAGACCAGATTTTTCTGTGTAATAGTACTGGCTGTCCTGAAACTCACTTTGTAGACCAGACTGGCCTCGAATTTATGGAGATTAGATTCACCTGCTTCTGCCTGCCAAGTGCTAGGATTAGAAGTTCTTTCTGCTTTTGATGAGCTACCTTGCAAAAACAATTTTTCTGTGGTAAAATCACCCATGTTGAGCTAGTCCTTCTTCCATAATTCCTCTGATATTCTTTCATACATATACGTATATAAACACATATATGTATATATACAAATTCATGCATACATACACATACATTTTTAAAAGTGAAGATATTGAAAAAAATTGTATACACAGTTATTTCATTCCTATGAAAATTGCCTATATTCATAAGTCAATTATAATAATTCATATAATTATTAATAAATTTCCCAATATTCCTAATATAGGGGCCTAGAAATAATATTACTATTCTAGAAAATGAGATGTGAAGAATGTAAAAATCTTGGTACTCAGAGCACATAGGCACATGGAATTGTCGACAGTAAGAGATATAATTGTGAAAAACATAATGATTTTAGCTTCATAAATGTCATTGAAATTTTTAAAAGAATTTTAAAGTACTCTTTTCAGAAAGAAAATTTCTTGCCTTGACGATTTCATTTTCACTCTTTACTTTAGGCATATTTCTCTTGTTCTGATTCAAGTAAAATTTAATTATGTATAGTCAAATTACCTCATATGAAATGTATGAAATACTTAGAAAACCATTTTGTTCTATTTGAATGTTGAATGTTCTGTAACCAAATACAGGTTAGAAGAAAAATCTTACCTAAGCCAAATAGTAGTGTCTGATCTTAGAGTAAAAAGCAAGCATTTTAACCATTTATCTTTCTTTTTATGCCCATTTTCCAGAAAAAAACATAAATTATGAGAGCAAGTTGATATTGATTTCTAATGGTAAACTTCATAGTCACAAACATAGGATTTAATTTGAATAACTTAAAGAACTTGAAAGAATTAAATCAGATTAGATATTTAGGTATGTTTTCATCTATAAAAGACAACAATCGTAAGATTTTATAGCAATTGTTATAATCAATACAGGTTCATTGAGTTAAATACATTGTCCTTTCCTCAGTTATCTGTGATTAAATTGTCTTCATATAGTACAGAGGCAACATATTTTAAGGAGTTGGGGTGCATTTTGAAGAAAAGCATAATTAAACAATTTCTTCATGGACCATGGGACAATATTACAGAACTCCTTAAGAATAGTGGTCAAAATGTGAACAAATGAATAGTATAAAAGTTAAGTTTTTAAAGAATAAGTCTTGAACAATTTGTTGAGTTTATTCCTCACCAAAACCTTAATAAGCTCTGACCATTGGTTGGTTATTTTATTAACACATATTTTTCTGCTTTCAAACGTGGAATACATTATAGGATTGAGAAAGTAATTATAACCTAGGGATAAGTGCACATCCATTCTTTTGGATTAGCCTACAATATCCCCATAAATTAAAACAAAAACTGCACTGATAAGTTCTGTTGTAGAGGTACCTACAGATCTGTGTAAATCTCTGGATTTAGTAGCTTGATTTTATTTTTATTATTTTTTATGTAGATGACAAGTTGGGATGGGAATAGTGCCCTAATATACATTCACAGTTGAGTTAATGGTTGTTACATTATTTCTTATGAAAACAAAAGTTAGTTTTAAAAATTTAGTGCTAATATCCACGTTGCAGATTTGCCCAAGAGGGAATTTTATTGAATTTCCTGTGGGATATAGTAAATGCAAATATTTTAAACTGTCCTATATGAACAGATGGCCCAGCAGAGGGTTTTCCTCCAGAGAGTCCAACTCCATTCTGTCGTGCAGGGTGGGCAGAGATAATAACCATGTAAGCTACAATCTCCTTAGGCACATAGGGGAGATAAGGCATTCTTGGCTACTGAGACAGTGATTCACTCAGGGACAACAGCTGTATCTGGAATCCACCAAATGGCATTTAGGAAGATTAAAATGACAGACTATGGAGAAAACAAAAGTTAATTACTGAGGGCCACAAGGCTGTTCAAGAGATTGTTCACAATCACCACCACAATAGATTAGAGATAGATTAGGTCAAGAGAACAATCTGACAGGTTGAAATTTGGCAGCATTTTAATAACTGCCTTTTTAAAAAATAGTGTTTGAAAATAATTCAGTTTAATTTATAACATAACACCCAAAGAAAATCTCAGGTGAGTATTTTCTGACAGTGAAAACATTACAAAATATAATTTGGAAATTTTAAGTCAGTTATTTTCCTATACAAACATTCAGGGTCATAAATTAAGCTTAGAAATGGAGCAGGGAGACAACATGTGCCACTGAAGTATCATAGAGCATTGTCAAAACTAAGCCTAAAGCCATCTGGAAGAGAAGCCAAAGGCATTTTTCCTTTTGAGTTTTTTGTTTACTGTTTGGTATAACATAATATAACTGATTATAAAATAATTTTTCTGGGATGTAAGTAAATATCTGATGGATTTCATGGATTTTCATGAAAGCCAAAACCACATGTAAAATGTACGCTATGCACAAAAAACTACTTTTAAAACATATACGAACAGAGTAATTGAAGGAATGAAAAGATATCTGGAAATTTTAAAGTAAAAGCAGATGTTAGTACTAATAACATGACACAAATATATCCATTCCTTTTATTTTTTTCAGGAAAACTACCAAAAACACAAAAGAAAACTAAATGGCAACAGATGATTTCTTTATCCAGGGAATTTCATACTTAATACAACTACAAATATCCAAACAGAGACATAGCTGAAAAATGTGACTCAACTACTTAAAGAATACAAATCTTAGTGAGTACATGAACACTAGAAGAGTGACAATTCTAAAGATAATACACAAGTTCTACCAACCATTTTTATTTAAATTATATTTGAAGAACATTCCACTTGACAACACTGGAATTCTCATTTTCATTAATGGTCTACTGTATATATACTAAAATAAAACGAATCCTGGTTCATGGAAAAATATTAATAAATTTAAAATAATATAATTAAATTATGTGTTTCTAAATAAGAGTGACATCAAAAGAAGCATTGGTAATAGAGATAAAAATCCAAACATAGGGAAACTAATATTTGATTTCTAAATAATCTATTAAGTCAAGTAGGATAACTCAAAAGAAATTCATGGAAGAAAATGATAATGAAAACACCACACAAGAAGACATGTGTGAGGTAGTAAAGGTGGTTCTCGAATGGCAAAAGAAAACACTAGTTTGGAAAGGTAAGATAAGTCATGTATGTAAAACCCATCAATATAAACCATATCATTTCGAGGGCAAAGAAGAAAATTATGAGAATTGAAGGCTTTACATGAATCAAAGTCCCTCACAAGAACCCAGAAAAAATATTATTGAAAGTATTGATGAAGAGGAAATAAAATTAGTAGTCAGTCAGCAAATTTAATTCAATAGATTAAATTTAAAATATTAAAATGAATAATCAAACCCTGTTTCTGATAAAAGAGAGAAACCACTTGTAATATATATATATATATATATATATATATATATATGAATGAGTGAAAAATTAATGTGAACAGAAATGTTCACAGGTTGTCCATATATTATTAACATAGTGGATGCATATTTAGACATCAATACAGCATAAATTAGAAAGCAGAAGTGAAATACAGTAGCTTCTTGCCAGGTATAAAATATTACAACTCCCTAACATGAAATAGCTCATTTAAAAACTTTTGTAATTATAAGGATATTGAATTTTAGCTCAAATCCTAAAAGAAACACATACAGACAAGGACGATATCAAGGAAATGAGAATAAAATAAAAGAGTGAGTGAGTGACATGAGAGGGAATGAGAGAGGGATGAGAAAAAAGGGTCAAGAAAAGAAGGAAGGGAATAAAAAAAACTCTAGAATCATGTGGTTTAATGAAAAATTATCTTCAAAGTTAGGTGAGAATTAGTAACATTTACACAGAGAATGCCATGGCTCAAAATTAATAATCAAGTAGTCTCATCCACAGGTAGGAAAAAGGCCAATATGCCTTGCTTTCTGAATATTGAAATAAAAAATAATTTCATGAATAAATGATAAGGCCAGTGATATTGTAACAGAAAATAGAAACAAAGGAAATGACACATCAATATCTAATATGAATTAGCTACAATAATTGTTAAAAAATATTATATACCATGTATATATGTATGTATGTATGTATGTATGTATGTATGTATGTATGTATGTATGTATTTAGCTAGTATCATAGCTTATACTTGGGATCCCAGCAATAAGGATCAGAGACTGCCTTGTTCTTACCTTGCTCAGGCCAGACAAGGGCAACATTGTAAGTTGTCTGCATGTGTGTGTTTTTGTGTATGTGAGCCTGTGTGTGTGTATATGTGCATGTACCCATATGTATATGAGGTAAATTGACACATGTTCTAGGAAAATAACATGATTTAAATATTCAGACTAGAAGACATATTTATAGGCCAAAAGAGAAATTGATACTTTTATATAAATTCATGCAGATAAAAAACTTAGAAAATGTTAAACAGCTATTAGTAAAGGCCTGAAAATAGGATGGAATAAAATCCAAAATTTCATCATTAGCATATAAATAATCCAATATCTGTTAGTTCACATCTGTTAAGATATAGATGTCTATTTTCTCCTAATAACATATATAAGTGGACCATTCTGACTCTTATGCATGAACTATTTTTACTTTTTTAATATTTTTAAATTTTCAGTTTTATACATGTGTGTAATAGCAAATAATATTTGCTCTTCCATCCCATGTCACCCACCTTACAAGTACCTGCTCATAAATTTAAGGCTTCTAATACTAAGAAGAATGAGTCCAATATAAAATTTGTGGAACATATTTGAAAATATAAAATTATCCTAACTAAAACATTTAAATAAATGACTACCTTAATAAATAAATATGTGATAAAGAAAGATGTCATAACAAAAATATGAATCTATGCATGTGTGCTCATATTCCATGCAAATGAACACATTGAGATATATATATATATATATACATATATATATATATAAAATCCCTGCAAAATAAATACAGGGAAAGATACAGACAGACATAGCAAGAGCTATATTAAGTCATAGTAAACTATTCCTGAAGAGGTGAATATGGTGTGTGTTTGTGTGTGTGTGTGTGTGTGAGAGAGAGAGAGAGAGAGAGAGAGAGAGAGAGAGAGAGAGAGAGAGAGAGAGAGGGGGAGAGGGAGAGGGAGAGGGAGAGGGAGAGGGAGAGGGAGAGGGAGAGGGAGAGGGAGAGGGAGAGGGAGAGGGAGAGGGAGAGGGAGAGGGAGAGGGAGAGGGAGAGGGAGAGGGAGAGGGAGAGGGAGAGGGAGAGGGAGAGGGAGAGGGAGAGGGAGAGGGAGAGGGAGAGAGAGAGATATCTAAATTTTCCACCATAATCTTGAGTGGTGAATGAACGGACTAGAGAATGGAGAGGGAAGCTAGAGGAAGGATGTGTGCAGAAAGAAAAAGAAAATCTATTTTTCTCTAAAAACAAACAAACAAACAAAACAAAACACTTTATCTCTTGCAGTCCCAAGCAGCCAAAAGAAAGTGATAAAACTGAGACTGAGATTTAGTACAGTGAAATATGCTTTATCATTTTCACCTTATTTTCTTTTGTGTACTGTAGAAAGAAATAAATGAGCTACCAACCTGAAGGCTGTCTTAATTGGGGAAACCTAACAAGTCTGGCAGGAGCAAAGCCAGAACACATAGTAGCTGAGTGGCTCCTTCTTTGTAATAAAGCTGTCAGGAATGACATGCTCAGGATTCATGGTCTCCTCCTTTCTCCCACTAGAGCAGGGTGAGGGGATTATGTAGATGAGTCACATCACTCTATCTGCCTAGGAAACTTTGTCTTGTGTGCTTGGCATACATTGAATTCTTTTCTAAACCACTGAATGCCCACAGCTCAGAACTGTATCTAGGGGATAAACACCTTAACAAAGCTGTTTAGCAGCTCCACTAAATGGTTCTGGCAGGCATATCCTTTTTAGTGCAGGGAGAAAGATTCCTCTCCCACCAACTACTCTCTCTCTCTCTCTCTCTCTCTCTCTCTCTCTCTCTCTCTCTCTCTCTCTCTCTCTCTCTCTCTCTCTTTCTCCTTTCTCACTTTCCTCTCCTTTCTCCTCTCAACTTTGCTACTTTCCTTTTCCTTTGAGAAAAAAATAAATAAACGTGCTTCATGAGTACTGAATGCACCCTGCTGTATGCTTGCTTCTTGTAGAGTCGATATAATTTAAGGCATGCCTCCCACAGAGGTTTACCCAGTGTAGATCTCAATGTAGTGCTTATATTTGCAACCATTGCTTTATCATCTAATTGAGATCAGATTTATACAAATGATATCATCCTTTCAAGATTAAAAACTACATCAGTTTAATGGAGCACCTCAAGAATCCCCCAAAGAAAAGTTAGACATGGATTCACACTCCTCATTCTAAATTTATTTTTAATCCTTGTTCTATTTTGCAGTTAACCACTTTAAATCCCCAGACAGCAGCAGCCTATAGAGTACATCAAGACCTGCAGGGATTTATTGATAGTCTTTGCCCAGATGACTCACTCAATAGCATTCTATTTACTTTTCCCTTCCCCGAGCTGGGAAATGAGTATGTGAAGACATAATAATAACTGCTTTCCAATACATTATTTTTAACAATTTAGAAACATCACTTCAAGCATACATTCATATAGAATCACATTAACTAACTATGCAGTAGATAATATTTAGCATCTACAGAAATTGAAAATGCTTGATTTGCCAATAACCACAAAACAAAACAAAATCTACTTTGTCATACATAGATAGGAGTTTCATAAATATTTGTTAGTTTTCCTTTGATTATTAAATTTTAAGCATTAAATTATGTTCCCCAATTAACCAGATCCCATGATATATCCATATAAAACCAAAACAATAACAAAATTAAGTAAGGTAAAATAAATCAGGGTTTTTCTGTTCACTCTAGTGAAATTCTATTTTTTTCCTAAGGCAGAATTGCTTTAATACTGCCAATTTCACTTGACTTGATTGGGTATATATTAATAATTTTAAAATTCATTTTAATATGTTCAATGAGTATTACTATTTTAATAGTTGCTATTTAGTGTTCTGTACAAATATTTTATTATATTCAATAAAATGTTTCAGAACAGATATGAATATTCCAGATACTTATATGTCTTTTACCCAAATGTATACATATTTTCTTATATCTAGGAATAATATCCCACTTAAGAAATGTCTCTTAAATCTTGTATGCAACAAGATTCAATCTCCTCTTTTATTTTGTTTTCAAGTTAAACAGCTAATCAGTGCTATTATTCATCACTAGTTCTCTCTGTCATCCCAAGACCCAAGCCATTTATTTCTGTAGAGTATCAGGTTTTCCATAGATATTTTAAGGTTGTATTTAACATACACAAAAGGAAAATATTATTTATTACTTACTTGTTTATTTTATATGCTTGGGTATTTTCAAGTGCACATATGTGCACCATGTGAAGCCCAGGTTTTTTGTAGAAGCCAAATTGGGCCATGGAACTTCTCAAAGTGATGTTAGTGATGGTGATGAGCTACCATGGGGATGCTGGCAATAGAAACAATGTCCTCAGTGAGGGAAAAGTAGCCAGTGCTCTTACCTACTGAGCATCACTGTAGTCCCTGAAATTTGCCTTTTCTCACCCTATTTAATATACTATTTTTCTTTAATTGTTGCATTAAGATAACTTCATACACCACTTTTGAAGAGTAAAGAATTTTCATATGAACTTTAAGTTTTGTTTCTTGACTTCCACTTTTATTAAATCAACCATGTGTGCTTGTCTTTCTTGCCGCAAAACTCTCTTTGCTACTATATTGTCATAGTCTCAGGAAAACATCCACTAAGGCCTCCAGTTTGTAACAAATATCTTCTAATAGTGTTCCCCAAAATAGTATTTTTCTTTTCTTCTGGTAAATTGGTAAAGTACTTATCTTCTAATATTATAAGGACAAAATTTTGTGCTACTCAACTCTATAACCAAAATATTGTCTTGAGGCTTGTAAAATTAGTACCTGTCCTCAACTTATTTTTAATTATAAAGGCATCTGTGGTGATACCTTGCTTGTACAAATAAAGCTGGTCTAGGGATCAGACAATGAAGCTTGTCACTACTTTATCATAGAGGTGTGGAGGTATGTACAGATTGACAGTAAATGAGGTAGCTAGACAGAAACAGGATATAAACAAGAAGAAACAGGAGGCACCATCATGTTTTGTTATTTTCCATAATGTTACTTGCCTATACATTGAAATTCCATTAATTATTTTTAGATACTGTGCTTATTCTGATTATCTCTTATTTTTGAATATTTTTTCACTTTCCTTATTAACTGTTTGATGGACTTTATTTCAGACATGTCATTGGTAATTTCCTACATATTAAAAAATTCAGCTTAGGAAAATGTTCTCTGACTTATCAGATGTTACATTCTTGTGTTGCCCAAGCAAATTTTGACCCTCATCTTTTATAAACAGTAAAGCAGATTATAACATAGGTAAAATTTAAGTTTTGCAATAGCAAATTTGCAAGTTTTGCAATACCTTCCAAAATACTTTATCTCTGAAATGACTTTCTTCTCTATTCATATAAATTTGTGAAAAACAAGAAGAAAAAAATTAATCAGAGGTCTGTCTTTTTTTCTTACAAACTTGTATGCTATTTTCTTTAATTAATTTACCTTGATTTGTGGTCACCTTCAAAATGATTAACAATGGCCACAATGAACCTATTTGTATACAGCATATAATAAAGATCCCTAGAAACTGATCATGGGATTCCTATTCACATATATATGTGTGTGTATATATATATATATATATATATATATATTAATTATACATTCATTACCTTCTAAGATACTTCTCTAAGTAGAACAATACCATGCAGCTGCAACTCAGCAAACCCTAATATGCTCCACAGACTTGCTTTTTTCTTCCATATCTACAGAACTTTAAAGTGCAGCATTTAATATAGTGTACTATATAGCTTTCACAATAAATATTCTATGGAAGGACATTATTGAAATACTGAGACCACGGTTTCATTTTCCATACAGGTATGAGTAATAAATTGTAGTATAAATGCAATTTTCTTTAAAGAGAAACATTTTGAAATCACCCATATTTCCTTAAATGTATTTTATTTTCACAATGTAATCTAACAGCAAAATCTAACCAATAGAAGACTAAAGTTCAATTAAAGGTTTATTTTATCCATGATTCCATCCATTATCACTTAACATAATCAGTATTGTCACTGGGATTAAATTTTTATGAGCCCTTTTGATGTGCACCTGACTATAATCATGAATTTATTTCACCAAGGAAACAACAGTAACATCATCCTAGTCACTGTTTCTCCTTCTCTTTAAAAGAGTCTATGAATGTTAGAAAATTTTATATGGAATGATGGGAGCTAAAGAGATGTATAGTGGTTAAAGAAACATGTGAAAGTAAAACATCATACATACAAAATTTAATAACAAAAAATTAAACTGCAATGATAAATTAAAATTTGGAATATTTCATTGTGTAACTGTTATTCTTAATTTGTAAAGTGAAAACATATTTTAGAAAACATTAAGGCAGATACTTGATGAATCCTAAACTTGCAGGTAGGCACGAAAACCACTGCAGAAGAAAGTATATCTAATGTCCCTAGAGTAATTGAATATAAATATGTAAGGAAAATAGCAGAGAATCTGTACAGTATGATAGGCATATCCGCTAAAAGTCATGGAACATAACTTATTTTAATCAAAATTTTCTTAATTTTATATTCCTTCAACAGCATAAATGTTATTGAGATTATTTGGTTTCAGAAGTTTCTTTAAATTGTCTTGTGAAACTAAGGGGTCTTGATGGATTGGGATGCAATTACTTCTAAAATGCTTCTATTCATTATAAAAGACACTGAATTTTTAAAACTATCAAATATTTAATGATTCACTTTTCAAGGCTTTAGTTTTCTTTTCCTGTTTCCACATGTATGTACATATGTACATATAAATGTATACCATAGACATTGTAAGAACTTTTCTTTTGCATTTTGTTTTTCTGAGTAATATTTAAACTTACTTTTATCTAGTTTTGGTGCATATATATATATATATATATATATATACACATATATATACATGTAAACATATATATACATATATATGTAAATATATATAATACTAAAATAATTGTTATCATCCAGCTAATTAATCCATTGATTATTTTGCAGTTTTTTTCTTTACAGTGCAAACAAGACCCATACATAGAAATAGACAAAAGGACAACAAACCAATCTCAATGTATTAATCATTTAGTCATATGATGCACTTCTCAGAAGAATGAAGTAGTTATATAAAATATGACTGATAATGAACCTTTATGTTTTCAAGTATATTTTTATGTAGGTTTGTTTTCTTGAATTTATCATTTCAGATTTTTTTTTCATACATGTATATAAGCATTCTCATTACCCTCAACCCCATCCTCCCTTAGCAATCTGTTTCCTTCTACAATTTTCCAAACTCCCTCTCCCTCTCCCCTCCCCCCATGCTCCCAATGGTCTTGAAAGATCTTGTCCCTTTCTCATTCTATGGAGCATCATGTATGTCTCTATTAGGGTCCTCCTTGCCTCCTAGCTTTTCTGGTGGTGTGTATTGTAGAGTGGTATTCCTTTGCTCTATGTCAAAAATCCATATATTAGTGGGTATATACCATGTTTGTCTTTTTGTGACTGGGTTACCTCACTGAGGATGGTTTCTTCTAGTTATCAAAACAACTCCGAGATACCATCTTACATCTGTCAGAATGGCTAAAATGAAAACACCAAAGACTGTTTATGCTGGAGAGGATGCCAAGAAAGGGGAACACTACTTCACTGCTGGTGGGAGTACAAACTTGTACAGCCATTTTGAAAATCAGCATGGTGGTTGCTCAGGAAAATGGGAATTAGTCTACCACAAGATTCAGAAATTCCTGTCTTAGGCATATACCCAAAAGATGCACATTCATACAACAAAGATATGTGTTCAACTATGTTAATGGCAGCATTATTTGTGATAGCCAGAACCTGGAAGCAATCTAAATGCCCCTCAACTAAAGAACTGATGGAGAAAATGTGGTACATTTACACAGTGAAGTATTATTCAGTGGGGGGGAAATGGAATATTGAAATTCACAGGCAAATGGATGGAACTAGAAGAAACCACACTGAGTGAGGTAACCCAGTCACAAAAAGACAAACACAGTACCTGCTCACTCATATATGGGTTTTTAGACATAGAGCAAAGGATCACCACCTTATAATCCATACACCCAGAAAAGCTAGAAAACAAATAAGACAGGATCTTCTGAGCAAATTGGGAACATGGGAGGAGGGGACAGGGAGCTATGAGAAAGAGAAGGGAAGAGGAGGTAGGAGGAGGACATGAGGGAGCAGGAAGATTAAGTCAGGCAAAGAATAGATGAGAGCAAGAAAAGAGATACCATTATAGGTTTAAAGATAACTCTGGCACAAGAGAAATGTTGAGACTTACAAGGTTGACCCCCAACTAGCAATCTAAGCAATAGTGCAGAGGCTGCCTTTAATGCCCTTTTACAGTAATGACACTGATGACTACCTTATATGCCAACCTAGAGCTTTCATCTAGTAGCTGATGGAAGCAAAAACACACACCTACAGCTAATCACTTAGCTGAACTCCTGGAATCCAGTTGCAGATAGAAAGGAGTGATGAGCAAAGGGGTCAAGACCAGGTTGTAGAAACCCACAGAAACAGCTGACCTCACAAAGCAGAACTCATGGAATCCAGTCTGTTGGCTAGAAACCCAGTATAGGACTGACCCAGACTTCCTGAACATGGGTGTTATTTAGGAGGACTGGGCAGTCTATGGGGCCTTGGGAGTGGTTCAGTATTTATCCCTAGTATAGGAATGGACTTTGAGAGTTCATTCCACATAGATGGAAACTCATGAGGGAGGGCATAGGCCCTGCTCCAAATGATATGACAGACTTTGAAGATCCCCCATGAAATGCCTCACTCTCCCTGGGGAGAAGAAATGTGATGGGATTGAGGATTTGGGAATGGGTCAGGTGAGGAGAAGAGAGTGAGGGAACTAGAATTGACATGTAAAACAAGCTTGTTTCAAATTTAAATAAAAACTATTGACATAAAAAATCCAGTCAATATAAATTATAAATGTGTTATCAATTGAAAACTTCCATCATGAATTAATAAATTCTATTATTCTAATAAAAACAAATTTATATGAGAGCTTATAAATTCACTGTTTGATGATAGTCATGAAACCCAAAATTATACAAAACTATTACATCATAACACAAGCAACCATCTTCCCTACAAATTTATGTTTAACCTTCAAAACATTTTTAATTTTTAAAACTTATATAATTTTTTATGAAATTATTCAATTTTATCTGGGAATGCCATAAATCATTTTAGCTCAAGAGACAAAAAATGTAGACAAAGCAGAAAACTCCTCTTCACTATTATAGCTTACATTCTAGATGGCACACAAAAGTCTATAAATAATTAAATTTATAGAGAGGATTAAAATATACTTATGATGTATAATTCTAGTTCATCAATTAAAAGTTGATGTTTAAGTCTGGCAACCTGAATTTGAACTCTTGAAATTATGTAAAGACTGAGGGACACTGAGGGAGGGACTGCTGTCACAAAATTTTCTACATGCTATCACCACCTATGGCATACAGGACCACCACCAACACCACCATCACCACCACCACCACCACCACCACCACCACCACACACACACACACACACACACACACACACACACAATGAATATACAGAAAAAACGATAAATATAAATATATAGTTGTATAGTTATACAGTCACATAGAAAAAGTATGCAATGTATTCCAAAAACAAGAATAGAAAATCTGTATAAATACTACAATTAATGTAGATATATGGAGTAATGATATCTTACATAGATTCATCTTAGAAACATTACTTACAATGGTATTTTTAAAGCAAAATTTATAGAAAAATATATATACATATATAAATATAGTTTCTCTTTATATGTTTGAACAGTGGGGGAAAAGTCATTTTCACAGGAAGAACAAATACAAATTTTTTTTTTGGTGAATGTTATTGGCCACCATACTGTCATAGGAGTGGCTCTATTATGAGGTGTGGCCATTTTGGAAGAATGTTTCACTTGCAGTAGGCTTTGAAGTTTCAAATACTAAACCAGGAAGTTTCTACTTCCTCCAGATTGGAGTATAGAACTCTCAGCTGATTTCTATAACCATGTCTGCTGGTGGGCTGCCATGTTCTCTGCAAAGACAATAATGGACTAAACTGTTGAATTGTAAGTCAACCATAATTAAATATCCTCCTTTTTTATAGTTGCTGTGGCCATCATTTCTCAGCAAAGCAATAAAATCCTAACTAAGATACTTGTAATAATAAAATTTCTGATAGGCTTATGGGCAATCTGGGAGATGAGTACAAAAAACCCTAGAAAGTTGTGCCCAAGATTAGTGGCTTTTGCAAAATTAAATATAGAATTATCAATTATTGCCTTATAAACCATATTAAAGACATTGACCTTTAACAGAGGTTAGATGACAAATGACTGGGACAGTTTTTAAATCTGGAATCTGCATTGGTCTGAATGTTTACATATTTCCAAAATTTATTTTGAAACAAGTGTTATAAAACAGTTTGATTAAGTTGTAAGAGTTACATCTTTAGAAATTAGATGATTGAGCAAGTTACTGACATTTCTCATCATGTGAAGGAATGTGGAAAGGTACTATACATGACAATAAACACCTTGATCTTAAATTTCACAACCCCCAGACCTGTGAGCAATAGATTCTGTTGCCTATAATAATTTACCATATTTAGCATAATAGCTTGAAAAATTAGAAGTAAATAGATGATTGCATAAAATGACTGTCTATAAAAGATTGTTGTAACTGTCCATCAGTTACAGTTACAGATTTTATTATGTTATTATCAGTTACAGATAATAGAAAAATAGATCAGAAACATAATAAATAAAGAATCTCTTGTGTGTGTGTGTGTGTGTGTGTATGTGTGTGTATGTGTGTGTGTGTGTGTGTGTGTTGTATATAGTAAGATTATATTGACAGTTTAAGAACTGAGCCAACATGCTTGAGAAATGAATGGATAAAGTGTGTAAAAAATAGGGAAAGTGAGGATGATCTTTGGCCTAAAATGCCAGAATTATTCTATACTGTTTGACCATTGTGTATCATCAATATGAATTGTTCCCCATAATAATTATATCCATTGCTATATTACTATTTCTTACTTTTTAGTAAATATATTTACTGAAAACATAATGTGAGAATTAATATTATGCTCAAAAATAGGTGAATTATCTTCCATATCTTTTAGAGTGTTTCAAAACTAGTAAAAGTAATAAACAGACCAAAACATACTTTAAAGTTTTTGGTAAAGGAGGTAACGAATTAGCATCTAGATTATGAAGATAAATGTGTACAAATAAAAATAATGCACTTTTGGATAAAAGAAGAGAACAAGTGTAAGAGTATATCTAGAAGCCAAGTTTCAAGAGAGGGTTAGATAATCTTACAGACAAAAAGTAAGAACTGAGTAAATAGGAAAATGTATGATGTTAATATGTGGAAAACTCATCATTAAAATGGAAAATTTCACAATATGCATTTAAGAATGTAATCCTAACTGGAATATTTACAAGATTTCATATTATTAAGAGTACAGTTTTAGCTAAGCACTGAGCAGAACTCCTGTAGAGAGGGAGGAGTGATGATCAAAGGGGTCAAAACCATGCTGGGGAAACCCACAGAAATAGATGACCTGAGAAAGTAGGAGCTCATAGACCCTAGTCTGACAGGGGAACCAGCATGGGACCAAAAGTGGGTGTCAGTTGGGGACCTTAGGCAGTCTACGGGATCTCTGGCAGTGGAACCAATATTTATCCCTATTTTATGAATGGGCTTTGGGAGCCCATTCCCTAATGACACTATCTCAGCCTAAATACATGGGGAAGGACCTAGGTCCTGTCCCGTATGATGTGAAAGATTTTAATATTCACCCATGGGAAGACTTACCCTCCCTGAGGAGTGGATGGTTGGTGGGGTGGGGGGTTGATGAGGGGAATGGTTGGACTGACAGGAGGGGGGACTGGAATTGGTATATAAAATAAGATTGTATTTCCTTTAAATAAAAAATAATTTTAAAAAGAGCATATTTTATGATTAAATTGTGCTCATGGTAGTCATTAGCAAAATGACATATGAGAAGACTTATTCTATAAATAAAAATAATAATTTATATTATACACTGTTCATATGAAAAAAGACAACTGTAAAAATAATTAGAAATAAAGATTTACAGATTATGGTCACAATAATGAAGATGATATTAACAATAGGTAAGAGAAAATTAAATATTAAATAGGGCCATTGAACAACTCCATATAATAACATGAGAGCACAAGTTATCCCACAATTCTAAAAATATGAATGCCAGGTCTATCAAGACGGCTCCATGAATAATGACTTATTGCTAAATAGACAACCTGATTTCCAACCAATGGACCCACATAGTGGAAGAAGAAATCCAACTCCCATATATTGTCAATTATCACAGTGGCGTGGACACATACACAAATATCCTCACAGATATAGTAAATTATTAAATAGTATAAATATTAACTATATCTAAGTAAATGATAAAGCTATACCATTTAGAACATAATCCATTAAACTATTTAGAAAATTTGAACATGTATACAATATATTATGATTATTCTTCCTGAATTATCACCTTAGTTATCTGTTCCTCTTTCCTATATATCCTTCTACCTCATTTATAACTTTTGTCTTCTTTCATGAATCACTGACTTATGCTAGAGCTGCCTGTGCAAAATCAGATTTAGAACTATCCATTATCTTTCTACGGGTATATAATTGAAAACAATGACTGTCTCTACCTAAGAATTTTTTATGAGCCATTAATTCAGTCCCTTCTCAATCTGTGGTTGAATACTGGCAAATTCAGTGTTTTATAATCCTAGTGAGGTAAATTACACTATGGCATAAAGACTGCAATGATTACGTCTGTCTAAAATAACATCAGTTAATTGTTTTTCTTCATAATTTTCTAACTCGTTCATTCTTTTCAATCCCTTTTCTGATGGGATCATCTTTTTGTGGCTATAAGGACTCTGTAACTTACAACAGAAATACTTACTCATCCATATTCCCTACTGTTTTATTCACAATTGTTAGGATATGGAAACAATTGACACATACTTCAACTAAAGAATTGGTAACAAACATGTGAAAGATAAAGTAAAATATCATTTGACCATCAAGGCACAGAGATATAACTGCTAATGAAGAAGATATTTGCAACTGATACCTTCTGGAGAAAGGAAAATTCACTTTTTCCAATTAAGTGTCTTTGAATATAACAATCTCCATTGTCAGACCAAATGGCAGAGCAGATGGCCAACACAAAATGATCTCCACATATTTTTGTCTGCTTTTTGTTTTATCTTAATGACTTGTTGATACTGTTTTTAGTTTGTTTTTTGGAGTTTATAGCCCCTCTTTTTTAAAAAAAGAGAAAAAGACCATGAAGTTGGATAGGGAAGAAATTGGGAAGGGCCTGAGAGAAGTTGCGAATTGGGAAAGAATTAAGATTGAAATGCATTTTATGAACAACAACAAAACCCCCAAATCAACTTATTTAAATGAACAGAAAAATGAAATTTTATGAAATATTTTATGAAATTTTCAGGTAAACATATGGTATTATATCAAATGAAGGAACATAAAAAAAAGAAACAATTTCTTGTTCTTTATTATTTTGGATCTTAGCCTTCAATATTTAGAAGTAACTCACAAGTCATGAAAGGAGAAGAGAGTCTTGTAGGGAAGGAAGGAGAAGGAATTATAAAAAGGGTAGTATTAGCATATAAGAGGTATGAGGTAAAAATTGGAGTGTATATAGGGATATGGAGGGAAAGATAAATAACACAGGGTGTTTGAGAGCATAAAGTCTCATCCAAATCATTTATTTAATATATATATATATATATATATACATATATATATATATATATATGTATAATTAGTAGTACAAACATACGGCTTATAAGATGTAAAATATGAATTAAAATAAAATGGATCAGTACTGAAAAAAGAAAGGTAGTAACAGACCATACTTACAGAAACAAAAAAAAATGTGAAATTATTGGAGGCATTTAGATTAAGATTGTTTTTAACTGAAATATCAGTTTTGAAAACTTGGAAATCATAACTGTAAGTAATAGCTAGAGATTTGCACTTTTCCTTGTTACTTGTGAGTTTTCTTCTTCACATCTGATACGAACACAGACCTAGTGAGTGTGGACCCATTACCACTAGAGAAGATTCAGGTTCTCCTTTCCTCTAGCTTTAGTATTTCTATTATCTGATTAATAAATAATTTTCTTTTATATATGATTCTCTTTAAAGGTATTTCTTTTAATAGGAGTCATTGGTTTGGTAACATTTAATATTGCTATAATCTGTGCCCATAGCAGGAATTTTCTCTGTAAAGTACATCACACTTGTCTTGCATTTTTGAACATTGAACAGCACTTCAACAGTAAGCTTGGGGGTAATTTAAATATAAAAATTCCCAAAAGGATTATGAACATGAAGACTATGACACTAAACACACTGGAAAATATGACAAAATATAAAGGCTTTCTGTTTTGCAATTCAGCTAAAGAAAAGTGACACTTTTTTGGTACATGTGTGTGAATAAGTAAGGGAGCTGCTGAAAATTATTCAGAGGTAACTGGGTTTACAAATTCATTTTAACCAGTGGATTAATTAATATGTATAGAATCTCCACGAGGTATATTAATTTATCAAAATCTACAACTGTGTGGAGGGTGACCTTACCAGGTAGGTTTTCCATCCCTCCTACCTTTATTTGCTATAGGTGAATTTAGTGCATGTAATAGAGAATCAGGAAAATAATTTTATAATTTCATGAAGCAGCAAAGTCAGAGAAAGGTGTTAACCTAACCATACATGTGCATCTTACTTATAGCTCTAGAATATGTACCCTGGAGAAAAGGAGCCTGGAATGTTAAAGCTGCAGAAAAGTAGCAAATGTGCCCTGTGACTGAATTTGTTCTTCTACCCACACATGGCATAGGCCAAAGAGGATAAACATATTAATGTGTTTAGGTGTTTGACCAATAGTCAATTCTTTCGATGTTTTAATGGGAGAGGGAAAAAAATGATGTCAAACACAAGAGAACCAAGAGTACAAGTCATATTAGTTCAAAGAAATGTACACAAATCTGCATTATACAAAAATTCCTGAAAGCCAAATAAAGGGAGATAATATTGAAAGCAGCAAGAAATAATTACAGATTATATGGATGTAATGAGCCAATTAACATCTGTCTTCTCATCATAAAGTATTAATGAAGAAATAGATGGAATATTATTTTTCAAACAACAACACACATAAATTTAGAGGGAAAATGGTTGAGTGATAGGTGAGTAGCTGGAGGGAGATATAGAGTTCGATTGTATAAAAAAGCAAATTATACACTTATACAGATGTATGATATTCAGAAAACAATCTGTATAAATGAACTTAAAGCTCATTAAAAGAAATAAAAATGATGAAGGAATAATTTTTAGGGTTCAACATTCTTAAATGTCATGGATATTGGAACTACCTTATGATTTCATCTCATCCCAGACAAAATACTCATCATCAAGAATAGAAAAGAAAACAAAGGCTTGCATGAATATGGGGAATGGGAACACTCACACATTAATTTTAGGACTATATAAAACTGAAGCCACTAGTTTAGCTATTCAGCCACTAGTCTAAATATTTGTGAAACAAAATTAAAAACCAAACTACCAATATTTACTATTTTTAGCTATATTCCCAAAGATATTTTATCTTCTTATAGAAATACTTACACATTCTTGTACATTGCTTTTCTGTAACGAGTATGTTTTCCCCTTCCTGCCCAGGCCCACTGCCACGCTAGCCCCTAGTAACACACAGAGACTCTGTATTTGATATATTTCTGTTGGCCAGTTGCTAGTTTCTTATCGGCTAGCTCTGTCTTAATGATTAACCCATTTCTATTAATCTAAGTATTTCCACATGGTCTCATCTTACCAGAAAGTGGGACCAGACCTCTGTTCTCTCTGGTCTCTCCATACTGACTCCTCCCAACTACTTCCTCTTTCCTCCTGGTCTCCTAGTCCCTCATATCTTCCTTTCCTATTTGCCAAGAGTGCTTTATTCATTAACCAATACGAGAAATATTTGTACAGAATGACATCTCCCATTACTTCTCTATTCACAATATAAAGCAAATGGAATTAACACAAACTTTACCTATCAGCTGACAAATGGATAATAAAATTGTTATGCTTACATACAATAGAATGTTAGTCATCTATAAGTAAAAACAAAATTTACATCTTTGCAGTAGATTCACCTAGAAAATATACTAATGAGGCTAACCAGCTGCCCCTCCCCCAAACATAAACAAAGCTTGTTCACTTAATAGCTTCATATATGTTGTTTTATGTGTTTAATCTGAAATATAGTTTAGAGTCAGCAATGTAGAAACTCCATTTTGGTAAAGCCAATGAGTTCCATGTATGAAAACTGTAGAATAAGAGTGGACTGAAAATAGAGAAGGGCAATGCTGGGAACAGAATGGCTCAAAAATAGTATAGGTACACAAGGGGGAAGTAAGGGCTTAGGGAAAGGTTATCCAAAGTAGAAACCTATATAGAAATGCAAAATTTCATAAGTAAGATATAACAATATGTAAAATATAAAAAATATGAATAGAGTAGAACATGAGAGAGCAGAGAGCTACATGTTTAAGATGAGATAGGAATGGGAGTTGGGATAAATAACCCTAGATAAGGCTAGGGTCTCCCAAACTAAGTTTGTATGATGTCTTATGAACTCTACCACTAGTTGATATGGTAATTCAAAATACAGTGAAGGAAATAGGACTTTGAGAAGAGCTACATAGGTGAACATTGCTTGCCCCAGATGATTGAGATATAAAATCAAAACCTATTTCCAGCAAAGGTACACTCTAACTTCTAGATAGTAATGGTTAGGGCCAGAGGTAGCCAAAATGGAGAAACTATTTCTATTTTTCTTGGTTGCCCACCATAACTATATGGGAAGAAATTATTTATACACTTTGGTTATAGGACATACAGATATCACTCATTAACAGAGAAAGGCACTCTTTTCTGTTGACTATTTTTTTTGAGTGATTTTAGATAGACTTCTGGAAGAGTAAACAGCATAATTACCTGCATACTATAATATCAAACTTCTGAGCAATATGTCTTTACTTGTGTAATAGTGGTAAGGCTGATTATCGAGGCAACTAATCATTCTCCTGGTTGGATTTGAGGCCTAATTCACCGGAAGGAAATTACAAAGGATGAATATGACAAAGGCCCTAGGACAAACCCAATTAGTGTTGTATGGCAAATTAGTAATGTTATCATGTCACCTTTTAAATATTTATGTTTATATTCAAGGATTTATTCTGACATCAGCCTTGGCCAGATAGTCTTCTTACTACAGTGGGTGAGGTTAATACGGTCTGGTTACTGTTCAGTATGCCCAAAATAAGTGACTATTCATGCTCAGCTGTAGAGGAGTCATCTGTATCAACACTTGGTTTACCCAACTCTAAGAGTATCAAGGACAAGGAGGTGGGAGGAATGAATGAGCCAAGGAATATGAAAGGTTATCATCTGGAAATGACAGGACTAATCTAACTATGTACTAACAGCTGTGATTAAAGCCATATCTTAAATAAGACCAAGGCAGTTAAAAATTCTAGCATATTGTGAGGAGAAGGTCTAGAGTCCCCCATCACTAGCTAAGGAATTATTTGTATTTAATGCCTCCTGGGCAAAAGATAGTATTTTTTTTTTAAATTGTAGCTAAAGTTATGGTATCTATATCTCAGTGCATTATAACGCATTCATGAATACATGGTTTTATAGGAGGAAAGAAGAGGAAACATAGTTGAGAGATTTGTTTCTCTGGAAAAAAACATACCAGGGAAACAGAGAGAAATAGGGGGAGTGGATATGATTCAGGTAACGTATCTACATGTATGAAAGTTTAAGGAATAAAAAGGAAATACATACTTTAACTTAGAATATTATTAAATAATAACGCAAAATGATGACATATAGTGTAGTTCAAGAAAATAGCAAACATAAAAGGCAAGTATTTGCATATTAGATTATACATTCATATACACATATATGGGTACATTTTATATGTTATGTTAATATCTGAAATGATTTTATAATTGCTTAATAGAAGAGTTATAATGTCATTGGGGAATTTACTGCATGTGAATATGAATAATATGTGTGACAGTAATACTTCAAATGAGAAAATACATCTAATCTATGTAAAAAAATTACGTAAAGTCAGTATTTAATTAGAAGTAAATTATATTAATTATAATATGTTTATTTTAATTATTTAATCAGCAAGTTAAATAACAATGTGACCTAAAATTAATAGGCTTTTTCTTTTTGATAGAATTTAACATCAGTTTGGTTCATAATCATTACAAAAATCATTACTTTGAACTAACACATATATAGTTTATATTAATCTTCATTATATTAGCATATGAACTTTGGGTTTCCAGTTCTGTGAGATAACTTCATGACATTTCATGACGTTAAAGATATATGCCAATCAGAATATCTATTTAAGGTTAGACTGTTGGTACTCAAATACCTGCATTAAATGTTCATGTCAATTTTTCATACTTAGAGAATGAAAAAGTCTTATCCTTACTGCTACTTTATTGTAATGAATTTAATTTTAACCCTCTTTAGGGGGAAATAAAATTGTTTCATTTATTCTTTCCCATTCATAAAATATTTCTGTGCTTTATGGAAAATTGTTCATAAGACAATTGATTTGCTTAAAAATATAGTCACTTTTATTATTACAAGTTTATTTTATTAAATATTAGAAATTTTAAAATTATAGATATATGCATTTATTTAACCCAATAACTATGTGTTATTATGTTCATTTATCATTTTTACTTAAAGTATGTACAAATGATTTCTAGAAGTATATTGCTTTAGAAATCTGGGACTAGTTTTTAAAACTTTGCACTTAAACATTATTTTTCAATTTCTCTTATCTTTATATTATATTTTTATAATATAGATATATGAATCTTTGGTCAATCAGAATTATAACAAAATTAATGCAACTGTGTTTTAAATGAATACACAAGCTACCTTTATATAATAAAAAATGGCAGATATATACAAGTACCTTTTCTTTAATTATATTCTTAGGATTATATATTATTATATATAATTCTCCAACCTCCTACAAGTTCATGACCTCTTGTTTTCACTAATTGTGAATATATACATATGTTTTTGTAAATATATATTCCAAAAGTAACCTGTTCAGTTTGTATAATGTTCCATGTGTATATGTTTTCACAATAACATTTTAGCATCAGATTACAACCAGCTTCCCTAGAAAAGACTACCTTTCCTGATCCCAACTTTCTTCTATTACCTGTATTTCTTTGTGTAGAGTTGAGAACTAGTGGGATTTTCCCTGACTCCAGTTGTGTCATTCCTGTTTAGTACATACCTTGGCAGTCCTATTAGTGTGACTTCATGGGTATACCTTCTTACATTACTAGGAGACAATGATGATCAGAGATTGTTTTGAGGTTGTGGCTTAAAAATACTTTGTAAAATAATTTATTTAGAAACTATTTTTTTTCCTGTAAAATTATACATAACTTCTGTCATTTTCTATTGTTTAACACATTAAAAATGAATCTAACATGTATCAAAATTTCCAAAAGTCACATCAATTGTTCTTACTTAAAATAAGTAGTATATACAATGCTATTTTTATTTATGTCTGCCTTAAACACAGCTATGTTTCTAGTAAAGACAAATATGCCTTTATACCTATTGGATTATAATATAGCTTCTTTCTTCAACAGTATTACCGAAATGGATTTTTCTCCAGAAATGATTCAAGCAAATTGGCAGGAATAGTTCTTTGATACCTGTGTTGTTTACTCTGAATAAATTCTATATGATTTACATAATTTTTCAAGCACTGTATCCCTAAGAAACTATTTTTAGTTAATTTAAATTTGAATGTTCTCTGTCTTTCTCTTCTCCAGTGACACACACACACACACACACACACACACACACACACACACACACACACACATGCATGTACACACACACATGTACACACATACACACACACATGCACACACACACATGCATGCACGTACACACTGAAAGTTTAATTCTCCTTATTGATTTCTGATTTACCTACAGTATGGAAAGGAGAATTTTGTGCATCTGTCTGAATAACTAATTATCTTAATGTGATGCATTTCCCTGATTGAACAGGGTTTTAAAAACCTCAATGCTGTATGAAAATGCAAACAGCACAGCACATTCAATATGATCTAAATAGTGTTTCTCTCTTCTTTTACATCCATGCCTAGAGGATTATTAGCTGTGTTTCAAACAATTACTCAAATTTTGCACAGCCTTCCAACAACATGTTATGGTTACTGAAGACAAGAGGCAATAACAGATTAATTCAGCAAGGGTTGAATATGCCATTAATAGCCATGCAATAGGCTTATCTGTGCCGACAAAGTGGCCCACTTTCATGCCTGTTCATTAGAGATAATAGTTGAAGGCATTAATCACACATATTTTCAACAAAACTTTTCTCAGTTAAAGACACCCTGCAAATGATGTGGTCCAATGCACATCTGCCTATTAGGGTTGCTATGACTATGGTGAGTCTAATCTCAAAGACATGATACAATCAGATTGGGGACAATGAGTGGATTTTCATATTTAATGGCCTTGGTTTTCAGCTTGGCACAGCAAACTAAATAGCAATGACCCAAAGATGACCTTTTGTTTTTCTTCTTTGACTTGTCCCTAGGAATGACAAGGCTTGGGATCCTGGGAGAAAAAAAATAGCTATGTCCCCATGCACAAACTAAACCAGAGAAGTGTCTACTCCAGAAAGCTCCTGTGTTGTTACTAATAGGGAAGAAACTTCTTGTTTTTAATTTGCTCTTGTTTTGGGACCATTTCTGAGTAAACAATTGGGGTGGGATAATCACTGTAAACAAAAGTAAGGGGTTCTGAATTTGTCTACCATTTTGTGTTCTTAGTCACATGTCTTTATTTTTCTAACTTTGGCTTTACTCACCCATAAAAAAATCTTCAGAATAAAATTACCTAAGGTGAATCAAACTGTAAAATACTATTTCCTTAATTTAATAGACTAGTGTGCATATCAAAAAGGAACTGGAGACAAACGGGTTTCTATGCTCATAGGTAACAGTGAAATGCCACATGGGAAATACTTAACTAAATCAGATGTCAACCATGGCCAAAGAACATACAGTTATTCTCTCCTTTATTTATACGGCATACATTTCTTTCTACTTGGGAAATTTGAATATTCTTATCTAAAATTTCACAGAAATTTTTCTGAAAAAGATGTTATATACTAATTATCTATCATTATGAATTAAGTATTTTAAATCCTGATTACATAATACTTGTATTATTGACTGAACATATTTTTTGCATGAAAGCAAATATAGTGTTCACAAGCAAAGATATGTTAGTAAGCATAATGTTATATATATATATATATATATATATATGCACTTTGATATTTTCTGTTTTAAAAATTACATATCTGTATATTATGTATTTGCATTTTAAGTACTTAGACTGGCTTATATATTTAATTACATTAATGATAATCATTACATACTTATACATTTTTTAAAATTATATTTATAGTATAAAATTAAAGTATATAGTTATGGGTAAGATATATGAGTGTGTAATTAAATATACAGAAAAAATTAGGTCATGAGACTGTCCTGAGTTGGTACAGGTGTTCAACAAAAGCTATTTGCCATAGGGTGTTAATTAGGAACTAGAGAAACCAAAAAATCCAAAGAGAGATAGCATAAACTAAGAAATTTGCCTTGATGTATTCTTGGATTTGTTCATGAGGGATATTGGTCTGTAGTTTTCTTTCTTAGTTGTGTCTTTGTGTGGCTTGGGTACCAAGGTGATTGTGACTTTGTAAAGAGTTTTTTTTTTTTTTTTTTTTTTTGCTCTTTTGTTTTTTTGTTTTTTGCTTTTTTGTTTTGTTTTTTTGTTTTAAACAGCCTATTAGCACAAAAACAGACAAATAGACTACTGGGATTGAATCAAAAATCTTGACATTTACCCACACAACAATGAACACCCGATTTTTGACAAAACATCTAAAAGTATACAAAGGGTGGAAGAAAGCATATTCAACAAATGGTGCTGGCACAACTGGATGATGATGTGGAGAACACTGCTGATAGACCCATGTCTATCTCCATGCACAAAACTGAAGTCCAAATGGATTTAAGACATCAACATAAATTTAGCCACACTAAACCTCATAGAAGAGAAATTGGGAGGTATCCTTAAACAAATTGATACAGGAGACTGCTTCTTGAATATAAATCCAGTAGAATAGACACTGAGATTGACAATTAATAAATGGAACCTTCTCAACTTAGAAACTTCTCTAAGGTAAGGACACAGTTTCAAGACCAAACAGCAACCCACAGACTGATAAAAGATCTTCACCAATCCTACTTCTGAGAGAGGGCTGATCTCCAAAATACACAAAGCCGTAAGAAACAAGTCTTCAAAACACCAAATAACCCTATGAAAAAAATGGGGTACAGAACTGAATAGAGAACTCTCAATAGAGGAAATCAAAAGGCCTAGAAAACACTTAAGGAAGTGCTCAATATCCTTAGCTATCAGGGAAATGCAAATCAAAACAACTTTGGGATGCCACCTTACCCCTGCCAGAATGGCTAAAATTAGAAATACCAATGACAACTTATGCTGGAGAGGATGTGGAGAAAGGGGAACACACCTCTGCTGCTGTTGGGGTGCAAACGTGTACAGCCCTTTTGGAGATTAGTATGGCGATTACTCAGGAAAATGGAAATCAGTCTACCACAGAACCTGGCAATCCCATTCTTAGGCATATACCCAAATGATTCACATCCATGCAACAAAAGACATGTGCTCAACTATGTTTATAGCAGCATTGTTTTTAACAGCAAGAACCTGGAAGCAACCTAGGTGCCCCTCAACTGAAGAGTGAATAAAGAAGATGTGGCACATTAACACAATGGAATACTAGTCTGTGGAAAAAACAATGGCATCTTGAAATTCACAGGCAAGTGGATGGAACTTGAAGAAACTATCCTGCATGCGGTAACCCAGACACACAAAAAAAGGGACAGGGTATGTACTCACTCATATATGGATTTTAGAAATAGAGCAAAGGATCACCAGCCCATAATTAACACTGTCAGAGAAACTAGGATACAAGGAGGATTCTAAGAGATTTATTTAAGTCACTCACAGAAGGGGAAAGAGACAAGATCTTGTGAGCATATGGTGTGTGGGGGGACAGTGAGTGTAGAGGGAACTAGGAAAAAGACAAGGGGAGAAGAAGAAAGCAAGTGGGACTAGGAAGATTGATTCAGAGAAGGAATAGATGAGAGAAGAGAGAGAGAGAGGGAGAGTCTAAGGGACCTCAGACAATAAATCCAGGATGTATCCCTGTTGCACAAAAGAACTTTGGGAGCACATTCCCCATGGAAGGATACTCCCTTAACCTAGAGAAAAGAGACAAGTCCTAGGCTCTACTCCAAATGACTTGACAGATTTAGATGTCCCCTCCTGGAAGGCATCATAGTACATGTGGAGTGGGGGGTGGGGTGGGAGGGGAAGGTGGTTGGGGGGGCATGAGAGGGTGGGAGAGAGGGAAAGTGGGAGGGAGGAGGTTGGGAGAGGCAACTGGGATCAATATGAAAATAAAAAATGCTGGAAATAAAAAATAAAAAAGAAAGAAATTTCCCTTGACATATACACTCTTTCTTTTAGTTTCATATGCTTCATCAACAGTAACTTATCCATTTATCATATCGCAAATACCATACCTTGAACTATTTCTATTATTTGGCATACTTTGCTGAAATGCCACTTATGCCATTTCTTTAATTTCTGTTAATGTTGTTGTTGTTAGCTCTAATTTTATAATACTTAAACACAGACTGCAAATTTTCATCATGTCAAAAGTACTGTGATGTTATAATTCATAATAAGTCTGAGGTTGATATTTTATCTATTTTATTTTAACTGAAGTTAAAGAAAATTATATAACTGTATGAATAAATAGATTATTTAGGGCTGATAATAGAAGAATTGATAATGTTATTGACTAACTGCTTGTTGCTAATAAATAATATATAGAGAAAAGTTTAGATAAAAACAAGTAGTCATAGAAGAAACTTTGAAAACATAAGTGCTTCAATATTCACTTTGACTCTGTAGCTTTATTAGCTGTTTAAGAACTGAACACTTTACATTCTGTCATATTTACATATCGTAAACTCTTCTCTGATCTGCTATTTCTTTCTCCTCACCAAACTACCTAGCTTTATGTAATTTTTAAAAACAAAACACACTAGCAAGCAAGACAAAACTAAACCAGGCAACAAAATCAACAACAAACTAATAAAATAGCAAGTTTTTATTTCCAAATACTCTTGGATTTATGGTTTTGTCAAAGGCTGCTCTTTTATATAAAACTGACTATTTCTCAGAAGTTAATAACTGCTGATCAATCCATGGTATGGAGTGCAGAAACATATCTAGTTTTTATTGGAACATATGTGTGTGTTTCTGCACAAAAATGTAAAGATAATCTTATGAGTCTATTTTTCTTGTTTTGTGTATATTCCTTTACAGCTTACCAATTTGTATCAAACAAACAGCTAGTAGGCTCATGTCTAGGGGATGCTTTCTTAGTTGTCATTAATTGCTTGTATTTCATGGGAAAGGTATGTGATGTTGTGAGAATTTTCCCCCTTACCTGTAAGCCTGTGTATTGCTATTGTCATTGTTCTGACCTTGTTTATCCAGCTATTTCGAAGAAAGGTTGTTTCACAACAGATTTTCTGGTATTCTGTCTCTTACAATCTTTCAATCCCTTTTTCCACTGTTTTCTTATCCAGGGATATAGGAGCCATGATGAAGATGCATGCACATATTGAGGATTAACACACAAAAATCATTTATCTCTGCATTTTGCCCAGTTGTAGTCTGTAATGGTCTTCATTTATTGTAAACATGTCCTTTGCTGATGAAGGGATTACCTATATTTATTTGTAGATATGAAGAAAAATTATAATGTAGTAAGAAAATATGCAGGTTTATTAAAGTAGTAATAGTTGATTATTTTCTGAGAACCATGACCTCACTAGGTACAGGGAGTCTGGTATGATACTAGTACCAAGAATTGTAGTCTTGTTGAGTGGACCTTAAATACCATTATACTGGTATTGGTTACCAACATATTAAGCTTTATGTATATCTTGCATGCTAGGCATTGTTGTATTTAATGGGTGTCAACAGCTGAGTAGAACTATTAATTGCTTTCTCCCTTGGTAGTTTGCAGATTATTTTCTGGTATCAGGGAAGCTAGACAACAACATAAGACACAGAAACAAACAAACAAACAAACAAAAACCTCAGTGATAAGTTTGAGAAATCTCCTTTAGCGTGGTTCGTCAGGGTAATCCAAGAACTCCTTGCACATTAAGACTATGGATGTCATGGTTGTCTTTCAGATGTTGAGGGCAAACCCATCTTGCTGAAGGTACAGTTAGACACAGAAGTTAGATTTTTAAAGTGATATTTAAAAGTATTTTCTCTTTGAAAGAAATAAAAATATAAACATAAATGAAATTATTTTAAATGAATAACACACTTTTCAGAAGATTGGTAGATATAATATAAAATAAGTGTAATGATGCATATAATATCACAAGCAGAAAAGAGTGGAGAAATCATCAAATCATCAGGTTTTCTGCTGAACAAAATTGATGGGCAAAGGTGAACACAAATAAATTAAATGTCAATAAAGCTACATTTCAGCATCTGTAGAACACAGTAATTTATTAAAGTGACTAGATACCACTATATCGATTACTGTGCTGAGTGAGAGAAGATGTCATTAACCAAAAACACACACACACACACACACACACACACACACACACACACACACACACAAATGAGGGGTTTTTTTGGAATTTAACAAAATTATCAATTATTTACGAGTAAAAATATACACCTATATAGAAGAAACAGAATTTCGAACTAGTTACTAGGATCAGAAGTGAACTGGTTGTAACAAGATGGAGAACAAGAAAAAATAACAATTTGAAGATGGAACACTTATCACTTAACATGTCCACTGATATTGCTATTGTCCCAGTTCTGTTCATACAGTGTTTTCTAGTTTTCTAGGAGTCACTGTGTCTCCAAAGACTTCCTGGAATTCTCAGTATTATAATGTTTATTTTTGTCCCCAATTCTATGATATTCCTTGAGATGATATAGGTGAAGGATCTGTGAGGCAGAAGTCTCTGTAGAATCTATACTCCCTATGATCAGTTGATTTCTGCCTTGTGTTCAGTAGCGGCTTTCTATGATGGTTTCATTGGTACAAAGAAAAGCAAATTTTTGAGAGTATGTATTTGTGGATATAAGGATAAGAAGTAGAATGTAGTAAGAATTATATTGTTCTTGTAATGTGGTGGTAACAGACTCTAAGGTCCATGACCTCCTTGCTAGGGAAGCTGGCTAGTTTTCCATTACCAGGAAGGAATTCCCTTATGCTGAATTGTTCTTAAGTCCAATTAGAAAGCTGATAGTTACCACCAATACATGTATATTTTACCATGCTGGTCATTATTGTGGTTTATGCATGTTTCAGCCAAGTGAAAGTGTTTAATCATCTTTCTCCCTTGCCATCATAGTGCTTTCTGGTTTGTTGGAAGCTGGATCACAGGAAATCCTTTCAGGTGAGGTCCAAAATAATGCTCTCAATCATTATACTAAAGGTTTAGCTTGAGTTACATGGGCCCACCCTCATTAAAATAATATATACATTAGCAACAAAGAATAGACTCAGCAAGTAATATTTCTATATTTGGGTGTATATAACATATACAAACAGGTACGAATCCACCAAAAAATCAATGCAATAGGTTATAAATTTAAGTGTGCAGGGACTTATTGAGGAAAGGAAAGAAGGAAAGTGGTATAATTACATTCAATAAAAATGCTTTATAAAGTTTGGACAATTTTATCAGATTGTCTGGCTTTATAAAATATGAAATGTTAAAAGGTAAAAATAACATATGCAATATTAAAAATACTAATTGTATCTAAATGATTAATCATAGAAGAATAAAGTACTATCAGTCTCTCCAAAGAGTAAAACTTTACTGATTCTCAGAGGCAAAGGCCATATCACACAGCACAAATACAATGAGATAACTAAATATTTACTTATCTGAGGGGTTAGGTAGAAAAATGAATGTGTGTATTAACATATGTAGAATAGAAAGAGAGAATGATGTTTCAAAAGCCTGATTACATACCACACATTACACATGTGAACACACACACACACACACACACACACACACACACACACACACACTGTACTGGACTTGTAGAAGTTTCTGAATATAACTTCTACAAGCCCAGTGCAAGTTAAAAATTAAAAACATTCAGAACTAAACACACATAGTACATTCCCTTCAAATTAAAAATAATTGGAAAATTTTGAAGCAATCAGAAGAAAATGTGTGTCATGTTCAAAGAGCATTATTGATTTATAAAAACCCTCTCAATAAAAAAAAAGGGAAACCTAAAAACAATGAGATATCATTCCCTGAGAGATAAAAGAGAATAAATTTTTGTTTTGAATTCAGAATAAAAGAAATATCCTTCAATCCAATTTGAAATTCTACACTTCACATAAAAATATTACACCAATTACCATATGACAATATGAAACTAATTATATTGGTTGTAAGGCTGAGGGAAATAACCCCATTTGGAAACCTAAAGATGCAGAATAAAGGAAAAGGGGGCAGAATAAATACAAGTGAATGGTGTTAGAAAAAAGGAGTGTGATGGAGTTAGTTCTGTAGTTTCAGACTACTACTTCTTCTCTTCATCTTTTCTTCCTTCAGTTCCACTTCCTCTTCTGTTTTTCTTCTTCTTTTAAAGTATATTCTGCTCTCATACAATAACATCCTGATCACAGTTTCACACCCCACCAGTCTTCCAAGCCTTGCCCCCTTTCTTCTCTCCCCAGATCCACTTCTCCCTTGTTTCCCTTCAGAAAAGGAGACTTCCAAGGGACATCATCTAAGCTGTGCAGAACAAGATTGTTGCGGTAGGTTTCTCCCCGCCGGCCTCCCGGTCCCACCGCCATGTGGGCCCAAAGTAACACTCAGAGACTCTGTATTTGATACAATCCTGTTGGCCAGTTACCATTACTGTTTATGGGCTAGCTCTGTCTTAATTATTAACCCATTTCTACTTATCTAAGTATTTCCACGTGGTCGTCTTATCGGGGAGCCGAGCGGCAGGCTTCCTGCTTCTTCCCGGGCTACATCTCGACTCCACCCTACTACTTCCTCTTTCCTCCTTCTGGGCGCCTAGCCCCGCCTATCTTGTTTCCTATTGGCCACAGGGCTTTATTAACCAGTATGAGAAACATATACACAGAATAACATCTCCCATCATCTCCTCTTTTCTGTCTAAAGTAAAAGAAGGGGTTTAACCTTAACATAGCAAAATATACCATACAACAGTTATCAAATAAGAATCACAGTAAACAATATTAAGTCCATTAACATTTTGTAAGACTTTAAGAAAATATCATCTATCCTATCTTTGTGAGTCTAAAGTCCTATATGTAACTTATCTTTAATCCTAACTAAGGAAAACTATAATCAAAACTGTTTTCAACTCCTTCAAAGACCACAGAAGGATAATATATAAACTCTAGAAATGACAGCGACAACTCAATGCCTGGTCAGTCACACAAAGTTCTTCTGTAATGTTCCATCTTCAGCCCATAGGCCATAGTATGTGTCCAGACTCCTCAACAAGGCAGGAAACTTTTCTCTGTGTCCTGGAGACTGTCTGGCTGTCTGGCAGCCTCTTCCATGAAGCAGGAACCCTGTAGCAATGTCTATCTTGCATCAGCAGTCATCTTTTTGTGGGTCCTGCATGTCCAGTTTCTACAACATAAAGTCAAACAGTCCAGAAGAGCAGTACCTTGCCCAAATGGCTAGTCTTGCCATATTAGAAGCAAACTCCATAATGTGTTTCTTCGATGTCCATCTTCCTTTCTTCTGTAGGTGGTGTACCAGGAGCAGTTGTGCCTCATTGTCAAGAAAAACCCTAAACCATTTTAAATGCCATATTCTGTAGGTCTTTGAAAGGTTTGAAGAATGCCTATCCATCTCAAATACATCTCTATATATCTAGAAATCCAAACTAACTTAACTCCCATAGGTAACTCTCTATAATCTGTACTAAATTATTACATTACATTTTCTAATGAGCTATATAAACACAATACCTAAACAAGAGGAGAAATATACATATCACAAAATTGATCTTAAATTGTATCAATAAAAGAAAATCCATTCCAAAGCAAAGTATTCATATCTATACCTTAATTCCCTTTTTTACCTTTACAAGGATTGCTTGTGTCATTAACCATTTATAACCAAGCCCATATAAATGAAAACAAACATTTATAAACAATATTTGGGAATTTGGGCGTCGTTCTTTCCAAACTACTTCCTGCTGGTAGAGGGCGCTGTCATGGTGGTCCAAAGAAGACGCAGAAATCTTGGCAGTAGTCTGCAAGGCTTTGTCTCAACTGCTTTGAATGTTGGATCACCTGGGGAGTTGTTTCAGGGGGTCTGGCTTGATCAAACCACATAAGTCTGGAAAGAATCCATAGCTTTTCATTTTCTGTGGAAATAAAAATAGAAATCCTTTTCCCCAGTAACTTGTCCTTAGGCTTGAATTTTGGAGTCAAAGCATTTTTAAAATATATAAATTGAATTAATCCAGCAGCATTTCTTTTATCAGTAGTTGTTTTCTCAGCAATCAAATAATTTAAAGACAACAGAAGCACGTATAGTATCCAAAATTTCTCTGTGTTTTCCATCTTTACGTCGCTTTTTTATTATTCTATTTCTTCTACTTCTATTTTTACATATTTTGAGACAGGGTTTCTCTGTGTAACTTTTATCTGTCCTGGAATTCACTGCATACCAGGTTTACTTTGAAATCACAGAGATCTGCTTGCCTCTGTCTGCCCCGTGCTGGGATTAATGGCATGTCCCATTATACCCATTCATTCTACTTTCTTTTTTCTTTTTTAAACCATTGTACCCTGTTTCTTTTTCTCGCCCAAGCCAGCGGATTTTTTAAAACACAGTGTAAACCTTCATTGCAGCTCTTGTACACACCAATGAATTGTTAGCAGAGCTCTTTAAAAGCCAGGCGGCTTTTTGCTGCTTATGCTAATTTTGGAAACTTCCCTTAAAGGAGCCGCGCAAATCTCTGTCTACAGCAAAACAAATCCAATCAAGAAAATGCTGCTACCAAGAAGTCTCTGTTCCCTTGTTTCTAAAAACTATTTTTTAAGCTTTTGTTAAGTTTTAAGCGAAAGTTCTCAATCCCGCTTCTGACACCATTATGTTGCTGTAGGTTTCTCCCTGCCGGCCTCCCGGTCCCACCGCCACATGGGCCCAAAGTAACACTCCGCTCTGGCTGACAAACTAGTGAAAGAAGTTGAATCAGACATGACAGAAGAAAATAAAAAACGTATATTTTGGCAAACCTCTATAAACAGTCAAAGGCCTAGATTGATACTTAAAATGAATAACAGACTGTTTGAAGGCCTCCTGGACACAGGGGCGGATGTAACTATCATAACTAATAAATCCTGGCCTCGAAATTGGCCCCTGAAAGAGGTTAATGTTCAATTCTTAGGGATTGGAACCCTGTCTCAGATAAAACAAAGCATGAGATGGATTGAATGTGTAGGACCAGAAGGACAGCGAGGAAGGTTAAGACCATATGTGGCTGATGTATTGATAAATTTATGGGGTCGTGATCTATTACAGCAATGGAATACACAGATTAACATTCCTCCAGTATTAGATAGGAACCATAAACGACCTCATGATTGTGGAAAAAATGCTATAAAGTACTATACAAGACGGACACCAAATATCCAGGCTGTACAAAGACAGAATGCAAGTGCTGAACAAACAGATGAACCAAAAGCCTTACCCTTAAAATGGTTAACAGAGGAACCTGTCTGGGTAGGGCAGTGGCCTATGACTTCTGAGAAGTTAGAAGCTTTAGAAAACCTGGTTCAGGAACAGCTAAATGCTGGGCATATCGAGGAATCAACCAGCCCTTGGAATTCTCCTGTATTTGTTATCAAAAAAAAAAAATCTGGCAAATGGAGAATGCTTACAGACCTGAGAGCCATTAATAAAGTTATCCAGCCAATGGGCTCTTTACAGCCTGGAATGCCGTTGCCTTCTTTGATACCTAAAGAATGGCCTATTATAGTTATTGATTTAAAGGATTGCTTCTTCACTATACCTTTACAAGAACAAGACAAAGAGAAATTTGCCTTCACGGTACCTAATTACAATAATTCTCAACCAGTGAAGAGATATCAATGGAAGGTTTTGCCACAGGGAATGCTAAATAGCCCAACCCTGTGCCAATATTTTGTACAAAAACCACTGGAAATAATTCGTAAACAGTTTCCACAATCCATAATCTATCATTACATGGATGATATATTGTTAGCTGACTCGAAAGCAGACATATTAGAAAAAATGTTTGAGAAACTGAAGGAAGTTTTATCTCGCTGGGGATTACAAATTGCACCTGAAAAAATACAAAAAGGAGAGTCAATCAACTACTTAGGATATAAAATAGGTCTACAGAAAATCAGACCACAAAAAGTACAGATCAGGAGAGATCGCTACCAGACTCTTAATGATCTTCAAAAATTACTAGGAGAGATTTCTCAACTGCAAACTATTATTGGAGTTGAAGGGCATGATTTGAAAAACTTGAAAATGGCCCTAAAAGGGGACAAGGATTTGAATAGTCCCCGAATACTATCAGCTGAAGCAGAAAAGGAATTAGAATGGGTAGAAAAGAGGATATTAGAAGCACATGTGGACCATGTGGATCCAAATCTAGACTGTATTCTGATTATATTACGATCTAGAGAATATCCTTCAGGGATTTTGATGCAGAGAGAAGACATCATATTAGAATGGGTATTCTTACCACATAAACAGAATAAAAAACTAAAAACATATATAGAAAAGATCTCTGACTTGATTTTAAAAGGTAAATTAAGACTTCGTCAATTAACAGGAAGAGATCCAGCAGAAATTATTGTACCTTTAACTAATGAGGAAATTTCCTCCTTATGGAAAGATAATGAATATTGGCAGAGAGCATGCAGTAATTTTTTGGGAATAATTAGCAACAATTATCCCAAAACTGAAAGAATCAAATTCATAAAGAAGACGATTTTGATCCTTCCACGCATTGTAAGACAAACACCTATCTCTGGAGTTCCTACATTCTACACTGATGCAAACAAATCTGGTAAAGCAGGATATAAATCAGGAGAAATAAGCAAAGTAGTTCAAAGCCCTTACAATTCTGTACAAAAGGCAGAATTGTATGCCATTCTCATGGTACTTATGGATTTTACAGAACCCCTCAATATAGTTACTGACTCTCAATATGCAGAGAGAGTAGTCTTACACATCGAGACTGCAGAATTTATTCCTGATGATACAGAATTAACTTCATTGTTTATACAGTTACAAGATACTATCAGAAAGAGGATTCATCCTATATATATAACACACATCAGATCCCATATGGGTCTGCCAGGTCCTCTAGCACAAGGCAATGATGAAATTGATCGGTTACTGATAGGAAATGTGCTAGAAGCCTCAGAGTTTCATAAGAAACACCATGTGAACAGCAAAGTATTCATATCTATACCTTAACAAGATTCAAGAGGACAAGGCAAAAATCCTCATATCCACGCTGGACAAGACTACCCAACAGAAAGAAGGAAAAGAATTCCAAAAAAATAGGCAAAAGAGTTGGAGACACACTGGCTCCCACTGTTAAGATTCCAGCAAAAGACACAAAACTTGAACAGTCACAGGATCTGGTGCAGACCAATGCAAACCCCTTGCTTACTGCATCAGTCTCAGTGAACTTCTGTAAACCCTGCGTATTTGATTCGGGAGCCCTGTTCTCCTGGTGTCCTCTGTCCCCTGTGACTCTTACAATCTTTCATTCTCCTCAAAATTATTAGGAAAATAACCCAGAGTATCATGAAAGTTAAACATTCTAAGATTCTAGCATAATTTTAAAAAATGTAACTTATAGTAGAGTATAGCTATCCAAAATACTTAGTACTTAAGATAACTAGTAAATAAACAATAAATATGCATACATGAAGATAATAAGGGGGAAACTATTATATTAAAAGAATGAACATAGTCAAAGTAAGAAAATTAATATAGAACACAAGAAAGAGAAACCACCTTCCACTGCACTCACAGATTCCTTGTCTCACTTTCACCTAATGTATCACCAACACAGACAATTTTGTGCAGATGTCTCCCGTGTGCTCTCCATGTGGCACAACTCTAGGCATGCTTCTACACTGAGAACAAGAAATGTGACATACACAATAGTTCCTTCTCAATTCCCCCCATCTCTGAAATTGCTGACCTTAGTAAAATCGTTAAGTTCTTAGAAACCAAGTGTAAGTTCCACAATCACAAGCACGTAAAATTTGTTTACCTCATGTCTTAGGGTTTTTATTGCTGAGAAGGGACACTACAACTACATCTCCTATAAAGTAAAATGTTTAATTGATGTGGCAACTTAGATTTTCAGAGATGTTCATTATCATTATGGTAGAAAGCATGGCTGTTGGGCATATGATGACATGCAATCAGATATTATGCAGAGATTTCTACATCTTCATTGAAAGGCAATAGGAAGTGAACTGCCTCATTAGGCATGGCTGGAGCTATATGGGACCACAAAGCCACCTCTACAGTGACATGCTTCCTCCAAAAAGTTCACACCTACTCCAAGAAGACCACACCTGTCAAAAATGCCACTCCCTTTGGGGGGCATTTTCTTGCAGATCACCAGATTCCATTCAGCCCCTGAAGTCTTGTAGCCATATCATAAAGCAAAAATTCATTCTGTACAATTTTATAAGTCTCCATTGTCTATCACAGTTTCAAAAATGATTAAAAGTCCAAAGTTCATAGTCTCTTCTGAGATTCAGGCAATATCTCAACTGTAATCCCCTTAGTTTCAGAGGCAAATTATATAGCTTCTTTCTTCTATCCTTAACTCTAAAGCCAGAAACACATGGCTGAAACTGCCAAACTATACTGTTGCTAGAGCTGGAACATGCTCCCCATGTTCAATTAAATCTTTACCACCTTTCTGTTTTGGATGGCTACCTTCATTGCTTGTTCCGGGATATGTACTGTAGACCAGGATGGCCTGAAACTCAGATCCACTACTCTACTTTTCCAGTGCTGGGATTCAAGACATACATCATCATACAAGGTTCTAAACTTTTCTTTAATTCCCTTTCAGAAGTTGGAAACTTAGCTGGGTAGGATCTTGCCCTAGGATCACCTATATTTCATTTTTTAATTTATTTATCTCCTTGATCACAGGCTTTAGCTCCATTCTACTTCCTGATGCTTTTTTTCTCATCAGCTTTCTCTTTTTCATTATAAATCTTCATTAGACTTACCACACAATAGAGCCTATACTAGACTGTTTTTTAGATTTTGTAATTAATCCAATTATCTTCAGTTTAGCCTCAGGCAGACTTTTCAAACAAGGACAAAAGGCAACATTATTCACAAAAATATAACAATACTGATATATAAGCAACCTACTAAAATTCTTCTCCTCTGAAACTTCTTGAGCAGGCACCCACAGTTCAAAACACATACAGAACCAGTGATTTCTATTAGGATGGCCCATTGAGGATCACTAAAGCCTTCAATTGCTTTTCTAATCCACAATCTCAATGTGCATATTATTTAAAACTCATACAAATATATAAAAAATCATATTATTAAAATATGATTCTGTCTACCATAGCAATGCCCCAGTCCCTGATACCAACTTCTGTCTTAGTTAGGGTTTTTATTGCTGTGAAGACACCATTAGATGGGATGGAAGCTTACAGTTTCAGAAGTTCAGTCCATTTTTATCATGACAGTGAGAATGGTTGCTAGGAGTGTGGCCATGTGCAAGCAGATATACTGTTAGGGAATTCTTCATCTTCATCCAAAGGCAAGAGGAAGTGATCTGTCTCAGTGGGCATGGCTAGAGCTTGTATGAAAACTCAAAGTTGCCTCTACAGTGACACTTCCTCCAATAAGGCCACAACTATCAATAATGCCACCCCTTTTGAAAGCCATTTTCTTTCAAACCACCTCACCTCACTAAAGGTCAGTTTATGTGAATACTTTAGGTTAAACATTTCATCTGAGGGTATGGAACTATAAAATGTGGCAAAACACAGCCAGACCAAGCTAATGTTCCATGATGACTTGATCAGCTCATCTAGTGTCAGAGGAAGGGATCCTATCTGCTTTTAATGATAAGACTTCTATAAACTCTAGTCCATTGCAGTCACACTTCATAATAATTATGAGTAATCTCAATGGTTTCCAAAAGACTGAGTTTGTTAGCAATCAATTATGGCTTGAGAAGAGGCACCTTTCTCATTGAACTATTGGTTACTAATGGATTCTGGGAGAAGGGCAAGCACCATCAAGTGTATACATACTAAAGATTCCAGCAAGCTTCAATGAATCCTTCCAAACTCATAGTCAAAAAGCCAGCCAGAGCTAAAATAGACATAAATGCAGTAAAGGGACTTGTAGAAAGGGAAGGACAGGATAACAGGGGTGGAAAAGATGCAGGTAAAAGGATGAAAATAATCAGGAAATACTATATGAATTTATGTAATCTTTATAGAATGAACATAGAAAGTTACTAATATACCTCTAAATATAATATATTATAATATATATTATAATATAATATATAATATACCTCTAGGTTTTCTGAATGACAATATCCTCTAATATTTTAAAATGTTACTTCACATATGAATGGAGTTAGGATGGTGATTTTTTTTTTGTATTTTACAATTTTTCACATAGTAAATTTTGAAAACACATACACTAGTTGTTAAAGAATGCATTTTATCATGATTGATATAAAATAAAATCCAAATATATAACAATTATTAGGAGATGTAGAAGAACAAACAACTTATTATATAAAATAAACATTTAAAAGCATAAAAAAATCCTGGACTAATTATGCATCTGTTGTTTAAATTAATTTAATAAAAATTACAAAATAAAGAGTTATTCCCAGTAAGAGAACTCTCTAAATTAGACAAGTATGCATATTAGTAGATTACATATCATGACAAATGTGGGGCATTGCTCAGGATAATGTATAAGCCATGCCAGAAAGAGTCAGGGATCCAGAGCTGAATTATCAAAGTCTTCATTCTGAGATGTATCCATTTCATTCATAAAGGGAGCACAGTGGGATGGAATATAGCTATGCTCTGCAATAGAAGACTTACTGTAGAGCTCTTTAGAGCTATTCCAAGCTGAGGCACAATAGGACCTGCGTTACTCATATAAATCAATAGTATGCAATGGAGAAGGTCTGGTGTTTTAGCAGAAGCCGATATTGAGAAATTTCTTCAGAATCAATTCTGAATTGTCTCCCAGAATCACTCCTCATAGAAAAGCATTTTGAGAACTTTCCACCTGCCACAGGTAGCAAGAGGTACAGATTGAATATCTCCTATGCCATGTAGCAGATAAAGGGAGGGGCCAGAGATGTGAACTGAGGAAAAGCTACATAATTTTCTCCTGTCCACTTTTGATTAATTGGGATGTATATTTTATGTTATGTTATGTTCTCTGAACTTGGTATCACAGTCTCAAAGATACTCATTGGTGTTGTTACTGGGAGAATCAGATGGTGAAGTATAATAGAACTAAACACCTGCGTGACTGCTCTTTATCTCCAGGTAGCATTCTACTTTGCTTACTTGTAAAAAGGATTGCATGTCTTTCACTGATGGCTAGAATTTCTGATGAGACAGAATGATTTAATTGCTCAGATATATAGGTTCAATGACCTGTATTGGTTCAGGGCTTTGACTTCTTTTGACTACAGCTCACTTGAATTTGCACTTGATCATGAACTTTGACCTGATAACAGAGAGTTCAAACATTTGCATGTAGGCGCCTGTCCTCGCCAGCAAGGAAGATGCGACTCCGGGTAGAGCTTCTTCTTGGAGTATTAATCAGGATCCTTTAAACATGATGCTTCTGGCATGAGAGAGAGAGAGAGAGAGAGAGAGAGAGAGAGAGAGAGAGAGAGAGAGAGAGAGAGAGAGAGAGCTGTGGGGCCCCTGCACAGGCTTAAATACCCTTGAGCTAACCAACCCCAGTGAGCCACGTGGACCCTGCAGATAAGCTACTCTAATGTGGAAGCAGACAGGCTGAACAGACTTAACCAATTAAGGGCTTGTTTACTCCAGAGAGCCTTCACCAACAGGAAGGTGTAAGGCAGAAGCCAGCGCCACTTTAAGGTGTGGCACTTCGTGGCTCTCTACATTTGCAGAAGTGTTCTACGTAATGGGATACACTGACTAATCTATTCTTACTTTATCAACTCTGTCATATCAATTCCCAATTACTAAAATGTTTTATCTTCGCCAAGATTTATTTCTTCCATAAATTTTAGAAACCTTTGTCAAAAAGCCCAACTTTAGCATAAATAGATGAATTTTGCCCATGCTCTTACAATTACTTTCAACCATGATTCTTTGACTCTACTTGGTATTGGCCTCAATAATAATCCTTAATGTCCTCCACTGTAATGATTCTTTTGTTGTTTATTAGTACCCTGGCCTTGCAAAGGAACTTCTAGCTGTGATTTTCAGAATTTAAATATTTGGAAGAACATGGGCAAACTTTACCTGTTTACGTGAAAGGTGGGCATTTACACAAAGGTTTCTAAAATTGATTTTCTGGGTTTTTATTATTTGTATTACAATTACCCTTTTCTATTTCCTTTAAATTCCATGAAATGCTTCTGTGTACTGATATACACTTTCCTCAGGCAGAAACATTTTAATAATTGTTGAATTGTTCCTATTGACTATTGTTCAGTGTTCAACAATTCCTCTAGTTTAAAACAGACTTTGTTTTCTAAAATCTATCTTTCCATGCTTATAGAATCTCAAGTAAATTATTATTACATTTGTTGACACTAAAGTTTATAATTTGTAAACATTTAGTTCAATGTTAAATTTTTAGTAAGTTATTAATGTCCACATGTGCTGCATCAAACAATGTTGAAATTTACTTAGTGAGTATTTTGCATTTGCATTGCTCAATATTTTTGGTCATAATTTTCTGAATTATATAATGATTACTTTTTAAAATTTTGTTACATTTTATACTGAAAGTAAATTAGAAATAATGTTGAAGTGCAAAGGACAATGTGTAGCTTATGTGTAAATAAGGAGGTCTGACTGTATATATAGCTTTACATTTGTATAAAATAATGACATCATGAAATTTGCAGGCAAGTGAATGTAATTATAAAAAACATTCTGAATGAAGTACCCCAGGCCCAGAAAGACAAAAAGTGCACGTAGTCACTCATAAGTGATATGAGATGTAAAGCAAAGGATAATCAAGCTAAACTCCATAGCCCCAGAAAAACTAGGCAACAAAGAGGATCCCAAGAGAGAACCCTCTGGAAAGCACCACCCTCCTTGTAGAGTGGGGGTGGATGGGGGGAATAGAAGGGTGGTTGGGGGGCATGAGAGGGAGGGACAGAGAGGAAAGTGGGATTGATATGTAAAATAAGAACATAAATAAATAAATAAATAAATAAATAAATAAATAAATAAGAGGGAAGCATGGGATCTCCTGAAAAGAGAAAATAGATAATGTCTTCCTGGTAAATGGTGGGAGAGGTGTAGTGAGAAGGAGATGGGAGGATGGGAACTTGAAGTTTGAGTTAGGGGTAGGCATGGGGGAGAGTAATAAAATAAATTTCTTGATAGAGGGAGCTATTATGGGGTTAGGAAAAAGAAACTGGTGCTAGGGTATCTCCCAGTTACCCACAAGGGTGACCCCAGCTAAGACTCTTAGCAATAGTGCAGAAGGTTTCTGCACTGGCCTTCCCCTATAATCTGATTGGTGACTACCCCAAACGTCATCACAGAGCCTTCATCTAGAAATTGATGGAAGCACACGCAGAGGTCCACAGCCAAGCCCTAGACGCAGTTCTGGGAGTCCACTTGAAGAGAAGGTAGAGGGATTATTTGAGCAAAGGGCAACAAGATCATGATGGGAAACTCACAGAGACAGCTGACCTATGTGTGGTTGCCCTTGTACTCTTGACCAACTGCTAAGGATACAACAGGACTCTGACCAAGCCCTCTGCATCTGGGTGACACCAGTGTACCTTGGTCTGTTTGTGGGGCCACTAGCAATACTACCAGAACTTGTCCCTGCTGCAAGAGCTAGCTCTTTGAAATCTATTCGCTATGGTAGGATGCCTCACCCAGCTTTGTTGCAAAGCAGAGAAGATTGGTCATGCATGCATGAATTTACTAGGACATGATTTGCTGACTCCCATAAGAGAAGTGAATGTTAGTGTGAAGAAAGAGGATGTGGGGAGGAAACAGGAGGAGAGAAGGAAGGGGAAACTGAGGTTGGTACATGAAATAAATACATTTAAAGAATGTGTTTAAGATAATTCTGTTACAGTGTTCCAGAGATAACTCTCACCATGAAAATGTAAAGATCATTTATTTTTTTCTGTCTGACCAACAGAATAGAAGTGGGTTTATACTTCCTCACAATCATACCAGAGTGACCGACTACAGCTACACTCACTTGGTTAGGAGATGATAGTTGTGGTTTCATCATCATACCATTTTGACTTACCTCTTCTTATATTCTATCAGAATCCCATAATTATATGTTCTGAGCATACTTGGACTCCAGGAAAATCTACCATCTATATTCATTTTACCATAGTGATTGGCAGAATCAGTAATACAGAAATATTAAGATCATGTGTTGGGATGGTGGATTAAACATTACCTTTGTGAACTAAAGGTTTCATTTGATCATCTATCAAAAAAGGATAACTTTTAGTGTTACATAATTGATAATAAACTAATTTCCCTGGGACATTACCTACAGAAAACAAAGGTGTAGAACAAGAATGTCTATTTTTATTTATTCATCAACAAATATTATGTCCTTTCTATGATTTCTGCTTTCTATATATATCTATTGTTCAGACTATCTTAGTATTAATATTTTATCCAAATTATAATACCTGTCCATGTGTAGACAGAAAGACAATAAAGAGAAGCTTGAATTGATTCAATACTGACTTTATTCCAAATAAATTTAAAGTTTTAAATCTTATTTGAGTCTAAATTACCTTTTAAGATATGCACAAAAAGTTTTCAAAAGTGTTGATCTTGTAATGGAAAAACAATTGTCTACATTACAAGAATGAAGAAGTTAATCTTGACCTCTTATTTCATGTATGTGTTACTTAATACTAAGATAAAATTAAATATCTTTATTTGAAGTTGTTTTTGCTGTAAACGACAGAGATTTAAAAGGTAGATAATTTATTTTATATAACAATGTTGAGACTAAACTGTTATTCCTTTTGAAACATTCCCCTACCAGTAAAAGATTTCTTGATAATGTATATCTCCTCTGAAGCTAAGTTAATGTTTTATTTAATTATGTTTGACTTCACAGAAGAGAAGTCATCTTTATTTTATTAAAGAAAAATCCACAGGCAGTTTGGGTTAGAAAATAAGAAAAGGATCTTCAGTTTAAGAAATCTGCAGCCCTTAAAATGTTCATAAAGTCTTACCCCCCTAGAGACCTTGGCCTTTACAATACTGAATAGGAAGGGAATCTGGTCGGTGAAATGAATGTTTTCTCACTGTTCCAAGCCTTCCCTTTACAACTCTCATTGAAATGGTAATCTGTACCAAAGTCAATTTCTCACTTCTCCCAAAGCATGAAGAAATGAGGGAAACAACCTGTATTTGTGGGTATTAGTGGGTCTGTGTTACTTTCTATCTCCATGAAAATGAGTATAATAGTGAAACAAGAATTTAAACATCTGTAAATCAAGAACCTAGACTTGTGACATCTGGACCAAAGGCATGAGTAACAGTGAAACTGATTCAAAGCCAATATTGGGCATTCACTCAACACCTTTATTGGTAATGCCTTGGCAATTAAAGTAGATAGCTAAGATGGATGATGATTTCAATAATTTTGTTATGTAGACAAATATGAACACACTCCAAACCTGAAATTTTTTATAATAAAACAATATATACCAATTAGGGCCTGAGAAGAGGACTAGTCAGTAAAGTGCATACATACAAGTAAAAAGAGCAGAGTTTACATCTCAGAAATTAAATTTAAAAAGCTTGGCACAGAAGTGCTTGTAATCATGGATTTGTGAGGTTGAGGAGATACATGTGGCTCACTAGTCACTTGTCTAATCCTTATCAGTGAGCCCAAGTCACTCAGTCTAATAAAAATCAAACAAACAAAAACATAATGACCAACAGAAAAGCAAGAGTCACTTAGAAATGCCAATAGTACTACCTTCAAAGTGACTAATAAACATATAACTGTGGAGATAATGTCAGAACTAGAAATTTCTACCTCTAAGTACGTGCCAGGAATGGGCTATATCTTTTAGAGTCATTGTTCAAAGAGGTCTCATAAAGGCTTCAAAAACATTTCAGGCCATTCCAATGCTATTAGATACTTTCCATAACCCTATAGTACAGTGCCATTGAAGACATGGCCACTCACTAATGTCATCAAATGTGTTGAAGTTGAACTGATGTCCAAATAGAAAATTTTCGTCTACTGAAATCATCAATATCACTCAGTTACAAATCTTGCCACCTACAGGAGCAACCTATCTGAAAGATTTATTGTCGGAAGAATGACAAGATGTTACAGGAGCGACTAATGACTTTTGTTGGATTTAAGGCCCACTGTATAAGATGGAACTCATAAATGACACTTCTAAAGTGACCAATACTTAAACTAGATTGGATACAGGCCAGAGGAAACCTAGTACTATTATTCTGCTGAAATAACATAGCAATAAAATTACTTCTAATGACATGTTGCTATATGTATATGTCAGTGCATTGTTCAATACTCATCAGAGAAGCTTCTTTCTGCAGGAGATAGAATTTATCTAGCAACTCACTACTGGAAAATGTGCTGACCATGACTGAATTTGGAGCATTTAATCCTAAATAAGATAAGTTTTGGTACTTTTCTTTGGCTATTAAGTGACACTGTGACCAAGGCATCATTTATAAGAGAAAACATAATTAGTTAAAACAGAGTACCAGGAAGCTTCAGCCCCATAAAATGAACTACAGTGGCAACTGAGTCAGGCTGTGAAAAGGAGAGGTGATAATTGACTGGGAACAGCACATCAGTTGGTTGTTCAGTGCCAAAAGGACAGCCCTGAAAATACAAAAAGAAGTGATATTGTATAGAATAATAGGGTATACTAGGAATATATATGTATATACACATATGTACATGCAATAACAATTAATAAAAAGGGTGTCCTGGATTTGAAGGAGAGAAGTTAGGGGACTATGGGAGTATTAGAAGAAGAAAATTTAAAGGTTACACATTGAATTGAATTACAATCTCAAAAAAAAAAAAATAAAGCAAATAAGAAAGCACCTAGTTTAGCAACTAGGATATTTTTTTTTAGAAAATCACAAAGATAAAAAATTATCTCACAAAGTAGACAAAATTATTAAATAATTTTCAAATACATATGTACATATATATACACCTATTATATATTATATATATACCTATTATACATGTACACATTATATATTAAGTATGTGTATATAAATGATCACTGAATACATAAAAATTGAAAAATATTGGTAATTAAAAGGTATAAAATAAAATATTAAAGTGTTTGATGGAAACTGAGATCTTTAGAATAGCAGCAAAATCAACTGTATTTGAAAGGGGAAATTCAGACTTAAAGAGGAATTGCTAAAAGTAGAATTGTCACACACTGCTAAAAGATGTGTGAAATGGCATCCATTGTAGAGAAGTTTTATAACACTAAAACTGAGCATAGAATTATCATAGGGGTCACAAACTCCATACTTATCTAAACAAATTAAAATCTAACATTATTTAAAGTAATTAGAGGATGTAAATAGTGTAAGCATTATCAGAAAATGACCACATGACAAACTAGGATAATAGATCATATGCATTCTCTGTGCATTAGTCTTCATATGTTTTTGTTATGCCTCCATTAAAATGCAGAAGAGTCTCAAAAAAAACACATTCCCTAGGATGTAATTAGTCCAAGCAACCTGTAATCTTCAATTTTGTGAATCCTTGTTAAAAAGTACTTGATATTCAATAGATTTCATTTTATTTGAAAAAAAAAAAGGGGAAACACAAAGAAAATGCCAACCAGAATGAAACTGGCATAATAGGAAGCCTTCAAGATATGTCCTTCATGGTCATACTGTTATTTCTTATATGTACTGTTCCTTATTACAAATAATGTCATTTGTCATTTATTATGAGGTGCTTATGAAATTTTTTGTGTACTAGTATGGTGTAAGTGTGTTTCTTCAGTTGTTAAACTCCTGATAGAAATTGTGCATTGAATGGTTATTTCATCAAATATATTGATCACAACCATATATTACTCAGAAATATCTATGGTCTGTAATTATAGTCTCAACAAATATTATCTAATAATATATAGCTTTCCCTCCTCACACATCTTTGTTTTAATCTATAACACAAAATACATGAAATGTAATTTATTTTAGTTTTATTTCAATATTGTATTTCTGAATAACAATTATTTTTGTTGTTTTGCTCTTCTTTCTAATTTTGTCAGTTGTAGGTAGCTAAAAATGAAGAATTAAAGGAAAACGCATTGATTAGAAAAGTCTTTCTATTAGAGTAATGCATTAGGCAATTAATTCAACTGAAATTTGGTTAGCCCCTGCTGGCAATCAAGCTGTGCTAAAGAGTTTAATTTATCATTTAATTTAACAGAAAAGGTTTCACCTGGAGGTGGCCTCCTCCATACAAGAGTACCTGTGAGGATGTTAGAGCTCCTCAAGAAAATGATGGAAGACTCAAGAAAGTAAGTAGATTGCTACTGAGGAGCACCATACATCATCCTGAAGTCACATCATTAGGAGGAATGCCTAATTAAGGGGGAATAAAGTAAAAGAGCAATTTAGTTTCTTTTACTGTCTCCTTCCCACACTTTCCATCTCTCTCTCTCTCCCCTCTCTGCTGCCATGAACATATGCACACATACAAGTACACATGGAAGAGAGAGTGAACCACAGAGAGATATTTAAAGTAACAGTTTAAAAACAAAGAAAGTATGGGAAGAAAGAAGATATGCTAAGAAAGTATAGTTATTTCACTGACCAAGTTGGGATTTTTTAGGAACAAAGCATTAACATGTCTTAACATGTATTCATCATGCCAGAATCCTTGCCCTCTTAAAAACAAACAGAACAAAACCTAAACATACATTTGCTTAGCACTCCCATTTCAGACATTTTTCCACTTGCTCATTGATGACAGAATAGTACAGCCCTTTTGTAAGGCTTGAACCACTAGGCCAAGTCAGGTGCTGATCAGGGAGGCTGGTGTGCACTTGCAGCAACATGAACTAGTCTCTGCAAACCTTAATTTCATTGCCTAGGCTCTGAAAACCAAATGGAATTTCTCTCACTTTTATTTTAACATGGTTTCCTCACTTTAATCATGGGATCTGGGCAGCTGTTTTATCTGTTAAAATCTAGAAAAACAATCTTCAGCTAGAATAACAATCACAGTGTTCATATTAAAAGCTACAGTATTTTTACTGGAAAAAGACACTAATGTAACACCTATTTCTAAAATGAATAATTATTCTAGGACTCAATTCTTCATTTACAACAACAATATATTTCAGTGTTGAAGATAGAATGTCCACATTTTCGATCAGCTTTATTGACAAAATTGCTTAAATTAAAATTCAAAGTGTACAACATGATGTGTACATACATATATATGTAAATTACAAAATGATTACTAATCTCGGCCTAATTAATATACCTAACACTATGTGTTACCATTTGACAGGGGATATTAAATTCTTAAGATCTAATATTTTAGCAAATGCCCAGTACATATTGTAATCATTACACTATATTTTGGGTCTCCAGAACTACTTTTATTACAAATATAAGTTTGTATGATTTAACTAACATCTACTTCATAACATTGTCTTTTCAATAATGTCAGTGAATATCATTTTCCTCGGATATTCTTAGGCTCCTGTACACATGTACTCAAATAGTAACAACTTTTTATTCAATCTCTGTCTTATTTCACTAAGTTGAGCAAAAATATAATTCAAATATGTTGCTAAGAGTAGGGTATTTATCTTTTTATCCAGACTAGTAACCCATTATATCTGTCCACAAGTATCTAGGTTCCTACATTTTGAATATTATGAATAATCCAGCCATAAACAGGAAAACATAGCTATTCCTTCAAAACAGTAACTGCATTCATTGGAGAAATAGAAAAGTTGTGATTGCTGGATTATATATCAGTTTATGTGCGTGTGTGTGTGTGTGTGTGTGTGTGTGTGTGTGTGTGTGTGTGTGTATTTCTGAGTAAAACAGGACTCTCATAGACCAATATAGACTTGTAGCCCAAGATGGAACTCACCATTTACTTAAATATTGCCTTGTATACTTTATCTTCCTTATTCTGTCTCCCAAATGCTAGGCCATACTATCAGATGCTCTCAGACATGGGCTGTCATTCCCTGCTATATTTTTTTTTCAATTTGAGAAAACCTGTTCTGTTTCCTTATACTTTTCTCATTTCACATAATATACAACAATGTATAAGGACTCTGCTTTTCACTCTTCCCAAGATCTAGCTTTTGAGTTATTTTTCATGATCATAATGACAAATGTACATTTATAAATCACTTTAGTTTTAATTTGTTTTCCATCATTAGTAGTGACTTCAACATGTTTTCCCATACCTCACCTTTTTATGTCTTTCTAAGAAGCATCTATTCATACCTTTCATTTATTTCAAATACTTTTTCTCATTCTTGATAATTTAGTAAAGGTATACAATGACATATGATTATATCCATCCCTCTTTACTCCTTCTATATACCATGATATCCTTGCAAATACTCCTCCTTTCCCAGTTTATGTTGCTTTAAGTTTTAAAACACATTTATTTTATTTGTGCGAATTTTTGATTGCATGCATGTGTGTGTACTGTGTGTATACTTGGTGCTCTCTGAAGCCCGAAGATGTTGTCTTTTCTCTGAAACTGGTAATGCAGACCTTTATGACATACAATATAGGTGCTAGAAATAAAGCTTGGATCTTCAGGGAATGTTAAGTGGTCTTAAAGGTCATCTATCTTTCTAGCCTATATTTATTGTTATAGCTATTATGTCTAATTGGGGTTGCCTATGCATGTGTGTGTGTAGGACAATATACTGTAACATAGGAAACTTATTACTGATTGACTAACCCCTCAAAAAAAAAGAGTTCATGAATTTGAAAAACAGAAAGGCTGATGTGAGAGTTGGATGGGCTATAAGGGAAAGACGTACAGGAAAATGATGTTACTATGTTTAAAAATAAAAAAATAAAAAAAAATTATATTCCATCCCCTGCACCTTTCAAATGTAATCACTCCCAAATAAGAATTAGGGTCTTACAAATCACTCTTGAACAATGTTAGAATTCAATTGTCTTGACCTTGGTCAGGTCACTATAGCTACCATGTGTTCATGAATACAGTCTCCTTTCATGTCCAGGAGACCTATCACTATTTTCCATCCTCTGGCTTTTACATTCCTGCTACTGCCTTTTCAATAAAGTTCACTAACACCTGGTCATATGGGTGAAAAGGTGGATATGAGAAAACCGTGCATTGTGTTAAATGGTCCCGTTGTCAAATTCTCTTCTGCATATTGGTTTTTATACCCATAAGCCTGGGCTGAGTACAACCTTCTTTAGATAAGTTTCTTGGCTGTGGGTAGTCATCAAGTATTGCCATATAACTGACTAGGTAAGAGATAAAAGACTAGGTATTTGGTCAGAAATGGTCCATCATTTATCCTGTTATTTGACTATTTTATGATTGAGTTGCTAGAGTTACTTTGATATTTTGCTTAATGGCTTTTAACATAGTTTGCAAATATTTTCTTCTTTTCATAGGTATCATTCATTGATCGTTCCCATTGTTATGTAGATTGTGACAACACATTTTTTTTACTTTTACTTTCACTTCTAAGCTTTATTTGTTACATCAAAAATTAAAATAATTTCCAGGATCAAATCATGGTACTTATCTAATGCTTTTGTTCTCAGAGATTTATTATTTAGGGATTTACTTACTTTTAAGTCTTTTAACTCACTTTGAGATATTTTAGGCACAGTGTAGATCATGGTTGATTTAACATACTATATGGGAACATTGAGCATCACACCTTAACTTATTGAAAATTTATCACATCTGTACTGTTGACTGTACTTGCTTGTGTTCATCCTTAGATACCTACTATTGTCCACTGATTCATATTTGGGTTTTTATGTCATGACCTTGATAGTATTCTACCCAAGTTTATTTTAGTTAATAATTGAGTTTTGGTGTAACATACAGAAGTATAGATGTCAGCTTGCTTACACAGGCATATTCCCCCCCAAGGCAAATATGCCACAGAAAATCTATGTAACATGCTAGCCAAACCCACCAAGTTACTTTTACAACTATACTTGTGGAGAAAGTCCATTCTTCCAGTGACTATTACTGCTTATTTAACCTGGGGAAGTGTCTTGTGAATCTTATGAGGAGATTTGTGAATTTTGTATGCTTATGTTTATTCAGTGTTCAATGTGATATTAGTGATGGGTTTCTGATATATGACCTTTGTGTTATAGAGAGTATGTTTTTCTACATTTATCTTGTCAAAAGTACTTACCAGCAAAATATTTAAATAATATCAAAATATGCTTTTGAATCTATTGAGGCTGTCAAGATTTTGTACATGATTATTCTAATGAGTTATATCATATTTATTTAAATGAATATTTTTAACAATTTTATACATGCTCATAAGGTATATCTAATCTCGCCTATTTCTTCTCAATTTCCTCCCTTCCAATTTTCCCCTATTTACTCCTCCACATAACACTTTTCCCTCCCAACTTCTTTTGCTTATTTTTATTTTTTTAATCTATTGAGCTCATTTACTATCTCTAAATGCATGAGTGTAGTATCATATACTGGAGTATGAGTGGCCTCTAAGGGGCAATATTCATGATGAAAACTTACCCCAGAGTGTCCATCAATTTCCAGTAGCTTCTAAAGTTTGCTGCCACTTCATGAACCTCTCCTATCCCCATAGTAAGATTTTTATTGGTTTGATCTTATCAAAACCCTATGCATGCAATTGCAAATTATAAGTTTTTGTTTGTAATGACCATGGCATGCCTGCCCAAGTACTATTTTTCTACACATATAGCTACTTCTTCTCACTCTTATATTCTTTACACCACCCTTTTTGTGGCTGTATATATATATATATATATATATATATATATATATATATATATATATTTATCTGATCTAGTAGTATGATTTTTTAATACAGTGCTTAATATAATTTTCTAGCTCTTTAATGCCCATTTCAGCTGTTTTCACATAATATTGGATCTTACATTTTTCTTTCAATATTTGAGAACATGGTCAATAAGCCTCTATAACATTTTCTGTATTGTGAATTTATGCATGAATATATTAGACCCTTGGATTCTCATCCAGAGAGGTTTCTGATTTGATTCAATTCACTTCCTCATTATAATGTATGATTTTTCTTCTTCCCCATTGTTTGGTGTTGTAGGTTGTATTTCTTTAAAGAATTGTGCTCTTTTTTTCAGGTTATTCAATCTATTGGCATATAGTTGTTCCTATTTACCTCTCATAATCCATTATAGTTCTTTGATATCACTTGGAACATTACCTGTCTCACTTGGTGCTGACATAGACAATGCAGTCTTCCATATTTGCATCATCACTTTCTTCCTATTCTCTTTAGTTGTTTTAGTGATATGAAGATAGGTCTTTCTCAGGTAGTATGACTTAAAAATAGTAATTGCCTGTTGATATATTTAAGTCAAATAGATAGAAAAGAAAAAAATTATCCTTTATTATTGAATTGAATCCAAAGAAAAGAAACTGTGAGCATTAATAAACAGTCGAAACTTTTAATGATATATTATTTTCCTAATAGTGCTTCTTTTATTACTGACCTTACAATTCATGACAGCATCTCAAGAGAAACAGATTTAGTCTAATAGTTTGCACTGTCCCTATGACATAATTTTGAATAAACTTGAAGAAAACTGAGTTCTCACTATGTCAAGCAATAGTCAGTTTCTATGTATCATGGCAAACATTGTGCTCAATTCAAATTATTATTTAAAATCAATAACACATGTAACAACTAGACCTATCAGTGAGTAAAAGGTCCTTCATGTAGCTGTTTATTGGAACAAGGATGATTCATCCATGTTCAAGCTTTTCTCTGGTAAACGTTTTTACCAGTTATCAAGTTATGGGCACTTTAAGAAAAAGTTTCAACCATCTTCACATCAACACTTGCAGACTCACCACTCACTACTTTAGCAATTCATGATGAATAATGATTTGGAATTATTTATATCACCCATACCTAGAGCTAAGTACAACATCATGAACACTTTGAGCAATTCATTTTAACATTAGAAAGAAAGAGCTGGCCTTGATCATAGTCATCATAGTGCTGAGAGATATATTTCTGTATTTGGAATTCAATTCAATCTTTCCAAATTTCTTGCTATCTGAAATATATCTCTTTCAAATTTTATTTCTTTACCTACAGAGAATCAGTCTAAAAATAGTCCTGTCACTTTTTCTTAAATTTATAGTGATTTTGGAAGTCAGCATGTTTACAAATATTAACCAGCAGGGACATTTCAGCTTTCTACTTTTATGTTAGTTTAGATTTTTATTTTTAGAGAACATCATATATGAATGTTGTATTTGCAGTATTTCCATACTTTCCTTTACTGGAACACACTTTCCCTGTGTTTACACATTCCACATTAAGTTCAGGAAATTTTTTTTCTTCCATAACTATCATGGTTATGTCCTGAATATCCACCACAGTAAACATTACCTTCTGAAAAGTCCATTTAGTATTGTTCTTATGTACATATGTTTAAAGCTAGCCACTTTATTTATCAGTCTTTTTCTGGAGAGTACTGATTCTTTCTCTTTCAACAACCATTGATAGCCTGTAGTTTTACATGTAGGAATGGGGCCTTATGAAACTTCACCTAACTAGTTTGGTGTGCCTACTGACGTTATCATTACATAAGCCTTTTGGGGAAACCAAGTTCTTGGGATTTCATAGGTACAGCATTCCTCTTATGACTGGAAGATACTAATTCCAAGTAAGAGTCCAGGCACTTTGTCTATTTTAGGTTGTGCAACTCCTCATGCACAATGTTCACTGAGCCTCAAGAACAGATTTTGCCTGGCAAATATACCATTCGACACTAGGAGCCCCACAACTACTTACTCTTTTAACCTGACCAGTGGAGGAATTCTGTGATTCTCTCAGATTATGTGAAAAGAAGCTTTTTGTCAACCCATAAGGGTTTCACTTATGATAAACTATAAATTATTTTGGATTAGGGAAATACAACTAAAATGTTTTCTTATAGGGTCTTTGACCTCTCTAGCTATGGGTTATTGGCTAGACTTACAGTTACACTATGAATTAGAGAGTTTAACTACATTAGACAAGTGGTAGTTAAACCCAAGATAATATTGTCTCTATCACACAACTGGGAATATCCTAGAAAAGGCATTCATTGTAGTTAGTTCCTGAAGACCTACTCTACTTATAATCAAAGTACTATAAAATATAGCTAATGCATAATATATTGACAAAAGTGTCACGATTATCATGATTATCATATATTTCACACTTTTCTAATTTTGATCCCCTTATTTCAAATTCTATCATTTAATATAGCCTTTTACTGGCAAATGTCTAATAAAATTTTGTGCATGTGGGTATTCTAATAAACCAAAAAAAACATATTAAGTCAGTTACAAAAGAAAATAAGCAATCAAGAAAAGTAGTGTAATGATTTTTATATTATGAGCTTGATATATTCTGTCCTTCATAGTCCACACAATCAATTGGCAACTTAATTATGGCATTGGTAAAGGAAATATAAACTAAAAGAAATAACAAGACAGTTTGTGACAAACTAGAAATGTAGGGGGCCCATTGTCCCTGACAGAATCAGGATACTAAACAGGGAAGCATGATGGGGACCTCTAAGAATATCACCTCATCAGGCAGATTTGTGTTCTTAAGTGTACAAGAAACCTCTCCTGGAGCTTTCCCCTCCATCTCCCCTCATATTAAAATACCAGACTATGCTTTTTTTTAAGTAAAATTATATGTTTTCATGTATGGGAGACAAAAAAGCAAAAATCATATAATAAAGAATTTTTAATCTAACAGAAGTTTGGCCAACCTGCTAGCATAAGTAAATGCTGTTTTCTCCAGTTTGTGGTGGTGATATACCTTTATTCCCAGCACTCAGGAGGCAGAGGCAGGCAGATCTTTGTGAGTTCAAGACCATCCTGTGCTACAGAGTGCCAAGACAGACACAAAAGCAATACAGAGAAACCCTGTCTTTAAAAACAAAACAAAACAACAAACAACAACAACAAAAAGCTGTTTCAGGAAGAACATGTACCATCTCATCTCTTTTTCAGAATCCAATGACAAGTACACTAAGGTAATCATTACAGAAGTTTATCAAATTACTGAGAGTAACCCCTGGGTATCTACCTGAAGAAGAATTAATCAACTTTATCCCATGGATACTTGCATATCAATGATTATGATGATATTGTGATCAGTAGTTCAGTTCTGGAGACAAGTTATGTGACTAAGAACAGAGAAATCAATGAGAAATATGATATAAATACACACATGTCAGGACATATGTACATACACAGAGATTAAAGTTTTTTAAACATAAAGGAGATAAAATGTATGTCATTTGCAGACAAATGGATGTGTCTTGTGATAATCATGTTCTGTACACCAGTTTAAGGCAAATGTGTTTTCTTTCATTTATAATCACTGATATTAAATATATATATGTATACATATATTATATATAGTTGTGTATACAAATACATGTATATGTAACAATTAAGTAGATTTAAAACTAGAAAAAAAATAAATGACTAATGAATGGGAAGTATTGGAACAGTAAAGATAGGGAGGTTTGGAAATATATATTAACTGTAAAATGCATTCTTATGTAAAACTGTCATCATTTAAGGATAAAATATACCACAAGTATTCTCAGTTAAAAGTGAAAATAATAAGAAAAGAAGAAAAAAGAGTAAAATAATATGACCACAATAGCTAGTCAATACATAGTATAATTCATTCATTAAAATTTAGAATACAGTCTTGTGACAGAAAGCCATGAACTGTATTGTATAAATCTCTTACAATTTCATAGCCAAACTTGATACTAGAATTTTCTTTCAAAGCAACCACTTTTAAAAGCTACATACTCCATTGAATAATGTTCTTCTATAATGTATTCTGTTTTGATGATGAGAGAGGGTTCTTTAATAAATTACTTTCAGATGCCTTTAAACATCAAATTTAAACATTTTCAGTCATCATATGACCCTGCGGTGTTCTATTTAAAAATAGTCATTGAATCTAATTTTAAATCATTTAGTATTTTTCACTACTAAATCATTTTCAATGAGTATGGATTTGCCATTGAGAATGCTCAAAAGCATACAGCATAAATCCTGTCAGGAAAGAAACAATCAATGCATTGCAGGAAGTTAAAACACTTTTTTAAGTTTATTCTTTTTCATTTTACATACCAACCATAGTTCCCCCTCCCTTCTCTCCTTCTGCTTCCCTCAACTCAACATCCATCTACTCCTCAGTAAAGTTAACACCTCCCATGGTGAGTCAACAAAATCTTAGACAGTTTTTGAGTGAGATAATTTTTTTGTGTGTGATTATATAGTCTCCCAAACAGAATAATAGAAAAAAAGACACACAAAACATTCTCATTTTCAGAGTATGAGTTAGTAGTTACTTTTAATCTATTTTTTTCAAGTTGAGTGATTTAAAACATTGATTAATATTTTACATTCATATAACATTGAAGTATTTTATATGATAATATAGATCCATGATAAATATGCCCATGCCTTTCAATCACTTGTCAACTTGAATTGTAGTTTTTGTTTTGATCTCCCATGTTTTGGTTCATTCAATAAGTAAACTTTATGACAAGTTGGAAACTGTGAATTAAAATTACAACACTTTAAAAGGAAAAAAAAAATTCTGAGAAGACGGGAAGTCTGGAAAACAGTATGGCATGGCTGAGTAGAGTTTTCTATCTGTTGATTATGTTGACACAGCAGTTTTCTCCCTAATAAAAGTCTATGCCCAAAACAATAACCCTTACATACCATTTTAACAACAATAAAAAAAAACAACTTCATGACTCTTTCTACATTTGTGAAGTTAAAAATAAGCCTAAACAAATATCCTAAAACATTTAAGTGCTATCTAGCAATAAATAATTGCTTCTAGAGTATTTAGAGAAAGAATTATGCAATTTGGTAACAGGAAGAGAATGGCAGCAATTATCATACAGAGGAAAACATCTTGGTTTAGGACCTTTCCTATACCCAGATGTGACCATGCTAGCTCTTTTATAGAAAATGTGCTCCCATAGCCATTTTTTCATAAAAACAATTCAGTGTTAACATCTGCTTTTTACCCTTCAGTTTCTTCTCTGGAATGGCTTAAGCACCATTCCTTCCTCAATGACTCACATTATTTTCTTTCCTACCATAAAGGACAGATTTTAAAAGGAATAAAATGTATTTACAAGATAAAATAATGCCTCACAAATTAGTGATAAGGGTTAATGTATTTCAAGAAAAATATGTTTAAAAATTATATGAAAATACTAAATAGAAGTTATAAATGTGAAGAGGACAACATAAGAACATTGTAACATTCATCATAAAATGCTACCTCTTTGCTACTTGCATCCTGGAATTAAGAATGGAAGAGATTGACAGTGCACATTTACTAGCTGACATCCCAGGTCAATTTTTGTTTTTGTTTGTTTGTTTGTTTGTATAAATAATCTGAACTTGAAGCATAACTCCTTGTATTTTTCTTCTTTTTTTTAAACCAGCTCATATTTTTATTTAATTTTAAAATTTTGGATTTTAAAGCCACTTCAGGGAAATCCCTGGAGCCAAACTGAACAAAATAAACCTGCCTATCCACAAGGGACCACCCATAATTTCCACCTGCCTGGTCTCTGACACTCACTACCAGTCTTCTACTGGAGTTCTGGGCCCCTCCCAGAGATTAGCCTATCTCTGGGGGACCACTCTGAGTGGCTGCAGGCTGGATCCTTGACCCCCATCCCAGGGCCTCTGCTAAAGAGGCCTCTCTCAGCAGGAGAGTGCCAGCTAGACCTGCCTATTTGTGCTTAACCATCCTGAGTATCAGCCCAACCTTTGTCTCTCATGGCCAGGCCATGGTTAGAGGCCTTGCCTTGAGCTAGACCCCACTATCCCTGAAAATATCCTTCTGGCTAGCCTATTCAAAGAGGCCTCAGCTGTGCTCTGCTGGAGCCTGATCTTTAACCCCCATCACCAGGCCCCTGCTTACAGAGAGACCTCCTAGAGAGCTTGGACCACCCAGTTTAAGACTTGAAAACAGAAATGGAGACAATAAAGAAAACACAAACCAAAGCAATGCTGGAAATATAAAAACTGGGCAAACGATCGGGAACTGCAGACACAAGCATAACCAACAGAATTCAAGAGATGGAAGAGAGAACTTCAGGTGCTGAAGATAAACTAGAGGAAATAGATTCATCGAGCAAAGGAAATCGTAATCCATCAAATCCTTAACAAAAAACATCCAAAAAATGTGGGACACTTTGAAAAGACCAACCCTAAGAATAATAGGCATAAAGGAAGGTGAGGAAGCCCAGGTCAAAGAAACCAAAAACATATTCAACAAAATCATCAAGGAAAACTTTCCCAATCTGAAGAAGGACATGGCCATAAAAGTACAAGAAGCATACCGAACACCAAACAGAGTGGACCAAAGAAAAAAGACCCCTCGACATATAATAATCAAAACCCCTAACATACAGAATAAAAAAAGAATATTAAGATCAGCAAAGGAAAAAGGACATATACAGGAAGACATATACATATCAAAATTATGCCTAACTTCTCCATGGAAAACTTTAAGGCCAGAAGGTCCTGGATAGATGTTCTACAAGTACTAAGAGTCCATGGATGCCAGCCCAGGATTCTTTACCCAGCAAAACTCTCAATCACTACTGATGGAGAAAACAAGATATTTAATGACAAAGCCAGATTTTCATAATATGTATCTACAAATCCAGCACTACAGGAATTTAGCTACGCTCACAAAGACATGGGAAACAGATAATCCCACTTCACCAGAAACCAGCAGTAAAGAAGGACAAATAAATTCACAATACTACTGCCAAAAGCAAATCTAAAACAAACAAACATTAACAATCAATGGTTCTTACTCTCCCTCAACATTAATGGTCTATACTCGCCTATAAAAAGCCAGAGGATAACAGAATGGATACGAAGACAGAATTCATCCTTCTGCTGCATACAAGAAACACAATTAAGCTACAAAGATAGACATTACCTCAGGGTAAAGGGCTGGGAGAATGTCTTCCATTCAAATGGACCCAAGAAGCAAGCAGGTGTAGCTATCCTAATATCTAACAAGTTAGACTTCAAACCAAAATTAATCAAAAGAGATGAAGATGGTCATTTCATATTCATCACAGGAGAAATCCATCAACAAAAAGTCTCGATTTCTATGACCCAAATACAAAGGCACCCACATTCGTAAAAGAAAAGCTACTAAAACTCGAAGCGCACATAAAACCTCACACACTTATAGTGGGAGACTTCAACACACCACTTTCACCACTAGACAGGACCACCTATAAGAAACTCAACAAAGAAACAAAAGAACTAATAGAAGTTATTTCTCTACTGGATTTAACGAACAACTATAGAACATTCCACCCAAACACAAAAGAATATACTTTCTTCTCTGCTCCGCATAGAACCTTCTCTAACATCGACCACATATTAGGTGGCATAACAAACTTCAACAGATTAAAAAAAAAAATTGGTATAGTGCCCTGTATCTTATCAGACTGCCATGCTTTAAAATTGGAATTCAACAACAACACAAATAGTAGAAACCCTACAAACTCATGGAAACTGAACAATGTGCAATTCCACTACATCTGTGTAAAAGAAGAAATAAGGAAAGAAATTAAGAACTTCCTAAAATACAACAAGAATGAGGACACGACATATACAAACTTATGGGACACACTGAAAGCAATGTTACTAGGGAAGTTCATTGCACTGAGTGCCCATATTAAGAAAACAGAGGATAGTAACATTAGAGAATTAACAGCACAACTGAAAGCCTTAGAACAAAAAGAAGCAAACTCACCCCGGAGGAGTAAACACCAGGAAATAATCAATTTGTGGGCTAAAATCAATAAAACAGGAACCAGGAAAACAATACAACAAATCAATGCAACAAAGAGTTGGTTTTTCAAAAAAAATCCACAAGATAGGCAAACCCTTATCCAAACTAACCAAAAAGCAGAGAAAGAACATGCAAATTAACAAAATCAGAAATGAACAGGAGGATATAACATTAGACACAGATGAAATCCACACAAATTTCAGGTCATACTTTGAAAACCTGTACTCCACAAAATTTGAAAATCAAAAGAAATAGACAAATTTCTGGATAACTCTCACTACCAAAATTAAATCAAGAACAGACAAACAACTTAAGTAGACCTGTAACCACCAATGAAATAGAAGCAGTCATTAAAAGCCTTTCCAACCAAAAAACGCCCAGGGCCAGATGGCTTCAGTGCAGAATTCTACCAGAAATTCAAGGAAGAGATAATTCCAATACTTCTCAAATTGTTCCACACAATAGAAACAGAAGGATTTTACCAAACTCTTTCTATGAGGCCACAATCACCTTGGAACCCAAGCCTCACAAAGATACAACTAAGAAAGAATACTACAGACCAATATCCCTGATGAACTCAATGTGAAAACACTCAATAAAACACTGGCAAACTGAATCCAAGAATACATCAGAGAAATCATCCACCATGACCAAGTAGGCTTCAATCCTGTGTTGCAAGGATAGTTTAACATACGAAAATCTATCAACCTGATCCACCATATAAACAAATTGAAAAATGAAAACTATATGATTATCTCTCTGTATGCTAAAAAGGCTTAGAAAAAATTCAACACCCTTTCATGATAAAGGTCTTGGAGAGATCAGGAATAACAGGAACATACCTAAACATAATTAGAGCAATATACAATAAATCAACAGCCAACATCAAACTGAATAGAGAGATGCTTAAGGTGACTCCTCTAACATCAGAGACAAGACAAGGCTGTCCTCTTTCTCCATATCTCTTCAATATTGTACTTGAAATTCTAGTTAAAGCTATAAAACAACAAAAGGATATTAGGAAATCCAAATTGGAAAGGAAGAAGTAAAACTGTCTCTATTTACAGATGATATGATAGTTTACATAAACGACCCAATAAACTCTTCCAGGGAACTCCTACAGCTGACAAACACCTTCAGCAAACTAGTAGGATACAAGATAAACTAAAAAAAAAATCAGTAACCATACTTTATTCAGACAACAAAGAGGCTGAGAAAGAAATAAGAGAAAGATCACCCTTTACAATAGCACAAACAGCATAATGTATCTTGGGGTAATGCTTACCAAACATGTGAAAGACCTATATAATAAGAAGTTTGTGGCTTTAAAGAAAGAAATTAAAGAAGATACCAGAAAATGAAAAAATCTCCCATGACCGTGGATAGGAAAAATAAATATAGTAAAAATGGCAATCTTGCCAAAAGCAATCTACAGTTTCAGTGCAATTCCCATTAAAATCCCAACATAATTCTTCACTGACCTTGAAAGGATAATAATCAACTTTGTATGAAAAAACAAATGACCCAGGATACCCACAACCTTGTACAATAAAAGAACTTCTGGAGGCATCACCATTCCTGACTTTAAGCTCTACTACAGAACTATAGTTCTGAGTCAGAAGAGCCTGGTATTGGCAGGAAAATAGATAGGTAGACCAATGGAATTGATTTGAAAATCTCGATATTAACCCAAACACCAATGAACACCATTTTTTTTTTGACAAAACAGCTAAAAGAATACAATAGGGGGATGAAAGTAATGTCAACAAATGGTGCTGGCACAATTGGATGATGGTGTGTAGAAGATTGCAGATAGACACAGGTCTATTGCCATGCACAAAACTCAAGTCCAAATGTATTAAAGACCTCAACATAAATCCAGCCAAACTGAACCTATTAGAAGAGAAAGTAGGAGGTACCCTTGAAAAAATTGGTATAGGAGACCACTTCCTGAACATAACTCCAGTAGCACAGACACTGAGATAGACAATTAAAATATGGTACCTCCTCAAACTTAGAAGCTTCTGTTAGGCAAAGGACAAAGTAGACAAGACCAAATGGCAGCCCACAGACTGGGAAAAATTTTTTACAATCCTACATCTGACAAAAGGCTGATCTCCAAAATACACAACGAACTCACAAAACTAGTCAACCAAACACCATATAACCCTATTAAAAAATGGGGTACAGAATTGAATAAAGAATTCTCAACAGAGAAAAATCAAAGAGGCTTTATGACACTTAAGAAAGTGTTCAAAATCCTTAGCTATCAGGGAAATGCAAATCAAATCAACTTTGAGATACCATCTTACTCCTGCTAGAATGGCTAAAATTAGAAACACCAATGACAACTTATGCTGTAGAGGATGTAGAGAAAGGGAAACACTCCTCCACTGCTGATGGGAGTGCAAACTTGTACAGCCATTTTGGAGATCAGGATGGAGGTTCCTCAGGAAAATGGAAATTAGTTTACCACAGGACCCACAATTTGCTCTTAGGTATATATTCAAATGACCCACATCCATGCAGCAAAGACATGTGCTCAACTATGTTCATAGCAGCAATATTTGTAATAGCAAGAACCTGGAAGCAACCTAAATGCCCTCAACTGAAGAATGAATAAAAAAGATGTGGCACATCTACACAATGAAATACTCTTCTGCAGAAAACAATTACAGAATCTTGAAATTCGCAGGCACATGGATGGAACTTGAACAAACCATCCTGAATGAGGTAACCCAGTCACAAAAAGAGGAACAGGCTATGTACGCGCTCATATATGGATTTTAGACGTAGAACAAAGGATCACTAGCCTATATTTCAAACCAGCAGAGGAACTGGGATACAAGGTGGATTCTAAGAGATTCATATATGGTCCTTCACAAAAAGCAGAAGGGACAAGTCCCCCCTGAGCACATGGAAAATGAGGGGAGCAATGAATGGGAGAGAATTAGGAGAAAGGAAAGGGGAGGAGAGGAAAGCATATGCGACTAGGTGGATTGTGTCAGGGTAGGAATAGAAGACATAAAAGGGACAGAGAGAGAGAGAGAGAGAGAGAGAGAGAGAGAGAGAGAGAGAGAGAGAGAGAGAGAGAGAGAGAGAGAGAGAGAGAGACAGAAAGAGAGAGAGAAAGAGAGAGAGAACATAAATGAGGGAGCCTTTATTGGTTTGAAGAGAAAACTGAACCTAAAGAAAGGTCTAGAACCTACAAGACAGACTCCAACTAACAATTCGAGGAACCATGGAAAGGCTACCATAAATGCCCTTTCCTGATAGTGAGATCATCAACTAAATTATCCACCATCATGGAGCCCTCATCTAGTACTTGTTGGAAACACAAGAAAACACTCATAACTAAACACTGAGTCGAACTAGAATCCAGACGCAGAGAGAGGGACAAGACCAGGTTGCAGAAACACAAAGAGAGCTGATCTGAACAAGGAGGAGCTAATGACACACCCCCACAGACTGATATCTGGGAATCCAGCATGGGACTGACTCAGACCCCCTGAACTTGGACTGAGCAGTCTGGGGGACCTCAGACAGTAGGAACAGGTTCTATTCCTGGTGCACAAAAGGTCCTTGCGGACACATCCCCCATGGAGGGATACTGTCCTAACCTAGAGACACGAGAGAAGTCCTAGTCCCTACTTCAAATGACTTGACAGATTTATATGACCCAAGCTGTATAGCATAGCCTTGCAAGTGGAAGGTGGTGGAGAGGATGGGAGGGGAGGGTGGCCAGGGTGTATGTCACAGGTGAAAGAGGGTATGAGGGAGGAAGGAAGGAAGGGAAGGAGTAAGGTGGGGTAGGGACAGGAAACTGGGATCGACATGTATAATTTTTAAATTATATTATTAATAATATAAAAATATCATTCCTGGATGGGCAGTGGTGGCACTTTAGATCCCAGCACTTGGGAGGTAGCGGCTGGGTTTGAGAGTTTGAGACCAGCCTGGTCTACAGAGCGAGTTCCAAGACTGCCTCCAAAGCCACAGAGAAACCCTGTCTCAAAATCCCCGCCACCAAAAAAAGAAAGTTATTAAAAGAAAGCCTTGGTTTATGTGTGTGGAGTTGAGGAGTTAGATCAAAATTCTTTCAAGGAAGGAGAGATCATGGACAAAAGGTAGGCCAAAAATAGCAACCTATAATTCACAGAGTAAAGTAGCCAAAGTGGCACACCTATGAAATGATATACTGGTAATCACAGGGCTCAAATAAAACACACCCCTGCTTCTCATTCATCACACGGGCACATATTTAAGAGATGGATGTTACTCATTGTGGTGCAAGAGCCAACTGATCAGGAAAAAAATGTTAAAAATGTTCTAGGAGGTAGTTTTTATTAATTTTTTATTTTAGTTAGTAAATTAACTCTTAAATTGAGCACTTGGCCTCAAAGGGAACATCTATATTACACCCTCCCTCCCCCCTCCATGCTCCCTGACAAGGTCCAGGAAGCAGCATGGAAGGACCAGATGGGGAGGAGGGCATTGCATTGCTCTCCCTTGGATGTAGAATTTCAGTCATGAGCTCACAGTAGGTGTAGTTGCTTAACTGTACAAGAGCAAGCCAGCTAAACTGATGTGAGTAGATGACCTCCAGGCCCTTCCTCTTACTGAGGAGCTATTGGCAGAGAGGGTAATTGCTGAGTGTGGCCACGGTCTAGTGGATGTCTCTATCACCTATGTGTACACTTGCAGCACTGATCGGACTTTGTAGGCTGTAAAAAAATAAAGTTCTGAGAAAATGGAGGTTGTAAATGGGAGATAGAAATGATCATATGTCATTGTATAGGTGTGTGAAAATTTCAAAATTAAAGACAAAAATAAAAAATATTTAATTGTTTTAATTTCTTTTAAATATATCCTTCGACAATTTCATACATGCATACAATGAAATGTGGCCAAATCCACAACCCCTTCCCTCTCAAGTGTAAAAAAACTTAGATCATGCTCATGGCTGATCTAGAATTCCAGTCCTAGCAATTCTAAAGGTATCCTTATGCATCTTTATGGAAACCTGAAACCAGGGTGTTTGCTTTTCTTAGCTGTGAAAAAAAATTAACTTTTCCTATAGGTGCCTCAAAAGGATACTAAATACAGTTGAGTGTGTCCTCACTTGAATGCCATATGGCAATTAAATATTAAAAGAACAGGCATGGAAAGATCACTGAGGCTTTCTGCCAAGCGACAAAAGCCACAAAAATTATATTCGGTGTGTTTTTGGGGTGGGGAGAAAAATGGATCACGTGCAGATTTACAACCTCTTTATAACTACAACCAAACCTTTGCCTTCATCCATGTTGACCTCCGTTTCCACATTTATGTTGTTTAGTCTTGCCTTCATGTAGTGTTCATTCAGTACAGATTATAATTCTCTGTCCACAGCAAATAAATAATGAAGATAGCATCTTTAAAGGCAGACACTTTCACAGAGTCTTGGCTGCACCCTCGGTGGAATGAATGGTATGAAAAAGCTTGAAAGGAACTGATGGCTGTTTCTTGTCTTTGCTCATTCTCTTCCGACTCTCCAGTGCAACACAGAGAGGTAGACGCATCTAGCTGTGATCCATGTGTTCACCTTTTCCTGATTTCACCATCTTTTTCCTGATTTCTGTAAATCAAAATACACCTGGGATTTCTGGAGTGGGGGTGTCAGTTTGCAGTGTTTTCCCGAAGCCTGTCTGTTTTGTGCATTACAGGCCCCCAGGGCAGCCCAATGTGTTGCTTGTGTCTCCAGGTAGAAAGGCTTTTGTTTTAGGCTCTGCTTTGTAGACTCACAGCAGAGTACATCTTGTGCTGGAGACAGAGCTTCAGACCGGGCACTGAATGTTGATGATTTCTTCAATGAGGGGGAATAGTTCTGCCAAAAGACAATGCTGGGGACACTGGTCTTATATCCCAGGTAAAGGAGATGAACTGGCTGCCTTGAGCACTTGCCACCGCCTTGAGTGAGAACTCAGAGATGGCATGGCATCTGCCCCTGTGAGCACGGGAATTTCAGCTTTCACATGGGCAGGTTGTTCAATAAAGAGGTCAGAAAGCCACAGGGCCCTGGAAGTACAACCCTGTCCCTTCAGCTTCTGTGTTGCTTATCCATTGATTCTGTATTGTTTACTTTCTCCACACTGCTCATCCATTGAATTTGCCAGCAGACACATATCAAGGCCTGACATTTCTCCAGTGTCCTCATGCTGCATCCACTCTTCTGTGATTCATGCGTTGTCCTGATTTGTGTACATCATCCCTGCCTTTGTTCCTGTGTCCTGCACAATTGTTCTCCATAGCCACAGTTTCGGGGCCCACACTTGTCAGAGAGACTGTCTATACACAAAGCGCCTGTCCTGGCCTTCAGCCCTGACGCTGCATCATGCTTCCTTTGCCTTTAGTTCTTTGAATGATCTTCTTTTATAGAAACAAGCCAGGATTGGCTAGCCCTTTGGAGATTTCCAGGCAGCTGAGGGGTTCAGATAACTATGCAGGCATTTGCACTGAGGATCCAGTTGAGAGTGATCCTGAAGGTGGAGTTTAAAGGAGTCCAGCAGACTCAAGATAAATGATAAATAGGTATTTATTAGGCAAGCACTTACACAGATAAGAGTAAATAACTGCCACGGAATTCCTGCTCCAGAAAATGCCACCTCTGTCCTTCCAGTGCTCTCTGAAATCCACGAGAGCATGAGTCAGCCCCTCCTCTACCTTTTAATGGTTGCTCCCGTCAGTCTTGCCGTGGCACCTGCTTCCTCACCTGTGAGTGACTTGAGCCACATGCAGTACACTGAGTCAGTGTCACCTTTTTTCTGTCTAAATTAAAACAAGGGTTTTATCCTGTACAGTAAAGGAACTTCAGGAGGCATAACCATCCCTCACTTTAATCTCTACTACAGAGCTATAGTTCTGAAAACAGCCTGGTATTGGCACAAAAATAGACAAGTAGACCAATGGAATCATCTATCACGTTCTTACATTAACCCACACATCTAGGAACAGCTAAAAGTATACAATGGGGGGGAGGAAAACATCTTCAACAAATGATTCTGGTGCAATTGGATGATGGTGTGTAGAAGACTGCAAATAGACCCATGTCTATCACCATGCACAAAACTCAAGTCCAAATGGATCAAAGACCTCAACATAAATCTAGCCATTCTGAAACTCTTAGAAGAGAGAGTCGGAGGTACTCTTGAAAAAATTGGTATAGGAGATCTCTTCCTGAACATAACTCCAGTAGCACAGACACTGAGATAGACAATTAATAAATGGGACCTCCTAAAACTGAGAAGCTTCTGTAGGGAAAGGACACAGTTGACAAGACCAAGCAGCGCCGAACAGACTGGAAAAAGATCTTCACCAATCTTACATCTGACAGAGGGCTGATCTCCAAAATACATAAAGAACTCAAGAAACTAGTCAACAAAACACCAAATAAATCTACTTAAAAAATGGAGTACAGAACAGAATAGAGAATTCTCAATGGAGGAAATCCAAAAGGATGAAAGACACTTAAGAAAGTGCTCAACATCCTTAGCTATCAGGGAAATGCAAATCAAAACAACTTTGAGATACCAACCATATTGCTCCTGCCAGAATGGCTAAAATTAGAAACACCAATGACAACTTATGCTAGAGGTGGAGAAAGGAAAACACTCCTCCACTGCTTGTGGGAGGGCAAGCTCGTACAACCATGTTGGAGATCAGTATAGAGGTTCCTCAGGAAAATGGGAATCAGTCTACCACAGGACCAGGCAACCCCCCTCTTAGGCATATACCCAAATGGTCCACATGCATGTAACAAATACATGTGCTCAACTATGTTCATAGCAGCATTATTTGTAGTAGCAAGAAACTGGAAGCAACCTAGATGCCCTTCAACTGAAGAATGAATGAAGAAGATGTGGCACATACTTCTTCTTCAGTAGTATTTGGAATACTACTCTGCCAAAAAAAAAATGGAAACTTGCAATCTACAGGAAAATTGATGGAAAATAAAGAAACAATCCTGAATGAGGTAACCCAGTCAAAAAATAGGAACATGGTATTACTCAGTCATATATGGATTTTAGACATAGAGCAAAGGATCACCAGCCTATAAGTCACACCACCAGAGAAACTAGGATACAAGGAGGAATGTAAGAGATTCATACAAGTTCTCTCACTGAAGACGAAAGGAACAAGATCTCCTGAGCATATTGAGAGTGGGGGAAATGACCAGAGACCTACAAGAGTGACCCCAACTAACAATTTGACCCTGAAAATGAGATTGATGACTAACTTATCCACCATCATAGAGCTCTCATCTAGTGTCTGATGGAAACAGAAGCAGACACCCACAACTAAATAAACACTGAGCCAAACTGGAAGTCAGATGCAGAGAGGGAGGACATGACCAGGCTACAGAAACCCACATAGACAGCTGACCTGAACAAGGAGGAGCTAATGGGCACCCAGACTGATAGCTAGGAATCTAGCATTGAACTGACTTAGAACCCCCTGAACATGGGTCTCTCTTGGATGGCCTAGACAGTCTAAGGGACTCAGACAGTGGAACCAGGATGTATCCCTGGTGCACAAAAATAGTTTGGGAACACATTCCCCATGGAGAAATACTCCCTTAACCTAGAGGTAGGAGAGAAGGCCTAGTCCCTACTCCAAATGACTTGACAGATTTAGATGATGTCTCCTGGAAGTCATCACCCTACATTTGGTGCAGGGGGGCATGGGAGGGGAGTGGGTTTGGGGGGTTTAGGGGGTCTGAAAGAGGGAAAGATGGAGAGAGGTAGAGAGATGGAACTGAGATCGATATGTAAAATAAAAATAAAAAAGAAGGGTTTTAATTTTAACATAGTAATATATATAACAAAAGTTATCAAATAAGAACTATCGTTAACAATATTTATACCATTAACTTTCAGCAAGATTTAAAGAAAATATTCCATAATCTATTCTATCTTTGTGTGTCTAAAGTCTTATATGTAACTTATCATTGATACTAACTAAGGAAAACTATAACTATCTGTCTTCAACTCCATCAAAGATGACAGAAGGATAATATATAAACTAGAAATGACAGAGACATCTTGCTATCTTGCTGCATGTTCAGCCACCCAAAGTTTTTCTGTAATGTTCCATCTTTAGCCTATAGGCCATAGTGTGTCTGGCAGGATCCTCACCAAAGCAGGAAACTTTAAACTCTCTACCTGTATTGGCAGTTTGACAGTTACTGTGTGTGTGTGTGTGTGTGTGTGTGTGTGTGTGTGTCCTGTAGACCGTCTTGCTGACTCTTACATGAAACAGCAACCCTGTAGCAATGTCCATCCTTCCATCTTGTATCAGCAGTCACATTTTTGTGGGTCCCACATGTCCATTTATACAACATAATGTCAGTCTAGACAAGAGTAGTGTCTTGTCCAAATGACTAATTTTGTCATATTGAGAGTAAACTCTAGAACCAGTTTTTTTTTTTTTTTTTTTTTTTTTATGTTCATCTTCCTTTATGATGAAGGTGGTGTTACAGCCAGGAGTTGTTGTGCCTCACTGTTAAGAAAATCCCTGAACCATTTTAAATGCCATATTCTATAGGTCTTTGAAAGGTTTGAAGAATGCCTAACCATTTGAAATATATTGCTATATATCTGGAAAAGCTAACTAACTTAACTATAATTTTGACTATTATAGGTGACTATGTATGATCTGTACTAAGCTATACATTACATCTTAAATGAGCTATATAAACACAATACCTAAACAAGGAGAAATGTACATATCACAAATTGACCATAAATTTGTTTTAGTAAATGAAAATCCATTCTAAAACAAAGTATTGATTTCTATACCATAATCCCCTATTACCTTTAAAAAGAGATTGGTTGTTAACATTAACCATTTATACCCAATACCATTTAAATGAAAGTAATCATTTAGAGACAATATTTGGGAATTTGGGCATCATTCTTTTCAAACTGCTTCCTGCTGGTTGGGGATGCTATCTTGGGGACCCTAAGAAGACCACAGAAATGTTGGCTGTAGTAGTCTGTAGATGTTTTGGACGTTGGATCACCTGGAACATTGCTTCAGGAGTCTTGCTTGATCAAACCATGTTATTCTGGAAGGAATCCACAGTTTTTCATTTTCAGAGAAAGGGTCCGGACCTCTTACTCCCATAACTCCTTTTTCTAATTTAAATATTTTCTGCTAAATTTTAAATCAAAATGATCTCTGAGTGTTTCAAAAAAATCTAATTTCTTACAAATTTAATCTTCCAATATAAATGTAAAATAGAAGATAATTGTTATATAAGAAAAATTAACACATAATCAAGAACCATATCAAGCCCCAGGAATTCAGGTAAAGAGAGGGAGGATGGGACATATTTATAAGAAAGTTCAAGATCATGATGGAGAAATATACAGAGTCAACTGAACCAAGCTTGTCGAAACTCATGAACTCTAGACCTACAACTCTGGAGACTCCAGGGAACCAAACTAGGCCTTCCAGTTCCTTAGGTTAGCATGCCATGCTCAGTGACAGTAGGATCATGATATAATCCCAGTACATGAGCTAGATTGTTGGAGCCCATTCCCTATGGTGGGATGTCATGCTCAGCCTTAATGTATGGGAGAGGACTGAGATCTGCCCCAAGCAATTGTGCCAGACTATGTTGACTCCTCATGGGAGTCCTTACCCATTAGAAAGAGTGGACTGGGGGTGGGATAAGGGGGGATTGAGTGGGGATGGGAGGAGAGAAGGGGTTGTGGGAGGGAGAAATGTGGTTTAATTGTAAAATGAAATGAAAAAACAACAACAACAACTAAAACAGGGAGTAAAAACAATGATGCAATAAATCATAGTCTTGAAGCCTCGGTGTAGTTAAATTCTCACAGAAACACCATGGGCATTAGACCCATGTGTCTACTTTCTTATTCTAAGAAAAATACACCTGATACATTTTTGATATAGTCTGGCTAGGGTTCACTGAAGTAAAATTACATGAATAGCCTTTCTTCCTCTTAATTCCCAGTCTCATTTGAAATTTAAGTACACTTCCAATAAAGTGAGACAAATCCCTATTATCCCATGAAAACATGGATAATATTACAACACATTTCCTGCCAATGAAGAAAAAATTTTATTACTTAACACTGAAGTGCTGAAACCATTAGTATACCCTTTTAGACTTAAAATAAAATGTGTGTGTTATGCGCCTGCAACTCCCAGGGGGGATTATAAATGGTGTCATAATGTACTGCAGACCCATTAGTAACAGCATGCTATTCAACCACAGGTCTTGCTAATAGTTTAAAGTGAAATAGCATTATATATGTATATGTTTATAGTTCAAAAAAGAGGGAGATAACGGGAGAGAAAAGATTAGAAGAATGGAAAATATTAAATCAAAAGGAGAAAAAGAAAAAGAAAAAAAATCTCCACATATTTAAGTCATATTCAGTTTAAAATTTTGTTTCTATGAATTGAAGTATGACACATGAAAGGGAAGTAGTCCAGTATTTTGAAAAAGTTTTCTATAATGCAATAATTAATTAAAAAATAAATCAAGGTGTAAGGATTCAGGTATTACGCTGGCCTGCCCCTGTCACCTGGAAGTATGCACTCAGGCAGTACTCTAGTCAGCCCAGGGTTCTGTGAGTACTACTAGTATGCAGGCAGACTTTAAAAGTCAGAACCCAGCCCCTCTCTTCCTCACTTTTGCTTTCTCTTCCCCCGTTTCTGTCTCTCCTGCTTTCAGTTGGCCACCAGCTACCCCCTTTTTTCCTCTCTCCCGTTTTCCCCCCCTTTCCTCTTCTGTTCCCCTTACCTCTATGTCTCTTCCCTTCTTCCTCACTCCCTTTCTGAATAAACTCCTCACTCAAGCTCTATCTTCCTGGCATGTTATTACCTCCCGCCTGGATCACCCTCACCATCTATGTAATCTGTTATGCTCTCCAACTCTCCCAAGTGGTAACTTACCTTGGGACCCCACTGATCTGGGACCCTCACTCGAAACCAACCTCCCCCTTCTCCAGCCTTTATTCTTATAACTGTAACAACAGAACAACACAAGGTCCATGTAAACTTATTCAACAAATTCTTCTGTGATGTAACTCATGAGAATTGAAATGTTTTAAAATTGGGGTATATAACCTAATTTGGAATAGATATATCAAGACATGTTAAAGTCTGCTTATATAAATCCAGTGCAGAAAATAATTGGCTTCTCAATGTGACTGATAACATCACCTTCCCTTCAACAAAATTGCTATAATTACTGTAACGTTAGTTGAGTAGAAACTTTATAGTTATGAAAAGCAAAACTGCCCATTTCTGAAAAAATAGAAAACAAAATGTAGTATAATTTTTAAGTGAAAGAACTTATAGCAAGTGTTTTCTCCTTTTTAAAATTTTGCTTTCAAAGGCTAGATGGTGAATAATATGGCCTTCTTATTTAAAATGTATCACATGCAGCCCAAATATGGCTCTCTTTGACAGCTAATATGACAGACAGGATAGAGAGAAGAACATGTGCTGGAGAGATTTCTGCCTCACAAGGTATGTTTTATTCATTTATAACAGTAATGATAGTAATAATTTTATTATTATTAGCAGTAGTACTGTATAGGACCCAGAATTTTCCAAGAAATATAGCACCATTCTTGGCTAATAAATAGTGTCCTAAGGCCACTGTGCTCCATTAGCAATGTGGGTTATGTTTTTTGGGGTTTTTGTTTTGTTTTGTTTTGTTTTATTTTAAGAGCCATGCTGAGAGTGGTAATTCTGATCATTATTTTCCCTGGAAAATATAGGCATATGTTCACTCATTCTGCCTTGTTGCACTTAAATGATTAAAAATTCATGTTCCAAGTAAGAAGCTGTTAAGTAGCTAATTATTAATTCTATTTACAAGATATCCCCAACTGGTTAGGGAAATGATGCCGGGGACAAGGAAAGCACTAACTATATTTAGGATTAGGAGGGCAATCTCTGTCCTGGTGAATATATATGTAGCTCAAATTGGCAGAGCGGCATAGGCACACAAAGCACCCATTAAATAAATGGAGTGTTCATATTTGGGAAATATGGACTACCTTTTGTCTCTTGACAACACTACAAGAAAAACAAAAAACCATTTGAAATTCACTGTTAGAAAAACTCAATTCATTATGTATCCCAAACTAGCATGTTGAATGGAAGGACATTTAAATAAAATTGAATATATATCATAGTAATGAGTTTTCAAAAGAATAATTTGGTGAATCAAATAGAAATATCAGATTAAAGACTAATAAACCTAATTTAAATATGATTGCAGCAACAAATGTGCAAACTGAACTGTTAAAATGCAGCTAGAAGGACATTCATCATGCAGTCTAAAAACATTTATAAAGTCCTGAAAATTAGTAAGATGGATATGAATTCATGTTCTTCAAAGAAATTCAGTAGCACTGTCAATAGTCTTTTTATTCTTATGATTTACATGAAGGATACATAAGCCATAGAGATGATGGTGACAGAGAGTGCTGAAGAGTATGCATGCAAATATTCTGAGAAAGCTGTCAGTGGGTTTTCATAAATCTGTTGTACAGGACAAAAGGTTTCAGTGTCAAAAGAAGCAGGAGGGTGATCTGGGAATGTGAAGAATCTCAATAGCAGTTGGTTAAGGCTTCAAACACTTATCAACTTCTGTTAGTAACTGAAGGTCACTCAAGATTTCTGCAAATATAAATTATGTATATGATTAACATAGTCACTAAACTGCATGGAAAATAGGCTCCTATAAATTAATAAATGTATGCTATTAACATGATATAATAAAAAATCTTATAACATTTACATAGGAAATATAATTGCATTTCTAGCATGACCATCTACTATATTTTGGTAATTTAAGACAAAGCATGCTTTCAATCAAGAGAACAAAATAAAATAAACTCAATAACAAATAATTTTTCTTCATGGGTTATGATATAAGCTTATATCAATATTTTATTTTTAATAAAACAAGAAATGAGAAAGGAGTCACTAATCATAGCTACAGATGAAAAGTGCTGATTTAAGCCCATGTGACAATGAAGTTAATATGTGCCAATTCTGTTCAGTATTTCATGTTTTTACCTGTGTTTATTAAAACCACTAGACTGTTACAAAATAAAATTGAATATACTTGTTAAAATCATAACTGCAAATGTTCTGTGCATTTATTTTAATTATTGATAACATCTGTTACATTCTTTATATATTTGCACTACTCTGAGAATATGTTTAACTCTGTTGATGGATTTAGAATTTATGAAACATATATTGGGAATTTGGTTGGATATTTATTTTTGCATTAATGTGCATTTTATCCTGTCATTTGTTCATTTGTCCTACCTGTAAAATTGCTAATTATGATATGTTTAGATGAATGGATAATGGATAAAAACATCAAAATAATTATTTCTATGGAACACAATACTATTAGATTTCTTCATTAACTACTTAGAGCAGGGGCGGAAACAACAAGTCATCTAGAATAACTCAGAATGTATTAGACAGTTTTCTGTAATTGGAACAAATACCTGAGCTAGATCAACTTATGAGCAGAGAAGTTTTATTTCTGTTTATAGTTTCAGAAATCTCATGTTGTATTCATTTAGCCCTTTTGCTTTGCTCTTGTACTAGTACTGATATGAGAGCCCAACAGTTGTGGGGGATGCCAGTGCACTCATGATACTTAGGAAACAAAGAGCAAAAGGGTTAGGTAGTATGCAACTCTCTCACATGAAAGCCCTCAATGACTAAGTTCGCAATGTTCTAATCTACCAAAAACTCCTGACTTTACTCATTGTATATGCTATGGTCTTACAAACATTGAAACTATAAACTCTTTAACCACTTTGTAAAGTTTGTAAAGTTTTCTTGATTCATCAGCCTAGATACTCAACTAGTGTTAGTTTAAAATAACTTGTAAGCACAGCATTTGGGTCTAATCTGATTTGCAAGGTTGTTGGGGATTTAGACTGGTCAAAGATAGGCCACTTTGTTCTTTTAAAGAATGCTTTGAGTTATTTTGATATTAATTGCTATAGGGAAACAAAGCATAAATTTTAACATATAAGATACAAATATTCATTTAATTCTAATAAGGTTATATATTTTGTTATTCATACATATATATATATATGTACATATATATATAACTATAGATATATCTACAATTTCTATATGAAAATCTCATAAAGCAACTGACAGTGAAATATGAAAGTACTAGAGATGAAATGCAATTGGAAATGAATAGACCCTGAAACTAATCTCTGGAAAATTTCTCAATATTCAAATATTCAGGATTGTAAGGAAAGGTTTTCTACTCAAACTGGAAGACCTTTATGTTCCATGTGTGCTTGGATATGTATCATATATAATTATAACTACCTAAAACAACATTCTGCAGTAATCAAATGACATGCTAGAAAAGAGACTGAATTATTTTTACCTCTGCAAGTTTAAAAATCTGCATCTTTTTTAAACATTTATTTATTTTATGCTGGACATAATTATGCATGCCTTTTTTAAAAATGAAAACAAACATTTATAAACAATATTTGAGAATTTGGGCATTGTTCTTTCCAAACCGCTTCCTGCTGGTAGGGGGCTGTCATGGGGAATCCTAAGAAGATGCAGAAATCCTGGCTGTAGTGGTCTGCAAGGCTGCATTGTTCCATTGACATTGCTTCAAGGGGTCTTGCTCGATGAAACCACATTAGTCTGGAAGGGATCCCACAGCTTTTCATTTGAACGACTCCAACTAATAATTGAAGCAACCATGGGAAGGCTACCGTAAATGACCTTCCCTGATAGTGAGATCATCAACTAAATTATCTACCATCATGAAGTCCTCATCTAGTACCTGTTGGAAACAGAAAATTTGCATCTTACAATTTAAAACTACACATTGTATAGCAAAACACCATTAAATCTTACAATTTATTACTACTGAAGTGATCAAAAGATAATGTCACAATATAGGAAGAAAGTGTTACTCAATTGTGTTATTGTGCCAACTGAAAGACTGTTTTTCTAGACTTTAAGTGTATTATCAGAGTTTATGAGGCAAGAGAGGTAGCCATTTCTGTGACAGCATAGAAAACACAGTTTGATGTATAGTGGTGTGGTATCAAAGATGAAATAAAGACCCACACTGAATATAAACAAAAGCTAACATTTGGAAATATCTAGAAGTGTGCATCATGAATGCAACCCATCAAATGCCAATTATTGGATGCTGCATTTTGCAAGGTCTACTGTTATTACAAGAAATCTTAAAAGCTTACAAGTCAGGTACCAATAAGGTAGAGTTTCATTGGAAAGGCAGTCTCACAAGAATTAATGTTCTTCATCTTCACATGCATTTTGTCACATTTACTCATATTTTGTTTCTGTCCACAGAGTTTATTGAGTAGACTCTATTTAACTCTATCAAAAATTATAATGTGGGCATATTAAGCATCATTTTAATGGTTTATTACAAAGAGTACTGAGTTCCTAAGGATGGTTCAGGAATAAAATGATATTTTCTAATTTCAGGTTTTTTTCTTAAATATAATAATTGTTTTTGTATTATATTACTATTTATAAAATGCATACAAAGCTATTAAATGTCATAAATTCTATTCTAAACCTTAAAATCATTATCTTTACCATACTTTATTTTTTTAGAAAATTCTGTGTAATAAAACAGAATTGTAAAATATCTATCTACCCCAAGATAACAGATACACTCTAAAAATTAACTGGTTTTGAAATCCTTAAAAAACTTAAGTAATTATTTGAAATGATAATATGTTTTTTCAGAAATACATTAATATGTATCTATATCAATTTTGAATCAAATTCTGAAGAAAAATATCATTTATCTACTATAATAATTACTACTACTAATTATAATAATAAAAGAACAGGTAAAACATTCTTCATATTTGCTAGTCCAAATACATAGGAAGTTTGGAATATTTCAGTTTTTATGATGTTTCTTTTCTTCTACTTTAGTGGTACTGTACAAATAGCAAGTGGAAAGACTGACTAAATACTGATACACACAAAGATCATCTCTGAGGCTGGTTAGAGGTTAGAAAACAAAATTTCCACAATGATAAAAATGGATTCACATACCTGAAATCTTTCTTTACTAATTTCATGTAGGAAGGAGTATATGTACAAAACATTTGCAAAATTGATGCCTTAAAGCACAAAATAATTCTTCCATATTATGTTTACTCACAAATATAATTTCAACACTTTGCTTAAAATGCATCAAACTACCAAAAAGTACTTGTCACTTTTAAAATGAAATGATTGAATACTTCTGCTTTTAGTGGCAAAAATGCTTAACTTGGATGCACACTGGTAAGAAAAGGCAACAGAGTACAGTAATAGGACTGTGAGTGCCAAGTGAAATAAGACAATTGTGCCAGCAGTTGGAATGCCATATGGAAAAATGAAGTTGACTTCCATAACCAGGATGGAGGAAAATCTGTCAAGGGTTATTTTTGTTGCATATTCATGACCTGATAAATTGTGTTAATTGCTAAAAGAATGAGAAATCAAGCAAGAATAGATTTGTTGTGATGGGAGTGTGCTTGACAAGAATAGCAATAACATTTCAATGATCCGTCTAGTTGGTAGATCAATATTTGAATCCTCTCATTTAAAACAAGTGCAGAAAATTTATACTTAATTTTTGTCCTCATAAATTACATTCTATAAATCTTCCTCCATTTATAGACAATAAAATCTCATAAATCTAGAATCATTAATTCCACAAAATTTTAAGATATACACAAATATGTGGAGGTAGGAAATAGAAACACATTAATTATGGTAAGGAGCAGTAATGTATTACATTTTAAAGAACTATATTTGGCAAATATTTAGCTAGAAATAAAATACATTTACTTACGTTATTTTTGTTGGAAATTTTTGAATAAAATACATTAATTAAAACTAGTTCAAATCAATGTTGACACATTACATGTAGAGTAATATTTTAAGCTAAAACTTCAAACTTTATATATATAAGGTGAAATATTGATAACCTAATTGATGATTATTGATATATGTGTGCACATATAAGATGATATGTAATTTCAAGCAACCAATTTAGGCCTGAAATCCTTGGAATATGAAGCTTTCTGGTGCTACCTCTAACGATATTATCAAAGGAAACTTTAGGAAAATAAAGAAGTACCAACTCCTAATCTCATGTGATATTTTTATTTGTTTCAGTGTTTCTCTAATATTACAAGAAGATATGTCAAAATTAATTTAAAGTATATTAATTTGCATTCTCTGTCAGAAAATAAATATCAAAATTTATTTGATATACTACTAGTAATCCTTGTGATGTTAATATTCAAAACTATTAATCTTATTTGTTTCTAGCTGAAAATTTCTTTCTTTGGTTCATTGTGCTTTCCTTGAATTTTACTAAACTGGATCAAGAAAACTAAGACACTCATAAGACAATTTCTCAAAAAGTATTCAATTAGATCATTCACAGTTTTCATTTCCCAAGAAACACTTGAACAAATTATGAATTTGCAATTTGCAATTTGCAATCATGAAGCAAAGAGAGAACCAGAAGTGTGAAGTCACAAAGTCTGTCCCTGGCCCTGTCCTCCCATGAGGCTCTATCCCTAAAGGATTTAAAATATCACCAACACATTCATAGCAAGTTTTTAAGCATATGAGCCTACAGTCACATCATACTTAAATGATAATCAAAGGTTTTTAAACTTAACCCTCTACTATTCTTTTTTTTTAATTTTATATACCTTTTCATGATAGAAATCTGCTGCATTGCATGCAACTGGTCCATTGCCTATCCTCAACTAAATTGATTGCATTTCTGGACATTTCTGATATATCTGTGTTCTTTCAATCACTTCTGTATTCATGTCCCCTTCTACAGACAATGCCACTTGCCAGTGGGCATTCTATTTCACACCAATCCTGATGTTATCTTCTAACCTGAAGGAATAGAGTTACTTCTGATGTCAAGCATGAATTATTAACTTCATATTTGTCTAAGAAAATATCTGAATTATACATACATACATACACATTCCTAGGATAACTTGAAAGAAAAAAAAACCTAAAGGACCTATAATTCACGGATATATGATCTGACTCCATCATTACATGGCATTTTTATTAGTGGTACATTTCTGAAGGGTCAAACTGTTATTCAGGTAACTTAATATTCTTGACAAATAATGTATTTTTTCCTAACTGGAGAATATTCAATGTAGACTAAAAGTGGGGTGGTCTAATTTGAATTTGTACTCAATAGCTGGATATTTTCAAAGTCAAGCTTGGTTTACTTAAAATTTTAGTGATGTTTTTTGCCTGAATATAAGGTATCTTGACCAAGGGTTCATGGGTTGGATATATAGCCTCAGGGTAAATGCATGATCCATTGTGGGACCTTTAAGAACTGAGTTTTTGTAACATATCCTTAAATGGCTGCAAAATATCAACATAAAAAAATATTCAAATAGTTCCATCAATACCTATTCTCTTACATATTTAAAAAATATGGAAGATAGAAACAAATCTGTGAAGACAGGAGTCTAGTTACACACAGAGACCTTTCCAGGCTATAGTATATCCAGGTGGTTAACAGTTAACCCTTCTCCATTGTATTCAATCTTGCAACCATTTTACTACTGTTGACAATATGTTGCTTACATCTGTTACTGTAATGGGTCTATTTGTATGAATTTATACATTGTTTGGGATTTCAATTTTTTCACTGAAGATGTGTTTTCCTCCTGGTATCCTAGTAGCAATTACCCATCTCACATTTCATAAGTGACCTTGGGTTTGAATGCTAGAATAAAACAAATGGATATTTTTGCAATGCCCTCTCACCTTTTGGTTTTTTCCCTCCACATATAATATTAAACTTGTCTTTCATGCTTAAATCAGGGTGAAGTTTGGAATTAATATGGAAAATGGGAAAAATAATATAGTAATCAGGTTGATTGACAAACCAAAACTAAATCATCTACCAGCATCTCTGCACTCACACATTTATATTATTATTTTAGAGTAGTTAAATTTTCTCTATATTACCTTCATGTCTGAGCTGCACATTATATTTCAATACCTGTGTGCTTTTCTGAGTATTGGTCACTCATAAACCTTGAATATTTTTCTTTATATCTTAAGACTTCTAGATTGTTGTGATATCAAGATGGACTGTATCTGGTTGGTTTTGTTTTAATTGAGTGAATGCATATTTTACCACAGAGAAACACTACTAATAATAGGAAGTCCAGTTCAATTCATGAATACCACAGTGGTCAACAGCTATTGAATATTGAGAAAGTAAGCTTTCCTCTTAGGGATAAGGGCCTAATAATTTGTATTCAGTTACCTAATCAGTGGTCACAAATATCCTTTTGTAGAAATGGCTACAACAAGGAGAAATCACTCTGTATAAAAATATAAACATAGTTAATTTCCATGATAATGGAGTCCTCAATGATCCTCTGAGATCTGATTAAGCAATCGTACGTCATAACCAGTGTTTGTAACTGGTCCAGGGTGTTTGGGAATGCTATTCACTATGTGGTAAAAATTCATTATCAGTATTTTGTCTTCATTTACTAAGTATCCACAGTATTCTGGGATTTTGAAAGTTTATCTTTACACAGAAAATAAATGAAATTGAGCTGAAGTAGCTCTTGAGTGTTGTAGAAAGATACAAACTCCTTAAAGATCCAAAAGATTCTATCAGATAATTCAGCTCAGATATTAAGAACATACGCTTATAAAATTTTTGTTTCAATGCATCATATAGATTTGTAGGAACTGTGTCAGATGAAGAAGTTTTATATTAAGTAAATGCCTTTATATTAACTGGCAAATATGGGTCATAAGCTTCTCTGCACATATTGTCTTGTTATCAAAGTTTTGCTTTGGCTTGTTCCCTTCAAAATTCATGTAAAAATTTGATGTGTGGTGTCACAGGATTGAGAAATTATGTGACTTTACAAAATGTAAGGTGCTTTGCAATATCTATGGAAGCTACTTCATGTCAAAATAAATGTAGCTTTTCAGAGCACAGATTATTGGCAAGTGAGGCTGTGGTTCAGTTTGCCTCTTCTCAGTCTGCTCATACCTCTGCATTTTTTATTTATTATATTTATTTATTTATTTATTTTTGCTTTGGAACCAGTACAGGAAGTAGCTCTATAGAACAGGCTACCTTGAACTCACAGAGATCCTCCTGCCTCTGCCTCCGGAGTGCTGGGATTAAAAGTGTGTACCACCAACGTCCGGATCCCTCTATGTTTTATCGTGGAAAAGCCATATGGTCTTCAACGTATGTTCTTAGAACTTATCAGCTTAACAAACTTGTTTCTTTATAAATAAATCTCATGTTTTCTTTTATAACAGCAGAAATTTATTAAGACGTCATACTAAAATCTACTCACTTTACAAACCAGGAAACAGCTTTCAGCACTATCTGGCCAAAGAAATGATAAAGATGTGATTTACACTTATTTAGCTGGTTCCAGAATCCAGTGTGAATATTTACTGTATTTCTACTTATTAACAATTAAATAAGATTGTAGGTATTCTTACATCCTATATTTAAAAAAATGCTGCCCGATTAACACCAAACCTAAAAGTAATTAAATACAAACCTGATTCCATGGATTTAAAGAATGCAAAACAGAAACACAAAGAAATTGAGTGACTTTGGAATGGAACTGGGAAGAGATAGGAAAGTATAGATTAATTTCACTCAAATTGAGTATAAGAAAATTTCAAGGAAATGATGAAAATATTTTTAAACACAATAGAAATAGAAATAAATCTATTATACATGCTGTATTTCTTTACTCAGATATCCAAGTATAAAATGTTTCAAAGATATCAGAAGTGATGAACTTTGGAAGAACTAACTTAAAAATATAATTGTTTTTCTTCTTAAGCTTCTACTTAACATACAATACAAGGAAGCAGTGTCTCAAGTATTTTAGGATATTTGTGTTTTGCAAATGGGGGGGGGCTGGCAACATTCTTACATATTAATGTAAAAGAAACTTTAGTTTACATGTCTTTTCTAATTGTCTTATAACACATGTTGTTATTTTTAATTTAACATATATAAAACTGTATCACTTGTTGCTTTGCTTTACTTTTATTTTTACAGTGGTACAGATAGAGCTCAGAGCCTTATGCATAGTTGGTGAGTTCTGAACAAAAAAGAAGTACACTATGCCTTGAAACATATCTCTAAAATATACATTCTCTTCTTTTTGTATGTTTTTTGGGTTTTTTTGTTTGTTTGTTTGTTTGTTTCTGTTCTTGGTGCTACTAATTCACTTATTGTAATATTTTAATCTTAGAGTTTTAATAGAATAAATACAGAGCTTTTCAAGTAAGCCACATTGTATAAAACCAGGCAAGAAAAGGATCACAGTCAATACTATTTAGTTGTAACAATAATGTGAAATTATTAATAAGGGCTAATGTGTGCATCTTTATGATTCAACTTGTGAAATTAGCCAGTAAATTAACCTAAAATAACAAGAAACTCATACTAACAACATAACTCTTATAAGTTACAGCTGTAAAACAGAATCATTGATCTTTGATCTTAATTACTATTATTTCTTTAAGCCACTAAAGCCATTGTCATAAATACAATTCCTACTGCCCTTAGAGAATCGATTTCCTTGAACTGCTTCTGTGTCTCAAATTATGAGAGAACAAAAAAAGTTCAAACATTACTGGTATGTATCTCTAGTTTATGTACTAGAAAGTAAATGATACCAGGTTTGAATAAGTACAGCAGAGATTAGATGATGTGTTTATAAGGTATGTCATACAAGACTTCATCATTTCATATTTTATTTCATACTTTGAAAGATCTTGAAAGTAAACTTTCATTCAAGAATGCAGTGTAACCTTCTAATCAAAGTGTAATATCATATGTATTAAAAAAGATTAAAAAGTAGATTCAGTGTACAATAGCCACCCATTGTTACATAAAATATATTTTTCTTATTCATAAAGGTGTCTCAACTTGTACTGCTGTGATTGTTCAGCTGGAAAACATGCTTTCTTTCAAGCTCTAGGATCTGAGTTCGATATTTGTGATCCACATAGTGGGAAAGATAGAATATACTTCAACAAGTTGTTCATTTACCTCCACATACAAGCTATTATGAACACACAGGAATGTGCATATTCACACACACACACACAAACACAAACACACACACACACACACACACACACACACACACACACACACACTTAGCATGGAAAATACTTAGCATGGAAAACTATTGATCTTTATTACTAATGCCTTTACATTTAATTAATACACAGTAATTTTGAACCTTATTTGTTACTGATGTTAGTTTCCTCAAAAAATAAGAAAAAACATATATTTAAATTTTCTCATTTTATTAAATCGTTTAACACAGTATTAATGAATGAGATTCCTAAAATAGAAATTTCTGCTTTTTTTTTCTTTTTAGGAATGTGAGGTATTAAGCCATATTATCTATCAACCTAAGTTGTCTTTGAATCTGCTATATAACTGAGAAAAGCCTTGAAATTCTGATCTGCTAGACTATACCTCTTAAGTACTGAATTTACCGGATTGTTTCACTAAACCTAGATAAATAATTATATTGCTCCATTTATATGGTTTCTTTCTTTTTTCTGTTTTACTCCCTCCTTTCTTTCCTACCCTTCTGACACCTAATTCATCTATCTATCTATCTATCTATCGATCTATCATCTATCTATCTACCTTCTATCTGTGTATCATCTATCTAATCATCACCATTACTTAACTAATCTCTCTCTCTCTCCCTCTTAGTAATGTTATTAAATGTACATAGAGTCTCTCATATGCCAGGCAAATATTCTACCACTGAGCTATCCCGACAGCTAGTGTTTTTGATTCAACAAAATTGGAAATGTAATAATTTAGTGAGTATTCAATAAATAATTTTCTTGGTATTTGCATAGATAATCTACATTTTTAGTACATAACTACACTGAAGAGCAGTATTTCTGTTCTTATTCAATTCACTGTTCAAGTCACAATTTATTTCCTGCTGGTGATTACTTTGGAAGTGTGTTGAGGAAACCTTTGCAGCACCTCTGGACAGATACCGACTCTAAATCATTGCCTGCTCTCACTATACTTACTCTGTTTCTGGTTATCTCTCAAATCTACCTTCTTTTTGATATTTGTCTGGCTTTGTTTTGTTTTTCACAACAGGGTTTCTCTGTGTACCCCTGGCTGTCCTGGAACTCACTCTCTAGACCAGGCTTGCCTCCAACTCTGAGATCCATCTGTCTCAGCCCCTTAAACCTCTGCTGGGCTTAAAGATGTGTGCCACCACTGCCAGGTTATAGCTACCTTCTAGAGAATTTGTTCACTCTTATTTTTGGACAGCATCATTTATTTGCTTCACTGTTCAATATTAGTTTATTAATTCTAAAAGTATATGTGTAAAATACTTGTGCTATAATTAATAAAAGATAAATCGTCAGGCATTCCAGTGAGTAATTTTCTTAATCAGGTTAGTGGAAACTGAAATATCTACCCTAAATGTGGGTAAACTTTTCTGGTGGAAGACTAGATAAAGTAGGTCTAAGATTGAAGCTTTGCTTTTGTGTGCTTGCTGACAAATACACCTATCCTGTTGCTGCTAATGCTAATGTTGTTGCATTCCTTTTATGATGCCAGGTTCCAACAATTTTGGGTTTCCTATGTGAATTGAACAACTATAGCCCATCATATTTTTCCAGGCCTTCATCATCAGAAAAGGGCTACTAAAATAATCTGCCTGTGGATTGAACAGGTACTGTGTTCTCAGCCTCTCCCATGTGAGCTAAGCACAGATGGACAACTCATACAAGCTAATCAATTAAATCCCCCTCTAGTGTACATTCTGTAAATTTTCATGAGAGAATGTAATAAGTCACAAAAGTTGTTGCCTGGTATTTGATGTTTGTGTATATGACTCTATTTATAAAGCAGGACCAATGGCACAATATGTGTATACATTATATGAGTACTGATTAGTATGAAATAAATCATGAAGAAGAATTAACCCAGTACTTTTCAAAGCTAATACACATTTCCTTTCTCTCTTTTTCTCTCTCTCTCTCTCTCTCTCTGATTAATTTTAACTCAATGTCACTCATGTTAAGAGAATATAATGCAAAACAAATGTCTTAGTGTAATTCTTTCATTAACTACAAAATTCTGTTAGTTTTAATGCAACATAGAGTTTAATAAAAAGCGTTCAGTTTACTGCTATACATTACAATATATACCCTAAATAAATAGTCTTATCATTTACATTCCTAACTGATGATTACATTAATCCCCACTTTGCTTAAAGCATTAGTCTTGATCATTCCAGTGATTTCTTCAGTCTGTTTTCCAAACTACTGAGAGGCATATTAAGAATTATTTTGTATCATTTATGAAATAATATTATAAATAATAGTATTGTTCTCAGAAAATAAAAGGGTGCTCCTATCAGTATGTTGAGCAATGCTGAGTTAATACAATTACTAATTTTAAAGTTTTAACTTCATCTAATACATTCGCAACCTTTAAAACAGGTTCACAATGTGAAACATTTTCTTGACATTTTACTATGGTACATTTTTCCTTAGAATCATAAACAACTAGTGTAACTGAATCACACATAAGACAAACTGGCAGAATTATACTGTAAATTTATTTCCTTAATTATATTTTACATTCCAATCATAGTTCTCCCACCCATCCTCCTTTCCTGCCCCCTTGCCTCCCTCCCACCTCCACCCCCATCCACTTCTCCTCTAGAGTAAGGCCTCCCAATGGGAGTCAACAAAACCTGGAACACTAAGTTGAGGGAGAACAATGCTCCCCCACCATTCCCCCTGCATTAAGGCTGAGCAAGGCATCTCACCATAGAGATGACGCTCTGTTAGCTCATGCAGCAGTGATAGATCCTGGTCCTACTTTCAGCACCTCAAATAGATTAAAATACACAACTGTCTTTCACATCCAGATGGCCTCACATATAGCCACTTATTGAACTCTTCCATGATGCCCTGTAGTCTTTTTTTTTAACTATTGTTTTCTATTTTTTCCCTTGTTAGAAAAATAATTCTTTGGACATCATTGAAATGGCTAATTTCTCAATATGAGAAGTCCAGTAAAGCTGGCCCTAATACTAACTTTGTGAACCCTAATGAAATCACCCTCTGAGTTTCTCTCTCTCTCTCTCTCACTCTCTCTCTCTCTCTCTCTCCCTCTCTCTCTCTCTCTCTCTCTCTCTCTCTCTCTCTCTCTGTATATATGTATGTACCATATATCTAATTATCTATCCATCTGTCTATCATGTATCTATCAATCCATAATATATCCATTCATCATATACAATATATATATATATATATATATATATATATATATTCATCATCTATCTTTCTATCTATCATCTATCTTATATCCATCTCTCATCTTTCTATAATTTATTTGTCTGTCTGTTAGGTGGGGTTCACATTGTAGCCTAAGCATTTTAGAATCATTTAAACTGAATGCTGCATTGCCTCATGTTCCCAACTATTGTGGTTACATTTAAAAGCCACCAAACCAGACCTCAGTGGAGCTGGTAAATCCCATACTTCATCCCAAGCTTTCAACAATATGTAATTGTGTTTGAGATTTTTCTATCAAGAAATTTGTCCATTTAGTTTCAATTCTGTTTGGTTCACTGTCTTCAATTTTGACAGCAAATATTTACCCTATGGGGCCTCTCTTCTGACAAATCTAGTAATGATTATTTTAGTTTTTACAAACACATCAGAAACTACCATTGAGATGAGATAGCTTTTAAATTCTTTATATGTTAAATCAGAAATAACTGTGACTTATAAGCAGTCCATCATGTCCAGTTAGAGACAGAAAGATTTACCTGCCACCTTCTTTGATATGATGATGAGAATTTAGTTACATAAAATGGTGCCTGAACACACAAAGTTACCAATAGGCACTATTACTCTGGCAACCATGTGCACGACATAAATTGTTGACTTTTATTCATTATCACTGACCCTTGTATAATATACTGCACATTGTCATCATTAACTTCAGATTTAATAGTAAATCAGTTTCTTACTTTGAGTGTAGATGTGGTATACAAAAGGGAAAATATAATATTGAAAACAAAGTAACTAAATTATATAATTTAAAATATAAACATATATTGCAAAAATATAGACAATCAACTTTTAAGCTAGATGACTTCATTTTCTAAGTAGTCTTTACATAAAATAGATTATTAGAAATATTTATAAATCCTGGTTCTGTTGTCAGAGGTTCCTTAGAATGCCCAGGCCTTCTAACTGAGACCCGTGTTCAGGGGGTCTGAATCAGTCCAATGCTGGTTTCCAGCTATCAATCTGGAGGTCCATTAGCCCCCTCCCCTTGTTCAGGTCAGCTGTCTCTGTGAGTTTCTGTAGCCTGGTCTTGCCCCTTTTCTTATCACTCCTCCCTCTGTGTGGAGTGGAGAGGGGATGAGATGGGAGGGTGGTTGGAGAGGGAGATGTGGGGAGAAGTAGTCAAGGAGAGAGGCAGGGAGTGAATGAGGGAGGGAGGGAGAGAGGCAGAGGGAACTGTGATCAATGTGCAAAATAAGATAAATAAATAAATAAGATAAAAGTAAAAAAAAAAAGAAATATTTATAAATAGAAACTAATTCAGAAGAATACAAGAAGTACTAAAAGCCAGTTAGACAAATATATCGAAGGCCATGATGAAGGGAGGTACTGAATTTAGCACCATTCATGCTAAATTCTTATCACACATAGTAAGCTATCAGTGTAAGAGACCACATCTTGTTATTAAATCTTTTTTCATTAAATCCTTGCCTGAAATCACAGGCCAATGATTTAGCATGTGTTTGGAAAATCCAGCACAATATTGAGAGCTACTTTATTAGTAATCTCATTTTCAATTGGTTCTTTGAAAATTTCATAAGAGTTTTGAATATAATTATCTTCTTTTCCAACTCTTCTTTAACCTCCTTTCTTTCCCACTCAATTCAATGTATTGTTCCCCATTAAGGACAAATTTGGACTGAATAAATATTGGTTGGGTTGCCTTCTGCTGGAGCAAGTTTAGGTTGACTTACAAAGAGCTAAAGAAAAGCTTTTCTGAAAGAAATCATCTCTTTCCAGCAGTTGACAGTTTCTACAAGCTTTTTGGCTAAGAATAGAACTTTGTGCCTAACTCCCATTTGCATGCTGAACTTTGTTCTGGCTTGGGATTTACAGGGCTTGTGTTTGATGTCACATTTGCTATGATTTCATAGGTGCAGCTGCCCTGCCATATCCAAAAGACCGTTTCCTCTACCATCTGTGGCTCTTACACTCCAATTCCTATAAATTAATATATCTTATTACCTATTAATGATTAAATCTAGGCTTATTTTTCAAAATTACTGAAGAAGAGTCATGAATATTTGCAAGCCAGATTATCTCATATTCCAACATTTCAGTAACCACGTTTTCCTCCTGTTAGAAAGTTATTAGGTAAACAAGACTAAGGTAAAGAAAGCAACATGAAGGAAAAGACACATGCAACATTTAGACAGTAGTGATATTCCAGGAAAGTAGCTCATAGTTCTTCACAGTGACTTAGAAATTGTGTAAAGATGTTTTTGTAACTAAAGAGTAGACTTAGTAGCCCAAGGCAGAACTGACTGCAAAAGTACACAAAACAACCTTTCTAAAGAAAAAATATATCAACTACTTGAAAACAAGATAAATTTGTCTTAATGAATCTTCAAAGATATGACAAATCAAATAGTTTTCTGAGATGAAAACTTTACATTAAGCTAGAAGTATTTTGAATAGTAAAAGAAAGCACTTGAAAAATAATTTATTGTGCAATTACAAATAAATTACGACTCTTAGGAACCAAATATATTGTAGAAATTACAAAATAACTTATGTTTATGCCCTTATTTTAATTTTATTATATCTATTCAACGTGAGGATTAAGAAAACACTTATACATTTTTTATTTCTTGTTTTTCCAGCTTATGACTGGATAAATTGTAGAAAAATTTTTACAAAATTTCCATTTGCAAAATATGAACATTCTGAAAGTAGACCATTTGCCATCCATTTTTCTTAGTATGTCTATTATTTCTCAAAATAAATACAATTCAATTTTATATATTTTGAGAAGATAACCTAATGCACATATATACACTGATTTCCTAGAGAAAAAAAAAATTTGTCTTTGGATGAATAACCTATGATGACTGGAAAATTTAGTCTGGCAACATGAAAGTATATGTTCATATATTACAAAATTCATTGATATTCATACCTAAACATATTTCTATTTATTGGTGTATAACAAGTTAAAGTAGCTTTTTAAATTATTGTTATATAAATTTTGCTTTAAGAAAGTTTGCAAATAATTAATAACAACATATACTAACATTAACAAGACCCCAAATCCATATAACTTAGTGAGTGTGAGGCTGAAAATCATCATTTAAAAAAAAGCTATAAAACTTTTCATTAAATATTGCAGAATGGATATCAAATTTATTGAATTTATCTGCTATCTACAACATCCATAGCAACAAGAAAATATATGACAGAATCAGAACTATAAAATAAATAATTTTACATTCTCTTTCTTTAAATTTTAATTATCTAGGTCTTAGATAGCATTTTGTTACATAGATGAATTCATACACTGCTAAATGGTTATTGGAGGGAGTAGAGGATGATCAGAGTGAATGTATGTGAAAAGAGCATATGAAATTCCCAGCCAATTGTGTTGTTGATATGACTACAGCTATATCAAGTATCCTATGAACTCAGACCCATGGTGATGGCAAAAGCTTCTCCTTTCAAGCTCAGAGAAATGGCAAAGCCATACCTTAGTCCTTGTGTAGATATTGACAGTATGCAGAAAATGTTGACTGAAGCTTCGTCCTCCAGTGTGTATTTAACCTGAAACTGCGCCATTACAGAGACCCTCTATCAAGGTCAACTTCACCCTCTTATTGCTCAGGTGTATATGATAGTCCTGCCTGCTTATTCACATGCAATAAGCTGACTTCCCTGATTCCAATGTACAAGAATTACTTTCCTGGTTTTGCTCCTACATCTCCATTAGAGTGTACAACTAACTTTGCCACAGCTTTTCTCTTATTTCTTCATTCCTTTATTACTCCAGTCAAATTTCCAGGATTCAGCTGTGTACTCCCAGCACCTATAAGCCAAATAGGGACCCTGAACATAGGTAACTCATATCTACCAGACAGAAGAATGTATCTTTGTTAAGTGCATACATAAAGGTAAAGAGGAAAGGGCAATTGTTTTGTGAACTGAAAAAGCATGAATAACATCCAGAAATGACAGTATGTTTTGTTTTAAGACTTGGAAGGAATTGTGAGGAACCATGGTAGTAAAGTTAAAATATTATAGCTCCATCAAGTTTTGGCATATGTTTAGAAGCCATCCCATTGGTTTACTGAAAGGAAAAATGATCAGTGAACCTGGGAAAGAATCGAAGGTTATGGGGATAGATACATAAACAAAGGATCTGAAAGTATCCCTGTTTTCAATTTTGGTTTATACATACATATATAATTATTTAAAAAAACTATGACTATGCACCACAAAATGAAAGAGAATCAATTTGTGTCTTGGATTTTTCAAGCTTTCAAACTAAAGGGCCTTACCCTCTAGTTGCTATGTGGCCAGCAAATAATTTTTCATTCTTTTTAAGCCTACCAACAAATTAATGTAGCCCACTTAATAGGGTGTAGAGAATTGAGCAGCAGAGTGGAAAAAAATTTTAGTGAGATTCAACAAAACCTAAAAGAATTGTACTCAGACATTGTGGCCAAGCTCTTAGAAGCTACAGGGAATGTTGAACTTGAATCAGACAAGAAGAGTGCCTACCAAAAACTAGCTTTTGAAAACACTAACAAGACTTATAAGGAGGCAGTCAGGGGATTTTATAAGTAACCAAATTTACAAAAGATGATTAGATTGTGTGCATATATGGCTTCTGGCCACCTTCAGGTTATGTTTCTAACAATAGCCCTTAAGGAAGCTATATGCCCTGAGGAAGAATATGGTACCTGTTACATAATTGTAAAAATGCACAATTTTGTGAGAGATTGCTGCCACAAGGATTTCAGATTAAAAAATGATTGGATCTCAGCACCACCCCAATGGTATGCATGGCTCCCATGTTTATTCCCACAATGTCAGAGAAATAAGTTCTTTTCATAAGTAGATATTCATGGGAAACCTCCAAAAACAGCTGGAAAATGATCAACTGGGACTTCCCTGACTCTATCAACCATTCCTAAAGATCACTGTGTGGGGCTGGATGAGCCATAAGGGCAGATCAACAGTCCTCTGACACAAAAACTAGAGTATCCTCTATGGAGTCTCATGAAGAAGACAACTGAGCCAAATTTCTACCACCCAACTAAGACAGTCCCAAATAAGAGTCCCCAATCCATCACTACCAGGATATATGAGCACTTGTTGCTAGGGGTAGTAGTAATTCTATTATTTAAAAAACCTGGCCTCTCAGGTTGTTTATTATAGACAGTGATAAATGAATGTTATGAGGAGGTATTCAAGGTTAGGGCTCAGTCAAACTCATTTTGATATTACAGATGAATTGAAAATATTTCAAATTGTGGCTGCTCCAATGTTAAATGAGAAAAATTGTTCCAGGCTCAGTTCTTAAAGAGAGATATTTTTGGTCAGCAAAACATTATTACTGTATAGAATGATTAATGGAGAAATTTCCAGAATTGAAGCTGCACTCAACTGTAAAAGATTTGGGGGTATTTATGACACTGGGGACAATGTGTCTTTAATTATGGAATCATATTTGCTCCCAGCATGGCTACTTGAGCCACCAGTTGTAAACCTATAGGTAGTTGGTGAGGCAAAGCCATAACCACAATTCTTCTTATGTCAAAATGCTGAAAGTCTGAACATCATGAAATTTATATTTAGGCAGTATGATCTATGAAATATGCCCATATGCAGACATATCTTGAACCAAATGGGCAATCTTGTTGTGTAATATTTGCTTAACTATGTAAAGATGTGTTGCATTTGTTTAATAATGTAAAGGTGTGTTCTGTTTTCCCTAGTCTGACTAAGGCAGATGATTGATCTAGTAAAAAGCTGAACTGCTAACAGTTAGGAAAGAGGTACAGGTGGAACTTCCAGGCAGGGAGAGTAAGTAGAAGAAGGAATTAGGATTAATGATGAAAAGAGAAGAAGAAAAAGAAGAAGAAGAAGAAGAAGAAGAAGAAGAAGAAGAAGAAGAAGATACAGAGAGAGAGAGAAAGAAAGAGAAAGAGAGAGAGAGAGAGAGAGAGAGAGAGAGAGAGAGAGAGAATGGAGACAATGGGGACAGCCAACAGACATTGGTGAAACAGGAAAGGAGGACCTAAAGAATTAAAGACATTGATCCATTCTAAAAAAGGAAACAGTTCATGTTACGGCAGGTTGTTCCTCCCTGCCGGCCTCCCGGTCCTGCAGCCAGTCTGAACCCTCAGCCGCACCAGCCCCAAATAACACTCAGAGACTCTGTATTTGATACAATCCTGTTGGCCAGTTACCATTATTGTTTATGGGCTAGCTCTGTCTTAATTATTAACCCATTTCTACTTATCTAAGTATTTCCACGTGGTCGTCTTATTGGGGAGCTGCAGCGGGCATCTTCCTTCCTCCCCGAGCTACATCTCGACTCCTCCCTACTACTTCCTCTTTCCTCCTTGTCTCCTAGCCCCGCCTATCTTGCTATCTCATTGGCCACAGAGCTTTATTAACCAGTATGAGAAACATGTATACAGAATAACATCTCCCATCAAGTTCACACAAAGATGATACCAACACTTGGAGTAACACGCCTTTAGTCTCAGCACTAAGGACATAGAGACAGGAAGGGGTATGGTCTGGGGAGAGAGGAACATAAGATGAAAGGAGACAGTAGCTCTTTGCTTTCTGAGGATGCAGTTAGTCTGAGGATGCAGTCTGAGGACAGGCTCACCTTCGATCTGAGCATTGGTAGAGAGAGGTAAGAATTCTTCATTGGTTAATTGCTCCACTTCTCTAATTCTGCAGCTTTCACCCCCTAAGAGCTGACTTCTAGTTTTTATTATTAAGACCAATTAGAATTTTTGCTACAGCCCCAGAATGATATCTGGGAAACCAGCATAGGACTGACACAGAAACCTTGAACATGGATCTTAGTTAGAAGGCCTGGGCAATCTAAGGAACCTCTGAGAATGACACAAGGATGTATCCTTGGTGCATGAAAGGACTTTGGGAGCACATTCCCCAAGGAGGTATATTCCTTTAGCCTAGAGACAGGAGGGAGAGCCTAGACCCTAGTCTAAATGATTTGTCCGATTTTGATGATCTCTCCTGGAAGGCATCACCCTCCCTGTGAAGTGTGGGTGGGAAATAGGAATGGAGGGGGTATTAGGGGTCATGGATGGGAGAAGGGAGGTAGAGGTAAGTGGGATTGATATGTAAAATAAGAAAAATAACATATATATATATATATATATATATATATATATATATATAATTTGTGCTACAATGGATGAATAGAAACAGGCTAAATTAATAAATTAAGTTAAAAGAGCTACTGGGACAAGCCTAATCTAAGACAAGTCATTCATAATTAATTTTAAATTTATGTAATTTTAATTGGGAAACTCGTTGATGGTCCAAAGAAAATTCCATCTACACAGTCTCCCAACAAATGTTTCACTAGGGATTTAATACTTCATGGGGTTTAGGTTAAACCCCACAAGACACAATTACTTCCTTAAATCCTCAAATTCACTATCAAAAACTGATTGGTATATCCAGTGTCTTATTGTTTTTGCTAGAAGCCATGGTTGATGCTACAGCCCAATTTTCCTCCAAGAAATTTTCACCCTGTACCACTTGACTATCAGAGAAATCAATTCATAGATCAGTGACAGCTTGTTAGGAAAAAAAAATCAAACAAAAAACAACTATAGATTCCTGCTGCTTCTTTGTTGTAGAAACAATGACCAGCTGGACACAGAACAAGTATTTAAAGCAACTCTAATTTTCATTTCCATTTTATTTATTTGTTTTGGTTTCCTTTGACATTAAACCAGAGTTTCCCCTCCCACCCTTCCTCCCAAGCTCTGTGCCTTCCCTGAGCCCACCCCCCAGTCCATTCCTCCTCACAGGTAAGGGCTCCTATGAGGAGTCAATAAAGTCAGGTACAATATGTTGGGGCAGGGCCAGGCCCTCCCCCATGCATTGAGATTGAGCATGGCATCCCATCATAGGGAGTGGGCTCCAACAAGCTATTTCATGTACATGTACATGAATTATATCATGGTCCTACTGCCACTGAGCATGACGTCCCACTTTAAGGAATCCTATTTTTGTAAGAAAAAAATAAATCAGGCAAAACAATTGATGTCAGAAGAGTCTATGAAGATCAATGTGGGGTGTATGAGAGATTTTGGAGAGCAGAAAGGGAAGAGAGATTATAATCTCAAAAAAGAAAGAGGAGAGAGATATCAGAAAAATGGAGGCTGTTAGAGATCATAAGAGGTGGTGATACATGCCTCTAAATTCAGCATTTGGGAGGCAGAGGTAAGTGGATCTCTGTGAGTTTAAGGCCAGCCAGGTCAACAAGAACTAGTTCTAGGAAAGCTAGGTCTACACAGAGAAACCCTGTTTCAAAAAAAAAAAAATGCTATAAACAGTCATGTAACCAGTAGGGCTCCTGAAGACCTGCCATTATGCCATTATGTACTGCTATGCCATTGCATTTTCACTTAAGTACAGAGTACAGATAAGATAAAGGAATTTTTTTCCTTTCTACCATGTCAAAGAATTTGGGAAAACTGTTTTTACCCTTCTCTTCCTAATCTTAGTCTATTTGGAAATGAGATGCCTCAGGTTACCAATGAATGGGGGAGTAAAACCCAAGGTTTCACAAAGTAAAAACAGTTTGGTTTGGCATATCACTGGCACTTATGTGGGCAAGTGATTATTTTTATACATTTTTTATTTAAATAAAAAACAATCTTATTTTACATATTAGTCCCATTTCATTCTCTTTCCCCTCCTCCTCTGACCCCTATTACCCTCTAATATCATCCCCTTTCTGCTCCCCAGGAAGGGTGAAGCCTTCCATGGGGATCTTCAAAGTGTCATATAATTTGGAACAGGGCCCAGGCTTTCCCCCAGGTGTCTAGGCTAAGAGAGTAACCTTCTATGTAGAATTGGCCTCCAAAGTCCATTTGTAGAGTAGAGAAAAATACTGATCCACTACTAGAGACCCCATAGACTGCCCAGTCCTAGTAACTAACACTCATGTTCAGGGGATCTGGGTCAATCCTATGCTGGTTTCCAAGCTATCAGTCTGGGGTCCATGAGCTCCCCCTTGCTCAGGTCAGCTGTCTCTGTAGATTTTTGTAGCCTGGTCTTGACCCCTTTGGTAATCATTCCTCCCTCTCTGCAACTGGATTCCAAGAGTTTGGCTCAGAGTTTAGCTTTGGGTGTTTGCCTCTGCTCCATCATCTACTGGATGAAGGCTCTAGGATGGCATATAAGGTAGTCATCAATCTCATTATTAGGGAAGGGCATTTAAAGTAGCCTCTCTCTTATTGCTTAGATTGATAGTTGAGGTCTGTTTTGTAGATTCCTGGACATTTCCCTACTGCCAGATTTCTCTGTGGATCTACAATGACTCCCTCTTTATGATACCTCTTTTCTTGCTCTCCTGTAGTTTTCTACTGACTCAATCTTCCTGCTTCCTCATGTCCTCCTCTCCTTTCTGGCAACAGGGTATTTTGAAGGTATGGAGCAGCTATCTTAATGATTCATAAAGAACTAAAGAATAAGTGTATCCCTACTTCCAAGTATTTAGAGGCTGAAATAGGAGCTTATCAGGATTCAATCCTAAAGAGACACCCATCAAAGCTGAATTTGCTTTTCCAAAGGAGGAGCTTAGTGAAGAAAAAGAAAACTCCAAAGGAGATATTATTACCAACATGGTGTCAGATAAAATGGCTGATGTAAATGATCATGGCAGAAGCACAAGGCCCACGTTTGGGGGAAATTTACTGATGTGTTTATATGTATACAAATAATTCAGTTTAAGAAAGAAGCCTACTGGACCTATATCCACTTTTTCAACCAGTGGCTTAGTCACATCTTTCCATATCTGTTTCTACTAATAAATTCCTCTGCTTTCTTTTTTTATTATTTATTTTTCTCCCTAGCTTGGCAGGTGCTGGTGGTGTGCAGGAGCAGAATCACTCCTGTAATGCTACTAAATCCCAAGGGATTATGTTCACCTATTTGGTGTAGGCTATACTCCTATGATTTACATAGGACTTTTAGTATGTAATACAGACTACTAATACATGTATGTGTGGACAGTCTTATACTCAGAACAGATATAATGGAAATCAATGGGAGTCTACCTCCTGATGTTTGAGCCCTCAACAGTGATACCATACAGTATTCTGACTCAATCACTATTCCTATAGATGCAAAATGTTCGTTATCAGATCATTATTCCTCCTATTATTACAAAAAAAATCTTTGAGAGATTCCCAGTGCCTAGTGTAATTTTTTATTTCTTATAGTTTTACTATCTGTTGTTGAGGACTATAGTGACTGTCCCATGGAATAAGTATAAATATTCATCATGATAATCTGAGAAATAAGAGAAAGCTAGATGTAGGGAGAGGCAATAGTCCTGCATAAAATATGTAAGGAAACAGTGAAGTCTTGAATGAATGTGTATTTTGAACATGAACACAGCCATGTCAAGGACCACAGTGGCATTGATCCGTGGGAATGGTAAAGCCTTTTGTGTTTTACAAGATGTTGACAATATTTGCAAAATATATTAATGGCCACCTGTTCTAGAGTATTTACAGACCTAGAATGCTCCCCTACAAGGAAATCATATCCAGATTAGCTAAATCTGCCTCGCTATTCAACAGTAATAGCATAAAGTTGAAGATTAAGGGCTGAAAACATGGCACTGAGGCACAAGCTTGAAAATTTGTGATAGAATCCCCAGAAAGAATCAGGGAAAGCCAGACATAGAAGAGCACACCTACAATCCCAGTATACCTGTGGTGTGATTGCCACAAAGAGAGAAGAATCCCCAGAATCTCACGAGCCAAATACCTGGCTGCACAGCAGAGAACAACAAAAGATCCTCTTGCATGGAAGGTAGAAAGCATGAAGGTTGTCGTCTGACTTGCCTGTACATCTACATATGGCCATGAGTTTACTAGCAATAACAAACACATATAATTGGATGTATATTATAGACACATAAAGAATAAATAAATAAAGTTGGAGTTTACTTTCTAGTATAGTCTTTTTCATTTATTATGACTTCATAATATTCCAGAATGTAAGTCAAAGTGTCATATCTAAAATGATCGCACAAGGCTATAAAACGTATTTTGTTAAATGAAGGAACTAGGTTTCAATTTGAGTAAATATTCAATGATTTATTGAATATTTATTATTATTCTGCTTTACTTTGTCAGTTATAGACAACTTCTTTCTCCTTTCATTTGTCTAATTTGCCGATTTTTTTTTTTTTTTTTTTTTTAGGCAATACATTCAGGTGTTTAGTATGCCTACATCTCATTCAATTATCACTCTTTGTAAGTATTTTTGGAAAATCACTAGTCTGTCATCATGAAAATACCCATTACTGATGGAACAAGAAGTAATTGCAAACTGACTTTATATATTTTAAAAAGTGGAAAATATTCATTTTCACTTAGTACTCTATTTTCATAAAACTAAGAATTTTGAGGCTGATTTTATTTTCTGGAACCATTTGTTTAACTCTTTTTAGGTAACCTCTAATAGTTATAAACCTTTGATGATTTAAATATTTGTTTCTCAAAATAACACTGAAAATGGCAGACAGGAAAAAAACCAATATTTTGTTCTAGGTATTCAAAAACTTATATGAGGCAGGAGTGGATTATAAAATCTGTGTATGATAGTATCTCAAATGGATATTGAATGCATGATTAAATTTAGCAAATAAATTAATAGTTTCTAATTTTGAATGGAAACAAGTTAGATAAGAAAACTGATCAGGATAATTCAAGAATATTTCTGTTCCCTATTGTAAAATAATTATAAGATTCTATTACTATTTACCAATAGATTTGGAAAGACTGAAATATAATATTTTTTAGATAAGAGTATTTTAAGAATATTTTATTGATTATATTCACATGTGTACCATTATTTAAAGATTATTCATAGTGAAATATTACTGGAACAAAATAAGGGATTAATGCCTAACAAAATAACTAACATAATCACCTATTTCCTTGTGAGTCCTATGATCAGAAAAGCTAAAATCTATACCCTTAGTATGATCTTTACCTATGATCCAATTTTATTAACTGCATTCTTTATGTTTTGCATCAATAGCTAGACTTGTTGGTTCTCTTTGTTTACTACTTTATATCCATTGACTAGAATATTTCATTAAGTATATAAGGTACTGCCTGCCATTAATAAGCAGTAATTAATAAAAAAGATGTTTTGCCTTAAATAATGTGACATATAAATGGCCTTTGGATTTAAAGCCTTCCTGACTCATAGAGAACTGACCTGCACATTTTGATATACTCTGTAGGAAGAAGCAAGGTAGCCAAAAAAGAATATAAAATTTGTTCCCTATTTTCAAACAAAACAAAATAGGAAACATGAAGCAGTCTGAGTTGCTGACTCTATGGATTTGTGCTATGTTTAGGAGAACAAACACAACCTGGAACAAAGGTAGCATCCTGCTTTATTATTACGTGACAAATGGAGATTTATTTGACAGATTGTAATCAGGTTGGTCATCTTCTCCTGGCACTGCTGCTGAGGCTGGAGGATGACATTTCATTAAATTGGTATGCTGGTAAATTGTCAGCACTTATTTTGCTTGTATGTTCTGCAGCTTTCAGCGTTATTGATCATGAAATTTTAATATAATGCTTGGAACATACGCCTGCATTTCAAGAGCACCTTAGATTGATTGAGGACTCAGCTGCTTTCACGAGCACAGGCTATGCAATTTTTTTGCATAATTTTTCTTTCTTTTCTTTTTTTTTTTATTTGTTTCTCTCCTCTTACTTTTCTTTCCTATTATTTTTTCCTTTTTCCTCCTACGGTTAAGGGTTGTCACAGCACACAATGCCAGTGAATAAAGGAAGACTCAATTCATTGAAATAAACAGTATTTGGAAAACTGACATGCAACATTGCTGAAATTAAACAATTTCCACCAATTCAACAGATTTCATATATAAGAATGTTAGTACCCCAAGATACTTTTCCCCTGGATTATTTATAACTTAGTAAGACTGTTTATAATCAAATTTCTTATAATTTAGCACACAAATGACTACAACATTATAATATAATATAATATAATATAATATAATATAATATAATATAATATAATATATAATATAATATAAAAATATTGCCTATGTGACTTTATAATTAGCACTTAATCTACATCTGACAAAAATGGATTTTGATCCATTTTAATCTGGATAGTTCAAGGATTTCTTTAGATACTGGCCTTTAAGTGACACCTTGTTCTTTAGCAGCCTATAGACCTCTTTTCTTTTTTTCCCCTCCTCCATTCACACTTATGTAGCATAGAACCATTGCTTGTCTTTGCTTGCATTGGTCTTATAATCAGATTGAAATCTGTTCAGTACATTGATTTTTTTCTGAACAACTTGATTACTTCCGTTTACTATTAGCTATCTGCTTTTCAGTTGCTACTTCAAATTGGAATATGTAAAAGCTAAAGGGCAAGGCTGGTGTTCTACAAGCACACACTGGGGAAAAAAAAACCCACCTTAAATCCTTTTATGCAGTGTTACAGGAGGAGCTTATTGGGGCCCAAGACTTTTGATATTTCTTTCCTTTTCATAGTCTCTTTTTCCTTGAAGAAAAGTTATAGAAAATGTTATTGAAAAGCATTTTAGAAACTGTTTCAAAATAGTTCAGAAATACTCTACAAAAAATCATTTTAACCCATACTCCAAACTACAGAGAGAGGAAAGGGAAGGAATGGTATCATTTTATGAGTTAGGTGGGTTCTAGTGATTGAGTTTACCTATAACCAATCTGCATCTGCTATAGATATATAAAGTGATTCAAGGTTGCACAGAGAATGTCTTGTAAGATAACCTGCTCCAAAGTAGCAAAATGTGTCAGAAACCTTGGGTGTCCAAATTTTTTTTCATTTAGCATGCATAAGTAAAAGGATGAAATCAAAATGTTAAATAATTCACATATCTTGGACATAATTGATATGTACTATTTCTTTAAAATATGCATTCCATTTAAAGAAGTAACTTTTAATGTTAAAATAAATGCCAATGAAGTTAAAGAATAAATATTATAAAATATCTCAATTTTATGTTAAGAGTCATTAATTCCCTCCACTTTATATAGAATGCTCTTGAAGGAGAACATGAATTCAATGTAGGATAACAAGGAAAACAGTATATTCATGTGGATAAATATCTCATGAAATCTTGACTCTATGTGACAATAATATAAGTACAGAATAATAATATGCATTTATTACCATAAAATAAATATGTTTTAAATATAAAAATTAAATATAATTAGGTGACTAATTTATCTGCTCATTATTTATTTATTTATTTATTTTCAAGACATGTTTCATTGTATGTAATAGCCCTGCCTGTCCTAGAACTCTCTTTTTTAGACAAGGCTGGCCTTGAACTCACAGAATCCCCCTGCTTCTGCCTCCGAAGTGCTAGGATTAAAGATATGCACCATCACTGTCCTGCTTGATTACAGAAAAACGTTTAAAAAGCAATATATTTAATTTATACAATTTTTGAAAAAGTAAAGAATAAAAATCTGATGTTTGTTTTGTTTTTATTATTTATTTTAAGAATTCATTTTATAACTAATTTGAAGTCAAATTATTCTAAACTAAACAAACCCAACATCAAAATGTGACTTTAACTGCATATGGTACTTTATAAGCATTCATTTCTGCCCATTTGGCTTGTTTAAGTTTAGTAGACATATTCAAGTTCTAAAACAAAACAAAAAAATTAAAAGTCATTATTATTGTCAAAGAAATTGCTGGATGACAATAAAATATATATTATTAATATAGTAGTATATTTCTAAGCATATTGCTTTCCTAAACAATAATTAGTTCTATGTTGTAGGTATGTTGTATTAATGATTTAAATGAAGAAATATGTCTTTGTTCAGTATTAACTGTGGAATTGTTCATAGACACTTGTAGGTCTTTGTGCCACACCTAACCTTGCCAGCAAGGAAGAGCGACTCCTGGAAGATCTTCATGCAGTTTTAATCAGGATCCTTGAAACATGTTTCCTCTGACCCATGAGAGAGAGAGAGAGAGAGAGAGAGACAGGGGACCCCTCCACAGGCTTAAATACCCTTGGGCCAACCAACCCCAGTGAACCACGTGGACCCTGCAGATAGGCTACTCTAATGCGGAAGCAGACAGGCTGAACAGACTTATCCAATTAAGGGCTTGTTTACTCCAGAGAGTGCTCACCCATGAGGAGGTGGAAGGCAGAAGCCAGTGCCACTTTTAAGGCGTGGCACTTTGCAGCTCTCTACAGTTCCCCCATTTTGTTTTAATAACACAACAGGCAACGGTAGTGGTCTGGTCTTCAGTAAATCAGAGGACATTGTAATGACCTTGAATCCTGGTAGTCAGCCAAGTCAGTACCACACCCATCTGGCATCTTTTTCCTGGAGGTGGGGCCTCGGACACCAACCCACATACAAACAGACTTGCCCTTCTCAGAGTTGCTCACTTCCAGAGCTAACTCGGAGTGCGTGCTAAGCCATACAACCTGAGCATGAAGGATCAATTCTTGTTCATGACTGTGAGCCATTCTTGGGAAGACTGTCCTGCCTCAATGGCTGTGAATGCCTGGACAACCATAGCTCCATACCGCTTCTGAACAAACCTCATCTTGCAAAGGCACCACAGGCCCACGAAGGAGATAAACAACAAGAGGACAGCCGTGGCTCCCATTCCTGCCCACTCTTTAAGATGATCCATGGCAATGGGAACCACGATGACAATCCGGCACCCAATCCCGCATCCACACGTGTTGAATTTACTGCAAAGATAGCCACTCGCAGCTGTACCATTAAGTCATCACAGTCAGCAAACCAATTTCCTAAAAGATAGCTAGACAACTGTTGTGACAAATTAGCAGCATGTGTAAAGTTCTCATACTGAATGCTGGTAACACACAAACCTGGATATTTCATTTCACATCCCAATTGGGCCAGCTGCCACAAGGTATCTATTTGCTCCTGCACCAGATCAATTCTTTGGTTAACAATCATTAAACCTCCTTTTAGTTGAGCACCAATTTTTCATTGAGCATCCAAGTTAGTAGCCACATTCTTGGACAACTCATTAAGCTTAGAGGCTGTCTGCAGCGATGTGCTCATAGCCACGGCAACCGTGACTGAATCCACAACTGCAAAAGAGATAGCTGCAACTATGGCTGCTGTAATGCCAAAATCTCTCCCTTCAGCCTCTACCAAACAGGCCATAAAATCTGAAAATGGTTTTATTGGGCCTTACAGTATCTTAGTGAGGTTACCACTCACCTCTCCCTTATTGGGTAATGACTTCCATGCTTTTATGGCAATCTGATTTACTTGTTCAACACTTAAGTCATTTCATACAGCTTTCCAGAACTCAGGGCAAAGGAAACGCCCTGTACCTCGGTCCTGCCCTTCCTCACTCTGATCAGGAGAAGGTGCCTAAGGCATTGTTCCAGGAGGGTCCCTCCCCTCTGCACATCACCATTTCTCCTCTCCTTTCCCCTCTGCCCCTTAAGGGATTGTTTCTGAACCTTTTCTACAAGGGCTTGCAATTCTTCCTCAGAAACTTTTTCATCCGTACCTGACTCTCCTATGCTCTCAACCTCTTCTGATCATTCTTCTTCTAACATTTCTAGGCAGCTTTCCCTTTTTGCATGGCCTCTTTACAGTACCTCTTGTCTTCGATACAGCTATGCACTAACTTCCAAACTGGTCAGACTCCAGACTTTAGCGTTATACTTCAGTATAACTATATATGTCCTGGTCACCTTGGTTCATTGTTGTGTGTTAAAAATTCACAGACACAAACATAGTAATGAATGAAAATAGTAACAAATATAATTTTTTAAAAAAAGACATTTAAAATCACCTAGGATTGCAGAAAAATTAAAACATTGCATATCAAAATCAAAATGAGACTCAATGAAGGCCTTCCTGGGAAGAAAGCTGTTGGAAACAAATTTCTTCATCAAACATTTGAGAGATTCCAATTGAGTATCTTAATGCTGCAGCTGATATAGGGACCAAGCATAAGGCAATACATTCAATCCACCAAATAAATAGAAACGAAGGCAGAAACTAGATGGTTATCTCTTTAAGTGCATTAAATGTGTGTGTGTGTGTGTGTGTGTGTGTGTGTGTGTGTGTGTGTGTGTGTCCTTTCATGTAAAAAGTAAAGCATCTGTGCTAAATCCAGGAACAAGACAGGGGTGAACTTTCTATATACTTTGATGGGAGATGTCATTCTATAAATATGTTTCTTGTATTGGTTAATGAATAAAGCACTGTTGGCCAATAGGAAAGCAAGATATGCCAAAAGATATCCAGGGAGAAATAACTTACAACCTATACAGATGAACACCAGCAAGTTCCACCGGATGCTGTCCTCTCCACGTCTGCCAGCAAGATAGTATTCCCAAGCTCCTCCTCAGACCTAGTTCCACAGGTTACTTCTGCCCCCGTCTCCACCCCCCAATGGACATAGTCAATGCTACAGAAGCAGACAAAGTAAATATCTCACTACAATACTCCCCTTCACTATTGTACTGATGCCTTGGGTAGAGCAATAAGAAAGAAAAAAATGAATGCAAACAGGAAAGAGTCAACTTACCCTTATTTGCAGATTATACCATTCTCATAAAAAAAGACCATAATGACTCTAATAGAAAAATCTTGCAACTTAGGAACACATTCATCAAATCATTAGCATACAAACAACACCAAAAAACCAGTAGCCTTTCTAGTTGCCAAGGATAAACCTAGAAACAAAGAAACCAGGGAAATAATCAACCTACAATACTCTCAAAGGTTATCATGGAATATATCTGAACAAGAAAACAAGAAAGTTTCTTTAATGCAAACTTAAAGATGGTGAAGAAAGAAGTTGAAGAAGATGTGGGAATCCAGCTTTGTGGAGCTTCAGTCAGATCCAGCCTACTTGCCTGTTTCATATCACATCTCATATCAATGTGGATTGAGAAAGGGCAGGTAAAGATGTTAAGAGAGAGAAACACAGGGTAGAATCAAAAGGGCACCCAATGAATACTTTTAATGACCCAAGATTATTTTTTCAACATTCTTAAACACCCAACCAAAAGGGGATCAAAGCAGAAGACTTCTATTATCATGTATAAGGAACAAACAGACTTCCATCCTTTAATCCTCTAAGCATTTGGTAGCCACACCTGTTATCAGGCCTTGAGGGACAAGAATAAACACACTTTAGGCCAAGTTTCTTATTTAGATAAGACACTCTGCAGTAGCCAAGCCTTAGACATTTATGTTTTTTGATTTACTGGGACAGTATTGAACTCTCTCGTCTTGAGATGAAGCAGAGACATCTTTAAGGGCCCAAACAAGAAGATATCAGAAGACAAACAGCCCTCCCATCTCCATAATTTATTATATTAAATAATGTGAAAATGATCATCCTTCCGAAAGCAATTTATGCATTCAATATAAGCACCATCCAAATCCTTAAGTAATTATTCAGAGATATTTAAAGAAAAAAAAAGTCAGTCTGTAAAAAATATAGAAACACAAGTGACACATGGTAGACCAAAAAATACTAAACAATAAGACCACTGCTGAAAGTATCACCAGTCCTAATTTTAAGCTATACTGTAAAGCTGTAGCAATAAGTCAGTCTGGTTTTGTGTAGAGAGTCGAGAAGTGCCACGCCTTAAAGTGGCACTGGCTTCTGCCTTCTACCTCGCCAAGGATGAGTGCTCTCTGGTGTAAACAAGCCCTTAATTGGTTAAGTCTGTTCAGCCTGTCTGTTTCCGCATTAGAGTAGCCTATCTGCAGGGTCCAAGTAGCTCACTGGGGTTGGTTAGCTAGCTCAAGGGTATTTAAGCCTGTGCAGGGGTCCCCTGGTCTCTCTCTCTCTCTCTCTCTCTCTCTCTCTCTCTCTCTCTCTCTCTCTCTCTCTCTCTCTCAGATCAGAGGAAACACGTTTCAAGGATCCTGATTAAAACCGCATGAAGAAGATCTACCCGGAGTCGCGTGCAGGGGTAGGCGTGTACAGATGATGGCCTGTACAGGGAATTTTCAGATCAGAACTCCTTCCTGGCAGGGGTAGGCGCGTACAGTTTTGGCCATAAATAGACACACTGAGCAGTGGAATCAAATTGAAAGTTCAGATAACTGTGGCCTGATTATTTACAAAGTAATTATTAAACACTGTGGAGAAAAACCAACATCTTCAACAAATGGTACTGTTAGAGGTGGAGATATTCTCACAAGAATAAATGAAACTAAATCCCTGTCTTTCATACTAATGAAACACACACAATCACACACAAATAGACACACATACACACACACACACAAACACACACACACACACACACACACACAGAGATTGAGAGAGAGAGAGAGAGAGAGAGAGAGAGAGAGAGAGAGAGAGAGAACACACAACCCAAACAAAACAAAACCAAACCAAAAAAAAAAAATAAACTTGAGTACAAATGGTTCAAGGAACTAAACATGAGCTCAGACATGCTGTACACATAAGAGGAATAAGAGGAAGAATTAGGGAGTGCACTACAATGTACAAGAATGAGAAAGTACTGTCTGAATATCACCTGTATGTAACATAGGCATCTCAAGACCAATCAATTGACAAAAGGTACTTTTTGAAACTGAAAAGCTTCTCTGTATCAAAGGACACCATCATTCAATTGAAGAAGAAGCATAGAGAGGGTGAAAATATCTTTACCAATGAATCAAAAATAAAAGACCTAAACACCAATATATAAACAACATAGTAAGTTCATTGAATAAAATCAAGTTTTCAGCATGGAAAATGGGTTCTCAAGAAACCCATTTCAGAGACATATCCTGATTCCACCACTAGAAGCACCACAAAGAGACCACACTATAAACATGCAGAGGGCCTAGGTCGATCTCATGCAGGCTCCCTGGCTGTTGGAGCAGTGTCTGTGAGCTCCCAGGTGCTCAGTTTAGCTGTCTCTGTGGGTTTCCCCTTCATGAACTAACGTCTCCACATACACACACGTGTTTGTATAATCCTCCCTCACTTCAATATGACTCTTGGCTTGGCCCAGTGCTTGGTTGTGGATCCCTGTACCTACTCCCATCAGTTACTGGATAAAGGGTCTCTAATGAAGAGTGGATGTGGGTAGAAGGGAGACTACAGAGAGTGAGAAGAGAGTAGGGAGGCGAAACTATGAAACATTGAAAATAAATGAAAATTTGTAATTAAAAAAGAATAAAATACCAAATGGTTGTATAATAGAAAAATACAAACAGTTCTCAAAAGAAACAATAAAAATTGCTGTAATAAACATAAAGTTTAAAAATGTTCAACATCCATATCCATCAGGGAAATACAAACTGTGACTTCTTTGGGATTTCAACTTGCCCAAACCAGAATAGCTAAAACAAATAAGAAATAAAATGGTTACCTGGATTTTGGGGAAAGAGAACATTTACTCAACTGTAGTTGTGTATTTAATCTGGTGTGACCATTATACAAATCGGTGGGGAGGACCCTGTAATCCATGCATAACATTCCTAGGCATATACCAGGACTATATATCCTAAAAGAGAAATGCTGCATTTCTATATTCGTTGCTTTTTCATTAATTGTGGCAAAAAGGAAATATTCTAGATATCCAACATCTGATGAATTAAAAAACAAATGCGGTTTATTTATACAATAGTATATTATTCAGCTCAAAAAGTGAACTTATGAGCTTTCCATTAAATAGATGTATATGGACATAATCATCTGTGTGAGATAACCAAGACCCAGAACAAACAAAAGTATGTATTCTGGCTCATATGAGGATATTAACTTTGATTCTTCATATATGTGTGTTTATACTGGAGTATTCAGAGAACCAGTAAGTTGCTATAGATGTGGATTTTAAGGGAGGAAAGACAGAATGCAGGTAGCATAAAGATCAGGCTGGTGATGACATGATAGAACAGGACGGCTTAATGAGAGTGAAACATAGAAGGACAAGAAATGAGTATGGGCCCAGCTAACTAACATTACTGAACTCAGAATAGGCCATATGGAAACCTAACGCTATTCCTAAAGCAGGCACATATACATATATAAAATTAGTTTAAAAGGAGCTAACCTAATAAAGGAAAATGCCTCTTTCAGACAACATATGATATATAAAGCAATTCATCTGAAAATAATAGTTAAAAGCACAAGGTACACTCTTGTCTGGCCTAGGTTAATGTTATTTTCACAAGTTCCACAAAATGACTTTAGAATCTCAAGTATAAAAGATCAGTGACCCAAACAATGCCATAGGAATCACTTTGGTTGTGTTTACTGACAAACTAAGCTCTTAGGTTGTTTTCAAACTAGTAATAAATCACATAGACTAACCTAACTTGATACCCACTAGTTTTAAAACCTAATAATGTTTTATTCAATACAGCATCAATTGATAAGAAAAAAAGAATACAAACAGCATGGGCCAGGTTTCAAAAGATTATTTTGATGATAATTTTTTTAGTTTTGATATATAATTCATTTTCCCAATAAACAAGTGACAAGAAAATATCTTTAAGAAGAGCAAATTTCCAGATGTTCTGAATTGGCAAGTATGCCATGCAAATATTCAATCACTTATTGGATTTCAGACCTGCCCCAACAGATGAAACCTCTACCTGTCACCATTATCTTGTTCAATATCTTTGGTTTGATAGATCATAGTCTATGGGAGAATCTCCTACTATTATTCTACTAAATAAACATCACACTAAGTCAGCTCCTAAAAACTTAATATTTCACCCAGAGATAGTACATCCTTTCTACAGTATATGCCCATTAACCCATAGTACCACAACTAGTCAAAATAGAGAATAAGAGACAGACTGGAGAGTCTTTAATCTGTAAATAGAACATCTATATCCTATATCACATCCTTCCCAACAAAATGCAGGGTCCCTTGTGGAGTTGTAAAGCTTGGCAAAACCAAAGGGAGGGATGACTACAAAAAAATCAACATTTCATAGACACAAAATGGGGGTTTTGCGTATGAACACACAGTTGCTATGACAGCACAAAATCTACTCAAATTTAAGCTAGAAAAATTTCTCATAATGGATACCGGCAAAAACAAATAAAGTCCCACTTCTACCTGAACAACTACTGGAAATTTATAGGTGCCAGAATAGTACATTTATTTTCTTTCAGGGTGTGAACCCTGAAAAGTGGACACATGTTCATAGATACATGTTTTAGTGTATGTCCCCCAAACCAAGTGGACATTAGTAGCATTAATTGGATTGATTAGGTTTAAAATATAAATCTGTTGGGGGAGATAAAAGGAAGAATGCAGAGAGTGCAGGGGAGAGAGAACTTGTATTGTAGAAAATGGAGGGGGTGGGGTGGAAACCAAGTGTAGTGAAAACTTCCTGAAATCTGAGGTTGAACCTAGTGAGGAATTCTTGTGACTAAGGATAAAGTATTGGAACTGGCCATCTGTTGTAGCCAGGCAAGCCTTCCAGTGGTTGAATTTGGTTGAAATGTTAGCCAAGGGGATCAGCAGGAGATTCCTAAACAGGCTGATGCTAGAGAGAAGGTTGCTCTCCAAAACCTGGCATGCGCCTGCATGGAGCTTTCACCCCTATTTTTGAGTCTCTTTGCCTCAAGAAGAAACTCTGTGAGCTATAGAAACAAAAGCTTGTATACCACCCAAGCCACAAAACCCTCTATCTATAATATGTCTTGTATTCAATATGTGCTGGGTCAATGGTGGCATAGAACTTGTGGGAGTAGCCAACCAATGTTTGTTAACTTGAGGTCCATGCCTTGAGAGGTAGCCTAAGCCCTACATTGCCTGCTAGGCCAGGAACCCAGGAATGGAAAGCCCCAAAGCTTAGGAATAGAACTAAATATGACTAGCAAACAACAAAAAAATGAAAAGGTCTTAAAAGATATTCTGCTATAATCATCGAAACATACCTTGTCCAGTTGTCACCTATCATTTGGTTTCTCTTCAAATAATTATGCACAATAATCAGTGGCAATAGTTCCTCTAGATTTTCATGTTAAGGTTTAGAATGATGGTGAACACCACTGCCCTCTGAGCATATCTATGAGGAGGTTTCTAGACTGGATTAGTTGAGGTGGGTAGATACTCCTTGATGTTGGAGTGACAATCCCAAGTGCTGCAGTTCCAGACTGAATAAAAAAGGAAATCAAGGTGAACACTAGAATCAGCATTAAACTCTCTGTGTTTTGACTACTTATGATACTCAAGCTGTCTGGAGATCTGGGTCTCATGCCTGCCCCATATGATCAGAAGATGTGAATACTGAGACAAAATATTTGCCAGGAGTACATTAAAGAAGGAAAGGCTTATTTTGGTTCATATTTTGCGTATATGATCCATCACAGTGGGACATTTAAACAATGACTCAGTGAGAAGATGGTAGGATGATGTAGACATCCTACTCACATTATTATTCTCCTTGGAGGGGTGCTGTATTTTCATGCTTTCATCTTAGTCTCATGGTACCCTCTGCCATAAGTTCACTTTTCAATAAACATTTGACCTCAGAACTTTGTCTCATCAGCAACTAATCCTAATGAATAATTGATACCAAGTCCCATTATTTCTTGAGCAGATTAAGACCATAGTCACATATAAGCTTACTTATTCATTCTCCATACCAGTAGCTACCTATGTAGATTTTTATTCATAACACAAGACAAGATGCATAATATCTTCATAGTCATGTATTGGATACACTGGCTGTTCCCAAAAGTATTATTCTTTATCCTTTAAGGTAGTGATAGAATAATACAAGTGCTGATTCACTTCACAAATGCATTTGTGAATGCTATTAAGCATTCATTAATGACATATTCTAAGCATTCCTATAGGAATATCATTGTTCACTGTAAGGGGTATAGTACCTGATATGGGCTGTAAGGAAGCAAAGTATTTGATTAGAAGAAGTTTAGCTCAAGTTACTATGGGTGAGGAAAGGAAATCATGGCTTCTAATTCCCCCCCCCTCCGTACCTCAAAAGAGAAAACTAAATTAACCTGTGTGTTTCTCCTCAATTTATAAACACACTATATATAAAATATATATTTCTTCTGGTCTTATCATTTATTTTTTTGTTCAAAATGAAAATAAAAAACTAAGATGTAGGTGAACCAATATAAATATTTGAATGTGTTGGGCCCACTAACTTGGCAATGTATTTGTTCTCCTTTAACTATAATGTCTAATTCTTCCTTAAAGCCATGAGAATTCATTCCTGCAGCCCTTTAATCACAGCAGCTTATTACCCATGATCCACCCTGCCACTTTGTGTGAGCATTCTATGTTCTTGCCTAATTATCTCTTACCTCTTCCTTCAATCATAATACGATCTTTTCTACAGCAATCTTTTCCTCTATTCTGTAAACAATTATTAAACATTTGAGAGCTGGTAGATTCATCACTTCCATTCCACATTTTGTGCAAACAGAATTAGAAAAAAATAAACATAAATATAAAAAATAAAGCTGTGAATCTGGGCAAGAATGGGTAAGAGATGCACAGCAGCAGCTAAATACTCATCACTTTTCCATATGCAGGCTGGAAGCAAGAGCTGTCCTAGAGCACATACTTTGAATCACAATAGTTGCTGGTAATCTTCTGATGTACTAATGGCAATTAACAATTTTTGCAGGAAAGTGTGTCATTTACTTCATTGGTGTAGCACCTATAAGCTGCTCTTGTTATGGTGAATTACCTGGTACATATGAACAAGCCAGAGGTACTAATTAAGCTCAGTGGGCTGCATACAAAGAAGATACGAAAGAAGTATGGAGAAACTTTGAGAAGTCAGGTTCCAGGGGGAGAGGAAGGGTGATAAGAGACAGGTGTTGAAGAATTAACATGACCAAAAATACATTTTAAATGAATTTATGAACATAAATGTAAATTATGAAACTGTCAAATAATAAGTAAAAAAATTTCTGAGTTCTTAACATATGAATACTTACTTTAACAGATAGGTTACAATGTGTGATTTTTTTTGTTTACTTTGAAATAAAATGACCTAAAGATAAGGTACACTATGCTAAAGATTATATTGGAATCAGCAGGTTTAGTCACCACTACAAACAAAAGATTATAGCTAGAAGAGATGAGAGGTCATTAAGGAGTTAAAATATGGTTTGAAAATTGTAGACCCAATTGTTCAATAGTAACATAGAAAACATTCTATGGCCATCAAAATTATGTAAAATAGGAAGCAGGAGAATATAGATCATAGGTATTGTATGACACTTAGTTGAAATGCTATATAAAATCTAACAATTGATATGCCTATTACGGCAAAAATATTTTAATGTAATAGCAAAAATATGTCAATAAATTAAAACATGGATCAGTGTAAATACAGCAAAATGACTTTGAAATAGAATGTAACATAGCACCATCATTTATCCTGAGTTTTCTCCTCTGTTAAAATATTTGCTTTGCTTTATATGTCAGATTTTAATAATAACTTTTAATTTTATTCATACTATTCATAATTACTTGATTTTATTCAGTTCATAAACAGATACTCATCAAATAAAGGTAACTAGGACAATTTCCAATGTTATCTAGTGTACATAACTTAAGTTGGCCATTTCTAAGGCAAAGGTGATCATTTATGACTTTCAATTCACTTTTCAAATGTTATTTAAATAAACATTTCAGTCTCTGTTTGTTGTTTATCATTAACTCCCCCGTATCCAAATAGTTCAATAAGTTCATATGCAAGTAAAATGCTTAATTACTTAGGGAAGCTCTTCCTGAAACAATGGTTGACTAGCTAGAGTAATGAGAAATACAAAATGGCCTGGTGAGAAGCCATCTGTATTTCTGTCCAATTCTTTGAAAGAATTTCCTTGCTTTCATTATCACAGCTTTCAATAACAAAATAACAGAAGCTTCATTACTAGGACATCATAATGTATTCCATGCCCTGGTGACATGTTTTTATCTTGCCGAAATATTTGAGTGTTAATATAATATTAAAATATTTCTAGTTTTGCCATTCTTGGAATCTATTAAATGGATTTTAATAGGTTCTGAAAAAATACTTGCATCCCAGTGTAAAACTAGATCATTTGTCAAAAACAAAGAAATTAAAAAATAGTGAATTGGATATTATTATTAATAATAAATCAGTAATTAATCTGATTGTTTAAAATATTTTCCTTTTTGAGACAGTGGAATCATTTTATAATTGATGTTATAAAATATTATAGGTTTAGGGTGAGGGTTAGGGTTTATATATTAAAGAATTTGATAACAATTTCTAAATTTATTAACAATTTTACCTTCCAATTTAGTTTTGTATTTGTTTTTACTCTATGTTTCTAGATTATAAGAAATTTAAGTCCACCTTGTCTAGGCAACTCTCTGTCTAATACATGAGTATAATTTGCAAAGTCTGCACTCAAGGTCACTGCTATTTGTATTTCCTAAGTTATTTGTACTCTATTTTGGCTAGACAGCTTAAAACCAGCTTTACAAATGTTGCACCTCTTGTAAGGAGTTTTATTATTTAACTATTGAACAGTCTTAAGTATTAAAGAGAGGCTTTTAATAGCATTATTGATCAATATGGGATATTAAGTAATGATTGTAGAATTTAATAGTTATTAATAAATATGTGTTTCTTCAGTATATTTAAATAATTTTTTCATGTTATGCTTTGATGATATTTTTCTCTAATTCTCCTCTCTCTTGTCACCCTTACTCTTATAAAATAACAAAATGGAAAAGAAAGAGAAACAAATAAAATCAACCCAAAATCCCATAGGAATGATAATCTAAACAGATAAACAGAAGAATAAAGCAAAAGATACAAAACAGAGAAAAATGAAAGGAAAAGTCCACAAAAATATCACTGAGTTTATTTTGTGTTATCAAACTGCTCTTGGGCTTGGGTCCTGACATGGAGTATGATTTATATAACAAGTGACACTCCATTAGAGAAAACTGATGTTTCCACTTTCCAGCACACATGAATTACAAATAGCTTATTGGCTAAGAGTATGGCCCTGTGTCCACTCCCAATTTCAGTGTTGAGACACCAATTGGTTTGAATCTGTGCAGGTCTTGTGCATATTGCCAGATTCTCTGTGAGTTCATGTATGCATCAGTCATGTGTCTGGAAGACACTGTGCCCTTAGAGTTACTTACCCACCTTCTTTGGCTATTGCAGTCTTTCCACATCTTCTTGTAGAATTGTCTGACCCTGTAGAGTTTGTTGAAGACATCTCACTAAAAACTTAGTGTTACTGAGTCTCTTACTGTCTGCACATTGTCTAGTTGTAGGTCTTTATGTTGGTTCTTGTTCTTTACAAGGTTTTTCTTTGATTTGAATTGAACAAAGAATTGATCCATGGATATAGAAATCTGTCATTAGGAGTCCCTTTGTAATCATTTTCCTTTAATAGAATAATATTAGTAGGTTTTCCCTGAAGCTCATGACCTATCTAGTCTAAGATTCTTGTCCCTTTTAGCTGTATCTCATAGATAGAACTTTAAATATAACAAAAAGTACTTGGTTCTCTTATAATATTTTTGCCATTATTGCAATACTGTTGAAGGTTTCAGGATTTGTAGCTGGGTTTTTTTTTTATCACTACCTTCCTTCTTTAGAATCAAGGTACCTTTAGCTATTCAGTAAATATGAAATTTATAATTAGGTACCAGCTAATTTTCTCTCCATTCAGTGACATAAGTGAGTGGAATATTCACATACAGGGCCTTACCTTGAGGTTGTAGAGAACAATAAGTACCTTGGCAATAGCCTGTGATGTTTGGTGGTTTCCATGGAGTCCCTTTGGTCAAGGAATCAATGAGATTTTAATTTTTTTTTACTGGAAATAGATCTTTATCTTTGTGGCATAAGATGTCCACAAGTTTCTCTTACTCTTTCTCAACTCAATTTAGAATTCTCTCATGCATGTATACATTTCATGGAGTTTTACCATACAATGATTCCACATGGTTTTTCAAATGCCCTATAAAGTTAGTTGTCCTTCTCCATATGCCTTTATTTACCATTTATTATATTTTCCTATTTGATTTCTCCATTATCTCTATATATCAATATATTCTATTTTCTCTTCCTTAACATATCTGCTCCTTTGATCTGTCAATTTTTGGGATTATTCAGATTCTCATGTACATATCTAAAGCTTAAAAGCTCATATTCATATATAAGACAAACAATGGAAGATTTTTCTTTTTTATTCTGTGTTACTTCACTTAGGATGATGTTTTTCAACAGTAGTCCATTTCAAGGACCATTTTTCTTTTTCTTTTTAGTTATAATTTTGTTTTGTTTTGTTTTGTTTTTCAAAACAATGTATCTCAGTAGCTATAAAGGCAGTCCTGAAATTCACTCAAAAGACCAAGCTGACCTAGAACTCACTGAGATCCATCTACCTCTGCCCCGCAAGTGCTGAGATTAAAGCTGTGTGCCATCACTGCCAAGCTAGTTTCATTTTCATAAACAGCTAGATAATATTTCCTAAACAGCTAGTTAATATTTTATAAAAGTACCCCATTATCTGTTCAGCATTTGATGGACACCTGAGCTCTTCCCAGTGTCTGGATATTACAAATGAAGAGACAATGAACATGGATGAACAAGTTTCTTTATAGGAGGATGTACAGTCCTTTACATATATGCCCAAGTGTCAGGTAGATTGATTCTGTCTTTCTGTCAAATTTCAACACAGTTTTATGTAGTTTTGTACTAGATCATACTCGCACCAGCAAAGAATAAGTACCATCCCTTCTGTATTCCTGCCAGCATGAGCATATATTTGTTTTGTAGATCTTGGGTAGTCTGACTAGAGTAAATTAATCTCAAAGAAGTTTGAGTATGCATATTGTGATTGCTAAAAAATATTACACCTTTTATGTATTTCTTAGCCACTTATATTTCACTTTTTTGACAATTCTACATTGTTCTGTAGCCAATTTTTCATTTGTATTATTTGTTTTCATGAAGTTCATGTTTTTAGTACTTCATATATTTTAGAGGATAATTATTTTATATTAAATATATACTTAGTAAAGGTCATTTCCCCTTCTGTAACCTGCTACTCAGTTAAAAATAATAGCATCTTATGCCATACAGAATCTTTTCAATTTCATGAGGTTCAATTTGTTAATTGTTGGCTTTAGGGCCTAGGCTACCAATGTCCTGTTTGGAAAGGCTCCACAGCCAATGAGATCAAAGATGTTGCCCATTTTATTTTCTGTCTACTTCATCATATCTGGTCTTCTGTTGAGATCCTGAATTTGCTTGGATTTGATCTTTGTGTAGAGTGATGGGTTATGGATTTATTTTCATTACAGGCAAACATTTGACCAGCACCATTTGTTGAAGGTGATAAATTTTTTCAATGCTATTTTCTGTTTCTTAAAGAAAGAAAAAAAAAAGGAAATATTGGTTTTGTGAAATAATTTGAGGAGTATTGTCATTAATTCTTCTTTGAATGTCTGCTAGGATTCCCTGTTTAATCCATTTGTCTTTGGGATTTGGGAGTTAGGAGTTTTAATTCCTGATTGTATTTTACTAGGGATTATAGATCTGGTTAAGTTGATTATGTGATCTTTATATAACTTTCAGAGGTTATCTCATTTCTTTTTTTTTTTCCTTTTTTTTGGGGGGGGGGTTGGATTTTGGTCAGGATTTCTCTGTGGCTTTGGAAGCTGTCCTAAAACTAGCTATTGTAGCCCAGGCTGATCTTGAACTCACACACAGAGATCTGCCTGCCTCTACCACCCGTGTGCTGGGGTTAAAGCTGTGAGCTACCACCGCCTGGCTCTCTCAGGTTTTTCAGTTTGGCAAAATACATATTTATTTGTTTTCTGAGACAGCATTTTTCTGTTGTCCTGGAGCTCACTCTGTAGACCATGTTGGCCTGAAACTCACAGAGACCTGTCTCTGTCCCTTGAGTGGTGGAATTAAAGGCATGTACTACCATACTTGGTTGAATACAAACATTTAAAATTTGTACTTAGCCTCTCAATTGTCTGTGCCTGTTATAATGTCTACCTATTCAAATCTAATTTTATTAATTTGCATCTTCTTCCTGTTTCTTCTTTCCTAGGCTAATAGGGCTAAGGGTTTCTCAGTCTTATTGATTTGACTAAGAACAAACTTATCATTTCATTAATCTTTGCATATTTTTATTTCATTGTTTCAGATAGAAGTTTATTTTTTCCCACTGACTCTTTGGGGCTTCTATTTTTTTTCTAGATATTTCAAGTGTATCAATAAGTTACTAATATGGAATTTGTGCAGTTTTTATGTAGGCTTTTATCACTATAAACTTGCCTCTAAGAACCACCTGCACTGTGTCCCACATGTAGACATATTGTTTCATTTTCATTCAGTTAAAAACTATAATATATTTATTTATGTCTTGACCTAATATTCATCCAGCAGTGAATATTTCAGTTTCGAAGTGGTTGCATGCTTTCTACTATTTTATTTGTTGTTGAAATCCAACTAATATCCTTGGTGGCCATAAAAAAATGTAGTGTGTTATTTAAGTTTTTCATATATTCTGAATACTCAAGTGTATTTATGGAAAAATTGTGTAGGCTGATGAGAAGGATATATATTCTTCTGTGTTTACTTGGTAATTTCTGTAGATTTTTTCTGCGACCAATTAAATAATGTTCAGTAGTCAATTTTAAATATAAAAGTAAAAATTTAAATATTATCACAATTGCTGAATGTGTAATAAAACATTGAAGCATATTAGCATTGATGCTTATTTATTTCTCATTATCAAATGCAATATTTTATGTAAAACTGATTATTTCAAACTTGCTAAATGTTTATTTCTATTAGTTTGTAAGAATGTATTTTTTATGTAAGGTATAGAATTGTCAAGTATGTTCAACAGATTATTTGTAATATTCAAATCAATTGACTTTCAGGTATTGATGTTATCCAACACTGATTTATCAGTAGTAAAACATACCTTGAAATTGAAGATTTTTTATTTTATCATATTTTTGTCATATGGTTTAGATCAACTTTAGGAAGATTTTTGTTATATCATATAAAAATTATTTTAATCACATGTGAATGAAGATAAGTTAAACATATACAGTGAGTGCAAATGAGACACTCATGATTGATAGGAATTTGCAAGGCATATTTATAAAATTTTTATACATTAGTGTAATAATATGTTTCATTTATTCTAAAGTTCTTAACTTGGATGCTACTAGTAATTTTGTAAATAAATTAGATTCATCGTGTCTCATTTACATAATATTCAAATATTAATCTTTAATGAAAATAGTTTTCATATTCATAGTATCAGTGTGATATTTATTTATTTGTAACACAATTTTTGTTTTGTTTTGCTTTTGCTTCATTTTAAATGTACTTTTTCCTACCAGTTTTTCAATTAAAATCAATGTAAGACTTTTAAACTTTTTTCCTCAAACCTATGTCTCCCTCTTTTATGTATCTCTCTCTATTTTCTCTAGTCTATTCCTCTCCTGACTGAAGCTTCCTAGTACTATTTCCTTTCCTCTCCTCCCCTTCTCTTTCTCCTAGTTCCCTCTCCACTCACTGCCCTCTCACTCCCAATATGCTCAAAAGATCTTGTTCCTTTCCCCTTCTGTGAGGAACCTTATATGAATCTCTTAGATTCCTTCTTGTATCCTAAGTTCTCTGGCGGTGTGAATTATAGGCTGGTGATCCTTTGCTCTAGGTCTAAAATCCATATATGAGTGACTGCATACCATGCTCTTCTTTTTGTGACTGGGTTACCTCATTCAGGATGATTTCTACAAGTTACATTCATTTGCCTGCTAACTTCAAGATTCCATTGTTTTATGTTTTTCTCTTTTTTTTCCCCTGCAGAGTAGTGTAAATGTGCCACATCTTCTTTACCCATTTTTCAGTTGAGGGGCATCTAGGTTGCTTTCAGGTTCTTTCTATTACAAATGATGCTACTAAGAACATAGTTGAACAGATGTCTTTGTTGCATAAATGTGGATCATTTGGGTATATGCCAAAGAGTGGGATTGCCTGGTCCTGTGGTAGACTGATTCCAATTTTCCTGAGGAACCACTAAACTGTACAAGTTTTCACTTCCACCAGCAGTGGAGAAGTGTATCCCATGCTCCAAAACTTCTCCAGCATAAGTTGCCATTGGTGTTTCTAATTTTAGCCATTCTGGCAGAAGTAAGATGATATCTCAGAATTGTTTCAATTTGCATTTCCATGATAGCTAAGGATGTTGAGTACTTTCTTAAGTGTCTTTCAGTCTTTTTGATTCCCTCTATTGAGAATTCTCTCTTCAGTTCTACACCCCATTTTTAAATAGGGTTATTTGGTGTTTTGGTAACTAGTTTTTTGAGATCTTGTTATGTTCTGGATATCATCCCTCTGTCTGATGTAGGGTTGGTAAAAATCTTTTCCCAGTCTGTGGGCTGCCATTTGATCTTTTCAACTTTGCCTTATGGAAGCTTCTCAGTTTGAAGAGGTGCCATTACTTAATTGTGGATCTCAGTGTCTGTGCTACTGGAGTCATGTTCAGGAAGTGGTCTCTTGTACCAAATTGTTCAAGGGTACCTCCCAGTTTCTATTCTAAGAGGTTCAGTGTGGCTGGATTTATGTTGAGGTCTTTGATCCATTTGGACTTGAGTTTTGTGCATGGTGATAGACATGGGTCTTACTGCAGTATTCTACATACCATCATCCAGTTGTGCCAGAACCATTTGTTGAAGATGATTTCTTCTTTCCATTGTATACTTCTAGCTGCTTTGTAAAAAAATAAGTTGTTCATAGGTGTGTTGGGTAATAGCAGGATTTTTGATTCAATTCATTGGTCTACCTGTTTATAAACTTACTCTAGAGAAATGTCCAGAGACCTACAATTAACAATTTGAGCAATAGTGGAAAGGCTACCATTAATGCCCTCACTGATTATGAGATTAATGTCTTACTTATCTGTTAGGAGTATGGTTTTTTCCTGCCTCCTGCTCAGGTCAAACTGCCACACCATCTCCATATAACACACAGAGACATTATATTAGATATAAAGCTGGAAGCCAGTTTCAAGTTTCTTATTGGCAAGCTCTGTCTTAGTTATTAACTCATTTCTATTAATCAAAGTACTTCCTAATGGTCTTATCTTACTGGAGAGAGCAGATGGCATCTTCTCTCTCCGTCCTCCATCTTGTATTTCCTCCATACTACTTTCGGAATTCTCCTTGTCTCATAGACCCACCTATCTTGCTTTCCTATTGGCCAACAATGCTTTACTCATTAACCAATACTAGAAACCTATTTACAGAATGACATCTCTCATAATCTCCACTTTTCTGTCTAGATGAAAAGAAAGGTTTTAACCTTAGCATAGCAAAATATATCACACAAAAGTTATAGAATAAGAGTCATAGTTAACAATATTTAGTCCATTAACATTTAGTGAGATTTAAAGGAATATTCTATCACCATTCCTATCTGTGAGTCTAAAGTCTTATATGTAATTTATCTTTAATCCTAACTAAGGAAAAGTATAACCATAACTATTTGTCTTCAATTCCTTCAAAGACCACAGAAGGATAATATATAAAACTCTAGAAATGACAGAGAAAACTCACTGCCTGGTCAGTCACCCGAAATTATTCTGTAATGTTCCATCATCAGCCTATAGCCATAGTGTGTCAGGCAGACTCTTCTACTAAGAAGGAAACTTTCAACTGACTGCCTGTATTGACAGTTTGTCAGTTACTTTTCTCTGTGTTCTGCGGAATGTTGGCAGACTCTTTCATGAAGCAGAACTCTGTAGCAATGTCCATCTCGAATCAGCAGTCACTTTTCTGTGGGTCCTGCATTTCCAGTTTAAACAGTATAAATTCAAACAGTCCAGACAAGAGCAGTATCTTGGCCAAATGACTACTCTTGCCATATTGGAAGCAAACTTCATAACGCATTTATTCAAGGTCCATCTTCCTTTCTGATTCAGGTGATGTTGCCTGGAGCAGTTGTGCCTCATTGTTAAGAAAAACCCTAAACCATTTTAAATCTCATATTCTGTAGGTCTCTGAAAGGTTTGAATAATATTTATTCCTCTCAAATACATCTCTACACATCTGGAAACGTTACTAATATTATAGTTTTGAGTATTATAGGTAACTGTCTATAATCTGTACTAAATTATACATTGCATTTCTAAATGAGCTATGCAAACACAATATCTAAATTAGAGGAGAAATATGCATATCACAAAATTGACCTTAAATTGTATCAATAAATGAAAATCCATTCCAAAACAAAGTATTCATATCTATACCATAATCCCCTTTTTCCTTTAAAAGAATTGGTTGTGATCATTAACATTTATAACCAACCCATTTAAATGAAAACAAACATTTATAGACAGTATTTGGGAATTTGGGTGTCTTCTTTCCAAACTGCTTCCTGCTGGTAGGAGGCACTCTTCATGGGGATCCTAAGAAGACAAAGAAATCTTGGATATAGTCTGCAAGGCTGTCTTGTACCAACTTTTTTGAATGTTGGATCACCTGGAACACTGTTTCAGGGGGGTCTTGCTTGATCAAAGTACATTAGTCTGGAAGGAATCCACAGCTTTTCATTTTCTGTGGAAACAAAAATAGAAATCCTTTTTCCCAGTAACCTGTTTTTGGACTTAAATTTTGTTGTCAAAGCATTTTAAAAATATATACATTGAATTAATACAGCAGCATTTCTTTTATCAGTTGTTATTTCCTCAGCAGGCAAACGATTTAAAGACAACAGAACAGCATATAATATCCAATGTTTCTCTGCACTTTTCATCTTTACGTGGCTCTTTATTACTCTATTTCTTCTACTTTTATTTTTACATATTTTGAGACAGGGTTTTGATGGGAGATGTTATTCTGTAAATATGTTTCTCATACTGGTTAATTAATAAAGGCCTGTTGGCCAATAGGAAACTAGATAGGCGGGGCTAGGATACTAGGAGGAGGAAAGAGGAAATAGTTAGGAGGAGTCAGCATGTAGAGCTAGAGGAAGCAAGATGCCAGGGCCTGCTGCTCTCTGATAAGATGACCCCGTGGAAATACTTAGATAAGTAGAAATGGGTTAATAATTAAGGCAGAGCTAGCCCATAAACAATAATGGTAACTGGCCAACAGGATTGTATCAAATACAGAGTCTCAGATTGTTATTTGGGGTCGGCATGCCAGACCAGCGGCAGGAATGCTGGGGGAAAACATAGAAGCTACAGGGTTTCTCCGTGTATCTTTTATCTGTCCTAGAATTCACTCTGCATACCAGGTTTACTTTGAAATCACAGAGATCTGCTTGCTTCTGTCTTCCGAGTGCTGGATTAAATGCATGTACCACCACACCCAGCTCCTCTCTATCTTTTTAAAACCATTTTATTCCTTTTCTCTCCCAAGCCTACATATTTTTTTGAACACACTGTAAACCTTTAGAAATTTTTCTTAATGTGAATCTGTCTTTACTGTAAATCGTTATCTTTTCCTGGCCATGAGTCTTTTATCTGCTAAACAACAACATTGCTAAAATGAAGCCACAGTTGTTTTAGCTGCATTCTATCCAAGGTTGCAGTGACTTTAACACCAGAACTGAGAGCTGTGCTCACTGTCTTGGTCTATGCTGCCATCCAGAAGCATGTTGCTGGCTTGGAGATGTGATCACTGCCATTGCCAGCTCTTGTACCCATCAATGAATTGTTATCAGAGCTCTTTAAAAGCCTTGCGGTTTTTTGCAGCTTATGCTGAGTGAAGAAACCTCCCTCAAAGGAGTCGTGAGAGTCTCTGTTTTGCTGTAGCAAAACAGAGTCCATCTGAGAAAAATGCTACTACCAAGAGCTCTTGCTTGTCTCTGTTCTTTTGTTTCTAACATCCTTTTTAAGCTTTTCTTAAGTTTTATGTAGTAGTTCTTTGGTCCACGTTGCGGAGCCATATGTTAAGAGTAAGGTTTTTCCTGCTGACCTCGTCCCACATCTGTGCCAGCCCCAAATAACACACAGAGAGATTATATTAGATATAAAGCTGGAGGCCAGTTACTAGTTTCTTATTGGCCACCTCTTTCTTAATGATTAAACCATTTCTATTAATCTAAGTACTTCCATGTGGTCTCATCATGTGGAGAGGGGCTGGCGTTCTGCTCTCTCCAGTCTCTCCCTGAGGACTCCTCCCTACCACTTTTGGAATCCTCTTTGTCTCCTAGTCCTGCCTATATTGCTTTCCTATTGGCCAACAGTGCTTTATTCATTAATCAATACGAGAAACATATTTACAGAATGATGTCTCCCATCACCTATCTACCATCACAGAGCCCTCATCTTGTACCTGATAGAAACAGAAGCAGACACCCATAGCTAAACACTGAGCAGAACTGGAATCCAGATGCAGATAGAGAGAACAAGACCAGGCTAAAGAAACCCACAGAGACAACTGACCTAACAGGAGCTAATGCCCTCCCCACCCCGAATGATATCTGGGAATCCATCATTGGACTAACTCAAACCCCCTGATCATGGGTCACAGTTAGGAATCCTGGACAGTCTAAAGGACCCCAACAGTGGAACCAGAATGTATCCCTACTGCACAAAAGGACTTTGGGAGCACATTCCTTATAGAGGGATACTCCCTTAATCTAAGAGGGAGGGCCTAGTCTCTACTCCAAATGACTTAACAGATTTTATTAACCCCTCCTGGAAGGCACCACCCTCCCTGAGGGTGGTAGGGGAAATGGAAAAGGGAGGGTTGTTGTGGGACATGGGAGGGAGGGAGAGGGAACTGGGATAGATATGTATAATAAGAAATATAAGTAATAAAACACAAAAAATAAAATAAAAAAGACTTTTAAACTTTTTAGTTTTTTCTAATGACTTAAATGTATAATTTTCATATTCTGAAAACTATAAATATGTACTTTTCTCAATAAAAGACTATGTTAGTTAAAATTAAGTGGATTGATGTATCAATGAATAGAACATGATATATGCAGGTCATAGTAAATTCTTAGGAATATCAATTTAGAAATACTATTTAATCAAGTAAAATATAATAACTCATGGGTTGAATTTATTTTTATAAGTTGGATTTCTATTTCTTTAGAAAAATGAAAAAAGAATTTGAATTATATTTATATAAGTAAGGCATTTAAATAACTAAAGGCTTGGAAGAATTTATTAATTGTTATTGCTCTATTTTTATGAAGAGACATGCTTACCAATGCAATTTACAAAAGGAAACATTTTTAGGGAATTTAGTCACTGTCTCCTCCCACTATCATGGTGGGAAGCATGCCTCCAGGCAGGTAAGCATGGAGCTGTAGCAATAGCTAAGAGCTTACATTTTAAAACCTAAAATCCCAACTTGCCTGTCTCAGATCCCCACCACCAGTCTTCTACTGGAGTTCTGGGCAACTCCCAGAGATCCGCCTAACTCTGCAGGTCCACCCTGAGCTCCTGCAGGCTGGATCCTTGACCCCAATTGCAGGACCTCTGCTAAAAAGGCACTACTCAGTTGAAGAGTGCCAGCTAGACCCGCCTATCAGAGCAGAAACATCCTGAATATCAGCCCAGCCTTTGTCCCCCAACACCAGACCATGGCTAGAGGCCTTAGATAGAGGCCTTGGCTAGAGTTAGACCCAACTATCCCTAAGGAAACATCCTGTGGGCTAGCCTCTGCCAAAGAGGACTCAGCTCTCCTCTGCTGGAGCCTGAATCTTGACCCCCCATTGTCAGGCCCCTGCTTATGGAGAGACCTAGAGGTCTAGGACTACCCAGAACTACAGACATCGAACCTCTGACCCATCTAAATTCATAGATAGAGGGAGAAACCCTACCACCACCTACTGGAAAAAGCTATGGGAAGATGGCAATACAAGAAAACACCTAATATTAGAAAGACAAGCATAACACCACCAGAATCTAGGGAAGCTACACCAACTAGACCAGAACACCACAAAGCAAATGAATCAGAAGAGAACAACTTAAAAATTATTGTCATAAAAATGATAGAGGGCCTCAAAGAAGATGTGATAAAATCCCTTAAAGAAATGGAAGATAAAACAAACAAAAAATTGGAAGAAATGAATAAAATTCTTAAAGAAAGTATAGAAAGCCAAGAAAAAACAAATAAACAGGATCAAGTCTTGAAAACGGAAATGGAGACAATAAAGAAAACACAAACCGAAGGAATGTTGGAAATAGAAAAACTGGACAAACTTCAGGAACTGCCAACCAACAGAATACAAGATATGGAAGAGAGAATCTCAGGTGCTGAAGATAAACTAGAGGAAGTAGATTCATCGACCAAAGAAAATTATAAATCCAACAAATCCTTAGCACATAACATCCAGAAAATATGGGACACTGTGAAATGGCCAAACCTAAGAATAATAGGCATAGAGGAAGGTGAGGAAGCCCAGCTCAAAGGGGCCAAAAACATATTCAACAAAATCATCAAGGAAAATTTTCCCAATCAGAAGAAGGAAATGCCCATGAAAGTACAAGAAGAATACAAAACACCAAATATACTGGACCAAAGAAAAAATACCCCTTGACATATAATAATCAAAACAGCTAACATACAGAATAAAGAAAGACTAATAAGAGCAGCAAAGGTAAAAGGACAGGTAACATATAAAGGCAGACCTATCAAAATTATGCCTGGATTCTCCATGGAAACCCTCAAGGCCAGAAGGTCCTGGATAGATGTTTTACAAGTACTAAGAGTCCACGGATGCCAGCCCAGGCTACTATACCCAGCAAAACTCCCAATCACTATAGATAGAGAAAACAAGAAATTTAATGACAAAGCCAGATTTTCACAATATGTACCTACAAATCCAGCACTACAGAAAGATTTGAAGAAAAACTCCAACCCAAGGAAGTTTACTAAACTCACAAAGACTTAGGCAAAAGATAATCACACTTCACCAGAAACCAAGTGTAAAGAAGGACAAGTAAATTCACAATACCGCTGCGAAAAGCAAATCTAAAACGAACAAACATTAACAATCCATGGTCCTTACTCTCCCTCAACATTAATGGTCTAAACTCGCCTATAAAAAGGCACAGGCTAACAGAATGGATACGCAGACAGAATTCATCCTTCTGCTGCATACAAAAAACACACCTAAGCTACAAAGATAGACATTACCTCAGGGTAAAGGGCTGGGAAAAGATCTTCCAATCAAATGAACCCAAGAAGCAAGCAGTGTGGCTATCCTAATATCTAACAAGTTAGACATCAAACCAAAATTAATCAAAAGATATGAAGATGGTAATTTCATATTCATCACAGGAGAAATCCATCAACAAAAAGCCTTGATTCTGAACATCTATGACCCAAATACAAAGGCACCCACATTCATAAAAGAAACTCTACTAAAACTTAAAGGTCACATAAAACCTCACAGTCTTATAGTGGGAGACTTCAACACACCACTCTCATGACTAGACAGGACCAAAAATCAGAACCTCAACAAAGAAACAAAATAACTATCAGAAGTTATGTCTCAACTGGGTTTAACAGACATCTATAGAACATTCCATCCAAACACAAAAGAATATACCTTCTTCTCTGCTCCACATTGAACCTTCTCTAAATCTGACCACATACTAGGTGGCATAACAAACCTCAGAAGATACAAAAGATTTGGAATAGTCCCCTATATCTTATCAGACCACCATGCTTTAAAATTGGAATTCAACAACAACACAAATCGCAGAAACCCTACAAACTCATGGAAACTAAACAATGTGCAATTGGACCACACCTGGGTTGAAGAAAGGAAGAAAGAAAGGAAGAAATAAAGAAAGAAAGAAAGAAAGAAAGAAAGAAAGAAAGAAAGAAAGAAAGAAAGAAAGAAAGAGATTAAGGACTTCCTAAAATTCAATGAGAATGAGGAGGACACGACATATCTGAACTTATGGGACACCATGAAAGCAGTGTTACGAGGGAAGTTCATTGCACTGAGTGACCATATGAAGAAAACAGAGGATAGTCACATTAGAGAATTAACAGAACAACTGAAAGCCTTAGAACAAAAAGATGCAAACTCACCCCAGAGGAGTAGATGCCAGGAAATAATCAATTTGAGGGCTGAAATCCATAAAATAGAAACCAGGAAAACAATACAAAAAATCAATGCAACAAAGAGTTGGTTTTTCAAGAAAATCAACAAGATAGACAAACTTTTACTCAAATAAGGAAAAAGCAGAGAGAGATAATGCAAATTAACAAAATCAGAAATGAAAAGGGAGATGTAACAATGGACACAGAGGAAAACCAGACAACTTTCAGGTTATACTTTGAAAACCTGTACTCTAAAAAATTTGAAAACAAAGGAAATGAACAAATTTCTGGACATCCTGTACTTATCAAAATGAAACCAAGAACAGACAAACAACTTAAATAGACCTATAACCCCCAATGTAATCAAAACAGTCATCAAAAGACTTACAACCAAAAAAAAAAAAAAAGCCCAGGAAGAATTCTACCAGAAATTCAAGGAACAGCTAACTCCAATACTCCTCAAATTGTTCCACACAATAGAGACAGAAGGCATATTACCAAACTTTTTTTATGAGGCCACAATCACCTTGGAACCAAAGCCTCACAAAGATACAACTAAGAAAAAATCTACAAACCAATATCCTTGATTAACATCGACGCAAAAATACTCAATAAAATACTGGCAAACAGAATCTAAGAATACATCAGAGAAATTATCCACCATGACCAAGTAGGCTTCATCCCTGGGTCGCAAGGATGGCTTAACATACAAAAATCTATCAACATGATCCACAATATAAAACAAACTGAAAAAGAAAAACCATATGATCATCTCCCTAGATGCTGAAAAAGCCTTCGACAAAATTCAATACCCTTTCATGATAAAGGATTTGGAGAGATCGGGGATAACAGGGATATATCTAAACATAATAAAAGCAATATACAGTAAACCACAAGACAACATCAAACTGAATGGATAGACACTTAAAGGAATTCCTCTAAGATCAAGAACAAGACAAGGCTGTCCTCTCTCTCCATATCTCTTCAATATTGTACTTGAAGTTCTAGCTAAAGCTATTCGGCAACAAAAAGAGATCAAGGGGATCCAAATTAGAAAGGAAGAGGTCAAACTGTCTATTTACAGATGATATGATAGTTTACATCAGCAACCCAATAAACTATCAGGGAACTCCTACAGCTGATAAAAACCTTCAGCAAACTAGGAGGATACAAGACAAACTTAAAAAAAAAAAAAAATCAGTAGCCCTAATTTATTCAGACAAAAAAGAGGCTGAGAAAAAAATCAGTAAAACATTACCCTTTACAATAGCTACCAAAAACATAAAATATCCCGGGGTAATGCTTACCAAACATGTGAAAGACCTATACAATAAGAACTGTGTGATTTTAAAGAAAGAAATTAAAGAAGATACCAGAAAAGGGAAAGATCTCCTATGCTCTTGGATTCAAAGGATTAATATAGTACAAATTGCAATCTTGCCAAAAGCAATCTACAGATTCAATACAATCCCCATTAAAATAATAGCACAGTTCTTCCCTTACCTTGAAAGGATAATAGTCAACTTTTTTTGGAATAACAAAAGACCCAGGATAGCAAAAAAAAAAAAAAAAAAAAACCCTGTAAAATAAAAGAACTTCAGGAGGCATCACCATCACTGACTTTAAGCTCTATTACTGAGCCATAATCCTGAAAAACAGCCTGGTATTGGCACAAAAATAGACAGGTAGACCAATGGATTCGATCCAAAATCCAAATAGTAATTCACACACCTACAAACACCTGATATTCAACAAAACAGCTAAAAAATACACTGGGGGGGGGGAGGAAAGCATCTTTACAAATGGTGCTAGCACGATTGGATAATGGTGTGTAGAAGACTGGAGATAGACCCATGTCTGTCACCATGCACAAAACTCAAGTCCAAATGGACTAAAGACCTCTACAAAAATCCAGCCACACTGAACCTCTTAGAAGAGAAAGTAGGAGATGCCCTTTAACAAATTGGTATAGGAGACCACTTCCTGAACATAACTCTAGTAGCACAGACACTGAGATCAATAATTAATAAATGGGACTTCCTCAAACTGAGAAGCTTCTGTAAGGCAAAGGACACAGTAGACAAGACCAAATGGCAGCCCACAGACAGGGAAACAATTTTTACCAATCCAACATCTGACGAAGGGCTGATCTCCAAAATATACAAAGAACTCAAGAAACTAGTCAACAAAACACCAAATAGCCCTATTAAAAAGTGGAGCACAGAATTGAAGAAAATTCTCAATAGAGAAAATCAAAGAAGCTGAAAGACATTTAAGAAAATGTTCAACATCCTTAGCTATTATGTAAATGCAAATCAAATCAACTTTGAGGTACCCTCTTACTCCTGCCAGAATGGCTAACATTATAAACACCAATGACAACTTATCCTGGAGAGGATGTGGAGAAAGGGGAACACTCCTTCACTTCTAGTGGGAGTGCAAACTCGTATAGCCATTTGGAGATCAATATAGTGGTTCCTCAGGAAAATAGGAATTAGCTTTCCACAGGACCCAGCAATTCCACTCTTAGGTATATACCCAAATGGCTCACATCTATGCAACAAAGACATGTGCTCAACTATGTTCATAGCAGCAGTATTTGTAATAGCAAGAACATGGAAGCTACCTAGATGCCCCTCAACTGAAGAATGGATAAAGATAATGTGGCACATCTACAGAATGGAATACTACACTGCAGAAAAAAATAATGTAATCTTGAAATTTGTAGGCAAGTGGATGGAACTTGAAGCAACCATCCTGAATGAGGTAACCCAGTTACAAAAAGAGGAGCAGGGTATGTACTAGCTCATATTTCGATTTTAGACCTAGAGTATAGGATCACCAGCCTATAGTAACACCACCAGAGGAACTGGGATACAAGGTGTATTCTAAGAGATTCATATGTGGTCCCTCACAAAAGGGGTAAAGGACAAGTCCCCCTGAGCACATGCAAAATGAGGGCAGTGAATGGAGAAAGAACTAGGATAAAGAGAAGGGGAGGAGGGGAAAACACGTGTGACTATATAGATTGAGGCAGGGTGAGAGAGGGGGGGCATAAAAGAGGGGGCCATTATTGATTTGAAGATAAAACTGAACCTAAAGAAAGGTCTAGAGAACTACAAGAATGACTCCAACTAATAATTTGAGCAACCATGGAAAGGCTACCATAAATGCTCTTCCCTGATAGTGAGATCATCAACTAAATTATCTACCACCATGGAGTCCTCATCTAGTTCCTGTTGGAAACACAAGCAAACACCCATAACCAGACACTGAGTTGAACTAAAATCCAGACGCAGAGAGTGGACAAGATCAGGTTGCAAAAACTCACAAAGACAGCTGACTTGAACAAGTAGCAGCTTGAGTCTCCCAGACTAATGTCTAGGAACCCAGCAAGGGACTGACTCAGACCACCTGAATATAGGTCTCAGCAAGAAGGACTGAGTAGTCTTGGGGACCTCAGACAGTAGAAACAGGATCAATTTCTGGTGCACAAAAGGACCTTGTGAACCCATCCCCCATGGAGGGATACCCGCTTAACTTAGAGACAGGAGAGAAGTCCTAGTCCCTACTTCAAATAACTTGACAGATTTACATGATCCAACCTGGATAGCATAGCCCTACAAGTGGAATTGGGGGGGGGTGAGAGGGGAGGGTGGCCAGGGTGCATGTCACAGGGGATATATGGTAAGAGGGAGAGAGGAAGGGAGGAATGGTGGGAGGGAGGGAGGGTTGGAGGGAGGAAGGGAGAGGAAACTGGGATCCACATGTAAAATTTTTAAATTACATTATAAAAAAAAGAAAAAACTGCTGGTTTAATTCAATATATATATATATATATATATATATATATATATATATATATATATATATATTTAAAATGCTTTGACTTCAAAATTTAAGCCTAAGGACAAGTTACTGGGGAAAGAGATCTAATTTTGTTTCCACAGAAAATGAAAAGCTGTGGATCTCTTCCAGACTAATGTGATTTGATCAAGCAAGACTCCCTGAAGCAACATCAATAGGACAATGCAGCCTTGCAGACCACTACAGCCAGGATTTCTGTGTCTTCTTAGGATACCTAGATGACAGCGCCCCCTATCCGCAGAAGCTGTTTGGAAAGAACGACGCCCAAATTCCCAAATATTGTTTATAAATGTTTGTTTTCATTAAAAAAGGCATATATAATTATGTCCAGCATAAAATAAATAAATGTTTAAAAACAAAATCTAGAAAAATAAAAAACTAAAATCCCAGACCCAGGTACACACCTTCTCAAACAAGTCCATGCCTCCTAAACTGCCCACATATGGGGAACCAAGGAATTAAACTTATGAACGTCTGAGAGCATTAATATTAAACCACCACAAAGGGAGATTGCACAAATAAATCATTTTCATCTTATTGCTTACGATCGGCTCATCTATTTTATAACCTCAGTTGGTCATGGAAAAAGAAGGGAATGCTGTACAAGTGTACCTTCTGGCTCATGTTCTATGTTTAGAAAATAAGCTATTTTAAGTATATAAATACAGGAAATTTGGCTTTTTGTATTATTGTAACTTCTATGTTATATTTGAAATATATGACATATGCTTTTCTGTTTATTTTTTCACTGATTAGTTATCCTAATTATGACACAGAACTGCCTGAATCTTTAGTAATTTTCCATATTTTTTAATTAGAATATGTGGCTTATACATTTTGATGTTTGCTTAGTCTTAATCTACAAACTTAAAATTTGCATCTGTTATTGCATCATAATTCAATAGAAGCTGGGCTTCTTGACTCTGATTCCTTTGCCAAATCCATATTCTTATTTCATAACATAAAACTCTGTTCTTGTAAGCAACACATTGTATGATTTATTCTCTAATTTATTTATTATATGTCACCCAGTAGTTCAAATGGCAACTCTCTCTTATGTGTGATAGAATATTTAAACTTACTATAATTCCATAAATATTTGTTTTGTATAATTTGAGTAAAATTTTATATTAGTGACTATGATATTTGAGTAAGAGTTCTAATATTCAAATAAGTCAGGCTAGAATTTCAAATGTATGGGAGACAAACTCACTCTTAAGGCAATGAAACAGTTTGTCAGAATTTTCAAATTAAAAATATGATGTCAATTTGTAAAAATTAGTATTTTAAATAATCATCACCATGAGTGTGCCCTGAAAGCTAGAATATGAAGATAAAGATGATGTAATATTGGTGTTTGTAGAGAATTCTGATAAATTTGTTACAACAGAAATGTAAACAAGAAAAAAAATTAAATGTGTTTTAAAATGAGAGTATTCTGGTCTGTAGTTATTTATTTACTTAAGAGATAAAGAAGTGTTAATGTTTAAGAACAATAAAATTTTCCTTTTATAACCAACAAATTGTGCTTATATTTGGCCTACTAAGTGGAAAGGAATGATTTGGGGAGTAGAAAATGGTTTTCATGTTGAATTGTCATACTGAAAGTTATCAAAATGGCATGCATGTGGAAAAGTCATGTAGGAAATTTAAAATAAGTAGAATTTAAACAATTTAATTTTGTGAATTCAGTCCTGGGGTAGCCAATACCTTATGACTGGATGAAGCTTTGAGAGCAAAGAGTTATGTCAGAACTTGTAAACTGGAAAATGTGTCTATATCTATGTTGCAGAAGCAGGAAGGAAGACTGATGGAAATGTCCACCATAGAAAATTGTCATGAATGTTATTTCTTATTCCTAGGTAAATCTCTTGGATATATGTGTATATACATAAATATAGCTTTAAGAATGCATATATATATATATATGATACATTTAACAAAAATACACTCTTAAGAATACACATGATATATATTTAATAGTTTCTATACATATATAACAAAATATATCAATTTTTTGTAAATAAATATTAATGAATATGAAAATAATTCATAATTTCATATATTATTTTATGTACTTACGACCTTGAGCTAAAGAGAAAATACCAGAAGAGGTATATCTGGAAACAAGATGTTTACCAATCAGAAGCAAACTTACATGAGTGGAAGTTTACATTACAACCTTTGGCAGAGTTATAAAGAGAATTTACAGAGCAGAGAATATTCAGTTTGGTGATTAGGCTATCATTACTAAAACTTAAGACCACAACATGAAAGTCTTCATAAAGCCCTAAAATAGTAAATAAAGTATGTGGAGTCTATGCTTTTGATCTAAAATTTCTTTTTATTCCTAGATCACTCTTTAGGTTTTGCACAAAATGGAATGTGTCACTAACTGTTGGGCCTTATTTGAAAAAGCAAAAGAGTTCAGTAACTCAGGGGAAAAATATCATCCACATGCCAATAAGGTGAGGAATTTTAGGATTGGCAAACTGTTATTTTCTTTAAAGTACATGTTCTTTATCTTCTCTGCAGCAAGAGCTTTTTTTTAATTTTTTTTTAAATTTTTTAATGATGTGATCAGCTCATGCATATAGTTAAATGGTATATAAACAACAATCAATTCAAATTAAGTCATTTTATTTTTAGATGTGAAGCTCACTAAGCCATCTTGTCATTGTATAATTCACTGTAATTACATAATGCTCATATGATGCAAAAGTAATTGATAGTCTGACATTAAAGCAAAATGACTTAAGCCTATCTTAATTTGAAATGCAATGATCCTATTATTAATAAGAAGATTAGTCCTAAATTTTGGAATTGCATCCTGTGGAAACTTATCACTCTTCCTTGAATCAACTTTAAGTGAATTTAGAAGAAAGCCCAGGAGAAAATACATTAACAAAATGTCTATTTATTTGTTACATATTTTAGCACTTAATGGTTAGAACTTCTTTGTATACTGTCTGCAGAGTATACAAATGCATTTGGCCATTAGTACTTGCAATCTCTTTTATAATTAGCCTTATATAAAGTGATTTACTCAGTAATAAAATAAGCCAGATTCAGGGACTTGGATCAATTCTCAGGGAAAGAAAGCTAGCATCCCCAAAGCTAATGACTAAGTTTGAAAATGAAAAAAAATTAACTGTCTTCAACTTGTACAAATTTCAAGTGAGGAGAATGCTTAATGTAGTCATGACTCCAAGATTTCAAGGCATATTTGTCTCTCCCATAACAAAACACGGAGTTTTTTTTTTTTCTTAAAAAATTGTAGCTATTGAGTTTCAGTAGCAAACATAAGGGATTCATTGAAATAAAATTTGATCAGAAAGGTAAAACATAATGGCAAATATATGTCAGACAAGCAAGAAAGATGTATCAAGAGTTCCAGGCAAGTTTGGTCTACAGAGACAATTCTATCAATCAAACAAAAAAGAACAGGTCTCTGGACATTTCTCTAGAGTCAGTGTTCTCTTCAAACCTATAATGGCTCCCTCTTTAGTGGTTTCTCTTTCTCTCTCATCTATTCTTCCCCGGACTCAATATTAGTAGTCCCACTTGCCTTCCTCTCCTCCCCTTCTCTTTCTCCTTGCTCCATCTCCCCTCACTGTCCCCTCATTGCAAATATGCTCAGGAGATCTTGCTCCTAATCCCTTCTGTGAAGGACACTGTATGAATCTCTTAGATTCCTCCTTGTATCCTAGTTTCTCTGGCAGTGTGACTTATAGGCTGGGGATCCTTTGCTCTATGTCTAAAATCCATATATTAGTGAATACCATGTCCCTCTTTTTGTGACCAGACTCCAGACACCCACAGAGACAGCTGACCTGAACACAAGGGAGCTCATAGACACCCGCAGATTGATAGCTGGGAAACCAGCATTGGACTGACTCAGACCCCCTGAACATGGGTCTCAGTAAGAAAAACTTGGCAGTCTAAGGGATGTCTGACAGTGGAACCAGGATGAATCTCTGGTGCACAAAAGGACTTTGGGAGCACATTCCCCATGGAGGGATAAGATACTCCCTTAACTTAGAGGTAGGAGGGAGGGCCTAGTCCCTACTCCAAATGACTTGACAGATTTGTTGACCGCTCCTGGAAAGCATAACTCTCCCTGTAGAGTGGAGGGGGGGGGATGGAAGTGTGGTCAGGCTCTTGGGAGGGAGGAAGAGGGAACTGGGATCAATATGTAAAATAAATAAATTAATTAATTAATTTAAAAAGATTCATGATTTGAAGTTATAGTCTTCACATTGTTTATTAAGATAAAGTTTGAATAAGTATGGAAACAGTAAAATCATTTTAAGAATAATATTTGAGCCACTGTATTTGTCTCTGATATATAAGAATTAACCATGAGTACTGTTTAAATAGCTGTCAGTTTCAGAATCCTCCAGGAATCACAGCACTGAATGGTAGAATGACAGTCTAGTAACTCTGACCTTATGTAAATCATTTCAGTAAAAATAAAAGGACAACAGTTTCTAAATAAAACAATTATTATTCAAAGTATCAAATTATAAATATAATACTCACAAAATATAACTGTTAATTGATTATCTGTAATTATTTTTGTAGTTTGCAATTTATTAATAGTACTAATTTGAAATTCACAAATATTTTCCCAAATATGCAGAAAATGAATATAGCTTGATTTTTGTATAAATTACAGGCTGTAGCCATTCCCAAATGTCTCTGTACTTGATTTTATTCTAACCTAAAATATATCATAATCAAAGACAAGTAATAACACCATAATTTTGGTGTGGCATTCTGACAGAAGTATAACTTTGGGAATATAAACACTCATAATGTTTTATATAATTAAATTAAATGTCACTATGAATTAAAGATCATATTAAAGGCTGGTAAAAATATTTATGTTCAGAATTTAATATCTGTTACTTTTGTTTGTAAACAGAGTTATCTCTGGACTTATGGTGTTCAAATTCAATTAAAGTGAAGCAAAGTCCATGTTTCATCACCCGTATATCAGTGTGTAGTAGACTGCTTGCGGCCATTGATCAAAGAACTTTGAGTACTGGTGATCTCACAGGCTGTTTTCTTTGCAGAATTCCCTTTACATAAGGTCAGAAAGACAATTGAGTCTTGCACATAGCTATAGAAGCCCAAGTTACTCTATATGCAACTATATTCTGCATATTGCAGAATATAGTTGTTGGTCCTATGTTTTCTTACAGAGCTGCTTTGCGTGTTAATGAGATCATGACTACAGCTGCCTTTGAGTCCTTTGAACTAAAGAATGCTATAAATAAAAGGACCTATTATTTCAACCTCCTGTTACTCACCAAAGAATTGGTGTCTGAAAATACAGCCTTTCACTTGTTCTGTGTGTAAAGTTTCCATTGCCTGCAATAGGAGGGTTTGTGCAGCTTAATTACAGGAATCGGCCTCTTCTGCTGGTATTGTACAGTACTATTCCAAAGCACTTTCAAAGAAAAGAGATGCTGACATCCACCCACATTTCCTCTAACACTGCAGATAGAAAACAGCAGTTCCAGATGTCCTCAGTTTGCTTCCAAAACAAACTCCTCTCAAAGTATTTGAAGTTTTAATGTTAAGAAATTGCCACTTGAGAGTGAGTATTAGGATTTTCATTAATAGCACCATGAGTACTTTGAGGATTCCTGATGACATTCTCAGCTGAATTTTGCTTTAGGATCTCTCTCTTTGTGCTCATTTGAACAGAGACAGAGATTAACAATGCTGGCAGCACATTTTTTTTGACAGGCCTAAGAGTTTTCTCCCCTCTCACTAATTTTCTTCACTTTATAAAGAGCTAAATTGGCGATGAATAGAAACAATACACCAATACACTACATCATGAATATGATTTTTAAAAGATATTTAAGTAAAATAATAGAGTATAATGTAGCAATGGGCAAATGTATAGAAAGTGTTAAATAATTTAATGTGGGCCCCTGCAAGAATACCCTAGGTACCTTGAGCAAGCCTGAAACTACTGGCTGGAACTCCTTGCCCTAAGGCCCTTGTTGGTACTCTTGTTGATTTGCTAACATACATCTGCTGGGGAGGAACTAAGCCTGAGAACTTGCACCCTTGACCCTTGATTGTTTTCCACTGTGCTGTAAGTCACTATTTATGCCTGATCCATACCGTCAATAAACGGCATTCGGCCTTCCAACATTGCCATTGAACTAATGACCCGCTGTCTTGTCTTTATTTCATTCTCTAGGCCTTCGCCCGATTCATTGAACAGATCATAGCATGGGTGCTACAATTTAATATCAATTATGTGAGCTGTTGAGCCTAAAAAGGCCAGGACATGAGACCTACTGGAACTTCCTGAACCTGGCTAAAGTTTGGCTATCTGTCTTTGACCTGTAACCTCCACATGGGAGTGACTCAGCAAGGCATGATGTAGGACTACCTGCTGCCTAGCTAACCACTAGCTTGGTAGAATATTATTGGCCATTTGTCTTCACATCACCTTACCCCATCTTAAGATTCCTATCCCCTATGCCAACCCTATGTAAGTCAATGTATGTTGCAATAAACCAAGATCCTGCTTCCACAGCCTCCCTGGTCATTAGGAGGGGTGAGGTGTGAGTTGTTGACACCCACCATCCTGTTCAGCCCTGGGAGGAGACCAGCTGGACCAGCCCTTACCCAGCCCTACTTGTCAAAGAATCCAGCAGTGAGCTACATAGAAGGGAGCAGCGCTTGAAATCCTTTATTATAGGGTCTATGTTAAGATGAATTCATAACTTTGTTTTGATTTTTTTCTGTAAAAAACTGTAATTGAAACACCAAATAATATTGGTAATAGCCATTTAGTTGTATTACTTTGATAGACTCACTTTACATTTATTGGCTTATATAGGCCAAGAAGACCTTCATTTTATCTCTGTTATTTTGGTAGTTCTTTTCTTTATCCTTACTGTCTTGAATACAAAATAACTTAGTATTTAATATTGTGATATGTAATCTCTAATGAGTAGTAACTCAGAAGAGTTTATCTGTATTTAGGCATATTCCAAAATGTACAGACCAACAAAGCTTCTTAAAAATCTCATCTTAGAATCAGGTAAGTAAGTGGTCTAGGGGCAGTTGACTTGATAGTTTTTCTCTAAACTACAAACATATTTCAATGTACACAAAATAATGAATATGAACTTAGGATGTAACAGAAACAAAGAATCTATCCATTTTTATAAATGCATGGATAATGGATAACATGTTTTACTGTTCAATAAAAATTTAAGATATAATATCTGACTCTGTGTCGGCTTTCTTTACTAGCTATTTCTACCTTATTTAAGATCAGTTGAATATTTCAAAATTATAAATATTACATAGTAGGAAAATATATTTTTCTCATGAACATCATAGTTATCAAATACCATTTGAATATTCTGAGTTAACACTGAATTCTTCAAAACAATAATGATCCAAAATCTACTGAGGCATTTGAGTGTTAGAACACAAAATAGGTCTCAGTTTCCCACACACCTATGAATAGAATTTTACTACAACACTGGATAACTTAGAATATCAGCAACAATGGTCAGAAGATGGTATTCCAACCTAGAAAGCCAATAGGTGACTTTACCAAAGTATACACAGTCTATATAGCATTTCAAATTTTAAAATTTTCTTAAAAAATTAAATACCTCAAAACAAATAGACACATTGTTTCTGTCTTATTAACAATGATGACTAAATTTTAATCTGTGTCTTGTATGGACTTGCAATGAAACCAAACAACAAACGTGAAAAGTCTTGTACATAAGGAAAATTACTGTAATTTCCTTTTTTTAATACAAGGCAACTGAGACAGAGGGATTCAGTGACTTTACCAATGCTATGATCCTGATGAATGAGGGGTCATCATCAAAATGCAAAGTTCATACTATCATACTCACACTGAATTATTTCTCTATAATGAAACTAAACTAAAGCCACATCCTCAAAACTTCTTTTACCCATCCATATTGTTTGTAGTTAGACAGCGCTCACCATAACTCATTTCATCTCAGTAGAGTCAAATGGAGTGACAATCAACATCAGGCTTGCATATCTTTGTAATATATATATATATATATATATATATATATATATATATATATTATGTATATATATATTATCTTCCTGACATATAATAAAAGTGATGTATTCAATATAGTATTTTGTTAATATATTCATTATTTTACCTTGTGTTCTTGTTTCCTATTTTGATGGTTCAGTGTGTATATACACTTTCTGTCACTTATATTGCATATATGTGCTACATTACACATAAGTAATTGTATATCCATATACAATATTGATAATATTCTTATACATTAATATTGCATGCTTACACACAAAATTGGACAGTGAAGTATGGAGTATGTACACATATATGCTACTGCAATGTATACACATAGGTAGATGATTGATAGATAAATAAACATATGACTATACTAAGCATGAGGCTGTAATATTGAAAAGGAGAATGAGTGTATTTACAAGAGTTCTTTATCTATAAAGAGCATGGTTATTAATAAAATAAGTACAGGAGTAAAAGCTGAATTTGCATTATTACATGCCAACAGATAACATTTGTTTTTATGTTGTGGAATATTTGTGTAATAAAGCAAAGATATGTCATATTTAAATATACAGATATATTACATTTGTTTATGTACCAGAATATATGTTTAACTGTATAAAGATGTGTTGCATTTGTTTAATTATGTAAAGATGTGTTGTTGCTTCACTTTGCTTGCCTAAGCCACATGATTGATAAAAAGCAGAATGGCCCATAACAAGGGAGAACACATAGGTGGGACTACAGGCAAGGAAAATAAGTACGAAGAGGAATTTAGGTTGAGGAAGCAGGAAAGTAGGACATACAGAATTAAAGAAAGGTAAAAAGCCCTGAGATAAAACATGGATAAATAGAAACATGTTAAATTAAGTTAACAGATCTATTGGGACAAGCCTGAGCTAACGCCAAGCATTCCCAATTAATAATAAGCCTCTGTGTCTTTATTTGGGAGCTGGTGGCAGCCCAAAGAAAATGCCAACTACATATGTGATTCTTTCACTTTTCAAAATTTCCTATTACTTAATTTTTGAATTGTTTCATATTTTTTTTCATCTTGTCTGAGACTTCTAGTTGGAGGGCATTTTACTTAGCTCAAGCATTTTTCCATGTTTGGGTTTTCTTTTCTTTTTTGTTTTTTTTTTTTTTCTAGGCCTATTGGCTCACATTTCTTCTATTCTCAATTAGGCCTCACCCATTAAAACCTGATGGCACTCACTCTTCATCCACATTACCAAGCATAAACATTGAAAAAATATATATTGAGCACCATACATATTCTCTGTTATGAGTAGATTTTTCCACAAGTCTGGTTTCACAGCTGCACCAGCCCCAAATAATACACAGATACACTGTATTTGATATAAAGCTGTAGGCCAGTTACTAGTTTCTTATCAGCTAGTTCTGCCTTAAATATTAATCCATTTCTATTCATCTAAGTACTTTCACATAGTTTTATCTTACCAGAGAGAAGGGCTGGCATTATACTCTTCTTCCTCCATGTTGGATCTCCTTCCTACTTCTTCCTCTCTCTTTCTTCTCTACTAGTCCTGCCTATCTTGCTTTCTCATTAGCCAATAGTACTTTATTCATTAACCATCTCCCATCATCTCCTCTTTTATGTCTAAAGTGAAAAGAAGGGTTTTAACATATTAAAATATATAACAAAACAGTTATCAAATAAGAATCATGGTTAATATTTAGTCCATTAACATTTAGTAAGATTTAAAGAAAATACTCTATCATCTATTCTTCTTTGTGAGTCTAAATTCTTATATGTAACTTTTCTTTAATCCTAACTAAGGAAAACTATAACCATAACTCTCTGTCTTCAACTCCATTAAAGACCACAGAAGGGTAATATATAAACTCTAGAAATGACAGAGACAACTTGCTTGGGGAGTCACCCGAAGTTCTTCTGTAATGTTCCATTTTCAGCCCATAGACCATAGTGTGTCTTTCAGACTCCTCAGCAAATTAGGAAACTTTAAATTCTCTACCTGTATTGGCAATTTGTCAGTCATTATTCTTTGTGTCCGGCAGACTGTTTGGCAGACTTTCTTGAAGAAGAAACCCTGTAGTACTGTCCATCTTGTCTCAGCAGTCATTTTCCTGTGGGTCCTGCATGCCCAGTTTATACATCATAAAGGCAAACAGTCCAGACAAGAGCAGTATCTTATCCAAATGGCTAGTCTTGCCATATTGGAAGCAAACTCCATAACGTGTTTCTTTAATATCCATCTTCCTTTCTGACTCAGGTGGTGTTGACAGGAGCAATTGTGCCTCACTGTAAAGAAAAACCCTAAACCATATTCTGTGGGTCTTTGCAAGGTTTGAAGAATGTTTATTCGTCCCAAATACATCTCTATAATTCTCAGCAAAAACTAATTGACAATTCAGACTTGTATTTGAAATTGTCAATGAATTCTATCTAAGAAAAATTTTCATATTTCTTAATCTGTTTCATATTGAATTTTGCATCATAGTTAAAAACTCTGTTGTCTATTCTGTGAGCTGTTGCATAGAGGGAATAATAGCCTTATGAATGCTTCTACCTACTTCTCTTTTACTTTCACACAACTGATTGACTCAACTTTCAAAATGGCAAATGTGATCACATTACTCACTGGTTTGCCTGTTCTGTGGCTGTCCATGACCTGTACAAAGAATGTCTAATCTTTTAGGACTCTTCAAGTTCTTAGCTGTCATTCAAGTTTTGCCTTCAACAGAGCTGTGGCTCAGTGTTTGTTCATTTTACAAAAGCCTTGATTTCTCTCCTCTCTCTCTCTCTCTCTCTCTCTCTCTCTCTCTCTCTCTCTCTCTCTCTCTCTCTCTCTCTCTCTCTCTTTCTCTCCTTTAACCATGTCTTTATCCTTTCTATACATTTAAACTAACCTTAATCATTTCTTAAATATTTCTTATGAGAGACTAAAAGAGAAATAGTTTACATATTTGATCAAAAGTCTTTTACAAAAATGCAACGCCTAATCTTAAATTTCTATGAAAGATTTTTATTGCTTACAAGATGAACCTCAAATATTCCTTTTTCTTCATATTTCTTAATTAAATGATGCATTCAAGAAAACATTAAAAGTTATTTTCTTGATGAAGATTTCTTTAAATCTTAGTTATAATGACATTCAAATCTTCATATCTGTATTTTGGATGTTAAGAAGGTATAGTCATAGCATGACTTTCAAAGAATATCATTGCATGCAATTTATCCTGCATGTGTTTATATTTTTAGAATTGTGCTAGTATATTTTTAACAATAGAGATTTTAAAAAGTCATTGCTAGTACAGATAGGACTGTTTCTTGTACATTGTCTGTCTATGAGCTGCTGCCTCTAAATATCTACATAAATGTATTTGCAATTTTATCATCTGGTGTAGGTAAATGATTGCAAACAGTTCATCTGATTTTTGTCGCTGCACTCATTGCTGTACATGAAAGACTGTGAAATGTGTGCTTTTGGCTAGCTCCTAGTTTGTCAGAGTACCTGGTAGATAACAAGTATACTATAAGTGCTTGCATTACTGGATGTGTTTATGATGTGCTGGATAGAGCACAATTTCTCCACTGTTTATTGACCTTTGAGAAATATAGATTAAAAACAAAACAAAATAATGAGCAAAGCCACCTTCACTTCTCTGTAAAAAGATGTGTTAATACTCTTTTGCTTCTGAGAAAATAGCATTCAACATCTGTTTAAACATCTTTTATGACACTCCCAGAGAGACTCCTGGAAAATGTAACAACATAATTACCTTATTAGGTACAATTGTTTACTTTCTTATTGATGAAATAAATTCTCTGACCAAACCAATTGAAGGTAGAAATGGTTTAATTTAGCTCCTAGTTCAAGAACTAGTCCTTCATATTAGAGAGCTCAAGTCTACAGAATCTTCAAGCAAGTGTGCACATTATATCTCCAGTCAACAAAAAAGCCATGAATACATTGCTTTCTAAAGCCTAAAACTCCCTACTCAGGAAATGGTGCCTCCCATAGTAGACATGTCTTCCAACTACAATTAGGGTAATCAAAATTATCCCTCACAAGCTAGCCTAGAGGCCCATCACCAAACTGATTCTTTATTCTCTCATACTGACAGTTCACATGAACTAAAGCAGTAAAGAAAAGGTTTACTTGAAAATCATTTTTTAAATGATGTTTTCAGAGTCATGAATTGCTTCTGAGTTTTGATTAGAGAATTAGATTTTCTTAAGGGCACTGACTTTTGAAAGTAATATTATTTGTATAAGTAGCTTGAGGTCATATGTTAGGTGGTTACATGGATTAAAAATAAAGGAAATTTAATCTCAGGGACATTTTAGATTATTTTCCTTGTCAGGAATGGCTATTAAATTGTTCTAAGGTTTCCATAAAACCCCATGAATTGTGGGTCTACAGAGTTTTGAGGGCATCTGATTAGTGCCCAGTTAGGGATACAGCCTGAGATAGCTTTATGAGTTATCATTTTTTTCATCACAATTACAAATATGAATGATATTTAAGAAATTATTTTGAAATAAATATAAAAAATTTTATAAGATAATAGAAATTTTGAAAATTTAAATACATTGTTAGTTGTCATATGATGCATTTGAAAAGCAAATGTGAAGTATATATTATACATAAATATTTTGGTGATGATATATGATAAACATATAGATACATATCTACATAGTTACATAGATAGATACATTTATTTTGAAATAAAATATGTAACTTCTGACAGATACAACCAAACAGCATAGATGATCTCTTTTTTGAAAGCTATAAGCAAGTCCTTTAATTATCTAACTAAATTCTTCCTTTGCTTTCAAATTATGATGATAATATATTTAATGTCTAACAAGATCCTTGAAAAATGCATTTTAAATTTTAATTAGTTAAACAAATATTAATATTGATATGATACATGGGAAAAGCATGCATCTATGTAAGTATCCTTTCTTATTTTATTAAGAAAGTTTGAATGGCCCAAAAGTTTGATTGTCTCCTTAGCTTGGATGAATTTAAAGTAATTTCACTGATAGCTTCAAGCAATATTAAAAACAAAACCAAATGAATATAGCAGGATTTGGGGTTTTTTAAGTGCATAATTAAGAAAAAAAATAAAAGTGAGAGAGTGGTTATAAGCAAAGCACAAATAACAAACACTTAAGAAAACTTAAACTAACAAATATTTAAAGCTCAAAAATTCTAAATCAACTTAATCAAACATCTTAAGTCAACATAAACATCTATGTTCAAGATAATAGCATATAATTTGTATTTGCTATTTTGGTTACAATCTGAAAATATATTGCATTCCTTACCTACTCTGAAAAAATGACACTGTTTATCTGGAAACTATTTCATATTATCTCAGTGTATGGTTTTATGAGAAACTGAAAAGAGTATTAGTGAGCTAGAAGATATGGTCAGAATGAAACAGAGTACCAATTTCTGGAAAGTGAAAACAGTAGAATGCAAGAAAGCTTATTGAACAAGTGGCTAAAATCCAAGAAGGAGAGCAGAAAGAGTATAGCACAGAGCATAATGACTGAAAATGGTCCAAGTGTTTTGAAATGGGAACAAGAAAATTTTATTACTTGGAACAGATTATAAGATAGATATTTGGTGCTGAAACTTCATAAATGTATACATATTCATATAAATGTATAAGAAAATTCTTAAAGTTACAAGATTTTAAAAGTTGTGTGATTCAGGTACAGCTGATGTTGTCACATCATTGTTGGAAGATATGTAAAAACAGAGCTAGATATATGTGCTTTTTAAAAAAGCTAACTGATAAACTAGGATTGTCTACTAACTAAACTACGTTTCTATGAAGACGTTGGTAATAATTAACAAAGAACTATAAATCATGTCAATTATTTGCATGCATTACATGCTTAGTGACTGTAATTTTAATTATATTCATTTAAAATATAATATCCATAATATCAGATCATTTTGGAAAATTTGTAATGTTTAATTTAGTTTTGGCTCATTTTTTCTGAAATCCATTACTTCAGACATGACTGTTCATAGCTAAGTGATAGATATTTACTGTCTAGTGTGTTACTATGAGAATTTCCTTTAGGAACAGTTTCTATTTGAGGGCTGTTTTACTCTGAAGCAGATTCCTATTTCCTCCTAGAATTTTTAGTGGACTATATAGCTTTATGTTACTATTACACCTTAGATGGTAGATGGTTAACACATTGTTGGAAATCTACTTGTCTTAGGTTACAATTTTGGAGGATCTAGACATGGATCTCATAGCTTCTTCAAATATTTAGTTTAAAAGTATTCGGGTCATTAATGATTTTCACATATTAACATCACATATTCTAAATTCACATTTAATGACAACTCACTATTAAAAATGTATAAGTGTATATGTGTAGATATGCAGATGTATAAAAGAGTTGGATTAATAGATTTAGAGTTCATTTATATTAAAGTGAGTTAAATGATAATTTTTTTATCTTAAGAAATCATAGAAAGAGATGGGGAAGAAGGGGAAGATAAAAAGAGAGAGTGAGAGAGTTTAGAGAAGTTACCTTAAAAGATTTTGGTAATAATCTCAATTGATCAACACTAAAAGTTAAACTTGGGACATAATTTTGGTTTGTGTGTCAGGCAGAGTAACGTGTGGTCAAGAATAAAGTCTTAACAGATGTTAAATCTGGAATATTGTGCATCAGTGTTACTTCTTTTTACTAAGTTGAGAACATGACAAGAAAGAACAAATTCTGAAGTTCAAAATGCAGTTAATCACACAAATGTCAGTCCTGAATAAGACCATTATTCAGATGCTTGACACAACATGGAGGGAGCCTTGTTTTGTCAGCGCCTTATAGTTCCCAGGAGACACTCAGAGGCATTTACCAACCCCACTGCTGCTGAATCCTCCCTAATGGATGCCATTCAGTTACTGTTCTCTGATAATTCTGACAGAAAATTGATGTCTGAAGAGACCTTGTTTGTTTGTCCTTTAATATCCAGGGGGAACAGCATGCTTCCTGTTCCATCTGTGAATAATCCTTATTTTAATCAGGATCTCTTACATAAGCTAAAAGAGAAATTGATTGAAGGTGTTACTCTGCTGGCAAAGAGAAAATTTTCATTTGAGAAGCCTCAAGAGAAAAAAATATGCTTCCTATGCAGGCATAAACAGAGCAGTCTCTCCTCTCTCTCTCTCTCTCTCTCTCTCTCTCTCTCTCTCTCTCTCTCTCTCATTTATCTATCCATCCATCTATATCTATCTGTCATCTATCTATCTTAATTCATATGTCTTATTTGTCTGGCATACAATGACACACTTGATAGCTGATTATGTAACACTAAATCTCTTTCCATACCTGTTTGTTCCCTCCAGCAACAGCAACAACAACCCTAATTTTTCAGGATACTGGAACCCTGAATAAAATGCACGTTATTTTGGGGGGGGGGAAAGTGGAATTATTATGGATCTGAACAAGGAATCGAATAGCAACCAGTAGTTTTGAAATTTAAAATTAAAATTATTTGTGTATACATTGTTTGTGTATATGTATAGGGTTATGTGTCTGTGTATTAGGGACAAAAGAGGGTGGATTCCATGTGTCTTCTACAACATTTTCCCTATTCCTTTAAGGCAGAACATCTCCTTTAATACAGATCTCTGTTTTGATGGCTAAGTTTTAGCACAGCAAGCCATCACTATCCTTCTAACATCACTCACTCAGAACTACAGGAATAGCAAATGACAGAAGACTGGGCATCTTGCAAAGATGCTTGTATGTGGACGTCAGTGCTGAATGTTGTACTTCAAATATTATTAAACACTGAGTCATCTCTCCAGTCTGAGTTAACACTTTTCTAACAGGAAATAAAATCAAAGTCTGCTACAGTCTTGAATTTTAAATATGGCATTGATTTATTGATGTGAAATTTGACAAACCACTAACCAGGTCTCTGTTTTAAAATTTAGAAAAGGTATCAAGCACTAGAATAATGCAAAAGTCAACAGGTGACTTGATATTGAACATCAAGAAACGAATTGGTTTATATACTTAAAGAATGTGGCTATGCAAGCTTCAGTTAATAATGAATGTGGCAAATGAAAACTATTCACAGCTTAGAAGAACATGCCTATGTTATCACTATAAACATGAAGACAATTATTTGTTTTTTAATAAAACTATATTTTGTAAAGACAGTCAAGTGTAGTATATCAAGAATTTTACAGTTGGTCATGCTATGAAGTATGGTAACTACTATGGTAAATCAACTGTTACTATAGCTCTTAATGTTTCTCCATATTCCCCTTTTTTAAGGAATACTTAAGGGAAGAAATAACATATATTAACCACAGAACAAGGATTCTTCTTAAATACTAAAATTATTGTAAAATATGTCCTTGTCACTTGGATTGATGTTGCTCCCTCACTCCAAGGAAAATAGTAGAATAAAATCTAAAATCTGGCACATAACTTCTCCTGGCACTTTATATATAGGGTGTTCCACATAGCTCTTCTTTCATACAAGAACTATTGTTTATTCCTAATTGAGAGCATTCATTTTAATTCCCAATTAAAGAACATTTAATAAGGGTCATTTGCTATACTAAACCTTCCAATGATCTGGGTGACTTGGATATAGGGGTCTATGAGGAGTAGAGTGGGGAAAACTGTGGCCAAGGTGAATTGTATGAGAGAAGAATCTATCTTCAACAAATAAAAAATGAATAAACAATGACCCCCTCAAAGCACTGGTGTGGGTGGCAAAGTTTGGTACAAAGGCTACTGTTGTAGACATCATTTGAGTGATTTTCACATTGCTTGTCCATGCAGAAATTTAGAAAGAAATTATTTCATATCAGTTCATTGAATCTTAACGTGATTTTGCTGTAGCAGCCTTAAAGTGATAGAGTTGAAACCGCCACATATCAAGTTATCAATGAAAGCCTAGATCTATTCATGGAATGTGAAATAATGAAAGTCAGAATTTCAGAATCATCTGACAGTTCCTACATATTCCCATGAAATCATGGAAGCAATTTTGTATTTGACATATCTGTCTTCCTGAGAAATGTGTGTGACAACTTGTAATTTTTATCATCTATGAAAGGAAGTTGAATTATCTCAACCTCTTATGTCATTTAAAAATAAATACACAATTTATATGATGGAGAACAGGACTTTTTTCCGTTCAGATTAAGTGATAATAAGATATCAGCTTCCTTTTCAATAGACTCAGGAAATTTTCAATGATACATTAAATTCTGGTGAGTCAGAGGCTCCAAAATCAGGATGTGGTGCTGAAGAACAAGCTCACAGGAGACTGTCACAGGGAAGGCATTGCATTTCCTATCTGGATAGAGACTAGTGGTTACACTGAAATGCATCTACCCTTCCTTGCATTGCTGATAGCTACGTGTTTCTTAAAATGGAATTATTCATTTCCCAATTTTTTTCTATTTTTGGGAAACTTGGAAGTTAACTGGAATAAATTAAAGGCGCCTCTGCCCTATTTTGCCTTAGTACTCAAACACATATTCCTTCATTTCTGTTATCCAGTAGAGACTCCCTAAATTCTTCACTAGAATCTGATGGTACACCAAAAACCAAATGAGCCATTGACACTCATGTTTTCTGAGGACATGGATATTTCAAGCATACTTACTGTTTAAACTGTAAGACTCAGGACACCCTGGTAATTTTCCTTATTGCTGATAGTCCTCTATGCTTCTCTTCATAAGGAATATTAAATAACAATAAAGGACGTCTCCTACAAAAAGCAAAATCAAAACCACAGCAGCAACAACAACAAAAACCAGGATTGACTGAAGACTGAATTAAGACTATTTTATAGACCACCTCCTTTTTTCCTGAATTTTATTATACTTCAAGTTAAGTATGTTCTGATAAAATTATACAATAAATTTGGTACATAAATCTCTTTCTGTTGCCTTCTCAGATAACATAGTGATAATTAAATGTTGAGGTAGTATCCTACTTATATCATATTTCATACACATTTTAGTTTTACATTTTTTCTTATTAACAAGTGAATAAAAACTATTCTAAAAGTCATATCTGTTAAATTGAATTATTCAAACATTTCCTTTAAATTTATGATCATAACAATATTTCCTCCTTCCCTTTCCCCTATCCAAATTCTCCCATATATCTTCTTGTTTTCTTTCTAATAAATAGCCTCCTTTTGCATTAATTGTTGTTTCATACCTGTGTGTGTATATTTGTGCATGTACACAAACATATATACTTTTAAATATAACTAAGCATAAGAGTCTATATAGTGTTAATTGTATGTATGCTGTATGCTGTCAGGGCTGGCCATTTAATATTGGATAGCCACTTCATGATATCTTATCTAGGGAAGGTGATTTCTACTGCTCTTAACATTCCTTATTCGCTTGCTGTTCTTTGTGAAGGGTGGAAGCCTCATGAATCTCCACCATCCATGTTGGCATGCCTTTTGTTGGTCTTATTCAACTACTCCTTGTCTTACAGGGCACAAGATGGAAGCACAAGCAGAAATGTTTCATTTTACTACATCATATACCCCCTTTCAGAAAGGACAGGAAGAACATACCCAAGGCAACAAATTTCTGTTTTACATGAGGAATCAGTTACAGGCTTGAATAGTTGAAACTATTCAAGTGGACAAGGTACAGAAGAGGCACCAAATGTCAGCTCAGAGCATTTGCTGCTCATACCAAGGATCTGGGTTCAGTTCCCAGCATCCACATTGTTGCACTCAGCTCCTTGTCAATTAGTTCAGGGAAATCCAACATCCTCTTGAGACATTTTCAGAAGACACACATGCTACATGCCTTAAGACAAAACATTCACATGTGCAAACAAAAAGACAAGCAAAAAAAATCACAAATATATCTTTAAAATACAATTGTCTAACATTTTCCAAAGTATTCTTATTTTGTCTAAATACCCCATGGTAGTATCTCTTATTTTACTACCAAGAGAACCTCACTACATTATGATAGTGTCATAATATGCATTTAAAAAGCCAAATAGAATTAGATGGAATTTAATAACACAGTGTCACCATTGTATCCCTAGAAAGGATTAGCCTGGAAAAATGGTATGGGTAAAAGTAGACGAATAAGTCATTAAACAACGAACAAACAAACAAACAAAGCAAAAATTAACCAGTCTATGAAGTCTGGGAAATAAGGATATATGCTAAATCAAGGAGTACATTGTGAGGGGAAAAACATGTTGAAGTTATTCCAGCATTTCTGAGTAGTTTTTTTCTCTGAAGGTATTGGAGAGCTCAGAAAGTTAAACAAATGCAGTGGACAAAAAAACTGATAACAGAGAAAAAATACTTTATAAATATTATTCAAATAATCACCTCTCAAACATGCTATTATATTTGGTTCTGTAAAAATCTATAAACATATTAAGAAGACAATAGAATTTTAAGCATTAAGCAGCATGGGGTTTATTAAGAACAGGCATGCCACAGAAGCTAATAGCTTCTTTTGATTCATTGTTAATTACAAAATTAGAGCATGCTGTGAATAGGGTCTATTTGCAATATTTGAACTCTGCTGAGATCTTGGATAACTGTTTTAAAGCACAGTTTATATTGTAAATTTTAGTGCATTATTAGTGTGGGATATGTTTTAGGCTAGATGTGGTAATATTGTAATTAACTATATTGAATAAGGAACAAGATGAAGGAGGTGATACTGGGCAACAATGTAGATAGGACAGTAGAAATATTTCCTAAAGTCCATTTATGGATTCTTACCAATTAGATTACTGAATAACTATTGTATTGATTAACATAAGTTCCTTTAAATTACAATAATATATTTGAAATTTAAGAAGGAGAGAATATAAAAGTACATCTATCTATACTCAGAAATCAGCATTTTCTGCTGTGCATTTGATTATATAATAGAAATTATTGAGTTAAATGAGAATCAAAATATGATAATCAGACATTAATATCTGTGTTAGAAATAAATTGTTAAACTGGAAAAATTCAAGTATAAATCAAACTAAGGATGCAGTGATTTTACAAGGAATATAGACTCCTTGGAATTGGAGTGTTGTTTTGCTGTATTCTTAATGTCATTGTGGTGTATGAAATAACAAAACTTGTCATGAAACAATATCATTTTTCTCAATGTAATAAAAATTTTAAAATTGTTTAAAATATACACAAAACATGGCATGGAATATTACTATCTCTGATTAGGTAACTAGTAAATGATAAACTCAATAAAATTAAAGTTTTACTTTGAATCTACCAGTATTATCCTCTTACCAGCTTTATTATTGTTTTGTGCCTTTAGAAGTAGTTTGTGAATGTTTGGTTGATCACATGTATAAAACTTCAATATTTCAGCCATAGAATGAATGTCCCAAGAAGTGATTCCTAGCATTCATGTTATTTTTATTGTATCATAAAAAAATTACCCTGTGTCTTTTGCATACTTTTCATGTGGAATGCAACAAATTCATGAACAATTTTGATATTTTATTTTATATGAGTAAACTAAAGATTAATGATGAAAACAGCACAGTTCTAAATGACAGTAATAGCAAAAAATGAATTTGAAATTCAGCTATCTACCTGTCAAACTAAATAGCATTAGGATTCCGAGAGTTTGCCCAATGGTCTGTTTCAGAAGATACTTATTAGAAAATTGAGGGTGAAAGGTGCTCTAGTGAGATAGAGGAGCTGCACCTGCCAGAAATGAGATATGGAGTGATATTGCAATAAGTTATTTCCTCTCTCCAAAAGAAGCATCTTGGGGTACAGTTTGAAGATATTTGCTAGATTCCACACAGGACCTTCAGCATTAAATAGAAAATGTGAAAGGGTACTTCCTGTAGGCTTTAACAAGCATAGAACAGTTGGAAAATTAGTTATATTTCTCATATATATATATATTTTGGACATGATAAAAAGTTGCTTCATATGTCCTTAATGTAATTGCAATGTACTAAATAACACAGCTAGTTTCTGAAGCAATAATATTTTACCAGTATAATAAAGATTTGGAAACTAGTTAAAATATACTTAATATGTGACATGGACTAATACAGCACTTCTTGATTTAATAAAAAATTAAATTATAAACGTAATAAAATAACATCTTAGTTTGAACTCTCAGGTTTTCTTTTATTTTAAAAGCTTCATTATTGGCCATAGGCTATGTCTCTAACACACACAGACACACACACACACACACACACACACACACACACACACACACACACAACACACACATGCATATATGAGAGAGAGTTGGGGGAACATCTCTGTGACTTATTAATCAATGTACTAAAAACTATCGCTATTAAATTACTATACTTATTCTATTAAATTCCATTCAACATATAGTCATTTTCTTAAATACAATACCTGTTGGGAGATGTTATTCTGTAAATATGTTTCTCATACTGGTTAAACAATAAAGCACTCTGCACCCGCAGCTCATGTCTGTCCAGAACGAACAAGTCAATGGCGTCCATGGCGTCCATGGGTCCATGGCGTCCTCAGAGTGGAAGCAAATGAAGGCGAAGCTACTGGACTCATTTTAGGTTTGGGTATCCCACACGCCCTTCTGAGTTTTTTTTGTTTTTTGTTTTGTTTTGGTTTGGTTTATTTGGTCAAAAACAAACAAAAGTGTAGATCCCTCCTCAGTGTGGAAAACCAGTTCCTTGTGTAGTGCTTTGTCCTGGAGTCTCTTAGGCTTAGTCATGTGTCACCCCACCACATACACTGCCCTACAGCCTTACAAATGCACTATCAATCCACCCTGTCCCAATCACCCAAACTTGTACATAAATAAGCACTTTTTACAACCCAGAATCATACCCAGAGAGGGAGGTTCCATGTGGCTTGGAATCCTTTAGAACATGACAGCAAGCCACACACACTCATAGGCATTAATGCACACACAAACACACACACACAGACTCCTACCTCTTTCCTGTACTCTAACCTCAGGCTCAGGGAAAGGCTGCACTGGGGAAGGAGAGGCTACATACAGTGTGTCTAGGAGGGGGTGAGGGATCGGGCCAGAGGACAGAGAAAAATTACAACTAGAATAAGTACTAACCTTCCTAGAGTCACAGATATTAGCTTTAGGGGGAGGTTGTCAAGTGGCCAGTCAGCAGCTCCATGTGACCCAGTCTGAGAGGGAGTTAAAGCTAGGGCCAGACATATTTAGGTGGCAGTGCCTGAGAAGACAGCCAGTATATAGAGGTCATGGACATAGGGAAATGTTCTCCCTGCTCCCTGATTTTAGCTGCTGCTCTTTCCTGTGAGCTTGAACACACCAATCCCAAAGGAACATGAAGGAGGGAGTGGGGAGCAGCAATTTACATCTGGACTATTTTCAGTGCAGGAAACCACTGAAAGATGGTTTCAGTCAATTAAAGATGTCATATAGAAAACTACATGTCACCAAAATAATATGGTATAGATATAAATGCTTTGTTTTGGAATGGATTTTCATTTATTGATACAAATTTAAGGTCAATTTTGTGATATGCATATTTTTCTCCTCTTGTTTAGGTATTGTGTTTATATAGCTCATTGGAAAATGTAATGTATAATTTAGTACAGATTATAGAGAGTTACCTATGATAGTCAAAACTTGGAGTTAAGTTAGTTAGGATATTCAGATATACAGAGATATATTTGAGATGAATAGGCATTCTTCAAGCCTTTCAAAGACCTACAGATATGGCATTTAAAATGGTTTAGGGTTTTTCTTGACTGTGAGACATAACTGCTCCTGACAACACCACCTGCATCAGAAAGGAAGATGGACATCGAAGAAACACATTACGGAGTTTGCTTCTAATATGGCAAGACTAGCCAGTTGAGCAAGGTATTGCTCTTCTGGACTGTTTGACTTTATGCTGTAGAAACTGGACATGCAGGACCCACAAAAAGGTGACTGCTGATGCAAGATGGACAATGCCACAGGGTTACTGGTTCATGGAAGAGTCAGCCAGACAGTCTACAGGACACAGAGAAAAATGACTGAGAAACTGCCAATACAGATGGACATTTTTCTGCTTTGTTGAGGAGTCTGGAGACACACTATGGCCTATGGGCTGAAGATGGAACATTACAGAAGAACTTCTGATGACAGACCAGGCAATGTGAGGTCTCTGTCATTTCTAGAGTTTATATATTATTTTCTCTGGTCTTTAAAGGAGTTAAAGACAGATAGTTATGGTTATAGTTTTTCTTAGTTAGGATTAAAGATAAGTTACATATAGGACTTTAGACTCACAAAGATAGGATAGATGATATTTTCTTTAAGTCTTACAAAATGTAAATATTGTTAACTAAATATTGTTAACTAAATATTGTTAACTATGATTCTTATTTGATAACTGTTGTATGATATATTTTGCTATGTTAAGATTAAACCCCTTTTTATTTTAGACAGAAAAGAGGAGATGATGGGAGATGTTATTCTGTAAATATGTTTCTCATACTAATTAATTAATAAAGCACTGTGGCCAATAGGAAAGCAAGAATGGCAGGGTTAGGAGACTACAAGGAGGAAAGAGGGAGTAGTTAGGAGGAGTCAGCATGTAGAGGGTGAGGAAGCAAGATGCCAGCCTGCTGTTCTCTGATAAGATGACCATGTGGAAATACTTAGATAAGTAGAAATGGGTTAATCATTAAGACAAAGCTAGCTGATAAACAATGATAATAAGTGGCCAACAGCTTGTATCAAATACAGAGTCTCAGTGTGTATTGGGAGCTGGTGTGGCGGCGGGAACTGAGCTGCAGGGAAAAACATGCTCGTAACAAATACCACTGAAATACTACACATGATAAGATAGTATATGCATTAAATTGGAGAAAAAAGGCAAGGTGAAATCACCTTAGATGTCTAGTGACAAATGAAACGAAATAATAAAAATGGTATACCTGCACACAATGGAATTTTATTCAGTTGTAATGGAAAATGAAATTATCAAACTTGAAGGAAAATTGACAGAACTAAAAACTATGATGTTGAATAAGGAAAAGCAGTCTCAGAAAGGAAATACCATTTATTTCCTCTTGTATATCTTAATTATAATTACTGTTCATATTTACTTGTTGGAAAGAAATTGTGGTAACAATCATGAGATTGGAAAAGGCCACATGGAGAAGGGAAAGAAGACATGAAAAGGAAAAAGAACAAGAAGTAATAGAATGCAACTGATGAAAGTAAAAAAGAAACTGTGGTTAGGATGGAACAGTGAGGTAAGGATAAAGTGAGATGGGTATGGGCCTACAGAAATACTGCAAGTTTGAAAATTCAATAAGGTGGTTTGTTACTTCATATATCAATTTAAAAAGTAAATCAACAATAACACACAAACATGGATGGGGAAAGTCAAGAAGGCCTCAATATGACACAAAAGAATTGCAGGAATGTAAGGATTGCTGAGTGTGGAAGAATTAGTCATCCTTGGGGAAAACTACATTAGTTGGTTATCTATTAACAAATTGTAATCCCTGTAAACATACATATCATTAACATTATACAAATCGAGCAGGTTGTATTTTATATATTTAGCAAAAAGCACAAATAAGAACATTTGGATGGTTTTGAAGGGAGAAAATAGAATGGGAAAATGATAAAATTCTAACCTCAATTATTAAAGCAATAATTCATTTAAAATATGCAGGATTAGATTCTCATCTTACCAATTATTACATGGAAGCATCAAGATTACACCAATTGGAATTAAAATATATAGTTAGTTAGTGGAACAAAAAACAAAGCCCAGAAGCAGCTATAAATTCACTTAAATAACTGATATCTGATAGCGGTATCTGCAGCAAAGCAGTGACTTACTTAGTAGATGTGACCAGGGGATAGGATATAAAATAATTGTAATCTTATTTAGTCACATAATTTATTTAGATAGCATTTACTTATATTGAATCCAAATTTAAATATTTAAATAACAAAACAGTATTTTTGAGGAGAATCAATAGTATAATTTCTTGAGGATCCTGCTATTGCAACAATTTCTTAAAACAGGAACAATACAACAAAATTAGCATATTGATAAGGTATGTTTAACTGGGAATCTTCCATCAAATGCCTTCACACTTAAAATAAAGTCATTAAAACAGAATAGAAATGTACACATCAATATTTAGCTCTAACACCTTCAAGAGTTTATTCTAGAACACAAAAGTAAATATTACCCAATGTCCAATTGCATTTAAAATAACAAAAAAGAAAATACTTCGGAAAAACATTAATGAAAACACTTTGCCTACAGCCAACAGCATTTAAATGTTTAAATGATAATTGTTTTATCAGTAATTGGAAAAAAGAGAACATTATTCAAATTAATTTTCTAATCTTGTAAAAACCAAGGAAGCAGAAACAAAATTATGAACTTTGTAATTTTCTAGTTTTCTGAACCATATCCAGTTGTTTTTATGTGCCTCCTCTTGATGTTTTTAATGAGATACTGAACTTGGAACATTGATCTTTCCTAGTTAAGAGGATATAAATAAATATTTGCTTAAAAAAGAGGTGGTACCATTAATTTGTGAAAAAGGATATTGGATGTGTACAGAAAATATGCATTATCATTCATTTGATCATACATGTGGTGATATTTCATGAAGCTATATACTTAGAAAAAAGTAAATAATAAACTGAAGAATTCCAATCATCATTAAGGAGTAGAAAATTCCTTATTATTAATGAAACTAATGATCAATTAAAGCAGAACATTTCTCAGGATACTTAAAGATGTTCATTGAAAAACCCATGACACATTCACTACAAGGGGAATTAAAAAAAAAATGTAGAGTAAGAGTAGCTGAAAGAAGTTTCTAACTAAGAATCTATTCAAATACATCTAAATAAAACACAGATAAAGTACCTGGGCCTAAATCAAGTCTAACACTCTACAAACCTTATACACAACTGTAAAAATTGTAATTAACAATGTCTAACACCCATTATATACTTACTATGTAAGCATAGAATAAATACCAAAGTGCTGGCCAACATTATTTTCCTTCTCAAAGAAAAATTAGTGATCCAGAAAAATAGATCTGTACAGTACATAAGGTTAAAAGTCAGTAAGTAATTTAACAAGGATACAATAACAAGTATGAAGAAGCTGAGGGTTTTAAATACATATGTGAATACTATCTCTCCCTAGATACTTAACTTTAGATGAGCTGACAGAAACAAGCCTAATGCCAGCTGTAGGAAATCTTTACTCTGTTATTGGTCAAAGGGATATCATAGACCTTCCAATTTAAAACAGGCCTTTGTTATTGTTTTTGATTACCCCCTGGAACTAGATGACAAGACTACATTGATGAAGGCAACATATACCATTATTGCAGAACAAAAAGTCAACCTAGTACTAGTTTGGAAATTTCCTATGTGGTAAGTACCTTACATAGTGCTGAAAGGGGCTATTCAGAAGCCTGGAGGAGGAAGCCATGAATAGTCTTACACAGCTGTATGTACTGCAGGCTGCAGTGATGATGGGCTGACAATATATGCTGACTGTTAAAAGGCATGAATATCATGCAGATAACCAACAGTTTTTCTAATTGGATCAGAGACTTTTTCTGCAAGAGAGAAATCTGACCTAGTATGGTAAACAATGCTGTAGCCACTAAGAGCACCACCTGTGCACATTCACTCCCTTTTAAAAAGACCCTGCCCAACTCCTAGTCTCTCTTTCTCTCCCTCTCTCTGTCTGATCCTCTCTCTTTCTCTCTCTCTTTCCTCTCTCCTGCTGCTCCTTTCCACGGAGGTTAGTCTCCTCCATCCCTGTTCCCCTTGTAATGATCCCTTTCTCTAATTAAAAACACCTCTACTTGAATCCTGTTGCATGGAGTCTTTCTCTCATAAGCATTCATCAGAGGAGCTTCTTTATGTAAGATATAGGAGTTAACATAGATATAACAGGTCAAAGTGCAGACATTAAGTGACTGGTTATGGCTCACCTGCCAGTAAAACTTCTTTATAAAATACAGACCCACATATCTTGGGAACAAACAAAAGATAGCAGAAAAATTTTAAGACTTACTGATCAGAAATGTCTGTTGTGAAATAATGTCCCCTGCATATGATAGGGCTGCTATACTTATGCACTTACTGAAGCAGTAGTAGCAAGCACAAGACATGAACAATATCAATCCAGACAATTCTCCGAGATGGGCAGCAGAGGGTCTAACACTCTCCTCCACCTAGCTGTGAAATCATTGGGAGTTGATAGAGTGTGGCAGATGAACAGTCAGTTTTCTCCAGTTATGTTGTCTATGACAGACTGTGAATCTCTAGTGGATATTACCTTATACCACATGGGAACACAAATTAGAATAAATGGGTTGTGATAGGAAAAATTAATAAGACATAAAATTTGGAAGAGGGATGAAAGGTTGAAGGAGGAGTAGGAGAACAATGGTAAAAATATGTTATCTAGAAACATTTTAGCCTATGTGATATTATCAAATAAATTACATTTTTAAAAAACTCACAAATGTAATGTGATAAAAGTGGTAAACACAGCTAAAAAGTAAAAATAGGACTTCTATAAATGAAAAGCTATAGTAAATATTTGAAAACTTTCTTTAATGGACTTAAGAGTTAATTAAATATTGGCAAATATGGTATTATTAACCTCTGAAATAAGCAATAAAAATGAAAGAGAAAACAATTAAATAAAACCTGTAGTGGCATTAAGATACAAGTGTGATGTATACTTAATATGATTCAAGATGAAAAAGAAAGGAAAAACAAATAATGTATAATTCACACAAATTATAGAAAATTTTTATTTTATGAAAAATGTGAACTCATTGATCCAAAAACAAAACTTACAGGATTCTTTTAATGTTAATTCATGTAAAATCTAAGTGGCAGGGGAAAAGAAAATAACCACTATAAACAAACTGAAGCAAGGTCCTTAAGCAGGAAGAAAAAACTCACGTGGAAACTTGAGATACAAAGAAAGCTAGAGTGAAATAGAAAATGTGAGTGATCAAACCACCTTTACCAGTTCCTTTGAAGAATGCCTTTCTTTCTCAGAACAAAGTTAGTGTAAAAATACACTGCAATGATTGAATTCTTTCAAAGGATGCTTTTCTTTTTCAGGACAAAGTTAGAGTCAAAATATACTGCAATGATTTTTTTTTTCATTATAGTTAAAGGCCTGAAAAAGCAGAAGGGGAAGGAAATCAACTTCTTCACTCTGTATAATTTGGTAAGATTATTAATATATACGTTGAGATAGGACAACAAAAACCATAGGTTTAAAATGCATTTTTCTAATATTGTATAGCATTTAAGTATTCTAAAAATTATGTAAAATAATACAGAAATATTGTGAAAGTGCACAACAGAAAGTGTGTTAAATGATTTTTTACTACAAAAGAGGTTCTAATAAAAATAAAGAATGTCACATAGAGAGATACTCCCTCAGCTTAGACACATGGGAGGAGGGCCTAGGCCCTGCTCCAAATGATGTGACAGACTTTGAAGATCTCCATGGAAGGCCTTACCCTCCATGGAGAGCATAAAGGGGATGGGATGGGGGCTGGTGGGAGGACAGGAGAGTACAAGAACTGGAATTGACATGTAAAACAAGCTTGTTTCAAATATATATTTTAAAAAATTATCCAAAAAAGGAGAATGTGTCACCTAAAAAGCATGCTATTTTATATGAAGTAATATCAGATTCTTCACCTTAAAAATCAACACTCAAGGACCAGGTAATGGTGTTGCACACCTTTAACCCAGTACTTGGGAAGCAGAGGCAGATTGGTCTCTATGACTTTGAGACCAGCCTGGTCTATGAGATCTAGTTGCAGGACAGTCTCCAAAGCTACACAGAGAAACCAGAAAAAATAGAAACCTCTAAAGACAGAAAGGAAGAAAGAAAGGAAGAAAGAAAGAAAATTCAAAAATATATACATCCAGATATACAAACAGAAAATGAGCACAACTCTAAAGATAATTTATGTTGCCATTTTAATAATCTTAGAAAAGTGGAGAAAAAATGAGATATATAGAAGGTCTATAGTGGTTCAACATAATTCCTTCACCATTTACTAGGCTAGTCAATGTATTCTGTTCAAGAATAGTTCATCTATTCCACAACACAATTTATTTATTAACTTCAGCAAATGTCTTGGCATATTTTAAATGTCTTAAGTAATTCCAAATTTATTTTCTGGGCATAATGGAATTAAGTTATAAAACACAAATTTATTAAATATTAAATATCTATAATTGATATTTGGTTAAAAATTTAGAAAAAAATTATAAAAGTGATTTTCTACTGAGTATAAACAAAACATAACTTATCCAAATTTCTATAATTTACTATACATGCATTGGAGTGAAAACTATAGCTAAAATACTTGGCTTTGGGGGTGGGAATGATGTATTGGCTACCAATACAGATCAAGTAAATAATTAATACCAAATTTGGTTATATTGTGGTTGTTATCAGGCAGCTCATGCTTTCCTAATATCAAGGTAAATTATAAAAGAAAGATTATCAAATAAATCAGTAGTCTCTTACCTTGAAAAGAAACAGTTTCTTTGAACAAATGTGTTTAAGCTACTATAATTATGTATTAAAAATAAAGACATAAAGCTGGACAGGATTTTTTTAAAATTTTCAGTTATACCCATAGCAGAAAAGATTATCAATGCTGTATAATTCAACTGCTATAATTAAAGATAAGTCAGAGTGTATGACTAAAATATGAATAGAAATATGCAGAAATATGAATTAAGATGGACTTATACTTAGATTACAGGAACAAAACTTGAACTGCATTTTAAGAATAGAGTTACAAACCTAAATGGGTTATCCCCATGAAATCTGTCTCTTCAGAACTCAGGGAATTCAGCTTATAAAAAGGCAGAAAAAGTGTAAAAGCCAGAGTGATGGGTGACACCAAGAAAACAAAGCCTTCTATAGCAATGGATAGTTTATATGAGCTCACTAACATTACAGTAGCATGTGCAAGACATGAAAAAGTGTGCACCAGGTCCTCTGTGTATGAATTATTGCTTCCAGTTTAGTATTTTTTGAGACTCCTGAGTGTGTGAACCAGTGAATCTCAGATTCCTGTACCTTCTTTTGGGCCTTTTTCGTTATGTTGCTTTTATCTGTCCAACTTCATTGTGATGGTTACTGTTTTATCTCATTATGTTATTTTCTGTCATAGTAAACAAAAAGAGAAACAAACAAACAAACAAACAAACAAACAAAGGAAAGTAAGGGAGGACAGACCAGGAAGAAAGGAAGGAATTGAGGGAGGGAAGGAGGGAAGAAGGGAGGGAGGGAGGGTAGGAGGTAACGTCCTTTTTCCTCACCCTCCTGACCAGTGACAAAGACCAAGGTCTTGCTGTTCTGAACTAATGTCTGATAAATATTTTCTTCTACCAGTGGTGTGGGATAAGCATAATCTCAAGACCAGACCAAGAGTTGGTTATACAAAATTGAGGACTTAAAAGGTTTCCTTATTTGTTTAAAGGGAGAAACACTAAGGTCAAGAAATCCCTATTTCAGCTCACCTAATACCCTTAGAATTCTAGCCCTTGAGTAGAGTCTCCTGTTGTCCAGGACCCCTTTGCTTTGTAGAGTTCATCTTCTGTGTGACTTGCTGTCATTGAGTGTCTCTCCTTCATTAAGAGTATTTTACATCTGTTCATTCCACCGAGTGTCTCCAGTTTTCTCCGCTGCTACTTGTGTTCAAGACTTTTCTGCTTTATCTTTCACTTGTATCCAACAGTCTGACAGTAAGATGAGGAGACGCCATTGCCAACCTTGGCAAGGGAAACCTTATGAAAAGAACCAGCTCAAATAAGATCACAGGTTTTGAAGAATGGCAGTTAATATACTAACAGAGAGGTTATGTGCCCTACCTCTGAAGACGTTATGAAAATGGAGGGAGATATGTGTTTACAGCATGTTTTCTGAGATTCTGATGACATATAGCACTGTGGTAAAGGTAATTCCTAAATACATATTGGAATTGAATAAATAAGATTTAATTATGATTCACATCATTGAATTGAATAAATTTTTCTTTAATATTTTAATACTTAATCACACAAAAAAAGTTGTCATGTCAAATGTTTTAATTCAAATATTTGTTTTATATATCTTTTAAGAGTGATATTATCATTGAAATATGTATAAATATGAAATTGTAACAATACATGCATGGGCATTTTAAATAACAACAAACAGTACCAACATTTAGTGAAAGTTTTCAGCCAGTGCATATCTCTTCCTTGAGATTGCTACTTATAGTAGTGTGTATTTGTCTTCTTGTCTTTAATGAGCATTAATTTAGGCACAGATGATCTAAGAAATTTTGAAAAAATCATTAAGTGAATGAAGAAAATGTCACGACTCATCTGTCTCTGGCATGCAGTTTTAACTTGTCAACAGTAAGACTGGCATGCATAGTTGTTAACTTGTTTCTGCTAAGGCATTGATCTGAATACCGATGGTGGATTTTTGACTGCAGATGTTAGAAGGAAACCATTTCTAACAGATGTGTCATCTGATTAAATATGCAATGCAATGATACTGTCAAAACCTATTAATCACTCTTTCAAGACACATTAGTGTAGGCTTTACTGACAGCTGTGAGGATTAGATCCTCTCTGCAGCTACAGGTACTGTTGTTCATTCAGAGCACCCAATAGATCTTAAAGGGAAATGTACTATAACAGGCAAGTAGTTTATGGTTTAAAAGTACACTTTTGGTGGCATTTTTTTCTCTCTCTAATCATGTATATCTACATACAAGTACTTGCTAGCTACATCTGAAATGTAGGACTGCTTTTTGTCTCTCTGGGACTAATTCAAACATGCAAATTGAAGAGCTGTACCTTCAGCATGCCTACATTAGGAAGGTGTCCCATAACTGATGACTGTACAATGCATGTTTACAGATGACAGTAGCTGAGCCTTGTTTTCCACTTAGAATGCCAACAAGTATTGATTTCCCAGCCATTGATAAATACAAGGACAACACTTTAATTTTGTAAGTGTAGTATCTTAACTTTATCACAGTCAGACCACAAATCTTACATTCTGTCCTTGGTTCACCCTCACTGTTTGAGATTTTTACAATATTAATTGTCTTTAGTAGAACTACACTAAGCAACTGTTTGCCAATATGTGATCCAAATGTTCTCACACTGAATTATTCTGAGTTCCAGAATTTTTACACCATTGATGCAAAGACATGAGCCAATTATAATTAAAATTCTGTCCTGTTCCAAATCCACATATTCATATGAAAATGGAATATGCAATAAATGACCAAAAATTTTCAAAGACTGAGCTACTCATATAACAGGAAATGAAAAAATGTTGAGGCCTCTGAACTAAATATAAAAATAAGAAAAGGCCCAAATATACTCCAGTTTTCACACTACCCATAAATGCTTTGGTTGACCAGTTGGTAATTTAAGAGAATAAGAACAGCAGTAAGACCCACCATCCCTTCGAAGACACTTAAAAGGAGTAGCTCTCCCTTTCCAGGTCTTTTCCCTGAGGACAAGTTACTATTTGTGTATGCTGTATGTCATTTTTCAAAACCACAGTTTAGCTATGTTGGTGATGCTAAAGGTTTTTTTAATAGAGGGAAAATTCACAGATTTCAACCAGGCCTGGAAAATGACCTCCTTTCTCAAAGAATATATATTGCAGCAACAGTAGCCAGATGACCGATATTCAGTAACTCATTTTCTTTTTTAAAAAAATAACTTCAACCAGTAGAAGAGAAAACTTCAGATCCATAATCTTATATTGTTATGTAGAAATATTTATGTGTGTTCATTATTACCTTTATTATTAGAAGTAAAGGTGTAATTTTCCAATGGGTTTTTCTTTATATCTGAATTTTTACTATATCAAGTAATATATCTTGCCTAAAGAAAGTATTTTAGAAATAAATAATTTCCCTCAGTGGTCTACTGTGGAAGAATGTAGAAATTATGATTATTGCAAAGAATTCCCAATTGAGAACAATCTTATCACTTATTCTTTTCTCTTGAATCAAAGAATAAATATTACAGAGGGGTATTTACTAGACTAGCTTACCACCCATGGAGACTAGTAGTCCAACACTGGCTATGTGCATACCACAGAGGCTAAGAACTGGATGAATGTCCATTCTACAAATCTGTATCCATTAGTAGATCCACTCTAGCCAAAAAGCTTTGAGAGTTTCATTGCTTTCAATCTACTTTGGAAGGCCAAGAAGATAGAATGATGTGAGTAAGCATGCCTGTGACACTCCAGTAGCAACAATTATGCATTAGATGCAAACGTCACTGTGAATCTAAGTTCAGTGAGCAATACTGAGAGGTCCCTAAACTTTATGTCTATATCACTCATGGGGAAGAAGGCCCACTCTGGAGTGGGACCTCCCCTCAATTAATCTGCTGCAATTGCCCTCAAATACAAGTCCAGGCAAGAAGCGTTTCTCAGTTGATTCCAGATCCTGATAAGTCCTCCACAAAGATTGACCATCACAGTATTCAACAACATTTCTATGACACATCCTTGGGTTTGTAAAATCTAACTATCAGTAATGCTTATCTTCAACTATACATATTCATTTTGTCACAATAAGAAGATAATGTCTTTAATTTAATGATTTTTATAATGTCAGTTTATATCCAAACATTGTAAACATATTGATTATTAGATATTTGTTAATGTCTTCTCAGAAGGAGAATATCTTCATACAATAGTAGAGGTTTCCATGAAATTAAATATGGTGTTTACTACAGAGTAGGTGAATGTATTAAACAATGTCTTCTGTGGCATTCATCACTTTTCTTCTGCTTCTTTAGGCTTTTACTCTCTAAAATATTAAAAAAGATATGAATAAGTATTAATATTAGATAATTTATATTAAGTATTAACATACTATTTCATGAAGTTTAATGGTCATAATTGGGGCTTATGTAAAAATCCTATTATCACATATATTTTTAATTTTATAATGAAATTAATCAAAAATCCCTTATAACATATAGTATGCTGAAAGATATAAATGACTTCCTCAAATAATACTTTGACTGGAACTCATGCCAACTAACGTCATTGATTATAATTTAATATTAAAAGACTTTGATATAGCAGCACTGCCAGAGTACTTTATTTTCTGGGCAAACTTATTGTAACAAAGAAAAATCTTTCCAGATTTCACAAGTGGGAAAAAAAAGCATAGCACATGGGTACAAAAAGAAATTTTACTTGTATCAAAACAAAGTATGCACATATTTTAAAATGTCAAATAGTACTTTAAGGCTAAAAGAAAACTCTTTTACTCTACTCACTGGAACTTCATGTTCCCCACAATCTTTTACTTCAAGCTGATTTTATTTGTTAATCTGTATTTAATTCTTTATCCTAAGTACCAATTATAACTCTTGTTCTTGTATGGGTTTAAATTCCATAAGAAAACATGAAGATTCAATTGTCACACACCAAAGTATTCCAATACGCCACTTCACCATTCCATAAACTTGAGTCCCTAGCCTATCACTTCATTCCATTGTCATGCTTTTGTATTTACAAAGTAGAAGAAGCAACAGTGCATGGGGCCTTTGGCATATAGTGTTTATAGTAGCATTTATCACACACAATTTTTGTTGTTCTTCACTTACCAATTGCTCCCAGATGTAACAAAAGATCTTCCAATTGCTAGGACATATTTGTAGTCACTTTTACATAGTCTATAAAATGATCAAATTTTTCTTGTGTGCTTATGGAAGGCACAAGTCAGTCTTGAGTGTCATTTATCATAAACTATTCACCTTGAATTTTGATAAAGTATCTAACAGTGCAGAGGTTGAAACATGAGAATCATTTTTCATACAGAGTGGGAGGCTAGACAAGAATACATGAGTCTTTCTTTTTAAAAAGTTTATTATTATCTGTAGCTTAGTAGTAATAATTTTTCCTTAAGTATTTAGAAGCTTATGTACTATTGTATATCTGTTTATTTTTCCTGTTTGCATGAAGATTTTACATCATTTCTTTTTTATTTAATATAAATAATATTATTTTGCATATAAATCCCATTTCCCTCTCTATTTTCCTCCCACTCCCCCCACAATCTCATCATCTCACTCTTCATCTACTACTCAGAGAGAATGAGGCCTTCCATGGGGGATCATCAACGTGTGTCATATCATTTGGAGCAGGTCAAGGCCATACCCCCTGTATCTAAGCTGAGAATGTATCTCTCCCTAGGGATTGGGCTTGAAAAAGCCAGTTCATGCACTAAGGATAAATACTGACACCCACGTTCAGGGGGCGTAGTTCAGTGTCATACAGGTTCCTCTGCTGCTATTCTGGAGTCTGTGAGCTCCAGAAACTGGATAATTTTGTCTAATGTGAATTTATGTCTTAAAGAGAAATTATTTTTCTACCTAAATTTATTTAAGCATGCACATTTTAATATTTTGATTCCAGTAATGTCTCTTTGAATTGTTTATCTATATAACTTGGGATTTATTATATCAGTGGATATTGAAATCTATAAAGTGATAGAGCAGAACAAATATGAATAAAAGCACTTCTAGATGAACTAATTTTCTCTGCGTTCAATGTTATATAAGGATAAAGATAAATAGTGTGGCCAGATATTTTATGTTCTGATTTCCCAAAGAATGAAATAACTATCTAGGACATGGTTTGAGCCATGTATAAGAATGCCAGGGAAATTAAAAACATATCCCTTATAACATCTTAGCTTGTTAATTGAATCTTCCCATATCTTATACAATTATTTCTCTATTGTAAATATCATTATTTTAGAAACTGGCAAAGTATTCTGCAAACATTCTGATTGTCAGGTTTCTAGATGTTCCATATTTAACTTGGTTCCACTTATAAAGCACTTAATATAAAAAAGAAAACAAAGTGCTCTCATTATCAATTAATATGTATATTAAGTTAATGACAGCCTCAGTCTGTAACCTCTCCTTAGTGTGGCTGGAGAGTGGATGCCCCCCACTGAATACTTGCTCTTGTCTTTAATATCTTCAAGCACTGGGATTAACTTAAAGAATTCTTAGGACATTATATAGCTACTTATTGAAACAGAGACCTGCTAATCCATTCATGTTCTGTTAGTGACTTGATTGGTACAAAGAAGAGTTGTGAAATAGTGGCACACAACTGGTCTATGTTTAAGCCTAAAATACTTGATATTTAACTCTTCACAGAAAATACTGGCAACAATATCATTTATTACATTTTGTCCTTGAATAAGAGGATGATGGCTTTAACTTATTCAGCCTTTGTTGAAATCATCAAATAACATTAAGCTAGTCCATGAGCCCAAGAAAATATTACATATTTATATCTTGAATAAATAAAATTAGGTGGAAGAGCCCATCTGCACTATAAAATTATAGTAAGAATTGCAATAGCTGTGTAATACTTTCTAATTCTAATTTTTCCTTAATTTATGAATCAAGAGTGAACTAAAAGTTTTAATTATAAAACAAAAGCATTATAAAACTTATAAAACAATAAGTCCCTGGGTGACAACTGTGTGTAAATACTATCTTCCTTATAGTTTCAGAGGTTTTATATTTACCTGGTGGTAGCTAATCTTGTGTTGCACAAGTCATACAAAGAATGAGGGTTACAGTAGCTATAATGCCTAAAGCTACCAATTGGGACTTCATAAGGCTTGTATGCTTAGTGTCAGAGATGCACTTTTGCAAACTTACTATGTCTCATAGATATGAATATATAATATCTAAGTACCTAATTGATCCTTATTCTTATAAGGCAACTCACCTACTGCATCTCTGGTTCAGTGCCTATGAAAAGCAACTTTATTCATCCACTTAGGATATTTCTGTAGTTTGTATTTTATGCATTTCTTCAGAAACACTTTCAATATGTTCATATCTACTTACAATATTTTGCTTAGAGAGTACCTTCCAACTTCAGTGTATCCATAAATAACTGTGAAGTTACCTAACGTAGCAACTTCATCAGTAAGTTCACACATATAGGCTGGGGTATTCCAGATTGTTTAGAAGTTATTTTATTAATTCTTTATCATTATTTTCGTTAATATTCATGTAATCAATTAACTCTTTTTCTTTTTTTTGAGTAATATTTTCTCTTACTATTATGATCCCTAAAATGAAGGTCACATTTCTAATACTACTTTTGTGTTAGCACACAACTTTTAGACCTGAATTTCATAAAATGTACACTGAAAAAAATTCTGATACATGACAAATAAAAATAAAATTTAGTGGCACAAATCAGTAATGAATTATTTATTGTAACATGAATAAATGGACCCAGTTACTGACATTGGGGTTCAAACTTCAAGTAGATGCCCACTAGCTTCTTTCACTACCTCAGACTGAATGGAGTGATCCTGTCTCAAAGAGCTGTCACCAAGCCTCAGATTGTAACCTCTGCTCAGCGTGGCTAGACAATGAATGCCTCCTATTGAAACCTTGTCCCTGTAGTTTATATCTCTCTAGTGCTGGGATTAAGGGTGTGAGCTATAATTCTCTTTTAGACTGATTCAATCTTGTGTAGATCTGGGTAGCCTTGGACTCACAGTGATCTGTCTACCTCTTAATCATCAATCCTAGTTTTAAAGTTGTGTACCACCACCCCATCTCCTACTTCTGGCTGTTGGGATTAAAGATGTGTATCACCACTGCCTGATTTCTATAGCTTGAGGCTAACTTTGCCGTTCTTAATCCTCAGTCTAGCTAGATTTAATAAATCATGACTAATATATCACTATAATTTATAACACAGAACTGTAAGTCACTGTTTAGCTAGAAAAGTCCTATTGCTTTCATATGAATATCTGGTGTTTCTATACTATAGTTCCAGGAAGCTTTAGGCATTCTTGGGCATACTGAATCTCATGGTAGTTCAGTCATAAAGCCATCATTGTGTCAGAAGATAAAGATAAAAACAGAATTCCATGTGTTCTCAAGCCTATAAATGTTGCACATTTGCTGATAGCATGTGTCAAGAATAGATACTGGCTGGAGTCAATAACAAGATACAAAAAAAAAAAAATAATGTCTTTCCCCAGTGATAAGAATCATACAATGTGGGTTATATTTGTACATCATTAATGCATCATTGACACTAGCCACCAACCTCAATGGAAATCTGGCTTCACATTTAAGAATATTTACTCTTCCCACATATATTTCCTCAGTGACATATGCAGTAACTGTAAATAGGCCAATGTAAGGAGAAAATAGTAAGAAGTAATGTCTGTTTATGTAATCACTGGGCCTTAAGAGTAGTGGAACCAGAAATATTCTTCTAATTCATAAAACTGATATAAATGTTCTTCTTTGCACATTTAATACTAACTCTTCTTAAATTTTAAATTATGTGTATACCTAGCTGTATGTTTGTCCATTACCTATGTCTCTGGTTCCCAGAGAGTATAAAAGTGGGTGTCAGATTCCCTGGGAGTGACGTTACAGATCATTGTGACCTGCTTTGTGGTTGCTGGAAATCAAATACCAGTCCTGGAAGAACAGCAGGTGTTCTTAACTACTGAGCCAACTCTTTGTCCCCATATCACTTCTTAATAGTTACAGATTTGGGGAATTTCCATCAAACCATTTGTGTGTTTATCTTTAAGATAGTAAAATAAATTTGTCTATATAGATTTTCTTTTCATTTATTTGTCAACTGGATAGGCATTCCTGTTCATCCTTGAGTTTCCATGGCTTAATAGCATGAAAGGCTTAAACAACCTTTGTTGACTAAATGAAGAATATATATTTTTATTTAAGAGTTTTTCTTATTTAACATATTGATCCCAGTTCCCTCTCCCTCTTATCCTCCCTCTTATTTAGACTACTGACCATTTTTAAATAACTGTTGTCATAAAGGGATTAACTGTTATTTGTTTTCCTTCCATTGGTGTTTTAATACCTGCTGAGGAAAGTCCATGCATTCACTGAATTAATCTCTGACATCTGCTTCAGTGTTGTCTTTCAGCTTTTTATAGTATCTTCAGTTCATTCAAAATGCTAATTTTGCTATTATACAAATTATTTATTCTAAAGGTATATACTTATCCTTCAAATAAAACACATGTTATTTCACCATATGCAGGTAAACTTTGGTTGTGCACTAATGTTCAGATTTTTAACATATAATTTTGAATTCACCATGCACATATCATGGGTGTTTCTTCAAGTTTGTTGCATATTTTCAGTATGACACACATGAAGTTGATAAATGTGTTTATATATATTATGAGTTGTTCTTATTGTGTTTTTTGCTACCCACATTTTTTCCTCATTAAATAACTTGGCATGTTAGTAATAGCAATACAAGCTGCATATCTGAATGTAAGTCTTTTTCTTGCAGGCTTTGTATGGTCATACTAAGGCACTTTCTTATGTGAAATGCATACACTGCTCTCAGTTCAATTTCATCAAATGGGATCCTATCATGTGACAACCAAAAACTACTTTAGTATAGTTTCACTTGACAGATGGTCACTGTTAGGGAACACATTTGTTCTCACTCTGACAGTATATATGAATTAAGTTTCTTATATGTTTGATTTAGCATCAGAAAGATTTTAAGTAAATATGGCAACATTTAAAATGCAGGGATGGGCCATCTCTTTGAGAAATGAGCTCAGTATGGCAAATTGCTACACATATACTGGCACCACTCAGTGTGAATGTAAATATATTTTCATTGCTGTCATGTGAAAAGAACAAGTTTCATTATATAAGATCTATTTCAGTTATCAAAATTTGGTTGCTGGTAATGACAATTTATATTGCAACATAATATAAGGCAATCACCTAATTTGAAGTTATAAATGCAACATTGTGTATTCACAAATTTTGTAAATATTCTTCATCACATAAAACTTGTTTCTCCATTCAGAGATAGTTCCTCTGTTGCAAATAAGAATGTATATTATGTCTTCCTAATTTATTGTTATTAATTTAAATAAAATCAATTCTATGTAATTGTAAAGCTACTTCATTTGCATGAAAATATCATAACATCAATTACCAGACTTCCCTTACAACAGATGAGCTTTTAACCATGTTTCAAGTCACTGTTTTCTGCAGTATTTTTCTTCTAACTTTTCAATTATTATGAAAAAGAAATCTTGCTATAATCTGTTCTTTGTTCCCCAAGTAGTTAAGCATGGGTATTACCAGTGGTTCAGTATTGTGAATTTGAGCACACAAAAGATTGTCAGTTCAAAGGACTTTCAACTAAAGACAGAATGATTCCACTGTCTGGGAACTGAGGTGTTATTACACCAGAAAGGCCTTCAGAACAAACAGACATGTTATTTTTAAAGTAACGGGTGCTCAGGAGATGGCACAGAAAGCAGAGTGCTTGCTATATACTATAGAACTTCAAATCCCTATAACTCCTGTAAACACCAAGTATGGAAGTGCCTTCATGCAGCATCAATGGGGATATGAGTAGAAACAAGCAAATCCAAGGGAGCTCACTGGCCAGCTATTCTATCCTAAACATAAAACTGTAAGCCAGCGAGAGGGCTTATTAACATAAGGCAGAGAGCAACAAATTTTAAAACTTTTACTCAACCTCTGATCTCTACAGGAACACACATCAATGAGCACACCCCTTCACACAAAAATAAATGTAAGTATACACATGCAATTAATATATATATATATACACATAAGTACCCAGGACTCTCTTATTTGTATAATCTTTAAATGTTTACAAAGCTAGAAGGATGATGAGATATCATTCATAGAAATTATCAAGATTTCTAATGTTTTTCAAAGAAATTTGGTGAGATATTCTGTGAAAACATATGAAAGAATGCCCATCTCTTAAGGCATGTATTTGTGTGGGTCATCTTTTTTCCTCAAGCTTTCTCTGGAAGTGCAAAATAACCAGTGAGCAGCTATGTTTTACAAATACAAAAACAAAAAGGGGGAACTGTAGAGAGCTGCGAAGTGCCGACCTTAAAAATGGCGCTGGCTTCTGCCTTTCACCTCCCCAATGGTGAGTGCTCTCTGGCATAAACAAGCCCTTATTTGGTTAAGTCTGTTCAGCCTGTCTGCTTCTGCCTTAGAGTAGTTTATCTGCAGGTTCCAGGTAGCTCACTGGGGTTGGTTAGTGCAAGGGGATTTAAGCCTGTGCAGGGGTCCCCCGGGCCCCCGTGGGTCAGAAGATGCTTGTTCAAGGATCCTGATTAAAACTGCATGAAGAAGATCTTCCCAGAGTTGTGTGTTCCTTGCTGGCAGGGGCAGGCGCAGCACACCTGTGCACCTCTACAATAGGCTGTCTGTGATCCAAGTCTCCTAGGCAGTTCTGGCCAACAACTCAAGAGAACTTCTCATGTCTGATCCTAAGGTTTTTGTTAAGTTGTCTTTGGTGCTTAGAGGGAGTGTAATTAGCCAAAAAGAGAAAGTTAATTAAAAACTATATGTGTATATTTATAGACTAAATTACACGTGGGTTGTTCTCTCTATTTTTTTTCTTTTTCTTTTTTCTTTTTTCTTTTTTGGAGAGAGTAAACAGTATGATTTCTTGTGGATTTTTTTTTGTCATCCATGTTGCCATGTTGTTATTTTACCTCCCTTCCTCACTCCTTCTCCTGTATTTACTTTTCTCCTCTTTCTTTAAGCAGCCCCCTCTCCTTTTCTCCCATCAGATCAATTGTATCCTGTCTGCCACCTTACCCTCCTCCCACTCACTACTGTATTAACCTCCTGTCCTCTCTCTAAGGAGCCTCATAGTTCTCCATTACCCCTATCAGATTACATAACTTTATGACAGTACAAGCAAATATAAAAATACATCAAATGTGTTCCTATGATATAACATATTGGGGCATCGGGTCATGGATAGTTGAATACTGATATGCTTATTAGGATATGCACTTGAGGAAACTCTAGACCACTGAAAGAACTCTGCAAAAGATTAGGCAGAAACATGACCCAGATTCTCAAAGAGGTGAGTGTATTTCCTGTCTGACTTTTCAGAACTAAAAAGCTCATATTTATGAGATATCAAGAAAGGTATACAAGGATTACCCCTAAATAATGTCCCAAGATACCTGTTTTTAAGTCCTGTTGAAATCCTCCTAAATAAGCATTATAAAATCTACACTTGAATAAGAAAATAGCTTCTCAAATGAGAAGCAAAAATAAACTGAGACTCCAAAATATAAAAGGGTACTTTCGTAGACAAGGATGTTAATGTTATTGTTACAATTAATATAAGTTGTTCACTTATTTAAGAAGCTAAATGATAATATTGAACAATATAAGCAAATATATTTGATAGTAATGGTGTCAAATTCCTTTAGATAAAACTGAGGTGTTTAAAGAAGTACATACAGCTCACTCTCTTAAATTTTTATAGAAAATGTTAGCATTTGAAGAGTCAGAAAAATAAATTATTGAAAGAAAAACATCAAATTATTAATATGCTGTGAAAAATTAAGTATAACCAAGGAGAAAAATAGAACACTAGAAACACATGTACTTATAATTAAAGAAATTAAGGAAGATTACAAATATTTGGTAGATTAAAAAATATATGTGTCATCATAAAAGAGTTTCATAATCCATAGAAAAATGTGTGGTTATTCACAAAGACAGTTATTTATAATTTTCACATTATATTTATAGGCATTAAGGAATAAGAATGGCAGCAGAATTGTCCTCATGCTATAGTTTCAATGATAGTAATCAAAGAAAGAACAAAATCAAAATCTGATAAAGGTTATTCAGCATGAAAAAGCTAAAAATAATCTCTAGCAGAATATATTCCAAATATTTAAGGAAATGTTGTAATCAAATATATTTACTAATACCACAAACAGAACTGGAGTTTTTGAGCCATAACAGCTAGTAGAAAACCTTTATTTCATACTTTGTTTTATTCTTAAATATATATATATATATATGTGTGTGTGTGTGTGTGTGTGTGTGTGTGTGTGTGTGCATATGTGTGTGTGTCTGTTTTTCTAGTACTTTCATTGTATCATTGTAACAAAGTACTAGAACCAAAAGCAACTTATGGATGAGTTTATTTTGATTTATATTTCCATGGGAAGAGTCCATAATGGCAAAAAAGCATGATAGCACACAACTGAAGTTGGTAGCTGAGAGAGAACATTTCAGTTATACAGAGGAAGGAGAGACAGTGAACCTGAAGTGTGGCAAAACAATAACCTAGAAACCCTGAAGATATGTCCTCAGTAACATACATGCTTCAGCATGGCTCTACCTCCTACAGGTTCCACAGCCCTCCCAAATTCTACCACCAACAGGATTGTGATTGTGAAAATATGTGATTGTGGGCCTTTCTCCTTCAAACAACCACAGTGTCAGTTGAGATGCCTTCAGAGTGCCCAGTATAGTGGGAAAACCCCTGGAGTTGGGGTTAGGCTATTGTGACACACCCAGAATGGATACTGGATATATTTAGGAATATGTATTCCTAAATACGTCAGTACAACCTTCTCAGTCTGCATAATGTTATTTGTATTCAACTTTTCAGCCTCACCATTTGGTGATAGATGACCAATTGTTATGTTTTTCCCTGGAGAAAACTATTTTATTATGAATATATTGAAACTGTATGATTGAAAGTGGACTAATGAACTAATTTCACAATCCCTCATTCATAGATGCTGAATTTGTGCTCCTGAGAAGTAGAATTAACTTCATTAACTTTTATGATCTAAGGCAATAGCGTATAACATGAAATTTCAAAAAGTACAGTGTGGGCACTAGGGATGTCCATTGTTATTGTGAGGCATATATATATATATATATATATATGCCATATATATATATATATATATATATATATATATATATATATATATGCCATGAAGACTCTAAAGTGGTATCATATTGCAAGGGTAAAATGAAAGTTCTACTAATATTTTTAAATGTTATATTGTATCATTTGTGTTTTTCTAAAACTTTTGTCTGAAAACCTTTCAATGACTGTATATTTATTTTTCCTTCAATATTTGGAAAATAGTTTCCTAACTCCTTTGATATGATTAACGATGTTGCTTTGCAGTGGACATCATGGTTATGTCAACTTTTGTTGTCCATACAGTAACTTAGTGACAGACAATTACACTTATATGTAATTTTAGTTATTTACCATTTAAAATTTTTCAAGATCAAAAAAAATTATTTGACTTTAATTAAAACTTCCTAGGACTGGCAAGATGTAAATCTTGGCAACCAGCTAAAGCTTGCCATTTGAGTTATCTTTAATTGATTAATTAATTAATAATTACTTTTATTTTAACACAACATTTTTATTGATTATATGCGACTTTCACACCAAACATCCTGATTACACTCATGTCCAAGACCTTCCATCTTTCCTCCCCACCCCTATGACTTTCCCCTCCCAAAAAAGTAACAATTAAAATAAGAAAAGTTCAGTTTATGTTGTCTATGTATTCATTGTAGCATGGTCAAGCTCTTAGTGGTCTGCCCTTTAAATAGTACTGAGTTCTTCCTCTCTTAGACCCCTGCCTAAAGCCCTCAATTGTAGAGATCTAACTTCAGCATCCCTATCACTTATTTAAAAAGTTCTTTTTGATGGCTTTCTGACTAGGCTGTTAATATTATTGGGAGTTGGGGTGGGGGATAGGGGTTGTCACAGAAGCCTTCCATGTCCCTCCTGTTCAACTATGCAATGTAGTCATTGATGTCACAACAAAAGTGTCCTCCCTTCTCTTCACAGTAAGTGGAGCATGGATAATGGGTTTTTCCAGGCTTCCTGGCACCAGCAAAGAACACAAACAGGATTTCCAGGGGTAGCAGGATCGCAGAACCAGAGCAGACTCTCAGAGAAAGCCTGGACCACAGACATCAGCATGGCCTGGTGTTGTAGTGCAGACAGCTCAGTATGATCCGTGGGGCCAGCACATCACATGGACATCAACATGGCTTCATTATATTTAATGCATGAAAAAATTCCCAATTTATATTCCTAACAGTGGGAGACCCCTTAGAGTGGGAGTGGTGTAGCTGGAAGCTCTTTTGCATTTTACCCAGTCCTCTAGCCACTTATTAAATAATCACTCTGAGGTTTTATATTAATTATAATGGTTTGACCAATGGCTCATACACATTACTAACTAGCTCTCAAAATTAAATTAACCTGTTTTTAATATTCTATATTTTACACTGGAATTATAGCTTGTTACCTCACAGCTACATGACATCTCCCCAACTCTGTCTTCTTTCTCTCCATAACTCTGTCTGGATTTCCCACCTAACTGTATTCTCACTGGCCATGGATCAAATCAATTTTATTTATCAACTAATAAAAGCAACATATATTCACACCATACAGAAGGACATCCCATATCAGAGCAGGATGGCCTCTGAAACTTTCGCCTGCCTTTGAGTCCTTTTTCCTCCTACTGGGTTGTCTCTGCCAGCCTTGATGTGAGCATGTGTGCCTGGGGTTGTTAAAGCTTGTAGGCATTTGGTTGATGTCCCTTAGAGGCTTGTTCTTTTCTGAGGGAAGGTGGAAGGGAGTAAATTCAGAGGAAATGTGGATTGGTGAGAGATAAGCAACAGGAGGGAGAGGAAGCTGCTGTTAGAAAGTAATATATGAGAGAATAATAAATTATAAAAGGAAAGGACAAATGTCACTGTTAAAGGCAAAAATATACCTAAATTTAGAATATCCTTTATAATTACTAGAAATAAACAGCTAAATTCACTTAACTATATTGATGTCAAACCAGGTTTCAACATCTAGGGTGAAGAACAAATGGTTCATTCATGATATACTGAATTAATTAGTGCACATTAAAAAAAATCTGTAACTGATCAGTATACACACAGTGGAGTCGAAGATAGGTGCTTGTTATTTAAGCTGGGCAGGAAAGACAAACAAATAATTTAAACAGACAAAAATAAGCCAAATAGAAAAAGTGCCAAAGAAAAAACACTAGAAACACATTCAGATTTGTAGAATCAGGGGAACATACATTTCCACACACAGGAATTCCATATAACAGAAGCCATAATGTGGATGGAGTCTCTGTCCTGTCAGGTCCTGCAGCACTTTAGTCCCAAATAAATATGCAGAGGCTATTATAAATTTTAAACTGTTTGTCTGATGGCTCAAGTTTTTATTTGGCTACCCCTCTCTTAATTATTAATCCATTTCTATTAATCTATGTATCTCCACTTTGTCTTGGTTTAACATTGATGCCTGGCCCTCTTGCTTTCTCAGCAGCTACATGGCATCTTTCTCTCAGATGGCTCCTCTCTACATTTCTTCTTCCCAGAATTCTCCTAGTCTGGTAGCCCTGCCTATACTTCTTGCCTGTCTACTAGTCAATTGGTGATTTATTCATCAGCCAATAAGAGAAACATGTATGCAGAAAGACATCACCATCTCCATAATATATATTCAAAAGACCTGTAAGGAAAAAACAAAAAACAAACAATAACACACCACCACCAAAAAAAAAATAATAATAATAATGGATTTTGTTTTCATTTGGCCGAGTGTTGCTGAGCAAGGGCCTTACCCTTAAGAGGATTGTGTTTTCCCCAGTGAGACTCCCTTTTAGAACACAAATTTATAAATTATAACTTACTGTCAATTGGAGATAGCTTCTGTGTTTGGAATGGGAGCTGTGTGCAGCTTTCATTTCAGTTCTAGTTTCCAATCTGCATAGGCCTGTGCAGACCCTGGGAGTGTTGTCATAGACTCTGTGACTTCATATTTGTACAGCCATGTAATATCTAGAAAGTCTTGAGTACCTGATGTTCTCCATCTCCTCTTATAAGGCCCGAGGCACCTTGAACAAGCTTGAAGCTGTTGGCTGGACATCTTGCCCCCCAAATTGCTATTGGTACTCTTCCAGTTTTGCTAACACACATCTGCTGGGGAGGAGCTAAGCCTGAAAACCCTGTTGTTTTCCACAATGCTGTAAATCAGTATATAAGCCCACTCCTTCCCCTCAATGAATGGCATTCTATACTCGGCACTCTGACATTGCTGTTGAATTAATGACCTGCTTTCTTGTCTCTTATTTAAATCTCAAGGCCTTTGCCTAATTAGTAGAACAGATTTTAGCATGGCCACAACATCCTCTGATTCATGCTATTTTTCTGCCTCATCTTCTGCACAGTTCCTTTATTCCTGAGGTGAAAGATTTCATCCCTTTTGGGGTTAAGTGCTCCAAGTTCTCTCACTCTCTGGGTATTATCTGGCTTTCGGTCTCTGTATTTGTTCCCATCTGATGAAGATTGAACAAGGTATAAATCTATTAAGCATAGTAGAATGTGTTAGGAGTCATTCATTTCTAAGTTCATTTAGTAGAACAGCAGTATTTATTTTTCCCCTGGCTTATCCAGTCTCAGGTTCTTTGCCACCCAATCAGTGTTGGGCATGGGTCCCATCTCACAGAGGAAGTAGGAGAAGCAGGGAGTAGGGAAACTAATAAGAATATCATGCATAAAACATTCTATGTCCAATAGGAACACTCAGTAAAAGTAATGGTTAAAATTCTCCTGTTGTAGGAACCCATCTGGCTTGGCCAGCCTTCAGTGGATCCAGCCTACTTGCCTGGTTTGTACCTGAGATAGGTGGGGAGTGGGGATTGAGAAAGGGCAGGTAAAGATGCTAAGAAAAAGACAGATATATGATAGAGTCAGGAGGGCAAGCCACTGAAGACTGAATGACCTAGTTTATTCTTCAGCATTCTTAAGTACCCCCAACCAAAAGGGGGAAATGGCAGAAGACTTCTATTATCCTGTATAAAGAGAAAACTGAATTTCCTCCCTTAATCCTTCAAGCACCTGTTATCAGGCCTTGACCATCAAGAGTAAACACACCTGAGCCCAAGTCTGTTGTTTAGATAAGACATCCTCTACTGAGACCAAAATATCCTGCAGTAGTCAAGCCTTAGACTTTTAGGTCTTTTGACTTACTAAGGAAAGTTTTGAGCACTCCTGACTTTGAGGCAAGATAAAGAGGAGCCATCTTTATGGGCCCTGACATCCTACTTTGGCTCTTTCCTTCTATGGTGCCCAAATTATGCATGATAAAAATAAATGTGAGACAGTAGGTATTATGATGCACATCTACTGTCCTAGTTTCTCAGGAGGCTAAGGCAGTGACTTGGTCAGGTGTGGGAAGTGAATTTATGTCTGAGCAATGGGCAATGGTCAGGCCTGGGGTCTATTCTTAGAAAACAGAAAAAGCAGATACAGAACCTTAAAGGCAAATGACAAAAGGGAGACAAAAACAAAATAAATGAAAATGTTTCAAGTCAGAACCGTGGCTACTGAAGCAGCTAATATCCTTATTCATCTGTCTTCTGAACTTAGGAAAAGAAAGATCTTACAGATAGAAAATGAAGGAAACTCAAGCTTAAAAAAATCCTTAGCTACACTACAGAATTGAGTAGATAATAGGATGTCACACATACAAATATTCCCAGACCTGATGTGTTGTCTTATTTTGTGCCTACTTGAGGCAAGCTAGACTAATTAGGAAAAATAGAACCTCAATTGAAAAAATTCACACACAAGATTGCATTTTTTAGGTTGATAATTTACCTGGGAGGGTCCAGCTTACTGTGGATAATATTGCCCAAGTGCTGGTGGTCCTGGGTGCTATGAGAAAGAAGGCTGAACAAGCCAGTTATAAAAACCCCACTGTCATAGCTTAGCTCCTCCTTCCAATATTCTGTCTTGAGTTTTTGCCTTGATTTCCCTGGATGATGGACTTCAAATTGTAATCTGAAACAAATTCTTTCTCTTGCCCTCCACTGCTTAAAAAATTCCATTATGTCTGTGGCATAGGAAAGAGTAAGTTGATTTAAAAAATTGAAATCCAGAGAGATTTTTTTTCAGTTTGTTAATAACAACCTACAGTGATCCTTAGGAGATATTGATGTAAAGACTGGTAATACAACAAAGTCTATGGAATACAGTACTCTTTTCTCTGTAATATTGCTTCCTATTGCATTCACTATAAATGGTCTAAGTCAAGCTACGCAGAGACCCTAACAAGGCTGATTAAAAATTATGATCCAACTAAAAACTATTTACAATATTTATTTAAAGAAAAAACAGAAATCTTATACCTATATGATTTTAATCAAATCAATAAAATTGTATAAATGTTTGATTCAGATAAATGTCCTTCTCAAAGAAAAGAAAAATATCTGAAATGAATAATAATATCAAAATAATAAAATTTCTGTCCCCCAAGACTGTTATTGTCTATCAACCAACAAGAGTGGAAGCCTTCTCCAGCATGAGCTGAACATGAAAAAGAGAACTAGAAATCAAAACTGCATTCAAAGACATCAACTGTTTTCCTTTCACAAAGTGAGAAAACTCAGAAGACCAGCAAGGATAGCCAATCTGAAACCACCATCTCTTGGGAAGTAATTTGGCATTTTGGAGGCACTTCTATCCAACAACACCTGAACATGTGTTTTTCATTAAGAGATTCATGCAACACCTCTAATGCATTACAATCCTAAAGTAACAGGATTTTAAGAATGGAAAACATTTAGTGGCTGTTCCTGAGGAGGTGAATGAATCATAAAGAGGCTCCGTAGGGTTTCCGTGCTGATGAAAATCATGTGTGCCTGAAGATGACCACAGTCGCTCTGTCAAAGCTAGTGCTGTGCTACACTCCTGCAAGTTCTTACCTTTAAAAGAAAGGGGATAAAGATGGAAACATCTTACCTGAGCAAGTGGGAGTTCCTGGACTCCAGAATGACAGCTTGGGAACCAACATAAGACCCACTGAATGTGGGTGTCAGTTGGGAGGATTGGGCAATCTATGGGGCCATTATCAGTGGAATCAATATTTATCTCCAGTGCATGAACTGGGTTTTTGGAGCACATTGTCTATGGAGGGAAACTTTGGTCAACCTATATACATGGAGGAGGGCCTAGGTCCTGCCCCAAAATTATGTGACAGACATTGATGATCCCCCATGGGAGGCCTGACCCTTTCTGTGGAGTGGGTAGGGGTTAACATGGGGAGAAAGTGGGGGGAATAGGAGGACTGGAGGGAGAGGGAACTGGGATTGATATGTTAAACAGGATTGATTTAATTTACATAAAAAATAACAAGATGATGGGAAGAAATCTCTTTGCAAATTTCTTTTTTTATTTTTTGAAATAATCTTATTTTACATACCAATCCTAGCTTGCTCTCCTTCCTTCCCTCCCACTGTCCCTATCATTTTCCCATCCCCTCCACTCCTCAGAGAGTTGAGGCCTCTCATGGGGAATCATCAAAGTCTGTCACATCATTTGGGGCAGTACCAAGGCACTCCCAGTGTTATCTAGGCTGAGCAAGGTATCTCCCCCATAGGGAATGTGCTCCAAAAAGCCAGTTCATGAACTAGGGAAAAATTCTGGCTCCACTGCCAGAGGCTTCATAGACTGCCCAAGACCCCCAGCTGACATCCCCATTCAGGGGGCTTAGTTCAGTCTGATGCAGGTTTCTCAACTGTCAGTCTGGAGTCAATGAGCTCCCACTTGCTTGGATCAGCTGTTTCTGTGGGTTTCCTCAGCATGTTCTTGACTCCTTTGCTTATACTAGAATGTAAATCAACACTTAGAAGATGATTTCAGTTACATTTATGTGCTTGATACTTTCCTAACTCAGGGTTATATTTTTTACTAAAATTAAATTAGGTCTCACTTATTGGGTTTGATTGTAATGATGTAATGTTGAAAAGCATGAATAAACAACTTTGATAAAGGAATGCTTTATTTTTTTTAAGTGTATTTGAATCTGGATTGACTTAGAGAAACAGAGGCAGGAGTTTGAAGGAACTGACATTCTTGCTCTCACTTTTGCATATAGCAGGATGTTGAAGACTAGCTAACCTTGAAATAACTTTGAATCCGGAACATTTCCAAAGAATCATGCTTACAGAAAGAACTGTCGAATGCACTTAAAGCTGCACTTTTATTCTTACTTTTCAAATTACTGTCAGATGCCTAGCCCAACTAAGAGCAAGCATCTAAGGATGAATCATTATTCATCTTCCAACTTAGACAAATTGGTCAAAATCAGAGGAAAATGTCTTAAATTTCGGCTTTAGAAATACATTCTTCCAAGTATAATACTGAAAAATATGCAAGCTTACTTTTTAAGGAGGTTTGATTTGCACCTAAAAGCTTTTGACAGCTTATGCTCATCATAATATGTGGACTATGTTTAGTGTAATTGTTTTAGAAACATTTGCCTTTCTCTTCATTTGAACAGCCTGGGCAGGCTGAAGCCTTGAGCACTCTCTGGAGTAGCATTTTCAAGAAAATGAGTGATTTCTGAATTTGGAAGTGAGGTACACAGCTGCAAACAAAGTCTATGAAGTAGGAAGTGTGCAGTGCTTGCATGATGGTCTTTGACAATATTAACATATGGCTAGCTCTTAATGTTTAGTAAGTGCATCAAGTGTGCCACTAAAATTACAATGTGATCAACAATTTTACTTGCAAGTCAGGTCAATTATAGCACCATATCAAATAATTCATGTAGCAAAAGTCATGTGACCTGGTATGCTTGTTTCTCCTACACCTTCTTGATTCCAAATGGTGCCTACATTCCTGTTTCCTACTAAAGTTGTTACCTAATCATCTACAAACTAATCCAAGTGGACAAAAGGCATACAAGGAGCAAAGGGGACTATTAAAGATAAAAGGAAGAAAGATAGGAAGACTAACTCCATTGTTAATATGTCTTCACCTTGGTAGGACTTCATAGATATTCCTATTTCATCAATTAAACCTTTTTATTGTGCATATGCTCAATGACTTCTAAAGACTAAAAAGCATTCAACATGATTGTGCATTTTCCCTCTGTCCATTTATAGGGATCAAACCACAAACTTTTTTCCTGGAAAAAAAAATGCAACAACAACAACAAACAAGAAACAAATAGTGATTTATGTGCTCCAACTGCAATCCCACAGCATATTTTTCTTTTAAGTGACATGGATTTTGTGCCAAAACCTACGTAATTGACAGATTTATGCATGTGCACAGTAGCTGGCTTGGCTTGATGCCTTTCAATCCTGTTAGCAAGCAATTCCAAAATGACTTAAGGCTCAGCCAAAAGCGTTAGCACATTTTTTTTCAAGCAGGAAGTTGGGTTCATTGTCCCGAAATGAGCCTACTGGAGAATGGAGTCATGATGCCTCAGGGTAAGGCGACTGCAAGTGAAGAAAGAATGTAAAAGCCTTTGCCTTTGCTTTCCAGTGGGCAAGTTGTAGGCCTTAAGTACATTTCTCCAAAACAAAGAAATGAAGAGTCGAAATCCAGCAAGAAACAATAGAAGCCTGATGCTTTTAAATGCTGCTTAGGAGACTGGTAGTTTACTTGCTTTCCACATAGGAAACCTAAATGAATCTTTTTACATCTGTTTTAATTAAGCTTAAAACAGAAATGAGTGGATATAATAACATTAGCTTTTACTAAATGATTCAGAGTTAGGAGTGTAGCATTCTATATTGATTATTCAAATATTGCAATCTTCTTCAGTATTTATTCTCAATCTACATTTCACCAAAAACAGCTTTTTAAAAATGCATATCATGAAGCTTACAATTCAAAGATGAACACATTGATGTTAATAATAATTATATTGTATATCATATATTTCCACAGATTATACCTATATTATTGTTTAACTTATTTTATGTTGTTCATAAATCTAAATAATATTTCCTTACCTGAAAACTAAAAACAGGAATGTTGATTCAGTATCAAATGGAGAATATTGCATCTGTCATTACAACCATAACTATCTAAAAGAGCATTGTGTTAGTATCTATTTTATGATACTGTGCAATTTATTTTAGTGCATCCAAAATATTTCTAAGATGTGTTAGATTTTTTGAAAGCTCATGAATCATGTCATATAAAATACTAGCTAATGGAGTAGGAGGGCATGACAGGAAATGTTCAAGGAAATTTAGATGTTTGTTTATGAAGCATTCTCTCACTTTACCAAATGCTAAAACAGAACCAGAACAAATGAAAACTAAAACGTTCACATTGTTCTTACAAAGACTGCAATCCAAGAAAAGAGGCTGAAGATGAAAGAATTTCCAAGAATCACTGCTAGTAAGTAACTTTTCCCAGAGCTGAATGTGTCAATATTTGTTTCAGATTTTGAAACATGAGAACAGAGGAGTAGAAGTAGCAGCTATTACATTGAAAAGGAATATATAAGTGTTTTAGTCATACTCAGAATTATGATTAAAATTTAGCCACCTTACAGACTACATATTTTTAAAAACTGGAAGAAACAGAGATGTAAGCATTTACTTGGGGAATAATGAAGAATGTTTACATGCTTGGCAGAGAACCCTCTATGCTGACAGATGAAATGAGTCTGCATCATTCACTTTTCACCCTGTGATAAGCAAAATTATCTCACAGCTAGTATATTTTGCAATAATAATAATGATGAAAAACAAATAATATATTGTTTAAAACTGTCACATAGAACTATCAAAATTATTTTAAATTTCATATTATTAAACTCAAGTTAAAAAACCCAGAAAACAGTGATTATTCAAATAAGGATAAATATAACCTTCATATATTTATATTGCATCATTAAGGGACAATGGGTGCAGATTTACTAGGAGATCATACATAATTTATAAGATTAAAATGTTAAATTTTTCCTTAAATCAAACTCAGGAAAACACAAAAGTATAAGAACAAGTTTCACAGAAAATTTCAGTATTATTTCTATCTTTGTGACTATTCTACCAAGATAAAGCTTTATTTCAATTTTATAAGATATTAATAATTATATGTTTACAAAAATATTTACATAGAAAAAAAGGAATTTGAAAATCATATTTTAAAATCAAGGGGAATATCCTAAATAAAATATATTTAAATTTTAATTTAATAAACTAATAAGCAAATATATACTTACAGTAAATGAACTCAGGGAAGTAAATGAAATGCAGTATTGTAATTTGATTTTTTTGTTGTTGTCTATTCAAATCTCTTCAGATTGATAAGTGGGAGAATATAAAAATAACAGAGAATTCATTTGGATAAAAATACTTGTAATTTTTCTATTAAAAACTGTAAAGTCAGTAGTCTGTCTAATTGAAATTAGTGACTCTGCTCGTAATGTTGATTCTGATTTAAGCTTTACCTCCATAGTTACTGTTGTAGATGGATTTCAAATCATAATTTAATTGATGACTGCATCACTTATGAAACATAACAAAGATATTTCAAATGTGTCTTAGAACATTTTATCCACTATGAAGGCCTACAATATTAGAGACAGGTGTTGTGTTTGTTTCTCTGTATAAGGTAGAAGTGTAAGGAATTTTATCAGCACCATAGACATTTCCTCATACAAAATAGTCTTTTACTTGAGTTACATAGTATGATGAAAAGTATGACTTAATCCTGAGCTATTTATCCATTGCACAATACATTTTTTTTAATCTGTATGAAAGATACACAACTTACTTCATACAGTAAGTTAGAAACTTTTATTTACATCCTGGCTATTTATCTTTTCAATATTAATGCAAAGTATTGCTGGAATCACCATGATCACATGGAGTGTATGTAGGTATAGAAAAGTGAGTCATTAATACAGATTTCACATTTCATTCTACTCACCTTTTGCCAGGCTGCAAGAAACACAACAATTTATCTTTGATATTTAGAATGATCACGTTTTCAATCACAACTGCAAGCATGTCTTGGTTTTCCTTCTCTTATCACTCATTTTGGTTTTTGAAATAACCCATTCAATTTATCTGTCAATGAGAATTTTGCTCAGGATCAAAAAGTTTTGTGTCTTATTCATTTGACAGCCTGTCCTGCCAGAAGTGATGTGACAGACTTTGAGGATCCCCCATGGGAGGCCCCACCGCACCTGAGGAGTAAATAGGGGGTGGGATGAGAAGATGGTGGTGAAAATGACAGGATGGAAGAGAAAGGGAGCTGGGATTGATATGTAAAAAAATGATTGTTTCTAATTTAAATAAACATTTATTAAAAAGATCAATGACAAATAATATAATGCCTTAAACATTCTAAATTTTGAAAAAAATATTCACTACTATTTCAATTTGGATCTACCTGTGTCTTCAATTTTCTCCTCAAGCAGTTTCCACCATCTTTCTCTACTGAAAAATTTTCTTTTCTGTGCCAATCTCTGTGTCTTTTAATTTTTATGGCTAGAATTATTTTAGAAAATGTCTGTCATATTTGCTTATCTCTGTCATAAAAGTCGTATGACTATTTTTCTTTTCAAATGTTTTCTTGCATATGTCTATCAACCTTTAGGTCATGAATGACAAATTACAGATCCCACTTTTTTACTGCGTTCCCCACCCACAATATAGCACAAAATCAGGCTTTATTCTTTTCAGAAGGAAACAATAAATCCCTCTGAGTTCACCCAGCCACATCATACAAATCATTAAATATTTTCATATAAATAGTAACTCCTTCCCTAGTAGAAATGTTTATAAAATTGTCTAACAGAATTAGTTAACTGTGCAAGTGTTCAGTACTAGAAATTGATCAAGTTTCCTGAAATCCCTATCATTTTTATCTGTTTTTCACTGGAATTGGATTAAGTGATTACCTTTAATGGTGATATTCATCGATTACTTAATGAATGAGTAAGCACTTTGATTATTACATCAATATAGATTATAAAGCCATTTATCCTCACATTAGCTTACCTGATCATTACATGTCGTCTAGGTTATTTTTCCACTTTTTGCAGGTATAAATGAAAGCCTAGCATGGTATTTTATTTACATACTTTACATTACACCACTTTAAGGTCCCTTTTCAAATTATGTTAAATTATTTAATTATAAGTAAGCCATAATTGAATCATGGTTTAATCAGCCTTGTTAGTGTCTCTGTGCAGCTTTACTTAGACCCAATTGCTGTGCTCTTCTCTGGAGAAGACTATGTCTTGCCTGCTGTTCTTTATTTAGGAAAGCCCCTGTGGGCTTCGCCCTGTCTCTTTCAGCATTTTAATTGTTGATATCTTGTATTGATCATATTTAGGCAGTCATGTTGGAAAGACATTATGGGAGCAGCTTCTGATATTCCTAGGAGACATCATCTCACAGCATCTCCCTGATGTCTGGTTATTGCAATTTTCTACTCCCTTCCCCAGTTTTCCGTAAGTCTTAGGGGCAGCGGTTGTACTGCATGTGCATTCCTTGGGATTGGGTCCACAGCTCTGAGCTTTGATAGCTGTAGTTGTCTGTACTGGTCCCAGTTTGTTGCAAAAAAAAAAAAAGTTTTCTTGATGAGGGCATGAGGGCTACACTTATCTGTGTGAATAGGGACTAATATTTTGAATGTAGTTAGGGATAATACTGGTTTAATAAAGTGCTAGACGTAGTCACTTTGAAAGTATGTCTGTGCTCTGTGGTTAGCTAAGTCCTTCAGTTATTTCCCAGTAAGTGGATCATCCCTAGGGGTCTAATAGTGGCTAGGATTGCTATATGGAAATTAGTAGCACCAGCACTGAACTAATGTCAAAATCCCTTTTAACTGTAACCAGATGAGCACCACTTCCCTTTTTGTCCTCCAGAGGGAGAACAACATTGAAGAGTGTCATTTCTAGGTCTAAAGAGATGGCTAAGTGGTTAAGAGCACTTGTCTTCCAGAGCATACTAAATTCAGTTCCCAGCTGCTAGGTCATGCAGCTCACAAAATCTGTATCTCCAGCTTTATGGGATATACCTCTCTCTTTGGCATACATGTGAAATTGGTACAGAAAACACTCACACAGATGTACTCATCTATAGCTAAATAAAAATAATAAAAATAAATCTTGAAAGAAGACTAGACTCCTTCCAAAAACAATATAATTACATATAAGCAATAGCTAAAATGATCTGGGTACTACACACACACACACACACACACACACACACACACACACACACACACACACCTATAACACAAAGACCTATAAAGACAAATTCTGTTTGTAACTCTCCAGAGCACTTGGAATATGACAAATAATATTAAGGACTCATTCCAATGTTTTGTCAATTTTAACAAGAAGATAATCATAGCAAGTAAAATTTTTAGAATACAGATTTGACTATGTTCTTTTTTAAATTGTTAATTTTAATATTTGAGATTATAATAAAGTTACATCATTCCACATTTCCTTTCCTTCCTGCAGATTCCCCTATATGCTCCTCTTCTTCAATAAGCTCAATCTTTAACATGAAAATAATATATACTTGGGGTTTTTTTTCAGTGATAAAATTTTTTGAGTTTAATAGAGGGATATAAACACTACCTTAGTAACAAAGGTTTAATCAATGACAAAAATTTTCAGCATAATAAATTATTGGTGTAATTTGGTCAGATTTTATTGTCAAATAGCATATGACCATCATTGCAGATTGATATGTTCAAGAAAACTAGTAATTTTGAAAGCAGAGAATGAAATTAACACTCTGAATTGATTATTTGAATTATTTCATCGATTAAAAATCATCTTTGAATTAAAACACACTTATTTAAATATATTTCTTAAATATTTCAATTCAGTCTTAATTACTCAATATATTAGCTTTAAAATACTAATATTGGTATCTTCTTATTCATATAGAGCTGATGATATTGCTCTATTAATCCTTGGGCTACCACTAACTTTAAAACTATATATATATAAAACATATATAAAATTATATATATATATATATGTATATATATATATATAACTTTCCCCAAATGAGAATACTGTGAAAATGAACTTAACAGCAAAAATTAAAAAAAAAAACTGATTAATCAGTTGTATCAACATTTTCATGATACACCACTCTAGATAACCTCGCCTTTTCTTACAAAATGACATTGGCAGACAGAAACCATGGTTCCCAAATTTTTAAATTGATTTTGCTATTTACTTTCTCACTTATCCATATAATAAGAGTTCGATAGATTCAGAATCCAAGCTTTATCTGCTGAATTGTGTTTTGACCTAGTGATTCTTCTATTAATTAGTGTGATCATGAACACATTGAGTATGCATTGCAGTTTTAATTTTATTCTTTCCTTGGCATGGCAATACAGTGCCAAGCAAGTTGCAACTTCTAGAAAGTCCAATGGTCTAAACATGAAGTTGGTATGTTCTACTGTGTCCTGTATTGATAAACTATATGATGTTGAATTAAATCGTGTGTGTTAAATGCATTCTGACTTACAGTATTTGACAACTGATGGTCACTTTTCTGAAATACATGTTTAACATAAGAAGATTATTTGTAGACCACCATGATAAAAGTATCTGGAATTTCATTTTTAAACTGTGGATACATTATTTTCAATCCCAGTGTATTAACTTCTGAGAAATGCATGCATCTGCCATTCTTGAGAAATTTGAATTAGTGGATTGTTGTAAGATATTAGATAGAGATTCATGTGCTGACCATTGTAAAGTGTATTGCACAAAACCAAAATCTGTAATAGTGCTCAAAGAACAATGTGAAGAAAGAACAAATGAGTCTACAGTAGAAGGACAATAAGCATGTGTATATAATATTTGAGAAACAAAAAAATATGAATTCATAGAGAGTAACATAAGAATCAAACAAAATGATTTTTTGTAAGCATATTTTGAGGTTCTTTAAGTCAAATAGGTGCAAAACAACTGCAGTAATGGAAAAATCAAATGTTAAAATATCGTTTTTGGAGAGAAGTGACAATAAAGGGGTAGACCTCTGTATTTTATTGATGATCTTTACTCTGTAATCTATTCAATGACATATTGAATGATTATTAATGTAACAAAGTAATAATGTACTCTGTGAAAACTTAACAGAACTTGTTTTAATCACAAAGATCCAGTAACATATGTAAGATAATGCTTATGTTTTATCTTAAAATCTTCTGCTTCAGGAATTTTTTCAAACAATGGTGGAATAAATGTTTATATATATTTTAAAAATTAAGAAGAATTTTATTCCTACACTAGTATACATAATTCAAGGCAACTAAATGGGTTTGACTGAAGAATTAATCAATTCTATTAATTTATGACAAAGGCATTTCTCACTGTTTTTATTAGTAGTTTATTTGTGGGGTTTTTTTTGATCATCAGAATCAATCATTTTAGGGTATTCATTCACTTCCAAATGAATGTGAAATTGACACAAATAGATGAAAACAAAAGCATGATAAAATTGTTCAATTAAGACAGAGGAAGTATGAGATGACAGACCTTAAATGAGTAAAATATATTTGTTGCATGTCATTTCTATTTATATAGGTTTCATAAATTTCTAACAATTCAACCAATTAATCATATATGGCTATACATATATAAATCTATGACAACTAAATTTTCTGTTATGCAGTGTTTCCACTTAGATAATGGGTTAATGATAATGCTTTTGTAAATAAAACACAGGTTTTATTTGAGCCTTTTAAATTGTTCCACATTACTTAATGGAAGAAAACTTACACTTCTAAGGGGAAGACACTTGGGCATTTCTGATTGGACTAGATTTTTTTTTGTGGATTTATTATAATGCAGAAATGTATGGAAAATAGCATGGCAATGACTGTTACTTGAGAATTAAGGACTAGCTTAGTGTAATTATGATATCTTTGGAAATTTAATACATGTATACAATTAATTTTTATTACCTTCTCTCTTCATTTCTCAGCTTCAGAAAATCTGAAAGATAAAAATAGACAATGCATGACACTAACTCAGCTAATACTGAGAGTAGAGGATCTTAAACGGGATGCAAAGGAAGTACATGAAAACCAGTGTTAAGGCAGGTTTTTCCACCCCTGCCAGCTGCTTGGTCCTGTTGCCAAGGTCCGGCCGCTACATGAGCCCCAAATAACACTCAGAGACTCTGTATTTGATATAATCCTGTTGGCCAAATACCATTGTTGTTTATGGGATAGCTCTGTATTAATTAATAACCCATTTCTACTTATCTAAGTATTTCCACGTGGTCATCTTATCCAGGAGCCATGGCGGGCATCTTCCTTCCTCCACGCTTTACATCTTGACTCTAACTACTTCCTCTTTCTTCCTCCTAGTCTCCTAACCCCGCCTATTTAGTTTTCTATTGGCCACAGTGCTTTATTAACCAGTATGAGAAATGTATATACAGAATAACATCTCCCATCATCTCCTCTTTTCTGTCTAAAATAAAAGAAGGGGTTTAACCTTAACTTAGCAAAATATATCATACAACAGTTATCAAATAAGAATCACAGTTAACAATATTTAGTCCATAAACATTTTGTAAGAATTAAAGAAAATATCATCTATCCTATCTTTGTGAGTCTAAAGTCCTATATGTAACTTATCTTTAATCCTAACTAAGGAAAACTGTAACCATAACTATCTGTCTTCAACTCCATCAAAGACCACAGAAGGATAATATATAAACTCTAGAAATGACAGAGACAACTAATTCATTGCCTGGTCAGTCACCCGAAGTTCTTCTGTAATGTTCCTTCTTCAGCCCATAAGCCATAGTCTGTCTCCAGACTCCTCAGCCAAGCAGGAAAGTTTAAACTGTCCACCTGTAATGGCAGTTTGTCAGTCTCTTTTCTCTGTGTCCTGTAGACTGTTTGGCTGTCTGGCAGCTTCTTCCATGAAGCAGGAATCCTGTAGCAGTGTCCATCTTGAATCAGCAGTCACCTTTTTTTTGGGTCCTGCATGTCCAGTTTCTACAACATAAAGTCAAACAATCTAGACAAGAGAAGTACCTTGCTCAAATGGCTAGTCTTGCTATATTAGAAGCAAACTTCATAACGAGTTTCTTCAATGTCCATCTTCCTTTTTGATGCAGGTGGTATAACCAGGAGCAGTTGTGCCTCACTGTCAAGAAAATCCCTAAACCATTTTAAATGGCATATTCTGTAGGTTTTTAAAAGGTTTGAAGAATGCCTATTCATCTCAAATACATCTCTGCATATCTAGAAATCCAAACTAACTTAACTCTAAGTCTTAACTATCATAGGTAACTCTCTATAATCTGTACTAAATTATATATTACATTTTCCAATGAGCTATATAAACACAATAACTAAACAAGAGGAGAAATATACATATCATATAATTGACTTAAATTGTATCAATAAAAAAAATCCATTCCAAAGCAAAGTATTCATATCTATACCATAATTCCCTTTTTACCTTTAAAAAGATTGCTTGTGTCATTAACCAGTTATAACCAAGGCCATTTAAATGAAAACAAACATTTATAAACAATATTTGGGAATTTGGGCGTTGTTCTTTCCAAATTACTTCCTGCTGGTAGAGGGCACTGTCATGGGGGTCCAAAGAAGATGCAGAAATCTTGGCTGTAGACATTGCTTCAGGGAGTCTTGCTTGATCAAACCATATAAGTCTGGAAAGAATCCACAGCTTTTCATTTTCTGCGGAAACAAAAATAGAAAACCTTTGCCCCAGTAACTTGTCTTTAGGCTTAAATTTTGGAGTAAAAGCATTTTTAAAATATATAAACTGAATTAATCCAACAGTATTTCTTTTATTAGTAGTTGTTATTTTCTCAGCAATCAAATAATTTAAAGACAACAGAAGCGTGTACAGTATCCAAAATTTCTCTGTTTTCCATCTTTACGTGGCTTTTTTTATTACTCTATTTCTTCTATTTCTATTTTTATATATTTTGAGACAGGGTTTCTCTGTGTAACTTTTATCTGTCCTGCAATTCATTGCATACCAGGTTTACTTTGAAATCACAGAGATCTTCTTGACTGTGTCTGCTGAGTGCTGGGATTAATGGCATGCACCACCAAACCCATCCATTCTACTTCCTTTATTTTATTTTTTTTAAACCATTGTATCCTGTTTCTTTTTCTCTCCCAAGCCAGCATATTTTTTAAAACACAGTGTAAACCTTCATTGCAGCTCTCATACACACCAATGAATTGTTAGCAGAGCTCTTTAAAAGCAAGGTGGCTTTTTGCTGCTTATGCTAATTTTGGAAACCTCCCTTAAAGGAGCTGCACAAATCTCTGTCTACAGCAAAACAAATCCAACCGAGAAAATGCTGCTACCAAGAAGTCTTGCTAGTCTCTGTTCCCTTGTTTCTAAAAACTATTTTTTAAGCTTTTGTTAAGTTTTAAGTGAAAGTTCTCAGTTCCACTTCTGACACCATTATGTTACAGCAGGTTCTTCCCGCAGGCTGCAGCGGGTCCTGCCACCATGGTCCCACCACCATGTGAACCCCAAATAACACTCAGAGACTCTGTATTTGATACTATCCTGTTGGCCAATGGTTATCATTTTCAATGGGCTAGCTCTGCCTTAATTATTAACCCTTTTCTATTTATCTAAGTATTTCCACGTGGTTATCTTATCCGGGAGCCACAGCCAGCATCTTATTTCTTTCAGGTCTCCATCTCGACTCTAACTACTTCCTCTCTCCTCTTCCTGGTCTCGTAGCCCCGCCTATCTTGTTTCCTATTGGCCACAGTTCTTTATTAACCAGTATGAGAAACATATATACAGAATAACATCTCCCATCAAACCAGTCTTCTGTAGTTAACTTTCATGCCCAAGTTGGATTTCTTTCCATCTTTTCAATGACTTTTGAAATGAAATAATTCTTAAACCAAAATACCATTGGAAGGTTTAATTGGGAAAGGGCATTGTATAACATCTATAGAATTGGGGGCAAGTATCAATATTTGAAAGAGTTAAAAGTTTATACTGTTTGAATTTTTATTTATTTATATTATATTTATTTCTACATTTTGAACATATTTTTAAAACTTTCATGCAGCAAGGTGCATGACACTCATTTAATTCACTTGGCTTATAGAAAGCAGGGTTTCCCATGTATACTTCTGTGTTAATTAGGGATTCTATTATGCTGAAGAGGCACCACAACCACAGCATCTCTTCAAAAGGAACACGTTTAAGTGAGATGGCTCATTTACAGTTCAGAGATTTAGTATTTGTCATCATGTTGGAAAGCATGACAGCTGGGAATATGGCAGCTGGGGTTATGTCAACATGGAGGCAGACAAGGAGCAAAGAGGTAGCTAACAGTTCCTACATCTTGACTCACAGGCAACAGAAAGTGATCTGACTCACTCGACATAGCTTAAGCATATATGAGACCTCAAAGCCTTTTTCCACAGTGACACACTTCCTCACAGAAGACCACACCTCCTCCAACAATGCCATATATCCTAATACTATCACTTCCTTTGGGAATCATTTTCTTTCAAACCACGACAGCCTCTAATAATATATGGGACTTACATATACAAAATATGACTTAATTTTTGTTTCTGAAGTCATCCTGTAACTTATATAACAAACAAGAGAGCACTTTGATATATATATATATATATATATATGTATATATATATATATATATATATTGATGAGAAATATTTTCGATTTCATGCATGTCTATATGAACACAATGCACACAAAAAGATTTTTTTATGGAAAACTGTTTTCTTTTTAATTAACATATATTTTCTAGAATTGGCCATATGGATAAAAGGTTTATTTCCTAAAAGAAATTAACTTAAGTGAGATTAAATCCTCTGTTCAAATAATTGACAACTATGCAGTGTTCCCTAGAAATCTACATAAACATAGATCTCTTTTAAAGCATAACGGATAAAGCTATGTCTAGTTACTCTGCCCACACAATAGATTCTTCACTCTATTTTAAATATAACTCAAAAAGCTCATGCGTTCCTCATATGTGGTGGATATATCCAGTTGTGCTCATAGTACCTTAGTTATGCCTACATATCTGTGGAATAGTATTGATAGGATGGAATATTGAGATCTCATCTACAGAGGCATGATCATGCTAATTCCAGTAGTGATGCCGACACCGTTTGATATACATTGGTGTATCCATTTGAGAACTAGGGTAATGCTATTTCAGATGATCTAGAAGAGCCTACATCTTGATAATGCATTTAAAGACAATGAAAAATTATATATCAGAAATACAATAAGGCAACACAAATTTTTAGGAATTTTTATTTGTCTGTTGGTTGTGACCTTGTACAGAGTGAATTGACCATTTCTGACAGTATTTTCAACACAAGTGGGGATAGAAACACAGTTAATGATGAAGTATGTTACACAACAACCAAATGATGTGTTCCTGATTCTCTTTTTTCCTAATTTAATCAAATCTATGATTACTGAAACTAAGTAGAACACTGGATTCTATTATATATACAAATGTGTGTTAATAATATGTTGAGGGAACCTTCAAAAACCTTAACTCAGTTAAATACCCCCACAACTGTCTTCTTTTATGAGTTCTGTGTGTCTAGAAGGAATTCTTTGGCAGAGACAAAAAATGGCTTGCGTTTCTCTGGAGCCAAAGAACTAAACCAACTGTGAGTCAAGTAGGGCATAATTCTCCAGAAAGAAACATTATAAGGACTAGGTTAAGTATTAATTTAAGGTGTGCTATTTCAAAAATTATTCACAGTAAGTTGGATGACTATAAAAATTTTTGGCATTTTGAATATCAATCTGTACACAGAGAAATTAAAATACCTATTATTATAAGTAAAGTAATTACATTTTCAGAAATAGGGAACAGAAGTCCTTTGATAACACTTTGGTGATGTAATATTCTTGTTAGTTTATATTACTTCAAATTTTAATAAATTACTGAAAAGTTGCACGCTGGGTAATAGTCATGAGAAAATTCTACTGGGAAATAATCTCCAGCCATAAAGATGATAGCCTTATCCTGGCCCTTCTATTCCATTGTTTCTTATCCAGAAACAATGCCACAGTGTTGAAGGAACCCACCTTGCTCCTAGTCATACCAAAAAGAAAAAATAGTTGTAACTTCCTGGTAGCTGCATACGAATGTACATACATATATACATACATTTGTACATACATATATACTTGTCTCTCAGTCCCACTAAATGAACTCATCATCACCATTATCTCCTCTTCCAGCCTATTGAAATCAGGTCTGTCTACTTCTCTGCCTCATTTTCCTTACAGTGCACGTGGAATATAAATAAGCTAGACAGACTTTGCTGTGAGAATTTAAAAGAAGACTTTGTTCTGTCTAATACGAGATTGCAACACTGAACAAGCTGAGACCAAAAACAAGACATGCATCATTGAAATTTATCTTGCAAAATTCATTAGTGTCAGAAAGCACATTATTAGCATGACAAGGGGTCTACCACATTCTGAGGTTTTCAGAGCAGTACTCAGAGTGAACATTCTTCCTGGAGGGGGTACAGTTGACATCCTGAGTGAATGTATATAATTGATCTGAGATTAGATATGTCAAGGCTCCCAATGCCTCAGACCCATGAGACCAGAAATGTCTTTTCTATATGATGATGAGAAGAATGAGCAAGTTTTTCTGTGGTCTAAGGAAAAAGTATAACCTATATCTAACATCCATATGCACACATAGTATCAAATGAAGCTTCCTCTTTGTCCACAACCTGACAGTACTACCACTTCCCAGCAGAGACCTCCTACCAGGGTTAGCTAGACATGGTTCTCTCTCTCTCTCTCTCTCTCTCTCTCTCTCTCTCTCTCTCTCTCTCTGTCTCACTTTTATATACAATAAACAGGATGAGCATCCCAGCTACTGGTAGACTCCAGTGCACCTGACCCACGAATCCAGAATTTCTCTGTGTTTCTGGTCTTTTTTTATTCCTATTGTCTTATTTTGGCATGCAGATTGTAGAATTGTGATTCTTGAGAGGACTTATTAAGGAACTTTTCTTCTTGGATAAGCTTTATTGTTCCTTATTGTAATAACCACAACACATTTTCTAGCCAGAGAAACCCCTCACTTGAAAGAAGAGCACAGAACATTACCATTGACAGAATCACAAATTGATTGCCTGATTTTCTCATGCCTAAGATCATTTCAAATACAACTTCTCTTCAGAGTGTGTTTTCCATAGTCAAAATAATATAATAGTAAATGCTGGATTTTGTCACCAATGTGAATTATTGTTGAAATCATATAACATCTGACTTACCAGCAATAATTAAACAATAGTAATTTTAAGCTATTGCAACTTTCATCAGTTGAAAGTATGTAAATATATATATATATATATTTCAATATTTTCTAAATATCGCATCAGAGGTATTGTATACATGGCTGCAAACTTCCTATGCTTGCAAATATCTTTTGATTCTCACAAATCTATTCACAAGCAAGTAACCTAGTCATCCAATAGAATTTTACAAATGAAATAAATATGATTACTTTCTATATAACAGATTTACATTTATTTGTCTCTCAGTGAGGAAATATACTTCAGATATATTTTGAAAGCAGTGACATAGTAATATTTTTAAGCAATAGTTTTGGTGAAATATCTGCAAAATGAACATGCTATTAATTTACGTGTATGTATAAAACTGACTAGAGTGTTATAATATTTAATAACATTGAAGAGAAACAGATTACATAGAAAATCTAAATGAAAACCAGAAAATAAACTTCCCAGATCATTTCATTATGAGATGAGCTATCTGGCTTTAAATGGTCTTATGCCCTTTACTTGGAGTATTGCCACAGAACGTCATTTTCTCTATAAGACCATTGAGCTTTGAAGGCATGTCACAACAAAACAAATTAATTCTCTTATTTTGATACTAGGATGAACAGAGAAGAGATTTCTTAGGAGATCTATGCTTTTGCCAGTAGGGAGAAATATGGCATATAGTCCCATAAATATAAGTACTGTCTATAATCTGGACCTCAGAGCCTTTTCCTTCACTTCTAGGAAGGGATAATTTAAACTCCAATAGTTGACTGTATAGCAAGTACATACAGGTGTATATAAATGTCTGTCCAGAAAATAGTGATACCAATGACACTTGGAAAGTTATTCAGTATGACCTCTTTTAATAAGACCTTGACAACAGAAACAAATAGTTCCAACTCAAAAAGAAAAGTAAAACAGCAGAATATATTAAAATAGATACAATATCTTATATAAAACATATTAAATATATTTAATATTTCATGTTATCTCTCATCTCATTAAAGATATCGGGAGATGCATTAGAAATTCTTCATTTCTGCAAAATTATAATTCCTTATGGCTTGCTATAAAAATAATCCCAATATTTATAATATTGAAACTGGCAAAAACATTAATAATCATTGCTCAGAGTTTTTTTAAAAAAATACAGATTTATTCTAATAAAAGGAAATCTGCTATTAGATGAAGTCTGCCAGATAATCAAAAATATTTTTAGAGTTTGCTTTTATATTACTCAATGATACGCCTTCAGGAAAACCTTATGAAAGGACAATTATTAAGTTTGTCAAACAACATTTATTATTTTTACTGCTATTGGCTGGAAACAGTTTAGGATATTAACTTCCTACAGTGTGGATAGTGTTGACTAAGTACTTTATCGCAGATGACAAAAGGCTATGAAGAACTTAAATTAAGAAGTTGATAAATAAGCGATGCTTAGACTACATATCTGCAGTGTGAGAATGTTAAATATTACACACTTTAAAAATAAAATCTTCTCCCTTGTCTTTGGCAGCAAGCCTATATGTAGTCTTGAATAAAGTGTCAGTTTGATATTAAGTGTTTCATGTAGAAAATTTCCAAATTGATAACCAGACATGCTTCTGTATGTACAGAAAAATTTACTCTGATATGGATGTTATATTCTAAGTAGACAGAATATCCTACTTCCTTCTCAAAACCTTATACTTTTCCATTTATGAGTTAAAAGTACTTGGACTTCATTTTTCCCTAAGACCTTATGATATCTTGATATTTCTACAAGCAATTCCAGTCATATATTTATACCTTTGAGGGAGTAACTGACACACATAACTTATCTGTATTTGATAGTAATATTAAAATAATATAAATATATATTTTAAGAACATTGCTAACATTGACTGTTCCTAAATTTAAGATTATTAATGTGGTCATATGAAATGTTACTATAGAGAGGTAATCTATGAATCCAATGCAGTGTCTACTTTATTTTCTTAGTTTAATACTTGAAGTTTCTTTCATTGAGTCTTCTATTAGCATATAAAACAAAATGTGGTACTCTCATGACTTTTTATTCAATTTTTTGTCTTATTACTGAATCTGAGATAAATTCAATTCACACCTCTGTTAAGACACTAGGATGTGTTAGACTGAGGTCCATCTCCTTGGGTCAGAAAATAAAGGAGTTATGCTTGGCCTTTAGTTGCCTAGAATCAACAAGAATGAGAGAGGCACAAGGTTATATCCAAAATCATCATAGAATAATACCTCTGGTAACACATAGTATGATTGAATTGCATATATATATATATATATATGTATATATATGTATATACATATATATATATATGCTTTATGATGACATTGGTTATATGTATTCACCTTGTCCCTAAGCATTTCAATATAATTTCTGTAATTTTCTCTAATTTAAAAAGAGTTAATGTTCCTGAATAGCTCACATAATTATAATGCTGATCTTAAAATCTCAGACCTGGAAATGCTGAGGCAGGAAGATCAATCTAGGCTACATATCAGCCAAAACAAAACCAGGTCATCCAACAGAAATAGTTAGATTTGATTTTTTTTATTGTTCTCAGGTAGACTTTTTATAATGCTTATTTTAGAGCACATGATTACTAACTAGTTATATTTTAAAGTGATATACTTTGGGTGCAGGAGTGACATTAAGAAAAGTAGATCTGTATTTGCAGAAAAGGGAGTTGAGGAGAACAGATGCTGTGGATGACTATAATTAAATATGATTTTCCGGACAAAACAAGGCAATTCCTCCTATGAAATATGGATGTTAACACCATGTGAAGACCTATGAAACCTCAAGCCACACAAGTTCCCAGCATCAAGGGTGGATGTGTTCACAAAACTCCCACCCTTACCTAAGAAGCTATTGGTACCTGGTAGAAACAAAGATAAGAGATCAGTTTGCTTTAATATGTGGCCTCAAGTATACAGCCACATACTCTAGGATATGTAGGTAATATTACCTGTGTATTATTTATCTACTGTGAAATTTTTGACATCAACTTGGGTGGTAATCAAATTGGTGGTAAATGTACAATGAGTTAATTAGATAGTAGTAAATATGATAAAATTTCATGTATTATATTCTCAATATATATATATGTATATATATTGAGAATAATATATATATATATATATATATATATATATATCTGATAATGGTCAGAAATGATGAAAGTTGTCATTGTCATTGGACTTAAGTTCTGCTTGTGGCTATTGTTCAATGTAGAGAAATTTTTAATACTATTCAGTGAACTTTAAAGGTAATGATATGATTCCAATATACAGAGCTATTAACTACAGTTTTTATATAAGCCTAAAAATTATGGTACATTATATAAGAGTAAAGACTAGTGAGGGTAAGAATACTTGTAGTTTGAAGTCATTCATGCATTTTTAAAGAAAAGAACATTGTAGATTTCAAACTTCAAGTATTCTTACCCTCACTAGTCTTCACTCTTAATACACTCCAGATGTGATAAACTCTTTCTGATATATGATTTGGACTCTTTTTTTTTACCTACATGAATATCTATGAGGAATATGATATTGTTTATCATGTCTTTCATAATCACATTTTATCATATGATATCTTCCTTATTTTCCTCCTGGGTATTATTTGATTTTTATTTATTTTTTATTTTTGAAATTCAAATAGACATGCTGGTTGCTTGGATCCAGAGCTTGACTGTATTCTAGTCAAAGCATTCTTCCACAGGAATTATTTTTTTCATTTTTTAATTTAAATTAGAAACAAGCTTGTTTTATCTCTCAATTCCAGTTTCCTCTCCCTCCCATCTTCCTCTGCTGTCAAAGTTTGTCACATGTGGAGCAGGGCCTAGGTCCTCCCCCATGTAGCTAGGTTGAGAGAGTATTCTTGTATTTGAATGGGCTTGCAAAGTTCATTCATATACTAAGGATAAATACTGATCCACCTCCAGGGGCTCCATAGACTGCACAGCCCTCCTGACACCCACATTCATGGGGTCTGGGTCGGTCCTATGCTTATAGAGAGAAAGATGAACATTTTGGAATGGATATTTTTACTAAAAACAGTAAAGAATTAAAGACCTTTATAGAAAAGTTTGCTGAATTGCTTTGGAAAGGAACATTGAGGCATCGTCAATTACCAGGAACAAATCCAGCAGATATTATACTATCTTTTACTAATACCAAATTTCCCCATTATGGGCAAAATATGAGTATTGCAAATTGCTTGCAGTAATTTGGGAAAGGGGGGGGGATTAGCAACAAATATCCCAAAAGCAAGGGACTTCAGTTTACAAAATGTACTAATTAGATCCTCCCTTACATTGTACACAGAACAGCAATATCTGGAGTCACTACATTCTGTGTTGATGCAAATAAATCTGGAAACATATGTTATAAATCAGAACAAAACAGTAAAGTGACTCAAAGACCTTATGATTCTGTTTAAAAATCAGGATTATATGCTATTTTCATGTTATTTTTCGGTTTTCCAGAAAGTGCTGAAGTTACCTTAGATACTTAAGAATTAACTTTGTTATTTATTCAACTACAACAAGTAGTTGAAATAGAAATAGAAATTATCCATTGTATATAAAATATATCAGATCCCATACAGGGCTACTAGGACCTTTAGCACAAGGTAATGATTAAATTGATTAGTTATTGGTAGAAATTTTGCTAGAAGCATCAGAATTTGATAATAAATACCATGTTAATATAAAATATTTGAAGAAGGATATTTCCATCATTATCCCTTGGTAACAAGACAATGAAACTATAAGAAAACAACCTACTTGTTTTCTGTATAACTCCATTACCTTCCAGAAGTAACCCAAGGGTACTCAAGGATATGGAATTTGACAGATGGATGTGTTTTACTTTCTGGAATTCAGAAAATTAAAATACATATACTATACCATAGATACATATTGGTGATAGTCAGTGGGCAACTGCTTGAGTTCTAAAAAAATGATTCTATAATTAAACATTCATTAGAAATAATGGGTTATTTGTACAGTACAATTATGTACAAATTATGACTGACAATATTCTGGTATATGTCTTTAGTAAAATGAATTACATTTTACACGTATATTACAAGATAAGGTATATTTAAGGTATAACACATAATCCTACAAGCAGTTATAGAAAGATACAGTTGCATTTTTAAAAGTATGCTTAATAAATATAGATGAGTAGTAAAAATCCCCAATGGTAGGTTACACAATGCTTTATTGATGTTAATTTTTTTAAATATTAATGAAAAAAGAACAATAGCTGTGGAGAGACATTGGATAATAGAAAAATCTGCTAAATTGAATTAGCCTCTGTACTTTATAAAGATGTGTTAACCTTAAAATGGTAACCAGAGTATTTGTGAAGTTTGGAAAGAGGTTTTACCTTTATTTCCACAGGAGAAGAAAAGCTATGGATATCATCAGGATTGATAAAAATTATATAGTTCATCAAACCCCATGGCCATTCAATCTAAATTAACTTATAAGACTAACAAATACTTTTCAATTGACCCAATACAACTCGCCAAAAGGAACTTCCAAAAGTAGTGTTGAGACAGGGTTTTGTTTCTGTCTGTCTAGGAGAATAAAAGCATTCAACTAAGGAATCTGCAGACCACTGGACAAATGAGACATCTGAAGAAATGGGATAAATGAAGAGAAAACATCCCAAGAAAAAGAGGAAATTGCCCTAATAGTGTAACGTACATCCAACAGGATAGAATTTCATAAGTCTTCTCAAATATTTGTTTCTTTTGTTCTTTACAGATATATAAGGGAAGTGGCATTTCATAATCCAAATTCAATTAAAAATTAAATGTGTTTTTAGTGTTGGAGTTTAGCTCTCTACTTATCTAAACCCAAACATTATTAAAGAAAAATCAAAAGTCTCTGTCTCATGTCATAATAGCCACCAAACTGAAAAACACCAAAATTACAGGACTATTCTATTGTCACTAATCTCATATGTTTAAACCTTTCTTAAGGTATAAACAATATCTCTAAATTTGTAAGATTATTATATATCTATAAATAAACTTTCTGTCATGAGATTAATGGTCATATAGAGTACTAACTAATTCTAGAAGTAAGTTTCATTTAGCTTTCAGTACATGATTTGGGATTTGAGTCAGAAGTAGGCAACTAGGAACTGTTTATGCACATTGGATTTATTTTACAGGATATGATCCTTTAACCTCTGTTCCATGTGACACTTAAAATAATTAAATTTTCCGTCCCTGGCAGTGACTTGAAAGTTTACAAGAAGATGATGGGGCCCTGCAATGACAAATCCCCCAGGGTTGTGGTAAAACTACTAAGCTGACAATCACCAACAAAAGAACAGCTATGGACTACAAACTGCATAGGACAACTTCAAAACAGTCAGCTAAGATGGCCCAGTGTCATAGACTACTCAAGCCAGAAATTCAGATAAGCCCTGCAATTGCTCATCACACTAAGACTATATAACAGCTAGCTCTCCCAGAGATTGGCCAGTATCTCAATTTACTCAGGGACCAGCCAAGATATAATTGCCACCAGACAACAGAAAATATTTTTAAGAACAGGTTATGAACATTTCCAAGAAGGGGGTGGTGGATGGTTTTTGGTTGTTTGATGAAATATGTATGTTTATCATGATATACGGGATTGGTTTAAAGTTGTTACTGGTCATGGTGAGGAAAACAAACTAAAAAACAAGGTGAGAATCAGGCATTTCTTCCTAAAAAGGTTTAAAGGGGTGATATATGAATGATAGGGTAAAAAGATAACAATTTTTAGCGAAAAGTAACTATTATTCTCAAATAGTTTATATTGGCATTGATTTTTATATATTGATACAATATATAAAATGTTAAGGATATTTTTAAATAATATATTGTATATGTTTTAACTCATGTTTGGAGTATTGTACTTTTCAGATCATTTAAAAATGTAATATAGAACAATTTCTATAGTGCCTTTTAGCCATTTGAGATTCCTCTATTGAGAATTCTCTTTTAGTTTTATACTCCAATTTTTAATTGGATGATTTGGTGTTTTGGTGACTACCTTCTTGATCTTTGTATATTTTTTAGATCAACCCTCTGTCAGATATAGGGTTTGTGAATATATTTTTTCATTCTGTGGGATGCCACTTTGTCTTCTTGACTTAGTCTTTGGCCTTACAGAAGCTTCTCAGTTTCAGGAAGTTTCATTCATTAATTGTTGATTTCATTGTCTGAGCTACTGACATTATGTTCAGAAAGTGGTCTCCAGTGCCAATCCATTCAAGGGTACTTCCAAATTTCCCTTCTAAGAAGTCCGGTGTGCCTGGATTTATGTTGAAGTCTTTGATCCATTTGGAATTAAGTATTGTGCATGGCAATAGATATGGATCTATCAGCAGTCTTCTACATGTCTGTATCCAGTTATGACAGCACGACTTGTTGGAGATGCTTTCTTGTTTCCCTTGTATAGTTTAAGAAATTGCTCAACATTATTAGCCATCAGGAAAATGCAAAGCAAAACAACTCTTAGATACTATCTTACACCCATCAGAATGGTTAAAGTGAAAAACACCAGTGACAGTTTATGCTGAAGAGAATGTGGTGAAAAGGAAACCCTGCTCCATTGCTGGTGGGAGTGTAATCTCATACAGCCACTTTAGCAATCAGTATGGTGATTCCTAAAGAAAATGGCAACCAGTCTACCTTAAGATCCAGAAATTCCACTCTTAGGCATATACCCAAAGGATGCACATCCATACAAAGACATTTGTTCAACTATGTTAACAGCAGCATTATTTGTACAACCTGGAAGCAACCTAATTGCCCCTCAACCAGAGAATGAATACAGAAAATGTGGTACATTTTACACAATGGAGCAACACTCAGCAAAAATAAAAACATTAGATTCTTTAAATTCTCAGGCAAAAGATAGAACTAGAAGAAATCATCCTGAATGAGGTAACCCAGTCACAAAAAGATAAACATGGTATATACTCACTTACATATGGATATTAGACATAAATAAAAGGTTTACAAGAATGCAATCCACACCATCAGAGAAGCTAGAAAACAAGGAGGACCATAAAAGAGACATTCATGGTCCCCTGGTGAAGAGGAAAAGGGCAAGAGCCCCTGAACAAATTGGGAGAATGGAGGAGGGAGAAGGGGAGTAGAAGAGGAAGGGGAGAAGAACATGAGGGGTCAAAAAGATTAAACGGGGAGATAAATAGAGGAGAATAAGAAAAGAGGCACATCAACAGAGGGAGCCATTATAGGTTTAAAGAAAAATCTGGCACAATGGAATTGTACAAAGATCTACAAGGATGACCCCTACTAACAATCTAAGCAGTTGTGGAGAGGGTACCTTAAATGCCCTTCCCTTATAATCAGATTTATGATTACATTAAATGCCATCCTAGAGTCTTCATTAAGTAGCTGATGGAAACAAAAGAAAAGACCCACAGCTAAGCACTGAGCCAAACATCTAGAATCTAGTTTCAGAAGGAGAGAGGAGTAAGGGACAAAGGGGTCAAGACCACCTTTGGAAAAGGCACAGAAACAGCTGACCTGAGCAAGTGAGAACTCACAGATACCAGTTTAACATCTGAGGAACAAACATAGGACCAAACCAGGTTCCCTGAACATGGGTGTCAGCTAGGACTGGGCAGTCTTTGGGACCTCTGGCATTGGAAACAGGATGTATCTCTAGTGCATGAATGACTTCAGGAGCCCATTCCCCATGGAGGGATACTCGCTGAGCCTAGACCCTACCCCAAATGACTTGACAGATTTTTATGATCTCACACTTAAGGCCTCATCCTCCCTGGAAAGTGGATAGGGGATGGGATGTGGGCAGGTGGAGGTCATGGGAGGAAGGGAGGTAGATGAAACTGGGATTGAAATGTAAAATTAAAAGTATATAATAATAAAAATGTAATGTAAATTTCTAATTCTTGTAAGCTGTTATCTAAATTATTCAAGATAATTAAGAAATGCAAGTGTTATTCATCTGTAGCAATGATACTTGTTGTCATGTTAGTTATGATTTAAAGACCAAGAGAGATGTATTTATATAGGTAGATATTTTCAAATAGCTTAGAGAGCTATAGAATATGACATTTAAGATGTTTTAATAAGCAAAGCTTTTCATGACAATGAGATACTTCTGCTCCTGACAGCACCAATCTATTTCAGAGAATATTTTGTTCAGTAAAGAGCCTCCATATGGAGTTTCCTTTTATTTGTGGCAAAGTTAGCAACTGGACAAGAAATTGCCTAGACTACAGCCAATATACTGTCCAAACTGGACAAAAAGTACACAGAAGACAGATGCCTAATTTGCCAAGACAAGTTAGGACAGCCCTTCAAAATTCATACTTCTCAGAAAAGTCTATCAGATATTCTAGGCCTGTAGGTTAAAGATGAACACTTCAATATTCCAAAGGAACCTTGAAGAATTGTCCATGTAGCTAGTTGTTTCTGTCATTTCTATGGTTTTGAAAGTTATTTGCTCTGTACTTTCTCTTTAGTTGGAGTCAGTCTTGTAGGTCTCTAGACCTTTCTTTGAATGGGGGTGGGGGGATGGGATGGGAGGGTGGCCAGGGTATATTTCACAGGGGAAAGAGGATAAGAGGGAGGGAGGGAGGGAGGAAGAGAAGGAGAAAGGGACGGTGGGCAGAAGGGGGAGGAAACTGAGATTGACTTGTAAAATTTTTAAATTATATTATTAATAAAAAAAGAAAGAAAGAAAATCATCCCAGAGTGCCAGTGTGTGTTTTGTTTTGCTTTCTTAAATCATCAGTTTATTCTCAAGTTTGGAAGACCCTAATTAAATCATGTAAATAGGCCAATAACAATTTTTAAAACAAAACTTATTTTTAAGCTTGTGGTAATATTCAATAAATTCCCACAAACTGATTTCTCTTTTCAGTAGTTTACCTTATCCTTTAATGCTACCTACTTTCTTCAATTGCTTCTGGCAACAACCTTGTAGTAATATCTGAATTGTTTTTTTATTATTTTTTTCTATCAGTAGTGAGGACTGAAATCAGGGTTTTTCCAGTGCTATGCAAGATACTATACTGGAGCAACATCCAAACCTGTTAAAAACACTTTACTTCTCATTCTAAACCTCTCAAATTTACATATCTTTCAAACTGATCTTCTGCATGGGTATTGTGGAGAACCACTCTTGGAACTTCTTACCTTCGGTTCCACATTCCCCAGATACTCTGTTTAGGTATTTGAAATATTTTTGTAATTGGAAAGCTGATCTATGACCATTGTTTCCAATCTGTCTCTATATTCAAATAAATAAACAGGATACTCTGACCAAGGCACAGGTCAGGTATATGTGTGCCACAGCATGTGTGAAGAGGTTAGAGTTCAAATTGCAAGAGTCCGTTCTCTCCCTCTATCACATGGATCCAAGGAATTGAACTCAGACTACTAGGGCTGCTGGAAAGTACATTCACCACTGTATACTCTAGATACTTTAAAGTGATAGCTCTATCAAATTTGATTCTTCTATTTTTGTCATATATATATATATATGTATATATATATGTGTGTGTGTATTAGAATATGTTCTACTTATAGAAAATGTTAAGTGATATACATTCACCTAGAAATCTCAATCTCTATCATTAATATTTTACATTACTATAGTTTTTTTCTATAAGGGTTGAAATGTTTATGCATGATTGGCCATAAAGTATCCAAATTTTTGTTACACCTGATGTCTCTTAAGTTTTCAGGATTCTTTCTATGATAAAAAGTTACATTTAATCAACTTATCTCCCAAGAATAATTTTCACCATGACATATCCTCAGTGTTTGCTTGTTTTTGGTGAATTTAAAAGCTCTAAGGAATCTTGAGTAGGTATCTTTTTTACAAGTCTGCTTTTGTGATGAATGTCAAGTAATTTAATGATTTGTGTTTCTAGGAGGAGCATTGAAAAGGTCCATTTGTTTCACATGACTCTTGCCTGTTGCTGTAAACATCAGTCACATAATTGAGTTCACATTGCTATTAGGTTTTCCCATTTTAAATACACATTTTCCAATATTATACTGCAATTGGAAGGAAGCCACTAGATGCTGCCCATAGTTAAGAATAATGAGGTTTTTTTCAACATTATTGAGCATAGGAAATCTACATGAATTATTTACAATTCTTCTGCACAGGATGAATTTCATTACATTCCATTTATCTATTCAATCTTTTATTTATGTATTGGTTTTTTAAAAAATTCTTCAAAGTTTGAATTATAATACCATATAATTTCATTGTATTGATCAAGTTGTTGGGCTTTGAATATTGAGAGCTCCCTTATCAATGAATGAATATATTTACTATTTACTTCATAAATAGTTTTCTTCTGTGAGTTTGCTGGATTTTTGTTTTGTTTTGTTTTGTTTTTTTTAGTTTCTTTTTCTTATAATAGAGTTTTAATTTCTCTAGAAAATCATTTCACTATTATTTCTAAACAAATTAAGAAAATAAAGTGAAGAAAAAATAACATAGCATTCAAATTTCCTCCAGAATACTGAAGATTAAATTCTAGCCAATGATTGAAGCCACAAGTCTTCTAAAATGCAAATTGATCCAATAAGGAGATTGGAAATGACTTCCAGGAAGTGGCCAGTAAACTAACTTGCCCATAGATACAGTAGACTGGGGTACAGTTCTCACACATGTGCCTGCAGTGAAAGCTGTCTTCTGCAAGAAAAGGGCAAAGGCTTTGGAATTAGCTTTTACCCTTCTGGTCATTTCATTGCTATCTCATCTCCAGTAGTGAGATATCTGGGGATTCCTGGAAGTAAACTCTCCCTAGACATGAAATGATAAATTGACTGAAATATGAGAATTGTCTGTTTTCAAACAAAAACTAATATATACGACAAAACAAAAAAAAATCTTTCCACACTAGAAAAAGAGTGAGTTTTGGAAAGACATTTTTATACTCTTCCATAATCCTTTTGATAAATGACTGAGGAGAAGAGCTTCATATTTCTTTTTCATTGTAAATACATCTGATTCAAACTACATCTTGTTGCAGAGCAGGACAGGGAACATACTTGAATAAATTATTCGAGCATTTTTCTCTTAAAATAGCTAGAGAAACTCTGCACATGTTCCCGATTTCACATAATAGTACATATTGGGACACCCATACTGAGGTTGGTGTCTCAAAACTAATACGAGAATATTTTAAGCAGATGAGTAAGTCAAATAATGTTTTAGAATGATGTGTGACTCCTTATTGCTAATATATTCCTGAGCTGGTAGGACCTTTCCTGAGGTCACCTGACAACTTTCAGAGAGCCCTTTATGTAGCCATGTGTCCTTTTCACAAAAACAACCAAATATGAGAAAAATCTATTGAAAAAAAGAATGTATCTTCTCCATTTACCTGATGAGCAGGGGTAGAAATATTGATAAATATCAACTGGAAACATGAAAGAGGAATATTTTGAAAATAACTTACTTGTCTTGTTTGTTTCACAACATAAATGGCTAAAGATAATTGTACAATATAGTCTTCCAGTAGCATCCAGTATTCAATGATGAGGTAGACATTCTCATTGAGGTGCACACATTGGTGATATATTCTACAAGCTTCCTTTAAAACAATCAAGAGATATTTGTGATTTGAAGGATTACATGAGCTGAGAATGAGAAGAAGGATTTGGGTTATCAAAAAATATTTCATCTATAGAAGGAGGAAGCTGAAAGCAAATGTATCCTTATTTTCATATCACTCATGTTTGTTTTGTACATTTTAATTCTGTAACATTCTATTATTTTTGAGCATTAAAGCTTTATAAGATGTCAAAATCTAATGTGTCTTCTGACTTAGTTTTAGAATCAACTCAAGGAAGTCCCTTTTTGATAGAAATAATGTTACTGAAACACTACTTCTTTTTTTAAGATGGAGAAAAAGAGTCAGAATCTCACTATGTTGCTCTGCATAGCTTGGACTTGAGATGTAGACCAGGTTACTGTCAAACTAAGAAATCTGTCTGTCTTTGCCTCCTGGGTGATGGAGTTAAAAGTGTGAATTAATACACCAGATATTATACTAGTTTCAACAGATTTGTAGAGCCTCTCAGTGAACAGAGTAAGAAATTCTACTTATATGTATTATTTATTACTTTTGCACATGTCTTTACACATTTCTATATGTAAAACTATACATCTAGATTAAGCTTGTACAGTGCTATGTACAACTATGTTAATTTTTTTCTTTTTTTAAGAAATGAATCTGTCTTTTAAGAGAATGCAGCATTTTACATATCTCCTAGTAAGGAGTGAAATTTTGTTCTCATTGGGGTTGATAATTCCAGATTGTTGATGCTCAACTTCCTAATCTTTGTGTAAGAACTTCTCTTTATTTTTTTCATTAATATCCAAGAAAAAATATGTAACTGACCATTTAGAATTCTTATGTTTCATCTCGGCATCCTGTCTGTTAAAATTAAGAAATTTTGTTCATTTCCAATTTAGTCTATTGCATTCATATTGTTGAAATTTAAATTTCTTGGGGTTTTATATTTATTAGATATCAATGTCAAATACAGTATGCTTTGCAAATACATTCAGGCAGATTTTATTTTCACTAACGAAATAGAATTCTGATCCTCATACAACACAAGACTGCATTACCAATAGACAAAGACCATGGTTACTTTTATGAATCATTCTTTCGATCTTGTTTCTGTAACTTATGCTGAATCCCATTTTAAATATATTTTCACATAGTCTTCCTTTATGAATTTTATCATTTCCCCTTCACATTTTTTTGTTTATGATCAATTTGAGAAAATTTTAAATAGTGGAAATATTTTGTGAGTTATATATTTGCCTGTTTGTCCAGCCTTTGCATGTCCAAAGCCCCAGTTCCATTTGATGAAAAGAGAATTTCTATTTTTTAATTGATATTATATATACATATATGGATACAGCAAAAATTGGTGAAAAAAAGAGGCTATAAATTTGGAAAGTAGCATGGAGGGGTGTGTAGGAGGGTTCAGGGAAAGTAAAAGGAAGTGGGCAATGATGTATTTATATTATAATCTCCCAAGATTATATTTCTCCTGTGTCTGGTGCTCAACTAAATACACTGTAAAAGATGTTTGCTACACTCTGTCTTCTTTTTCATAATTCATTTCTGTTTACTCACAAATCCTATACCACTTAGATTTATGTAGATAATGTTAAGACTTTAAATCACTTCTCATTTTTAAAATAATTTTTCAGTAGAGTACATTTGTAATAAAACTCCACATTTCAATAGATCTATTTCCCCAACAATAATGTACTCGTTAAAGTATTCATTCTATCCAGCTTTGGTCATCCTAAGAAGATTTTAGCTGTATTATGGCAAAAGATAGTCTAGCAATGCACCACTTAAGTGTGAGGCCCTTTAACACTTCCCCTCTCATGCATATTTACGCTGTGGAAATTCAATGAAGTCACCACTGGAGTGTCCACACTGATTTTGAGCCCCAATGGTTTCTGTTACAAGAAGACAGATTCAGTGAATAAAGCCTGAACTTCATTTCTGCCTTCAGACTTGTGTTTGGTCAAACTCTTTGGTCTGACAGCTCAAATAAAATTTGCTCATTGTGTTCATCTTTTTCTTTTGCAATGAGAAACAGCATGTCTAAAAATTCTTCATGAATCCACAATGTGGTTTGACGTTCCTTTCCCAATATATATCCCAAGTGTCTATTTCTCCATCTGCAAAAACTAAAAATTAAACTATTAAATTTTCTCCCTCACATAGACTAGAGATAACAATTTTAAAGGAGTTATATATAAGAAATTTATTAGTTAATAATTGCATTATTTGGGCTAGAAAGATGGCTCATCAGTTAAGAACACTGGCTAACATTCCAGAGGTCCTGAGTTCAATTCCCACAACCACATAGTAGCTCACAATTATGTATACTGATATCTGATACTCTCCTCTTCTGGCATGTAGGCTGTAGGTGTAGACACAAAATAAATAAATCTTTTAAAAATAATAATGGAATTATTTACAACATTATTAAAATAATAAAGTAGCCTTAATTTACTAATCATCTTCTACACTAAAATTGTATATTAATTGGTGTATACTCTCTATATTATATAGTTCTTATAAATTTTTTCACATTAATACACAAAACAATAAAATATATTTCCACTTTTTATTTTAGTTTAATATTATCTATATTTAATCTGTGACAACCTTTTAAACCTGAAACGACTCACTTTAACATTTATGATAATTTCTAAATCTTTCAACATTATTACAAACTTATAAGACATAGAAATTCTGAACCCACAATTTTTTTTCTCGTAGCTATCAGCTGACAATTATTCTTTGCTGTTCTTCCAAGCAGGTTTTATTCTGTGCAGTTGATGCTCTACCCTTAACACAATTTCACATTTTGCTTCAAGTATTGCTTTATTTTATTTTCCAACTAAGCATAGAAGTTTTCTGTTCAATCTCCAGTCATTTGAATCAAGGTTTTAATCTAAAGTCATTTGAGATATCAATCATTGTTACAGTGGGAGTAGTACAGTGAAGCCTGAAATATGGCCAACATCTGACTTCTTCACCTTTCTTTGCTTACTAGCAATTGTACCATCAATCATATACCATATTTAAACCAACATACAAAACATTGATCATGTTGAGTGAAAGCTTTCTGATTATCCAAAAACTGGCAAGACAATAAATGGACGAAAACTAAAGTAGTCCTTCAAATTAAGGATTGTAAAAGTATCTTCTGTTGAGTCATATTCATACTCCTCAAACCTAAATTCTTTTACATTGTATATGCAAAGCTGGGTTTTAATGGCAGAAGTAGGAAGAGGAATTTACATGATGCGAACTTCATCGTCTACCTAGAACAGTTGTAAGTAAGAGTGCTTCTCCCTGACAGATACTATTCACTTTTGTTTCATGCAAGTTATTTTATGTTGGTATAATAGATGAGTTCATTTCTAAGAGGCAAACATTGCAAAAGATACATTTTTATTCTCACAGACTCAAAAGTAAAACCAAAAAAATACTGCATATGATTGGAAAATCTTGATTAGGTAGTGAAAATTTAAGAGAAAAAGTTTTGTTGAATAATCTCTGTGTGTGTGTGTGTGTGTGTGTGTGTGTGTGTGTGTGTGTGTGTGTGTGTGATGTTCTATATATATCCCTGTGTTCTACAGACACACACATACACACACACTTTCAAACACATACACACACAGAGAAAAGGATATTTGTGTCCTGCTCTGTAATACTGTAAAGTAATGCTGATAAAAGTCCTTCATAGATGTAGGACTGTCAGCTGTCTCAGCAAACCCCAACATCTGGATTATGGGAAGTATAGTGGTTTAAGGACGTGCCTGAATGAGTACATAATTTAGAGATGTTTGGGTATTTCATCACATTTTACTGGACCATCAGCAAAAAGTTAATCAGTGGAAACAGAGTCCTTTCAAATGGGGCACATCAATACTTTTAAAAATTACTCAATATAAATACTTGAAAAAATTTTCTGATGGAAGATAAGATGAAATTAAAACTAACTTTCAATATTTCCATAAAAATATTATAGGTAGTGATAAATAGGTGTATATAAAGAATCTGTTGTTGAGGTATACCATTAGCTACATGCAGCCTAGAGAGACTTAAGGAGAAGAGAATCTGGACTTCAGACATGGACAGCAGTTAGACTGCAGAATTCAAGATCATGGGTATGAAAAACTGCATGATGACTGTGCAAAAGTTGTCATGGCTGCATTTGTAATGCTGAGGTAGTTTTCTTTCTTGAAATATGTGATAGTAACTCCAGACAATTATAATGGAGTATAAAAGGAAAAGAAAACGTTAAAATATAAACTTCTAGGATCTAAGTTGTATACTTTGGTATTTTCTAGGTAAGCAGGTCACTGAAGGCTGCCAAAGTATCTATTAAAATATTAGAGAAGTAATATATTAAAGAAATATATTTATAATAGGCACCATACTGTATGATAGAAATTAATCATCTTAGGAAAAAGCCTACAAATTGTGAGACTTTCAATCTGAAAGTTGTATGTGTGTGTGTGTGTGTGTGTGTGTGTGTGTGTGTATAGTTTGCATGTATACTGCATCTATCTACATATACATCTGCATATATTTAACTGTATGTCTATAGATACACAGACATAGATAAAAATGATACTATAAATGTATGTTTATATATGTTTTTACATATCTAAAAATATTTTGAAATTCTTTCCAAATTTTAAATCATTTCTATGTCTGTGTAGGCCATTTTGCATTGGGAATTTATTTTCAATAACTTTCTTATGTATAATTTATTGTTTAATTGCAATTTTCTGCTGTAGATCCCTAACAGTTGATATAAAATACCAAAGCTAGTGTCAGCATGCAACTGTTCAAAGCAATTGTCAGCCTGAGGGTCATTTTTTTAAACTTCAGTAGAGACTTTCTGTATGAATTGAACTCCTGAAACTAGTAGCAGCCTCTATATAGTTACAAATGAGGGATTTCAGCAGGGAACCTTGAAGAACCAAAAAAAAATGTCCTTAGAATTCTCTGCTTCAAAGTTAACCATGACATAGTCCAGAGTAAGCTCTGGAATGTGAAACATGTCATTTGTTTTCTGAAGAGCTTTTCAATTATTTTAATTATTCTTGGAGTTTTAAAAAACTAAGTCAAAGATGTGAGATGACTGAAAGGATAGAGGAAGAAATTTCAGCTTTTATTCAAATTCCAGGATGCACCCTATAATTTGTAATAAAGGAAAAAAGGACACCTTCTTCTTCTTTTTCTTCTTCTTCCTCTCCTCCTCCTCCTTCCCCTTATCCTCCTCTTTCTCCTGTTCCTACTCCTGCTTCTCCTCCTTCTCCTTTTTCTATTTCTATATTAATGTGTATACACTGAGGATGAATTTGTACCATCTCAAAATATTTCTGGCTTCTCTGATACCAAAGTATTGAAAGCAAACACTATGCAATTTTATCCAGAGGAAATGGGAAACTATATACAAGTGAGTATTTTTATATGAAAAAGGGGGGGAGTAAATTGTATGTAATTAAACTTAAATTAAAATCTAAAAAAAAAAAAAAACTCTAGTTCAACATACCAGGTTCTTTTACTTGTAAGTTTCTCAAAATTATTTTCTTATGAGAATGTATTACTTGCAATTAAAAGGTACATAAAATGTAGTGAAATATTAGTTGTATGTGTACTCTTCAATAAAGAATATAAAAGTAGGCAAATGGCAGTTTTAAAGCTCTACTGCTGTGACTACTCCTTTTTATTTCCTTTTATGTTTAAGCTTATATCATTTTCCTTTTCTTTTCACCATTTAAAATCTCTTGCATATACCTCCTTGCTTCCACTTAAATTCATTAGTAATTGTTCATACATATGTATATATATATATACAATATAATTATATCATTTTCCCCTTTTCTTTCCACAATTTAAATTCTCTTGCATATACCTTCTTTACATCCACTCAAATTCATAGCCTCATTTTTATAATTGTTGATATATATGTATATGTATATATACATATATAGTACATATATGTGTAGAGAGCCGCATAGTGCCACGCCTTAAAGTGGCGCTGGCTTCTGCCTTACACCTTTCCGCTGGTGAAGACTCTCTGGGTAAACAAGCCCTTAATTGGTTAAGTCTGTTCAGCCTGTCTGCTTCCGCATTAGAGTAGCCTATCTGCAGGGTCCACGTGGCTCACTGGGGTTGGTTAGCTCAAGGGTATTGAGCCTGTGCAGGGGTCCTCTTTCTCTCTCTCTCTCTCTCCCTGCTGGCCAGAAGCAACATGTTTAAAGGATCCTGATTAAAACTGCATGAAGAAGATATACCCGGAGTCGTGTCTTCCTTGCTGGTGAGGGCAGGCACATACATATATATATACATATATATATATGTTTGTATACATATATATATGTATGTGTACATATATATATGTGTGTGTATGTGTGTGTGTGTGTTCCTATATACATAAATAGAACCTGAAAATACATATGTTTGTGTAACAATAATAAGTAATAAAAAAGAAGCTGTCAATGTTAGAGTTGGGGATGAGGCATAGGAAGATTATAAGGGAGGGTTGTGTAAGAACTGATGGACAAATTAAAGACAAAGAAGAGTATTGTAATTACATTTCAACTAAAACCTGTAGATAATATAATTAGTCTAGATGTCTAATGTAAATTTTGCATATTATATAATATATATATATGCCTAGTATTAATCAAGAACGAAAGTGAAGTATTAGAATTGTGGGATATGAACTTTGTCTTTGAAGCCTAGAGGTCTTAATTTCAATCCCAAACGTAAACATAGTTAGAAATCCTGAAGTTGAGTAGGAGTCCACTCTGAAAGCACACACCTGTTATTTACTTCTTTCAGCAAGGTTTTACCTTCTCCACAAAAAGCTCCATCAACTTGGGACCAAGTGTTCAAATGCTTGAGCCTAAGGGGACAATTCTTTTTCAAACCACTATGGAGAGAATAAGCATGATAACTGTTGGCATTGATACTGACTTCCTACATTGATAGATTATTGTAGAGTCATTGAGCATAGTATCGTGTGAATAATGAATGTCATAAACTTCTTAACTTGGATTTGTAACATCAAATTATTGTAAATTTCCATTTCTTTCAAAGTACATTTATTGCAAGTTTTAATCATGCTTAACTCCATAATCACACAACTTACAAAATTATCCATTAATTCTTGTGATCATTCTCTGTTAATAAATCCAGAGAAGTTTATATTTTAGGATTTATTTTTTTCAGCCTAGCCATGGGAATTTTGTTTTAATTTTTTTGAATACCTTTTCTTATCATAAAATTTTGCAGTAAGGAAAGGGGAATCTTATAAACAATCATTATCAGGTCTATAGGGAATTTTTTTTATAAAGTTCATTTAATCCATTTTTCAGCAGGATAAATTTAAACATAGAAACTGTTAGCTAAAATTTGCTGAGTAGTAAAAACACCTGACACACTCATGTACCATTGGGGAATATAGTTCTGATTTGACCTTCAGATCATCCTGCAACCAACACTGAAAATACTGCCTCTGAAAGAAAAGCAGGAGGCTTGAGTTTTTTAAATTAAAGACAAATATTCTAAAAATTGAACAAGAAAGGCAGAGACTTAAAGAAAATTTCAACCAACAATGCATCTTCAGATGAACGCATCCTATCATGGAAACCAGGTTAATATTCAAACTCAAGACAACAGGTCTCCTCCACATGTCATAGAACCTAGTGAAAAATGACTTCGAAGAACTAACAAAAAAATAATTCAAAACACTGATTTGTAGAGTGTCCATAGAATGTAATGAAGACGTAAGTATACCCTGTGAAAACAAAAAGAAACAAATGTAATAAGACAATTATTACATGAAAATATGTATTAGCAACAAATAAAAATGCTGAAAAAAAGACAAGCTAAAATAATCTTTGAAATGAAAATTTCGACAAGCCGAATAAAACTCTCAGTGGAAAGTCTTACTAAAAGTTAAATCTTGTAGAAACAGAGAATCATGAATGGAAGACAAAATGGAACAATTAATAAAGGAATTTACATATAAAAACTCAAAGAGACAGAGAGCATGCTCAGTGCTCACAAAAGTGCGGGCCCGATGTCCTGACTGTGGAAGTGGACATAGAGCTACACCCTAACCCAGTAGCTACCTCCAATTGATGATCACTCATAAATGAAAAAATCAGTTTGTTTCAAAGATGTCTCTCTGGGTGTAAAAATCAATATGAAGGTCAATCCTCCTACCCGCAGTAGATGGCCAACACAAAATTAACTCAATGATATTCTTGGAGTTTTTCTGATTGTCTGCAATATGTAGTTAGTTTACTTGTTCCTGTTTTACTGATTTCAGCCTTGAGCTTGATTATTTCTCACTTTTAAGTGTTATTTCTTCTTTGTGATCAAGAGTTCTCGGGTGTGCCAAATTTAATAATATGAGCTCTCTTATCTCTCTTTGTTTCTCTCTCTCAAACATCTCTATTTTTAATGTAGACACTTAGTGCTCTGAACTTGCCTCTTAAAGCCCCATTCATTGTCATTAGTATTTGTCGAACATCTGCCCAAGTCCTTCTAGCTTATAGAATCTGCATTGAAACTTTAGGTATTATTCTAATAGTGTCTTTATACACTATTTTCTTTCCTTTGCTTTTAATATTCTTTTAATATTCTCTCCTTGTTCTATATGTCCAGTGTCTTCATAATTATGTGTCATGTGTAATTTTTTCAGGTCCAGGCTTTTTGGTGTTCTATAAAATTCTTGTATCTTGGGAGGCACCTGAGTTTGGATGACTGTTGTTACAGGTGTAGTTCAGTGGGAATTATATGTATTGATTTCTGTTGCCATTTCTAGTACTTAAGCTCGGAGATCCTTCCAGTTTTCACCACTGGGGGCCCCAAGTAGTCATTGTTCCTAGATATTGAGAATTGAACTTAGAAGTGGTAATTTATAGGAAGGGGATGTCTTAAGGTGTCCACTGCAGGGACAAAATCTGGATGTACCTCCAGGAGTTTATACCAGAATCTTTGCTACTGAGCTGTGAAAAAGATTAGTGGATTGAAATTTGAGGGATGAGGGGAGGGAGAGTTATGATTGCTTATCTGAATGTCTAGGATTGCTAGCAGGAGTTCTACAGAGTGCATGCAGAGTTGAAGACTGCAAGATAGAGTGTTCAAAATTTTCCTGGCATCTCCTTAGAAAAGGATGAGTTGTCCCATGCAGATTGACTATTTTGAAATACCTCATTTTAAGTATGATTTTCTTTAACTCCATTTGAGTGATTTTATCTGCCAGGCAAAAGTACTATTTAAAAATATATAATATGCAGTGCATAATTTCTCTATCATACATCTTAGCATTAATCCTGGGTTATGAAAGTAATTTTGTTTAAAGGATTGATTTAATAGATTTGTTGACATTTTTAAATGAAAAGATCAACAGTGGACGAATATTTAATTTCTTGCTTTTTTTTTCTTTTTCTTTCCCTTTTTGGTATTTTGGAACAGGATGTAACCACTCTCACTGTCCTGAAACTCTTTCTTTAGACCAGGTGGCTTGGAACTAACAGAAAATTGCCTCTCTTTGCATCCCTCATGCTAGTATTAAAGGCATGGGCCACCACCACTTGGTAGATTCTATTTCTTTAATTCCTTATTTTGGGAATATGAATGACTCATAAATTAGACTACCTTTTTCCCAGTTGGTAGAACTTCTTGGTAAGAACTAAGAAGTGTCTGTAAACTGTAGATTTGTGTCACTGGAGCCAGCCTTGGTTTGAAAACATCCCTTTGAACCCATGTAGTCTCTCTCTGATTCCTGATTTTGGATCAAAACACAAGCACTCAGCTATTCCTTTGATCCACTCTCATTATCCTTTGAAGTCATAAACCAAATTAAATGCTTTTTAAATAAATTTTGTTATTTTGTTGGCCATGTGATGGGTGATGTTATTCTGTAAATATGTTTCTCATACTGGTTAATGAATAAAGCCCTGTTGGCCAATGGGAAAGCAAGATAGGCAGGGCTAGGAGATAAGAAGAAAAGAGAAAGTAGTGAGGAGGACTCAAGATGGAGAGCCGAAAGCAAGCAGAGGCCAGCCTGCTTCTCTCCAATAAGATGACCAGGTGGAAATACTTAGATAAGTAGAAATGGGTTAATAATTAAAACAGAGCTAGCCGATAAGGAATTAGGAACTGGCCAACAGTATTTATATTAAATACAGAGTTTCTGCGTGTTATTGGGGGCTGGCGTGGTGGCAGGACCAGACACTGGCCGCAGGGAAAAAAACTGCTTGTAACAGCCATGGTTTTTTTTTCTTTTTTCTTTATTTTTGTTTTATCCTTTTTTTTTTAAGTTTGCAACAAGCTTATTTTACATGTCAACCCTAGTTCGCTCACCCTCCCCTCTGCCCCTGTCCCTCTCCAACCCCCAACCCATCCACTTTTTGCTCCACAGGGATGATGACGCCTTCTATGGGGAATCTTCAAAGTCTGTCGTATCATTTAGTGCAAGGCCTAGGCCCTCCCCCCCATGCGTCTAGCTGAGAGTGTATCCTTATATTTGGAATGGGCTCCCAAAGTCCGTTCATATACTAGAGATAATTACTGATCCATAGCGAGAGGCCCCCATAGACTGCCCAGTCCTCCTAACTAACACCCATGTGCAGGGGGTCTGGGTTGTTCCTATGCTGGCTTCCTAGCTATCAGACTGGGGTCCATGAGCTCCCCCTTGTTCATTTCAGAAGTTTCTATGGGTTTTTTAAGCCTGGTTTTGACCCTTTCCTCATCACTGCTCCCTTTCTACAACTGGATTCCATGAGTTTGACTCAGTATTTAGCTGTGGGTGTCTGCTTCTGCTTCCATCAGCTACTGGATAAAGGCTGTAGGATGGCATAAAAGGTAGACATCAATCTCATTTTTGGGAAGGACATTTCAGGTAACCTCTCCACTATTGCTTACATTGTTAGTTGTGAGTCATCCTTGTAGTTTTTTTGGACATTTCCCTAGTGACAGATTTCTCTTTATATAATGGCTCTCTTGATTATGGTATATCTTTCTTGCTCTCCTATATACTTTCCCTGCCTCATGCACTCCTCTTCCCTTCTCTTTGTCTTAACTCCTTCCCCACCCCACCCCCCATGCTCACAATTTGCCTGGGAAATCTTGCCAGGGTAACATGTATGTCTCTCTTAAGGTCCTCCTTGTTTCCTAGCTTTTCTGGCAGTGTGGATTGTAGGCTGGTAATCCTTTGTTCTATGTCTAAAATCCATATATGAGTGGGTACATACCATATTTGCAAACTTGTATAGCCACTTTGGAAATCAGTAATGTGGTTCCTCTGGAAAATGGGAATCAGTCCACCACAAGATCCATCAATTTCACTCTTAGGCATATACCCAAAAGATGCACATTCATACAACAAAGACATCTGTTCAACTATGTTCATAGCACCATTATTTGTAAGAGCCAGGACCTAGAAGCAATCTAAATGCCCCTCAACTGAAGAATAAAGAATTGATGGAGAAATTTACACAATAAAGTACTATTCGGAGAGAAAAAACAAATACTGGAAACTTGAAATTCACAGGCAAATGGATCAAACTAGAGGAAACCATCCTGAGTGAGGTAACTCAGGCATGGATTTTTATCACAGCAATTAAAACCTCAGATTCTTCCCCAAGCTATTATTTTAGTTATCATGAAAAGCAGCAATCTAAGATGCACCACTGTTTGCCATTCTCCACACTGTTAGTTAACACACACTTTTTCTAAGGTTGTAATGAAACACTATTTTAAGCAGTTTATGAAAGATGATAATTTACACATGAAAATAGTGCTTTTAGAAATATTGTTGCACAGGAATGTGTACACAAATTGAACATCCAATATCAAATAATCAGCCATGAAAACAAGTAACAGTATATGAACTGCCAAGTTGTGTTTATGTATCTAAAAATACATATGTATATTAACAACAATGAATGGAAGAGTTCGTGAATTTGAAATAGAGCAAGAAAAGTATATGGAAGGATTTGGAAGGAAGAAGGAGAAGTAAAAAAAATGATGTAATGATATTGTAATCTCAAACACTAAAATAAATAATTGATAATAATAATAATAATATTAAGAGGGAATTTATCTGTGTGGTCTGCCATCATTTCCTCTATGATCACTGAGCCCTAGTGAAGAATAATAGAGATGTCCCAATTAAGTCTCACCACCCAGATAATCTAGAATTTTGAACTATACTGTCTCTCTGTATTCATCACTACTCACTGCAGTAGAAAACTATTCTACCTAAGGATGGGAAACAGCACAAATATATGGATATAAATATAAATATTTAGAAGAAAATCTAATAATATGAACATTTAGAAGAACTTCATTAATTATTTCCCCTATGGCCAACACACAACACTAGTAGCTACTCTCTTAAAAATGGCAAATTCCTTAGTCAAGGATTTAAATCATGTTTACAGTACTACAGTGTTTGCTTATTCTAAGAAACAGGTTTTTCACTATTGCAATTGTGTACAAGTCAGTCTTACAGCATACAGGGAACATAGCTGGTAACACCTTTAATGTCTTTTCTCCACAGAATCGTGTGTCTACAATCATGGACTCTCTCCATCCCTTGTTTATCATACCACTTTCAGAATACTAACCCCCTCCCTTTACCAGTGTGCATTCAGGACTACTAAGTTCAATCATGCTTTTTTACACTTGCCCTAGCCACAGGTGAAAATGATACCTTACTCCAAATGTCTGGCCCATTCATAGTTATCCATGCTATGTACTGATCAAAACTGTTGCTTAAATATACATATCTATGGATATAGATATTTAGGTATCATACCACAGTGGTATATATATATTAAACATTGGGCTTGTGTCATGTGTATCTAATGTGGTTTTACATGTATATGGAAGTATTTCTGTATTTACCTAAAGCCCATAAAATTGATATCCCTGTGACAAATTGTTGAATTTTTCTTCATAAGAAGTTATATTGTTGAACACAAAATGAAAGAACCTTTGGGGAACACTGGTTTTCTCTTCTTGGATATCACTCATTGGATATCTTTTGTTTTCTTGGGTTATCATTAAAGTTATTTTTTTCCAGTTCTACTCATTGAGATGGAAAACCTCTCTAGCTAAACATTCGAGTAACTCTTCATGTCCTCTAGAGAAAATGAACCATAAATACATGTCTGAATAATGGTTATGTAAACAGTTGTAGTTGATGCAGACAATCTGCATTGAAATTATGACACTTGTACTTTGTTGGCTGTTGAACTCATGCCATTATAATAAAACATAATTTAAGTTGCTTTAATATTTTAAAAGACTTCTATTGCATTAATTAAACATGTATTAAATGATCATAGTAGTACTTATCTATAAACATAGCTCTTGGGAAAGTAAAACAGGAGGATTCTGAATTTGAACCAGCCTGAGTTCATAATACTTTACCCAGTTTACACTATATAATGAAATTCTATCTCAAAACACTGAGGACTGGGCATGTAGCTATCATATGTAGAACACTATCCTAGAATATGTAAGGTATTGGATCTTATTCTCAGCATGTGAAAAATTAAATAACTAAATTAACAGCATATTTAGCATAGTTTTAAAATGTTAGTTACTTCATATAAATAATCATTGCATGCATAGATAGAATACTCTGGCAGAGTTCAGTTTTGTTTCGGTTCCTGTGAAATGCCTCCTATTCATGCTTGTATATAAAAGGACATTTTCTTCAATAGAAACAGCTTTTCTGATTGCCTCCACAAGCAGGCTAGAAACTCTGAACGATAACTTACATTATTATAGAATGAAGCAGTTTCATTTTAGTTACTACCATATTTGAAATATTTCATTTCATTCCTTATAATTTTATTCCTCCTTCTCCATTTACCAGTTCTATTTATTGGTTTTCAAATATAATCAAGGTTCTCCCTAGATGGTTTAAGTTTGAAGGAAATCTTACAAACCAAATACACTGTAGATGTTTTATTTGAATAAAATCTCTCTTGCATATTGCACTGTCACTGGACTTAGTGACATTTATTTCTTCAGACTGTTTCCATACAAATGCAAACATGCCTATGCTTCTGAGGAAGTAACACCAAAATTTATTTTATTAGTTACTCATCTCTATGTCAATATCAGGAATACTGTTATTAAATATTTTATTAATTATAACACATAACTGAACAACTTATACTATCTTTAAAATTTTAATGTTAGGAAAACTTTGAGATCATTTGCATATTAAAATGTGCTAAAGAAATATAAACTGTATGTTCAAAGCAACATATAATTATATGGTAAAATTTAAACATTCAAAATGGTTGTTTTCTGCCGGCCCGCCTTGTCCCACCACCGTGCCAGCCCCAAATAACATGCAAAGACTCTGTGTTTGATATAAGGCTATCATTTCTTATTCACTAGCTGTATCTTAATTATTAACCCATTTCTACTAATCTAAGTATTTCCACATGGTCTCATCTTACCTGCCAGAGCAGCTGGCACCATCTCTCTGGGCTCTTCATGCTGACTCCTCCTTCCTACTTCCTCTTTTCTCCTAGTCTCCTAGCCCTGCCTATCTTGCTTTCCCATAGGCCAACAATGCTTTATTCATTAACCAGTATAAGAAACATATTTACAGAATAACATCTCCTTTCAAAAAAGAATTTAGTGAATTCCATTAGCCCATTCTGATAGTCTATAGATTCTTCTTTGGTTAGATAATCATTTTATTTTTATTTTGTTGCACTGAATAAAGTACTACCTAAAATATGCTACACAGGCAAATTTGTAGGTAACCCAATGTATAGTGAAAATACAAGCATATGCATCATCACTAAAGCTGGAGATTTCACTCATAATTTAGCAATATATTATCACTTGTACCCTTGATCACTGGAAGCATATGGGGAGTTTAAAAATATATGTAGAGATATGAAAGTAATGATTGTAACTTCTTATAAAAATATTCAAAATTTAATAATAATGTTAACAAATTATATCTTTTGCCATTCTTGTTTTTCTTGATTCTTATTCTGTATATTCATATTATGAACTGTCTTCTCTTAGGATGTGATTTACCAAGAATAGTTCAAAGAGCTGAGATTATCTAATTTAGGTATTTTCTCCTTTCTGAAATTTGAATGAGAAGCTCCCAGAATCCATCCCTCTGGACATCATGCCTTTGGTTGTGTTTCAAGCACACTTAAGTGCTTAAAATAAAGTGTTGGTTGTGTTCTAAGCACACTTAAATCACTTAAATACTTAAATAACTTTGTATTTATTGTCTAGTTTTTTTTTTTCTTGTGGAGTTGTGTGTCGAAGAAAACTGCTTATGTAATTCTTTAAAATTCAGTGATTAAGAAATATAATAGTTAATTAAAACTTGTGTTTCCTCAGATGCAAAGACCCACAGCCAAATAATAGGCTGAGCCCAGGGACTCCTGAGGAAGATGGGGAGAAAAGATTGTAAGACTCATAGTGATCATAAACACCACAAGAAAACCCACAGAATCAACTAACTTGGGCTCATAGGGGCTCACAGAGTCTGAGCCAACAACCAAACAGCCTGCATGGGACTGAATTATGCCCTCTGTGTATATCAAAATTGTGTAGTTTTGTCTTCTTGTGGGACTCCTAACAGTGGGAGAAGGGCCTGTCTCTGATTCTTTTGCCAGCCTTTCTCACACTGGGTTACCTTGCCCAGCCTTAATAGGAGGTGAGATGTCTAGTCTTGCTCCACTTGATGTGCCATGTTTGGTTGATTTTCTATGGCAGGCCAGCCCCTTTCTGTAATGAAATGGAGGTGTGGATTGTGGAGGAGCAGACTGAAGATGAAGAGGAAGATTTGGGATGAGAAGACAGGGAAGAAACTTCAGTCTGGATGCAATAGCAATGATGATAGCAATAATAATGACATTTAAAAACTAGTGTTTCCTGATATAGTTTTGAAAATAGACAGTTTCCAAAAGAAATAATAAGACAAACACAGATAAAATGAGGTTAATAAGTGGAAGAAAAATTTACGGACTTTTGATTATACTTTGGTAAGTAGTTCATTTGCATGAGTGTTTAATATTTATATCCCTTTAAGTGATTGAATAGATTATCTGTGAAGAAATTTAAGCTACTGGGATGGCCAACATCTGCCTAGATATTAATATCAGTTGTTAAAAACAAGAGACATGTCATGATGCTCATGAAACTATGTAGGGGATAAAGGGCTTGGAAAAATATATAAACATGTTATATGGAGGAAAACAGCTAGTTAAAAGCCTGATAATCTCTCCCCTCTAGAGTAATATGTAACAAAACAGAGAATGGAAAAGAGGCTGTAAGATACATAGGAGAAGGCTGGGACCATATAAATGACCTATGAAGAATATGAACCCAGGTGACATGCAACTTCTGAATGCTTTCTGTCTTTTGCACAACTTCCTAGTCTGCTTACACTCTTGGAAGTACCTTTTTGGCTTTGTCAAACTACTACCTCTATTTCTACCACCATCCCTGTATCGTTGGTCCAATTCATTTTTGTTGTAGATACCACATCACACTGGGATAGTTTTTGTCACTCAGATGAACAGATATGAAAACTAAGAATATGAATCAGGGACAGTAAATAGTTAGCACCAGTAGAAGACTCTGTACATTCCAAATGTGTTACTGAGAACACTGCAGTAGCAACACTGACCTCTGGGCAAATCAGAAGGGCTGCAGGAACCACCGGGTAGGTCTGTCTCGTCCTCCCTGGGGCTCTCTGGTAATGTGCTAGCTGTCAGAGAAATGAAGAGGAATGGTCTGGTTGCCTTTTCTATTTCCACCCTGTAATCTCTTACTGTTGCTTTCTATTGATTTAACCTAGCAATCATGTTCTGGCACAAGGACTTAGAAAATGTAGCCTACAATTTCATACTTCTGTTATGCAGAATGTAGTGACAAGCTGGTAAGAAATAGACTTGAAAAAGATCACACACACACACACACACACACACACACACACACACACACACACACATTGGTGGCTTGGCCCATGCTACACATTTAATTAAAGTTTATTGCTCAATGATCACATGACTGCATCTGTTACTAACATCAAATTATGCTCTTTCTTTTTTTAAGTGCTTTGTAGGATGAAGAGATGAGTCAGTGGTGAAGAGGAATCGATCTGGGTTCAATACTAAGCACCCACAGAGCAGTTCACATCTGCCTGTAACCCCAGTTTCAGTAGACTCAATACCATCTTCTGCCCACCCAGGGCAGTGCATTCACATGGTGTGCATATAAGTGCAAACTAAACACGAATGCACATGCAGTAAATAAATAAATATTTTAACATAGGGTTTATCATTTAAGTTGCATATAAGTGAGTCTTTAAGATCTAAAAATAAATGTAAGATCATTCAGACACTATCTCATTCTAAACAGAGATGCTTAACTCACCCTGCAAACAAAGGGGGTGGAGGTATAAAAAGAAAATTAATTAAATATGTAGCTTTGCAAACTTACTTGAATCACATTCCTTTATAAAGGACTGAGCATTTCAAAGAAACAGAAACTTTGTGTATTCCTTCTCTTAAACTTTATCACTCTTATATAATTCTGGTATTTTTGCTTATATGGATGTTATTTCTACATCAGACTAAAACTGTCAGTAGAAAAGAGGAAATATCACAGCTAGTCAGGGTATGCTCGGATTCCCACTCCTTGAAAGTTCACTGATCCACAATTATGTACTTCAGAAGGTATGGGTAATTCTATCCAGTAAATTTAAAAAGATATAGTCTCTAGTGACATTTATTTTCCAAACATACTTATTAGCATGCCCTCACCTAGAAATCATTCTTAGTCTTCCTCCTCTCTACTACCCAGAATTTTCCCAACCATAAATTTTGCCTTCATTGTCCCCAGCATTGCAATATTTTGACTTTCCTTTACACCTGCCACAAACCTGTCAATGTATTCTCATTTCAAGATATTCTTACTTTGTAAAATACTCCAGATGTCCCTCCATGAAAAATTAATTACTGTCTCCATTTTGCAATAATTTCACTTGCTAAGTATCTGCTATTACGACTTCAGTCATCCTAAGTCATAGTTAGTTGTACACTAGTTTGATTGCTTTGACAAAAATCCTTAAGTTAGAGACTATATTTTATGCTTGTTTTTAAATCATTTATTGTGGTTTCATTTGTATGTGAAGTTTTTTTATTACACATTAACTAGACTTTTATATTTATTTTATATGCAGTTATTAAAACAACTTAAAATTGGCTATGAAACTTTTTAAAAAGGAAAAACTGTTTAGAAATGAATATTTCCATTATCCATATACCTAAATTTTATTCCCATTACATGCTTATCTGAAAGGGCAATATGTTTATCTTGACTTCCTATTAAAATATTATTTCATGGATAAACTCATGTTAGCCACTAATCTCCACTAAGAAAATTTGTTATGCACCCTCATACTTCTTTTTTGGCATTCATCTGAGTACTTTTCCTCCCATGTACAAATGGCTAGCTCTCTATTTTACCCCCAAGGCATACTCAAACTTGAAAAGGGCTGCAATAATCAAAAAAGAGAAGTACACACTGTTTATTCCAGCAAACCTGGGCTATCAAAGAGAATGCCAAAGGGTGTTGTTATTCATTAAAAAAATGAATTAACAAGGCTTTCTACAATTTTGCTGTAGATTTTTCTTTTACAAAAGACTAAAAGAATGCATGGTATAGTGGACTCAAAAGCAAAAAATACATTCTGGCAACTATTCAAATGCAAATTTGGCTATGCTGAGTGTTCAGGTGACTGCCTGGGTGTTTATATATTGTCTATCATTGTAATGGTGAAGCACTCAGACAAACTAATTAGGTTATTAAAATTACCTATTTGAGAGTTCAGATCCACTGAAAACCTTGTATAGAAAGGCAGAGCAAGAAGTACCGGAACATTTTATCTAATGGGAAAGCTTGTGAAAACAAACAAAAAACAAACCAAAGCAAATTGAAATAAAAAAACAAAGAAAGGTAAAAAAACCAAACCCACAGGGGCTCCATTAGTCAAAATTCATTAATAATTTCTATATAGCTATTTAATATAGAATTAAAAGTATTTTGCTTAACTAACATGCAGTATTGCATTTCAAATGTGTAATTCTTCACTAACAATATGAGGATTGGGAACAATTCTTACATATCAGTGGGATAGATCTTCATGGGTCCCTTTCCTATGTCCATACTTTATCTTTTAATAAATTATGGATTGGAGCTACCTATAATTCCCCCTTTATAAACAACCTTAGATATGTGAATAGTGTCCACAGGAAGAACTAGTGCCATCTCTTCCTGAATGGGTAACATCTGGTACTTGGGTGTCAGAGTGTAAATTGCAAGGCACCTTAGCAAACTGCTGTTTGATCAGAGATACTTCTAATGACTTTGATTGTCAGTTAAATGAACTTCAGTTAAATAAAATCTGTTGCAAGCAATTTTTAATTTTTTCTTTTAATTCATAGAAAGTTTCATATACTTTGATTACCACAATTGTTCTCCAACTCTTCCCAAAGCGGTCCTCACCTTCCTACCCATCCAGCTATAAATTTTGTTTTGTTTGTTAGTTTTCTTTTTCTCAATCAGGCCTACTTTGCATTACAAAACTACTCTTGAGAATTTGGCCTGTCCTACAGTGTGGTAGACCTATCAGGGGTCAAGTCATTAATGAAAGTTGACTCTTTCTCAGCCAGCAGTTATCAAATATCAATAACATCACAGCTAGGATTTGAGGTAAGCCCCTCTTCCTTCCCTGCTGGAATGTTTTTTATGGCTTGAATTTGTGCAAGACTTGTTTATGCTGTTGTTATCACTGTAGATTTATCTTTATACCTGTCCCTTTGTGCCCCAAAAGAGTGCTTTATCTAATGTGGCCAACTCTTCTCCCATGAAGATTCATAAAACTGTGGGTAAAACTGTGAAATGAGGATACATGATACAAACAGTCTCTTCTTTTTTCTTTTCATCTTTTTTTTCTTTCATTTAATTTCAAAACAAGCTTGTTTTACATATACTTCCCTATTCCCCCCCACCAATCCCCATCCCATCTCCTTTCTGCTACCCAGGGAGAATGAAGACTTCCATGGGGAATCATCAAAAATCTGTCATATCATTTGGAGCAGGGCCTAGGCTCTTACTTATGTGTCTAGGCTGAGAGAGCATCCCTCCTTCTATGTAATATGGGCCCTCAAAGTCCATTCATATACTAGGAATAAATACTGATCAACTACCAGAAGCCCCATAGACTGCTTAGTCCTTCCAAGTAACACCACATTCAGGGAATCTGGGTAGGTCTTATGCTGGTTTCCCAGCTATCAGAATGGGGTTCATGACCCCCCTTGTTCAGGTCAGCCATTTCTACGGGTTTCTCCAGCCTCATCTTGACCCCTATGTTCATCAATCCTCCCTCTCTGCAACTGTATTTCAAGAGTCAGCTCAATATGTAGTTGTGAAGTCTCTAGGATGGCATATAAGGTAGTTATCAATCTCATTATCAGGGAAGAGTATTTAAGGTAGCCTCTCCACTATTGCTTGGATTGTTAGTTGGGGTCATCCTTGTATATCTGTGGACATTTCCTTAGTGCCAGATTTCTCTTAAACCTATAATAACTCCCTCTATTGTGGTATCTCTCTCTCTCTCTCTCTCTCTCTCTCTCTCTCTCTCTCTCTCTCTCTCTCTCTGTTCTCGTCTATTTTTTCCTTGACTCAATTTTCCTGCTCTGTAATGCCCAACTCTCACCTCTTCTTTCCCATAACTCACTCTTGCTCCCAATTTGCTTGAGAGATCTTGTCTCTTTACCCTTTTCCAGGGAACAGTGTTATGTCTCTCTTAGGGTCCTCCTTGTTTCCTAGCGAGTTGACCCATTTGATGATCTCTGTGTTAAATGATTTCTGCTGCCAAAAAGAGACTTCTTGATGAGAGTTGAGAAATATATTGTTCTATGGGTATAGTAGAAAGTCAGAAGGAGTCATTTCAATCCTATGTCTATTTATGGGAATTATTGTATTTGGCTCTCCCCTACAACATAAGACATAGGATCTATTTGGCCACAATGACAACTTTAGAAGGTACCTGTATGAAATCCACTCTCATGGAGCAGATAATACATCCAATCAAAAAACTGAGTAGTCACTTCCCAAATTTCTTGCCATTATTGTCCCACTGAGAATATTATATCAGACCAGTCTTTATGACAGCTTGAAGAGTTTCTGATTGGGTGAGACTAATACTTTCTCTCTACTATTAGTAATCATAGCTGCTTCAGTACAGTCACAGCTTGTGTTCTAGTCCTGAGATGGGGAAGGAGCATTGGTACAAGAGAACCTTCATCCAGAAGCTGATGGAAGCAGAAGCAGAGATTTGGATCTAAGCACTGAGCCAAACTCATGGAATACAATTTTAGAGAGGGAAGAGTGACTAACAAAGGGGTCAAGACCATGCTATGGATACCCACAAAACAGCTGACCTGAGCAAGTGGGAGGTCATGAACTCTAGACTAACAGCTGGGGAACCAGCATAAGACCAAACCAGGCCGCTTGAAAGTGGGTGTCAGTTGAGTGGCTTGGGCAGTCTTTGGGGTTAATGGCAGTGGAACCAGTATTTATCCCTAGTGCATGAATGGCATTTTGGAACTCATTCGCTAGGGAGGGATACTCTCCCAGCCTAGTTATTGGTGGGGGAAGGTTAGGTCCTGTCCCAAATGATGTGACAGGCTTTGATGATCCCTCATGGGAGGCCTCACTCTTTCTGAGGAATGAATGTGGGGTGGGATGGAAAGATGGTGGGAGTTATGGGTGGAAAGGTGGGAGAGGGTACTGTGATTGGCATGTAAAATAAGATTGGTTTTAATTTAAATAAAACTTAACTTTAAAAAAAAAATAACTGTTCTGACCACCAAGTGGACTGTATTCAATTGTCCTTGAATAGGTGGAGCCATCTTTGTTTATACTTAAACAGAAATATTCTTACCAGGGTTACATAAGTAGATATTTCTGCAGGCTTAACTAAATATTGATCCAGACACCCCCTGCTCTGACAGTACTTAGGGTCACAGAGTTAAAAAATAATAGACATGGGCACAGTGCTCTAAGGAAAACAATATTCAGTTTCTGTAAGAGGTTCCAATGTCTCAACCTCTCTGTAAAGGCAGATATTTTGGTAAGGAACTCTTTTCCAATCTTACTATAATTACATACTTCTTTTACCAATGTAAGTTCTTGTGTATTTATTATGCATCCATTATTCACATTACCTATACACTTATTGTAGTGTGTGTTTTCCACCAGCCGGCCTGCCGCCGGTCTGGTGCGCTGGCCCCAAATAACACTCAGAGACTCTGTAGATGATACAATCCTGTTGGCCAGTTACCATTATTGTTTATGGGTTAGCTTTGTCTTAATTATTAACCCATTTCTACTTATCTAAGTATTTCCACGTGGTCATCTTATCAGGGAGCCGCTGCCAGCATCTTCTTTCTCAAAGATCTCCATACTGAGTCCTCCCAACTAGTTCCTCCTTCCTCCTAGTTTCCTAGTCCCTCCTATCTTCCTTTTCTATTGGCCAACAGGGCTTTATTTATTAACCAGTATGAGAAACGTATTTACAGAATAACATCTCCCATCATCTCCTCTTTTCTGTCTAAAATAAAAGAAGAGGTTTAACCTTAACAAAGCAAAATATATCATACAACATTTATCAAATAAGATTTACAGTAAAAAATATTGAGTTCATTAACATTTTGTAAAACTTAAAGAAAATATCATCTATCCTATCTTTGTGAGTCTAAAGTCCTATATGTAACTTAAGTTTAATCATAACTAAGAAAAACTATAACTATAACTATCTTTCTTCAACTCCTTTAAAGGCCACAGAAGGATAATATATAAACTCTAGTAATGACAGAGACAACACATTGCCTGGTCAGTCACCCGAAGTTCTTCTGTAATGTTCCATCTTCAGCCCATAGGCCATAGTGTGTCTCCAGAATCCTCAACAAAGTAGGACACTTTAAACTCTCCACCTGTATTGGCAGTTTGTCAGTCATTTTTCTTTGTGTCCTGTAGACTGTCTGGCAGGCAGCCTCTTCCATGAAGCAGGAATCCTGTAGCAATGTCCATCTTGCATCAGCAGTCACTTTCCTGCGGGTCCTGCATGTCCAGTTTCTACAAAATAAAGTCAAACAGTCTAGAAGAGCAGTACCTTGTTCAATTAGCCAGTCTTGCCATATTAGAAGCAAACTCCATAATGTGTTTCTTCAATGTCCATCTTCCTTTCTGATGCAGGTGGTGTTACCAGGAGCAGTTGTGCCTCATTGTCAAGAAAAACCCTAACCCATTTTAAATGCCATATTCTGTAGGTCTTTGAAAGGTTTGAAGAATGCCTATTCATCTCAAATACATCTGTGTATATCTAGAAATCCTAACTAACTTAACTCCAAGTTTTGACTATCATAGGTAACTCTCTAATCTGAACTAAATTATACATTACATTTTTCAATGAGCTATATAAACATAATACCTAAACAAGATGAAAAATATACATATTACAAAATTAACCTTCAATTGTATCAATAAAAGAAAATCCATTCCAAAACAAAGTATTCATTTCTATGCCATAATTCCATTTTTACTTTTAAAAAGACTGCTTGTGATTATAGCCATTTATAACCAAGCACATTTAAATGAAAACAAACATTTATAAGCAATATTTGGGAATTTGGGTGTCATTCTTTCCAAACTACTTCCTGCTGATATGGGGCGCTGTCACGGGGGTCCAAAGAAGATGCAGAAATCTTGGCTGTAGTTTGCAAGGCTTTATTTCAACTGCTTTGAATGTTGTAACACCTAGGACATTGTTTCAGGGGGGCTGGCTTGATCAAACCACATTCGTCTGGAAGGAAACCACAGCTTTTTATTTTCTGTGGAAACAAAAATAGAAATTATTTTCCCCATTAACTTGTCCTTAAGCTTAAATTCTGGAATCAAAGCATTTTTAAAATACATAAATTGAATTAATCCAGCAGCATTTCTTTTATCAGTAGTTGTTATTTTCTCAGCATTCAAATAATTTAAAGACAACAAATTGCATATAGTATCCAAAATTTCTCTGTGCTTTCCATTTTTACGTGGCTTTTTTTATTACTCTATTTCTTTTACTTCTATTTTTACATATTTTAAGACAGGGTTTCTCTGTGTAACTTTTATCTGTCCTGGAATTTCCTCTGTATACCATGTTTACTTTGAAATCACAGAGATCTGTTTACCTCTGCCTCCCGAGTGCTTGGATTAATGGCGTGCACCACCACACCCATCCATTCAACTTCCTTTTTTCTTTTTTAAGTCATTGTATCCTGTTTCTTTTTCTCTCCCAAGCCAACGTATTTTTTAAAACACAGTGTAAACCTTTATTGCAGCTCTCACACATACCAATTAATTGTTAGCAGAGCTCTTTAAAAGCAAGGCAGATTTTTGCCGCTTATGCTAATTTTGGAAACCTCCCTTAAATGAGCAGTACATATCTCTGTCTACAGCAAAACAAATCCAACCGAAAAAATGCTGCTACCAAGAAGTCTTGCTAGTCTCTGTTCCTTTGTTTCTGAAAACCATGTTTAAAGCTTTTCTTAGTTTTAAGTGAAAGTTCTTATAGCCACAATGGACGCCATCTGTAGCTTGTTTTCTGCCAGCCGGCCCGCCACTGGTCTGGTGCGCTGGCCCCAAATAACACTCTGTATTTCATACAATCCTGTTGGCCAGTTACCATTATTGTTTATGGGCTAGCTCTGTCTTAATTATTAACCCATTTTTACTTATCTAAGTATTTCCACCTGGTTCATCTTACCGGAGAGTGGCGGGCCGCATCTGATCTCTTTCAGCTCTCCATGCTCTACCTCCTGACTCCTCCTAACTACTTCCTCTTTCCTCCTTCTAGTCTCCTAGCCCTGCCTATCTAGTTTCCTATTGGCCAACAGGGCTTTATTAATTAACCAGTATGAGAAACATATTTACAGAATAACATCTCCCATCACACTCTGGGAATCATCAATATATTGTATATCATTCAGTGTTCATATTGTTTATGTATTTTGCATATTGCTCACCTGTTATGCTATAATATTTTGTCTCTACAGTACATTACTTTCTATGCATTCTCCCCATGTTAGAAGTATGAATTTCTATAAAAAATTATATTTTATCTCTAAAAAATAAGTTCTTGTGTATGATAAAGATGGATCTTCCCATACCATGTCTTACATTGTATTACATTTGAGCATTTCAGATCCTACAATTGATTCTATGTATTAGTTATCCAGGGAACTTACTCTCAACAGTTGCCACTACATGTATTCCTGAGACTCTTTTACTATTCTGTGTATGTGTGCCATATTCTACTTTCCAAATCTGTGAGAAATGGTTAATGTTTCAAATAGTGTTTTCTCATACGTACCTAACTATATCTATTAAGTCTGAAATGTTCCCAGGATTGGGAGTTGTAGTTAATTTCAGATATTTGAGAAAGTACATAATTTCCACATGTGACTGATAAATTAAAACCAAAAACAACCTAAAAAGTCACCAACAAAATTAGAGATAAAAGAGCCTGCAAGCAGCACAAAGTTTGCAAATTCCTATACTGTTCCATGGACTACTGATTCTTGGCATTTCCACAGATTCATGACTACCAACATGTAGCATTTTCTAGCACTCTAAAAGCTACCTAAAATGTATGAAGTATTCAGGTAAATACCATGTTGATTTTTCCATTTTCTATGTATCTTATATGTTATATCTTCAACAATTTGGTCTTCCCATCAGGTTCTGGAGAGTAACACTTAGCACTGACAATAGAGAACTCACAGTAGTTCTTAATGCTTGAAGCTCCCATTAGTCAAAACTTGATAAGATAAAGAACACTTTGCACTGAAATTTTTATTTGCTCCCATGTGGTGTTTTGTCCCATTATAAGGTAACACACACACACACACACACACACACACACACACACACACACATATATATATGTGTGTGTGTGTGTGTGTATATATATATATGGAAGCTTCTACAGTATGATGGCTTTTTGAAAACATTTTTAATGTCAGTTATCCTTTTTCATATTTCTTCCTCTAGTTTGTGCTCTCCCCTCTCACCTCAATTTATCCTTTTTCTATTAAATTCTGATACATTAACCCTATTTATCACTTTGTTTTTTCTCATCTCTCTTTATAGAAACTACCCAGGGTCCCTTAGTAACTCGATAATCTCTACAGGTATTTAAAGTAAAACACATTTATCTGATTATACCATGCTAACATCCACAGATTAGAGAAAAATGTCATTTTAATTATCAATTTGTATCATTTCATTCGCAATTGTTTATTTCCATTTTCATCATTTCCATATTTTTATAATTCCACTTGTCTTAACAACTGAATATTACTATATATATATATAGCATAAAGGATATGATGCATAAGTGTACCACATTTTTAGTATCTATTCATCAGTTGATGGACATTAAAGCTGTTTCTATTTCCTAGTTCTTGTGAGTAGAACAGCAATGAAAAGGGAAGGAAAATAACTCTGTGAAAATGCAGTGTCTTTTAGGTATGGTCCCAAGAGTGCTGTAGTTGGATTATATAGGAGATCTATTTCTAGCTTCTGAGACAACATGACACTTAGTTCAATAGCGGTTATCTAGTTTGTACTCCTTCTAGCATTCAATAGTTGTTTCACCTCCTCATCTGTGTCAGTATAGACTCTCATTATGTTTTATTAATTTATTTTATTTTCCTCATCCTCAATCTCATCTTAGTACCCAGCTGCCTCACCTCTCCTTCATATTCTTTCTGTTCTTCCATTTTGCTTGGCCATTTCTGAAGGAAGTAAGGTGAAATCTCAAAGTAGTTTACATTTGCATTTTCTTGATTCCTGAACATATTTTAAAATGTTTAATGGGGCTGTAAAGATGGCTCAGTGGTGAGGTTCACTCACTGAATGCTATTCTAGAGGAGCTCAGTTCAATTCCTAGCATTTGGCTTATCAGTCCACAACCTTCTGTATCTCCGTTTACAGGGTATCTGATACCTTTTCTGACTTCCATGAGCACTGAGCATACATAGGGTGCACAGACATACATGCAGGCAAAACATGACTACACATAAAACCTACAAAATAAATTTAAAATGATGTCTCTGAGATATTTATATTTCATATTCAGAGAACTCATATGTTCCATTTTTAAATATAAATATTTATTTCTTTGATGTTGAATTTTGTTTGTTGTCTATGTTATTGGTTCCCTTTATACTCTCTAATACTCTGTCAATAATATACCTGGTAAAGATATTTCTAGAGGCTGCCTCTTTGTTCAAATAATGGTATTGTTTGTTATACAGAAACATTTAATGTCTTGTGTTTTCACTTGCAATAGTTTCCCTTAATGTCTATGTTACTATAGTCTGAATGGCCTTACTTGTGCCTATATGGTCAAATGTATTCCCTACTTTCTCTTCTATCAGATTTGCACATCATGTCTTATTTTGAGGTCCTGTATCTACTTGGTGTTGTTTGTGCAGAGTATAAAGGAAAGATCAAGTTTAATTCAGCGCATAGCTAACTATCCAGTCTGACTGGCATCTTTTGTTGTTTCAATCATTCTTAAAGAATTCCTCTACTAAAATTATTTTAGCTGAGAGAAAAACAATAATCCATTGATAGTTATTATTCATTCTTCAGCAGACATGACTTACTTCATGATCAGATAAAGCATTGTCTAAATGAGTATTTTTTTTCACCTAATGAGAACTAAAGAGGCAACAATAATGTTAAAATAATAACTTATATTGGGCATGATGAAACTAAAACATAGAACAGTTAATAATTTTAATGTATGTTTCTTTTATTTACTTTATTATTTGGGGAAAGGAAACTATAAGGATATTAATGAAAAGCATTATCTTATCAATGTTTTATTTTCTTATATGTGGTTGTTATATTATGTTAATTCAATCACACACAGAGTGTTAAAACATTAAGGTTGTAATCAGGATGAAAATAAGTGGAATAAATCTTTATGAGCTTAATCCATACTTAAGAATATACTAATTTATGACATTATGCATTTATTAAAATGTACTTATAATTTCATAAATATAAACATTATAAGGCTGACATTATTTGTATAAAAATAGATTCTATTCATTTGTTAAGTAAAATTTTGAATCAGTAATAACTAATATTAATAGTTGATATACTTGAAGTAATCTGATTAACATGAAATGCATGAACTGGTTCCCATCTATCCCGGGCTTCTCACTGTGCTTCCAATTAAAGTACTTTGAAATTTTCCTAATGTAATATATGCTTAGTGATAATTTATGCAATTTATTGACATTTTTTGTATACATCGTGTCATCTTTATATTAGACACTACTAGAAAGTTTTATTCATCAAGGTATGTAAAAAATTGGATGGTATTAATGTAAAATTTAAATGAAAAAACCATACTTGTTTGTGTCTAGTGTAAAACGTTTGTGCTTCCTGTAATAACAGTTAAGTGTGATAACAGAAAAGTGTGAGGATTTGCATGGTTGAGTGATGGGAGATGTTATTCTGTAAATATGTTTTTCATACTGATTAATGAATAAAGCACTGTTGGACCAATGGGAAAGCAAGATAGGTGGGGCTACGAGATAAGGAGGAAAGAGGAAGGAGGAAGGAGGAAGGAGGAGTCAGCATGGAGAGAGCCTAGAGAGGTAGCACTGCTAGCCGCTCTGGCCCGCAAGATGAGACACGTGGCAATACTTAGATTAGTAGAAATGGGTTTGGTAAGATGAGACACGTGAAAATACTTAAATTAGTAGAAATGGGTTAATAATTAAGACAGACCTAGCCTATAAACAATAATAGTAACTAGCCAACAGCATTGTATCGAATACAGAGTCTATGCATGTCATTGGGGTTCCTGTGGTGGCAGGACCGGGTGGCCTGTGGGGAGGAAAAAAGAGTGGGGCCAGACTGGTGGCGGGAGGAAAAACATATGCTTAACAGTTGAGAGTCTCCATGTGTGATTCTAGGTTTTATTCCAGGAATACAGGAATATTTGAAGTGTTGACTGACATACTAACACTGGAATCAATGCTCTTAATATCTTAAAATTTATATTATTTATGAAAATTAAAGGTGATTATCAGGATTCTGATATCTGGGACATGTGAGAATACATATAATTCTAGCAGTCCTCATTTGGGAAAAAACCTACAGCCGTTTCATTAGTCTCTCATATATCTATACTATAGAAAAATAATATGAATTATTTTATTTATGAATTATCCAACTGATATTGATGATGATGACAACTCAACCTGAGTAAGACATATATTAAATTTCTAGGTAAGCAACCAATTTGTGATAAGATCTCAAATACTACCATAAAAATATATAATCATCAAATATGTATTTGTGCATACTATGTTCTATTTAATATTACATAGGGAAATATTGTTACATATTGTTTTTTTACTCCTTTCTTTCCATCTTTTTTTGGGGGGAAGCAGAAACTTGGTTTTCCAGGTTGTCCTTGCACATACTGTGTGACCAATGATGACTTTCAATTTCTGATCATCATGCCTTTGCCTGCTGAATGCCGGCATTTAAAATCCTGTAGAACCTATAATTTAGTATTTTTTATGGTATTTTGTCAAATGTTTGCTCTTTTCAGTCTTAAATTGTTCTCCTATATGCCATATATAATGAAATATAGCTTACCAAGAAGCATATAAAGATTAATACTATTGATAAAAGTAAAATCTATAATTTTCTACTATGGTATATAAGTATGCAAACCTAAGTATACAGCCAAATTAAGCACCATGCTTACTTGAAGAACTGAAGATTGTAGAGGGAATTAAATTTATTCTTCGATTTTGCATAAAAAACTAATTAGACAAAGATCTGAAAATGTATATATTAAATCACCTATATAGTAAGTTTTAGTTATCTAATTGTTTATTATTCTTACTTACTTTACTGCTCAATCCCACAGATGTATTTGGTTATGTTCCTCCCCAAAAGAAGTTAAGAATGGATGAATTTTCACTTTCTTTCATAATGAGAGGATAAGTGTGTTATCTTCTGAAATAAAAAAAAATTAACATTCAGAAATTGAAAAATGACAAAAAAAATCCTCTACCCCATATATAAATATGGGAAAAGAGGGGAAATAGGGGAAAGAGAATGTTTTAATAATCTAATAATCTAATTCTATAGCCATCTGAAACATTTTATAATAATTTAACAAAATTGTTAGGGAACACAAATTTGGAAAACATTTTCTTTCTTGAATTAAGAATACAAATAAGTCATATTCTTTCATTGCACAGGAATTTTAATCTTTAAATTCTGAAAATATTTGCTGTCAGAAACCAGTTAAAGCTCTGTCTTTCAACACTAGGCATAATATATTTATGGTAATTAACACATTTATTTATTTTCTTCATTATGAAATAGAATTGTGATGATTTGAGTAGGCATGGCCCCCATAGGCTTCTGTGTTTGAATTCTTGACCCATAGGGATGGCACTATTAAGAGATGTGTCATTGTAAGGGTGTCCTTTGTAGTCTTCTATGCTCAAGCAAACAATCTGCTTTGGCTTGTCTGCAGATCAAGATGCAGAACTCTCATTCATTCTCCAGCACCATGCCTCCCACCATTACAATAATGTACTAAACTGAAATTTTAATCCAACCTCATTAAATATTTTCCTTTATAAGAGTTGCCATGGCAATGGCGTCTCTTCACAGCAATATAGACCTTAACTATGTTGGTTTGTAACACTAACTACCTTGAAAATTTTAATGGACACTACACACACACACACACACACACACACACACACACGTGTGTTCATGTGTGTATATGTGTGTTAATAGATTAGACAGACAAATAGAGGTCTTGTAAAAAATTTTTAGTATATAGTAAATTCTAACATTCTGGGTTTTATCTCTTTCCAATTTAAACAAGTAGAGATAATGATAACTATACAATCAACTGTACTAGCAAGTGCTGTTGGTTTTCTAAACTTCTGAAATAATATATCAGAAAAGTGAAACAAACTAAGATTTTAAGGCTATGCTCATTCATTTTAGGTGATGATGGTTGTCTCAGACTAATTTCTACTGATAAAACAGTAGCACTGACTGGGTAAATTATAAAGAAATAAATTGTCAGTTCTTAATATCGGTGAGCTTAAGAATTCCATGATTGTATGTTTCTATTATCTGGGGCCTTACTTGTTTCTACAACATGTGAATGCTAGGAGACAAGGAGTGGGGATGAAAGAGAAAAGGTAGGAGGCACTGAAGTATAACAAACTCATATCAAACTATTCCATTTGCATAGCCCTCAAGTTCTAATAATTTCTTGTGAGGCCTTATCTCCCAACATTGTTACTTAGACAAAAAAATTTGCAGTTCATAAACTTGAGAGACAAATATAAACCATAGAAATTATTATTCAGAAGTATTGAAAGGCCAAGATCACAGATTCATTAAATAATTATATAGACAGTTCAATTGAGTATCCTGTTGCTAACAGCTGAAGTTTTACTATAAAAGAAGACATAATATTTGTCTTCTTGAAAAATATATCATAATATAAATCAAAAGATATTTATAAACATCAATATCAAAACATATCGACATCTCAAGATTGTCATCATGAATGTAAAGGTATTATTTGTATTATTTGTAACAACTATAAAACATAAGAACCATCACCAATAAAACCTGGATAACACAGAAAATATAGAATATTATTCTCCTTAGGAAGCTAAATTTGAAATAAAAATGCTTATTTTTACCTATTATTTTTTTCTTTACATATTCCATATAGGCAAATTTACAAGACAGAAACCACACTTTCAGGTCTCTGTTTTATTGCTCAGCTTTCCTAAGAGACATTGTTGACAAATACTTGGAGAGTGATAGAATCATTGTAAAAGTTAGTGCAAATTCAGCTGTATGTCCATCTTAGGCCAGATGAAGCCTCTGGGAGCAGGAGATGTGCAGCCAGCTCTTTCTTAAGCTCCAGTTATTTTTTTATTATATTAAAAATCGTAAAGTTTTCCTTTAAGATTTGAATTGTGATGAATAAAAGAACTGATAGATTTTTTTTCATTAGGGAGTAGAAACTATGTATTTCAATAATTAAAGAGACGCATGCTTTAAAACTAATTAGAATTTTTAGTCTACTTGGCTGCCTGACATTATGTAATAGCACTGGAATAAAATCGCAGTATGTATAGGAGTTTTGAAATTCCTTCCCCCTATGAGTCATTGCCTTGTTCTCCTTCAAAACAGTGTTGAAAGTGGCTCTAGAATGTAAAGGGTCAAGCCTTCCTTTCACGGACAAGAGGTCACCACCATTGACATCACTGAAAATTGCCTATGTCCTTTAAGCCTGCATTTCTCAGAGTTCATGTCTTCTGAATAATTCCAAGAACAGAAGAAACAGTTTGATGTGAACAAGAGGGTAAATGCTTGTGCCATAATTCTCAGTTGCTGTCACAGAAATTGGAGATGGAACTCATTGCAATCAGGGGTGATTTCTCTGAAGGAATAATAAAGAGAAAAGCTGTCACAGAAAGTGGTTCTGAATAAAGGAGGAATCCAAAAGAAAGAAAGAATTATTGTTTTGAAATCTGCCATCTTTTTTTCCCTCTTGAAATTTAAGTTTATATTGACAGACTTTGTAGTTTACTTTGTTCCTTATAGGCAGCATAATGAAAGCTGTAATGTCAAGGACTGAGGGGAGGAACACACAAGACTGTCATATCATCATCACCATCAATTTTATCATTGTTAGCCTACAGAGTGTTTGACAATGTTTTATGAATAATGATTCTCATCTCTCAGCTTAACTTGAAATATATATATATATATTTTTTACTTTCTCAAAGGGATAAGAACTCTGCTTTGCTGTGGAACTCTATCTCCTTGAGTAGTACCATATATTCCAGAAGGCCCAAACATAATTCCCTTTCTCCTGGGTAACTATTCTTTGATATATGCTATTCAGTTTGATTATTTAATTTGCATATAAAATTATGACTCAAAGGAAATGTTAAAAACGTTCTTTTCTTATAGATCTTTATTCTTAAGATTAAATAAATATGAAGAGAATAACTGTTACATAATTAAATTAAAAATGGTCAAAAGGCCATATATCAATTTGCATAATTGGAAAACTGAAACTTCTCATATTCTGGATTTAATAATAGACAGAAATTAATAAATAAATTTATATTTTATTACACAAAAAGTTTTTCTGAATGATTTAAAATTTAGAAATAAAATCTAGATTATTACCAAGTAAAAATATTTAGCATATACATTTATATATATATATATATATATATATATATTTGAAAAAGAAACTTCAAAAAAGAAAAAACCAGAAATTTTTAAGAGAGCAAGGGACCATACATAAAATGGTTTGATGAAGAAAAAAGAAGGTGGAAATGATATATTACTTTCAAAAATTAAAAAATACATTAAAATGTGTAGTCAAGCATTTGACTCCTTGATTCAGCTAAGATAGGTAAAATAATATTTTGGGCTTTTTAGTAAAAAATACCTATAAACTTTTAGTTGGATATTATTAATTTGTATTTCAAAATAATAGTTAATAAGATAAATTTCAATCACATTTTGAATTGATTACATACAAATTAGTGGAAGATAAACATTTTAAAAAGATATTTTATATGTTTTATAAAGTAAGGCACAAATGTCAAAGTTGTATTGGAGTTAAAATAATATTATCAACTATATAAAAATGGTTATCTATTGACACACACCAAGAAAAAAAACCATAGATGAGAAAGTAATGTACACAGGTGAGGAAAAAAATAAAGCATCCAAAGAGAAACACTGGGAATTCTTTGTTTGGCTCATGAGAAGGAATATACTGATCCAGAGCCTCTTTCTTGTGGCATATAGCAGAGTAAAAATAGCAAGATTTAAGAAGGAAGAGCAATCTGAGGTACATTTTCAAAGGACATCTAAGAAGCCTGCAATATAAAATCTTTGAGAATAAACAACATGAGCCCTGGTTAACCTGCAGGAGTATAGAAGAAAATCATGGCAGAAACAACTTAAAACTAATAACGGATCTGCCCTTTCTTTTACATTTTTCACATTTCAATAAAATTGCCAGAAGTTGAGATTAGATAGTCTGGCAGTATACAGACACAGACATATGTGTGTGTATGTATGTATGTATAAAAGGAGTATATGTTTGCGATACCTACATCTCAGACCCACACCACACCCTGGAACAAAGCTGGAGGCTAACATTGGTCATTTTGATGATTCTGGACAGCACAATAGACAATCACCAATTCAGTAAAGGAATTGTTGCCAAGTCAATTTCACAAGCTTAACTGGAAAAAGTCTTATATTGGGAAGTGTCAGAAAACTATATAATCCCAAAGGTGAGAAGAAGATGGAGAAGAGGTAACACTTTTAATATGGAAAAAAATAACCATCAACAAAAATATCTTTCAGAAATCAAAATGAAACAATAAATTTGAAAGAAAAGGTAAGAGAATCCATTTGTTATACACATGTGCTATGATAAGTGTTCAAATTCTTCTGGTAGAAATAAACTACCAGGCAAGCACCTAGCTCTACAAATGGATTTCAGGAATTCTGCTCAGTATTTAGCTGTGGGTCTCTGCTTCTGTTTCCATCAGCTACTAGATGAAGGCTCTATGATGGCATATAAGGTAGTCATCAATCTCATTATAGGGGGAGGGTATTTAAGATAGCCTCTTCCCTATTGTTTAGATTCTTGTTTGTTTTTGTCAACTTGATTTCAGCTAAAGTCATCTCAGGAAATGAAACCTTGAGTAAGGGATTACTGCCATTCCATTGCCTGTAGGTAAGTCCATAAGACATTTTCATGAGTAATGATGGATGTGGGAGCACTCAGTAGAAGCACTCATTGGCAGGTGGTCCTGGGTTTTAAAAGGATAGGCAGGCCTTGAAGATCAAGCCAGAAAGCAGCATTCCTCTCCAATCTTCTCTTCAGTTTCTGCTTTCAGGTTACTTCCTGAATTACTTTCATGATGTATTGTAAGCTGTAACATGAAATAAAAACTTTCATCTCCATGATCTTTGTGGTCCTGGTGCCTATTACAGCAATAAAAAGCAACTAGTAAATATACATGAAAAAAAAGAATATATCTCTTTTGTTGTTTTGTGTGTTAGTGTGTGTGTGTAGGAAACTCCTGAAATGGGTAGTCATTTATAATTGCTAATATAGGCTTTGAGGCATTTATTTTCAAATATTTTTTATCTTTAAATTTTACAATATATTAACTAGAAATTATAATGATATGGTGAAATTTTGAGCATTTATGTTAATAGTAGATTCATTTAGGGAACCCTGATTTATGGGTTGTATCATATAACTCATGTTTTTTGCCCAGTTTTAAATGTTTGATTGCTTTGTTTTCTTTTGCTTTTTTGTTTCTTTGTTAAATGTTGGAGAGGTGCGTAATGTTAATCCTTTATGGGGTTAAGCAAACTTTATTCCTAATCTTCGAACTTTTTTATTGAGAATTGATAAATGTTATTCAGTTTTATTTGTGAATCACTAAAAATAATCCTAAGACTATTCTGTCATTTTTAGTGTCATAATTTATCATGATTCGTTGTCAAACTTAAGAAAAAATATTCATTGCATTACAATGGCTGGTCATATTAATTTTAATATTTTTCCTCAATAGTAAATGATATATAGCATATATATACATATATATATATATATATATGGCACTCTAGAAGAGTAGAAATATATGATCTGAAATGAGTGAGTTTACACTTATTCATCCAAAAAGGAATATTATAAGGATAAACAAAAAGGAAGAAACAAGAAAATAGGAATTCATAAATTTTCAGCCTTAGGAGCTTCTTTCATTTCTCAAACACAGAGTGATCCTATGTAATACTACAATGATTATAATATGAAGGCAAATTTATGTAATATGTATTGGTATTGTGACATATGACAAATTGGTGTATTAATAATTAAAGAAGTGAATTATATAATACTATAGAATTTGACTAAATATTTAATGTTATTTTGGAGCATACTTAATTTTAGAAATGACCTGATACATTTCTGGGTCTTTAGGAGTACATTAGGATGACTGTCATATACACTCTTAAGACACAGACCTACCCATCCTACTCTTCACATGTTGTGTAGCAATAGTACCTAAGATTAAAAATGCAATAATTTTGAGATATGAATCTAATATTTATGATGATGTATACATTTCCCCAAGATATTATACTCTTGTCCAAATATAGATATTAAATTGTAACAGTAGACATATATACAATAATTGGTGTGAAATATTTCTGTTTAAAGCAGAATACAATCATCCCTTTCCTTTCTCCACAGACCTCACTTTGATCAAGAGCTAAAGATTGTTATTCATAGCAAGGCCCAGAAGTCTTAATCAAGAATATGATTCTAAATTAGTTTTAATATGAAATTAGAATATGATAATATTTTGAAAGTGTTTTTTTGATGTTCTTTTCTTGGAAGTTTATCACAATCAATCTATGCACTATAACAACCTGATATATCTTTGTTCCTTTATCAATCAATACTAATCGATGAAGTGGAAATATGAGTTGCAAAAAATCAAGAGATGTTAATTATGGTTTGCTTTAGATCTGTCTTATTAAAAGAGACTCAAATATTTCTCATGTTTACTTATTTCCCATCTAAGACGACACATGAATAGGACTACATAGGAATTTTGGGATACTGTTGGCTACAAGAAGTAGTAATCTGTTAATTTAAGTGAACATTTTCTATATTAGAGGTTCGCATAAAAGTTATGCTGATTGTTATGAGTACTTTTTCGCCAGCCTGGTACCAGAGCAGCGCCAGTCCCAAAATAACACACAGAGACTCTATTAGTTATATAGTTGTTGGCCAATGGCTGGCACTTCTTCTTGGCTACCTCTGTCTTAATTATTAACCCATTTCTGTCAGTCTAAGTGTTTCCACGTGGTCTTACCTTACCAGACAAAGCTGATAGTGTTTTAGGTCACTAAGTCATAAGTATTTTATTCAAGTGGTTTTTCTGTCAAGCATATATATATATATATATATATATACATATATATATATATATGTATATATATATATATATAATTTATAATTAATCAGAAAGTGTTGTAGTATATTTCCATGTTATAAAAAATTACACAAAAATTATATAACAAGTTCAAGGTAAAGGAAAGCACATTAAGTTGCAAACATTAAAAAGAACAATTCACATGAAACAATGCATTTATCAAGCCTGAGTTGACTATAGAACACATACTCCCCAGAGTCCTTTGTTTTACTTCTCCAGCCATAGGATCTTTCCAATGTTGTTGAAACCAACATTCAACTGTCTTTTTATAATATTTTTTGAGATTATATAATTGCAGCATTTATTCCTCCCTTCCCCCCTTCAAACACTTCTGCATACCCTTCCACAATCTTGTTCAAATTTATGGAGTATTTTTTCTTCACTAATTGTTATTACATGCATATTGTTGCTCAAACTGTATAATTTTATCTGTGCAGAGATTTTCAGGACTGTCCTTTGGCATTGGGCACCAAGATCTTTTTTGTTGTAATATAAGAAGCTACATACATAAAATCCCACCAACACATCTGCTTAATTGTGAACTGAACAAAGATGATACTGATGGATACACCAAAGTGCATGAATCTCGTCTCTACGCAAATAAGAGTATGAAACTTAGGGAAGCTAGAAGAAGAAGTAGTGAACTGTTTGTTTTATTACTGTGTTTTCCATGAAAACTTTATTTTCCTGAATGTCACATTTCATCCCTCTCTTTCATTTCCCCTTTGCTGGCTAATTACCCTTTAATTATCAATTGCTATAAGTTGTCACTGCAAAAGGAGACAGTAGCATACTTTTGTTTTTCCTTGTTGCAGCATGAATTAAATACCTGATTCTTAGTGACAGATCATCAATAGTTTCTGAATGGAGGCTTAATTTATTACTGATCATGATGCATGCTGATCGATTACATAGTAAAGATTGGATTTCATATAGGTAACATAGGTTAATAAATTATGGTACTTTGTGTTTCCCTGTAAGGGTGCTTATTTGGAGAATGGTAGGTGAAATTGTACCTATGAGAATCATGTAATAATGAATGACATCAAGCATTCTGAATGTTTGTGCCAGTATGAGACACAGGGAGAACTGAAAGTGAAAATGCAAAGGAGAAATTGCTCTTATTTTTTTAGCTAAGTTTTAGAACAGAGCAACATATGCATTATGAGCTTTACCCATTTTAGAAAGATAGCTTAGCTCCAGGAAGCATCAGAAGAGCTGACTTACTTGTAAACAGAAAAGGCATGCTTGCACTGAGCTCTTGAGCTCTGTGATGATTTTCTTCTTTACTCTGGCATTATTATCCCAAATGGCACTGCTGCCTTTCTCTGTCACCAAATACTTTAAATTAAATTTAAGATTTCTTACCTTAAAAGATGTACAAATTTTTTGTACTTCCTAATAAAATCACACTGGAACTTTGTTGAATATTTGGATTTAAAAATAGGAAGTAACCAATGATTAGCCTTACTTAACAATTGTATAGGTGTTGAAGAAAAGGTCTATAAACAATGTTGTAATATAATCAATACTTACAAATATTACTATGTTTCAAGCAGAGACTCTGTGAGTGTGTGTGTGTGTGTGTGTGTGTGTGTGTGTGTGTTGTGTGTGTGTAAAACTATATGTACATGTTTATGAAAGAAGATTAGTTTTGTTCATGCAAAATCAGAAGTAATAGATATCCCAGACATGGAACCAAAAACATTGTGTTCCATATGACAAAATGAACCCCCAACTTGTGTCAGCTGCAGTACAGGTCTTTAATACTAAGCAACATCTCCAGCCCCTGTTTCTTTCTTTCTTTTCTTTCTTTTTTCTTTTTATTTTATATATCGATCCCAGGCCCCTTTCCATTCCTCCCTCCCTTTTTCCCTCTCATCCCCCCCACCACCTGATGGGAGATGTTATTCTGTATATATGTTTCTCATACTGGTTAATAAAGCTCTGTGGCCAATGAGATAGCAAGATAGACAGGGCTAGGAGACAATGAGGAAAGTGGAAGTAGGGGGGAGGAGCCGAGATGTAGCACGGGGAAGAAGCAGGACGCCCACCACAGCTCCCCGATAAGACTACCATGTGGAATTACTTAAATAAGTAGAAATGTGTTAATAATTAAGGCAGAGCTAGCCCATAAACAATAATGGTAATTGGCCAACAGGATTGTATCAAATACAGAGTCTCTGAGTGTTATTTGGGGCTGATGCAGCTGAGGGCACAGACTGGCGGGTTGGCGGGCTGGTGGAAACATACATGCTACAGATGGCGCCCAACATGGCTATAAGAACTTTCACTTAAAACTAATAAGAGCTTAAGAAATGTTTTAGAAACAAAGGAACAGAGACTAGCAAGACTTCTTAGTAGCAGCATTTTCTTGGTTGGATTTGTTTTGTTGTAGACAAGATTTGTGCGGCTCCTTTAAGAGAGGTTTCCAAAATTAGCATAATCGGCAAAAAAACACCTTGCTTTTAAAGAGCTCTGCTAACAATTCAATGGTCTGTACAGAGCTGCAATGAAGGTTTACATTGTGTTTTAAAAAATACGCTGGCTTGGGAGAGAAAAAGAAACAGGATACAATGGTTTAAAAAGAAAAAAAGAAAGTAAAATGGATGGCTATGATGGCGCACGCCATTAATCCCTTCACTCAGAAGGCAGAGGCGAGCAGATCTCTGTGATTTCAAAGCAAACCTGGTATGCAGTGAATTTCAGGACAGATAAAAGCTACACAGAGAAACCATGTCTCAAATAATGTAAAAATAGAAGTAGAATATATAGAGTAATAAAAAAGCCACATAAAGATGGAAAACACAGAGAGATTTTGGATATTATATGCGCTTCTGTTGTCTTTAAATTATTTGATTGCTGAGAAAATAACTACTGATAAAAGAAATGCTGCTGGATTAATTCAATTTATATATCTTAAAAATTCTTTGACTCCAAAATTTAAGCCTAAGGACAAGTTACTGGGGATAAGGATTTCTATTTTTGTTTCCACAGAAAATGAAAAGCTATGGATTTCTTCCAGACTTATGTGGTTTGATCAAGCCAGACCCCCTGAAACAATGCCCCAGATGATCCAACATTCAAAGCAGTTGAGACAAAACCTTGCAGACTACTGCCAAGATTTCTGCATCTTCTTTGGACCCCATGACAGCGCCCTCTACCAACAGGAAGTAGTTTGGAAAAAACGACGCTCAAATTCCCAAATATTGTTTATAAATGTTTGTTTTCATTTAAATGGACTTGGTTATAAATGGCTATGACCACAAACAATCTTTTTAAAGGTAAAAAAGGAATTATGGTATAGATATGAATACTTTGCTTCGGAATGGATTTTCATTTATAGATACAATTTAAGGTCAATTTTGTGATATGTATATTTCTCCTCTTGTTTAGGTATTGTGTTTATATAGCTCACTTAGAAATGTAATGTATAATTTAGTACAGATTAGAGAGTTACCTATGATAGTCAAGGTTGGAGTTAGTTAGGTTTTCTAGATATATAGAGATGTATTTGAGATGAATAGGCATTCTTCAAACCTTTCAAAGAACTACAGAATATGGCATTTAAAATGGTTTAGGGTTTTTCTAGGCAGTGAGGCACAACTGCTCCTGGTAACACCACCTACAGAAGAAAGGAAGGTGGACATCGAAGAAACACATTATGGAGTTTGCTTCTAATATGGCAAGACTGGCCATTTGAGCAAGGTACTTCTCATGTCTAGACTGTTTGACTTTATGTTGTAGAAACTGGACATGCAGGAACCACAAAAAGATGACAGCTGATGCAAGATGGACATTGTTACAGGATTCCTGCTTCATGGAAGAGGCTGCCAGACAGCCAGACAGTCTAGGACACAGAGAAAAATGACTGACAAACTGCCTTTACAGGTGGACAGTTTAAAGTTTCCTGCTTTGTTGAGGAGTCTGGAGACACACTATGGCCTGTGTGCTGAAGATAGAACATTAAGAAGAACTTCGGGTGACTGACCAGGCAATGAGTTGTCTCTGTCATTTCTAGAGTTTATATATTATCCTTCTGTGGTCTTTGAAGGAGTTGAAGACAGATAGTTATGGTTATAGTTTTCCTTAGTTAGGATTAAAGATAAATTACATATAGGACTTTAGACTCACAAAGATAGGATAGATGATATTTTCTTTAATTCTTACAAAATGTTTATGGACTAAATATTGTTAACTGTGATTCTTATTTGATAACTGTTGTATGTTATATTTTGCTATGTTAAGGTTAAACCCCTACTTTTATTTTAGACAGAAAAGAGGAGATGATGGGAGATGTTATTCTGTATATGTTTCTCATACTGGTTAATAAGGCTCTGTTGCCAATGAGATAGCAAGATAGGCAGGGCTAGGAGACAAGGAGGAAAGAGGAAGTAGGGGGGAGGAGTCGAGATGTAGCACGGGGAAGAAGCAGGATGCCTGCCAAGGCTCCCTGATAAGACTACCACGTGGAAATACTTAGATAAGTAGAAATGTGTTAATAATTAAGGCAGAGCTAGCCCATAAACAATAATGGTAATTGGCCAACAGGATTGTATCAAATACAGAGTCTCTGAGTGTCATTTGGGGCTGATGCGGCTGAGGGCATAGACTGGCGGGTTGGTGGGCTGGTGGAAACATACACGCTACAACCACCACCATCTACCCCTCTCATCCCCCAAACTCCACATATAAGGTGATGCCTTCCAGGGTGGGTCATCTAAATCTGTCAAGTCATTTGGGGTAAGGACTAGGCCTTCTCTGCTGTGTCTAGGTTAAGGGAGTATCCCTCCATGGGGGATGTGCTCCCAAAGTCCTTTTGTGCACCAGGGATACATCCCGTTTCTAACAATAGAATTACAACTGACTTGACTACCAACTAGTGACAATACTGTCTTTATTTTTTTTTTATTATTATTATGACTATTTACAATTTTAAGTAAGTATACTGGGTGTTCCAAACTTTCTTCATTTTACAACTTGACCTGAGTTTCAGTTTTTAAAACAAAGGTTTGTTTGCCAACAATACACCTGACAGCAGGGATGATAAAGAGAAGAGAGAGTACATATGAGCCTTCATCACCCCCCTACAGTATATCAAAACAATGACTACATAAACAAATAATAAGTTAATAAGAGACAGTTCCAATAATCATCCTGAAACATGCTCAGACTTGTTCTAATGTGTCACAAGATGGGGAATCTAAAAGGTGAGCCAAACAGTTTGTATTAATGTCATTGCTGCTTTCTTAACCAATTCTGTCTAAGATGACATAGCAGTTCCTGGAATTTACCCAGCTGTGTTTAAAAGGAGCCTTCATGCTTGCGGGGAGGCAGGGGGCAGCCACTATTTTGTACATATGGTTGACCCTGCATGCTGGTCATTTCTTCAAAATAAATGCTGTCTTCGCAAATTATTTGAGTCTAGGATCTCCTTCAGCTATTCTCAGACCCTTACAATACCACAATTAGTGCTTCACTTATTCTTTGTCTCCCGACAACCATTGACTAACCTCTCCACTGTATGGAATGAATTGGTACCATCTGTACATATGACGTACACTTGGAATTGATCAGAGTCACAAAAGTGCTGCAGGTGCTTGTCCCTCTTTTTCTTGTTGCCCCTGGCTGGTACAGACTTGTCTTACAACTCTTGAGAGCTGGTTAAGGTACTCTGTTGTGTGACTGAGTCCTTGATTTGACAAAGTCTCAAGGCCCAACTTATTCAAGATATAAGGCTCTATCACAACTCAATAGAGTGGAGAACTTGGAAAGGCGGCTAGTACAGGCCTCTGGATAGAAAAAACAGGAATTTCTCATGAATAAGGAATATTAGAAAAATGATTAGTTCATGTCAAATCAGTTGGGCATCGAAGTGTGTGTTTTCTCTGTGCTGGTAACCCTTTCTGTGAAATTGTATCAAAAACAGCTGAGTTTTCACCCATCTTTTGAATTTGTTACTATCTTGTTTCCAGGACCATAGATTTAACTATCAGGTTAGGAGTTTTGTTTTACAATCAATGGATCTGAGATGTCTAAATAACCATGGGTCTGTTTGGAGCTATCCTTGAAGTGAAGTAAGTTCAGCCATCATTACATGCATAAAGGCAATGATTTCTCTCCCCCCAAATTGTCTCATAAGTAAAGAGTGTGGGTGTGTGAGCCCCTCCCACTTCTCTGCCAGATTATAGATAGAACTCCTTTTGTATGGACCTTGTGCCGGTAACTTCCCATGGTTGTTGGGTATTAATCATAGTTGCAAAAGTGGATTTAGTCTAGAGTATGACAATGTGCAACCCATTAAATTATTTCTAGCTCTTAAATACTTTCTGATCACACATAAAAGACTGACAGTTGTTGCCACATTTCTTTTTATTCTGAGTGTCTTGTGCAGCCTTTGTAAGAAACTGTGGATGAGTCACTTTTATGTGTTGATATAATCATAAGCATTTAGAAAGCAGTTAGCCTATGCTCCTCACACAGACCTAATACCTCCATAGATCTAGGTTATTAGCTATGTTTATAGTACATAAACAAATTTTCATACATATGAGAAGAATGTACTTATTGTTTTTACATAAATAATTGTATCTTAATAGAATACTTGATACGTCAGCTCATCAAACATCTTTGACACTGATATTCTGATCTTATAATTACTATAAAGTATACTGCTAGTTTTTTAAATGTGTAAAACAAAATGGCAAGAGAATGTTTCAGCCACATTAATAATCTTGTGTTGAAACCAAGATAAAAACCTCTGAAAACTTTCTTAATGAAACTCAAGTCAGTCCCCTAAATAGAAACTCTTAAAGTCAAACACTGTAATAGAATAAATAAATTGCAAAGATATGCTTCTCATGTGTCAGAGAATGGTGTCATGAGAAAGATTTCTGAAAGGTTTTATTTTTCCTACTAAGCCATTATGTTTCTACAAAAGCAAAACTTTGTGTACGAAAACTATGAAATTATTAAAAAGTAATTTCATATCTGAGCAGAAATATCCCAGATAGCATTTGTCTGTTTTGTGCAGCACGAAGGCAGGTCTTACATTACAGACCAAGGCTACATCTAAGTTCCATGATGCAACACAGATGAACACTGCCTGAAACATGTCAAATGTATTACATATTTGATTTTGAACTCTTGGGCACTCTGTGTTCATATTTCTTTAGTTTTTGAAGCTACACAATTTAACTCTACATGGAGTCACAAACCAATTAAACTGATGTTATCTATTCCATTGTTGTACTATTATTGAGTTTTAATTGTAGGATATCTGTTTTCTCAAGTTTTTATATATGTATTTCCATCTCTTTGTTGAAATTTTCAATGTTTTCATGAATTGTGCTCTTCTGGCCTTAGTGAGTCTCTTTATCACTGTTCTTTTGACATCTTTGTTGGGAATCACCATTTTATTCAAGTCAGTTTCTGGAGATTTGTTTGATCTGCTCTGCTGTTGGGAACTACTCATTTGTTTCTTCTTTTCCCTTGACTCTTTTGTGTGAGTTTCACATATTATATGAGACAACTACCTTTATCAGGTTTGTCAGAGTGACCCCATTCGGGAGATGGATCTTACCAATGAGCCCTGACTTAAATTATCACTTCTTTTCAAATATTCGTACTAGTCTAAACAGCTGTCCTTGTTCTTTGCAGCCTCCATGATTAGATGTGCCATTCCCCAAGACCAAAATTGATATAAAACAGCCCCTAGAAATGCATCTGGAAAAGTTGGTGTATTAAGTGTTTACACACTTCTATTGTCAGAAAAAAAAGTGAAGTGTACAATGCATTTGTTCTTCATTTTGAACTAAATAAGGAAAGGATTTTTGATAAATTCCTGCATTCTGTTTTATTATGATGCTGACCACAGACTCTGAGACTGTGGAGCTTGGGGGTCGATTGTTAGACAATATGCCTATAAGAAACTTATTTTTGAAGTATATAGACCATGAATAAAACACCCGTATCACCCTTCAGGAGCTGTATGATGAAGGAGAAAAGTTCTAGGTCTGAGCTTCTAATGGTGGGGTACCCAATGTATTTGTAAATTCTTTCACAGAAAACATGAAGCTCCATAGAAAACATATGATTCTAGACACCAGGAAGCTTGGATCAACTTACACAAACATTCAGCATCATATTCAATTCTAATATTCAACCAATTAATCAATTGCCAAATGTACACATACTGGTAGTCCAATTCTTTGTTTGTTTCTTTGTTTGTGTTTCAAAACAGAATTTCTCTGTGTAGCTTTGTAGACCAAGTGGGCCTCATACTCACACAGATCCACCTGTCTCTGCCTCCTGAGTGCTGGGATTAAAGGTTATGACAACACTGCCCAACTCTGGCCCAATCCTTTTACAGCAGCTGAGAAAACTTATAATTCTTTAGGGGGAAATATGCAAGGTGTAAAGATAACACATTCTCCCTAGGTTGATTGTGAGAACAACTGGTATTAGAAGTGCCGTTACAGCCATTAAATCTACCTCATTTTTGTCAGAGGTTCAGGGAAATCCTCAATTTTAACTTTCTTCCATCCCAATGACTCAGTGCTTTAACAGCCACAGGAGATTAGTTATTGAATGGATGGTACAAATCCTATTAGTCTTATGAAGAATATAGGAGTTATTCTATATACTTAGTGTTGTGGTTGTTTGAAAGAATATCCTCCCCATAGGATCATGTTTGAATGTTTGGCCCCCAGGTGATGGGATAGTTTGGAAAGAATTTGAAGATGTGGCTTTGTTGAAGATGTATCACTTCATGTAGACTCTGAGATTTCAAAAGCACATACCATTCCTAGGAGGTTCTCTGAGCAGTGCTAGTAGACAAAATTCAGCTCTAATCTGTAACTCCAGCATCATGCTGCCTGCCTATTTGCTGCCATGCTTCCTACTGGGATGGTCCTCGACTCTATACTTCTGGAATTGTAAGCCATAAATTAAATGCTTTCTTTACTAAATTGCCTCGGTTATGGTGGTTTGTCATACATGTTGAAAGATATGTAAGCCTGGCGGTATCTAATTTTGTGCTATGCATTTTGGTGCAATTGTTTCCTCAGTTATTCAGGGCACAGTGTTCAGTCATCCGTGTTCTAGCTTTTATCCACAGAAAATTGATTCATGTTTAGATAATGTGCTGGTAACTTTTTTGTTTGTTTCACTTTAATTAACATAAGAAATAATATCTCAGAAAAGGAAAATCAATTGAGGAACTGTCTCTGTTACATTGAGGGACATTTTCTTGATTAATGATTATGTGGGAAGTCCAACCCACTAAGAGCAGTGCAAGGCCGCTGGTCCTGGATCTCATAGAAAAGCTGGCTGAGCAAGCTATTGAGGGAAATACAGAAAGCAGCACTCAGTGGTCCCTACTTCAGTCCCGCCCTTGGCTTCCTTAATGGTGGGCTGAAACATGTAACCAAAATAAATCCTGTCCTCCCAAAGTTGCTTCTTCTTCCTTTTTTACCCCCATGATGTTTTGTCACAACAATAGAAAGCAAACTATGACAATTGTATTCGAGAAGACCGCAGGAAATAACGCTGGGGGATATCCTCTTTTGTAGTCTTACTGATTTCATATAAATTCTAAATTCTTATCCTCACTCTGGTAGAATATTATTATTATTTATATTTCAAAAGTTTTTTTTTAGAATTTACTAAATGTATGTAGAGAGGAGAAAAATGTATTAGATAGCATAAAGTTGAAGTTCTTCACTTGGGTCTGCAAATATAAATAAATAAATAAATAAATAAATAAATAATAAATAAATAAAGCAAAAACAAAACAAAGAAACTTGGAGTTCTCTTAACCTTTTTTCAGTGCTCTCTCGGGCACATATAACTCACACGATAAAGGTGGTAAAATTAAAGCCAGAAAAATTAGGATATTTCCCTCTACTGTATGTTAGTAGATGTCAGAGTCAGGATACTGGAATTACCTGCCTTGGGAGTGTTATAATAAGAATTCCATTATTAACAAACTTCCTATGCCTGGTATAATAACCTTAGCCATAGTTAAGGAAGAGCACAGAAAATCAAATATTAACTGTGTCACATGATGCATGCAAAAGAATTCTGTTATTTTTGACTTTATAGTTCAATGAAGAGAGAGTACAATTTTAGCCTTGCTTTTGTGAGCACAGTTAGCAGACCAAAGTATAAAACTTAGCTGTGAAATCAGTGGTCATCCTCAATTGTCTAAGTTACTTGAGCATAAAGTAAGAACATATTGACTCACTGAGAAAGATCAATAGTGGCTGTACAGTGGAGATTACAACTTTCAACAACTCATTTTACATCAGTATCTGCAGAGGGAGTAAGACAATGCTTCACATTCTCTTCACCTTGTTTTCTTGCAATCCCAGAACTCTTCTTTTACCAAATTATCTAGAAACACTGTTTGTAGAAATTGTAAACAACAAGCACACTTTTTTTTTTTATCATCAGAGGAATTCATGCTGTGTACTAATGCCACTATTTATCTAGAAAACCGAATACCAATATTGAAATGCAAGTTGTATGGATCTAGACCAGAAAATAAAATCCTTTGTCTTGGAAAATTCAAGTAATGTAATAAGAATATTTATTTTAATTGCTTCTAATGATTCATATGAATATAATTAAAGACAATTATTTACGTACACATAATTTAAATACATAGATTAAGAGTACAAGATAAATGTACAAAGGAAATAATAACATATTTTGAGAGGAAAGCAGTAAGTCCTCAGAATTTTACTTAGAAAAGAAGCTGAAATACAGATGTTTTGAGTGTAAGAGTTCTGGGTATCTTGCAAAACTCAAGCTGTGGAGTGAAATCATTAATCATATTTACCAAGTTGATTAGATTAAGAAGCATCTAGGATATCAGTAAACCATAACTCTGGATATCCCTGTGGGCATTTTCTGAAATAATTAGCTCATGAGGGCACTAACATGATCATGTGGGGCATGTCCATGGGGGTTATCTCTGGTCTTAGCTCTCTATATCCACATCTCTGCTCTTTGAATTTCTCTGCTCTGTCATGCCCTTTCCACCAAGCTAAACTGATACAAATGAAAGGTGAGTCAGAATGTTATCTTTCTTCCCTTAAGTCAGGATGCCAGATACTTTGTTTAGAGTGATAGTGATGCAACAAAACTGATACACTGAATATCAGGAATACTTAGCAACAGCAATTGCAGTCATCACATTCTAAATCTGGGAATTGAGACAATGGAATTGGAAATACTCTTGGATGATTCTTATTCCAGTAACAAGATAGACAGTACCACTCATTCTCCAAACATCAAGAAGTTATTGATGTATTCACATATTGGTGTAATAATAGGAGTTTTATGTAGAGTAGGTTTGAAACACAGACATGGAGAACTTGGTCAGATATTTTAGAAGGTGTACTGGGAAGACAATATAGATGAAGTCAAAATATACAGAATGAAAAGTAGTATCTCTTCATTTTGTTCTTGCACCAGTTTCCACAAATAATTGCTATCGCATCTATTAGCACTATAAGCAAAAAGAGGTGTATTGCTTTTTAATTATATTTTAATTTTTGATTAATCTACTGTGACAATTTCATACAAGTAAGTAATACATTCGATTCATGTTCATTTCTCTGCTTCCTTTTATCTTCTTCTCAACCTCACCAAATTCCTCCTTCTCCTATCAAGTTTCTGTTTAATTTCCTCTCTTTGTTGTGTTTTATTTAGTGATACACTTCTTTAACCAGGGTAGTTAACAAGGATGTGGGCATTAAAATAAATGGCCTATCAGTGAGGACAATGACTTCTTTCTCCATCAGTTCTTGACTGTAGTCTTTTGTGTGGGGATCAACTTCATAACTCCCCACATATGACTGAATGTTTTTGGGCTGAGGTTTTGCGAGTATTATGCAGACAGTGATATCTAATATGAATTAATGAATGCCATAGTCATGCCATCTCTTGAAAATAGTATTTTACAGTCCTCCTCCCCATTGTCTTACATTCTTTCTGCCTCTGATTCCACAGTGTTTATTGAGCTTTGTAGGAAGTGTTATATGTTTCCCTTCAAGACTTATTAAACCATCACCTGTTCTCAACTTCTTGCCATGCAAAAAAAAAACTTTTAAAAAAAGGGGTGAGGATAGCACTAGTCTTTGTGTATAGTATAGTATAGTATAGTATAGTATAGTATAGTATAGTATAATATAGTATAGGATAGAGTATAATATAAATGTTTCAGAGACTATTGGAAGACACATACAAAGGTTCTAAGATTATTACCAGGGTTGATGAACTCCCAGTTATTGTCATTTGACTACTTATACAGCACCTTGCATGAATTCCCTTCCCAAATGCAGGCCACAGTTCCAATTAGAATGCTTTTAGTTACCCTTGTAAGATTGTGATACTATGATATTAGTAGACTCTTCTTGCATGTCAAGCTATTACTGTACTATGCAAAATCTAGTGATGATGCCCACACAGCTTCAACTGCATGCATAACAATATCTAACATTATGAAAGCTATTTGACATGGAGGAAACTTTCAGGTCAGTTTCAAAACAATTTCTCTGTGGTCGACAGAGGCAGAGGCAGACAGATTTCTGTTAGTTCAAGACCACATGGAGCTATGTGATTCTGTCTAAAGAAGAAACAGCTCACACAAAGGTGATCTCAGCACTTGGGATAATATGCCTTTAATTACAGCACTAGGTCAGTGGAGACAGTAGTGATATTGCTGGGTAGAGAAAGGATACAAAGTGGGAGGATAACAATCTGAGATTTTGTGGAGACAGCTTTGTGCTCTGAGAATTCATGACGCCAGGATCACCCATTTCAGTCTGAGGTAGAGGTAAGAGCTAGTTACTGACTGCTTTGCATCTCTGATCTTTAGCCCTTACCCTAATATCTGTCTCTGGATTTTTACTTTTGTGTGTGTGTTTGAAATTATGCTTTTATATTAGTGTAAAAAGTAGTAAGTTTTCATGAGTCTATACATCCATATCTTTGGTAAACCACTCCTCTTATCACCTTTTATCTAACTTTGTTCTCTCTGATTCCCGATTAAAGTTTACTCTTTTATTTTTATATCACCTGTGCTTTACTTGCTCAAATCCCCTTAAAGCCTGTTCTTTTTCTTTGCTAAGACACTTTATTTTGCTTCCAGGTATACCCATCAAGTCTAACCAACATGACTTCTTAATATGAGCTAAAACGGGGGACATACCAATGGACATTTTAATATGAATGGGGAAAATTTACCTGCAATTAAATGCAAGTGAATAACAGATAATAAATGTAATTAGGAGTTTCAAATAATCAAAATAAAACTGTTTGCTTGTGTGTATATGGGAAGAGTATATGTAAGAAAGTCAGAGGATTTCTTGTGATTGAATTAATACACCATTACATGACACCATTATCTACAAAAGAAATCAAAATGTGTGTTTGTTATATGTTTTCATGCATTATTGGTGTATCTTTAATTGCTTTTAAGTTAGCATACAAGTCAATATTAAAAAATTGAGTTTGCATATTGTGTTATTATGCTTTGTTCTCTTGGCCCTGTGTCCTCCCCAACCACTGTATCCTATGTCCCCTCTTTAGTTCAGCTGCTTCCTATTCTTCTTCCTGTTGTCAGTTACCTTTCTTCTTTCCTACTACATGTGTGTCCCATCGTGTGTTTTGATACTTTGGTTCCCAGAGCAACTCTAGGAATGTGTCTTTCATCTGCAAATGAAGCAATAGATCTCTCCCACATCCAGAGGTACTATTCCTCTTCTCTGATCACTTTTCAGTACATGTCTGAGAGCTCACAGGAACTCCAAATTTAGATAAGATTGTTCAAACTTACTAATCCTAACCTGGTTATGGGAAATTCTTCAGAGAAACTTGGATCTGTTATGCAGTTTTGCTCCTCACTGGCTAAGGAGATTTTCCACATGGCAGCTGTAAAGGAAATGATTCCTCTCTCTTGAGTAATGTCAATAAAATTGGATTTTGCATCTGGCATTTCTATTTCAACACATCTTTCTGTATTAGATTTCACCAAAGACTTGGATATCTCTAGGACAATTGAATCTAACTATGTTTCATCTGTGTCATTGATACAACATTTAGTTATAAAAAATTAGTGACTTAATTGAAAGCACTATAATTGGCTATAATATAGCTTTTTCTTCCACACTTGAGATGACCATTGCTATCATGAAACAAAGTGGTGGAGAGATCCAAAATACGCCTTTTTCCATAGCCATGGCAATGAAATAAAGACCATATAGCAGACAGTGAGGTCTCATAATGAGATTGTTAATGATGTCTCTTGTAGAGGGAAATAAAGGTCAAGACACTACCCTAAGAGTCCAATTACTACTTTCACCTGCCCTAACTATATGAAATCTTAGATATGCTGAGAGATATAAAATTAAAAATTAAAAAGCCTGTAAGTGGTACATTTTAATTTTGCATCTATCCATAGGTTACCTATGTTCCCACCTTAAGTGCCTCAAATAAACTCATTAACTTAACTAACAACATCTGACAAAATCTTTCATCGTCTGAACTCTCTATTTGTGGTAAATATATATTTCTTCTATGGACTGCTATGTAATTTAGACCCTCTAAAACAAAACAACAAAAAATAAAATCAAAACCAAAAGGAGATCATTAGCTTTGTGCATGTCATCTCGTAACTTGGAGTTAGTTAGTACAGGGATTGTTGCTGCTAATTTCCTTCCTTTGTTTTACGTCCATCCCCCCACATTGGATAGGTGCTTCCCCTATGGTATGTACAATGCATTATCATTTCCAAATGATTTTTAAAAAGTACTTCTAAGTATTTCAACTTTGAGGGTGTAAAGTAAAAAAAAAAAATGGTTAACAAATAAATGCCTTTTACTTATATAATTATATTGTTTGTATTTAAAAGACAAATTGTAAAAAACCTAAGCAACTGTGTCAAACATGAGTTCCAGCTAGGCAGGTGAGTTGTAAGTCAGACCAGCAAGTGGTTGGTTACTCCCATACCATTTGTACCACTTCTGAAATCATTAACATATCCTACTAGACTAGTCAACACTATAGTCTCCAGAATCCACACGAGATAATATTGATGTTTACTTCTCTCATCAAGTAACATGCATAGCACCTTTCATACCATAAAAGGTACCTAGTGTGAGCAAACTTTCCTGGTAACGACTAGCATGATTATTTGACTACCTTCTATGAGAACAAAAGCTATGTTCTTTAGTCATGTCCTGACTTAACTACATGGTATCTTCAGCAATGGGTTTGGAGGTTAGCAAAGAGCAAAAGTTGTAGATATAATATTTGAGGGTTAATGGGACCCCACGGTCCAACCATCCCTGGAACTGGGGGTTTATTTTAAGCTGGGCTGTATTTAATAGGTGATAAATGATGTGTGATCTGAGAGTTAATAACAGTAATTAAGATGGAATAAAAGAACCTGACTTTGCTTCAGCTATCTATCAAGGCAAGCAGAGTTATTTAGAAAATTGCTACTAACAAAACCACTGTACCTTGTGAATATGTTGTTATTCAACCAATTCTGACCATGCAAAGACACAAATGTTTTCATATAAATTTCTAACTAAATGTGTTCATGGCATAAAGCCAGCCACTTTATCCAGCTAATGATTCATGTCTGTTGTATACCACTTAGATTTTGTGGTTTGGGGTTACAATTCCACAATTAACTAATAAATTTCATAAGCTAATAAAAACACACCAATAAATTTTATATTTCAAAAGAAAAGAAGATTAATTATATGACTTACATATTATTTAAAAGAATATCTCTTTGAGAAGAAATGTAGGTCAATAGTACCTTAAAGATGGTTGACAAAAAAAGCACTATAATTGTTTGACCAGTAGTGCACATTTCGATATCTCTTTAACATACTTCTTCCATGACACTACTCCAGAAATAGGTAAAACCAGCAGGCAAGTGTAAATGATAGCATATATGTTAAAACAAAAACCAAAACAAATCCAAAAATTATTTTCATAAGCAGATAATAGCTTGCTTTTATGAAATAACAAAGTTTTCCAATAATTTCCCCAAGTCATCAGCTTATGTTTTATATTATACGTGCCTGAACATTTTAAACATATTGAATTTAGGAATTCCGAAAATTAAGTTAACTCAGATGTGAAGTAGAAAAGTTACCTTATACCATCTATTTTTCTTTAATTTGATTTCATTTATTCTACATAAGTTAATATGTATGCCAAAACCTAGGGAAAGGAAGCATAAAAGAAGTCAGTAAGTAGTTGTAAGGAACTATGGTTCATATTTCAGTAAGATTCTAAATAAGAGCGAAGGAAACTTTTAATACCAAATCATTCTTATTCAATCTATATTAAGTAATTATTGCTTATAAGTGTAATTATTTAAGAAATTAAATTATATTTTAAAAAGGATGATTTTACTTCACTTGTTCACTTCAATGCATCAGTTGGAATTACATGAATTGTTTATTTATTAAAACATTGTAACCTTTAGGCACATAAGTAATTACTATTTACTCCTTCAAGCAAAATTGTAACTTATTGCATAAATATAATCCCTAGATACAACGATGGAGAGTCTTATACTGTGTTCTCTTGAACATCTTCTTCTACCTAATTCTGTTTCATAGTAGTAGCTGTAATGTCTTTAAAATGCTCAAAATTTTTTGAACCACAGGCACCAATACTGAGAACAGAAGGTCAATTTTCTCTAACCTCAAGATTGCATATGGCCTTGATTCATTTAACTATAATAGAATTTATACTGTACACTATTTTTTGGAAAATTTTAATGATAATGGTAGTATAATAATCATGAATTTCATGATCTTTTAGCAGAATCTTTAATATAATTGACAATTATGCCAAATGAGACAGTTAAATTACCCTACATAAAGAACAGAAATAGCCTGGCATTACATTTTTTTCTAAATATGCCAATTTATTAGTCACATAATAGTGTTAAGGGCATTTTTAAGCTTATTTGTTTTAAAAATGCTGAACATTTTAGTATTTTTTTAAGGAACAAAAATAATTTATTATGCAGAATTTGTTAAAAATCCCTGCTTAATGCTCTAACTTTTACACGCAGGGTATAGAATTTACAATTGATAAACAATTATTCCATTTGTGTAAAATACAAAAGAACTTGCCTCAATATGTATAGTAGTAATTTGAAGGCTTTTGAACTAAAATGTACAACGTACAGGTAAGTATATTTTGTAAATGTTTGAATTAATATAATTTTCATTTTTGATAATACAGGCAATTGACAAAACAATGATATTTTTATCTAAAATCCATAACTGAGAGCACTGTACCTATGAAATTTCTAAAGAAAAATGGTCATGAGCTAGATTCTTGTTTTATAATAAATTCCCATTTGTATTAGTTATCTTTGCATTGCTCTGATCATACAGAAACAATGTAATGGAAGAAGGTTAATTTTTTAAAAACAATTATTTTATGCTAGACATAATTATACATTCTTTTTTAAATATAAACAAACATTTATTTAAACAATATTTGGGAATTTGGGCGTTGTTCTTTCCAAACTGCTTCCTGCTGGTAGGGGACGCTGTCACGGTAGAATCCTAAGAAGGTTAATTTTTTAACAGAATGGTCTCAGAACCATGACAGTTCTGCACTCATCTTGGTCGCAGTCTGCTAGAGAATCAGATAACAGTCTCTCTCTCTCTCTCTCTCTCTCTCTCTCTCTCTCTCTCTCTCTCTCTCTCTCTCTCTCTCTCTCTCTTTAACCATAATTTTTTATTTAAATTAGAAACAAGCTTTTCTAATTTTACATATCAATCCCAGTTCCCACACCCTTCTGTGATCTCCTGCTCCTCCACCAACCCCCATCCCATCCCCGTTTTTGCTCCCTAGGATTTTCACTTAGCCAGCTTATATGTCTAAATGTATTTATTCAATTAATTTTTCAACTGCATCAGTCACCAAATTCCTTCCAACATGTTAATTCATTTTGTTAACATAAATTGGTTTACTCATATACTTCTATTGGGTTAGTTTAGATTCATTGATCTATCTTTACAAACATTGTTTTTCCACTGTGTATAATTTAAACCCAAATCTGCCCCTATGAAGAACAGAGGGAGCCCTGAGGAAATGTGTAAGGAGTGTTTGAAGTGCTGTATGAACGCGCAGTATTGACACGAACCATTTTTCAGATTCATGGGTATTAGCAAGTTCTTCCTCTGGTTAAATAAGGAATATTCCGTCTTTACTTAATAATCCTGTATGTCACTGTAAATTTGAAGGTATGAAATAGATTTTTGCATGCATTTGACAATGGCTCCAATCTTATAACTTCTATTTCACCAGAAAAGGTATGAAAAATTTAATTATGTATGTAAACTTTTTTGTAAAGTTTGGTGGCCACTCTGGAAAATACCTAGTAAATAATGGAACCTAGTAGTAAATACCTACTTCCCATTTTGGAAGTAGGGCCAAGTTGAAGGGAACGATGCTATTACAGGTATGTCTTTGAAGGGGATTTTGGAATTTGGACCACTTACTGTGTCTTTTTCTTTAGCTTCCCCACATCCAGGAAAGGATCAACTTTATTTTCCCTTCATGATATTGTACAATGGAACCAAGCAAGTATAAATCACAAGCCAAAATATTTTCTTTCTCTAAATTGATTTTTTCATGTATTGGCCGTAGCAAAAGAAATTAACTCACATGACTTACAATGAAGAAATAAAACACTATATTATTTGCTATAGTAATAATATTTTACTAACATTTTTAGCAAACTGGAAATACATTACAATGTATTTTCTGAAAATCTTTATATCTTTACCATGATATTTTTCATATCAAATATATATAAATGCATATAATATTTTTATAGATATTAAAGTTTTAGCAGTGGTACTGATAACAATAACATCATAAATAACCAATGAGAAATTAAATCAAAGACTAGACTAGGAGACTGAATAACTTACAATTCAAAATTATTATTGTTCATATTATAAGAATAAATTGTATACATTTTATAATAATCCAGGTAAAATAAGAAACTTTTAATTTGTTAAAATCTCATAGTATTTTGAAAAAGTTTATAATTCACATCTTCTGTTTGAGTTAGACATCTATCATTTTCTTTGCAAAATATCCAAAGAAGCTGTAAAATTCATGTGTTTGCAACTCTAAAAACAAAACAAAACAAAACAACATGAATCCCTTTGATAACCCCAAAATCCACAATATACATTGGTTAATCCCACCAATTCACAGATAAAATCATCCTTCTGAAAGAAAATTTTGTTTGTTTGATTTGTTTTGTTTTAATTTGGTTTGGTTAGGTTTGTTTTCATGAACTACAATAAAGAGTTGTCACTCAGACCTAGCTAGAATTCACAATATACTCCAATTGAACTTGAAACTCTTGGTTCTCCTGGATCATATCCTGAATAGTAGGAATTTAGGCCTATGTCACCAAGCCTGGCTTGTGTTTTGTTTTCTTTAATTATGTTTTTAATTACTTTGTAGTGGTGGGGAATTATACTGAGAACCTTTCACACATAGGCAAGCCTTCTCTACTGAGCAACAAGCCCATCTCTTCTTAAAGGCACTTGCCTGGTTAATATGTGGAGCATAGACACCAAAATGACACCAATTACAGAATTTAGCAAAGTTAAGTTTTTAAATTATACTACTATTCTCAGTTTACTGTTGGGAATTTTATGTGTAAAATTTTGAAATGGCACTCCTCTGTTTTGGAGCCTACCTAGGGGAGCTAGTCATGAAGATCAAGTGTGTCTACTCATCCAGAGTACCTCTGCTCTATATATTACCACTGAAACTAACACCACAGCATCTTAAAAATAACATATTTGTTACTTTGAGTTATCTTGGTCTGGATTCCAGGTACTGTTTAGCCAAATATTTTTTCCTGGGATCTCAGTCAGCTGAAATGAATCAAGCTGTTGGAAAGACTCCATTATTTCCTAAAGTTTAGTTGCTTCTTCCAAGTTTTATGTGCTAGTTGACAGAACACAGTTGCTTTAAGCTTTAGGCCTGAGGTCCTTGTTATCTAGCTTGCCTTGGATATCCAACTTTGGGCAGATGCATATTCAACAATAACAACAATAAAATGAAGACAGAATTGTTCATAGTATTACAACCTAATTTCTCATTGTGCAAAATGAACTATACTAGGCATTTACATGAGCTACATATTCATTCTTCACAGCAACTTAATAAGTTCTTTCCAAGTGTTTAGTCATCAATCAATATTCAGCTCAGAGTTGGTGAATATATTCACATTCCAATGGAAAATATGCCACAGCTATTTGAGACAAAGCTCTTGTAGCCAGGACCTTTCTGACTTTGGCATGTGTATACCTATTCCTATAAATTTTGTTATGTCTATTATTATATCCTGTGCAGTATGCTAATTACAAATATCTTCTTGAGTTCTGTGAGCCATCATTATTCTCAAACAACTGGACTTTAGGAAGGTAATGATAGGAACATTCATTTGAGCCAAGTAATACAAAATATGACATAACAGTACTTGCTAGTGACATATCAATGGATGATAGTCATGTATTCCTATTTTTTTTAACTTGTGAGATGTAAACTCACTCTGTATTGTCATAGCTGCCCTATTCAACACTAATTTGATGCACCAAGAGTTGGGGTATTAGTAAGTAGGAAGACAGCTCTACATATTTGTTATCAAAATCAATGACCTTGTGCGAATTAAAATACAAAACTGTGTATTTCTTTTTAGCTTATATTAACGTGAACATTTCTACCACTAAAAAAGGTTAAGCAGGGATGAGTGAGTTATCTTCATAGATTAGGCTCCTGAAAACAAGATTAATGACTTGCTTCCAATCACTAGAACCCATATGGTGAAAGAAGAGAATAGATCTTAGTATGTTACTCATTATTCTCCATGTTTTCCACCTCAGCTACACCCATATGCAGGTTAAATAAATAATTGTTAAAAAAAATAAATAACAAACACTGATCCATGAGCTCTTCAGTTTTTTGAAACCATATCAAAAATAAAGTAAAAGGACAGGTTTCTATGAGATTAAAGTTGGCAATGTCCACAAAAACTGTTACTAATTAGTTAGTCTCATTTCATATGTGTTAATTCATCGTATATAAAAGCAGCTTAATATATGAAAAACAGATTATCACTTTTGAAATATGATAATTTTTAGAAAAGTAAAAATCTAACTGACTTAACTCGAGGGTTTCCTCTCCACTACTTTTCTTTAGAAGTTCATGTTATAAGGAAGCCTTATTATTATTATTATTATTATTATTATTATTATTATTATTATTATTATTTAAAAATTTTACATGTTGATCCCAGTTTCTTCTCTCTCCCTCCCTCCCTCCCTCCCTATCTCCCTATTACCCTCTTGTTCCCTGACAGGCACCCTGGCTACCCTCCCCTCCCATTCCACCACCACCATTCCACTTGTAAGGCAATGCTATCCAGGTAGGATGATGTAAATCTGACCAATCATTTGAAATAGGGACGACAAATTATCTCCTCTCTCTAGGTAAAGGGGTAATCCCTCCATGGGGATGTGTCTGCAAGGTCCTTTTGTACACCAGGAATACATCCTGGTTCTACTGTCTGAGGTCCCCCAGACTGCTCAGTCCTTCTAGTTGAGACCCATATTCAGGGGGTCTGAGTCACTCCCATGCTGGATTCCCAGCTATCAGTCTGGGGGGGCATTAGCTCCTCCTTGTTCAGATCAGCTATCTTTGTGCGTTTCAGCAACCTGGTCCTCCCTGCATCTGGATTCTAGTTCAACTCAGTTTTAGCTATGGGTGTTTGCTTCTGTTTCCAACAGGTACTAGATGAGGGCTCCATGATGGTAGATAATTTCATTGATGATCTCACTATCAGGGAAGGGTATTTATGGTAGCCTTTCCACAGTTGATTGAATTGTTGGAGTCAGTCTTGTAGATCTATAGACCTTTTTTAGGTTCAGTTTTCTCTTCAAAACAATAAGGGACCCCTATTTTATGTTCTGTCTCTCTCTCCCTCTCTTCCTCTCTCCCTTTCTTTTCTGTCTTAATTCCTACCCTGACTCAATCTACCTAGTTTCTACCTAGTTGCATATGATTTCTTCTCCACCCCCCTTCTCTTTTGCTTAGTTCTCTCTCCATTCACTGCCCCTCCACTTCCCATGTGCTCTGGAGGATTTGTCCCTTCCCCCTTTTGTGAGGTACCATATATGGATATGTTAGAATATACCTTGTATCCTAGTTCCTCTGGTGGTGTGAATTATAGGCTGGTGATCCTTTGCTCTGGGTCTAAAATCAATATATGGGCAAGTACATACTCTGTTCCTCTTTTTGTGACTGGGTTAATTCACTGTGGATGGTTTCTTCAAGGTCCATCCACTTGCCATTATTTTTTTCCATTCCATTGTGTTAATGTGCCACATCTTCTTTATCCATTCTTCAGTTGAGGGGCATCTAGGTTGCTTCCATGTTCTTGCTATTACAAATAATGCTGATATGAACATAGTTGAACACATGTCTTTGTTGCATGGATGAGGGTCATTTAGATATATACATAAGAGGCGGATTGCTGGGTTCTGTGGTAAACTAATTCCCATTTTCCTAAGGAACCACCATACTGATCTCCAAAATGGCTGTACCAGCATCCACTCCCACCAGCAGTGGTGCACTCCCACCAGTAGTGAAGGAGTGTTCCCCTTTCTCCACATCCTCTCCAGCATAAGTTGTCACTGGTGTTTCTAATGTTAGCTATTCTGGCAGGAGTAAGATGGTATCTCAAAGTTGTTTTCATTTGCATTTCCCTGATATCTAAGGACATTGAGCACTCTCAAAAGTGTCTTTCAGCATTTTTGATTCCCTCTATTGATAATTCTTTCTTCAATTCCACCCATTTTTTAATAGGGGTATTTGTTGTTTTGTTGACTAGTTTCTTGAGTTGTTTGTCTATTTTGGAGATCAGTCCTTTGTCAGATGTAAGATTGGTAAAAAATTTTTCCCAGTCTGTGGTCTGCTCTTTGGTCTTGTGTACTGTGTCCTTTGCCTTACAGAAGCTTCTAAGTTTGCAGAGGTCCCACTTATTAATTGTTGATCTCAGTGTCTGTGCTACTGGAGTTATGTTAAGAAAGCAGTCTCCTATATCAATTTGTTTAAGGGTATCTCCTACTTTCTCTTCTAAGAGGTTCAGTGTTGCTGGATTTATGTTGAGGTCTTTGATCCATTTGCACTTGAGTTTTGTGCATGGTGATAGACATGGGTCTATCTGCAGTCTTCTACACACCATCATCCAATCGTGCCAGCACCATTTGTTGAAGATGCATTCCTGCCCCCATTGCATTCTTTTAGCTGTTTTGTCTAAAATCAGATGTTCGTAGGTGTGTGGGTTAATATCAGTATTTTCGATTTAATTCCATTGGTCTACCTGTTTATTTTTGTGCCAATACCAGGCTCTTTTCAGAACTATAGCTCTGTAGTAGAGCTTAAAGTCAGGGATGGTGATGCCTCCTGAAGTTCTTTTATTGTCCAGAGTTGTTTTGACTATCCTTGGTCTTTTGTTTTTCCATACAAAGTTAATTATTATCCTTTCAAGGTCAGTGAAGAATTGTCCTGGGATTTTAATGGGGATTCCATTGAATCTGTAGATTGCTTTTTGCAAGATTTCTATTATTACTATATTTTCCCTTCCTATCCAAGATCATGGGAAATCTTTCCATTTTCTGGTATCTTCTTTAATTTCTTTTTTAAAGCCACAAAGTTCTTATTGTATAAGTCTTTCACATTCTTGGTAAGTGTTACCCCCAAGATACTTTATTTAGTTTGGGGATATTGTAAAGGGTGATGTTTCTCTGATTTCTTTCTCAGCCTCTTTGCCATCCGAATAAAGTGGGGCTACTTATTTTTTTGAGTTTTTCTTGTTTCCTACTAGTTTGCAGAAGGTGTTTATCAGCTGTAGGAATTCCCTGATAGAGTTTATTGGGTCGCTTATGTAAACTATCATATCATCGGCAAATAGAGACAGTTTGACTTCTTCCTTTCCAATTTGGATCTCCTTGATATCCTTTTGTTGTCTTATAGCTTTAGCTAGAACTTCAAGTACAATATTGAAGAGATATGGAGAGAGGACAGCCTTGTCTTGTTCCTGTTTTTAGAAGAATTGCCTTAAGCTTCTCTCCATTCAGTTTTATTTTGGCATTTGTTTTACTGTATATTGCTCTTATTATGTTTAGGTATGTCCTGTTACTGCTGATCTCTCCAAGACCTTTATAATGAAAGGGTGTTGAATTTTGTCAAAGGATTTTCAGCATCTAGGGAAATAATCATATGGTTTATCTGTTTCAGTTTGTTTATATGGTGGATCCTGTTGATAGATTTTTGTATGTTAAACCCAGGAATGAAGTCTACTTGGTCATGGTGGATGATTTTTCTGATGTATACTTGGATTCTGTTTGCCAGTATTTTATTGAGTATTTTTGCATTGATGTTCATCAGGGATATTGGTCTTTAATTTTCTTTCAGTTGTGTTTGTGAGCCATGGGTACCAAGGTGATTGTGGCCTTGTAGAAAGAGTTTGGTAATGTGCCTTCTGTTTCTATTGTGTGGAACAATTTGAAGAGTAATGAAATTAGCTCATCCTTGAATTTCTGGTAAAATTTTTCACTGAAGCCAAAGCCATCTGGCCATGGACTTTTTTTTTTTTTTGAAGGCTTTCGGTTACTATTTCTATTTCATTGGGGGTTATAGGTTTATTTAAGTTGTTTGTCCATTATTCTTCGTTTAATCTTGGTAAGTGATAGTTATCCAGAATTTTGTCAATTTCCTTTGAATTTTCAAATTTTGTGCAGTACATGTTTTCAAAGTTGACCTGAAAGTTGTCTGGATTTCCTCTGTGTTCATTGTTTTGTCCCCCTTTTCATTTCTGATTTTATTAATTTGCATGTTTTCCTCTGCTTTTTTAATAGTTTGGATAAGGGTTTGTCTATCTTGTTGATTTTTTGAAAAATCAACTCTTTGTTGCATTGATTTTTTTTTGTATTGACTTCCTGCTTTCTAATTTATTGATTTCAGCCCTCAATTTGATTATTTCCTGGCATCTACTCCTCCGGGGTGACTTTGCTTCTTTTTGTTCTAAGGCTTTCAATTGCACTGTTAATTCTCTAATGTGACTATCCTCTGTTTTCTTCATATGGTCCCTCAGTGCAATGAACTCCCCTTGTGACTCTGCTTTAAAGGTGTCCCATAGGTTCGGATATGTTGTGTCCTCATTCTCATTGAATTTTAGGAAGTCCTTAATTTCTTTCTTTAAATCTTCTTTGACACAAGTATGGTGCAATTGCACAATGTTCAGTTTCCATCAGTTTGTAGGGTTTCTGTGATTTGTGTTATTGAATTCCAATTTTAAAGCATGGTGGTCTGATAAGATACAGGGGACTATTCCAATTCTTTTGTAACTGTTGAGGTTTGTTATGCCACCTAGTATGTGGTCAATTTTAGAGAAGGTTTCATGTGGAACAGAGAAGAAGTTATATTCTTTTGTGTTTGAATGGAAATATTCTATAGATGTCTGTTAACCCAGTTGAGACATAACTTCTGTTTGTTCTTTTGTTTCTTTGTTAAGTTTCTGACTCGTGGTCCTGTCTAGTCATGAGAGTGGTATGTTGAAGTCTCCCATTATTAGTGTGTGAGGTTTATGTGAGCTTTGAGTATTAGTAGCATTTCTTTTACAAATGTGGGTGCCTTTGTATTTGGGGCATAGATGTTCAGAATTGAAACTTTGTGTTGATGTATTTCTCCTGCGATGAATATGAAATGACCATCTTCATCTCTTTTGATTAATTTTGGTTTGATGTCTATTGTTATATATTAGCCACACCTGCTTGCTTCTTTGGTCCATTTGATTGGAAGTTCGTTTCCCAGCCCTTTTCCCTGAGGTAATGTCTATGTTTGAAGCTTAGATGTGTTTTCTTTATGGAGAAGAAGGATGTATTTTGTCTTTGTATCTATTATGTTAGCCTGTGTCTTTTAAGACCATTAATGTTGGGGGAGAGTAAGGACCATTGATTGTTAATGCTAGTTTGTTTTAGATTAGTTTTTGGCAGTGGTATTGTGAATATATGTGTCCTGCTTTACCCTTGTTTTTTGGTAAAGTGGGATTATCTGTTGCCTACCTCTTTGTGAGCGTAGTTAAATTCCTTGGATTGGAGTTTTCCTTCCAAAACTTTCTATAGGGCTGGATTTGTATGTATGTATTGTGAAAAATCTCTTGTTTTCTCCATCTATAGTGATTAAGAGTTTTGCTGGTTATAGTAGCCTGGGCTGGCATCCGTGGACTCTTAGTACTTGTAGAACATCTATCCAGGGCCTTGAGGGTTTCCATGGAGAAATCAGGCATTATTTTGATAGGTCTTCATATGTTACCTGTCCTTTTGTCCTTTTTCTTTCGCTGCTACTAATATTCTTTTTTATTCTGTATTTTAGGTGTTTTGATTATTATGTGTGGAATGGGTCTTTTTCTTTTTCTTTTTCTTTTTTTTTTTTTTTTTTTTTTTTTGTCCAGTCTATTTGGTGTTTGGTGTGCTTCTTGTACTTTCATAAGCATTTCCAACTTCAGATTGCAAAAGTTTTCCTCCATGATTTTGTTGAATATGTTTTCATCCCCTTTGAGTTGGGCTTCCTCACCTTCTTCTATGCCTATTATTCTTAGGTTTGGCTTTTTCACAGTGTGCCACATTTCCTGGATGTTTTGTGCTAAGGATTTGTTGGATTATGATTCTCTTTGGTCGCTGAATCTATTTCCTCTAGTTTAACTTCAGCACCTGAGATTTTTTTCTTCCATCTCTTGAATTCTGTTGGTTATGCTTGTGTCTGTAGTTTCTGATCGTTTGCCCAGTTTTTCTATTTCCAGCATTGCTTTGGTTTGTGTTTTTTTTTTATTGTCTCCATTTCCATTTCAAGTCTTGAACCATTTCCTTTATCTGTTTGTTTTATCTTGGCTTTCTGTACTTTCTTTAAGAAATTTATTCATTTCTTCCAATTTTTTGTTTGTTTGTTTTTTCCCCATTTCTTTAAGGGATTTTCTCACATCTCTTTGAGGGCCTCTATAATTTTTATGACAATAATTTTTAAGTCGTTCTCTTCTGATTCATTTGCTTTGTTGTGTTCAGGTCTAGTTGGTGTAGATTCCCCTGATTGTGGTGTTGTTATGCTTGTCTTTCTGATGTTAGGTGTTTTCTTGTATTGCAGTTTTCCATACCTTCTTCCAGTAGGTGTTGGTGGGGTCTCTCCCTCTTGTATGGGCTTAGGTGGGTCAGAGGTTCGATGTCTGTACTCTGGGTGGTCCAAGCTCTCTAGGAGGTCTCTCTGTAGGCAGGGGCCCAGCGATGAGGGTCAAAGATCAGGCTCCAGCAGAGGACTGAGGCCTCTTTGGCAGAGGCCAGCCAGCAGGATATTTCCTCAGGGATAGTCAGGTCTAGCTGGGAGAGGCACTCTCCAGCTGAGTGAGTCCTCTTTAGCAGAGGCCCTGGGATGGGGATCAAGGATCCAGCCAGCAGTAACTCAAAGTGGTTCTGCAGAGATAGGCAGGTCTCTGGGAGTGGCCCAGAACTCCAGTAGAAAAACAGAGCGGGGGAGGGGTGTTAAAAACCAGGTAGGTGGAAATTACTGGTGGTCCTGCATGGATACGAAGTCTATTGTACTCAGATGGACTTCAGAAATTTCCTGAAGGTGGCTGAATTGTTGGCTCCACCCACTGGCTCAGTGTTCAACCAGAGAGGTGGGGCAGTGGGCAGGGTAGGGCAGAGGGAAGGGGGAAGGCAGGTTCTTGGTGGGAGTGGGTGGGGGTGTAGGGAAGCTCTAAGAGCACTCTAGGTGGGGACAGGAAGCAGGGGCAGTGAGATCCAGGTCCACCCAGGGATTTCCTGGGGAAGGGTGTAAGGGATATCCATCCCAATAGAATTAGATCAGGACTCACCTCTAGCCAAGGTCTGGCAATGGGGGACAAGGCTGGGCTGATACTCAGGATGTTTCCACACCTATAGGCAATAGGCGGATCTAGCTGGAAAGCACTCTCCTGGTGAGTGAGGCCTCTTTATCCAAGGCCCTGCCATGGAGGTCAAGGATCCAGCCTGCAGGAACTCAGAATGGTTCTGCAGAGATAGTCTGATCTCTGGGAGGGGCCCAGAACTCCAGTAGAAGACCAGTGGTGGGGGTCAGAGACCAGGCAGGTGGAAATTACCGGTCTTCCCACGTGGATAGGCAGGTCTATTGTGCTCAGATAGGCTCCATGCATTCCCCGAAGTTGGCTCTGTTTATTATTATTATTATTATTATTATTATTATTATTATTATTATTATTATTATTATTATTCCTCAGTATTATGAATTTTATCTCCAAGTCTTTAGTCAAACTGTTATTACTATGCTATTAGGAAAAAAAATTATTGTTTTCATCTAAAATCAAAATTTCATGGAATGTAGAAATCATTTCAGATACATTTTTTACCTTAGAGAAGAAATGTAATTTGGGAGTGATAAACTAATTGAAAAATTTTAACAAGAGGAAAAGCAAGAAAGAAATACCCAGTGCAGGGAAGCATTAGTCTTTAGCCTGCAGCACTGACTTTCAACCTAGAAAAGAGAGCTCTGGTCTCGAATCAACACTTTACTTTGGGCAGTATTAAATAGATGACTATTTCTTTCCTCAAATGCCTGTGTTACTTATTACTAAAGGGTTTAGGATAATGAATTATACATACAAAAGTATTGTATAGCTGCTAACTGCAGCAAACTACTATTGACAATTCTCTATAAAACTCTGAAAAGATGTTATAATAGCTTTCCTTTTCATAATATCTTGCATTCATTCACAAATTAATTTTTGAAATATGCAATGAGGCATCACTCCACGATAGATATTTTCTAGATTCTACAATGATGAAAAACATTTTAACTTCATTTACCTTAATCTTTCTCTGTGTCTATGTAGGCAAATATGTATAGGATTAAAGCAATGACTTTTCTTGCCTTTTCACTTTTGGATGGATTGATGGGAAAGCAGAGTCAACAGCTTATCTGAAATAATAGATTTGAAAGGAATGTTTATATTTTTCTGGTTTCCTCTGCTGAAATCCTGTATCTGCACTCAGTTAGCTGCTCCCAGTTTTCTCCATAAGCCTAGTAGGTATATTGACAGGACTCATTGTGCTTTATAATGCATATTGATCTTCATCAAAAATCCCTGAAAGTTTAGCATGATGTCTTTAAAATATATTTGAATGACCCAAATTCCACTGTACACACTTCAAATCTAATAACAAATTGTTACTTCTAAGATCATCTTTGATCAGACTGTCAAGGAGCCCTAAATTCCAAGAGTCAGGGGACTTAAATTCGAAGTAATAACATCAGTTTTGTTGTCTCTGCATTACTGCCTCCATACACTAAACTTTAAAGAACTCAAGAGGAAGCATCATGAATAAGAAAACATTTTTATTAATATACCACTAGTTTCTTTGTATTTCCCAAACTTCAGACATAAAGTCAATCAGGTTAAGCTGAGTGCCTCACAGCTTGGAACATCTCCTTTGTAATGTTTTCAACATCATATATTCAGTGGCATCAATAGTCTTCCCATTACTATAATTCTAAAAGTAACCAACTTTACATTTTGTTAAGATTTTTATTTGCTCATTTTAAAATGATTGAGACACAATTCATGTATGTGAGTTCAATTACTATAGATTCTTGTATAGAAATATAGAGAAAACTTGGGAGCTATCAACCCATTAGCACACATTGTTAGATTGCTGTATTGCTAAATAGAGTAAAGAATTATAAGGAAGAAGAAAAGTTATAGGAAGTATAATACTTGATATGATAGTGAATAAAAAGTTTGTAGTAAAATGGCATTATGGATGTAAAGTTGAACCCAGGATTTGCATATTGAAGAATGAATCCTCAAATATATTGATGTAATTAGGAGGTGAGACATTTGGAAGTTAATTAAATTTAGACAAATTTCAAAGTAGAAGGTAAATGCTCTTATAAATAATAGAAAGAGGGGTGAATTTCTGCCCCATTTTGTGGATATTCAGATGTATGGACAAGGAAGACAAATGCCACATGCTGTCATATGCAAATCCATATATGAATAAGAAAGGGGAATAAGTATGTGGGTGAAAGAAAACTCAAAATGTGCCTATCAGAGTGGGGAGAAAGTGCTTGGAGGCTTAGGAAGGGCAATAGGATGCATATAATATGAAAGGGAAAAGAAGAAAACCTGGAGTGGAAAGGTTAATACACAGATGGTAATGAGGCGATGAGGAAGATGTAGGAGAGGGGATGGGCAAAGGCATAGCAAAAAGCAGAGTAAAGTAAAATAGAAAATTAAATCTCTTGTTTTCTCTCATTTATTTTTCCTGGATTTTAAATATATACATAAAATGGTATGCTTCTACATCAGGTGAGAGTAACCATTAAATTATCTAGGGGAACACAGGAAGAATGTGTGAGGACATGGAGCTGGGTAGTTTAGGGAACAACCTCAATATATGATCCACCTTTATATGAATATTAAATGAAATAAAAATGGTCCTTCTATGTCTGAGATAAAAATATTCATTAAAAATAAATAAATAAATATTTGCTGTATGTAACCTAATCTATGCTCTATTATATATTTTGCTTAGATGTGATATAGTCAAATATATATATATATACATATATATATATATGTACACATACACACATATGTGTATCTAATGTATTTAATTGGCTGAAGCTTAATGGATGGATCAAAATAATTTATGAAATGCATTGAATCAGTGAAAAAATATAAAAATCAGTGATAAACAAAAAGCCACAGACTTTGAAATTTAAATGAAACTGAATGTGTTTATATATCTTCTATTATCGGAAGGACATAGATTCTCCATATTACTAATATATTGAAAGTACCATAGGTCAATACTAATACACTTAGAACCCTTGCTCCAAACAAAGCATCTCTCCTTCTTTTCCTTCCTTTCTTCCCTTGCTTCTTCTCTCCCTCTCTCCTTTCTCCCTCCTTCCCACCCCCCTCTGTCCTGCCTGTCTTTCTCTAACCCCCTCTCCTCCCCTCCCTCTGTGTGTGTGTGTGTGTTTCTGTTAGGGATGTGTGTGTTCGTGTGTGTGTGTGTGTGTGTGTGTGTGTGTGTGTGTGTGTGTGTGTGTGTGTATGTGTGTATGTGTGTGTGTGTATGAGGGGGCTGTACAGTATGTGGGGAAAATATAGAAGTGAAAAGACAATCTTGAGTATCATTCCTTTTGCTATGTACACCCCTCTTTTTCTTTTTACTGTATCAACTGAGCTTCTTTTTCCTAATATTCCTCAGTTACTTCTATAGATGTATTTCTTTATTTGTTAAAATACAGAACTTGAATTCTATTTTCACAATTAGGGCAATGAGCATGAAACCAAACATTGCCAAGAGGCAAGGATGTGCTGTCCTCTTGATCTAGTGTCAAACATTATCCTTGCTCTCAGTAGGCTTTTACATGAAGTTTGTGGCCTCCCAGTCATAGAAAAACTCATTTATTGTATAATAGTACTGTGTCCTAGAATATATATATATATATATATACATATATATATGTATATATATATATATATATCTTAGTTAAATATACCTTATTGCTAAGACCTGAATTCATATCATCTCTCAGCAAGAGCATCTTGTTTCAAAGTTAATGAATATTAACAAAGGAGGCTGTCATTTGCTGGATTTCAAGGTGATTGTATGTGATTACAAAATAATAATAAGACAATAGCTGGTGCTGTGGATATACATTTAATCCTAGAATCCAGAAGGCAGGAGCTGGTGGATTTCTAAACTTGGGGCCAACCTGTTCTACAAAGTAAGTTCTTGGAGAGGCAAAATTTCATGGGGGAACTATGTATTGAAAAACAACAAAGAACACAAATATATATATCAATTGACAATCTTTTCTGAATATTTATCATAATAATGAAATGCTGATTGACAGCCAAGAAGATCTTGCAGACTTTGATGCATTTTTCAAATTCTAATATAGATTTACAACTAAGTTTAGATGTTATGCATGTTATTTGTTATCAGCTCAATAATGTTCTATTACTAGATTTTAGCAACTGAACTCTCACACCACCATATTGCATGTTTGATGTTTACTCTCCTGCTTTATCCACCATCTCCATATCCTCTGGAGTCTTAAGGCACTTGGCCTCATCTGTAAGATATAAATTCAACTTCTCTCAAGCTCATTTCAGTGTTTTTATCTTAATTTTTCTCAGGAATCATAAACAATCATAATGACATCTAGAATGGTGAATCTTTTCTTATGGTTTTCAATGTACTGTGCCAAGATCCATCAGAGGAATCATCAGTTACAACAGGTAAAGCCACACACAATGTATTTCTTAAATAATAACACTTGAAAGCTAACATTACTTCTTGATCTACAGGCTGTAGCATAGATGTTATGTTTGCAAGCATGACAACATTAATTCCATACATTTCTATTTGTGCTCTTAGGGGACTGGGTACATTGTCTGTCAGCACTAATATTTTGAAAGGAATATGTTTTCTGAGAAGAGAAACTCAACAGCAGGCTTGAAATATTCAGGAAACCACACAGTAAACAGATAGGCTGTCATCTAGGCTTTGTTATTTCATTTATAGTGCATGGTAGAGTAGCTTTTGCATAATTTTTAAGGGCCGTAAGAATTTTGAGAATTGTGAGCCAGCAATTGCTTAACTTAATGTCATCACCCTTGACAAGAAAAAGCCTGTCTTTGAAGTTTTGAACCCTTAAGGTTTTAGTTTGCAATAAATGACCTTTATAGGCATTTAAAATTTGCCATTAACATAGCCACCTTTATCAGTTATCTTTGCTATTTTTCACTTTATGGGACATAAGTCTCACAACCCAATATCTGATATATTCAAACATTTTTGTCACCCATATCAGCCTTCAGAGCATTAAGGAGTTGGAGTCTTGCTCTGGGTTATTTAGGCTTGAGAGAAACTTGTGATTTGATTTTCTGTGTAGGCTTTGATATATTAGCCCTAAAGTTTTTGTAACTCTCCCATCATTAATATTTTAACTGATGCGGCACATTGACTTCTCTCTAGACTTTGTTATTTTCAGTTACTATATGACTGGCTGGTAGAAGTCCTGCTTTTCAAACTACCTCATAATTTGATATACAATCTTCCTTAAGCAGAAAATCTCTTCCTCCTCTTTCATTGTGTCCACAAAAGAATAATTACATTCAAATTGAGTTCAAAAATAAACTTAGATAAATATAGGTTAAAATATATGAGAACTATATGAATTTTGGTAATCATAAGATTACTATATTTTTGATAATATTTTTTTATTTAAATTTGCAACAGGCTTGTTTTACATGTCAATCCCAGTATCCTCACCTCCTGCCCTGTCCTCTCCCAACCACCATCTCATCCATTATCTACTCTCCAGAAAGGTTGAGACCTTTCATGGGGGATCATCAAGTCTGTCATATTACTTGGATCAGGGCCTAGGCCCTCCCCCCATGTGTCTAGGCTAAGAAAGTGTCCCTCTTTGTAGAATGGGATTCCAAAGTCCATTAGTATACTAGAGATAAATAATGATCCACTACCAGAGGCCCTATAGACATCTCAGTCCCAACTAACACCCATGTTCAGGAGGTCTGAGTTGGTCCTATGCTGGTTCTCTAGCTATCAATCTGGGGGCCATGAACTAACCCTTGTTCAGGTCAGCTGTTTCTGTCAGCTTCTCCAGCCTGATCTTGATCCCTTCGCTCATCACTCCACCCTCTCTGCAACTGTATTTCAGGAATTTGGCTCAGTGTTTAGTTGTGGGTGTCTGCTTCTGCTTCCATCATCTACTGGATGAAGGCTCTAGGATGACATATAAGATAGTCATCAATTTCATTATTGGGGAAGGGCATTTAAGGTAGCCTCTCCACTATTGCTTAGCTTGTTAGTTGGGGTCATCCTTAGATTTCTGAACATTTCTCTAGGGCAGGTTTCTCTTTATACCTATAATATCTCCCTCTATTATGGTATCTCTTTTCTTGTTCTCCTCTATTTCTTCTCTGATTTAATTTAGATTGCTATATTTTAAGCTAAACATTTATTCTACTTTATAACCATATCATTATTTTGTGGTAACATATTAAAGAATACATAGAATATTTTTTTTATTGTTCAATGATATTTCACCACACAAACCATGTGTGGTGAAACCATGTGTTATTCTACATTAGGATATGTGCTGGAATACCCAACACTCTCTTTTTTCTTATATCCTGAGATTTTCTTTGTTACAAAAAAGGTATACACTATTTGAAATTTATTGTTTTTCAATTTTTAATAGATGAGCTATTTATGTTATGGCAGAAAATATTTTCATATGAAATTATAAAAGACTATGTATGTGATGATTCAACATACACATACAGTGTGTATTTGTTATAGCAAATAAGTCATTAACAGTCAGCATCTCTAATATAATATTTTAGGTTCTCAAAACTTTTCCAGCTTACACCTGGAACCTTGATCAACTCAACCTTTATTGAAATCACTATGATATTTTAAATGATTTTTTTACCAATAGGTAAATCATCCCTTAGTAGAATTTTCATTAAACATTAAACTTTATATACATAAATTCAAACTGTATATATTGCACTGTGCCTCACATACATGCTTAAAGAGTCACTCATGTAATTTATTTATACCATTGCTTGTTACTGTCTTTGGTTTGATAACACAGTTTTTTGAGCATAAAAAGATTTATTGTCCCTGGAACAGTTAGAAGGAAGTCTTTGAGTTCTGTCCAGATATGAAAACCATATAAGTATATTCAGTTCCATCCTAGTACCATGGTCTCGTGTTATTTTGATCATTTCTATATTTTAACTTTCTTATTTAATAATAATTAATAATTAGCTAGTAATTAAACAAAACAATACTTCCATCTGCTCCTATTCCCATGCCTTTCACTGAAACACTGGAATTCTAAAAGTCCACAGAGGTTCCTTGCTATCACATGTCTTTATACTCAGGCAACTTTCCTAGGCCTTATATCTTAGCTTCTCAACAAATAAAATCAGGAAGAAATGTTAAAGATAAAATAAAAGAACAATTAAAAAGGGAATTAACATGAAGGTTAGACATTTCCTTCTAATTTAATAGAAAATGAAAACTTAAAAAGTGGCTGTCCTGATTTTGATGTTAAACATTATGTTATATAATATAACCATGTGATTACAGCAAAAAGACATTCAAAATGAAAAACTAATTCTTTTATGAAGGATACTGCAATGATGAACTGTATGTAGAATTTTCTAGGCCAGGTCATTATCAAGCTAAATATTTTAAGCATATTCAGTTTTCTATATCTAAAGGAAGCCTCAGCAAGAACTGAAATTATATTAACCTCAATATTAATCTTTTAAATTGATAAAAGAACTATTTGTCATTGTGTTGTTAAATTTTATAACCAATTATAAAAAAGAAATACTGTATATGTCATTGGGTCATTTAAATAACTTGTTTGGTAAGAACATATATATATATGTATACATATATATATATATATACATATATATATGTATATATATATATATATGTATACATATATATATATAACTCACCTGTTTTTATAATGGTAATATTCTAATAATTTTTAGAGAATTTATGTATTTTGCTATATGGCTGGTCTAAAACTCACGAGATATTAATTTGCTTCTACTACCTGAGTGGTAGGAATAAAAGCAGGTTCTCCTATACTTGGCTCATAATTGTTTTTAAACACATTGTTTGAGAACATGGATTATGAGACTATTGGGAAATGCTATTTTAAGGTGTTGGACTTTTGTTTATGCTACATATGTTTATCTTTGTGAAGCTGTGATTCTTTTTCTAAAACACCTGATGGTCTCATAAAGAGCTTCACAGCACAAAGCCACACAACAAGCTACAGAGTAAGAAGCAAGGTATATAGAAATAGAAAAGGATAGCCCAGAGGTGAAAGACAGACTGGTTAATTACATTAAGAAAAGCTGTCAAGAAACAAGCCTAGTTAAGGCTGGGCATTCATAAATAAGAATAAGTCTACATGTATGATTTATTTGGGAGCTGGGTGGAGGGCCCCACAAAAGTGCCCCACAAAAGTCCAAAGAGCAAAACATCACAAAAGAGACTTTTAAATTTAGTTTTCAACACAGTAAATATTAAATAAAGTAGCAAGATAAATGGGAAGATTTCAACTACTTTTGAGTGTCTCACTTATCCAGTATTTTTGAACATGAAATGATTGTGGTTTAGATATTCTCTTAACCAGAAACCCAAGATGAGATACATTCTTTGTGCCTCAGCATACATATGAGTACTATTGCTGGAACTTAATGCAACAATTGAGAATTGTTACTCAGTCCATACATGTAATGAGTTGGGCTCAACCTTTGCCTCACACTGTGCCTTCATACACTGACCTGCAAGATGCTCCCTTTCTGTTTCCATCCGCAGGTACTGTTTTCCACAGGAATACAGCTTGGTGGAAATAATGTACTCCAACTGAAATAGAAACTATGCTTTTATTAATACTAGACACATTGAAAAATTTTCCTCAATGATATTTTTCTCTTCATTTGTGCACAGATCACTATCCTGCATTAGGTTGCCCCACATTTCCTACAAGTAATTGGATGGAAATAACTAAACTGACTATTCCTTTCACTACTACTTGGTTGAGGTAATAGCCTACTCTTGGACCCAATATAATGGAAGCTGAAAGAGGTTCTTCACACACACCTAAGACATTATTGAGTGTCTTCCAGAGCTAGCAAATTATTTTAACAGAACATTAAAATGACAATATGCCTGCTCAGAAAAATCTACTATTGAGTTAATGGCAGGTTATTCCTGTGAAATGATCCTCAATACAAGACCTTCAAATAAGACAATATTCTAGAAATCTCAACCACCTACAAAGAGGAATAAAAATAAGAACAATCATATGAAAGTAAAATTGCACACAATACATTACCTTATAAAGAATCATATAAATTAATATTACAAATATAAAGTAGCATCAGGTATAAGGCACATGTAGTTCTTTCTATGTAATTTGAATAATATCACTGAAGAAATGAGTCTTATAACTGGCAGCCTACTATAATGTAATCTATCATTATCTTTCAGTTATTATTTATTGCATGACTTTAATTTTAATACTGTTTTATAGATGTTTACTGTACTCTAGTGTATCTAGAATTTCTTTATAGTTAAATTGTATGCTGTCAAAATAGCCATTCAATTAAATTTAATTTATGAAGGGTAAAATGTCTTCTATATGTTATTCTTTGATCCAGGATGGAAGATCTCGACTATGGCAACATTTTGCACCATATCATAAATAATATTAACTTTGATAATGCATGCCACACCTCGCTAGAAGAACATGCTGTAGAAGTTTACAAATAATAAGGAAGCACAAATTATAATACATTTTCCCTTTGAGAAGATTAAATTGAATTCCCACATCTATTCTATTTACATCAATTTCTATATGCATACATGAACACATGTAGTATTAGATTAAAAACCGAACCCTGTGTGGGTGAGAGATAATAAAATAGAATCATAGATACTTATTTTCTCAATAACCTTGTCTATCTAGTCTCATGTTATTGGCCATCCAAGTAGTGTCAGAGAGGGTTTCCATTGCATGAGTGGGTCTCATATTCAATTAGATATTTTTTAGTTACTCTGAGAAGTTTTGTGGCACTTTCACTACCACATCTTCAGGCAGGTCATCTCTGTAGATCAAATGTTTTATAATTGTGTTGGTATTTTTATGTATCCTTTGTTAGCATTAACACTAGGCAATAGGGTCAAGGCCCCTACTCCACTTCCCTGTGTTCAATTAGTTGTGCAAGTGTTGTCTTCATCAGTAGAGACTCACCCCACCCTTTGTTTGTGGAGAGCAACCTTGGAAACAGGCTGAGTTCTTAGGGATTTGCAACGAGGCTCCTTTGGCCAAAAACCTAGATGTAACCTATTTTCAGAGGGTTCTTTTGGTGGCTAGAGATACTAGTTTGGGTTTTTGTCGCCCCATTATTTGGTCATTCCATTTAGACTTCATATATGTATATATTTTAGGAAGCTTCAACTGTATTAGGTTTCCATGTTATCTCTGAAATAAATTAGTTTTAACTACCCTATCTCCATTTTCTTCACTTCCCTTTATCCCCACCTCATGTGATGCTACTTTCCCAGTCTCCTCCTTCACTTACTGTTGATAACTATCTATTTTCCCTTCCTAGGGTAATCCAATCCTTTCCCCAGTTACTTATTGTATAACAAACTTATGTGGTTGTATGTAATGTAGCCTGATTATAGAAGACTTAAGAATTAGCATCCTTGTGTTTCTAGAACTTGGTTGCCTAACTCAGGATGATTTTTCTTTCTCTCCATCCATGTTTTTCTAAAATTTTCATTATTTTTAAATAGTTTGTAATATTTTATTGTGTGAATGTGAATGTATCATATTTTCTTTATTCATTCATCTGCTGATGATGGTTTCAGTTTCTAGTTATTATAAATAGAGCAGCAATGAGCACGGCTGAGTAAGTGCTCTGAGATAGGATATAGAGTCATTTTGGTATACTTTCAACAGTGATATAGTTGGATCTTGATATACCTCAATTCCCAGCTTCCAGAAGACCTGTCACACTGATTTCTATAATGACTGAACACAATTTCACTTCCACCAGCTGTGGATGTAGAGTACTTCATTCACTCTACATCTTCGACAAATGTGCAGTGTTTTTATTGATCATTGGCGATTCAGATTGGTGTATGATAAGATCACACAGTAATTTTGATTGGTTTTCCCTAATGACTAAGGGAGCTGAATATTTCTTTAAGTGTTTCTCAACCAGTTGTGTTTCTTCTTTGGGAATTCTCTGTTTAGACTAGGTTTTGGGGGGATATCTCTATTCCCCCCAAACTTTTTTTTTAAGTTCTTCATATATATTGGATATTAGTCTTCTATCAGATGTGCAGTTGTTACCAATCTTTTTCCATACTGTAGTATGCTGCATTGTCCAAATGTTGGTGTCCTAATCCATTCTTTTCATTTTCACACCTTTCCATTAATTAAATGCCCATCTTATTTCGTATCCTAATGGTGTTCTGTTCCCAATATCTATTCCAATGATTTTAAGGCTAATCATTACTTTTTCTTCTATAAGCTTCAGTGTACTGTTTTTGGTTTGTTTGTTTGTTTGTTTGTTTTGTTCAATTCTTTGATTCATTGGGGGCAGGGTTATAATTATGGATCTATTTTGACCTACATGTACCCTTCCTGTTTGACCAACACCATTTGTTAAGATGTTGTCATTTTCCAAAGTGTGTTTCTGGGTTTTTCATTTAAAAAAAAAAAAATCAGGCCAGGCAATGGTGGTTCATGCCTTTAATCCCAGCACTCAGGAATCAGAAGCAGGCATATCTCTTTGATTTTGAGATCAGCCTGGTTTACAGAGCAAGATCCAGGATATCTTCCAAAGCCACAGAGAAACTCTGCCTCAACAAACAAACAAACAAACAAAACAAACAAGAATCAATTGTCCATTTTTGTGTGTGGACCTATATCTGGGTCTTTGATTCATTTTCATTGATCAATTTTTCTATTTTTATGCCAATACTATATTGTCTGTAATACCATATAAGGTTAGTTATGATGATACCTCCAGTAGTTCTTTTATTATTAAGAAAATTTTACCTACCCGGTTTTGTTTGTTATTGTGTGTGTGTGTGTGTGTGTGTGTGTGTGTGTGTGTGTATGTGTGTGTGTGTGTGTGTTTATATGAAGATGAAAATTCCCCTGTCATATATCTGTGCATAACTGCATTAGAATTTTTATGGGGATTGATCATATTATTTCCATAATTTTTATTATGAATACATACACACAGAAAATTCTGTAGCAAGTTTCTGATATTCTCATCTGTCTTAAAGCTACTACCTAACAGAAAAGAAAATTGTCCTATTTTTCCATTCCATATCAGTAAATATTTCAGTTTTAATGCTTATTCTATAAAATGTCTATGCCTCATTCCCAAGCCGTATTTATAACCACAGGTTCTTCAATTTTTTTCATAGAGGACTCTCATGTGTGTTATTCAAGTCCGTACTTGCAATGTCAAAATAATTAAGTTATAAACAGACATTTAAAGCTGTAATGATTTGTTATTATATAATGAAAATAATTAGTATTTATTCTTTTAACTTTAGAAATTCCAAAAACTTAAATACTATCTACTGAAGTCATTAGAAAATTTTAATTTTATTATGCAGTGTTGTATTAAATAGGATTTGCTCCCTGAATAGTAATTCACACCATCATTGAATACACTGGTTATATAACTGGTTTATTTAACTCTTCATTTTTTATGGGATCTGATACTGAGTTTTTCATATATTCCTTCAATTATGAATACCAAGATATTAAGCCCTGTTGCTTTGTTAATCTCAATTAATATCTTCTTAAGAGAAAAAAATAAAACAATGACATATCCTAGGATCTTAAACTCTTAAATGCTGGTTGTGGTCAGTATTTTTCTTTGAGTCTATAGAGAAGAGAAATACTACTAATTGTTAGTTGTCACTTTTGATGTACTCAACTATCAAGAAATTTCCAATATCCTGTAAAATTTGATGAAAATGGTTTTGTAGAATTCTTCTGATGATCTAGATTTTTTACATAAACCATCAGCTTCTGAAAAATTGTCAAAGCCACACTGTAATTGTGTCAATAAATAGCCAAGCTCCTTTCTATTCATATTGCAGGTTTTAGAATTTAGTCTACATTGTTTGTGAAATTATACATCTAATGACAGAACATCAAACTCATTTTCTTACACCCGTTATTACAACAGTGTCATTTTTCAAGTGTAATTCGTTCTTCAAATCTTGAGACATTAGTCATATCATAAACTGAATTTCTACACCTCTATCATTTTTTAAAGCTTCAAACTATACATGGGTCATTGACCTACTACAACAAAATATAGAGCAAGATGGGTTCTTTAAATTTACCTGTTTTCTGATACAGACTTTCAAGTGCAAGGACAAATTAGAGAATGGAATAAGCAACTAATGGAAAACATACAAAATACTTACAAATAAGAAATAAAAGCTTATTATTTTGAGCACATGCATATAGATGATCTGTTTTATTGTCATAATTCAAAATTATACTCCTAAATAACAATTAACAGCAGTGAGCACATATTTACCTCGCAGAGGACATCTAAATATCATCAAGGTGGGATTAGTAGGGTGAAATTAATTCATTGCACTCAGGATGTACTAATTCCAACAGTTTGAGGGAGGGGGAAACTGCAGTTATACTCTCCTCTTGCAAATAAATGAGAAAAAGATTTGTGAGTTTGCTCGGATAGGAAAGAAATTTGTTGTTTACCTCATAAACTATTAGATAAACTGAGTCTACCTACTTTGTCTTTGTATCAATAGTCTGTATTTCATACAATTGTGCAATGACCCATAGAATATTGTGCTGTGTTGTATTGTATACAACTGGTATGTCCTCATAAAAATTTATTTATTTATTTGCTTGCTTTCTTATTTACTTTGTGTGTGGGGGGGATTCATATGCATGTGTGTGACTTTATGAAGAGGCCAGCGCTGGATATCAAGGATCCTACTCTATCAGTCTGCTCCTGTTTTACTGAAATAGGATCTCTCATTAACCCTGAGGCTCACCATTTTGGATAGCATAGCTGAATAGAGATGTCTTGAGAGTTTTACAATCTTTAAATCACTAGTTTCTCCTATATAAATATATTAAAGAAATATTTCTATAATTACTTAACTCTCTTTATATTTATTTTTTGTGTCTTTCATGTCATGCTTCTCAATCCCAGCTATCCTGCTCGCCCAGAATAAAACAGAAGGTGTTTTATTCAGTAAACCCTGTATTCACACATTTTACATGCAGGCTTCATGGCAAAGAATCATTGCTCTAATTCAAGGTAACTGGTCTCTGATGCACAATCAATTCTGGGCTCTCACTGGGACTCTCCCACTTTTACATTCTTGGGGCAGTTTTCCAACACCTACACCCCAGGGCCAGCTCTACTTTGTTGTCCAGATCTATTGTGCTGCCCAGTTAAGGTGCAGGGTCTACTTTTGCGAGTACCGCAACTTGGTCTGTTGCAGGAAGTAAGGGGCGAAAGATAAAGGGATGCATCTTTCCCCATCTACAGCTCTGCATTACACATGAGTAATAGGGATGGGTCTCCCACACTCAAAACTTTGGGTTTGCTAACCCACACCCTGCCAACAGGTTTGGTTCCTTTGTGTTACCCAGTCCAGGTGCAGAGCCTGGTCTCCTGAGTGTTGTAGCTGATGGGGCTGCAGCTCTTTTGATCTCAGGGCAAGCTCTCCTACTTGCATCTGGTCTTGATAGGTGGATGTAATGTAGGGAGGTGGGATGAAGGATATCTTTCCCTAACCCTAATCCATGCCACCATAAATCAGATGAGTGATAGGAACAGCTCTTCCATGATCACAACTTCGGGCTGGCTTGCGCACATTCCCAGCAGGTTCAACTCTATTGTGATGCCCCTGAGAGGTATAAGGCACAAAAACAAACAAGCCAACAAACAAACAAAACAGTGTTAAAGAATGAGATTATCATCCAGTAGTACCTCTAAGTAATAAGCACTGGTAAGAGTGACTCATTCTACAATGAGCAAATGAAATGAAATGTTCTATCTTCAGACACAATATAACCACTGTTTGTGGTGAGGAAGAGGATATTTGGTGGAAATATGATTTGGGAAATGTTGTCTGGGCTCAACAACAAAGTAAGTCTTCAACTACATTGAAGCTATATTGCCTACTTCCTTTTGTAGTTATAAAAGCACTTATATGTAGATGGCACTGTTTCCTCTATTCAAACCTTCAAAATCTGCAGGGAGAAGGAAATGTAGACACAAAGTCCCATCTCTAAGCAAGCTAGTTACCATTGGAACCTGCTATAAAAGGCAAAATCAGTTTTCTCAGAGGCATGTCACCTGACATACCAACCATTCCAGGGTAGGCCCCTAGCCCAGAAGAAAGAAGTTTTCTACCACAAAGTTGACCTGATGCTTTGCTCTTTTTGAATATTTGTTTTGGTTTTGGTTTTTATTCATTTGCTTTGGTATATATTTTCTGTTTGTTTTTACTATTTAGTTTGCTTTTATTTTAATTTTTTGAGAGACAGAGAGAAAACAGAGAGTGGGAGATAGAAAATGTGAAATAGGTGATGATTATGTGGGAAGAGTTAGGGGAAAGGAAGAATATGATCAAACATACGAAAAATAATTTTTGAAAAGCAATAATTTGACAAGTTTTATTATCTTTTCATTTTACTTGCACTTGTTGGATTTGAAGTTTATTAGAATATGTAATATTTTCCTTTGTTATGAATGATGAAGTTATTTGTTTCATACATAATGGAAGTAGTCTTAAACACTTATTGATATTCTAAACAATGTAAAATATTTAGTTCATGGCCCATAATTTGAAAATCTATATTATATATTTTCTGGAATGAACAGCCCCTACACAGTCCTTCTAAAGAGATAAAATATTCAAGCCAGGATCAAGGGAGACAAATGAACCAATATTTAACAGCTGCTAGATTTTCTCCTTTCTTAATGGCCAAAGTATAAATTGCCGCCTAATTAAATTATTCATTGTGAATTTTCTAAATCTTTCTATATCTGCATTTGTTGTGTTCACACAAAACTTTGTTAAATTTAATACTATATATATATATATTTCATTCTATTCTTTAAATTCCAAGATTACAGGTGGTTAATATCTGTCTTAGTTCCTTTCATTAATAAGTAATAGTTATTAGGGAATTAAGATGTAGATTAGTGATACAAGACTTGGCTATTATACACAAGAATCTAGACTTCTACACTGGCTTGATAAAAGAACAAAAACAGATAAACAAATACAAACATCTGTAAAAGTATCTTTTTATTCCTCATACTTTCAAGCACAATTAGAATCATCATTGCAAATATTGCATCAGTTGCCAATGCCTGTATAAGTATTCTAAATATTTTTGTATGGCCACTTCAGAATGAATGATTCTACAAGAAGATAGATGAAGTGCTTCATTTCTTTAATCTGAGCACTATAATTTGTCTAGAGAAGGCAGTATATTTATCTCAAAGATGATTCCTTATGGATTACAGTCTATTACTGTGATGAAGTAGCACACACAAATTGTATGTATTATTCAATGGTCAGTATGGAATGTTCATATAAAACATAAAAGGATTTTAGAGGCCTTCAGGATGATTGAATCTTAAACCTTCAAGTATACTAAATATAATAAATCATCTCTGAACAGTTCAGCTCAGTACATAAGGATAAGGAAAGAATTAAAATTAAACTACATTGGTACTAAATAACTCAAATCATAATAAAAATATAATTCTATATAAAGTTTGTGAGAATTGAAAATGTCTCTGGGTTATGATGAAATAACTAAAATGAAATTTGAATATATAGAGAAACAAAAAATTATCAAAAATTATTTCTATTTTGCTATTTGCATGGAATATGTATTCTATTTTAATTTTCATAAACTTTGTAAAATGAGCAAGTCAGATATTCAAAGATGTTAACTAATTCTTTTCAGATAAAGTGGAGTCATAGTTAGAGTCAACCCGTTTTAATGCAGGCTTCCTTTAAAATACCAAATTTCTATTAAAATTTAATATTGTTCAGTGGTGATTTACAAATGTCATGATAGTCATGTCATATAAATTTATGTCATAAAATTACAGTGTGTGTATCAAGTCAAACTATTTAAGTAATAGTATTTTGTTAGCTTGGGAAAGAAACTTCAGAAGGAAGAATTCTACCACTGTTTCAGGAACTCCATGAAGCCTTTAAAACTCTTCCCATGAGTCTATGAAGTAGCAGATATATCTTTCTCTGTGGTGGGAAGAGAAAATAATAGCTGGATTGCCTGAGAAAGCTGGTGCTCAGTTTTACAAGTCTTGGGAGGAAAGGAAGAACTGTTTGATTTTTGGATAGGAAATGCTTCAGTGTTGCTGTATTTGAATTAAAAGGGGCTGAACAAAATTCACTCAGCAGAATAATAAAAGCTTCTAAAAACAACTCATCACAGGTCTATGATTTAAAAGGAGGATATTGAGTCACTATAGCAAACATAACATATATATGAATTCAAATAAATTGAAGTTATATTTTACATTGCCCTTCAAATCTTAGATAGGATGAAGTATATTGGTTTGCAATACTTTTCTCAAAGTGACGATGATAAATAAGAGACTATTCTTAGGTTTTGACTATGAGAATCAAACAGAATATCACATTCTCGAGGGACACATTGTATTTTAACACATTTATATACATATATATGTATATTTATTATGTATGTACTCATATCCATGTATTCTTACACACAGTTAAAATTAAAATGGCAATTTAGTGGGAATGTACTTCCATGAAGGATGAACATTTCCCAGCAGCCAAGATATCATGGAACATGTACAGTTTATGAACATGTCATCCAGAGAATGAAGCATGTAAGCTAAAAGTAAAGTATAAATATTAGAGTAAAATTTTATGTTGATTTCTTCGCTACCAAAATAGTTACCATCTTTGTGTGAGCATTTATGTTTAACTATGACCTAAAGTAAAGGTAATGAGGTATTTGAAACCATGAATTATATTTATGTTACCCAGTCTACTGTTCTCAAAAACTTTTCAGAGTATGTACCTATTGATCAATGAAGCTAATATTTATTTTAGAAACTCTTAATAAGTTTACTCCAGTTTAGATATAATATCCAGTGTTGAGAATCTACCAAGTTTATTAAATGAGCTTACCCAGAATGTCAAGTGATTCTGGAAAGGCTAATCCAGATATCTAATCTAAGACTAAAGCACTACTACTCACAAACATACTTTTAAAAAGTATATCTAAGTATTAACAAATAACATACTAACATTCATCTTCAGCATCTTTGCAATATAGTCTCCAGGGCTATAGATAACTCATTGAATAAAGTACCTTCTGTGTGAGCATGAAGACCAGAGTTTAATTCCTCATAATACTATACATTCTAGGAAAACATAGAGTTTCAACGGCAATCCCAGCTTTTGGAAGGCAGAAATGGGGACTTTCTGAATTAAGCTGAATAGTTAGGGATCTGAAGAACACTCTGAATGTGTAAGGTGGACAGACATTCAAGAAGGCATCCAACATCAGTCTTTGACCAATACATACAAATGCACATGCACCCTTACACCACAAGTGTTCCCTCATGAGTGCAAATATTGAAACTGAAACATTTGTCTTGAACAAATTTGTCATAGAAATGTAAAATAAAGAATAACAATAGAACACTTATGCAAACTCAAGATAAGTATATGTAAACTCAAAAGGCAACCATCCAATGTTATGCAATAATTTTATTTATTCATTCCATGAATCACTGGCTCAGAGTTAAAGGCCTGAAATCAATATGTATTTTGTTCACACTTTAGAAATAATTCAGATACAAAAACCCACCAACTTCCAAATATATAAATTTTTAAGACCAATTTTCCTGGATCTACTCTACCTAATTGATGTACATCAATCAATATCACAGAAATTAGAAACATAAATTAAGGCTTAAATCAAAATGTGTAATAGTGTATTAATTTAATTTTGCTACTACTTTTTAGCACCATTAGTGAGTGAAATAATTTCAGAAGAACAGTAAGTGAATTAAGATCATTGAATAATAACCTAGCTTGGTATCTGTAGCTAAGTGTATTTGATGACTCCTATGATGCTTTCATGGTGTTATATGAGTCAACATGACATTCAGTATGTTCAAGATGTTTCTCCAGAATTCAGGTGCCATCATTATTCAAACTTCTTAACATTGACTAATCTTGGTCTTTCAATTTGTTTCTTAAAATGAAGATGGCATAGAGTCAGTGTTGCTCTATTCGGAGAACTTTCAGATGCTTTCATGTGCTCCAATTTGGGACCAGTGAGCTCTTGATCAAGGATAGAATCTGGCAGATAAAAGGTAGAGCAGAACCAGTATTATTGGTATTAATATTTTACACATTCAGAAGGATTTCTATCTATTGGTTAAAAAAAATGTTATAGGAATTTGGATAAAATCCATTACAACTTCCAAACACCTGTTTCCTTTATTCTTCATTGCAAATTTAAAGCCAATCAGAGACTTTGCTTTCTGTTGATTCTGAGTGGTACTTTTTAAGGGGAGAAGGAATATTAGAGAAAAGAGAAGATTATTAGAGGACTTTGTCATCTAATTATAAAAACTAAGTCTTACAACAGCTCTTCAAAATGTAGAAATGCTCAGATTTTCAAAGAATCCCTGTTAAAAATGTCTAAAGAGACAAAATTCAATATGAATCCAGAAGTCTCATAAACTAGAGGGGCTTGGTTATAGAACAGTTCTGGACTCTAAAGATCTACATTTGCTTTTTTTTTTTTTTACTCTAATAAGATCACTATTTCTTTGGGAAGTCACATGAGCCTCCTTTAAGAGTATATCGCATTTACTGCTTACACTTATACCTAGCAATCACTTCTAGAAACACTTTCAGAATACTATCACATATACCCAGAAATAACGCTTTTCAAATTCTCTGGAGACACCTTAATCCAGTTATGTTGACAACTGAAATTAGCAATTATAGCAGTGACTTCCCACTCTACAGTTTACAGTATTGACCAAGTTCTGTTGTCAGTATTTGTTTCCTTCATTCATGTGAACTATTATTGAGGAAATCCTCTTTCCAATCGTCTTTCTGTCTTTCTCTATTCATTGTACTCAAAGATATCAAATAAGTATGAATTTTCAAATAAATTGATTAGTTTGTAACTGAAAAGCATTGAACCTTTTTCCAAATATAAATTAATACTGGGAAACTCCATATTAGAAATCATGACTTAATACTGTAAATTATGTTAAGTAATACTTAAACAAAGACAATTAAAATAGAAGTCTAGTTCTTTCAATATTTTTATTTTTTTAATGTGTATGGGTATTGTGTCTGCATGTACAGCATAAATGCACTGCACATGGAATACAGAGGAGTTTATTATATCTCCTAGGACCAAAGTTATAGAAGACTGTGAACTGCTATTGGATGCTAGGATCAAATTCCCATCCTCTAGAAGAGCAGCATGTGTTCTTAACTGCTGAGCCATCTCACCATCCCTCTTCTTAGACATTTTTACAATGTTTACTGTTCAAAACATAGAGAAAGTAATGTAGAAACACAATCATACAGGGACTCAAAGTTAACCTATTTGTTGTTAGTTGTATTAGTTTTGTTCTTTCAAGCACTGATGCAAATATTTTTTCCCTAGAAAGTCATCACAGCATACTACTATTCTGTAGTAACAAAATGATAAGCTTATGCTGAAAGAAACAATGAAATTCCTAAAGGAAATAACACTTTTCTCTCTGCTTAATTATGAAAACAGTTAAAATGTTAATCTATATACAAAGCAAAATCCAAAAATAAACCTCCAGGTGTACTTGCCCTACAGTGGAATGTTGCAAGATGTTAGGTAGAAATAAAGTGGTTGGTAATCTCATAACAAATAAAACATTACATGTTTATATTATGAGTAGTCTTTGACTATAATACATAAAGTAAAGGAAACCACTTTCACATTCAGTTATTTACAATATCTAAGAGGAAATGTTTTAGGCATGCTTTCAACTACATAACATCTCTGCTGAAATTCTTGGGAAGAATCAATCCGTTCATCAAGTGTTTTTGGAGAAATTAAGTGATAATAATAGGAGAACAATATTGCCTACAAATTAGCTATCACTATTTTATTATGCTCAGTAAAGTGTACTGTGGAGGATAAACCTCTCAAATCCTTTTAAATTGTATATAGGAGACAAATAAAATTCAGACAGCCCTGGGATTTGAGGAGAAAGAGCTTACATAACATTTTTCCATTTCAACTGATGATATGCACTACTTGATGCTTCTTCTCTTATGGTGATTGTATACTTGAAAGAGTGATCCTTTAGAACACTTCAGTTGTTACTGACCAAAGTTTCCATCATAAGTACATAGTATTCATTGACATTTCATGTTTTTATGACACAGGGCATCTCTACCTCCTGAAAAGGAATGCTTATGACAACTCAGACTTGAACATTGTCAGTGAAGTATATCTCCTTCCACTTTTCATCAAAATTTTCCATATTATAATGGGTTAGATCACTAAACAAAATCAGAACTACATAGTGAGAGAGAAAGGAATTTTACTTTGTTCTTTCAGGACTTGCTACAAGTAAAGATGTAGCTCATTCTATGACAGTGTTTCTGATCAAACCCTTGAAGAAAACCTGCACTGCCATATTCCTAAACAAATATAATTCCCAGATGCATTCCAATGCTTATATCCCCAGGTAAGTGTACATCTCATGCTTCAGCAAAGAAATTTATTTGCTAAGCAAATAGGTAGCTATCATAGAAATCCATAACTTGTCAAACTTCAGAGAAAAACTAACTGTAGGTATCCACCTACAATTGATGCATATACAACACAGCTCCTGTGCATAAGGCTCAGGAAACATTGAAGAAGATAAAAAAACCTGAAGAATGGAACATCTGCTATAAGATAGTATCTTCTACATAACAGGGATTTGTTCCCATGAAAGTTTAACAAGATTGATGTTTCCTAAACAAGACCTGCACAAGGAGAACATCAACTGAAATGCCGAAATAATACAGGTTAAATCTACAAGTCCCCGTTTTAGATCACAATCTACAATTAATTAATGGCTGCTAAGAAGAACTGGTCTTCTCTAGGGATCAGACCCCTGATAGTTTATCCTATCACAAGTGATCATCTCTAAACACATATATACATAAGAGCAACTCTAAACAGACCTAGTGTATACATATACATAAACATATACATATACATATACATTCACATATACAAATACACACATCATAATTTAAAAAGTCATGAAGTTGAAGGGCACTGGAGTGCAGGGGAAGAACGAGAGTGGTGAAGAATAGAAGGGAAATGATGTAAATACTCATTCTTGTATTCATTTCTTTAAAAGAAAAAGCAGAAAATTTTTTAATGACTGCAAAATAGAAATGGAAAGTGGGCTCTGTTGTACCATAGGCTAAGACCACATGGCCTACAAGTCGGCATACATTGCTTTTTATGGCAGAGGTGTTGCAAGATTCGGTTTCTCTGTGGAATTTTGGAGCTAGTCCTGGCATTCACTCTGTAAACTAAGCTGGGCTCTAACTCACATAAATCTGCCTGCCTCTACCTTCCAAATGCTGAGAGTAAAGGCGAGAGCCACCACACCACCTGTTATCCTTGTCTGAACTACTAACACAAAGGAGGCACACCATCTGCTCTGTGGACATAAGAAAGCATACACCACTGTCTCTTTGATCTTCTTATCAAAGTGATCACTAAAGCTGTTAACTTTGAGCTTGTAGCTGTAGACCTTGGAAGGAATCTAGTAAGTTGTAGACTAAAAAATGTGCCTTAACCATTAGAACCTGCTAATCTGATTGATTTATAGTTGTCCTTAGTACCATTTATATGGACAGGAATTTTTGATCAACTGAAAGCATCAGCCTTTCAGATCACAGACAAATAGTGGCATAACTCATTTGAGAGGCAGCTCCTTGCTTGCTACTGGAAACTATTGCATATTGAATATTTTCCTTTGGAATGGTATTAGTGACAATGCAAAGTGGCATACACAGTTTAACTTGGGCACTCAAAATCACATTAATAAAACTGGATCGAATCAACAGGGATTAATTATTGAAGGGGAAATGGTACATTTCAGAACTAGCCAAGACAGAATCCCAAGGGAGCAATGAACTTCAGGAACAACATCAGAGGCAAGGAACACTTGGAAATTGTTTGGCTTTTCTCTCCCTTGGTACATGGAGCATGGGACTCAGAGATATACTAAAAGTGTTGCATGCTTTTTAAAAAATCTAAGAAATAATCACCAGAATGCTTTGGGTGTGGAAGACATCTAGCTAGTTGAGGTTTATCATTTGATGGAGAATGATCATGAATGTTGAACTTAGTAATACAAACATCATGCAATAGCAACATTCTCCCCATGGTATCTTGTTGCATTGCTGATTATTCATTTTTATTAGCATCAACATTGACATCTAGTCAGAAAAAGATGGTGATTAAAGACTTGGATGATAAGGATTGTTGGTGTAGTAACAAGGACTGTGGCAGTTTTTTGCTGTTTGGAAGAAGGAAATGTGCCACACATGTGGAAACATTGACTATGTAGCTGCCCCTGAGATTAATATATAGCCTAAGTTTGTTTCACTCCTAAAGCTTCACTGTGAACATATGACATTTAAATGATGGAACTTCAATTTTCCATTCTTCAGTGTTGATCAGTTGGAAACTTTAAAACATGTGCAGGTCATGAGAAATCCCTCATGAATAGATTAATATCATTGTTTACACAATAGGAAGTACTCTCCCCTCTAAGTAACACTGATGCATTATACTGTACAGGACAATGTATTAAGGTGACATCCTGAAATGAAAATCAAGCATATCTGGTGTCTACCTCTCTGGCATCATAATCCTGGATTACCTACTTCCCAGAAATGTAAATAACGACATTTGCTTCCTATAAATGACACAAGTCCTGCTATTACTTTTAAAAATAAAATGAAATATAAATACATTCACTTGAGCAGACCCTATAAGCATAAATTATATTTGCCATGTATGTCTATGCCTGTTGGGGTCTCTGCAGCACCAAGGCCAGAAGAGTAACCATTCAAGTGAGGCAAGAAGGAAACCCAGTTTAACACAACTCAATAGGTGGTATTGGTTCAGATTTTTAATGTCTGATACCAGGCAGTTATTGTCAGCATATTTAAATTCAGTATAATTTGAAAAACAGACTCCTGATATAAACCAATCCCCTGTGACAATGAGGTATAATTATAGCAAAACTATTCCAAGTACATGTCACATTTTCTATAAAGATGGATTCAAAGACAGGCTAGATGTTTAACTTTAATTGCCTAGGGGAGGCTCTGGTATTGGTCATACATATAGGTTAGAGGTTATCTGGGATATTTACCACCTCTGGCTCTGGGTGTGAGATCTTGGGAGAGGCACTGGCCATAAAGATAACGCAAATGTTATCTAGATCGTCACTTCCAGCCCTGGTTGTGGGAGCCTGGGGTAGACATAAAGGGCCTGGTCGTACAGATAGTGCAAAGATTATATAAGCTATTAGACATCTCTAGTCCCAGCCTCCTGCATTATACATCTTTCCCATTGAATCAGAACCCTTCATGTTTAACATTCCTTGTTTCCCTAGTGCTATATGTGAGTACAACGGCCTTTATGTTCCTACTATTTGCCAATATAGCAATTTAATTGAAACTGCTTATTATAAAGTTGCCATGATTTTTGTAAGGTTATCATGCAACATCTTACACATTCTAAGAATTCTACGTGTGAGAATGATGAGAGAGAGCACAGGCCATGAGGATAGAGTGTTGAGGAAGACTAGGAATATTTGTATAAATCATATAGTAGGAAAATAACTAATATACCTTCCAAGAAATATATGAAACATACACACACACACACACACACACACACACACACACACACACACACACACACACACACAAATAAAAGATCAGGCTATAGAGCAACAGGTATGGAAAAATCAAAAGATTAGAAGGAAACAGGAAAGAATTGGTGGAAAGAATTCTGATACTAGCTAAGCAGAACATTATTGATTTCTCCTTAAATTAACAGTACATTTTCAACATTTAATTAAACAAAATAGACCATGACAATGGAGCAGAAAGAAGAAGAAAAAAAGGGAAAAATTACCCCAAGTGACAAAGTATAAAAGTAGCAGGAAAAATATTCCTTGCTAAGGGTAAGGACTACACTTATGTATAGTCTAAGAATATATTTTATACATTTTACAATATAGATAGAGATTATGTTAATTTAACAAAGTTGACGTTGTAAGTTCTTCTCTAAGATTCTTGAATGCACTACCCCAGGAAGTTGTCTAAATTTCTAGTATCAGGTCTATATTCACTGTACCTAAGTTGGTCTTATTTGTAAATAGAGAGCTCTTGATCAGTACCAAGAGATATATGCAAATATTACACCCTTAGTGTCTTACATTCAGGGCATTGCTGTGGTTCAGAGGCTTCATATATGGGTAGAACTGTTGGTTGCTTCTCTCCTTTGGAGGTTTACATGTCATCTTCAGGTATTATGAAATCAAGTCCTCAGGGAAGAGGCTTTCAGATAAATTCCAACTCAGAGGTCTGCAGGCACTATGTCTAAAGTACATGGTGTCTTTATTAATAGGGACTATACCTTTCACCTCAAAGTCAGGGACAATGAAGGGCCATAACAGTAGTTTCAGTAATGTCTTGAGGTTTTTGTTAGGTAGTATATCAGCTCACATGAGAAATGTCTCATTTATAATATATGTGCTTATTATATATTTATTATATTTCTTTTTCACATATTGATCCCAGTTCCCTCTCTCTCCTTCCTTCCCTCCCATGCCCCAGAGAACCCCTCCCACCCTAACCCCCTCACTCCACTGGGAGGTTGATATCTTTCTGGAGGGATCATCAAAATCAGTCATGTCATTTGGAGTAGGGCCTAGGTCCTCCCTCTGTATTCATTTTTAGCTTCTCATATTAATGTTCCCCTTTTCCCATTTTCCCTATTCAGTTTTCTATTGGTACTTTGCTCCCTGCTGCCAATGGTCCCACTATACTTTCCTTGTTTTTGTAAGTACTGAGACCATTATAGAAAACCACAGTCAATCAAAATGCAGAGTTATTAAGTACAATACTAATGGAAACACTAGAAAAACAACTCCCACACCTCTGTCTTGGGGAATGTTTCAGAAATGAAGGAAGAAAGACTGGAAAAGCTGGAAGAGCAGGAAGTTTGCTTCATAGCAATGTATCTCCTAGGAAACCCAAAAACTACAGCCAAAAGTCTCATCAACATGACTGCCTAAAACTGATCTGAAAAAAAGACAACAGCAGTGGATATTACAAAGTGGACTGTGGTAAGCCCATAAAGTCTCACCCCTACACAAATGACTACATGCAACTAAAGAAGGCTGAAAGTAGGGAATATAGCCTTCCCCAGATGGAATTAGAGTTGCTGAAAAAAATAAAAGTGAAACTTCTATACTCACACACATAGACATACAGACACAGACACAGACACAGACAGACACACACACACACACACACACACACACACATACACACACACAAAATATCTTCCATAAAAATATGAAGAAAATAATATTAAAAGAATATAGAAAGAATTTTTACTCCACCACCTTTTGTTTATTTTCTTTTCATTTTATTTCATGTGTAATGGATGTTTTGCCTGCATGCACACCTGTGTACCACTTGAACAACTATTGCTCACAGAGGCAAGAAGAGAATATTAGATGCCTTGGAACTGGAATTTGAATGCTGTGAGCCACCTTATGGGTGCTGTGTATCAAAACATGATCCTTGGAAAGTAGCCAGTTTTCTTAACAGGCACACCTTCTCTCCTGCCTTCCTTTCCTTTCTTTTTGCAAAACCACTTGCAGTATTTGGAACTTAAAGACATATCAATTTTATAAACCTTTAGAATATTTTTTAAATTGTTTCCTTTGTGGTCTGAAAAATGGCCTCAGCAGCTAAAATTACCTGTTGTTCTTTCAGAGATCTTATGTTTAGTCTCCAGAACCCACAAAGTGGCTTTTAATTCTCTGTAACTCCATTTAGGCAGATCTCATGCCCTCTTCTCAATAGGCTTGCATATGGTACACATTTTAACATGAAGATAAGCATCCATTCACACAAATAAAATAAATCTTTTTAAAAATATATTACTTTCCCTATATCTTCTGGCAAAAATAATAATTTGTTGCTTTTATTTTCTTTCATACTTGATATCTATGTGTCTGTCAATTGTGTGTAAGCCAATTATGATGGACCATGAATTGCTATTACTACATGTGGTTTAATAACTTAGTAAATTGAATGGATTCTTTCCTTTTTTTTTTTTTTTCTTTGTACTCGGGATTGAACTTGTACCCTAACAAAATTAAATTCCAAGACTGCTCTATGCTCAATATATCCAAAACCATCTGTTCATTATACAAATGACTCACAGTTAAATGTTGATATCTAGACAGTTCTACACTGGTATTATTTTGTACAATCATTTGTCACCTCTCATAGCAAATAATAATAATATACTGTTTTTATGAAAAAATAATTTATTATAAAGAATGATGTAGAATTTCTTCTATGTGGAGAAGGCAGAGTTCATTCTCCTTAGGTTGCTTGCTTTGTTTAACACAGTCCATCTCCTTACAATGATCAACCATACCTATCTTCTTACTCTGATCAAGCCAACTTAAGGGAGGAAGCTTTTATTTGCCTTGTTATTTCAATCGTGGTCAGTTTGCATAGTATGTCTATGCCTGATGTGAGACAAAACATGGCAATGAAGGTCTGAATAATTCTGGATAGCTTCCTGGATAGTTCTAAAAGAAGAGGGTAAAGAGAGAATTGGAAAGGTAGGAATAAAGAGCATGAAAGAGGCCCCTGGACTGACTCATGGTAAAAGAAAGTAAGCCTGCCACAGGGAGCTTGGCTTATGCATACAAGGCCAGTCTGCTTATTAAATTCTGGTGATTCTTCAATATTCTTTCTAATGTGTCCTGGAGCCCAGTCTTTATGAGGTCTGTGGAAGACAAACATCTGGTGAAAAAGGCAAACATGAGTCTCTGAAAGATTTGTAAACTGGCTTCCTTCTGCTCTGACATCATGGGTATGTATCATTAGCCAGAAGAGTTCTGTCCCAGTTTCTTCTGTCACATTGTTCTTGTGTCACACACATTAGTCAGAATGACAGCTCATTGGAGAAATGTCCATCCGTAGTAGGGAAGTGACACAATTATGTGGGCCCAGTTAAAAAAGGCAAAGGTGAGTAGGGTTAAACTACTGACCTTAGGTAGGCAGGATCCACAATGGTGATAGTTGGGGAGAGCAATGTTGTTTAGAAGAAAGCATAAAACACCAGACTATGAGGAAGGGACCTTGTTAATTATTAATGATTTTCCATCTGTTTTAGAGGTAAGCTATCAGTGTGAATCTGTATTGACTCATAGACTGGAGAAACTTAGGGAAACAAGTTTCAGACAGGGTATGACACTGTTCATTTCTATCCATATACCCTAAACTTTAAGACTAGTTGAATTTTGTGATAACACCTTCTGACTTTAAGTGCTACTAATGTATGTTATATAATGTATACTTAGCATGAGCTAGAAATTATACTAAATGTACACTATATATTAAAAGATCAAGAAATTGCTTAATTTTAATCTAAATAATTTAATAACTTTAATAATTTAACATTAATGAAAAGGCATATAAAGACTTGTAGCCTAACCAAATCTTATTTAGTAATTAAAGTTGTTTGGATTTTGACATATGAAATAATATAACCAATAAGGAAGTATAAAATTCTGACAAAATGGTAAAATTCTAGAACAACTACATAGTGACTATTAATGAATATAAGGACTGGGATTAAATTGTGTTACTGTGAAGTCATAAAGTGGACCCATAAGATGGCAGCACATCTGCCAACACCCTAACATGGCTGACCATAACTAGGGCAGATGGCCATGACAAGACAGAAACTTAATCTCCAGCATCTCTCAGAATCCCAAAGACTCACAAAACTTGTTTTTCACACAACTATAGTTTCCCCATTCCTCTCTCAATGGCCATCTTCCACTTGCAATAGGCCCTTTTTTGTAAACAAAGGGTTTACAGGTTATAGTTAGGGGAGACAAAAATATTCACATATAGTCTGACAGGATGGAAGAGATAAAAAGATTTTAATTCTTTTTTTTCTAAACATGTTTTACAGTATTTTGTAGAGAAGATAAATATATAATGTTTTATAAGAAGCTTCCAACTACAATTCAATTACAAATGAAATAAATTCAAATAATTTTAATTTATTTCTAGTTTTCATTTCCAAATAAGATAGAAAATTTCTTGCTCAATATTTTCTTCAATTCAAATATCATATACGGTAGATTCTAAATAGTATAGCTTCATATTGATTTTACCAATATAATTCTATTTTACTTTAGGTGCTAAAGATTTATTTATTTGTTTTAATTTATGCACATGTGTGTGTGTCTGTTTTGGTTGCAATTGAAAATCAGAAAGGATGTTCAGATGTTACAGGCAGGTTTTTCCTCCCTGCAGGCCTCCTGGTCCTGCTGCCATGGTCCCACCGCCATGTGAACCCCAAATAACATTCAGAGACTCTGTATTTGATATAATCCTGTTGGCCAGTTACCATTATTGTTTATGGGCTAGCTCTGTCTTAATTATTAACCCATTTCTACTTATCTAAGTATTTCCACATGGTCATCTTATCTGGGAGTTGTGGCTGGCGTCTTCTTTCCTCCCAGGTCTACATCTTGACTCCTCCCTCCTACTTCCTCTTTCCTCCTTTTCTCCTAGCCCTGGCTATCTTGCTTTTCCATTGGCTCAACAATGCTTTATTGTTTAACCAGTATGAGAAACATATTTACCAGAATAACATCTCCCATCATTCAGATCTCTTGGAACTGGAATTATAGGTAGTTGTGAGCAGCCTACAGTGGGTGGTAGAAACTGACCTCGAATTCAGAAAGAAAGCAAGAGACCTAACTGCTGAGTCACCTCTCCAGTCTTATTTAATTTAATGCTGTTTTAAATTGTATTGTACTGTTACTGCTTTCGAACTAAGTTAAATCATAAGACTATATAGATAGGTTTAACTTGTATATTTCAAATGTAAGCTGATAGTTCAAAATAAATTATCCCAGTATTCTTTCACAAATTTAAATGTCTATGGTTTTATAATAATAACACAGTCGTATTGCAATATATTACTAGGAATATAATGCTCTGTGTAGTGACATCTTGCCTTGCCAGTGAACTTGTTTTTGTGGACACACCCTTTGGGCATGGTTTCAGGTGCAGATGTGACCCATTATAAGTTAGAGGAGTGATTAGCTCATTTGATCTTGGGTTGTGGAGCATTGGAAGGGCAGAGACTGCATCTTCTGGTGCAGGAAGGTTATGTACTCTTATCTATGTAAGTGCTTCCCTAATAAATACCTATTTATCATTTACCTTGGTTCTTGTGTACTCATTTAATCCCTGCCTGCAGTTCTGTGTATGTATATATATATATACATACATATATATATATATCCAGCATATATATATATACATATATATATATATATAACAAATATATATATATATTTGTTAAGGCTGGTTTTAATTTTTAGTACAGGAAACCTGGAAATTCCTGATTAAGAACTTATTTGGTTATAATTTACACCAAAAATGTTAAAATTCAATAACCAGTATAAAGAAACATACAACTATTTTTACATCATATACACATAAATGTTTTATTTAGGGATCATTTTTAGAATTGTTATAAAATCTGCATTTGTACATAGTTTGTTAATGAGCTTTTATTCTATGTTGCAAAGACATAATAAATAAGGAAGACTTTGAAATCATTTTTTTCATATAAGTATTTTTGATACTCAACTACCAAAAATTAAGTAATAATATATTTTTGAGAATTTATTTTTGTGCATCAATTTACATTTTGAGCTACTAATAGTCATGTTCATTAACATTTTCAAAAATATATTATGATTTGATTTCTAAATAATATTTAGTTTATTCTTTATTATTTCAGACAGTGAATTTTGGTAGTGTTTACTTCATTCTAACTCCTCCCATTTACTCCCCTGTCTATAGATATCTACTTTCTTACTTGCCCTGACTTTGAGACTTTTTCTTCTTTATTACCGACATCTTCTTTACATATCCTGTCTAAATTGTGTGTCTAAGTGGACACTTCCCTAAAGAATATTTAATCTACCAGGAACCATGTCAGTAATGAAAACTGACTACCTATTTATAGCCACTATCAAATGATAAACTAGCTCCTTAACTAGTGCTAGGAGTTCATGTCCACCTCCCTAGGAATTATATCCAGCTTGAGCTTACTCAGTTTTTGTGCATGATCTCAAGATTTCTGAGGTTAAATGTGCTCTTGAAGTTGTCACATCTTTTTAGCCCCTTTCCTGAGAAGATCTGTAAGCCTTGGGATAAGAAGTATGATATATACTCATTGTTTAGGTTTGAACACTCCTAAGTTTCTCTGTAAGTTGACCAGCTGATAGTCTCTGTGTTAACTTCTTTATAATGCAAAATATTTCTCTAATTAATTTGATAGATAAACTGGCCTATGGATATAGCAATATGTCATTAGGCATTTCCTTTTTTTATATTATGTTAATTTAGCAGAATAATAATAATAGATTTTTACTTGAGGACCAGTGAAGTATCTTGTTACAGGTTCTTGCCCCTTTAGCTTTTCAAGGGATTACATGGACTAGGCCTTAGATTGCAATCACAAATAGCTGGTTGTTCACATACTATTTATTAGTCACACTAATGTACAAATAGTCATGCCTCATCTGGCCAATCATTTTGCAATGCAGGGATCATATCTGTATGAAATTGATGTATATGAAGACCTTTCTCCACTAGTGATATACCCAGAAGCATCTAGTACTGAAAACTAGTTAGTAGGAACAAAGCATCCAGCTTAATGTCTCCATGTTCTATGACTAAAATATGGGGTGTCTTCAGGAATATGGTCCATAGGAATGATCAAATTATGGAAAATAACCAAGTTCAATGACAATAGACTATAGTGTTTGGGGGACCATGGAACTTCATTAGTCAACAACTTAAAAAGCAGTAAGCCTAGATTTATTTTATATGTGATAGCTAAAGGGGATTTGTAACAACATGTAACTTAAGTACATTTGAACTCCCTTTATATTTGCACATATTTCAGAAACCTACTGTGATCAATTTCTATATGGCTATTTGACAATGTTGTGAAAAACATCATGACCACATAAAGAAAACTTTATAATTTAGGCTTCCTTAGAGTTTCAGATATTTAGTTCATTGTTATGATGGCAAGGAATATGGAGTCATAAGGCAGACATGGTGCTAGAAAAGTAGCTGTGAGATCTACATCAGGATCCTCATGTAACAAAGAGAGATACTCTGGGCTTGGAATGGGCATTTTCAAACCTCAAATATCAACCCCAGTTGCACACTTCCTCCAAAAGACCACACATTCTAATCCTTTCAAATAGTTCCACTCCCCAGTGATGAAACATTCAAACCCATGAGTTGATAAGAGCCATTCTCATTCAAATCACCGGAGTTATTCATCCTCATATTTCTTTCCCTCTCTGTCCCTTTTATTCCTTACCTTCTTTATTTTATTCTATTGATTTTTTTACTCCTTTCCTCTTCAATATATATATTACATCTCCTCTTTCTTGAAAGATCATCTTCTACACCATTGCCCTCTATTCATTTTTTAACATCTGTGGATATTCTGAATAAAACCTATACAACCTAAAGCATTCACAAATAAGAATACATAAAAGTAACAACAACAAACATAAATTTGAAACTTGTGTTTCTGGGTCTAGGTTACCTCAACTAGGTTGATTGTCTCCTATTTATTTACTTCAAATTTCAAACTTACATTGTTTTCAGTTGTATTATATTTTATTGTTCTTAACCTTTGTAATTTTGGGAATCTTTAATAGAGTTTTTTATGTTGTGATGATCCCCAACCATAAAAAAATTTTCTGCTACTTCATAACTGTAATTTTGCTACTGTTACGAGTCACAGGGCAAATTCTGTTTTTTGATGGTCTTTTGAGAGTTGAGACCCATAGTTTAAGAACTGCTGATTCAATATACCACATAATCATTATCAATTTATCTGCTGAAGGGCATATAGTCTATTTCCATGTTCTTACTCTAGTGAATAGAGGAGCAGTGATCTGGGAAGAGCAAGTATCTTTACAGTAAGATGAATCCTTTGGGTATATTCCCAGTGTCTCTACTAGAAGAGAAGTCCTTTGGGTGTATGTCTGAGTAGTATGACCAGGACTATGGTTGCTCTATTTTCAGCTATTTATGGGACCTTCCCACTGATTTCCATATTGGCTGTGTTCTGCTTTCTCCACAGTCAAACAGCACCTATTGTTTTTAAAATAGTATTCAAATACTGCCTTCTATTCTATTACATTAGTAATAAAGTGATTAAATTTAAGTTATATGATATATTTTATGATTATATTGTACAAGACTTATTAAATACAATAAAACTTTTAAATAAAATAAAACTTCTGTGTTTTATTAAAAATGATCTTGAATGTTATTTATAAGGCTTGGTAATACAGTCATCATCCATTTTTTTTCTCTTCGTAGTTTAAATATGTCTTATGTTATATACACTTGACAGATACCAAATCTACCAAGTCATTGTTTTTGAAGTTCTCAGGCTTCAGATCTAAGAAATAAATATGTTTATAACACAGTCCACTAAAACCATATTGATATAGCACCTGAAAAAACTAGGATAATTAACTGTCTATATTTCAAAGATACTTTTGCATGGATCATATAATTCATTATAACTTTAATCATTAGATTAATCTTTATTAAAAGTGCTTATAATGTATAAGAAAATTAAAATATTTTACTTATCGATAACCCCAAATTGCTTCAGATATTAGTTAGAAATTCACTGTTTAAGGTATTAACATATATATGTGTGTGATGCAACATAGTTTTTTCTTCCAATGTTAAACCTTACCCCACATATAACCTTAGATTGTAGCTTAGAAGTCATCATCTTTATGCGCTGCTATGATAACACTACTCAACTTCCAAATTATGGCATTTATCCCCAGGGAATATTCCTTCACTATGGGACTCCTGTTTTGTTAAGTGTACTTGATCATGCACATTGCTTTAAATTGGAGGTAGCAGTCATACTTTTTCTTTTGCTAAACTATGTAACTACTGTGCATGCAAACTTATTTATGATTTTTTTCAAATTCTATGGTTCAAGAATAGACATAAAGTGTACTCTTTCTTTGAAATTAGTAAATTTCTTTCAATATTATATTTTATGTCTATGTATTCCAAACCTGCCTACTTATTTATCTATTTTCCATTCCTAATCAAAAACCCTCTACAAAGTTTACAATGGAGAGTTCTATACCAACAGTCCCACAGGTGGCCCTGACTGTATTTCATGAGTCATAAAACATAATCAAAAATTCTTGAATGTGGTAAAGAGATAGAAGCATGTGCTGGTGGAAGACTAAACAGAATTTTATATGATATATAAAGTCAAGGAAAAATATCCAGAAAGAGTATCTTAAGCCAGGTAGAGTAGCTCACATCTATAAGCTTAACAATTGGGAAAAAGGAGAATTGAGAGTATGAACTCTCAATTGCCATCTTTGTCATTTTCTTAATAGGTTACAAAAGAATCTGCCTATGGGGGGGGACTGTCTCTAAAATAAACATTTAATTTTTAATTGTAAACAGTCTAATTTATAGTTGAAGCCTATTGAGAAAGTCTTTTTCTGGGGAGGTATAGAGCAAAGGTGAACAGGCAAATCATATTTGGGAGAAATAGCATTTCTCTTGATAGAAACATTGGTTGCCTTAACAAATAAACACAAATCAAAACAAAGAATAAAAAACAAGCAAATAGAAAGCCTTCCTGGATAACAGTATCTGACATTTCATTTTCACTGTATAATTTACCATGATTTAAAATACAAAGAAGGGGCTAAAGCGATGGCTTTCCTGTTCAGATCTCTTGCAGAGGACACTCCCCCCCCCACACACACATTTGATTCCCAACATCCACATCTTGTGGCTTACAAACCACGTAACACCAGTTCTTATAGCTGCAACAACCTCATCTGGTCTCTTCATGCACCCATGCATGGCTGGCCTACTTTCATGTACACACACATACATAGACATAAATAAAAAACAATCTTAAAAAATAGCAAAGCAGTAGCACTTACTTTATGATAATATACACTACTTCAATGTGTTGCATGTCAAATACTAATATTGTATTACTTGGGGTTAGTAAGTAATATTGTTCAAAATATTTATGTGCCATTTTGTTAATTGATGTCAATAAGTAGTATTATTATAGTATTTATTATATAATTTAAACATAATTTTATTTTAACTATATAATTTGGCTATTCTATATCACAGTGAAGTAAATATTTAGCCTAACAATTCATTCATAAGTACTGAAGATACCTGTGCAGATTCCGTCTGACTGCAAATACAATTTTCTTGGTTTGGGTGTTTGAGTATGTACACGTATGTGTATATAAGTTCATTTCTGTACATATGCAGAAGGCCAAAGGACAGCTACCTAGAGAGTCCTCCCCCAAAACAGGGATTCCTACTGCCCTTTAACTTGCTAAACAGGTTAAGCTGGCTGGCCAGTCAGCCCCAGGCATAAGCCCATTTTTATTTCCTTATGAAGGCTGGGGATAGGGCTGAAGGATTGATTGGGGGAAGAGGAAGACAAAACTTCCTTAAGATGTGCTAATTACTTGCAATATGCTATTATGCTAATGGGTTATACTATGTTAAGACTGCCAAATTTTCCTTGCCACCTTTTGTGGTAGAGATAATTAAGCTCCTTTTAGAATTGAATAAATGAAGCTCAAAAGGTTAATAGCTTTGCACAAAGTAACAACGCTAACAAAGTACAAAAACACAACCTTTATCTCTCTAATATATAAACCTTTTCGACTCCTAACTCACACATTGATGATTTCCTTGATTTCTTGATAGTGTTAAACAATAGGTAATGATTTGGCTTTTTATCTTCAGCTTTCCAGTTTTATTCTCCATAAAAGTATCTTTCTATGGCCTTGATTTTCTGCAATAATTATCACTGCTGACTTGTTCAACAAATGCACATGCCCTTCACTGTCAAAATTACATGCTTTAATCTTTTAAAATATTTTAGCCTGGAAAATTTAAATCATGTGCAAAGTAAACAGCAGTATAATCAAATCTTAAATTCCATGGTTCCTCTAAAAAAGGAAGCCATATTCATGATTAGTATTCTTTAGAGTTTATATTTCCATTCACTGATTTCTCATTCAATTTTCCAGGAAAATGTATACATTGAAATATAGATGTTAATAATGTAATGTTGATGAATGAGTATGTACAGTTTTACTCCTTTCCTATGAAGGCTTGGGCCAATTGGATCACTCTGAATAATCTTTGATCCTCTAAGTCACTGTCAAAATCAGAAACAACTGTAGGTCTGAGATTTTTACGCCACTAATCAAATTTGTCTACCCTTGAATTCCACATGCCTGGAATCTCACACAGCATGTTCTTTAGTGTGTCTCACTTCCTTTGGCATACTGTCACATCTATGAGTTTCAGTCATGTTGTTGTGATAGTAACATGGCATTTTTAATTTGTGAAAGTGAGATTCTGCAGCATATTTATTTATTATCTTAGTATATTACATATGGTTTATCTAATATTTTTGTCCTTATAGCTTTTAATTTCTAAGGATGAATCTATAGAATACATCTGGTTGGAAATGTTTCTGTTGGAAAATGCATTCTTTTTGTGGGAGAGGGCAAAGATGTGTACCTAGAACTGAGATTGCTATGTCAAATATTTACATTTGTATAATCTTTGAAACCTTTATTTCATGGATGAATTTTATCATTTTCTTTATCATTAGCAATGATTGAGAATTTGTATAGTTTTCCAACATTGTCATTTGAATATCGTCAACCTTTAGAAAGATTTATAGTTATAGCTCATGACTTTCATTTGAATTTCTTTGAAGAGAATGAAACAAGATTATTTCTGTGATTTTTCTTTTCTGAGAAGTTTATAGTTTTAGTTTCAAAGTAGGCTCTACAATCCCTCTTAAACTAATGTCTATGTATTGTGTAAGTTAGAATTTTACTTCATTCTGTTTCTGTAAGAGGGAATCCAGGGTCTCTCATTACTGTTAAAAATAATATATACAGGCGACTGTTACATTCTTTGACTAAAACCACCTGGAAAAACTTAGTGCCTTGGAGTAATCTTACTAGGGTTTAAGTGTAGAACAGAATCACTGCAGTTTCTCGAAGCCCAGCAGCAACTAAACCTTAGTATCACCATGCTCACTTAAAGTGACAAAACGTTAAGTCAAATAGTTCCTTTATTAAACTGTCCTCAATGACTGCCCAGCCTTATCTATTCTAAATCTTTTATGACTACTCTCAGAAACTTACCTCAACTATAGCTATTCAGAGGAAGCTCATACTCACCTGTAGACATACTTGCAACCACCAGAAATGACACAACTTTCATCTACAATTCTCATTTACATAAGCTTTGCAGCAGACTCTGCTATTATCTGCTTTTCTGACCACATCAGCCTCATTTGATCAGAGAAGAACCTCTCCTTGCTTATAGCAATAGAGAGCCAACTCCAGCTCTCATCTTCACCTCTCCATTAAGTCAAGAAACTTTCTTCCTGTGTTCTACTCGCCTTGTGTTACAAAGAGCCAATAAAATCCTCTTGAATGATCTAGTCTTAAGGCTACCCATTCAAAGGAACTGTTATTTATTTATTTATTCATAACCTTAAAATGAATGGAACATAGGAAGCCTCAGATTTGTATGACAAGATCACTATTGTTTGCTCATTGTTTAAGTCTGTATCACTATCATTCCCATTCTACTTTCACTATACTGCTTTGTATCACCAGTTTTCTTTACACACTTTCGCTACTCTGTCAATTATTGGATGAGGGCTCTATAATTGATGAAAGGAGACTCAGAGATCCACAACCAGTCTAAGAGAGCAAGGAGGAGGGAACATATGAGCAAGGAAGGTCAAGATCATGATGGAAAAATCTACAGAGCCAAGCTTGTAGAAACTCATGCACCCCTTTTTTTCTTTTAACTTCCTCCCTCAAAATATGCTAAAGACAAATTAGCTTTCTGTGACACAGTAACCTGCATTGTTACATTTTCTATATGTGGTTTTGCAGAGTATTATTGTCTTAAGATTCTCACTGATATATTATTTTTAGATTCATTCATGCCAGTGTACCTATCAGTAGCTCTTCTCTTTAGATTACAGAGTGTTATTCTATTGTGTTGGCTTTCTCTCAAATATTGCTGACCCATTAACTATAGATGAACATTTGGGTTGTAATCATGTTTAATTATGAAAACTATTATTATTATTGATGTGGTATAAAACTCTAGATTGTAAAATTTATTGACTAAATTGAGTTGCCTGCATCCTATGGTTTGCATCAGGTTAACAGGTTGAAGAACCATCACTTCCAGAGGCAGAAGACTCATTTCATTTGTGTAACATGTCAGTAACACTGGCTATGTTCATTCTTTTTAATGTTTTTAAATAATTTAAAACAACTGAGAACTTGGGTAACAGAATTTTGTTGTGATTTAAACTTTCATATCCTTATTGATTACTGATAATATCTTTTCATGTTCTCAGTGAAGTGAATATTTAAAGTATTTATCCACTTAGCTTTTACTTTGTTTGTTCAAGACAGGGTGCCAATATGGAGATCAGGCTGACCTAGAACTCACAGAAATCTACTTGCTATTACCCTCTTAGTACTGGGAATAAATCATTGGCCACCTTGCCTGATAATTTTTTCATCTTTTAAAAATTTCATTTTACTTTTTGTTTATACACTTTTGAGAGCCATTTGCATTATTAAAAAACATTATCAGATATGTGCCTTGGAAGTGTTTATTCACAATCAATAGTTTCTGAATTCATTCTAAACTGGATTTCACAGATTCGTGTATCTTAATTTTGTTAAATTACAATTTATATTACACTTCTATGACTATGCTTTTGATTTTGATTCATAAAATATTGACAAATTCCCAACCATATAATTTTCCCCTTGAGGTTAGTAATTTCATATTTTACATCTATTTTATTTTTGTGTTAATTTTGAAAAATTATAAAGTATAATTTTTTTCTTCTCAAGTTTAACCTTTTCAAAATCCTTTAGTAAAATACTATCATTGTTGCTTTGTGTTTGGATATTTCTGTTGTAAACCAATGCACTTCAAGTACACATTTCTGGGCCAGTTTCTGACCTCAGTTTTTATTTCAGTTGAACTAACTTCTCTGTTTTGATTTCCTTTCATACTACCTGACTGATGAAGTTCATAATTAGTGCAAAGGTCTTAATAAGTTAAGCCTTACACTTATTAAATTACAGATAAGCAGCTTGAGGAATTTTATAGGCATACCCATTTTTTTTCTTAACAACCTTAGTGTCTACCAACTTATGAATAAAAGAAATAAATGTAATGTATTGTAAATTAATATTTATTTATGAATACTATTCACACATTATGAAAATAAAATTTGATACATGCATAGACTTGCAGACTTCCATTAAAAAGAAGTAAAGCGGCAAAACAGCAACCACGTGATCTCAATCATGTACGGGGGCAGAGCATTAGTTACTAGAGGCTGAGATGAACACCAAATAGTGACAATTTGAAAAATTGGATCATGGGTATTAGTGACAGGTAGACCAATTATATTTCTCTGTGCTAATGTGCATAGTGGAAAATATGCCTTTGTTTGTATCTGTATGGATGCCCTGCCTGAAGCTTCTTCCAGATTCTCCCAAATCACCACCCACCAAATCTATAAATAATAAATAAAAAAGTAAATTATATATTTCATGAAATAGAAAAAAAAAAGGATTTTAAACATTTTTCCACAATAAATGGCTCATGTTTGAGCAGTAGATATGTTTTTTGGGCTTTTTATTTATTTCTCAGATGTTTATGCAATTTTTTAATTTAGAAAACAATCTCATTTGACATATCAATCCCAGTTCTCTCTCTCTCCCATCCTCCCATGCCTCCACTGATTCTCCATCCCACTCCACAAGCATCCATTGTCCAGAGAAGATTAGGCCTTCCACGGGGGATTGTCAAAGTCTGTCACATCATTTGGGGCAGAGCCTAGGCCCTCCTCCATGAATCTGGCCTCCATGGAGAATAGACTCCCAAAGTCCATTTGTGCACTGGAAATAAGTACCAGTTCTACTGTCAGAGGTCCCATAGCCTCTCCAGGCCTCCTAACTGGCACCCATATTCAGAGGATTTGGTCTGTCCAATATTTGTTCCCCAGATGTCTTACTGGGGTCCATGTGCTCTCATTTTGTCAGGTGTGCTGTTTCTGTGGGTTTCTCCAGCATGGTCTTGACGGCTTTGCTCATCACTCCTCCCTCTTTCTACATGGATTCCAGGAATTTGACTCAGGCTTAGCTGTGGGTCTCTGCTTCTGTTTTCATCAGCTACTAGATGAAGGCTGTAGGACGGCATTTGAGATAGTCATCAATCTTATCATAAGGGAAGGGCATATAAGGCAGCCTCTCCACTATTGCTTAGATTCTTAGTGGGATCATGATCCTTGTGAATCTCTCGACCTTTTCTCTTTAAACCTATAATGGCTCCCTCTATTATGGTAACTGTGGAAGAGTATTTGCCTTTCTCCACATCCTCTCCAGCATAAACTGTCATTGGTATTTTTGATTTTAGCTACTCTAGCAGGAGCAAGATGGTATCTCAGAATTGTTTTGACTTGCCTTTCTTTCCCTGTTGGCAAATGATGTTGAACAATTTCTTAAATGTCTTTCAGCCATTTTAGAATCCTCTCCTGAGAATTCTCTATTGAGTTCCATACTCCTCTTTAATTGGGTTATTTTGTGTTTTGGTGACTTCTTGGGTTCTTTGTATAGTCTGGCTGTAAGATGTGGGGTTGGTGAAGAACTTTTCTTCCTATTCTGTGTGCTGCCATTTGTCTTGTTGACTGTGTCCTTTGCCTTACAGAAGGTTCTCAGTTTCAGGAGGTCCCATTTATTAATTGTTGATCTCAGTGTCTGTGCTACTGTTGTTGTATTCAGGAAGAGGTCTCCTGTACCAATTCATTTGAGGGTACCTCCCACTTTTTCTTCTAAGACGTTCAGCATGGCTGGATTTATGTTGAGGTCTTTGCTCCATTTGGACTTTAGTTTTATTCATGGTAATAGAGAAGGATCTATCTTCCATCTTCTACATGTCAAATTCAATTATTCTAGCACGATTTGTTATAGATGCTTTCTTTTTTCCATTGTATAAGTTTAGCTTCTTAGTCAAAAAATCAGGTTTTCATAGGTTTGTATTAATATCTGTTTAAATGGGATTCCATTGGTGTATCTATATGTTTTTGGGCCAAACACACACACACACAAAAAAAAAAATCATGCCACCCCTTTAATATATGTGATTTTGTATTTACATGTACATCTTAGCTCATTCAAAACTCTGCCCACAGTGATGATTCTCTACTGGGACACACAGTGAGCATCTGGGTTTCTTGTTGTTTATCTAGAATTGACAATGTGAATCTGTGTTCATTCAGAATTATTCAAAGGTTTTATTCATGAGGATAAAATTAATCAATCTGGACTCTTGCAAATAAAGAGTTAATAAGAATGAAAAAGTAAGAATGAATAACATCAGATATATTTATGTGTTAAGCTCTTCAAATAGGTTACACTAGTGTTACCAGTGCTCTTTATGCTGTACACAAGTTTTGGAAACTTCAGGTATGTACAACTTAGAGAGTTCAGCTTCAGAATCCATGAAGCCAGTTGAGGAAATTCATCATTATAATTTGATTTTTCCAGAACCACTCTGCTGCCAAAACATATATTAGCCACAGATGTCTAGAGAAACAGAAGAAAGACATATAATTTAAAAGAAGAATGTATTAGGTTAGCTTACACAGTGAAGGCTCAATGACTCACATTGGTCATCTGGAGACTACAGCTGCTTGGTACTTTACAGTTGTTCTCAGTATACTAGATGGCAGCAAACAGTGGACTGATACTCCTGCCCTGTTTGAGGCTACAAGCCTGGAAACTCACAGGACAGTCAATAATGTAAAGCCAAATTCAAAGGCTGAAGAAGTTGTTGTGCAATGGTGATATCTGCAACAATATACACCCTGCTGAGAAAGGACTAAGCTCCAACATGTTTGCTTCTGTGGTGAGGTTCCAAAATCTTTTGTAGGCTCTGTAATATTCCCAAAGGGTAACCAACAACCAGGGGACCTAGTTTTCATGTGCATGAGCATATGGGGGATATCTATTCAAAGGGCAGCAGAAAACTAGAAACTTAGTAAATTAAATTTGAGTGTAATTGTGAGGGAGATTCCTGAGAAGACTGGGTTGAGCATACATCTCATCCTAGAAAAAAGGAATGTCATTAAAATTTAAATAACTTTATATGTGGGAGATGGTTGTGAAGCTTACACTATTAGAGGCCCCTGGCAGTAGAACCATGAAACAAACCTGGTACATGAGCTAGCTTGTTGGAGCCCCTATCCTATGGTGGGATGCCATGCTCAATCTTAATTAATGGAAGAGGGAATTGGCCCTGCACCAACTTATTGTGTCAGACTTCATTGACTCCTCATGAGAACCCTTCCCCTCAAGTAGGAGTGGACTAGATGTGGGCTGGAGAGGAGAGCAGGAAAAATTGTGGTTGGATATTGCGGTTCAATAAGGGTCAGGATAAACAAATAGGTCGAATAGATGTTTATTAAGGGAGAAACAACTCACAACACAGACAGATGAACACAGCAGTTAAAACTGGATGCTCCTCTCTCCGTGTCCCGCCAGAAAGGGCCTTTCTCCGCCTCCTCCCTAGACTAAACTCCATCAGTCACTTCCGCCCCTGGCTCCACCCCTCAATGGGTGTGGTCAGTGCCACAGAAGCAGGCACGGTGAATATCCCACTACAATTCCCCTTTTAGTCTAAAGAAAAGATTTAAGCTTGATACAAAACTATATACAAAACAGTGAATAACAAGTGTGCTCTAAGAAAAGGAAAATCGAGACCAAAACCACAAACATACCTAGTCCTAGGGTGAAGGCATAAGGGAGTTTACAATAGAGTTGTCCTAAGCTGAAAAGCTTAAGTCTAGTACTTAATATCTAACTAGGAAGAGAGAATAATACTAAGATAGTTTAATCTACAACCTCACCAAGACCTGAGAAGGAAAATTACAATACTAGGGTAGATGGGAAGTGCAGATGGGCAACTTCCAAAAGGCGCAGTGAGGACAGAAACAGCAAGCTACCTGGACAGTCACCCAAGGTCTCACAGCAATGTTGGTACAGCCAGATATGACTAAGGCCAGGAGTATTTGACAGACCACAACAAAAGCAGGGAAGTAGAAAGGCTGTTTTACCCTGACTTGGCAAGGTTCAGCAGTCTTCTAAGTTTGTCTCCTGCAAGCATATAGGACCGCATGTCCAAATCAGTGGTCAAGGCTGAGGCAGTTCCTTGCCCAAGAGGCCATTAGCCGAAGCGAGGATGAACTCCAGAAGGAGCAACAACAGTGTCCAACATACTTTCGGGAAAGTGCACGGTGCTGTCAGGAGCAACAGTGTCTCATGTCAACAGAGTACTAATATATAAAACATTTAAATGCCATGTTCTGCAGGTCTATGAAGTGATTGAAGATTAAGCATCTATGTCTGACTAATCTCATAGGCAAAGGAAACATGGGTGAGGATAATCTGTAATACTCAGGAACTTGGCTAACAAGCCTGAATAAAACTTCCTTGAGTAAAGCAAAGATAAATACCTAAACAATATTGGTGTCAGAAGCGGGATTGAGAACTTTCGCTTAAAACTTAACAAAAGCTTAAAAAATAGTTTTAGAAACAAAGGAACAGAGACTAGCAAGACTTCTTGGTAGCAGCATTTTCTCAGTTGGATTCATTTTGCTGTAGACAGAGATTTGTATGGCTCCTTTAAGGGAGGTTTCCAAAATTAGCATAAGCGGCAAAAAAGGCGCTTTGCTTTTAAAGAGCTCTGCTAACAATTCATTGGTGTGTATGAGAGCTGCAATGAAGGTTTACACTGTGTTTTAAAAAATACGCTGGCTTGGGAGAGAAAAGGAAACAGGATACAATGGTTTAAAAAGCAAAAAGAAAGTAAAATGAATGGTTGTGGTGGCAAACGCCATTAATCCCAGCACTCGGGAAACAGAGGCAAACAAATCTCTGTGATTTCAAAGTAAACCTGGTATGCAGTGAATTCCAGGACAGATAAAAGTTACACAGAGAAACTCTGTCTCAAAATATATAAAAATAGAAGTAGAATAAATAGAGTAATAAAAAAGCCACGTAAAGATGGAAAACACAGAGAAATTTTGGATACTATATATGCTTCTGTTTTCTTTAAATTATTGGATTGCTGAGAAAATAACAACTACTAATAAAAGAAATGCTACTAAATTAATTCAATTTATATATTTTAAAAATATTTTGACTCAAAAATTTAAGCCTAAGGACAAGCTACTAGGGAAAAGGATTTTTATTTTTGTTTCCACAGAAAATGAAAAGCTATGGATTCTTTGCAGACTTACATGGTTTGATCAAGCCAGACCCCCTGAAACAGCTCCCCTGGTGATCCAACATTCAAAGCAATTGAGACAAAGCCTTGCAGACTACTGCCAAGATTTCTGCATCTTCTTAGGACCCCCATGACAGCGCCCTCTACCAGCAGGAAGTAGTTTGGAAAGAACGACGCCCAAATTCCCAAATATTGTTTATAAATGTTTGTTTTCATTTAAATGGACTTGGTTATAAATGGCTATAATCACAAACAATCTTTTTAAAGGTAAAAAGGGAATTATGGTATAGATATGAATACTTTGCTTTGAAATGTATTTTCTTTTATTGATACAATTTAAGGTCAATTTTGTGATATGTATATTTCTCCTCTTGTTTAGGCATTATGTTTATATAGCTCATTGGAAAATGTAATGTATAATTTAGTACAGATTAGAGAGTTACCTATGATAGTCAAACTTGGAGTTAAGTTAGTTAGGATTTCTAGATATGCAGAGATGTATTTGAGATGAATAGGCATTCTTCAAACCTTTCAAAGACCTACGGAATATGGCATTTAAAATGGTTTAGGGTTTTTCTTGACAGTGAGACACAACTGCTCCTGGTAACACCACCTACAGAAGAAAGGAAGATGGACATCGAAGAAACACATTATGGAGTTTGCTTCTAATATGGCAAGACTAGCCATTTGAGCAAGGTACTTCTCTTGTCTAGACGGTTTGACTTTATGTTGTAGAAACTGGACATGCAGGACCCACAAAAAGGTGACTGCTGAAACAAGATGGACATTGATACAGGATTCCTGCTTAATGGAAGAGGCTGCCAGACAGCCAGTCTACAGGACACAGAGAAAAGTTTCCTGCCTTGTTGAGGAGTCTGGACACACACTATGGCCTATGGGCTGAAGATGGAACATTACAGAAGAACTTCAGGTGACTGACCAGGCAATGCGTTGTCTCTGTCATTTCTAGAGTTTATATATTATCCTTCTGTGGTCTTTGAAGGAGTTGAAGACAGATAGTTATGGTTATAGTTTTCCTTAGTTAGGATTAAAGATAAGTTACATATAGGACTTTAGACTCTCAAAGATAGGATAGATGATATTTTCTTAAAGTCTTACAAAATGTTAATGGACTAAATATTGTTTACTGTGATTCTTATTTGATAACTGTTGTATGGTACATTTTGCTATGTTAAGGTTAAACCCCTTCTTTTACTTTAGACAGAAAAGAGGAGATGATGGGAGATGTGATTCTGTATATATGTTTCTCATACTGGTTAATAAAGCACTGTGGCCAATGAGATAGCAAGATAGGCGGGGCTAGGAGACCAGGAGGAGGAGAGAGGAAGTAGTGGGAGTCAAGATGTAGCCCAGGGAAGATGCAGGACGCCTGCCGCGCAGCTCCCCGATAAGACGACCACGTGGAAATACTTAGATAAGTAGAAATGGGTTAATAATTAAGGCAGAGCTAGTCCTTAAACAATAATGGTAATTGGCCAACAGGATTGTATCAAATACAGAGTCTCTGAGTGTTATTTGGGGCACACGTGGTTGCAGGACAATGGTGGCAGAACCAGCGGCAGCCGGCGGGGAAACCTACGGCAACAGTTGGAATGTAAGATAAAGTTTTAAATAATAAATAAATTATTTAAAAAATTTAAGTAACAAATGTTGAAAGGCTACCAGCAAAAAGGAATCTTCACATACCAACTAGTGAGACCATTATGGAATTAAGTATTGCATTTGTGATAACACTAAAACTTAGTGTTTGGAATATGTTCATATAAATACAAAAAAATCATCATTTATTGTAGTAAGAATTATAATGGTAAATTTATACAATTAGTCTATATGGATAAAGGAAATACAATATACACATATGTATTTATATATACACACATATATTTGTACACACACAAGCATCCATCATGAATGTTGAGAGGTCATATCCTGCCTTATTTTCTGCTTCTGCAATAAAATAATATGACAAGAAACATAGGAAAAGGGGTTATATTTTAACTTACAATTCTAGGTTGCCATCTGTCATTGCAGGGAAACCACTCTAGCAGGATCTCGAGGCAGTAAGGCACAATTTCATACATCAATGAAGAATGGGTAGACATTAATGCTCACATGCTCAGTTGTTTAATTGAACTCATTTCAATTCATTCTTATATAGTTCATGTCTCGATGTACTATATAAGGGAATTATGCATTCTCAGTAGGCTAAGTCTACCCCAATCCATTAACTTAATTAAGAACCATCACCAGTCCCAAGCAATACATCTGCAAGTCAACCAAAATTCTTCATATAGACTGTTCTTCCAGGTGATTCTAACCTGTGTATTGTTGATCACCACAAAGGACTATTGATGAAAAGTAGGGGAATATCAATATAAAAGAACAGAAGAAGACAGTGGAAGAATGTGAAAATGCTCACAGAAGAGGGATAGTGAAAATGTTCAAATACCTGATATACTTGAGTTTAAACATTATCGTGAAACAATTTAATATGTCTAGTGAACATACTCCAATAAAACATTCAACAGAAAACCACAAATAACTCAGTTAGATTGGCTATGATCCTATAATTGTTGGAAACCAGTAGTCTGCTGACCCCATCCCCTGAAAATGGGTGGGACATGTATGGTCATGTCATCGCTACGTCACTTATTAGTCACTCATTACGGGCTGTGTTGGGACTCAGTTTCTCTTTTAAAGCAAGCGTGCTCCCCTCTTTCTCTCTCTTCCTCTCTCTCTTTTGCTTTCTCTTTTTGCTCTCTCACTCTCTCCTGCTTTCATTTGGACATCAACTAGCTACTCCTGCTTCTCTCCTATCTTCCAATAAACACCAGGTGGGCAGAGAGTCTTGTGTTTGTGTTTCATAGGCGACATCTGAAGCAAAGGAACAACAATAATAACCTGTGAAGATATTAAGGATGGGCACTCAATCTTTCATTTCTCAATATTCATTTCTTAAAACAGTTTATCTTTCCAAAGAAATTCTCTAAATCATTAAATTAAATTTTTGTAGGTACAAACATTTTTTTTTAATACTTAATTTCTTGTTGTCCTTTTAATTAAGTTTGAGAATCTAAGGATAGATATCTGGACCCTTTCAAAATTGCCCTTGTAAATATTGCTCATTGGTAACCATTTATCTTAAAATTACTGAAGCAACATATTGTGATGTTTCATTTTCTTTTTTCGTTCGGGACTTTACTTCATTTCAGTGGAACTGATATAAGATGAAAAAGCCTACAAACAGAGTTTTATTTTTAAAAGTATAATTGAATAACACCCTACTCTACACAATCTGTCAATGTATTTATTTATTTTCTTGATGAAAAAAGGAATATTTGTAACTTTTCACTTGTAAATTATTTGTGTATTAGTTTCATTTCTTCACTTAGTGCTAAATTTTAAAATATACCATTTTTTTTCTTTTTGTTGCCTTCAGAAAATTTTGATATTGAGAATATTGGCATGTATTATATATACTAATGGGCTTCATTATGGCATTTTCATATATATTCACATATATGGGTATATATTCATGTTATGCTTTGATCATATTCCTCACTCTCCATTGCTTTGCTCTTCTTCCACCCAACAGGATCCCTTTTTTTGTCCCAAATCTCCTTATACCCACCACATTCTATTTGCCTGTTTTCCTGTTATGACTCAATGAGTTTTATTAAGGTTGTTTATAGAGTGTAATGAACATTATTTACAAGATAATGTGCACCTTAAAAGTGTTTATAATACTGAGAAAAATTCCACTCCCTCTGCCATTGCCTTAAGGAAGGGTAAGGCCTTATGGGTTCCTCCCTCTTCTGTGATACAGTGTTGACAGGCTTAGTCTTCTGAAGCTTGTGTTTAGATAACCAAAGATAGTGTGAATTCAAATAAGCAACAGCTTTTTCTTACACTCATGTTAGTGTTCCAGGATACCACCCTACTTGCTCTTATATACTCTTCTTACCTCCTTCTCCAATGTTTTCTGAGCTTTGAATGTTTTCAGATATATTATCCATGAATCACTTATTCCCTTTAACTTGACTACTAAGGAGTCTCCGTTGTCACTTTAGAACACAGCCAAAAGAAACTTCTGAACTTAGCTGACGGCATTATAACTATGAACACAGTCACTTAGAAAATTTGACATGTACATTAAGTCTGTTTAGCAAAACAACAGCAGTAGGCTCCCCAACAGGGTCTGTGACTTCCCAAGCCACAGCTTCTTTTATTATGGGAGACCCGAATTACCCCCTGTGGAGCAAGTATCCAGTATAATCAGAAAGTGGTTGGTTACCCCCATAACAGACTTGCCTCTTTCACACCAGTGGATTCATCTTTCCTGGCAGGTTGGTGTTGCTGCACACAGAGTTAACATCTCATTAACACTGTAGATGCTAATGCTCCCCTTGTGCCTGCATAGCACCTCTGAACAATATGTCAGCAGGGAGGCAGTTTCCATGCTAGTTCTAGCCTGATTCTGTATGTCTTGTAACCAAGGCATGACATCTTTAGTAACATTATCAACTAGCTGTGGTTGGCCACCAACAGTAGTGGCAACTGTGTGTCTTATTTTAGAGACCTAAGGGACCTTCCACATAATTGCTTTCAGTAAGGTAGTCCATCCGTGCCACTGCAAGAAAGTTTTCCATCCTTTGCAGTACAAAACATGTAATGCATACATGACAATATTAAGTTGGAAGAACATGAATATATGTGTATATATTCTCTAGTTTTATTCTCTTATATATTGTATACTTAACCAACAAGGCCTTCTAAATATACTACTACTGAAGCTGAGTAATTTGGTTCTCAAATATGTTCCTAAAGTAGAATCATTACTAAATAGGTGATTCTTTTGCATTTCATATTTTTTTTCTTGTCATTAAAATTTCTTACAGCTAATATAATTTTGAGTGTTAAAAATACAATTAATGCTAAGATTCATTTTCTACTAAAATCCACTAAGTGGATAAAAAAATTAACTAGCAAGCGCAAACTATGAAATACTGCTTACAAAAGAAAATAAATGTTCTCATGGCACCTAACTGCTTCTGCAAATATATGTGTTTGCGAATTACTAAAGATTGACTAAGAAGTGCCTTAGACAAAATGTTAAAATCAATAATCAATACTCAATACACTTAGTTTATTCTTTAGGAGAATATATACTTCAGAGAGTATTTTTTTCTTCTTCTTTAAATCAGTATATTAATATTAAACAAGACACAAAGAATTAAAAGAGAAGAAATACAACAGTTTATCATGGTCTTAAGGGTTTTATTTAATGGGGTGCCATCTGCCCTGTCACCACTCTGGAGGAGGCTGCCCTGTCTGCGGAGCGCACTGCTGTTTTGTTGTCTGAAACACTGTTAGCAGGTGGTAAGGACAAGGAGAAGGCAGAAAGTGAACATGTGCCACTTTTAAAAAAAAAAAAAAGGCTTGTTTCAGCTAGTTCTAAGAAATATTAAATGGCAATTTCACAATATATTGTGATGGAAATTGATAGTTCACTCGTCAATATCCTGAGAAAGTTAAAGTACATTTAATAAGAAGCTATAAATATTGGTGTTTATATTCTCCACAGCACTGAGCTGGGAACATCTAATAATGACAAATGTTATTATGAAGAGCCCTTCACTCTCAGAAGCTGTGCAAACTGGCAAGATACATTAGTGAAAATTATTTTTATATTGAGACACTCTTCAATGGTATCTTTTATCCCTGATTGATGTAGTTTACCTTTTTTTCCCCTTTTATTTTGCTATACATAAAATTGATTATTCTAATGTTATAATATTCCTTTGGCCATCCAAACTAGCCAATTACTCTAATGTTAAAGGACTGTTTTTCCTCTCTAGAAGTTCCTTCAACAGGACAGACTGGCTTTACTCTAGGTAGGCAGCAATTTATAGTACAAGTTAATTAACCTGCTGCTTCATGGAAGATGATCCTAAAATGTCTTAAAAAGAAAGTCTTAGGAGGATATGAAATACTAAATGTATTTGTACTATTTTATAATGTTGATCTGTGGTTTACAGTTCCATTCCCTTAGCCTTTTAGAATAATTTTGTTTTAATAGTTTTTAATCTTACAATTGAAGTTTTAAATGTAATATAAAATTCAGTATGATATAAGGTGATAAATAATATGTAGCTGCAAGATTTCTATCAGCAAAGTTATACATAAGTGAATAACCATTAAAGGAATTGTGGTATAAATTTAATAATCTCACAAGAAAGATCTTTAATAAGTGTTAAGTAATAAGTACTCAGGGGATAGTCACTAAAGTCATGCCGTATTGCAGAATTATGAGAATACAACAGCAAAAATTAATGTCATTAAGGTTCAGCTTAGCCAAGTTCTAAACAGTTTTTAAGAACATGTGCTTGGTTAGCACATGGGGTTTGCAGTATGTGGGATCTGAAAATAAGGCTCTTTTTATGAGAAGTTATGCTCAGTTTTCTACTAATTGTGTGGTCTTTTTATTTATTCTAGACATGGAGTCCAACTGTGAACGCGAAGCCATCTCCTTTGTGCAACATTTATTAAACTGTTGGCTCTAGCATCTTAATACAATCTGAACTATGTTACCACCTCCATGGTTCTGTGCCATCAACACCACCTAAGCAACTTGAAAACTTTATCCTCAACAATATACTCCCTCTTTTTTTGCTGGCACATCTCTTCTGGATGTAGATAACATTCATCACAGTCAGCTAAGACTGGAACTGACAAATTAGATCTGAGGTCTAAAACTTCCCAATATTTTATTAAAATGATTTTTGGAACATAGCCACGCCCTTTCACTCACACAGGCTGTATAGCTGTTTCCATGCTGATGACAGACTTGAATATTTGCAATGCAGACCATATGGGCAACAAAGCCAGAGATGTTTACCTTCTGCCCCTTTATAGAAAACTTTCTGAACCTTGATTTACCACTTCTGTTTGAACAGTTGTTGACTGTAGACATAACCTTTTATGAAAGAGGGCTGTTCTATTTAACAAGATAAACATTTTCACTCTTCGTTCTGCCCTGCCAGCCCCTGATCCCTGGAATCAGCTCACCTGGTCTACAAACAAATTTTTATTTGCTGTGTCCTTCTTGGTGACTTCGAATACAGTGAAGATAATGACAGTGAAACACTCGTGGTCACCATACTCACTGTTTCTCATTTCCTCCATAAAACAAAGCTAATTAATTGGTCATGTTAGATTGAAAATAGACTTGTGTGTTGAATTAGACTCTCTACCCACGTTTGTTTTTCCTCCAAAGTGGAGAATCTGTCATTTCTAGCAGAGACATCATAGCATGGGGGCGTAGATGTTACATAGTGTGGCTGGATTTTCAGTCTGTGTCCACAGGCTCTGCCTGTATTTACATTATCACATTGCACACTAAAAATTTAAAATTACCAAATTAATTCAAAATAATCAAATAACTAAATTATTCAAAATATCAAATTAGAAATGATATGAATGTCCAAAAGTACAGATAATAAGACTCTTCAGTATTATATTTTGTATGATCCAAAACATATGAATGTATACTTTGAATACACACTCACAGACTTCATACGGATATAGTGATAAAAAAAAAAAAAACATTTGAAAGGCTGTAAATCATCAGTACGCACTTATCATTGCTGGGAACATTTTTTTATAACAATACTTTTTTAATTTAAATTTAAACAAGCTTGTTTTACATGTCAATACCAGTTAACTCACTCTCCCCTCCTCCCGCTCTCCCCCTTCCAACCCCCATTTCACCCCCTTTCTGCTCCCCAGGTAGGATAAGACCTTCCATTCAGAGTCTGTCATATCAATTGGAAAATGGCCTGAGCAATCACCCATGTGTAATTTTCAATTATTTCTTCCAATGGTATCAGAAACTTTACTTCAGATGCTTATTTAGTTTTGCTTTTTCCATAAAATTGTGTATATTACATAAAATAACACAAAATATATTTTATAAGGACTATATCAGTGATAATAAAATAATGATTTTCCCAAATATTTAAATATACCATTATCTAAATAAATACCTATTCTTTTTTTTAGCTTTTTAAATTTATTTTTATTTAACATATCAACCCCAGTTCCCTTTCCCTCCCTCCTTCCTTTCCTCTTTCTCCCTTTCCTACTCTCCCAGGCCCCCTGACCCCCCACCCCCTACATCTGCCTCTGTATGTAGGGTGATGCCTTCCAGGAGGGGGCATCTAAATATGTCAAGTCATTTGGAGTAGGGACTTGGAAGCTCTTCTCTCCTGCCTCTTTGTTAAGGGAGTATCCCCCCATAGGAAATGTGCTCCCAAAGTCCTTTGTGAACCAGGGATACATCCTGGTTCTACTGTTTAAGGTCCCTTAGACTGCCCAGGCCTTCTAACTTAGACCCATGTTCAGGGGGTCTGAGTCAGTCCAATGCTGGATTCCCAACTATCAGTCTGGGGTCCATGAGCTCCTCCTTGTTCAGGTCATCTGTCTCTATGTGTTCCTGTAGCCTGATCTTGTCCTCCACCTCTGCATCTGGATTCTAGTTTGGCTCAGTGTTTAGTTGTTGGTGTCCACTTCTGTTTCCCTACCAGATGAGGGCTTTATGATGGTGGATAAGTTAGTTGTTATTCTCTTTATCAGGGAAGGGCATTTATGGTAGCCTTTCCACTGCTGCTCAATTTTATTGAGTATTTTTCATCAGTGTTCATGAGGAATATTAGTCTGTAGTTTTCTATCCTAGTTGTGTTTTTTTGTAGCTTGATTAACAATGTGATTGGGGCCTCATAAAATCAGTTTGGTAATGAACCTTCTGTTTCTATTGTAGAAAAATTTGAGGAGTATTGATATTAGCTCCTCCTTGAATTTCTGCTAGAATTCTGCTGAAGCCATGTTCAGTTCCTTTGAATTTTCAAATTTTGTGGAGTACAGGTTTTCAAATTATGACCTGCATATTGTCTGGATTTCCTCAGTGTCCATTGTCATGTTCCCCTTTTCGTTTCTGATTTTGTTAAATTGCATGTTCTCTCTCTGCTTTTTGGTTAGTTTGGAAAAAGTTTTGTCTATCTTGTTGATTTCCTAGAAAAACCAACTCTTTCTTGCATTGATTTTTTTTTTTTGTATTGTTTTCCTGGATTCTACTTTATTGATTTCAGCCCTCAAATTGATTATTTGAGTCTACTCCTCCAGGGTGAGTTTGCTTCTTTTTGTTGTAAGGCTTTCGGTGTGATGCTAATTCTCTAATGTGACTATCCTCTGTTTTCTTCATACGGGCACTTAGTGCAATGAACTTCCCTCATTCATTCAAGGGTTTCCCATAGGTTTGGGTATGTTGTGCCCTCATTCTCATTGAATTATAGGAAGTCCTTAATTTCTTTCATTATTTCTTCTTTGACCAGGTATGGTGCAATTGCACATTTTTCAGTTTCCATGAGTTTGTAGGGTTTCTGCGATTTGTGTTGTTGTTGAATTCCAACTTTAAAGCATGGTGGTCTGATAAGATATAGGCGAGTATTCCAATTTTTTTTTTTTTTTATCTGTTGAGGTTTCTTATGTTGCCTAGTATGTGGGCGAGGTTCCATGTTCCATGTGGAGCAGTGAAGAAGCTATATTCTTTTGTGTTTAGATGAAATGTTCTATAGATGTCTGTGAAACCCAATTGAGACATACTTCTGTTAGTTCTTCATTTCTTTGTTGAGTTTCTGACTGGTGGTCCAGTCTAGCATGAGAGTGGGGTGTTATAGTCTCCCCCCATGAATGTGTGACTATTTATATGATCTTTGAGTTTTAGTAGCATTTTTTTTATGTATGTGGGTGCATACATAAAAATACATTTTTTTTTTATGTATTTGGGGAATAGATGTTCAGATTTGAGACTTTGTACTGATGGATTTCTCCTGTGATGAATACAAAATGACTATCTTCATTTTTTTTTTATTGATTTTGGGTTAAATCTAAGTTGTTAGATATTAGGATAGCCATGCCTGCTTGCTTCTTGGGTACATTTGGTTGGAAAAATCTTTTTGCAACCCTTTACCCTGAGGTGATATCTGTCTTTGAAGCTTAGATGTGTTTCTTGTAGGCAGCAGAAGGATGGATTCTGTCTTCATATCCATTCTGTTAGCCTGTTCTTTTTATAGGCAAGTTAAGACTATTTATGTTAAAGGAAAGTAAAGACCTTTGATTGGTTATGCTTGTTTGTTTTAGATTTGTTGTTGGCAGTGGTATTGTAAATATATTTGCCCTGCTTTGCCCTTGGGTTCTGGTAAAGTGGGATTATTTATTGCCTATGTCTTTGTGAGCATATTTAACTTCCTTGGGTTTGATTTTCCTTCCAGAAATTTTTGCAGGGCTGAATTTGTAGATACATATTGGGAAAATCTGGCTTTGTCATTAAATATCTTGTTTTCTCGGTCTATAGTGATTGAGAGTTTTACTGGGTATAGTAGACTGGATGGCATCCGTGGAATCTTAATACTTTAGAACATCTATCTAGGACCTTCTGGCCTGAGAGTTTCCTTGGAGAAGAAAGGTGTAATTTTGATATGTCTGCCTTTATATGTTTTACCTGTTACCTGGCCTCTTTTCCTTCACTGCTCTTAATATTCTTCCTTTATTCTGTATGTTAGGTGTTTTGATTATTATGTGTCGAGGGATCTTTTTTTTTTTTTTTTTTTTTTTGGTTCATTCTATTTGGTGTTCAGTATGCTTCTTGTACTTTTATGGGCATTTCCTTCTTCAGATTGGGAAAGTTTTCTTCAATGATTTTGTTCAATAAGTTTTCTGCACCTTTGAGCTAGGCTTCTTCACCTTCCTCTATGCCTATTATTCTTAGGTTTGGCCTTTTCACAGTGTCCTACTTTTCCTGGATATTTTGTGTTAAGGATTCGTTGGATTTAAGATTTCCCATTGTCAATGAATCTATTTCCTCTAGTTTATCTTCAGTGCCTGAGATTCTCTCTTTCATCTCTTGTTTTCTGTAGGTTATGCTTGTGTCTGTAGTTCCCATTCATTTGCCCAGTTTTTCTATTTCCAGCATTCCTTTGGTTTGTGTTTTCTTTATTGTCTCTATTTCAGTTTTCAAGTCTTGAACTGTTTCCTTCATCTGTTTGTTATTTTTTTTTTTTTGCTTTCCCCACATTCTTTAAAAAATTTGTTAATTTCTTTCAATTTGTTGTTGCTTTTTCTTCCATTTCTTTAAGAGAATTTCTCACATCATCTTTGAAGGCCTCTATAATTTTTATGAAATTATTTTTAAGTCGTTCTCTAGTGTTACATTTGCTTTGGGATATTCAGCTCCATTTCGTGTAGAGTACCTAGATTCTGGTAGTATCATGCTTGTCTTTCTATTGTTAGGTGTTTTCTTGTATTGCCGTCTTCCCATTGCTTCTTCCAGTGGGTGCAGGTGGGTCTCTCTCTTTCTATGCTACTCCCCTTGTGGGCTTAGGTGGGTCAGAAGTTTGATGTCTATAGCTCTGAGTGGTCTAAGCTCTCTAGGAGGTCTCCCCTCATGCAGAGGCCCTCCAGCAGAGGCCCTGTGATGTGAATCAAAGATCCAGCAGGCAGGGACTCAGGGTGGGCCCACATGGATAGGCCCATGGATAGTCAGCTCAGAGTAGATCCAGGAAGTTCCTGAAGGTAGCAGGATTGTTGAATACCCCTCTGTTCCAGTGCTCAGCCAGAGAACTGTGACAGTGGGGTAGGTAGGGGATGGGAGGGCAGGTCCTTTGTGTGAGTGGGGGCAGGTTTTATATCAGAGCACCAGGAATGCTGTTGCTGGGGATAGGACACAGGAAGGGAGCAATATTCGGGGCCCATCCAGGGAGTTCTCAGTGAAGGGTGTGATGGGGATTCAACCTGAACTGGTACTAAACTCTCCTCCAGCAGAGGCCCGGCAGACAGGGACTCAGGATGGTTCGACGAAGATAGGTGGATCTCTGGCCGGGGCCCAGAGCTATTCGTTCATATTCTAAAAGTCATAGAGCTTAATTCCTTAGTGAAATGCACAATGTCTTCTTTCTTCACGTTTGTATTTTTGAAATTTCTCCATTTCCTCCTTCCAAACACTCCCCTAAACTCCTCATTTTTGTCTAATTACTGGTGTCTACAGATTGTAGCTTGGTTATCAATTACTTAAAGGCTAATGTCCACTTATAAGCAGATCCATACCATATTTATCTTTTTGTATCTGGGTTACTTCACTCAGGATGATTTTTTGTTTTAGTTCCTTCCATTTGCTTGAAAATGAATGCTGTTATAAAAAAATACTATTGTGTATTACTCAATTATGTAAATGTACCATGTATTAATTATTCTTTTGAGGTACATCTAGGTTGTTTCCAGTTTCTGGATATATTAAGAACAAAGCCACAATGAACATCATTGAGCAAGTATTCTTTGGGTATATGCCCAAGAATAGTATAGCAAGATTCTGAGATAGATCTGTTCCCAACTTTATGAGTGACAACCATATGAATTTTCACATTGGCTGTACAAGTCTGTAAATTTCCACCTGCAACACAAGAATATTCCCCTTAATCTACAATGTAGGCAGAGTTTTCTTGTCTTGAGACTTCTCTTAAAATTAAGACACTGAGTCTTTTATAAATTATAAATGCTCAGCCAATAGCTTAGGCTCATTATTAACTAGTACTTGCATTTTATGTTTATCCATATTTCTTATTACCCTCTGCCACATGGTGATGCCTTTATTAACATGGCTCATTCATCTTCTGCTCCCTCTGCATCTGTCTGGAGACCTCAGCCTCCATCCTCCTCCTTTGTAGCAATCACAATTTGGCTCTCCTGCCTTTCTTTATCCTGTTCAGCTATTGGCCATTCATCTTCCTTGGAAACCAATTACAGTGACATATTTTCACAGTGTACAAAAGGATTATTCTACCTCATCATATCATCTCCAGCATGAGCTGTCACTTATGTTATTAATCTTAGTCATGCTGATAAATATAAGATGGAATCTCAAAGTAGTTCAGATTTGCAATTCTCCAAAGGCAAAGAATATTGAACAATTAATTGTTTACAGTCATTTGAGTTTTCTATATTAAGAATTCTGTTTCATATCAGTACCCCATTTTTAATTGGATTATTTCAGTTTTGAATATCTAGTTTACTGAGTTCTTTATATATTTGAGATACTAGTCCTCTGTTTGATAAAATACACATTTTCCAACTTGTAGGCTGTCCCTATGTTTGATTGATCATATTCTTTGCCTTATAAAAGCTTTTCAGTTTCATGAGATCCAATTTATTAATTGTTGGTGTCAGTGTAAATACCAGCAGTGTTCTGCCTGAAGGTTGTCTACTTGTATCAATACATTCAAGTCTAGTACAAATTTTCTCTTTTTTCAGATTCAGCATATCTGATTTTATGGTAAGATCTTTGGTTTAAGAAATACAGAAAACCTGTACCAAATTGGAAAATTTAAAGAAATAGATAATTTTCCTGATAGATAACACCAAAGTCAATGTCAGATAAAAAAAATTCAGTAGATAACCCCAATAAAAGAGAAACATTTATTACTAATCTTCCAACCAAATAAATCCCAGGGCCAGATAGTTTTACTGAATAACTCTATCAGACATTCAAAAGAGAGTTAAAACCAATATTTCTCAAATTATTCCATAAAATAGAAACAGAAGGAATACTGCCCATTCCATTTTTGAGGCCACAGTTAACTTAATTCTCAAAGCTCATAAAGACTCAACAAAGAAAGAGAATTACAGATGAATCTTCCTTATAAACACAAATATAAAAATATATTCTATTCAAGTGCCAGGATCCTGATAGTGTGACCACACTCCAGTGTGTTTATAGATGATACAAAATAGACATTTTGGCTGGATGGGACGTCACAAGGCTGAGGGACAGGTGTGGACAGGGAAGAACTGGGAAGCATATGTGATATAGGTACATAAAGTGAAATTCCCAAAGATTCAATAAAAATATTATGCTTGGCTAAGAGAGAGGAAAAAAGAAGAAAAGAAAGACCATAAGGCCAAACAAATAAAGCTGCTGATAACAACAACAACAACAAATAAACAAACCAACCAACCAACCAACCAACCAAACAAACAAACAAACAAAAAACATTTGCTAACTGAATCCAAGTGCTTGTTAAAAAGATAGGCTTCATCTCAGAGATGCAGAGATGGAGCAATATACAAAAAGCTGTAAATGCAACAATAATGACATATAATGCCAAAAATGCCATATAAACAAACTAAAAGAAAAAAACCCACACATTCACCTCATTAGATACAAAAAAGGCTTTTGACAAAATATAATACCACTTCACAATAAAAGTTCTGGAAAGATCAGAGATATAAGGAATATACATAAGCATAATAATGGAAAATTACAATAAGCATGTAGCCAACAATAAAGTAAATACAGGGAAACTCAAGACAAGTCCACTATAAGCAAGAAGAAAATAAGGCTGTCCACATTCTCCATATCTATTCCATATAGTACTTGAAGATATAGCTCGAGCAATATACAATACAACAACTGAAAGAGATCAAGGACATATAAATTGGAAAGGAAAAAATCAAAGTATCATTATTTGTAAATGAAATTGGGGAGTTGGCACCCATAAAAATGGCTTTGCTTCATCTTGGCTTAAGGTCCGAGAGTTCAAACCTATTCTTGCTCTTCTAAGGTTAAAGACATAAGACCTACAGGTCTAAGGCATGTCTACTGTAGGATGTTTGGTCTTGGTAGTGGATGTCTTATCTAAATAATAAGAGGCTTTGTCTGAGGTGTGGTAACTCTTATCCATCACAGCCAGATAATGAGAGATTTAGTCTAGGGTGTGGTTATCAATTATTTGGAGAATTAAGGAATAAAGTCTGTTTCTTCTTTGTGTCTTCATAAAGAAGTCTTTTTCCTTTTCCCCTTTTTTAGGTTGGGGCATTTAGAAATGTTGAAGAGTAAACTTGGTGTGTTCAGTATTCATTGTATTGCCCTCCTGACTATTCTGTGTCTTTCTCTTCCTTAGTATTTTTACCTGTCGTTTTTACATCCGCACTCACCCTCTCAGGTATGAACCAGGCAAGCTGGCTGGGTCCATCTGAATCCCCACTTAAATGGGTTACTACAGATTGGCACCACAATGTGGGACTACCACAGCTGGCTACTACATTGGTGTGGGCAGGAAAATGAAAGCGAGAGGGACCTGGGATTCTTAGGTACTATAAACTTGTTTTTAAAAAAAATAGTAAAAATCTTACCAAGTGCTATCTATAGGTCAATTGCAATCTCCATTGACATTCTAACACAATTCTTTACAGATCTTGAGAAGATAATACTCAACCTCATATAGGAAAGCAAAAAGCCTATGATACCTAAAACATTCCTAAATGATAACAGAGCTGCTAGAGGTATTACAGCCCCTGATTTCAAGTTGTACTACAAAGCTATTGGTGATTGTAATATAAGTCACATGGTATTGGTACAATAAGAGACATATTGGTCAATGGAATCAAATTGAAGAGCTACATATAAATCCACACACCTATGGACATCTTCTGTTTGATAAAGAAGCAAGAAATGCACACTGGAAAAAAGAATGCCTCTTCAACAAATGGGGCTGATGAAACTTGATCTCTTCATATAGAAGAATACAAATAGAGTTGGTTCCTTGAAGAGATAGCATTATTGCATTAACTGTGCATGTAAGGACAAATGTTTAAAATGTGTTTGAGGAATATGCTGCTTTAATAATGTGATAATTGTAGTATTCATCCTGTTCAGACTTGCTTCTTGCTAGCATCATTTCTATTTGTAACTTATTTCTATGTTAGCCCTCAAGAAGGTGGATAGCTTGGTCTCCACTTTTTACTTTCTATAGGAAAATATAGATTTTCATGATTGTATACCAAGTTTTAATGACATGATTTACATGATACCTTCAATTTCTTAAAAATAACCTTTTCATGAGACATTTTCTAAAGGTGATGACATACCACATTGAGTTAATAGGTAAAGGATTGCATATCATTCGAAAAATAGTGTCTAGGGAATTCACTTATGTTTATTAATACCAATAGGATAGTGAATATCTATAAACTTTATATTTGGAAGTGCATTAGAAGCCTTGTTATCATAAAGAATGATTATCCAAATATCATTGTATAGACTGAACAGGCTATATTTGTGGATTCAGGGATATATAACAACAACTATGAAAAACAGTTTGAATTTAAGAGAGTAAGAGGTATATGGGAAGGTGTGAAATGAGGCAAGGGAAGGAGAAGTAAAGACATAATATTTAAAAAAATAAATATTTTTTTAAAAAAGTGGCTGCTTGGTTAATTGTGATGGTTACAGAAAGATTATCTTATTTTATTAAAGGTATTATTTATATTTTAAGAAAGAAAGACTTGAAAGCCTGTGACTAATAGAAAACTTAATATTATTAGAAATGACCCAGGGTGTTACCTACATAACTTTCTCTCTAACCTTTAATATATGTTAGAGTATCATATAAAATATAATAACCTTGTTGTGAAAAATGAATGAAATTGAAGCATGGAAGCTATGAATTTCAAGGAAGAGCTGGAAGCTTCAGGAAATGCATGCTACATGGCATCTTTTGGCTGAAAGTTGAAGACAGGGATAGACACAATCTTTCTACACCTTTTCTACTCCCTTAGTAACATTGTATCACATTAGACTGCAGAATAATGGGGAAGACAGAAACCAGTCTGAGTATATCTCATGCTATATTGATAAATTGTGTTCTGAAGACATGCATTAGCATATAAACATAGGAATATATTTTAAATTTTGTACTGGTATGCAAAACCATGTGTTTTATATTAAAGTAAAATGTAAATGACTTAATATAAATACTAGTGATAATTTCAATGGAAAATAAATTATTTAACATCATTTCAATAAGGATTTATAAGGCAACATATTCATTGATAACCGTCTTTATATTCAGTATATTTTCACTATATAAAATATATTCAGTGTATATTTAAATATATGTATATTCAGTATATCAATTATGTATATATGTATATATATGTAATATGCATATATAAAGAAAATTAAATATATATGTACTAATTGTGTTAAAGTCCCTTCACATATAAGCACTGTATTTTACATAAAAGTATATATCCACATATTAGGAAGAATTATCACAGAGCTATTAGTGTTGAACTCATTTTCTAGAAGCTGTACAATGACTTTACATTTTCATGAGATGTTTGTATAGCTACAGCCATACAGAACATATAACACACATGCACACCCAAGCGAGTGCGTACACACACACACACACACACACACACACACACACACACACATACACACACACACAACACATCCTGGGGCTTGCTACAAGATATAAAAATTATACAAGATGATGCAATAAGCCTGTTCTTGTACTTTCTCACCTCACCCAAACTCATTGGCAGTTCCAGTTGGCATTTTCCAGAATTTACCCTTGGAATTCAATCCCCATTCCTTATTTAGTCTTATCTTTCTGAGAACTCTTTGGCACAAGGAAAAACATTAAATGAAATGACAGTTAAATCCTACATTTTAGAGTTAATATCTCCTGGACCACCCTTAAACAGTGGGAAAAAAAGCAAGAGTCAATGACTAAATGGAGGCCTCCCCTCTCTTTCAGGGATGATCATTTATCCTGGTCAAGCTTCCCACAATCCATAGATCTGTGAGCACCAGCAACTGTGCTCCACTAACAGGAACTTCTCTCCCTGCATTTAATTTCCTTTATGTTCTAGGGACTTCTGGTTTGAGTCATCTGAATTACCAAGGTGAGCATTTCATTTCTATGACTGCATTGTGAGCATTCAAATGTGACTAAGTAAAATAAGACTAACATAATTTCTTCTGGGAGTATAGTTGGTATTAAAATTATCAGTAGGTAAGAAAGTCATCTGGTCAAATTTAATATTAAAGGACTAAAATTTACCCCATTATTTGTAACGTATAGTTAGAAACTGGAAAAAATATATTATATATAATGTGTTTATATATTATGATGTTTATATTATTTCTGTTTTTGTAGTATATATATAACATAAAATATATGTGAAAACATTATATATTCACTGCATAATATCATACTTGGATTATAGCAACATTAAAATTACTCAATAGTGATAATTAACATATAATCGCCACCCGTGTCTTTTTGTGTGTGGTTGAGAATACTTAAGGTATTTTTAGGTATTCAACATACATTTGTATTATACAGTCACAAATAATAGTAACATGTTATACTGTTTAAAATTGATTATGTTGTGAATATAAGTTGTAAAAACTAAATAAAACATGTTGAATGTAAATTACATTGCATATATATGTAAATATATTTAATACACAAACATTATATATATATGTGAACTGAACAGATTACAATTTATAGTAATTACTGGTTTGTCTCATGTACATTTTAATATGATTTCAACTGTTGACCTTTGTGAGATGTTGAAATTAAAAGTAAATTTGAGTAAATATGCTTTTCACTCTAATAACTACCATATAGCTTAAAAATATGTGTCTTGGATTTCAAATTACTTTTATTCTTCTTAGTGAAATCTGGTTACTTTTGAGTAAGTTTGTGCTTCTTCCTAATGTTCTTCTTTCTCTTATTTTGACATTATATGAAATTTTTCCTCCCCTCTTTCTTCCTTTAAATCCTTCTATGAAACTTCCCAACTCTTCTTTAAATCCATAGCCTTTTTATTTTCACTAATTTTTATACATTTATTTATTTTATTTTCACTAATTTTTATTGCATGTATATATATATATATATACATATATATACACCAAAATATATTCTGCAATCCCAACTTTCCAGAGTTGCCTATAGATTTTGTGTAAGGTTGAGACATCATGTATTTTTTCTTGTTCACTTTGGCAAATCCAATGGAGTTGCACTTGTTCAGCTCATGTTTGTGGAATTATGTTGCCTTTAGCTTCTCTTTTATGTGGTAGGGAATGAGGCATTTCATCCATGTGTAAATCTAAAGATGGTGATTAATGCTGCTTTAAAATAAAGTTGCCCAGTCTGGTACTGGTGACTCACACCTTTAATCCCAGTACTGGGGAGGCAGAAGCAGGTGTATTTCTGGGTTCAAGGTTAGTCACATCTACAAAGTAAGTTCCAGGACAGCCAGAGCAGTTGTACAGATAAACTCTATCTCAAAAAAAAAAGTCTATTCCTTGGAATAGTTATTATATCGTAATACAAAATCACCTTAAGTATGTGAGAATGATATTGCACCTTCCACATTGTCCACAGCCTGGTTTATGTCTAGTAATTTTAAAATAGTGTTACCCACCTTTAAAAATTGGCTAATGCTAGAAGGTAGCATCTGCCACAAGCATCCTCATATAAACTCACATGGCTGTAGCATCTGTTCTGTCACACAATGTTCTATTTCTGTGTCTCACACATTTCACTGGGAAGGAACAAATAGACTATTTTTAAGAAAGGTTTGCCAGTGTTTCTAAATGAAAATTCAAAGCATAATAGCCAGAAATATATGAACGAGAAAAATAGAAAGCCATAACTTCTGACTCTAAATAATATAAAAATGTTCATCATTTACAAATAAGTACTAAGATTGTAATTTTATTAATTTTCTAAAAAATATGATACAAGTTTAAAATTCATTTTAATTTGTTACAGGATTTTTTTGAAATCTACTACTGAGCATCATAAAACTATGATAAATATTCTTGAAAGTTGAGAGGTTTGTTACCATTTATTTGCCAAATCTTTCTCCTGAGACAAAATCAATTACAACTGAAATGTGAGTTCAACTATACATACATTCATTCAATCAATATCGATTCATCATGGTACTTGCCAAGAGACAAGGATACAGTCATATAAAGGCAGTCAGTCAGTGGAGTGCCTTCAGACCTATTCTAGGAGAGTAGAGCAGAAGGGGCAGGGGGGAAGCACTTAAAATGCATAAATAGAATGTCTTGTGAGCATAAATAAAGACACAGAAGGATAAGGAGTAAAAAAAGAGGTAGTTACTTTAGAAATGGAAAATACCTAAATGGTGTTTCTAATTACAGTTTGCAAAATCGTCTACACAGTGGTGGCACACACCTATAATCCTAGCACTCCAGAGGCAGAGGCAGATAGATCTCTGCATCTGATGATAGCCTAGTCTACAGGGGAGTTGCAGGACAGCAAGGACATAGAAAACTTGCCTCAAAAACCAGAATAATAAACCAATAAAAAATAATAAGAGAAAAATGAAGTATATGTAGTCCACTTTCCCATATATAAAAGATGGTTAGTAAAAGGTGAAAGACGCATATGATCTGAAGAGAACCCAGAACACCCTCTTCCAGAAACAGATGAAAGCAGATGCAGATATCCACCACAAACCAATGGGCCAAGCTCCTGAAATACAATCGAAGTGAGGAAGTGAGGGAGGACCAATAGTATGAACAATGAAGTCAAGATCATAATGAGAAACCCACAGAATTAGCTGACCCAAGCTAGAGAGATCAACTGAATCTGGTCTGAAAAATGGGGAAACTGTGTAAGACCTAACTAGGCTCCCTTAATATATATGACTGGGACAATATATGAGGCCATTTTCAGTGGGTCCAAGATCTTACTCTAATGCACAAACTGACTTAGTGAAGCCCATTCTATATGGAGTGATATCTTACTCAGCCTAGACACAGGGGTATAGGGGATGGACAGGTGCCTTTAACCTGCTTCAACAAGATGATTGGACAGATTTAGTAGACTTCTTAGAGCAGGCCTCACACTATTGGAGGAATAGATGTGAGGTAGAGGGTGGGAGTTTGGTGAGCAAGAGGAGAGGAGGGGAGGGTAACTGGCATTGGAACTGGAAACCCAAATTAAAATGTGCAAAAAAAGTAAAAAATTATCTTGAGTGTTAAAGCATATTAATAATTTATGCAAAAATTGGAGATGTTATCCTAAAGATGAAAAGAATCAGAAAAAGCTTTGATTCAATAAACATTTTAAGCTACTTTTGTAATGGAAACAAAATGGTAAAAATATATAAGAAATTTTCAAACATTTTTGTCTCTATGTTTATCATAGCTTTTGGAGGCAGTATATTTTGATGCAAGAACAACACATATCTTACATAATTTAATAAAGAAAAATGCTTTTCCCTTTGTTTTAGGTGAAAAGTAGCAGATGTTATAAACATGATGTAAATTATTCTTCTTACTGCTTTTCAACAATTTGAGAACATTCTGCATGACAAAAAGTTGTCCAAATATGACTGAAGGACAGCAAATCTGTGAAAGGTAGCAGCCTTTTCTGGCACATGGTGTGTCACTCAAAGCAAAGGAAGTTATGACAACATTTGTTCTAATTATTTATTTATTCAAGTAGTTGTTTCAAAAGCATTCAATTCAAATTTAGGAGGGATGACACAAAAGAAAATTAAAAAGCTTTAGGACTCCATTGCCCACCAGTGAGCAAGGCACACTACCATAATATGTTTAAATTAATCAAAGACTAGAAAACATTGCTTGCTGTATGTAAGCAGAACACCATGCCACAAAATCAATAAGTTTATAGAAAAATCCTAATATATCATTAAATATGTTTTTTTAATTCTATAAATTCTTTTTTTTCCAGCTTTTAATTTTATTTATTAATTTTACCTATTTTACATATTGATCCCAGTTCTCTCCATCCCCCTCTCCCTCCTTCTCTTTTACCTTCCCATGCCCCTCTTTAACCAGTATCTTTTCCCCACCTGCTGCTTAGTCCCACCCTCCCACCCTCCCCACCACCACCCCTCCCCCCCACCTCCACCCCCCCCCCCCGCGCCAGCCCCAAATAACACACAGAGACTCCATATTTGATACAATGTTGTTGGCCAGTTACATGTTTCTTATCTCTAGTTCTTTCTTAATGATTAACTGATTTCTATTAATCTAAGTATTTCCATTTGGCTCATCTGGAAGCAACAGGAGGCATGATGCTCTCTCCAGGCTCTCCATGCTGACTCCTCCTTACTCCTTCCTCTTTGCTCCCAGTCTCCTAGCCCTGCCTATCTTGCTTTCCTATTGGCCAACAGTGTTTTATTCATCAACCAGTATGAGAAACATATTGACAGAATAACATCTTCCACCATCTCCTCATTTCTGTCTAAAATAAAAAGAATTTAACCTTAACATAGCAAACTATATCACACAACAGTTATCAAATAAGAATCACAGTTAACAATATTTAGTCCATTAACATTTAGTAAGACATAAAATATTCTATCATTTATCCTATCTTTGTGAGTCTAAAGTCCTATATGTAACTTATCTTTAATCCTAACTAAGGAAAACTATAACCATAACTATCTGTCTTCAACTCCTTCAAAGACCACAGAAGAATAATATATAAACTCTAGAAATGACAGAGACAAATCATTGTCTGGTCAGTCACCCGAGTTCTTCTGTAAAGTTCCATCTACAGCCCATAGGCCATAGTGTGTCTGGCAGATCTTCAGCAAAGCAGGAAACTTTAAACTGTCCATCTGTATTGGCAGTTTTTCAGTCACTTTTTTCTGTGTCCTGCAGACTGTCTGGCTGCTTCTTCCATGAAGCAGGAATCCTGTAGCAATGTCAATCTTGTTTCTGTGGGTCCTGCATGTCCAGTTTATTCAGCATATAGTCAAACAGTCTAGACAAGAGCAGTATCTTGTCCAAATGGCTAGTCTTGCCATATTAGAAGCAAACTCCATAACGCGTTTCTTCAATGTCCATCTTCCTTTCTGACTCAGGTGGTGTTACCAGGAGCAGTTATACCTCACTGTCAAGAAAAACCCTAAACCATTTTAAATGCCATATTCTGTAGGTCTTTGAAAGGTTTGAAGAATGTCTATTCATCTCAAATTCATCTCTGCAAATAGAAATTGTAACTAACTTAACTCCAAGTTTTGATTATAATAGGTAACTATCTATAATCTGTACTAAGTTACACATTACATTTTTCAATGAGATATATAAACACAATACCTAAACAAGAGGAGAAATACACATATCAAAAATTGACTTTAAACTGTATCAATAAAAGAAAATCCATTCCAAAACAAAGCATTCATATCTATACCATAATCCCTTTTTAATTTTAAAAGGATTGCTTGTGGTCATTAATCATTTATTACCAACCCAATTTAAATGAAAACAAACATTTATAAACAATATTTGGGAATTTGGGCATCGTTCTTTCCAAACTACTTCCTGCTCGTAGGGGGTGCTATCATGGAGATCCTAAGAAGATGCAGAAATCTTGGCTGTAGTCTACAAGGTTGGCTTGTCCCAACTGTTTTGAATGGTGGGTCACCTGGAAAACTGTTTCAGGGTGTCTGACTTGATCAAACCACATTATTCTGGAAGGAATCCACAGCTTTTCATTTTCTGTGGAAACAAAAATAGAAATCCTTTTCCCCCAGTAAATTGTCTTGGACTTAAATTTTGGAGTCAAAGCATTTTTAAAATATATAAATTGGATTAATCCAGCAGTATTTCTTATATCCTCAGTTGTTATTTCCTCAGGAGTTAAACAATTTAAAGATAACAGAATAGCATATAATATCCAAAGTTTCTCTGTGCTTTCCATCTTTACATGGCTTTTTTTTTAATTACTCTATTTTTTCTACTTCTGATTTTTCATTTTTTGATACAGGGTTTCTCTGAGTAACTTTTACCTGACCTGGAATTAACTCTGTTACCAGGTTTACTTTGAAATCACAGAGATCTGCTTGCCTCTATCTCCTGAGTACTGAAATTAAAGGTGTGTGCCACTACATCCAGCTACTCTCTGTCTTTTTTAAACCACTTTTATTTTTTTTCCTTTTCTCTCCCAAGCCTATGTATATTTTAAAACACACTGTAAACCTTTAGCGGTTTTTCTTAATGTGAATCTGTCTTTACTGTAAATCTTTATCTTTTTCTGGCCATGAGTATTTTATCTGGTAAACAACAACGTTCCTAAAATGAAAGCCACAGCTATATTAGCCGCGGTCTATCCAAGATGGTAACTTTATATTTCTACCTCTGGTCTATACATTTCTACTCTACCTCTGCTTTAGGGAATTATATGTATATATACGTACATAGTTACATTGCTTGGGCATTAGTCCCTGCTTTACCCAGGGAAGTTTTATCAGGGTTATAGCTAGGTTCCTGAGTATTACAGATTACCTTCATCCATGTTTCCTATACCTATGAGATTAGTTAGAAATAGATGCTTAATCTTCAAAGACTAAGACCTTCACAGACCTGCAGAACATGGATGGCATTTAAATGTTTTAATATTAGTATTTCGTTGACATGAGACACTATTGCTCCTGACAGCATCATGCATTTCTTGAGAAAATGTTGGATGTAGAGAGCTGCAAAGTGCTGTGCCTTAAAGATGCACTGGCTTCCGCCTTCCACCTCCCCGAGGGTAAGTGCTCTCTGGCTTAAACAAGCCCTTATTTGGGTAAGTCTGTTCAGCCTGTCTGCTTCCGCTTTAGAGTAGCTTATCTGCAGGGTCCACATAGTTCACTGGGGTTGGTTAGTGCAAGGGGATTTAAGCCTGTGCAGGCATTTCCCATGGGTCCCACGGGTCAGAAGAAGCATATTCAAGGATCCTGAAATAAACTTCATGAAGGAGATCTTCCAGAGTCGCATCTTCCTTGCTGGCAGGGGTAGGTGTGTTACAGTTGGACACTGTTTTCACTCCTTCTGGAGTCCATCTTTGCTTCAGCTATGGCCTCTAGGGCAAAGTACTGCCCCCACCTCAACCACTGATTTGGACATGTGGTCCTATGTGCTTGCAGGAGACAAACATAGAAGACTGCTGAACCTTGCAACCTTGAAAAGGGTAAGACACCCTTTTCAACTCCCTGCCTTGTTGTGGTCTGTCAGGTACTCTAGGCCTTAGCCAAAACTGGCTGTACCAATGTTGCTGTGAGACCTTTGGTGACTGTCCAGGTTGTATGCTGTTTCTGTCCTTGTTGTACCTTTTGGAGGTTGTCCATTGGTACTTCCTGCCTACCCTGGTATTATTATTTTCCTTCTCAGGTCTTTGATGAAATTGAAGATTAAATTATCACAACTATTATTCTCTCTTCCCAGTTAGTTATATTAGGTACTAGACTTAAGCTTTCCAGCTTAGGACAACTTTATTTACACCCCTACCCCATTTCAACTTCACCCTAGGACTAGATATTTGGGTATTAAGTTTGTATGTTCTCGATTTTCCTTTTCTTAGGGCACACTTATTATTCACTGTTTTGTATATAGTTTTTGTATCTAGCTCAAATCTTTTCTTTAGACTAAAAGGGAAATTGTAATGAGATATTCACCTTGTCCTCACCTGAAGCTTAGACCATGCCCATTGGAGGTTGAGACAGGGCTATACATAACCTGGGGAAAAGGCTGAGAAGGGGGCTAAGAGATCTCTTGCTGACCAAGAGGAGAGGTTCCTGTGGAAACTGCTGGTGTTCATCTGTCAATGTTATGAGTTATTTCTCACTGAATAAACATCTGTTCAGCCTATTTGTTTCTCCTGATCCTTATTAAACATCAATACCCCTCCGACCACCCTCCCATCCCACCCCCCCCCCCCAGCTCCACATGTAGGGTGATGCCTTCCTGGAGATGACATCTAAATCTGTCAAGTCATTTGGATTAGGGACTAGGCCCTCCCTCCTGCCTCTAGGTTAAGGGAGTATCTCTCCATGGGGAATGTGCTCCTAAAGTCCTTTTGTGCACCATGGATACATCCTGGCCCCACTGTCAGAGGTCCCTTAGACTGCCCAGGCCTTCGAATTCCAATGCATGTTCAGGGGATCTGAGTCGGTATAATGCTGGTTTCCCAGCTATCAGTCTGGGGGTCCATTAGTGCCTCCTTGTTCAGGTCAGCAGTCTCTGTGGGATTCTGTAGCCTTGTCTTCTCCCTTTCTGCATTGGATTCCAGTTCTGCTCACTGTTTACTTGTGGGTGTCTGCTTCTGTTTCCATCAGCTACTAGATGACGACGTTTAGATGATAGATAAGTTAGTCATCAATCTCATTATCAGGGAAGGGCATTTATGGTAACATTCCACTGTTGCTCAAATTGTTAGTTGGGGTCAGTCTTGTAGGTCTCAGGAACTTTCTCTAGAGTCAGTTTTCTCTTGAAACCTATAATGGCTCCCTCTTTAACTCTCTCTCTCTCTCTTCCTCTCTCATCTATTCCTCCCCTGACTCAATCTTCCTAGTCCCACATCATTTCCTCCCCTCCCCATCTTTTTCTCCTAGCCCCCTCTATATTCACTACCCCTCCTACTCCCAATATGCTCAGGAGATCTTGTCTCTTTCCTCTTATGTGAGGGACCGTGTATGAATCTCTTAGAATCCTCCTTGTATCCTAGTTTCTCTGGCAATGTGAATTATATGCTGGTGATCCTTTGCTTAAAATCCATATGTGAGTGAGTACATACCATGTTTGTCTTTTTGTGACTGGGTTACCTCATTCAGGATGGTTTCTTCAATTGCCATCCATTTGCCTGCGAATTTCAAGATCCCATTGTTTTTTTCTCACAGAGTATATTCCATTGTGTAAATGTGCCAGATCTTCTTCATCCATTCTTCAGTTGAGGAGCATCTAGGTTGCTTCCAAGTTCTTTCTATTACAAATAATGCTGCTACAAACATAGTTGAACAGATGTCTTTTTTGCTTGAATGCGGATCATTTAGGTATATGTCTAAGAGTGGGATTGCAGGGTCCTATGGTAACTGATTCCTATTTTCCTGAGGAACCACCATACTGATCTTCAAAATGGTTGTACAAGTTTACACTCACACCAGTAGTATAGGAGTGCCATGCACAAAACTCAAGTTTAAATGGATCAAGGACATCAACATAAATCCAGCCACACTGAACCTCTTAGAAGAGAAAGTAGGAGGTACTCTTGAACAAATTGGTATAGAGACCACTTCCTGAACATAACTCCAGTAGCGCAGACACTGAGATCAACAATTAATAAATGGGACCTTCTCAAATTTTGAAGCTTTTGTAAGGCAAAGGACACAGTTGACAAGACCAACCTTCAGCCCACAGATGGGGTAAAGATCTTCACCAACCTTGCATCTGACAGATGGCTGATCTACAAAATATACAAAGAACTCAAGAAATAGCCACCAAAATACCAAATAACCCTATTAAAAAATGGAGAACATAACTGAAGAGAGAATTCTGAATAGAGGAAATAAAAAACTGAGAAACACTTAAGAAAGTGTTCAACATCCTTAGCTTTCAGGGAAATTGAAATGAAAACAACTCTGAGATACCATCTTACTCCTGCCAGAATGGCTAAAATTAGGAACACCAATGACAACATATGCTGGAGAGGATGGGGAGAAAGGGGAACACTCATCAAATATGTTTTAACTATAATGGTAGATTGTAATTTTGTCTTAAAACATGTTAACAATCAAGGTGTGACAATTAGAAATATGAAAATATTGTTGCTCTTCTGAAAGCCTAACAACTTGAGTATAATAAGTAGCAGTGACTCTGCAAAGTGTTCAGTGATGTGTGTGTAATATTGAGGTACATTGTCTTCATCTCTAAAATTACAGTATGTGAAATGCAGAAAAGAAGGGAAATGCAAAGGAGGAAGGTAAAGGAAGCAGAAGAGAGAGAGAAAAATGACTAAAATCAGGGTCTATCTGTGAAAATCACCTAAACTCTTGAGTTTGGTTTCTGTCACCATTACTGCAAGATTCAAAAGAGTAGGACTATTTGTTACAGCAGGTTATTCCTGCCGGCCGCAGCGGGTCCTGCCGCCATGGTCCCACAACCACGTGAGCCCCAAATAACACTCAGAGACTCTATATTTGATACAATCCTGTTGGCCAATTACCATTATTGTTTATGGGCTAGCTCTGCCTTAATTATTAACCCATTTCTACTTATCTAAGTATTTCCACGTGGTCGTCTTGTCAGGGCGCCGCGACAGGTGTCCTCCTTCTTCCCTGGGCTACATATCGACTCTTCCCTACTACTTCCTCTTTCTTACTCCTTGTCTCCTAGCCCCGCCTATCTTGTTTTCTATTGGCCAGCAGGGCTTTATTAATTAGTATGAGAAACATATATACAGAATAACATCTCCCATCATCTCCTCTTTTCTGTCTAAAATAAAAGAAGGGGTTTAACCTTAACATAGCAAAATATATCATACAACAGTTATCAAATAAGAATCACAGTTAATAATATTTAGTCCATTAACATTTTGTAAGACTTAACCAAAATATCATCTATCCTATCTTTGTGAGTCTAAAGTCCTATATGTAACTTATCTTTAATACTAACTAAGGAATATTATAATCATAACTATCTGTCTTCAACTCCATCAAAACCACAGAAGGATAATATATAAACTCTAGAAATGACAGAGACAACTCATTGCCTGGTCAGTCACCTGAAGTTCTTCATAATGTTCCATCTTCAGCCCATAGGCCATAGTGTGTCTCCAGACTCCTCCATAAGGCAGGAAACTTTTCTCTGTGTCCTGTAGACTGTCTGGCTGTCTGGCAGCCTCGTCCATGAAGCAGGAATCCTGTAGCAATGTCCATCTTGAATCATCAGTCACCTTTTTGTGGGTCCTGCATGTCCAGTTTCTACAACATAAAGTCAAACAGTTCAGAAGAGCAGTATCTTGTCCAAATGGCTAGTCTTGCCATATTAGAGGCAAACCCCATAATGTGTTTCTTCGATGTCCATCTTCCTTTCTTCTGTAGGTGGTGTTACCAGGAGCAGTTGTGCCTCATTGTCAAGAAAAACCTTAAGCCATTTTAAATGCCATATTCTGTAGGTCTTTGAAAGGTTTGAAGAATGCCTATTCATCACAAATACATCTATGTATATCTAGAAATCCTAACTAACTTAACTCTAAGTTGTAACTATCATAGGTAACTCTCTATAATCTGTACTAAATTATACATTACATTTTCCAATGAGCTATATAAACACAATACCTAAACAAGAGGAGAAATATACATATCACAAAATTGACCTTAAATTGTATCAATAAAAGAAAATCCGTTCCAAAGCAAAGTATTCATATCTATACCATAATTCCCTTTTTACCTTTAAAAAGATTGTTTGTGGTTATAACCATTTATAACCAAGTCCATTTAAATGAAAACAAACATTTATAAACAATATTTGGGAATTTGGGCATTTTTCTTTCCAAACTACTTCCGGCTGGTAGAGGGCACTGCCATGGGGGTCCAAAGAAGACGCAGAAATCTTGGCAGTAGTCTGCAAGGCTTTGTCACAACTGTTTTGAATGTTGGATCATCTGGGGCATTGTTTCAGGGGGTCTGGCTTGATCAAACCACAGAAGTCTGGAAAGAATCCATAGCTTTTCATTTTCTGTGGAAACAAAAATAGAAATTCTTTTCCCCAGTATCTTGTCCTTAGGCTTAAATTTTGGAGTCAAAGCATTTTTAAAATATATAAATTGAATTAATCCAGCAGCATTTCTTTTATCAGTAATTATTTTCTCAGCAATCAAATAATTTAAAGACAACAGAAGCATGTATAGTATCGAAAATTTCTCTGTGTTTTCCATCTTTACGTGGCTTTTTTTATTACTCTATTTATTCTACTTCTATTTTTACATATTTTGAGACAGGGTTTCTCTGTGTAACTTTTATTTGTCCTGGAAATCATTGCATACAAAGTTTACTTTTAAATCACAGAGATCTGCTTGCCTCTGTCTGCCCAGTGCTGGGATTAATGGAGTGTGCCACTATATCCATCCATTTTATTTTCTTTTTTCTTTTTTAAAACATTGTACCCTGTTTCTTTTTCTCTTCCAAGCCAGCGTATTTTTTTTAAACACAGTGTAAACCTTCATTGCAGCTCTTGTACATACCAATGAATTGTTAGTAGAGCTCTTTAAAAGCAAGGTGGCTTTTTTGCAGCTTATGCTAATTTTGGAAACCTCCCTTAAAGGAGCTGCGCAAATCTCTGTCTACAACAAAACAAATCCAACTGAGAAAATGCTGCTACTAAGAAGTCTTGCTAGTCTCTGTTCCCTTGTTTCTAAAAACTATTTTTTAAGCATTTGTTAAGTTTTAAGTGAAAGTTCTCAGTTCCACTTCTGACACCATTATGTTACGGCAGGTTATTCCTGCCGGCCTCAGCGGGTCCTGCCACCATGGTCCCACAACCACATGAGCCCCAAATAACACTCAGAGACTCTGTATTTGATCCAGAATGATATAGGTAGATTGGCCTACCTTCTTGTGAATTGTTTAGTAAGACTGAGATATTAGTATTTCAGCTTACACTTATATATTCTTATCTGTGGTAATCTATGTACTGGAAGAATTGTATATTATATTTTGTCATATTGTGTGAAATCTTTCCATTTATGTTTTATGCACATTATTCTTGCTATATTCTATGTATGTATACTTTGTTTGCGTTCAAGACATTATGTATATTGATACAGTTTAGGATATTTATCTTGCTGCCCTCTTGTCAAGACATTTCTACTCTACCTCTACTTTAGGAATTTACATGTGCATAATTATATTGTTTAGGTGTGTATCCTTGCTTTACTCAAGGAAGTTTTAATCATGTTTTTAGCTAAGTTCCTGAGTATTACAGATCATCCTCACCCGTGTTTCCTTTGCCTATGAGATTAGTCAGAAATAGATGCTTTATCTCCAATCACTTCATAGACCTGCAGAACATGGCATTTAAATGTTTTAATATTAGTACTCCGTTGACATGAGACACTGTTGCTCCTGACAGCACCATGCACTTTCCCGAAAGTATGTTGGACACTGTCGTTGCACCTTCTGGAGTTCACCCTCACTTTGGCCATGGCCTCTTAGGCAAGGAACTGCCCCTACCTTGACAACTGATCTGGACATGCGGTCCTATGTGCTTGCAGGAGACAAACAGAAGACTACTGAACCTTGCCAAGTCAGGGTAAGACAGCCTTTCTTCCACCCTGCTTTTGTTGTGATCTGTCAGGTACTCTTGGCCTTAGCCAAAACTGGCTGTACCAACATTGCTCTGAGACCTTGGGTGACTGTCCAGGTAGCTTGCTGTTTCTGTCTTCGAGGCATCTTTTGGAAGTTGCCCATCCGCACTTCCTGTCTACCCTAGTATTGCTATTTTCATTCTCAGGTCTTGATGAGGTTGTAGATTAAACCATCACAACTATTATTCTCTCTTCATAGTTAGATAGATTAGGTACTAGGCTTAAGCTTTCTAGCTTAGGATAACTCTATTGTAAACTTTGTTATGTCTTCATCCTAGGACTAGATATGTAGGTCGTTTTGTTCTCAATTTTCCTTTTCTTAGAGCACACTTGTTATTCACTGTTTTGTATATAGTTTTGTATCAAACCCAAATCTTTTCTTTAGACTAAAAGGGGAATTGTAGCGAGATATTCACCTTGTCTGCACCTGTGGCTTAGGCCATGCCCATTGGGGTGGAGACAGGGCCGGATGGGAGCGGGGAGAAAAGGTTGGGAGAGGGTCGGGCCGCTCCTTTTTGGTGGTGGACGCTGGAAGGCTCAGGATCTGCTGGAACCCGCTACGTACATCTGCCTATGTTGTGAGTTATTTCTCCCTTAATAAACTTCTGTTCGGCCTAATTGTTTATCCTGATCCTTATTAAATCGCAATAACTATTGATTAATTATTCTTTTTATTAAGACAATATTTACTGAGTACAAATTATTAAGCAATACCTATTCTGAATAATATAAACATAGAATAGAATGAATATATGTCATTCCAGTTCTTGGTAATATTATATTCTTAAGTAAGAAATAGTAGTCGGGTAGTGGTGTCTCATGCTCTTAATCTCAGCACTTGGGAGGCAAATGAAGCCAGCCTCCAAAGCTATAGAAAACCCCTGTCTTAAAACAAAAAAAAAAAATAGTAACTGTTGAAGGAAAATGATGTATCAAATATCTGTTTTAAACATTGTACTAAAAAAGAGATACAGAAGTATTTAAACATAAAAATCAGGAAAATATTTTATAATAAATCATATCTAACAGGAGATGTGAATTACATATTACATGACAGTATAAACTACTAAAGTTTTTTATAAGAGGGATTTATCAAAATGAGTAAATATATGGTGATATTCTATATGAAAAAGACACATGTTTCAGAAATATGACAGCTGGGATGATATGAATGAGAAGTATCAAACAAGTATACAGTCTTTAGACTCCCATAAGGAGGGTGAGGACATTAAAAAATCTTGAGAAATAATTCTGTCAGAGAACAGGAAGTAAAGTGAGAAAATGAACTTATTAAAATATAGGGAATCTGAGTGATTGTTGAACTATGTCAGAGATAGTGTGTCTATGGAAGAATGTGTTGACCACTAAATCTCACCTGCTTACTATAACTACTTTAATAAGTTCTTCAGTATATAATATCAGGAGATACTAGTCTGTGTAGTCATCAGAACATACAAGACCTTTATAGATGACCAGCTAAGGAAGATTTTAATCTACTCCAGTAAGGATATATATTACTTCATATTTCAGATATTAGACAATAGTGATGAGTGCACTTTCTCAGAGATGCATGGAAATAGAGGCAATCTGTATGAGCAAAAGGAGAACAGAACAGTAAATTTCAGAAATATGCATACACATGCAATTAAATAGGTGGTAATAATGATATATAACAATGCATATGTAATTGAAATGGTATACGAATTTCAAATAACAAGTACCATATATGAAATGAACAATTAAGCACAATAAAATATTTAAAGGATAATAATCAACTTTATACGGAAAAACAGAAGACCCAGAATAGCCAAAACAACCCTGTACAATAAGAGAACTTCAGGAGGCATCACCATCCCTGAAGAACTATACTACAGAGCTGTAGTTCTGAAAACAGCCTGGTATTGGCACAAAAATAGACAGGTAGACCAATGGAATCAAATCAAAAATCCCGATATTAACCCACACACCTATGAACACCTGATTTTCGACAAAACAGCTAAAAGAATACAATGAGGGCAGGAAAGCATCTTCAACAAATGGTGCTGGTACAATAGGATGATGGTGTATAGAAGGATACAGATAGACCCATGTCTATCACTATGCACAAAACTCAAGTCCACATATATCAAAGTCCTCAGCATAAATCCAGCCACACTGAACCTCTTAGAAGACAAAGAAGGAGTTACCCTTGAACAAATCGCTATAGGAGACTGCTTCCTGAACATAACTCCAGTAGCGCAGACACTGAGATCAACAATTAATAAGTGGGACCTCCTCAAACTTAGAAGCTTCTATAAGGCAAAGGACACAGTGGACAAGACCAAAAGGCAGCCCACAGACTGGGAAAAAATTTTTCCCATTCCTACATCTGACAAAGGGCTGATCTCCAAAATATACAAAGAACTCAAGGAACTAGTCAACAAAACAACAACAATTAAAAAATGGGGTACAGAATTGAAGAAAGAATTCTCAATAGAGAAAATCAAAAATGCTGAAAGACACTTAAGAAGTGCTCAGCATCCTTAGCTATCAGGGAAATATAAATGAAGACAACTTTCAGATACCATCTTACTCCTGCCAGAATAGCTAAAATTAGAAACACCAATGCCAACTTGCTAGAGAGGATGTGGGGAAAAGGGAACACTCCTCCACTGCTGGTGGGAGTTAAATCTCATACAGCCATTTTAAAGATCAGTATGGAGGTTCCTCAGGAAAATGAGAATTAGTTTACCACAGGACCCAGCAATTCCCCCCGTAGGTATATACCCAAATAGCCCACATCCATGAAACAAAGATATATGTTCATTTATGGTCATAGCAGCATTATTTGTAATAGCAAGAACCTGGAAGCAACCTATATGCCCCTCATCTAAGGAATGGATAAAGAAGATGTGACACATCTACAAAATGGAATACAGAAAAAATAATGGAATCTTGAAATTTGCAGGCAAGTGGATGGAACCTGAAGAAACCATCCTGAATGAGGTAACCCAGTCACAAAAAGAGGAACAAAGTATATACCCACTCAAAATAGGATTTTAGATGTAGTGCAAAGGATCACCAGCCTATAATTCACACTACCAGAGGAACTAGAATACAAGGTATATTCTAAGAGATTCATATATGGAGCCTCACAAAAGGGGGAACAGACAAGTCCCCCAGAGCACATTGGAAGTGGGGGGGCAATGAATGGAGAGAAAACTAGGAGAAAGTGAAGTGGAGAAGAGGAAAGCATGTGTGGCTAGGAAGATTGAGTCAGGGTAGGAATAGAAGAAAGAAAAGAGAGAGAGAGACAGAGAGAGAGAGACAGAGAGAGAAAGACAGAGAGAGAGACAGAGAGACAGAGACAGAGACAGAGACAGAGACAGAGAGAACATAAAAGAGGGAGCCATTATTGGTTTGAAGTATAAACTGAACCTAAAGAAAGGTCTAGAGTCCTATAAGACTGACTCCAATTAACAATTTGATTAACCATGGAAAGGCTTCCATAAATGCACTTCGCTGATAGTGAGATCATCAACTAAATTAACCACCATCATGGAGTCCTCATCTAGTACCTGTTGGAAACAGAAGCAAACACCCATAACTAATCTCTGTGTCGAACTAGAATCCAGATGCAGAGAGAGAGAGAGGACAAGACCAGGTTGCAGAAACACACAAAGACAGCTGACTTGAACAAGGAGGAGAAAATGGGGCCCCCAGACTGATAGCTGAGAATCCAGCATGGGACTGACTCAGTCCCCCTGAATATGGGTGTGAGCTAGAAGGACTGATCAGTCTGGGGGACCTCAGACAGTAGAAGCAGGATGTATTCCTGGTGCACAAAAGGACCTTGTGGACACGTTCCCCTTGGAGGGATACCCCTTTAACTTAGAGACAGGGGAGAAGTCCTAGTCCCTACTTCAAATAACTTGCCAGATTAACATGACCCAACCTGGACAGCATAGCCCTATATGTGGAATGGGGGTGGCTGGATGGGAGGGGAGCGTGGCCAGGGTGCATTTCAGAGGGGAAAGAGAGTAAGATGGAGGGAGGCAGAAAGGGAGGGAGGGAGGGAGGGAGGGATGGAGGGAGGGAGAAAGGGAGGGAGGGAGGGAGGGAGGGATGGAGGAAGGGGAATTGGGATCGACATGTAAATTTCTTAAATTATATTATTAATGAAAAAATAAAATAAAACATTTAGTATCATAATACTTTTCCTAGGTGCATATATATTAATAAATATGAAAAATATGCCATAAAAAGTATTCCATTAATATTATTGGGACAAAGTAAAACACAATATTATAAACTGTACTGTAACTTTCTTTTGAATTCAATCAATTTTTCTGATTTGTTATCAGCTCATAAAGTACATCAATATTGATCACAACCTTTGAAAGATAGAATGACTTAAATTTTCATGTTATGTAAGAGAATAATGTTGGTTCGTTATGTGCCTATTTAAAATGCAATATGTGTATGCATCTGTGTTATTTTTATTCATTGAGAAAATTCCTTATCACCAATTAGAAGGAAAGAAAGCCTGAAGTGACAAAGTTTCCCTCTGAAATTAAGACAGAGATGTTAAAGAAATGAATTGGTATCTGGGACAAGGTAGCATTTATGTAAATAAGTTCTTCAATCATAAAATGCTATTTTTCAGAGATATTTCAATAGTTATCTGGGAAATAAATGAATACCACACATTTCTCATCATATTTCTCAGTGAGTTGTGTCTATAAACACCAATGAAAAACAGATCTTCCTCTCTTCCCAAACATTGTTCATCTAGACAGTGCAGTAATAGTAGTGTTTGTAGTATATAGCTTTTATATAAAGCTATCACTCTGAAAGAGAACTTTCATAAAACACAAGCTATTTGACAGTAGCTGTGCTGATCCATATATTCACATGCTGCAGTGTGGATTTACTGCAGCTTACCTTCAGCAACATTAGTATTTAAACAATTTTCTGTGGAATAATGTGGCTTAACACCAGTTTAGTAATTTTGTTACCCCTTGATCTTCCCTTCCTTTTTCTTCCTTCCCCTCTTAAGGACACAAGGACATCATCATCTGGCAGATAACCAATGAGAAGAGCTTATCATTACCTGTAAATTAAGCTACCCTTGAAGATGCTCATAATCAGTTTATCTTTTGAAAGCACGTATTTTTGCATATACCCCACAAACATTGACAATAAACATTCTCAAGTTCATTTCCAGATTGAATAAATTCTGACAGTATAAAATTACTAACACTGACCATTATAACTGCTGTTGTTGAAATAGAGATGCAACACAACGCAATTAGTCCCAGAGTGTAATATAATTATTCATTTTTTTATATAATCATAATTAAGATACATTAGAAAGAATAATTAGGAAGGTCACTGCCTAACTTGTGGGCCATTTTGTTGTCAAGAAAGAATAAATGGAGAGGCAAATATCTTTAAAACTATCTGTGTTTGTATTTTATACCTTTAGGTTTCAAGGATGCATGTGAAGACAACAGAATTATCAGTCTAAGTGTAAGATGAAGCCAATGTTTTCAGGATAGTTAAGCATCTACATCCTCCCAGACTTAATTTCTTCAATGATAGTATGTGTCCTGTGTAGCAGTAGACACTCCACATCCTGGAAAGATCACTGAGTGTGGTACTTAACCTTATCTTTGTCTCAGGATTTTGAGACTTTGAATTATGTATGTACTTGCATAAGCAATACTCACAATGGACAAGTAGCTTACAAAGATTTCTCTCAAAAATCATGCATTAGTGGAAACATGGGTCTGGTGACTCACTACTTAATCGCTCTCTATGTTTATGTGTGTGTGTGTGTGTATATATGTGTGCTAGCATACGTGTGCATAATTAATATGTTAGTCTGAATATGAACAAGTATAAAAATTATATCCCATTATTTATTATCCAAGTTAAATTTCTTAATAGAGTATGTCACAAGATAAAAGCTATTACAGTTTAATTTAAATGAATAAGGTCAGCCAAAGTTTTACTTGATTAAAATATGATAAAACCATTTGAAGTATGAATGTACATATTAATGAATCAATTAAAAAGTTTAGACTATGTTTTTATTATCATTAGTTCTTTGGCGATTAACAACATAGATATTATAATAGTATAGAAATATGACTGTACAATCCACAAATAATGATTTGAGAAATTTGTACAAAATTGTACCAGTGGTCTTAAGAGAGGCAGTGTTAACATCATTGTATACTAAAAACAGTTTACTTAAGTGCCTGTCTAAAAAACCTAATGATGAAAAAACACTTATGACTTCTCAATTCATAGTGTATATTCGTGTGTATATGCATGAATGTGACATATATAAAAGAAGCTTAAATAGAAGGGCATCACATTAATTAGTAAGTAATGCTCTTTTCAGAAAATCAGCTGTGAAGTAAAACTCTCAGTGCCAGGCACAGGTTATATTTCTTCTAGTATTGAGTCTCCAGAAGCATCTAAACAATACAGGACCATTTTTCTTGGTTATCTATCACTACTAAATGTTAAGATACTATTGCTGAAGAAACCACTCTCTTTGGAGACAGAACACAGAGAAATCAATCACCAAAGAAGCAGGGATCTCTTTCCATGGTGACTAACTTTGTAGTTCTAGAAGATGCTATGTAGGCTCCTGGAGGAGAAAAGGCATCAATGATCCTAATTTGCACTAAACTCTGAATCTGTAATACCCACCTGATATTCAAGATGTTCCTACTGGTATGAGGTGGAAAGACTGTTTATAGGTGTAGCCAATATCTTTCGAGTAGATATGAGTGGATGAGTCCTGTTCCACACAAGGGAATTCATGACTGGTATTATGAACATGACTATCTCTCTCTCTCTCTCTCTCTCTCTCTCTCTCTCTCTCTCTCTCTATCTATCTATCATCTATCTATCTATCATCTGTCTATTAATCTTTCTAGATGGGGAAATTTTATGCACTAGTCTGAACTTATTAATGTGGGTTTTCTAAATGCCCTTTGTCAAAACACCTTCTACATATTAATCTTTATGTGCATATATCTGTGTTGTTCCCAGCCTTCTTCAAAGAAGCTCCTCATTTCAGTGGGTATTTTTCAATGAATATTCATTCACGCTCAAAGTAATCAGAATAAGAACAGCAAAAGCTCAGTTGTAGATGTTACATTGTAATTAAACACTCACATCCTCCTCCTCATCATCATCATCACTACCTCTACTATCACCACTACCAAGGTTCAGAAAATGTTGCCCAAGAGACAACTGAAAGAATGTAAGAGCCAGAGGATCAGGAAATTTGCTGGGAAATGCTGTCTCCTGGGCACAAAACAACTACTGCATAGATGAATTCACATCTACTGTGGTTACCTACATTAGACCTGTACAAGATCAAACCAGTTAAAATTACATCATGGGATGGGGGATGTACTTCCATGGTTCAGTATCAGCTGAGAATCTACTGGAAATTAATAAATGATTTGAGTGGTCTCTTTTCTTTATAAGTATGACCACTCTTAGTTTCTCCATGCCCCAGTGAATGACCCCACAGCAATATGCTTATGAGAAACATTCATTGGATGCAATTGGCTAAAAAATACATAATTACAAAAGAAAGACATGAATTACTCTGTACTGTATAGAAACTTTCAAGTTAGAGAAGGTATCTGTCAGGACTCTGAGATTGGGGGTAATAGTACTTAAAAACAATAGTTCCAAGTTTCATTTCTATCAGTGTATGGAGAAAATAAGGTAATGCATTCACATATGTGTTTATATAAATATATTATGCACAGAGATGAAAGTCAATATGCATTCAAAGATTGTTAATGTCAATAGTATGTTTTCAGTACTTTTCATGTTAATAGTTATACAAATGGCCTTCAAGATTGAAAGTATTCATAAATAATGAGGGATATACGTATTAGAAACTACAATAATATGAAAAGTATGACAGTGATTTTAAAAGGTCATGCTATCTGAAGATGAAGCCAAAGAAGATTTGGAAAATTAGCCAAGTTCTTAGACATCATGTGAATATAGATACATCACTGATTCCTCTATACACTGTCAATAGTGATTAACTCATTTCTACCATTAGCAACACAATATCAATGAAAGGGATACTTGCATCAAAAAAATTTAAATTTTTCTAAAATAAGTCCAAAATACTAAAAAAAGTCATTTATTCTTCATTTTTGTGTATTTGACTTATAAAATTTGTATACTATTTGGTATACAATATGCCATTGTGCTATATATGTATATCTATATGTATGTATGTTGATTAAATGAATCTCCAGATATTTAGTGTTATGATGCTAATTTAAAAATCTGTTCATAATAATAGATAAAGAATTTGCTGTTTTCATTCACATGCAATATTAACAGGTCTTCTAAACATATGTATATATATATATGTATATATACACACATATATGTACTAAATATGTACTATATATACATATATAGTACATATGTGTATATATGTGTGTATATATATTCATATATATATATATATGTACTATCTGCAACAGTTCCTTGGGAATTCAGTCTTTAATCAGTCTTTAAGGTCTTAGACTAGTGACAAATAACAGAAACAGGGACATTTGAAAAGAACACCAAAGAATAAGAAGTAACTCCACAAACAAGGAAGTCAGACACCTTATTACTAAAATCTTCCTAAATATTTATTCTACGCAATCTAATATTATGAAAGCATTCTCAGCCCTTTTATACATCTGATTTGTTTGGGATAATGAATTGTCAGAGAGATTACCCTTGTACCAACAATAGCAAATAGATTTTTCTGTGTGTATTTTAACTTTAACCAAAAACTTTGAAGTGTTCATATTTATTTACATATCATTATATTAAATATAGTACATAATCCTTTTATTATTTGCTTCACTTTTTGCTTTATTGACAAATTTCCTTCTTTGTTGATTTCAAAATTAAAAAGTTAATTCCAACAGCTTCTAGATTTTGACATTGAAAAGACTAATTTATTTCATTATTACAATATAATTAATTTCTACATTCCCTTTTCTTACTCTAAACCTTCTCATATACACCTCTTTACTTTTTAAACTTCATGCGCTCTTTTTTCGTGTGTGTAATATTCTATAATATATAATATAGGTAATATTTTATTATATATATATATACATTTATAATATAAAAGTTACACCAACTTAGTCTGCATAATTATACTTGTTTCTGGGACTTTTGCAAAAGGTTTGTGGAAAAACTCTGAGATCCAGAGGATCAGGGAGCTTACTGTGAAATTGTGACTCCTAGAAATGACAGTAGCTACAACCAAAAAGTCTTACCAATGACTGCCTAAGCATGATTAGAACAAGGACAAAAACTATAGAATGCAAATGTGGTTGTGGCAAAGTCTAGGATGTCTCAGCCTTATACAAAGAAATATAGGCCACCAAAAAAGGCTGAGAGTGGTATAAACTGTCTTCCTTGAAGAACAGTAAAGCAATTGGTCTTCAATACCAAATGTACATGTTTGTTTTATAAAAATTATTTTATTGAAATAACAATTATTTTATTAAACTGATCAATTTTAGACAATGTAGCTTTCATTACCTACCTAACATTTTCCCAAATAACAATTACTATAAAATTACTCATAAATACTGTAACTGAAGAAATCAATTTATTTCTTAGTTTTTGTAAGCATGTGTCTGTCTTGTATTATATTCTATAATTGTAAATCACTTGCATTGAAATTCTGTCTCCACTAATTTTTATGGTCTAATACATTTATGTTACATTTTACCTGTGGGAGCTTCATCAACATGAGTTAGCTCACATTTAGTTGTTGTCTTGTTAATAAGGAAAACCTTTCCAGGGAAAATAAATTTGAGTTTTATTGTTTTTAAATTATACAAGACTTTGAATGTTTTCTTCACATATGGCAATACGTTTACTGATCACAACACTTTGAAGAACAATAGTGTTTCTTATTAAATATCTATTGACATTCCTTTGCTGTCTATTTTCATTTACTAATGCTCATAGAAAACTTACAAGTACCACATAATCAGTAAAGAACATAAAGTATGGAATTAGCAGGACAAAAAAATGAACAAGTCACTGTGATTCTTCAAAGAATTTAGAAATATTTCAGACAACAAAGTAGTACTTCTTTCCACTTATAAGTGAACTGATGGAGCAGCTTTCCTAAACATATTCAAGGGATTTCATGATATTATAAGAGTAGAAAATATTTAATCAAGTTTCCCATTAATTTGTGTATTATATTGTTATAAAAACAATATAAGTGAGAAATAAGAATATTGACTGGCATGAATAAAAGGTATAATAGAAATTAGATTTAAAAAGGTTGAAGTTTGCTGTATGTAGAATACAAGAGCTAACAAAGATAGTTTTTTTGTTCTGTTATTTAATCGCATTTTTTTCATGCAGTATATTTTGATCACAGGTTGTTGTTTCTTTTACTCCCAGTTTCTGGCATCTCCCCACCCATCCAACTCCAAGCCTTCTTTTTCTCTCTCTAGAAAACACATTGGCCAACAAAATAAAACAAACAAACCAGAATAAAACAATCAGGAAAAACTAAACCTGGGTTGAATGGAAAAGCATGAGAAACACTTATTACAGAGATATACACATATGAAAAGTCTATAAAATACCAAATTCCAAATCGTGATAAGCAAATAACAAGCAAAGTAAACAAGACCCAAACTAAGCACTATGACCCAAACATCTCCATCTGTGCTATTTTGCATTGCCATCTATTACTAGGCATGGGGCCAGCCTTAAGTTTGGTTTGTATATTCAGTGAAACTCCATGGAAGGAATCATTTTTTTTTTTCATGTGTGAGTAGCTATCAATTAGAGATATCTTCTGGATTAGGAATAGATGCTCATTTGTAATTCCCTTCTCAGCACTGGGGCCGTGTCTGGCTTGGACCTGTGAAGACATTGTACATGTTTTTACAGTCTCCATGAGTTCTTTAAGTAAATCCTCTTGTGTCTGGAAGACAGCTTTCTTGGTTCCTTCCATCCTCAACTGGCTCCTACAATCTTTCTCTGCCCCTTTTACAGAGTTATCTGAGCCCTGAAGGGAGGAGTTTGTTGAAGACATTCCTTATAGGAATGATAGTTTCAAAACTTCTCACTCTCTACCCATTATCCAATTGTGATTTTTGTATTATGTCTTATCTCTTAAAGGAGCAAAATTCTGGGGCTGGATGAGAAAGATACTGATCTATGGGTATAGCACAGCATTCATAGAAATCATTTTATTACTATATTCCTATAGCAGAACAATAGTACTTGTTATGTCCTAGGTTCGTGGCCTATTGAGTCTCAGGTTCCTGGACACCACAGCAGTGTTGAGGATGGCTTTCATGTTGTGGATTTTAAAGCCAATGTATATTGTAGTTTGTAAGTTCCACAACTTTTGTGCCTCTATTGAATTAGTGTATCACATAAACAGGTCAACAGTGTAGATCAAAGAGTTTGTGGGTAGATTGGTATTTTTCTTTTACTTTGATAGTGCAAAGTACCTCCAAATATCACTAGTCAGCAAGAAGCAAGAGTGGATGCAGTAATTAGGGACCAGCTAGTTTTCTGTCCATGTTGAATGAAATGTAGGTGTTGTCATCACCAATAGCACTTACCATCTGTTTGTGGAGAGTACCCAATACTATGAATGGCAATAGCTGTTTGTGCTATTCAGATGAAGCTGAATTTTGTACAGGATGATAATTATCAATCTGTTTGGACCCTTCTACATGTAGCTATCAAATTTACTATCACAATTCTTTGAAGATGCTATCTTATTTTCCAGTATGTCTTTTGTTGTTGTTTTGATTGTTTTAACTGCTTTGTATTAAGTCAGGTGTCCATAGTGTGTTGGATTATGTCTAGGTCTTCAATTCAGTTCCATTAATCAGTGTTGTGCCAATATCACACTGTTTATATTACAAAGCCTTGATAGAACTTTTTGAGATCAGAATAATGGCCTTTTATTATTCACAATAGTTTTAGCTCTCTCTCTCTCTCTCTCTCTCTCTCTCTCTGTGTGTGTGTGTGTGTGTGTGTGTGTGTGTGTGTGTGTGTGTTTTATAGAGATTTCATTGAATCTGTAGATTGTTCATGGTAGGATGTCCATTTTCTCAATATTAATGCTACCAGATCCATGATAGTTTTAATGCTTCTAAGAAAGCAAACACACACATATACACACAGAGACATAAATACACACACACACACACACACACATATGTTAAATATTTGTGATAAAATGTGAATATTTTAAAATATGGAAAGCAGGCTAGCAGTTTTAAATATGGAAAACAGTTGACAGAGAAAGGTAAAGAAGGAAATATGAGGGGGAGATAATACTATAAGGCATTTGTGAGACAAACCACATGGAAACCTACTACTGTAGAAACTTCCAAAAATGTATACATATATTGAAGTGATCTAAATGGAATCACTAAATAACATGTGAGGCAGACCACAATTAACACCTTGTGTCATCATGTCATCAAGTAAAACCTCCAGAGCTAGGAATAGGTTACATTTTGTTGAATCATTGGTCAAAGTGGTCTAGGAAAACCCCAAACAAGATAGGGTTCACCCCTACTGACTAGTGTTTATAGCACTGGAAGGTACTCAGTATGCTACTGGAGGAGAATAGTAATCATTCATATCTCCCCACTACAAACTCTATGACCTACAACAGAAAACTTGTCTGTGAAATATACTGGTGTAATAGTGCACACAACAGTAAGGCAATAACTTTAACTAACTTATGAGGTTAAAGCTCACACCTCATAAAATGGAATCCATACCAGACATTGATAAAAGAGTTAAGACCCTGAGATTAGAAAGATCACGGGCCTAGAGAAAAACCTAATATTAATATTCTGTTAAAGAATGAAATGACTCCTAATGACATAATGTTATAAACATAGATTAGTGCCTTACTCAGCCCTCATGAGAAACTTACTCTAGTAGAAGGAAAATAGCACAAAGGCCTGCAAATGGACAACATACAGAGAGTAAGAGACTTTGGAGCATTCAGTTATAAAGGGGATATCTTTATCATACCCCCTGCATACCCAAGGCTCCAGTATCTTTGCAGAAGAGGGGTAGAAAATTTGTAAGAGTCAGACATGATGTGTGTCACCAAAGAAGCAATGTCTTCTAGATACAATAGAGCTGATAAACACATAAACTTATGGAGAATGCACAGCACACTAACGACATACACAGATTCAAGTCAGGTAATGTCGCAGAACTGAGACCCTAACCACGAAGATTTTCTATTGATACATGTAGGCAAAGGAAAAAGCAGCTATTCCCAATAGAGTGACATGGGTATATCAAGCATAATTCTGGATATGTTCCATGTCTAGAAAGTGTTGATCAACACACTGTACTCAACAGTATTTTTTTGGTCTTTTTTGTTTTATTTTGACTTTTTTTCCGTATTTGCCTTTTGCTTACTTGTTATTATTTTTTTTTATTTTATGGATCATTTTTATCTTGAACTGTTTTGTTTTCATTTTTATTTCTTAGTATTTTATTTTTGTTTGAGAGAGAGAGAAAGAAGCAGAGAGAAAGAAAACATAATGTTAGGTGAGTAGGAGGTGGGGAAAACGAAATAGTTGGGGGAAGACAACAACATAAGCAAGATATATTTCATAAAAATGTTTAATTAAAAATTATCCCCCCAAAACACAAGTTATTTCTGACTTTTTTATATTTACATTAACAATAATAGTGCATAAAATTCATGGATTCATATATGCTATCTTAAACACTGACTCACAGTCCTTACACCATAATTAGCTATCTTACTAAAATACTCACTCTACTATAGCTGATTAACTTTGTAAATTCCTTTCATTTTATATGTAACTATTTTGCATTAATGAAGATATAATTTTATTCTTTTTCATTATTTTAATAGAGTCTAACCATTAGCGTCCTGCCAACTTATTACTCATACTTAGTTTTTATTTGCTCTTTACTAGACAAATTATTGTTTTTCTGCTAAGGTTATTGGTAAATGACTTAATACATATTTTATGATTATGTAATCCTCCTTAAATTTTTCTTTAATATTCAAAAATTTATTTTTTTTACCTATCACTAAAATAGATGCATAATCATGACTTAATTTAAGTTGTATTTCTTATTTTTTCAGATTATCTCATTAAGGAAATTTCTTGGATAGCCTCTGCTACCTTCAATGAGGATGGATAGTTCTTTTATACAAGAGTTAGAAAAATAAATTATCATAAAAAGAAGAGAGAGCTTGTTTAATAATATTTTTTGCTATTTGAGACTTCATTTATATATCATGTGGATACAAATATATCTATTAATCCATTGTGTGAATATTTTTCTTGGTTTATATTCTTATTTTGATAAAACAGTTCATCTAGTACATATTAATATTATACATGGTAAAGGCCGTATCAGTTTTATTTGATTCTTCATTATTAATATTTTAATGCTAGATTTATATTCCAGAATTCACAATAAAATATTTTATATAGATCATACTTCTTTTTTTGTATGTAGAACAGTTATTGAATAATTATACATAATCATTTTAGCTATATTAAACTAAAAATAGAAAGATATGAAGGTAAGATTTGTCATATAATTAATGACATCAAATAATTAATATAACTGACTTTGTTTAGTGCATTTTTTTAAGAAAAAAATTTACATTCAAATATATACATTCTAACCTCACCACTAGCTTGATGATTCAAGTCATAACAATATTCCCACAATAAGTAATCATGTGTAAAAGGAGATCTTTTTCCATTTTCCTTAGACTGGCCACCTGACATTTCAAAAGATAAGAAGTACTGCTCAGCTTGAATGAACTCAAAATATCTCTGCAAATGTATTTGAACTCAGCCTTTGAAATGTCAATCCAGTACCAAGTGATATAAGTTACTCACTCAAATACAAGATTATATGTATTATGACTCTGAAGGAAATTATTTGAAGATATAAAATACAGTTCAAGAATACACATTGAGAAAAAATGGGAGTAAATATTTGTGTAGGTATTAGTTGCTAAAAGTAATTTATATTAGTGTACTTAAAGTTTATAATTAGAAATATGCCCTTATGGAATTTTTCCACCAATGTATTAAAAATTTTACTACTATTAATCTTATTAGCTAATTACTCAAGATTTGAAAAGTTACATCCATTTTCAGTGTTTTCCATGTATCATAACATATACTCCCCCTAGTTCTTTTCTCTGCTACAGACATAAGCCAGGATCCATGCATTCTAGGTAAGCATCCCACACCATGGAATAATATATTGAAATTTCCCATATACCTTTACAATTATATCCAGGTCATTGAGCTTTATGGGATTAGGCTGGCAGAGGCATGTCGGTGGCTACAGCCAGTATCATTTAAAAAGCATGATAAAGACTAACCTGTAAAATAAAACAGTTGAACTCTTTCATATTTGCCCCAGAGATACAAGTACTTTCACATATGAACTTGTAACATGGAAATTCAACACAAATTTATTTGTACTATCCCAAAGCTTGAAACCACCTAAATGTCTTTCAGTGAGTTATTGGATAGACAATTAGTGGGGTGTCTTGACTCTGGAACAGTCCTCAGCAACAAAAGAGCATGAACAACTAATACACAAATAGGTTGGATGAACTCCAAGAAAATCACGATGACTACAAAAACTTCATCTCCAAAGGATACACAGCAATATTTCATTCATGTAGCATGCATGAAATAGCAAAACAACACTGTTAGAAATCGGTAGGTGATTTCCAGTGGCTAGAGGTGAAAAAATTCTGTGAATGCAAACTAGTACTATAGTGATGGTACAGGTTGGGAATATAATTTACCTATTGATTGTCCAGTTGGTAATACAATAGAATTGATGAATATTTTCACATGCTTTCAAATGACTGCAGGTCTTACTGGTGAAATCTGACTGCCTTATCAATTGTGTCAATTTCTTTGCTCTGTATTACAAATAAATATTATGTTATGTATGGGGAGATTTTGAGGAACAAAACATGGGTTTCCTTTTTACATTTCTTAACAACACCCTTTGAATCTGTAAGTAACTCAAAACAAAGTGTTTACCAAAATATTCATTTGAAGTAAAATTACATTTGACAAGCAAATCTTAAGAGAAATTTCAATGTTTCAAATGTTTGCATTGTGGAACCCCATCTCATTTTGAGGGTATTTATGTTCTGTTTTGCTTGCTCTCATGGGAAGCCTGACTGACAAGTTGCTCTGCAACATTCAAGGCCTGTGTCCTGCAGAAAACATGGGGCAGCTGAGAAAGTGTCTTTATTTCTTTGAAGATGCAAAAAAGAATTACATAGGCATTTTAAAAATTATTTGTTTATTCTTTGCTAAACTGGAATTATTTTTTGGCATAAAAATATTTCATTATATTCTGTAGAGTTTATGAAAAGGAAGACACTTTCTCTGAATTTTTCTTTCCAAGAAGAATAACATGTTATTTAAAATGTGTATGTGTAATAAAATAGTACAGTTATATTATTATATTTTGCAAATTTTTATTAGATTATCACATTAAGGTCTAAGAATAAGCTTTATTTGTAAACTCCAAACCTTAGCTTCAGTTGGTGATTTGCTTCGTGTGTGTGTGTGTGTGTGTGTGTGTGTGTGTGTGATGTTTTTATTCAGGGTGTTAGTGATGATGCTTCCTAAATTTAACCCAACATAAGTGCCTTCTAGATTTTGTAATGGAATCAGCCAGCTTTACAAACCATCAACTCCAAGCCATTGCAGACTTTCATGGTAATTATATGTTCTTTTGTTAGTATTTGTCTTTTCCAGCTAGTTCTTCTCAGGCAATTTTTAGGAAAAATTGCATAAATTGCACAAAGAAGTAAATATGATGTGCTTTAAGAAGCTGTGGCAGTAGGGGAGGGAGTGGTCCTGATAGTGTTATAAAAATTTTTGAGTTATGATTACTGAGTTGTTGGGTGGAGCCTATATTAGTGATTTTGTCCCAGGACTGTTTATTAAGATGGTAGTTTAAGAAATATTCAGTTTAGCTGAAAAGGTAAGAATTTTAAGTGCCTGTAGAAGGAAAGTGAAAGGTGATCTTTAGATAGGGACAGACATAGGACAATGGATACCAGAAAAATATTTAATGAAAAAAATCAACCTTCTGTTATATTTCAGGACATAGCTCTAAAAAAATCATAATACACTCAATAATTGAGGTAGCTATAGAATTCACTGAGACATGATGTACATGGGAAAACCTGTCCCTCTAATGAATTTTGGAATACTAAAAGTATAGTGGAGATCTTTAAAAGTGTTTACATCAAACAAGTGATAGTGTCATATATAGAGGGTGGGCAAGAGGCTAACTGAATGATGTTAGATAAGAGTGATCACTGACACCATTTTTCTAGTCTTATCTGTCACTTCCCTCCTTTCTTGTCTTTGCTTGCTCAGTGTATACAGGCACGTTGCTTTGCAGGACTTTCTATTATTCTATTATTAGTCTACCACTGCACATGTGACAAGTGAGAATTGTGGAAAATACCTAACACAGAAATATAAAATGAAGAAATTTAAGTCACCTCACTGTTCACACATAGATGTGTGCACAACATAGATTTATCTACTTTATTTATTTAAAACATAGATTCCCTTTCATTACATCTTTGTAATTTGACATTTTGTGGCTATCTTTTTATATAGGCAAATGTACCTCAGGGCATTTAAATAACTCTGTGGTAACTGCCTTGAATTTCCTTACATTCACCAATTCTCATTGTACACCATAGCATTACTTACTTATATTCATCAATATCACTTATCTTTAATATTTAGTCCAGTTGAACTAATTTGCTGAAAAATTTAAAAGTTCCTAGGTTTAGTAAATTAGCCACATTAGAAAGACATGATAAAATTATTAAAACATGTTACCAAAGATGCTCCTAATTAACATGCCACAAGCAGGTACATGAAATTGTCATTTCTGAATTTTTCCTAGAACCCTGTCCCACAGGCTGTCAACAATGGCAGTAATACATGGTCACATAAGTCTCTATTTTTCCTTCTGCCACTGATAAAATCTATTTTTTGCTCCTAGCAAACTACTACTTATGTTATAAAAGTATGATATTTAGTTATGTTTTTGAGTCAGCATAGTACCAAATTTAGCACTCTGTCCTGAGATTATGGAATTTATCATAGCTTGTTTTTCACATAATATTAAATACATCTACAGTCCAGGATAATACTCAGAATTTAATGGACTTTTACTTCTCATAATAGCATCATTTTGAGGCTGCTTTCCTACTTCTTTAGCCTCAAGAGTCCTTATTATTTTCCTGTCCACTTCTTTACACGACACCAGTTGTCCAAGATGCTGGAGGCAAGTGAAGCCACCAAAGATCAACCTAGTAATTCAGTTTGGTTCCTCATAATCTCTAGTGGCCTTGTCCTTGACTGTGTTGCAATTTCTTCAAGCTTTTAATGTTGGTGTGAGCATGATTAAAGAATAAACCAGCCTGAGCCACTCTGGCTCTTGGCTTTCTGTGATGTATTTGAAATCGTTTCCTTCTATACTACAGAGTTCCTTTAACAACAGTGTGGACTCTGTTCTTAAAAGTCAAAGCAAAGGGAAAGATTTCCAGTGATTATGATACACATACTTAGTAAATTAAGTATCTAATGCAACATTTTAAGTTTTGCTAAAGAGAGAAATTATATATCTGAACTTTTAATTATTTTTACCTATTTCTTTTTAATTTTTATGTATGTGTATGCATGCATGCATGCATGCATGCATATATGTGTGTTGTCTGTGTATATATGTGCCCCCAGAACCAGAAGTGGTCATTAGCTGCCCACTATGGATTCTGGGGACCAAACTCATGTATTCTAGAAGAATAGAAACTGCTTTTTAACAACTAAGCCATCTCTTGAGAGCTGTCTACTAATTTCTTAAAATGAGATATTCAATGGCTTTTTTTCTGAAACCCACTACTGATAATCAACAACTGATAAATAAAATATATTCTTCCATTTAATCTTAGAAACATGGATCATTAGTAGAGAAAATAAAATCTAGATGTTTAGAGGATAAACTAATATTGAAAAAATCATTCTACATTCCTTAAGTAAAAACTCAGGATATAAAAAAAAACACACTATTTTTGTGTCTCTGAACTTTTAAGACCTAATTATTTAAATACACTTTCAATATTTATCTTTCATATCAAAATAATTAATATTACCATACAACAAATCAGGAATTTTAGAAGACAAGTTTGCTGTGGCAGTATATGCTTTCTTTAGACATTCTTATGATTATTGGTTTCATCCTAATAGACTAAATTCCCCCTGAAAAGAATGATGAAAACAGTCGTTTAAATCAACAAAATGTAGACTGTTTCCTACAATGGTTTATGCATCAGTTTTATGTCATCTATCTGTGCTGTTAGCTATCCACATTCCTTAATCCTGGTGGCCCATTCTCTCCACTGCATCTACACACACATACAATGTCATACTAACATGTTTGGGAGTTGTTGATTTTTAATTCCAAGTAGTGTTTATTAATATCCCTAGTTTATTTCCCTGTTAATTTATCCTCCATGTACCATGTTATTTTATTTTTTTTAAATCAATCTTAAAAGCATAATATTTTATGAATTCCCATTATTGTAGAATTTTGAGATAATCTTTTTAGTTACCTTTTGTTATGTTTAAATAAATTTATTGTGTATGACAAAGGTCATCCAACCTTGTTCCCTCATTTTCCCATTAATATAGAGCTAATAATTACACATACCCATTTTATGGGTGAAGTGGTTTATGTGAAATCATCAAATCGTACTTTACCAAAACTAAGTTTTAAGTAAACAATACAGCATTTTTGTCAAGACTGCTTTTATTTTGTTTTGAATGTAGAAAAAATATATGTAGTCTCGTAAACTCATTTACTATATCCACATCATTGAAGATATAAAGGCCCTCAACTCTAAGGTTTTCCTATCAACGTTCCTCTACATACTTTTCTAAGAGGAAACAAAGACAAATAAATAAATAAACAAAACAATAATCCAACTTAGTGGTAAATCCATACAATCAAAAATGTAAGAAGAAATCAGGAATTTTCTCATTTTGAACATAATCATAATCCCCATGGTAAATAGAGATGATAGAACATTCAAACCAACACAATGTCCTAACATTTGATTGTGCAAGGTTGAAGGCATGAAAGAAAAAAAAAAAAAGACTACTTTGTATGCAATGCCTTGGTTTTGCATAAATGTGCTAAGACTAATTATATGCCAAGAAAATAACATATGGCCAAGTACAAGGTTTTTGAAATTGAGGCCGAACCACCAACATGGTTTTCTCTGATTAACAATCTTTGCGTAATACTAAAATTTTATCATTACTTTTGGTTCTTCCTTTTACAGCTCTTATTTCTTTCAAGTGTATGTCATAAATACTATTAAACAAATATTAGGATGATAGACAGTATTTTGCATTATGTAGTCTGAACCTTTTAAATCATTCATCCAAAGTAGAAGATCATGCTTTGAAAATCATTCTTAGAAAATCTTGGACATACTTGGTTTAGACTGTCTGTCTGTGTGTGTGCTGGGGATGTTAGACAATTTCCTTTAGCCATGCATTCAGAAAATATTGATATTGTGCTGACTGATATAAATAACAAGCTGTGGATCCTTCCAAGAAACAAACCAACTCAATGACTTGCCAGGAAAACTCCAGGCCTGAGTATGTGGCTTTCCTTCAGTACTAAGAAGCAGTGCAGTGTAATAGTGAGGCTATTTCATGTCTGACTGAAGGAGACTTCTAAAGAAAGGAGTCACAGGCACCATGATCATGGAAGCATAAGACATTGCAAAAAGCAAACATTGAATTTACAATTTCATAAAACCATATACAGAAAGGTTTTTCTAAGCCTTTGGTACTACAAGAATAAAAACTTTAGGCCATATAAATTTGGTATTTATGTAGTAGATATTAGATAATTATACATTATTAACACTTCTAGGGTGATAGCACACACACACACACACACACACACACACACACACACACACACGATAAAGAGGAGGTCGGGCTAGGAGATCCTATCAGTAAATCCCTGATATCATTAATGAGAACACTTAGGCCTACAGAAGTGATGCCCTTGCCCATGCTCAGTGTCCACTAAACTGTAAGTGTCCTACACTTGCTTTAGTGTGGCCTGAAAGCTTTGGATTTCTTGCTGATATTCCTTACAGGAATTCTAAAGTAACTCAGCTATAAACAGAGTAGGGGGAAAGACTTATATTTTAATGATCATCAAATAGACATAAATTTTAACTTTCAATCTCACAGTGAGTATTTTTTCCAAACTGGAAGATCAATTCACTGCCATTCCTCCATATTTGCATCATGCATTTGGAGCGATTTGCAACAGAATGAATATGCTCTCAGCTTCCTAGTGCCAAAACCTCCAGGGAGTGGGGGTGGGGGAGTGGAAATCAAAAACGAACTTCCACCTCTTCAAAATAATGTACCACCATCGCCCTGTTCTTTCCACCTTTGTAGCAAGCATCTAAACAAACCCAAAGGTCATCAGCTAATAATTGTGACAAATTTATTGTAAAGACACCAAGAGTCTAGGTGTATCAGAAAGTGTTCAGTCAATTTGAGTAGGTGTGAACAGAAACCCAATCGTGAATTGAATAAGGCACCTTGCTTTTAAAATCACACATTTTGAGAGACACTTTGCAATCTGCCAGTGAATATGAGCGTCCTAAAATTGCCCTGCTGGTCTATCTCTTTGAAACAATGAATGAGTAAATTGAAGGAAGCACAGAAAAAAGAAAAAAAAAAGAAGCTTTTAAGCTGCCCTTTTCCCTAGTTATTTGTTAGTCTTTCAGTGTAATGGACCACGGGCAATTAAAATAATTAAAAAATTTAAAACTCTGACATTATTATATCCGTGTTAATTTCACTGAAATTAACTGCATGTTTTTCCATTACGTAATTTCACTACTAAAGTACTCTATCACAAAAACATTCTGTCATTGAAATAAAGGAATTAAAACCTCTTGTATTTACCTAGCATAGTACAAATGCCACCAGACAAATTCTTTGATTCTGTGAAATCGCACACCGACCCACTATCTCTGGGTTTAGATAGTCTACACTTTACTTCTCCAGAACATGTTGAGTAATCATCTCATTCCAGAAGAACAGAAAGGGTCAAAAGCAGTGGGGGACATGGGTGTTTAAGAAACTAGCCACGGAGCAGCAGAGCCTACGAATGCACTGTTATGTGACGACAAGGTTGTTGATGCCACAGCCAGCAAAGGGCAGCAGGCACTTTGCCAGACCCAGGGACCCGCTGCTCCTCCTGCTGAGGGATGAGCTAGGGCTGGCTTCCCTTCCTCCTTCAGGGACCTCTGATCCTCGCAGGCATCCTCTGGAGGCTTCTTTGCCCTAATTATCCCGGGAGGAAGACGCGCCTTTCTCGGAGACAGCTAGGCAACACTCACCACCACAGCCTGCAGATTACTTCCCTCTGTGGGTGTGCGACTTCGTTTAAGCGAGTCACACTTACAGTAGCTTGTCAACGGCGAGGCCTCGAGCAACAGAGGGCGGGGGGAGCGCAGGGCGGGAAGGAGGGGGTGGGGGAGGAGGAGGTGGGAGGCGCTGAGTCGGGCGGCTCGGGGAGACGCCGGAGCTCCAGACACAGCAGGAGCTCGCCGCACGGGTGCAGTCGCCAGCCAGCTCGCCCTGGCCGCCGCGCACTCCTCCTCGGCGCTGAGCAGCGGGAACCGCAGCGGCTCGAGCCGCCGGGCTCTGCCCCGCTCCCGGGCCCACGCTCCAGCCTGCTCCGCCCGCCGCACCGCCCCCGGCAGCGCTCTGCCCGCAACGATTTGACTTCCCTCTGCGGGCCTCTCCAGTTCTCTAGATCGCTGGCTTTGCTCCGCTCTCCTCGCTGTTTGCCACACCACGTTTGTTCTATTATTCTCCCGTTTATCCACAGTCACCCCTGCTTGCGTTTCCCCCCTCCTTTATGGAAAACATCATCTTGATTTAAGATGATCCATCTTCCTTAATCTTGTCCGCTTCAGCACTGAGGACTGAAAGGGAACCTTCAACCGCCACTCCAACCCCGGTGGCACTTTAAAAAACAACAACAATCACAATTGTAAAAGAAAAGTCCTAAGAGGCAAAGGAGCGGAGCAGGGACTCGGGACCCTGTGCAGACCTTTGACTGAGACCACCCAGGACTGTACTAATCATCAGAACTCCTAACTCATCTCATCCAACTAAAAGGGAGGGCGACTCCAGCTAGAAGCAAACTTCAGTGGTCGCCGCGGATCCTTGATTCCCGCATTTGGAGGGATCGAGTGCCAGAAGGCACAGGACCTCACCAGGAGGCGTCTCTCTGGCTTCTCCCACCAAACCTGAACCTTAGACAGAGCCACGCGGGACACAGAGGAAGAAAGAGGGTAGTGGAAAATGCGGGGCTCCGAGCCCCGCGGTGCGGGACGCCGACGGACCCAGGGCAGAGGTGGCGGCGACGACGCCCCTTGCATCCCTGCCTCTCTGGCAGGTTGCTATTCAGCACCTCTTAAAGGCCCCCTCTGGACCTGCTTTCTCTTGTGTGCGGCTCTCCGGACCCTTCTGGCTAGCCCCAGCAATGAAGGTAGGGTAATGGAGGTGGGGACCGCGGTGGCGGCGCCCTGGGATGGTTGGGTGAGGTGGAGCTTGTGTCAGCCGGTCTCAGCGCTCCAGGCGCGGCTACCTAGACCAAATCTCGCTCTTCGTCTCCAGTTAATGTTTGTCCGCTTTTGCTGGCATTTCCCGATCTCTGGTATCTTTGGTTGCTTTGTTTGACATATCTGCAGAGTGCTTACCAGACGAGGGACCTGCCTGTGGACTGAGTCTGGTTGGGGGCTGGGAAGTTGGAAGCCTGATGGAAAGAGGTCTGAGACCCGAGCTGGGAGATTGGGTGCGGTTGGGTCCTGTGAACCTGGAGAAGTGACACATCCGGCTTATAGAGAGACAACAAGGCTCTTAGGCTCCCTGGGGTTTTTAGAAACCAATATTTAATGCTCGTGCTTGGGGACGGTGTTAGGGTGGCTGACGCTTATATTTGGGGGAAAGTGCCTGCCCTGGGGCTGTTATTTAGGCCACCACTGGCTGCTATTCAGGGCTGGGTAACAAGAGCTTTAATTTTTGAAAGAGAGGATCCTGAAGGGCAGAAGCTGATTGGTGCCCTTCTATTTGGGGGCTCCCAAACACCCCAAAGCAAAGGTAGAGAGAGGAGGGAAGGTAGGATGGTGTTACAGGAGATAGGCAATGTGGATGCTAGGAAGTTGTTCCTGGAACCCACCTATGCTTACCTTTTGAGAGAAAATCTGTCCTAACCAGAGGCACCAAGTCCTGGAGTAACCAACCCTCCTGCCCCCAATTCTTTGCTCCCGAGTGTTTGATTTCCTCTGGGAGAGTAAATTTGGAGGTGGGAACATCACCTGTGTTGTTCTTTTCCTTGAGCTGGTCTCAGGCTCCTGGAAACCAGTCTTGCTCCAGCCTTGCCTGGGGTCCCCTTAGCCACTCTAGACCTGCTCCTCTTTCATACTTCGCAGTTTGCTCTGGGCTAAGCTTAAGGGCTCAAGGCTTCACAACTGGGAGGGTGGAGCATGAGGAAAGGCACTGGGCATCTCAGACCAGGTTCTTGTTACCAGGAGTGGTCTTCTTCACCACGGAAACATCAAAATCCTGTCCTCTTCTCTAGAAGCCTGGGGCTTTTAGCTTGGGCTGAGGATGAGAATCCTGAGGTGTGAAACCTTAAATAAACCCTTGGGCTTGGGGACAGGAGATGCTGGACCTGAAAAGATGAAATAGCAGCAGCAGCAGAGTGTTGTATGCCCTCGTGACTAGCATGGACTCAGTCTGCTGTAGAAGACTGTGAGCTGTTAACCCCCAGAGCTGTCAGTTCCCAAGGAACCCTGCAAAAGCAGGGCAGATGGGAGACTGACACCAGCACCCCACTGACTCTATCACTATGTTTATTATTAAACATCTGTTCAGAGGAATATGTGTATCTGTCGGAATCTGCTGGTAATAAGCCCACTTTAAGCCAAACAAGTTGCTTTTTTTCTCTCTCAAAAGTTTTTTTTTTTTTTTTTGTTTTTAAGTGATGTATTTTTGTTTGCTTTTGTTTTAGACTTGGACCTTTTATTAACGTATTATGCTAAAACCATTAGATTAGAAGTCCACAGGGTGTAAGTCAGGGGAAGCATCTTAGGGGAAGGGAGGAGGAGGACTAGGGAGGAGAAGGACAGTGAAGGAGGGGCTTTTAACTATTTTATTCCAGCCAAAGGGCCATCCTGACTCAATTGCAAAGTGAGTCAAGGATAGTATCAAGAATTCTTTCCACTACACATAATTCCAACCGCCTTGCTATGTGTGTGATGGGGAAGGGAAACGGACTCGAGGAAGTCTCTCTAAGAGAGCTGAAGAAATATATTATCAAGAAGTGTGACGCCCAGTGTGAACAGGGGCCAAGACTAAGTCAATGAAAAACAAGGGGAAGGAAGTCGGGAATTAGTGCAGGTCTCCAAAGGTGCCTTAAGCAAAACTTGTATCTTGTGGAATGGAGCCTGACAAGCATAAGCTTTCACACCCACAGGTTGCACAGTCTTTGGCAGCTAGTAAAGCCCACAGTAAAATAAAGCTGACTTGGTTACACGCATATGAGGGGTCTAACAAAAGCAAGCTGTACTCTGGTACTCTGAAGACACCAAGAATCAAGGGTGCCTTCTATTTGGGGAACATTTTATCACATATAATTCAAAATTAATTTTAGTATTATTTGATGTTGTCTGTCCAATTCATTCCTTCATTACCTAACAGGACACCATCTTTATTAATACTACCCCAGATCCTCCTGTTTTGTGAAATCTGGATTCTTTCCTGCTAAACATTTATTATACTACTGCTCCTATACATGGAACAATAACATACAGTAGAAGATTCATAGCATCCTTCTTCATTAATTATTTAATGGATAAAGTGAAATACATCTTCAAGTTTTTTTTATTTATAAATTTTATGTATGAGAACTTTGGAAAGTCAAGTTCAGAAATACTTGATTGACATGCTAAATTTATTAATAAATTGATTCATAAAATTTACCGTATGAAACTAACAAATTCTTAGTGATTCTTCAGTCATATATGTGTGTATATATATATTTTATACAGATATAGAATATATAATATGATCATGTGACAAATTGTCACATGAGAAATAAATGTAAAATACGATTTATACTTGCTATTCCAATTATTTTTTATTTTTATCTTTCATAGACAACTGCATTCTAAACAAATTGTACAATCAATATTCATTCACTTGTAATGTATGGGCATAAACCACACTCATAAGAAACATTCAGCATTAATATAGACAAACTTTTACCAAAAAAATAATAATTTCAAGTATTTTAGCAGAAGACTTTGTTTTCAGCTGATTAGGAAGGACAACATTAGTGAGTGCACAAAGTGAATAATTTTAAGAAATGTAATAAGTAAAAGGTCTGTGCCAGCAATTCTGAATTTCTGGAGATGGCCCTGAACTTATTCAGTAAATGCCACTTTTTTCTGTCTGGAGATATATTTGTAAACAAGCATTATTTGACAAGTGCTTTTCTCAGCAGGGATTCTTGGCCAATTACTGCTGAACAGCTCTGCATTGAACATGATTCACCCGTGGTGAATCAAGTTTAATTCATTGAGGCTACAGTCAGTAATGCCTCAGTAAAGTGCTGACAGTTGTCAGAAGTTTGTATTTGAGAAGTCCAGTTTCTTGTCTCTGAAGGTTTTGTATGTTTGAGAATGTAGGATGGAAGGTTCTTGGAAAAGAAACATAGAAGGGCAGGGGAGGAGGGTTTGGCTAAAATGACTTGAGAAACAAACATAAATAAAACAGTAAATATTATCACTGGAAAGAGACTAAAAGTAAAGTTTGTTTAGGGTTTTTTTTGCTTGGCTTATAATAGGACCAGGCCCATAAAACATATGTAAGGACACAATAGACTTGTAAAACTAAATGGCTTCATTTTGTAGCCCTGTCTTCCTGCTGTAATTCATTTCCTTTTAGATTAACCGGCAGGACCCCACAGAAAAGGACAGTAAAATTGTTCCCTCACCAGGACACTACTGAACAAGAAAAGAGAGCCATTACATCCCTTAGAATCAGATATTGTTGGTATCAGAAGGGACCATGGAGAGTTTTAGCTTTTTGCTTAATAAGCCATGAAGATTGGGGGTGGGAATCTTGACATTTTAAGCTCTTTCTTGGTATCAGGGTGACAGGTAAGATGATTTCATTTCCTGTGTAAAACAGGAAATAAAAAAAGAATAACAATTTCCAGGCTTACAATATAATGACGATTTAAAAATTTCAACCTACATACAACATTTTTAGAATTGATAACAAAAAGGCTTACTGTTCTGTTTATTTGTCTGGTTGGTTGGTTTGCTTTTCTCATTGGGTATAAACCAAACCTTTGCAAAGGCGATGTATGAACTCATCACTAAAACCAAGTGAGCACATTTTGATACTTAGAAATGCGATATCTACAATATGTATATGCTCACAATACTTTATGAATTGTGAATATTCAGAGTATATGGCGACCATACGGAAAAATATAAACTCCAAATGGCTTAAATATTTGTAGACAAAAATGCCTAAAGCATTTGTTTCAGTACTGCCAAGGATAGGAAAATGGCAGGGTCTTGCTTCTTCCAGCTATTATGGTGGCTGTTTGACTTCATCATTTGATTATCTTTTGTTTGATGTGCTTCTTGTGGTATTTGATGAGATAAATAACTAATTTCTCTTTCATTTGAGAAAAACATTCTATATTTTCCTGTAAATATAGAGCATTATTATACTAACTGACTATAGCAAGTTTTATATTATGGGTCCACATTAATTCTTAAAAAGTATTACTAATTTCTTTTAAAAGCCATCCTTTTAATTTAAATTAGCAGATATACTTGATTAGTAAACAGAATGAGTTTTAGTTTGATGTATTTAGCTATCTGAAGAATATGATATTTTGAAATTGTATAGTACTTTTACAAGAATTTTCATAAAGTAGCCAAATTAAATGAAATACGTATATAATATTTGCTTACTAATCACTAAAATGTATTATTTCTATTTTGATCACAGTAGTAACTATGAATATAAATAATCATGAGAGATGAAAATATATATTGAGAACTGAAAAACTCAGAAATTTTTGTTGTTCCAGATGTGTAGTGGGTACACTTCAATAGGGGCAGAGAGACTCATACTAACATGCTTGACTAGATAAATATATAAGTTGTTTATGAAAATTAATATTCTTGCACACAAGTAATTCAAAAGTTGGTTGATAGTAAAACATTATGGATTCTATTTATGCTTCAAAATTAAGGGTGACACACGTGTGCATCTATAGTTTATATAAAGATATGCTCCATAAAATGTCTGAAGATTTTGTAAATATAGATTGAAATGATTCATAATTTCTAGATAAAGTGTAATAACATTTACACTTAAAATAAGACTAAAATGTACTTTTTCAGTGAGACACAATACACATGGGAAAATCAGCTAAAAGATTTCATGATGCAGTCAAAAACAATTTTTAAAGCATCATATAGCTTTACTACTGAAAGAAACTATTTAGAAATACCACATTATTTTAGTGGTTTTAGAAATTTGAAATTCACTATGATACTCTTGCCTGAATCGTTGTTTTCATTGAAAATGTTTTTTATACAGAATATAAAAGATCAATTTTTAGTTTTTTTACCTGCTAAAGATTTCAAAGTACATAAGAACATAAGTACAAAGTACATAAGTACATTAGAAACTGTTCCTTTGTTTGATATGTCGGTATTTTAATATTTATTTTATAATACTATTAAAAGAAGAAAATGAACTGATTTTAAAGTTTTGGACACAACAAAATGATGGCCTATAAGACTTCTAAGTGTATATAATCTCACCTCACATTTGATAATTCACTCATTAATATTTTAGACAATAATACTAAGATCACTGATGCCATAGACGGTACCATGAAATAAATAAACTAAATCTGATTATAAATGATATAGACATTCTTCAAAATTAAAATCAAACACTGTACCTTTCTCATGTTTTGAATCTCAAGCATGAGTTTTTATATTTATTTTTATGACAAAGTTTCATCTGTACAAGGAATTTATTCAAACCCATTGTTCTTACTACATAAAGCAAAAGAATGGACATAATTAAAATAAATGTTAAATAACAGAAAATATAAAATTGAATATTTTAAATATCATCTCTATTAATTTCGTGGCAGTTTTAACTTCTGTTTATCTTATTTCACTGTCATCTAAAATAGCACTACCTAATATCAACTGCTATTGTAAGGTGTGAAAGCAAATTAAAAATTAAAGATAAAAAAGATTTAATATATGTAACAAATTAGGCTGTTCTTATTCTAGTAGTTGATATAAAAAAGAATTTCTTTTTTTTCTCAATGCTCAAATTTTTCATCTCACAACCTTAATGAGAACCCCAGAGTTTATAGTCTTAGAAATTTAAGTTAGTAGAAATTTGTACATAAGTTTGTACAAATTTTTATGATTTTGTATGGTGACATTTATTAATTCACATTTTATTAGTTTAGACTTTTGAAATGGTTTTTAATCTTTAGTGAATTTCAGAAACTATACAGAATCATGCTTGACACATTGCCTGGAAAACTTCTAAAAACCTGTGTGTGTGTGTGTGTGTGTGTGTGTGTGTGTGTGTGTGTGTGTATTTTGCCTTTAGAGTACCAATTAGTTGTGTTCCTTTTAAATAAAACCTTGCAGTATCTGTGCATAATTAAACTGCACTGTAGCTATTCTTTTCCTATAGGGTGCATAGCCTTTAGTCTCTTATCACCTTATGAGCTACTTTATTAATATCATTTGAATTATTTCCTATACAATGGGAGAACATACAACCCTTTGTTGAATGGGGTCGTATCTAGGTCATGCCTTCTTCCTTCGGTAGCTCTCAGTGACTATTCATGGTTTTAATCTTTATGCATTCATTTAAGATTGAATAATAACTTTGCTAGGATGTGAGTGAATGAGTCAAGGATTCAAGGAAAGATTGTAGCAAGGCTGAAAGGAAGAGTGGGGATAATTTAAATATGGTATAATAAAAACTGAGTGTTAAAAGCATTAGGTTCTTTTTAAATCTTTTAAAAGATTATGCCATTCATACTTACACAATATCTTAATATTATATTTGATTCTCCATGAATTCTGAAATAAAAGGTCACCTTTTAGTTCCCATTGCTTGATATACTTAGAGTTTTATAGGTCTTACATTCCTCTATGAGATCAATTGTGTAATTGTCACTTGTGGCATAAGACACACCACAAATTAAGTAAATGGAATTTAAGTGTTTATGATCATTCTAATTATATTTCCCTGGCTGGAATATTGCCCAGACCATCTTCTCTATCAGTTACATTTGTCTTTATTAAATATATATATACATACATACATACATACATACATACATACATACATACATGGGCCTTAGCTCTCTGTAAATGATTCCGGAAGGGAAAAAAAAATTCTCAAAGAGCCAAAAGCTGAAGGTTGAAGTATTTTGCATATGCTATTCAAGAAAACGTTCCTACTTGGAAACATGCTTCAGGCTAAGTATTGGATGATTTGGAGAAAATACAGTCTGTTCTTCTACTCAAAGATGGGTGCTGTCTTTTTCTCCTCATAGTATTTTCATACTCTTGTTTTCATCTGTCAATTCTCATTGCATCATCCCTTTTCTCATCAAGGAAGACAGCATCAACTAAGACAGTGAGAGCCCATGCCTGCTGTGCTCAGTTTCCCCCAAAAGATGTCACAGTTTCAAAACAGGTATTAAGAAGACCTTTCTCTTAATTAAAATGTAGAAGATTCCTCCACATAAATAATAGATTGCACCAAACTCAATCATCTGCTGTTTACTTAATTCATATCAGAATTAGAAGTATTTAAGACATATCTCTCAGCTTTGGCTTTCTTAAAAGGCAACTCACTTTGCCTTGGCAGGGCAATGACAGGAAGTGCTGATGTCTTTTCTGTGGAAAGAAAACTCAGCAAATAAATCCAGCTGGCATCAGTTCAGCCCCTCCAATTTCCAACAAGAGCTTGCCATGTGAGTCTAGTTTAGCTTTCCTCCAGAGTTTCCCTCAGAGGTGGTAATGGCTTCCAAGTTATACATGTGATAACAATCGACCCTATTTTCCTAAAAGGCTTCAGTAACGACAGTATAGAAATGGTTCTGCTCCTAAGAAGAGCAGCAGCCACCATTCTGCAGGTAGGGATAATGGAGAACTCTTCTGTTTGAAGGACCTCAATGATGTCTAGTTTCAAACGAACATGTTTGAGAGGAGACAGGGAAGACACAACAGAAACAAAACTAAGTAACTCTAAAGATGTAGATGTGGCTTCTTGGTATTGATTGACATCTGTGAATCCAAGGAAGCAGAGACAAAGGTGTTATAAAATGACAGAAAGATAAGCAAGTAAATTCCAACTTTGGATTTTGAAATGAAACAATTTGGGTGTGTGCTAATCTCCTTCACTTACTATATTCATTGATAATTTATTTTATTTTGTTGTAGTTCAGTTCAATTGTCTATTATAGGGTAGTTATTTCACACATTTCACATAGCTATAGTAAGGAAAAATTGAATGAAGCAACTTCTTAATTGGTAGAGCTCTACATAAATGAAAGTGGTGAGATGGTACAGGGTACTCAAGAGTGGACCTGAGGAAATAATTTGAGTAGGCCACTTATTAGTTTGCTACATTGAGTCAACATAAAAGTTAATGTTGTTTAAGGGAACTTTCATACAAATAAATAATATAATGATTATCTTTTTTTTCAGATGTAACAGAAATGTGGATCTTGGCAATCTTTTGATAATGCCTCATTTGCATAGTTGTAGTCATTGTCACTGAGCCCTGTGCCTTAATTGCAATCTGTTTCCCAACTATGGTACCTCTTCCAGAATAGATAAGAATAAGAAGTTTTAGAGTTCATGATACTGCAGCTCTGCCATGTGTTATGAAATAAAACAAAGTAGCCCCTTCAGTATCTACACAGTAAAAATTAAAGTGTTAGGGGCTATTCATAGACTTACTGTGACATGAAATAAGAATGTACCTATGTTACTAAGTTGCTAGTTATTTAGCTAAACAACAAATGTCTATTTTTCCTTTTTTACACAACATGAGATAGGGAATTTGAGATAATTTCTCAGTTATAGGTTATCATCTTTCTGGAAATGGAAGCTAAAAAGGATCTTGGGCTATGAATACAATATAAACAAGGTTGAGAAAATATTCCATACAGCTGTAAAAGTAAAAATGAACCACATGAGTATTAATTCTCTGCTGGCTTTCTTTATCTCATAACAATTTTGGAAGTTTGTCTTGGAAATAAATATATAAGTAGAGAGATCATAGACCGTAAGCATTGTGTTTTATTTTACATTTTGTTAACCACAGTATATATTAAGAGATATATGCATGAATTTTGAATATTTTGTCACCAGATGTGATAGTATTGGGATAACTTTATATGTGTTTTAGTCTATTGCAGATTTTACATTAAAGAATGCGTGTGTGAAACACAAAAATATAAATTGTAGCGTAAACAATAAAAGATCCAGAGTCAAATACTGGGGTTCAAGTTTAAAGCTGAATATCAGAAAAGCAAAGCAGCCAAGTCACTAGCTCTTACCTCTACAATGGCTGCTCTTGTCTCCACAAGCTCTCCACCAAGCCTCAGACTGCTGCTTCTCCTCAACGTGTCTAGCGAATAAATTTTAGAATGCAGCCTGAGACACTGGGCTCCTGCCTTTTATATATCTCTTTCACTGTGATTAAAGGCTTGAGCTCTAATTTTCACTATAATGTAGCCTTGGGTGGGTAGCCTTCAACGTACTGAGATCATCCTGCCTTTATCCCCTGAGACCTGGAATTTAAGGTGTGTGCCACCACTACCCAGCTTCTATAGCTAACTAGTGTGGCTGGCTTGGCATTTGATAATCAGTGGCTTTATTATATCATAAACAATATATAACCAGAATAAATAGTAATTTTATATAGAGAGGTGAAATTCTGCCCTCCTAATTTCGAAAATTGATAGCAGGGGAAATGTTTAAAGTTTCTTGATATATATCTGACACCCTGATTTCAGTTTAAAATACAGTTTTCAATTTTCATTTCCCAGAACACTTATCTCTTCAATGACATACATATTAAACATATTTCTTGGAAATATGAGTAGTTTTTATATTTCCAGAAAGGTTTTAATATAATTACCAGAACACTGCTCTTTTGCACACAAGAGACCATCACAAAACATGAGAATGTTTGGAACATATTATTTAGATTTACTTGTAAATCAAAAACTGCATACTCATTCATGCCTATGCTTTATTCAAGAACGATGGCTATCTTTCACTGCTGATTTACCATGTGTCATTGTTGTGATTTACATATGTTCCTCTAAATGATCCAATGAAACCCTCAATAGCGCCATTTTATTTTAGAGAAAAGTGAGTTAATATGCATAGTTAAATAACTCATCATAGTTTATTCATGTGAAAACGGTGCAACATTTATGCAAACTGAGATAGTTTGCCTTCAGCACTATCCTTACCAACTGTTTGTGCAAGGAAATATTTTGCCACCCAATAATCATAGTTATTCCTGCTGTGGTCTTCTGGTACAATATTCTTTCACAGATAATGGTAAGTATAGTCAAAGTGCCTAGGATGAAGACATGTGTGATTCTGGAGGCTTTCTTTCCCATCCTCACTAACTAATGATAACCATGTCTTCCTAAAATACTTGGTCAGTGCTTGCTCATTTTAGACTTATACATTGCTTCATTTGTAGTCCAGTGTCCAGTAGTATGCAGTCAGCTCTCTTCCCATATCTTTCTAGCTGAATACATATGTTCTTTACTGTATCAATTTCTTTTTCCATTATTATTATCATTATTATTATTTCTTATTTTACATATTGATCCCAGTTCCCTCCTTCCTGCCCTCCCATGCCCCCCAACCTCCCTACTGCCCACCCCACTCCACAGGGAGGGTGATACCTTCCAAGAGGGATCAACAAAATCTGCCAATTCATTTGGAGTAGGGACTAGGCCCTCCCTCCTGCCTCTAGGCTAAGGAAGTTCCCTCCATGGGGAATGTGCTCCCAAAGTCTATTCGTGTACCAGCCATACATCCTAATTCCACTGTCAGATGTTCATTAGATTGCCCAGGCCTTCTAACTGAGACCCATGTTCAGGGGTTCTGAGTCAGTCCAATGCTGGTTTCCCAGCTATCAAGCTGTGTGGTCCATAACTCCCTCTTGCTCAGGTCAGCTGTTCTTGTGGGTTACCGTATCAATTTCTATCTGAAATTATGGAATATCAAAAAATTCAGCCACCATGCTAAGCCTAGACTAGATTCTAAATCTATATTCTAGTGCCAATAATTTCTTTAAGAGCCTCTTCTGCAAACAGTGCTATCTGTTGCAGAGTGATACTTGTTGCTCCACTAGGAATACAAAGGATATCTGGAAGTTTTGTTAAACTTATCACAAATTACACTTTTCAGGTAGAATGCCTTATAATAAGAAATATTACCTGTTGTTCTTTTGCAGCTGCATTGCCTAAGAAACACAAACACGAGACTCAGCGTCCACGCGGACTTTATTGAGAGAGGGGAGAGAAGGGGGATAGCTGGTGGCCAACCGAAAGCGGGGAAAGAGAGAGAGAGAATAGGAGAGCAAAAGAGCAAAGAGAAAGAACAAGAGCAAAAGCAAGAGAGCAAAGAGAAAGAGCAAGAGAGAGGTGCGCTTGGCGCGCTTGCTTTAAAAGCGGCGCTTGTGCATGCGTAACTGGGTCCCCTGCACAGCCAGGTAAAGCCTGATGTAGTGATGACATTGCCATGGGCGTCCCACCCATCGTCAGAGGTGGAGTCAGGAGACTGCAGGCTCCCATCATTCCCACCTCTTATTGTTATTAAAAAGGTAGGGTTGGGCATGGCCCAACAGGATCTAGAGAAAGCAGGTTTCCAACATTACCTACAGAGAAAATGTATACACATTTTATCTCTACTGCAAACCAATGATATTTTATATTAATTTTGAAAGTTGTTTATATTATTAAAATATTTTTCCTATGAAATTAATCTCAATAAAATACCCTTATATAGGTAGGGTAGATTAGAGGAATTCATTACTACTACAAAAGGATCTGAAATCAGAAAATACTTAATTTAAAATGCTAGAATATAATAAAAACTAACATTTTTTTTGTTCCTCAAATTAGTACCACATTTACAGATGTGCCATGCACAAGAAAGGATAGGTACCCTATATCTTGGCTCCATCTTTTGGGGTTGCAAATCTTGGGCAATCTAGATAACTTCTATGTATCTACTTTCTTGCCTGTAAAATGGTAATGCTATTACAAAACACTTTAGGCTTGTACAGGTTGAATTCATATCTTTAAGTGCTTATAAAATTTTATGGCTTACAATATGACAGTATTGAATATTACATCTTCAAAAATTTTAGGCTGGGATTCTGCCATTTAGCAGGACAATAGTTAGTGAGTCCTGTCGTATTTCTTAAAAAATAGATATACTAAAAGAAAAGGATTTGGACTGTAGTTCAGTAGCTCAAAGAGCCCTTCCTTCCTTCCTTCCTGGGCAGTCTTCCAATGGCTCTCCACCAGTCTTAGGTTAAAAATCAAACCTTAATTATGGGTGCACAGTAGTCACTGATTTGCTTCAGGATCCCACCTCCTGTCAGGTCACCATTACTGACTATGGAAGGAGAGGAAGGCACTTTGTCCTCAGTACACTGGATTCTTAGAACAAAGTCAGCCAACACTTCTCCTATGGATTGCTAGATTTTTATACTAGATCTATACAGACAGATTTCCCCAAGCTTGGGTTCCCGCTTTCATTCTTCGTGTGGCTTGTCACATGAAATTGTATTTTGACTAGTTTATGTCTTTTAAATCTTTATTCAGAATAAAAATACAAAAAAAAAGAAAGAAAAATTAAAGCTAATCAGGGAAAGGATTCTCTGAAGTTGGATATCAGTAAAAACAGAGACCATTTAATTTTCCAACCAAAACAATTCAATACTGACAAAAACTGAGAGAGAATGTCTTGGTTCTTTCATTTATTTGATGCATCACTGTGGGGAAAGCATTATCTCTCTGGAATCACATTGAGAGTCAGATCCAAAGCTTAATTCTCCATCTGGAACATCGAGGAAGTACTCTATAAATCCATGTTTGATTAATGAATACTGTGAATTAAATTCTTTAAGTGACTTAAAGCTACTATTTTTAACAGCAATTTCTTTCACCATGGTATTCTATCCTCGATGAAGCCAATATAACTCTTTTCCTAAATCCATAATTAAAAGAAATCAAACGTGGTTTTATATAGCCTGTAATAAATTTAAATGTTACCAACTGAAGACTATATGATTCATCAACCACAGTAAGCTAATAAAAACATATGTGCCATCAGGATAATTTACTTTAAATTTACAAAACATATAACAAAGCTTATATGTCTATTGAAAATCATATCAGAAATATTTTATGATTATTTTAATTAGCACTTTGTGATTGAATCAAGTTATGTTTTACTTTTGTTGCTTTCTTATGGTTACTATTTTAGCATTTTTTCAAATTGACCCACAATAAAATGTTCTTTTCTACTAAAAGTATGACTTTGTCTTACTTCTAGAGAAACAACTAAAAACATCTGTTTGTAATTTGGGAGGAATGGAAGGATTACTCTTTTATTTATTGTATTTCCTAAATTACATTCACTGCTTTAGACTATATGAAATACTGTAGATTCACAGTGGTATGAGAATTCTTAATATTAAAGAGAAAATGTCAGGAAGAAGTATGTCAAAAATTATGTGTATAGAGAGTAGCATTGAATAAGAAATGATTATTTTTTCAAAGATAGTTTTGTTCAGGTATAGTAGTTGGTTTAACGATCTCTCCTGAAAAAAAATAATATTTTAATTTGCTGTCAATAAAGAGGAGGTAATGGGCCCCCAGAAGATAGCTAGGAATCCAGCATTGAACCGACTCAGACCTCCTGAACATGGGTTTCAGTTAGAAGGCATAGGCAGTCTAAGGGACCTCTGACAGTGGAACAAAGATGTATCCCTGGTAACAAAAGGACTTTGGGAGCACATTCCCCATGGAGGGATACTCCCTTAACCTAGAGGCAGGAAGGAGGGCCTAGTCCCTACGCCAAATGACTTGACAGGTTTAGTTGACTCCTCCTGGAAGGCATCACCCTACATGTGGAGTGGGGGGGGGCAATGAGAGGGGAAGGTGGTCGGGGCCATGAAATGGTGGGAAAGATGGAGGGAGTGAGAAAGGGAGAGAGAACTGGGATCAATATGTAAAATAAAAAATAATAGCATTGTATAAAATATCAGATATGTTTCATTTTACTAAATTATAAAATTATTTGAATTTAATCATGTTCTATCTATGGTGAAACTAGTGCTATAAAGACTTATTGCATAAACTTTAATTCTGAAACTATCCCAATGATACTGATATTTTTAATATAGAGAGAAGTTGATCTTAGTATAATTCAATAATTTGTAGTAGGTCATGGAGCACTTAATTTGACAAAGTGTCAGTATGTAAGTTGCTGAAGCTTTTGATTGTACCAATTTAGCAGATACTGTATTTCTCCAAATGTTACTATTTTTACTACACTATTAATATGTAGATTACTTATGCAAATAATTGGATGGAAGAAATCATTTCTTATAATAAGCATATGCCTCAGAAAACATCAATACCCTTGAGAATATAATGTATACACGTGTAAAAGAATATGGAAAATTGATATTCAGAATTATCATTTTAATTCTTTTATGTTGATTCCAATGTGGAAAGTCTTAGTAATGTTGAATTATTAGAACAAACACCTTGAGATGATCGACATATAAGGTAAAGCATTTTGTTTTTGATTGGCCATTTGGGTGGTTTAGGGAATGATTGATTGACCCTATCAGTTTAGTGTCATGATGAAGTGGCACAGTGTCATTGATGAGCAGAGTGGAACACACCAAGCCATTCATATCATAGCAAAAAGTTACCTAAATACCTCTGTATTAGTTACTTTTCCTGATTCTATGATCAAAGTCCCGAGAAGAACTACATAAGCAAGGAAATGATTATTTTTACTCATGTTATGGGGATAGTCCAACATGACAGAGGCATGGTGGCAGGTTTGTGCAATAGTTTGTTGCATAAAATTGTCCACAGTCAAACAACAGATATAGGTGAATGTTGGCATACAGATCATTTCCTCATTTATATGCAGTCTAGGGCTTTACCTACTGGACAATGTCACTGACATTCAGGGTATGTCCTTCCACCTGAAGTTATACATTTCTTGAAATATAGTCAAGGGAGGGAATTCCCATGGTGATTCAAAAAAAAAAAAAATGCTTAATGACCAAAAAGTCTTCCATCCATTTCTATACCTTTTTTCTACCACTTCCCATTATCAGTTGGTTAGGATTAACCCTTAAATATAAGGCCTTTTACAAGATATTTTAAATCTAAATTATAGAAAGGGATAGACAGGAAGAAATAGGGGTATTGGGAGAAACATATATGATCACTGCTCAGTATAAATTATTTTTAATATTGATTTAATACTAGAGAGTATGAAAACATTTTAAGGCTAGAGATGAGATTATTATGAGACATCACTATATACATGAGAGAAATAGTACAGAAGAAAATGAGTATTCTAATTACAGAAAAAGTTATATCCATTAATTATACCCATTGATTTTCAGAATGATGCTTAATGCATATAATTTTAATATTTCCCATTATCCTTTAAAATAATGTTAAATGTATTTTGAATGAGCTTATGTCATAAGTTATAGATGTTATCAAGAAAAAATTATGTCCTAAAAATGCCTGACTCTGGGGATATTAAGGGGCTTAGCACACTCTTTGTACATATATGACACCTACATACACATAACATAATTCACATTGACACACATACATATTCAAAAAATAAAATAATAGTGGAAATAAAGAGCAAGTCAAATACATACTAAATACACAAACTATGCCTATGCGCTTGTGACAGTTTCTCTGTTAGCATAGATTCAGATCCAATTACTGTTTATCCTACCCTGAAGCCTAGAAGGGAAATAATTATACAGATTAGTTTGAACTTTGATAAATTTTAATAAAGAATGAGGACCAAGTATGTCCTGGCACAAAGAATAATTCAAAACAAAGAACTGTCTTGTATACAGCATCCATTTTTTCTAATTATTTTTATATCACCTTGAATTTTAAGAAGAAAAAATTTGAGCAGATATGCAACCAATATTTCCTCAGTTTGGGTGCTTAAAGAATAACAGCTAACTAAATTGGATATTAAGGAAAGAATACTCATTGTTATTTTGTTCACTATTCTGTTTTGTAAAACTCAAAACTTGCTGTCAACAGTGAAAAGGAAAATTTGATTCTCCATCTGGGGGTCTAATGTTTGCTTTACTAAGATTAATTCATTTTAATGTGTCAAATTGGTAAAAATTTGGGTATATGTCTTCATGTAAATTTTGTGTTATATGAATGTATTCATACATGGAGTTCCGAGAACCAGTATGTACCATCCTTGGGGAAGGCTGTATACCTCCTTTGATCCTTTGAAACAAGATCTCTCCTTTTTTTTTTTTTTTTTTTTTTTTTGAAGTGAATTGTTTAGGTTGGACTGGTTAGCAATGTCCCATAGATTCATTTTTCCTCCTTCCTTAGCACCAAGACTACAAGTGCACACCATTATGACTGACACTTTTATTTGGGTTATAGGGATTGAATTTAGAAACTTTTGCTTGCAAAACACGTACTTACTAAATGATTCCTCTCATCATTTCCAAAGTTCCATCTTGATTTCAATATTTTAAGGCTATTATGAGAGATGCTGCCCTCTATAACATACTACATACAACTCATTAACTTAAGAAAACTCATTGATAAAGGAGGTAATTATTTAGAGGTGTGAAGTTTTGTATTCAGCAAGTCAGACACTGGATCCAGTTCAATAGAGAACTGAGAAATAAAAAAAGGCTTTGATTAGATAACTTGGATTTAGATTCCAGATATGCACTTATATTAGTTCTGGGACCTTGGGCCATTGGCCTGTTTAACTTTTCTCAGCTTCAATTTCCTTATCTGTAAAATGAGGAACATAACATACCAAAAGATCAGTGTTAAGATTAAGTGATAAAATGTGTGAGTACAGACACATATAATTTTATTAGTTTCAATCGCTGATATTACAGACATAAGAATTGAATCTTTGAAACTAAAAAATTATTTCCTCGAGGTTATGTGGCAACAGAAACAATAATATGGGAATAATGAACATTATCTGTGCCATGAGGCATTCTTAGACTTAATTGTGAAGAAGCAGGTTTATTTCAAGTACTAAAGACTTTCAAAATTTTGTTGTTAAAAGCAGTTTCTTCAAATAATAGCTTTACACCCAGACAAATAGAATCCAGCAGTTGCTTAGGAAGAATATTCTGTAATACAAAGTGTTCTTAAACTGTTGTGTCATGCAAGGCTGACAATTCTCAGAGATGAAAACAATATCAGAGATTTCACAAATTTAGTTGCCATACACGACAAGGTAGTCACTGAAAACATATGGCACTGGTCTTTTCATGCAATGTGCCCTGTGAAGGTAACAGATTGCTCATGATCTGTCAGTGAATTTATGTGTTAGCTTTGCTTAATCATTTTGTACAGTCTCGCCAGTAGATATGAACCGCAAATTCCTTTTTTGCCCATCTCATTTGGGTCATACCTTTAGAGTTCATTGCCAATTCATAATTCTAAGAATGCATTTCTGATTAAAACATATCCCATCAGAGATGTCAGTTTTATGGTATAAATATTGCTCACTAAATTTAAAATTCAACAAGCAAATTTTTGTTATTATGGTAAAAAATCAATTAATACTGAACAAAATTGAATAACTTGGGACTGATGAGATAACTCAGTTGTTAAAATAATATTATTCTTTGAGAGGACCTCATTTTGCTTCTGAGCATCTACATTGCATGGCACACAAGCCTTTGTAAATCCAGTTACTAGGAACCTGAAATCCTTTTCTTCTTTCTGTGTGTATTAGTCAGTAATCCCTAGAGAAACAGAACTGATATATTGTACATGGGATTTAATTAGAGTGATTTGAAGGCTGTGGTCCAAATGTTCCAACAGTGGTTGTCTCCTAATAGAAACTTCAAGAATCCAATAGTTTTAGGTCCATGGGCCTGGATATCTCAGCTGGCCTTCAGGATATGCCAGAATCCCAAGCAAGTATTTTATAGTACAGTGAAGAAATTAATTTACCAGCAAGGGTGAGGACAAGCAGGCAAAGAACAGGTGCTTCCTTCTTCCATTTCTTTTATACAGGTTGCCACTTGTATATGCCTCATAATTAAGGCAGATCTTCTCACCTCAAATGATTCAATTAAAAAAAAAATTACTTGCAGGTATACCTAACTGCTTGAGTTTTAGTTAATTTTGGATGTAGTCAAGCTGACACGCAAGAATAGCCATCACATGTGGTACTTGCACACATGCGGTGCAAATACAGATATACATAAAATGCACATACACATAAATAAAAGTAAATCTCTATAAATTGATAGCAATAAGAGTATTTTGAAACAAAAAGACTGGTTAACCTTTCTGTCAAGAGTTATATGGTTTATTATATATATATATATATTATAATCAAAAGAATGATGAAAGTTATCTTTTAACTAATTAATGAATTAGGTTTTGAGTTTCTTGTAGTCCATACTAATTTTAAGCTTGCTATGTAATGGTTAAAATGTTATTTAAAATAATGTCAAAGATAAATATGGGGTTCAAGTAAATCGGAGTGAAAGTAGTGAGAATTCTATGAACAGATTTCATGGGTATTAAAAAACAAGTCAAGAAAAGCAGACTTTAGAAGCAAAAGAGGAATTTGCCTTCGAGCTCCTACACTAGCAGTTAGGATACTCTCCTTTGCCAGTAACAACAATGATGTTGTTTACCAGGGTAAGCAATAAAATGTACTTTCCTACATAAAAGAAAGTCCTAAGAAAAGGGGGCTCAAGTTTGCGTGGATTAGCAGAGATATGATATAATTGTAATGTACTTTCTATGTCTTTATTCCTCCAACTATAACCTGCTGACTTTGCTTTTACACTGCACTTCTTTTATTTAGGTAGTTGACAACTGGTCCCCAAAGTGAACAGCTACTTCGAAGTTAGCCAGGAGTGGGTTTTGTTCTTGTTGTTTTGTTGCTTAATAATGGTTTCAGAAATTCCCTTCCCTTGCAGAATCCCTTCACAGCTCATTACACAGAACTGATTTAATAGAAGGACCACAGAAATGGAAGTGAAATTATTTCCTATTTCTATTGGATTTTGCCAGACTAGCTATCTTATAAAATGAAATGGAGCCTGCCCCATCAAGGAGAGCTGTCATAAACATGGGTGGAGTGCAGTAGTAAAGATGAAGGAAGAGAAGGAAGACTCCGGTATCTAAATAGATTAGTTCTAGTCATTGTGTAAGGACGAAAGGCAATTGGTTTGTGTTGGTATTTTGATCATAACAAACATCTTGGTAAAATATTGAAAATTCTGTAGACTATAGTGGTTTAGGTAAATACTGGGATGTAGTGCTGGGTTTGAGAGGAGTGTTGACAACTCATTCTATAATATTGTTTATTAAGAAAATAAAAGATGTAGCAAACAATGAAAGAAAATTCAAAGTTTAATTTGAATACATGTACTTAAAATGCTCCTAAGACCAAGAGGATTTAATAGAGTGACCCAAATAAATGAGCACAGTTATGGGAATACAATTTTGATAAAGATACCAACAGCATGCACTGGAAAAGAAAATCTGTTTAGTAAATAATACTGGAAAAACTGGATATCTACATGCAACAGGAATTAAGGCCATACTTATAATCCTGCATAAAAATAAAGGTATAATTAGATCAACATCCTTAATATTAACCTAAAATGATGAAACTGATGGAGAAAAAAATGTAGGGGGCATGTTCAGGACATAGTTACAGGCACATATTGTATACAGAAACCCCAAATCCACAGAAAATAGAACCAAACATTGGCAAATGAGATTACACAAAATCAAAGGTTTTTTGCAAAGCAAGAGAATTTATTGACAGAATGAATGAACAATGTTTAGAAAGAGAGAAAAGTCTCCCAGCTATATTCTAGACTTGACTCACAAAATGGGTAAATAACTGCAAACATTTAAACAGCAAAAATTTCCCTTGCAATTAAGAAATGGGCCAATGAACAGAATAGTCTTTGGAAGAATTAATACAGTTGTCCAGTAGGTAAGCAAGTGCAGTCATTAGTGAATGAATATTATAACTAATTTATATTTTAGCATTATCTTAATTAGAATGTATTCTAACTGATGTTAGAAAGAGTGCAAGGAAGAGTAAAATTTAACCGTTGTTGGTAGAAGTACAAACAGGTTCATTCCCATTGGAAATTGATATGGAGGTTGCTCTCAAACAAAGAACAACAAAACAGTAATTGAAATATACACCTGTGTCTGATACACCTCTGTCACTCCTGGGTACATATCCAAAAGGACTCTATACCCTATTCCAGAGATATTTGCACACCCGTATTTACTGCAGTTCTATTCACAGGAGCCAGGAATGGACACAACCTAGTTGTCCTCCAATATATAATAGGATAAATAAAATATAATACATGTACATCAAGGTGAATTTACCTGTGATATTTACAAGGAAATTGACGCTATCATAAATATCTATTAATTAAGTTAAGCAGGGGTCACAAAGAAAATTACTGCATATTCTACTCTTAGTTGTAGATCTTAACTTCTGATTTTTATGCTTGCATATATATATATATGAGGAAGGGATTTTGAACATAGGTCATTAAATTAGAAGGGATACAGAACGACTTGTACTAATAAACTGGAAGGCGAAATCCTGGGTATGGAAGTGGTAGAAGAGGAGTTAGAGAGGACTGGAGAATGGATCCTGTGTTTCTAGGATGAACACCCAGAGTAAATAAATATATATATGAATGTGAGAGGAAGAAATCTATTATTTTGTCTTCTAATTAAAAATTAAAGTAAAGCAGATAAGTATGATTAGAAATATGTTTACTAATAAAACAACAGGACTAACTACTCACAGATATGCTGATCAGGTAATGCTGATACTTGAGGCCACTGTTATATTAGAATGGACTTGGTAGTTGTCTTCAAGTAGTGGCAGTAAGCCAAATGTTTCTAGCTTTAAGTGAGATTTCTGGAGAAATCATTAATGCTCATAATCTGTCACTAAGACAGTGTCACACTTTCCTACTCTCTGTTTCCATGCTGGGGTTCTGAACAAGATTACAAGACAGCAATTTTCCTGAAGAACATCCTGAAGAGATTCTGAGATGAGTATATATATATATATATGAGAATGTTAGATATATTTTGTTGGCCATTTAACTATGCAGTGACTGAAAATATATTCATTCCTAAGTTGTTGACTTTTTTCTTGAGTAGTTCAAATATTTTTCTTGTCTTAATAACTCATGTTAGTACTATGCTGAAGAAAATGAAGTACTTAACACTCTATGGATGTTTAAAAGTTATAAACAGAATGATTGTATTTGTTTTTTACTTGGTATTTATCTCTAGTTGTTTGATGGGAGATGTTATTCTGTAAATTGTTTCTCTACTGGTTAATGAATAAAGCCTTATTGGCCAATGGGAAAGCAAGATAGGTGGGGCTAGGAGACAAGGAGGAAAGAAGTAGGAGGGAGGAGTCAACATGGAGAGCACAGAGAGGTAATGGAGAGCACAGAGAGGTAGTTCGCCAGCCTCTGGCTGGTAAGATGTGCCACGTGGAAATACTTAGAATAGTAGAAATGGGTTAATAATTAAGACAGAGCTAGTCAGTAAGGAATTAGTAACTGGCCAACAGAATTGTATCAAACACAGAATCTCTGCATGTTATTGGGGGCTGGCGTGGTGGCAGGATCCCACTGGCAGGGAAAAACGTGCTCGTAACAGTTGTTAGAATGTATGAAGTTGATGACTTAAACTTTTAAAACATAGACTCTTGATAATTTTGGTTGTACTTGTTTTAATGAATTTCATCAAAGATACATTTATGGTCTGTTGTCTTTTTTAAAAATAAATTATTTAAAATATTTTCTTTTTACATGAAACATTGAGATCAATAATTTTAGAAAATTAACTAAAGCATAATTGCAATTATTAGAACATTTCTATTAAAGTCTATTATGACCAATGCTTATATATTTAGTCATTTAAAATACTCCAGGACTGCTGGAGAGATGGCTCAGCAGTTAAGATTACATACTAGCTTTGCAGAGGACCTAACTTTCATTTTCTGCACCCATGTCAAATCCACAAGGACCTCTGTGTCTAGCGTCATTGGATCTGGTGTCCTCTTTCATGAACACTACAAGCATGTTTATGTGCTACACTCCCAAGAACACACACACACACACACACACACACACACACACACACACACACACACACACAGACACACACACACCATATGAATTAATACATAAAAATAGCCAGGTAGTGGTGGCACACACCTTTAATCCCAGAGGCAGAGGCAGGATTGATCTCTATGAGTTTGAAGCCAGTCTGGTCTACAGAGTGAGTTCCAGGACAGGCAGGGCTACACAGAGAAACCCAGTCTCATTTTTTTTTTAAAAGAAACACTTTAAATCCCTATGTTAGTGAGTTGTATTCCCTTTTGTACTTTGACTAGGAATTTGCAGTAGATTACATACTTGTTGATCCCTTTGGGTGTATTTCTCCCAAAGAAATAATTTTCTTATCACTGATTATCTAACTAACAAACCCATCTTCCTCATAATTATAAGACAAATAGTTGAGTGAAAAAATGACTTTGAAGGTTCTTTTCAGTTTCATTGTGTGGCTTCATTTTAGAATATAAATAACAAAATAAAAACATTTTCCACAAAATATCTGATATCTAATTAATGCTTTCCAGTGTAAGTGTGGTATCAAACATTTCCTCTAATTATATTCATTAGTGGCTTTTCTCGGACAAGTTTTAATTAAGTTGTACAATGAAGATCAATACTCATTGTGTATTCATTGTAATTTACAACATGCATATATACTGTTCAGAACAATTTAATTACTGTAATTGTAGCAAAGAAGACACTCAGAAATTGCACTCTATTACTGCCAATTCCCTCTTTAATACATTTGTTAAAGTCATTGGGAAATTAACTACTGAAAATTCACACTTGTGTGCACTCTGTGTATATCTCAGTGTTTTTAATACCGCTTTAAAATTTTTATGTATGTACATATGTATGGAAATTGAGACATTAATGACATTATTGAAAGTGTTTGAGTGTTTTTCATATATTCCATCATAAATATTGAGAAACAAAGTATGAATAATAATATCCATCATAATACACAGAGAAAAATAATCTAGAGAAATTGCATTGGTAGACTACACTACTTGACTTATATAAATTAGATTCCAATAATTTTATTAACTTTATATTCTGACATATGGGTTCATTTTGTTTTATAAAGAATGCTTCCAAATATATTAACTTACATTAAGGAATATTCTCCATTTAACACACTATAAAAATAAAGGTAAAGTAGATATTTTTGGTAGTACCAATAGATAAATGACAGGGCATCTCAACCTTGGAACTATTGAAACTTAGAAGACATACTTATTTCATGGGGTTTTTTGCTGTGTAGGGGGAAATGATGCACCATATGCTTGGTTTTTCTCAACTCCCAGTAACTACTGTAGAATGCTGATTCAGACATATCCTCTGAATCAGTTCACTGACAAGATGATCATTCATAATGTATACAGCTATGGACAATTTGAGCTTAGCCAATGTATAGAGTTGGTGGTTGTGGGTTTTATTCAAGTGTTAATAATTTATCTGCATGTATATATATGTGAGTATCCCTCTCCCTCTCTTTTTTCTTCTCCCTCTCCCTCTCCCCCTTCCTCTCTCCCTCTCCCCCTTACTCTCTCTCTTTCTCTCTGCTTCCCCCCCTCTCTCTTTGTGTACGTTTGTAACTATGTATGTACATGTGAGGGTGGGTCCTTGCAAAGGTCAAAAAAAAGGTGTCATCCACTGAGCTGGAGTTACAGGCTTATATGATTTGTCTGATACAGACAATGCAAACAAAATCCATGTATTCTGCAAGACCAACCAGTACAAAATCTTAACTATTGGCTACCTTTCCAGCCACAGTTGTGTTCTTTTTTTTTGGGGGGGGGGAAACAAGTCAATTTAGGTGATAAGAATTAGGTGATATCAGAACTTTGAGTATAATATGCCACTCAGATTTATAAAGGGGAAGATCAATGATGACAGACACTACTTCATAAAATGTTAGATGAATATGAGGAATTAACACTTCTTAGGTGATAGTTTTTTATATAAATAAAACAGCCTTTTTAAAGATTGGAAATGGAAGTATATTATACACATCTAGTGGAAGTATTTTGATTCCACTTCCTTTATACACTCTATCTCTGAAGAGACTCAAGGCAGGAATCTAGAGGTAGGGACTGGTACAGAGGCCATGGAGGATTTCTGTATACAAGCTTTCTCTTCATGATTTGCTCAGGCTGAATTTTTATATATTTACATATTAACTGTAACTGTTTTCTTTTGTGCATCTGAATACCAGACTGAACTAATTTCTTAAGAATTTATTTGGACTTATCATATAACAGATAACAATATAATTTTATATTTTTTTTCTCAATTTGAAATTGTCTAATTGCAGGTTCAAATAACTTTTCCATTTTGAGTCTTATTTCTGAAAACAAAACTCATTTGTTTTAAGAAGGCATTAAATTTTAGCTGGTTTTGAGAAGTGAGACATATTGATTTCTCATCTATTTCATCATCTTTTTGTTTAATAACAACATTTTCATAAAATAATATTAAGTAAAATTATAGATTCCTACTTTACTTATTGTCTTATATTTTTGTAGTACTGATGACTACCATTTATTCCAAAATTGAATTAATATCTAAGATTATGTCCTGAGGACATTAATTCACCCCCAAACAGCAATGTAGATGAATGTAGACTAAAGTTATTTTAGAAGGCAGTAACCAAAGTTTGAAGGCATTTGAGGTCTGCAGTTATTAATGAGTATCTAAAGCTACAAATAAAGCAGAGGCCAGTGAGGAATGTTGGTTCTGCTAGCGGGCTGTTTATCCATTCCTAGAGTTCCTTTGCACTTCAGTTTGGACTATAGGTTGCAACTCAGTGAACTGCAACACAGTAACACACTCAATTTGATTACATGAGCTACTTTATCTCAACTACACAAGAATACTACCACTTAGTATGAAAGATGACCCAAAGGAATCATTTAAATGAATAAACATAACAAATTAAGTGTTCACTCCCCTGGTATTTAGTATGTCTAGACAGATACCCAGTGTCCCAGATACACTGAAAGGAGGACAAGGACATTTATGTTTAATGTAGCCTTATTCCCCTGGAGACCAGAAAAGCCAACAATGAAGTAAAGTGAAGAGCATGACTCTTACTGAAGAGGTAGATGCAGTGTTGTGTCTGGAGGCACTTAGGTTATGAGGGTAACAGAATAAATGTGATTATTTGTTTTGTTTTTCCACTTTAAACTGTTGCTTTTCAGTAAAGGCATAATTCCTCAAAAGAATTAACAGTTGTACTAACAATAAGAAACCAATATAATTAAAATGGATTAAAAAGATTAAAAAAAATGCATGACTTATAATCATAGAACTATGAAAATAGGAAAAACAAACTTACAGGAATAGCAATGCACATGTAATAATTGGCATGTTCGATGCTTCCTACAATTTGATGATTGATGCACTTTACTTTGCTAATATCATTATGTGTTTTAAATTTATTTGTAGGATAAACTCCTTCATGTCTATATTTTCTGATTGGATTTTACTATTGTGAAATAAATTGACATGTTAAAGGTACACAAGTTTTACAAAATATCCAAAGTTCCATTTTCAGTTGTGATTCTTGTTATAGTGATTTTCATTTTCTTTCTACATATAGTTTGATAACCCATTTTCTTGCCTATGTACTCTTGTTTATTTTATATTGAAAGGCTATACATGCAAGTAGAATAACACCTTTAATTTACATATACGATTTATGACTTAATTTTTTTATTAATAATATCATTTAAAAATTTTACATGTCAATCCCAGTTACAAATTCATGAGAAAGAGATGATAAAAACAAACAAAAACAAATAAAATATTCATACCTGAAGTCTTTAACTGAACTATAGCCTTTAAATTAATTTGATTCCCTAAGGACAGAATATAAGCCCAATGAGTATGAATATGTGGGTCAATGTGAGTATGTACACTTATCTTTTGGTTTCTTTATAATGATGAAATTTGTATCAATCCTGGGATTTCCAAATATATTAAGACTTCATGACATAAAGTATCTAAAGTTTCAGCTTGAGGCACCTTTTAAGCTCTGTTTGTATCTAACTAGAAACCATCTGAGGATTCACACTGCTCAAGTATAGCAACAAGCTTTTCATTGCGAGATTCTTCATATTGAGTAAAATTATAATGAGTTACTTTTAATAAAAATTTTACTTATATTGATTATTACCACAAAAATGTTAAATATGCTTATAAAATATTTATTTTATTTAATTTGTTTTCAATTAATAACAGATTTTTGAGGGAAAACAAAACATGCTTAGCTAAAATTTTTAAGGCTGCAAGTTAATGCCAACTGTGTTTTTTTTGTTTGTTTGTTTTGTTTTGTTTTGTTTTGCTTTGCTTTGATATTATTAAGACTTTTTTTTCATCTAATTTGTAATCTTTCTCTTACTTGATAAAAATAGGGGTCTACATAATTTAAGCGTTTTTGTTGCAATTCTCCATTCATTTATTACAAACCAACTGTTCTCTTTGAGTATAACAATACTTTATAACTCTTGTATTCATCATGATGAAAGCACAATTTGATCTTAGTAATATACACACTATGAATCTGAGTAGGGAAGAAATGTAGCTCTACTGAGTTTGGTGCTTCTTTTTCTTTTTACAGTAAATTTATTGGACTCACGCACTGTCATGGGGGACCTTGGATGGATTGCTTTTCCAAAAAATGGGGTAAGTTCTTATGAAAGTTTCCATAAAATACAACCTTAATACATAGCCTTCAGGCTACAAAAATCAGATTGACATTTAAGTGAAAATACTTGTTAATAAAGGAGGGCTATTTCTATCAGGGGAGGTACAGGGGGATTTCAAATGAGTTTGGAAAAAAAATACCAACAGGGAAGGGTTTTCAGTGACTAAATATCAGACCCATTTCTTGCCTCTAGTTTCCCTTCAGCAACTAGTAAATGTGGTGCTTTGCCACTATCTCAGATCTGTTGCTGAGGAAATACTATTGACATCTGTGTGCAATGTTATTGTACATAGGGATCAACTCATCTTTTGTTCCATTTTCAGGAAAAGTTGAAAGCATTATAAGGCTAAAAGTAGGTCAGGTAGTAATCATCAGTCCTATCGCCATTCAACTTTCTTCCCAAATTTTAAATTTCTTCACTTAAAACTTTTCAAAAAGAATTATTTTACCAGCATATTTTTATGATTAATATTTTATTAAATTGTTCATTGAAATGTACTTTAAAGTATTTGAAATGAAAATTAGATGTAATTTGCATATATAACACCAAATCTTTGTTGATAACAATAGTAATAAATTCATAAAATTAAAAAAGCATCACATGATCAACTTTCTAAGTTCACAAGTATATTCACAGAACATGAAAGCCCAAATTAAATATGTGACTCTGAAAAATAATTTTTCAAAATTTTTTAATAAAATAATTCTAATTGTTTGACATTTCTCTTAACCTACGTCACGGATAGTTTGACTTTTTAAAATTTTCAAGTGATGTTATACTCAAATATCTTGATAAAAAACAGCCAAATTTTTAAGTCATTTGTGTTTAAATTATACTTAAGGTGCTTAAATTTATAAATATATCTTACTTTAATATTTATGAAAGCAATTTATTTTGTCTCATATATATATATATGTACATATACATATATATGTAATGAGATGGAAACATCTTTTAGCAAAAGGAAAGAGAATATTATAACATGGCTTTTGATAGCAATATAGTTATCCAAAATATTTCAATGATTATTTTCCTATTAATGAAAACTGGTTAAATTAGTCTTCATACTATTGTTAGTGTTGGATACAGTAACACAAGCTAGGGTCATTTGAGAAGAGGAAACCATAACTGAGGAATAGCCTCTATCGGTATTGACATCTGGAAATGTCTGTGGAACATTTTCTTTGTTGTTGACTTACTTGAGAGGGGACCGCACACTGTGGGCTGTGCCATCCATCTGCAGGTGGCTTTCCGTGGTATAAGTAATAAAGCTGAACAATCCATGTAGAGTGAGGACCTTGATTCATGGCCCATGCCTCTGGTCTTATTTGAGCTTCTGCCCTGTGTTCCCTCAAGGAGTGTTATCAGATGTTAGCAAAGTAACTCTTTCCTTTCCATGTTGCTTTAGGTCATGTTGTTTATCACAGGAACAGGAAGCAAACTAAGACATTCCTTTTCTCATTATGTTATTTTAAAAAAATAAAACAGGTCACATAATTTTTTTCTAATTTCTAAGTTTGTGTTAATATCTAGCTTTAGACAGTTTGGCAACTTCAAATAACTTTGGTATTTCAAATTACAGTTGCACTTATAAATAAAATGTAAAAAAGTAACATTGTTCCGATGTTAGTCTCTATAAGTTAAACAATGTGTGAGAAAGATAAAATGACTGCAATGTAATGGAATCAATTATGCCAATTTAACCTTTTAAAATTCCATTTTGATCCTTTTGTTCTCATGAAGTTGTATAACTGTTATTATCTCTGTGTGAGTTTATTTTATTGTGGAATTTTATAATACCCAAACTGATGTATTTAATGAATATATTAAGTGTCCTTTTTGAAAATATGATGAAAATGCATTCTAAAGTTATACTTTTACAGTTCTCAGAAAATATGCTATTGCCTTTGAGTTTTTTTCTTTGATGCTTTCAATTGAAATTTTATTAAAATAGAGAGTTGAAACTACATATCTGTATAAATATAAGTATGATGACATAGTTACACTTATGAATGGAAACTTTGAGAGGCATGACTTAATTTTTTGTACCAGTTCTTTATAGAAAACAAAGGTTTATTTTTATAAGGGCCAAGATCTTACCAAAATTTCAACAATATCATACTACTTTGTTTTTTTAATTACAATTTTTGTAATAAATACTAGTTTCTTTCTATGTTGTAAAACAATATTCATTATTTCCAGAAAGACTGTGGGTTTTTATGCATCAAATCTTCTCTTGTACAGATAGCCTATAACTATATATATTAAAGACAGAGAAGTTAATTTAGAGAAATTTTGAGATAATTTTTGTTTTACAAGTGTTGAGTCTTTAAATTCATTTCTCTTGTTTGCTGTTATTTACATGCAAGATACTAGAAGTATAATTATTGTATTAAATAAAATGAGTATCCAAATTGTAAATGACTATATGAAGAAATGTACAACTTTTTAATATAATCTGAATATATTGTGGAATTTATAATAATAAGCAACATCATATGGTGTGCAATATAAGTTGCTGGAATGATGTCAACGAAAAACCATAAAGATGGACCTCTTATAATTTTCTCCACTATGAAATTCAGCAATATTGGAAAAGATTGTCAGAATTTGTTTTTAAAGCCTAGAAATGAACCATAGATTGATATAAACCTAGAGAACATTAAAACAAACAAACAAGCAAAAAAAAAAAAAAAAAAAAACCAGACTCATTTTTGTAAGAAGAAAGGGGTGTGTGCTATGATGTATCCACCTGTCCATCTCCAAGAAAGCCCCGAAAAACCTGAATGCAGCCAGCATCATGTCAAACACCAGTTGAGTAGGCACATGAAAAGCAGAGAAAGACAGGCAATATCTCATGCTCCCATGTGAACTTATTTTTTGATGCCTGTTGAGCTCCTAGAAGACTGACTTAGATTATACTTTGAACACTCCTAGTCCAATTATTTTTCAGGCTGGCATGTATTAAAAGGTTAGGCAAATATCTGTTAATTTGCAGGTAAAATTTGGTATTAATACTAAAGTAGCCATTTAGTAAAATGTGTTCAGACTAGAATGGAATGCTGAAGAGGAGGATGCAGGTGAGCTACATTAAGACCTGAGGATGATTAAGTTTCACCTGTGAGAGGCCCTAAGATCCTGCACAAAAGGAAAACAAACTCAATTACTTAGATATATGTTGAGTGAGTTGACATAATAGGTAAAGACTTTAACTTCATTAAGCAATTTAAAACACATAGAAAGGCTAAAAGAAAATGTAAGACTATAAGACAAAAAATATAATAACTATATCTCATCTAATCAAATTGCAAATAGTGATTTATTATCTTATAAACATTATTCAGAAGAAAATAATCTAAAACCTGAAATAACGAATTCACTGTACATGACATGCCTAGCAAGGGGCCAGGTCAGGAAGAAGAAAGGGGGGATAATGGTGGAAACAGAACAACAGAGTTCATCACATTTGAAAAATTGAAAAGGGGACAATGAAAACGGATACAAGTGGCCTGAAGGGATAGGGTCAATATTTGAAGGTTAATTAATTGGCATAACCTCTTATTTTAAATAAGACAAAACACATATTCATCAACAAACATGAATATAACAAACTCAGGCCCACAAGATAAAATTAATTTGTCAAACCCAGAGAGAACATTGTGAAAACATCCCTTGAAAAATATCTCACTGTATAAGAAATATTCAATGCTGTTAAAGTTAATCATTCACTAAAAAGCATGATGCTAGAGTTAATCCCTAGTGTATTTTAACAGACACCCCTGTGCCTGAGCAGTCTATAGGGCCCCTGGTAATGAAACAGTACCTAGTGTACGAATGGACATTGGGAGCCAACACCCCATAGAGGGATGTTCTCTCGGCCTAGACAGACTTTGATAATACCCCATAGAGGGCATCACCCTTTCTATGGAGCAGAAGAGAAATAGGATGGGGGTCAGTGGGAGGCCTGGGAGAATAGGAGAAAGAGGGAACAGGGATTGATATGTAAACTAAGATTGTTTCTAATTTAAATTCTTAAAAGTAAATTTAACTTTAAAGATAAATTATCAGTTTCTATGATTAAATAAATTCTGAATAATATAAATTATGAGAATGTTTTACAGGAACTTTCTAAGAAATAGGTTATAAAAACAGAGTGCTTTTTTTTAATCACCCCTATTTAACTTTTATAGAAACACAAAGAGTGATAAATTGTTTCTTATAAGTGTACAAATTTATTTTGAAGAACAATAATTGATTTAAGAATGGTTTATTTATAGCATGATTTTGTGATCTGTTAAAATGTATACATCACTTGATGACAGAGATACAGCCTAAAGCATGCTGCATTTTTGACATTGTGACAGTATATTACCTACACTAAAACAAAGCTGGATTAAAATCTACTGGATAATTCACTGTTACGGTCTATAGTCATATTTACAGGCCCTTTTGACCAAATATTGTTCTTTGGTTCATGACTGTTTTCCCGTGTAAGCACATCTTTCTACTGGAATGTGTAAGAGCTCATAAGAATATACATACTTAATGTGTTTTGCATATATGATAATGAAATTGGGAGATGTCTCAGTCATCAAACTGCTTCTTTTTCAATTGTAAGGACCCAAGTTTACCTCTTCAACACCCACTTTATAAAGCTAGGCACATCATCAGAAAGCTTCCTCCTGAATTAGAGGGACACAAGTGCAGAAACCCTCAACTAGATCATGTACAGAGTGAGAGGTTTTGGAGCAATCAGTACTAAATGGCTTGTCTCCATCAAGTCCTCCTCCACATGGTTCCATAGTTAAGAAAACTTTGTGGAAAAGGAAACAGAAAGGTATAAGAGCCAGTGGTGATGGAAACACAAAAGAAACAGAAACTTCTAGAGACAACACAACTGATCCACATATGAACTCAAGACACTGTAGCAGTATGCACAGGGCCTGCAGATATAAGCCATATGGGATACCAGTGCTGATGCATGAAATGAACTCAAGTTCCCATTCTTAACCCAGGAGTTACCTCCAATTGATAATTGCTCACAAAGGAAAAAAAATAATTTTTCCAACAGAGTCTCACTGGGTATAAAACCACATTTAGGTCAGGGCACATGACCAGCAGTAGATGGTCAACACAAAACAAACACAATGGTTTTGTTGGTGGTTCTTTGTATCACAACACTGTCTTAGATTTCTTTCTTTTGCCTATATATTATGGTTTTTTATATAATTTTGTATGTGATTTCTCTCTCTCTCTCTCTCTCTCTCTCTCTCTCTCTCTCTCTGTGTGTGTGTGTGTGTGTGTGTGTTTATTTTTCTTTCATTTTGTTTATTTTGTCCTATTCTAGGATTTGGGGGGTCGGTTGTTAGTTTCTTAGTTTACTGTTTTTTTAATGAGATAGAGAAAATGGGGAAGATCTGAAAAGACTTTGGAAAGTAGAAATATCAGAATATGTTGTATGAATAAAATCTATTTTCAATAAAAACTTAAGGTATTTCTACAGAATACTATCATGACACTACCAACAAAATTTTATCTGTGAATGTGTCAAAATCCTGGATAAATGTATCTGTTTGAAGATGTTACCTAATGTTTCCCAGTTAAATTGTATTAAGAAAGAAAAAATAAAATTAAACGACAAAGAAAGAAAAGAGAACTAGACATGACAAGGCATGACCCAGGATCTGTGAGGTTTGCTGTCCAATATGGGGAAGTCTGTCAGTTACAGCTTCAATGTGACATCTCCTCTCAAAAAAATAAGGTGGATAACAATTAAGAAAGAGACATTTGTTACGAGTAGTTTTCCCACCCGCCTGGTCCCACAGCCATGCCAGCCCCAAATAACACACAGAGATGCTGTATTAGATACAAAGCTGTTGGCCTGTTACTAGCATTTCTTATTGACACTTTCTGTTTTAAATATTAACCCATTTCTATTAATCTAAGTGTTTCCCTCTTATCTGACTAGAGAGAGAGTCCAGTGTTCTATTCTCTTGGTCCTACATGTTGAATCTCCTACCTTCTCCTCTAATCCTCCTTGACTCCTAGTCCTGCCTATCTTGCTTTCCTATTGGCCAACAGTGCTTTATTCATTAACACATAAGAGAAACATATTTACAGAATGGCATCTCTCCCATCAGACATTAAACTCCAGCCATGTACTTGAAGACATGTACATAAGTGACTTTAAATATTATTTTTATGTGAATTGTTCTTTTTGATTATAATATTTTAAATTTTGGAAATTGAAGACTATACAAAGTAAACATCTAATTCCACATATATTTATTAAAGATACATAGATTGATGATTTGTAGGCCTAATTGGACCAAATTTTTAAAGGGAATATATTATCATCATATCCATACAGATATCTTAGATACATTTTTATAAACAATAATTTGTCCTCATTATACAGTTTTATCTTTTTTATCATATTGTAAGATCCTAGGAACTTGTAAGTATTTTATGTTTAATATTTTATGGTGCTTCTAAGACAGTTCAGTTCCTCTCAATACTTACTAGAGCAAACAACTTTATATTTTGTATTTTAAAACTGAGAATAAATTACAAAATTCTAGTCTTGCAATAAGTACTAAAGTACTAAACAAGTGTGACTTTGAATAAACTTGATATTGGTAGCCAGTAAACATTGTTTGACCTTCTCTTTCATTCTGTTGACCTCGTACTAACATGTTCACCAGGTCATACATTTTTGTATGTTTGTTACATATGTATGTATACACACATTTTATAAATTGTATATTACATAAAGACATATGGACATATGCATATCTGTGGACACACATACACACCATTTCTTCTTCAGTGCCTGCAAGTTGGAAGATCTCATGTAACATCTGAATATCTAGTCTCTGTTATTTCATGGGGGTCAGAAAGCAAATGCTTAGAAGTATTCCATGCCCCAACTAGGTACACAGAAAAGAGAAGATAGATTACGAAACAACACATTCTCCCATGTAGCTCACTTTCCACATGGGACTCTTCCATCCTTCCACAAATTGTAACCATCTTTTTGACATTGCTGTTTGCCATTAACTGTTTCTTTTTTTATTATTATTTTCCAGCAAAGACTTTGATTTCTCATACCTCTTTGTGTAATTGGGTTTTCTCGTTGGACTTTCTTTTGGGACAGGAGATCCCAAATCATGACATTTTATTAATTATGAAAGCATGGTTTTAGCTTAAACTGTTTCCAACTATCTGTTATAAGTTAAATTAATCTATGTTCTGTCTTATAGCAATTTACTTCTCCTCCTTTCTGTATGTCTGAATCCCTGCATGTGTATTTGGAATATCCCTCGCTGCCTAGATTCATCTTAAGTCCCTTTCTGCCTAGAAGGCCTGCCTAACCTCTCCTGCCTAGCTATTGGTTGATCAGCTTTTTATTACACTACTCACAAGGACACATCTTCACATAGTCAGCCAATGTACCCCACAACACCTTTTGTTGTTGCATACCGAGATAGTTTCTTTCCATTCCATTCCATTAACTAGGACTGGTCATTGTATTTCAGCAGATATATTTAGCTATTGTATATGTAATAATCCATGTCTCTGCATGTGTTTTCTATGTTAATAATATTATTTCTCTTCCCTTTTCTTCTAGACATATCTTTATCTTATCATTTCAATTATTATATACATTATTACATAGCATTATAGTCTCCACCCCTCCCACATAAACAATTTCATCTTCCCTCCATATGATTCTAGACATCTATTAAGATAACAAGCCACAGAAACTTATTCAAAGTCTCTGTTCTTATATATTGAACAGAATTTACTTGGCACTGAGAATATGTCAAACTTATAAGGATTTCAGAACAGGGAAGCACAGACTTCATGCCATTCTGGAGCTAAAGTCCACTTATGGTTTTAAAGGTGAGCAATCAAAGAAAACGGGTGGTAATGGAATATTTTCTAGGCCTGTTTTTTCTTTGTATATGTGTTCAGAATTATCACAGAAATACGAAGATCTCCAGTCACTTCAACAGCTTGTATTTTGTGTATTTGCACATGCATTGTCATTTTTCTTTTGAATTCAGCCTAACCATGATAAAGCACATGAATATGTGTCATTGATACTAAAAGATAATGGGGGTAATGTTCAAAGATGCACTTAGTGTTTTCTTTGGTAGATGAGGAAAGTGAGGCTTACTTAAATTTATGCAGTTGCTGCTATTGAGCCCACTCAAACACCCAAGTCTTCCATAACACTAAGTCCTTGAAGCCATAGATCAGTTACTTCAAATGTTGAGTCATTTCTCTGTCACTTTCTACCTGTGCTTGGATTGCAAAGTTCACATTTGTAACTTCACTAACTTGTTGCTTCACTTATCGAAGTTGTACTTTGATTCCATTTGAGCCACTCCAGTTACCTTCTGGAACATTAACTATTAATTAATCTATATATACTTAGCATGGGTGGAAACATACTTGTTTGCAGGAAATTTTTAGCAACAGTTTCCTAGGCTTATTCTTATGAGAATAAAATTAATGGCCAGGATGTTTGCTAAAAACAGATTATACTCTTACGTCTTAGAAATTCCTCTATCACTCTGTTTTTCCACATCCTGTTGTTGGAGATGCTCACTGCATGCATACACCTGCCTCCTGGGCTTGATGGAATTAGCTATTCTCTATAGGGTTTTCAAGATTTCCTGGAGCACATGGTCTGGAAACGTCAGGACTCCCATGAGCATGATCCCAGAGTTGTATTGAAACATTTGCTTTGATTGTGCTAGATTTTCTTCTCACCATTCATAAGGATAAGCACCACTGTTACTTTAAATTTATTTTATTTCATTGCATTTAGGAGTTGTCAGATTTTATAACTTATTTATTTTAAGAATGTAGATATTTGTATTAAATCATATTGTTTTTAAAATGAAGGTTCACGTGCATAGTCTGCCTAGAGGAAAAGAAAAAGGAATAAACTTGCATAGTGGTTATTTTAAAAACAAAGGTCATGGCTTTCCTTCTTTTTATTTCACTCTGTCCTTTCTGATTTCCCTGGGACATAGGTCATCATTCACCTGTTACAACTAGTTTTCCCACCAGCCTGGTCCCAGAGCTGCATCAGCCACAAATAACACATGGAGATGCTGTACTAGATATAAAGCTGTAGGCCAGTTGCTAGCATTTCTTATTGGATAGTTCTGTCTTAAATATTAACCCATTTCTATCAATCTAAATATGTGGTCTTGGTTTACCGGAGAAAGGGTCCAGACTTTTTACTACTCTTGATCCCACATTTTGACTCTCTACTACCCCTCCCAGAATCCTCATTTTCTCCTAGTACCGCCTATTTTGCCTTCCTATTTACTAACAGTGCATTATTCATTAACCAATAAGAGAAACATATTTACAGAGTGGCATCTCCCATCATTCACCTTTCAAAGAGAAAATAATTAGAATATGCAAAATGAACTACAATAAAAATCTATTGTCTTACATAGGTTTTCTGTCTCACCAAAATCTTGAACTGAATTATTTATTTTTATATTAACATAATAATAATAATAATAATAATAATAATAATAATAATAATAAAAACTGTGTGTCCCACGTGTCCCACAAACTAAAATACAAGAATTGGAAGAATCACTTGGACAAAACTAAGATCTCACACTTTCGTTTCGATAATGGTAAGTTGCTCTAGGGCCTCATATTGACTTTGTGTCCTGCAGAACTGTGTTAAGTCTAACAGTATGTACTGAGGACTACACACAAGCATTGAAGATGCTAAAGATCAAACTAATGATGAAGTATGCAAAACAAAACCACTTTAATATATAGAGAAAAGCTGTTTATAGACACTGATAGGAGAGTACTCAAGAGGAAAGAATATGCTAATATAAAATGCAAGTGCTGGTGTAATGAAGAAGTAGTCCAATTCCAAAGTTGATTAGTATTTATCATAATTTAGGAACACATATATCATACCCAACCCCTAAAGTAATTAAGATAAATAATTTAAGGAATTCAAGACAATCATTAGGCATTTAGTATTTAGATCTCCCACATGGCAACTTAGAAAAATTCTTTAAAATCTCCAACTTTACTTCTGCCTATGAGGAAAATGCTGTATTGGCTGTTTTATATAAGCGAAAATGCAGAGTGAATTAGTAGACATCAAAGTGCAATAGTGCAAAGCATCATTATGATATATGCATATTTATTTGTTCATTTGGGTCACTGATTGTATATTTAAAGTCAATATGGAATCATGAATATTTTTTTCACTTGCAGTAGAACAGCAAGCACATATCCTCCACTATAATGAAATGCATAAATAAGCTGAGAAATTAATCTTATCTATATTATCTTCTATTAATGTTTTTGGCTTAGCCCAGCTGCAATTGGCTTTCTAAAATGTTCAGTCTTTTCAACTCCAAAGAGAGGAACATGATATGCAAATTTTCTCCCCATCCCCATATAAACTGTTCCCTATTGTATTTTCTAAGCAATTAAATGTGTATGAATTTCAGGTTTCATATTCAACATGTAGTTATGCTAGGTTGCTTCTTCTTTGGATGTTCTTTCTCAATTGTCACACCCAGGGAGCAAGTACGAAAGGAGAAAAAAAACTTTCATGTCTTTTCTGAGAAATTAAGTATTTTACTTTTATTAAATTGTTTTCAAACACTATAATGTCTACTTGTTAACACACATTTTCCTTTTTTATTTTGTAATATTAAGGAATTTAATTTATCTGTCAAAATATTTCTGCATGAAAAGGTATAGACCATGTTAAAAAAAATCTAGGATTGAATACATTTTTAAAGTAAAAATAAAATGATTTGTTCTCATTGACATTTGCATCATTTTCAGTAAGTGAATATGATGACATTTTTTTTTTAAATTTCGTTTTTCCATTCATTAACAAAGATGCTAAATAAATCTGGGCTTCCCAGAAGTCCCTGAGGCCCAAACAGCAGGTACTTTTTCCACGTGGTTTGATTGTTGTTTATCATGAGGAAGAAGAAAAAAAACAACAACAACAAAAAAAATCCTTCAGCTGTTTTCAATTCATATGACAGTACTCCTGTGCAAGTCAATTTGAATTAATTCTGCAAGCAAATGCTTTGTGGTTGTGAGTACATAATCTCCCTCTCCCACAGAGAAAAAAATATACTGTAATCATCCAGCATTCCTGTTGATTATTTCCATTAAAGGCAGCAGGGGAAGTAGAATGCTCCAACCTCTTCTCTCACATGAAGATTTGAGGCTCTTGCCATTCACTGTTTTTTCTTTGCTCTTTTTCCCTTTATGCTCTTCCAGCTTACACTAATGCAGAAAATGATGTTGCAAACTGCCTGGAATTTTCCTTTGGATCCTAGCCACTGTTGTCTTTGTGATATTATATCCCTATGCACCTTTCCCCAGAAAGGTCACGCCCATAGCATCCAAGAGGATTTATGTTAATTTTTCCTATAGTGTTTTGTGCAAATTTCTGGAAATGCTCCATTCTACCCTTTGTGTAGATGTAAATGTTAACGATTTTCAAAACCCCACACAAATAATAGAGCATGAAGTCTCTCATTATCATCCAGAATGGTGACCACTTCTTCAACTACATCAATATAGCTCTCAGGAATTGAACACACTCAAAATTATATATTAGAGGTGATACTCATTGTTTGTGTGAATAGTGAAAGAGCTGCCTTCCTCGAAAGATCGGTTTTTTCATCTTTACATAGAAAACACAGTTCAAATATGCATTTACATTAAATGCACTTATTTAGTGCTGGTAGATACTTTGAAATTTAAATATTTAAAAGTGTTGAATGTTAGAACAACAAAAAGCCCCTGTACATTTTAGTATAATCTTAAAACTATATCAAAACTTGAATGTAGACACTTGTTTTTATTTAGTGTAAAGCAGGACTAGACCAACAATAGTTCACCTAATGAACAAAATTATCAAATTATAGAGACATTCACTAAATTTACTCAGTTCAAATAGATAAGTTTCAATTTATCTTCCTTACAATTTTTAAGAATAAGACTTTTATAATATATGTTCAGCTATGATTCTATCCTTATGTTTGATACAAATTACTAGCTTGTGGAAATATGTGTCTACTAAGCAGCAATACAGTTAGTACATGAATAGTTAACTGTACTAATTCACAATCAAGTTATGGTTCTACCATTACAATAGGCGATGGAAGTCATTAAATCTTCCCAACCCTGTCTAAGTCCTCCTCATGCTATATGCACTAATTATTGAATTTGCATTTGATAAGAACTACATGAAACAATCATTTCATACTTAGTACAATACCTGGCCCTTTTTTAATGTATCATGTATGATGCCATCATTCTCTTCTTGGTTTCTATTTCTAAGAATTAGTTTCTGAATTCATTTATTTAATGAGGTAGGTAGTAACTGATACAAAGTCACAAGGTTATGGTTTTGATGGTTAACATACCATAACTTGAATTGTTTGAGCTAGATATTATTTAAAGTTTAAAGACAGAAAATAAGTATTCACTAATTTTGTAATTCTTCTTTATAATTTATTAATAAATATTTTAGAGGTTTTACTCACAGCATCATAGTGAGTGAATAAAGTTTCACAAATATTTAACTGTTTTGACAAGTGAATAATTCATTTTCTCATGTTGAAAAGCAAATGTTCACTAATTGCAGAACCAATGATAAAACAAAAAGATGACCAAAATATGAACAGTGTACGTGTATGTGTGTGTCCCTGTCTCATCTTTGTCCATGTCTCTGCCTCTGTTTCTGTCTTGATTTCTCTTTCTCTGTCTCTATCTGATTTTGTGTCTTTCTTATCTTTGACTCTGTCTTATTTGTGCCTTGGTTTCTTTCTCTCACTCTCTTTGTGTAGGTGTGTGCCTCTTTGTATATATGCATCTATGTCTTATATCTGATCTCTGTCTCTCCCTCTCTCTGTCTCTCTCTCTCTCTCTCTCTCTCTCTCTCTCTCTCTCTCTCTCTCTCTCTCTCTCTCTCTCTCTCTGTCTTGGACCTGTCTTACCTCTGTCTCTCTCTGTGGGTATTAGTGTGTTTGTATCTCTGTGTATATATGTGTGTGTGTCTGTCTTATCTCTATTTCTCTTTCAGTGTGTGTATATATATCTGTGTACACGTGTGTGTGTATGTGTGCTTGCGTGTGTGTGTGTGTAGTTCATAATTTATTTTATCACTGATTTACCCAATTTTATACTCTTTGGGAAAAAACTTCATGCCCTAACACAGAGAATGGTTATAATATGAGGTATAGGTTCAGTGTTAGGCTTTACATTTAAAAGAATTAAGCATTGTTCAGATTTTAATACTATAGTATAAGAAAAAACACATTATCTAAAAATGTTAAAATATTGAATGTTTTGTAAGAGATGTGCTAATGTTTCAGTGATACAGAGAGGTAAATCTTTAATCCTTATTAATTCATATGCTAAATTTCAGTTGGTTGTACTATATAAATATTTCTGCTAGCTTAATAGAAAAAAATACTTACTATGAACTCAGAGAACATAGGTACATTTCTGCTTAAAACAGTGGTACCAAAGCATTTGCTGAGCTCCCATGGTTCACATAGTGTTCATAACATAGTGTTATCTGTGGCTTCCACTTCTTTCCAGTGATCTGCTCATTCTTTTGTCTAAAGCCATTATTAATTGTGTCACTTTGCACATGCATTTCATACAGTCCTGCACTTAACTTCCTATATTTAAGGAACAAGTTCACACTAGGAATTCCACACAGGGGGAATATGGTAAGAGCTAGTGTTGCTCATCGCTGATGGAAACTACTCTAATAGTTGGGACAAAGCAAATACTTTGAACTCCAGGTTTTGCTGATACTGTTGGCTGGAGTCTGCAATATAAGTAGAGAGAAATTATTAAAAACATAGTCTTACTATCTGGTTTTCACTGAAATTAATGCCTTTACTAATGAGGTTGAGGAAGCTTAATTTCCAGTGTCAAGCTGTTTTCTATGTTAATTTGATTCCATTTTTTAAAAAGTAGTTATCAAGGTAAAATACCTTTTAAATCTGTAGTGAGTGAAATGAATTGTTTTTGTATATAATTTTAACTATATCTCTAAGGCCTGGCCTATGGCACATATGGATTATTCACATCATTCATTCTTTAATTTGATTGATCTATTGAGTTTATTGAAGGATTAGTAGCAAGACTTGTTGATTTATGTATTTTGGGCTTTTTTTTACAGTCAGTGGTCATAAGTCTTAAATTTATTATCATTCTTCATCTGTTCTTTCATGATATTTGTAAAACAATATTGTACTCCCTTCTATATCCCATTATCACGAGTTGGCACAAAAATAATAACATCCTATTAGTTCACTGTTTCCTTAGAGCCTGGGAAAGTCACCCTTGTGGTTACTGACCTGGTTGTGCAAGTCCCTGTGCTTCAGCTAAAGCTGTCTATTGCATGGAAGCAAGTGGTATAATAAAACACATACAGAAAAAAACACTCGCAAATGCGATTTTGAATGTTTAAACCCCTACCTTGTGAATCTAAAGTCAATGAACAAATCTCTAAATCTTTTTAATAGTGTTTATTATTTTATCTAAAGTGTAGATGATGGAAAGATGGATATAATAACATGACTGCCTGATTTAATCTTTCATTTATTCTATTCTACACTCTATTTATCTGGATGGATAAGAACAGTAAAAAAGAAACAATTTAATAAGTTTTACTTCAAACTAGTTTTATGGTATTTTTTGGCACACATGGAGTTTAGTTGGTTGTAACAGATAACTGTGATAAGACCATGAATTATAGACTGTGCTATGATTAATACATCCTCAAAATTATTCAGTTTGCAACATCAATAGATTCCACTTTTGTATAATTCAGGGTATAAGAATGATAATAATTTTGAAAGTAATCACTTCATTAAGTGTCTTTGACTAACTGCTTCCTTTAAGGTTATATTAAAGAATGGAAGTTTATAAAAAATAAGTGGTATGGAGACATGATGGTGTGTCTGTTTCCCACATAATTTTAAATTATTTTTCAAACTTAAATTATACATATTATGATTTGTGTAATCAAAATATCACATGTAAGTTGAATATTAATATCTGGTATCTTAATGTAGTTCAAAAATAAAGTATTACTGCATCAGCAAAAATTCTGGAATGCTAAAGGTAGGACTTATTGCCTCAGTGTTTCCTACTGCATCAGTTAATTACTAGTAATTTTATGGTAGCATTATTAATTAATTTACTGGAATTAAATTTTTACATCTGTATATACTGGCCTTTTTTTTGAAATGAGGTACCAGATCCATGAGTGTAGTGGTGAAACACATTGCTTCTATCTTGAAGACCCACCATGATGTTAGATTGAAGATTGACAATATGGCTATGGAGAAATAATTAACAGATATGAGTCCATAGTTGTGATTCTTCATGGCTATATTAGTTACTGTTATACTATTCTGAAGAGACACCATGACAAAGGCATCTTATATTTGAAAGCATTTGATGCAGGGTTCGCTTCCAGTTTTGGAAAGTTAATCCTTGATCATCACTGCGGGAGCAAGGCATCAAGCATTCAGGCACAGCATTAGAAAGGTAGTTGATAGCTTAGGTCCTGATCTGCAGGCAGCATTGGAAAAGAGAAAGCAAATCTGCGTTATGAGGGCTTTTGACATATAAGTGACACACCTCATCCTACAACATTATACTTCCAAGTTGTTTTCCAAATATTCCACCAACTGGGGACCACACATTCAAGTCTATGTGCCCATGAGGTCATTTTCATTCAAACTACCATAAAGGCATGTACAAATAAGATTAGTGTCCCCTACTATGTTAAAAGCCAGTCAATATTCATTGACAAACGGAATGACAGCAATAGCAAGGGGAAACAACCACAGTTTGTGTCCATATGTCATTGAATTTGTGGGTTTTCCAAACTTTACTCCAGTATACAAATCTGTTATTGCAGAAAAGATAATAATTTTAACATTTAATTTCATTTCATGTTATGTTTTGAGACTGCGTCTAGGAAACCCGGGCTTGCTTCCAATTTCAGTTATTGTCCATTGAATTTTCAAGTTTATTTTTAATTATTTTCAGTACTTGATACTTGTAAAGTTCCCTACCTTCAACTGTACTAAAATAATATGAGGATTGTAAAATTCAGTTTAGAATAATAGCTTTTATTATTCTAACATAGGATCAATTTTGCTACAATTGCAGAGAAGGTCTGCTCTTCATGAACTCTAAGTCAAACTTCTTATATTACCATTAGTATGTCTCAACTTTTGTCTTGAGTTTGTAAGGCAAGTCATGTATATATTCTTGAACAATAGTAGCTGTACAGGAAATGACAGCTTTTCAAAATAGGATTAAAGTTTTAAACTTGAAATAACTCAAACATTTTATTATATCCTAGAATTTAGAAATACTTCCATTGTTATACAAGTCTAAGTCTATTTCAGTTAGGTTCACCTAATGGATGTGGATATAGCTACATTACAGTGAGTGTTTATTGGTTTCGAGCACTTGTTATTAGTTGGTGATCTTACAACCAAATGTTGTCTTCTAAATAATGGTTAAGATTTATTAATTTCATCAAATAAAACTTTGTGATTCCATCACTGATGATACCATTTCCCTAGAATTGTCAAAATTTTCATTGAAAAACTACTTGTTTCACCTACCTGTAAGATTTAGACAAACTAGCCTGTCTCCATATAACTTTTCATGTTGTTTTTATCAATGGCTTTATATTACAGTGTCAAAACACATAAGATCTCTTAGCGTGTTATCATAAGGACAAACTGTTTTACTCGGGCAGTCTTTACAGTTACTAACTTCAAATTTTACATTCCTAGTCTCCCTTAATAGGTAAGTCTAAATACACCTATAATATCTAAACACTAAATCTTTCTATATAATATATTCATCTTATAGAGCAACAAGAGAACATTTGTTTTCCTTATATCATTTCACAGAAGCTTGACATTGCATTATATATTATATTATAATGTTATATTATTACTACTTCTTAAGAATCCTCTGATTGTTAAAATAGTACTGAAGACAAGTTAAATTTAATATTTACTTTGTCAAGAAAATAAATTCTATACCTGGTCACTTTTCCAAAATGTGGTCACTTTCCAAAATATGAATCAAAGATGGTTCATAAGGCTAAATTGAAGAAAGTATAGGCAATGTCTATTGCCAGAAGAAAATTTGACATACAAAAATGACTTGATTGAGTACAATCAAAGATGTCTACTGCAGATTTGATTATAAGTCATGTTTAGTCTGATTTCAGTCTTTGCCTGATTGCAGATTTAGTTCCTATGGGTAGTTAAGGATCAGTGGCCAAATATCGACTCATAATTTACAATGATATTTATACAACACTACAGGATAATTGATGTCACAAGAGCCACTTTGGATCAAGCTTACCAATCTAGTACAAAGGACTAGGACAAACATATTTCAATTATTCACCATAAAAGCTAGTGACATATGAGAAAAATAGAATTTTATTTCCATTCAATATAATTGTTGGGTGAAGACTAACTAACTACAATATTTAGACAGTGTCCTCTTTTTTATGGAACTATACGGTGCTAGTCCCTAAACTTATTAAAAAGAACCAAAGATGCTACACATCTTCAATTATATCTCTGGATGTGGCTGCAATGAGAAAGATTTTTTTTTCCTGTTATTTAGAAACTCTATGCAAAAACATTCTGGAAATGACCACACATTTGAACTCATATCTGGATATTGGACATATATTTCTAGTTGTGAAAGTAACTTATTTTCTTGCATTTTAATTTAGTTACATGTTTTTGTCTATTTCATGAATTTGTTTATTAGTTTCATAGAATAATGCTTAGTGTAAAAACTTTTGTAACGCTGGAGAGATTAAAAGCTCAGACATTAAAAGCACAAACTGCTCTTCAAAATGTCCTGAGTTCAAGTTCCAGCAACCATAATGATTTACAACCATTTGTAATGAGATCTGGTGCCCTTTTTTTGTCATGCAGTCATACATTTGTGCAGAACACTATGTATATAACAAATAAATAAATAAATCTTTAAAAACCATTTGGTAATTATGATATACATTGTAAATTGATAGAGAACAACTAAACCTTCCATCATTCAAGTCTATGAAATTGAAAAAACAGCCTCCTCTTACTGGATATCACTAACACTCAAATAAAATCAAGGATTCATGTTATTATGATTCCCACTTTCAACATGTGTTTGGTACTGCTCTTGGTTCCATGCCATGTCTCACCACAATGACGTTTCCTCCTTCTGTGTTCTGTTGTTTTTCAGATTGTTCAAAGCAGGCAAATGTCCAAAGCTGGGCAACTTCTCTCAGCATGTGCTTTCTTCCATCATTGCTACTTTCTTTTGTGTGACTTAAAGTAACTATGCATCACTGCAGTGTTTTCAGCCCATCTAGATTCCATTGGAAGAAAAGACAGGGTAATTTTTCATGATCTGAGCTTAATCTATTTATTTTGATTATGAATTCAGACAAGTCACAAAATAAACAATTGTTCACTTCAGAAAATAGAATGTGTGTATATGAAACTGGTGTGGGAGAGTGTATATTAGCTGCACTTCATATTCAGATCCCACTTTTTACTATTCTGGCAAAAAAAAAAAACAAACAAAGAAAGAAAAGAAATGCTCAGAGGAATGCCTTTCATGTAGGACCACACCTCCATCTTCTAAGTTCAATATGATCTCCTATATCCCAAGTAATTTTCACTGGTTCCTAAGAAGAACTATTCTTATCATCCGCCTCTATGCTAGGATTTTATTGGAGGACTTAATATGCTTTGTTTCTTGTATTTACTACTTTAGTGTCCAGATGACAAAATGCAGTGGGGAAACACATCTCCTTTCATGGCAGAAGTTTGCAGTGTTAAAGTTCATTTAAGTGGAAGAATGGAATACAATGAGATAACTAGGTATTTTTGAAAGGAAGAAGAACAGGAGAAGGAGGGAAAGGAGGAGGAGAAAAACAGAGTTTTGTACTTAGAATCTTATGCTACTATTATCTGGATAGAGTTTTATTTAAGCTTGACCCCATTAATTTGGATAAGAATTCTTTGCACATAGAACCTCATGAATATCTGGCCTATTTATATTAATGAGACTCACTCAGAATATCTATTGCTGAATGTTTAATTCCATCAGCTTTTTAGGTTAAAATTGGTTGAAGCTGGTTTAAAGAGAAAAAATTAGTCATCACTCATTTTTTATTGGGATAATACTGTCAGAATTGTTCAAATTAAAGTTTAGTATAAAATATTTAATAATGATGTGAAGTGGATTTTTACTTATTTACTCTCAGTTACAGGCTTTAAATAAAGAATAAATTATATTCTATTATCAAATACTTCATCTTCTATTACCTTTATTCTAACAAATATAGTAATATATGTTTTTATGTATTTGGGTGTGTGTATGGTACTCAGATATAGAAAGGAAATTTCTGCAGTTACATAAAATGTAAAGTATATGAAATAGGCACTTTTTTTAGTGCCTAGGAAGTGCTGTGTTGCTATGACTGGTCTGATGCAGTGTGTGACTGGAAGTCATAGTGATTACTTTTGGGGAAAAAATTCTGTAACTAGAGAAAATCCTTCCTTCAATTTATCTGCTCTATGTGATTATGAATGGAATATTTCAAGTGGGATAGTTAACAGAATTATAAATAGAATCATTTTCCAATGATATTGAGTGTCTAGTTTCTCACCATAGATGAAAATAGCAAAAGTTAGCACATCTGTAGCCTATTTACTTCTCTGTAAAAGTCATTGCAAAAATTAATTCTTTCTGCAATAAGGCTGTGTGGAGCCATAAGCATTTTCTTCCAAAAAGAATGCCAAGGTAGCATTCATTGCTTATTAGCACTGAGAGTGTCATCTCTAATTTTCATATGGTGGTTGATGGGTAAAAAAATGCACTGAAAAGTAAAATTTAAGCAAAAAATAGTTATGACTATTGCTGAAACCATTCTGCAGTCTTTAAAACATTGTCTAATAAGTATTTCATATTTTACTTTTTCTAGTAATTAAGTATGTTAATTTTTTGTTTAATATATTGACTTTGCATTTGTGCATGGCAAACTGGCATATGCCAACTGAGGCCAAAAATGACCAGGCACTTGTTAGGAATAACTGGAAGAGAATTTGTTCAAGATTTAAAGTTTACATTTAGTTTGAATAGTCACATTTTATTTTGTGACAAGTCAACTTTTACCTTTTACTTGCATGATTTAAATACAGTTTGAGCAGACTTCAATATCATGAAATATAACCTGAAATTTTACTTATATGAAACATTAGTTTGGAAGTGGTACAAACTGATGTTTTGAGGAAAACATTTAGTTCGTGGACATCTCCATGACCTGACAACTGTAGCTTCACAGGGGTGATAAGAAATCAGGGGCATACAGATAAATGGAATTCATAGCAGTACTCTTCAACAAGATTCAATTCTCTCCACTACAAAACCCTTCCTGGAGCTGCTAATTTCTAACAACATGTGACAGGATTGAGTTTAATCTTCTCTTTCTTTCTCTGTTAGTTTTCTGGTCAGAGTTCTTATTGAGAAGGGAAAAAAGGGGGGATAGTGCAAAGGGCTGGCAACATTTTAGAGTTGATATGCCAAGTGCTCTTTGACTAAATTACTTCTAGAGAAAAGATGAAAGAAATGACTGTCACTCAAAAGTTCTTTCCTTTCCCTGCCTTAGATCACACTATAACATCTAGCTGGGCAGTAAGAGTCATAAAATGACTCTAGGTAAGCCTACTCATTCATTTATGCATTCGTTCATTCTTTTATTTAATCTCATATACATTTTTCAATCTTCTTTCATTTTGTACTGATCCACAAGTTTGCAAAGGATAGAGAGATCATTTTAAAAATGTGTTTCTTTGTCATTGAATAAAAAGAATAAACTAATCAGGGACACAAAAGTATAAATTGATTCAGGGAAAGAAGTTAGATATGAAGAAATATATGTTCACAAATGAACATAATTTAAGCAATTATTGTAGGTTACATCACTATGTGGCCACAACTTAAGCAATTATCCAAAATCATAACATTTCCTTCTAAATGTAATGCTTAGTATGATGATTCCTATATGAATATAAGAGTTATCAAATATGAATTATTGAAATATACAATGTAACTTTATGAACCATATTAATTCAGTGTAATATTTGCAAAACATGATAGTGTGAAGAATTCAATTATATTCTTTGGAATTAGATAAATATTGCTTCCAAAGTTATCAATATTCACCATAAATATACACAAACTTGTCTTGGAATTTCACGTTTGGTACCTCATTTATCTTGACAGTTTACATTCTCTTGTATTGGATATGTTCTGTATGTGTGTGTATACATGTGTTTGGTTTATGCGTGTATAACAAAACCTATATACATATGCAACTGCTATGATATCCACAGAAATAATAGTATATGATCTTACAAGATACCCCGCTATGGCTGCCATCATGTCTGTCTTACTACTTCATTCTCTACCTCCACTTCTGGAAAATACTTAAGATTTCCTACAAATTTAAATTTGGTTCTTTGAAACTTATTTCATAAATTATAACACATACAATTTATTATTTTAGGGATATCTTTCACCCAGAATAATTCTGTGAATTCACAGGCCTGTCTGGTGCTGCTAGGCTCAGGTGGGTGAAAAACACCCAAGGGCTAGACTAACATGCAGTTCCAGGCTGCTACAAAAACCCATGTTTGGGTTCATTGTCCTAAAACAGCAGGAGGCTATGTTGAAATCCATGACACATATTACAAACAAAGGCCACAAGAATGCCTGTCTTTCTGGGATACCACTTGTGACATGTTAGTGTCTGAGAGCCATGAAGCTTCCAGGACCATGCTAATCTAAGTAGCCTATTCTGTCACCCAGGGCCATGATGATATTTAGGCTTGAGTTGCCGCCAAGTGCAGTGTCTTGTTTATGGCCCTACACCAGCCAGGGTCTATGTTGATGTCCATGCCTTCAGTAACGACTGAAGGCACTGAAGATGCTTGGGGGCCTGGTCAGCCACTTGGTCCATGTTGGTGTTTGAGAGACATGCTGCTGCTGAGACCATGCTGATCTGAGTGACCTATACTGCCAACTTTGTCCATGGTGCTATCCAGTTCCAGGCTGTTGTTGATGGCCATGTCTGGGTCTGTGCAGCTGGGGTCCGTATTGATGTCCATGAGCCAAGTTACTACAGTGTGTCTTAGGAACCATGCATGCTGAAATCAGAGGGCTGTGTTAAGCTGGTCTGGACCTTTACTGGCCCTGAGATATCTAGCCCTGCTCCTTGCTAAACATTGTAGCAGAAGAACTGGTGCTGACCCTGATGTGAGAGCTCATCCTGTGGATCATCCCACCTCTAACCATGGTTGTAAGAGAATGGATTCCAATGACATGAGTATAAGAGAGCTAGTTCTGCCTCTTACATGAGGGGTGTGGTCCCAACAGCTTAGACTGACCAACTCAGCTACCAACAAGACCCACATTGAGCCTTGGATTGGTCCACCCTAACATCTACCACATCTACGACCTGCTGGAGTACATGAAGGGATGATGGTATGGTGTGTGACACATTATAGCTCCCAATGCCACTAGGATAAATGAGGAGGAAAGACAGAAGAGCAGGGTTTTATGTTGTTGTTTTGGTTTTGGTTTTAGTTAATTTTGAGGGGTTCTTTTGGAGAATATGGTACAGGGGTGAGAGGAAGATATGAAAAGACTGGAACGTGGATGGTATTGGGGTGGATGATTTGAAATTGCCAAAGAATCCATAAACAATTATTGTAGCGACCACCTCAACCAGCATGGAAGACACAATACTCAGACTCTTCTTTAAGCAGCTTTACTCAGGAACCTTGAAACAATCTTCTCACCCCGGGTAAAGCCAGCCCACAGCTTATAAGGCCTTGTTGTAGCCAATCCCGGCACACCATGTGGCGAATGCTGATAGGTCCACATACGCAAAAGCAAGCCTATATCTCAGCCTTAGCCAAATAAGGACTTGTTTATCACAGAGAGCGCTCAACATTGGGAAGGTGGAAGGCGGAAGCCAGCGCCATCTTTAAGGCGCTGCACTTCGCAGCTCTCTATAGTTCCCCCTTTTTTATTTTAAATGCAACAGGCAAGAGTAGAGGTCTGATCTCTGATGCATAGGGATTCTTGTACTGATCCTCACTCAGATGTCACCCACCTAAGTGATTACCAGACCCGTACCATACCTTGTTCTCAGAAGCGGGATCTGGGGTATCAACCCGCATGCAATCAGACATGCTCTTCTCTGGGTCACAAGAGCTGACCCTGAGTGCAGTGCTTAGCCTCACATCAAGAGCGCAACAAAACTCAGCTCTTTATGGACACCAACCATGATTGGGGGGACTGTCCTGTTTCCATGGCTGTAAAGGCTTGAATGATCATAGCTGCATTACACTGTTGTGTAACTATGATTCTACACAAACACCACAGGCAAACTAAGGAGACCAACACCAAGAGGCCTGCTAATGCTCCCATGCCTGCCCATTCCTTTAGATGATTCGTAGCAGAAGTCAGCCAAGATGACAGTCCCGATGCAAAGGAGAGGTCTACTCTGGTAGAATTCACATTAACCACAGCCAGCCTCAGTTCTCTCAAGGTATCTTCAAATTTAAGTGACCAATTATTTAGGACGCTCTTCATGTTGGACTTTTCTAACCAGGCATTCTGGCACCCACACTGGATCTTGCTGGTCCTGTGGGAAAACACAAACAGAACCTCGTGCCCATGTCAGCACAGGATCAGGCCCATGCCAAAGGCCTGTAGAATAGCCTTCCACTTGACCATTCCTTTAGCAGGGGCATGGTAATCTTGATGTCTATCAGCCACAGAGCGGCCCTCAGCATCCAAATTTAAAAAATTAATAGTAAATAAAGCAAGAGAAAGTCTTTCCTTAGGAGTATGGCAATGGCCTGTTCCCCCTTTTTGTTTTTGTAACAACGTGAACTGAGCACGTTCTATGATGCCTTGGCCTTGAGGATTGTACAGCAATCCATGAAGAAGCTGCACTTCCATTTGCCGACAAAAAGAAGCAAAGGTTTGAGCCGAATAGGCTGGTCCATTGTCAATTTTGAGTTGCTGGGGCTAACCCCAGGCAGCCCAGGCTTCTAAGCAATAAGCTATAACATTGCGAGCCTTTTCTCCAGTTAGAGGTGTGGCAGGTATGGCACCTGAACAGGTATCCACAGACACATGCACATATTTTAGGCTTCCAAACTCAGAAATGTGTGTCACATCCATCTGCCAAACCTTAAGAGGGAGCAAACCCCGCAGGTTTACCCCAACACTAGGTAGGTGATGATGTATCACACATTGAGGACATTCCAAGGCTACTTGTCGAGCATCTGCTTGAGAAAGATGAAATTTCTGTTGTAATGCTCTAGCATTCACATGAAAAGTTTTATGAAAATTCCTTGCCTTCTCTAAGGTAGAGCTCAAAAATATGCATTCTATCCTAGTCCACTGATCAACCTTATCATTACCTTCATTAAAGACCCTGGAAAGCCAGTATGAGCTCGAACATGTTGTATGAAAAAACAATGTTTTCCTTGCCAAATTAAATTTTGCAACTGTTCAAATAGAAGACAAACTGGACTGGCACTTTTTATAGGTCCTGCTACTTCCAATATCGTCACTGCTTAACCACATAGGCTGAATCAGATATTAAATTAAAGGCAAAATGACAAGTTTTAAACACCTCCACTACTATTTTTAATTCCACAATTTGAGGGGAGCTAGACTGGAACTGATGCAACACAGGCTCCTGTCTTTTTATCATGTAGGCTCCACAGCCTGTCTTACAGCCATCTGTAAACACATTTGGAACATTTGGGATAGGAACTGCTGATGTCACTTTAGGAAATATTATAGGATGTTCCTTAAAAACATCCCAATAATGGATGTCTAGGGTAATGATTATCTATATCCCCATCAAATCCGCACTGCAAAATGACCCAATCATCCACAGTGGCACAAAGGATCTTAACTTGATGACTGGAATATGGCACAATAATTGTATTCGGAGTAAGACCAAAAAATTGCAAACATTGTTGGATCCCATTCAGTGCTAATTTAGCTACTGCAGTGGGATAATGTTCAATGGATTTAGCAGGAGATGGTTTGGGATAAATCCAGAGTAATGGGCTCTCTTGCCATAGCAAGCCTGTAGGCTGATAATATGTAGGAACATAACAATGGCTTGGCCTTCTTTGCATCTTTGTCAAAAGGCCTTCTGTAATCTTTCTTCTATCTTCTACAAAACTTCCACTTGTGCCACAGTAAAAGAGGCTGTGATCCCATATGTTCTTACAGATTCAGCCAAGGACTTAATAACCTTAAAATCTAGTGGCTCTTCATATCTGTTTCTTTGTGGATCCTGGAACACTGGATAAGCCAAGTGTAGTTCTGTTCACACTGCTTTCCAGACCTCAGGTCAGATTGAACGCCCACCATTCCTTCCCTCTGCGTACGAGGTGGGGGAGGCAGACGGCATCGCCCTACATAGGGAAGACCCACAGCAATTTTCATGCTTGGGCTTCTCTTTTTCTAACTTCTTTTCCTTTTTTCATATTCTAGACCTTTTGATCTGTTCAATAAGAGCCCGCAACTCTTCTTAGGAGTCTGTAGACTCCGAGTCTTCTGACTCTGGAAGGTCTGGGTACAATTTATTCTTTGTCTTACCTCCCTTCTCACTATTTGCCTGTTCTGACCAGTCTTCCTGTAGAATCTCTAAAGCAGCCTGTCCATTCTCCACCACCTTGCTACATCATTGGCCCACAAGACAGCTCCTCACTAATTTCCAGAAAGGTTTCACACTGCCCTTAAGCATTCCTTGATCTGTGGCAAAGTCAATATCTCTGCCTAGTTTTTCCCATGAAGGGATCGTAAGACTCCCGGAGACTGCGAAACAAGGTGTAATGGTATTGCATTCCTCCAAGAATCTCTCTAGGATGCTTTTCTTAATCTTTAAATTCTTAGGACGAATTAGCTCATTCAGAGCCAAAAAAATTAGGTGTGATTGAGAAGCGCTCATTGTTAAACTAGCAATATTTTCCCTTTTAAACTTTTGCTTTTGGTTCGCTGCTCCAAGAACTCTCTGCTCCCTCTATATCTACAGAGAGGAGCAAAATGCCCGCTTTTGTCGTGGATTCCTACCTTACTTGGGAACTTACCAATGCACTGCCCTGACTGCAGAAAGTTCTGAATCCTTCAATGAGGTTCCCTGTATGGGCCACCATTTGTTGCGACCGCCTCGACCAGCAAGGAAGACGCAATGCTCGCACTCTTCTTTAAGGAGCTTTATTCAGGAACCTTGAAACAATTTTCTGACTCCAGGGAAAGCCATCCCACAGCTTATAAGGCCTTGTTGTAGCCAATCCTGGCACGCCACGTGGTGAATGCAGATAGGTCCACATATACGGAAGCAAGCCTAGATCTCAGCCTTAGCCAAATAAGGATTTGTTTATCACAGAGAGGCTCATCATCGGGAAGGTGGAAAGCGGAAACCAGCGCCATCTTTAAGGCACAGCTCTTCGCAGCTCTCTACAAATTATCTTATTAAAATTGAATAATTTATTGAAGATTATTTACTTGCTAATTATTAACTCATTGTATTTTGTTAAGTTGGAGCCCATTTGTCTTAAATTATTTCAATGATTGCTGACAAATGTCTTGCAAGCTGATGCTGGCAGTTAACAGTGGGGAACACTGTTATAAATGTTCATGTGCACTTTTGTGTGCTTGCATGATCAAGAAGAAGAGAGGACACCATTGCGCTGTTTTCTATTCTATGTTTATATTGTTTCTATATCAGACTCAGGTTTTGAGCCTTGTAGGGCAAGCACATGTACTCTCTATGTCATGTCAGCACAAAGGAATGCCATCTCTGCACTGTGCAGTAATTGAAGTTATTATAACTGTGAGAAAACTTTTTATTCTTGAGGGAGCACTCATTTGCATTTCTGCTACTATTGCATGGGCAGTGCAGGTCCGGGATTCGGAAACTTTGTTTATTCTGGGATGAAGATGAAGTTAAGTGATAGATGCTTTGTCTGACATATTTGATGTTCTAGATCCAATCACAGTAATATAAGTATGAGTAATTTTTAGTAACCAAGAACAATATTAGTTTACCTGATGTCTGGTGACATTAAAATCTTTTGTGCGCTTATTTGCCATCTGTTATATTCTTTGTAGTAATACCACTGTTCTTGTTATTTGCTAATCAACATATAAATTTTGATTGATGAGTTTCAAGTCACATTTACAAAAGTAATACAGGATATGGTTTTGATTGATTCTTAGCACTAATTTAGCCCTTTAGATATATCATTCTACTCTGAGGACTCTTATGTGCTCTGCTAAGGAATCAGTTTACTGTCATGTTTGGATGTATCTGATGAGCTGTTTTCGTTTGGCCTCTTGCAACATTTTTTTTTAATTCTCCCGGTTATGAAATTATAAACATTGGACTCAGAAATGGCTTACCAAGTTAAGTTCTTTTTGCACAGGCAAAAGAACTTGCATTGGATTTCCAGAACCCCTTAAATGCTGGGAGAGCAAAATTCTGGCCTTGGAAGATATAGACAGAGAATCCCTAAAGCATGCTGAGAAACAAATGAACTATACAGGCAAGCTCTGCTTTAATTAAGGAATCAAACCTCAAATATTATTGTTTTATAGCAATCAAAGGTGCTTTCTGGCAACCTGGGTCCTAAATACACACACACACACACACACACACACACACACACACACACACACACACACCAGAGAGACAGAGACACTGAGAGAAGTGCTCCTGAACACACATGTTCCCCACATGTGCCAGCAAGTACATACAGACACCCCTTCACCCAGATTTGATATTACCATTTTATAATGATTACTAAACCTGTTACACTTTCATGTGCAGGCTTTTGTTAACAAGCCACTCTTTTTTTCAGTTAGGAGGATTTGTGTGTGTATATATATGCATATGCATGTGTTATTTTGGCCAGAAACAATCATAATAAATGTATACCAAAAATGATATTTGTAATGAATGTACAGCTGTTCTTTATCTTTTTCATCTCAAGCCTAAAAGTACTGAAATGTTGAAAATAATTCTGTCCCTATGGATATGCAGTTCCAGGCAGCATAGCTCTCTGACAGTAGAAAGCTTCTCTTTCTAAGGATTTTTATTACTCCTTCTGTAACCCAGGGATGAGGGACAGAGTCTCTGTTATGACTCTATAATCTCTTAAATGTGAATAAGAGCACAGCCTTAATGTGGTTGTTTCCCAACCAAAAAAAAAATGAGATGGAAATTTGTGTTGAATAGCCACTGATTACAAGAACATGATTAATGTGAAATATGGAATTGATTTATGTCTGCTGTTACCACGACCTCGGCTACAAAGTGTAATGTTATCTAGTGAAAAATAAGGGCAGCGTGAAGAGCAGTGGGCAGGCACAGCATCATATTTTCAGATATGTTTTATAAACTGAATGTAACATCCAGAGTTGCAAATGATTTTTTTTTTTTTTTTTTTTTGCTGCTGTTGTTGGCAAGATAGCAAGAAGATAATTGTATTTATTTTGTTTGAAACAGTAAGCACACCAAAGTTAATCTGCTTTATTTTATTAAATTGAATCATATATAATCACTTTTGTTCTTTTACTGTGACTTTCATATTGCTTTGAAAAGAAAAGTTTCTCTAAAGAGTTTACAGTTGCCTATAATATGATAGCAAGTAGATTAATGGATACAATTTTGTCACTTTTGAGTTTCACATACTATTGAAAATATACACATGTGGATTTTACTAATGGTCCCACTGCTCTTACATGTATTGTTACTTTGTAGAAGTTATGCTAGTACTTGGGTGTGCGTGTTCTTGAGAAATAAAAGCTCCCTTTTCCCTCTGCACTTTAAAATATTTATTTATTTCCTTCCTTTCTTCCTTTCCACCCTGGCCGAAGCCTCCACACTTCCCTTTCCAGTCTTCTCCCCAATTTTATTTAGACTATAAAATCCAAAATAAATATGTATTCCATCATTTTAATTTTTTGCTGCTATGCAAATCATTTGCTTCACTTTGGTGTTTCCATGCATATGATTATTATAACTTGTGGTCAATTCCCTCTGCACTGCCTTACTCCTTCTGTCCTCCACACTCTCACTGGAATATCCCACTTAACAAATAGTCTATCATCTGCATTGATCTCATGTGTATTGCATTAATCTCTATGCCTCTAGCAATTTTGCTGCTTTTCCTAGTTCCTAGATTCTAGTTTTCCTAGTTCCTCTGTGTGTGTGTGTGTGTGTGTGTGTGTGTGTGTGTGTGTGTGTGTGTACCCCCAAACACACATAGATGCACACCTGTCTAAAACATGCATGTTAGGGAATCATGCCATATTTGTTTTTCTTATTCTGCTTTATCTCATGTAACTTAACTGCCTTCAGGTCCATCCATTTTTCTGCAAATGTCACCATGCTATTCTTTATTCCTGAATAAAATTCCATTACATATCTGCCTTGTATTTCCTTCATTAATTCATTTGATGAGTAATATCTAGTCTGGCTCCACAACTTTCTTGTAGTAAGCAGAGTTACAGTAAAAATGGATAAGAAATACTCTTCACAGTATGGTGCATGATATTACTTTGGTTATATTTCCAGTTGTGGAACAGCTAATTAACACATAGCACGTGTTTACTCTGTTGAGGTACTTCCTTACAGGTTTACACAGTAGCTGCAGTAGTATATAATATATAACTTTCTTAATATATATATATTAAAAAGATATGAATGCAGTGTTATATAAAATTCTGTGATAGTATAACAGGAGATAATTTGATATGCATTATAACAAGATTTTGAGTATCTCTTGGAATAGTCTGATAGAAAATATGTCAGTTTTAGCTTGGAGATATCTTGATACATGGCTGCACTATCACAGTGAACTAAATCAATGTTTTATAACCTATTAGACTTAAGCTGCTACTTGGGAAATTATAACTCATGGCAGTAAGTCACTTTTTTCATATTATGCATCACAGGTTATTGGTGGCTTTTAAATAGGATGCTGATGAAATCATTTAAGATTTTACTCAGTTTATTAATTTGTTAATTTCAGATATTCATATTCATTTAGGCTCCACTGTTTTCTAAAATTATTATTGGCAAATTGATGTGATATGATTTGTTTTAATTAATAAGACTTTTTATGTACAAATGCCAACTTCCCCATATTATAACATTCATCAAATATTTTATTATTGCACAGAAGATAAAATTATTTAATATTTCTCTTTAAAGTTGGATAGTTTCATACTTGATGTTTAGTTTAGTTTTTAATTTAATATTTTGTATTATATCCATTATGTAATTTAATTAAGAAATGACTTTTTTTAATCAAATCATCAACTTCCTTGTGGCAATATTTCTTTCCTTGTGTAGTTTAAAATATATTTCAGGGTTTCAGGGACCCATACATATTAGGCAAGCAAGGATGCTACTACTGAACATTACCTTTAAACCAAAATATGTGCAAGATTTTACTTATATCTATTTTATCTAACAAGTCTTTCCTGAAAGCCTTTTGTATTTGTAAGTTGTTGCTCTTTGACATTCAGGAAGAACACTCATACACATAAAATTAAAAAGTCTAGACAAATAAAATACATAAAGTTGCTCTCATAAAACTAAAGGCACTGGTTAAATCTCAGAGTTATGAATTAGAAAATTTGGCATTTATTATCATGATTTAGTAATAACCTTTGGTAGCCTATGTACAAAACAGTGTGGTTGTGTTCTCTACTATTGTGATCTATATAAAATAGATTGAGAGGAAATGATACAAAGTGGGACAGCATCTATTTTCTTCCTCTAATTTGTAAGCATTGACATCTCTATACATTCCAGAATTTATTTTTTGAATTGCAATGTTTTTTTCAAAGAATAATGACATAAGACACAAGAGTCATCATTTTTCACTGTTTGTAGTTTGAACATTTGGGTAAACCACTGTAAATGCAGATTGGCTTGAGTCTGAGATATTTTTCTCAGTAACCACTCATCTTCTATAGCATTTTTCCCTCTGAGAAATGGCTTGCTATCCATTGTAGCTGACTTAAGCAACAAATAAACAAAACAAAAATATGGTAGTCTGATACATCACTGTGCTGGTTAATGTCAAGATGACACAAGCTACAGTAATCAGAGAGGAGAGAACCTCAATTTAGAAAATGCCTCCATGTATCAGATTACACACAAGCCTGTAAGACATTTTTCTTGAGTAGTGATTAATGAAGGAGAGCCGAACACATTGTGGGTGGTGTCACTACCCCTCTCTCCTGGTGCATCTTCCTAGGTTCTGTAAGAAAGAAGACTGAGCAAGCTATGTAAGCAGGCTGGGAAGCATCAGTCCTCCAGGACCTCTGCATCAGTCCCTGCCTCCAATTTCCTGTCCTGTTTGAGTTTCTGCCCTGAGTGTCTAAAATGATTGCCTTAGATGTGAAAGTGTAAGCTGAATAATTTTTTTTCCACTCAAATTCCATTTGGTTGTGGTATTTCATCACAGAAATAGTAACTCTAAGATGTAAGACATACACTTCCCTACTGTGGAGGATATTTTTTTTTTTTTGTTTTAAGTTGCTTATCCTTCTAGAATTTTTCCAATCCAGTTTCAGAGTAAATATTTTGAGTTCAATTTCCTTGGCTCAACCAGAATTCTTCATGAACATGCAGTCATATGATCTCAGTTGTATATAGAACAAGAATAAAAAAGATATTTCAAAATATTTCATTAATTCTTTAAGAATTTTATCTAAGTTTCAATTGTGTTCACCATCTCTCCTGAACTCTTCAGAGTTCCAACCCTCTGTCATTCTCACCCATATTTGCTCTTTCCTCCACATCAAGGCCAATTTGTGCTGCTCAAATGTTCTTGATTTGTTGTCTTCCACTAAATTGTAATTGACTTAAAAAGGAGTATATACTTAGGGAAAAATTCACAGAATCTAACAGCTGCCAATAGCTCTACTGTTAGTGGTGGGAATTTATGTGGACTCCATCTTCATTCTGGGGTTTGCTCTTCTTGGGCTTCCACTGGTCTTGTAAATTATATTTATAAATTGTAAATTATATTATATATTGTAAATTCATACATTCAGGTGTTCTGTTGTGTCCAGAAGATACTTTCTCAGCAGACATCTATCTATTCTGGTTCCTATCTTCTATCTTCTTTCTCTTTCATAATGAACATTGAACCCCTGGAGGAGGGGGTACAGTCGATTTTTTTCTTATATGATTAGAAACTGGATAAAATTCTAGTTATATTTATCACCCTCAGGAAGAAACTCATTCCTGTCAAATTTAAAACCATTTGACCTAATTTGTTCAATTTAGTTGACAGGATATATTTAATTATACATATATATGTACATGTTTGTATATGTATATATAAGGAGCAATATCTTTTGCACTAAGACATTAATCATTATAATAAACTAGATATCTACCTGGGATACAAAAAAACCATTTTGTTGCATGTTTAACATATCTAATTTAAAAAGTTACTCTTTTCAGAAATGTAAATGTGTTTTGAGATATATAAGCACATTTGAGACTCAGTGGTTAACAGAAGAAAGTACATGCTTCCAGACTTTAATGCCCACTCACACTGTTCTTATCACATGTTCTGAGATTATGAGGTAGACATCAGTCTTTTTTTTTAAACCTCAAAGCCTTGGTTTCAGATTATGATTCTGTCAGTAAAGTACAAAAAGCAGCACACATAGGCCAGAACTTACACACTGGTAGCAGTAAATTACATCTAATAGTATGGAATAAAGCTCAAAGCAAAAGTATTACTTTTTTTCAGTGTATCTAGAAGGCATTGTGTAAAAGTTTTAACAAAAAAAGTAAGAAACAGTTATTCCCTGTTTATAGAATTCTTTTCATTATAATGTGGCCTTTGTAGAAAGTTCTCTTTGTCATGTAAAAGCATGACATGAAGAAAATTGATTCTTTGCTAGAATTTTATTTCTCTTTGTCAGAGGAAATCTCCAGAATTGTATTAATACACTTTTTCTGAAATATAACATAATGTGTAGCTCCACTTTTTAACATGGATTATTGTGTAATTCAATTTGTACAAAATTTTCTTCAAGGCTAGTGAGTGCAAAACAAAGATGAATACTTTTAGAACATGACATCAAGAATAAAGTACCTAAAGTAAGCTACGAGTTGAGAAAATGTAATGTCATTAAAACATAATTCAACAGTCTAATGTGCAAAGCTAAAATCATAAATTATGTGATTAACTGTGGTATTAAAGTATCTTTAAATATTTAGAATTTTAATAAAATATTAGCATTAGGCTGGCAATATCACTGAATAGGTTACATCCAGGCATCAAGACTAATGCGTGCTTGATCCCAAGATTGCACATAGTGGAAAGAAAGAAATAAATTCTAAAAGTTGTCCTCTGACATCCACACATATACTGTGGAATGAAAATTCATGAAGCATACACACACACAAACACACACATACACACACACACACACACACAATCACACACACACATATGCACGTGCATATGTACACTTGCATAAGAAAAGTAAATGTTAAAAAAGTAAAACATATTTGTTCACAAATACTCTTAATTCATTAAATTTCTAATTTGAAACTAGAAAATTTGGACAATTTATAGGAAAGAAAATTTATTTTGGTTTTTGCCAGAATTCAAATTACATAGTCGGTAGACTATGATTATGACTTCTGATTAGTTGAGTTTCTGGATTAAGGAGGTTAACATTACCTTTTTCAATATAGAGTCTGAATTTTTATAAACACTAGAATGGCCATGTTTAAACTCTAACACATTTATTTCTTAATAATATTGCACACAGAAATGATTTATTATGAGTAATTGATGGCTACATTTAGTAACATGATTCCAGCAGAATGACATATTTCCTGGTGCAGTGAACTGAGGAATCATACAAGTGAATCCTTAGACATATGACAGAGATACAGGAACTCAAACCTATATCTGAACAGGCAAGTTAGTCAGATGGGCACTGTGTTTGCGTGTGCTTCTAAACATCCTTTCTTGTTTCTGTTCTTCAAATATTTTATTTCTGAAATGGTTAGAACATTCAAACTTTGGGCCTTCCCTATTGTTTGCTTGTTTGTTTGTTTGTTTGTTTGTTTGTTTGTTTTTGCTACGCAGTAGTATTTTTCTTTTAATTCAGTTTTTTGAGCTGCTATGACTAGATCCTAGTTTAGACATTTAGAAATCAGAGTATTTGGCATTAAAACAAAACTGGTAGGCACAATTTCCCTCAGAACACAACTGTCAATCAAGTTTATCCAGAGGTTGACTGTGGAGTTTCTTACCACTACTACTTGACCTCAACTGATTAATTTCTTGATGTAGAAAAAAAAGAGAAATAAAATAATGAAAATGGAAGCAGATGATAAGAAACCTTTGATAGCATAAAGGTCAGCATAGATTTTATTCACACAATGCTTCTTAGTATATATTTCGAAGCAGAAGCTAAAGACAGATTGGACCGGAAACTCTGTGTCCTAAGTATCTTCAAGTATAAAGAAAAAAGAAGTAATACATGTGCCTATGGGTTAGAAATGAGAGTCATGATGTAGCAGAAGGATATCTGGTACTCCAGAGAAGAGCTTAAAAGGCAGTGAGAGCAGACCAAAGAAAACCATTCTCATAGTTAGGGAAATAGGAAAAACCAAACAGTCTAGGCCACACATTTGAGTCAGTGACTCAGTTTCCTGGTGAGTATTGGGGTCATGTGAGGCCTGAGTAGCTGTGAGTGAAGAAAACAACTTTGCAGTTTTCCAAGACTTAAGAAAGTTAAAACAAAAACAAAACATAAGAAACTGGGAGAGACATCTTCTCAGCCTAAGCTATCTTTTTAACAGGAACTTAAATTTGAAGTCAAACAGAACACATAGGAACAAGCAGGACACAGCTACAGAGAAGAACATGGACTTAGAGAATGGACCTATGGACCTTGCAGTGTGTGTGTGTGTGTGTGTGTGTGTGTGTGTGTGTGTGTGTGTGTGCATGTGTGTATAAATACAAAATCATAAGTTATCCAGAAAAACTCAGTAGATAATAATTCTCATGCCTTTCATTAAAATATTACAATCTCCTTGATATGACTTTTGTAAATTAACTGGAAATTTACCTACACTTTTCCTGAGTTCTTGATAGATGGTATTTTCACTATTATTTTATCTTATTTGTTTTGTTTCTTCATCATACTTTTTTTTTTTTGTTTGTTTGTTTGTTTTGGTTTGGTTTTTGTTTTGGTTTTTTGTTTTGTTTTGTTTTCCCCTGAGAAAAGAAAGGTCATTTCTTTATTCTAGGGAGAATGTAACAGCCAGAAATTTAAGGCTATTATTTCAGATAATCTAAAACAAATGGAATATTTTTCTAATTCTTTAAGCTATTTGTTTAACTGACAACAGATTTGGGGAATCTCTATAGTCTATAGTCACCATTTGGAATCTTTTTTTTTTTTTTTTTTTTTTGTCAAAACGTTTCAAGTTTTTCTCTTGGTCATCGAAAAATATATTGGGAACTTCCAGCTTTATTCTTGCATATTATCAATATATAAAATTGAACCAGAATGGATGCTAAATATTTTCTTCCCATTGATTGAAACAATTCATAGCAGCATGGCATTAACCTGTGCTTTGAAATTGGTACCTGAAGCAGGAAGTGTGCAGCTGCCCTGATGAGTGCTGCTTGGCTTGCAACACTTAGTGTTTGTTCTTCACTCCAAAGGGCCATGCCTGGCATGGTTTCTGATGTAGAGGGCTCCTGGTATGCTGCATTATTCTACTTGGTAACATCATCCTTTGGGACCTTAAAGCAATATGTGATGGAGAAATAAGTCTCCTATACACATTTGAAGGCAAATGATTAAAAGTCCAGTTGTGCTTTGTTTGAAAGAGTATCAGGAAGTAAGACAAATATTTAAGCAGTAGTATTTTGAGTTTACTTTTATTAATATTATATTTTTTACAGATATAAATCATACATATTTAATTGATATCTGGTACATTGATTTTTTAAAGATTTTTTGTTTGTTCTTTTACTATAAATATTGACCATGACATTAAGAGATGATTTATAATAAAGGAGTAACACTGAAATTTTTTGTGGATGAATATATAAACTGCTTGTTCTTAGAATGACAAAATACCTGCTGTAAATCAGTGTCTAATCAAAGCTGATATTCATTTTAAACAAAAAAGAGATACAGAATGAACGAATTTATGCCTCTAATAACTTAAAATGTTTCTCTTATGTATTTGTCACTTGGCAGTTTTATCTTATTTGCACCTTTTACCATGTGTCTGTCTGCTGGTAGCTAAAAATTTTAGGTAGGCCCTTTGAAGTATAAGATTTATTTCTGTCAATTGACTATACCTTTTCTTTATTCTTGCCAACTGAACAGAAAGAACAAACAATGCTATCTTTAATTTCCCACCTTAATAAATTTCTTTAAGATTTATGGATGGTATCTAATATCTGAAGATATATATATATATATGTCCACATATATATATATATATATATATATATATACATACATATACATGCTCCATGTATTAAAAGTTAGTATTATTCATTGCTGGCTGTATTTCTATGATATTAAAAACAATTAATTATGTAGTTCTGTTGTTCAAGTAGATTATGTACAAACTTACAAAATTTCTTAAATTCAACTGATATTTTAAAAAATGAATGTCTAATGTGCTGTTTTAGAATATGATATGGTATTTTCATAATTAGAGGATTTCAATGGGAATAAGTCCTTTTTACCCAAGACATGTTTTGAAATCAATATGAAGGATTAAATATCTATTATTAATTTTGAGTTAATAGATTTTCTTTCAAATTTTATTACATCGTTGTGTCATTTGCAACGTGATAATACTAAATAAAGTGACTATGTTCTCAAATGTAATATATATCTTCTGTTCTCTGTTCTTAAATTCTTTATTTTAAAAATTATACTTTTTTCCAGTTATATTTGATTTACCTTGTTAGCTTTCAACTCTACAAGAAATACCTGCTCTGATTAAGTCATAGGAAGAAATTTTAAACCTTAGTCTTAAGTTATAATGGATTTGGTCTTTGACCAATTGAGCCCCACAACTCTTAGCCCTGGGATTCACCAGCAGTGCTGGCAATGTTACATGGTGGAGAAAATCTGTTTACCTGACCAGAATACAACAGAGAGAAAAATAGGGGGTTAGACCAGTTCATTCTCTTTGAAGGAACCTGTGAAAAGAATTAATGGTTTCTTGCTAGTCCTCAATTGTTTTATATTCTTTTTATTTAATTTTTTCATGCACTATATTTTGAACCTATTTTTCCTCTCCCCCCAGCTCTTCCTAGCTCCTTCTCATCTCCCTACTTAATTTTTTAAAAAAGAAAAAAATCTGCAATCAGCAAACAAAACAAACAAAAACAAAATAAGACAAAAAACATTAAACACAATGAAACAAACAAACAAACAAACAAACAAAAAGCCTCACCTCCTAAAAAATAATGGAGTTTGTTTTGTATTAGTTAACTATATCTGGGCATTGGGACTTTCCCTTGGAATGTGATACTCCATTGGAAAAAACAGATTTCCTCTTTCCCAGCAGGCAGTGGCTGTGAATAGTTTCTTTGCTAGGGTTGGGTCTTTGTGTCTACTTCCTCTTCTCAGTGGAGGAATTTTGTCTGGTTTGAACCTGTGCAGGTCTTGTGTGCTGTCACAGTCTCTGTAAATTCATATGTAAATCAGTCCTATTCCATAAGAAAAACATTCATCCATCACTTCTAGCTCTTACAATCTTTCTGTCTCTTACTGTGCATAGCCATGAGGGAAAGGATTTGGTAAAAATAAAAAAAAACAAGCAAGCAAACAAAAAACCCTGTGTAGCTAGGAGTGATCTAAAATCTCTGAATCTCTGAACATTGCCCATTTGTGGTTCTCTTTGTTAGTTTCCATCTAATGCAGGAAGAAGATTCTCTGATGAGACCTGAGGGTTGTACTCATCTATGGGTATATTAATATGTCAGTAATAAACATGTTGTCACCTGGTTCCTTTGTGAAAATAATATCTTTTGTACTAGTTAAACCATTAACTGTTCACTCTGGCAACATATTCCAAATAGCTCTGTGGACTGGGATCAAACTTTTAGCACGTAGAACTTTTAGACACTATCTATACTATAATTTTAATCTCATTTAGATACTTTGTTCCATCTAATCAATTTTACTTATTTCTGTTTACCAAATATAAATCTCTTTTTAAGGCTTTTTATTTTAAAACTTTTTTTTCCTCTTTGGAACATTTTATTCACATTTTTCTATCTTTGGGTTAATCTGATGATATACATAACAATTGGAAATGTAGAGCCGTAGCTTAGTGGGAGAGTATATTCTGAGTGCCTGTATGAGACATCAGATTGAATCCCTAACATGAAATTCAGAATATCAAAATTTGTTTTGTGAATCTCCTCTCTCCAAATGTTTTTTATGACTTATTTCAATGATACATATGAAGGCACATGTATTTCTTTAGGTAAATTAAGTTTTATATTTTTGGTATACATCATTTTCCTTTTTATTTTTTGAGTTTCCAAATTTCTTTTTCACTGCTTTCTATTCTTTTCTTCTACAGTGGGAAGAGATTGGAGAAGTTGATGAAAACTACGCCCCTATCCACACATACCAAGTGTGCAAAGTTATGGAACAGAATCAGAATAATTGGCTGTTGACCAGTTGGATCTCCAATGAAGGTGCTTCCAGAATCTTTATTGAGCTCAAATTTACTCTAAGAGATTGCAACAGCCTCCCTGGAGGACTGGGCACTTGTAAGGAGACGTTTAACATGTATTATTTTGAATCTGATGATGAGAATGGGAGAAATGTTAAAGAGAACCAGTACATCAAGATCGACACCATTGCTGCTGATGAGAGCTTTACGGAACTTGATCTTGGAGACCGTGTCATGAAACTGAATACAGAAGTCAGAGATGTAGGACCTCTGAGTAAAAAGGGATTTTATCTCGCTTTCCAAGATGTTGGTGCTTGCATTGCTCTGGTTTCTGTGCGTGTGTACTATAAAAAATGTCCTTCTGTGGTAAGACACTTGGCTGTCTTCCCTGACACCATCACTGGAGCTGATTCTTCACAGTTGTTAGAGGTGTCAGGCTCCTGTGTCAACCATTCTGTGACAGTTGATCCTCCCAAAATGCATTGCAGTGCTGAAGGGGAGTGGCTGGTTCCCATTGGGAAATGCATGTGTAAGGCTGGATATGAAGAGAAAAACGGCACCTGCCAAGGTAAGCCTTTTGCTGTTGATTTGTCATGGCTTTGTACTTTTCTTGGAACATGTGTGTGTGTGTGTGTGTGTGTGTGTGTGTGTGTGTGTGTGTGTGTGTGTGTGTGTGTGTAGTCCCTCAGTGATTCCGGCAAATGATCTTTTATTTTGCTCATTTATGGAGATTATTTCTCTTCAAGTTTTAGTTCTTCTCTGAATTTCAAAATTTTCAAGCAATGATGAAAGATACAATACACTACTTGGTATATATATTGAATGCTCAGAGAGTGTGTGATTTACAGTATGATGTTTTCATATTCACATCATTCTCAGAAGTTTTACTGTGAATAGCACAGTAAATGGGCTGCTATCATCCACTGTAGGAATGTTGTCTGTCTACCGCTGTGGTTTTCCGTCATGAAGTTATTTCTATCCTTGTTTTGCTGTACAGAATTGTAGTGCAAAATTCTTAGAGGAGTCTTGTCCTGGCAAGGTTTTAACTTCCATTTAAAAATGCTTTGAAAAAAGGTTCAGCCACATGAACTTCTCAGAAAAACATTTGTCACCTTGCAGGGCTTAGCTTACTACGTTGTTTACATATGGTTGCAATTATATGCTTGCTTTTCAAAATTTATAGATCAATTTTAAATGCATAATAAGCAGTGCCCCATGAAAATAAGTGTTTGGAGACAGCAACAGAACAGAAAGGTCATTTCAAAGCAATTTTCACTTGGAGAGTTTTTTTTCTGTTTTAATTTTTCTTTTAAATTGAAACTTGATCATGCATGCTTTCTCATTCATTTGAAAATGCTCTCAGTTTGCCCTCAGATCGTAAGTTGTCCTTTTAGACTTAGTTATTCATCAATGGCTTTTTGAAATGGGGTAGTACTTTATGCCAGAGTGGAGAACCATGTATAAGGAAACACATTTTTCCCATTTGAAAATGTATGCTTTTACAGGTTTCAATTTGTTTTTGACATTCTGTCGTAATAATAAGTAGATAACAAGAGGTTTGTGTTTAAGTCTGAGGGGAAAACCATAATGCTGAGCACCCCTCAATCTCTTCTGGTAGCTTTGAAAGTGTTCTGATTCCCTAAGTCCCTTGTATATCTACTAATCTACCTGTCTTGCTCAAGTTTGACTATAAATTGATCAAAGATCTAGGGAAACAAAAATATGTCATTTACCTATAACCAAAATGAGGCTAGTTTATTCAATTCTCTCAAAAATACTCTTTCAAATAATAGTTTCCTTTTTCAAACTGAGCTAATTTCAGACCTTACAATATTACTTATAGATAATTTTATGATAATTTTCAATGTAAACTATTCTTGGTACACATACTCATGAACACACAGATAAATATAGACACACTTAATAATGTTTTCAAATGGACATTATGTTTCTAAGTTTGTTGGAGAAGTGAGACATAGTTCATTTCGTTGGATTTATGTAAAAGGTCTATCTAATATCTTGCCTTTTGTTTTTGAATGGTCACATTATTTTATAGTTTATTAAGTCATATATAATTATATGATAAATCAAATTAATGTTGACTAAACATTAATTAAATTAATGTTGGCTATAGTTAATCATAAAATAATATAAATATGCAGTTCATTATTAGTGTCTTAAAATTGGTTGTTGTCATTTTAAAGCAACAATCTACTGGATTGATTACTTAATAGAAGCTAAAGAAGACTACTACAAGATTTGTTTTCATTCAGATTAACAGAGGGTATAGGAAGCATGCGGATGCTTGGAGGATAAAATTTGAATTGATGAGATGAAAATATCTTATTAGCATTTATCATTGAAAGTGAATAGCGTGTCTGACCAAATATGTGTTAGTGTGGGAACATAACACTAATCTTCTGTTCTTTCTCACCTCATACTCATCATAATTGAGTAGGGACTACAATGAGTGACAGTGGAATGAACTGGAAAGGTCATTCTGTAAAACAACAGCAACAACAAAAGCAAAAAACCTTTAAACTATTCCATATTGATATAGCTTAGTGGTTAAATACAGATGTATTTGCATAGAACCTGAGTTCACTTCCCAGCTCCCATATGACAGCTTACAATTATTTGTAACTCAAGTGCAAGAAGTACAACATTGCCTCTCTGATAACTGCCCTCCTCTACGTGCTGACCATATAAGCTATGTTCAGTTTCTCCAAAGCATTTTTTGCATAGCATTACTTGTCCTTTTATAATTCTACTCTTGCCTTGTTCAATGGCCATCTGTCTCTATTATTCTTGAATAATTCCTACCCATCCTTCAATTCTGTACTCCAGGTTCACTTCTTGAGGGATGCTATATGCCTGGTCAGTCTTATTTATTTACATGCTGCCTTTTCATAGAATCATTTAGATGTGTAATTTTTACCTAGTTTACTATTTATTATTTATTTAATGATCCCTTTTACTTCTATTATGCTGCTCACTTCTTATGGTGAGGATGGTATATACTTGGATTAAGGAGTAAGCGAGAATTTGGAAATGAAGATGAAAGGCCATAGAGTCAAAAAAGAGAAAAGACAACTTAAAAGAATGTAAATGGTGTGCACAATACTGTTTTGCTGATTTATATTATATTTCTATTCACATGCAGAAAATGTTCTGTTCCAAATTATATTTTAAAAAATCTTCTAAAATGATGTTTTTGTGAGCAAAGCCTCTGATACCTTTCAATGGCTAGAGAAGAGTCATTTTCATGTTTCAAAATGATTGGCATTTCATGTATTCACCACTCTGGCCAATATTTCAGTCAATTTTTTCAAGCCACAAAAGTGGTCTATTGAAATGTATGTATAAAGTGAACTTACTACATGATAACATTTAATTACTCAGTCTCTCTGCTAACCAAATTAGGTTAAGGTTTAATTATGGTTTCATTATATCAGAAAGTTGAAGTTTGAATATATGTATTGTAATACATTATTGCATATGAATATTTGCGGAATTCTCCAGGTGCTGGCCTGGTAAACCTGGTCAATATTGCTTGTGTGACCTCTTACCCCTTTAGGCATGATGGGATTGACCTAAAAATGTTAGAAAATAAACTTCAGCATTGAGAATGCTAGACAATTAATTAACTATATGGTCTCACCCCAGTGATGATAGAGCACAGGTTGAGTGGACAAGGTTGTTAAGTAATACATGATCCTTTAATTTTATATCACTTAAAGTTCCCACTGAACTTCCTTTAAAAGAAGTGGACAACTTTATCTGTAGTAATCAGTGTTGGGTCAATTAATGCAATACTTTAGTTTTTATTTCATTAACTTAAAATATGCTATACATTAGTTTTGCAATGTTGAAATGCAGCCTCATATTTCTATAAGTAACTACTATAAGTATGCAAAATTATTTCTTTGTAATGTTCTTTGTTTCCAGGGGAAAAAGATATGAACACAATTCCATTTAGCCATGTTTGTTTCCTTACCTGTTATTTGTTATTATTTCTTGTATATTCCGTATTATTTTTCCCTCAGGAGTCATATGATGTTTTTAGTACAGAATGGTTAGCAAAAGCCTATTTTGGAAGTTTCTGTTTTTTATTGAAATGGATGTGTTTGACAGAAGTAATTGAGTTCACATGAATCAAATGTTGCCTGCTGAGTTCTCTTGTGATTGTGTTGCTAACTAACTCACATGCAAAGCAAGACCACTAATCTTCATAAGTTGAGAGTGGAATGAAGTAGTAATTTGAAATTAGCCCTAGATAATTATGGTTTCACTTATATCAAATAGGGAAAAGAGATTTAGATTGTGGGTCACTGCCAAAACCAGTCAGAGTGAAGAAGGTATATAGTTCATGTGAAAATACAGGGAAAAGCAAGTTGCACATCTAGAGCTATGGAGGAAAAGCACTTATTAATAGTTCAACCGGGAGATGATTGCACAGCAAGGAAAGATGGAGTGAAAATACCCAACTCTGGAAAGAGCTTTGATTCAGAAACAGTACAGATACATCAGGGAGCAGCATAACAATCATTCATATTTCTGGCTTATATTTATGATTAAATAAAATCTGGCTAGAAGTATAGTGTATTGGGTGTTCCTATAATTATGCATTGGGGAGCCTAGTTATTTTTAATTAGGCACATTACCAAAAAACATCAAAGAGGTTGAACTCTTGGTTCTATTTGGTATGCTATTTTATGCAACAATAAAAAGAAAACTAGTTTTAATTTTAAAATTTCAGCAAAGGTTAGCAATTATGCAAGAATAAAAAGAGAGGGGTTTATTTATGTGTATATACGTGTGTGCATTTATGTGAGTATTTGCATGTATGTATGTGTATTCATGCATGTATGTATAAACACCACAGTATAAAATTTCAGTAGCTAAGCCAACACATGTATTTTGAGGTATTACACACAAAAATAATAAAAATAGATGGTTTTTGAATCTTGAGATTTAAACTGCTCTCCACTGAGGTTTTGGAGTAGTTCTATTAAAGTTTTACAGAAAGCTGTCCCTGTTTTATGCTTTCTTTCTAAATCATGTTTTCAACACTGTCATTAATATTTTGAGCAAAATACTTATGAGATGATGTGAGGAGGAATGTGGGTCAGAGGCATTGGAGAGGATTTAGCAGGTTCTTTGATCTCACTCAGTAGAAGCCATAGGAATTCTACACTTCATTTTGAAAGTGAAAAACTGCCTCCAGAGATTGCCAAGCACTCTCTGTGATATTCTCACGCACAGTGGAGAAAGCCCCTGTTTCACCCAGTGAACACACAGGCCATCAAAACTAAGCTTGTTTTTAGATGTGTTTATGAACCCCATATCTCTGGAAAAGGGAAAAATAACAATTCTTTCAAGATAGACATATTATATTATATGGAATAGGCAAGGTGCATGCATTGGAAGCTGCCTAAATGAACTACAAAATGGTGAAAAATACTGTTTGTGAAAGACAATAGTCTAGTGTTTTAAGCACATTGTTTCTGACTCAGAATGTATGGGTTCAAATTGCCCCTTTTCTTATACTGGCAATCATTCCATTACAAGTATCTAAGTCCCTACTCACTTCCTCTTGTATTACTGCTTTATAGCAGCTACTAGATGAAAGACCCGTAACATAGGGTTGGACACATCATATTTTTTTGAGAAACACTCGTTATTCATTATATTTTATTAAAAATAAAATGTATTTGTTGTTGGAATATATATATTTGTTATAAATCTAGGGTAGCTGTAGGTTAGAAAAATTCATAATTTCTTTAAATTGGACTGCATCTTGTTGCTTGGTTTCATTTATGAAAGCATAATCTTACATTGATGTAATAGGTTATACCAAGATATAGAAATATCAGTGAATTTCCCATGTTAAAAAAAAGAATTACATTTTTTAAAGTTCCAACAGTGTTAAGAAAACATGCCTTATTAAGTAACATCCTCTTTCTTTAAGTTAATGTTGTGTCAGGGATTATATACAATCTGTACAATGTTGTATCCTAGGAAGACAGAAATTATGAACATAGCTTTACCTTTGAGTGTCAGATGTAGCAGGCTTTTTGCTGGGTATGTGAATACCAGAGGACAGAGTGTGCTAACTTAGGCAAAAATGATAGTATTTTTTCATACACAGACATTGAGAAAATGCAGGAAATAAAGAGAATAATACAACATATAAGCTTTTAATTGTGAGGGGCAATATAATGTATTTGTTTGCATTATATTAGTTACATCTATACTATGTTTCCCAATGTTTTGAATATTAAACTTTGAGAGATAAAAGACTAATTTCTAAATTTCTTGGCTAAAGTAGGCTGTTCCTTATATTAAGGATAGAGAAATCAATAAATATTTAGAATTAAATATATGTATATTGAATATGAAATAATTCAATTTTTATGTGGGTGGTATTTGGTAGTTGTTTATGTTATCATACCTATTGAGCATCACTTCCTTTAACAAAGGAAATTAATATTTTACTAATAAAAAAGTGGAAAATATAAGAAGTCTTAGTAAGCATACAGAATGTATGATAAAATTGAGATGCCAATCATCTTGCTAATCACACATTTAACCTTGATTCACACAATAGTTTGACTCATCACAACATGCTTGTGATATGTTTAGGCTGAGTATGCACTGAATTTAGAAAAGTGCAACAGCTACATTCTGCACATAATCTTTATAATAATACTAATAACTTTGTAATGTTTAATTTCAACACCTTCCCAAGCTCTTTCATAATGATTATGAGTCATTCCACATTATTACTATGTGATTTCATTTACACATTAATGAACCTAACCTCCAAGAGGGTTATGTGGTAGGAGAATTAATTACTTTTACTAAAAGCCCTGCATTTATAGATATTTGTTTCAATGAGATATTCTGCATATACTCCCTTTGTTATAATAATTTATTATAAAAAGATGATCAAAAAAAATTAACATTTCAACAGAGATAGCTATATATTTCAAGTTCACTTGAAATTTCTTTAAAAATCCATTGTAAGTTTCAGGAACATAAATCAGCCCCTTTTTAAAGTTGTTTGGACTTCTTTATTATTTTCTCAAATATAATTAAAAGAAATTCCATGTACAAATAACACAAATGAGTACAGTTGTCATTGGAAAAGTTGTGTACACACAGAATCCCAAGGTTGAAATACATTGGTGGTGAGTTTTTGGCAAGTTTGATGCTTAAATAGTAAACGTTCAAATCACATTGGAGTAGAGCAAGGAGTATAGTAGCCCCCACCTGCATGTAATCCTGAAATAGATTCTCTTGGCATTACTAGTCTGTGAGAAGCATCAGTGTAATACATGAAAGATGTTTGCTTTAAGGTAATGCAGATCATGGTTCAAGTTTCTCTTCCATATGTTTTAGATTTGGCCTGTAACTAAATTATGAAAGCAAACAAGCCTATCTATATTCCTCTCTGTGAAACTGAAATATGTAATAGGAACCTAGTGAATCATGCACATGAAGCCTGATCCCAAGGAGTGGAGCTCAGACCATCTCCATTGTCATCAACAAAGGATGTTCTATTCATGAAGAATTTCTGGCCGCATCTCAGAAACTTGAATTTAGTCAACTTATTGAGTTATATCTCTTGTTGATTCTTATGCACATTCTTGCTTAAGGGATAAAATGTTTCTTTATGAAAACTTTTCCAGATTTGGGAATTAAGATCCATGTAAAGAAAAGAACTACATAGATATATAAGCTCAAATAGAGGAGTATATGTTTCTGAATCTCAAGGCATATATAATAAAATGTCTATCTATGATTTTCAATATTATTAAATAGTTATCTCCTAAATGTACTCTTTCTTGTGTTATTGCAACACTTATAGTTATATATTCTTTTAAAGTATCAAGTAGTGCAGTTTTCTTTTGTAAAATTTTTCCTAATATATCTTAACTTAAATACATGTGTACTATAAGTATATTATATGAGTATGAAAAATAGAGACTATTTGGTAAATTAAGAAGATTCAGGCCATTAAAGTAAACAGTGTAGATAATTCATTTAATTTATGAGCCCAATTTATGGAGCAAACCTATAATTTGCATCTGTTGCAGATATTTATGTTTTTCTTACCAGCTCCTTCGTAATCTCACATGTTTTATTCTTACTTTTTTCTGATGAGGATTATTGAAAAAATTTATATGACCTTTGCTTTTCTAAATTTACAGTGTAGCATAATAATTTCAATTATAGCAACAAGTGATGACTTTATTTATACAATATAATTACACATAAATATTTTACATGTGTATACTATACATACACACATTTATTTATTTAGTAGTTCTTAAATGATCACTATGTAAACCTAGAGTTGTTGGATTTGATATAATATGCCATGCTTTAGGTGCATACCATGAATACCACAAAACCTTAGCGAGAAAGACTACTGATTTTCATTCATAAAGAATATGATATATGTAACTTTCCAATTAAATGTCATCCAGATGCCCCTTTATGAACCCATCAGGCACAGGGGCATTTTCTTATTCTTTGTGCTCCTGAGGATACAAACAGCTTTTCTGGATTTCAAGCTCTCTCATGAACTAAGCTACTTGGCTTAGATTTTGCTTCTAAAATCTGAGGCACTAAGTCATAGTTTTGAAAAATTGATATGTATGCAAAAGATTATAAAATTAGTGAATGATTATCATTCCATTATTTAGAGTTCTCCTATTCTTCAAAACAAACTCAAAGTTATTGTTTCAAAATTCAAGTGTGGCCTACTTTTTAAAGTTATGTTTCATTAGTAGTTTGTTTAACAAAAATGTTGTCTCACTAAATATTTAATCAAAAAATTCAATAAACATGACAAGTAAAGAAACTTTTAATCCTATTTTACTAATCTAATGACAATTAAACTATACATTACTTTTGCTTTTTCTGCAAATATCATTTAAATAATTGTTAATATTTATGAAGTCATTCCATTTATTTTCATTCTTCCCAGTAAAAATTTGCTTTGCTTTTATTCTTAATGATGTTTATACATGTGTGCTTGTATGTGAGTATATGCACATGTTCCCAGACAGGCCAGCACAAGGTGTCAATCAGCCTAGAGCAGAAGTTACACTTGAATTTGAGGAATTGAACTTGAATCCTCTCAAAGAACAATTTGTACTCTTAACTGCTAAGTCATCTCTCCAGCCCTTCATTCTTTCTATTTTATCTGATTAATGTCTTTCTAGTTTTACCCATTCAAAAATTTAATTTAAGGATTTTTTAAAGAATCATAAAGAAAGTATTTGGAGAGACAAGTGAAATTGGGCATTTTAGGGATGAACTAGATACAATGGAAACTCCCAGGACTCTATGAGGATTACCCTAGCTGAGACTCCTAATAATGGGGGTTATAGAGCCTGAACTGGCCATCTCCTGTAACCAGGCAAGATTTCCAGTGGAGGAAATGGGAAACCAACCCAGCCACAAAACCGTTTACCTACAATTTTTCCTTGTAAGATGTGCTGAATAAAGGTAGCATAAACATTACAGGAGTGACAACCAATGACTGGCCCAGCTTGAGGCCTATGCCAGGAAAAGGAGCCTACACCTGGGACAGCCTGGATGTCCAGGAACCAGAGGCTGGATAGCTCAGAGACCCAGGATAGAATCAACTAGGACTGAAAATAATTTTTTAAAAAGACAATGAAATGGTCCATAATAATATTCTGCTGTACTCTTAAAAGGAGCCAAGCATTATAGTTAGCCAGCATCTAATGGAAACAGATGCAAAGTCCAACTGGCAAACATCAGGTGGAGGTCAGGGAATCCTGCAGAAGATAGGGAGGAAGGGTTGTAGGAACCAGAGGGAGCAAGGACACTAAAGAAAACACACAGAATATAACGAGAAGGGATCCCATTGGCTCACAGAGACTGGTTAGATTATCAGGAAGCCTGTGTGTGTGTGTGTGTGTGTGTGTGTGTGTGTGTGTGTGTGTGTGTGTGTGTGTGTGTGTGTCCAACTTAGTTCCTCTGAGTATGATTGGGTAGCTTGGTTTCCTTTTGGGACTTCTAACAGTGGGAGCTGGGACTGCTGCTGACAGTTTTCACTGGTTTTGAGACCTGTTTTTTCCTAATGGGTTGTCTCATCCAGCCCTAATGGAAAGGATGGTGCCTAATTGTACTGCAACTTGGTATGTCATGTTTGGTGATATCCAGGGGAGACTTGCACTTTCCTGAAGAGAAACAGAGGACTGGATGGAAGATGGGGGACTGGGAGAGAAGGAGGGGGAGGATACAACTTAATCTATTAGAGGAGAATATTAATAGATGGATAATTAGATAAGTAAATAAGTAAGTCTTCCATGTACTTGGTATATAGGACATATCACTTTAAAATTTTATTTACGTGCGGTTATTTCTGAACGGAATGCCAGTTACTTCAAAATAAGAAGATACCAGGTTACTGACACTGGCATAGTTGTAATAGAAAGTGTCATTAGCAGTCACAATAAAAGGTGAATTTCCATTACTCATTGTCAGTTAGCCAGCTTTCACTACACTTCTCCATTATTGTTGTTGTTCTTGTCCTTATCTTTTTTGTCTGTCCCTTTCTTTCTTCCTATTCCTGGGTGTGTATTACATATTAACTTGCATCTTTTGACTATTTTGTATGAACATGCTGTGTTGGTTGTTAAGGGTTTTTGCTATGAGAACGAAAGTGTTAAGTATAAATATTTAAATCTTTTCAGAGCATGAAGATGGCCCCTTCGTTTAGCCTTACTAAGGTGTAGTTTGGATATAAAGAGAGCCCCAGTTTGGGGAAGCATCAATTAGAGCAAATGATCATCTGACTGATGGATCACTCCATTTTTTTTTTTTTTGATGCAATTATTAGTAGGAATTTGACTTGGAGAATGAATGCTCCCAAGATCCCGCTGTGTGATTGTAAAGGAGAATAATAACGCACTACTCCATATGCATAAGGGCTTTTCATCTGATAAATGCAAAGCTCTTTGAAAGTATTCTATTAAGACATTTCTAGGATAAAGAATTAAAATGCTATTTTCCATTCCATGTACTGGAAAACAAGTGATGCGAATTTATTCATCTTCCAAGGTTAATATCACATTTCTATCCAGCTACTTCTATGATTCATAATCTTAACGTGAAATAATTACTTTGTCCTGTGGTTACTTTCCCCCAGCATTCATTTACTCCCCTGATTTTCCATGCTAAAAGCCCCTTTATTTAGGAGTGGACTGGCCTGCATTATTTATTTATTTAAAATCACTTTAGAAGGTTTTATGTGTTGTCTGTTTCTGCTCTCTTGGTTCAAGCATGATTTAATATGTCAACATGGGTTTACTTAACATCATTTGATTGTCTTCCATACTTTGCTTAGTTCCAGGCAGTCTCCTTTCAAACATGTTGCCTCTTGGATAAATGAAACGTCTTAACAGTCTTAACAATGAGAACTCCTTGTTTGTTGACAGGAATAGTTTTTTTTTTTTGACACAGTTAGTGGTGGTAAAGGGGGTGCTAAGTGCAGAATTTAAGCAGTAACCATAGACTATACTACAGTTACATTCATATTCTTCAGGTCCACACATTACAAGCTATGATAGAACTACATATTTAAGCCTGAGAGAAAGAACTTCACTATTTCCTTAGTGAAGGATGGGTTTAAATCTAAAATAAAAATTAAGCACCAGGAACAAAAAAAAAAAGAAAGCATTTGTTAACAGTGTTGCCAAAAATAACTTCCAAAGTTAACACCATATTGCCCCAGTTTGATGTCTTCCATACCTTTTTGCCAGAGCCTGACAGAGCCTGAGGTTTCATTGCTGCTTTTCCCTATTTCCTCTGACAGTAGATTTCAAATCCTCAATTAAATAGGTAGATTTTGAAGGTTTGGTTCTCCTAAAGCTTACTTGGCATGCATACAATCTGTATCAACCTCAGTGACCACTTAAGGCAAACTGGATGTAAAGCCAGTTTATTCAATCTAAAATGAGGGTGGCTACTCAGTCAAAACTCATAGTGGATTTAAGTAATTCCCTAGGATAAATTCACCTGAATAATAGAGAGTGGGAGTTCATACAAAGAAGGAAAAAGTGTGCACAAAGTAAAAATGAAGTCAAAAGAACCAGTTGTTAGTTTTATTGCTTTGTGGGTCATCAGTCACTTACTTTACACATTCTGGGGGAAAAAAAACCAAAGAAACAAAACAAAACAACAAAAAACTGCCTCAAGTCTGGGCTAAGGCTCTCCCCTACTAGATATTTATCTGCCTATAAGGAACTATGTTAACAGCGAGAAGTTGATTTAACTGGATCATGCACTTGAACACCCAAGAGGAGATATTTGTTCTGCAACCCACATCTGTCATAAGTGATGGGAGAGGGCTCATTCCTTTTAACTTAGTGATTTGTTCAAGTGTTAGTGAAATTTTAAAAACAATTTTAATGAAAAGTTACTCTAACCCTATGATGCATACTGAAAATCTGTTTCTATTTTCAGTTTTTAGGCCTGCATTTGTTGTTGTGAGCAACACTCTGTGATGCTGACCTGCCCTCTGAAGTATAGCTTTGAGATATTCCCTCATCCTATGCACCAGTCAGCTATGAGTGCCAAAGCCTGGAAACACTAGCATATTTTCTGAGCACTCTTTGTATTAGTGGAATAATCACACAATAATAAGTGATTAAATGTGTTACAGGATTGGTGAGCTCATTCATGAAAGGAAGGAGGAACTAAGCATTCAGGAAGCACAAAACTGGGTGAGAAATCTGAGCTTTGGGAAAAGTTTGATGAAACTGAAAGTTTTCAAAAGGTGCTGTGTTATCATGGAGAGGATACTGAACTGATTTCCCACACTTTTTAGATACAGTTACGAAGAAGTACAGTGACACAAGGAAAAGAACCTTGCTCTAAGAAACACAAAAGTGAATTAATGTGAATGTTTGGCTTAGACATAGAGATTAAAAGACAAAAGTATGGTAGAAATTATCTAGATCTCAGGGAGTAAGACCTAAGGTCCTGAATATCAGACTTGTCAGGATATTTCAGCTGAGCTGGTAAGGCAAGCAGAGGAGATGGCATGTAAGAATAGAACTGCTATGTGCCTGTGCTATTAAATGTTTTATTCATATTCTCCCTTAAACATGACAACATCCTCTGAGCCAGTTTCTGGGACAACTGGAGCTGAGAAAGTTAATTTTAGCCGGATCACACAAACCAGAACTAGAAAGTGGTAGCTGATGTTCGACCCCAGGTGTGTTTATGTCAGCCAGGATTTTTCTTCCCAATTGCATATTCTACATTGAGAATTACTTGAAACTCTCTTATTATGGCATCTTCACACAAGTCGTCTGTGAGCTTAATCTGTTGTCCTGTGTGAGCTGTAATGAAGTAAACAAGAGAGAGAGGTACCAAAAATGAAGAAGAAAAGGTATTTTTTTTTAGTAGGAGTTTCAGTTCCTATTCTCAGATGTCACACTAAGAAAGTAGAAATGAAACACATAATGTGTGGAGAATAGCTATTAATGTGGTAATTTTTGGTTTAAGATTGTTCTGTGAGTAAAAGAGCCTGCACACACATGATAAAAAGAGAGAACTGACTCTCAAAAATTGTCCTCTGTCTCCTACATGTATATAATGGCATGTTCACTCACTGAAAGTTCATACAATCACAAAACAAATAAATGCAAGTGCAATGTTTAATGGCCGGGAATTGCAGTGCTAAAGAAATTAAGTCAGTGGGAATTGAAGAAAGTACACACAATATCCACTTCTTTTCCTGGGCATACGAAGCTTCAATGTTATGATTCACAAATAGGAAGAACTTTATAATGTATCATGCTTTCTATGAGAACATGCAAATGCAGACAAATGAGATATATTTTGTTTTGTTTTTAATCCAGAATGCTCTTCCATGTATTTCCTACTTCAGGTTCTTTTTTTTTTCTTTTTCCATTCTTGCACAATAAATTTCTTTGTCTTTTTTTCTGTTTCTAAGAAAGCTTCTTTAAAAATGCTTTCTGAAATATCAAAGTGATACTTTATTAAAATATTGTGCTCACTTTTGCTGGTTCTATTTTGTTTTGTGGGTGTGATATGTAAGTAATTATAACATATCGGGTGTGAAAAGATATCAGGTGTAGAATTCAAATGCAAATCAAATTTTGTACCTAGTGGCCCAGTGGCAAGCTAAATCATTTGTTATAACCAGTTCTGACACCACAGAGAAGCAGAAACAAAATTTATAATAAGGTACCTTAAAGAATTTTTGTGTTGTTTTTGATGATTCTTGGCTCCAAACAAGATTATAAAAAGCAATTTAAAAAAAAAAAAGAAAAGAAAACACCAGTAAACAAATCGTCATAAACAAGCACCTAAAGGTTGCTTTTATGACAGAGTTTCTTGTCCACACACACACAGACAAAATAAATATATACATAAATAAATGTACTACAATCAAAAAGAAAACTTAACAAAAAACAGTGTATAATATAGCAGTTATGACAGTATTAACAAGCTCTGTGAAAGTTCAAGCTGGATCAAGTACCATTATGGTGAGGGGAAGTGGCATGAAATCCACCCTCAGCTGAGGATCTTTTGGCAACTGATAACTACTGGTAGATGAAGACCAGAATTTGTTTTCCATAACAAGGTTGCCATTGATAAATTGACTATTATTAGTTGAAATATCTTTCAGATTTCCTAGTGGTTTCAATGATGTCCAAAATCCTGGGGTTTTTTTTTTGTTATTTTTTTTTTTACCAGGTTTGCGTTAACCAGGAATGAATTTGATGACATGAACTGATCTGGAAATTATGTTACAGGCTATCTCTATAACTGTCAATGTACTATTGCACCAGAGGCAGTGGGTTCTTCCTGCTTGGCAGGTAGAGATGAAGTAATAGTGTGAGATAGTTTTCTCTGAAAAAAGGAAGTAATTTTCTTCAGTGATGTAGTCATGCTTCTGAAACACAATAAATAACCCTCATCTATGCTCATTTAAGTAAGCTTAATTAAACATTACACTCATTGGAGCACAGTCAAAAAATATTGAAGACATGAAGCTATGAAATTTGGGGTAAGAAAAAGAATTCAGTGTGACCAGGATGGGAAGAAGAGAGTGCCATAGGGCTCAAGACAAGAAAATCACATCATATACATGTACAAACTTGTCAAAGAATAAAGGACATAAAAATGGCATATACATTTATGAAACTTCTTAAAGTAAATTTCATTTCACAAACCTTATATTTATGGTTATTAATATTCAAAAGTTGTAGGCTCATTTTTTTATGAGGGATTAAGCTTTGGCTCTTACAAACTTCTTGTGTTTATAATGCTACTTAAACACCCAAAATAGAAAACAGGTGTATAAGTTTGCTTTGTCATTCTAGAACACATATACTTGGGATGAGATCCAAATAGACGAGTCATACCAACCAAAACCCAAAATTATCTCTAGTATCAAACTCTATCTAAGGGCATTTTAAAAGAGGAAATTAAGGTAACCCATTCCTGACACTGGATGTTTCATTTGGTGATGAGAGATGGCTGGGAATGGCTTTTATATTCCCATTGTTCCGTGACCCATTATATATTCCTTTAATTCATAGATGTATAAATATGTATGTAATACTCACACACTGGATACACACAGAGGCACACATACACACAAAAAGACAAAATCAGAAATTAAAATATATAACCAAAAGACTAGTAAGGTTATAAATGCCTACACAAAACATCGTGAGCCATAAACAAGTTTGAAATTACTATTGAGTTCATTTTGAGTTGGCTGTTCATTGCGTGGGACCTGCCCTTAAGTGTAGTTTGATACACAGTGAGATTTGTTTTCTAAAAAGGGAGAGAGAAATTAGGCATGGTGTTGGGTAGGGAGGAGAGCATCTAGAAAAAGATGAGGAAGGGAGAACAATGATATTGTATAAAAAAATCGATTTTTAATATAGAAGAAAAATAAAAGGAAAAAAGACAAATAGGAATTTGAAATGTTTTTACTTAAGCAATACATGTAAGTGATAGCTTGAATATTTTATTTAAAACAATAATGTTTGATAGCTTATGAGGAAGTTAGTATCTTCTCACAGGCAACACTATTGTTTTGCATCAAAAGTTTAGTCATCAGAGGTACTCTATCCAGCATTTTATGGAAACAGATACAGAGATACACAACCAAGAACTGGGCTGAGTTCAGGAGTCCCGATGAAAAAAGGGAGGAGGGATTGTATGAGTCATGGGGGATTAAGGTGTAGAAACCCACAGAGATAGCATGTATGTGACAGTTGTGTAGCTTGGTTCCTTTGTATGTTACCTAGCAGTGAGACCAGGACCTGTCCCTGGCACTTAGCTGGCTTGTCCCTATGCTGCATTTACCTTGCCGAGCCTTGATGAAAGGAGGAACTCTGTCCTACTTTAACATGATGTAACATGCTTTGTTAAAGTCTCTTTCTGAAGGGAGGAGGAAGAGTGGATGGGGATGGAGAGACTGAGTAGATGGGAAGGGCCTAGGGAGGTATGAGGGAAAATAGTGGTTGATATGTAAAATAAATGAAAATGTTATTAAATAAAATACAATTTAAAAAGTTTAGTCACAAAACTGGGAAGGGTTAGGGTTATGTTTAGAATTAATTATGGAATTGGTTTGAGAAGATATTGCCATTGTACATTTGAGGTGTGTTTTCCCTATTTAACTCATTTTAATACTGTCTTCAGTGGTAATAATTTCTCTTTAAATACTATCAGCTTTAAAAAATGTTCTTAGAATTAATTTTTTTCTTGCTCAGCTACAGTTCCTTGTGAGAAGGAATTTTGTATTTCCCCCCTAGTTTGTGCCACTTTAAAATAGAACTGACCTATGTCTTCAGGTTATCTTTAACTGAATTTAATGAACATAAATGTTCATTTGAAAACAAATGTCTACTGAATAACAAATCAGTAAGGATTTTTAAGTGGGATTAACATAAGGAAATACATTTTTCTCAAGGATTGTTTATTTCTTCTCTTATACAGGACATACAATTTATAATAAAGAAAAAGTAGAGGTAATTGTTATGAGCAGTATAAATTTATGTGTTTTCTATTATGTGTTCACAGCTGTAAAGCTGAGTTGGATATTCATAAGAAAGCATGCCTGGAATTCCAGAATTCAGGAGGCTAAGATGAGATGTGCATGTATTCCAGACTAGTCTGTTATGCATTGCAAAATAGTCTTCTTAAAAATCATTTTTAAAACCATAGGATGATTAACCTGAATTAATCTCCTGGTATTTTCTTTGATTTCATTTCACTGTAGACTTCAGGGCACTTGGGAGAGCTAGGGACCTGCTTTTCCTTTATTTTCACAATGAGGTCCTTATCACCAATGAGGAAATTCCAAGATCAACTCAAATACATATGATGGCTTTAACCTTAGCTTTACTTCCTCAATCAGAAACAAACAAACCAAAAGTTAGATATATCTGTATACTTTATCAAACTGAAGTCAAGTTATCAAGGAATTTCAACCTCAGAAAAATATGTAATCTTACTGCTTCTTGATTTTTCATATGTTTTTCCTTACAGTAAGACTAAAAGAAGTATGCAACCTCCACTTTCCATCATATCAATTGTCAGTAACTACTAATACTAAAACAATAATTTGTAATTCTGATTTTCAGAGGAAAAGAAACAAAATATTGTCTGAATAGGCAATGCCTGTTGTATTCATATGATGCATATTTTCCATGTAGATTTAAGTACAGATTTTGAAATGGAAAGTTATATAAGTAGCATCTAAAAATGCTTGATCCCTTGACTCAAATCAAAAAAATAATTTTAACACTTGGAAAATTAGTCATATATTTTTTGCCATATGGAATATTTATATATATATATATGTATATATAATACATATATATAACTTAGCATATGATTTTAAGTTATTACCGTTATGTCCTTTGGTGCATAACAAAGCGTATTTTTTTATTTTATTCTAAATTAACTCAAGAAATGTAAAGAACAATTCATGATCTGAGAGATTGATGGGTAATTCATTTCTGTCTGTTTTTTTGATTCTATAATATAAAATATTGTTAAATATGAGTTCATACGTTTCTAACTTATTTGAACACTGTTTTTTACATTTACATTTAATATTTCATTACTCCATAATTTTGTCAAAATTTAAAACCTGCTTGCACCAATTATAATGAAATAAGAAATGTCTAGAGATTTACAAGGATGACCCCAACTAACAATCTAAGCACTAGTGGAGAGGCTGCCTTCAATACCTTTCCCTGATATTGGGATTGATGACAACCTTATATGCCATCCTAACAACTTCATCTAGTAGCTGATGGAAGCAGAAACGGATACTCACTGAGCCAAAATCTTGGAATCCAGTTACAGAAAGGGAGGAGTGATGATCAAAGGGTCAAGACCAGTCTGGAGAAACTCACAGAAACAGTTGACCTGAACAAAGGGGAGATCATGGACTCCAGTCTGATAGCTGGGGAACCAGCATAGGACCAACTCAGATTCCCTGAATGTGGTGTTAGTTGGGAGGACTATGCAGTCTATGGGACTTCTGGTAGTGGATCAGTATTTATCCCTAGTATATAAATGAATATTGGGAGTCCATTCCACATAGAGGGATTCTGTTTCAGCCTAGACACATGGGAGACGGCCTAGCCCCTGCTCCAAATGATATGACAGACTTTGAATACTCCCTACGGAAGGCCTCACCCTCCCTGGGGAGCAGAAAGGGGATGGGATAGGATGGAGTTTGGTGGAGGAAACAGGGGAGGATGGGAGGGTGCAGGAACTAGGATTGCATGTAAAACAAGCTTGTTTCAAATTTAAATAAAAATATTTTAAAAAGAAAAATATGGTTCAAATACACATTTATTTCATAACTTTCCTGACACAATTTGTTCTGCCTTCAGAAACCTAATTATTAAGTAGTTAATTTGTCAATGAATGAGTCTTTCCCTATAGTTAACTTAAGGATGTAAAATACATCAAAGACATTACAAAGTGTTATAAAGATTTACTCTATGGCAAAGTCATACAAATAAAAATGGAAATGTTCATATGTATTAATAGAATAAAATTAATAAAATAAAAAAAACTAAAAGCTAATGTATTTAAAGACAAATTATTTTTAGTCTACATAAAGTATAAGAGCTTGTGGTGTGCACAATACTGCTTGAAGTTTCACAGAGCATAGAGTGATGCCTCGAGCCTAGGCAGCAAATGACGTTCAAGTACCACTGCAGTCAGTGGCAGACGACATGGCAGTAAGTTTCTTTACTTGGTTCTTATGTCAGTCTTTGAATTGAGGCAGATTTCAAAGAAGTCCTAAAAAATACATTTCCAGAGCCCAGTGAAAGAGAGGGAGTAACATGAGCAAAGACATCAAGACCATTTGGGATACCCACAGAAACAGCTGACCTGCCTTGTGGGAGGGGATCCTGCATGGAAACAAAATAGGCCCTCTGAATGGGTGTGATAGTAGTGTGGCTTGAGAAGCCTGTGGTGCCACTGGCAGAGGGACCAGGATTTATCCCTAGTGCTTGAACTGCCTTTTTGGAGCCCATTTTCTTTGGAGAGATAACTTGCTCAGCCTAGATGTTGGGAGGAGTGCCTTGGTCCAACCTCAGAGTGATGTGCACTACTTGGTTGACACCCCATGGGAAACCTTCCTATCTCTGAGGAATGGGTGAGGAGAGTAGGGGAAGGAGAGGGTAGCAGGAGGAGGGGAGTGATAGGAAACCAGACTGGTATGAAAAATGAGAAAAGATTATTGTAAAAAAAAATACTTTTTTCTACCCTTCTTAAGTATTATTGGACTCTCTGTTATTAAAAACCAGATTAACAAGAAGTTTATCTTCATATATGCAAGTATACAAGGAACTCTGTATTATCCACATTTTTCCATATTCTCTCTGCCCAGACAACAAATTGTGGGAAGAGAAATAATTAGAAGAAACAGAAGTGTAGATGTTCATTAGAAGCAAGACATGCAAATAGTTACAGCCTTCTCTAGTCTGGTAAAGGTCTAAGATTTTCTTCAATGACAGTTATCACACCTTGTGTTTTTTTGTAGAGCAGGGAGGAGGATTGTTAGTTCTATAAATTTCTCTCTTAATTTAATGCAGAAAGAAGATGACTAAAGAATGTGTTGTTTTCCTCAAAAGCTTTCAATTCAGATTGATCTTTATGAAAAAATGTCATGTTTTATGTAACAATTCTTGGATTTCAAATTTAGTGTGCTGCTTTTATGACACATTTCCCATTCCTAAAGATCTTTTGGCAGAATACTTGTAATTTGTCCTTTAATTTCCACAAAACTCTAGAAATTAATACAGCACATTGTATATATGAGAACAGGAGTAAATCACATTCTCTTTAGATCTAGAGACTTTTTTTTAAAAACATAGTTTTATCCACAGTCTGTTTACTGAGACTTTACTATTAAGGCTATACAATGCTCTGGGAAGTTTAAAAATAAGAGATAACCAAGTGAAACCAAAATTAAAATAATGTTGTCATGTGAATAAAAGGTTCACTGCTTAGGACATGTAGACTATGATCAGAGAGAATTGAACCATCAGTTTGAGAAGAGAATTTTTCAAGTAATGCTGTATTACAAATGAAGCAAGTATTTTAGTTTCTGTAATAAAATATAAATGTTATAAGCAACAGTATTCTTTATTTTTTTACTTGATTATATCATATTCTTTTAGCTGTGGAATTATTTGACTTGCAACTATGGTAATATAATATTAGTGTAGCTACTAATTTTATTATTAGCATTAGCTTTATGCTTACAAAACAGTGAACTAAGTAAAATTTTGATGATTGAAGTCACAAGAAGGAGTGCAGAACTTATTTTTATTTTATTTTTGAGATTATCATAGAATTACAATTATTCTGCTGTCCCTTTACTCCTTCCAACCCTTTCCCAAAATCATCCTTGCTATCCTTCAAATTCATGGCCTCTTTTTACACTAATGGTTATTGCATAATTGTATGTATATTTGTATGTGTGTGTGTATGTATATATATATATATATATATATATATATATATATTCCTAACTATAACCTGTAAAGTCCCTATAATATTGTTGGTATACTTTTTTCAGGACATATTCTTTGGCACTGGACAATTAGTTTGTGTGCTCTTCTCTGGGGAAGATCATCTCTCCTCCTCCCAGTCTTCCTAACTTGTCTATAATTCTTTGGATAGGGTTGTTCTCTCTCCTCTTTGACATTTTCATTGGTGTCATCCTTGTGCAGCTCACATTTGGACAATCACATCTGAGAGACTATATGGGTGTATTTTCTGATTTAGTAGGAGACAATCTCATAGCAAACTACAAGATCTTCTGTCACTTACAGTCTCCCCTCTTTCTGTTCTACAGTTTCCCCCAATACTTAGATATGGGACAGATTTGTAAATGTATCTGTTGGGACTGGGCAACGTAAGTCTGTGTTTTGATTACTTTTCATTTTTAATAGTGATTTCTGTAAGTTACAGAGAGAACTTTCTTTCATAAGAAGTGAAGACTGCACTTACATGTGAGTATAAGAGCAAATGTTTGCAGATTATTGTTTGGAGTATTTTTCCTCTTGTTGAGCAGGTTATAAGTTCAATTGTATAGCTGTTGATTAAGGCCAAGATATAACCCAAAGGGTTATTCTACCATGATGATCTTGATGTGTTTCATGGTCAACATAGGGTGATTAAACTATTCATTTCCTCCTTTCTTGGAAGCTTCCACAGTGCTTTCTGATCACAAAAAATATTTATCAAAGTAAGGGTATTCAGGTCAGTTCCAGGTTAGGAGTCTCTTGGGAGTTTCTGAAGTACATGCTATCCTTAGAAGTAGGGACTTACCTTCAACCTCCATGGAGCAACCAGGGGGTATAGAAATAGACTGTACATTTGGAGAGTCTCGTAGACCTCCCTGACAAGCTATTCAAATAAGGGCTTCTTATGTCCCAAATTTGCTTTCTGCTTAGTGGTCTTTGGGTCTTCAGAGAGTACCATTAGCCCAGATAGAAAAAATGACATTTAAATGATATACAGATATTTATACATATAGACTTATATGTATTAAAGTGGGATTATTTATGTAAATAGATGCTATAACACTTTTAAAACAAACTTGGAGCCTCTTTCTTCTGGAAAATTAAGCCATTGGACTATTATCAGACTTAATAATGTTTGAACTTCAGATATGTACTCTTCTACATCCTTTTTAAACATCATTACAGGGGATCACATTTTTAAATAGTTTAAAAATCTTAATCTGTTTTCCTCAAACAATATCATTTCTTCTGGGAGTCACCAGTTCTTTAAATTAGCATCACTAGCAAATTATTCTAATGCTTGAGGGAACAGAGACAGTGCTGACAGCTCTTAGATGTTCTTGAAAATCTTCACATAGAAAAAGCAGAGTTTATCTATTCATGATTTGCTTTATAGTATGTTTCTTTGTTTTCCATGGTACTGTATATTTAACTCACAGCTAAGCAAAGCTAAGCAAGCAATTATCACTAAGATGTACCAATATCATTTTTTTAGTTGATACAGTATTTGCTGGACATAAACACACTAAAATAAAAATATATTTGAATCTGAAGAAAACAAATATAAGTAATAATGACAAATTAATTTCTAAGTCTTTTTGTTTTTATTCCTAAAGTTCTAACTAATATTTTTTTAAAAATATTATGAAACACAAATACATGCTGCAATGTGAGGGAAATATAATCTTAGTTATTTTTTATTTTTTCAAAGTTCTTATATCTCACATTAGAACATTGTATAAGCTCTATGACCACAATCCTTAATTTCTAATTAAGTTTCATGCTTGTTTTTATTTATTTATTTATTTATTTATTTATTTATTTATTTATTTATTTTTGCTTATTTAGGCATCCATCAATAATAATAGACACAATATAGTTCTGGAAAATTTAAATTACATGTGTTCAAAATTTTCTATTATGTACTTAAAGAAAATAAAATTCCTGCATGATTTCTGATGAGTTTAAATATTTTAGAAAACTAAAAAATGCACTGCACCTGCCAGATATAAAATCAAGCTTTACATCATCATTTCTATCTTAAAATAACACATAGCTGTTTTCCTACATTGAGCTGCCTTTTGTAGTTTAATATCTAATTAAAGACCGAATTACTGTAGTTCTTGATTATTTTCCAAATTGAAATCTTAGTGCTTTTCAAAGCCGAAATGCTGTATCACAAAGTGTATAACTATAGGCTCAGAAAACATGCTAAAGTTAGCTACAGTCAGCATTCAGAATATTTCATCTTTCTATATTTAGTTTGTTAAAAATCATTGTCTAAATCTTGATAATAAACACTGTGTAGGTAATTGTTAGGAGACTTCAATGACAGTTTATTTAAGTCTTTGATGAAATTTTAATTTACGCACACTTATGACATAGTAAAAGTGTTTTCAAATTTGCAGTACTTTAATTACTGTCCACATTTTGCTCTTCTCACACATCTGTGGCTCAGACATTGCTGAACATGCAAAGTGATAAAGTTGTCAGATCTGTGTCCCTCTGCTTATTGAGACTGTCCAGCAACCAAGTATGGATGGCATTATCAATATGAGTTGCAGTAGTCCAAGGCTGCAATTAGTATTACCAGTAGATTTCCAATATTCTTTTCCTCAATCCCTCCTGCCAATGGAGTTTACAATGAATAAATGGGGGAAAGAAAACACTTCTATTGTTTTGTTGAGTAAATCCAATAGAAGATTATACGTAGCTAAAATGACCAAATTTCTTTAATCTTTTTCCCCCTAGGGTCTGTATGTGTTGGCATTTGCTGTGCTAACATACAGATTCACCTCAGACTCACAGACATCTACCTTCTAAGTGCTGGTGTTTAAGGCTTGTGCCACCATGACCAGTCAGATCTCTTGATTGTATCTCTCAGATCAGTTGTGTATGACAATTGGTATCAAACTGAATACAATATAAGAAACTAAGTATGATCTAAAAGAAATTACATTAAATAGTTGATTATAGTTTGGCGAGTCCAAGTTAACATGAGAGATGAAATGGGAATATATCTGTAGTCATACAGATAGGAACATTCTAGTAGCCAATTCAATTTATGTGTTAATTTGTAATTAACCCATATATAATTAATCTGTAACAGCAAATGTAAAGTAAAATAATACACATTTAACAGTTTTTGTGATTCAATTGTAAACCACAAACTAAGGATTCCTGTGTTCATGGACACTGTTGGCCTAGTGGAAATGCCTTAAACACATGTGAGAGAAAATGTGAGTGGACTTCAGACACAATACTAAGTGGTTTATGTTTTTCATTTTGTTGTTTACAGTGATTTCCAGAAACTCTGGTTTTAATTTTATTGATACATCAAAATCTATTTTGTTAGTGTCAGTTTGTTAGTGTCATTCACTCATGTAGCAATGCTTATCCTGATTTTAATAATCTTGTTTATTTCAAATTAAATTATGAATAATTGAAATATGCAAAACTTGTCTAGAACTTTTTTATTGGAAAGGGAATAATGAGCTTAAATTATAATTGTGTAAATTAACTAACTTGAATGGATTTTTCTGTTCTTATTCCCTGCTTCAATCACAAGAACCTCAGTGAAAACATAGCAATTTCACTCATAGGCTATTCCGCTTTTATGAATAACAGTGCAGCTTTAACCACAAAGAAATGACAAAACTATCATTAATTTATAATAAATTTGAGCTACCCAGTTGTCACATGAATGCACATAGCTAGAAGGTGTAAAAGAAGACACCTTTCAAATACTAAAATCAAATAGTTAACCATTTACTAAAACGGTTCCTATTAAATGTTGAAAACTAAAATATAGTAAGTACAGAATACACTTTTATGTAAATAAAATGAAATTATGGTAATGTTAATTAGTCCTAATTCTGATTACAATACTAAAATAGTAATAATTATCAGACAAAACCCCTGAATTTGGGAAATTGTTCTTAGCAAAACTTGTCTGTGCAGTGGAAAAGCAAATGAATATGCAGGCATTTTCTGAGTGTAAGTATCAAAAAGTGTATTATCGATTCAAGAGCAGAAGGTTGATTTCCGACTTTCACAATGTATCATATCCATCTCTCTCTGTGAGAGGAGAGATTGTCATTTCCAACACAGACAGGGTGTAGCTGGCAAAGGAAGCAATGTTTGCAAGTGTGCAAGTCCCTGGCCGGAACTCCCTGGGTGCTGCTCTCAGTATCCATCTGTTCCAGCCTTCTGAGCTTTTCCCATGTGAGTACAGTAATAAAGTAAGTTAAAAATCACCCCTGGTAAGAAATAACAAAAATAGGGCAAAATCTGCTGCTAGTAACAAGTACCTTCAGCCCTCATTTTCCCTTGAGTAAATGTGTGTTTATGGGATGACAGGTAAACAGTGCAGGGCAGATTCACCATTTTAATGTAATTCTAGGTTGAACTGTGTATAAGTGTTGCCACTCTAAATTTCTATCATTCTATGGTTAAACACAGGGTTTGTGAGGCCCTAGAGATATCTTTGTTGTGTGAAAAACTGTCTTGTCCTATCGCCCGTGGAGCATGCCATTCATTTACTCACTACTTGCCACTTAATTACCCAATTTGATGGATGAATTCAGAGAGATGACTATAGGGAAAAAGCTGTCTCTTTGGTGATAACTTCACACACATCCCACAGTGTGCCACACTTATATTAATCGTTTAATATATACTCATAACTTTTTCCCCTTGCATGGAGAACACTGTACTGGTATGTTTCTAGATCTCAAAATTCATTTCAGAAGTTGCAAATATCATGCCATTTGTCATTTTGTTGTAACTATTTGTAATAAGCATTGAATTCCAGAGGTGCATTTATAGATTATATGTATTAGAACCAATACTGATTGCATTTGATTCCTTCATAGGGTTTAGAGTAACACAATGTATAAGTGTAACGTGATTAGTACAGCATTCCTAGCACCATACAGAGATAACACTGAAAGTTAGTAAAGAGTCTCTTTTTACAGAGTACTTAGACGCATTAATCTATCCATGAAGTAGTATGGGGAAAGTGGATATTTTTATATTATTATGCAAGTGCTTACAGGGTAGAGTTTGGAGGTGATGAGATAATATGAGAAGAGCGAGCTATTAAATTTCTAGGAATTGCAGGGACTTGAATAACTGTTTGTCCTAGTAGTTGAATAATAATAATGTAAAATGTGCCCTCCATTTCAGTAGCTATTATAATTGCACAGGTTCATTCTTGAATTTTTCTATTTGATTTATTCATTTGATCTAGTTTGTCTATTGATTATTATCCTAAAATTGCTCATTCATTATTTTCAAAATCTATTAGTATCTGTGGCTAACAGCATATTCCTCAATTCAAAAAATCAATTTGTGTGTATGTGAGAGAGAGTGAGTTTACTTAATATACTTAAAATACAAATACTAGTCAAACACTCAAACACCAAATACCAGCCCACTTGTTACATTTTGTTTAGTAGTGGCAAGTTCTGCCATGACATTCAGTGTTTTAGAAATTTACTTTAAGAGTTATATACACTATACACAAGTGTTGTTAACTTATTAAATAACATTCTATCGTTGGACATTTAGACATTTTATTCTCTAATTGTGGGGTGAATCCTACAAAAATTTTCACTCATAAAAGCTTTTAATACTTTGTATAAACTATTAAGTTATACATCAATAATATGAATGTATATGTCTGGAAATTTTCAAAAGTTTTGAAAGATTTTAAACACTGGAATTACTACAAAACTGATCATGTATGAAAAACAAATGAGCAAGGAAGACATATTGTCTTATCTCCCAATTTTTAATTTTTAGTCCCATCCAAAAGCATACTTAATGGTTTCCATGTAAAGAAGTTGAAATCCAAGGCCAGAGAAGTGTGTTCTCAGCTGCAGATGTCATGTGAACTTTATGTTTATGTCTGAGTATAGTAATGCAGGACACAGAAACTACCTTTCTAAGTCTCTTAATTTGTTGTCTCTACTTCACACATTAACTAAGTGACTTGTATTTAGAAGATATCGGATACTATAGGTGCTTCCATTTAAATATCCATGTCCAATCATGTTCTAGACTGTGGCATGGTTATGTCTATAATGCTTGCTATGGAGATTAAATGATTACTAACATGAGAAAAGTAATGAAAATAATAAGCATGCTGATTGTGGAGGTCTGAATGACAATGCCTACCAGAGACTCATATATTTTTGTCACCATAAAGTAGAACTCTGAAACTCTTTCAGTGATTAGGAGGTGTGGCTTTGTTGGAACAAGTGTGGGATGTTGGAGTACATGTGTCACTTGGGGGTGGCCTTTGAGGTTTTAAGATCCAGTATAATGCCCAGCACTGCTTTACTTCTCTCTCCCTATAGATCAGGATGTATCTCTCAGCTACTGCTCTAGTGCATGCCTGCATGCGGCCGTGGCCCCTGCCATAGTGGTGATGACCACAGCCTTCTTAAACTGTAAGCAAGCTCCCCATAAAATGATTCCTTGCATAGGAGTTACCATGCTCATTGTGTCTCTTCAATGCAATAGAACAGAGGCTAAGAGAAAAGTTAATAGTGTCAAAATAATAAAATTTGTTGAATAGCTATATGGTGATACTGGTAGAAAAAAGTTTAAAACAATCTTATTTTACATTCTAGTCTAGGTTCCCTCTCCATCCCTTTCTTCTGTGCCCCTCACCAACTCTCATTCTGCCTGTGACTACTCCCCAGGGAGGGTGAGGCCTCCTTTTGGGAATCATTAAAGTCTGTTACATCTTTTGGAGCAGGACCTAGGCCTTCCTCTGTTTATCTAGGCCGAAGGGAAAATGTTTCAAATCACAGCAATCGTATGTACTGTTGATTTAACCCTAAAAAGCAAGATATTTCTTTTGAGGAAAGGTGAGATAGGACCATCAAAAATGCAATGCCTGTTTTTATTTATTTATTTTTTTAATTTAAAAAACTTTTATTCATGCATTGTATTTTGATAATATTCTTTCCCTTCCCTCAATCTCATTTTGAAATGTGTCCTAGTCAGGAAACACACACACACACACACACACACACACACACACACACTGTGTGAGAGAGAGAGAGAGAGAGAGAGAGAGAGAGAGAGAGAGAGAGAGAGAGAGATCATAATACAGAACAAGCATTTTAGATAAATACATTGCATAATGAATTTCTTCTTTACACTTTTAGAATTTCTGCTCATTTCAGCTCTACCGAGGGCAGTTGCAGCCATCATGTTTGCATTCATTTGTCTTAAGTAGTCCCCAGACATGAGCAGAATCCACTATACACATCGAAATGATCTCTTCTGAAATAGGTTATCTCATTTGCATTAGAAGAAGCTAACATAGATGTGGGTTAGTGACCAGGTAGTACCCAGGAAAAACCTGGCTGAAAATGACCCTGATTATTCACAGATTCTTTCTGCCTAGACTTCCATATCAAAGAGGAAATTATTTGGGTATTTTTTTTTCTTTCATATAAGATTTTTTTCTGATTTTTTGTTAGAATAATAATTCCTTCTAAAGATGTTATCTAATCTAAATTTAGAGAATAATATTAACAGTTTCTTCAATTAAACTATATGTACTTTTGAAAAAATTAGTTTAAATGACTAAAGGCTATAGATTACTTAAAAGATTGTAATTATTTTGTTAGAGATTTACATTTATAAGAAAATACATTTCAAGATATTGGGAAAATTGTTGTAATTTGTTAATTTTATGATGTAAAAATAATATGTAGAAATATAATTTTACTTGGTGAAAATGTTGAAATACTGTTCTGGAACTATAACAACCATTGTCCTGTCCATATTATTCAATGTAAAAGAAAAGAGAAAAAGAGTTGAAGCAATAAAAACCATTACATAACCAAGCCTATAATACTAAAATATGTACATACATTGAAAGGCATACTTCTCAAAAATAAATTTATTTTAAAAAATCAAAGGAGACCATTTTACTAGCAGTTATCCATCTAAGCATTAGAGAGAATGGACTTAAAACAAGAAATTGGTGTGCAGCCTTCTCTTCTATAAATCCCTTCAACATATTCATTGTGTTACTGTCATTTATGGGTTACTGTCTTACAAGAAACTTTAAGGAATTGATATATTGACTGTGTCATTCATATCCTAAAGTGGTTTTATAAGTTTTTCTATAAACAAAAACTATAACACCCCTCATAAAATATATAATATCCTATTAGTGTTCTTAAGATAGCTATTTATTTAGAACATTTATATGTAAAAACTATACATTTTTACAGTTGTCTTTACTGTAATGAGCAATTCTATATATTTTCCTCACAGTGAGCTATGTGATGAAGTGTAAGTGTAGGGTGAAACACCAGACAGCTAAGATAATATGGTATGGATAACTTCTTTGCCATTTTATTTCCTCTAGATATGTCATACCTGATCATTCAAATACAATTACACTGGATTACAAATTATTTTTCTACACTGCTTTCTCATAAGCATAAAACATTTATTTTTAGAATATGAAATTTCAAAACACCAAAAAAATAGAATATAAAATTTAATTCTATGAGCAAAAATTCATTTTCCTCCAAAACAGAGTAGTATTAGATAATCAGCCAGCAGAACTTAGTTCAAGAGATCTGGAATCAAGGATGAATAACCCACAGCAATGTTAGAAATGCATTATAAAAATGTTTCACATCCCCTTAAAATAGAAAATCCTTTGCATGTCAATCCTTCTATATGTATGTCTTTTTGCCTCATAATGTATGTATGTATGCATGTTTTACTTCCAATTGTACAAAAATACTTTTCAAATTCCTGGTGAATAAACACATTCATATTCTCTAACTTATGCTTTTAGACTTACGCTTCAGATACTGTTGCTTAAATCTATAAAATCTATGTAAAGGTTGTGTCTAATTTTTTTTAATCACATTTGTTTTCTATTCACAAAACATTGTGCCATAAAAAACATTTGCTATCCCAAATTTATACTTCAGTGTTTACTTGTGTTTCTTATCAAATCCTTTGTATAAAACTGGTTACTTTCTTTGATGCATTGAGTGTGACTTACTGAAGACACTCAAAGATCAATTCAAATTCCAGACTTCAAGCATGTCAGCATTCTTAATGTAGCCATGCTGACTAGAAGAAAATTATTTTACTTACTCAAATATTATTTTCCAGCAAACCCTGTGCCATGTGACACAGTTCAACATTCATAACAGTTTCAAGAACAAAATAAACTCATAATAATCCTTGAAAAATTAGGGTCCTTATTTTTGCTTTCACAGTACAAATATTTTCATGTTTGTGTTAATTAATAGTTTGATAATTAGATAAATAAAAGTGGGAGCTAAGTGTTTTTACATAAGTGAATGCATTCAAACTTTGCAGGTTATTTTTTCTCATAGCTAAGACCCTACAGGAAGCTGAATACACAAAAATGTGTTCTAAAAATTTCCATAAATTAAATAAATAAATTTAGTTGTGGGGAAAGAACTCACCAGAAAATTTACAGAAAGCTAAAATAAATTAATTTTCTGAACTAAATGTTAATGCATTTCAAGTACTCTTGAGTGAAGTTGCAGTTGAGTAAGGAAAACAATTTATACTAATTAGCATGCTGTCAGTTGCATTTCGCTCCTGTTAAAGATATGAGTGGGTGACACAGACAAGCCTGGCTTGGAAAGGATAAGCCAATGCTACCAAGCAGCTGTTTGTCTGCCTCAGTGCTTTAGAGTTAGCCCTTCAGTGTCTCACACTCAAATTAAATTGGAACAGTACTTTGCTGCCTTTCTGGATTTCCATCCAAAAAAAAAAAAAGAAAGAAAGAAAGAAAGAAAAGGAAAAAGAAAGTGAGTGTGTGAAATCATAGAAAGAGCATGAAATTGATTTACCAAATGATTTGCCATTGACAACACAACTTATTTTATGAAAAGTTTTTCTAAAAAATGTGTTTCAGAACAGCCCTCATTTCTAGGAATGAATTTTTGAGGAACCCTATGAGGTGTCACTTTGTGCCTTGCAACCGGATAGGAAGAGTGTTAAGTGGCTTCCTGCAAATATCTATATACATCTGCCAGAGTGAATTGTGTGTTTAATACACACTGCAATTTAATCCATTTAGACTGTTATTATATTGTGACATGTACACTGAATGTCTTTGTTGCATGAATGGGATCACTAACAGAAGCAGGGGACCCCATTGTTTCCCACCTCACAGTCTTGAGAAAATAGAGGTAGAGAGCTCTTAATTACCATACTTCTCTGTTATAAATGTAGGGCTCCCACAGAGGTCTCTTTGTAATGCAAAGGACCTTAGCATCATGAAAGACAAGTTTGAAGGGACATTTTTAAGGAAATGGGGAATGTAATGTTATAATAAAAAAATGGCTAAAAGAAACATTAGAATGTTTCTAACTTTGTAAAATTTGAAAGCATGAGAATGAAACCTTTTAGGAATCATATCTTACCAAGGCTACTATAGAACAATGAAAAAAGATGTTTATAACTTATTAGGAGCTAGAGAATCAAATACAATTTTGAATTTAAATTGATATATTTCTTATATTCTGTTCCTATTGTGTTTCTAGTAAAATTTTGTCTTTTAAGAACATTTGGAACATGTTCCAAAATGCATACATAATATGCACATCTGTGGGAATCAGCAAGAGGTCAAAGTTGGTTCACCGGACAGGTTTCTGTGCTCAATGACAAAACTATTACTAACAGATTTTATTTTACTCCCCTTACACATGGATATATTTTATATACTTAACGAAGGCATAGCAATACTACAAATGTTAGTTACGAAATAAATACAAAATTACATTTTCAGAAACAGACATTCCCAAAAAAGCATTGAGGTATAATAAAACAAATTGAACAAATATAAAGTAAAACAGTATTAGAACTCACTGCATTTTCTTGGAAGACATGTATATGACTTTTAATTATAAGCTTCTTAGTCTCTTATACAGAATCAAAAGTTTAGAAAATGCATACTTTGTAAAGGCTTAAAAAGAGCTGTCTGTTACAGTAAAATTGGTCTGAATATATTAGGTACTGAAGTTAAAATGCTTTTATTCAAGATTGCATAATGATAGGATTTAGCTCACTAAAGTTCTATTAACTTTTATACATTTAGCAAATGGGTCACAATTCACACTAAAACTCCTTTTCTGAATAAGCTAGTTTCAGAGACAAGAATTTGGAAAGACATCTCTTAGGGTTTATATTTAAGTTTTAACCTTATTAAAGTTTATTTTAATAAACTTTTATAAAAAATTCTTAAAGTTTTTATAGTATTTTATTCAAGTATTTAATTTTATTAAATATTTGAGAGTTTCTTGCAATGTATTTTGATGAAATTCACTTTCCTTACCTACCCAACTTTGTGTCTACTTAAACAAAAATACGTCAAGACCAATTTATTCTGGCTATGTATTCTTATATATGTGTTTTTACACTGAAGAGTGGTTGAGTTACTAGAGATTATGCTTATAGAAAACTATCTGTCTTTATCTCCCAGTAGTTAATAATTGCCACCAGTGCTAGAGCTAGGATTGGGATTGTGTGGCCAATTCCTATTTCCATATTTGGATTTTGTCTGGCTAGATTTTGTATAGATTTCAAAGGAAGAAGAAGGTTAGGGTAGAAAAAGGAATGTGTGTGGTTGTGTGTGTTGGTGGTAAATACACTAAAGACTTTTCAAAACAGTCATATGGAATCCTACTTCTGCAGAAACTTCCATATATATTTATATGCATAAATAAAAATAGTTAAAATGGAATTACCCTAGGAATGGATTACATATTCTGGAGTTGCTTTATAGTAAAATGTCATAGCCTTCAGGCATATAACTGCCATTGCGATTAGCTTTCCTCAAGAATTTATAGTAAAACCCTATTGCTTAAGACATGGCATACCTGAGTCACAGAACATTGCAAAATTAAGCAGGTATGGACTTGGAAGTTTTACCCATACTAGGTACCTTTAATCATGTAAATTATTATATGGAGGATATTAGTGATCAAGGATACCCAATATGAAAATTTGAACTATAATAAAGGCTGGTCTGGAAAGATATGTTCACAGTTGTGCTTGTGCCAAAAATGTCTTGGGGAAAACCACTCATTTTTGATAGGATTTAAGTACCATTCCTCAACAAGATGAAACTGTTTGGGCACTATTATTTTGCCATGAACCTATGGCTCAGCATGTCATAATTCCTGAGAGAATCTGTTTTTACTTTGTGGCTAAATGAACATTAAACCCATTCATAATAATTTTTTGTTATAGCCACACAGCAATGAACTTCTCAACTCTTGTCTTTAAAGCTTCCACTCACAGTATATGCTAATTAGCACAGAGATCCACAATTGCCAGAGCTGTTCATCATCAAAGGAAATATATGTGTACTACACTTTAGCACCTTTAAGCTCAGGGGCAAAAAGAGTATAAGAACCAGAGTCATGGATTGCTACCAAAAAGCCATAATCTTCTAATCTTTTAAACACAGAAACACAAATGCACAAACAAACTCAAAATATTTGTGAATAAATGAACAAAGCCTGAACCAACTTGAAGTAAATTTTTCCGAACCATTATGAGATGTCAGTGTATGGAATTTCTTCCCCATAAAAATCTAAGTAGGTCTGTCAAACCTCCATTTTAAAACTTGAATTAGTTATGGAATGTTTGATTATAGATTCTGGGTAATGAATAAGAAAAAATTATACAGTACCATGAGATTTACTTCTGGATGGAAGTAAAAAATTAAGCAATAATATAACAGTATAAGTATTAAATTATTGCCATATACAATGTTGTATATAGAAATAATGTTTCTGTAAACATATCATGTATCAATCTGATTAAGGTAGTTATTAGGAACCCTAGTAATAATTCATTTTACTCCATTAAAGTGGATATTTATCTATTTCCTCTAAGGTTCACAAGTACTCAAAACACACAAAGCTTTTCAAAAGGTCAACTATTCTGATGAGTGTTTGTAAATGACTTTTTACTTGTTTTGAGAGAAGATTCAGATTTGTAATAGAACCAGTGTTATTATCGACTTCCAAGAGCTGGAGCAGGCAAGGCTCCTCATCGTTGCTACCTGAACAGTTCTGACTCTTTCTCAAAATAGAAAAGAATCTCCAGGTAAGTAAGTGCAAAGAAAAAGTTGGATTTTGTTAAGAAAATGTGTTAACAGATTCCTGCTTACATGTTAATAGGTAGCAAGGTCTTTAAAAAAAATATATATATATTTATATATATATATGTGTGTGTGTGTGTGTGTGTGTGTGTGTGTGTGTGTGTGTGTGTGACATATGTGACTTTAACAGATTCTAAGATACTCTCCTCAAAAGAAATTCCCTTTCATATTCCTAGTTCTGTTGAATTTTTTATTATTTACATTTTCTTAGATGTAAGACCATAGTTTTGCTTCTGTAACAACTGAATAGGAGTACAGGAGACACAGTTCAGAAAAATCTCCAGTAAAAATGGCTGAAGGGATACAGATACATTATACTAGGTCACAAAGGAGTCCAGATACATTTTGGCTATACACAAAGTTTAAACTCTCGAGAAAATTGCAAGATTGAAGCTAAGAAATGGTTGGGTTAAACTGGAAGGTCGTAGATGGCTAGGCTTCTACGTGGTTCATTGCTATTTTAACACCCACCCCTGCAATATCTCTATATAAAAAGATAATTTTCTCCATATAGCCAATTTTCACAGCAAATTGTGTTTATTGTGCTGGAATTCTAGACTCTGTTGGCTAAAACCTTCAGCTTAACTCGAGAGAAATGTTTCTTTCCTTTTGCATGTTACTTTTCAATAGGGTCTGGTGTTGTATTTTACATTTTCAAGCTTCTAAAAGCAAACCATAAAGAACATGGATTTATGCTAATTGATTTTTTATTGTTTTGATGACCAAAACAATTGTAGAGGTGGAGGTCTATTGGGTTTGCACATCCCAGTCACAGTCTGTCATTGAAGAAAGTCAAAGCAAGACAAGGTCCTGGAAGCAGAAACTGAATCAAAGATGACTGAAGAGTGTTGTTCATTCCCTTGTGCCACAGGAAGTGGAAACAGGCCAATATAAAGGAGGCATTCTTTTCAATTAAGGCTCCCTTCTACAATATGGCTGCTTCTAGTTTGTGTCAAAATGATAAAAATTAATCAACACAGATCTTAAATACATGATTAACAAATGTAGAATTTCAGTGTACAAAATCACATGGGGATGAAGGAATGAAGGCGTAAGAATTTAGCAATATTCTAGTACTACAGCTGTGTTTTCATCAGCTGAAATTCTACCAGTTCCTATAACATAGGGAGGACTAGAGTTAGGAAAGCTTTTTGAGGGAGTTGTAGAATCTTGGTTCAACCCTTCCTCTTGTTTGAAGGGCTTCTTCTACTACTTTGATTTTTAGCATTTTGTGCTACTCAGAGTTTCTGCTAGTTTATCTTCTCATGAGAGTGATTATAAATAACACTCAGATTCCCTCAAAATTAAAGGAATAACAGACTGTCAGGAATACCCAATAATACTATACACTAATGAGAACTCCTCAATACTAGAGTATTAGATATTAAATATTAGACCTGAGACCTATTAATTTCTGTAAATTTACATAAAAGTTGAAGTCAAACTTTAAAACATTCTAATTAAAATTATGGATTACCATATTATTATGGTGCACACTGCAGTCATTCTAAGATTTGTGAGAAAGAGGTAGGAGGATTAAGATTTTCAAGGCTTGTCTTGGATGTATAACGAATTTAAATCCAGTTTGGGAACAAGAGAGCCTGACAATGACTCAGAAAAAAGAAAGGAAGGATGGAAAGGAGTGGAATGGAGAGTGGGAGAAGGGAAAAAGGCAATGGGAAGAAAAACATGGATGTCATGTTTATTTGAATTATGGTTCAACTTAGAAGACTAAAGAGCCAAAGCCTAGAAAAAAGTATTTCCAAAGAAGTGGCTTTTAAATCGTACTCACAATTTCAAAAAATCAGAAGAAGCAAGGGGTCTATTGCATTCAGGTGAAAGTGTTTGACTTCCCTATTTCTAATGTTAACGCAATTGCAGATATTGATTAAGTTCTTCCAGAATATTGCCATGTTGAATGCCACCTAAGTGTCTTATTATATTACACCCTGTAGGGTCTGAAAATAAATGTTTTATTAAGAGCTCCAAAGCATTTTTATCTAGGTTTTGGTGTGAGCTTCAATTTTCTGGCATATCAATTATGTTTAAAAATTATTTCCTAGAATGGTTTCCCCTCAACCCTCTGTGGTTCATTCTACCCTCTTGTTTCCAAGAAATATACCACAGATCAATGCATGGATCTGGCTTTTAGTATAATGGAACTACATGGACTTGGTGATGAGTTGAGGCAGAAAAAGTTTAAATCGATACATTGTGTCTCAATTTCAATGGTCTGGTGCTCTTGTTGCTCTTAAGTCAGCTTTTGCACCATCCATGTACTCACTCAATTGTGAGAAATTAGGAAGAGCCCATGTGATCAATGGACCACTGTAAACACCTAAGTTCTGAAACTCACCTATGAACTAAGTTCTATCAAGTCTCATCAGTTATGCTCACTATATTCACCCTGCAAGTACAATTGGATGAGAAATCTACACAGACAGATTATGGGGACTACCTGGTTGTGCCACATGCTTGAGACTGTAGAAAATATAAGTATTCTGTGTTTGCTGCTGTATTTGTCTTTTGGAACAGGATAATTGACTTAAATATTTTATTGCATGGATTATTGTATATAATTATCTGGGATAGCTTAGTTTTAAATTCTACATTTATTAGATATCAATCAATACATGGGCTTTACTTAAATATACTTTCTTTAGTCAATTTATTCTTATGAGAAAACTATGAAATGAAACACACTCAGGTAGACAGAAATACATGGTTGATTCTCTCATCAGCATGTGCCATTAAACGAAATTCAAAGTGTTATATATCATTTACATTCTGTATTAATCCTTGACTCTCAGAATGCCCTGTGAGTCATTAAACAAACAGGAAGTGCTAGTTCCATATACTTAAAATACATAAAGGTTTAAGCCTTGCTTAAGTATTATTTAATTACCTTTGTAAGTTCTTCATTCCAGTAGCTTAAAATGTAGCTTTATACTTGGATAAGGGCACAGAAAATTGATCTCAATCGAAGTAAAATAAATACCATTGGCATCCTCCATTTCTTCCAAAGTATTCTTGGAAAATTTAACATAATTTTATGTCCAATTATTCTAATAATAATATACCTTCCTGAGTGATGATTTTACTCTCTACATCCTCAAGGGAAGAGGGTATAATTACAGAAATAAAGCCTTTAATAAATCTTCAGAGGAAAAATAAACCTGTCTATACAGCTAAAAATAAGTTTTGATAACAACAATTGCTATGTCCTCTTTTGTAGTGGGAACTTGGCTTTCAGAAAACAACATTACTATACTACCCAAAGAAAGCAGCCTATAGAAATGCAAAACAGATTACTGGACTACTGTGCCAATTTTCATTCAGTTTTTTCTTATCTGGAATGAACTGTATGATTATGAGAGTAGGCAGATGAACATTTTGTATTCTCCATAGGTTTTGGGGAGGCACCTGATAGAACAATAAGTTGAATACAAAAGAATTTTGTATTGATTGTAGGGCTCATTAAATAATAGAACATGGCAATTATGTAGTGTGCCACAGCCATGGAAATCAAACTTTGTCCTGGAACTACCAACATTTTTTGTTATTTGATAATTTTTTGGACATAACCCCCCCACACACATGCTGGTGTGCAGAATTAATTGGTGTTTTTCACCTGTATGAGAAAATTAGGACCTTTACCTTTGGTCAATGTGGATACTAAATTTCCAACCCATTGTCTGCACATAACATTGAATACTTTCCAGAGATCAGAGCAATTTATCTTGGCCTTCATCAACTACATGGATAAAAGCTTCATCAGTTATAAAACTGTTCCAAAGTTGTTGCTTTGCAGCTACAAGATTATATGAATTCAGCGTAGATTTCCTTGTAATTGTGGACAATTTTTCTTTTTATTCTGACAAAAAGTATCTATTACTCATGACACAGATGTAGACCCTTAGAAGTTTTTCCATGAGCACATGCAATCATGCCTTATTGGGGAAATTTACCAAGAAGCCTGTTGGCTAAAATATTCAACAATAAAGAGCTGGTAAACTCTCCATGAAGGAACTGTTTTTGGTTAGAGACCAGAGAGAATCCTCAAGGTGGTTATTGAAAAAAGGAACTGCTCAATCCATTCATTCCTTAAACAAATGGTTCCCCTCCTAGAAAAAGCTAAGTTGACTTATGAGCGCAGAATATACTTCAGTGGGGATGCAGTGTCCATGGCTTGTTACTGAAGTGGCAACTCTCACAGTCAAAACTCTCGCCCGGTCCACATGGGTTTGCCTTTGCTATAATGATCAAATTTATAAAAAAAAAATTCCTCTATTTTCTGTGTGCTTTACAAACCCTTAGGAATGAGTATGTGTGTCACCTCAGCAGAGTCTTAATAAAATATGGCTTTCATCAATAAATGAACTGAAAGCTTCAAGAGAACAGATGAAAAATGTAAGAAACTTCCCTACAAAAGGTGCACAAGAAAATCATAGCTTATTAAGAGAGAGGGAAAATATCATGTTATTATTTACACCTATTTCTAAAATTATCCTCATCTTTTATATTTAGTAATCAGCTAAGAAAAATATTTGATGTAAATAAGCAGCATTAGGAGAATAGACCCCAGGTTTGCAGACTGAAAACCTGGGATTATATTATTACAACAACAATTAACAATTGTTTATTGTGGTTGTTGATGTTGTTATGTGAAATTTTAAAAACATTTCTGAAACTACTAAATATATTTACATTAAATTATATACTATTATTCTTGGAGCATAAATGTGCTAAATATTACAAACATGCACATGAAAACATATACACACATATAAATAAGAATATGAGCAAATGAGAATCCTGATAATCTCTGTTAATTTTATTATCAAACTGTAAAATATTTAAATATACACCAAATATAATTAACTGCAGGTGTGATATATATTATTATTTTCAATAATAATAAATGCATGTTACCTTGTTTGACTCAAAAACTGGAGCAAGATAACAATACGTTTCTGAACACAGTACATTTAGAACTTTGCTTGGGAACATTACAAACAGGCGAATGCTGTTGAAAGAAATATTACTACTACTGATATTTGTTTTGTTTTGCTTTGATTTTTGTCCTTTGTTTTATTCAATGAAGTTACTTCAACCCTCTGAAGGTTCTTTTTGATCACCTACTGAGTATCTCTATTATTGCTTTTTGTTGAAATGTTTGACTGTGGCTGCCTTTAATTACCCTTCAAATCTTAGTATGTTCTAGTTTTTAGCATACACTCTCACACTGCTTCATCTCACTTCTTGGATTAAAGAGGTTAGTGAGGTAATCTTGACTATATTCTTGTGGTTTTAATTTTTGCTCATGTTATTACTAGTATAATATCATCACCTGAACAAAAATTAATACACCATATTAGAGAGTGAGCTTGATACTTGTGTTGAATAAATGTGTGTTAGTCAGTAAAAGCATCCAGTTGATTTTTTAATAACAGTATAGAGGTTATATTCATTGGTTCCTGAGAACTTCTAAAATGTAAAACCCTAAATATTCATAACTAAACCCGAATCAATGAAAATAGCAAAGAAAACAATAGTGTATATATCCAGATCTTCATGGATGAGATATATTCAGTCATAATCACTCTCATAAGGATTCATCTCCTTCTCTTTATTTTTCATCCCTATTATCACACGTAGAATGTTCTACACTAAATTTAATTGATTTTGTATTTAATATCTCCCTTTCTAACCTTTTTTTCTAACCTTAATCACTCCTCATTATATAAAAACTGAGAAAATACAACTCACAGTTACACACATGACATGCAAACATAATTGTGTGAATACTTTGACAGAGAAAGTAGATTAAAATTCACCTTCTATGAAGAAGGACCACAACCTTGTGGCATTTAATCATTTTAGAGTACAAATGTACCAAGACAACTAAGTGTAATAGTTTCAATTATCCTTGACAATTGTTTTATGCAGTTCTTAGTGCGAGCAAAGGAGAAAATGTGAATCTAGCTCTTTTCCCAGTGTCTGAGTTACTATGGTGCAACTGTATGCCAATAAAGAAAGTATGTGGTCCTTTTTCCTAATTTTGCCTCTACTCTGAGACTCTGCAATAAATATTTAACAATTTACCTAATTATACTCTTCCTTAAAAAATCTAAATTTTGTTACATTGTTCTCTGTGTGACTTGTTATCACTATGAATTGGGTAATGTAGGGTGAATTACTTTCACTGTGTGTAAATCTACAGTTAGTGAGTGACTCTAGCACAGTTTTCTCATTCTGATTCCTTATGTCTCTGTACCATATGGTGACATAGTTAATTTTTGGAGAGGAGAAATTATCTTCACCATGCTGAAGTGACATCTAATCTTACCTGTGCTCCTCTCAGGAGTCTCAGCATGTGGCTGGATTTCCACCAGTGAGAGGGTGAATTCTACAAGGCTTAGCCGTGCCACTCACAGAAAACATTTTATTGACATCATAATAGTTCTTGCAAGACCTCTTGTAGCTGTTTCATTTAATCTGACTGGTGGTGAAATAGCATATATCCACACTAGCCATCAAATTGGCTTTATGCCTTTTCAAAGATGATATGTCAATAGAGTGATGTGTTGCTTGTACAAGAACTGACTACTGATGTTTTATCCAGGACACAGGAATTCATCATATGATAAATTATCTGTAGGATTTGATGACATCTGCACATCCATTGGCATCAAAATAATCTTTAGTTTCACATTTTGGAAAACAGAGAGGCTATTGGTTTAAGAGAGAATATTCCTTGAAGAATGTATTCTTGAATATCTTGAAGGCTGTTATATAGTTTTCACATTTGCTTTTCTTAGGTTTCTTAGTCATCATTTGTATGACAACAAGAACATTCTAATCAGACAGATTTTGAAACATTCAAATGCAAAAATATTGCCTTCTGGGTGCTGTTTTGTTGTGTTTTCTTTTATATTTCTTTGTTGTTTGTATTTCTAGTTCATAGTATAAATTCTGAAAACAGCTTATTGTGTAATATTAATTTTGTGTTATGATTTTGAGTATAAAAGTCATACTAATCAATTACTGTCACTTGCCATAGTACTCAAATCCTCTTTAAGGAGTTCCACGAGTAGCCTAGCATTCAACAATACATTACATAGAGTATAACATTCAAAATAAAACAAGATTATTAACTTTCAAGAAAAAAATGTATATAATCTTAATAATTTTCTTTTTAAATTCTGGGAGCATAAGAAATAGGTAGGCACATTATTAACAGTATCTTAGTGTCTTGAATCAGGAGTATGTGTTTAAATTTCATTTCTGAATCAGTGTTCTGATTCATAATAATGTGTTCAAATACAGACCTCAGATGTTTCTTTCCATTGGATTACAAAATGACACATTATCTCTACCAAGCTTTAATTCCATGTGAAGATGCATATTCTTTATTACTAAAGAGATGCCTATGGATAAAACAGTTGGGGGCCAGAGTGTGTTCAGAATTTTAGAAAGCAACTTAGAAGAAAAGACATTTTGGGGTTAATGGGAATGAATTCACACTGAAAAGAAAAGTAGAAAATCAGCCCACATAGAGAGCATATCTGCCTCAAAACTGAAAAAGTTTAAATGAAAAATCTTCCTACCTTTGTTGTTTTGAAGGATTGATAGCATATATATATATACATGTATATATATATATATATATATGTGTGTGTGTGTGTGTGTGTGTGTGTGTGTGTGTGTGTGTGTGTGTGTGTTCTGAGTTCTTTCCATCATTTGAATATTACTATGGAATGGTACCATGGAGAAATTGCATGTTGTCTGAAACTTGAGAGTTCAGTTACCAAACATGCCAAACTGTCAATTATATAATTTAATATGAAATTTATAGTTGATGTCAAGCAAGAACTCACTAAGTATTGGCTATAAGAAACATAATAAATTAATTCACACTATTGTCTTTCAAGAGAGGAAAATGCTGTGTAGGATAAAGAAAGTTCTGCCTCGGATATATTATAATAATGGAGATGCATTGTAACCAGTCAGAGGGGATTAGGTCAGAAATGTAAATTATGAAGTAATATTGTCTGTGGTGTTAGAAGAATAGATCTCTCTGTATATCAAAGTTTGGTTAATTTCTTTATTTTTATGTGAAATAGCCTCATAGTTGACTCTTATGAATTGTTATTATACTTTAATAAAAATCAATTTTATATAGTAGTTGGATAGTATGTTTGATGAATAAAAGAGAAAGTCATACAGTATGCCCAATCAATAACTTATTAGACAAAACATGTTATAAAATTAATTAAAACCATGTATAAAAATTAATGATGTGGGTAGTAATTTAATAATATGGAAGAATTGTACATATGTTATCATTTATGTTTATATGATGTATGAACTTTCAAATGAGTATGTATAGCTTTGAAATTTTTAGGGATTGTCAGAGGTGCAAGTATTTCTTATTATTTTTCATTTATTTAACTGACATTAAAAATATGAAGTTAAAAAAGTATTTAAAAAGTTATTTAGTTTACATTGAAATTCATGTGTGCTTAGTAATTTGGGATATCTCTTAAACTATATTCATTGAGTCATATTAAGAAATTCCAGCATATGCTTAATTATTACAGCTGACCAGGACCACATCTAATAAACAAAATGAAATATAATTCACTAGAGCTTTTTATTGTGATAGTGCTTGTTAATATTTTGACGGAAGATGTTCTTTTCTGTCGAAACTGTTTAAATTTTCACACAGCTGTGAATCTCTTCATATATAATTAATTCCAAAACATTTGAGGTCCTGCATCTGAACACTTGAGCTGTGAACTGCAATATTTATATAGCCGGAGGGATTAAGAGAGGTAATTCAGCCCTTCACAAATATTTTGTTAATGTTTTATGCATTTCTTTACATAGAATGCTTCAGAAAATATGTTATTTTTATTTTAATCTTACCAGATATTTAGTTAGAGCCCTGAATTTGCTGGAAATACATCTTAAACCAAATATATCAGAAGGGAAACTCAGGAAAATGAATATTTATTTTGAAATATACAGACTCTTTTATTTGTAAGAATATTTTTTATTTAAATTAGAAACAACCTCATCTTATATATCAGTCCCAATTCCCTCTTCCTCCCATGACACCCACTGACTCCAATCTCACCCCTCTTCTGCTCCATAGAAAAGGTGAGGCCTTCCATGGAGATCATCAAAGTCAGTCAAATCATTTGTAGCAGGGCTCAGGCCTTTAGTCATGTGTCTAGGCTGAGAGAGCATACTTCTTCATATAAAATGTGATGTAACTGCAATATGTAATGTCAGATTACTAAGAACAATTTTAGAAAGACAAAGGCTATAGCTAGAGAAATTAGCATAAAATAACTTTTTAAAAGTTTTGTCATGGATGCTCTAATAGTCTACTCATAAATGTTGGCTTGGAATAGCAGTGAGTTCTGTTATTTAGTCAAATTTCCCTGATGATATCTTCTTGTATTTCTTCTTTTAATGAGTTTAGCACAAAATTTTGTATAAAGGCTGTCAAAATGTCTCATTCCTTAACTAATTTTGAAGGATTAAGCCTAATGGATGCAGGGAATAAATGCTAAAAAAAATATTAATTGGAAGCATGTGATACTTATGTCTTCCACTCTTTCTGATACAATCCATTTGTAACATTACTTAAAATGCATAAATAACCCCAAGCAAAAAATATTTGAAGGCTGTATACAGTGACAACTGAGCATTTATGATTTTGTTGTTATATTAACCTTCTCCTTAAATAAATGATGGTTTTGCTATTAATTTTTTTTCAAGAAAGCACTTATTTTTATATTGGATATTGTAATTTATTTGCAACAAGATGTTTTATTGTTCAGATTTTTGTTGTTCAGTTTGGTTTCTGCCTTCCAGTTAAGCACACTTATAAACACATTCTGAAATGAAATCAAAACAACATAGTTTAAACATTGTTTTCAACCCTCGAGCATGTCTGCAGTTTTCTTTTTTTATAGAATCTTAGATAATGATGTGGTCAAACAAGAAGACTCTACTTTTCCAAATATTTGTATCTGATTGGTATTTTTCAAGAACCTTAAATAATGGTGTGGCCTAACACCAAGAGACTCTTTATACTTCCTGAAGTATTTTTGTCTCACCGTGTAAATTAATCACTAATTGCTTTTGTGTGATGAGTTGAAATAGGCCCCTTCTTCCTCATCACTGCCTAAGATACCTCACCTCCCACTCTTTAAAGAGGTCGAGACTCGGGCCTCTCATTGAATTCTAAATGAGGTTTGTCAGTCAAGCGTGGCAAAATCTAATCTCGTCCAAAGAAAAAGAGGAAAACGGACCAGAAAATGATCTGATTTTCTGATTTCATGGCCAAGGTTACCCTGGGAAGTGATGAAAGTGTCATTTAAAGCCTGTAACTAAGGAGGTATGGCAAACGTAGCTGTAATAACGAAGAAACCGTGTGGAAAGATAGCATTTTAACAATTTTACAGTTGCTAAGTGTGAAAATTGTAACGTGGTCAAGCTCCAGGAATCCGTGGCAGTCAGTTCAAAGAACTGGAACAATGCTTGACTAGCAGACATTCTCAGCTCCTGTAACAAACACTGATGAAGTCAGCACCCGTGCTGGCGGTGCCTTCATCAAGACACAGTCCTGGGAACAGCTTCATTAGAAAGAATGCTGCATGCTTCCTCTGTGTGGTGAATGAAATCAGAGTCCTTGAGGAGGTAGGTAGAGAAAGTGAAGCCAAAAGAGCTGCTCAGCTTGCTTTAGGTGAACGACACTTTCAGACTGTTTTGAGTTGTTGATCTACCAATCTGAAGGGGCATGGTTGGCGGGGAGACCTACCACCTGGATTTGTACACACATTACTAAGTTTTTTTTCTTTTCATGTAATTCACTACACATTAGAAGCTGGTGATATGGCTAATTTTACTACCTGTACGGAAATATCTAACTTTTGAAGTCTGAAAATCAAACCAGAATTAGAAAACTTGTTTTTTTTTAATTTTTTATTATTTGATTTATTTTTATATCAATCTCAGTTCCCTTTCCCTCCATTCCTCCTTCTCTCTCACTCCTCATGTTCCCCGACCACCCTCCCATTCCATTCCTCCCCCCCCACTCCACATGTAGGGTGATGCCTTCCAGGAGGTGTCATCTAAATCTGTCAAGTCATTTGGAATGGGGACTAGGCCCTTTCTCTTGCCTCTAGGTTAAGGGAGTATCCCTCCATGAGGGATGTGCTCCCAAAGTCCTTTTGTGCACCAGGGATACATCCTGGTTCCACTGTCAGAGGTCCCTTAGTCTGCCCAGGCCTTCTGAGACAGTTAGAAGCGGGTCTGAGTCAGTTCAATGCTGGTTTACCATCTATCAGTCTGGTGAGGGGGGTAGATGGCTTTAGCTCCCCCTTGCTCAGGTCAGCTCTCTCTATGTGCTTATGTAGCCTGGTCTTGTCCTCCCTCTCTGCATCTGAATTTCAGTTCGACTGTTTGTTTAGCTGTGGATGTCTGTTTCTGTTTCTATCAGCTACTAGATGGGGGTTTTATGATGGTGGATAAGTTAGTTATCAATCTTATTATCAGGAAAGGGCATTTATGGAGGCCTCTCCACTGTTGCTCAATTTGTTAGTTGGGATCAGTCTTGTAGGTCTCTGGACTTTTCTCTACAGACCTATAATGGTTCCCTCTTTTAGGCTCTCTCTCTCTCTCTCTCTCTCTCTCTCTCTCTCTCTCTCTCTCTCTCTCTCTCTCTCTCTCTCTCTCTCTCTCTCTCTCTCTCTCTCTCTCTCTCTCTCTCATCTATTATCTATTTCTCCTCAAGATCTCCTGAGCATATTGGGAGTGCGGGGGGTGGGGGTGTTAGTGGAGAGGGAGTTAGGAGAAAGAGAATGGGAGGAGAGGAAAGCATGTAGGATTAGGAAGAAAACAATTTTGTTAATAACATTAAAATATAACAAGAGTCAAAATGAAGGTGTCTATCTGTATTATCTTGACAATTGAAATATTTGCTCCAAAATACTACAAGATTTTGGTAGTCAAGTGATACTTATGAGCATTCTCATAGTATATATTTGACATAATAATATAGTATGAACACTGTCAATTGTTCAGGAAGTTAGGGATAATTCATTATAAATGATCCCCAAAAATAATCAACTGAGGAAAAGAAAACTACCTTATAGTTTTCTTCCTTTTATGTGTTTCATTGAATAGGTAAATTGATTGTCACTTATACAGAGTAAGTTCATCTTGGTTTATGTTAAAATTAGAACTAATATTTTACTGTCAGGATAATTTTGGTAACTGAATATTTGCAAGTTAAAAGCCAATGGTTTAAAGCAAATTATATACATAGGTAATATATATATCATTTTATATTTTTATGTTTACACAGATTTGTATGTATATCTAATATGTGTCAGTTGCCTTTTCTGAAGTTAAATACAGAAAGAATATTAAAATTACTAGAAATTATTAAAATAATAGAATATTTAAATCTTAAATTTTCTTTATGGCTTATACTTTTACATTAATTCATGCACATGTGCTGAGATATTTTGTGTTTTATTGATGTTACTAATGTAGTCTTATACAAACCTAACCATTTTGGAAAATGAGTGTCAGAAAACTAATATATATTTCAATCATTATAACTCACAAAATACCTTCAAGGTATATCATAACTATTTGAAATATTCAAAGGCTCACCAATCAAAACCATTTCTACAAAGCAAAACTGGATGAAAATAAAAAATTGGATTTATTTCCATTTTCTGTTCATTTAATGACTAATATTTAAAAAGTAACAGCACAAATCTTCCCCATATAATCTTTGAAGTAAAGAAAAATGTATATGTATGTATATATATGGCCTCAGCTGAGGACATAAGCAATCTGCACTTCAACCTACATTTTGGTTAATTTTGTGTCCCTATGCTTACATTAAATTATATACAATGAATCAAAGAAAAAATAATTTTGATGAATATTATAATTATTAATATCTTTATTAAATAGTTGTCCTGGTCTCATGGTTTGAGAAATAATCCTAAATGTAATTTATAGTTTTGTTTTAAATATCATATAATTAGAATTATGTCTTGCATGTAATAAAGTTATGATACGTAGTGCTACATCCAGTCTTCATTTTATCAATGAATAGTGTGCATCATTCACAGAAACTTCAGGACATTTTCAAAACTTTTTTTTTTTTTTTTTTGGTTTTTCATGGCAGAGTTTCTGTCTTGTTTTCAAGCCTGTTTTGGCACTCACTCTCTTACTCTGTAGACCAAGCTGGCCTCAAACTCACAGAGATCTGCCTGCCTCTGTCTCTTGAGTGCTGGGATTAAAGGCGTGCTCCACCAATGCTCTGCTAAACTAATGAGACATGAAACAATTTTCATATCACTCAATGTAAACCAAATAATCTTGTTTATAATGATTTACTTATACACAACTTTTAACTTTAATCTTCCTATATAAACAACAAAGTTAATAGCAATGCTCCTACCCTGCTCTAGCTTAATCTATTAGTCTCTTATTTAGTTATAAATGTTTGAAATAGTAGTATTACCTATTTTTAGGTTTTCCTTTTCTTTTAAGTAACCAGGTCATTGTCAAACAGATTACAGCATCTTCTCATTTTAAGGAAGATTAATTTTTATATTAACACCCATTCCATGAATGGATCACTGGAGAATCACTCTTTACCTGGCTGAAATTTCACTCTTTCATCTTATTTGTTTCTTATTTCAAAGAGCACAGCCTATTGTTCTTGAGCAAACACTAATTGTAGTTTGCATGTGTTTATACTTAGGTATTTTATCATTATTGCATTGTTTATATTTACTGATTTTCTTAAATTTTAAAATATCTTTAACTTTGTATCTGATGACAAAATTTTCTCAGATTGGTATGAAAACTGCCTAAAATTCTAAGTATGTTTTTCTAAATTACTAATGATTTCAGAAAGCCATTGATTTCATGATGATCTTCCAATTTCCATGATTTATTTTTAAAATTCAGTTGTTAATAAACTTTTTCTCATTTAAATGAAATTTGACTTTTATCTCACTCATTTTCAGGTACATTTTGTTTTTGGCATCCTGAAAAAATATGTATATATATATATATATATATATATATATATATATATATATATAATTCATATATATATATGAAATATCTGAAGTTTGTACTTTACCATCCCTCTTTGGTATCTGGATTGTGTTACTTAACCAAAGTTTACAGAAGACATGTAACTCCTAGAATGCAGGCAAAATACTTGTTAGGTTCCAGAGCATTTGTAGCTACTAAAAATTTAACATTTGGAAGTTCATTATACCCCTATCTCCCCATAAGTTTGGAAAAGCCAGATGACACTTGTTCATTTGAGGGAGTGACACAGTTCAAGGATCTCTAGAGTTGATAAATCTGCCTAGTTGATATAGCCCCATTCTCTAAATAGATATCCTCTCCACATATGTGTGTGTGTTTATGTGTGCGTGAGTGTGTATGTGTGTGTGTGTGTGTGTGTGTGTGTGTGTATCCTCCCTATATCTGTCCTCATTTCTCCTAATAACAATTACAATTATTGTTATTTTGTGATATTTTTCTGCTTAAATTTAATAGAGTTTGTAAAATCAATGTTTGTCCATCCTTCATCAGTGTGGTTAGTTCTCTGCTAAGTTAATTGACTCATGTTTCATTCCTTCCATTACTTAACCCTGAGATGCTAAACTCACTTGTCCCAGGGCATTTCCTGTTTTATGCTTTGGTTTCTGTATTTGTCATCAGTCTCTTATTCTAAATTTTAACTTAGAAATGATATTTTTATTTAAAGTTAGATTCACTAACTGTTTTTTCTACTTTGTCAAAATCTGTCATTATAGTATTCTTGGATAGAGTATTTTTCTTTTATTATCCATTTCTATTTCCTCTCATGAAGTGAGTTAATTTGCTGACTTTATAATAATCAAATAGAAGTGCCAGAACTTTGAAAAACATTTTGTCTTTTGTAAAAGATAGCTTCAATTGCTTTATCAGAGCATTACCATTCATAGAATAATAGAAAATAAAATTAATAGGTTTTGTGAAGGAATTTAACTGTGGAATATGTCAGAGAGCACAGCATTGTATATTAAGTGACCTTTTTGAAAACAACTTTTCTGTCTCATTTTTCCATTTTTATGATCTACTTTCTTTATTTCTCACCACCAAAGTGATAGCAATAAAATCACTCTTGTTCTTTCCTTATTTTCATTTGCCTTTGAAGTTCTGTTACCTTTCACATTTGATATATAGGCGATTGCAGGTAGTGGAAAAGCCCACTGAGTGTAAATAGTCAAATTTTACACAAAATGAATCTGTTACTGCTCTCTGATTATGCTTGTGGTTTTTAGACACTTATTCCCAAACACTACACAAACACCTACACAGACATTTAAATTTTTTTTGAGCGTCTGTTATTACAGTTTCTAGAGTGGATAACTCTATATTTAAGGCTGCATTGGCACTTTCAGTCATATGGGGCCTTATGAAGAGAAATTATTGTGTAAGAATGAGGCTGAAATTTTCAAAGAATGAATTATGCATAAGGTTTACTTTGTTTTGGGGCTGGAATTTCTCTTTTTTGTCTTCAGTCCTTAAATAAAAGAGATACACTACCTGTGTGAGGACAGCCTGTCTTCTGGTGATCAGCAGGAAAGCATGCCTGTTAAAAACATTAATGTGCCATATTGATGTGTCAACTTGACACTGATTGACACCTGTTGGTTGCCAGCAGGGAATCCTTTGAGAACATTCCAGTTGATTCTAGTACATGCAATCATTGGAGAAATATCAATTTCCTGTTGGATTTAAAAATATTTGTAGCATTTGTGCTCTACACATTCATTTTGCAAAAACCCAAAAAGTTGTTCCATCTTCAAACTATTCAAATGTATCCCCATCCTTGTTCTATTTTGAGATCCAAATATCCTTATCTCTTTCAAGTGCTGTGAACTTGTTATGCATTTAGCTTTGTCCTGTGTCATTTTTGGTGACATTTCATTAGTTAACATCTTGATATGTGTTTTCTCTTCAGTACTTCATATTTAAATATGATCAATAACCTTTAACTTCTTGTAAATAACCTCATCTTTGCATCATCTATGGTTTTTCAAATATGTTATTTTGAATTATACTAGTTACAAATAAATGCATGGCCTACATTCTTTTGTATCAGAAGTAATAGATTATGGGTTGAAAATGAGAATCACATCTACTTAAGGACCACTAGACCAATGGACTTCAATGAGTTCACTTAAATTTCTTTCAAAGTACAAAAGCAATTAGAAAACAAATTAAGTAAGTAAGCTGATGAGCATAACAGGATGTCTTCTTTGTATCTCTACAGTTACTAGAACAGAAGAAATTGATCCTGAATAAAACTTTGATATTTTATGCTAATATTTTATCATGATCATTATCAACTGCAACTTTGTATGCAAGAAGTCATTTTCTACCCATTTGTTTCAACATAATTTAGAAAAAAAATCAAACAAACAAGCAAAATAAGCAAATAACAACAACAAAATGGATGTCTGATTTCACAGTCAAAAACCCTGAATGATGTACTTGGCTGTCTTGAATTCTGTATGTAGTTTATCCTTTCCTATAGATTGTGGCCGTTTTTCTGCCTCAACATTGCAAATGCCAGGAGTAGAGTCATGAACCAGCATGCGTGGGTGCATTTTGTTTGTTTGAAGCAGAAAAATAAAGATGATAGTAGAGAATGATATATTATGGATGAAAGAAAAAGAGAAATAAGGAAATACCTATAGTGGGTGCTAAAGTGAGAAGATGAGATACATAAACACACACACACGCACAAGTCAAAGAGAGAGCAAGAAGGAGGGAGGAAAGGAGAGAGAAAGGAAGAGAGAGAAGAAGAAATTATCAATGTTTATACTGATAGTCTCATTCTTGGAGGTCGAGCCAGATTTCTCCATCACTTAGAATTTTCTTTTATTAAAAATTAACTGACTGATAATAAGAACAACAAAATAACAAATATATAAAGATACTTTTATACTGAAAAATAGAAATAATATCTTAAAATATTATTTCTTCTTGTGGAGATAAAACCCACAATTCAGTGTGTTGGGTGCTGTATTTTTCCTCTAAATGATTGCTATGTACTCATGGAGTAAATTTAAATGTTCATCATGATGTTTCAGAGTCATGGTTATGAATAAAGCAAGTTCATGAATAGAGAAGAGACAACAGAGACAGAAATCCTGTAGTATAAAATCACTATAAGAATTAGTTTGCAGAACTGTATGGTGTGTCTTTTTTGAAGGGCAAGAGGAGGAAAGCAGAAAATGTGGCAGAAAGCAAAAAACTACTGAATATTGGTGCAGTATTGAGTGTGCTTTATAGGTTTATTCCAATTCTGTGAGGGATTCAAAAATAATAAATTATGAGAATATAGTTGATTAGAAATTTTCTGTGGAGTTCCATATACCAGGTAAAATCTATAACATATCCCTTATCATAATCTTACCTTGTCTGTAGATATCTTAAGCTACTTTGTTGTTAATCATATAGATGTTAAAGGAAAGAAATTCATAACATATATGTGTGAGAAATAGAAGGGTCATGAAATATCAAAAAGTATATTTCAAACCCACAACCACTTTCAAATGTTTCAGGCAGGAAACTCATAATCAGCCTTTTAGTACTATGATTACTAAGGGATGTGTTGATACTCTCAGGCCACTCATGTAGGCTTGAGAGCAGAAGGAGTCCATTAGTGTGCTTTGTTTGTTTGTTTGTTTCTTCCTTCCTTTCTTTTTTCCAATATTTAAAATTTAAAATAGAAACAATCTTATTTTACATTCAATGATAGTTCCCTCTCCCTCCCATCCTCTCATGCCCCCCATGACCAAGACCACCCAAGCCTATCCCTCTTCTGCTCCCCAGGGAGGGTGAGGCCTTCTATGGGGGATCTTCAAAGTCTGTCACATCATTTGGGGCAGGGCCTAGGCCCTCCCTCTTCTCCCCGCCCCCTCCACTCCCCCCCCTGCCCGTGTGTCTAGGCTGAGTGTGAATCCCCCTATGAGGAATGGGATCCCAAAGTACATTCATGCATTAAGGATGAATACTGTTCCACTACCAGAGGCTCCATAGACTGCCCAGGCTTGGTTCAGTCCTATGCTTGTTCCCCAGCTGTCAGTCTGGGATCCATGAGCTCCCCCTTGTTCAGTTCAGCTGTTTCTGTGGGTTTCCTCAGCATGGTCTTGACCCCTTTGTTTATCACTCCTTCCTCTCTATAACTGGATTCCAGGAGTTCAGCTGAGTGTTTAGATGTGGGTGTCTACTTCTGCTTTCATCATCTACTAATGAAGGCTCTAGGATGGCATATAATAAATCTCATTATAGAGGAAGGGCATTTAAGGTAGCTCTCCATATTGCTTAGAAGCTTAGTTGGGTTCATCTTTGTAGATAGATCTCTGGACATTAACCTAGTGCCAGATTTCTTTTTAAGCCTATCATGGCTCTTTCTATTAAGGTATCTCTTTGCTTGCTCTCCAACCCTTCTTTCCTCTACTGAATGAGTATGTGGTTTCTTCAGCCACAGAGCAGTTGCTAAAAATGTTCCTTTAAGAGTTTGAAATGCTTGGGTTTTGCATTGATTTGAATTTGATCTAATTATGTGAAAAAAATGTTTATCAATGGAGCCTCAGTTAACTAAGCTGGAGTTTAAAAATTCTCCACATTAATCGGAAAGAGCAACACTACCCAGAGTTTTTTTGTTAGTTTGTTTGTTTGTTTGTTTTTTATCTCTCATTATTTCAGCTTTTTTATACTGTCACCCCACTTTGCCAACTGGATTACTCTTCTGAGGATTTCAATATTGGAATAGCCACTGATCAAACTTGACCAACTTGCATTGCTTAGTCAGTGAGGTAGCACACATTCTTCCAAAATATTTTCATTCATACATCCAGCTTGAGTGGTATTTCTCTTTCAAGCAGCCTACTACCAGGAACCCAGGTGTGAAATGCCATCATTCCTACTATCCAGCCCCCATTGTCTCTTCTGATTCTAGTCCCTTCCTAAGAAAGTAAATGGGCCAAGAGTGAGAATGTTGGAAGTGATTTTTTTTTTTTTTTGTTAAGTAGAGGTTGAACTGAAAATTGTTTCTAGTAAGGATTTACAAACATACCATTGGGCATTGGAAAAAGAAGACTCAGTCTGGCAATAGTGTAGAGTTGTCATGTCATACCCAGAACACTATATAGGCATCCAATGAGCAGCCAGAAGAGCTGACGCAGAGACCCAGTTTTACTAGTCTACTCTCATACCCTGGTGGAGAGGCTCTATCTATGACTAAAAACAAGTTCTTTTTCCAATTTCAGAAGCATGCAGCATAGTGGATCTGAGTTTCATCACTGGGACACACATGGTAGGAGAGAACTGAGTCCTGCAAGTTGTCTTCTGACCTCCACACTTACACATACTGTAGCAATGCATACATACACACACACACACACACACACACACACACACACACACACACCTGCACACACACACACACACACACACACACACACACACACACACACACACACATTCCATGCAAATAAGTACATGTAATACAGATCAATGACAGAAAGTAAATTTTTAAAATTTCAAGGTCTATGGTTTGAGATTGAAAGTAAGTCATAGCTGGAAGCTGGAAAGATGGCTCAGCTGGTAAGAGAACTGACTACTCTTCCAGAGGACTTGGGCTCAGTTCCTAGCACTCACATGACAACTTACAACTGTCTGTGGCTCCAATTCCAGGGGACCTGACATATCCACAGATATACATGCAGGCAAAATTCCATGGATATAAAAATAAAAATAATCTTAAATTTTTTATAAAGAAAATAAGACATGACAATATGTTTTAACACAGGGCTTCATATACATTAACAGTCAAACAAAACACCAATTTTTTTTTAAAAAAAAGTAACTGATTGAGAGTAGAGATTTGAATGGGAGCATGGAAGACATACCATTAAAGTGAATATTTGAGAAAAACACTATTAAAAAGTCAGTTAAAAGGGTTACTGCTTTAACTGCACCAATTCAAGTCCAGCAGCTGGTCCTCTAAGAATCAGGTGAACTGAGCCAGGTGCTAAATAAATTCCACAGTATTTAATCATTGTGTAATTGGTGGTGTAATAGAAAACCACCATCTCAAAATTCATCAATGACTCCTTTGAAATGCTCCTCTCTTTCACTCTAAAATGACTTTCAGTTCTATGTAATGTATTTTTCTAATTTTTTAGATTACCAACATATTAACTGTGCTGTAAACATTTATTAAAAAGATATTTAGACCCAAATGTAAGGACTAATGCATAGCTCAGAGAGGGAAGGACCTGTTTTCCAACAAAACTATAAATAGCATTTTCAGAGACAAAGCTAAGCTGGTTTCAAAGTCCATATCATTCTTCATACAGAGCCCACTGTACAAGAGAACTCAACTCTTTCAGAAAGACTTTCCCATGCTCATATTTCTTGCACAGAAAATATTAATTTTCAAAATGCTCTTCTGGCTTTAAGTGTCCTCCAATCTGTAGAAATTTAGAACATTCATAATTATTGTTGCTGCTGGTTCATTTATGACATCCATGAGAAGGTATTGTATATTTTTGCATTTATTTCAGTTTGGTTAATTTCATAGATACACCAGACTTTATTAGGAGGTTTTTGCTTTCACTATAACAGGTTTGTAGAAGAGTCATCATACATAATTGTCTGCTTTTTGGAAATTTTAATATAAAGTATGCCTCAGAATATAATAGCATTTGTCATCACTCATTTGAGAAGTAAAATATTACCCATCCACATGTTTTATAAATTTAGTTTCAGTTCTTGTTAGTATTTATTTGGTTTAAAATAGAAAATCTTGCTACCAGGATTTATACTGGAAAAAAAGAGTAATGACAAATACATTAGCATTAAAAGAGTTATTCAAGTTTTTAAAATGTTTAAACTGAAATATAAGCAAATATGTTATGTATGCATTATATATAATATCCCATCTGGTATTTGATATTCAATCATGTGTGAAAGCTGCATTATGCCTATTTAGGAAATAAGATATGAGGAGATAAACAACTCTTTGTCATAGGTTCACCGATAGTAGGTGGGACAATTGTGGGGTTTCCACCCAGTTAATTTATTTTCAGAAGAGCTATCTTCATTATATGAATTGTTTTTGGTCTGTTTACTTTTAATCTCCTCACAAAGTGACTGTCATATTATTTTTGATTTGGTAGAAACAACCTGGTCTATAGCAAAGTCACAAATCACATGAAAATAGGCACAAGGCAATGTGCAGGGGCCAATGCAGAATGTCTAGGCAAGCTTCATTTTCTGAAATCATGAATAGACCTCATGGGTGGTGTGTATCTCCAAACAGTAAGCTAGTATCACACATTGGATGTATATCAATGGCTATATTTCTCTACTCTTTTTTTTTTTTTTTTTTTTTTTTTGTCAAGAGAACATGAAAGAAACACAGGTTTCTAGCCTGATGTTTATCATCTTTATGGTGATAGTAAAAAGATTCAAACAGTTCCTTTCATACTGTCTGCTTACATGCCACCTTTACGCCTTTATGTTGTACTGACAAATGTTGTAAGGAGTTGAGTTATTGTGGGTGTGTATAAATAAAAAAAATAGAAATTTACTTTTTTAATTAGGAGAAGATTGAAGAATTGGTGCTGGGAATTCTGGTCAGTGGGAGGCTGCTTACTTAGAATCAGCAAGGTTCCGAGTTTGATCCTTAGCAGTGACAGAAACAGAATGTATTTGTCTGTCTGGGTTCATGGATTCACTTGTTACTTTTAAAAAAGTTTCACACATATAATCATAGGGTACATTGTATTGAATAAAACCAAGTCCGTAAATTAGAATCTCTGTCAATCAATTTTTGAAATACATAATAGACTGAAGAAAGAGGTACAGAATGTTTAGAATCTCTCAGTTGTATTACTTCCATATCCAGGGAAGGTGATGGCACTCATAAAGACTAGCCCATACATGTGCATATGCAGTGGTAGTTGTTAGACGATACACTTGGTCTTTTACTTCTCAGAACACAGAAATGTGGCTAATCTGATAAAGTGGGGGTATTGTTAGTGTGCGTGTATATTTCTTGATGTGTTGGACATAAATTTTGATGTCTTAGTAATAAAGAATTAAGTTGCACAGAATTATATAGAAATGCATAAATGTTTAAACTGTGGAAATTCCATGTGGTTTATTTATTGTTCTGTAGTATTTTATTTGAAGAAATATTGTATTAAGAAAATAAAAGTTGAGTTGTTTACCAGTAGATACAGGTTAGACTTTCTCAGAAAATGTGATGTCTTTCCTTTGGAAAGTATTGTTATATTGCTAAAGGATAAAATATAAGCTGAGAACTGTATCTTAATCAGCATTTCTATATGTTAGAATATAGATATATGTGTGTGTAACAGTAATAAAGAAAATATTCTATCAATTTGTGAGGAGATGGGGGTTGGAAATTCAAAGAAAATTAGCTGGGAGTAGCTGAGGGAAGGAGGTGTGCAGGAAAAGTGATGTAATTGTGTTTCAATGAAAATGTTTTATAAATAAATTTAGTTAAATGTATATTTGTGAAGATACTTGTTTATATATTTTGAAGCATTTGTCTAATTATTCATTACCTATAAAATTTAGTAGTCTGCTGACAAAAGTTTCTGCCCCTCCTAGTTCCTTAGCTGTTTAGTGCCAAATACAAAACGGCTTATTTAATTATAAACTGTGTGGCCTATGGCTCAGGCTTCATATTGGCTAACCCTATCCTAATTTATAACCAATTTCTATTAATATATGAATCTCTCTGTTGTTTTGGCTGACCGGTGATACCTGGGTCTCTTTCTTCCTTGTTAGCTACATGGCATCTCTCTGGAGATTTGTACTCTGCATTTCTCTCCTTAGCATTATCCTAGCCTGGTTGCCCAGCCTATACTTTCTGCTGGCAAGCTGACAACCCATATTTATTCATCAAGGGACAAGAGAAACATATATTCAAAACATAGAGAAGGACGTCCCTCATCAGAAGTTAGAAATAGGGGAAGTACCTGAATGATCAGAGAAGCCACTAGTGATGTCTACCTTTTCTATTTCTCCATCCAAAAGGGCAGAGATCTTCTCTAAGTTCTGCCTTACTACTTCCTGTCTCCTAACTTTCTTTAGTATTATAAAACCTCTATGGTAAATTTTGATCAGCTAGTGTCTAGCTCTGTGCTCTGACTCAAAGCAAACTTTATTGCCTGAATGTGATCAAAATATCACAAGACAAAATGTCAAGGAGAAAAAGTATCCTTTGTTATGATTTTTTTTCACTCTTCTTTTTATCTTTCATTGCAGCTATAGAAAAGTATGAGTAAACATTTAAAATCTGTGTCTTCCATTTCTAACATGCTCATGTAACTTGCCAGCAGTGTTTTATTATTGTAACTTTCTGTTTAGGATTTTACTCTCTTTCTCTGATTCTTTAGACATGAATTCCTTGTAAATACTCTCATGAATTTCACCATTTAATGATAATTTACAAACTAGCTTTTAACAATTTAAATAATTTAGCTGGCTTCAGAAGTATAAATACAGAAGTTCTTATGTATTTCATAAGTATTTCAAACTTGACTCTTTCAAGTTGAACCTAAAATGATCATAGGTTCTTAAGACTAAATACATATAAAAGCCAATACTTCATATTTTGCAGTTAGAAAATAATTCCAAACTTAAGGAACACTGCGGATTTCTGAAGATTATGAACCTGAGCCATTTAAAAATATTCTTTGTGACATTTTGATAATTTCAATTTATTCTCTAAGGGAGGTAAATTTTCTTCTGCAAATACTATTGTCTTAAAGGAAGTTAGAGCTACTATAGAAAGATGGAATTTAATTTTGCTATCTGAAAATCCCACCTTTTCCTATGACATTTGTTTTAAGGAAATATCTAACAGTCAATGTAGCAACTACAATGTAGTAAGTACAAGGGCCAATAGTGCACAATGCATGTATCCTTGACATTAACACCATGATGTTTCAATTTTATTTGAACATGTGCTACATTGAGTTGCATGCAATAGCTTGGAAAAGAGGTTACCTGCATCCCATTTTCTTATTACTGAAATCAAAATTTGGTTCAGTTTCTTCCCTTCTATTTCTACCACAGGAAAAAATAAAGATATTCACTTTCTCTTAGGAGAAATATGTTCCAATTTTTGGATCCCAGGTGTTTTGAAGAAAATTTGTCCCTTTAAGTCATAGTCTGACCCAATTAAAAATAAAAAAAAAAATGATTAATTCACCTATGTTTAAAGGATTTGAAACTGGGTTGTCTTCATGATAACACCATTGTAAAATGTTCACAATTATGCATGTCACAATAAATTAATACTAAAAAACTAGCTTCATTAATTTATTTCCTCTTCCTGTTGAGTCACATGCAGCATTTTAAAACTGATACATTAATGTAACTATTTGTTATTCTATACTTGAAAAAATGTTATATATACCTACAATAATTTATGTTTTAATTTTCCTTTAGTCCATTTGGAAAGAGTATGACTGTGTGCTTTATAGATGACTGAAATAGCTGATTAACTATCAGTTTATACATTTTGAAATTGGGTTTGGTAGTGATCTAAAGACTGATATAATATATTTTAGTAAAAATCTTTTTTTTTAATCCATTTAGAATTTAAAGTTTTATAAAGTTATATAACATTTTTTTTTTCAAATACTACAGTGATGTTTGTTTTTCAAAGGATTGCTGGATTAGTACTTGAAAGTATGCAGGATAATTACATTTTGTATAATAAAATCAATGAAATATGCTTGATAGTATAATACATCAACAATATATCTCCACATTATGACACAGAAAGCTATTTTCTCCAAGACCTTGGTAAGAGCAGTGGTTTCCTTGATATCCAGTTAATGAACCAATTAGAAGAGAATTTGATGCCTGTCATACTGCAAGGAAGGTTAGTGAGCTGAAGAAGTCAGATCAAAGTGATAAACTGCTTTTCTGTTTGCTTCAAAAAGGATCAGGTTGGTTCAATTATCATCTCAGGACTCTGTGTAGCTGAAATAGACATACCCATTCCAGGCTATATGAAAACATACTCTGTTACTGAATTGATGTCAGATATAAAACATTATATTAATGCACTAATCAAAATTAAATGCTCTGTTTTTATTTCTATTACATAATAATAAAACTATTAATTAGGACTTTTAAAGTGTTTGACTTTAGTTTGTTCTAAAAAATACTAGAAGACAAGATATCATTTCAAAAATTTGATTTTGAAAATTATAATGTCTTTATGAGTAACTTTAGTTTTTACAAATAATTTTAATTAGAATTATTCAATTAGACTGTATTTTCATGGTGTTATCTCCACTTCCTATGTCAGCCCTATTGTTTTGCATCTTCTTGACCCTAATTCTGTACCATTATGTACAACATATATTTGACTAGTATAGCATTATTATTTAAAAGTACATCTTTAATATTAAAAAATACAATATTAGAATATTTAGAGATTCTCTAAAACTTTTATAGTGGGAAAGCAAACATCCTTAAAAGGGTTTGGTTAATTTTTTTAAAAAAACGTTTCTTTCTTTGAACATATTTTTTAAATTGCTGCTTCTTTCTTTTGTGTTTTCTGGTTCTGCTTTTTCTCCATCTGTCTCTTGACACATCCATTGGAGATATTTAATCATGTAAAGGATACCAAGAAATCTAATATTATAATGGTCTCATTAGCAATTAAGTTATTAATAGCTTATGAGGCTTCACATTGTAAAAATGTAAAGTAAAAGTTCATTATTAATATTAGTTCTTATGTAGATATTCATGCTTCATGCTTTAATTTATCATGAGCATAAGGATTGTATACAGAGCAAAGACAAGTGCCTTTTCAGGATTTAACAAATCATAAATCACAACAAATGATCATAGACTTAGCCTGGGTGGACATTTTCACTGAAACACAAGAATAAACTAAGAAATAATTTCTTCTACATAATTTAAAAATTAGAGTAATATTACTTATAATGGCTACTTTCTTTGGGGACATAATCTGACCAATTAAGCACATTTATTTGTATTTGATACATTGTCTATCTTATCTTCATTAAGCATAACTCAAAGATGTTAGCAATGGTCTGAAACAGAAAAGGAACACACAGGTCTTTGAACTTTCATAGAACCTTTCAACTCTGTAGCTTATCTAAGACCATGTTTTAGATGTTGGTAGACTATATATAATTTACTTCATACATAATTGGATATTGTTGATAATTACCCATAACAATGAGTCCCAGGATCTTTCAAGACAATGGTTTAATTGCCATTTTATTTTTAAAGTTGAACATATTTAAAAAATTTTCAAATTCAAAAATAATATCTACTTAACATTAAATATTTTTATTATGTCACTATTTTCCTTCCTATCCTCCCCTTTTCTTTCTTTTCTTCTTTCTTCCTTCATTTATTCCTTCCCTCCTTCACTCTCTCCCTTGGTTCCTTCCTTCCTTCCTTCCTTCCTTCCTTCCTTCCTTCCTTCCTTCCTTCCTACCTTGCCTACTGATAACTGAGAAAACCAATAGCTCTGTACATGCTAGACACACATTCTACTAACCTACATCCTCGCCTCTTTACTTTCATAATTATGTCACAAAATCAAGTGTGGGCATAGTATTCACCTATTATTGATGTTTTATTTTGATTTTGAAAATAATTACCTAAATATTTATATACATAAATATAACAAACATTCATTTTTACTCAAAATATAAAAATGTTTTCACAAATATTGTATAAATACTCCAGATTCTTCAGTATAATATTTACTAAAATATTTACTGTTTCTGAATTCATACACATTTAATGCTTTTGATAAAATCTACCAATTCTCTGCTCTGTAAGTTTTCTACTAATCCCTCAACACTTTGGCTTCATTTTTTGGGTTTTGTTGTTGTTGTTGTTGTTTTAAAGCACACTGGGTTGACATGCATGTCTGTAAAAAATATAGGACAGTCTACGAGATTATGGATATACAGCCCTGCAGTTACTTATTTTTTTTTCCTCAGCAGCTATGTAATCAGCAGCTACACAGATATGAGAAGGAATTCATTTTCTATACTATTATCAATGCTGGAATTTTGAATGATTTCATCTTACAGAGGCCTTGTGCATGTAGTAATAGCTTTCATTAGTTTATTAGTACAATGGCTCTGTAATGTACAGCAAATATTTTTTCACAGCAGGCATCTACTACTTTGGGCTCTTACAAATTTTCCAACCCCTTTTATACATTGTTGCCCAAATTTACGGGGAGTAAATGTGACAAAGATGGTCCACTTATAGCTGAGTACTCCATAGTGGCTTGTTCATTACACAGGTACCAGTTGTGCCTCCTCATATTAACCATTATCTACAAAAAGAAATTTATCTGATAAAAATTGACACATGCATTAATCTATGAATATAAAATAGGAATTTTGGAGATTGTTTAAACTATGAAGCAAAAAAGAATAAAATGATATTCTTAGGATATATATCCGAGACAGCCTTGGCTCTTTTGTACAGTTATAAGTATCAGGCATGAGTTCCTTCAGATGAAAAATATTTTGAATGGAATTATAATATGTTTAGTAACTCCCATAACATTCCTGCCATTATTACACCCCACACCAATTGTTACTACAGCTTTTATGAATTGCTGCAGGGCAAAATATTGATTACTTCCCTCCCCTAGTAATATAACTAGAATCCTCTAGCACTGTGAAAGTTGGCCCATTAGGATGAAGGTTCAAGACCAGTGTCAGCATATTTTCTCCATGTCATATTATTTAAGTTTGTGATATCTTTAATAATAGGTCTCACTGTCAAGCCTGAAGCAGTAATCTGTAATGTTTGGCAAAGGTTTTAAGACTCCATTTACCAAAAACATTGGAGATAAGCTATCCTTGGAGATTTTAGTGTGTGTGTGTGTGTGTGTGTGTGTGTGTGTGTGTGTGTGTGTGTGTGTGTGAGTCAGGGTAAGAATAGATGAGAAGAGAGAGAGAGAGAGAGAGAGAGAGAGAGAGAGAGAGAGAGAGAGCCATTATAGGCTTGAAGAGAAAACTGACTCTAGAGAAATGTCCAGAGGCCTACTAGAGTGACCCCAACTAATAATTTGAGCAACAGTGGAAAGTCTACCATAAATGCGCTTCCCTGTTAATGAGATTGATGACTAACTTATCCACCATCATAGAGCCCTCATCTAGTAGCTGATGGAAACAGAAGCAGACACCCACAGCTAAACACTTAGCCAAACTGGAAGCAAGATGCAGAGAGGGAGGACTTGACCAGGCTACAGAAACCCACATAGACAGCTGACCTGAACAAGGAGGAGCTAATGGGCCCCCACAGACTGATCGCTGGGAAACCAGCATTGTACTAACTCAGACCCCCTGAACGGGGATCTCAGTTAGAAGGCCTGGGCAGTCTAAGGGACCTCTGGCAGTGGAACCAGGATGGATCCCTGGTGCACAAATGGACTTTGGGAGCACATTCTCCATGGAGGGATACTCCCTTAGCCTAGAGGCAGGTGGGAGGGCCTAGTCCCTACCCCAAATGACTTGACAGAATTTTTTACCCCTCCTGGAAGGCACCAACCTCCCTGTGGAGTTGGGGGGCATGGGATGGGAGGGTCATAGGGGAGCATGGGAGGGAGGAGGGAGGGAGGTAGAGGGAACTGGGATCGATATGGAATAAAACATAAACAAATAAGATATACATATAATGTTTTATTTGACTGAGAAAGGTACAATAAATCAAAATTCAACTAATTAAAAATAAAGAGAGAAACCACGGTTTGTCATTAAGGGGAAGCAACTAAATCTAGAAATATTTGTCAGTATTTTAGGACTTGGTATGAAAAGTGAAGAAAGAAAAAAGGATTTAGAAGTGTCTGCATTTCTTTCTTGGGCATTTGCAGACAAACTACTCCCTCCTGAGATTTATAATACAGACATATGATAGTAAATTTAATTATTAATTTATCCTGACTATAATGTCCAGCTGTTGATCAAATATTTATTTGTATATTTCTGGGAAAGTTAATTTTTTCTTCTTTGAAACAGGGTCTCATTATGTAGCCCCACTTGCCTGGAACTTTCTGTATAGATCAGGCTGTCCTAGAACTCACAGAGATCCTCTTCTCTGTGCCTCATATTTTGGGATGTTTTAAAGTATTAATTTTTCATAACACAATTTCACTGGTCTTTTGTGTTTATTTTTGTCTCCCTATATCTTTCCTCTATTCCACCCATCTCCCTTATTTTTGTATGGTAATAAACCTTTTATGTGAGTTGTCCTACTTTTAATACTGGTTATGTGAATATTTCTTTAAAACACAGAAACCTAGTGGCCATTATAAGGCCTTCTCTTCTTATAGCTAGTATACTTTCTCTTGTTCAGGGACAGCATTCTCAAATGATTTTCTTGGCTCTAGAGTTGTTATTCATTCACAGCTTGAGGTATAGTCTTTTAATTCTATGATATATGAGATGTGTGGTTTGGCGCTACCATATCACAAATCATTTAGAAATAAATGCCCGTACCCTTTAAGTTTTCAGGATACAGGTATAAATAGGAACACTTTTAATTGAAATAGGATGGCATTAGTGTTACTAATAAAAACCAAAACCTTGAGTTTAAGATACAGGAGAGTCAGGAACCTTTTTTAAACCATTGTTTTCATTCGTTCTCCTCCTTTTAATTTTTGTTTAGAGGGATTGTAGTTCAGTTTAGCTCATCTTAAGGTAAGATGGATAAAAAGAGAGACTGCTCTTAAAGTGAAGGACTGTAGTGTAATTGTAAACTTAGATGCTGACAATAAGTGGAACTTGGAGAGAGTATGCTGAGGAAGGACACTCCTTGCCTATTATTTGACTGTCTGCATCTTCTTTAGGCACTTCTTGTTATCCTTCCTGACAAAGCTCACATTCTTTGGGAACTTGGATTTGACCCCCTTAAGGCATTTGCACCTTTGTGGCTGGTTTTTTAATGACCTTTTTGAGCCATTTTTGGCATTGGTTATGTTTATTCTTGTGGTTATTCTTCTGGTTATATTGTCACTGTAACCAGTGCCCACCCAAAGCACCTGAGACCAGAAGTAGTAATGGTTTTTAATTAAGAAAGGCAATAACTTAGGTAGTTTTTAAAAAGTTTTCATTTCTTTGGAAACTGAAATTATGAAATTCCAAGATAATTGATTGATAGCTAAATAAAAGTATCTTATGTCATGAGTAGACTAAATCATTTATTTTTTGTATTATTTCATATGAGTAGTTAGTAGCCTTTTTGGAATGTATTTAGTTTATGTTTTTCTAAGATATGACAATGACAACTCTGTCTAAATCATGATTTGTAGTAGAATTCTTATTTTATAGTGTACAAGGAAAAGAAAGAAACCAGAAAAGTAAACTAACATGCTCTTTTTTTGACATTTTTCACATGTGATAATAAAGGAAAAGAAATCATATTGAGCCATCAAGCAATACCTGTTTGAAGAAATTATATTTAAGGTCAACCCTAAAATATAAGGCAGATTTATTTGAAAAATTAGATGGGTATTTGTACCTGTAAAAAGATGGCATCGTTTAACACAATAGCCTCACAAAATGGGGTTTTATAATAATATATAAGTGGATTTAATGGTGCCTAACTTATGTGGAAAGAATCCACAAGGTGCTCTGTCCTTTGCACTCTGAAAGCTGAGCATCCTTGGAATGCTGGAACCTTGTCACTCTGTAAAGCCATATGAACTTCATCATTTTTATTCTTAAAAAACAAACAGGCAGCCGGATATTGGTGGCACGCACCTTTAATCCCAGCACTCGGAAGGCAGAGGTAGGTGGATCTCTGTGAGTTCAAGGCCAGGCTGGTCTACAGAGTGAGTTCCAGGACAGGCCCCATAGCTACACAGAGAAACCCTGCCTTGAAAACCAAAATGAAAACATAAACGTACAAACAAACAGGCTACAAACCCTTGCATTTCTAGGTGATCTTAAACTACCACAACACACACCATATTCTAAACACTGTTGGAAGCAAAGCAACCAAAGGATTTATCACTGTGATACTAGCCCTCATGAACAAGTTCCTAGATTCCATGTACTGCTTCTTCATATGTCATAGGATTTTCTTTTCTTTGCAAAAGAGAAACAAAACCAGAAGCTTCACAGACTGATACATCATCACACTCAGTATGCAAATCCTGTCCCTAAATGGTTAAAAAAAAAAGATACACAGAGTGCCTAAGAAACCAATAGTATTCATATCAGGATGTCAACTCACATTTTCTTCTCAAAGTGTTTTATCTGTGTATGTTAGTTGTTCAGTGGTGACAATAGAAATTGAATTAGAAAATGTTGTTTTCAATGGCAATCTTTGCCCCTCTTGTAATATCTTACTGACTACAATTAGAGGTGATTGCTTAGATCACTAAATTTCTTTTTTTTTTTTTAATAAAAGATTTATTTATTATGTATACATCATTCTGCCTGCATGTATGCCTGTAAGCCAGAAGAGGGCACCAGATCTCACTATAGATGATTGTGAGCTACTGTGTGGTTGCTGGGAATTGAACTCAGAACATCTTAACCTCTGAACCATCTCTCTAGTCCCACTATATTTCTTTACTTCACAGAATTCCAAGTATATTATAGGGAAAAAACAGTTATTGATACCTGTACTGTAATAGAAATTCTCAACAGAAAATTGTATTACTGTACAATCAGCAATAACACTATCATTGGCATGTATGTAGCTACAATATGCACCATGACAATTAGAGTATTAATTTGAAAATACCAAGTATAAGCATTCTTAGAGTCTTTCTCTTAGCCAGGTATAGTGGCATACACCTTTATTGCTAGCAATCAGAAGGCAAAGGCAGGTGTATTGTTGTTCTTTTGTTACAGTTATTGGAATAAAGCTGGATTCCCCATGGAGAAATACACCCCTAACCTACAGGTAGGAGGGAGAACCTAGTCCCTACTCCAAATGACTTGACAGATTTTTTTTTGATCCTCCAGGAAGGCATCCCCCTCTCTGTGGAGTGGGGCTGGGGGTGGGAAGAGAGGATGGTGGTTTTGGGAGATGGGAGGGAGGGACAGACAGAGAGAGGGAAGGAGGGTGAGGGAACTGGGATATATATGTAAAATAAGAAAAATAGATAATACAAAAATAAAGCTGGAGAAAGGGGGGATGTCCCGTGTGAAGGTTTCAGGGTTAGAGACTACGTGGAGGAGCATAGTGGGTTCCATTGAAGGTGAGAATGACTAAAGCAGAGGGAAAAACACACCAGCCTGACAGAGCTTGAATGAGAAGTTTATTTAGAAAGGAGAGTGAGGGGAAAGGGAAGAGACATAGACACACCAGGAACAGAAGACGAGAGAGAGAGAGAGAGAGAGAGAGAGAGAGAGAGAGAGAGAGAGAGAGAGAGAGAGAGAGGAGCATAAAGAGCAAAGTGATAGCTAAGAGCAAAGCAAGAGCAAGCAGAACATAGTGGGCAAGGGTCTGTCTTTTAAAGGGGTCTCTTACACCTGCCTGCAGATTAGTACTCACAGAACCCTGGGCGGAACAGAGTACTGCCTGAGTGCATTCTGGCAGGTATCGGGCAGGACAGCATAATGCCCAAATTCTCACATGGATGGATCTCTGTGAATTTGAGCCAAGCCTGGTCTACACAGTGATTTCCAGTACAACCAGAGCTGCACAGTGAGGCTTTACCTCAAACAAACAAAACAAAACAAGGTAAATTATAAAAAAAAAAAGTCAGAAAAACAGATTACTTTTTTCTCTTAATCCATTTTTTTCTTTCTAAAAATATGTGCAAGCAATTTTGTTATATATCTGTGTGTGTGTATACATATATATATGTACACTTATATAACCTTATATACTTAAAAATTTACACACATATAATTGTAAACATATTTGTCTATTGACTTAAGACATAAACAATTTATTAATGATGATATCAGTAAACTAGAATTATTTGCATTAATGGAAACCAGATTTTGAATAACATTATGCTTGAATAAGAGATATCAAATACTGAATGACTGCTGGATATTTAGAAAAATTGTACTTTTATAAACATCTCTTAAAGACCTATGTTTCCAGCTATGCTTATTATGTAAGACACGGTTACTGTATTTTAGTAGACACAAACATTCAGTTCAATGAAATATTGGAAGTTGTGAATATTTTAATTGGAAATATTTTTGAGTACTTCCCAACCTCAGAAATCACTTTTATGTTATTCTGAATGCTTTTCTAGATCTATTGCATGCATAACTGTTTATCACAGCTATGGTTGGCAGCAGGTTAAGGTTAATTACAATTGCACAGTCACCTGGACGATGATCTTACCTGAAGTAGAGTCCCTGTGCTGTGTCGGCTCGACAGTATATTATTTCGAGACATTAATGCCAGGCTGCTCTTTAAATTGGCTGTGGAACTGGAGAGGAAGTGATTTACGTGCTCCATTTAGTGCTCTGCTCTTTCTGTCCGCTTCAGGCCACTTTCCCAGGAATAGCAGAATGTGAACAGAATTAAAGTCCTAATGTAACCAAGGATAGGAAAAAAAAAATATCATGAAACAGATTGAGGGAAGAAATTCCTGCTCTGCGCATTTAATGGCACGCATATTTTATTCAAATGCCTGACTATCTGGGACAACTAAGTTCACTGTTGGGAGTTTCTGAATTAAGCATTAAAAGATTGATTTTATTGAATGAATACCCTTGTAGACTGAATTCTCCTAAAAAAAGTTTTAAACAGTAGGGAAAGCCAAACATTTTCCTTTTTCTGAAGATTAAGAAAAGATGGAGGAAAAGGTGATTAACTATACTATATATTTACACAAAATAACTCCAAATGGAAACGTTAGATTCTTCAAAAGAAACGGAATAGTTACATATAGTGCCAGTTTTAAATACATCTGATGTTTTTCTCTGATTTAGGATTATTAGCCTAAAACATCTAGTTTTTAAGCTATGTATGGGACTTAATCCAAGTCTTCTTCCTTTTAATTGTATTTGGACACCCCGAAATCAGCTCCACATCCTCTCAACATGAAAGAAATGACCTGTGGATGTGGATTGGATATATGGCTCAGTGGTTAAGATGCTTACTGCTCTTGTTGATGACTCAGTTCAGTTCCCAGCATCCACATGGTAACTCAGAACCATATGAAACTCTCCAAGGGATTTGACAACTCTTCTAAAGTATGTGGGCTCCTGCATGTATGTGGCACACACAAACACATATCCATAAAATATCAAAATTAGTTTCAGAAAATAAATACTAAGGAAAAATGTATAGATTCTAATTTTTTAGTTATACAATTTACACTTGAGATGCCCATACCTTAAACTTTCACCAGAATAAGATGATAATACAGTGTCATTGGGCATTAATTTTAGAAAGATGCCTAGACATTTAATTCCAATTATACTTCCATTTCTATTATATGATATCATGGTTACTAATTCAAAATATAGGTCCAATTTAGAAAAGAAGTGCTTACATTTTATGTTGTTATGACTTTTTCAATTAAAACTTGAATATGAGATTCCCATCTAACCTCCTGCCTAACTTCTCCAATGTTAAAAATGCTCCCAATATTTTGCCTTTTTCTACTTAATATATTTACTGTGTGTGTGTGTGTGTGTGTGTGTGTGAGCGTGTACATGTGTGTGATTTTCTAAAGAACTGTATAGTGTTAATATGCTCATCTTACACAAAATATAATAGATGAAATTTTCTTTAATAATTTCCAAACATCACCTGTCAACTTTTTTGTAATGCTCTATTCCATTTGAAGATTGTTAATTTATTAATTCCCTTAGTATAGTATTCTATTCTTTTGTTTTAAATAATTATGTTTTTGTAAATTACATCACAGAAACATCTTAAGCATTTTATTATATGAGTCTTGACAAATATAGTACTGCCACTATAGGAATTACTATCAAACCACTCTCCAACATCTGTTTATCCTGAGAATCTTCTAACTAAGTCTTCATCAGTTTTTGGAAATGGTATTATTTTAAACAGTTTGATCTTTTATTAGAAAATAAATAGCTAAAATTTCTATTTTCCCAGCTAAAAGTAATAATGGCTATCAGTTGAATGCTTAGAATCTATAGGATCTTCTCCTCTCTTTTCTGATATTTCTGTTAATATAATTTGAAAAATTAGCAACTTTAACAACATCTTCTATTTTTTCATACATAAAAAGTTAGATAATAGGACAGAATCATAGAAGATGATTTCATTTTCTAGTAAGGTAGGATAAGTCAGTAGAAACTTTGTAATGTGTGCATTCAGTGTATAGGTGATATGAACTACACAAAATAAGGACAGTTTTCATTTGAGAACTAAAACTGATGTCAAAGATTAGTGTGATTTTGAGCTCCTTTCATATTACTTAAAACAAACAATAGTAATTAACAAACTGAGAGAATTTTCTGGTGTTTTTTTTAGACTCTATTTTTTAAAAACAGTATCATATCTAAACAAAACCAACTAAAATGTTGGAATATTTATAATACCACAATGTTATTTAGAATGTCATTTTGATGTTACTATGCCTCTTGGGATTTGTAGCTAGCAAGGCATTAACTATAGAGGCACTTGAGCATCTGCTGCTGTGTTCTTTGTCTTCCTTGATGTTCTTGTCTTGATGCTCTATGTTGCAAGTACTTATTGCAATCATGTGTTGCTGACCATGTGCCCTGAAAGGAGTAAAGCACTAGGAGTCTTAATTATGAAACCCTTGTGATCATTGCATTTTCTTTCTCACACTCAATATTGTGTCTATCCCGGCAGCAATTTGTCTAATCACAAATGATATTTTGCAAATCAAAGGCAATAATGCCAAGAATTGAATGGTTCCTAAAAGTCTGAAATTAGGTTAAATTTTGCATTGTTCACTTCAACTATAGAATTATATAAAAACATGGTTATACATCTTTATACAAGGAAAAAAATCCAAAGAAGGTTATTTGCCAAGTAAGTAGCAATGCCTGCTAACAGAATTCTTGTTCCTGCCTTCATCATCAGTGAATAAGGACAAATGCCAGCTATCAAGTACTCTACCAGCTACTCTCAAAAACATATGCTTTTGTTTGATGATAAAAAAAAAAGTAGACCAGCATCTGGAAAAGGCCTTACAATTTTTCTGAACACAAGAGATAAAGAAAGTTGATAATGTTTACTCCTAGTATTCTTATACAATATCCTAAGCCAGTATTTTATAGGTTTATCCATGTCAAGGGACTTCTTTGAGAAAGTGATAAAACTGTTTGTTTTTAGTAGCATCTTTGGGTTTTATTTCTTTATATTTTCATTTGAGAAAGTCTGTGTGTTTAAATGTGAACACTTTAAGGCAGAAATCACTGCTCTTTAGAGTATAGTAAATAGCTGTACCAATGGTTCCAATGGGTGCTGTAGGTTACTTAAATAGGCCGCAGATGTGTGCCTGTACAATTGTATAGCAGGAGGAGACTTGTTGAAAATAGATTGGCAAACACTATATATAGACATAAAAAAATAAAAGGAAATGCATATGAAAAAAATTTTATAAATTTTAGTTCCCTTTAAAGCCAATTTTAGTACATTGCATTAGATCTAGGATAGGGTAATGTTGAGAATGAATGAATGTAGGAATGAATGACTGAATGAATAAAATTATATTAAGTAACTTCTCTTCAATAGCCAAAAATCAGAATTAAGGTGTTTAAAATAAATAAAAACATTGCAGCTGAGAGTCACCCATTAACATAAAAACGTCGAGTGTGCCTGCTTGACAGTCCTCAGCAGATGTAAACTGCAGGTGCTGTGTGGCAGAGAAGTCAGCAAACAGTGCAGCATGACAAATGATTCCAAAAGAGGAATATATGTGTATATACATACACAAATGTACATATAACAACAATCGGCCAAAAGAATAAATAGAGGACATGCATTTGGAGGATGGTAAAGAGGAATATATGAAAGGGATTTGAAGGCAGAAAAGGGAAAGGAGGAATGATGTGTGTGTGTGTGTCTGTGTGTGTGTGTGTGTGTGTGTGTGTGTGTGTGTGTGTGTGTGTGTGTATGCAATATATAATCTATAATCTTAAAAATAATAGAAAAGAAAATGGAAAAAAACCAGTATCATACTGACTGACAAAGAACAGAGAAGCATAGACTTTTCCTGAGACAGCAAATATTTCTTGGAGGATTTGGATACCTATGAAAAATAGATCACAAGTCCCTCCTCTGGTTTATAAAAACATCAGGCTGATCTTTCACATTTCCTTATGCAGACACAATCAGCTGCTTCAAAAACTCACTCTGAGGATTCTAAAAACACTAATACAGGCAAAGACATAAGATTTACATCTTGAACAACATATAAACAGAGAGTGATCTAATGTGTCTGCAGTATTTCCATTTTTTATCTGTAGGTCATTTGCTATGTTCTATTAGGTAAACTCAAGTAACATTTCCCCATTTCACTGTTCCAAGCAAGCATTTTAGACTATGAATGACATAGCTCTTGTATTTTGTAAAGATAGTGTCATGTAAAGACAAAAGTCACAAAAGCCAAAAGCCTTTTGTTATTATATGTGATGGGAGGGAAGATCTTGAGGAAACCTTTGCAGGAATAACACTCCAGGGGAACAGAGGTTACTTTTTATGAAGTTTTGTTGGGAAGCGAAGGGAATCGAAGGGACAGGAGGAAAGAGAAGAAGAGGGGAGGGAAAGAAAGGAAACCTGTCTCAGAGAAATGGCAGGGGTGGGGGGGACATAAACAGTTGTGTGATGGAGTGGGCAGCTTGGAGTTTGATTTATGTTTTTATTTAAATTATAATCATGGTTGTTCACATGCCAATCCCAGTTCCCAGTCCCTCTCCTCCTCCCCTGCCCTGCACCAACCTCCTAACCCATCCCCTTTCTGCTTCCCAAGGAGGGTGAGGCCTTGATTCTTGAAGTGAACTTTGCAGCTGTGTCCAGAGCCCAGGCACAGGTTGTCGTACACAGAGGAGTGAAGCCCTGCACCAGGTTTCCAAGTTCAGGACCAGGTTTGCTTGGATGATAGCACCTATGAATGTATATTTGAGCATAGAGTTAAAACTTGATGATACATGATATCATGTGATTATTTGGGGAAACATTTTATTGTTTACTTAATCTTCTGTAGAGATAAAAAATAGTATCTTTTTCTAATTTAAGACAATCTTCTTAAATGCATTTTTAATTTTAATGATTTTATCCCAATGTTTTTATGTATCATTGAGTGAGCAGCCATTCCAGAATTGTAGAAGAACAGAGGAAAATGATGTAATTATAGTATAATATCAAAACTTGAAAAGAAAATCTTACAAAGCTGATCTAGATGATGTCCTGGATATTTGCTGTGATATCTGATTACCTGAGTTTTTTAAGGGGGCCCACATAGTGGAAAAAAAGTGACCTACCTCTGTTTGTAGTTCTCTGCCCTCCCCAAGCATGCAACAAGTGTGTGTGCATATAACACACACACACACACACACACACACACACACACACACACACACCAATTAATGTAATTAAGTTTAAATATAATGGAGAAAGCAAAATAAGCAATAAATTTCTATGAGTCATTGGATGCTGATATCATATTATATATTTAGTCAAATTTTTGAATGATTGAAATGTTTAAAATCATTTCAAAGCATTTATTTATGTTTTCAAAGACATTATGAGGGCCACTTTGTCCATGACCTTCAGTCTTAGGATGTGAAAGAAGGGCATCCACCTATTTTTCCCGTAATTGTTCCTTTCAAATTTAGAAAAGCAGTATTACCACCTGGAACGTTGACTGTAGCTATCTTATATTCAAATCCTTTAGTCAGCACTTTTATTTGGCCTAAGAAGAGAATAAAAGAGAAATGTTAAAAATATTCTCAAAACATTTTGGAACATATATTTATACAAAATTAACATATAAAAGCAAGACTCTTTTTTTGTTGTCTTTGTCCCTCTTCATGTTTTTGTCCACCTAAATATGGAGAACAGCTGTCTACAGGAGTGCCTTCTTCAGAAACCTTCCATCTTTTGTGTTTGAGACATGGTTTGCCACTAAGCCTAAGGTTCACACATTTTGCAACCCAGAAATCATCAGGAATCCTGTTTTTTTTTGATTTCTCAGCACTGGGTAGGATTGCAGACATGCAGTACCACCCCTGGCTTTGGGGGGTAATTTTATCATTTCATTTACTTTACATGTTATTTAGCTTATAGCATTTAAGATATCTTTTTTTACATTTTTATTAATAATATAATTTAAAAATTTTACATGTTGAACAGATTTCCTCTCCCTCCTTCCCTCCCTCCGTCTTACCCTCTTTCCCCCCTCACATGCACCCTGACCACCCTCCCCTCCTATCCCCTTACCCCCATTCCACATGTAGGGCTATGCTATCCATGTGGGGTCATGTAAATCTGTCAAGTCATTTAAAGTAGGGACTAGGACTTCTCTCCTGTCTCTAGTTTAAGGGAGTAACCCTCCATGGGGGATGTGTCCACAAGGTCCTTTTGTGCACCAGGAATAGATACTGGTTATACAGTCTGAGGTCCCTTAAACTGCTCAGACCTTCTAGTTGAAGAAGTGTCTGAATCAGTCCCATGCTGGATTGCCACTTATCAGTCTATGTGGGCCAATTAGCTCCTCCTTGTTTAGGTCAGCTGACTTTGTGAGTTTCTGCAACCTGGTCTTGCCCTCTCTCTCTCTCTCTCTCTCTCTCTCTCTCTCTCTCTCTCTGTCTCTCTCTCTCTGCATCTTGATTCTAGTTAGACTCAGTGTTTAGTTTCCAACAGGTACTAGATGACTGCTCCAAGAAGGTGGATAACTTACTTGATGATCTCATTATCATGGAAGGGCATTTATGGTAGCCTTTCCATGGTTGCTCAGACTGTTAGTTGGGGTCAGTCTTGAAGGGCTCTAGACATTTCTCTAGGTTCAGTTTTCTCTTCAAACAAATAATGGCTCCATCGTTTATGTTCTCTCTCTTTCTCTCTCTCTCTCTCTCTCTCTCTCTCTCTCTCTCTCTCTCTCTCTCTTTCTCTCCCTCCCTCTCTCTCTTTTCTGTCTTCTATTCTTACCCTGACTCAATCTTCCTAGTCACATGTGCTTTCCTCTCCTCCCCTACTTTTTCTCCTAGTTCTCTCTCCATTCACTGCCCCCCCCCAATTCCCATGTGCTCTGGGGGACTTGTCTCTTCCCCCTTTTGTGAGGGACCATATATGAATCTCTTAGAATACACCTTGTATCCTAGTTCCTGTGGAAGTGTGAATTATAGGCTAGTGATCCTTTGCTCTAGGTCTAAAACCCATATATGAGCAGGTACATACCATGTTCTTTTTGTGACTGGGTTACCTCATTCAGGACGGTTTCTTCAAGTTCCATCCACTTGACTGCAAATTTCAAGATTCCATTATTTTTTCTGCAGAGTAGTATTATATTGTGTAGGTGAGCCACATCTTCTTTATCCATTCTACAGTTGAGGGGCATCTAGGTTGCTTCCAGGTTCTTGTTATTACAAATAATACTGCTATGAACATAGTTGAGCACATGTCTTTGTTGCATTGATGTGGATCATTTGGGTATATACCTAAGAGGGGAATTGCTGAGTCCTGTGGTAAACTAATTCCCATTTTCCTGAGGAACCACCACACTGATTTCCAAAATGGCTGTACAACAAATGCAGAAACCCTACAAACTCATGGAAACTGAACAATGTGCAATTACACCACAGCTGGATCAAAAAGAAAATAAAGAAATTAAGGACTTCCTAAAATTCAACGAGAATGAGGACATGACATACCCAAACTTATGGGACACCTTGAAAGCAGTGTTACAAGGGAAATTCATTGCACTGAGTGCCCATATGAAGAAAACAGAGGATAGTCACATTAGAGAATTAACAGTGCAACTGAAATTCTTAGAATAAAAAGAAGCAACCTCACCCCGGAGGAGTAGATGTCAGGAAATAATCCATTTGAGGGCTAATATCAATAAAATAGAAACCAAGAAAACAGTACAAAAAATGAATGCAACAAAGAGTTGGTTTTTTTTAGAAAATCAGCAAATAGACAAACCCTTATCCAATCCAACAAAAAAGCAGAGAGAGAACATCCAAATGAACAAAATCAGAAACAAAAAGGGGAACATAACAGCAGACACAGAGAAAATCCAGACAACTTTCAGGTCATACTTTGAAAAACTGTATTGTACAAAATTTGAAAATTCAAAGAAAATGGACAAATTTCTAGATAACTATCACTTATCAAAATTAAATCAAGAACAGAAAAACAATTTAAATAGACCTATAACCCCCAATGAAATAGAAGCAGTCATTGAAAGCCTTCCAAGAATAAAAACCCAGGGCCAGATGGCTTCAGTACAGAATTCTACCAGAAATTCAAGGAAGAGCTAATTCCAATACTTCTCAAATTGTTCCACACAATAGAGACAGAAGGCACATTACCAAACTCTTTCAACGAGGCCACAATCACCTTGGTACCCAAGCCTCACAAAGATACATCTAAGAAAGAAAACTACAGAAAATATCCCTGATGAACATCGATACAAAATTACTCAATAAAATACTGGCAAACCAAATCCAAGAATACATACGAGAAATCATCCACCGTAACCAAGTAGGCTTCATCCCTGGGTTACAGGCATTGTTTAACATACAGAAATCTATCAACGTGGTCCATCATATAAACAAACTGAAAAAGAAAAACCATATTATCATCTCCCTAGTGCTGAAAAAGCCTTCGACAAAATTCAACACCCTTTCATGATAAAGGTCTTGGAGAGATCAGGGATAACAGGAACATACCTAAGCATGATAAGAGAAATATACAGTAAACCAACAGCCAACATCAAACTGAATGGAGAGAATCTTAAGGCAATTCCTCTAAAATAAGGAACAAGACAAGGCTGTCCTCTCTCTCCATATCTCTTCAATATTGCACTTGAAGTTCTAGCTAAAGCTATAAGACAACAAAAGGAGATCATGAGAATCCAAATTAGAAAGGAAGAATTCAAACTGTCTCTTTTTGCAGATGATATGATAGTTTACATAAGCGAACCAATAAACTGTATCAGGGAACTCCTGCAGCTGATAAACACCTTCAGCTAACTAGAAGGATACAAGATAAATTTAAAAAAAAAAATCAGTAGCCCTACTTTATTCAGAGGACAAAGAGACTGAGAAAGAAATCAGAGAAACATCATCCTTTACAATAGCCACAAACAACATAAAGCATTAAAGATATATTTTGTGATATTATCTTTTTGAAAAATATTATGTTTAACATTCATACATAAGGAAAATGTGCTTGAATCTAATCCACCCTCATCCCCTCCCCTCTAAGTCCTCCCATATACCTTCTGTGTTTCTTCCTAACTTCACATACTATTATTTCCTTTCCTTGTTTGTTTTTAATTTAATGTCTGCTTAATCAATTTGCTGCCTGCGTTTGCATGAGCATGAGACCCATGGTCTGAAGCACTGGTGACAAATCCATAAACAAAAATATTTCTCCATGTCCAAGAACCACCAACTGCTATTGCTCCTTAGCTAGTTATGGGTGGTACTACATGAGCCCCTTCTGCTTCCAACCATGGGCTTTGTCTGGCCTTGTTTCGTACAAAACACCAAGCTGTTGTTTTATAGCTACTCTGGATTCAAACTTCGGTTCTCATACTTACATGGCAAGTACCCTAATGTCTGAGCCATCTCCCTGCCCTCATGTTTTAAAAAGTATTACTATCCTTTATATACACCCCACGTTGTAAGTTGGTTTTTATTTGTTTGTTTTTGTTTTTGTAGAAAGCCATTTTAGAATAACAGATTTGTAATCTCTATTTCACACAAACTTTCTATTTGCACTTTGGGTTATAAAATCTTTTTGATTCTGTGGAAAAACAACTTGTTCTCAAATCCTTTCCTGGAATTGGATATGTTGTCACACTAAATTTCAAAATGCAAATAGCCTAAAGGCTTTAAGAATATTAACTAGAATGCTTCCATTATAATTGAAAAGAGCAGTGAAACAGCCTAAGTTGTTTGACTTTGCTGTCTCATACCCTAAGTACTACCATCATTAGAATGGGAAGAACCAAGAGTTGAAGGGCAATATTCATATATAATATAATTACCAAAGCTGTATTACTTTTAGCATCAGAGTATAAGATAAATCTACTTTATGATCAGAAAATAGTAGAGACATCATAATTTGTTCTTTTTATATTTTGCTCTTAAAATAAAAAAAAAGCATGTCTTGCAGAATCCATTGGTACACTCTTAATTCTTAGTTCCATGGAATCACTTTTTAGAAAAATTTAAAATAAATTATACAATAAAAGACAAAAAAAGAGACAAACATGTTTATACAGCCATAAAGTGATACTGATCATTTGGACTGAAGTTACTAGGGTGACAAAGAATCAGACACAAGGAGGTAATGAATGGCAGGCCACATGCAAAGGCTCATAGCACAGATGGAGGTGTGATATAAACAGTATAAATCAGTCCCAAGTTAACCAATCCTCTGTTCTATTCTTTCTGCTACTCTGGACCTACGCTATTTGTACTTCTGCCTTAAGATGCACAGAGTTCTGAGAAATCTGAACACTGGATGAACTGTGTAAGAATCTAAACCTATTTGTCAGTCCTAACTGCAAAGTTCTGGCTATTAAATAAACAACAAACTTGGAAGTCTCTGATCTCCTGAGATCAACTTTTAATGGGAGTCTAGATTTAGGATGGGGTTATGGTGTCTCTTTCAATTATATGTGAATTCAGAAAATATTTGTTTTGCCAATATTAAAAGTGGATATAATAGCTAAAAGAGCATGTGCATACTAGTGTATGATAAGTCAAATACAAACACTGAGAACAAGAATATTTATATTGTTTATTGACACTGGCTACATGTTTGGAAGAATTTCATAGCCAGGGATGAAACATTCAATCTCTTTTTCTGCAATATTTTCAGTTTCTTTTGGGAAACAAGAGTCACACCCTCCTTTCAGGGTGTAGATCATATGGAGGCATTACCAGCATAGACCTCAGTTTTCCCTGCATACCTGAAATAGTGTATGTGATATTAGATCTTTAGGACACATAAACACATTAGGTAAACAATTCTAAAATAGACTGTTAAATTTCAAATAAGAGAAATGTTAGTTTACAGAATTACTTTTAGAATCAGAGTCTGCAATACATCCAGCACCAAACCGCAGTGATAAAGCTAATCTACAAGGAGCACACTCCACGACAGCGAATCAAACCCTCCTCTTGTATCAGAGATTGCATTCTGTATTGAGATGTGGTTGAGTTCTTTTTAATGGTGCAAATTTGTCTCAAGTCAGTGGTTGAAAATCATGGTGATTATAAGTAAAGAGCTAGATTTGCAGCATGAACACCTAAATGTGGAGAACTGGCTGGCTTGTGTTAGATGCATAGATTGAAACTATAGACTTGCTAGCACCCTTAAACATGCAACGATGACATACTAAAACGAATAAAGGTATACCGAGTGCTCATTCACTAAAATACATATTATAAAAACATAAAAATTATTAAATTATTGGAAATATAAGAGATATAAAAATAAAAAACAAGAGTATTAAAACTTTAAAATAAGAAATTACAGGTGGGCATGTGCTCTCTTTATATAGCAAATGTTATAAATGTTGTTTAAAAAAAAGTGACTAGTTTTAATGACATTTTTTAATGGCAAAGTAATGATTTATTTTACATTTTCATTAAGCTTAATATACAGAACATATAATTTGCCTAGTTTGTAGATTACACATTGAATATTATTAATATTTGTTACAAAAAATGATTATAAAATTAAAATTATTTCTGGTGTAAGTTTGATAATAAAATATATCATTGTTTTTGATTAATTGTTTTAACATAAATTTAGTGTACTAAGTGTTAAAAGAATAATTGGTGACGTTTAATCAAGAACTGAGTTCTCTAGGTTCACATTTCTTTGTTTGAAGTATTTATTTACAAAGTTCTGCAATTGTCTTATTTTAAGTACTAAATAGTGGCTTCACAGTGAATAATGATGAGGTGTAGACCACAGAAAAAATTATTTTTCTACTGAGAATTAGTACATCATTTATTTTGTATGGTTATTTAAGCATTGAAGTGTGTATCCAGTGTCAACAGAGACCAAAAGAGATTATTGACCTCTTTGAAAATAAGTTACAGATAGTTGTATGTTGCCATGTCAGTGCTGAGAATTAAACCTGGGTTGTTTCCAAGAGCAACAAAGGCTATTTATTTCAGAGACATCTCTCCAGTCACCAAAAAACATAAAAAAGTACTAAAAAGGTCAATTATTTTTTAATTAATTTTTATTTAAATGAAAAACAATCTTATTTTATATATCAATCCCAGTTCCCTCTCCCTCCAGATCTCCCATATTTCCCACTCCCCCCTCCCATTCCCCAAAGAGGGTGAGATCTCCCATGGGGGAATCATCAAATTCTGTCATATCATTTGGGGCAGGACCTAGGCTTTCCCCTGCGTATATAGGCTGAGAGGGAATCCTTCCCTAGGGAATGGGCTCCCAAAGGCCATTCATGAATACTGGTTCTACTGCCAGAAGCCCCATAGAATTTCCAGGCCTCTCAACTAACACATTTATGGTGCCTAGTTCACTGTAATTCTGGTTCCCAGCTGGGGTCCGTGAACTTCCACTTGCTCAGTTCAGCTGTTTCCCTGGGTTTTCCAAGCCTGGTCCTGGGCTTTGACCCCTTTACTTCACTGCTCCCTCTCTACAACTGGCTATCAAGAGTTCGGCTCATTGTTTAGCTGTGAATCTCTGTTTCTGCTTCCTGCTTCCATCATGACAGCATTTAAGGTAGTCATCAGTCTCATTATAGGGGTAGGGCATTTAATGTAGCCTCTCCACTATTGCTTAGATTAGTAGTTGAGATCGTCTTTGTGGATCCCTGGACATTTCCCTTTTGCCAGATTTCTGGTTAAACCCATGGCTCCCTCTGTTAAGGTATTAATTGTCTTGCCCCCCTTTTCTGTTCTTCCCCCAACTCGAACTTCCTGATCCCTTGCATTCTCCTACTAGTCTTATCTCCTCTTTCTCCTACCTCCCTCTGCCAGTTCTCTCAATTTACTCAGGAGATGGATGATCATAAAAATGTCAAACAATAAACAAGACTCCATTAATTTTAAAGTATTGAGCTAATACCAGTTTCTTCACAATGAAAGGAGGTTTCTGGACTCTGAGAATTACACAGGAGTGAGAGCAACAGTAGCATTAAGCAACCATGAGAAAAGAAAGGTGAAATGTGTGGGAAATGCATTGTATTCTTGGCTGTAAATAAAAGTATATTTGAATTTAAAATGTTAATAGTCAAAATTTTTGTATTTTTGCAACTATATTCAACTTCACATGTACAACATCAAATACAAAATATAAATTGGATTTGGAAACTAACAGACTAACAGAGGCGGAAAGGGAATTGAATATGCTCAATGAAATGTGTGGTTTTTTTTTTTTTATGGGAAATGACAACATCAGGGAAGAGTATCATGGATGTTACAAACTTTTGCATCCAGAACTGATGTAGTCAGACATCTGAGACTGCAAGGAGGTGAAAAGGTTAGGTAGTAAGGTCTTCAGGTTGAGATATAATTTGGTGGAATTGATAACCGCATGTGCTATTTGATTATGGGACTGCTATTTGATGCTGAGAACTGTTGGCTAACATAAGTAGGTACAGGAAGATGAAGACTGAAAAAGAACTCAAGAGATTGGGAGTATTGAATATTTTAATCACTACAAATTATTTTAAGGACAATGTTGAAAACACTGGCAATATGCCAAATACTAAAATCTCTGAAGGATTCAGGGGAGTCTCAAAAAAGCTGACTGATCATATGATTTGATGGCTCTGATATAATGATGTTTTAGGGAGGAAAATTGGAGTGGCTCCTGTTACAGATCGGTGACAAACTTTCCAAATTTTAGTTGATCAAAAGTTCCAGTTAGTCTTCTAACTAACAAGTATACATTTCATCAGTGTGTGTCATGAACAGCTCATTCTGATATAAGTGATTCCAGCCATGGCGTCTCAAAGACTGGAGATGGCAAAGCTCAGAATTCCATTGCCTATCTAGAGGAAAGGTTAGCATTTGATGAGAGCTGTGGCTAAGCGGTGAACTAAGATCATGTGTCTTTGGTGTCTCTTCATGATTTTCTTAAGGTAATGATTGGATTAGAAATGTCTTAAAATCCATAGGCAGAAACCTTTCATGTTTAGTCTAGAAGTTGCATGCTGCCATTTTTTTTCTTTTAAATACAGCTATGTTCAGAGTAATTAACTGGACAGAGTTACAGAAAGAGCTTAATCACATACTGATAGGAAGGCTGTAAATGCCAACTTGTCCCTGTCTAAAGAGAGGGAGAAAGGGAAGATGTGTGGTAGCCATAATGGATGATCCGAGAAGTCAAGAAAGGACATTTAGAAGTTCATTGCCAGAAGGAAGGTGAGTAAGAAAACAGCTGCTATTATACACTTTGTGTCATCAAGAAGAGCCATGTCTATTTTAATAAGATCGAGGAAAGTAAATACAAAAAATGATTGAACATAAAGGAGAGTTGGCTGTGAAATTTCAGAAGATCAAGAACTAACATACACATAGACCAGGAATAAACTTTCAGAAATTATGAAAATTAAGTAGATGAGATTTATTAAAAATACAGAAATGTACATAGAGAAAGCATTTAAAATATGAAATAAGTGGTCAACTTTAATAGTATGTATAAAGAAAATATATGATATTAACATTTATTATGTTGATAAGTGTAAAAGGTGATAGTTCCATAAATAAAAATAAACCCAAATATACAAGTTTTTAAAGTATTTTGGAGACTTTTATTTTTATTCATTTGTTGTGTATCATGCACACGCGTTTGTGCACAGGCATGAGCATCCCCCCCCCCACAAACACACACACACACACACACATCAATGTAACAAGGTGACATGTAGAGGTGAGTCAGTTCTTTTCTTCCACTCTGGGAGGGGATTGCACTCAGGTCTCCAAAATTGGCAATAAGCACTCCTGATGAGCCTTCTCACTGTTCTTAGTCAGCTTCCAAATTGTATATTGTCATCATAAATATGAATCACTTGAATTTCTTCTTTAAATAATAAGGCAGCTATGGAAAAATATAAAGCATAACAAAACCATACAACTTGGATGTTTTTTCAAAAGATTTATTATATTATATTATATACAGTGTCCGGGCTGTGTGTATACCTGCCAGCCAGATGAGAGCACCATATCTCATTAGAGGTGGTTATGAGTCACTATGTGATTGCTGGGAATTAAACTCAGGACCTCTGGAAGAGCAGCCAGTGTTCTTAACCTCTGAGCCAACTCTCCAATACTAATTTGGATGTTTTATGAATTAAAATCAAGTATACTTGAATATTTTGTTGTTTCTTAAAAGCCACATTTGTAACTTCTTATTTTAGAATGTTCTAAATGGGGATAAAATAAACACATGTGACATAAATCGTCTAAATAAATTTACTCCAATGACATATATTTCCTAACCACAAATCTTTCCAATTGTTGAAACCATAAAACTTGAGAGTCCCACTTGTTCTGCAGGCATAGAGCCAAATCTTTATAATATGGTTAATCATGGTAATATGGCATTCTAGTTCCAGTAAACTAGATGTTGTACATCTGATGTTGTATACTTCCTTTTTTATCACAGAATTTTGACAGTTGAATCATTTTAAATATATATTTAATTGAAGTATACTTACATCATGCCTACTTTTAGTTTCCTCCCTCTTACTTTTCTAAGTACCCTGATATCTCTCAAATTTATGCCCTCTTTTAAAAATGTTTATTGTTAAATGTATATACAAATGCATAAATACATAAGTAAAACCTGTTTGCAGACATCTGCCCTGTGACTCAGTCTTCACATTGCATACTTTTTCGCTGAAGAATCTGTCCTACTCAATGGGCTCATTAACAATGCCCCATTTCAAATATCAACTAATTGGTGGTAGCTTTTAACAAATAAATTTTGGTCCCTAACAAATGTTTGTTCTGAAAAAAAATCAATGTTCACAGTGTGAATAAAGTACAAAAGAAATAAGAAAGAACAAAAAAGGGGTAAATATATATATATGAATCCAGAAGTATTACAATTTATACATACTTTGATTATAGCTATTAATTATATAAATCTTTTATTAATGACATTGATGTTTAATTTTTTGGATATAGTATTTACCTAAAATTCAACATTATATGTCACAATTTCTGAAATAATTAATATGCCCTATATCATTTTAAATACTCAAACATTTTTAACCTTATTTTAACATATTAATTATGTATGAGAAAAATGTCAGCTTAGCTTTACATGATATTTTACAGATACTAAAAACACACACCCCATTTGTTTTAATCTCTTAAAAAATGTAAATTCTAATATAGTGAATTTATTTCTACTTATTCCATACTCATATTTTGATAACTCCATAGTGTGGTGAACATTTAAGTTTGAGAATAAAGGGGAATGATACCTTAACTGCCAGGTATTTGAAATAGCAATAATGGAAAAAAAAAAACCCTGCTAGAATAGAAGTGTTTTAAATAATTTAACATACTATTAAGTCTGTGACTTAGCCACTCTTCCAATGATGTGAAAATACACCATGACCAAGACAACTCTTATGAAATAAACCATTTAACTCTGGCCTTGCTTAGTTTCAGAAGGTCAGTTCATTATCATCATGTCAGGAAGTATGATGGCAAGCAAGTCACTGAAACAGTAGCTGAGAGCTACATCCTCATCTGCATGCAGACAGCAAGACAGAGGGAGAGAGAGGAAGAGACACAGAGTCAGAGAGATGGAGAGAGTTAAAAACAGCAGACAGACAGACATAAAGAGACAGCAAGAGCTGGAGAGTGGGAAACTGAGCCCAGCATGGACTTTTGAAACTTCAGAAGACACCACCCACTCTCCTCCAATAAGACCACAAGTACTGCAACAAGGTCACATCTGCTTCCAAATAGTACCACTCTCTGGTGATTAAGTACTCAAATAAATGAAGCTGTGAGGACCATTCATATTGAAACCACCATACTGCTTTGAGTCATGTTACTTTGGGGCAGGGGATTTGTCTTAGTGTCAACAGTTCATACTGTTCTTAAATAGGACAAAGTACTGTTACCAGCACTTACTAGAGTGGCATATAATCACCTCTAACTCCAGTTCAATGATATCTGATTCCATCTTCTGGTCTCTACAGGTACCTGTGTTCACATGCACACACACACTCTGATGCACACACATATGTAAAGAGTTAATAATAAAATAAATGTTAAAAAGGCTTTTCATATGTTAGAGAATAGCTTTATAATATATTGTATAGAGCGCAGTAAGGAAGTCAGGACTGAAAATAGTATATTAGGCATTTGATTATATCTAAGTCTTGATGGAAAAGAATTTTCAAAGCTCCTCTGATTACTTGTATTTATTGTTATCTTTTGAAAACCTGTGTCCTGCTTCCCGTTACTATTATTCTTCCTATGGAGCACATAAAGAATCTAGAGTCATTTCTGAGAATTATTTATACTCTATTGTATGTTTATATGTCAGTGACTTTCATTCAGGCTCTTTTCTAGTTCTATACTTGTAGGATCCTGAAATATAAATCCATTTTGAATTGACTCTGGAAAATATTGAGACAGTATGCTGAAATAGCAGTAAGAGTTATTGCAGTGTCTTTAAAAGTTGTTATTTACTGAGTGTTTAACAAGTCATGAATTGTGTGTGTGTGTGTGTGTGTGTGTGTGTGTGTGTGTGTGTGTGTATTCTACTTGCATATATATATCCATATAACTAGCTATATATCTATATATAATATATCCATGTGTGTGTGTATACATATATGTTTGTGTGTGTGTGTTTGTGTGTGTAAGCATAAAAAGAGCTCATTCATAGGAACAGTACTATAAATTTCATTGTAGAGGGTGATGTGAAGTTACCATGAGTGGAAGTGACTACACATCTTATGATTGTCTTGTAATAGAAAAAAACAACGTGTCTAGTTTGGTTGTGAAAAGTAAGCAGTAAACTGGAGAAGACAGTGATGAGGAAAAAGCAGCACAAACAGTTCCTGCTAAGAGAGGTCTTCTGATCACAGAGTGTTCCCACTGTGATCAGACCTTGGTAATCCCTCAGCTGCAGAACACAGCTGACAAAGCTTAGCTGTGTCACCATATTGCTGCTTGGAGCTGCTACATCCTCAACATATTGGTTTGAAGAATTTCTCTGTGTTGCTTAGCTTTGCACTCTTAAATTGGAAGAAGAATACTATTGACCTTATCTTATTACTATGCCAGTGAAATGATCTTAATCTGTGAAGCCCTTCATTCACTGAGCAAGGCTAACTAAGAAGTATAATGCTGATTTATTCATGTGCTTTCACTGTCATGTGATCAGAAGGAATGGAGTAAATTGGGAAATAGTGGCAGAATGCTAATCCTAAAGTAACAATAGAAGAGAAGCTTTGAAAGAATCTAACGGGTTCAGATTCTAACCGTAAGATCTGTTTCCTTATCACAGCATCAGGACTTGTTTTGTAATCACTCCTTTGCCCAGCCCTTAAAGTTATTACTTTTCTGACTCCCCTTTTCTTCCTACTATGGCTTTTGAAAACAAGTCAAAACATGCTGTGGTTTTTTTAAATTAAGATTTTTTTTTTTCCGGAAAAGATAAGAGACAAAATAAGCCTGAGGAGTAGTTGAAAGGCCTTACAAAACTGATGCTATTAACCACAGAACACAATAAGTTAACTAAACAAAGATAAATGTACATACATTAAAATAGAAAAACCGAACAAAGCACTTTAAAGCCTTTCTGAATGAAGACTTTAAAAACTGGGATTGCTGTTGAAACACCGTTTCTAATGAGTTATTGTATGAATGTGCTGTTATTCACTGTGAGACCCAATAGACATTTGCACATTGGAAATTTGGGGCAAATGGATGACAAATAAACTTACCAAATAAGCTACATTAACCAGTTGCTATTGCATATTTATACATTATTAAATCAAAAGAGAAAACACACAGCACACATGGTTTGAAATATTTTTAATGGCTTCATTCATTTCAGTTCTCAGTGTACAATCGGAACAAACTGATTTACATCGATTTTTTTTTCTTAGTGGTCTCTATACTTCTTAAGTTTACATCCACAGCAAATATGCTATACGCTATACTACAAGTAACCTTTCTCACGAGTAATCAAGAAAAACACTTTTAAGATTTTATTTTAAACTTAGAATGTTATTACTTATCTGAATGGATCCATTTTTTTCTTGTAAAGTTTGTTGTCATCTTTAATGGAACTTATATTAACAACAATACAATGATTTTATGACTTGACTACAGTTGTTACAGTTGTTCAATTTCTAAAAAGAAAACTGTATCATTAAAGCATTTATAGTTTGTACTTCGTATTTGGAGATATTTAAACATTCTTAAACATTCTTCTTTTGAAAAATCATATTAATCAAAGATTCACAGGGCTGTTCATTGAAACAGTAAACTTAATTTCCAGGACAGGGAGAGAAATTTTCAAAATAGAAAATGTTTTCCTCTCAATTTTTAATAACAAGACCTTTCCTTTTGTAACAAATATGGATACACTGGATGCTTATATCCTTTCATGGACATTTTATTTCATGAGCTAGGATAATTTATTTCATGATTCACAACCAGAATTTATGACAATGAAGGTCACTAACCAAGCTAAGTTTCAGCACCTCATGCTATAAACAGTGAATGGCAGTTCATACACACAAACCGTTAAGCTCTTCTTCCAATTAAAACACAGTCATTCAGATTCATATTTAAACTGTATCTCACCTAGCTGTTCAATAAACAAATATGTTAACTTAGAGTTAGCTATGCTTTAAGACATAGATTAAACCATGTACATTATGGAGAGAATCAATAAAGGCTGACAAGATTATTTCATAATGTATTATGAATATATACTTACATTTCTTTGAATTAAATAAAAAATAAAAATCACAGAAAATGAAAACCATTTAAAAAAATAAAACCCTCCTAAACAAAATGTTTTTGCCTGCTATGAGATATAAGTATAACTGGGATATTTGTATATTTTATAATTTAAAGAATATAAGCTTCATTGATAGTTGAGAATACTATGTCTTAACTCTAATTGAGATAGTGTTCATTACACTTTCTGCTCTTAATCAGAAAATTCACTTATAGATTCAGCAAGCACTTTTGATATTTGATGCTTTCTTTCTTATGAAGATTTGAGGTTGTGAGGTACTGTTCCACAATGCCTTCAGTTCCCTTTGTTCTAAAGTATGATTTAACCCTTTTATTTATAATTCTGTTGTTTTCACTGATTATTTTGTTTGTTGTTTTTATCATTCTTGGTATTGGCAGGGGGCTTGTTTTGTTTCTAATTTGCCTTTCTGTCTGGGTGACCCTTTCTTTTTAATTATTTCATGAGTTTGCAATATAATTAAATCATTTCCCTCTTCACTTTCTTCCCTCCAAACACTGCCACACACCCTCACTTGCTCTCTTTCAAATTCATCATCTTTCTTTTGGTTAATTGTTGTACATACATATGTTTATTTGTATAAACACATGTTGCTAAATATGGAAAGATGGCATTATCAGTCTGTATAGTATTGTTTTTTAAAAAATATTTATTTTTATTATATATGCAGTATTCTACCTATCTGTATCCCTGCAGGCCAGAAGGGGGCACCATATCTCATTATAGATGGTTATCAGCCATGATGTGGTTGTTGGGAATTGAACTCAGGACCTATGGAAGAGCAGTCAATGTTCTTAACCTCTGAGCCAACTCTCCAGGCACTGTATAGCGTTGCATGTATGTATTTTTCAGAGCTGACCATTTTGGTCTTTAAATCTTAAAATGTGTATTATTTTCTCTTTACTTATATTCTTGTATGTGTTTGGTCCGTGTGTGTGTGTGTGTGTGTATTTAGATAGATGTGGCCTCAAGGTTGCAGTTAGGAAAATCTTTTGATCACTCTCAAACTGTTTCTTTGAAGGCAGATTTCTCAGTCAAGCTCAGAGTACATTTATATGACTAGCCTACCTAGCCTGCTTATTCTGGGCAGTTTGTCTCCAATTTTCAAGTATGAAAGGAATAGACTCTGGTACTTCTGCTTTTACATTAAGCACTTTAACCACTGAACCATCCCCCTAACTTTAAAAATGCATTTAAATGCCACCAACAACTTTATTTTAAAATGTTTTTGATATATTGATTTTACATATGTGAGTGTTTTGCCTGCATTTGTACCTGAGCATCAAGTGTGTGTCTGGTGCCTGAAGAGTCAGAAGGCATTATTGAATCTCCTGGAAGGGAAGTTACAAATAATTGTGGCTGGCATGTAGGTTCTGGGAATCAAATGGGGGGTCCTCTGTAAGAGCAACACAGGCTCTTAACAACTGAGATGTCTGTTCAGATGCCAACTATCTAATTTTTTAGGTGGAAATATAAATTCTAATTAGTGTATTTGTTCACAACATTTGTTTACAATATTGAGTGAGGGAAGGATACCATTTTTTTTTACATGTCTAGTCTTGATATTTAATTAGTTCTGGTTAAGAATATATTTCTTATCCAGCTGTATTTCCTTTTTGAGAACTCTGTTTTGTTTTATGAGGCATTTTTATTGGGTCCTTTGTTGTGTTGGTATTTAAATTTTGCACTATAAACACTAATTATCTCTCAGATGAGTGGAACATTATTCTCCCATCATCACAGAATCTATAGTTACCTGCCTAAGAACTGCAAATCCAAGCATGAATAGGATTGGAGCTCATGAACAAAACCCTTTAACTGAGGATCTCTTTACAATTGATGTAGGGTTGGAAAGGGAGAACATAAGTCATGTTCCAATAGATGATCCCGCACTGTGCACATTTAGGAAACACTAAATAGAGATAGTGTATCTAAACAAGAAGAATGTATTATAAGGAGCAAAATGGACACAGAAAATGGGAGACGTTGAAGGGGAGGGTGAAGGAGATGGGATTGATAGAAACATTAATGCATGTGTAAAATTTCTCAAACAATAAGGAAAAAATAATATAATGAAAGCACATACTAAAAAATCAATAAACACATTGTCTTATATAGGCCTTCATTTTAAATCTGCATCATTTTTTGGTGGTCATCTTTTTACTACTAATATACTCATTCTTACTTTAACCTGAAATGCTTTATTTTTAGTGTTAAGAAACTGAAAGAAATTTTTCAAGTTCACAAAAATTATATCCAACTAATATGGATGGAGATTGTAATAGTATAACTCATATGAAAGAGTTTAAAGGAAGAGGTAGACAAAAATGTTCAGGACACATGGTGTTTATTAAATAACACCATTTCCCGGAAGCAAGCATGCTTGCAAGCTGCTTAGGAACAAGTGGGAAACACAATCTCAATGAGAAGCAGATTCAGATGAACTATTTCTGTAGAGAGTATGTTCACCTGTGAGTTAAAGTGAAGATGTGGCCTTATATATGTAGGATAATAATTTATGGAATTATCTTTTTTATATGTACAGGGAAATGTTTTAAAGAATGTATCTACTTGCCAGAACAAAACATTGTAGCAGCTACACACATAGGTTCTGACTTTTTTGTGTCAAAAAGTTTGTGGTTATTTGACATGTTTATCTCAGAAAGTAGAGAACAGGTTCCAGGTTCAAACACAGCTCTTTCCTGTCAGTTAGGACAGATTTTACTTTATATGACAAAAGGTATGTAGGATGAGTATAGCCATGGATAGGCTGGTGATTTAAGGTAAAAATAATCTTTCTAATTACTTTTATTCTTTCAACACAGAGATATTACATGACTGTTGCCTGATAAAAAGCTCTTATAACACTTTTAGAAAAAAATAGATAGTAGATAAGCAGCTACAAAAGAATTATGCTGTTGTTTAAAAACAGAGTAAACCAGAAATTAGCTACAACATCATTGTCATGTCAGTGATATATATGTAGCCAGGTTTAACGACAACATGATTGCCATCTCATGATGTGTGGTACTGAATTTCAGAGTTATGATTTAAAGGAAATGAGTAATTATGAACTTGAAATAATTTTCTTGACTACTACTAAACCACAGAATTTTCCCTCTAATTTTTAGGTAGGTTTTATATTTAGGTTTTAACCTAAATAATGCATTAAATATTGTTCAATGTTTTCCTCAAAGCTTTTAATATCAAATATATGCCAATCTGATAGACAGGCTCACCCATTTTCAGTACAACATACAGTGAAAGACATCTTCCTGATGTCAATTTTTCTTTTTATTCTTTTTTTTAATAAAGTTTTGAATTCATTTTATTTCATCCACTCCACTTATATGTTCTATACCTCACTCCATATTTTCAGAGTACATCTTTCTCTAAAACTTTGCTAAACACTATACAATTGAATGACTTTCTTATTTGAAGTGAATAGTAGCAGAGACTCATGCTCACCTTTCAGAGCCTTCTTTTTATCAAGTCGTGTGTGTGTGTGTGTGTGTGTGTGTGTGTGTGTGTGTGTGTGTGTGCGTGTGTGTGTGTGTGCGTGTGTGCGTGGGCGCTCGCGCACACGTGCATGTACATGCATGGCACAGAGTGTAGAAGTCAAAAGAACACTATGAAAGTTGATTCTCTACCAATATCATGTGACTTTCAAAGATCAAATCCAGATTAGCAGATTGGTGAAAGAAGCCTTTATACATAAAGTTGTCTCACTGAACTGATAGGATGAACCTTTTCTCATAGTTCTGGGTGGTATACATTTATTCCAAAGTCATAGTCATATGTTTGAATAGCAATTCAATTAAGTTTGCTAGATTCTCCATAGACATTTTGATAATATTTCTAATCCATTGCCATGCACAACGTTTGACTCATCTGGCATCGTCAAAGAATTTCAATAAATTAGTGCAAAAAAAAGAGAGAAATAATTTTTTTTAAAAGCTTCATGTTACATACATTGCTTATTTCCCTAATCCATACTTTACACAGTAGGGATTAAACATCAGTAACATATACGTTAGCATATAAAGCTTTTGTGTTAAACGTTACTCATTAAAAACAGGATTTGGGGTGGTGATACAGAAATGACATGCTGGAGAAAGAAATGTCTCCTGTTGGTTGTCCTCTGGCCTGCTGTCACTCACCCATAGCATTTATTTACACACACACACATACACACACACACACACACACACACACACACACACACACACACACACACGATAAGATATCGTGCATGGACTGTGGAGAAAGGGATGGGAACATGAGGGATCATATCAGGGTAGGTGGAGGAAGAGAATCATGGGAAAGACGATTGGAATGGGGGAATCATTACTTGGAAATATGTAAACCAAGAGCAATGGAAACTGCCTGGAATCTATCAGTGTGATCCTGACAAGACCATCTTCTGTAACTAGGCAAGGCTTCCAGTGGTGGGACTCATACATCAACTCAGACACAAAACATTTTAACCTAAAATTTGTTCTGCTTACTAGATGTATGGGGGTAATGGTGGCACAGAACTTGTAGTGGCCAGTCAATGATTGGTCCAACTTGAGCCCATACCCACAGAGGGCATCTGTGCTAGATACTAGATAGCCAGGAACCAGAGGCTGGATAGCTCATAGAAGAGGATAGAATGACTGGGGGGGGGAAATGTCAATGAAATGATACTTAATAATACTCTGCTATCCCCATAGACTTTAGCCTAGCATAATCACTACCATAGAGCTACTGTTTCATACAATAACTGAAACTGAAGGCGGCAGATGCAGAGACCCATAGTCAAACATTAGAAAGAAATCATGACACCCTACGGAAGAAAGGTGTTGTAGAATCCAGAGGAGCAGAGGGCATCACATGAACAAGGCCTACAGATTCGACCAACCAGGGCTGGAAGGGGCTCACAGAGATTGAACCATAAATCAGGGAGCCTGTATGGGTTTGAGTTAGGTCCTCTGCATATATGCTAAGTTTTCGTAACTTGGTGTTCTTGTGGAACTATTAAAAGCAGGAGTAGGGGTTGTCTGACTCTTTTGCCTGTTCTTGGGACCCTCAACCAACCTTGATATGATAATGATTTTTTTTTATTTAAAGGGGGTTTCTTCAGTTTCTCCAATAAAACAGGAGTGAGATATGAATGATATGTGGATTTGTACTTCATGCCTTTGAAAGCAAGTGGTTTGAAGTAAGAATGGTTATACTAAAAGGATAAAATGAAAAAAAAAATGGATAACAGCTAAGTATGCTATTGGCAGCAATCCTATTATAAGTAAAATAATATTTAAATCTTCTAATCATTTAACTACTTGAATGTCCTAATACTATCAAAAAGCCCTTCTTATCTCTCAAATGCTTTCATATTTGCTATGAATTTGTAAGAGCATTAAGGCTTCACTCTCACCATAATTAGAAGGACTGAAAAAAATAGTACATCCTTATTTTGCCAATTCCTGATTATTCGGAGTGATGGCAGATAGCCTCAGCATGGATTTCTAAAACCTGAGGTCATTCATAGCAGATGAAAATTGCCCTGAGCTCATTATGTCTATCCCATTGAAATATAAATGCTTCTATGAGCTTCAACAAAATTGCACTGATACTTCAATAAACATCTCAGGGTATGTAGAGAATCTTGAAACTAGCAAAAAGTAAAATATATTAGCTACAAGTAAAATAAGTCAATTATTCAAAACTTCAGTAGAGTGGCTTACAATAGGCCACTTACAGTGGCTGATCAATAGGAATATTGATATTGGAGTTTATAAGCCATTGGTGGAAAAGGAATACATGAACTTCAATGGCGTGCAGTTCATGCATTCAAAGAGCTATTTCACAAGAACTTGCTTACATGACCAAAAGCACTAAAACAAATATCAGAAAACAGTTTCTATTTGATTTTGTGTAATACAGTGGCAGTCTTCAGGCTCTGTCACCAACTTCCATTAAGTATCCCTTGCACTTACAGTCATCTTTCATGATGAAAAACTGGGGTAACTGCCCTCAAGATCAAATGGAGTAACAAGACATGCTTTCCATTTTTATAATTATTATGAATTTTGCATTGTGCAGGTATTTACTATATTCGAATACATAAATCCAGGTTAGTAACACAAAACACATCTTTAAAATGCAAAAAATGACCAAAATACAATACTCTTCAAACTTCTGTATTGCATAAAAAATATCCTAGATAATTATGCATTATAATAAAACTTGAGAAAGTTTTAGTGTATTATCATTAGTCAAGTTCTCAAACATTTTATGTATTTGTATGTGGAAGTATGTGTATCTGTGTATGTGTGTGGTTTGCATATGTATTTTTCATTCTTTTGATTGTGTTCCTGAATGAGGAGGCCCACGGTTATTACACGGTTATTTACTTTTTATCTTCTATGTTATAAAACAATTTCTTGCTGAATCCAGAGCTCATGATTTTGGCTAGTCTAGCTACCCAATTTGTTCTGTGTTCTTCTCATATCTCCTTAAAGCCACCAGGATTAGTAGCAAGGCACATTGCCCAGCAAGCGTTTACATAGAGACCCTAACTATAGTCCTCATACTTACATGACAACTATTTTATAGGTGATCCAGCTCCCTAGCCCTTAAATTACAAATTAAACAATAAAAGGTGGAAACTGTTGTGTGTCATGCCAGCCTAGAATTATATATGATAGCTGTATTTCTTTAATATGATTTCACTGATAAAGAGTAAAAATTATACTTATTGGATTTCTTCCATTGTAAACACATATAAGTATGTGTGTTTTATAAAAAAAAAATGTTTTCCAGTTCCAGTAACATAAGGACTATTAAAATGTGTGCATTACACATGTTAATTTGAACATTTGATTATCTGGATGGTCTGATATGTGTGATCAGGAAGCTTCTGGAAAATTCTTGAAATTGATGCAAAGACTGTCTTCTCTGTAACTTGTGTATATGCTACTCAAATTACTACATTATTCACAAACAAGCACTGCCTCTGTTCCCAGGAAAAGCTTAGTCTCTCATTTCTCTTGACAGTGTGCAGACCTGGGTTCTTCAAAGCCTCTCCTCACAGCCAGAGCTGCAGCAAATGTCCACCTCACAGTTACACCCATGAGGAAGCTTCCACCTCTTGTGTCTGTGAAAAGGATTATTTCAGGAGGGAATCTGATCCGCCCACAATGGCATGCACAAGTAAGGAACCCCATGGCTATTTGGAGATGATCCCTTTCACCACTTTGGAAAAACAGCATGATGGAGCCTGTTGTGTTTGTTAACACTTCCCTCTAAAACAGGCATGTGTATCCTTCCCAGTGCAGGTCTTTTCCACATTTCAAATTCCTTTCATAAGCACTGAAAAACAAATGTCCTCTTTTGACTGACTGTCATAGCATCCTTCCCACCCTTCACTACACGCTCAGCATCTGAAGTGCTAAAAAACAATGATTCCTTTTTATTTTGTGGCTTAATTTCATATCCTTGACTTCAGCAAATCTTTTTGTCTTTTCACATCAGATTTGTTACATACTTCCTTGGAAGACAGTTTTCTGAGCTAATGATTACACAAAAAAATGGCAACTTCAACAAGTTCTAGCTTATATGACTAAGCTGTAGGGCTATCCAGAGGCCTTTGCCAAAATATGTGGACAACTTTGAGAGCATGACAATCGAGGTGGCAAATAAGATTATAATACTATATAAAACCCAATATCCAACTTAGGCTTTCATGCAATCCTTTTAGTAAGTTTAAGTATTATTAAAATTGTACTTGTGATCAAATAATCAGTATAGATATATATTAAGCATTAATTTCAGTGTTTCTTGTGAATAGATGTACAATGGGTCAAACTTTTTATTTTTCTAATTTTCACATACTTGAGGACCACCATTGTGGCTATTTACACATTTGCTTGCTTGATGACTATACTCGCAGATATTTTTCACTAGTAAAGTGTCTGTAATAAGTGGGAAAAAGTAAGTAAAAGAAGAAAAGTGAATATATCTTTCTTCACAATCTGTACCACTCGGGGCATCCATTCACCCTACTTGTTAGTTTCCAGGTAATGTGTGTACACTCAATAACTTTCACAATATTATAAATGTTATCATTGTTATATAGACAGAAAATAGTATAGATGATCTTATAAAACATAATCACAAGTTGGTTTTAAACAAATTTCAGTGGCTAAATTTCATGCGCAACTGAAAAATCATTCTTTGTAATTCAAAGCTAATGATTTTGTAGAAAGTGATTACTAGTCACAAAATACCTACACAATAAGTGAAAGTAGTATACACAAGTTTTTCTTGACAGTTTACTAGAATGATAAAATGTTTTGTTGCAGTGGAATTTAAACTGTTTAATATGTAAGATGTAAGAATTATCGAACAATAGGAAACAAGTGAATCAGTAAACAGGGGCACTGGGTCGTCTCATCTATTTCACAAAGCTATGCATTAGTAGACTTACTTAACTGATCCTACCAGAGTTTACTTCTTTTTAGCATAAATGTGATTGTACATTTCTGTTCAATTGTTTATTTTGGGACTGAGGGGCTGGCTATGATTTGGTGGTAATTAATTAATTAGTTAGTTAATTAATTAATTAATACTCGTTTGGAACTAAATTCCAGAGACCATGTTTTCTCCATCTTCAGCTCTGTGAGTTGCTACTGTGGTGTTCAGAGGACTAATTCACTGTCATTGCTCACAAAATTCCAAGTTGAGTGTGTGTGTGTGTTTTCAGTTTGATTCAGAGTACCACAACAGCTCATAATCCCCTCATAGGTTGTCTGATGTTGAGAGGAATATCCTAAATTTTGTTCTGCCATTGGCACTTTGCACTTGTATTCATTATTTTAACTCCTCTTAATATATAAACCCTGAGAACAGAGTTTTTTGAAGCTGTAGGACAAAAATCAAACAGAAAGAAAAGCCAAGACTCTGATGACTATACTTGAGCCACAAATTCTTCTCTCAGCTATGCAGTGGTGCATACATCTTATCTACTGTTGGGGCACTGTGATGGTTTAGATGTAGGCTATGTCGATTCCTTTGATTTTACTTCTACTTCATAAGATTTTGTTTTCTTTTTAACATGTGACCTACAGTTATGGATGCATTATTGCCAGAGTTATTAGTAAAAGAAGCCAGACAGGTGTAATTTTGTTCATTTAGTACAAATAAAGAAATGCAAGTACAATTCATATGGTTGCAATACAATGGAATTTGACACATTTAAGGTACATTTCATCTTCTTCTCAAATGTTAAGGCCCCACTTTTTTAACCTGAAATTAAAGTATATCCAGTTTTTTCTATTAAATAATCTGAAGGTTGTAATAAATAACAATACTTCCATTTATAACTTTAGAAATGTTTGAAATAGAAATATGGATGATTGATTGCATATAAAATTTCCCAAGGTTCACTGATGGGCATTTTGGGGAGTGTTAGAGGAAAGAAACCCAAGTCCTTAGATATAGAGTTGTTTTATTTTAATGTAATAGTTAATAAAAAAACCTCTTAAATACTAGTTTTCTTTTAAAAATTATTTGTAAATATGCACATCAAAGATGATAGATTAATGTTGGGTTGATAACAAACACATTGAGCCTTATATTTGGAGCACACAGATATTAGGCAAATTTAGCAAGACTATTTTTAAAGAGTTTGCTTCATACTTATAATCAGTTCAAATACAATAAGACTCTGTTACTTCACCATTAGGGAGAGGTACTGATTTGGTCTTTGACAAGGTAGAGATATTCACTTTGACATTAACTAAGAGAAACATTAGATCTCAAACAAAAGTCCACGCTTGTCTGAGAACACATGATCACATAACATTTAAAGATCACATAAAATTTAAATATTTAAAATTTGAATTTAGAGAAATTCATTTTATTTCCTTTTTGTATATGAATAAATAGATTCATAAAGAGTTAAAATGATATTGACTATTGCTATCATAAAGTTGACAAAGGTTCTAAGCAATATAATCTGTCTATGTATAAAAATGTAGTGTGTAATAAAAGATACATGAAGTTAGGAAAGCTTTCATAGTAATATTCTAAAATGATAAGAGTCTGTGAAAGCATTTTAATTGCATGAATTTCTTTTCATATTGTGGTAGGCAACAATGTTGAAAATATTCTGTAAAACTGAACCCTTTGCACTCAGTTTCTATCACATTTACTAGAATTTCCAACTTCAGTTAAAATTCTGAAATTGAATTGTTGTAAGTGAAACAGTGGGTTTGACCTTCAGCTTTAATTCCTGAGCTGTGTTCCTTCAGGAGAGCTTCAAATTCTGTTCACTTTCTACACATTCAATTACTTCTAATACAATTCATTGTCAAGAGCCATCCAGAAAGCCCTCTAACATAGATTTCATATTTCCTTCCAACTTCAACAAAGGAAGCATGCTACTCAATGTACAAAGAATTGATTTTACTATGTTTTTAAACATAAATTTTATGTAACATGTCTGTCAGTACATAGGTTTACTCCAAGGCTATGAACATACAAATTAAGAAAAATATCTGATTCTAGTAAATACGTTTTTAACAGTCCAAAAATCGATTTTTGTAGTGCCTAATCACCACTATTTCATAAAACTTTAAACTTTTAAAATTATAAAATATGACATAAAACACTAATTACAAATTTAGTTTTCCTTAGGCCAGGGATTAGTTATGGTCAAAGACACTAATTTATATCATCTTAAATATGTTTTTTCACTTTACTTTGCAAACCAGGACCCCCCTCACCTCCTCGGAATGCCATCTCAAATGTTAATGAAACTAGTGTCTTTCTGGAGTGGATTCCGCCTGCTGACACTGGTGGACGGAAAGATGTGTCATATTATATTGCATGCAAGAAGTGCAGCTCCCATGCAGGTGTGTGTGAGGAGTGTGGAGGTCAAGTCAGGTACCTCCCCCAGCAAATCGGCCTGAAAAATACCTCTGTCATGATGGTGGACCTACTTGCTCACACAAACTATACCTTTGAAATTGAGGCAGTGAATGGAGTGTCCGACTTGAACCCAGAGACCCGGCAATATGTATCTGTAAATGTAACCACGAATCAAGCAGGTAAGTGTCATGTCCAACCCAACTATATATTTTAGACTTAGTTTTGTCAATTACATCCACAGCTAAGGTCTTAACAGATGATGTCATATGAAAGAATGTACTCAGCATACAGAAAGTCAAGACTTAAAAGAAACTATAACTCAAAGTATAATTTTACTTTAAAGAGAAGCTAAGGCTTTGTGAAGGCAAACATCCATAAAACAATGACATGAGAGGTATGTTTTAATGAAATATTTCATTAAATATATATTTCTGAAGTAATTTTCTTTATACTTAATACTTATATATATTATTTATGTAGTATGTTTTATGTTGCAAATCTACATTTTTTTGCATTGTTAATGTAGGCTTTTTTAAAATTAATTTGTATAGACTGCTTACTTTGCTGTTTAATTTCATACTTTACACCCCAGCTGGATTTTCATTGCTAGTTATAATCTTTTTTCCTATTTTTTTTTTAATCTATGAATTGAGGGGTTTTTTTTGTGAAATCAACTTACAAAAATAGAATAATTGATAGGGGCTGTGAAAGCTCCAAACACATCTATTTTCAAGTTACAGTCATGGAATTATAAATATGTATGTAAATGTTGGAGAAAGTCTGCAGGCCAGTTTGAGCAGATGAATGATTTTATATCTGTATAGGTTCTTTTTATACTAATGAGCATGGAACTCTGGTCTAAGAATTCAACTCACTAAGTGAACACAAATTTCTAAAAACAAGAATGCATTGGAATCTGCCCCTATGGTGAATCATGACAATAGTCACTGTCAGCATCACAAGTGTAACGGGTATGTTTTCCCGCCAGCCGCCTGATCCTGCCGCCACGCCAGCCTCCAATAATAATACACAGAAACGCTGTATTTGCTATAATGCTGTTGGCCAGTTACTATAATTTCTTATCGGCTAGCTCTGTCTTAAATATTAACCTATTTTTAGTTATCTAAGTACTTCCATGCAGTCTCATTTACCAGCCAGAGCGGCTGGCATTCTACCTATCCAGGCTCTCCATGTTGACTCCTCCTTACTACTTCCTATTCCCTCTTTGTCTCCTAGCCCCACCTATTTTGCTTTTCTATTCGCCAACAGTGTTTTATTCATTAACCAGTATGAGAAACATATTTACAGAATAATATCCCCCATCATGAAAGTATTATGTCATTGGTACTGTTACCTGAGTTTGGAAAAATGCAGACTATAATGCTACAGTCTCAGGGTTCTAAAGTAAAATCCTTAACTCTTTCACCCATAGCTGATTGTAATGTTATTAGACAATATCATCTTGTTAATAATGAGAACTCACCAAGATGTTCCTCCATGAGAGAAAATTCAGTAGTTTCTGTGATCTTAACATCTTTGTAAGATACTTCTTTGTGATAAGTTATATGAAAGATTGATTTTATTATTTTAGGGACATTATCAATGAACAATGATGCAGAGGCTATGGCAGGATGCTGCTTAGTGGATTGCTTCCAATGGCTTGCTTAGCTCAGCTCACTTTCTTATAGAACTCAGGACCAGCAACCCAGGGATGGTACCACACACCATAGGCTGGGCCCTTCTCCATTCATTACTAATGAGAAAATGCCTTACACCTGGATCGTTAGGAGGTGTTTTCTCAGCTGAGGCTCATTCGAATCTATTGATTCCAGGTTGTATGAAACTGACAAACAAAACCATCTACAACACTGGAGTTCAATGAATTGTACATTGTTTCTATATTTCATTTACCTATAAATGTCTGTTGTTAGCAGTACAGCACCTTTGGGAAGACTTTCAGTACTTGCATTTTCTTATAGTGGTTACCACCACAAAATTACTCTGGCTGTTTGAAGCAGAGAGAGGTGTGCGTATGTGATCTAATAAGGCGTATAGAATAATTTAGAACAGACTCAGTAAAGAAGGATGTGAGGCCAGAGCTGACTGTCCCAGATCTGCTTAATGACATAGATGATCTTCACTGCCCTTGTGAAGCAACTGATACCAGGCACAAAGGAATATTGATGTTGTTCCTGTCACTGTTGTTCTTATAACTTGATCTCAGACTTTAAACTATAGAAAATACAAAATGGTCAAATCCATATGAGACTATATATATATATATATATATATATATATATATATATATATATATATTACACACACACATATATATATATACAGATATATATATATATACATATATATATATATATATCATTGAGTTTGTTATGTTTTGTCCTTCTACTGCTCACATGGAGCCTACACACTTGAGCGTAGTTGTATATACAGTGTTCCTGCATTGCATAACAGGTCATTTTTCATTTTCAAGTGGTGGTTTTTAACCAAAAGTAGCTTCTTGGTTAGGGGCGGTACTAATTTTCCACTTACCACTCTCGGGTTTGGAAACCATCTGGCTTGAAACTATGCCATCCCTACTCACTATAATCTCTGTGAGTTCATATGTGAATCAGTTTTGGTTAGTCTTGAAGACCCTTCCTTTGGAATCCTCTATTCACTCTGGCTCTTAATTATTTTGCCTGCTCTTCCACATACAATCTTGAGATCTTTGCTGAAGGCATCCCATTTAGGAGTACGTATTTCAAGGTCTCTCATTCTGTCGACATCGTTCAGTTGTTTGCCTAAGTATTAGTTCCCATGAACTGCAGAAAAAAAACTTACTATCTCTGGTGATGTCTGAAAGACACACTTATCTATGGGTATAACAAAATGTCATTAGGAGTCATTTCATTGCTATTTTTTTTTTTGACAGAACAAACACAAGCAAACAGACCCAGACAAATTATTCATGTAATCCCATTTGGGATTTATATATCTAGTATAATCTCCTTTATGATCATCTGGGTACTAGTTCTAAATCTGCTTTTATGTGTCAATTCTGGTTGCAAACTTATTGTTATATTACATGAATGTGGTTTCTTAAGAGTTTCCTCTGCAAGCCATAAAAGTCTAACTCAGTTCAGAGTCAGAGCATCTAGGTTATTAAAATACTCAATCACTCACCTCATTGGCATGCATCCTTTGAACTTATTTACATGAAGAAGCATATTTCATATTTGTGATTGATGCGTGCAAAATATTTGTTTATGACCTTACTCTGAAATGTCATTGCTTTTGTTGCTAGTTCTAAAAAACATAGTATTTACTCAGAGTACTCTGGAACTTTGCAAACCTTTTTACTGTGCTCTGAAGATGTGATATAACAGTGAGCTCATACATGTACAATCATGCTTGTTTCAAGCATACACAGCAGTCCTTTGTGAGATTGTAAACACAGTTTACTTAGAATACATTTTTGGCAACTACATTTAAAAAGTCTTATTTTGGTGTTTCTTCTAAATGTTCACTATATATTCAAATGTCAACTATTTATTAAGCACTATCTGTGTTAATTATACCCTATTGGGTATACTGTCTTGTATATTCTCAACATTATGAAAAAAAATAATCAAGGACATAAACTTTAGAGCATTTTAATTTTTGTGGAATATTGAAAAATAAAACCTAATACAATTATGAATTCTGGGTCTGGAGAAAAGAGTCAATAGATGAGTATGTTTTGTTCTTGCAGTGAAACAAGCTTTAGTTCACAGCACACGTGTATGGCTCATATTTGTCTGTAATTCCAGTTCCTAGGGATTCAATGCTCTTTTCTGACCTCTGAAAGCAAGGAAGTATGCACATGATGAACGGATACATGCAGACAAAAATAATGCATGTAAAATAAGACAAAGTATGAAAATAAAAATTGCGTATTGAACTCAGTAGCAATTAAATCAAGTCCGTTATCTTTTATGGACAGAATTGACCAATTTGTTAACTCCATTTAATTTCTTTCTCTTTGATCACAGATATTGTTTTGTCGAAGTATTTTCACAGAATTTATGTAGTCATAATTTTCAGTTTCATTTGTTTAAAAACAATATGTAAGCAAAGCCTTTGGTTAGCAAATGTATAAAGCACCTTTGGTTGGTTCAGTTCCCTATGTTGAGGGTTTTGGAGGACCATACTAATAAACTGTTTTAAATGAATTTTTGTTATTTTCTTTTTAAGAAGTCTTTACTTAACTTAAACACAATATACTTCCACTGTTAGCTAGATTTTTAAAAATTATTTTTGATTCATTATTAAGAAGAGAGAAGAAATTTTATTTAATCTTGACATCTAGTATGTCTCTGTACATATGACCCACACTGTACAGTGATGAATAAATTATGAGTTAAATAATGCCTTCTTTTAGACTTGTAGAATAAGTTAAATAAAAACACTACTAATTTTCAACTACTAATTTTCCAACTACTAATTTTCTCTGCTTAATTATATTTCATAGCTAATGTTTATGTGCTTCTACTAAAATTGTAGAGATATTTGAAGAGAAGTAGTCTCTGAGTTATGTGTCTTTAGGTTTATTTTTTCCCATCAATGCTGCATTCAGAATGAAAGAACTGTGTTTACAGGTACCTATGAGTACATGATTTGTTAACACAATTGCAAAAGTAACATTTACATCTCAGAAAGTATACGAGAAAAGAGTAATGTTAAGGGGTTTTTATTGTTTTGTTTTCAACCATATATATACATACATACATACATACATACATACATACATACATGTGTGTATGATACTTATAATAATTAAAAAATCAAATTGAATTAATATCATTTCCTAACAAGATGCTGACATGGATACTCTTCAATAGGAAATGAGACACGGTTTGTGGAATTTATTACCTTTTCAATTTGCCTGTTGAAGACTAGAAATGTTAATGCTTTATACTTTAAATTTGTAATATCACACATGCAATATAATTCACCAGATGTATTTCAGGTAGCTTTACTTTTTGTTTTTTGTTATAAGGTTCCTATATTATTTCTAATCTACCATCATTTAAACTTCTACTGAAAACAAATCTGCACCTTGTGTCACTGCACTACCAAAAATCAAGAGACAAGATGCCATTTCCTTTTTTGTGTGTACTAATTAGTGGAGGAAAAGTAAACATCCTACTATATTCAGAAAGTGCTTCATCGCTTTGCATCAATTTCTCCAGGAAAGTCTTGAAGCTCAAAATAATATAGGCTTCTATAATGACTGTGACTACTTCTTTAAAAGTAAATGATATACATTGTCAGAAATTTGCATCAAATTTGCAAGGAGACTGCAGTTTAGCAGCAATCTATACTTTGTTGATTTTCCTGCTTTTGTTTTACAAAGTGAGTAGTAGTTTTCATACCTAATCAGAATTTACCTTAAAAGTTTTGATTGTGTATGCTGCTTCAAATTACTTTAAAGACGTTGGTGACAATGGTGGTGATTAAAGTAAAAGTAACCTATCACTATGTGTCCAGCTCTAAATTTTCTGGAGATATCATAAGTCAATTTTTTAGCAAATTTTCTATACTCTTTCCTGTAAAGTTATAAATAAAGGCATTGTGTTTACTGCCACTAATTCTACTTTCCTTTCCAAGGAGCAACTACAGTGTTCTTGACTGTGAGTGTCTGCCATCAAATTCTTCTGATGTTTATTTCAGAGACTGAATACATGTCAGTATTTCCTGATTCAAACATAGTCTTAATTTTAATTATCTCGCACGGAAATTTGTTTTCCTCCTTCCTTCCCTCTGTTCTTTTCTTCCGACCCCTTTATTTTTCTTTTCTTTTCTCTGTTGTCCCCTTTATACATTCACAATTCTAGTAATGATGATGCCAGCTTTTTTGATATCTTTTATTTTATGTATGTTAAATTTAAAATTACACACCAATCCCAGTTCCCTCTCCCTCCTGTCCTCTCACCAACCCCATTCTACATTCAACCTCAGAGAGGGTGAAGTCTCCCATGGGAATCACTAAATTTTATCACAACATTAAGAGCAAGACCCAGACCCTCCCTCCTGTATCCAGACTGAGCCAGGGATCTCAGAGGAAGAAAACACAGGAAAGAATAAAATTGAGGGCTAAAATCAATAAAGGAGAAACAACAAAAACAATACAAAAAAATCAGTGAGACAGCAGTTTTTTATAGTAACACACTGATCTCTATTTTTGCCTTTATTTCTGCTTTTTTTTGTTGTTGTTGTTGTTGTTGTTTGTTTTCCTAGATAGGGTTTCTCTGTGTACTTTTGGAACCTGTCCTAGAACTCGATTTGTAGACCATGCTGGACTCTAACTCACAGAGATCTGCCTCCCTTTGACTCCTGAGTGCTAGTATTAAAGTTGTGTGCCCCCCCCCAGGTGTTTCCTCTTTTATGTACTCATGTAAGTTCATAGGTTAAACTTATATTTTTTCCATTTATTAATGAGCAACCTATTTCGTTTTGTATCAGTTCTACTTTCTGTGTAATGCAACATACAATTCTTTGAGGTAGGACATGACATCCTGTAGGTCAAAATATGCTTACTCACTGACTTATTTGGCTGTGATGGTATTCCCTTAAGTATCAGAGGTCAGCAAGTTGGTCTATTTTAAGAACAACTTAAGATGGGATGATATGGGATGTTCTTCTGTATGCTTCTAATAAGTGTTGATTTTATTGGTTGATAAATAAACTTAATTTGGCCAATGGCTAGGCAGACTAGAGCTAAGTAGAAAATCCAAACAATGATACGGAGAGAAAGAAGCCTGATTCCAGGAGATATCATGTAGTTGTTAGGGAACCAAGACATGAGGTAATAAGCCATGAACCTTGTGACAAAATATAAACTAATAGACATGGGGTAATTTAATTGTGAGAGCTTGTCAGTTATATGTTTGAGCCATTGGTCAAACAATTATAATTAACATTAAGTCTTAGAGTGGTTATTTGGAAACAGGCAGGTGGTATGAGAAACCTCCAGTAACAACGGGATAAGTGAATTTTCTTCTTTGTGGTTCCTTCAACCTTCACTTGGCTGATCCATGAGTGTCCCTTGTGAGATTCAGGTCTGTACTCATATTAATTGCTTCTTAATGGCAGAAGCAATTTAAAAAACTGATTATTGTCAAATTTAGAGAGATTAAGGTACTCTATCCTAGTGAGAGGAACAAGCAAATAACATATTGTCAGCTAATGTTTGGGAATTTCCACATCAGAATAATCATTTTGCATCTAAGTACAAATATAATTCAATACTTTAACACTTGTCCCATTGTCAACAACTTGATTCTTATAAACATTATTTCATAATGAGAATGCTCTAAAAGAATGACTTCCTTAATTTCTCTTTTAAATTACTGAAATTTATTTTCAACATAGCAGCCAAAGAGACTCCAAAATATATCACATGGTATCACTTCCATGTTCAGTGGTCTCGAATGACTCTTAAAGACATTAACATACAGGACTTGAAAATTTATCTCATCATTTATTCAGATCTCAGTTACTGAACTTCAAAATGCATTTGAGGTTTACTATTTATCTTAGTTTTCAGAGGTGTACCAGTCTCAAAATATTCATACTTTTCATAATTGTTTTTATTTCTGCTTAGAGCTGGTTTCCCTAAAATACCTATCCATCTATCTATTTGTCTGTCTGTCTATCTATCTATCTATCTATATCTATCCATCCATCCATCTATCTATCATCTATTTATATCTATCTATCTATCTATCTACGGGATCAAGGGAACACTTTGCTCAAATTTACTATAAAAATTGCTTCTAAACACCCTTTGTATGTACCTATGTATGTTCCTATGTATTTACATATGTGTCATCTTTCCTTGGTTTTCAAATAATGTTTTTACTTTCAAGGATTGCTATCATAATACACACCATTTCCCCGTCACCCTCAGTTTCTGTAACATTAACTCCTTTTTGATTGTTACTACCTACAAAATTAACATATATTCTGAAAGGAGGCTGTGCTGATTCATAGAATCTGAGACAGGACCATACAAGAGATTTTTTTCTTTTTACTTTATTTTATGCATAATTTCATATTTTGCTCATTTGAATATGTTGTAACCGTATCTCATCTCTTGATAAAATATTAGCTCCTTTATGAGATTATACATATGTTACTAATGACTAAGTCCACAACAGCTAATAAAGTTACTATGTAATAGTGTGCCATTGGCTTTTTGTCATCATAATAGTAACATATCAAATGGAACAGTGTGAAGGAATACTGATTGAACTGGGGGGGGGGGGCGCTGAGCAGGGAATGGTGGAGCTGCTGGTTGTCAGTCAGAGTGTGATGCATGGGAACCTTACATAATGACCATTTCTAGGAAGCAGGCACATGATGGAAGCTCTTGCTCCCTAGGGCAACTTTCAGTTGCACTGCTCTGCCACCCAGGCAATTACACTTAAATGAGGATCCATAACCCCCCAAAATAGAGCAAGCAACTAGGGATCATGTGTTCAGACACATGAGTCTGCAGGGGCATTTTACTGTACTTGGAAGATTTTCTTGTCCTACCCAGTCCTACAGACACTTTTAAATAATCATTGAGGCTTAATATTAGTTATGATTGCTTGGCCAATGGATCAGACTGACTACCGGCTAATTCTTACACTTAAATTAATCAATTTCTATTAGTTTATATTTTACCACAAGGCTCATAGCTTGTTACTTCACATCTTGCTTCTCCAGCAGCTGATGGCAACTCTATTGACTCCTTTTTCCCCCCTGTGTCTCTGCTTGGATTTGCTGCCTAGCTATATTCTGTCCTGCCATAGGCCAAAACAGTTTTATTTATCAACAAATAAAAACAAAACATGTTTGCAGCATACAGAAGGACAACCCACATCATTTTATATTCAAACCACAAGTAAGTACTCAGTAATCCATTAAAATAGTAATAATTCCAAATTCATTAAAAAAGACAGTATGAAATCTAATCATGAAATTATAAAATGGTATTAGTTCTTTAATTGAAAACTTATGACTCTCAGTGCTGATATTAATTCTTCCTCACTCTTAATTCATCTAAATAAAACTTTATTTTCTAGGTAGAATTATCCTAAATTTCTCTACATTCCACTTTGCTCATAACTTCACAATTAAAATGATTTTGTTTAATTTCCTCTTAAAATATATTAGATGTATTTCATCAAGCATACTTTGTTCAACCTTACTATTAATTTAATTCTTGAGCTATTTCATAAAATCAATTTTAGGTAGACTATCAAAGCTTCTGCCTTTTTGCTTCTTTGTAAAATTGTGCAAGTCATTATCTTGTTAGGTTAGGTTAATTGAGTGCCTTAAAATAAAAGTGGCTGAATATCCTTTGTATTGTATCATCAGTACCTTGAGGCAAATTTAGTATGACTTCTTTTCCTTTCATAATTTCTTGCCATGCCACTCATTTTAAATTGGGTTTGAATAAGAAAATTATGTGGAAAAATAATTATTATATTAAGGATGATTAGGTTTGAAATTTGCTATGTAAAACAAATAAAATCTAGTCCTATCAGTGTCATTTTCAGAACGTTCTGGGTGTGTGTGTGTGTGTGTGTGTGTGTGTGTGTGTGTGTGTGCATGCATACTCGTGCATGTACATGTATTTGTATAATATTTTACTTTAGTATAGTCTAGGGGGTCTTATAATATTTTGATAATCAGCTAATTTTAAGTAATTTTTAAGATATTTTAGGGAAATTTTCAACTGTATTTTTTCAGTATATTATTTATATTTTGAAGAATTCCACACATGCATACTATGTATTTGGAACATATTTACGTCCTCCTTTCTCCCTCTAACTTCTCACAGGTTCACCTCCCCACTCCACAACTTAATGTCATCTTTGATATTGTTTCATTTTGATTCTTTATAATTCACTGAGCCCAAATCATGCTGCCCATCCACTCATGGCTGTAACGCCATCTAGTAGGGCATAATCCACTACTCCTTTCTGAAAAGATGACTGGCTTGATCAAAACTCTCACTCTTACGATTTTTCTGCCCTTTCTTCCAAGTTCCAAGAGACCTGGTGAAGGATTTTTATATTGATATCCTATTTGTGGCTGAGCACTATATAATCACTTATGTTGAAACGTTGATTATATGTGAGTTTCTGCTTAACCCCATCCACTGCATAGAGAACCTTTTATGGCAAGGTCTGTGAGATTCATTCTTCTTAAGACAGAGAGACACTAAGTTATAAGGCAGTTTAAAACTACATACATTTACAAAATCTGTAATAGTAAGATTACCCCTGGGGTATGTCTGCTTCCCAAACATAGGTTCTTATCCTGATTTGTAATATCAGACAAGAATTTGATCCTACATTGCAATGGTTCTCAATCTGTGTATCCCAAGCATTTTGGGGAGTCAGATATCAGTTATCTTGACTATCATATATTTACAATATATTTTATAACAGTCCAAAATTACAGTTATGAAGTATCAATAAAATAATTTTGTGGTTTGGGTTACCACAATATGAGGAGCTGTTGGGAGCTGCAGTAATGGGAATGTTGAGAACCACTACTGTAGAAAATACTTTAAAACTAATGAAATGCAACTAGTATGATTGGTACAACAATTATATTCATAAACATAATCCTTTAAGGCTGGCCATTATTGTAGTTCACACAGTTTACTTTTAGGTTATAGTATTGATAAATGAATGTTTGTCTTACCTTTGGTATTTGTGTAGCACCTCCTAGTACTGTGAAATTAGCATGGAGGAAAGTATTATATTTTATATCATTAGAAAATCAAATAGAATAAAATAGAATAACATGTTAATGGTTTAAATGTAAAGGATTCAAATTAAAATCAGGGCACATTTTAAGAAATTTGCTAAATTTCTCTATGTATGCATTAAAAGGTTTTGGCGATAGCATTTCTTATTGTTTTTTTTTTTTTAACTACCTCAGAATCTGACATGTAAAACAATGTATTCCAGCTTTCCTTACCTTTTAGTAAGAAGAGTATGATTGTGAAAAAATGCAGGAGAAACAGTATTATAAGTATTTCCATATGATTTACTACATAGGTAATATGAATGAATATATTTACATAAGACTGGAAGAAACTGAAGTATTTTTTAAAGGCTACACAGTTACAAGAGCCAATGTTACATCACTTAAGAAATTCTAACCTGTTGTTTTTTGCATTTCATCTTGCTGATTTCTTTGACAACTACCTCTTAGAGTTCTGTACTGATTTAAAGATTTTCCTATTATTTTGAAAAGACTTTTAAGATATCATTATATTTCTTTTAACTTTTATAGAATCAAATCATTTTCAAGACCACATTATTGTTATATTTATGCAACTAAAATACAATTTATGTCATCATTTGCATTTTATCAATGTGACTATTAAATGCCAAAATGAAAGTCACCTGTTTTGAACAGCTGTCCAACTACATGCTGTTGAAGAAAAAGAGTGGACACATTGGAATAAAAAAGGATCACAGCTAGCTAAGTAAATATAAATAACCCCATACTCACCTGAAAAATACTACTATTTCTACTACTAAACTAAAACTCCTGAGGACTGTAAACTGACCATTAGGAAATACTTTGAAATATTGCTGTTTAGCATCATTTTATATTATCAAAATTATATGTATCATTCACAAATTTCTTTAAATTCCTGATAGTGTTTACTTTGGTTTTTGTTTGTTTGTTTTATACAGAAATAAAGATTTCTGTTCAAGTGGCCAGTTCCAGGGATCAAAAACAAAAACTAAGTGGTAGAGAAAAATGTGATTTTTCTAATTAATACATTTTTGCAATTGAGTTTATATTGGTACTTCTATGTATTTTGTGTGTACTGAATTTGCTGTAGTGGTGGTATGCACATACAGAAGTCATAGATCAATGTATGTGTATTCATTTATCAATTTCCACAGATTTAAAAAATTTTTTTTTGATACATGGTCTCTCTCAGATCAAACTCCTTGGATCCTCCATCTGCCTTCTCAGCACTAGGGTTATTTCCACACAACAGGGTTCATGTTTCCATGTGTTTCTGGTAATCTGAACTCAAGCACCATGCTTGTACATCTGGGACACATCTCCTGACCCCTGATTGAATGTTCTTCAAGTTGATTTCTTCCATCTTTGAATCTGGACAGCCTTTTGAGTTTGATCTTGCTCACTAAATGGTACAAAAAGGGTGTATAAATCATTTGTGAAAGTCACTAAGGGTCTGAAGATTCCTAACACATCTTGGAACTGAGACCTCCAAGCACTCAAAGCCTATTCTATACTCCATGACTCTAGAGGGCACCTGGAGAGTAATTCCATACCACCAGCATTCCATAGCTCCAAGCAGAATAGTGTGGGTTTTATTTTGGAAGAATCTCAGCGCTTTTCCTCTGAAGAATGCGACCGTGTCTGTGAATCCATAATGGCCAGCATCAAAGCTTCCCAGAGCCAATACTAAAAAGAAAGCAAAGTTATTTTAATGCAGCAATTAGGAGACTGTACCTTTTAAAACAATTTCTCATTAGTGAAGACTCAACATTTTTGTCTGATTTTTAAAGTATCCCCAGTCTGTACATGGCATTAAGGAATTAATGTATAACTTCATCTATTTATTGTAAATTACAGAAATTTTTAAAATAATGTTTTGTTAATTCTTTAATAATTTTATAAAATATATTTTGATGACATTCATCCCTCTCATGAATGCCTCCATAATTCATCTCCACCTTATGAATTGAAATTTTTGTTCTTTCTATTTTTCTCCTAATTATGCCCATTTATTCTGTTTCTGTTGACTAACTACTCTTGTGTGAGTGGACTGTTCTGGAGCATGGTGGAACATGTTCACAGTTCTTAGCAGAAAAAAAAAAATAAAGTGACTTCCCTTCTCCCAGAAACTACCAAATGCCTCAGCTCCTCAGCTGTGGGTAACACTCAGCTTCACTTCCTCCAAGCTTGGAATTTTCAGGCTAGAGCTTTCATGGACCTTGCCCATACTGATACAATACCTGTGAATTTATATATACAGTAGCTCTGTATGTTCACAAAAACAAAGTATCTTTGAAGTCATCTTTCCCTGAAGCACCTTTGATACTCACAACACTTCTGCTTGCAAGATCTGCAGATCCCTGGATCTTGATGGGAGCAGAGTGACATAGACATCCCATGTAAGAAGGAATGCTCTAAAATCTCTTAGTCCCTACACCTTAGCCAATTATAGTTCTTTGTAGTAATTGTCATCTGCTTTAAGCAAAATTCTTTGCTACAGCTTAAAAGGTAAGTATACAGTAACTCATTAGCTGTCATTTTAATGTTATAGCTTTTTAGCAGAATAATAATGGTAAATTTGCCTTATCACTTATCTAGCCACAGATTATTGGCTTTGTTATCAGTGCCAGTTATGGATTCCACTTTGAGTAGTGGGACTCAAAGCCAATCAGAAAGTGGTTGTTCATTTCCATAACACTGATTTTATGATTGCCTCAGGGAGCATATCCTGTCAGGGAAGTCATTATTACAGTTTACAGAATCAGGACCACTGAGATTAATGATTGGTTCTCTTCTCTGGTAGTATGAAGGAAACTTCTAGCTTATGAAAGCTAGCCAGTGGGGATGAAGATTTCAAGTCAACATCTATTTTATTTCTGTGTGTTTGTGACTCAAGCAAGAATGTTAGGTGATGCATGACATTGCAATTATAATCCCACCACTGGGAAGGCTGAGAATAGAGGATTGTGTGTTTGAGTACAGCCTAGAAACACAAGAAGACCTTTTCTCAAAAGCTAACTAAATGAATAAATGGAAAGGACATTACAGACAGATGAAAAAATAAATTTAATTAGAATAATTAATGCTTAGCTGGCATTTAGAAAACACAGAATTTTAACTCAGGAATGTTTGCTTGAGATATATCACATTAACAGAACTATACTTATATTCTAAGAGAAGCCAAGATCATTTATTAGCTATATGGAAAAAAACAGCCTTCTTTCTTGTCTATGAATATATATGTAAGCATTTACCTACTAATCTACCCATCTTTAAGTCTGTCTGCTTCCAATCATATGTGTCTACATTTGATTTCCTCAACAATATACATGTGACATGTTCTGCTTGATAAAGTGTACAATTTAATATCAGCTGTATCCTGACACTGTATATGTATAACTTATTTGAGCTAACTTAATGAATTTTTCATTACAATTATTCTTATTTTGTTTATTTTTCACATATTACTAACACTAACATCAACATTTTAAAGAATGAGATGGCGCAATGAAGGAATTGTGTCTCATTGTCGTGGCTTCCCATGGAATTTTACTAAACTCACAAAGTACATCATTGTGTGTCTGATGTTTGAAGGATTATATATATAACTTTAATGAAAGTCATGACACTGATTGAAAGCTTAGAAACTTTTCGTCATAATGTTTTATTTTTCTGTTTTTACTATCCTGATAATTGGTGATATAGTTCATGGAAGTTTGTGAGAGGTAATTAGTAAACAAACAAACAATTTTAAAAAAATAGGATAAAAACTGAAAACATGATTTTTTTAACCTGATTTATGCTCAGTAAACAGGCTTATCAAAATCTTGGAAGTCCCCAAAAAGACCTGTAACAATACATTACCATTTGCAGTCATAAATTTGCTACATTTGGTAATATAGTGACATATCTATAAATAAACACACTCAGGAAGGACAGATGAATTAAACAGATAAATAGAAATGTAACATTAAATCACAAATGGTGCACTTATCTGTTCCCACATCATCTCTCATCACAAACAATATTGTTTTAGGACATACTTGTAAGACTCTCTCTCATGCTAACTATTGGCTAGTTATTTGCCAAGAGAAAAATCAATCACAATTTTAACCTTTGGAGATATGGTAGATCTCTAAGGAAATGTTCATAATTTAAATGTGAACACAGTGAACAAATACCATGTCCTATGCATTTATTTCCAGTGCTTCTGGGTGTTTTGCTTATAATACTGTTGGAAATTTGTGAGTTTTATGAAGTGGCTCAGCAGGAAATCCAATAGGAAAAATCAAGTATATAATTTCAATAATGAAACCCCTACCCCAATGTAGCACATATCCTGATTTCCATATTGAGGTCAATACATCCTTAAAGTACACTGGCTGGTTTATTTCAGAGATTATTTTTTCTATTGTCCAGTGACTTTCTGTGACTATTTTTCCTTTCTCATTAGCACTAAGAAAGTTTAATATTAATAAAGCATTATATAATCCATTTTTGGGTGTGTTGGTTCCTCCTGCCTGTTTACAGAGCATTTCTTTTAAAGTACAAATGGATCTTTTAACTACTGCTTGTGTTGTAGGATTGGGTGGTATGCCAGTTATGTGTTTATGTTATAATATTCAAAAATTGTTTCATCTTGCTGGAGACATATGCTGGAGCATTGTCCATTTTTATTTGTGCAGGTATGCCCATAATGGTCATTACCTCTAATAGGTGTGTGGTAACAGAATCAGCCTTTTCAAAGCTCAGAATAGTGGCTCATTGAAACCCTGAAATGATATAATATGAAATATAAAGATCCATAACCTGATATTTATATTATAAATGGTATCCCAGTACCCAATCAATAATTAATGTTTTCAAGGTAAAACTGACAAACAGGATCTACAAAAAAATTAAATAAGACACATGGCCATTCTTAAAGATATGTGCTTTTTGCACTTGATGTCACAAAGTATGCCCATATAATGTGTCTCACAATCATCTCTGACTGCTGCAGGCTACAAGTATCTGCCACTTCTAAAAGGAATGGCATACCACTGAGAAAAAACATATTAGGTCTCCTTGAATAACACAAAAGTTATGAAACTTTGTATAAAATTAAACTCCATCTTCTGCCATCCATTCTTTTATTGGAGAAATGAATGTGCCATTATATCTTGCAATTAAAAAAAGTACAAGTAGCTTATTGAAATGTCTATTTATTCCTTCTCCAATAACAATTTTAGTATATTTGAAATGTTGGCTTAGGTCAGCATTTTTGTCTGCCCTTTTATTGGCTCTTCTGACTTTCATTACACTCTGATGTAACAATAATATTTATAATGCATGTGATATTTACTGCTGCAATGAGACAGTAAATGAACTCCTGGGGTTATACATTCTCAGGTACTGAGCAATTTAATCAGATAGACAGGAAGAAAGTAATGACTTCATGTATATCTACTTGATTCCTTGCCTTGAAAAGAAAATAAAATATTCACACATTAGTAATCAACTTGGGGAATATGGAAAGGTGACATATTACAGATCAACTCATAGTACTGTGTGTGCATGTTTTTTAAATTAGGTTTTTCTTCACATGGTTGTTGTACTTAGATTGAATCATTTTGACTAAAATAATATTTTATGCACATTTTATGCTGATTAAAAAAGTAATTAAACATATCTAAGACCTTTAATTAATTGCCTCCCTTCAAGCTTTCCTATCATAAATTAAGCAGTATATGAGATTCATTAACATATGGTAATCATGTGACAAACTAATCACATTAACATTTTATCAGCAATTCTAAATGAAATTAATACCTTTCATTTTTGTTTGTCTTTGGCAAAATGGACACTATAGAGCCATTTCCACATTATACTTAAAAATATGAGTTATTGTGCTGAGAAAACGCCATAGTCCATATGCACAAAAACAAGGAGTTAAGTTCAATACTCATAACCCATATAAAACACAACTCAATTTCAGAGGAAGGAAACATGCATATATTGGGGCCTGGACAGCAGCTAGCCTAACTTATTGGCTGGAGAACCAAGACACTGAAAGGTTCAGTTGCACAAAACAATGCATGGGGCATGTGGTAGTGGTAACATTCTTTAAGCCTAGCAAATAAGAAAGAGAGACAAGCAAAAATCTATGAATTTCAGATACACTGATGTTACGAGCAGGTTTTCCCTCCTGCTGCCACTGGTCTGGTTCCACTCTTTGTTCCTCCCTGTCAGCCGCCCAATCCCACCACCAGGTAGGCCCCAATAACATGCTGAGACTCTGTGTTTCATACAATCCTGTTGGCCAATTATTATATTGTTTATGGGCTAGCTCTGTTTTAATTATTAACCCATTTCTACTTATCTAAGTATTTCCACGTGGTCATCTTATCCATACTCGGCGGGCCGGCATCTTGCTTTCTCTATATGCTGAGTCCTCCTTACTACTTCCTCTTTCCTCCTCCTAGTTTCCTAGCCCTGCCTACCTTGTTTCCTAATGGCCAACAGGGCTTTATTTATTAACCAGTATAAGAAACAATTTTACAGAATAACATCTCCCATCACACTGATATACATAGAGAGTTCTAGATTATCCAGTCAGGGCTACAACATATCAGACCTGGTCTGATTCAAAAGAAAGCACACACACACACACACACACACACAAAGCAACAAATGATCAAAACCGGCAAGGTATTCATGTTTGAGTACAGGACTCCAATTTGTCCTTTGGCATCCGAATGAACCTTGTATGTGCACAGACACAAATGCACTTGCACATAGAAATAATATTTTTGAGTGATGTTTTATTCTGTAATGTGATTCACCTCCAAGGAAGGAAAAAATATATAAAAATAGAATAAAGAGCAGTCCAGAAATAAACCACAGAATCTGATACTGAGAACGGAGGTGTTAAAGACATCTCTCTAGCAGTTTCCTTTAACTGACTTCTGAGAGATTGTCATTGTCTTCTTCCTAAACAATGCTGTCAAATTACTGTTAGAATTGACCCAGATAATCATCACATCAAGGAAATTTACAAATGAGTTTTTCATACTTATTAACCCTTTTCATTTATTTGTCTGTGCTTTCCACTTTCCTCTTAGAAGCCTCTATGGTCTGTAGTATGTAAAGAACAAAATCCTTGTCAATGGTTCTGAAACTGGTCTGAAATTTAGAAGCAAAATATCATTTTCTTTCTTCTTTTACTGATACATTATTCTCTCATACAGTACACACTGACTGTTGTTTCCACTCTTTCCTGCACTCCCTACTCCCACTTTTCCTCCTTTCAAAAAACAAAACAAAACAAACAAAAAACAAAACAAACAAAAAACAAAACAAAACAAAACAAAACAAAAAAAAAAACAAAAAACAAAAACACCACCCCTCAAAGAGACAGCAACCAAATAAGAGAAAACAAAATACAATAAAATGAGACAAAAGACCTCATGTCAAAGCTGGACAAGGGAGTCCTTTCAAATTGACTTAAAAGAGATATGCAAATAAAGATAGGGCATGAGTTTAGTAGATAGGGCAGTTTTTAGTTCTTTTCAACTGTACTTTTAGTAAGTCTTTGTAATATACTTCATGTTCAGACTGTTTTTGCTTAAACACTGAAAGGGGAACACATTTAGTAAATAGTTCATCAGTGATTTTCCAAAATATTTAATGTTTTGGTTTTTTTTATGAGAATTTCCTGATTGCTCTTGTAGAATTCTAGTAGACACTAAAGAGTTGTCAACTTTTGCAGTGAATGTTCTCCAAACTCTAGAAAAATATACTGTCACATAAGACAGGTTTGATCTGCATTTGTTGGTGTGTGAATCCTAGTAAATTAACTTATGAAGTGAAATGTAGATGGCACTCCACTAGCAAGCTGGAAGATATAAAGTAATCATAATTTAATCACAATGAGAGAGAGAGGGGATGAATAAAAGCAAAACAAAAATTGGGTAGGTAGAAAAGGCAGCAGCATGGATTTGAAGGGACTTAGGGAAAGGAGTGATTATATCAAAACAACAGGTAAAAAATTCCTGAAGACATAATAAAAACATACTTAAAACATTGGCATTCATCAGGAAACTTGAGTTTCAGTCCAGGAGATACATCATATGTTTTAACATTTATAATAAATTGGGTAAAAATGCAAATAAAAATGAAATAAAATAAAATAAATTTGGCATGAGCTGAAATGACTCAGTGGTTAAGTAACATCCTTACCCTCCCATGGATGTAAGTTTGGTTTCTAGCTTACAAAGTCCTGGAATTTCAGTTCAGGGCACCTGTCACTGTCTTCTGGCTTCCCTGGGCATATTCCTATAACTTGCATAAGCACATAGTAACACGAAGACACATGAACAAAGTAAAGAAGTAAATAAAAATAAGACTGAAGTCAAATTTTCATATTAAACACATTCTAAATTAAGAATAGGTACATTAACATAATAAATATTTGTTATAAGACAAAAATCTTCCAAGATAAAATTATTAATTACTATATTTTAAAGAATTGTATGAATGTAACCTTGATTTTACATTTTTTCTCTTGCCACTCAACTCAGACATCACCTGGCAGCAAAAATAACTGTTAGATATGAAGCCACAGTGATGGCATTGTAAATCATAGTTGAACGCACATGAAAGTACACAGCAAGTCATTTGATTTTCCAGCATAGTTCATTTTCTTATATGTTAAGATACTACGCTGGATATGTTACTCTGCTGCCACTCTAAAGATAATTTAAACGGGAGAAACATATGTTTTAAGTAACAAAATAGCCTAACTATGAGATAGTTAAAGGATAAAATGGAGCTAATTAGTTAGATGCAATGGGTAAAGCGGCTTCCTGGCAGGAGGCTGTCTCCTTGAGAGCAGGTGTTGATTCTGCTACACACTTTCTCAGACTTCCTACCATTCTTGGCCAAGTTAGTCCATCTCCTTAATTAGCACTGCACACTGTCATCATAACCGTCTGACACAGCTTATTAATATTTGTACAAACACCTGACCACAATTGTAGAAAATGTGTTATCCTATGAAACTTACTACTTTTATTTTTTATTATTATATGGTTACATTAAATATTCTTCATTGAGTTAAGAAATTTTCCACTACTTTGATTCTTTACAAAAATGTTGTGGGGAGTATACATTCTTTTGTTGTTGTTGTTGCTGTTCTTGTTGTTTTGGGTTTTTGTTGTTGTTGATGTTGTTGTTAATATATGAATTCTTTTGTTAAAGGTGTAGTTCTAGTCTATTTGGTATTCTATTTAGAGTATAATGAGGATTTGAAAATCACCTTTTACATAATGTTTTAATCTATAAAGTCAGTAAGTTGTATTATCAACTGTTGGAAAAACAGACTGGGTTTATTTTCATATGCATCTTGGTTTATAATAATGTGGTTACAATATAATTAATGATGCTTTTTGAATTTTACCAAGATTTACTTAAGATTACTTTTAATAGAGAAAAAGATGAAGACATTTTTAATACAAAAGTAAAATTAAACTGCTTCAATTTCTTCTTCCATTGAATAATAGACAAAAATTAACAGAAAGAAAAAAGTCATTATTCACTTTGGCCAATTTATGTGTTGAAAATAGAGGTCATGGAAATCAGCAACATTTATAGTATATGGAAGCCACCTGATCTGTTCGTCTTTCTTCACCATGTAACAGTGGGTGTGTCTGGGCAGCCTCCTTGTTGTTCTGTTATTATCTGAAGCATCATTAGACAAGGGCCAGGAGGAATAAGGATTCACTGTTCATGCTCCAGGCTCTAGTCAAAATAGGAAGAACTTTGCTCTAACGTGTGAATATGCTTTTAAGATCATAAAAATAAGTATTTAAGGAGGCAAAACACTACTCAGCTTTCAACTTAAAGACAGACGACAGAGGAAAAGAAAGCCATTTAGAATCTGTACTGGTAATTAGCTTCCACAGTTATTTTGAGTTTCTTTGGAATATTGTGTTTTTCTTTAAATGAGAACAAATAACTGAATTGAAATATTAAGCGAATTAACAAATAGAAATTGAACATGGATTACTGTGTCAGTTTTACTGATTGCAATGTACTATGATCAATACTTACAAGGAGAAAGGATACTTTTAATATATCACCTCATTATAGAATACTTGTCACTTTATCTTCATAATAACAAGTGAAAGTAGTGACTGTTATACATAGATGCTGGTGTCTGTTTTTCTGTTGAGTGGCCTTTGCTGGCTCACATGTACAATACTGTTAAGTAGGTTGAAAAATGGATGTATCAAAATCTAAATTAACTAGGTTTCACTTCTAACTATAATATTTTAATGTATAAGTAATTTAATCATTACAAAAATATACATGTACTAAAGCATTGATCATACTAATAGATTTGAACATAGAAACATCTCCATGGTATTTACATATCTCTTCACTGTGAAAAACAGCTTGAAATTTCTACAGTTGCATTCTGACTCCAGTTACATCTTTCACACAATTCCTAGTGAGATGCCTTCCTCTTCAAGTGGGAGTATACCACTTGCATCTGTGCTCCTGGCGTTTTACTCCAGATGCAGACATTAACATAGGGATGGGTATTTTAAAACTGTTCATGCTACGACTCCATTGCCTCCTCTTCTCAAATGTTTCTCTGCACTTCTCTTGGTATATTTCTGTTATACTTTGTTGAAGATGACACTACAAAAAACCATAAGCTTAATAGTTAAATATGGAAATTAGGTCTCTTAAAGTGCAGTATGAAATCACATGAAAAGAGCAATGCTAACTCCAGTCTTCTCTCTTGGCTCAGGAGTTCTCAGCTTGAGTCAGTATAAACCCTGTCTTCCCAAGTCATTTGCAATTTTTCAGATATGATGACTTTCTCCAAACACCACCATAAATCCTCAAGTTTTAGTCTATCCCACTGCTCATAAGTTAGTAGTTGGTCTTCTATATATGCCTTATATAATGTTGATGTAATTTCCTTGTTTCTCCCCTAGTTATCTATTTTTTATGACTTTTATCATGAAGAAATATTGAATTTTATCAAATAAAATGTGTGCATCTATTGAGTTCAAAATGGGATTTTGTCTTTTATTTGTTTCATGCAGTCCACAATGTCTAATACTTTCTGTACTGAAACACCATAAATGCCTAGGTTGAAAACTAAATGATTATGGTAACTGATTTTTGTAATATGCTGTTGGATTCAGATTAATAGTATTATGGATAAATTTTGTGCATATGTTCATCAAGGATATTGACTTATTTTTTGTGACTCACAACTTCCTCTGGATATTTTTATTTTACCATGATGATGTTTGTTTGTTATATTTTCTAGTAAGTTAAGAATAAGTATAATTATTATTTCTTTGAGTTATTAGTAAAGTTTGCCAGTGTAGCCTTCTGTTATTAGGCTCCTGATTTAATTCATTACAGATTTAGTCTAATTATCATTCATTGATTCATTACAATTTTACATTTCTTCATGATTCATTATTAGTAAACTATATTTTCCAAATATTTATACAATTTTTAGGTTATCAAGCTATTTTATGTATATTTATTCGTCATAATCACTTATGAACTTCTGCATTTGTACATTTTCAGTTACAGTGTATGCCTTTTAATATTTGATTTTATTTGGTTTTTCATTCTCTTTTGCATAGTTATTCTCTTAAGATTGAAAAAATTTGTTTATTTTGTCAAAACATGACATATTTAGTATATTTAAGCAAAACTAATATCATCTAATATGCTCTTACATTTAATGTGAAGAAAAACAAACGATGTTTTATCACTCTTAAATATAGCCTTTGGAATTAAACACATGTTTAATTCTTATTTTACACAAAGCTCACACTCAAATACTAAATTAGTTTAAGAGTGAAGTGGTCTTTTTATTGACATCAAACACCACTGCTGTATCATTAGCCTACAAAATTATTTTTAACATATTGTTGTAGTACCTGCTTTCTTTTTCTACAAATAAATATTTGTTTATAAACTGTTCTCATGAATTAACTATCACTTTAAAATTTACTGCCCAAAGCATTTTCAATGAAAGGCAAGTGACATTTTGAAAATATTGACTTTGTTGTCACACTCTTAATTTCCAACTATATAGTATACCAAGTCTTAGAACTGTTAAATTATATAATGTGAATTGTTATATTGATGTACTTGGGCATTGATTCCCTAATTAGACTCATGTATCATTCTCCAATTAATATTATCAAAAATGATTCATAAATGAGGAAATTTTCATTAATCAATTCTATATTCATTGTAGAAACATAAGCAATGTTGAAGTAGCTATCATATTACATACCTCATAAGAATAAGAGAATATTATAAAAAAGAGAATAAGAGAATAATGTTATGAGTAGTTTTACCCGCTTGCCGGTCTTGCTCCTCTGCCGTGCAGCCCCAAATAACACAAAGACACTGTATTAGATATAATTCTGTTGGCCAGTTACTTGTTTCTTATTGGCTAGATCTGTCTTAACTATTAACCCATTTCTATTAATCTAAGTACTTCCACGTGGTCTAATCTTACCGAAGAGAGGGGCTGGCTTTCTGTTCTCCTTCCTCCATTTTGGATCTCTTCCCTACTACTTCCTCTCTGCTCCTAGTCTCCTCGTCCTTGCTTTCCTTTTGTCCAACAGTGCTTTATTCATTAGCCAATGAGAGAAACATATTTACGGAATGAAACCTCCCATCAGAATAATGACTGTGTGCATGCTTCTCAATTTACTATCTCCCCTTATACCACCTGAGATTCTATTCAGAGAATGGCGTCACTCACAATTGTGGCACTGCTAGTCTTACTTCAACTACTGGGGAAAGCAAGGAAGGAAATTTGAGGCCTTACTCCCAAGGCAGCATTGATCTGAGTATGTAGTAGTTTGTTTGAAGTTGGACATTTCAACCAAGATTAATATTTCTGTAACAGAGAATTAATTACTATGTTAAATTATTTGATTATTGTCAGGAGCATAATCTGTCAAGGAGAAAATCATGGAAGTACTGCATAGTTCCCTAATCTGTAGAAAAATAGACTCCCATTTTAAAAGGGGACTAACTTCTTCCAAGTTGAAGCTGGAGGACACAGATATTTTGCTTAATATTGTAAAGTGAAAACTGCTTATAATGAAAGATAAGTAATGTGCATTTGTCATATATTAATGCTTTGCTTTTATGGTTAATTCTGTAAAGACTAGCTAAAATTTATGTCTGCAAGGCAGCAGTTTCAAATGTATCTATCTTCCCTATGGCAAATTTCCTTTAGGGTTCACAATCTTGCTGTTATCTTCACTACCCAGACTGCTATGTGATCAATTAAATGTTCCCATAAAGCTGCAATATCTGAAGGTTTCTAACATATTTTTGTTATACTAACTTCTTTAGTTTGTAACAAGCAATGGTTTTCACATTGCTTTTTTATGGATTTAAATATTCATATTTTGGCCTCTAGAGCAATAACCTATATACATAAAACATGCAAAGAAGAAATCTATAGTATTTGAATAATTTTTGATGATTTCAAAATGCAGCTTTGGTACCATCTAAGTCATGAATTAATGCGCTCAACTCATCTAAAGTATGTATCATAGAATGAAATGTATGACAAAAACAAGCATTTGAAAAGTAACTAGAAATTTTTCAAATATAATTTTCCTGTAAATTATAATAATAATTATACAGAAACTTGTTGTAGGCAACTCTTTTCAAATCTGAGACATTTTAAAATTATTTCTTTCATTGGTTTACTAAGATCGACTGGCATCATGACCATGCAAGCAAATCTACCGATATTCTATTTATACAGTTTGTGTGTATAATAAATGTCTAAAGATAGAACAAGCTCAGTTTTAAAAGAAAAAAGTTCACGTTCCCAAAATATATTCAAGAAAAACAAATCACGGATGATTTTCAAAACAGTTATGACTTTATAATATCTATCTAAGTATCAGAAAAGCAGAAAAAAAATGTAGCATCAAATGGCCATATGAGTAACTTTATTCAGATTGAGCAAGTTAAATGTAGGTGTTTGTGTATGAGTGTGTGTGTGTGTGTGTGTGTGTGTGTGTGTGTGTGTGTTTGACAATAATTTTAAAAGATGAAAAAATTTGGAAGAGAGGAAATATGGACCATTGGGTATTTTTGGAAGGAGAAAAGGAAAGACAGAAATGGTGTGATTATATTATAACCTCAAAAAAAATAAGAAAACATAAAATAAAAAAGAGAAAAACATATTGCTTTTTGCTAATTTTGTGAACTAAAAGGACAGAAAAGCAGATTCGATATTACCACAGTTGTGAGGATGACAAAAGTATTTACAAAGAACAATACGTTAAATAGCTATTAACACATCTCAAGTTGGAATGATAACAGTGAAGAGCAGAGACAATAGCTGCCCATACCCATCTTAAGTTTTCTCTTTTGGAAATAGAGTGATCATCTCTATAAAAATCCTCAGATAAGTACAATGTACTGGAGAATCTTGGAGTAAGTGGGTTTTTATTTCCTCTTTTTGGCTCAAACTTTGTAACAATTAAATAATATTATCTAAATGTACATGTGATATCTTCAGTAGGAATATCTTACTAAGATAGGTGCAGTATAGATTTTATAAGTATGGCATCTCAAAGCATTTTTAAAAAATTTATTTTTTACCTTCCAATCCCAGTTCCCCCTCCCTCTTCTCCTCTTGCTCCCTCAGTACCCCCTCCAAAACCTCTCATCTGCTCCTCAGAGAGGATAAAGGATCCCCTAGAAAATCTACTAAGTGTGTCCCATCATCTCTTACAGGCGGGACCAAGGCATCACCCCAGCTACCACACCCCTGTGTCTAAGCGGAGCAATATATCTCTCCATATAGAATGGACTGCACTAAATCAGTTTGTGCATTAGTGTTAGATCTTCAACCCACTGCCAATAGCCTCATATATAGTGCCAGTTGCACCACTGTCACCTATGTTAAATGAGACTAGTTCAGTTGTTTGCAGGTTCCCCATTTGTCAGACCTGAGTCAGTGATCTCTCACTAGCTTCGGTCAGCTGATTCTGTGGGTTTCCACATCATGGTCTTGACTCCTTTGTTCAAATTATCACTCCTCCCTCACTTTGATTGGACTCTAGTTCAGCTATGTAGCATACTACGAGTAAAACTTTTCTTACAATTAATAGTTTATCACTTAATTTTAACACTAGATAATTTATAGGATATATATTTTCATTACCAATGAAGGCTCATGTAATAACAAACACTCTATTCTTAATAAGTGTATTCTTGTAGAATTTATTTGTTTATTCTCATTGTATTTTGTTAAATATTTTCACACAATGACATACGTGGGGCATGTTGAAAAGGCAGGAGAATTAGTTTCTTCGTTTTTTATCAAAGAATAAGGCAAAGCTGTGTGAAAACTGCACATCTCCTTAGTTACTTTTCCTTTTCCTAAATACCTAAAACAAAAGGCTGGAAACAACAGAAACAATTTAGGTCAGAATATGTCCTACTTGGCCATTACTAGGAAATCTACCCTACTGTAGTGACTTTTCATCTGAAAAAAGCCACTTTGCTGAATGTCAGAAAAGTGTCCCCTTTTCCCTGTGACTTCCTATAAAGTTCACCAAAGGAGTCAAAAATTTGGAAGACACAAGTGGATAGTCAGGAAGTTGTTCTTCCTATTTGCTGCTATTTCAAACATTTCGTCCACAGCACCAGGTTAATATCCAACCTCCATCTTAGCATTCCATCAAGCAACCTCATTTTCCTTCTTCAGAGACTACCACCCAGGTCTTGAAATAATAATTGCAACAAGACTTCCTTGTTGTGACATCTTTCCATTCCTCCCAGTCTTTGAACTCATGAATGATAGCAGTTCAGTACCCTGATTTTCATTGGCATATAACAGTGTCTCCTACTAGTGTAATTCAATACTGTAACACACCACTGTAACTGAGCTTGTGTTAAATCTAGAATAATTGCTAGTAAAATTATCAATTTTGTACATAAAAAAAAAACTTCTTCCTTTTAGAAAATCCTGGACAGCTTGCTCAATGTAATTCAGATAGAGAACTGCTATGTGGGAAAGGGCTTTTAAAAAGTAATGAATCACAGACACATATATAAAGCACATGCTTCAGACTAGATAAGTTGTAAATAACTAGGGCAAACCCCGGGATACTACAGCTATACCTGCTCATCCTCTGTACCCAATGTTTCTGATTTGCTCTTCTCAAAAGCAAGTCTCTGAGGTATTTGAGATTTCCAGCATTATTCTTTGAAAGGAACTGTTGGGGAATACTGATTGTTCAAACAGAAACTTTAAAGGGTTCTAACTTGTGAAGTCCACTGTGTAAATGATCGTGATCTGGTGAACTTAGTAGATATCTGGGACCTGACAGTTGTCATCCACAGTGTCAGGCAGTGACTGTGTGAGTACTGGCAAGTCACTTATGCTTCTGTGCATTTCAATTATTTTTCTTTCTTTTCAGGACATTTCTGACTCACGACAGACACTCCATACCATGATATACAAAATAAATTGTTTGTAGATTTACTGTTGTTCTAATGAAAAAATTAAATTTACGGTGATTTTTATTAAATTTTTATTAAATTCAAGGCTTAAATGCATGATATAGTATACTGATGATCTAAGTTTCTGAATATATATGAATTTTACATATGTGTATGAACACTTTATACACAGAGTCCCTTTCACAGGGGCACACATTATTGCTTTTGCAAACATTTGTAGAAGCCACATAACATAGAGGTAACCAATACATGTTTCAGATCAGGCAGTATCTTATATTCATTCTATTGGTTACTATAATGAAATAGTACAACCAGGGAAGCATAAACGACAAAAATGCATTTTCTCATAATTCTGGGTCTGTACATCCAAGGCTAACTAGAATTCTATTTCTTTCCAGTCTTATAGAGAACTTTATTTTGTCTAAATCTTCACTGAATCCTCTTTGGTTTATTCATGCAGACAGAGAAAAATGAATCAATCTTGGTTCATTTTTTATTGTAAGGTCACTAATCATATCATGAGAGCCCAAGATTTATCTTAATCCATTCTATCCATCTATTTCCTTATCAACAACTACCATTATATATAGTAATATATTTCAAAAACTTTGATTTTACTAATAATATATAGAAATGCTCATTATCTAATGTTCTTAGTGAAGTATATTTAATTTTATCAGCAAGAAAAATTTATTACACATTTAGGAGATATCCATGGTTTTATTCTAGTTTAATTGTTCTATGCCATTAATTTTAGTATTAGGGTATTAAACTGTCTTGAAAGAAATAATACTGTACCTTGAGTTATGAGAAAATCACCATATATGGCTTCTGGAGACAGCCCAGCTATGCAAATATGAGAACCTGACTTTGTGTTTCCAAATCCTATGCATTTAGCTTGCTTTATTGGTGTGCACCTGTAACTTTAGTGTTACTAGGGTAGAAACAGGTGAAATTCTGGAGCTCATTGGCCAGTTCTTGGTTAAGATAGAAGATCCTATTTCAAAACTATTAAGGGAATGAGCAATTAATATCAACCTCTGGCCTCCTTATTCATGTGCAGATTATACTCACCAGCATACTTGTGAATATACCCACATGAACACATGTATATGCCTCATAGGAAAAATGTATACCACAAAAAATTACCCATTTTTAAATTTTTAAGATTTTTTAAATTACACAATAAATTCATTTCTTAGAGTTTTTTGAGAACAATAAATTTATAAAAAATAGTTTTTAAGTGATTCATAATCAAATGATGTTTGGTTGAAGAGTTAAAATAAGTGAGCACAGGGCCCACCTAATGATATATTTACTTGATATGATCCAAGAAGGTGTGTACATTAAATTTCCAAAGGATTATCATTTTTCTTTGTGCTTAATAGTCACCCTGAGTAGATCTTGAGCATAGTAGATCAGAAAGCTGCAAATGTTTCACAAAATTTTCTAAAGAATATAATTTAGTCAATTGCAGTTTATTTGGTAGTTTCCTCTAAAGACTCAGAATCTATATAATAAAATCAACTGTTTTAAAGATGAAACTTACAAATATGATCCACAATCATATTTGAGTAATTATCATCATCCTTAATATCTTTGCCTACTTTCTGTTACTAATTTCTTGATCCTGTATATAGCAATTTTAACATTGAGAGTTGTTCATTGATATCATGTGGCTACTGTCATAAAGAAGACACTATACTGATTATAGTATTATAAGGAATATGTACTATCCATCAGCAATACTGTATCTTTAAGAATCGAGAGAACTATGGATTTTTGATACACAATTCTTCATATCTTTGCTTTAATAATAGTTCTCATGGTTATTAAAAAATAATGAGGATAGTTTCCTCTTCTACAGTAATTTGTTAGGGGCAGAATTAGAATATAAGTTCTATGTATTTCTGAGGTTTTCTGCAAGCACAGAGATATTTTTAGAACAAGAAATTGAAGTAAGTAAAACACTGTGATGTCACAAATGCACACATAAATACCCCTGCCCCACTCTGAATTAATCTTTTGAAGGAGCAAAAGACGATTAACATTCTATTGTGACTATTTTTTAATAATATTTTTACTTAAATTTGCAGCAATATTGTTTATATGTTTATCTTAGTTTTCTCACCCTTTCTTTCTCCTCACACCCTTCCCAGCCTCCATCCTATCCCCTTTCTGCTAGGGAAGGGGAGGCCTTCAATGGAGGATCTTCAAAGTCTGTCATATCATTTGGAGTAGGGCCTAGGCCCTTCCCCATGTGTCTAGGATGAGAGAGTATCTCTCTATGTGGAATGGGCACCCAAAGTCCATTCATATAATATGGATAAATACTGATCCACTACCAGAGGCCCCATAGACTGCTCAGTTCTCCTAACACCCATATTCAGAGGTCTGGGTTGGTCCTACGCTGCTTTCCCAGCTAACAGATTAGGGTCCTGAGCTCTCCTTTGTTCAGTTCCGCTGTTTTTGTGGGTTTATTATGTCTTAAAGAATAGCTTTTCATCTATGGACTATGAAAGGTTTCTTAGTCTATACATGCTACCTGATCATTGGAACAACTGCTACACTTTGCTGAGAAACTTTTCACTGTCATTGCAAGTCACACTATCATCTCAGCCACCATTATGCAAAGTAAAATTTTTAGGTGACAACCTTTGCACTTAATGTGTGAAAATAAACCTCTCATAGACTTTCCCTGAGTCAATGTTTAGTTTATGAATGAGTCTTAGAATTTGTACATGGCTTGGCATTTATTTACATGCTTACAATAAATACTAATGATAAAGGTTTATTTTCATATATACATATGCCCAAATTGTACAGAGGAATGAAAATAAGGACAATATAAAAATCTCTACTTTTTTTTGTAATGTGCATACTTTTAAAAATCATAACATTTAACAATTCACTATATTTGGGTTTGTTTTAAATTTTTGGATTATAAAAAATTAATGTTGATTTTTTAATCCTGTGATGGCTGTGATTTGTGCAATATTGACTTATAATATCAGACATTTCATTTTCTCTTGACAATTTATTAGTGATATAGTGTATTATGGAATAATAAAGTTGATACTAATAAGAGTTTTGCTCATATTTACTTGAATTGTAAATCAATTGAAATTTTTTTAAACACAGTGATAAATGATGAGGTAAATTTACAGGTTAAGCAAAGGTGTTCAGATAAAATATTCACACAATGTTTCAAAAAATATTAGAGTATTTAATACAAAGAATTTTTCTTTTATTATTTTATTTTTTATATTATATTTGCATAATTTATCATTTTTTTCCTTTCTCCAACCTTCCTTTTATAACCCTTCTTTCTGTCTCTTTCAAATTTATATCCTTTGTCCATGCATAATCCTAAATATATAAACAAAATTGACTCAGTGTATAATTTTAACTATGTATACATATTTTCATGTAGGAATAAATATTCATGAAATATTAATGCAAAAACTAAGGTTAAACTGTCCAAGGGAAGATGTTGAAAAATGTAAAGTAAGGTAAGTTGGATAGATGCAAGAAACAATTGCACTGTGGAGATATTATAGCTAAAAAGCTTTCCAAATAGCATGATAAAAGGAAATGTTTACATAGTGCTATAAGACAGACCAAACATAAGTTGGATGTAAAAGCATTTGTTGTTAAGGTAGCAGAATGAATATGCCCATCCTAGTCTCCAAACTCTGTGAATGTGCTGCTTCCCATGATAAAAATAAATGGATTCACTCACATGTTTAAACTAAGGCTTTTGATATTGAGAGATTATTCCATATTGTTAGTGAGAAGCCAATGTATTCATAAACATTGTTTTGAAAAGAAAGTGATACGATAAATTTTTCACACTCAGAAATATATGATAAGGACAGAGGATGCATGAATGTGCAGGAGACTTGCATTGCCAACACCTTCTGGCAGTAACTAATTATTCTGGTTTGTTGAAAATTGTGTTAGATATTAAGAATGCAGTTAAATATTATACATATACATTAATATTAAGCTTTCATAAATTTATATAGATTTTATATATCAAATATATAGAATATATTTGATTCTATTACCATTAACAAATAATGAATTATATTAATTGTATATTATTAAAACAATTTTAATATTATTTATAAGTGCACATAGATTTTAGGCATAGTATATACATATATATATACATATATGCATAAAACATTTATAATAAAAGAGGTGATGAATTGGAGAACTTGAGCAGGGGATATAGCAGAAGCTGGAAGTTTAGAAGGAGGTATAGAAATTATGTAAAAACACTAGTCATATGTAAAATTCTCAAGAAAATTAAGAGCAGAACAATAACTTAAGTTCTTTATTTTTGGAAGATTTAGAAAACCAATCTAAGAATGCATGTAGATATCACACTTGAATAATCTATTTAGAATCTGTGAAATATCAAAATTCTATGGTAATTTTAATAATGAGATTAAAATTCCAATACTTGTCAAAAATCTTTGACAAATTTTATTTTCTATTGATTGGATCATTTTCATTAAACATATGTGTATCTCCTTTAGCTATGTTTGGGGCATATTAAGGCAAATGAGCCCACTTGCTATATCAAGTTGAATAGTTTAGGTGGCATAAAATAGAGTTTCACAGGAAACTTCAAGGCTCCTTTTCTAATTATTACTATTTTTTTAAAATCCTGTAACATATATTTTGATCACATTCTTTTCCCTTTTGCAATATGTCCCAAATCCTCCCATGTCCTTATTCTTCCAAGGCCACATTCATTCTTTCTCTTTAAAACTACACAAAGCATAATAACCAAAAATAAGCTCAAGGAAACAAAACTAATAGGCAGAACAACCAAACTCTTACAAAAAAGACTCACAATAAAACATTAATCCTGATTTATTTTATTCGGTAACTTCTTGGCCTAAGGCCTGTCCCGGAGTGTGGTTGATTTTCCCTTTTCCAGTAGGTATCATATTTGCAAACAGATTCTCAGTATGTGATGGGAACACCACCCCTACTTCTGTAGATGGAGGTTCCTGTTCTACCTGGTCCCCCCTTCTATCCCAAAAAAGCACACTGATGCTTATATTAATTATAAACTGTTTGACTGATGGCTCTGGCTTCTTATTGGCTACTCTCTCTTATTTATTAACCCATTTCAATTAATCCAAATATGTACACATGGTCTTATTCTAATGGAAAATATCTGGAACTGTTACTTCTTTAGTGGCTACATGGATTCTCCCTGCCTCCTCTCCCTAGAATTCTCCTGGTCTGGTAGCCCTGCTTATACCTCTTGCTTGGCCACTGGCCAATCAGTGTTTTGTTTGTCAACCAATACAGTTGTATATAAGCAGAAAGACATCCCCAATCATCCTTCTCCTCATTGTTGGCCTTTTGTTTAGCTTGATCATGGCAAGGTCTTATCCATGTTGGCACAATCTCTGAGAGTTAATGTATGTACCAAAGATGTTAATGTCTAAAAGCAATTGTTTGTACTCAGCTTTGATGATCATATCTTTAGCATAATAATTATAATAGGATTTCCCTTACTCCCATGTCCTATCGAGTCTAGGTTCTTGAATTTATTAACAGTCTCAGCTATGAGTTCCACCTGATGAAGTGAGTTTTAAATATGATTGCTCAACCCTATAATGTTTGTATCATGGTTGTACCAGTATGTCTTACAGAATGGTTGCTGCTGTGGGTGACAAGGTTCTGTTTCTGGGGGCCTTGCAATACTCTATAATATAGGAAGATTTCTTGAGTTTAGGAAAAATTAATCATCTAAAACAAAAGTGGTAGTTATTACTACCTGAGTCCTCTGAATTTTTGCCGTAGTCACTGACTGTACATTGTCACAGTCGTGTTCAGACAATTGAAAAGTTATGCATTTTAATGCTGTAGAGCAATCTCATTACAGTAGATAAAATGGAATGAATTTCTGCTTTAGGTGATACAACTCAAGGCACCCACAATTAGATACAGCAAATATTATATATGTCTCTTAAGAATTGTGCAACATTCACTCTTCTTACATTTTCTTCTTTGTAGTAAACTGAGAAGAAAATTTAGCAAAAATGAAGGTGTCTTATAAAAGATATGTAGGTATTTTGAAAAAAATGTGTAAAATATTGTGACCTGAAAATACATATTAATGTACATACTATCTCTCTTAAAATGCTTTCAGTCAATACACAGGGAATAAGATTTAAGAACAAAATTCTGAAGCAGAACTATCTAGGGGAATAAGTATCTGGAATGTTAAACTTATATATATGTACCAACAATTAAAGAAAAAGAGGTCAGAGGCCATGAATTTTAAAGGGCAGTTGAGCACATGAGAGAGTTTAAGGGAGGCAAGGAAATAAGAAAAAATGACATAATTATATTATAATTTTAAGAAAAAAATCTTTAAATTAAAAAAATATATATTCACCATGAAAGATAATGTTTCTTATCAGGAGTAATAGCAGGAAGCTGTACTGATTGACAGACATGAAGGATCCCTAACATAATCTCTAATATTGTAGTAAAATAATTACCAAGTCCCCTTATTCACCTATGTATGAATATATATGTGTGTGTGTGTGTGTGTGTGTGTGTGTGTGTGTGTGTGTTTATTCATTTATTATTTCAGGTGTTTTGTCACTTTGTTTTATTTCATTTTTTATTATTAATAATATAATTTTAAACTTTTACATGTTGATCCCAGTATCCTCTCCCTCCTCCCTCCCTGCCTCTCTCCCTCCCAGCCATTGACACTCTTTTTCCCCTAACATGCACCCTGACCATCCTCCCCTCCAATCTCCCCACTCACCTTCCACATGTAGGGCTGTGCTATCCAGGTGCGGTCATGTAAATCTGTCAAGCCATTTGAAGTAGGGACTAGGACGTCTCTCCTGTCTCTAGGTTAAGGGATTACCCCTTCATGGGGGATGTGTCCGCAAAATCCTTTTGTGTATCAGGAATACATCCTGGTTCTACTGTCTGAGGTCCCTTAGACTGCTCAGTCCTCCTAGCTGATACCCATATTCAGGGGGCCTGAGTCAGTCCCTTGCTGGATTCCCAGCTATCAGTCTTGGGGGTCCATTAGCTCCTTCTTGTTCAGGTCAGCTGTCTATATGTGTTTCTGTAACCTGGCCTTGTCCTCTCTCTTTACATGTGGATTGTAGTTAGACTCAGTGTTTAGTTATGGGTGTTTGCTTCTGTTTCCAACAGGTACTAGATGAGGGTTCCATGATGGTGGATAATTTAGTTGATGATCTCACTATCAGGGAAGGGCATTTATGGTAGCCTTTCCGCTGTTGCTCAAATTGTTAGTTGGGGTCATTCTTGTAGATCTCTAGATCTTTCTTTAGGTTCAGTTTTCTTTTCAAACCAATAATGGCTCCCTTTTTTATGTTCTCTCTCTCTCTCTCTCTCTCTCTCTCTCTCTCTCTCTCTCTCTCTCTCTCTGTTTCTCCCTTTTCTATCTTCTATTCTTACCCTGACTCAATCTTCCTAGTTGTCTCTCCTTTCACTGCCCCCCACACTTCCAATGTGATCTGAGGGACTTGTCCCTTCCCTCTTTTGTGAGAGTCCATATATGAACCTCTTAGAATACACCTTGTATCCTAGTTCCTCTGGTAGTGTGAATTATAGGCTGGTGATCCTCCGTTCTAGGTCTAAAATCCATATATGAGCAAGTACATACCACTTTCTTCTTTTTGTGACTGGGCTACCTCATTCAGGATGGTTTTTTCAAGTTCCGTCCACTTGCTTGAGAATTTCAAGATTCCGTTATTTTTTTTTTTCTGCAGAGTAGTATTACATTGTGTAGATGTGTCACATCTTCTTTATCCATTCTTCAGTTGAGGAGCATCTAGGTTGCTTCCAGGTTCTTACTATTACAAATAATGCTGCTATGAGCATAGTTGAGCACATGTCTTTGTTGCATGTATGTGGGTCATTTGGGTATATACCTAAGAGTGGAATTGCTGGGTCCTGTGGTGAGCTAATTCCCATTTTCCTGAAAAACCGCCATACTCATCTCCAAAATGGCTGTATGAGTTTGCACTCCCACCAGCAGTGAAGGAGTGTTCCCCTTTCTCCACATCCTCTCCAGCATAAGTTTTCATTGGTGTTTCTAATTTTAGCCATTCTGCCAGGAGTAAGATGGTATCTCAAAGTTGTTTTCATTTGCATTTTCCTGAAGGCTAAGGATGTTGAACATTTTCTTAAGTGTCTTTCAGCCTCTTTGATTTCCTCTATTGAGAATTCTTTCTTCAATTCTGTACCCCATTCTTTAATAGGGCTATTCACTGGTGTGTTGACTAGTTTCTTGAGTTCGTTTTATACTTCGGAGATCAGCCATTTGTCAGATGTAGGATTGGTAAAATTTTTTCCCAGTCTGTGGGCTGCTGTTTGGTCTTGTCAACTGTGTCCTTTTCATTGCCATTACCATATTATGCATTAACAGCAAGTTGAGGAAGCATTAATTATTGATTTTAAGTAATTAAACTGTGAATAAAAATGAACAGTTAAGTAAGCCTAATGACCAGTTGTGAACATTATTATAGTAGTGAGAGGTTGCAAGTATATAATGTGAGGAGGTAGAGATGATCTTTGAAATAACTGAGTATACTGGGTGGATTTCTGTATCAGTTTGACACAATCTAGCATCACCACAGAGGAAGGAGCCTTAGATGAAGAAATGCCTCCCTCAGGTACAGCTATAAGACATTTCTCAAATATATTTTTAATTAATTATATTTAAATGAACAACAATCTTATTTTTCATACCAAGCCCAGTTCCCTCTCTGTTCTGTCATCCTATTCCCCTCAGAATCTCAACATCCCCCCATCCCAACAACTATTCAGGGAGAGGTATGCCTCCCATGGGGATAAACAAAGTCTGTCACATCATTTAGGGCATGACCTAGGCCTTCACCTGTTAATCTAGGCTGAGAGAATATCCCTCTATAGGTAATGGGCTCCCTAAGCCCATTTGTGTATTATGGATAAATACTGGTTCCACTATAGACTTCCCAAACCCCCCAACTGACACTTACCATCAGGTTGGCTTGGTTTGTTCTTATGCAGGTTCCCCACCTGTCAGTTCCACGTCTCTGGTCTCCCACTTGCTCAGGTCACCTGTTTCTATGGGTGTCACAGAATGGTTTTGAACCCTTTGTGCGTCACTTCTCCCTGTCTACAACTGGATTCCACTTTGGTTCAGTGATTAGTTGTAAATTTCTGGTTCTGCTTCCATCAGCTACATGATGAAGGCTCTATGATGGCATCCAAGGTAATAAACAACCTCATTATAGGGGAAGGACATTTAAAGTCACCTCTCCACTGTAGAGAACTGTGAAGTGCTGCACCTTAAAGATGGCACTGGATTCTGCCTTCCATCTTCCCGATGATGAGCACTCTCTGTTGTAAACAAATCCTAATTTGGTTAAGCCTGTTAAGCCGGTTTGCTTCCCAGTTAGAGTAACCTATCTGCAGGGACCACATAGCTCACTGGAGTTGGTCAGCACAAGGGTATTTAAGCCTGTGTGGGCATTTCCCTGGGGTCAGAAGAAGATTGTTTAAGGATCCTGAATAAACTGCATGAAGATCTTCCCGGAGTTGCATCTGCCTTGCTGGTTGAGGCAGTCGTGACAAGTGGTGGCCTGTACAGGGAACCTCTCTGTGGGTGAACAGCTCAGAACTTCCTGTAGTCAGGGAAGTCGACTGATAAGTCCCCGGTAGGTTGGGACCAAGTTAAGGCCCTCGGTAAAGAGGTGATAAAGTCTCCTGTAAGGAGCAATAAAGTTCGGTGTTAAGACAAGGCAGTCTACTGGTAAGTCCCAGGTGAGTTGGGACCAAGTTAAAGACTGCGGAAATAAGTGGCAATAAAGTCTCAGGCGTTGAGGGAGAGGTTGTAATGAACTAAAATAAAAAGTTTAAAATGGGGACTTCTCAGCCATTTTTCTGGCTCTTCGGGAGCTACTTTTGTCAAAGAAACTTAAAATAAAGAAAAGCACACTAGAAAAGATTCCTGAGCGAGTGCGATGCCCTTGCACCTTGGTCCTCAGTTTTGGGAGACCTCAAGGTAATATGCTTGGACAAGTTAGGCAGGGATCTTGACTTCGCTTGGGAACAAGGGACACTAAAACCCAGAGTCAGACCCATTTGGAAGTTAGTGTGTAGCTGTATTGAGGACCGTAAATACTGGAAAGAGGCTGTGGAAAAATGGCAAGCTGCACTAGAAATGCTACAAGAAGAAAGATCAGAAGAGGTTAAGATACAGAAAAGTCAGATGTGGATGAAACAAATTCTGAGGAAGAATTACAGGCCCTCATAGAAAAGGTCCAGAAAAAATCCCTTAAAGAAAGGAGAGCGAAGGAAAGGAGAAATGGCGATTGTAAGCAGGAGGAGGACCCTCCCGGGACAATGCCATGTGAGCCTCCTCCTCATCAGAGTGAGGAAGGGCAAGCCCAAGGTACAGGGCTTTCCTTTGCCCTGAGGTCTGGAGAGCTGTACGAAATGACTTAAGTCTGGCCTATCCAGTTTTCCAGGATGCCAAAGGCAATAGATATGAGGAACCTTTAGACTTTAAGGTCATCAAAGCTTTGGCTGAGTCCATAAGAACATATAGAATTTCAGCTTCTTTTACTGAAGCTCAAGTTGAAGCACTAAATAGACATTGCATGACTCCTAGTGATTGGAGTGGGCTGGCTGGAGCATGCTTAAGCCATGGACAGTATCTGGATTGGAAAGCATTTTTAATTGAGTATGCCAATGAGCAGGCTGCAGCTAACCTGGCAGCCGGAAATGCAGCATGGGATAGGGATATGTTGCTTGGACAGAGATGCTTTGCCAATCAACAGACAGTATATCCAATACAAGTTTTTGAACAAGTAAATCAGATTGCCATAAAAGCATGGAAGTCATTACCCAATAAAGGAGAGGTGAGTGGTAACCTAAGATACTGCAAGGCCCCATGGAACCATTTTCAGATTTTGTGGCCCATTTGGTAGAGGCTGCAGGGAGACTTTTTGGTGATCCCGATGCTGCTATGCCATTGATTAAACAACTTGTCTATGAACAATGCACAAAAAAATGTAGGGCCACTATTACCCCTTATAAAAGTAAAGGATTTGAAGCATGGATGAAGGTTTGCAGGGAGATAGGAGGGCCATTGACCAATGCTGGCATTACAGCAGCCATAGTTGCAGCTATCTCTTTTGCAGTTGTGGATTCAGTCTTGGCTGCTGTGGCTATGAGCACATTGGTGCAGACAGCCTCTAAACTAAATGAGTTGTCCAAGAATGTGGCTACCGCCTTGGATGCTCAATCCACAATTGGTGATCAACTAAAAGGAGGTTTAATGATTGTAAACCAAAGAATTCATCTGGTTCAGGAGCAAATAGATACCTTGTGGCAGCTGGCCCAATTGGGATATGAAATGAAATATCCAGGTTTATGTGTTACCAGCATTCAGTATGAGATCTTTACACGTGCTGTTAATTTGTCACAACAGTTGTCTAGCCAATTAGGAAATTGGTCTGCTGACTTTGATGATTTGATGGTACAGCTGTGAATGGCCATTGTTGCAGGAAATTCAACAAGTGTACAGGATGCAGGACTGGCTGCTGGATTGTCATTGTGGTTCACTGATGCCATGGATCATCTGAAAGAGTGAGCGGGAATAGGAGCCATGGCTGTCCTCTTGTTGCTTATCTCCTTTGTGGGCCTGTGGTGCCTTTGTAAGATGAGGTTTGCTCAGAGGCAGCATGCAGCTATGGTTGTCCAGGCATTTACAGCCATTGAGGCAGGGCATTCCCCCCAAGCATGGCTTGTAGTCATGAACTAGAATTGATCCTTCATGCTCAGGTTGTATGGATTAGCACTGTACTCCGAGTTAGCTCTGGAAGCAAGCAACTCCGAGAAGAGCAAGTCTGGTTGCATTTGGGTTGGTGTCTGAGGCCCCACCTCCAGGAAAAAGATACCGGAAGGACAGGTGTTGCACTGACTTAGTTGACCACCAGGATTCAGGGTCATTACAATGTCCACTGCATTACTGAAGACCAGACCACTACCCTTGCCTGTTGCATTATTAAAACAAAAAGGGGGAACTGTAGAGAGCTGCGAAGTGCTGAGCCTTAAAGTTGGTGCTGGATTCTGCCTTCCACCTTCCTGATGGTGAGCGCTCTCTGGCATAAAGAAGTCCTTATTTGGTTAAGCCTGTTCAGCCTGTTTGCTTCTGCGTTAGAGTAGCCTATCTGTACAGTCCACTTAGCTCACTGGGGTTGGTCAGCACAAGGGGATTTAAGCCTGTGTGGGCATTTCCCCAGAGTCAAAAGAAGTTTGTTCAAGGATCCTGAATAAACTGCATGACGAAGATCTTCCCAGAGTCACATCTTCCTTGCTGGTTGAGGCAGTCTCGATGCTGCACTATTGCTTAGATTCATGTTGCAGTCATCCTTGTGGATTTCTGGAGATTTCCCTAGTGCCAGGTTTCTTTTTGAACCCATAATGGTTCCCTCTATTATGGTATCTCTTTTCTTGCTCTCTTTCACTATTGTTCCCCCAAGTTGACTTTCCTGTTCCCTCATGTTCACCTCCCCCTCCCCTTCTTCCCTCCTGTTTATCTTCCCTGTATCCTCCTCTCTCCATGCTCCCAATTTACTCTGGAGATCATGTCCCTTTCCTCCTCTGAGAGGGATGGGATCATATATTTATCTCTAAGGTTCATCCTTGTTCCCAAGCTTCTCTGGGGTTGTGGTTTGTAGGCTGGTTATCCTTTGTTCTATGTATAATATCTGCTTATGAGTGAGTACATAGCATGTTTTTCTTTATGTGTTTGGGTTACCTCACTCAGAATGATTTCTTCTAGTTCCATCCATTTGCCTGTGAGTTTCAAGCTGTCATTGTTCTTTTTTTCTTCCCCCCCCCCACCACTACTGAGTAGTACTCTGTTGTGTGGATTTACCACATTTCTTTATCCGTTCTTTGGTTGAGGGTCATCTAGGTTGCTTCCAGGTTCTGATTATTACAAATACTGCTGCTATATATATATATAGTTGGACAGATGTTCATGTGGTATGGATGTGCATAATTTGGGTATATGCCTACAAGTGGAATTGCTGCATCTTAAAGCAAACTGAATCTCATTTTCCTAAGAAACTGCCGTACTGATTTCCAAAGGTAGGAATGCAAACATACTGTTCATACTCCAACAGCAATGGAGGAACATTCCCCTTTCTCCACATCCTCTCCAGCATAATCTCTCATTGGTATTTTTTATTTTAGACATTCTGACAGATGTAAGATGGTATCTCAGAGTTCTTTTGATTTGCATTTCCCTGATAGCTAAGGATGTTGAGGAATTTCATAAGTGCCTTTTGCCTTTTGAGATTCCTCTATTGAGAATTCTCTATTTATATCTTTATTGTATATTTTAATTGGATTCTTAATGGGGGGATATCCCATGGTGGGCAGTGCCATTGCAGAACTGGTAGTCCTGGGTTCTATAATAAAGCAGGCTGGGAACTCCAGAGGAAACTAGCCAGTGAGCTGAACCCCTCTATGGCTTCTGTATCATCTCCTGCACCCAAAATCCTGCCTTGTTTTAGTTCTTGTCCAGACTTCCTTCAACATGAACAGGTATATGGAAATGTAAGCCAAATAAACACTTTCCTCCTCAATTTGTTTTTTGGTCATGGTGTTTGCTCACAGCACTTAAAATCTTATCTAGGAAACTGAGTAAGTCTGGTGTCAGAGTATACTCATGTTCAGGTAATATGCATCTGGAGATACATACAAATATAAAAATATATGTAATTTACTTTATTTACATCTATTTCCTCCATTGTGTTATAACAATGACATCTCAGAGCAAAGAATGCATGTAATAGGTAGATCTTGACTTCAATACTGTTGTTCTCAATCAATCAATAATTGAAAAATAGATAAAATAAACTAGTTCAAATTGGAAAAATGACTTAATCTAGGAATGAAGCAGTATGAACTAGGAGCATCTGGATCTCTAGTATCCTAATATAAAAATGTACTATAAAAATTAGCTCATTCATAATACAAATATGTCAAAGAGACAACAAAAATATTCTTTGTAGTGTGTATGTTTTACACCAGCCTGCCTTGTCCCACCACCAATAATATGCTGAGACTCTGATTTGATATAAGGCTGTTGGTGACATTCTAGTTTGTGACTGGCTACCTTTGTCTTAATGATTAACCGATTTCTACTATTCTAAGTATTTCCACGTGGCATATCTTAGCAGGCAGAGGCTGGCTTGCTACCTTTCTGGGCTCTCCATGTTGACTCCTCCTTACTACTTCCTCTTTCCTCTTTGTCTCCTAGTGTCATATATCTTCTTTCTCATTGGCCAACGGGGCTTTATTCATTAATCAGTATGAGAAACATATTTACAGAATAACATCTCCCATCATCTCCTCTTTTCTGTCTAAAATAAAAGGAAGGATTTTAACCTTAACATAGCAAATGTACCATACAACAGTTATCAAATAAGAATCACAGTTAACAATAATTAGTCCATTAACATTTTGTGAAACTTAAACAAAATATCATCTATCCTATCTTTAAGAGTATAAAGTCGTATATGTAACTTATCTTTAATTCTAACTAAGGAAAACTATAACCATAACCATCTGTCTTCAACTCCTTCAAAGACCACAGAAGGATAATATATGAACTCTAAAATGACAAAGACAACTCACTGCCTGGTCAGTCACACAAAGTTCTTCTGTAATGTTCCATCTTCAGCCCATAGGCCATAGTGTGTCTGGCATACTCTTTCATGAAGCAGGAAACTTTAAACTGTTCATCTGTATTTGCAGTTTGTCAGTCACTTTTTTCTGTATTCTGCAGACAGTCTGGTAGACTCTTCCACAAAGCAAGAATCCTGTAGCAAATGTCCATCTTGTATCAGCAGTCATTTTCCTGTGGGTCTTGCATGTCCAGTTTCTACATCATAAATCAAACAGTCGAGACAAGAGCAATATCTTGCTCAAATGGCTAGCCTTGCATATTGAAAGCAAACTTTATTACGTGTTTCTTCTATGTCCATCTTTCTTTCTGATGTACATGGTATTTCCAGGAACAGTTATGCCTCACTGTCAAGAAAATTCTTAAACCATTTTAAATGCCATATTCTGTAGGTCTTTGAAAGGTTTGAAGAATGCCTATTTATCTCAAATACATCTCTGCATATCCAGAAATCTTAACTAACTTAACTCCAAGTTTTGACTATCATAGGTAACTGTCTCTAATCTGTACTAAATTATACATTACATTTTTCAATGAGCTACATAAACACAATACCAAAACAATAGAAGAAATATACATATCACAAAATTGACCTTAAATTTGTATCAATAAATGAAAATCCATTCAAAACAAAGCATTTATATCTATACCATAATTTCCTTTTTATCTTTAAAAAGATTGCTTGTGGTGATCAACCATGTATAACCAAGCCCATTTAAATGAAAACAAACATGTATAAACAATATATGGGAATTTGGGAGTCGTTCTTTCCAAACTATTTCCTGCTGGTAGGGGTCATAGTTATGGTGATCCTAAGAAGATGCAGAAATCTTGGCTGTAGTCTGCAAGGCTGCTTTGTCCCAACTGCATTGAATATTGGATCACCTGGGGTGCTGTTTCAGGGGGTCTGGCTTGGTCAAACCACACTGGTCTGGAAGGAATCCACAGCTTTTCATTTTCTGTGGAAACAAAAATAGAAATCCTTTTCCCCAGTGACTTGTCCTTAGGCTTTAATTTTGGAGTCAAAGCATTTTTAAAATATATATATATTGAATTAATCCAGCAGAATTACTTTTATTAGTTGTTGTTATTTCCTCAGCACTCAAACAATTTAAAGATAACAGAAGAGCAAACAATATCCAACGTTTTCTGTTCTTTCCATTTTTACGTGACTTTTTATTATTCTATTTCTTCTACTTCTATTTTTACATATTTTGAGACAGGGTTTTTCTGTGTAACTTTTATCTGTCCTGGAATTCACTGCATACCATGTTTACTTTGAAATCACAGAGATCTGTTTGCCTCTGTCTCCTGAGTGCTGGGATTAAAGGTGTGTGCCATCACACCCTGCCACAATCTGTATTTTTTGAACCATTTTATTTCTTTTCTCTTTCTATCCCAAGCCTACGTATATTTTAAAACACACTGTAAACCTTCATTGCAGCCCTCTTACCCAGCAATGAATTGTTAGCAGAGCTTTGTAAAGCAATGCAGTTTTTTGCTGTTTATGCTAATTTTGGAAACCTCTGTTAAAGGAGCCAAGCAAGTCTCTGTCTCTAGCAGAACAAAGTCTAACCAAAAAAAAAATGCTGCTAGCAAAAAGTCTTGCTAGTCTCTGTACTTTTGTTTCTAAAAACTATTTTTTAAGCTTTTGTTAAGTTTTAAGTGAAAGTTCTTATTAATCACGTTGAGTGCCAATTGTAGCATGTATGTTTTCTTCCAGCCTGCCTGGTCCTGCTGCCATGCCAGCCTCCAATAATATGCAGAGTCTCTGTATTTGATATAAGGTTGTTGGTGACATTTTAGTTTGTTACCGGCTAGCTTTTTTTTTAATGATTAACCCATTTCTACTATTCTAGAGTATTTCCACGTGGCACATCTTACCCAGCAGAGGCTGGCTTGCTACCTCTCCAGGCTCTCAATGTTGACTCCTCCTTACTACTTCCTCTTTCCTCCTTGTCTCCTAGCCCACCTATCTTCTTTCCCATTGTCCAACAGGGCTATATTCATTAACTAGTATGAGAATCATATTTACAGAATAACATCTCCCATCAATTCTTCAGTGGCCAGTATATTTATAATTTGAGTTAAAAATAAAATACTTGATTATAGTTAATAAGGGATTCAAATATCTATACTTATATAAAAATTAATAACTTAATAAATGATAACATTGTGAAAATGCTAAATTTTGTCATACTGAGAATTCAAATAATTAATTGGATGGTCTATCCTTATAGGGGTGGTTCAAACACTTCAACTTAAGTATGACCTACAAAATTGCATCTCCATAAAACGTACAATGTATAAATCGGATAGAAAATTAACAACCATTGGTAAACAAATCCATTAAAGGTTATGTCAACCAGTGGAAAATGTTAAAACCAGTAATGGTATTATTTTGATTACATTTTGACTTGGTAGACTTTAACAAAATGAAAAGTTATATCTCTGGTTTTCCTCTAACATGCCCCCTTAAAATGTATATCCAAAGTTTTAATTAATCTTATTTGAAGGAGAGTATACAAAGTATGTCTCCCAAAGGTGTAATTATTAAAACAAAGAACATTGAAAAGTTGAGCTGAAGGATAACATATAAATGCTAGAATTAACAGAGCCAACTCACTGCCTGCTCAGTCACCCGAAGTTCTTCTGTAATGTTCCATCCTCAGACTGGCAGACTCCTCAGCAAAGCAGGAAAATTTAAACTGTCCATGTATCTTGGCAGTTCATCAGTCACTTTTCTCTGTGTCCTGTAGACTGTCTGGCAGGCTCTTCCACAAAGCCAGAACTCTGTAGCAAAGTCCATCTTTAATCAGCAGTCACTTTTTTGTGGGTCCTGCATGTCCAGTTTATACATCATAAAGTCAAACAGTCCAGACAAAAGCAGTATCTTTTCCAAGTCTTGCCATATTGAAAGCAAGCTCTAGTTTATATATTATCTTTCTGTGGTTTTTGACGGAGTTGAAGACAGATAATTATGGTTATAGTTTTCCTTAGTTAAGATTACAGATAAGTTACATATAAGACTTTAGACTCACAAATATAGGATAGATGATAGAATATTTTCTTTAAATCTTACTAAATTTTAAAGGACTAAATGCTGTTAACTGTGAATCTTATTTGATAAGTGTTGTATGATATATTTTGCTCTGCTATAGTTAAACCCATCTTTTCATTTAGATGGAAATAAGGAGATGATGGGAGATGTCAGTCTGTAAATATGTTTCTCTTATTGGTTAATGAATAAAGCACTGTTGGCCAACAGGAAAACAAGATAAGTGGGACTAGGAGACAAGGAGAATTCTGGTAGATGTAGTGGGAGGAGTTTCAACATGGAAGTCAGAGAGAGAAGAATGTGGGCACCTCTCTCCGGTAAGATAAGAACACATGGATATACTTAGATTAATAGAAATGGGGTAATATTTAAGACATAGCCAGCCAATAAGAAACTAGTAACTGCCTTACAGCTTTGCTTCTAAACAAAACAAAACAAATACCAAAAACAAAGCAAAACAAAACAAAAAAGAAAGAAAAGTTGAGCTGAGAAGGACCTGAAAAATAAGAATGGGTGGTAATGAACATATTGAATAGGGTTCTGTATAAAAAAACTGATATGAGTAAATAGTAAGTGTGAGTATTGGATGTAATTTAGCTAGTGGTCTATCAATGTCTACTTGATGCTAATAGATGAAGTATATGTGCACACTGTTTAGAAGAAGAGGTGAAACTGTGGTAGTTTATAGAAGCCTTTTGCATTTTTTCTATAAATATGAAACTATTCTGAGTTTAAAAGCTCATTTAAATTTCTTAATATAAAAATATTCCACAAATGAGAATAGTCTACACTGAGGGCTCAATGCTTGACATCTTATCTGACACATGTAGGTCAGCTTCCACATAGACGCATGATACACATTTTGAAATATTTCTTCACACATATAAAAGTTACCCCTTTGGTTATTTAGAACTCTTTTTTGTCTTCACAGCCCCACTACTTTAGTGCCTTACTTTTTCCTTATCTTATACAGAGATATTAATAGGCCGTGATTAGACAGCATTCAACATTTTTACAAGTTTTGCTGAATTCTAAAGCCCAGGCCGTAGGCTGTATTTATTTTTATTTACTTTTATTTTGTACTTCTGAATTGTTTACCTGCATATATACATGAGAACCTTGTGTGTTTTTGTGTATGTGGTATCAAGGCTGGCAACTCTGAGCTGAACAACCAATAAGGGAGATGGATTGTCATCCCATGGAAAGGGTAATACTCCTACTTCGAGTAGTTAATATTATAGCTCTCTATCTAGGAATGGGACACCAAAAAAATTTTCTCAATCCACAGTAACATTGCCACTGATACTACCGTTAGTTCAGGCTTGGTTATGCAGGTATTTCTAAAAGAGGTACTTTCACTGCAGACTCTCTGGTATTTTGGCTTGTACAATCTTTCTGCCTATCTTCCATGTAGTTTTCTGAGCCACAGCTATAAGAGCTGTTATATAGAAGTTGGGAGTTGAGCTCTTCAGGGTTTGTTCCTTTCAGCTTTATGATCTTTTGTAGATTTCTGAGGTCTCTGTATGATATAATTCATGGTTTGTTTGCTGTTTGACTTGGTTGTAACTTTCTGTAGTAGTCTCCTTTATTGCAAAGAGAAGTTGCATTTATAAAGGCTGGAAAGTACGTGATCTGTGGGAACAGTGACAAATGTTTAGAATGTTGTTAGAGATTATGATGATTTATTAAAGTAGTTGATAGACGTTCTCTTCCAAAATTCATGATTTTAGTAGCACTAAGTAGTTAGATAGTTCTCCAGTACCAAGCAAGATCTCACTGTTGTTGAGCAGGCCTTAAGGTTTGTGTGTCACTACTGTACCTATAGGGCTTTTTTCCCCATGCTTGTCATCAATGTGAATTATAGGCATCATATCTGTGTTGGATTCTTTGTTGCCTCCCTTCTTTGGAATCTTGCAAGATATTTTCTGATACCATGATATCTATAGCTATATGAATTGGGAGATTCTAAATTACTAGTAGGTAGGCTTTCTCTGTCCCAACAGCTCAGGTCCCAAGTAACCATACAGAGACTTATTTTTAATTATTAATGATAGACAGACAGTTTAGGATTGTTATTAACTAGCTCTTGCTACTTAAATAACCCACTTCTATTATTTTATGTGCTGTTACATGGCTTATAGCTTGTTACCTCATTTTTTTTACATGTCCTGCTCCCTATATATCTGGCAGGTGAGTCCACCTCTCTTCTTCCAAGTGTCTTGCTAGTCTGGCTCTAACACCTCACTTCTTCCTGCCTAGCTGGGCCAGTTGGCTTTAATCAATAAGAGTACCATATCTTCACAATGTATATATTCGCAGCCCTGACTAATAACTCAAAAAAAATATGTAGTGATTGGTATTGAGATTTTGTGTAGGTGGCCACTGGCTTTTGGAGGGTGCATGGTAACCGCAAGCAAGAAAAGATTATTACACATTTACATACATACATGCATGCATACATACATACATACATACATACTGAAATATATGTATTATAGAATTTTTTTAGATAATTAATACCTTGGTTCCTTATGGCATTTTCAGACATCCTTATTGTTATTTTAGCTTCCTCTTTCCATCTGCATTTCTCCACTCCCTCCTCTAAAGACGCCTCCATTTCAAATTTCCCTGCTAACCCCCTCTTTACTGCCCCACAAACATTCTATTCTAGTAATGGTCCTATTTTCCATACCTGGTTTCTACATTTAGTTACTACAGTATATGTCCTCACAATTGAAAATTTGGAGCTAGGAGCCTTCAATGTGAGAAAAATTGTGGCATTGTTCTTCCAGGGTCTGCATTAACTCACTCACTGTGATATCTAATTCCATTCTTATACCTGCAAATGTCAGGATTTCAGTTTTCATTAAAGCTGAATAGTTTTCCATAGTCTATATCTCCACATTTTCAGGATTCATTCATCCAGTTTCCCAGGATACATATAAAAATACTTCTAAACCTAAGGTTCAGGAAACATTGCAAAAGATGGGGCTGAAAGACTGTAAGAACCAGAAGATAAGTGTGTGAGTATTCTAGGAAAATAAGAAGCTATACCTATAAAGTCTCACCAACAAGACTGCCTAAACATAAACTGAACACACTGTAATATATGTGCTAAAGTGGAAAGAAAATCCCTGGGGCTTTAACCACAAAGAACAATAGGAAACAAAGGAATACTAATAGTGTGTGTGTGTGTGTGTGTGTGTGTGTGTGTGTGTGTGTGTGTGGTTGTGTGTATGTTGGGGGGAATTGGTAAGAGCACACCTCTTGATTATCCAATACCAAATGGTCAGTCAAACATACATGCAAGTTGCATAATAACAGGCGTACAACATAAGATTGAGCAGTTTGTTTTTGAATATGTAAGTATGCATATAAACATATGAGCATTTTAAATTTTTAAAAGGCATGAATTTGAAAGAGAGAAAGGAATGTAGTGTTTGAAGGAATAAAAGGGAAGGGAGAAACATAATTATAATATATCCACAAAAGTACAGAGAGGGGGGCTTCTTTGATAATGTTTATTCAGTACACTTAGCTGTGGGAATAATGAGAATATTTAAATGCACTAAGTAATTATTCTAGTCTAGAAAATTGGGATTAGTACATTTTTCCTCACTAAGGTCCATGACTGAAAGAACCCTAGGAAACTGGCTGTGTTTCCAGTATCAAGTTTGATTTCTATCCAATTAAATAGGTCTTAAAACCAATCAGACAGGTTTTTGTTGCTACCAATGTGTGTCAGTTATTGCACATTTAGGCATAACTGCCAAGCTTACAATTTGTGTGCTTCATAGGTGATACAACATCATAGAAATGTTTATTGCTTTCCTCCCTTGGCAGCCAGTACTATATGTTCTGGAATTTAAAATGTTAGATCGCAAGGAAAAGACTTTTATGTCAGATCCAGACCTCATCATATGAGTCCTCTATCCTAAGTGGTTTCTTCAGTTATTAGTGCCACTCTCAACCTCTGAAAGGCAACCAAGGTCCACATTGGGTATTTTAGTTTCTTTGAGATTAATTTGAATTACCCTGACCAACTATTCATATAAACCATTCTTTTGCCTGATACTTGGGGCTATTTTAGTATATGGTTATCATGGGGGTTAGCCTAAGAAGCTTAACTTCCTTTAGTGTGTGTGTTTGTGTGTGTGTGTGTGTGTGTGTGTGTGTGTGTGTGTGTGTGTGTATGTGTGTGTGTGTGTGTGTGTGGTGACTAATATATACATATGGTTCCTTTAAGAGTTATATTATTATAGATATATATTCATGCCTTGTATACATATGTACATGTATACATATATATCATACATATGAATCTCTGAGGCTGTATTTGATTAACATCCCGTCTTCTCATTTTATGGTGTCCTACCTCTCTTCAGACCATTGTACCTCCCTCTCTCTTATATTCTCCAAGAAAACTGAATTTAAAAATCCATTACAGTTTAGAAATCAAACATTCTTTGAAATCTAGGAGGCTCATGGCTAATTTGATGGATGCAAATACATAACAAAATATTCCACCTTTTCTCTTACTATTTGGGCTGTTATTTATTTCTGAACTTCACCTTAAGGTAGTTTGTTATTTTATATGTATACCAGTTAAGTTTCAATAATAACACAGACCTTTAAATGACATTGCATAGTATAACCATTTAAGACAAAATCAACACTGAATATTATACAATAAATGTATTTACCATTCATTTATTTGCTCATTTAGTCAGTTACTATATATTAATTTTCCATATAGTAAGCAAATTTTAGAATTTATAAAGAATACACTAAATAAACCAACTAAATTTCTACCTCTATGGAGTTCTCATGGTTATTAAAATCAGTGAAAAGATACTTGGGAATCTTATCAACATATTTAATGTTAATGGAAATTGATATCTAACAAATGTATCAATTCCAAGTAATATATGTGCTAAAGCAAATGAGGAATTTTAAAATTTAATTTATGCCTTCATTTCTTTCTAATATGCAATGCAACAAATATACAGTGGATATGTAAAATGAGATAATCCCCAAGAGAAATATATGTAAGAAAAAAATCATTTCTTAATCTTCTGTTACTATTTCAATGTGCATTCATTTTTCTACAAACACTCTAGTCTAAAGTCCTATATGTAACTTACCTTTAATCCTAACTAAGGAAAACTATAACCATAACTATCTGTCTTCAACATCTTCAAAGACCACTTACCTTTAATCCTAACTAAGGAAAACTATAACCATAACTATCTGTCTTCAACTTCTTCAAAGACCACTGAAGGATAATATATAAGCTCTAGAAATGATTGAGACAACTCACTGCCTGGTCAGTCACCCGAAGTACTTCTGTAATGTTTTATCTTCATCCCATAGGCTGAAGTGTTTCTGGCATACTCTTTCATGAAGCAGGAAACTTTAAACTTTCCATCTGTATTTGCAGTTTGTCAGTCACTTTTCTCTGTGTCCTGTAGACTGTCTGGCAAACTCTTCCATAAAGCAGGAACCTGTAGCAAATGTCCATCTTGTATCAGCAGTCATTTTCCTGTGTGTCTTGCATGTCCAGTTTATGTAGCAATCAGTCAGTCTAGACAAGAGCAGTATCTTGCCCAAATGGCTAGTCTTGCCATATTGAACAACAATGCATTTCTTCAAGGTCCATCTTCCTTTCTGATGCAGGTGGTGTTACCAGGAGCCTGTTACAACTGTGCCTCACTGTCAAGAAAAACCCTAAACCATTACAAATGCCATATTCTGTAGGTCTTTGAAAAGTTTGAAGTATGCCTATTCATCTCAAATACATCTCTGCCTATCTAGAAATCCTAACTAACTTAACTCCAAGTTTTGACTATCATAGGTAACTCTCTATAATCTGTACTAAATTACACATTACATTTTTCAATGAGCTATATAAACACAATATCAAAACAACAGGAGAAACATACATATCACAAAATTGACATTAAATTTATATCAATAAATGAAAATCCATTCAAAACAAAGTATTCATATCTATACCATAATCCCCTATTTATCTTTAAAAAGATTGCTGGTGGTCATTAACCACTTATAACCAACCATATTTAAATTATAACAAACATTTATAAACAATATTTGTGAATTTTGGCATCATTCTTTCCAAACTGCTTCCTGCTGGTAGGAGGCGTTGTCATGAGGGATCCAAAGAAGACACAGAAATTTTGTCTGTAGTCTGCAAGGCTGCTTTGTCCAAGCTGTTTTGAATATTGGATCATTTGGGACCCTTTTTCTGGGGGTCTTGCTTGATCAAACCACATTACTCTGGAAGGAATCCACAGCTTTTCATTTTCTGTGGAAACAAAAATAGAAATCTTTTTCCCCAGTAACTTGTTCTTGGACTTAAATACTGGAGTCAAAACATTTTTAAAATATATAAACTGCATTAATCCAGCAGCATTTCTTTTATTAGTAGTTGTTATTTCCTCAGCAGTCAAACAATTTAAAGATAACAGAACAGCATACAATATCCAAAGTTTCTCTGTGCTTTCCATCTTTATGTGGCTTTTTTATTACTCTATTTCTTCTACTTTTATTTTTACATATTTTGAGACAGGATTTCTCTGTGTAACTTTTATCCATCCTGGAATTCACTCTGCACATCAGGTTTACTTTGAAATCACAGAGATCTATTTGCCTCTGCCTCCCAAATTCTGGGATTAAAAGCGTGTGCCACCATATCCAGCCATTCTACTTTCTTTTTTCTTTTGTAAACCATTGTATCCTGTTTCTTTCTGTCTCCCAAGCCAATATATGATGGGAGATGTTATTCTGTATATATGTTTCTCATACTGGTTAATAAAGCCCTGTGGCCAATAGGAAACAAGATAGGCGGGGCTAGGAGACCAGGAGGAGCAAAGAGGAAATAGTAGGGAGGAGTCGAGATGTAGCCCAGGGAGGAAGGAAGGTGCCCGCCGCAACTCCCCGATAAGATGACCACGTGGAAATACTTAGATAAGTAGAAATGGGTTAATAATTAAGGCGGAGCTAGCCCATAAACAATAATGGTAACTGGCCAACAGGATTGTATCAAATACAGAGTCTCAGAGTGTTATTTGGGGCTGGCACGGCTGTGGGCCCAGACTGGTGGGCTGGCGGGCTGGCGGGCTGGCGGAAACATACATGCTACAAATATATTTTTAAATAGCACTGTAGCCTTTCATTTAAGCTCTAGTACTCACCAATGAATTATTAGCAGAGCTCTTTAAAAGCAATGCAGTATTTTGCCACTAATCCTAATTTTGGAAACCTCCATTAAAGGAGCTGCACAAATCTGTCTCTAGCAGAACAAAGTCCAACCAAGAAAAATACTGCTACCAAGAAGTCTTGCTTCTCTTTGTTCCTTTGTTTCTAAAACATTTCTTAAGCTTTTTTTAGTTTTAAGTGAAAGTTCTTATTAGCCACATTGAGTGCCATAATGTAGCTAGTTATGTTTTCCCACCGGCCGCCGGTCTGGTCCCACCGCCACGCCAGCCCCTAATAATCTAATAACATGCTGAGACTCTGTATTTGATATAATGTTGTTGGCCAGTTACTAATTCCTTATTGGCTAGCTCTGTCTTAATGATTAACCCATTTCTACTTATTTAAGTATTTCCACGTGGTCATCTTATCGGAGAGCATGCCAGCTTGCTGCTCTCTCCAGGCTCTCCATGTTGACTCTTCCTTACTACTTCCTCTTTCCTCTTCGTCACCTAGTCCTGCCTATCTTGCTTTCCTATTGACCAACTGTGCTTTATTCATTAACCAGTATGAGATACATATTTACAGAATAACATCTCCCATCACTAGTGGGTTGAGGTGCATGGTTTACTCTTGTATGCTTTACAGTCCTCTCTACTCTTTGTAGAAATAGATGCATATAAATACTGTATATAATTCTTCAATCCCTCAAACTCATAGTAAATTTGAACTTATTTAAGAATGTTTTTTACAAATGTCAGTCACAGTTTCTACAGAAGGAAGCAAATAGAAAATAGTGTTGTATTATAGCTATATTATGGTTATGAAAGATTCCATCCAATTATGTAAGTCTGGCATGTATAAGGAAGTTGGACAAGACTACAGAGATGAATAAGAGTTCAGAAGCACCCTCTGCTCTTCCAGATGCACGGAATTGGGTTCCTAGCACTCATACCAGGCAGCTTACATCTACCTGTATATAGTTTGTTTTCTGCCCGCCCACCGCCGGCCCAACATGCCGGCCCCAAATAATACTCAGAGACTCTGTATTTGATACAATCTTGTTGGCCAGTTCCTAATATTGTTAATAGGCTAGCGCTGTCATAATTATTAACCCATTTCTACTTATCTAAGTATTTCCACATGGTCATTTTATCCGAGTGGCTCACTGACATCTTGCTTCCTCTAGTCTCTACTTGCTGACTCCTCCTAACTACTTCCTCTTTCCTCCTTGTCTCCTAGCCCTGCCTATCTTGCTTTCTCATTGGCCAGTGCTTTATTAATTAACCAATATGAGAAACGTATTTACAGAACAATATCTCCCATCATCCCACTGGCCTTTGTTCTGATTATATACACTGTTCCTGATGCAAGTGATCCAACACTGTACAAGCACACATTTTTTCTGTATTTTCAAATTCACATCATAGTTAAATTAACCAGAGAAGTAAAAACTGCTATGTCAGGAGAAAAGTGTGAGACTTATCATGATAATAGAACACAGGAGGAGCACAAGAGCTGATGATGGGAGATGAGAGAATTGTTGAGAGATGGTAACTATCAGAGCTATAACATTTTATGTCCTTTGGGAAACCTCAGGAAAAAAGAAAGTGTGTTCATGAAAGTTTTAGCAATGTATTTGTGTAGGGGGTGGTCTTGTGTGTGTGTATTAGTGAGTGTGTATATTAGTGTCTTAGTGTGTATTTGTGTGTGGAGTCTCTGTGTATGGGGGGGTCTGTAGCTGTGTATTTGTAAATGTGTGTTGGTGTGTGTCTGAGTGTGCGTAAGGGTCTATGTGTGTGTGTGTGTGTGTGTGTGTGTGATTAGGATGGTCCATGTATGTATGTGTGTATAAGTATGTCTGCGAGTGAGGGGTCTGTATATGTGTATTCATGAATGTGTGTGTGTGCGTGCACACATACACACACACACAGACACACATACACACACACACAAACACACAGACACACACACACACACACACACACACACACACACAGCATTTCTGAATGCAAAGCTGCCACCAGAGTGGTTGTCAGGTACAAAGTGAAGACAATAAGAGGCAAAGCTGAGATCTAATGAAGCACAACCTCAAATGCTAAGACCCTGAAGACTCAGAGGCTCAGGAAGACCATCAGGGCTCTTTTTCTTGAGGCAAGTCTCAGAGAGGCACTGGGCTGCCTTTACACATAGAGTGACATGGCCTTATTTCTATTTTAGAATAGGTGTCTCTTGTTCAGATGAGGCTCCACTACTATAAATAGTGATGTTTAAAATATAATTTCCACTATCTGTTTTTCAAAATGCATCCAGTGTTATCGCAATTTAAAACAATTGCCAAAAATTGGACATTTATATTTAAAAGTTTCTTTGGACAATCAAGAAACCAAATAAAAATATATACTAGATCATTGGTTATGTCATATACACATTCTATTTAACATATGGACACACTTGTAGTTTTTTATAAATATGTACACATATATACACATTTAACTTATACTCGGGCTTGTGTCTCTGATTATATTCAATTCCTTATAGCTAACATAATTCATATTAAAAACCACTATGCATTACTCTGTCCCTCGATCCATTTGTATTTTCACACATAAAGATGGCCTTTCACATGAATGTGTTCTTCATCTGTATATTCAACCACTTACAGTCTGTGTATTGAAAATATTTAAGGAAAAATTGAATATATGCTGACCATAATCATATATTGACTTTAATTCTGTGATTTTTCTAAATCACTGCCATATAACAAATATTAGCATAGCATTTAAATTATGTTAGTGGTAGTCACTAACTTAGCCATCATTTTGTTGTTGTAATTTTTGATTTTTCAAGATAGGGTTTTTCTCAAGCATTGGAAGCTGTCCTGGAACTTGCTCTGTAGACCAGGCTGTTCTTCAACTCACAGAGATCTGCCTGCCTTGCCTCCCAAGTGCTGGGATTTAATTTGTGCTCCACCACTGTCTGGCCCTGGCCTTCATTTTTAAGATAAAACATATGTGTGGAATTTTTAAAGTATATTAATTACAGCTTAGTGAGGATATATCCTGTGGCATGCCTCATTAGGTGGTTTATTGTGTGCAAACATGATATAATACACAGAATAGCTATGACCACACTGGGTAATATAGTCTTATGCAATCAGTATCAACTCCTCAGTATCTTCAGAGAATGTGAAAAATATCTCAGTTCACAATAAATACAGATTACAGCTAAAATTCTATATATCTTAATGATTTAAGTATCCAGATAGATATGAAGAGTATATATTTCTTTTGTATTTTTACTAGGAATAATCATACAAAAAGATTTGTAGTAGATATCGATGAAAACCAACATAAGAGATTTATCATAAGAGATTTATTATGAAATAACTGGAGGAAACAAAATTGAATCTCTTTTCATTTTAAAAAAATTTAAGATATAATATTTAACAAAGTGTTTTATGAAAATCCTTAAGTGTATCATTATCAATTTATTTTGACATATATTATGATAAATATAATAAAGGGCAATTCTATTTTAAAACATCACTATCTAGCAAATAACACACTTATTACAATAAGGGGATCAAGGATAGGGAATGTATACATTTTGGAAACATTACATATAAATGGGTACTAAATTTCATTAAGTGCCTTTTACAAAAAATATATGTGTGGTCAATAAGAATCTATATTCTATAATAGGATAAATTAAAATAATTTGTCTACATTTGAGGAAGACATAAGACCCTAGGTATTTACAGTATTAATACATGGTTCTCAGGGTCGTTAGCTAATTTTATATAGCTTAAATACTAATAATCTTTAACAACTTTCATAGAGAAAATAATTTTTTCCAGAATAAATGAGAATGTAATAGCAGTTATATCATAACAAGGCATCCGTTACACAAAGTAAGTTGTAATTTCTCTATTAACCATATTGTTATCTATTTGTGTTAATTTACAGCTCCTTCACCAGTCACCAACGTGAAAAGAGGAAAGATTGCAAAGAACAGTATCTCTTTATCTTGGCAAGAGCCAGACCGCCCCAATGGAATCATCCTAGAGTATGAAATCAAGTACTTTGAAAAGGTAGGCCTAGGAAAATAAAACTCTCTATTTCTTATTCCTTTTTTCTTTCCACTTTAACAACCTCAGTTCTAGATGTGTACAAGAGGAGGTTGTACTCTCATGTGTAAATCAATAAAAGTCTATTTTTCAGCTGTGCTTGTGGAGCCAGGTGCCTTCACTGAGCCTTTTTTCACATTCTGTGGTGGCTACATATAGATAAGGATATATGGTCAGCTTTACTGATTTCTCATTAGAAGATTAATTTTGAGACTAGGAAAACCATGTGTTGGTTAAAAACACCTTGCATTTCAGCCATGAAGAACTGATTTTGGATTCTCAGAATCCATATAAATGTCAAATGGGTGTATGGCCATCCTGCAATATCTGCTTTAGAAACAGTAAGGGGGTCTCCATAAAAAGAAAAAAATCTGGCAAGTGACATTGACAATATTAATGGGCTCTTGATTGACGGAGGAACAACCACCTTAAAAAGGTGGATGGAAGGTCAAGATATTTCTCCACACCAAACTCTGATCTATGGGTCATGGATACATATATACATCCACACCTGTGCAATTCATATTGTGTGTATACATGCTCAGCATGTGTGCACACACACATTAAAAAATGTAAATAAAAGACAAATCATACAAGATTTTAAAGAGTGTAGTGAATATTCAGCCTGTTGATTTTCAATAGTGAGTGCAATACTGCACAAGGAAAACTATGTGTAATTATGGATGGTAATTATAACAATAAAAGTCTGTTAAAGTGATGGACATCACACAGACTTATGCACACACACATCCGTAATAAGTGAATAAATCTCTTATTTGAAATTTGAGGTAAAAATAATGGAAATATTTTCTTTACATTCTCTCTCTGTTTTCATGATTTGTTATATTTTCCTGAATAATGTCTTGTTTGTACCTATAAATTAAATATATATGAGTTTATAATTTCTAATGGTATACTGACATACATGGATTAAAGTCATCGTCTATCATTCTATCTGCCCATCCTTTGACAATGTGATTTTGTGTAGATTGACTTTCACAGGATATGTTTAGAATAATCTGTGTTCCAAGAATAGTTCAAGAAGTTAGATGGGTGGGTGCCCCATCCAGTTCTAATAGGTGAAGTGGAGATCTTCACTCAAATGTGCTGGCTCTCTGCTAGATGGAGCAGAAAAGTACAGGAGCACAGCACATACAAACAAATCCCAATGGAGTGGTACAAGTGAGTTACACTCAATAGATGTTCATAAACTCACAGAGGCATCATTTCATGTCTAAGGAAGAAAAAAGTAGGATGGAAAGGCACAAACCCTTCATGTGTGATTCCTAACAGCCTTCCCAGCACAGATATTGGAAAAAGAGGGTGGGTATTTTTATTTTCATCACCATGTGAAATGCTTAGAGTAGATAATGAACATTGCTTAAAAATCTAAGATTCCTTGTACATATAAAATAAAGGAGACCAAGAAAATGTGATCAATGAAAATTTTCAGTTTATCAGGATTTAAAAATGCTTCCTTTTTGTTACTGACTATGTGGATCTTGGTTAAGGACAACACATTAATGAAGAAATATGAAGTAGTGAGAGCTGTCTATATCTTATGTCTAGGCTCTTAATACCTGCAGTCATGATCTTTTTGATCTTCTCAATAGATAATCATTCTGTCCATTATGATTAATGACAGTGTTACCTTTAGTCATTGGGTCACACTGAACATAAATGGTGATACTGCCCAGTGGTAGTTGTGCATATGCCTTTGATACACGATCTTGGGAGGCAGAAACAGGTGGAACTCTGTGAGTTCAAGGCCAACCTGATCTGAAGAGTGAGTTCCAGGACAACCAAGGTTGTTACGAAGAGAAACCATGTCTTGAACAACAAAACAAAAATGTAGTAATACTATTTTTAGTGTTTTTAAAATTTAAATTAGAAACAATGGTATTTTATATATTAATCCCAGTTCCTTCCCCCTCCCATTCTTCCATGCCCCCCACCAATCCCTATCCCAATATCTTCTGCTCCAAAGGAGGAGTGAGGCCTTCCTTGGGTATCATCAAAGTCTGTCACATCATTTTGGGCAGGACCTAGACCCCCTTGTGTCTAGGCTGAGAGAGTATTCCTCTATTTCAAATGGGCTCCCAATATCCACTCTTACTCTAAGGATAAATGCTGTTTCACTAGTAGAGGGCCCACAGACTGCCCAGGCCTCCTAATGTCACCCATGTTCAGGGGGCCTGCTTCCTCCTATGCTGGTTTACTAACTGTCAGTCTGTGGTCCTTGAGTTCCCCCTTGTTCAAGTAAGCTGCTTCTGTGAGTTTCTCCAGCCTGGTCTTGACCCTTTTGCTCGCCACTCCCTTTTCTGCAACTGGATTCCAGGAGTTCTGCTCAGTGTTTACGCGTGGGTCTCTGCTTCTTCCTCCATTAGCTACTGGATGAAAATTCTAGGGCATTTTTTTTCTTTTAGCTGGGTTTTGTTGTTGTTATATAATTTGGTGGCTTACCATAAATTGTAATCAAATTAATTACATGTCAACTTCATTCATGTTCCATTATTACTTCTTCTTACTATTCTCCTCTCCCACCTTCCTTCCAGGTCCCTTGTTATCCACATCAAAAATGTACTTTAGAATCCATCAAAATGCTCTAGGATAGCACTTTTAAGATGGAATTATTTAGCAGCATGTTTGACAGAGTTCTTGTCAACAAACGTGATATTAATGTGGTGGAACATGGTGTCCTCACCAATTGTGAAATTGCATTTGACTTCCAGATATCTACAACATAAACACATTCTATGTGTAGTAGTTTGTAAATTAAGATTACTATCTTTTTTATTTATTAATAATATAATTTAAAAATTTTAAATGTCGATACCTGTTTCCTCTCCCTCCCTCCTTTCCTCCCTCCCTCCCTGCCTTCCTTCCCTCCCTCCCTGACTCCCTCCCTCCCTCGCTCCCTAGTTCTCTTCCTCCCTCCCTCCTTCTTACCTTCTTTCCCCCCTCACATGCACCAGGAATACATCCTGAGTTGAACTAGAATCCAGATGCAGAGAGAGAGGACAGATGCAGAGGTTGCAGAAACACATAAAGACAGCTGACCTGATCACGGAGGAGCTAATGGGCCCCCCCAAGACTAATAGCTTGGATTCCAGCATGGGAATGACTCAGACCCCCTGAATATGGGTCTCAGCTAGAAGGACTGAGCAGTCTAAGGGACCTCAGACAATATACCATTCTTTATTTGCTTTTGTAACATTTACTACTTTACTTTGTGCAAAGTTGTCTATTATTAAACATTTACATGGAAACACAAACAAACTTTGGCTATCAACATTATATATGTCCAATTATTATTGTGATTAAAATGGATTTTAGCATGTATAAAATTTCTAATAGAAACAGTAGACACGTTTGCTCCAAAAACTCTATAATTGATGATATGTCATTAACTTAGCTGAAATACAGTTTATCAGCACTAACATTAAGCTTTTAATGTGTGCTTGTGTGTCTACATTGTTTTACTTCTATTCAATCAATGATGGAGACTGATGAACAGTATTCACATTTTTACTTTCAAACTCCATTCTGTGCCTCCCTGGTTAGTAACTTTGGCTTTGTCTACCAGTTTCCAGTTTACATGATTCAGCATGAGCAAGAATGTCTGTCTCTTTCATTCTTTAAGCTGCTGCTTCTGTTAGAGCACAGAGGTTAAATATGTCTTGGGAAGTGTTAGTTTCTGTTGCTATTTTTGGTGAACACTATCCATGTTCTGAAACTGGGAACAATTTTTTTCAAAGGAGAATTTCTTTTTCTGTTATCTGTATTTCAACAAGATTTTTACTTTAATAGTTTGCATAAAATGATATTTTAATATGTTTTATTGTCTTTATAAATAAGAGTAAGAAAAACAATGTGATGCTGTGGATGTCTCAGCTGGAAAAGCACTTGTGAACATGTTTGAGGCCTGCTTCTGATACCCAGAGCCCATGTAAATTTTCAGATGTGATATGTAGTTCTTGCCATTAGTTCTTGTTACCTCACTGGCAATAGGCCTTAATTGTATATGTTTTTATTTTTCCTTCTCCTAGAGCACATCTGATATTTACTCTACTTATACATAATTATTTATCAAGCCTAAATCTTTTCTTTAGACTAAAAGGGAAATTGTAGTGAGATATCCACCCTGCCCACACCTGTTGTACTGACCATGCCCAATGGTACATAGAGACAGGTGTGGACATGACCAGTGGAGTCTAGGGTGGGGTCCTCTTTCTTGCTTGTGGGTCAGAGACAGAGAAGATCCGAGGACATCCTTTCATAAATGAATTCTCCCCAATAAACCTCAATCAGACTCTATTGTCAAAGAATCTTATTACCAGCTTTAGTGATAATACATGCTCGTAATCCCACTGCTCTGGAGGTTGACCAGGGTGGACCTTTGGGGCTTCCTGGTCTGCAGTCTTGCTTAATTGATTTTGAATTTGAAGTCAGTGAGAGATTGCCTACATGGAAGTGGATGGCATTTCTGAGAATGCCACTGAATGATTGCCCTATGGTCTTCAAAATCATGTGTACAAGCGCAGATGTTAACCTGTGTATACATTTATATACATTGGCATTCACAGGTGCACACACACACACACTATAAAAAGAAAATGACTTAATTTGGGAAAAATAGTTTCTATACAATATGAGTAAAATACCCTAACAATAATTTGTCTTTGTACACATTTAAAAGTAAAAGTTCACAAAGTATTTGGTACAAGTTATAGATTCCATTTGTTAATTTTATTAATTCCCTGAACTTTTATCAAGTAATTATTAAGTATTCTCATGGATGCATAAAATTATCCTAACACTTCCAGACAAATAAGGATACTGAGCCTTAATACCATGTTAAGGTGGGGATTTTGGTAGATTTCCAGAATTCATTTGGAACCTTCAGAATGATACCACTCTTTTATTGGATGGCTTTTGGCCAGCCACAGGTGGCCCAGCATTCTAGGACATGCACACTTGCCAGCTGGCACATCTACCCACCATTGCCCTGCTCTAATAGAGGTCATTGGACTCTTCTGCTCTGGCCTGGTGATGGGCCTCTTGCCATCTCTTAATTAAAGGCAGAAGAAAAGGGGAAGCTTCCCCTTGACAGGCTGTTTGCCAGCTGGCTTCTTTAACTGGTCCCTCCCCTCACTACATGTGAGCAGTATTCATTGAGCAGCTGGGGAATGTAGCTCATTTGCTCAGCTGGGGCACCAAGGCAATGAACACCCCTGCTCCTATCTACTATTTGGCAGCCAGTTGCTGTTTGCTGACAAGTTTATACATTGATTTTGTGATAAGATGAAAATAAGCCTATTACAGCGATTTAAAAAGTAGAATGGAAATATATTTTGTAGAATCCTGAGATTATTCGATTATAAATTAATAGGTTTTAATCACATATATATGTATACAGTCTTTGCTAAATTATTCTTAAGAACATAGTATGGAGCTAATTCAGCTAGAGAGAAAGCAATCAGACACTAGGTAGAGAACAACTAAGATATGTTAACAATGGTGTCTTTTTTGAAATTGATTCTGTGTTACACATTATTTCAAATACCATTTCAGTTTTCTTATAATTACTTTTGTTAGAAACCTGCAGTCTCACCCTGTTGGGCCATGCCCAACCCCCACCTTTTTTAATAGTAATAAGAGGTGGGAATGTTGAGGCTGGGCAGTCTGTGGGCCCCGCCTCTGATGGGCGGGACATATAATCACTAAATCAGGCCTTACCTGGCTGGGCGGAGACTGGGTTATGCAAGCCCCACTGCCCAAGCTACCTGGCCGCAGAGACTGGGTTAAGCATGCGCAAGCTCCCCTTTTAAAGCAAGCGCGCCAAGTGTCCCTCTCTCTCTTGCTCTCTCTTGCTCTCTCTTGTCCCTCTTGTCCCTCTTGTCCCTCTCTTGTCCCTCTCATCTCCCTCTCTCTTGCTTCCCTCTCTCGCTCTCTCTGGGGCCCCCTTTATCTCTCTCTCTCCCCGCTTTCCTCTCCCCTCTCTCAATAAACTCCACGTGGGCGCTCAATCTCGTGTTTGTGTTTCTTAGGCCATAGCAGCTGCATCACAGCAGCTGCAAAACAATAACAACTTTAAAACAATTTTTTGGCAAAATAAAAAATTCAATATAATTACAGAATACATTCATTCTACATTGTTGTTCTTCATTAATTTCAACCATACAGTTCTTGAGTAATCAAATTTACCTATTTAATATACTGTGATTTCCTTCTCAATTGCAATGATAGACTTTGATTTTCATTTTTAATTAAAACAATCTGAGGTCTGGAGTCCTATAATACATGTTAGCCATATGTTTGGATTGCAATGTTAGAATTCCTGTGGTCTTAAAAATATGTGTCCTATTTTATATTAAAAACTTCATTGTTTTTTAAGAAAAGAAAATCAACTTCATATCAAATATATCATAATATAGAAGTAGTTTTACTAGTATTTCTCTTCACAAAGTTAAATCTCTTTGAAAAGATGAAAATAATATTAGCAAACAGATATTTAATCATTTCCTACTGAATGTTATTGCTACAATCATAGCCAAACTGCAAAGTTTATTACTGAGAACTGGTGGTATTTAGGCTCAATATTGAAAAAACAGAGAATAATATAATCAGGTTTATTTAGTCATAAACTAGAGTATTCTCTGAACTCTCAGTAACTACAATATATCATAAAAAGTTGTTTATAATATTTAGGAACAGCACAAGGATTGACTGTTTTTTACTGCTCTTTTCCCTAACTTGAACACAATAGGTAGGAGATGATGAAGATGGGCTTGTGAGTAAAGAAAATGGTATTTAAGGTTCATCTTCTGGCATTTAATTACATACTTGAAGTCCCTTATTAAAAGACTGATAAAATTCCCTCAATATTTTATAGATTAATCACTTAATCTGTGCATTAATAGCTAAAGATCAACATCAGTCCAGAATGAATGAGAAAACCTAGTTCTATAAGAAATAAAACAGACCATCCCGATTTAGAGATGAATTTCGATACACCTAGGTCGATGGTGACTTATTGAAGAATATAAATGAGGGCTGATTAGCTGCTTTTGAGGCAGTGAACTTTCAGCTTCATGTTTTAGGTAGTATTGGTGGTGGTAAAGAAAGTGGTTAGACATCTCCTTGGTATGTAGCATTAGGAAGAGTTGAGCATCCATTAGATTGTGCATAATCCACAAAGTGTCTTCCTGTTACAAGTTTTATTCTTACCCCATTCTGATGAGCACATTCAGACAACAGGTCTTACTCCCAAGTACAAATGGAAGTAAAAATGAATCTACCGCAAGATAGCACATGGGCCTGTGATCAGAGTGTCATGGTGAATGTTGCCTTTTATCCTCAGACAGAGAGGCCATGAGTTTGGTAGAGACTTTTGTTATTAGCTCTCTGGCAGAAGATTTCCTTTGTTAAGCTTGCAATGTCTTTTCTGTTCCTGTTCTAATCACTAAGTTATTAGTCTCTTCTACAGCTGGATCTTTTTATTTTTAAATGAAAAATAATTGCAAGAAAAATAATTTTTGCAATTTTCTTTACTGCTTCCTGTTGAGATTAAATCAGTCAAAATTAAAATTTATTAATAGTACTTATTTCATCTCACCTACTTTAAATATAATTAGAAATCATGTGAACCATTTCTCTAAACCCACCTTATATTATTGTTAAATGTTATAAAGTTTTTATTGTCCAAGGCATATATGATAGATGACTAATACAATGTCACCAACGTGGTTAAGTTCTGAAAACACTTGCTAACTATATAAAATGCTATATAGATATAGCAGAGGAATCTTTGGTTTTGTTTCCAGCATATGTGTAATAGAAACTCTTTGATATTTGGTCCAGTTTATGAGTTTTCTGTTTTGCTGTCAGTCATTCATGTGTTGAAGACATATTTTTTTTCCCTTTGTTACTTATGCAATCCAAGGACCAAGAGAGCAGCTACACAATTATCAAGTCTAAGGAGACCACTATTACTGCGGAGGGCCTGAAGCCTGCGTCTGTGTATGTCTTCCAAATTCGAGCACGTACAGCAGCAGGCTACGGTGTCTTCAGTCGAAGATTTGAGTTTGAAACCACACCAGTGTGTAAGTCATTTTAATTACTGTCAACCCCTGTCTCTGTAATGGTTACCAGAAGAGAGTCTGTGGATCGATAGGCTCCCGGGGCTCTCTGTCAGCTTTCCTCCCTTTCCTCACTTTGGTTCTGACCCCTTCAAGTAGGAGGCCTCTGCCATGCTATAATGGTAGGTCTGCAGGTTAACACTGCCCATCTTGCTTTCCCGCTTTGGTCCAGCGGGAGCTGCTGCATCAAGCATCTTAAGAAATGTTTAAACCGTGCTTTTAAAGACCTTTCTCCCCCAGGTGCCATGCTTTATTGAATTATTGCCATTTACTTTTCACTTGTTTTATTGAACTATGCTACTTTAGTCTTTCTAAGAAAATTCTACAGGGAGCTTTCTTTAGCATTGAATTTGACAAGAAAATGGTGCTTTTGAGGGTCCAATCTGATTTCCTAAAGTAAAAATTAAATTTGTGTCAGAATCTTGGAATGGAGAATCTGGAAATGGTCTGAAATGTTCTTTGGTGCTTCCTGGTTTAATTTCATAAAACATAACCTTAGGCTTCAACAAATGATTTTAGATCACTTGTTCTAAAGCAAATACGTTAAAGAAAATTTAGAAGACAAAAAAATGCTTTGTTTATGCACAAGGCAGCTGGTGCTATTAGTGTTCTGTTAAGGAAGTAAAACACATGCTGATGGTGGAGTGTGTGTGTGTGTGTGTGTGTGTGTGTGTGTGTGTGTGTCTGTGTGTATGTATTCATGCAAGAGCACATGTGTTCTCATGTATGTGGGTGTATGTCTGACTATCTCTGTGTATGTGTGCCTTTGAACATGCATGCATGCATGTGTGTGTGTGCTTCACCCAGCCCCATAATTTGCAATGGAAAAAGAAAACACAAAATTAAATAGTAATAAAATGAGAGTTACTTAATGTTACAGTTATTAGAATAATTATTAAAACAATTCAGTAAACTCACACAACTTGGCCCTTTAGGAACTCATATTGCTTCTCCTTAAAGCCTTTCTAATTGATTTACATAAATGATTTTTATTAAGTAATGAGAAGACTCCTTAGTGCTATCCCACTTGACATTATATAGTAGAGAAGTCAGTGGTAGAAAATAGTTTTTCTTTCCTATACAAAGAAAATTGCATGACTTGAGTTTAACTAAAAGTATAAAAATTGGAATTGAATGTTTAAAATATCTGATAAACTTTTAAAGAGATTTAATAGTGTGTCTTTATGAAGTCAGAAACGTACATACAATCGGGAAAATGAATTAATTATTAAATCTCATACTTTAATCTTAAAATTGATCTGTTATAAAAGATATGTTATGGAAACTGCCTATTGTAATTATTTTCATTGTTTGTATATTATATTAGTATTGAACACTGTAGTAGCATACAAACACTAGGAACAAAGCATAAAAAAAACATATATATAATGCTATATAATCAGTATAGGCTTCGATGCTTTGTAGATACAGAGGCTAAAAATCTCATTTCATATTATATTCTACTGTGATTATGATGGTTACATGTTTAATGACCGGTTTTTCTTTAAACATTCAATATTCCATGTATTTTTTTATTAAACATTGGTTTTTAGGTATTAAAATTCATCAATCAGAGTAGTGAGAAAATTAACATGCAGGCCATCTTTTCTTTTATCATTATTGGCTCTGATCCATGTCTCATGTTAGTTATATCTAGAAAACATTTTTGTATGAATCTATGTGTATACATTTACAAGTACTTATACACATTATCTATTACATATTATCTTTTTGTAGATGGAAGTTTCTCTCCCACCCAGTCCTACAGATGTTTAGTCACAAATAAACACACAGAGGCTTAAATTAATTATAAACTGTTTGGCTGATGACTCAGGCTTCTTATTGCCTAACTCTTTCTTAATTATTAATGAATTTCTATGAATCTGTGTATTTCCATGTTCTCTTGACTTACCAGAAAATACACGGGCATCCTTGCATCTTGGCAGCTACACAGCATCTCCTCAAGACTTACTCTTAATGTTTCTTTTCCTAGAATGTTCCTAGTCTTTTTGCCCTGCTTATACTTCATGCCTGGCTACATCCTGCCGAAACAGCTTTATTCAACAAGCAATAAGAAAAACATATATTCACAGCATACAGAAAGACATTTCTCCATCATCTTTTGAGCTTAATGTAAATCCTTTTTGGATAAAGTTCCAAAAGAATATATAAGAAAGCAGTGTGCATAACTTCTCCAGGGACAGCATTTTACATAAAGAAAGCATAACAGTCAGAATATTTGTTGTTATTTTTGCTGTAAAGCTGTTGGCCATTAGCTATGTTTTTTTTACCAGCTAGCCCTGTCTTAATTATTGACCCATAATTATATACATACACACACACACACACACACACACACACACACACACACACACATATATATATATATTTCTACATGGCTTTTATATTACAAAGAGCACCAGACTCACACATCCCCTCTTCCCAAGATCACATCACAACTCCTCCTCTCTCCTTCTCTTCCAGAATCCTCCTTGTCTCCTCGTCCAGCCTATCTTGCTTTCCAATTGGCCAACAGTGCTTTATTCATTAACCAATAAGAGAAACCTATTTTCAGAAGAACATTCACCATCATCTCCTCTTTCAAAGTCCAGGCAAGAACAGTTTCTTGCCCAAATGGCTATCTGTGCCATGTCATAGGCAAACTCCATAACAAGTTTCTTTAAAGCCCATATATATTTCTACATAGCCTTACCTTACCAAGAATGCTAGATTCATGTGTCCTTTCCTCCTGAGATCACATCGTGTCTGTAACAGCCAAAATATTAACAATGATAAATTTTTTAAAAAATCTTTATAATTTTGAACTTCTTTATAAGCAGTTATTCATAATTTATTCACTTCTTTGGGTTCACATATTTTCCAAGCTTATTCCTAATGCACCATCATGAAGATCCCATTTGTTTCCCTTCCTGACTGAAATCACAGCCTTCAGGAACAAGTCTTCTCACATTATGATAATTGCAATCCCATTATTATTTTGTGTTAGATACTTCTGTTGCTTTGATAAGATACCATGAAATTTATAGAATTCCAGAGAATAAAAGTCCATCATGGCACAGAGGCATAGCAACAAAACACAATGGTAGGAGAAGGAAGCTGAAGGCTCATCAAATGTCTATCAGGAAACTGAAATAAAATTGATGTGGTATAAGATTATAACTCTCAAACCTATTCCCTGTGACGTGCCTCTTCAACCAAAGCTGGGCTTCCTAAATCCCCACAAATAGCTCTACCAACTCTGGATCAAGAGTTCAATTTATCTGAATCTATTGGCTGACATTCTCATTCAATTCATAAAAATCTGTCCTCCGATTATAATCTTTTGTCAGGTCAAATGTTTTTTTAAGTGACTATATTGTTTTTATATATTCCCAATTGTTTTTATTTTTGCTATGGGTTTTAGGTTTTTGGGAGATTATATCTCTAATAAGACACACACATACACAGATTTATTCTTGTTATTTTTCATTCATCTTCATTCAACCATTTTTACCATAAAAAATTTGCTTTTCTTTTTTAAGACTTTCTTTTTTATTATTATCATCATTGTGGGAGCATGGCAGCTGGCAGTCAGGCAATCAGGCAGTCAGGCGTGGAGTTTGGAGCATTAGTAAAGAGTTTACATACCTCTAATATAGCATAGCACATAGTATACATTACTATTCCAAAAGTAAGGAACAGGAACTTAATAAGAAACCACTGGAACAAAAAAGTTTGCCCTGAATACCTGCAGGGCAAACAACCCCATAGATCAATGTCTGGTGTCAAAGGGCTAAGTTGACTCTTCCCTTTCAGCTTTGCTGATTGCAACACACTTCTCTCTTGGGTTGTTTTTACTCTCTGTATGCAGTTCTATGAGTGGACATTCCATGGTTCTGGCACCTCCAATGTAATCTAGGCTTCACTTCATAGCTTTATGCAATGACCTCTTTGAGATTTCACACAGGGACTCCCCACAAGCCCACCCCTTCTAGCACATGTCTGGCCTCAGTGGCCTTAACACAGAGAAAGATTTCATGAAGTCTTTACAAGTTCTAAACAGAACTTCCACTACTTGAGTGAAGCTTCTTCTTCTTTGGATGGAACAAGGCCTGATCCTTGATTAAATTTTCATAACCTTAACTTGTTTTTGCTCTTTAGGAACAGATAATTCCCTAAGCTTTTTATTTAACAAGTTCCCTGAGAAGCAGAATGGAGTCTCTTACTGAGGCTACCACCTCCTTTATTCCATTTTTTCTTACATTTTTCTGCCCAAACTCCAACATTAAATTTCCTGCTGATCCTTTTACTCCTCAAATTGTACATTTTGCATTTTTCTTTACACTGCTTGTTTCTTTTTCATAGTAGATATGCATAAGACTGGGCATGTTTTCTATGATCAGACTGTGAAGGCCCATTAAGCCCCTGTTATAGAGTGAGTACCTGCTTTCCTAGTCCACAGCCTCAATGACATCTTCAAAAACCAGCAAGGCCAGGATAGAAGAAAACAATCAATGGGGCCTTACAATTGCAGAAGGTGACTTTATGACTATCATGGCAGGTAGCAGAGCAGCAGACAAACAAAAATGGTGTTGGAACCATAGCTAACAGTTTTTATGTGATACACAAGCATAAGGAAGAGAAATAGGTAGGCAGAGCTAACTGGGATTAATGTGGGCTTTTGACACCTCAAACCTACTCCCTAACATATTCCTCCAACAATCTCCTAATTCTTCTCAAACAATTCCACAAACTCTTAATAAAACATGCAAATATATGGACCTAGAAGAGCCATTCTCATTCAAACCACCACAAATATCCTCCTGTCACATTCCCCACTAAATGCTATGATTCTTTCCAGGTATGCTCAATGTATCTGAACAAATCTAGTACGTATCTCAATTTAATGTTGTCCTCTTTTCTCTTCTGATAATAAACACCCCCTTTTCTTCAAATTAATAAACTTGAACATTACTAAACTTGCCTCTGATGATTCCAGGTTCAGTGGCATGATGATATACATGCAAGCAGATCACTCTTAAACATAAAATCAAAACAAATAATTTTAAAAGAGAAAAAAAAGGGAAGATAAAAACATAAACTTGTAATTTACAAATATTTTTTCTTATCCTACTTGTACCATTTTTTTTCATCAATCTCTTGAAAATATTGAAATCTGTAGAATGTTTTGACTGGGTTGATATGTAGGTCAGGACAAGGGGTAGTTACAAAATGAGCTCATCCTGGACAAAGACAATGCAATTACAAGACAATACAGAGTGAAATGGAATCACAAACTACATAGACCAAGATCTGACAATGGGGTGGTATAAAGCAAAAAGAAACTTGTTATTAACTTGAAGACCACAGATTTGATATTGTGAAGTCATACAAAATGATTCTGCAACTAACAAGACATATGTTAGGTACCTAGTGAGTGGGTCACAAACCCTCAGCGAAATTTGATTTGCTGTATGTTTCCTAGGTAGATATATTTATCAGCACAAAACAATAATTATCATGCTTGTTTAGATAAAATTATGTAAACCTTTTATACCTTGTAACATCTGTATCGATAAAGTTATAAACTTCTATAAGTCCATACATTTAAAATGTATTGTAAACAAGTACTTTAAATTTTCCCAATCATATATACAAAGCTTTAAATTTGCACTTTGATACTTTCAGTGATCCTACTTATAAAACACAATGATATATTATATTCTACATAGAGTTATAATATTAAGCTTTGTATATATACTACTGGTATTGCAGGTTATTTCAGCAAGGTCAGAGTCCCATTATTTTAGACATTCTGTCACAGGCAAAAATTCCTGAGCTAATATATTATTTTGCTAGGGAGAAACATCCAAACTCTAGAATTGTCAAAGAATGAATATTCACCATTTTCTTATATATATGAGTGTGTTTGAAGTCATGGATAATATTCCTTTGTACCTTGTGATATGAAAGTACTGTGCTACTGTACAATCTGTGTCCTATTTTTATTATTGGGAAAAAATAATTGGTAACTATTGGGGCATTTGATTTATATTTGGTGAGTAAACATTTCTTCCTTCTGAAGTCTTCTGAAAACAGATATTACAAGGTAACCTCAGCCAATGTGGGTGAATTCTTTAAACCATGAATCAATTTCCTACTGCGAAGCAACTACATTTTGAATTTATGAAGTATCTTTAACTACAAGTTCCTTTCTCTGTGTCTTCTATCAGCAGTTGCAGCATCCAGTGATCAAAGCCAGATTCCCATCATTGCAGTGTCAGTGACAGTGGGAGTCATCTTGTTGGCAGTGATGATTGGCTTTCTCCTCAGTGGCAGGTAAGGGAGAAAAGAGTTTCTGAAATTTTGCAGCTGCTCTCTTCCTCACTTTGATCCAATCGGTGGCTGGTTGCTGTAAGCCCATCCTAAAACAAATCAAAGAAGCAACATGCCAGTAGATAATGTCTATATTTGCCTTAGTACTTAAGCTTTATCTTGTTCATATTGCTGCCAGTTGTTATCACATACTTTCTCTCCTTAGACATACTTTCTACTTTCCAAGGCAATAGTATTAACATGATATTGCTTACTCTGTGATTTATAGACTGATACAACTGTTTCTAACACAATGAATCCAAGTCTATGTATTTTCTATTTTAAAAGAATTTATCATTGCGTGATTCAGTTTGAATCACTGTTTAAGGAGCCAAAAGAGCTGCAGAACAGTCCTTTGAGGAATAGGATTAGTATTAATATATGGCATACATTCTAGAGTTTAAAAATAATTTATAGGAAATTAGCAAATTTTGTAATGACTGCTTTCATTTCAATTTCAACATGGACACATCAATTCTCATACATACTTACAGAATTTGAAATTTGCTAAATGTTATGAAGACAGATAATAGAATTCTATGTATAGCATGCCTACATTTTCCAGTTTAAAAATAGGAGATAGACCTCCAGTAGACATTTTACCAATGTGTTTTATGTCATTAAGCTGAGCAAAAAAATTTTCCTAATAGTATATATGAATGAATAAATAATATATTGTTTCCCTGTAGCAAACAGATGTTCATATTTTTAATTGAAACAATAATTATGTATAATAAGTAATGAGGGCTGCCTTTTAGAAATGTAATGTGATGTTTTTAGTCCATTATAAAAACAAACATAGTTTAGTTTGACAACATAGGATTATATAACAGCAGGTTCAACAAACTCAGAAAACCAATTTATCTTCACTTTTCTGAAAAACCTGTTTTGCAATGTTTTACTTAGCAATGATTCTAGAACAGTGCTTATTCATTTTTTGGAATTTGTAACTGAGGGATAGCTCATGTTCTTTTGAGGAATATTAAAGGGTACCTGGTCTTTCCTGCCTCTCTTTCCTTTTAACTCATCACTGAGAAAGAAAATGAGCCAACCCTTCTGCTCTGGGCAGGATAAGCCAACTCACTAAACCTTTCAGAAAGTAAAACTTTGTATTCAAAGGATTAGCAAATTCACCAAGAAGTAACTATAGGTTCTAATGTTCTATGAACAACTTTTGTTTGTCCATGAAAGTTCTGCATTTTGTTAAGCTAACATTCATTAGTTTTAATGGATGTTTGGAATTTATCTATTTTTTGACAGGAATGTTTCCACTTTTTTTGTACTTTATTCTGAATGCAAAACTTAGTTCATACTTGAACACATCTACTTATCTACCACCAATTTAAATTATGTGAACTTGAAGGCTTTTTTATATCTTGTTAAAGTCTTTGAACGTGACAACTTTGGTTGGTCTTAAGTATTGTCATCCTGTAATAACTGAATTTTCCTGAATTAACTCGATTGAGATCTGTTAAACAAAATTAACACAATGAAGAAATGTCACCAAAACTTTGCACATATTTAAGTAATTATACTAGACTTATTTATTGAAAACTATCCTGTATATGCTATAAAATGTTAATTTATTTTAAGTGTATAAACATACAAATACACACACACACACACACACACACACACACACACATACACACTTTCTATGATGAAATATCGTGACCAAAAGCAAGTTGATGAAGAAAGAATGTACTTGTATTACACTTCCTTTCATATTCCATGATTAAGTCAGAGCAAGAACTCAAATGGGGAAGGCATCTGGAAGCAGGAATTGACACAGAGGAATTAGGGGTATCCTGCTGATTGGCTTGCTCCCTATGGCTTTCTCAGTCTGTTTTTGAATGAAGCCCATGACTACCAGGACAAACAGGACACCTCCCACAATGAGCTGAGTCTTCCCCAGACAATCATTTATTTTAAAAAAAAAATCCTAACAGAATCATATAGAAGCCTTTTCTTTTCTATTGAGAAGGCCTCCTTTGAGTTATCTCCAGCCTCTGTGTCAAATTACAAGAAAAATATCCAACACATTTCCTCTCTGTCATTACAGTAAAAAAGGTGGTTGATTGATGGGGGATGAACTTCTGTATATATGTCTCTTTTATTGATTGATGAATAAAACACTGTTTGGCCTAAAGCCATAGAGGCAAAAAGATAGTCAGGGATACAAGATGAAGAGAATTCTGGGTAGAGAGTCAAAGAGGTGCTGGAAAGGGACACCATGTAGCAGAGGAAGGAGTACCAGTTTCAGACCCTCCTTCAGTAAGCCAAGACAACATGGAAATACATAGATTTAGAGAAATGTGTTAATAATTAAGATAGAGCTAGCCAATAAGCAGCCCTAGCCATTGGCGAACAGTTTAATAATTAATATAGCATCTGTGTGTTTGTTTGAGGCTGAGAATGGTGACAAGACTTGGCAGGGCAAATAAAACTACAGTTTTATCAATAACAATTGATAAACTTTTATACATGCCATAGGTTTTAAAGATTTCCCTATCACTTTGAATTCTTTTTTCATAGTTTAACTTCTTGAACAAGATAATATAATCAGATGTCTCAGGTACATGTTTGCCAATATTTTTGTTAATTAAACATATTTTGATTTCTTAATAGTACAAAATAAAAGATTCAATTTTATTTTAATTTGTTGCAGAAAGTAAAACTAGTGTATATAATTTGATAATTTTGACCAATATGTGAATTAAAAGAAAAGACACTTGTAATGATGGCATTTTGAAATTGCAAGCACCATACAGAAAAACAACCCTTTAGAGTATATCATAGTGAATATTATACAAGTAAATTTATGCAAATTATTGTCAACCATTTGTTCTATTATACATTCAAGATAAAAGGAAATCAAACACAAGGATTCAAAATCCTTTTAGACATCGCTTGACTATTTTTTAGATTCTTTACAACTGATATAGTTTTAGAATGTATGTAATTTTGTTAATCTTGAAAAAAATGTATTATTTTTTATGAAGTAGAAAATAAGTCTCTCTTGGAAAGGTATTCATTTTTTTCATAGGGCTTTTACTTCAAGGCTTACATTTTTCTTTTTACTATATTATTTCTCAATAATATTTAAACTCCCATATGATATTACAGAAAAAATGACACTCTTTCAACATGCTATTACTAATTATCCCAAGAAAATTAAAACTTAATCCCTTTGAAATGTAAGCAAACTGTAATGGTTCTTTAATCTTTCTCTTTCATCTCTAAGAGTATTGAACATAGATGAGTTCTTTGTGGCATATTTGTGTTTTTTCCCTTACATTTACTGTTTCATGAATGTAGCTGTTTAATCTGTGGGTTTTGTGAGACTTTCATTTCCACATGTCTGTAGATAACTGGGAGACAGAGCCTCTCACTATTGCTTTTTCTGTTTTTGTCTTTCTTTAACCTAGCCTTTTTTCCCCTTAAATTTCCCCTTTAAAACACAAAGACCTACTAATTTCTAAAAATCGACTCTCACACATTTCTTAGTCTAATATAAGTCAAACTATGATGTAAGAAAGAATGAGAAACATAGTAAATTTGCCTATACAGAAGTGATAGTTTAAATTGATTTTATTATATTGCATGGAATTAAGTAATGCTTCATTTTATTTCTGAAATCTAAATTTCCCATGTGTTCTCATAATTAGTTATATCTCAAGAATATTGGAGATTTTTTCTTTTAACTTCAAATTGATTCTCAGGAACATTCAGAGATAAGAAGCACACATTATTGCATGCATGCCCAGTCATATATATTTATAATTGCTGTTGAACATAAAACCCAAAAGCTTAAAGCCTTTTGCCAATTTTGAAATTAGAAAATAATAAAAAAGGAAAAAATCCTGAAGAAGAAAAGAGATTTGTTTTTTCTGCATGGTCTTTGATGAAATTTTTAAGGCCATTGATTTGTGACTCCATACCAAGATGTTTCTAAGATGATAAATTTAGTTGAAGTATGGCTTATTGCCTAGAAAACATTATTTTTTGGACCAATATTCTCTAGTGTGTTCTGAGTATGTGAAGAGTGTATAGCTGTGATATTGCCTTTATCTCCCATTAGGAAATTGACACTAACTTCTTCTGAAATGACTTGTTGATTGCTGAGGTGAGCTTATTCAGCAATGAATGCACATTGTATATGTAGCCTGAACTGTAAGATTTAAGACATAATGGTGACATTGGAAACATAGACATTAGCTTTTTATGAAACATTGTGTTAGCTATATCTTATTTTACTTGAAAAAAAACAGTAAAATTTTGTGATTTGCAGTTTTCTTCTAATCCTTAACTATATCAGATTGCAAATAATTCAGATATCACAGATATCCATTACAATCATTTGTTGGAGATTATTGTACTGCCAAGGTTCCTCCTGTGCATTTGAGATAAGAAGAACAATCATCTTAGTTCATATATTTATCTTTTTTTTCAGAAGACTTATCTGTAGACAGAATTTTAAAGGGCTAAATTAAAATAATGGTAAAAGGAACAGACTTTCAATACAATTTGAATCCATACTTTTTTTTTACTTGTAGAAAATGATAGTATGATTAATACCTTCGTTAATATTTATAACTGGAGTTTCATTCCAGCCTCATCCTACAGTTGATTACCCCCAAATAAACACACAGAAACATATTAATTATAAACTGTTTGGCCAATGACTTTGGCTTCTTATTGGTTAGCTCTCTTTTAAATATTAACCTCATTCTATTAATCTAAGTATTTTATACATAGTGTAATCTTAACAGAGAAGGGTCTGGCCCTGTTACTCGAAGGACTATATGGCATCTTCTTGTGCCCTCTTTCTGCATCCTTTCTTCGGCATCCTTATCTGGTAGCCCCACCTATGATTCCTCCCTGTATATTGACCAATCAAGGTTTTCTTCATCAACTAATAAGGGAAACATATACTTAAGGACATCCCCCATTTTTAATATTGAGCAATATTTGAATTCTTATAAATAAGAATCAGTTCTATATATTTAAATATGGTTTCAAAATAAAATAACTCAGTGTTTATTTTGGGACCAATAATTAATTATATGAGAGTTTTTAAATCAAATTTAGATGTATAACAGAACTCTGTCTACATCTACAGTAAGTAATTGTAGTTACTTGGCTAAAGAGAGGACTCAATTCCAAAAGCACTACTATTCTTGCAGAGGAGCATCCAGAAAACACATGGTGGCTAAAAACTGCCTGTAACACCATTTCAGAGATTCATTGCCTTCTTCTGAACCTACAAACACCAGGCAAACTTATGGAATATAAAATAAAATAAACTATTAAAAGAATAAAGAATTGTGAGTGTTTTGTAAGGGTACAGGTTATTTTAAACCCTTCTCAGGAAGTTTTTCCCTAAGACAAATAAAAGATAATATTGTCAGGAAAATTAGAATATTGTCTAACACCAATTATTTGTGACACATTAGTGGGTAGCCTTCTCAGTACTTCACATGTACTGTTTCATGGCATCATGTCTCAATGCTGAATCTGTCTGATTCATAGCAAATAAAATTATCTCCCTGCTTCCTTTAAGACAATTTCACTGGCCTTTCCTACTGCTTCATTTCAGTTCCTAGAGAACCACATGGCTTATTCCTTACGCCTTTCAAGTCTGTACAGCATATTATACTTTTCCAGACACTGAAATGATAACCCATGGTTCTTTCTTCTTCCTGCTATGGATGATTTTTCAAACATAAGTCTCCATCTGGTTTTGGCTCTTTCTCTTTAAGTGAAATATGAGATACAAGATGGTAGGGAAAGGAGTAATTAGTGAGGCAGTGTGAAGAGATGAGTGGTTTTGCATTCCCAGGTGCCATATGCACCTGTGGAAATCAAAGGACTTTATAGCCGTTAATGTTCTCTAATTTGTTTCAAGTCAGGGTCTCTCCATTTGGTTCTGCTGCTATACCACACACTGCAGTCTACCTGGTCTGTAGGCTTCCAACATGGTCTCTATCAGCTCCATGTTTTAGTAACAGTGTTTTAATCACAGATGCCTATCTCTAATCCAAATATCAGGTTTGTAGGATAACTGCTTTTACTTGCTGAGCTATCTCTGTGGGTCCTTCCCTTTCTTTTCAGCCTAGAATTTTCCATAACATATAATCATGGAGTTTGTCAGCCATGGTTTATTATATTTCTCATGTTTTTCTGCTAGAATAAGAGATTAACATTTAAAACTTTTTCAGAATGATCAGTAAAATTGATAAAATGCTTAAATGTCCATTGACTTATGAGGATAAAATGAATTATTTCTCTGTATTTCTCTTAAAAGGATTACCTGGTAAATTATACTTTATCTCAAATCATTTCTAATGTTACCAATGCCATCCTCATTCTAAATTTTTAGTAAAGCTTGTTAATTTCACATCCTATAAACTGAATTGCTTTCAGCTATCATTTAGAGTTTCAGTTTTCATTTATTTGTTTGTTTTTCAAGACATATTTTCTCTGTTTAGCCCTGATTGTCTTTGGAGTAGCTTTGTAGACCAGGCTAGTCAAGAACACAGAGATCTGGCTGTCTCTGCCTCTCAATTTCTGGAAATTATCAGAGATATTATACCTAATATTTTAATTTGAATGATATGTCCATCAGAGGAGGAATACTGAGCTAAGGAGTTATAAGGGTCTGTGAAGTTATGGGAGAGCAAGTCATCTTTAGGTTAGTAATCACTTTCCTGAGATAAGCTTTGATTTCAGTGCTCTTACACTTCATTTCAAAGCCAATAACAGATTTGACAGAAGACTTACATCAAGCTCCAAAGAGTAAGTTGGTAAACATAGCAGTGCCCATTAACGGAGAGGAGGATGAACAACTCAGTTCTGTTAACAAATGGTCCAGCACAGCAGATAACAATGCTGGAGCATGAAACTCATTGTATAGTTTAGATTTTGGCCACATGTCAAGACCTATAACACCATGTTAAATTCTCCTCTGTTCTATAGCTTTCCACTGATACATTATAATAAGGCATTAGTTATTTCTCACCTATATTTGAAAATTTCCACCACAAAGTATACTTCATTGTGTGATATGTTCTTTTTCCCTTCCATAGAAATGATTAAGCGATTTTTTTGTGGATTTTATACTTAATCTAATTGAATGAGTTACTCATAAACTATGGAATTAAAAATCAACTGTGCACCAATAACCAGTTGAAGTGAATCATTCATTATTAATGATAGAATTTGGGGAAAAAGAGTTATGCTAGTAACTCCAACAAAAGTGTTACAGAATCTCTAACCCATAAATATGTTCTCTTTGCAAGTAACAAATGAAGAAATAATGATTTCAAGAAATATTACATAAGAGATTTTTAAAAAACCTTGGTTTACCATAGTGTTTTCAACACCTAGTTACTGTAATATCAGCATTATTCAGTATTAAGTAGCAGTGACATTCATAAGCAATGATATCATTTAAGACATTTTCTATTATTTCTATTAGGTCTTTACAGGTAAATTAATTATTTTTTACCTCTCCAAAAAGAGTAGCATTATATAGTTTCAAACTTGCAACTTTTAAGAAGAAAATTACATAAAATATTTGAAGATAGCACTATTTAATTTTGGATGGTGGTAAGTAAACAAATATTTGCATTATCACATACCATCTGTAATATTCAAAAGAGTTCACTAAGAGTGAATTTCAGAGTTTTATGAGCCATCAGTGGATGTGATTTCATAAAACTATAAAATATCCAGGCAAACATATTGATTTAATACTGAGAGTTGTTATCCAATCTATTTTCATACAATTACATGTGGTTTGTTTTTGTTCAAGAGCTTTTAAAAATAATTAGAGAACAGATCATAATTTATTAATGATTGACAAATTAGATGAGGGCAGACTGGTAATCAGAATAGTAGGAGCATAGCAACAGCTAATTGCCCACTGTGGGGAGTCAATCATCCTAGGAAACTGACTCTAACAGGGTTATTGACTCCATTGCTCAGCGGCATTGAATATCCCACCTGCAATTTCTCACAGATCAAATATGTAAGCATTACTGTGTGTCTTAGGTTATTGTACTAAATCAAACTTTTCAGAGGAAAAACTGTGGTACTGAACAATGACTGATTTGCAACAATTCAGACTGTCTTTGGAGAAAATCTAGAGATGTTTTCATATCACCTAATACAAAGTACAAGCCAAAAATCATGCCTTTTCCTGTGTGCCCTTTGCCTAAGCTTCATTTCTGTAAAACTATAAGTGACTCATTTCTATTCAAGATGGACATCAGTAGCAACCAGAATAAGGTAGGCTCTAGAAGTTCCTGCTAGGTCTGAAAATTTCATCACACCTTTTGAAGGGCACAAAGCCATGAACTTTCACAGGAACTTTGAGATGCAGCTCCATGGTGAAAACTAATAGCATTTCCTTCCTTAGGTCAAAAGATAGAACTTCAGTAGCACAAGAACACCAAAACTATATTTCCTAAGAAATTGCCAAGAAACAGAGTAAAATGTTCCAAATGAATTTGAACATTGGCTAAAAAACTTATGTTTTCATATCTGTGTTCTGGATGTTGTTGCATGAATCAAAAATCAAATAAGTGTTTCCTGTAGATTAGAGACTCCTTCTCAAGCAACTGAGTTCTTTATTAAGTCAAAGCACTGACTTCTCATACAGCTGTCAATACGAAATCACAGTGAAGTGCAAATATTTTGCTTACAGAATTCCCTCTACTTATTCCTTTCTTTTCCCATCTCACAGAAAAAAAACTTTGTGCATTGGATCTTTGGCATGCATGAAGACCAGGAATATGTTTCTCTTTTGTGGCCAAAATTATTAAGGAAACAGTGTGTGTGTGTGTGTGTGTGTGTGTGTGTGTGTGTGTTGCTATTACCTATTATTTAGAGACTTTTTGCAGGTCTTACCTTTGTTAATGACATGTTATCCTTCTTCTTATTTAAATTTTTGGGACTTATCTGTCTTGGTTTCTTTGTTTCCTGTTTCTTTCTTTTGCTAGGGGGTAGACAGACAATTAGCAAATGAATGAATGAACAGAAATGATGCTCAAGATAACAAAACAAATTAATATTCACATGCCCTAAAATGAGAAGATTCAACTTTTCCTGTTTTTGTGCCCTCAAGGCAGTAGATTAAAAGAATGGAAAATATCAGTCAAAGCCTTTATGCGATGTCTTGATAAAGACAGGGGAGGGAGGACAAAGAGTATAAGATTGGCTACTTGGATAATTCTCCAACTTTTGATCTCTCAGTCTCTAATCAACTAGATTCTGAGTGTAGAATGAATGAGGCTGTGGGACATTACTTCTTGAAATATATAGTCCTGAGAGAAGGCTCACAGCTCTAAATTAGTGAGTTTGAATGTGAAAACCATCGCTTTCTGGAAAAAAAAAGATGTCTAATTCTAGGATGAGCAATGTTTCTTTATCTTGAGTTGCTATTACTATTAATCATTATTATTATCAGTGTGTGTGTGTGTGTGTGTGTGTGTGTGTGTATGTGTGGTGTGTGTGTGTGTGTGTGTGTGTGTGTGTGTGTGTATTTTCATGTCGTGTCACCCATGTGGAAATTAATGGATAGCATTGTGTAGTCGGTTTATTCTTTCACATGTATGTGACATTTCAGTGATAGATCTCAGGTCACAGGTTTGCCCCTTATATAACTTTATCATCTGAAGAGCTCACAAGTCATCGAAAGTTTAAGATTTCCAAATACAATTGAAAAAATAAAAGTCCACTAATAATGAAATTCATGTGAGAAGTATAAACTGAAATGGAAGAAATATAATAAGTCTATTTTGAGGATATTATAGAACATTTTACTTGATTTGTTCTGTGTGCTGTTTTACAACTATTTCGACTTCTATTTCCTCCTCTCTTGAAGAAAAAAATGAGGAGAACAGGGGCACTTTCTGTGACATACTGCTTCACAAGGTTCAGTCTAATAGCTGGTGGCTTATAGAGGATTAGAGAATTTTACATCATTAACAAAGATCAAGAGAAGAAATCCTAGCTAATATTCTGCAAATGTTATCCCCTTTTATTCTTTCCCCAACCCATGCTTTGACGTTCACTGTAGTTCTCCCCACCCCTCTCCATCTGTTGGTCTCTTTCTCTCTATTTCTTAGTCTTTTCTAAAATGAATCCAAAGACACACCTAGAGGAGTACAACTCCATTTTGCAGGTAATTACAAATCCAATTAAATACACAGTTAAGGTTAGTTGTCACAACTTGCTCATTTTGCTCTAGCTTTCATCCTGAGAGGAGAAATATCAATAGCTTTACCTGTTTGGAAATGTCAATGTTAGGAACACCTCTCCATTTCTTAAGTTTTCATAATTTCATTACTCCTCTATAGTGACCTCCAAACTAACAATTCCATTGAGTTTGCATATTCCTTACTCACTGACATCTCTCACTTGCCTCCAAGAATTATTCTTCCTTCTTATGTTATGGAAACAGTTTGTTACTCTGATACTTCTATATCTGTTCTATTTTACTTTCCAGAAGCAAATCTGAGTTCCTTTGGTGCAAATTAATTATTTTTCTTGGAAAATTTATGCATCTGTCCATTATTATATTTTTTAAGCTACTGTGTGTTGAGTTTCCACAGGTCTTTAAGCACTGGACGCTTATTATTTCACTTGTTCAATATTTCACTTCTGATACTAAGTAATTCCTATTTATCTGATAGGTAAATTAGCTTACAGATTTCTTAGTTTCCTGTGTGGTCAAAGGCCACCATTGTTATGTGCCTGTGATAAAGCGGTATGTCATGATAGAGTAATGTTGCTTTGCCCATCCAAGCCAAAGAAAAGATGTACTAATAAAAATGAGTAGGAGATAAGATATACATTTCATTGATTTACACTGGTGACTAGGAAACCCAACTATTCCACATATGCCTATAATATTTAGTAATTGATTAAGCTATGAAATCAAGATTATTTTAAATTTGTAATGAAATGTATAAATCTTCATGTAACATTCATTTCCAAACATTCCACAAACATTTAATAAGCTTTGATATATGAGATTTTTGAGGGACAGTTCATATTCAAATTAAAATAAAACTTGAATGATTGAAAGTATTTTTAAAACTGGAATATAATGCTACATGGTACATTGATATTGTGATCTCTAACCTTTCACATATATTTGTACTCATTAGTTTTCATTTTTCTGACTGGTATTTTGGGATCAGTATGACTGGTCTTTTATTATTATTATTTCAATTTTCCTTGGAACACATCTGAGTAATTCAAACAAGGATCACTGTCCATAATATTTTTAGGAACACTGATACATATAGATAAATACCTGTTTATACATCATGGTATCAATTAATATTTCTAGCATAGCATGAAGTTGTATAGCAGCCCCTAACCAATTATACTTTTTCCAGCTTAATGGAATAATATAGGTGTGTATTTTTTCTGTATTTTTTTTCATTTTGGGTGACAGTATGCTCATTAATATACTGGCAAGTTTTAGATATTTGTTCCTTTATTATATGTATAAATTGCAGGTATATATTATTTTTACATTCAACTTAACAAAATCTTAGAACTTCATATAGGGAATATCCATCATTAAAAGAGGCCAGTTTCTTTCCTATCCTAGTAAATTTTTTTCACAGCCTGTAAAAATGCTCATTTTATGTGTTTGTGGATTTATACTTCTGAATTTCATAGCTTTGTGTAAGTGTTTATCATTATTCTTAGCATCCCTTGAAGTTCTTGTCTCTAGCTGCTAAATTATAGTGTACACTACAATCAAAATAGATGTTTTGTCTATATTGTTGCTCTGTCAATCTGCTTGATTTGTAGCTGCATCTTACTAGCTTAAATTTTATAACACTAAATTTTTTTTCAGTATCTTATCATGTAAGAATATTGTGGGAATCTTAAAGTCCCAACTACAATTCAAATATGTAATTTAGTGTACAACAGCTATATATGTGTGTTTGTGTGTGTTTCTATACAATTACATTTATATAGTAATTGTAAACAAATAGAATATATAAATAAAATATACAAATATGTATATAAAGAAAATACATAATACAGCATACAGCTTTCAACAGAATAATATATAACATAAGTGTTTGTGGTTACTAGAACAATAAATGATATTAGTGATTTTCTTTCCTTAGCAAACAAAATTTGATTTCTTTTGTATAATTAAAAAAATAAGTTGATCTTAAATTACATCATTTATACCACCCTCCTACACTATTTATTTCTCATAATACATTTTTGACAAAAATGCAAGCTTTTCTTGTCTCTTTTTAAAGAGTTTTTAAACAATCTTTTTTTTACATTCCAATCCAGTTCCCTCTCCCTTCTGTCCTCCCTCTCCCCCCATCGTCTATCCACCCTATCACCCATTCACTCCTCCGAGGGGGTGAGGCCTCTCATGGGGAACATCAAAGTCTGTCACATCATATCAGGCAGGACCAAGGTCCTCTTCTGTGTATCTAGGATGAGTCCTCTATAGGGAGTGGACTCAAAACAGCCATTTCATGTACTAGGGATAAATACTGTTTCCAATGCTTGTGGCCCCATAAACTGTCCAAGTCCCCCAATTGTCACCCACATTCAGAGGGCTTAGTTCGGTCTTGTGCAGATTCCCCAACTATCAGTCTGAAGTGTGTGAGTTCCCACTTGCTCAAGTCAACTGTTTCTGTGTGTTTCCCCCATAATGGTCTTGACCCCTTTGCTGATATTATTGCTCCTTCCTTTCTTCATCATGACTCCAGGTGTTTGCTCCAAGTGGCTAGCTGTGGATCTCTCCATCTGCTTCTATTAGCTACTGGAAAAAGGGATCTAAGATGAAAATTAAGGTAGTCATCAAAATGATTACAGGGGAAATAGACAAGATCTGAGTAAATTGGGAGATTGGGAATGTGGGGGGATGGTGGAGGAGTGTGGTAGAAGAGTAGGAAGGGGAGAACGGAGTGGGGAGGAAGGAGAACATGAAGAATCTGTAAGGTTCAGTTATGGGAAGGACTTGATAGCAGGAGCCATTATGGGGTTAACAAGAAACCTGGTGCTAGGGAAATTCCTAGGAATCTACAAGGATGATCAGAACTAAGAATCTAAGCAATAGTGTAGAGGGTACCTTAAAGACGTTCTCCTGAAATCAAATTGAGTTTTCATCAGATATGTCTATTTTAAAAACCTTGTTTTTTAAACAATGAAAAGTAGAATCATATTTGTACATATTTTTCTGATCACACATTTTCTCTCTACTTTGATTAAAATTAAATAGTTGGGCACTTCTCATTCCTGGTGATAAGTACTTGCTCTTCTATGAGAAGAACAAGTCAATAGGAAACTGTAAAGAGGGAAAAAGCCTAATGGATATGAAGGATCTCTTCTTCTGTTTAAAGAGCAAGATAGCATATATTTTCCATATGTGGGCATCAATTTTCTACTAAGTAAATAAATAAAATGAAACTCTCTGCATCAAGTATATTAATGTAGCAGTATTTGTTCAGAAAAAGACTATAGCCAACTGAAAATTGGAATCCATGTGTTGTCTTTTAATTGAGCAACCAAAGATTCTTTCTTCGGTAAAAATAAACTGAAAGCACTCAGAACTAAGCTAAAGCAGAGTCAGTGGATTTTTTAAAAAAAAGATTCTTGATAGGAATTTGCATTTGACAGAGACTCAGAGGCAAGTAGAATATTGGAATAGCTTTATACGTGGAAAGGAGTGTGTGTGTGTGTGTGTGTGTGTGTGTGTGTGTGTGTGTGTGTGTGTGTGTGTGTGTTTGAAATCTGTCATTTGTATACAAATAAGGGGTGATGGCATGGAAATTGTTATATGGTCTAACAGAAACAGTGCTTTCCAGATAATTTGGCTGCCTCTAATTAGTTAAAAGTTGGAAATGAGAGAAGACAAAAATTAAAGAAAGCAGCAGATATTATTTTAAGCTTTGACCATTTGCTCTGTTTGCTAAAGAAGGTTTAGCTGCTTTCCTGTAGTTTGGTTTACCTCCAGCAATTGATAGTCTTATCTTCCACCATTTTTTCTTCAAAAATTTTATTTTTCATATTCAAAAACAATTTTAAAACACCAAGAAGTTAATTCCCACATCCACACCAGCAAATATTTTTGGATTATTACATTTTTTGGTAGAAACTACTATTTATATTTTATTTTTATTATGTCAAAAGAGAATATTGCTTCCACAGTATATAATCACCTTTAGGTTTGTTCAATTCTATAAATGTCTGGATAATGCTTGACAGTGTCTATCCTTCCCTTGAGATTTGAGAAAATAAGTTTAATTAGCAAACAACAAGCCAAAGTAAAACAATAAATAAATAAATAAATAACATATACTTAGAAGGATGGAAGGATGGATGGATGGATGGATGGATGGATGGATGGATGGATGGACAGAGACTGGTAACAAAACATCATCAAATCAAGTATTCAAAACCTTCAGTAGAAATTTACTATGGAAAATCATCAAGGCAGCCAGCTGGAGTTCTCAGTAGAAAGAGCTCTAGGCAGAAGCCTTTCCTCAGTGAGGCTTCTACGTTGTCAAACAAATACTAGCTGCAGCTGGCCCACATATCACCAAGCAGAACATAAGTGGGGAAGGTCAAGTTCCTGACTGATCTTTCTCTCAATGGATGAGGTTTTCATGGTTGAATGTCCTTCTTTTTCCCATTGTAAGCAATTTTATTTGTTTATTCACAAACAATAGTACATCAGTTGGAACTGATGTACTCAGTGATTAGCTCAGAGATTCTCAACCTGTGGGTCATGACCCCTTCAATTTGAATATCAGATATTTATGATTCGTCAACAGCAGCAAAGTTACAGTTATGAAGTAGCAACAAATAATTTAATAGTTCAGGATCACTACAACATGAGGAACTGTATTAAAGCGATGCAGCTTTATGAAGGATGAGAACCACTATCTGTTTGTATTCTTGGGCTGTTCTATTCCCTTCCCTCCCAATCACAAAGTTACGGCAGTAGCCCATCACCAGACCACAGAGCTATGAGACTAATATGGTTGTTTAGGTCTGGAAAAGTAAAAATGTGGCTTACAAAGCTAGCTCCTTGGTGAGTTCTACACCTGACAATTTACTAATATGCATAATATACCTTATGAATAATTAATAAAATACTTAAATATGTAAAATACTTAAGAAGATACTCATCTTATTTTCTCCTTTTTTATTTTAACATATAGAACAGAGAGGAAGCATAGGAATGTCATTATTCTGATAGATTGATAGACATTATAAACAGTATAACTGGGCATTCTAAAAGAAAGTACATGTTGTACAGTGAGCCAGTAATATCCATATTTTTTAACTTCTCAAGGAAGTTTCCTACAGTTGAGAATTTGAGTGTTGTGATTATTCATCTCTATTACTCATGACTAAGGTAAAGACTAGTAAGACTTTAAATAATTTCTTCTTTAAGATTTGATTCTTCTGATAGCATTGGCACTAGTCAAAGTGGTAAAGGTGGTGATGTTCTCCATATTTTGTGAGCATCTATATAGCTTTCCATTTTATGGTTTAATGGATAGTAATATCATGGCAAGGCATTCCATAATTTCAGAAAATATTCACGAAAAGATGAAAGCACATCTAATTTTAGAATTGGTCTTAAATATTCATATGCACATATGCATACATATTGTATATGTATGAATTAAATGTGTTCTGTTATATTCTGACTCTGGAGCAAGTTAAAAAGTAGCATCTTTCTTGGAAAATATCAGGCATTTCTTGCAGGCTAGGTCTTGGAAGGAACATAGAGGAAGCTGAAATTTTTTTTTTCAGGTAACTTTAAGTTTGTGTTCCAGGCACTAAGGAGGATGAGTAAAGACAATTCTATAGCTATGTTGTTTTTTAATACACATAGCTAAATCATTCAAGTAACTGGTAGTGAAATATGAAAGCACAAATGATACTTTGATAACACTAACCTTACAATTCAATAAAACCTCTACAGATGAATATTATGGAAATCTTGTTTGAATTATTAAAAGATGTAATAGCACTTATAGTTATCTAGCAATGTCACACTTCATTTGTAGAATTTGTAGACAATGTATATTAATATGTAAAAAAATTGCAGGAGATTATTTGAAGTACTTACAAGGAAACAAATAGCTCATAAGCATTTCCATGCATTTTAGAAGATTTTAACATGCAGATAATTAATATTCTTATTACAAATAATCCCCTTTCATTCATTAAATAAATTTTCCCAATACTATTATAAGACAATCACATAGTTGAATACAAAGTATTTATCGACTAAGTATTGCATCAAAACTTCTTAATCTGGACAGAATCCAGAAGCTTTTAATTGCTGTAGAAATAATACTGATATTTTTGTTTTACAATCAAGGTTTCTCATTTGTTTGTGGTAAGATAAGATTTGGTCATTTTATTTGTTTGCTTTCTAAAATTTATTTGTACTGTTTATAATATATAGCTACAATTGGAAATAACATAGTATGTATGAAAAAATTATTCTGCTATAATTTTTGTATTATAAAATGAACTACAGTTTTTAAGGGAATGATTGACTATAGTGATCATGACTGCTCTAACCACTAAGGCAAAAGATATTTTATGATATCCATTACTGTTTCAATATATTCTTAAATAAAAAATATATGCAGGATTTTCAGTAAAATTTGAAAGTTTTATTGTTGATCCTCCTTTGTAGAATCTATAGAGGATGTAATTCTATATTAGTGCTTTCCATTCATTAGAATGATTAAATGAATAACTAGGGGAACTCATCATTTGTTTATAGTAATCGGAGTGTTGTATGAAGTGCTCTCTCCTCAAATAGTTTGTTTTCTTTGTAGTTTGCTTTATCATTTCAGGTTGAAATAATTGTTTTCAATGTAGTAATTGGAGTGTCTTTTTTTTATTCCCTATTTAAAATGACTTGTTTCTAATTCATTTTGCCATAGCTTACACAATATAATCTATCATATATACATTTTAGTGCTGTGATGGAGCTTATATTGCTGAGTTTGCTTAAGTAATCTTCCTATGCTGTTTAATTTTTGCAAGTTTTATACAACCTGGGAGGAGTGAAAGTAGATTGAGCTATTGTCTTTATCAAGCTGGCTTGTGGACTCTATGGGGTATTTTATAGGTTGATGATTAATGTGATCCAGCTCCAGTAGGTGGTGCCATGCCTAGAGTGCCAATACTGATTTGTGTGAGAAAACCAGCTGAACAAGCTATGGGGTGAAATTCAGCAAATAGTGTTCTTTCTCGGTCTCTGTTTCAGTTCCCAGCTCCATGACTTCCCTTTGTGATAGACTCTAAACTATGGTCAGAAATAAAGTCTTTCCTCATTAACATTTGCTTAATCATCACAGCAACAGAAACAAACTAGGTCATATTCTATTAATGCCTTACAGCAAAATTAAATTCATTTGATTACACTATAGGCCACACTGTGCAAATGTTTTGGTGTTCTGTGTAGTTTCTTTTTAAACAGTGCTGAATGGGTAGAGAGCTCTATAACAAAATTTTTCATGTAACTTCTTAAATTTGCAGAGTGTGTCAAGAAAATCAGAATGTGGGAAAGAATGTGGTACATAGAGGTGAACCACAAAGGAAACTTACATCCAATCAGTGGTGAATAGTGGTGACCTCTTAATGTCATAGATAGGTCAAAGGCCCATTATTAGAAAGGATTCTCAGCTGCATGCTGTATATTGCAATAGTTGCACAGACATTCTGAATGCAAAGGTCTGTTTTTAACCAAACATGTAGGATCCCAGTACTAAAGCTGTTGTTCTTTTGATACAGCTGCTGTGATGCAGCTGCTATGGCCTAAGAAACACAAACACGAGATTGAGCGCCCACGTGGAGTTTATTGAGAGAGGGGAGAGGAAAGGGGGGTAGCTGGTGGCCAACCGAAAGCGGGGAGAGAGAGAGAGAGAGAAGGGGCCCCAGAGAGAGCAAGAGAGAGCAGCAAGAGAGAGAGAAACAAGAGAGAGAAGTGTGCTTGGCGCCCTTGCTTTAAAAGGGGAGCTTGCGCATGCTTAACCCAGTCTCTGCGGCCAGGTAGCTTGGGCAGCGAGGCTTGCACAGGCGTAACCCAGTCTCCCCCAGCCAGGAAAGGCCTGACATAGTGATTATGCGTCCTGCCCATCAGAGGCGGGGCCCACAGACTGCCAAGCCTCAACATTCCCACCTCTTATTACTATTAAAAAGGTGGGGGTTGGGCATGGCCCAACAGGGTGAGACTGCAGGTTTCTAACAAAAGCTACCAGACATTCCTGGTTTTCAGCTACAGGATCTTCCTGGTTTAATATCTCATGCCAATGAAAATTTAAGATGTGAAATCTATTGAGAATAAGCAAAGCATCATACATCCAGTAAATACACTACATTTTCTTTGTTGGCTCCAGTATGGAGTACTGATATTCTCTGTGGATTCATTCTGAAAGTGTAAATGATTTAGCCTTTTTATTTTACTAGTAAATTAAAAACAGTTTCTGTCTAAATTGTTGTTTTCTGAATTTGACTCTTTTGCTGTTTTGGTCTTCTATCTGATGGCATCTAATTGTTCTTGTTATGTGTTTCTTATGATCTTTCCTTGAGAATTTACGTTGTCATGCCTTCATAGCTTCTAGTCTTGTTTTTCTGATGTAGTATTTTTGATGATCACTTCCCTTGAGTTATAATTACCTGCTTCTACAGGAACAAGATTATCTTGCTTACACTGGCACAGGTGTTCAAGATTCTCTCTCTCTCTCTCTCTCTCTCTCTCTCTCTCTCTCTCTCCCTCTCTCTCTGTCTCTCTGTCTCTGTCTCTGTCTCTCTTGTACACACACACCCACACCATATATATGTGTGAGGAATTCTGTTATCACATTCAAATTTTCAGAAGGGAAAACAGAAATATTTTATTAAAACCATTTTTAATTGAAAGCCTGAAATAGCTAAATGATTTGAATTATAGATAGTCATCATCTTGCTATAGCTTCCAGTACTTACTTATAGAGTTCCAGGTGCTAAGAGCTGCAGAAATGCGGATGTCCCTATGCTCAACCATTGATCCCAGAAATTTTATTGGCTGCTATTTCTAGCACATTTGATTTTCAATTTCTAAATTATATTAAAGGTTGAATTTAAACCTGCCTTTACTGAAATATTTATTGAATAAGGTAAACATATGTTTTATTCCACCAGGTGGTATTGTGTCCTTGTGACAAACGCCTATAAATTGGTTTTAAAACACTAGTTCATGGAGTTTTTTTTTAGTTATTTATCTGCTTCAAATGTGCAAAGAAACAAAACCTCATTTTTAATTATATGTAAATACAAGAAAGCTTTCATCACGAAATCCTTAACAAATGTATTTTATGGAAATTTAAAAATTACACTGACATTTCTGTATCTTTCTGCATAAATATTCAATATGCTATAACTTATTCAATTATGTTATAAAATGGGGGGCAATGTAATATGGCAATGGTATATAAATCACTAAAATAATTAATTACTCTTTCAATAAAGGGTCTATCTTTTTACATTGATTATGCTATTGTTAAAAATAATTATATCTACTTTGCACTAAGAGAGTCTCAATGAATCAAAGTCATATTTACATACTCTCTCATAAGTCAAAGACACTTGGTAAAATAGGTAAAGAAATGATTCATAAAACCTTGTGTATATGTTTTATTTGTCTTTTTTATTAAACGTATCTAAAATGAAGTAAAATATTAATGAAAGGTGAAAGGAATTGTATTTTTTCAAGAATATAGTTCATATAGTCTTTTATTTTAATTATTGTAAATTGCATGGGAGTGGAAGAGAGATAAAGACAGAGGTAGAGAGAAGAAAAGAGAGACATTCATTCTAATTCATAAGATTATAATACTTACAGCTTTTATACCCACGGACACCAAATAAAACATTTTTATTATTGGTAGGATCCTGGCTGTTTTTGTTATTATTAGAAATATGACTATTGATAAATAATGTCTAATAACAGTTGTTTGTTGTAGCATTTTAAAGCATTATTCTTAGTCTGTTTATAAACCTTTATCATGGAGATAGTTGTATATGAGGGGGAAATAACAACATCATTTGTCTACTAAAGTTATCATTTGCCTCAGTTGATTGCTATTTGGTTTTTTTATTGAGTTGTACTATATAATACAATTAATGCAGTCTTTTATTAGCAGACATAAGTATATATGGTAATGGTATTTTTAACAGCAATTATAAAAAATAATATTACTTACTGCTTTTATATTTTGAATGTAAAGCAAGAAAAATCTAAAAATTATCTCCATCTTAACAAACCACTCCTCTAAAACAATTTACAGAGCCTAAAGATATTGTTTTACTTTGTAGTATCTCTTTATCACACTCTCCTAGAATTTGCAGCATCAACAAGAAAAAAAAAAAAAAAAGCACACTAAAGCCCAGGTGACAGCTTTCCGTGAAATATTACTTGACACAAGGCTGATAGGTTGGTTTGGGCCATGGAGCAATGTTCTTGTACTTGTAATCTAAGTTCTGACAGGAGGCAGGAACACTAGGAAAGTTAGAAAGTTACATGTAACACAAATTAATAAAAACCCAGAGACTGATATTAGGTTCAAACCTCATGCTGAATATCAGAAAAGCAAAGCAGCTGGCCACTAGCTTCTCACCTCTATCTAAGACTGAATGGGCTGGTTCTGTCTCCATGAACCCACACCAAGCCTCAGACTGGAACCTCTCCTCAGAGCCGCTGGAAAATGAATGCCTCTCTGAGACCTTGCTTCTGTCTTATACACATCCCTAGTACTGGGATTAAATGACTTTAAGACTGACTCACTCTTGTGTAGATCTGGGTGGCCATGGACTCACAGAAATCTTTCTGTTAAGCCTGAATCCTAGATATAAAGGTGTATACTACTACCTCCTAGCTTCTGGCTGCTGGGATTAAAGGTGTATGCCTGGCTTCTAAAGCTTGTGGCTGACTTTGCTTTTCTAAATCCTCAGTGCAACTTTAATAAAGCATAAGTAATATATCACTGTAGTTACATGCATGAGATTTTAACAGTTGCTCTATCTGGAAGACTATGTGACATGCTAACCAGGACCAGCAACACTGACAGAATCTGAAATTTGTGTGTGCCATAAACTACTATTTTCTTTCAAATAAGTTAGACACCCAGCACCTTAGTTTCCTAATTATTGAGATGAAATAAAACTATCTCAGATCATTTCAGTCAATACAAATACATTAAAATCTATCACAGAGCAAAGTACTTTATTTTTTCTGTATAGCTGTGATTTTTATATAAATATGACTTGAATTAATCATAAAAGTATATAATTATGGATATTTGTATTTAAAGAAATGTTTTAGTATCAATTTACTCATCAAGTGGAAAACCAAACACTTAGACGCTTATCAGTACTTGGAATTAAAGTATCAAGATGCTTTGAGAGGAAAAGGAGCAAGAGGGAGAAGCAAGTTAAACATATGGATCTGTATACTCTTATGAGAAAAGTCCACTGGTATTGATTTTAGACATGCTTATCTGTCTTCATAAGCATTTGGAAATATATTAGAGATTGTCTTTATTTTCCTTTCTAAATTTCATATAAAATGTAGTAGATACATTTAAAGTAAGATTCAAAATATCATGATTTCAATCATAAGCCTGGACCCGCTGCTGTATGATATCATTGCCGAGTCCCATTACAGTTCTTCAGAAATCACTATAAATGCTGTTCATAAAAATAAATGGAAGTGAGTGCATCCAAGCACTAAATCACTTCTTTGCTGAATTCTGCTATAAGTTTACATGGTTTCTGCCAATAAAATGCATTTCATTAAATAATTTACTTCACATTTTTGGACACTTGCTATCAGTATTTTAAAAATTAAAAGTGATTTTGAGTGTTACAATATCCCCAGAAATGTATGCATTATCAATATTTTATTTTTGTATACCTATAATCTGAAATCATACATTTATGAGTGAGTTTTCAACATCTAAAAATGGAAATTAAAATTGATGTTCTTCCAAAAGTTATTTTAGAGTCACCTAGCATGACATTTTCAATAGTCTATGATAACCAATTTCACTGGCATAAGTATCAGTGGGTTGAACGAGTAAGACTTGAAAGACTTGTTCTCACTCTAAACTTGAGGCTACTTACAAAACCTGTCATTAAATAGCTACCTGTATCTTCAAGATATAACTTTGAGGGAATTCATTACAATTAAATATTTAATTCTGCATATCTTTATTTGCATATTATATTTAATTGAGGACAATCTATTAAAATATATTGGCTCATTTTATTTCCTACTGAATAATAATTTTAAGGGAAGGAAAAATAGCTACTTGAAACAATTCTTCATTTCTTAATCTGAGAGATGTCTTAAGTTAAATGGCAATATGAGAAAATAAATTGATTATACATGTGAAGGAATTTATGTCTTGGAAAGTAAAGCAGACAACTGAGGGAAACCCACAGTGTCTTATGCTGTTCTGAGGGAGAGGGATCGCTTCCTTATCTTGGGCTCTCTTGTTTGCTTTTCAGTTGCTGCGAATGTGGCTGTGGAAGGGCTTCTTCCCTGTGCGCTGTTGCCCATCCAAGCCTAATATGGTTAGTGTTCCCTCCCACTTCACTCCTGTGTGATGTCCACCTCTCTGTCCTACCACCAGCATTTCTTTACTTTCTCTACATGTGTTCATCTTTCCAATTAGTAAACCAGCTATACCTTCAAGTTGAGAAGAGTAAACTATACTTAAAATTCCGAAGAGTAGATAGACCTCATTCCTGAAACAGAACCTCCTGAGTATTTTGACAGTGGGTCATTTTAAATAAAATATTGTGAGCAGAGCAGAGTGTATCAGTCAAGATCTATCACACTGAACATGTTACTGTTTTTGTTGTTCCATTCAATGAAATCCATATCATACATGGAAGTATAAAGCTACTTCTGTCCAGGTAAATCACCTTTCTGTCTCCCAGAAGCATGGAGTGTCCATACCGTGACCACAGTCTTCTATCATCATAATTATCATGGATACATGTGACATTGATGAGGAAATACAATATAATTAATGAAATGGAATTATTTCTTACTTTTGAAGTGATATTCCTATTTTGATACCACTGAAGTTACATATACATACATATATATGTATATATATATATATATATTCAATGCTCAATTGAAATAACCTCATTTGCAAACAAAAGGAAATTAAAATGTGTAAATGGCTTATAATTTTAATATTTTAAGATAGGGTAGTCAGAAAAACTGTATTGTTACATTTAGATGGACTCCTGCATCATAGTGAGCCAGACTGTAAAATAATCTATACATTTCTTTTGTAGGCTAGAGTTCCAATCCTTACTTTTGTGTATTATTTTTATTTGTAGTCAAAATTGTCAATAAAAGTCAGTTTAAATTGCATTATAGAGGACTACATGCTGGCCTTTTTGAAGTCTAATTTTTATTTTATCTGAATTGTGTCTGGATGTGGCTTTGTGACTATGTGTGCAAGGCCTTGGAAGCCAGAGGAGAACACTGGAAGCTAGAGTTATGGATGATTTTGTGTGACCCAATGAGTTCTGGGAAATGAACTCTATTTGTCTGGAGAAACAAGTATGTTAGTCACTGAGCCAGGGGTGACATTTTAAATTACTACATTTATGAGTAATGTAATAATCTAAAAATATTTGAGAATAACTGATTTTTTCTGATTAGTGAAATTTGTATGTGGAAATGCAGATCACACATTTGAAGCTGAATAGATCATGAATTCTTTGATTCATCCTCATCACAATTTTTCAGATAACCACTTTCTTGCTCATGTATTAACTGCCTGTTTCTTGAAATATATGTCCAAACCTAACAGAAAATGAGAAACCAGTCCTCTTCTGTCATACCTTATGAAATGCGTTGCTATATTAAATTTTTAAGTGAATTAAATTTTAATTCAACAATAAAAATAGATTATAATTCATCTTTATATTATTTAAAATATGAAAGTCTTCAGTTTTCTATTATTTGTGATCACAAAAAATATCTTGACTAAGTTAATAAAACACAAATTCTCAGGTAATACAATGTTTTGCAAAGGTTTATTAGATAAAATATTTATCATGCCATTCCCACAACTTGAGAGATTATTTTTCCACATAGAAGCTTTTTTCCTGAAGAGTACAAATGAAAAGTTTCAATGAATTTTGTTTGTAGTTTACATGTCCCTATCCACAAAGATCTTGGCATTCAGGCTCCTTAAGTTTATGAGAGATAAGTATATATATGGGAATCATAACATTCTCCTACTAAGAAAACCAAAATGTCCAGTAACCCATTCACTTGCTCATACACTTACCATATACTTATTGAAAAATGTTATTTCATGAAACAATATTTACCCATCCAGTGTTTAGTTGATACACTGAAAACCTAATATTATGTTTTATTTCCTTTTATAAAGCAAACTGAACTTTTAAGTGAAACATCTGTATGCAAGTGGATAAAACTCTTCATCATATGTCCCCAACTCTACCCACAGGGATTGTGTGACTCTCCAGTGCAGACCGACCTGGAGTGAGTTATGTACCTCAGGTGATCCTGATTAAGTAATTACCTCCTACTTCATACTCCCACATACTGTGTCTTAACACATGAGCCTAAACACTTGACTTAATTGGATAAACTCCTAAAACATAAAAGTAATTTTTTTCTCAAGCTGTGCCTTAATATTTTTAATATTCTAGCCATAAAATTCTCTAAATTGAACATTGTGCAAAGGTTAAGGTCATTACTATGTCAGAATAGAAAGTGAGTGTAATGGTGCAGAGATGTGTTTTAAGACAGAATACTTTAACTGGGTGTGGTGGTGGAGGCCTTTAAATTTAGCACCCTGAAGGAAGAGCTTGGTGTATCTTTGAGTTTTCAGGACAGTTTATCATACCAAATTTTAGGCCTGCAGGGGAATACATAATGACACATTGCTCAGAAGACTGTGTTTGAAGTTTCTATGAGGAATATATAAATGCCAATGCTTTGTAAATTCTTGGACTTAAATGTTTTGACATAAAGTTCAGCAAAAGTACATTATAATCAAACTTCAAGACAAAAGGTTGATAAAGAAATATACACATCATCATTCTTTTCAAGAAATCAGAATTTCAAAATTTTTGCATTACTATAGATTAAAATAATAGGATATTCTATCATGTGAAGACTGTTGTTGGAGACAGGATTGATAATTTCTTCTTGGTTCTTGCATTAACCAAGCATTTCACAAGAGAGCCATTAATAATTCACTGATGCTATATATTGCTTGGTAGTCTGGAGTTCTTTTCACTTCTATCCTAAATTTATTATCAATTTTAAGTTTATACTCAGAAATAAATTATTCATTGACACCTTCATCCCTACATAGATTAGCGTTTATCTGTTCCTGGATATGGGTTTTCCAAAGTCCAACTGGAGATCTGATAGCTAAAATCAAATGAACAAAATCAATATTACAATTATAAAAGTTATATTATTTTGATTCTTAGGATTAGTAAGGAAAACCATGGACTTATTTCTAAGTTCACTTAGGGTCATGGATATATTTATATGTCAAGCACCTCTTTAGGAGTTTTAGTGAATAATTAATGAATATAACTACTTATTTTCTTAGGTTATTTCAGTTACAGGAATATAATTAAAATATTTTTTCTTGAAAACTAGACAATGCATGGACAAGTGGCTCCTGTATAAACAAAACTTACATATAGTTCTATGACAACCATTTTAAAGCTTAATAAAATTGTTATTTGAAGAAAAATAAAGAATGTCTTCTCTGTTCAAGAAAAAAATAATATTTGTAATGGAGGAGGAACAGCTTATGTGCAGAGTGACATATTCTCTGACTGTTTGATGGGTTAGAATTATACACTTTGAACAGGTAGATGAGATGATACTGACTGAACATGATCTTATGCAAAACTTTGTTAATGAGGCAGAACCACTACTGGAGTGCCCGCCTCTGACAGCTGCACATGCTCTAGTTGTGTCTTGTTGAAGCTTGTTTTAATGATGCTTTCGGAGTTCCAGAACTTAACTATAAGTGTAAATGTGACATGCAGCATATATGTTACAGAGCTCCAGAGACACCCACAGTGTAAAACAACCCCTATATATTGTCCCCCTGACTCTTACATCCAGGTAATAAAATGTTAACTGTTCTTCACCATGTATTTCCAGATAATTTTTCAGTTGAGATCTAAAATTTTATTTTCATTTCATGTATAGGGTTTGCATAATACTTAAGTATCTACAAGACTTATTTAATGGTAAAGGATATTGAAGTTTTGGAAGGTTGTTACCAATGTATTTACTTTTCAAGTAGAAGTTTTGAGAGTGGAAATGGATGCTTGTTTGGTGATGTAAACTGTAAGAACGCAAAAGCCTTTTAGGTTTCCTTAAAATTTCTACTAAAATGTCTTTGCTAGGATTACTAAGATAACACAAATCTCAGAATAAATGTATATGACTCTGTTTATAACACTGTTTGTAAGAAATAGCAGTAACTGCTATCCTGAGTCACTTACATTAGAAGTAAAGCGAAATATGCAATACCTAGCAAACTAGGAACAATGTAATAAAATAACACACATTATTCTGAATGGACAAATTTCTATTTCAGTACAATTTTTAGTATTTGTTTGTACACACTTCTATCCATCTCACTGTGGTAATATGGATCTCTTAAGAGCTCTTGACTAAGAAATGCATCAAGTGTTAGTAGTAAGATTGAAAATACACCAAATCTCTAGGGTGTATTCTCTTTTTCTAAAGAAATATCTTTTAATCATATTCTTTTCATTCTCCAAAAAATTAATTAGTGTGTTTTACTATTTAATTTCCACTTCCTTACCTCAACACTGATATTTGTATTGTTGAATAAGCTCTAGGAAACTACAAAATAAGCTCTATATTGTTTTTATACTAAAGTACATGAATTGTTTTAAATATCATCATATGCAAAACCAAAGAGGCATCTTGGTAAAGATCTATTTGACACTGCACCTATAGCACACACAAAACATCAACCAAAATGTAGTGAAATACATAGGTTTTCTGGATGCATTTTATTGATGTGGTAATAAATGAAACTTTTATATTTAATGAATTCAACTTTCCTGTGGGATCTTATGAATAGTAAAATCACTTCCTTGAGTTTCACTGAAATTAATTTAAATATTTTCATTTTTTCTGACTGTTTAATGTTATATGGTTAATCATGTACCACATCAATTCAGTATTCATCAACATAGTCATCTTCCAAATACCTGTCATTGTGTAAGCACAATCAAACCATCATCCAGTCATTCATTTATTCATTCATCTATGTAAAAATATGTTGATACCAACTCTGAATCAGATACTAGGCCTCTGATGAAATTTGTAAGTGAATACTCATTTCTGTCATTTAAGTAGCTGACTAATGCTGAAGGAAAGTCATACTAACATGGATTTATTGCACTAAAGTGCAAAAATCATGTCCTGAGAGAATAGAGCTTCCTGGAGTTGAGGTTTCAGGGGAAATACATAAAGAAATTTGAAATAGAATTTAATATTTGGACACTTAGAATATTCTTAAAAAGGACAATTAAGTCCAAATATATGAAAACATGCAGAGCTCTTAGAGACTTTAGATAATCAGTAGTAGGAAAAAATAATAAGTTTTACCAAAGGATATAAGGTATGTTCAATACTAACTTTATCAAAGGCCTTAAGTAAGAAGATCAACTCAATAGAATAAGATCTAAAGTAATAAATTTTGGCACTAAGAAAATCTAGTAAACTTTTGAGGTCATCAAGGGGTATCACTCATCTTTAATTCTGGAACACTGGAGATAGAGACAGGAGTAGCTCTGTGAGTTAGATGCCAGTGTAGACTGCATAGTGAGCTCCATGTCAGCCTGGTATCCATAGAAAGACCCTGTCATTAAAACCAAAAAAAAAAAAACTATAAGAAAGAATAGTTAGCATGCTTTAGGAAATAAGTTATAACATAGACAGACATTGTTCTGAAGGCAGAGACTTCTAGGTAATAATAAATGTAAAGGCATTCATAGTAAAGTGCTAACGATGCTGAGAAGACTGGTCATAGGATGCATATTGTATAACACATAGGATTTGACCAATGAATCATAGCAAAGAACATAAGAAGATATCTCATATATTAAGGAGGACTATTGTATTGGAGTTAGTCACAGAAAATGGAATGAAAATGCTTTAAAAATAATAAACAAATATGGTTTAAACAAGTAAACATTGGTTCACTTGTTAGGACCATTGAGTTGAATTGGCCCTAGAACAGCTCAATAAAGTGATAATAGAACTTTCCAAGAAATTAATTCAGAGCTATTAAAGAAAAGAATGTAAATGGTTGAATAGTATGAAGAGTAACATAGATCTTTTCTTGAGATCTTTGAAAATATCCATTTATAAACAGAGAGAAGTAGGAGGCATTAGAAAAAATAAAATGCTATTTTAGTCAGTCAATATAATTCAAAATAATATGTAGTCACCAAATTAAAAATTATCATTTATGAACAACAGATTATGTCAGAATGAGAGAAGTTTTCAAAAACTTGCAAATTATTGGCTAGTAAGAAAACAAGAGATGAAGATTTGATGGATAGAGGTAAGAGACAAGACTGATTTCCGTTGAATAACATAGTAGTCTGAGTATATATGATTGAAAAGAGCTGCTAAAGAAGATAAGCTAAGTATTAAAGAAGTGGGAATGGCAAAAGAAAAAGAAAGGAGAGAAAAAAGAAAGGAAGGAAGGAAGGAAGAAAAGAAGGAAGGAAGAAATGAAGGGAGGGAGGAAGGAAAGTAATAAGAAGGGAAGAAAAGGAATGAAGGAAGGGAAGAAAAGAAGGAAGGAAGGAAGGAAAGAAGGGAGGAAGAAAGGAAGAAAGCAAGATCAAAAAGTTTCAGGAGACCATGAAAACAGGAAAATGTTGGGCAATTACTACTGGAAAGGGCAATGACAAATTGGCTGGAAATGAAGGCAAGAAAAGAAAACGACTGGTGTGTGATATATAAGGATATGACCTTTAATGTATCCTTAGATGGCTTAAGACTTAGAAGAATCTACAGAACATGACTTGTTGAGCATCAAAACTAGCAGCTTGAAAAATGAGTTTCTTTCCCAATGAGTGTTGCGGTCATTTCTTATTGCTAGTATGGGTACTGGATCTAGGTTTGAGAAGATTTGGTTGCATTCACTGCTCTATGGGTGATCTGGTTGATTTACCACTTTTAGATATGACTAACTGTGGCTCACTTTGTTCTAGGAGGTGTGGCTACAGCAAAGCAAAGCAGGATCCAGAAGAGGAAAAGATGCACTTTCATAATGGGCACAGTAAGCAAATTGTGCAAAATAAAAACAAGTGACTTTATTATAATTCCAATTGCTTCTCAGGTTAGGTGATTTGTAATCATTGGTCAAATCTATTATATATAAAATAAACAAGTGCTTCTACCATTTATAACTCTTGGGCTTAGGCAACCTCTGAATGGTTTATTCAGTTAAAAAAATCTGTACATTTTAATCATTAAAATAAAACCCTTGGCTACCATAAAATTGCTTTTGTAGTTCAAATCAAAATCCCAGGTAAATTCCAAGTTCCATGAAGAGTGAGTAGAAATCTATCATTAAATCATGCCAGCCGGCCTAATGAATGAGTGTCACTCAGCTTCTTCCGTTTTTTAAAACTGCAATGGGAATTTCTTGGGTTACAAATCCTTTCTATCAGCAGCCTTCTTTCAAATAACCTGAAAAGGACCGCACTTTTCAAGAAATGTGTGAAATCCAATTACAATAATAAGCTTAAAAAAATAATGGAGTGAACTTTAATTGGTATTTTAGAGCATTAACTTTCAATAAGTGATACACAACATGAGTGGATTTGAAAAATGAGTGACAGCAGATCTCTTTCACTTTAGTCACTCTACTAAGACCCTACACAACATGCTGAAAATCATGGACTCTACTTCCCAGTCCTGTGTATCTGTTATCCATCTATAAAAGGCAATCCTGCTGTGATTATCAGTAACTGGAACTCAAAAGATCTACAGAACTCTTAGAATAGACACCAAGTGTAAAAGAGTTCTGTTTTCCTTTTGATTTCTATTTCAGCACCACTAGGAGTTTTTTTTTTATTTTTTTGGAATCATAATTAATAATCTATTACAATATATTAAAATGATGCTATCAAACAACCAACATTATTTCCTTGCTCCCTTCGATCATCATGTTCTCAGTATGCATCTGAGTCTCACAGTCTGAATGATAACTTGAAATATGATTGCACAGATATGCTAGCATGTACATATATCTTATATTTAAGTTATGACAGTAAAATAACTGAACATAGCTGTCATAAATCAGGAGAAAGCCTTTTCATGTTTCTCAACTCTTTTTAGAAATTAGTTCAGACTCACTAGAGTGTTAACATTGTTGATGGTTTAGCACACTCACTATACTCCATTAATGTCAATGTATTGTTACAGTTAAATTGCCTGGAGTAAGAACCTACATTGATCCACACACCTATGAAGATCCCAATCAAGCTGTCCATGAATTTGCTAAGGAGATTGAAGCTTCATGCATCACCATTGAGAGAGTCATTGGAGCAGGTGTGAGGACATCTGTATTCTAACCCTTCACCTTCATTTATACTAAGAATGCAATGCAACAATGCCCTGCTCTCACACAGCATGTTCTGAACCTCTCATAATTGAATTTCTCTAAAAATTGTTTGTAACTGATTGACTTTTAAGGCAAGCTTTTAAATGTCTACCTTCTTAGCAAAGAAAGAATCTTTACCCATGTAGTTTTGTGTATATCTATGTACGTACATACATAAATAGAATTTATACTATTGGAAAGTATTTGTTTTCTTCAATTCAACTTGATTATGTGGTTACATAATTGAGTTAATCTGTGCCTAGTTCCCCTTTTTCTTTTTTTCATAACTAGTAGGTACTAGTAGACCTCTCACAGAAAAAAAAAAACAAGATGAATTTGAGTTCATCTTCTTTGTTTGTTTGGTTGGTTTGTTTTGTTTTTAATTTCTTCCTAATGTTGCCATTTGGATTATTTAGGTTAAATGGATGAATGCAATAAGCTCTAAAGTTTTCATCATCTGTAGTATATATTTCCCAATGTAACATTTACTATTGTTAATACTTCTGTGGATGTTTGGTCTCATCTTTAGTTTATCTATTTCTATTTGAACCTCAACGCTTCACAAATTTAGAATTTTATTAGAGTAAGAATTCTGAAAAATCATGCAATATTTTTTATCTTTATCACAAGGTGAATTTGGTGAAGTTTGTAGTGGACGTTTGAAACTACCAGGAAAAAGAGAATTGCCTGTGGCTATTAAAACTCTTAAAGTGGGCTATACTGAAAAGCAGCGCCGAGATTTCCTGGGTGAAGCAAGTATCATGGGGCAGTTTGATCATCCAAACATCATCCATCTAGAAGGCGTTGTGACCAAAAGTAAGTACAGTGGCACAGTGTGTGTGTGTGTGTGTGTGTGTGTGTGTGTGTGTGTGTGTGTATGTGTGTGTTTGTGTGTGTGTGTTTGTGTGTGTGTGTGTTTGTGTGTGTGTGTGTGTGTGATACACATCATGGTTACCTGTTTAAATTGTCATTGTCTCTACATTAAAAAACTGAACAAACTGAAATATTAATTCTTCTAATGATAAAAATTTCCTGATACTTTAGTGGGTTTTCCCTACAGATGATCTGTGGTAAGGACAAATTTTCACTTTATAAGTTGTGTATTCATATACCATAAATTTACTGCCAGAAAACGAAACAAACCTGTAAGTAGGAAAAAAACACAAAAATGGAATAAGCTTTTTATTTTTGGTTACTTATTTAAATTTTATATGTTTTCTTGTGAGGCTAACAGCCAAATCAAATCTCAGCCCCCCATTTATGTATTTTTTTAATTTGTTTAGATTTTGGTACTGGGAGTTGATTGTTCTCATCAACACACTCAAAAAAAATCCATAAGGATTAATTTGTTTTTAGTTACAGGAATTCTAGATTTTATTCAATACTACCAGAGATTTGCATGCATTTAAGTATTTGTTAGCATCTTATGAATGTTTTTCTGTACTCCGCCTGTTCATGAAGAATGTCAACATCTTTAGATATTCAATTGCTCAATAAAGAATTTTACTGGTCCTCCACTGGTCTAGGAATGATTTTCTTACATACTGTCTTGTCATAAGTTACTTAGTTTGCACATAGTACTCAAAATAACCAAATCAAAGACCTCTATTTGACATGATATTCACATGCATGCATATGTTTGTGCAGAAAGAATAAAGTATATAAAGAAATATAAAATAATTGCATTAGTAATCAAGTGAACATAGAGATAAAAGAAAAGTGAGTATATAATCATTGAGGATACACTTGGCCAATGCCTTTTATGAGTTTTATCTGTGTTAATTCATAATATCTTCACAGTTGTTTCCTGAGATACCTTCATCCATCTCAATAATGAAGATTATAAAATTTAAAGTTTAAAAATGATTTTAATTCTTCAATAGAAATGGCCACATGGTCAATGAAAGGCAAGATAAATTTCCAAAAATTCTCACTGCAAATAGTAACTTCTACTTAATAATTTCATAAATATCAAATGTAGATTGTCTGAAGCTGTATATGTTACTTGTACTTATGGAAAGCTTCAAAAAGTACCAACCTTTGGTGCAATATTCATGGCCTGGTTCAGCTGGCTTTGCCCTATCAGTGCACAGGCAGCATTATAGCAGAGTTCATGTGTACCTTCTTGGAGACCCAAGTTCTCTTATCACAGAGAAAAATATTAGTCAAGCAGTAAATATGAATATTTTTTCATAACTGTATAGGGACAGGAGGATACACACTATATATTTTGCTTTGGCTGTAGTCCTTCTGAAATTTATACCTCATATTTATTTGTTTTACACTCCCTTCAAATACCTACTCAAATATTTGACACAGTAGCTCCTTGTTTTTCCTCAAAGTCATTTCCTAGTTATTCTAGTGCTATGAAGGTGCAATAATGCACCTTCTATATGCAATAATCTATAATGTTCTCTTATTTGGTCCAAAACTCTTCTTCAGATCCTCTAATTAACTTTCTCATATTTATGTACAGTTTTCAGTTTCTTAGCAAAACAATGAGTTGTCCTCACTTGGGAGGTGCAGCTAATGCAAGGGTATTTAAGTAAACTGATTTTATCTAAATCTGTACCAATACACAACTACTTTATTTAAATACCTTCACCTTACTGACACAGAGAAAAGGATCTACCTTAAAGGACAGCCATAGAGGTTAAGTTTTGTTCTTTTATGCGTGTTGGTGAATAAATGTGTGTGAACAAAAATTATATGAGTGAAGAGGTACACATTTCCATGTATTAAACTAAATGTGGTTCAGAGTAGTAGGCAATACCACAAATTTTAGAGAATATTCATATGTATTTATATATCCTTGATTTATTATACTTATGCAACTATGTACTGAGGAACTTAACTGAGACAACTTCCTATAATAACATAGGCAAATTCCTCATATATTTTAATGCACTTGAAACCTTTATTATTAGGATCTAATGCCAAAGTAAACACATGACCATATGCAGATGATATGAATTCTATTATAATAGTAGCACTGCAGCAGAGAAGATAATTTTCAATCTTCATTCTCTTAATGAAATATTCTGCTTGATGTTGCTACCCAAAAGAAGGCTACGCATAAGGAAAGCAAATGTAAAAGCTGAAAATAAGACTTTGGTTGCAACGTTGTGATCTGTCTGAGTTGAAACTGTATTTCCCTTTTTTAAATGCAGCCCTTGAAGTTCAACTTAGGAAGTCTTCAACTTGTTTTCAATTTACCATGTTGTGACTCACTTTATTTGTGTCCTTAATTTCATGCTCTCTGATCTGATGCTAATTTATTCAGCAATTATTCTCAACCTGCAGCACACAGATAATGAGACACAAATGCAACTAACTCTTGTGATTTTTCTGATTGAAGCTGAAGTGGGAGTCTGGAGTAGTACACCTATGGGTGGTGTCCTTGAAAGCTTTCTCTTTATTCTATTAGAGCAGGTGATAAAAGATTGAGGACACATTTAGATTCATATATATATATATATATATATACATATATATATATATATGTATGTGTGTGTATGGTGTGTGTAATGTGTATATACATATATAATGCACATATACATGCATACATATATATATATATAATAGAGGAGTCTCATGACTTAGAAACTCATAGTTCTAGCTTAATTGACTCTTTTGAAGCACAAGACACTCTGAAGTTCATATACAGTGGCAACTTTTACTATTAAGTAAGATCCAAGAAAAAAAATGAAGACTTAAGTTATGTATTTTTCCCAATGTTAGGATGCTTAGCTCTTATAAGTGTGTGCATATTCATGAGGGAGGACTATGCATGTGCTTACAGGAAAGCATGAAGAAGTCCAGGCCAAACTCAGGTGTTGTTTTCTTGGAACCATTTACTACTTTTCTCCAGTTTTGTTTTACCTTGAGACACATTCTCTCACTGACTGGTAGCATGCTATGTAGGCTAGACAGGATGGTCAATGAGCTCCTGAGATCCATTAAAATCCCCTCCTGCATTCCTACAGTTACAAACACAAACCAAAATGCTTCTTGTTTTAGCATGTATTTTGGAAGTCAAATCCAAATTCTAGCAAAGTCATAGAAACAATTACACTTCACTTACTGAGCCATCTCCCAACCCTACTTGGTTAGTTAACTTTATTTCCATGGGCAGAGACAATAGAGTAGTCAATAAATTCCACTCCAGGCAAGGATGAATACCTCAGTTCAGGCTCTAACAGTCATCTAAAAACTCTAACATAATGGTGACAGTTTGTAATTCCAATGTTGGATAGGTATAGACAAGTAGATCTCTGGGACTCACTGACCAGGCAATCTAGTGAGAGGCTCTTTCTTAAAAACTAAAACATGGTTCTGTTTCTCAATTTGAGATATTTTACCTGAGGTTGGTCTATGGTCTCGATGAACAGAACTACATATGTGTTTTTTTATACTCATGAACATATCACATGTACAATGTCTTTTCTGGCAGTAGAGATTAGCTAAGCCAAAAGACATTTTTCAAATATCTTATTTCTTTCTTAGGAGAACATTCTTTAAAGTAATGTTATTTTATTTTAATTCTTTGAATATTTCATACAATATGTCCTGATCTCATTTACTTCCATCTTTCCCCCTTCCCCCTCCCCATTTTTGAAGTCTTCTTACCCCTAGATTTTTTTTTCCCATGTGTTTATTTTTTCTCATTTCCTTGAAAAAAAATCTCACTGCCTGTGTCCTAGGTTCTATGACTCTTACAATTAGGACATGTGTTACAAGCAGTTTTCCTGCCAGCCTGGTCCCAGAGCCGCATTAGCCTTAAATAACACAGAGAGACACTGTAATGGATATAAAGCTGTTGGTTAGTTACTAGTGTTTCTTATTGGTTAGCTCTGTCTTAAATATTAACCCTTTCCTGTTAATATAAATGTTTCCATGTGGTCTTTTCTACCAGAAAGAGGGTCTGGACATCTTCTCTCTTAAGTCCCTACACCTTGAATCTCCACTAAATCTCCCAGAATCCTCCTTGTCTCCTAGTCCTGTCTATCTTACCTTCCTATTTGCCTACAGTGAGGGTTATGTTGAGAATGTATTACTTGGATCCTAGTTGCCACAGTCAGCTCATTTAAACTCAACATTTGAATCTATTCTGAATTCTTTTACAATGTTTGCTACAGACGGAAGCATCTTTGATGAAGGATGTAAAATCTAACTTAGATAGAAGGATAAATACTTAGAATATAGTTAAAAGTTGTACTGTTTTACTTAAGTAGTGATAGGTTCTCCTCGAGGATATATGACCTCTCTAAGGTAGCTGAGTAAATTTACAATTCCAACATAATTCATTCCTCATGTGTAAGTGTTAACCCTCAGGAATAATTGCCACCATTGCACATTTCTGGCCACTGCTGCTGTTAGTAAACATTAGAGAGGGATTGGACTTTTATTGCTATTTTCCTTTGGCATTTTAATGCCTCAAAATATAGGTAGAGATAATCCTACGGGAAGGGGGTCAAAGTCAAATCCAGAATGATTCTTTCATGGCTCCGCGTCTGAGCAATGTAGTGTCTTCAGCAATAGGATGTTAGATCACTTCATTTTAGACCTTTGTTTGTATTTTAATTAGTGTTACTTCTGTACTGCCTTCAGGCTATTTTTTTTTTTTTTTTTTTTTTTGCTCGTTTGGCAATTTCACAGCAAAGTCTGCTCACTTGTTGCCCTTAGACTTTACCAAATAGTGCTTTTTTGTTGTCTCTGTACCAGCAAACAAACAATATAATCACTATGCATACTTAACGTGATGAAAATTTGTTGCATTTCTATGCTCCCCTACATTCTCTGTAGAAATTCCATGTAATTATTTTGCCATTTCATATAAATTTATTCACTCTTAGAATGTACTGCTATACTTTACCTTGCTCTCAAATTTTAATTCACTGTGTCCTTCTCCACAGAATCATAGTCATTTACCTTCACTTTTCCTTCAAACCTGAATGTCTATATAACAAAAGCTTGGCATTCCATGATGCAAAACAGCTAAGTGAAGGAAAACCTCCTGATCCAAATTAGAATGCCAACTTAAGAGGGCAAGCTGCATAGGACAGAGGTTCTCACTTTCCTCATTTGCATGTTCCCAATCAGAGCCCAAACTCACAGAGATTTCACACATTTTTAAAGGAATAACTCTCAGCCAGAGGCAGTGCTATAAATGGTAGTGGCATTTTTTGCCACTTTGTCACACTGTATGTTGCATCTTATTTATATTAGCACCTGGTTTATCACCTACACTACATACTGAGCTACTTCAAACTGACATACATATAGCAACTTGTATCTATTAAAGGGCGAAACACATTAAGTAAATGTACGAAATTGCATGGCTAAACCATTAAAATGTACAAGGATAAGGGAGTTTTTGAAAGTTCTTGAGCTTAAGTTTTGCCCTATGCATTACAAATGATATAACTAGGAGTTAAGCTACACATCAAGTTTGTACTTAAGTACTGATGAGAATAAAAGCCGTAGATACTATTCAAAATTCAATTTATCTTTATATGCAAAGAGTGAATTACTGGAGAATGTAGCCACCTACATTCTCAGCTAGTTCTCAGATGTCATTTGCTTGGGCACAGAGGGATCAAAACTGAAAGCATTCTGTGGTGTAAATTTCTGTAATTCAGAAGTCTGCAAAGTATATATTCTGAACTACAAAAAAAAAAAATGCTACCTTTGCAAATCACACCACAATTCAATGTTTGTATAAATGAACAAATTCAATTTATGTAAAAATGTAAACCAAATTAAATCAATACAATGTCAACTTTTATTTTATTTTATTTTTTCTGGGACCAGATTTGGCTAGGTTATAAGAGACTTGCCTTGTCATACAGCATGAGGATTTGAATTCAATTTTTAGTACGCACTTAAAAAGCCCAAGCACTGGGGTGGAGAAGAACGTCAGATGCCTTGGAATCCCTGACCAGCCTGCCCCACCACATAATTGATTTGGTGCTTGTTTTCTTTGCTATGATGTCTATAGTCATTGAAGAATTATATATGGAATAATGATTTAAAATACTGGCAGATATTATTTAAGAAAAGTAAGTTCCAGCCATTTAGATTGAAAGATTTGTAATAAATAAGAAATAAATCACAAATCATTCTTAGAAATGAAGGGTTATATTTCATAAAAGTTTTATTACTAAACAGTAATGCTAGATTCTTTGTAGTTACTGTACTCTATTAAAAGTAATGAATGGTATTAGATCTAAACTCACTTCATAATTTATTAATTACATCTTCACAAACATCAAGACAAACAAGTCATTTTTTTTTTGCTTCAGAAATGGTTGTTTTTTTTAGGTGATTTCTGTTAATATAATCATTTCTGTTAGGAAGTTTTGAGTTTATAAATATAGACATATTACTATTTCATCATAGATGAAGCACATGGATTTTTGTTTAGTAGTTGCCTTAGTTATAGAACTTGCTGGGCATTTGTGGTGCACCCGGGAAGCAGAAGCAGGTAGATCTCTCTGAGTTTGAGGGCAGCCTGGTCTACAAAGCGAGTTCCAGGACAGGTTCCAAAGAAATACAGAGAAACCCTGCCTGAACAGAAAACAACAACAAAAAATTATAGAACTTGACATGTGATTTTTCATAATCTCTTATTCATCAAATAAAGACATCACAGAATTAAAATGTGCACACATTTTTCTAACTAGCAGCTCTATAGTTTTGTTTTGTTTCATATCTTGTTTGGTTTTGTTGTTCTGTTTGTTTCCTCTCTTGGTAACAATCATCTCCTTTTATTCCAGACGAATGATATTACCTTTTATTGGCATTGATCACTAATAATTAAGGAGACCTACATGAGTTGCCTTTTGCTTAACCACAAGGTTAAACTAAAATCATTTTCAAACTATTAAGTGTCAGTACACAGAATGGAATACAACCCAAATACTGTGCAACAATAAAATAAACTATAGATATATAACCATAATCAGAATAATATGTTCTTTCTAAAAGAAACAAAAAAAGCCTCTATGACATTTGTTTTCTATTAAATTATGATGCCTCTAATGAAAGGCTTCTTGAAGTGATGTTATGTGTTTATTGATGAACTATTGGCTTCATAAAAGCAGATAGTATAAACCCAAGTAATATAAGTCCAGATTTAACTGCAGCATTTGTGTTGTAGCCTTGTTTGATGTTTCTCAGAACTGAACTTGCCTCCTGGGTTATTGTTCAACTGCAGGATCTATTTCCAGTGCCTTCACAGGGCACACATATGTTCCGTTTCTAACAAGATTATAGGCTGTGTCTCTACTAATTAGCATGGTCCACACTGTGAGAAGCAAGAGCGTCAGCCATATTTCCCAGAGTTTTCTTCAAATAACACTGGCATATGGATAATAAGATTGCATGATGAAGAAAACAGTATTCTGCCTTTCTTAGGGTGTGTAGTAGATTGTAACATATTCGTACACACCACAGGATTCAGGCATGCTAGCTCTCATCTAGAATTCCTGGATTCAGAAAATTGAGACAAGAACAATCATAAATTTGATGCCAGCCTGACAGGTAGCAAGTTCTAATTTAGCTAGACTACAGAATGAGAACCAACTCTATTGCCAAACAGAGAAAAACAAAATAAAACAATAAAAAATCACAGGATAAAGAAAAAATTCATTTTGTAATATGATTAAAGTATGTACTATAAGCTCAATTTTTAAATAAAAAAAATTTAAAAAGTATACCACATTATAAATAACACAGTACAGTACAAAGGATGCCTTTAATTCCATAGTTTTTGCATACTTGAAAACTGAGTTGCAAAACCTACTTCCTTATACTCCTAGCCCTTTTATCAAAGCAAACTCTGTTTCAACTTATATTTATACTTCTTAAGCTAAAAACTTCAGATACTTCTTATAAGGGAAATGCAAACCCACATCATAATACATTGCCTGAAGGGAGACAGAGACAGAGACAGAGAGACAGAGAGAGAGAGAGAGAGAGAGAGAGAGAGAGAGAGAGAGAGAGAGAGAGAGAAAGAAATTGTGGGGGCAGGGGAAGGGGCAGGTGGGCAGACATAGACAAAAACAGAGACACAGAGAACAATGAGAGCAATGAGAGCAGTTGAATTCTATAAAGAAGAAATTCAGTATTTGCATTGTTTGTATGACATAGTCCTGATTACCAAGCTTTTATTAGCACACAATAAATTGTATATACATTAGAGTATAATGTGAAATTTGTGCTGAAAATATATTTTGGAATTATAAAATCACGGTTGGAAATCAAGCAGAACATTTTTTATACCTCCAAAATTCCTTTCCAAATGGTTTTCTCTTGTCAAACGCAGTTAGAATCTTTCCGAGCCTTACTTATTTTGATAAGAAACAACTGTAATATCATGATTGTACCACTTTAGCAACAATTAATAACATAGTTTAATGTATAGATAAGCATTTACTATATCAAGGAATAAGAGCTAGTTTATGAGTATCAATATAATAGGCAAATTCCTTGCTTTCATTGATTGCTTTTGGTAGGTCCTTAGAAAATAACACTAAGCTGTGTAGAGTGTCCTCTGTAATTAAAGTCCTGTCTTGACATGCTTTATGAGCTCTTTTTATATGGATTTTTGATAATATGTTTTCAAAATTATTTGCAGATTTACACTTTTTCTTTACTTCCAGCTGGATAATGAAAATGATTTGTACACAATTATTGAATTTACAATGGTTACAGTAAGCCATGGTAATTATTGCCATGTCATTTTTGTTGGATAGCAGCAACTGAGACAAAACATAAGCCAAACTAAATGTAATTAGCATTAAAATGACTCAAGCATAAAAAATAATCACATGGATCCTGAAATCTCTTATCAACAAAAGAATCTTGTAGTTGTTTGCAAACAACCATTTTAATTGCTTTTTTCATCATCATTGGAAATTAGAAATTAGAATTTAGATCCTTACCATACTTCTCAAATTATGTATTTGTTTTTGACATTCCAACTTACACTATCATACATAGTTAATCTGACTTTTACAATTAGATAATAGTGATTGAAAAATCATATACACAAGAAATCTTTTTCCTTTGAAAAGAATATCTTTCTTTTACTAAATGTGTGTTTTCCATTGTTAGTCCCTTTTTTGGTTAGAGAGATCATTTTCCTATGAAAATTCTATCTTGCATGTTTTGTGAACTGGAGATAAAATGTAAGATACAAATTTCATGAAACAATATACATTTTGTAAAATGTCTGTCTCTTTTCTGCACTCTAGAGCTTGGTTGGACAGTTGTAAGCATGGTTGGCTCCCCTCAGGCTTTATATTCAGAATTCAACAATCTGCAAGTGGGAATTGCTTGGATAGGGGGGAAACTGATTGTCTAGTGAGCAACTACAGGCATCTCCCTTACTATCAGTCCTTAAAAAGTGAAACTATTTCCATAGCATTTAGAATATATAATGTATGGTAAGCAATCCAGAGAATATTAAATTATTCAGGATACTTAGAGGATATTTGTAAACATAATGCAGTTTTATATAATGGACATATAGGTTGGAGTCTTGGAACAATTCTCAGCATATGCTAAGGGACAGTTGCATCTATTATCTTCTACTAATTTGTAAACATTATTAGTCAGTCTAACATACACAAAGGTAGACAGAATGAATAACTTGTAAGGAGAGAAGAATTTGAATCTGTTTTAAGTAGATAAAGAGTAAAGCTCTACAGATACAAGGTCATGGGATAAATATTTAAGGGCAGATATATATCAGTGGTTTTCTTTGATCATCATGATGTCCGTTCATACTTATGAATGAATACTTGCCTATGAGGGGAAGCAGAGTCTGCATTTCATAGACATCTGTAGGAATTCAGTTCTTTTAACCGTGTGTCATATTACAGCTCTCTGGGTGGATTTCTATAAGAGAAGTAATGGGATTAGGTGGGTTAAAAGCAAAGATCCTTTTGCTTGATTCAAGAAAAACAAGCCTTCTAGTTTCATCTGCAATTACCTTCAGCAAATAATCATTTAGCTCTATTTAAATACAAATAATAGAAATACTCATATGGTGTGTGATAATAAGTTAATGTTAGAGGTATACACATATTCCCTTTTGGTGAGAAAGCTTCATCCCTGGTAAGAATTTATTTCTAAAGGCAAACAAATATAAGAAACACATCTTTTAGAATTTATTTTTAAAATTCATTTTTCAATCTAACCACAATTCTTTCTTCCACTCCTTCTCCTGCATCCCTTTCCCTCAACCCAAAACCCCCATCCACTCCTCCCAACAGGTAAAGCCTCCTATAGGGAGTCGACAATGTCTAGCCCATTAAGTTTGGGTCAGATAAGCGCCTATCCCCAGCATTAAGACAGAGCATGTTATCCCATTAATAGGGAATAGGCTGCAATAAGTTAGTTCATGCACAAGGTATATATTTTGGTCCTACTGCCCTTCAGACAGTCCAAGCAAAAAATTCTTTGGACTATCTGAAGGAATACATCTTATGTGGCAAGATACTTGAGTTCTATAAAATCTGAAAACAGTTTGATGTTAGGAAAGTTTCTCAATCTGGCAAAGAGGAGCCTATAATTTTGAATTTTTGAAAGGAAAGGAATTCGTACAATGAAAATTGAAATTTGACCCTGAGGTATCAAAATAAGACCTAAAGAGCTCCCAACATAATTTTCCCCCTTTAAGATATGATTGATTTCCATTAGAAAGGACCCTCACTATCATTAAATTAAATTCAAATTAGAAACAATTCTCTATTTATGAATACAAACCACAAGTAGTTATGAAATTTTCTTCATGCTATACTGACAAACCACTGAATCTAAGGTACATGAATTCATTTATTTTACCCAGCTCTGTTACCCACTGCTCTCCTCTCACTGACTTTCCCTTCTCTCCAGTTGCCTTTTCTCTCTTCTCAAGTACCAGAGATTCCCATTTCCTACTCTTTCACATTTCTACCTTCTCACTCACCTTCACTCACTTCTTCACCTCTCACACTCCCCTTTCTATTCTTTCCATTTCATGGTTACTTTTCTTCTTCGGGACTACACACAAGCACACTCACAAAAATTTTATGTTTAAGTTCCATGAGTGAGAGAAGTCATACTAGTTTCTGTTTGTAAGTATGGCTTATTTGTTTCATTTCTCAATGTCCATAGCTGAAAAAAAATTGCATGGACTAATCTATCGATAGACATCTAAACTATCTCTCTTTCCTAATCGTATGAATAGTACAGCTACAAACATATGTCAAAATGTTTCTTTAGTATGACTTGGGTCCTTCAAATCAGATAGTAGAACTGCATCATTTAGTCATTTAATTATCAGTTTCTCGAGGAAATGACATTCTGATTTTCACAATGGCTTTTTAAGTTTACATTCCTACCACCTGTGTATAAGATGTCTTTTTTCCCATATCATGGCCAGCATCAATCTTTTGTTTCACATGTATTGACTATTGTGATGCGGAAATTTAATTGTAATACAACAATCATTCCTTTGTTGAAATTTTATGATTTAAACATGGGAAACAAGTCTTTGTCAATGTTGAACTTGATGAATTCTTTTTGATAAGTTTCCTGGGCATATCATGTACCCACTCTTGAATTTTACTCACCTCGCATTATACCCTCTGCAAGAATGTCAAATAAAGTTTTTTAAGAAGATAAAATGTTAATTTTAAAAGAGTATGATGAAAATACGCCTGCCTTTGTAATAACCTGTAACACTCCATTAAGTGAATATTGCCACTAATGTACTTCTTGAAAGCATAATCACCTTGTGTGAGGAATTAAACTGTCCTTTATAATATTCTAAATAGTGAGTTTTAAATGGAGAATTTTGTTCTGTCTACATTATTTTTCTTCTAGGATTGTCAGATGTCCTATAACTAACTTTGTACTCTTGTTTAGCATGACATATTTAAATATGCAAGCTCTCGTTCTGTGTCCTGAACTCAATAGCCCTTAAGTAACAGACATATCTCAAGAATGTCATTAAATTAATGACAATGCATGCTGTTCATAGTTGCATAAAACTCACTTCTGCTAATAATATAAAAATATAAAATAAAATTGATGTAAATGTTAGTAATTTTGTTGGCAGAGGTCTTTTTCTTTACTCAAAATAGTTTAAATCAATGCTTTAATTTTACCCAAAATACTTTCATTGTGTAGTAAAATGGCATGTATTTTTTAAACACAAGATTATTGTGGAATTTTAAAAGTGATAGCAATGTTTTAGTTATATTCTTATCATACAAAAAGAATTTTTATTAGTTTTTACTCTTTGTTGTATAGGCATATTATGTGAGAAATGCCACAGTTTTGTGGGGACACAGTAGGTTCTTTATGTGAGATTGCTTGCATCTAGCAAGAACAATGATTCAGAAATAGTTTATCAGATTTATAAAATAATACTAAGGAATTCATGTAGCTAAATACTAAGTGGTAATAACTACTCAAACATCTCAGATGATATAGCTTTGGTACAAAATCACAATTCTATGGAACTGATGTCATGATTTATTTCATTGTAACAGGTTAAATCAGGTATAGAAGATTATTGACTTGTCTGAGCTCATATCATATTAGTCAAATTTCTTCAATTGACAAATAGCAGTTGACAAGTGTGACCAGTAGCACATTTACACAGATTTATTCATGTGATTTGGGGCTCCTGAGTAATCACGTGATACATAAACATAAAGCCCTGGATAGGGGTAGCATAGTGCCTTTTAAATCTGAGGTCTCCTAATTAGAAAAGAAGCTAGAGTATCTGCCCCAAGTACCTGAGCATTAACTGGAGAAGGGAGCTGTTGGTATTAGTATTAGGTCTGGAGTTCCAATTCTCAACCAGCATGAATATTAGTCTAAGCCCTTATAGGAAAGGAAATTTCTCATTTTTTGTTTGTTCTGTTGGTAATAGTGCAAACTAAGAGTTGACACCTTGATGGTAGTCATGAACCCATCTCTGAAATACTGTGTGATGAACCAAAACTACTAATTTTCCAGATATGTAGAAATTCCTTAATCTAGTCTAGTTGAGAACTGAATTTAAACATTCTAGTAATAACAAAAGCTATCAGCCTAACAGCTTGTCTTCCGAGTCGGAGTGAAGAAATTCCCCATACACTTTTGTAAAGCAGGCTTGAAAATATGTGAGTTCCTTCTACCACAAGTGTTGACTTTTATTACAACATTCACATACATGAAATAATTAGAAGAGGCTATCAGTGAAAGTAGTTTGATAAACATGAGAAGTGTGGTAGAAAAAAGAAAGAAAAGAAGTCTTAGAAAAAATATATAAAATTAGAAAAAGAAGTATACATCAAAACTATCATAAGTAGGAGGTTTAGACAAGATCCGGCTTCCAGAATTGCAAGATAGACAAATATGTTCTAGTTGGTTTGATGAATGCTATTGGATAATTATCTGTTTTGAAGTATAATTAACAATTAAACTCTTTTTCCACTTAAGTCAGTTTTGATTTTAGCAAGAGTATGTACTTGTCTTAAATGTAATTTATCACTTTCACTAATTTTCATTAATTCAATACTATTACAGGTAGAGTAAACCATCATCATCTCAAGAAATTATGTCTTGGGGTTGGGGAGGAGGAGATGGGCCAATGAATATGAGTAGTACACAATGTACATGATGTACAACAATAAGTACCTGAGTTCTAGTCTCCAGCATCTAAATTAAATGTGAAATATGATGGCAATAGCTTGCTTGTAATGCCAGTGTTGGGGACTGGTAGATCTTTGGCATCTCCTGACCATTCATCTTGGCTTTGGGTTTGGTTAAAGACTCTTTGGGTCATTTTCTTAACCTGACTCAAAAATGAATCACTTGGGAGCAAGAAATTCCAACTGAGAAACTGTCTCAATCAGATTTGACTTATAGGCATATCTGTGTATCTTCCTTTTTCTTGATTATTGTTGTGAAAGAGAAATCATTGAATGGTGTCACTTCTTGGCAGTGGTCCTGGTAGCCATAAGAAAAGTAGATGGATGTGAGCCTGGGATCAAGCCAGTAAGCACCTTTCTTTTACATTTCCTGACTCTGATCCTGCCTGAGTTCTGTACATGAACTATGATCACTATGTAAAAAGCCAAATAAAGCCTCTCTTCCCCAAGTTGGTTTGCATTAAACGTTTATCACAGCAATGGTAACCAAACTAAAATGACCCTGCCTCAGATGAATAAGAGAGAATTATAGCCATTTGACATAGATATCCTTATTTCTAGGCCACAAACATGAATCCAAGCACTCTTCCACATATGCACCTATACAAACACATGCATGTGTATCTATGTGTATATACACATGTATCCTGATGCAACACACAATACTTTTATACTAAGAAATAAATTAATTTACTTACTGCTGAAGTGGATATATATGTGTGCAAGCACACTGCCATGAACTTCCACACACTCATATTGAGACTGCTAAATTGCCTGGTTTATATCTCCTAGATAAGGACTTTGTAGGTTGTTGTTGTCCTTTGGAAGAGAGAGAATAAAACTGTGTGTTGGCAGGAGGTGGGGGTATTTCGGAGTTAATGAATGTATGGAAAAAAACCTGATAAAAATGTACTTTATGAAAATTAACTAACCAAGAATGTAATGTTCTCTGGCCATACTTCACACTACTCCATTTCTTCCCAGGTAAACCAGTGATGATAGTGACAGAGTATATGGAAAATGGCTCCTTGGACACGTTTTTAAAGGTGAGATTTGGTTTTATTTTAACTATCTATTGCCACATGTATTTTGCCCATGGACTGATATTAAAATTGAGGAACCTTAATGGTAAAATTTTAAATGCATTCAGAATAAGTTAGTCATCACCATAATCTTCCACAATATACTGATATTAGAAAGGTATTTTTTTCAGGAAACTTAAGAAAATCAAATTGCATGGCCCTGTAATTTTATTAAAATAAATACTTTCTTTAAATAGAATGAAAATAGAGATGAATTTTAAAAAAAAGTGGAGGAAGGTAAAGAAGAAAGAAAGTGAAGAAGTTATGCAAATATTAAAAACTATAAAATAGTCTTAGTTATCCTCTGATGGTTTCATACATGTATATGATTTTTTTACTATATCTACCTGCATTTTCTTCTCTTAACCTTCTTCCTATTATACTGGACATTTTCTTCTTACCAGCAAGTTCTGCTCCTAATTTTCTGTCTCATATGTACATTTGACCATGGTGTTCAATTATTGTAGTTTGAATAATGAGAGGAAGCAAGCCACTTGCTGGATCAACATTCTGGTGACAACTGCATCATTAATGGCCTCAGGGAGGGAAGAGGCTTTGTTGAGCCCCTCCATCATCCTTGTTAGAATATTGAATGATGTCACATTGTGTGGATTCTGTTCAGATGGCCACAACCATAGTGAGTTTGTTAATACTGTGCCCATTCCCATCCCATGTCCAAAAGACAGCATCCCTTTCCCCTACTAGTCATCCATCAACTCTTACATTTTTTTTTGGCCCTTCTTTCATTGTTTTCCTTGTCCTGGATGGCGTGATATAGTTATACTCATCTTTTTTGTATGTATATTAATGGACAAAGAAAATGTATATAAAATGCCATGCAGATAATTAGCAAAGCCATCAATCTGGAGTCTATAAGATTCATGGTCTCCCTAAGGGAGGTCATCAGGAAAATCATCAACCCAAGAATATAGCCAGTATTATCAGTTGTTCTTGGTTTGGGGAATAAATAAGTTCTATGCATGTATATTAGCCAGTTTTAAATATTGACAACTTGTTTTACTTGTAAAAAGTTTGTGTAAAATAATGTAATATTTTCATATATAAATAACCAGTTATAAATTCAACATAGTGAGTGTTGCTTCTGATGAGAAAAAGCGCTGTTATGAAATTGATGACAACTTTGAAAGGGGCCTGGGAAGAGATTGTGGTAGTGTTCCATTGCTATATAAAGTTTCTATTTTAATTACTAACCTGTACCAATATACCAGCCTATTGCCTGATTACTTCTTTGCGTTTATTGGGTTTCAAGTCTCTTAGAATTGTATCATCACTTTATTCAAAATAATTCAGGCTATTAGTTAAGGTTTATGAGTTCATTTAACTTTATTACATTTAATGTCTTTGACAAAAACAACAGGCTTCCAAGAACTGTTGATATGTTCCCATCTAGTGCTCAGTAATCATCCCTGCTTTCATCCACCTGCAGAAACTCTTGTGTTTCCTCAGACCATTTCATGTTTACGTATGTCTATTTAGATAGATTCTTTGAAATTACCTCAAAGTATATTCAGTGTTAGCCAAGCTGGCAGTAGTTTAGAGAAATGGGCAAAGTCCTCTGATGTCTGACAATAAAGAAGCTACAATGCATGAGAAGGCAACACCATGGGATTATTCTAAATGACATATACTGCTTTTATTAGTCTGTAATTGTGCATACTATGTCCTTAGAATGTTAAGCAAAGAGTGCGTATGAAAGAAGGTATGTTGACATGTGAGTAGTCAAAGAACAGCATATAGAAAAAGAAGAGAGTAATTAAAAGTAATACTGTTAGTGTATAACAAAATGCAACTATGGATAGCCCATGTTTTCTCCTTTACATACTATTCTATAAATTTTAAATATGGACTTATTTCTTATATTATTAGAAAAAAAAGAATTTGTTTAACATCATTGGTGGCACCCAATCTCTAGCATTATGAGAACACACAATGTAAACTGAGCACAACCGAATGTGTTGGGACAAACAATTAAAAGCATCAGTTGGGAATAGATGCACAAAGAGCTCTATGAGTTCAAAGTCTACAAAGAGAAGTAACTAACATATATGTTAAACAATATTAATAAATCAATTAATTAATGGTAATTTCATATGAACAAAACATAAATCCTAACAATTTAAGTTTTCAAGTTAATTATTGATGTTACAGAGACACATACTATCAGAGATATTACCAAGACCCAAAATGTTTGCTTCTTAAACAGAAGATACACTGATGTAATTTTTTTGTGTGTCTTCTTTATGGCAATTTTAATAATTATTTCTGCCTTGTGCTGATTAATAATGAAGAATTAAATATCAAGTTCTTGTCAAAACATTGCATGACTTTAGTCAATTGTTTCATAAACAAACCATCAACAGTCTCTTTTAGACTATTAGGTATGAAGAGGGACACTGTCAGTAATACTTGGCTACCTTATAGCTATTTGCATTTTTTTCTTCATGAAATTATTTTCCCATTACATACAACTCCATATAAAATGTATTATGCCTTTTCCTTAAACATATATTTCTACAAAACTATATTACATCATGTTAGGACATGTTAAAATATATGTTATACAACATTGTTAAAACAAATTGGGGGTATTATTCCTCAACATGTATTAACATAATGGTACAAATTCTATACATTTTGGTCAACAGCTCTGTTCATAAAATAATTAAAACATTGTTTATTTTATTTTTTATGGTTTCAAATATGTATATAATTTTAGTCTTTTACACATAGTAGCATTGTATATTCCCTCTTTCTTCTTCCACTGAACCCTCTCATTAGCTGCCGTTTTTGACTATGTGCATGCCTGTGTGTTTTTGTGTCCTGCATGGGATTTCTGAGTGTCAAAATCTTTGTCTGGTTTGATCTGATCAACTTAATCAGTTAAGTTTGTTGTTTCTAATACTTTCCATCCACCTTGAGTAGAAACTGCATTTTCTTTTTGAAAGGTGCTAATATTAATTTGAAAAATGTAAGAAGGCTTTTTCCAAATTCTCCTCCTGTGAATCATATGACAGTAAGTTTGCACTGTCTTTGCAGAAAAACGACGGGCAGTTCACTGTGATTCAGCTCGTCGGCATGCTGAGAGGTATCGCTGCAGGAATGAAGTACCTTTCTGACATGGGCTTTGTGCACAGAGACCTTGCTGCTAGAAACATCTTAATCAACAGTAACCTTGTGTGCAAAGTGTCTGACTTTGGACTTTCTAGGATACTGGAAGATGATCCTGAGGCAGCCTACACCACAAGGGTAAGATGTAACAGAATGCATTTCTCACACAGTAGACTAGAGACATTTAACTTTTAAAGATGTTAAAAGAAGTAGCAAAAAGGGCATTCCTCCAACAAAGCCAATAGGAGACCAAGAAAATTTGAGAGAAAAAGTAGAAAATTCAACTCTATACCTTTTTAATACCAGCAAATTCAAAAATTATAAACTGAGATAACATAGTATTTACTTCTCAGTAATTTATTTATTTTTCTGAATGATACTTAATGATGCTGGCTAGATTTATGTCAACTTAAAAAAAGTTAGAGACACTGGAATGGAAGGAGGCTCAACTAAGGAAATACCTACATGAGATTAGAATTTAGGCAAGCTGTATGGCATTTTTAAAACTAGTGATCTTTGGGAGATCACCAGACAATTATGAGTAGGACCATCCCTGGACTGTTGGTCCTGGGGTCTATAGAAAGAAGGCTGAATAACACATGAAGAACTAGCCAGCAGCCCTCCAGCACACCTACATCAACTCCTGTCCCTAGGATGAAGATGCATCACTGAATTCCTGCCCTGATTTTCTTCAATGATGCAAAGTGTTTAAGCTAAAAATCCCATTTCTCCCCAGGTTGCTTTGGTCATGGTGTTTTATTACACCAATATTAATCCTAATTAAAACAATTGCCAAGAACAGAAATTCTGAGTTCCTAAAGAATGCATGGGTGTGGGTTATAACATATTTAAGAATGCAAGAAGAGTGAAAAGAAGATTTTTATATTTAAAAATATAGGTTTTGTGGTGTTGTGTATGTGAAAAATGAGTATGATTGTATGTACAATAAATGCATTATTTGGAAATATAACTTATTTTTACAATAGTGTCTTCAATTGTAAAGTAAATTAAATAGCATTTTGTTCTTCATTTCAAGAGTTTAAGTTGCAGAAATGACAAGTTTCATTTTCTTTTTCTAAAGTTTTGATTTTTTGGAGGTATTGAAATGTCTCACTGCTTGATTTACAAATTAATCCTAAGTTTATAGAAAACTATAGTGTAATAAATATATAGCTATCATAAATATACATCTTATAGAAAACTAGTTTTTTTTTTTCCTGAAATAATGCAATGTGAAATTAGCTGTGGAAAATGGTGATTACTGTCATGGAAGGAATTTGTAAGCAGACTATTTGCTTTATATTTTTCATTTTTAATTGATTTTAATTTGAATTAAGATCCAAATTCTTAATTGAATTGTTAAAATCTTTTAATAAATGTTTGGGATATTCTAAATATTGTCAATATTATTTACCTGGATATCTTCAACTTTAAAATCATATGGATATGGGGATTTATTGTATATTCCTTTGCTATAAAAGGAACAAACTTTGTTGTAATACAGAATAATATATTTGTCACCTTTAATTCTTAAATTGCAATTACATATCTCCTTATTAAATTCTTCTATAAAATTGCTAATAATATAATAAACAGTTCATTACTATATTATCAGGTTTCATTGCTCCATGTTGACAACTCTGTGGCACATGGATTTGAACCATTATGCAAAGCAAGAATAATTTGTTTAAGCAAAGACTTCTATAGGTCATCTTATTATATCACTGAATTAATTGATGAAATTTTCTACTCCACAACATTTATTTTCATTAAACATTATTTAATGTCATTATTTTCATTAAAGAAAACCTCAATTAAGAATTCTTCTGGTGTTAGAATTATACTTAATAAATTTAGCCTGAGCTGGATTGAGGCTATGGAAAATCTATTGTTGCTATGATGGGTGGGTGTCTTAGGTAAGTGACAAGTAAGTTTTCTAGGGCCCTTTGGCACTGTGTCATGCTACAAAACCAGTAGAAGAGCCAGAGATACTGATACTTTTAAAGTATTCTTCTCTAAATGGGGTATGGAAGCAGTTTGTAGAAAATGTTTCTTATGAGAACCAATCAGGTAAGTGAGCCTCACAAGTTCGTGAGTGATACATGCATTGTTCCAGTAAACAGGAGAACGATTCAGAAATGAAATTCAGCAGAATCAATGAACTATAATTCAGAACAGACAATTTAATCCCATGTTAAAGAAGAAAACAATTCTCCTCTAATAACAACACTGAGGATAACTAGATAATTGGATTGCTGGGAGCCATAAGTTCAAGGCCAGGCTGAACTACAGAGCAAGATTCTGTTAGAAAATAATAGTAAAATGATATGACAGACTTTGAAGACTCCCCATGGTAGTCTGTCCCTGGGGAGCAGAAAGAGGATAGGATGAGGGTTGGCAGGGAGTAGAGGGAAGGACGAGCGGGGGGGGGGGGGGTAAGGGAATTGGGATTGAGATACAAAACAAGCTTGCTTCAAAATTAAATAACAATAATTAAAAAAAAAAAAAAAAAGAGCACTTACTGTTCTTGTAAAGAACTTGAGTTAGGTTCCTAGCAGTCTACCAGGCAGCTTAAACAACATATACCTCTAGCTCCAGAAAATCAGGAAGCCTCTACAAACACCTGCACTCATGTAAATTCCCCCCCAACATGTACACATAACTAAAAATTAGTCTAACTACAAATGAAAATAGAACAAAATAAAACATGCATATCACAACTCTGTGTGATACAATATTTTATATGTATTTATTAAGCAAAACAATTTCTAAAACCTTTCCAGCTATATTATGTGTGCATGGGTTTCTATATGTATAAGAAGATTAAGCCTAAATTTTATCCCTTCCCAAATTTCAAATCATGACAGAAACTTATTTTCTCATATATCATTAAAGCTTTCTTTTCATGAAATTTTTCTCTTTTTCTCTTATGCTAACTTTTTTCATTATTCTTTTCTACAAAAAAGGTAGGAAGTAGTTCTCTTTATTAAAAAAAAAAAAACCCAGTCTCTCAATGTATGAAAAAGCAAGTACATGGAAAATAACTGTAGAATGTGAATTTTTTAAAATACCTCATGATCTTTTGACTAGTTCAGTAAAACAATAGCATTTATTTGCTTCAGCATACTAATGGAACAAAAAAGTATGCCATTAAGCTGGGGTGGAGGGTGTATCCAGCATTACAGAAATAAAACAATGTTGAGGGAAAATCCCTTTTGGTCTTCAGCATGTAGAATTTCCCTTCTTGTCTTATAAACTGTTAAGCATCCCAGGGTTTCATTTAACAGAGTAGATATTCCACTTATAATTCTGTACTTAAACAAAAACAAAAAGATCACACGCACAATATTTGAGTCATTTCCTTTTATAAAGCTCAATGTACACCGCATTGATGTGCTGCTTGCCTCTCTCCCCTAATAACCACTGCCATTCTGAGCACTATAATTGAGATATAGTTTCTGTTTGTCTTCTAAGAGTCAAACAGAATTTATAGCAGAAACCTTTCCGACAACCAATTAGATGTTAGTCTACAAGTGCTCATGGGCTGGGAGATGTGAAAAGAGACTGCATGCTGTCAAACAGATTCACTTAAAAATGTAACATCTCTTTCGAGATCTTCCCAAAGAAGCTGCAGTATCCCTAGATACCCTTGAAATATGCCAGAATTTACATATATATATGAATATATATTCATATATATATACATATATGTATATATATATATATATATATATATGATGTGTTTTTCGTTTTAGGGAGGCAAAATTCCAATCAGATGGACTGCCCCAGAAGCAATAGCTTTTCGGAAGTTCACCTCTGCCAGTGATGTCTGGAGCTATGGAATCGTAATGTGGGAAGTTGTGTCTTATGGAGAGAGACCCTACTGGGAGATGACCAATCAGGATGTAAGTAGAGATACTCTTTCTGTCTTAAGTCAAGAATGAAATGCTTTGTTCTCTGAGTCTAAACCCTTTTCTTTTTTTTTTTCTTTTTTCTTTTCTTTTCTTTTTTTTTTTTTTTTTTGTTTTGTTTTTTTAGAAGTTGGAGAATACTATTTTTTCTTATTTTACATTATCAATCCTAGTTCCCTGTTCCTCCCTCCCATGCCCCATGACCTCCCCCCCTCCAGTCCCATTCCCCACCCACTCCACAAGGAGGGTGAAGCCTTCCAGGAGGGGGTCATCAAAATCTGTAAAGTCATTTGGAGTAGTTTCTAGGTCTTCCCTCCTGCCTCTAGGTTAAGGGATTATCCCTCCATGGGGAATGTGCTCCCAAAGTCCTTTCATGCACCAGGGATACATACTGTTTCCACCATCAGAGGTCCTGTAGACTGCCCAGTCCTTCTAACTGAGACCCATGTTCAGAGGGTCTGAGTCGGTCCAATGCTGGTTTCCCAGCTGTCAGTCTGGGGGGGGGAGATAATAATCGGGTTTTTTTTTTATATTAAGAAGGCTCTTTATTAATCATCTTTCTTTTCCTTTACTCCAGGGGCTGGCTTATATACCCAGGCACCAGATGGAGGAGGGGGAAGCATATGGGGCAGTTAGTCATCTCAGGTCCCAAGGACCAGTTAGGGCACTTTCAGGACTGAGGAAGTCAAAAGAGCATTAGCATTTTGCATTAGAAAACATCTCTTGTTTTCCTGCAGTTACAACTGCCTGGTCAGAGGGCAGCAGGGGGAAGGGAATTCTTAGCCAATGTCTTGATTCCTATAATCCCCCTTTTTATTTTCTATGAGATACCCTGGCTTAGGTCGTGCAGGGCGTGCCACCACTTACCCGTCCACGGGGAACCTGGCGACCCCATGTCTTAGGCAGGAGGGCTTTACTGCAAGTTGCCCTTCATGTAGGGCATTTATGCAGCATCTGTAACCAGACCTCATGACCGTTGGGAGAGCCATGGGCCAGACTGAGTTTCTTTTGTGAAAAGAACTGTCAGATCTTGCATAGCACAAGAATCCCCGCTCTGGCCGCTACCAGCTCCAAGTCCCCTAGAGACAATGCACCACCCCAAAGCTGTATCCAACCTCCGATCCATGGCATTCTACCAGCCCTTTGCTGAAATAGGAATAATTCGGGTCCCTATCTGGTGAGCCAAAACATTGTAAAGTTTACAAAAGACAAGGCCCCACCAGGTATGCATTGAGGTGATTGACCCCTACAGAGACATTTGCATTCCAATCAAGGTGACACAAAAGAAATGACAAAATGTGAGCAGGAGGCCTGCAACACCAACCCTAAACCCCAAATAGTTCCTGAAGTAAGGCAGTTTGCTGATTTAAGTCAAGGAGTACAAACTGAATATGAGTGTTCACACAGGGCATTCTGTGTAGCTAGAGCTTCACTGATTCTGCCCTCCAGCTGGTTAACAGTCTCTGCCTTGGCAGCGGTCTGAGCAACAACAGCAATCCATGCAAGGGCAGCAGCAGTCATTGACACAGCAATGGCTGGGATGATGGTGGCAATAATAACAAAGTCCCTTCTTGGCAGTAGAGGATAATTTCTTCTCCCCCATCACCATGGGGGCCAGGACAGGAACTGAACTACCAGGATGACCACGCCCGTAGGGGGCAAGCAGTTGCTGAGTCTAAACTCTTAGAATGTTTAAAATTGTGGAAATAACAGTTACTTGGAAAATATAAAATACTTTGTTTACTTTGTGGTACATTAGTTGTTATGGAAATAATCTTTATGCAAGAGCTAAAAATGAATTGAGGTAAATTAACATAAGTTAAAGATAGGGAAAATTGGAATCACTTGCCAAGTAGGTTTAGCTTTTCTTCATAGTGTTGTTCCACTCCGTTTATATCAGTATTTTTCTCAAAGATGATGAAGAAGGCGCAACCCTCTAAGAATGAATGATGAAATGCTAATCTTTAAGATATAAGTTGATTTATAGTGCATTTATAAATCGGTATTTAAGATCCTAAGAATGAGGAGTCTCCCCGTTTCGGACAGTACCCCCGAGAACTCAATGTCCAGTCCAGTTGATGCAACACGCAAGAGGTTTTAATGAACAGGATACGTGTGTGCAAACGAGGCTTCCCTTAGCACACAGGCAAGAGAAGCAACATTTTCTGGATGCAGGTACTTTTAAAGGAAAATACCACAAGCTTAGGGTGGGGCTGTGACTCCCTGTCGCTGAGTTCCTGACCAGTCATGGGTTTCTCCTTGAGGTCAGATGGTCTCACTGTTTCAATCAGCCAAGATCCTTAGGGCCTAGAGGTGTGTCTTGTCTGGGCAAACCAGAGTTGCAGCTATCACTGGCAAGAATGGCAGGGTGAATTCTTGGTGTCCTTCTATCCTAGGGCCTAGTGAGGGAAGTTGCAGGTGGTTAGCAAATTCCAGGTAACAAATAGTGATCTGGGTTAGCTTTTCAGGTTGGACTGTCTTTTATTTTGAATGAGGGGGTTTCCTTAACTTTAATTTTGGTCTTTCAGGTAGATAGGAATATTCTTCTAACAACAAAAATGTTATTAATGTTTAGAATTACTTAATTCTAAGTGGCAAGGACCATTAAAGAATTTTCTTTCCAAATTCAAGTGCTTATGTTATGATGCCTAGGACAGAACTGTGGTCTTCACTTTGATCATTTTTCATCATTAATATTCAATGCATCCTCTCTGAGTCTGGATCATATTAAAATTTGATACTTTTTACTTTTGATAAAATATAAACATAGCTAGGATATATTGAACCCCCATAGTATACCCTTTATCCTCTACAAAAAAAACATAGTTCATTATTTCTTTGTAAATCAAGTGTACTGAACAATCTAAACTCAATAATATATTTACTTGAATTTTTTTTTTTCATTTTCCAATTGTTTCTTATATCTTTACCATGTAGCACCTGCTTTCCCTATGCATGCCCTCAGGGGCTCATAATCTAATTCTATGAGTTTTATGCTCATTCTGTTACAATGAAATAACGTTGACTTTCAAATTTCAGGCAAAAACTACATCTCTGGAGCATTTCAAAGTATATGCGTCAACTTGGGCCATGGGAACCCAAGTTATGCAAATAATTAGTAGGCAGGCATAGTCGAATATTTGTTCCTTTTCCTCTACCAAAATCTGTACTTGGATTGGTCAGGATTTATCTAAGTAGTAAAACAGAAAACTGGGGACAGATTTGATTTTTAATGAAGTGTTGTTTACACCTGATGAAAAAGCACCTGGACATCAGTGAACATTATAGCTATGGTTTCAGGTATGAGCTTACTTTCTACAAAGAAAATTGATAGAGTTTTCTGGAAAGTTTAAAGAGGACAATGGAGTCTAGCTGACTTCCTAAATCTTATCTTGCTGTCCATTTCCCTTCTTCTAAACCCCAACTTCACTAGGCGTGAGTTTGTTAAGAGTAAGGTTTTTTCCTGCTGGTCTGGTTCCACCAACACGCCAGCTCCAAATAATACACAAATATATCTAATCCATTGTATTAGATATAATTCTGTTGGACTGTTACTAGTGTTACTTATTGGCTTACTCTGTCTAAATATTAACCCATTTCTATTCATCTAATTATCTCCACATGGTCTTATCTTACCGGAGAGGGGCTGGCGTTCTTCTCTCTCCATCCTCCATCTTCAATCTCCTCCCTCCTACTTCTTCTCTCCCCCTAGTCTCCTAGTCCCACCTATCTTGCTTTCCTGTTGGCCAACAGTGCTTTATTCATTAACCAATAAGAGAATCATATTTACAGAATGACATCTTCCATCATGAGTTTTGCTAGAGGCATTCCATTGCTCAGTTACCTCTCAGAATTTTTTTCTAGTAGCATTAGCAGATTACATCCAAGAGTTGCCATCTCCCCTCTGTACTCACCTACAAGTGCTATACATGATCTGTTTTGTGTCTTTCTCACTTGGCTTAAGAAAACTAGTATTGACTTACACTTCCTTACAACTGTAGTAACAGAGTAATTGTCTTCGAACTTGAGCATTAACAGATCAAACTATATAAAAATGTCACTTAATTTATAAAATATGTATATGTGTCTATATGTGCAATTTATATCTTAAATATTCTTAAGTTTGTATTTATGTATGCATACTTAAATAGTACAACAAAGAGATTAAAGAGATATCATTATTTGTCTTTTATGGTGGAGAACTGGAGCCAAGAGAAGTTCAGTGATTTTCTTAGTCACAAAATAATAACATTTAGAGTAAACATATCAACCCCTTTCTCATACATTTAAAAATACATGCTTTATTGCAATTGCTGTGATACATAGCAATTGAATTATTATGTATTTTTGCTCTTTATGTACCAACCATATCAGTCTTTTAAATGAATGAGTCATGAAATGTTCAATTCAATAGACAGTGATTAATCTGGATTGAACAAGGCTGAGGCTAAGCCCTGTTTTCTATCTTCTTTTTCACATAAATAACAGATGCTTGCACATGCTTTGTAACACCACAGTATTGCTTTTATTTTTTATCAAGCTTCAATTTTTTTTCTGCGATCACAAATCCCTTAAATGACAATCCATAGCATTTATCTGTTTTATCCAACAGAAATATGATGTCCTCACTTGCCAGCCTTCAGAGCTAGTTTACCTGTGGTACCCTGTGGTATTTTGTGTTCTGATCCATGAGAATTTCCTAACTATGCAATGGATTGCTCAATTAATACTTATCAAGTATTGGCAATTGAATGAATTACAGTTAAAACTGTAACAAGTCTCAGTTAAAAATGTAATAAGGGATGACATAAAATAAGAAGACTCTGATGGTAGATGAATGTTGTCTAGTGCTTCTATTAACATTGTATAAGCTTGACTTTAGTTCAGACAAGGAGTCTGTGCTACTGCAGTTTCACTCTTCTCCACAAGTCTCTCATCTTCCACCTAAGCCTAGCAGGCTAACCAAAAGCTGATGTTATTTGTTGAATTTACTCTTTTTGTTTGTTTGCTTATTTTTCTTTCAACAAGCTAGAATCACCTGAGGACAGGGAACACCACCTTTTACAAATGCTTCGGCAAGACTGGCCTTTAGTCAGGACTGTCATAATACAGCATGAGGCAGACAGTGGGTGAGAAGCAGAGACCTAAAGAAAGAGTTTATGTGGAAGGTCAGAGGCACTGTGTCAGGCAAGTTCCAACGGGATAGGGCCAGGTCTGCCTAGGTTATTACAAGGACTTGGAACATTTTCCTAATTAGTAATTGGTATGGGTGGGTGGGCCCAGCCGATTGTGGGTAGTGGTAGTCCTAGGAAGGTGGTCCTGAAGTGTGTAAGAAAACAGTCTGAGAAAGCCATGAGGAGTAAGCCAGTAAGGAGTATTCTTCCATGGCTACTTTAGCCCCTGAATCCAGGTTCCTGGTTGAGTTCCTGTCCTGACATTCCTCGCTAATGGACTATAGACTTTACTCTAAATTATAGGGGTTTTTTTCCCTCAAATTTCCTTTTGGTAATTTTATGTAGTCATAACAATAGTAACCTGCAACATTACCAATACCATATAAGTGTAAAAACAAGCTTCATCGCACCTTAATTGGCAACCTGTGTGCTAAGGTCCAACTGACTAATCACATAGTTAACGAGTAAAGCCATACTAGTGCTTTGTGTGTGTGGACACTATACTTGTATGGGGAAAGACACGGGCACAGGGAGTTTAACCATTCTCATGTCCATGTTGAGATTTATATCTATTGGTATCTCATATATTAATTCTTTATAATTCTACTCTTTTGTTTTCTAATTCTCTTTGTTTGGTAGTTAATAACTTACTTGGAATTGTTGCATCATTTAATGTTTCTGTTGCTAATTACTCTTTGTCTTTTTAAATCATTAGTGTTTATTCCTTTCAGTTTATTTTCTGAATTGGATTCACTTCATGGGCTTCATCCTTTTCTAGACAATGTGTCAAAAAAATTAAAGAAAGAAAATATCAGTCTTGCATATACAATGTATCTTCATGTGTTTGAGGATTACAACAAATGATCATCTAATCACAAATCTTTCTGGAGAGTGCCTTCCAGTATAATGTAGAGTCTGTGTTGTGTTATATATTGAGCTTTAAGTCATCAGTGACATTTCATTTCTGAGTACTACATTAAGTACATTATGCCTCAACTTCTAACTAAATTTTAAATGAACAACAACAAAGCATACTAAGTAAATTTAATAACTACTGACTTTCTTTGACAAAAGGAACAATCACATAATGAAGTTACATTGCTGATTCCAAGGTTTTAGAATTTAGACATATATTCTTTATATGATCTGACCCTAAAATGGGTTTTGTTATCATGAGATGTAACCTTATCATTCATAGAGCATACTCTAAATCTCATAGTGGAGACCTTGCTCTATGTCAGGGAGACAGAATTCAATAAACTTCAATAAACTTCTTTTGATTCAGGATTGTTTCTGCCATTACAGCCAAAAAGTTGTCACAAGAAACAATAAAAATAAAAATAATCATGAATGAGTCAGATGACTTTAGAGAAACATAAGATCATGAACTCTAAGTGTTGTTAATATCCTTAGTCAATAGAAGCTCCTTTGTTAGTAGAAAACATTTTAAATGTTAACATTTTTCATGACACAAAATAAAAAATAAATTTAATGTTTTATTACACAACATCTTTATTCTTAGAAATAGTGTAATTCTCTGTTATTTATTGCTGAATATGTGGATACATATATTTCACTGAGTATATAAATTCAAAAATGTTTCAGTCATAGTATTAATCTGGTTCTCACTTTTATTTTGTCTTTTCTTTGGTAGTTCATTTTCTATTCATTTTATTATGAATTCTGTAAGTCACAATCACATAGATTTACTACTACTTTTGATGTGTTACAAGTTCCTTAAGAGGTCACAGGAATATCGGGCTTTAAAATACATCAACCTATTTTACAAAATGGGTTCATTTCTATTACCAATCCTATACTTCTTTCAATTTTGGTCATGAATACTTTTTGAGTGTATATATATATATATATATATATATATATATATATGTACATATATATATATATATGCACATATAAGTGATACAACAGATTCTATAAATCACAGTAAAAAAAAAATTGCTGCCTTAGTGCATTCTGTATTGTCATAGCAGAATATTTTACATAAAATAGCTTATGCTTTAACTACTTTTCTATTGTTATAAAGCACCATGACCAGGGCAACTTATAAATGAAAGCATTTAATTGGCATTTTAATTTCATAGTGTTAAGTGTTCATCCTGGCTGAGCAGCATGGTAGCATTCTGTAAACATGTTGACTGGAACAGCAGCTGACAGCTTATATCTTAAACTACAAATAGGAATCAAAAATGCACAGTGGAAATGTTATGAGTCTTTTGCAGCCTTAAATACCTTCCTAAACCCCCAGTGACACTTCCTCTTTCAAAATAAGAAAATAAAAAAAATAAAAAAAGCCAGCTACATGCTTCCAATATACACTGTTACAGAATAGATATTACCAATCAAAAGGGGATAAATGGGGTCATATGGCAGAAATAACCTAACAGAGCAGAACCAAAGTATAGCGGAACAAATTCCAAATCCTGTAGCTCCACAACCACTGTAAAAGTACTTAGATGACTCTACATTTGCAGCTTTACTGCCTGTGAGATGTATCACTTTGTCTGGTTTCACTGTCTGTGTTGGATTTCCTTGTCAAGATGACTAGTGGCTCTGGCCCGTCCAACAACATAGGCTCTCCAGTAAAATCCAGGCTTCATTTTTGCAGCTTTATGTTATGGCCTGTAGGGCCTGCCTTTAGCCCTCTCAGAACATTCATGCTGGGACTGCCCTGCCATACATCGCCTGGCCCAGGGTGGTCTCTGATGAGGTAAATTCATTTACCTGTTTCTTTCATTACTCAATGTTTATAACTATGTTGACAACACTGTCAACTTTGGCTACAAATGTGGGGTGTATGCCAGCCCCCTTGAACCACATTGACAGACACTTTTACTAGCTTTTAATCAGCAGAAAATCCCTTTTGCCACTTTGCTTTCACTGGTTAAAGCTTAGTTGGGTAGAGTCTTGCCCTGATGGCACCCTCCAATTTTTCCAATTTAGGTCACACCTCTTAATCTCCTTATCGTTTTCATCACAAGCATTGACTCAAACAGAAAATTTCCTAGTGTTTTTTTTTGTTCTTCAAGCTATACATTTGGTGTTTCTTTTTGCCGTACTTGCTATTTTTCGTTGTAATCCTGCATTAGCATGATAATCACATAGCCAAGTCAATGTTAGGGTCTCACTAAATGTTCTCAAAGATATTAGTCCATAACTTCAAATATTTGCTCTTAATCATGGACAAGTTCTGAGGGCAAGAGCAGAAATTACCAATCTTATTTGCTAAAAGTCATAAGAATGATCTCTAGGCCATTTGCTAATTTTGTTGTCCCTTGAAATCAATTGAGTCAGACCTCAATAGTCCACATAGGTCTCAGGACTAATGTCTTTCAAGATCCTATAAAGATGTGTCCCAGTACTTCCACTTATAGCAAGCAAAAAAAAAAAAAAAAAAAAAAAAAAAAAAAAGGTTTATTTAGTTCAAGATTCTACAGACTGAGAAGGCCAAGCAGCATGCTTCCAGCTCATCTGGAACACAACTTCCTGGATCCAGCAAAGCATTGTAGAGAAACTGATAAAACTGGAAAATAATACAGAACAATTAGAAATGTGTTAGTCTTTACCAGGGAAGAAATAATCTGACATAATTGTCTTCCACTGCATTTCATCTCTTACAGATACATCTAGTGAAAGACCAAAAGCAGAGTTAAGGAAACCCCTCACTTAAAATGAAGGACAGTCTGAACTAGAAAGCACTGGCAACTTCCCTCACAGGACCCTAAGATAGCAGGATACCAAGAATTCACACTGTCCCTCCCATCAGCGATAGCTGCATCTGTAGTTTGCCCAGACAAGTTTAATTAGCACATTCCGAGGCCCCTGCTGGGCCAAACAGTGAGTCCATCCAGCCTCAAGGAGAATAGCCCAGGACTGGTCACTTACTCAGCAGACAGGGAGTCACAGCCCCACCCTAAGCTTGAAGTTTTTTCCTTTAAATATATCTGAACCCAGAAAATTGTTGCTTCTCTAGCCTGTGTGCTGAGGGAAGCCTGCTTGTGCAACCGTATCCCGTTCATTAAAGCCTCTTGCATGTTGCATCAACTGGACTGTACTTTGCGTTCTTGGGGGTATCGACCAAAATGGAGAGACTCCTCATTCTGAGGGTCTTACACTAGAAAACTGTTACAGTATAGAGGTACCACCACATGAACCTCAAGGACACAGAGCACATAGGCAAACCATTGTATTTAACATTGAAAGCAAGGCGTTAATTTAGTTCATCCACTTCACAATTACATAGAAAGAGTAGATTCTCAGTGGAAAAAGTATTTTAATTTTGAAAATTACTTTTCTTTTGAAAATTTTATATAGAAGTACTATATTTACATCAATTACACCCTTCCTTTTTTGCCCTACAACTTCTGCTATGTTGCAACATACTCATTTTTAAATCTATGATCTCCTCTATAATTATCATTACTGTTATATATGCTAAAGATAAATAGAATTAATTGAAGACTTTGAAAGAATAGCATGCTACAAATTAGATTAATTTTAAGTAAAATTTTACTGAATTTTTAAAATGTAATTATTTAAACTATTTTATTAGACTTCATTGTTGGCTATTTAGGGTACTAAAGTCATTAGTACTATCTTATGAATAATGAAAGAAAAAAAAGCAAGGAAATAAAGTCCCATTAACATATTAGGGCCAATGGTACTGTGAATATATCTTTTGCCACATTTGACATTTTTTCTCATTTCCTTTTCTAACTTTAATTGGGAGTTATTTTTTTCATTGATTTTTAATTTTCATGATGCTTTTTATTAGTGCATTACCTTTATTTATTTTGTTGAAATCAATTTTCTGCATACTTTGCCATTTGATTTCTATGTTGTTGTAGGTTGATTAAGTAGAAGGTTGCTTAGGTCACTTCGCTCAAGTATTTCAATTATTATTCAGCTACTTTATTTCTTGTATTTGTGCTTCTTAGAATACTTTTTATTATTTTATTAGGTAAATTGAAACTAGAATAACTTCACGTTGTGATCAAGTGCTTAAGATCCTACCATTTATATCCCCAAAATTCCCTCTGTACCAGTTAAATTCCTGTACATTGTCATGTGTCTATCCAAATCACCACAAATTAAAAGATTCCCTTGTTAAACTTAATAATATTTACTTCCTTCATAGATTTGTTTCTTTCAAAATAACAGAAATTACCTTTCAATGCAATGAGCCTGAAAATGTTTAATCTCTGATATCATTTTCCTTATAGTCTTAGTCATATATGCTTTGTAAATATATAGCGTTCTCTTCCTGCATGCCACTACATTTGACCACCAGTCACCCTCTTTGTTGCAAAGAAACTGCCTTATATTCAATCCCTGAAGATTGTTTTATTATAGTTCCTTTACTGATTTTATTCTAAATTATTTGGGGGCATAATGTAATTAAATTTGCTAAAGGTAATTTGTAGTGTCTTTGAAACACTACAATGTTGTGGGATATTTTCTTAAATGAATTAAAAGTCTACTATATTGTTAGCAATGCAAAAAAACATTTCTGGTATTTAGATGTTTTGATGTGAGCTACAATATTGTTTCTTAAACCCCACAAATGGACTGATGCTCATACATGTATTTAAAATAAATATTCATAAATTCCGTGCCAGTAGATACTACTTTCAAATTCTTGACAGAAATCCAAAGATAATAAACAGTCAGACCTTGACATTATTAAATGATACATGAGACAGTTATGCTAATGTAACCTCTGACTTATCCATCGTTTAGCATCCAAAAGTCTCTTTTGAAATGAAGTAGACATTCTAGTACTATGAAAATATGGCTGTACATACTTTTATGAAAAAAAAGATATTGTGTTTTTAAAGAAAATATGCAAGAATAAATAAAACATGATCTATTTTATTAGCAATTAGTTTCTAAAATATACTACACCTAATTAGAGTTTAACATCATCACCATTTAGGTTTTTGTTTTGTTTTTGTTTTTATTGTTTGAGACAAGGTCTCTGTACCTAGTCCTGACTATCCTGCAAATCACTATGTAGACCAGACTGACCTTGAACTTACAGAGGACCACCTGCCTCTGACTCCCTAACCCTGGGACTAACAGTTTACCATTTTCTGTATTACATAAGAAAAAGGCCTAATTTTCTTTAATGTTGTAAGAGTATATTTTTCCCTATCGTCTTACTTTGCAGCGTATAAAGGTAGTTATGATTAAAATAATAGTGATGCTAGTCACCTTTAGAAATATAAAATCACAGATGAATGTTAGATGAAAGAAAATTTTCAGACTATTCTTTGTTACATCAGTCATGTTGCAAACTAGCTCTGTTTTGCTTTTTCAGGTGATCAAAGCAGTGGAAGAAGGCTATCGTCTGCCAAGCCCTATGGATTGTCCTGCTGCGCTCTATCAATTAATGTTGGATTGCTGGCAAAAAGATAGAAATAGCAGACCCAAGTTTGATGAAATAGTCAACATGCTAGACAAGCTGATACGAAACCCAAGTAGTCTGAAGACACTGGTTAATGCATCGAGCAGGTACAAGGCCTGACTGGAGAAATTCTCCTGAGTAATCTGAACAGGTTGATGTAATAAATGCTTTATCAATTAAGTCATTAATATATTACTGCATGAATCTCTATGACAGTTTATTTAATTATAATATTTTATAATGTGTCACTCTTGAAATAAAAGAGATGCAGGTATTTTATCCCTTAAAACATCTTTTTGTAATCTCGTTACGTAACATGTTATTGTCAAAACAATACCTGCACTCTACAGTGAAATAGCTTTAGAAAACAAGATCCTAATGTGTTTAGAACATGGGTTCAGGCAGAGAAATGATATATAAGAGACTAACAAAGCACCCATGCATTTGAATCCAGAAAGCTAACAGTGATTACACGTGAATTCTTTAGAATACATTTCAACTTTGGTTATTAACATATGATCACATTGTGGCATTCAGTTTACGAACACTGATAACTACAAGAAATACAAGTCAGAAATGAGCCCTCAAAATCTTTTGCCATATTTTGAACTTTATAAGCTAATAGCTAGAGACTATATTTTCTTAACAAATATTGCATATTTTCCCTAAATATCTACTTTTAGTTCTCTACAGTTGTGTATATGTAAAACCTTTCTCTAACCTACTTACATGAATGATGTTGAGATGACTGTCACAAACTATCTAATGGAAGGTGATAATAAAAAAAATAAGTTCCTAGTATTCTAAATAATATTGATTTTTCTTAATCATCTTTCCTTATTTTCTTATATATGGTATATAGGATTTTATTATATATGGTTTATGGAGTTCAGAATATTAAGTTTATGTACGCGCCTGCCCTCGCCAGCAAGGAAGACGCGAAACTGGGTAGATCTTCTTCATGCAGTTTTAATCAGGATCCTTTAAACATGTTGCTTCTAGCCCGCAGGGAGAGAAAGAGAGAGAGAGAGAGAGAGAGAGAGAGAGAGAGAGAGAGAGAGAGAGAGAGAGAGAGAGAGAGAGAAAGAGAGCCCCTGCACAGGCTTAAATACCCTTGAGCTAACCAACCCCAGTGAGCCACGTGGACTCTGCAGATAGGCTACTCTAATGCGGAAGCAGACAGGCTGAACAGACTCAATCAACCAAGGGCTTGTTTACCCAGAGAGTCTTTACCAGCAGGAAGGTGTAAGGTAGAAGCAAGTGCCACTTTAAGGCGTGGCACTACGTGGCTCTTCCCCTTTTTGTTTTAATAACTCAACAGGCAAGGGTAGTGGTCTGGTCTCCAGTAAAGCAATGGACATTGTAATGACCCTGAATCCTGGTAGTCAGCCAAGTCAGTGCCATACCCGTCCGGCATCTTTTTCCTGGAGGTGGGGCCTGGGACACCAACCCACTTGCAATGAGACTTGCCCTTCTCGGAGTTGCTCACTTCCAGAGCTAACTTGGAGTGCAGTGCTAAGCCATACAACCTGAGCGTGAAGGATCAATACTTGTTCATGACTGTGAGCTATGCTTGGGGAGACTGTCCTGCCTCAATGGCTGTAAATGCCTGGACAACCATAGCTGCATATCGCTTCTGAGCAAACCTCATCTTGCAAAGGCACCATAGGCCCACAAAGGAGATAAGCAACAAGAGTAAAGCCATGGCTCCCATTCCTGCCCACTCTTTCAGATGATCCATGGCAATGGGAACCACGATGACAATCTGGCAGCCAGTCTCGCATCCCCACGTGTTGAAATCACTGCAACAATGGCCACTCGCAGCTGTGCCATCAGGTCATCAAAGTCAGCAGACCAATTTCCTGAAAGATAGCTAGACAACTGTGGTGACAAATTAGTAGCATGTGTAAAGTTCTTATATTGAATGCTGGTAACATATAAACCTGGATATTTCATTTTACATCCCAAACTGGGTAAGCTACCATAAGGTATCTATTTGCTCCTGCACCAGATCAATTCTTTGGTTTTCAATCATTAAGCCTCCTTTTAGTTGAGCACCAATTGTGGATTGAGTATCCAAGGCAGTAGCCACATTCTTGGACAACTCATTCAGCTTAGAGGCTGTCTGCACCAATGTATTCATAGCCACTGCAACTGTGACTGAATCCACAACTGCAAAAGAGATAGCTGCAACTATGGCTGCTGTAATGCCAAAATCTCTCTCTGCAGCTTTTACCAAATAGGCCATAAAATCTGAAAATGGTATTATGGGGCCTTGTAGTATCTTAGTGTGGTTACCATTCACTTCTCCCTTATTGGGTAATGACTTCCATCCTTTTATGGCAATCTGATTACTTGTTCAAGACTTAAGTCATTTCGTATGGCTTTCCAGACCTCAGGGCAAAAGAAAAGCCCTGTACCTGGGCCCTGCCCTTCCTCACTGTGATCAGGAGAAGGCCCTGAAGGCATTGTTCCAGGAGGGTCCCTCCCCTCCCCACATCTCCATTTCTCCTCTCCCTTCCCCCTCTGCCCTTTAGGGGATTGTTTCTGAACTCCTTTTATGAGGGCTTGCAATTCTTCCTCAGCCTCTGTTTCATCTGTACCTGACTCTCCTGTGCTCTCAATACCTTCAGATCTTTCTTCTTGCAACATTTCTAGAGCAGCTTTCCCTTTTTTCATCGCCTGTTTACAGTACCTCTTGTCTTCGATACAGCTATGCACTAACTTCCAAACTGGTCGGACTCCGGACTTTAGTGTCCCTTGTTCCCAAGCAAAGTCAAGATCCCTGCCTAATTTGTCCCAGCACGCTAGAGTGAGGTCTCCCGAAACTGTGAACCAAGGTGCAATGGCATCGCATTCGCTCAGGAATCTTTCTAGTGTGCTTTTCTTTATTTTAAGTTTCTTTGACAAAAGTAGCTCCTGAAGAGCCAGAAAAATTGGATGAGACAGAGAAGTCCCCATCTTAAAAATTTTACTTTCGGTTTGTTACAACCACTTGCTCAATGCCTGAGACTTTATTGCCGCTCCCCCCCCCCGCCCCATCCCCCCCCACCCCCCGTGGTCTTTAACTTGTTCCCAACTTCCTCGGACTTTATAGCTCCTAACCGTAGACCTCATTGCCTCTATACCGAGGGCCTTAATTTTGTCCAAACCGGAACGTCATTGCTCCTTACCGGAGACCTAAATCGCCTCTTTACCAAGGGCCTTAATTTTGTCCCAACTTACCTTGGGAACCTTCCAGCGCTGCCCTGACTGCAAGAAGTTCTGATCTGAAAAATTCCCGGTACGGGCCACCATCTGTACGCGCCTGCCCTCGCCAGCAAGGAAGATGCGACACTGGGTAGATCTTCTTCTTGCAGTTTTAATCAGGTTCCTTTAAACATGTTGCTTCTGGCCCGCAGGGAGAGAGAGGGGAGAGAGAGGGGGGGGGGACGCCTGCACAGGCTTAAATACCCTTGAGCTAACCAACCCCAGTGAGCCACGTGGACCCTGCAGATAGGCTACTCTAATGTGGAAGCAGACAGGCTGAACAGACTCAACCAAGCAAGGGCTTGTTTACCCAGAGAGTCTTTACCAGCAGGAAGGTGTAAGGTAGAAGCCAGTGCCACTTAAAGGCATGGCACTACGCGGCTCTCTACAAGCTTATGCCTATGTTAAGCTTTTAGACTGTAGCATTCACTACCCAACTTTAAATAGTCACATACAAACACTAATTCTGCAAGGAGTTGTTCATGGCTCATTATCCACTATCAGTTATATTACAAAATTTGATGACTTTGGTAACTATATAAATGATATTTGAAAAATCTTAGTACCTTATTTTTTTCACTGAAGGATCTTATCTTCTAAACTCTTTTGGACTTTCCTATAGAATTGACTATTTACAAAATTGTGATGATTACTTAATTTAATATTAGTCTTCTATTCACCTGTTGTTTTCTTCATTTCTATCTTTTATAATTCTAAATTTTTGATTAATGACCATATACCAGTATACTATATTGTTCAAAAAATATTCACTATCCCTGTCTGTGTTGAGCTGTGAGCTAAGAGCTGAAAACACCAGGATCAATCTGGCAGATTTGTATATTATGCTTTTATGGAGCCTGGAGGATGAGATGGACAAATTAAAGTCATTGTCCTCAGTATTTCTGATCTTAATCATTCTGGCAGGTGGAAGAGTCACTTTGATTAGCATTTCCCTGATGATTAAAATTGTTGCGCATTTCCTTAAATGTCTTTTGATCCTTTGAGATTCTTCTGGTGAAACTTCTATGTTTAGCTCTGTACCTCATTTTTCAGTTAGGTTATTGTATATTTTGATGTCTAATTTCTTGAGTCTTTATATATTTTGGAGATCAGTTCTCTGCCAAATGTGGGGTTGGTGAAGATCTATTCCCATCTGCTGTTTTGTCTTGTTGACTGTGTCCTTTGCCTTACAGAACTTTTTCAGTTTCAGGAGGTTCCACTGATGCTTTCAGTGTCTGTGCTACTGGTGTTATATGTAGGATGTGGTCTCCTGTGCCAGAGAGTTCCAGGCTATTTCCCACTTCCAGAGTAGATGGATTTATGGGGAGGTTTGGATTTTGTGCATGACAAAAGATATGGATCTATTGGCAATTTTCTGCATGTTGATATCTACTTATGTCAATGCCATTTGTTAAGGATGTTTTCCTTTTTTGATTGTGGCATTTTGGCTTCTTTGTCAAAAATCATAGGTATGTGGATTGCCCTGGGAAAGGAAATCAGATAGGATTATACTAAGTAAACTGGTGACAGGTGGGGCAAAGAAGAATGGAGGCAGATGAGAACATGAGGAAAGGGATGGTTAAGGTGGGGAGAGATGCAGTGAAAGAGTGATAAAAGAGACATCTTAATAGAGAGAGCCGCTATGGGCTTAGGGAGGACCAGACACAGAGATCCACAACTGGAAATCCAGTTGAAGAGGAGGAGGAGGAGGAATGTGTGAGCAAGGGAGGTCAAGGTCATGATGGAGAAATCTACAGAGATAGCTGAACCAAGCTTGTGGAAGCTCATGAACTCTAGACCTACAACTAAACAGACTCCTGGGGACTGAAATAAAACCTTTCTTTGTATGTGGGAGACAGTTGCTATCAGAGGTGCCCCTGGCAGTAGCAACATTATACAAACCTGGTACATAGCTAGTTTGTTGGAGCCCATTCTCTAGGGTGGGATGCTGTGCTCAGCCTTAACATATAGGAGAGGGCATTGGCCCTGCCCTAGTGTATTGTGTCAGACTCTGTTGACTCCTTGTGAGATCCCTTACTCACAAGGAATGGATTGAGGGTGAGCTGGGCAAGCACAGAGTTGGGAGGAGAGATGGGAGGGAGAATTGTGGTTGAAATATAAAATAAAATTTAAAATAAATAAATTTTATTTTTAAAAAATAAAATCATCGTAACAACTTATGTTTGTTTCTGGGCTGTAGAGTATATAATTCCAGATAACCCAGAAGATACAGAGTCTGTGTGCCCCAACCCGCGGGGCCTAGTTATTCGTGGGTCGAGGTGGGCTAGAACCTGAAAATAATGGGAGAGAAAGAAGGAAGGAGACCAAGCAGTGCATTTGTCAAGGTCTAACTTTATTGATGTAAAATGGGTTTTTAAGGCAAAGCTGGGAGGAAATGGGGAGGGGTAGCAAGCAGGGAGGAAATGGGGAGGGGTAGCAGGTAGGGAGGAAATGGGGAGGGGTAGCTTCTGCTAACTTCGGGGTCCTGGTAATTATCCCAGACAGTAAACACCAGACAGTAAAGGACTGCTTATCTTAGTTTCTGGGCCAGGCCCATCTCAGTTCCGGGCACTCAGTACCTGGAATGAGTGGAAGAGGATACCTGCTAAGCAGGTTCCTGTATACCAGGATAAGGCTCAATTAAGAGGTCTAAGGTGTAAGCAATTCTGCAAGAGAATGTTAATCAAGGTCGGCTCCCAACATCTGTGCAGGAGAGACAAGATGTCTTTCATTTTAATTTGTATTCTTGAACTTAAAATCTAATTATATAATTTTCTCATTTCCATTTCTTCTTTTAACTACTCCTATGTACTTTCCCTGGCCCTCTCTCTCTCAAATTCTTCAAATTCATTGTTCTGGTTTCTTTAATTGAACACACACACACACACACACACACACACACACACACACACACACTTATATGTATATGATTGGGTAACCAGTTCTGGTACTTGTACCTAGGGAAAAAAAACCTGTTTTTCCCAATATCAGTCTCTCTAAGATGCCTACAATTCTTTTCCAGGGTTGAAGCCCTGTGAGGCTTTTTCCCCTTCCATGTCAGAATGTATAATTGTGTCATTCTTCCAGGTCTTATTTTGACTCCCACGTTGTTGAGAGTCCATGGGTATAAACTTTTACTATGCTCTGGCTCTTATACCATTCCTGTATCCTCTTCTGCAGTGTCCTGTGGAGTTTTAGGGACATGAGTTATACTGAATATGTGTCATTTGGGACTGAGCACCATATAGTCACTTGTTTGCTGCATTTTGATCAGTTCTGAATTCTGCAATGCTCTGTTGCAAAGAGAAGTTTTCTTTGGTGATAGGATTAAGTTTAAATATTTAGAATCAGTTAGACATTATGTTGATTTAGTAAAATAGCAGTTGTTAGTTTTTCTCTAAGATCCATGACCTCATTAACACTGAATAATTGGATAGGCTTCCAGTACCAGAGATGATTTCCCTTTTGTTGATCAGACTTAAAACCAAGTGGATAGCTGTTGCTTACCACCATGACATTAATACCATTACTACATCCTTAGTGAGTGTGATTATACAATGCTGAACATTGCTGTTACTCACTGGCATCATAGATTGGAAAGGTTGTTGATTGTTTCCTTCCCTTGGATGTTTTCCTGACTCCTGGTATGATGAGACTTTCAGGTCAGACCGTGAATGGATCCTTCATGTTCTGTGTTAGAAGTGCATGGTGCCTTTAGCAATAAAAATTTGCCATGAAGATTTCCTTAAGTAGGTGACAAGTGGAAGAGACCTGGTCAGGCATAAAATCTCTTTTAAGTTGTAAGGCTAATATGTACTGTGATAGACTGTGAGAGAAAATGAGAACAAGAAAGCATTGGACTCTTCTTTCAAATACTGTAATTGGAACCACTTGACAAATTGGTAAAGAATAAGGAATTTTATCCTGGCCATGTTGGTTTGTTATTTGTATTAGAAACATGGAAACTCAAGGAAGCCTATGGTTACACATGAAACATTAGCTGGAGATTAAAACTTCACTAAATGAATATAATTTGACACCATCAAAATGGGCAATAAAAATTTAAATATCTTTTTTTCACAGAAAACTTAAATAATTTGCTATGATAAGACAACATTCATAATGTACCATAAAAGTCAATTGCTTATTTTTCTTTCTTCCCACTTATATATTTTGAATTGTCTGTTATGCAAGTAATTGTGTGTTTTCCCTGTAATTTAATTGTGCTTCCAAAGATTCTTTGAATATGAGTCAATATTATAATTACAAAACAAAAGGGAACAGTTCGTTAATTCCAATACTTGTGTTCTGTGTGTTGTTTCAGAGTATCTACTTTGTTGGCTGAACATGGTTCTCTGGGGTCTGGGGCCTACAGATCAGTAGGTGAATGGTTGGAAGCAATCAAGATGGGCCGGTACACAGAGATTTTCATGGAAAATGGATACAGTTCAATGGACGCTGTGGCTCAGGTGACCTTGGAGTGAGTAATTTTTCTGATCATTTTTACATAATTCTTGGGGCAAGAAAAGTGTATTCAGAGACCAGAGTGGATGAAATCAAGGGATAACTGTTAAGCTGTGTCCATATGTGGCAGATTTCAAAGAAGTATCATCTTTTTTAGCCTGTATTGTTAACAGCTGCATGGTTCATGCTTCCTGTGACCAGTATCTTCACTCTTTTTGTGCATCAAACAAACAGCATTTGAGTATTTGGATAATTGGAATTACAACTCCTTGCCAAAGTACTAGTTTGTGTTGTGGAAAGAGACGTTTTCTTGATGAGTTTTTATACTTATGTTATATGAATGTAAATATAAAACAAAACAAACTGTAAGCACAATTGGTATGGTTAGTCTTGTGTAACAAAAGATGAAAACAAAAACTGAAAGAACATATTTCTAGGTGACAGCTTTCTACAGTCAATACCCAGGGAACAGCTTAATCAAAGTTTCTCTGTCAGTAATCTCATTTAATATCTACATGGTGCAACTTATATTCTTGAAGTCTGAGGATATGTTAGATCCTGCCAATAATGTGTTGTTATTTGGTACAATCTCAGTGGAACCAATTGTGCCCTTTTCTGTTTGCACGTTTAAAAGACAAATTATGAAACCCTATTAAATAAAAATTACTAGAGCTAAATATTAAATTCTTTAAGACTGTAAGATTTGTACTTTATTATATACTCTTTATGTATAATTATTTTAGCCTAATTGTTATTTGTGAAAATTAATTGTCCTATTGTGGTTCCATCTAGACTATATCTAAGTTAATACTGTTTTAACTTGTGAAGTCATAATAACTGACTTCAAATGACCTGCAGATTTAAATGTTAAAATATTGTTGTAAGGATTCAAAAATGTTAGGATGCTCTAAGTCACTAAACCACTGTCTGAACTTCATCCATTCATGTTATATCGATACTGAGCAGTTCTCTAGACCTTCCTATCTATCATTCTGACATCCTTAATTCATTAAATTCATTGCTCATTCCCACAAAAGGTAACAGGGTACCATTACTTACTACGGATTAATATCACAGTCCCAGCACTGTCTTCCTTCATACTGGTAGCTAAACATACATAAAAATCATAACCACTTGGCTTGATTTCTTAGGTTACTTAATACTGTTCTCACAGCTGCTACTAAATCACATCTTGAAGACATTACTATTTTACCCATTATTTCTTTGATGCTCAAGAAACTCATATATGCTGTAGTTTAAAAGTACACTGAAAATATTCCTGATGATTTAAAACTATTTTTACATAATTACTATTTAATTTTTCAGTATAAATTGTCATTTTAATTTATTTAAGTCATTTGTCATTTTATATTAAAATGATATTGTAGGTATTTCTTCTACCCAATGTCAGATTACCTGTAAATACATAATAAACTTATTTGCATTAAACAGTGTCTCTGTTTTTATTAAGAGAATATATGATGATGCTCTTATTTAAAATTGTTATATGTAACAATTATTGTTACAAAATTTGTTTACTTTTTCTTTTTTAAAGTTATTTTGGTGTGAGTATTATTTTTCTGTGAATTATTTTATTTCTTGGGGATCTGAAAATAGTAGAGATATGTGTAATATTATTGTACCATGGTTTTAATTTTTCTTATTTCTTAAAATTTTTTCCTATTTATTTCTGTAACTCCTTAAACTCTTTTCAGTTTTATATTCTTTCTTAAGACCTAATCATCTCTTCTATCTCCTATAATTGTTCCTTTGTTAAATTGCCTCTTTCAATTTACCTTTCAATTCCTTTACTGGAAAACAGAAGAATAAAGACAAAGATTGTTGTATTATGTAAATTGATTCAAATTCCTGGGATCCATAGTCATTATCATAATCTTTACTGGGCATGCTAACTCTGTCTCCAAAGAATTTGGTATTTTGGATAGCTTGACATTATAAGGAGTAAATTCTGTTGTTTGTTATGACTCTTTCTGATAAGTGTTTCTACAAAATATTATTTTAAGTTAAATACAAAATAAGGACACAGCAGTTGCTTCCTTGGTCAAGGATTAAAAAGGTAATTTGTACAGTTTTTTTTACCTTAACAAAGAAAAAATGAAGCTTTCCTATGATGAGAAGTAATGTACACACACACACACAAAATGGGACATGGTCTTGGGACACTGTGGTGATATCCTTGCATACCTCGTCATCAACCATTATTTAAATATTAATTCTATGACTCCTATGAAAGAGTATAGTAAGACAATACAGTGTTATTCCTAGAAGCCAATAAGGGACCATCATATTCATAGCCATATAAATGTTCTGAAAAAAATGTTTAATCAAGTAAACACACAAAATACTATACATTAAAATTGCATATTATACATTAATAATTTTACTGCAAGAAATCTTAGGTTTATAATAAATTTGGAAACATAAGTGGGAAACAGTTCATGTAATTATAACCTTTGGTTAAAGACTACTTTAATAAGTGTTATTTTGTTTTTCAACTATTTGCCAGTACATGTATGAGGAATAAAAATGAAGACTTTGTGTGTCTTGAAGTAAGGCATTTTCAATAAGACTAGCTTTTAACTTTAGATGCTTTTGCCTGCTGCCTGTCTGCTTTGCTCACACTATGCTATTCTGTCTGTATACATTAATCATATTTGAATAATTGTTGGAAAAGAAATGGCAAGACTCTACTATCATGTACAAGTGCAGTGAGTCACTGTTGACAGGGAAAATTGTGAGCTGAAGGCAAGTAAGAAATTGAAGTCACAGATTTCAAGTAAGAGCATAATCAAAGCTGCTTTGTAGATTTCTTTTCAGGCCAGTGCTGTCAGACCTTGGTTATTTGGAAAATGAGCACAATCCAATGAATTTCAATATTATACCAATTTTCTTTAAGCCAAATAGATTCCTTTAACAGTTGTAATGATAGAGTCTTATGATACTAAAACAACAGATTTCTCAATTTGGTATCCAAAATTGTGCCGACTAACTCAAATAGCTTCATTAACCTGTGAAGGAAATCATTACTCATAATTTAGTATGCTCTAAAAGCATGCTTAGGAGAGCTTACTATTCTCTGTGTCCTATGCAATTAAGCTAATATTCTGAGTGTGTGTGTGTGTGTGTGTGTGTGTGTGTGTGTGTGTGTGTGTGTGTGTGTGTGTTTACAAGGTCTAATCTCTACAAAATGATTGAATAGTTTCTTGATAAGATTATTTACCTTGCACAGTATCTATTAGGTGATTGTTCGGATTTTTAAAATAAGCCAGAAAAAGGTGACAGCATACAGCTAATTTATAAAACTGATAAAACTGAAATTTTGTGAGGTTGAGTGAATACTCATTACTGTTTCATGTCCCTTCTACCATCCAGCTAGTGGTAATGTAGTTTAAGTCAACTAATAGTACTAAAATGTACAAAGCACAACAGAAAATAAGGAAGGAGATATCTTCCTCAATTTCTCTCCCTCTTTCTCTTCCCCCTCTCCTTCTCTCTCCCTCTCTTTCTCTCTGTCTCCCCCTCTCTCCCTCCCTCTATCTGTCTTCCTCTTTCCTCTCTCCCTCCCTTCTTTGTCTCTTACACACACACACACACACACACACACACACACACACACACACACACACACACGGTGCATTATATTATAAATAATCAAGAGGGTGGTTCTGTATGTATCAGACACTATTTATTCTTTAGCTTATTCTACTACTTCAGCATCCCAATATATTATGAGTGTTTTTCATTACTTTTATCATAAAATAATTTTTGAAAAGTGTTGAAATGTAATTCCAGCAATGGAACCATGTTACATTACAGATCTTTTAAAACATGTCATGTCTTGTCAGCATAATGCATTCTTCTATGTCCATTCTCATCATTTTTGGCTATGTAACCATATGCTTAAGGATGATGTATCAGCACCAAAAGCAGCCTTAAGTATTGTTTAGATTGCAGGTGGTTGTAATACAATTAGTGTAATGTCTATAAAGGGAACACATACAAAACTAACAAGACATGGCATCACACACAGTAAAATAGGGAAAAAAGGTATATCCTTCATCATCAAAAATGTTTCTTTCCAAAATTCACTGTAAAGAAGTGGAGTCACTTCATTGCCACATACAATGTAACTATTATTACAAATCTGCCCACTTTGTACATGTAGGAGGCAGGGGAAAAGACACTGGTATGGTTGGGAGATGCTTTACTGGGTAAAGTACTTTCTGAGCTCTCATGAATTCAGATACCGAGCACCCACCTAAAAGCCAGGTGTGGCAGAATGTACTTTTAAATCCATTCCTGGGAGTCAAAGACAGGCTAATCCCAGGGTACTCACTGGTCAGTCTATCTGCAGCAACAGGCTCTAGGTTCAGTGATAGACCTTGTTTCATTAAATGAATGAATACATGAACATAAATAAGTTAGGCAATTTAGGAAGACACACAGTTATCAGATTCTGGTATCCACATGTGTCTACACATATGAGTATACACATGCACATGGCACATATACAAACACAGGAATACATCCTTGTATGTGCACATGCATGCGCATATGCATATAAATACTCAAAAAGGAAAACACACATAAAGGAAACTGTTGGAAATAGCCAAATGTGTGAGATGAAACTACTTAGAATGTTTTAATGCTTTTGAGAGTATTTTGAGAGTATTGAGAGTATGACCCCCATAAACACATACTATGTACCTGTATTTAGTAACCAAATTTGGTTCCTCAAAACATTGCTATTTTTAGCATGACAAACTCAATATATCAACAGTTTATATTCTTTCATCATTAGTTAACTTTGAAGAAATAAATTATAATCACATCGGCATTAGCAAAGCTACACATATTTAAAAAATAAGTCAAATTAATTATTCAATGTCATTATAGGCAAGAGTCACAATGTGGCATAAACATATATACACATATATGTTTATGTAAAAACAAGCCCTTCAACTCAATGTGTTATATGTGAAAAGTTAATGTATTTGAATTAGAAAACCAGTATATTTAGGGTTTTAACTCAGTAAGAGAAAATTTCATAATTATTCTTTAAAAGTTATTTCTACTGATCACATGAGTAATTATGAAGTATGTAACTTAAATATATATGTTACTTAAATAAAGACATAGTCCTCATAGGATTTCACAATTCATATGACCAACAGACATTTTAGAATATACTTTCTTATTTCAGTTTAATTTTTTAAACCAGGAATTGATTATTTCTGAGCTCAAAATTTAGTCCTTTTGATCCTGGCTGTGATCTATACTTTGCTATTATAAATTTTCAATTTACACAATTTTTCATGAAACATGTAGAATGATCAGAATTGCCCAACAATGGGAACTATGTTGAAATGTAGATTTATTATACAACTTTAGTCAAAACAACAAAACAGTTGTTATGTTTTTAGAGTTTCTTCTTTTTTAAAATCAGAAATAATTTTTGCATTTAATGTAAATTTTTTTCAAAATTATCCCTAAAGTGACAAGAAATTAAAGTGAGGATTTTAAAGATTTGTGTCTGCTTTTAGTCCTTACCTCAGTTGCCCACTAATATGTTCTACAGCTGAATGATTTATCAAAATCTGTGTCTCTTTATCCATAAAATAAAAAAAAAATCTGTGTTGCCATTAAGCACTTTTCTAGTACTGAGAAACTGGGTGATTATTAAGCATCAGTGCATAGTCTTACATTTAAGGATTTGGTTTTCAATGTGGAGAATGTTTCAATTAGGAATTCATCACTAGTTGAATAAGTTTGTCCCTATAGTTATGAGGACTCTCTCCTTGCAGTCTAGTATCATCAGCAGAAGCCAGAAAGGTTGTTAAGTAACCTTCAATGAGTAGAGTAAACCTCTAATGGCATAGATTTCCCCTAGTCAATGGTAAGCATTAGAATGCCAATTTAATTGTAAAGAAAGACAACTGAAGTGTTCTATTTGTACTTTAATCTTCAATTATCTATTCCTGTAAAAACAATAGAGACTTTGTTTCTAAGTAGATTGTTACTGAATCTAGGATTTGCTGATGATTCTCTTGCAAACCATATCAGCCTTTATTATTTTTATATTGTTTGCTGAGATCTTGTAACGACTGTTTAGTATTCACATTGTAAGAAACATGTGACTATCATAAATATCAGTAGTAGTTCTTGTTTTCTGAAATTCTCATAATAAATTCAGAAACCATAATGAAGACAAGAAGTATGAAGTTATCTTAATAGATGAGTCATTCCAAGGCTGACAAGGTTAGAGTTAAAGTGCTAAGCCTTCTTGCTAAGAGATATCTTTGTGTTACCTGAAACTACTTTGTTTTACCTATCATGATTTTGCCATCATCTTTAATCTTATCTGATAGCTAAGAAAATTTAAATTAAGATACTGAGTGCAAAAAAAAAAAGAAAATTATTGGACTAATGTTTTTAGAAAAGTGACATTCTAAATATTTCTAATATACCAGACATTTGTCACTTATGAGTTATAAGTATTAATATTTCTTAGAATTAGTTCATATAATTCCCCAAATATGTGAACTGAGAGTATTTGTCCAAACATCCTTTCATGGAATGATTTCCTTCAAAAGTCTATGAATTAGCATTTAAAATGCAAATGCTTGTTTTTTCATCTTTATAATATATTATGAGTTTAGAAAAATAACGGTTTAAGATTTCTTTTGAATAATATTACTTTTGCAACATAGGAAAAGAATCTAGGATAAAAGCCATTTTGAAAGTGTGTTGTCTTCAAATTCTTCAAATGTCAAAAGAAAACAAAAGCTGACTTTTGATTTGGTAAAAGATAACTCTGGCACTTTGAATCCAAAGTAAAAAATGACACAAACCTTTGTTATAAAGGACCTGATGTAATGATTATTGTGTAAGGCTGCTTGTTATGTATGAAGGCTGTAGGAGATGAATGAGACTCTTAAAGAGACCCGTCTTTAATTGATAAGGTGTAAAACTTACATTTTATATTTCTTTTAGCAAAAATATCATTTGACACATTTCAGTACCGTTCAATGAAATTGTACACGTTGCCTTAAAATTTATTGGGAATACATTCATTTTCACCACTATGTACCATGTAAATTATGATTTTCATCCACAGGAATACATTTGAACATGTCTTTTGGCTGCAAATAGATTGATCTTAAAGTTTTAGAGGCTACCTTTGAAAACTGGACTGCGAATATCTAAACTTGTCACCATTTTGTGACTAACTCCTGAAAAAATATTTGCCCCCCCCTTTGCCAGCGTGAAATAATGAGGTGTGCTCCAAACTGAATCAATACATACATCCAACGTGTGCTTTCTTCATGCAGGGATTTGAGGCGCCTGGGAGTGACTCTGGTCGGTCACCAGAAGAAGATCATGAACAGCCTTCAGGAGATGAAGGTGCAGCTGGTAAATGGGATGGTGCCAGTTTAACCTCTACAGGTGTCGCTTCTCCAACTGAACAGCTCTGCACTTTGTAAACAGCCCCGAGATTTATTTTAACAATTACAGGGGAAAAGGGGAAAAAGATGGGTCTTTCAACCTTTCGAGGCATTTTTCTCAGTCGTTGAATTTGTAATATTTTACTGAAATATCCAGATCTTCCTCTTGGCGTCTTCATTTTTCATGAAACAAACGGAACCTGCATAAATTAAAAACATGGAATAAACATCCTACACTAAAATATTAAATAAGCCCTGCCCCATTACTTCCACAGAATCTGGTACATGAAATATATCAAGACACAGCAACTTCATAGACTGTTTCTATAAACTTGCAGGGATCTAGTTGAAAGGAAAAGTTTTAAAGCCATGTGTGGGCTAAGGAAAGCTGCATTTCATTGACGTTTACTTCAAGTCTTAACTGTCTACATGAGTGTATTAAAGAGCAATATGATTAGAATACTCCTTAAAACAGTTTGTAATTTAAGATGCAATTACATGTTGTTAAGTTATAGAAAATAGAATATACACATGTTGCTTGGTCAAGAAAAAGTTCAATACAGGGTGGATATTTATTTTTATTTTTCTGTTACATAATTTACTTGTAGTTGCTCTTCTAGAGACTATTATGTAATGAATGTGTATAATGTGTACAGTTTGCAATATATCAGGAACTGACTAACTTTGGACTTGTGTGTGTGTGTGTGTGTGTTTGTACATTATACAATATTGTTCTGTTTTTTGATGGGGTTTTAATTTTGTCAGTATACAAGAAAGAATATTTTAGAGCATAATATGAATAAGAGAAATAGAAAACGATAGACCAAAATCCAGCCCGAGTTGATGTCTTTTTCTCTCATTTTGAAAGCAACTAATTAGTTTATTTGAACAGCTCATATCTCTAAGATGAAATCTCCTTTGGATTTTTACAAGCACTTTCTACTATCTCTGACAAATAATTTCCAGCTATTATTCCTACACCTTTCTCTGAAATTCCACTTTTCTAAGTTCCATGAAATATTTTCTTGAGCAAAGTTGACACAAAGAGCACATTGGTGTGGAATGGAGAGAGATTTGAGTGTTCTGGGTTCTGTCAGTGTCCAAGCAGGAAACACTCAACATGTCTCTTTGTGATCATCATTTCAATCACTCTCATTGTGTCTCATTTATAAAAGTTTGGAAAAATACAGCAGTTAAAAAAAATATGAAAAAACTGTTTCTTACTCAGGACTTTGTTTCCATTTTTCATTAATGACTCCTTGTTAACATAATTACATTCTCTCCCCTATTACATAACATCAATTCTTCTTTGAAGAGCCAATGGAAAGTATTTAAAAATTAGACATGTTAAGTTGTATAAGATATTCCTTCAATATATTCTGTTTACTACATCAGCAAAGGGCTGTTATTTAGGGGTAAAGTTCATGAAGTTTCCTGAAATGCTCAAAAATATGATAGTGACATAAACAATATTTCAATATTTTCTATTGTGCTTTATAAAATCAGGAGAATGGTGTGTGATATTTGAAGAGCAGAGAACTTAAAGAAGGGCTTTGACTGCTACATTGGTAAAGCCTCTGAGAAAAGTGAGACCTGCAGGACAGATGTCAGTATTTTTTGTGAGTGGTAGTCCTTGCTCTTTAAGGCATATGTTTCACTTCAATATTAATCCAAGCAAGAAAAACACCTGGGGAATAGGCTTCTTCCCTTCCTTCCTTCCTTCCTTCCTTCCTTCCTTCCTTCCTTCCTTCCTTCCTTTCTTCATTCCTTCCTTCCTTCTTTCCATCCTTTCTATCTCCCTCCTTTGTTTCCTGCCTTTCTTTCTTTCCCATGCGTTTTTAAAGGATGAAATAGTTCTTTGCTGAAAGGACAAGGAGAGATCAATATACCAACAAAGAATGTGAACCACTGTATGTCCATACTACATTCAAGAAATCTCTTTTGCTTTAGTGAAATTTTCAGACAATATTGAGAGAAGTAGTTTAATATTGTCTCATTAAAAGTGACAGATATCATCATTACAAAGAAGTATTTATAAGTTTAAACAAACAAAAAATTATTAAAACTAATTTCCACCATACAAAATAATTGATGATTTTAGTATACTCTACTGAATTTTGAAAGTGTTTTGAATCTAAGTAATAAAGTAATTTAGAGAACTTCATAACAAAAAAAGATTTGCAGATGCATATTTTGGAGCTTGTACAAGTCCAGCTAAATGCCATTAAAAACAATACATTCTAAATTATATTCTAACTTTGTATGTTTAGTGATTATTGGGGGGTCACTAATACACAAGTGGCTGTCTGTTGGAGTGGTGGTGTTAGCTTTCTCACAATAGAATAAAAATTAATTTGAGCCAACTTATTTTTCCCTTTGCAATTCAATTGTTCCACTGGGAAGGTAATTCAGAAGGAATTTGTAAAAGCCACAGCTTTCATCTGTATCTCAGTTTGGTTGAGAGTTTCCAGAGAATGTCTATCAGATTTTAGAAGAAATAGACTTTCAGATTATACGTGCATTGCCTCCCCAAAGAGGAAAGAATGCCTTTCTAAAATATTTGTCCACCATTGGAATTGTCACCAATTGAAAAGTGCCAATCTCATCTATAAATGTGAGAAGTGGAAGAGGGAGAGAAACCCACTCTTGTGAAATGTAGTGAGTCTGCCACTCAGCACTAGACTTGGCAAATCCTGATGCTGTGAATTCTTTTCCTGTGGATTCATTTCCTTACTCACTGACTCCCCAAAATAAAGTACAGATTCCTTAACCTTCACACACACAACTGACTTGTAAAGTGACATGTAACTGTACTGTGAGAGGGTGTAACAGGGAATTGCTCTCAGCTGAATGCTTCTGTTTGAAGTCATTTACTCACCATGTTTATCAATCACAATTTATATCAAACCACTCTGTTCACTAGTATGCAATCTGACAAAAATTGCTCTCTTAAAAGTATTAATTATATAAAAAATGACTTTCACCATTTACAAACTCTAAAGTGCATGTTTTTTACTCCATGTATTTTATTAAGTAACCCAGTGTTCTAAAGTAATAGAATCATTGTACAATTTACATAGAAATATTTTATGAAAACTTAAGTGTGTCTACAATTATTTATTTTGGAATTGTCACAAATAATGAAACACTTTTAACTATGTTTATGAAACAATTCTAACAACTATGTAATATAAAAGATACAACTTGCACATCTCATGTAAAAGCAGAGCTGTTACTGTTGCTTGGGCACTTATGCATTTGCATGTCTGCTATTTGAATTCTCTGTGAAAGTGAAAGGCTGTATTTGTATGTCTATTGAAGTGGGTTTTCAGAAGCACAATGAGAAATGTTTGCCTTTGGGAGGTGTTTTGACTGTAATGGTATATTTGATGGCAAAGAGAGTCAGGTGTTAGAGATTTAGTACGTATGTGATGTTGCATAGTAGAAAATACCACTTTCTCATTTTGTTCTTACTAACAATTAGGATGGGTAACTAAATGTGATAATACATAGTCTTTGTTTAAGTTTTGCCAGATGTTTAACATCAATGTAAATAAGGAGTAGGGACAATATGATGGCGACAGTGATGCTAAAGAGCCAATGAACAGAATCATAATGGTAGCTTTATTTAAAACTTGACAGCTTGAATAAGTCATCATTATTTTCAATGCTATAGCACAGCTGGTTACATTGAATATTTTTCCTCTATTATGCTGTTAATTATATAGTAATGTATCAGAAAAGAAATACATAAGAACTTTCTACTCAGTTCTTGTTAATTTATGAGTCTTTTTCATGAATCAATTGTTGAATGTTCTTATTGAGAATGACCATGTAATTGTCACTTAGAAAAAGCTGCTATTCTTTTTTAAAATGTCTGTTTATAATAACAAGATTCAAGTTCCCTTTCTCAATGTTATTGGAAAAAAGTAAAGTTGGCAAAACCATGTCCCATCTTTTTAGGCTGGGTGCTATAGTAACTGAAGTTGGAGTGCTCAACTAACTCTTTGTGAATATTTAGACTACTGTAGCCTTGCAATTAATTATTTAAAATAATATATGTAAATACAATGCATTTGTAATTGTCTGAGACTAAAACCAGATTCTGTCCTTCGTTAACTGTTTATCAAAATTACTTAGTTTCAGGTAGGTGAGAGGCAGCTTACCTGATTCTTTGGTAGGCATCAGAATATCATGTGTCCCTGCCTCACAGTGAAATCAAGGAAGCATGAGCATATTTTTTTGTATTGGTTCCTATCTGAGTTTCTGTGGGCTTTCAGTTTGTGTACATGTTTTTGTAGTGTAAGATATTAAATTTTATATTTTTTCAGAAAATAAAATCCCTTTGAATATAGTAAAATCTGATTGTCCTACTTGATCTTTCCTAAGCTTTCAAATTTATAGCCTTTTATGTAGGACTTTTTCTGACAAAAATGTTTATTTTCTAAGTTACACATATAAAAATGATCATTCATATATTTCACAAAAAATTAGATTGTAGAACATAAACTACACTCACAGTGCCAATATTATACAAAATTCACTTGAGGATAACAAAAAAACAAAACAACAGAAAACACAGCAAAAAAAATTGGAAATTATATTCTATTTGTACCATCTATAAAAGGGGCCATTTTTGTAAGCGGCATGAACCTGAGACCATCTTATCACTATGTGTTTCTGTATCACATTGTAAGAAGAGAACATTGCTACAAGGAGGGATTGACAAGCAAGACTTTTTATTTCTGTATTATATCATAGTGATCTTTTAAAATGGCAAGTAATATCTCTATTCAATGGATTGAATCATGTTTGTAATTGGTACATTTTCAACATAGAAAACAACATACTATGCTTATAGAATAATCCAAAGTAAAGCTGATGTATAAAATTCCCTATAATTGGGAATATTTTTTCTATTTTAATAATATTTCTCACACGTTACTCAGAGTGGCTTGCCATTTAGACTTACCTAGTTCTTAATGTGCCATAGAAGTAAAGAAACTACTTAAAAACAATTTCCCTATCTTATATTTACTATTTTATTATTTTTATTATTGACAAAATTAGAGTAATGTGGTATCAAATGTTCAATGTAAAAGAAATTATGCAGTGGAAAATTTTAGGTTTACCTTTGAGATGCATATTGTTGGCTCCCTTAACAAATGACAGATTTGGGGATCACTGAGGAAAAAAGAAATTTTACAATTCCACCAATTACAGTGTTAGCCTTACTACAGGTTCTGGGGTCCTACTTATCACATGCTAACTGATTCATTCCGCAGTAACATTTTTGGCTTTGTGATTATTCACCCAGGCCCAACACTCAGTTCAGATAGTTCTTTTAGGAGAGGACATCATTTCTTCACTAATGCAGAACAACTGCCCAGGTTTGCAATTTACCAGAACATCAAATAATTGTCATAAATATTTATTGTTTCCATTTCTAATATATCTAATGTTCTTTAGATTACAGGTACACAGGTGTTTGCTAGAAAATTCTTGCAAACACAAAGTGAAATAAATAGTTTGAGATTTTTGAAAATTCCCTTTTTATGGTAATATTTTTTATTTAAATTTGAAACAAGCTTGTTTTATACATCATACCAGTTTCTTTACTATCCCCTAGTCCCCTGTCCTCTCTCCCATCCTCCATCCAATCTTCTTTCTGCTTTACAGGGACAGTGAGGCCTTACATGGGGGGGGGAGAGTATCTTCAAAGTCTGTCATATCATTTGGAGCAGGGCTGAGGCCCTCCCCCATGTATCTAGGATGAAAGAGTATCTCTCTATGTGGAATGGGCTCCCAAAATCCACTCATATACTAGGAATAAATACTGATCACTACCAGAGACCTCCCATAGACTTCCCAGTCCTCCCAACTAACACCACATTCAGGGTGCCTGGAATGGTCCTATACTCGTTTTCCAGATATCAGACTGGGGTTCATGAGCTCCCCCTTGTTCAGGTCAGCTGTTTCTGTGGGTTTCTCCAGCTTGGTCTTGACCCCTCTGCTCATCACTCCTACCTTTCTATAACTGGATTCCAGGAGTTTGGCACTGTGTTTAGCTGTGGGTATCTGCTTTTGCTTCCATCAGCTACTAGATGACAGCTCTAGGATGGCATGTAAGGTAGTCATTAAACTCATTATTGGAGAAGGGCATTTAAGGTAGCCTCTCCAATATTGCTTAGATTGGGGTCATCCTTGTAGATCTTTGAACATTTTCTTAGTGCCAGATTTCTCTTAAAACTTATAATGGTTCCCTCTATTATGGTATCTCTTTCCATGCTCTCCTCTATTCTTTCCCTGAGTCAATCTTCCTGATCCCTCATGCTCACTTCTCCCATACTCTTTCCTCCTAAATCCCTCTCCCCTTTCCCCATGCTCTCAATTTGCTTGGGAGATCTTATTCCTTTCTCCTTCTCCAGGGGACCATGTATGTCTCTCTTAGGGTCCTCCTAGTTTCCTAGTTTTTCTGAAGGTGTGGCTTGTAGGCTGGTAATCCTTTGCTCTATGTCTAAAAACCATACATGAGTGAGTACATACCATGTTTGTCTTTTTGTGACTGTGTTACCTCATTCAGGATGAGTTCTTCTTGTTCCATCCTTTTGCCTGTGAATTTCAAGATTTCATTATTTTTTGTCTTTTTTTTTTTCTGCTGAGCAGAAACTCCATTGTGTAAGTGTACCATATTTTCTCTATCCATTCTTATGCTGAGAATTCCTAGTAGTCATTCTGAATCAGTTATACATAATATATCAAGTAAAATTTTATTTTTACCATATTAAAATAATAAACAAGATGAAACTGGTAGGGTAAAGGAGTCCTTTTTTCAGGGAAAATAAAGTTCTGTAATTATCTTTTTATTTTTATTTTTTTCAATGTTAAAAATGTTAAAGAAATTGAAGAATTAAGAGCATTTAATGGTCTTGTAGTAGACATAGGTTTTGTAGCTCAACTAATTGATATCCCAGGGTTTCCATGGATTTCTTTGATGTCAACAGACACCAGGTGTGTGTGTGTGTGTACGCACACACACACACAAAATGCACATTTGTATATGTATGCAAATCTATCATACATATAAAATAAAAGTAAAACTATATTTAAAATATTGTCATTATTACATTGTATCTTTAAATTTTCATCTTTTAAATTTTTATTTATATATTTGGTTATTTAACCAGGGTTTCTCTGCATAGTCCTTGGGTGTTTGTGAATTTCCTCTATAGACCAAGCTGACCTTGAAATCTAACTGTTCTGCCTCCAGAGTGTTGGGATTAAAAGACTAAAAGTCTGTGCGACTAATACCCAGCTTGGGATTTCTTTTTTGTTTGTTTTATTTATTTTTTTCAATTTATTTTTAATATATATTCGTTCTCATTCTTTTCCCCATCTAAAATCCTCCAAGATCCTCCCCCATTCGTACCTTCCCAACCTCATATTCTTTCTGTCTCTTAAGATAATATACACATGCGCGCAGACACACACACACACACACACACACACACACACACACACACACACTAAACAGAATACACACACACCAGAAAAAAAAACAAAACAATGAAACAAAAACAATCAAGTGATTCATTTTATATTGACCAACTATTCCTGAGCATGAGGTCTCCCAGGAGGAGTGGTTAATATAACCAGTGTCACTCCACTGAAGGAAACATTTTCTCTCTCCAAGCAACTACCAGTAGCAAAAACCTTCTTAGTTCTGGATGGAACATGTACCCAATTTTCCTTCTCCACACTGGGATTTCTTTTCTCCACATTTGGGTCTGCACAGGTCTTTTGCATTTTCAGACACAACAGGGATGATGCATAAATATCTCAGAGAATATAGTCAATTTAAAGAGTCCAAGTTTAGAAAGAACAAATATCACCAAAGTAGAACATGCAATTTTGAATTTAGTAGGTCTCTAAACACAATTTTAAACATTATGTAAGTTATCATTATTATTGTAATGGAATTCATACCAAATCCCAACTAACTCTAAAAGTTGATTCTCTCAAATAGTTATTGAAGAAAAGTTTTATTTTAAAGTATTAATTACTACTTATTTGAGAACTTGTTCCAATGAAAGGAAATAAATGGGAATCACATTATTTGATGCAAGTATTTCTTTCAGGTTGAGTCTAGTCCTGTATCTTTCCTCCTTGTTTTCAGTGGGTCTTGGGCTTTATCTACCTTAGGATCAATGTGTATAATTCTTCCTTTCTAAGAGCCTTCTGTAGCCCCAAGAATATGTAGTATTTTTGCATTATCCAGTCAAAATGTTCCTAGTTCTGGTTACTTCCTAAGCATATCTAAGTATCAGTCTCAGTCACATATTTTTGTAATTATGGAATTATTTTTTAGAAACACTTTGCAAATATACATTTATTTGCTTACATAATCTATTATGTGTATCTGTTATCAGTCTCAGCCACATATTTTTGTAATTATGGAATTATTTTTTTAGAAACACTTTGCAAATATACATTTATTTGTTTACATAATCTATTATGTGTATCTGTCCTTCCCTTTAGTATAGTATTTCATAAAAGCAGAAATTAAGTACTTGGATCTTTTTTGGATTCTGTTTCCTTGTTATATAACTACAGTTCTCTTCAAAGCACAGACATTCAAAATGTATTTGATCAGGGAAAGAAAGAACAAACTATCAATTTACAGCACGGAATAAGACACAAATAAATACTAACCTTTTAATTGGTCTTCCATGGGATGTCAAGTCCTAATAGCTTTTAACATTTCTTCATGGTGGGGAGCATGCACAATATGTTTAGAAGGGTATGGGTCATTTTTAACCCTGCTTGGATTAGCTTGCTATAATTTCCCATTGCTTTTAATCACAGGTCATGTTAACACTGAGCTATGCATTGAAGGATCTACATTTAAGGCATAATCTTTTTACCTCCATTGTGCAAAGGTAGTCCAATTTCTTCCAGGTAGTCTGGAAAAGTCCTCTATTCTAGCATTATCAGTGCTGTTCACTTAAGGGTATCAGAAGATCAAAGTGGCCAGAGGAAAGATTTAGCTTCCATGTTAGTAGAAGGTTTGTTGCATCTTTTGGAAGAAGTATCCCTCTCCCCAGGCAAAACTTGTAGACCAACAAAGCACAACATTGCAATAACACAAAGCAATTTCTTCCTGTAATAGAGGACAACCATAAACAGAAATATTCCTGTTACCACTTCTTAATTTCTAGACCTTATAACTCCTGGTTGTAGAAGATGTATTCCCACATGTTAAATGCATATTCAAAGCATATACCACCATTTGGAGAACCATTATCCACTAACCTTAAATGTTGTGGGATATTTGTACAATTTTTGAAGATTTATTGCTGTGATTGGCATAATAAACAGCTGGACACCCTAAGCAGGAGGTATAGGCAAGTAATCTGGGCAGAGAAAAGAAAGAGGAGAAAGATAGACACTCTAAAAGAGCCTCCAGACAAATGCAAAGGAAGCAGAGAATATAGGAGGACAGGAAAAGTCATGAGCCAAGTAGCAGCATGTACATTTATAGAAATGGGTTAATTGGAGTTATAAGAGCTAGTTAGAAACATGTCTGAGCTGAGGCTGAGCTTTCATAATTAATAAGAAGTCCCCATACCATTATTTGAAAGCTGGCAGTCAGAACAGGAAAGTTCATCTATTCTCCAGACTACTTTGACTAATTGGTACTTAGAAATTCCATTCCATTTTTCTATGGAAAGGAAAGTCAGCTGCATTAGGAGAGTGGGAAACATGGTTAAAACAGAATTTGGGTGGGCATGAGCCCACTGTGAAGTAAGTTCTTGGGTTGAAGAAAGTCTATGTGGAATGCCGCAGCCACATATAAGGCATTAAGTCTATGGGTTGGGTGGTAACTTTAGAAGAACCATTAAGTTAAAGAAAGGAAAATTTACAAGAATAACTAGTTCAGTAAGAATAATTCACTGTCTTTTTCACAATAGAAGTAATCCAATACAGTCAGCCTACTACCAAGCCACTGGCTGAGAACTTTCACAAATGTTACTATATTGTGATCTCAGTGTTGGTTTTGGATGTTGGCATATTAGCATAAAGCAGTAGTTGGAGCAAGCTCATCCTTGGTGAGTAGAAGACCATTTTGTTGATCTCAAAGATACCCTCTATTTTTGCCACACCTTCCATTTGTACCACCATGGACACTTTGTTTATGGGCCCACCAGAGAAGAGGAATGGGTGGGAAAAGAAGTGAATTGTCTGCAGGAATAGGTTCTCTCCTTCCACTATGTGAGTCTTGCTGATCAAATTCTGCTCCTTAGGCTTGTTAGAGAGGGCCTTTGCATAGTGAACTATATCAGTGGCCCACAATTACATACTACAGAATATATAATTTGTTATATTTATACAGTGGAGTATTACTCCTCTGTAAAGAAAGAGAGAGAGAGAGTGAGAGAGAGAGAGAGAGAGAGAGAGAGAGAGAGAGGGGGAGGGAGAGAGAGAGAGAAACTAGGTAACAAGGACAACCCTGAGAGGAACACATGAATTTGTGTTTTGATGTTTGATCAAATTATCTCTCAAATATTGATATCAGGTGTCATGATATATCAAGAAATGCACACTCTTCATAGAGAATATTCTGAATAATCTCCTAAATTAGATTCAGACATAGAAGAAATAGAAGACTACGGGAAGCTTCAAAATTTCTATGGCTTTCTCTCTAACAACTTGGCTGCTAGGTTTTAGTCAAAGTAAATCCTCATAGCAATATAAATATTGCTATTCCAGTGAGGAAATAGCACTAAGATTCTCCAATCAATTTCTGAGGAAAAGCAGCACAAATTAGTGTGAAAGGCAGAAGTTTTGTCAAACTATTTTTCTATGAAGGTGGGATTAACTAGGTGATACTTTTTGAGAATGCCACATAAAGATGAGAAGGAAATATGAAGTTGTTGACTTTTACTTCTCTGAAGGTTACTATTTTGATTTTCAAAATTCAATACCTGCCTTCAAAGACATACTATCAGCAGAATAAGATATACTAATTAATTGATTGTAGATTCAAAGCAACATACAGGGTTTTAAGGTCAGGTAAGCTAGGGTAGTCCATATCTGATTGTAAGGCCATCTATACAGGAGTTACATTCTGGAGTTGAACTCTGCAATGTGATAGTCCCCAGCTGTAAATTACTATTCAACTTTTGTTAGATAGGGACATGCCATTTGTTGTTAGGCTCAAGGGTCTCTTCCATCTTTTTCAAGGGGAGTACTAACCTTCTCTCCTTTCATACAACACAGGACATAGCATTTTTAAAATTATTCTGTTTAAGATAGACTATGACAATATCTCTGGCCAAGGTGATTTTGTTTTTTAATTAATGTAACCCATTTCTCTATATTCTTAACTTCCCTGTCTACTGACCTCTAGTAGCAACCAGTCAGGAAAGTTGTTTATTGTTAACCCATCATTCCTTAACTGACTATTGAGTAGTTATTCCGAACAACAGCCAACTAAGCCTCAAAAAGAAACCATCTATTCTTCTTCTTACCCCACTTCCTGTGAAAACAATAAGCTACAGGGGAGAACTATCTTTCGAGATCCACTATAACATTAACTTCTTGCTAATGGCACTGTTAACTCTTCAGATAAATCCTAACCCAACCTAAACTCCAACCCCAAAACTTTTTGACTTGAAATTAATTAAAATTATGTAAAATCGAAATTAAAATGTTTGCTCCACATTTCAAGCCCACAATAGGAAGACGTGGCTAGTAATAATCCTATTGAACTTTACATTTACTGTCAGTCTTGCCAGTTCTATTGGGTTGCATGGATTTAAAGAAGAGACAGCATTGCGTGGTGCTTTGGGTCATGCTGACTTAGAAGAACAAATGGTTTCTATGAAATACAACTAGGATAAGGTAGATGATAAAATATGGACTTAAGAAATAGTGGCAAGAATGAGAAATAATGGATAAGAGTGAATCATTAAAGGCTTAAATAGTAGCAATGGGACATGGGGATGAATTGATGCTGCTTACTTAGGAAGAGAGAAGGACATTCTTCTGACATTTGGGATAAAAAGCATTACCCTGAAAATTAGGTATAATCCACTTAATGTAGCTGAGCCTATCCTATATTCACACTTTCTGGATAATGAATTAAAATCAAAATATTATTCCTTGTATTAAGACCAATTGAACTCAACTTAGGTTCCAGTAACTATTCAAATATGAAGGATTGATGGCCACACAACAAGCACCAGAAAATAGCATAGAATAGTAAAAACCTACAAAACACCCCCCCATACACAAATTTTATTGACAAAGCTTGAACTCTAAAAGGTATAGATATTGATCTTAATCTTTCAAAACGTCACTGAGTTTAGAATTTTATAACTCTATTGTTACCAAGCAGGTTTCATCTCAAATATTGGTTTGTTTTGCCTTAACTCATCTATAATTTAAAAAGGTATTCTTAATATTTACCTAAATCAATAGAAAATGACTTTGCTTTAAACTAAAAAAGTTTTTTTTAAACATCAAATAAGTACATTAAGATTTTTAGTTTTTGGAAGTTGAGAATTTCCTGTTCAGAATTTTTTTTTCTTGGTATAACATCTACTTTATTACTCCACTGCCAAGAATTTTTTCTCCCATCACATGCACCCTAAGGACCCTCTCCTCCCTTCCCCCCCCCTGCACTCCACATGTAGGGTGATGCCATCCAGGAGTGGTCATCTAAATCTGTCAAGTCATTTGAGGTAGGGACTAGGACTTCTCTCCTGTCTCTAGGTTAAGAAAGTATCCCTCCATGGTGGATGTGTCCAAAACATCCTTTTGTGCACCAGGAATACATCCTGGTTCCACTGTCTGAGGTCCCTTAGATTGCACAAGCCTTCTAGCTGAGACCCATGTTCAGGGTTTCTGAGTTAATCCCATGCTAGATTCCCAGCTATTAGTCTGGGGGTCAATTAGCTCCTTCTTGTTCAGGTCTGCTGTCTCTATGTGTTTCTACAGTGTGGTCTTGTCCTCCCTCTCTGCATCTTGATCTAGTTTGGCTCAATGTTTAGTTGTGGGTGTTTGCTTCTGTTTCCAACAGGTATTAGATGAGGCCTCCATGATGCTGGATAAGTTAGTTGTTGATATCTTTATCAGGGAAGGATATTTTTGGTAGCCTTTCCACTGTTGCTCAAATTGTTAGTTGGAGTCAGTATTGTAGGTAACTGGACATTTCTTTATGTTCAGTTTTCTCTTCAATCTTATAATGTCTCCCTCTTTTATGTTTTCTCTCTCTCTCTCTCTTCTGCCTTTCTCTCAACTTCTAAAAGTATTATCAAGGATTTGGGGGCTTCATTCATGACTAACCAATTCATGTAATTACTAAGAATTCTTACTAAAGCAATGATGAATGATTGACATATTATGGTTGATTAAAGTATGGAAAGAAAAAGTTCTGTAAGCAGTACTCATTTTCCCTACTGGCATCTTAATTAGCATTTTCTGAAATAGTTGCCTGATAAAAAGGCCCAAGTCTGTGAGATTTCTTTGGGGGGTAACACCATAAGGGAATAGAGAAAGGTGAAAGGAAAATGCAGTGTGATAATACTGCAAAATTCAAGGATTTCTTGTCTTGTGAGGCTTCTTCGATAAGTCTTATGAATACACAAAAATGCAGCTCTGCTGATGGAGTGACTTTGTTTGTATACATGCCAAAATCATTTGAAGAAAGCTTCAGGTGTCACAATAAAATGGACATTTTTCATAGTTGGGCATGATTGTTTGCTCTTTTTTTTTTCCAATGGCTGTAAAATAGGAAATAAAGATATACAAAGCAATAAAGTTTTCTGCTTTTATTGTTCTCTACTTTTACTTAAAATGTTAGTAAGGTCAAAGGAATGTAACTCAGAACAAACACTTGTTGTATTTGCCTCTTGTGTTACTCAGACTTATACAAATCCTACACTTCAGATACAGAGAGCTTTACACTGGCCTGTGACCTAAAAAATCTTACAGTGTGTGTACTTGCATGAAAAATGGGAAGTAATGCTCTGTGCCAACTATCTTAAAACTCTTTTTTAATACATTTGATTTGTATTATTAACAAAATGAAATCTAATAGAGCCGATAGATGTGTTTTAATATTGTTGGAGAGGAGATGAGAGTGTAGAGGCTGTTTCATAGCAAAGGAATGTTCCTGACTCTTTCTGCTTAAACTGGTCCACAGACTTTTCCTACCTATAAACTGTTATCAGTTTACTCTGCTTTAGTGACCATGTCATGTTGAACGGGAAGAGTATGTACTACATCGTCCCTAGTTTTTCTTATCAACAACCTAGATACAAAGGTAAAGAGGATTGTCAATGGGTATCGTGATCCACAATGACTTGAAGTAGACAGAGCATGATAATAGCAACAACCCTCTTTCAAGCTCTCAGGGTCGTAGCTGGTGTGACGGTTATACTGGTTGTCTATTTAATAGCATTTAAAGCAAACCTGGAGACAAGCTTCCAGAATGCCCGAGGGTTATCAACATGATGTCCCCTGAAGTGGAAAGTCTGACTTTAACTATTGCTAACATAATTTCATGGGTTGGGGTGTTACGATGAATAAAAATCAGAAAGATTATTGAGCACTAATGCCCATTGCTGTCTCCTAATTGTGATGCACTATTACAAGCAGATCCACACTCCTGATATAATCAATTCCAAGCCATCATGAAACTGAACCAAATTAAAGCTTCCCCTTTTAAGCTGCCTTTGCCAGTGCATTTTGCCAGAGCACTGAGAAAACTGATGACTAAAATCAAACTAGTCAAAATCAAGACAATTTCTTGTCTTCAATTCAGATACCCAATGCTTCCCAGTATTAGACCCAAGGCTCTGTTGATGGTTATTTATCTATCTATGTGTCTATGTATGTAAGTACATATCTATCTATCTATCTATCTATCTATCTATCTATCTATCTATCTATCTACCTATCTATCTACCTATCTCTTTCTTTCATCTGTCATCTATCTATCTTTCTATGTATCTATTGATTCCTCCAATCTTCCTCCCCTGCATATTGTTCTGGTCCAGTAGCTAGAAGGAGGACAAACCTAATATCCCACCATCTGTGAAAGTCTGTATTTATCTCATGGTGTTTCTTTGTCAAAAGTAGGACAACATCAAATACCAAATTAAAAAAATAGATTTCTCAGACCTTGAGAAATAAATAAAAATGTTTTATGTAACACGAAAAATAAAAGATTCAGAGACTGATATTGGGGTTCAGGCTTCAAGCTGAAGATCAGAAAAGCAAAGCAGCCAAGCCAGTAGCTCTTACTTAACTCAACCTCAGGCTAAAAGGGCTAATCCTATCTCCATCAGCTCTCTACCAAGCTTCAGATTGCTGCCTTTCCTCAGTGTGGCTGGAGAGAATCAGTCCTTCCTATCCTCAGTGTGGCTGGAGAATGAATGCCAGCTCTAAGACCCTTTCCTGTCCTAAATAATTCTCATGATTTCTGGGATTAAAGTGTGTACCACAACTACCTGGTTTCCATGTCTAGTATGGCTGCTTTGCTAGTTTGATCTCCAGTTGCATTAATAAATTATAAACAATCTATAACCACAGTTTTAGTTTCTTTTTCTACTTATTGTTTTTTAAACAGAGACATTCATTCCTCAGTTTTGCTTTGGAACCCACAAATCACACAACTGCTTTGATATAGCCATCCCTGTAAAAATTACCTAGGCAGTGTGCCTTAAAGGATGTGATACTAAGGAAGTAGGGTGATGTAATTATGCATGATGCTGTAAGGGATGTCCATCTCCATCATTCCCTTCTCACCTCTCTGGTACCCCCTGGAGGTCAGTTCACCTTGTAGTCAACCTAGTATGTTTGTTTGATTGGCAGCATGCTGCCATCCTTGATTGGTCTGAGATCTTGATTTTCTTGTCTTTTATGACCGTGGTTGGTAAAATAGGCTATTCAGAAAGCACAGAATCCTGGAAAAAAATTGCTCAGGGTGATTTACAAAGTTCCAGAAACAGTTTCTTTGTCTCCATTATATAATAGCAATCCTAGCTCCTCATAATAACTCAAACCAATTACTCCTTTTAATATAGTAATTAATTTGTCATTTGTTCAATAGTCAAATTATAGATCCATTAAATGAAACATTTTCCTCCAGTTGCAAACTAGAACATTTATTGTAGCAGCATCCAAATCACAAAAATAGAAAGAAACAAAGAAGCAAAGAAAGAAAAGAGAAAAGGAAATAACAGGATCTACCAACAAGCCAGTCTATTTGTTTTCTAGGACTATTACAATTGCATATCACAAGTGATTGGTATAAACACTAGCTTTTTGCTCTCACAATTTTGAAGGCAATACCTCCAGAGGTCTAGACATTTCACTTCTTTAAAAGTTTTTGTTTTTGAATTGTAGATCATTTTTGTCTACCTGGTTACCACATGCTCTGGTCTTTATAGTATAGAGTCATGCTAGATTAGGGTCATTCTAATGACTTTATTTTTGCTTTATATTCTAAAATACCTTGTCTTTGTATATTCACATACTGATGACTGGGCTTCAGCATGTAAACTGGGTAAGGGAAAAATTTGGAGTATAGTAGTAATAGAGCATGATGATCAATCTCATCTTCAGGCATTAATGTCTGGACCTAATTATTCTAACTATGAAAGAGCAGAATAAATTACTGCATGGACTATCAGCAATAATGCTTGCTATAAAACAACAGTGCAATTGTTTTTAGTACCAGGGCCTACATGCCTCTACAGGTCTTTAGTTAAGCATTCCAAGTTTAGTTTTTTGTAGACTATTTCAGCAAGATGTGTAAACACGGAAGAATCAGTAGAGTTTGCAATTGCCCATTGTAAAATGAACTATTGTGTGATGTTCTGTTATTAGGCAATCTATGTCAATAAATAACATAATCTTTTAACTTCCAAAAAGATGCTGACAGAGAGACTACAACTAGAATGGAAAAGCTACCATATATATATATATATATATATATATATATATATATATATATATGTATATGGTAGAAGGCATTTGATATCATTGACTTATAATCCAAATATTAATTCTGGTATCTACTGTTCCCTTCAGCCACTAATTCAGAGATGATGGAGAGAAATGTTTTTGGAAACCACATAGCTTTCCTTTGTGTTCAAGTGCCCATCATTCTTGAATTCAAAAAAGACTTGTATTTCCTTGTACACACATGGCTGCTGAGTGTCTTTCTGCATGAGGTCATTTGTATTTGGCATTAGTGTAAAATAGAAAAATTGCTTCCCGTGTCTTATCAGTGTGTTACAAGCAGGTTTTTCCCTGCTGGTCTTGCCCCACTGCCACGCCAGCCCCCAATAATATACTGAAAGTCTGTATTAGATATAAATCTAATGGCCAGTTACTAGTTTCTTATTTGCTAGCTCTGTCCTAAATATTAACCCATTTCTCTTAATCTAAGTAACTCCACATGGTCTCATCTTACCAGAGAGAGGGGGCCGGCATTCTGCTCTCTCCGGTCTCTCCATGCTGACCCCTCCCTCTTACTTCCTCTTTCCTCCTTGTCTCCTAGTCCTACCTATCTTGTTTTCTTATTGGCCAACAGTGCATTATTCATTAACCAATGAGAGAAATATATTTACAGAATGACATCTCCCATCATCAGTGTATCACTGCTGGAGATGTTGTTGCCTCTAATCTTCCCACTTTACCTTCCTGGCCCTTGAATTAACATGCAGATGTTTTAACCACAGACCAGATTTTATGTAAAATGTTGCTTGCAGAGATGTTTTCCTCTAAAGCATATGTTGAAGTGGACTTAAGTCTATTCAATACAGTTATAGTCCATTGTTAGCTAACAACAAAAACAGAAGTTAAAGAATTTGTGAGGCAGATTACTACTTCTCCTTTCTCATTAGGGAAACAAGAGGATACTCTTAAGTCAATGCATTTTAAAGGGAAGATATCAGTACAAAAGAAGTGTGTAGCATAGGAGATGATGTCACCACTTTCTGAAATTTACTTAGGCACATTAAATACCACTGCTGTGATCCAAACTGTAAGTGGATTCCTACTGTATGAATCAAAAATTGAAATACTATTCAATAGCATATGACACTATTATATTATTAATCAAATAATTAATCAAATGCTAAAATTAATTACATTATATAATTTTATACTTCTCTTCTACTGTATCCTAAATAAGCTCATGTGATAATATAAATATTATTAGTAAGAATGTTACCGCAAAGGAATTACTACATGTGATGAGATTCCCTTTCTTCCTTTTAATGATTATTTTTATACATTTTAATTAAAATGTAAAAAAATCACTTTCCCCCTTCTCTCTTCTCTCTCCATTCACTCCAAGTCTGCTCTCTCCAATTCTGATTCCTTTCATGCCCCTTCTCCCAACATATTAAACAGTTAGAAAGCTTACCATTGGGAGAGGCTAATTCTCTCTCAGCATTCCCTCTACCTTATATATGTGTCTTGATATTTATTTTGCTATGCTCTTGTTTATGTGGTCATTTCTATGAGACCCTGTCTCATAGCAAACAGTATCTTCCTGACCCTTCTTCTCTTAGCCAAAGATGGAGGAACTGTGATGTAAATATGGACATGGAGGCTGGGCTTCCAAGAACCTGTTGATCTCTATGTTGGTCCAGTGAACATTTTTTATGGATGATATAATTTACTGTAAGAACTTCATTGAGGAAGAGTGATAGGTACATATATTTGCATGAATAAAGCAAAAGTTTAGAATGTAGTTAGAAATTTTGCTTGTTTAACAAAATGGTGGCAAAGTATTATTTTCTAAATTTGTGGCCGTACTAGTTTTTGTATGTTGGCTAAATTCACAGTACCACACATGATCTCCTACCTACTATGTGGGCCTCAAGTCCAATCAGACAGCTGTTAGTTGGTTACCACAAACCTGTGCATATCACTTATGTGTACCTCATGAATATTTCCCCATGCTAGTCAAATAACACCTACCCAGCTAGGTGTTATTGCTGGGTAGTCTATTAATTCCTTCCATATCTTAGCAACTTTCATAAATAATATTTTCTACTACTACTATGAAAGTTTGCTCAGATGGAGGAAGCTTTCATGTTAGATATGTAAACAGTTGCTTCAGTCAAATGTATAGAAGAAGCATTTGATAACGGATATGCAGTTTTGTTAAAGTCTAGGTTCAGGAGATCATGTGGTAATAGAAATCTTTCAAGTAATTTCAATTTATTTTAACATGTTGCCAACATCAGCAATTAATTTTCTTGGATTTACCATTAAATACATTATACTTAAAAAAAGATAATTTATATTCAGGACTATGATGTTGAGCACCACTAGTTAGAAAATAAAATAAAATTTTAAAAAATCAGAATGCTACAGAACCAAAAACTTTTTACTTGAGAGCATAACAGCTTATTTGCAAACTTTTACACTTGCTATTACAGGTCATGTCAAAATTTATATGTACCAAAGATACTATATTCAATTGTCTTTAGTCTATAAATGAAATCTATTCCAGTAATATGTGAATTTTACACTCAATGTTCATCTTTAAGTTATTTCAGTATGTGCAAATCCCCCAATAGTTCAGTTCCTAAGTTTAAAATCCAATACTCTTCTACTTGTAAACATTTCAACGAGTGGGTATGTGTGATGATAATGATTATCATTGTTATTATCATATATCCTTTGGATGTTACTTAATCCACTGTATCTGTATGAGAAAAACCAAAACAAAGGAAATACTAACTTCATGTCCCCCAGGAATATATTCAGTGGGTCAGTACTATACAGTATATCATGCTGTTCCTTGAAATTACTTATGGTGATAATATTTACACAATGCAAATCAATAGATGGGTCACATTTTGTCTTCCCACATCCAGTCACATCTATCTTAACAGGTAACCATGTTCTACTGCAGAAAAATGGAGCAATATGCTGTGACACAGGATTCTATGATAATGATTTTGATTTGCCAACACTGGTGGATGAGATCAGAGATCAACGGTGGACATATGACATTTTATTGAAATTCCATTTCAAACTAGTTGTTAAGTAGAGAATTTATTTTTCTTTTCAGTCACTATCAGTCCATCAAGCCTCACTAGAAATCATATTCTAAGTGGGTATGATGTCTGACCTAGTGATTTTAAAGGATAAAATTCTATGGTTAAAATTCAAGGAATTAATCATTCAGATAATGATCCCACCATTAAAATTAAGTGCTTTTAATCCTAGCACTTGATAGGTAAGACAGGTGGATCTCTATGATTTTGAGGCCAGCCTGCTCTACAAAGCAACTTCCAGGACAGTCAGAACCTTTTCACAGAGAAACTCTGTCTCAAAGAAAGCAAAAAAGAAAGAAAGAGAGAGAGAGAGAGAGAGAGAGAGAGAGAGAGAGAGAGAGAGAGAGAGAGAGAGAGAGGGAGGGAGGGAAGGAGGGAGGGAGAGAGGGAGGGAGGGAGGGAGGGAAAGAGGGAGGGAGGGAGGGAGGAAGGGAGGAAGTAGGAAGGGAGGAAGGACAGAAGGAAGAAAGAGTAGCAGCCCTTAATAAACTCAGGGAGAAAAAATGTTTACTTGGGTATTAAACTGTCGATGAGTTCCTCCAGTCCATTACCATTATTGGTGGCTGCCAATACAGAAATATGGAGGAAGTAACTGAAGAAGAAGCCAAAGAGGAACATTACTTACTGGCTTTCTCCTAAGGTTTTCATTCAGTTACATGATTTTTGCTACCAATTTCACCTGCCCAGGGATGACAGAACCCCAGAAGACTGAGAAATCCCATATCAATCATTAGTCCAACATGAATAAATAAAAGTGTTCACAGATGTACCTTTAGGCCAACCTCACAGAGGTCTCATTTTAAATAAGGTCCCTCTTCATAAGTAACTAGCTTGTGTCAAGTTAACAGAAATTATCCAGGACAGACCTCAAGGCTCACCTTGCAAAATATCACAGGTTATTCACATTAACAGGATATGAAAGCAAAGAGCATCTTCCTCATTTGTTACACCTCGGAAACACATGCCTTTAGAGTATGGTGTCTAAATCCTTTTCATGTTCTATTTATCTGCAAATCTCCCTGTTGTCTCTCACTCATTAGCCATTTCAATACACCAATTTGTTACTGGACACCTGGTCTGCTAGGTCTAAGACAATTTCAAATATTTGAAATTATCTTTTCTGTGTGCATGAATTTCGAGAAAGCTCCCACCATTTAATCAGGTGAGTTTCAAAAAGGGTTCATTACTCCAGACTGTGATTCACTTCTCTTTATAGGAGGATTTGGAATGAAAACTTGTGTTATAATTCAACCCTTTGATGTTTTGTTTCCCAGAAGCCTGAAGTAAGTAATTTAATTTGTTTAAAGTTTCTTTTCTTGCTGTTTAAACCTTTGCTTCCATCCTTGATCTGACACTACATTCATTATTGCAATTTACAAGAACAGAATCACCTCCAAAATACAAGGAAAGCCAGCCTCATATGACACCTTTTTATATGCTTGGGAGAAAGCCCAGCCTTTGAGAACAGCATTTGCTGCTATAAAAATGGATTTGAGTTTGAAACTTAGCATTCAAGACTTCTGGATCAAAATAACTGTATTTCTAGCTTAAAGGGCTTAGTTGCCCTCCTCTGATCCCCCAGGACATTTTTACACAGAGGTGGACAAGCTTGCTCAAACAAGTATGTGTACAACACACACACATACACACACACACACACACACACACACACACACACACACACACACACGCACACACACACACACACAGAGAGAGAGAGAGAGAGAGAGAGAGAGAGAGAGAGAGAATCTTTTAAATGGAATTGCTATCTATTTTCTATCATCAATTTCAAATGCATTCCAGGAAAATTGTTTTGCAATCTCACTGTCTGTTTGAAGCATTTCTCTGTAATGTTTCACTTCTTTATTAAGGACCTTTCCACTATCACAGAAATGAATTCCTCTTGTCACAACTACATCAAAACTGTCTTTTCAGTTTTCCCCTTTTCATCAGGATATAAACACATGAATATTGTCCATAATAAGGTGACTGTCCCTTAATCCCCTAAAACCTTTCATAATACTACTATATACCCTACATCCTTATGTAAAATACTTTTTTAAAGCTTTCTGTAATGGGAAAAATAGTTTTCTATTTTTTCTCCTTTCCTTGATACCAATTCTGTTTTTCCTCTGTCAAGTTCATTGATAGTATCAACACTGCTATTGACAGAGACTACATTCAATTTGTAGCCATCCACTCTTATGATTTAATATTTTTCACCTTGAAACACTATTAATTCTTGAATGAATATCTTAAAGACAGCTAAAGGACATAGCAATTTTGTACATGTCCAACCTTAGAACAAGTGCAATGTACAATAAATACAGGTCTGTCAGACAGCAGTCCTTGCTAAGCCATTTCTTTCATTCAGGAAATATAAATGCTTCTGGACAAATAGACAAACTTTTTGTTCAGGGGAAATTATGTGATTTCTTATAAATTATCACAATAATAATCATGGGATATTTGTGAGTCTTTCATAAGACTACTTAAAATTGAATGTGATGGTGCACATACAGAGCTTTGAATTAAAATAATTGCCACCAAAATCTCACTGTCTCTTTTGATAACTGTAGAGTTAGGAGAAGTCTAAAATCTTTTTTGTAGTAGAGACTACTGCTTTCCACTTCATTCAAGAGCTCACACGCATGGGCAGCACACCAGTAAAAACTATCTATAATGTTTTAGATTTCTCTGTCTGTAGAAAATCAAACATACAATCTTACTGGATAAAACATTGTCAGAGATGAAAGAGGACAAAACAAGAAAATTACAAATTTCTTAAATAGACAATTTTTGGCACAGATCTCACTATTAAAATGATGACACCCATTTAATACTCCAGTAATCTAACTCTAATTCAGCAAAATCAAGCATTTTGGCAATCACTGGATATTTAAAGAAACACTGTTTAATAATTTATTGCTTATAAACCTAAGTTTGCAAAAGAATATTCACTATTCATAGAGTTTCTTCATTTCCTTTTCTCTTTAGCATTAGCTATTTGTAATCTTATTTTCCCTTCCCTGAGGGAAACTCACTGCTCTAATGAGCTTTCTGCTGATCCTGTTAGCCTATTTCTGTTGTCCTCAACTGTCATTTAGTGTAAGAATTCTACAATATAACATCTAATCATTAACAGGTAACACTAATTTGAAGCAGATTTGTATAATCAAATGATGTCTATTGCTGTTCTCTTTGTATTTATAAACATCAACTACAGATTCACATAAGTGATAATATTATATTTCTATGAGGCAGAGGAAAAGATAAAAGCATGGTTAAAATTGCAGTAGCTTAAGATTGAAACATATATGCCCTGAACACAAATCATTATAAGCATTCTCCATCATGCATATAGTTTTTCAATGTTGATTTAGCTACTATTCTCTTTTTGGAAAAAGGTATGTGTGTGTTTGTGTGCATGTGTACGTGTGTGTGTGTGTGTGTGTGTGTGTGTGTGTGTGTGTGTGTGTGTATGTGTGTGTATGTGTGTGAAAGTCAGAGGTCATTGTTGGAAGTACCATTCTCTACTTCTCTCATCAGTTCAAATGGAGGTTTTCAGGCACACCGTGCAAACACATTTACCCATGAAAACACCTCACTATTCTTTTAACAGTTAAGAAATGTTGATAGTTTAATGTAATTAGTATTTATTAATTAATATGAGCAATATTTTATGAGAAAATTAAAGTCTTCACTTCCCAAACTTTTTTACTAAGCTCACTCCCATTACACTTTTAGTATGTATTGTTGTAGTTATAGAAAACTGATTAATAAATGTAAAATGAAAATATATTCCATGACTTTTATAGTAAAGTCAGTAGAATACATACTTCTCTGAGGCTGATTAAGCTTGACTTTAACAGAATGGAATTATTCCATCTTCTAGATCATGCTTGATTGGAAAACTCACTGTGAAGCTCACACAGAGCTTCATAATATTTTGTAATTGTATAAAAACACATTAGTGTAATAAACAAATATTCAGAAAGAGATAATACTTGACTAACTTATCTGTACCTTAAAAACAAATCAAATAAGTTAATCACCATGGTTAATGCCAGTAGTCTCATCATTGCAGTAAGGAGGAGTGGGGAAGTGCAACCATTTTATGTCCCTTAGAATAATGTAAGGCTTGCAAATTGGAGGTGGCCTCAACGTAGGTTTAATATAAGCCAAACCAAATGCAGGCTTTGATATTTAATTGAACTGATCCCAAGGTGGCTGTAACATGAAAAACAGAAGATTCCGGGATGATATTTGAATTCAAGCTTCAAGCTGAAGGTCAGGAAAGCAAAGCAGCTGAACATCTCTACCTCAGATTTAAGGGTGATCCTGGTTCCACCAAACCTTGGATTGCTGCCTTTGCTCCGTGTGGCTGGAGAATCCTAAGTCTTTTAATATCTTCCTATCTTCAACGGGCTGGAGAAAGAAAGCCAGTTCTGAGACCCTGTTCTTGTTTTAAATACTTCCCTAATGCTAGCATTAAACATGTGTGACCCCAGGTGCTGGGATCAGATCAAAGATACAAACTCTGTTTCTCTTCATTTTTGTGTAGGCCATGGTGTCCGTGATTTAACTAAGATCAGTCTACCTCTTAATCCTGAGACCTGGGATTAAAGGTTTGTACCACCACTGCATGTTCCCTATAGCTTGAGACTGACTTTGCTTTCTGAATCCTCAGGCAAGTTTTAGTAAATCATAAATAATATATCACCACAGTGGCATTGATACTTTCCTGACCCAGCCCTAAACTGGGAAACTTAAGAGACCAAATATAAAGCCCACTGAACAATAACAAACAAACAAACAAAAAAACTAGAAAATTATAGGCACCTGTGGATCAAGCTGCCAGGCTCCTAAAACGTGACATTGCAAGCCTCTGAAATGATGCCCATCGACAATTGTAATTGTCCACCATGTGATTCTGACTTCAGTGTTGTTTGAACATCATTGTTGAGTTAATATAAGCATTCCCGGTTGTACAAGCCACTAGCCCATGATTTCAAGGATATCTGCCAGCCTGTCACAAAAGACCTTTGTGGCTGGTGCCTGCCTAGTCTGCTCCTAGCACATTCTTAACCTCTCTGGAAAGGATTTCCTGTTGGAGGTCTTCTGCAATTTTTGCCATTTCCATGATTGATGAGACATCTCTTCACAGGAGATTACTGTAATCTTTGTAATAATGTGGTATTTTAAGGGGTGATAGTTTGAATAAACTGAGAGTATTCTAAAGGCAAATCACGTGAGGGCCCCATAATTGCCTAGTGCATAGCAGCCCACTGACCTTGTACTCCTTGCTTCATGTCAAAAGTTGCCCTCCAAAGCAAAGGAAGCGCAATACAAAGCCTAGTCTACATAAGACTGTGCTTCATAAAGCAAATTCAATAAAAAGTAAAAACAAAAAAATTGTGAAAAGAGGAGTTGAGATAGCTTAATCAATTTGGTGGTGTTGTTAAAGCATGTTTCCCACAGGCTGGGGTATTTGAACACTTGCTTCTCAGGTGATGACACTATTTGGAAAGTTTATGGATGAGCTGTGGCCTTGCTGGAGAAAGCATACTCCTGAGAGCAGGCTATGAGTATTTATAGTCTCACTCTTCCTGATCACTCTCTCTGCTTCCTGCTTCCTGTTAAGAAGGTGAGCTCTCAGCTTTTTGCTGCATCCATCATGCCAGCCACATTTCCCTGGAAACACAAACCACATTAAAATGTTTATTCAATAATTTTTGTTTATGATGTTTTATCATAGCAACAGAAAAAAACAACTACTATAGTTGAAAGTGTGCTTGTTGGGAAAATATGAGGACCTGACTACAGTTGCTAGGATCCACATAAACTGCCAGGATGGGTATGATCCCACTTCTGGTGAACAGACAGGGATGCCTGGCTCTTGTTGCCCAGACAGGCTAACTGAATAGACAGACTTCAGGTTCAGGGAGTCTTTTTCTCAAAACAAAATCAGATAAGTACTGAGGAAGATATAGTTAAGTTCTGGCTTCCATATACATGTTCTTAGATATCATGCACATGCGCACAAAAGGAAAATTACAGGGAAATTGTTTAAAAAAGAAAAATTTGTTTTATATTTTTAAGGTATGTTCTAAACAATTTTATGCCATCATAATCTTCCAAGACAAAAAACTGCAAATTAATATGGAGTTTCTTTTTCTAATCCCTTCCATATATTTCAGCAAACAGAAAAGAAATGATAAAAATGCCATAATATGAATTGTCAATAAAATATTTCTATAATGAAGACATTTTATAAAATTTAATAAAATTGTTTTCCAGCTAGAGCATACAATCTGGCAATAATAGCAGGGAGAAAGTGAGATATTTTATGACAAAGTGAAATAAAGTCCGTCTGAGAAACTAAATTTGAGTGAGATACAATACAGAGTAAAAGCAAGAAATCAGAATATTAATAAATAAAATGGAAAATAGCTAAAGATTTGTGAAAAAGTAAATTTAAGCATACAGTGGTGCCCTAGTTTTTATATTTTAACAGTCTTTGATAATTGTGTTACAAACTCCACCCCCCCCCCACACACACATACCAACTCTCTAAAGCAAAATAAATAACTATGGGAAACTGCCCATTTAGAAAGGGGTGCTGAGCTTCTTTACATGGGTAAAAAATGAAATCAACAATTATCTAAAAGAAATATGTACTTTCTAGAGCAGTTTGCTTCTCATGCTCCAGAAACAAAAAAGTTAAACTTTGGCATTAAATACGAAAGTCTCTTCAATTATCGACTTTAAATATGATTTAAAGTACTCTAAACTGATTATAGCAAGCATCAAATGATTAATTACTATTTAATATTTTTGGTTTGGTTTCATAAAATTTCCACTATTTAAAATAATAATTCCAGGAACCATAAGATATTTGACATGTTCCATTCTACACACACACACACACACACACACACACACACACACACACACACAGACCCACACAAGGTATCCTCTCAAATTTAACAAGGTTACATCAGGATAAATTGTAACTAAAAACAAGCCATCTGATCTACTTTTTTGCAATGAACTTTAAGTACAATAATATAGAGACACAGACCTGTGATATAGCAACAGTTCACAATACAATTTAAGAGAATCAGTAGGTAGTACCTTCTGTACAATTGTTACTTTCAGTCATCAATTTATTGACTGTTGAATACTTAGACATTCTGGAAAGTTTAAAATATTTTTATTTTTTCACTGAAACATTGTATTTATACTATTTTCCTCACTCTTGTTTTCCTCTAGCCAGGTAAAGAATGCGTTGCATTTCTTTGCCAGAGGTTTTTTGTGTGTTGTGACAGTATCAACAGAGAGAGCTAAATTTGCACCAGAGCGATGCAAAATGTTGAGCATCACTGTGGACCTGCTAAAACAAAATTTACTCTTTAAAAAGTTTGTGATGATTTATATACATACTATAAGTTCAGGAGAACTACAGTTTCTTAAGTTTAAAAGTGTACATCTAGAGTGATTTTTATTTGTTGATGGTTGTCTCAAATAGGACATCATTCATGGTGCCTAGAATACAAACCTAGTCTGGGTCCAAATTAACTTGCCCCCCCCGGCATAAAATCTAAATGTCAAGGTAAAGGTAATCATATAAGTTCTAGATAGCATATGGTATGGGATGAATTCAAAGTCATATTAGTTCCTTTTACACTAGTTTTAATATTTTCCTAAGAGTTTGAATTTGAGTGACAGGGGAACTAATAGATCAATAAAGTCACCAATAACGAAAGTTAACAATATTACTGTCAATAACAAGTACATGTGCTCGATACTCCATACTTACAGGTAACAAGTGGATAAATGCCATTATTCTTGATTGGTATTCTTTACAAAAGAAATAATAAAATGCCATTGAAGAATATATACCCAGGTCTACTCAGTTCCTGGGTTGCAGTAATAGAACAAGCAAGTATAGAGAGCAAATGTAAAAAGCTTTAAAACAATATTAATTTGTCTTCATCATTTCAATGTCATCCTGAGGGTGCATTAGATTTTGAAATAGTAAGATCTGAAACTAAAAATGTTAAAGTGTATCCTTCATAGTAGTTCAAATAGTCCCATTACAGCAAAACCAGACAGGGATGCAATTTGTCCAGGTGCTATATGAACAAGGAGAGGGAGTATCTGGACTTTTACTCTTCCTTTATACCCTAGAATATCTCTGCTATTGCCTTACTCTCTGAGTTTTCTTTCTCAAGTGTTTTACAAACTAGTGTTGTAATAATTAAAGACACATTTTCAAATTATAATTCTAAAGTAATTTTTACTTCCAAATGAGAAATGCAACAGGCTCTCAAATAAATATAATTACATTACTTAAGACTGTATAATCAGGGAAACAGAAATCTTTATTCTTTTTATGTTACATAGAAGATAAAAAAATGTCTAAATTCCTTACAATAAAATGCAGAAGTGGAGAAATACATGTAATCATTGAAAGAACAATTTATGCCTCATGGGCATGTGCCTAGTTATGGAAGACAAGAGATTGTTGACCTTGACCTCACCCCCAAGCCCTACCTACTCACCTATCCTACCTACTCCTGAATTCATCTCCAGTCTTTCAGCAACAGCTCAAGGAATTGTGACAGCCATCGCTGCATCTGAAATAAACTAGTAGTTAACTGTTACTGCTCTATATTTTGTTTCATATATTTTAAAATTTGCTTTATATATTTTGCTTAAAATGTATTTTACTTTAAATTCTAAGTTTATGATTCATCTGTTATATAATATTTAACAAAATTTTCTTGCTGTATCCTCCAAAGAGTAAAATAAATGTTATAAATAGATTTTTATAACACATCAATCACTTTATGTTTAATCCAGCTACATATAAAAGATCTCCAAACAATTTGAATTAAATTTAGTTAATTATGCAGTGGCAGATCCTACTTTTTCAATGTCTTCGAATGAAAATGATAAGTAAGACTGTCACAAGGTGAATGTCTGTCTCATACCCATGGTGGGGGACTCCTGCAGGGCTGTCACAGGGTCAATAAAATAATTGCCTCCAGGAATTGAAAATGAAGACACTTCAAGGACTTGCCAAAGAATTGAATTGGCTTCTGCAAGCAGGTATATCAAAAGTCATTTGGGAAAATGACTCCAGTGAGGTGGCTGCACCATGGCTGAGTAAAGTTCTTACATTCATGACCATACAGCAAAGCAACCCTGGAGAATAATCAAGAAATCCTGACTTCAATTATTTTCTTTTCTTTTAAAGTATGAATCACACAAAAGTTCGATTAGAGGGGTGGAATTATTAAAACAACAAAAGCAATGCTGCCATTCTAAAGTTGTTGTTGTGGTTGGTTTTTTGTTTTTTGGGGTTTTTTTTTCTTGTTTTTAATACTTACTTTAGGTTCAGTTCTTAACATCTCTTGTCACTTCCTTCATACCCCATAAAAGGAATATGAAGTTGTGGAGTTTCTTACCAGCTACAAGATAAATAATTCTTAGTGTTAAATGTAAAGCAGTAATTTTTAGTTCTTTATTATTTACACTGAATTTGACATACTTTGTACTCAGACTCAATGGATATTAATTATTTTGGGGGAAATGCTTCACATTATTTAAGAATGTATAAATGTGAAGTACTATAGTCAGTGTCCTCAATATGGGGTTCAGACAGCATTAATGGAATTGTGTGCTAGACAAAAACCTTTAGTGAGAACAAAAAGAACAACTACCCATATATGTATCATAGGAGGTAAGAATTCACAGTACATGGTTCATAGGATAAGTTGTATGTCCCTGTATGTATTGATTCATGTGATTGTGAATGCACGCACACACACACACACACACACACACACACACACACACACACATATGTATGTGTAAACGTGCACATAGCAGTCATAAATCAACCATGTATTTCCTTCCTCAGGCACAACCTACATTATTGGTTGAGACAATCTCTCTTATTACTGTGGGGCTCTTATTAAACGAGTCTAGCTGGCCAGTGAGCCCTAGGAATCCATGTTTTCATCCCTCCAGTTTGGATACATTTATATATAAAAGATCTGATCATTCTTTTTTTTCTGTGTAATTTTCCTTTTTTTCTCATCATTGACCTTTAATTTCTATTACTTCCATTTGCCTTTTATTCAGCCAATAAATGAACCTTTAAATTTTGGTCTGATGATATCAACCAATGTATCAAAAAGTTTATGTGATCATCCTTTCCTAAAAATAAATTCCTACAAATGACATAACATTTAATATTGGTGCCATTTGTCTTTGAATAATGTCCTTCTAACTTTTAAAGCAAGTGTCCAGTTGTTTTCTTTTACTAAAAGATTCACAGACATTGGAGAATTACATAAATATTTTCTGCTCTGAGCATGGTTCCTGTGGTTCTTAATGTCCAATAGCCTACACTTGGAAGCTGATATAAAAGGCCTACCTGAAAGCCTTACTCTTCAACTCATACTTCAGACACAAAGTAGATGCCATTCTTGGAAAGTACTTATAATCATATGTACCAGTTTATTTTCTTTAGTCCAACTTAGATCATTAAAATATATTGTGTTTGTGTTTGCTAATTTATTGCAAGTGATATATGCATTCTTATATAAATCAAATCTCTGCATATCCTGTAAAACTCATGGCTTTAGTTCAAGTTCTTAATATCAAATTACTTTCTTTACAGCTTGAATCAAAAATGTATTCTTGTATTTTGTTTCATTGTATCAATATTGTAAAATTAACACATTTACACCATACAGGTTCTAAAGTTCTATATTTAGTCTGGCATGTGACTTAAGCTTCCCAGAGTAATATATGAAAATTTTTACTTAATGATGTCTATGACAAATGCTGTTATTGGCAATAGAAACTGTAAAGTCAAGTAGCATATTGTAAGACTGGAGCTATTTCTCACACAGATAAAATGAATAATTATTTAGCATGGTAAACAAAAGTCAAATGATGACATATAATTAAAAGGCAAATATTGGCAGAATTTTCTGAACAGAAAAGTAATACATGCAACATTTGATAGGTTGCATGAAAAATAGCATTATTGCACACTTACCGGATTGAAATTATCATTTAATTTAAGAATTACTTTATTTAATAATTCAACGGCTTTGTAGCAAGACTTTTCCTAATTTCCATGAAATTCTCATTGCAATGTTAAAATATGCAGGATTGCTTTGAATATTCTATGAAGAGTACAGTAAGCTCATTTTGATTTTCATGTTCAAACCATTTGGATGATGCGACATGTTTAAGTATAATTTTTCCTCCTATTAACATATTTTGAAGGCTGAATTTTTAACATGTTGGTTGATAATCTAGCCTTTAATTTCAGAAACTGCCTTCTAGCCCTAAAGATCTTGATTTTTCAAAGTCAAATCATGACTCAACTTCAACTAAGTTATTGTTAAATTGACTTAAACAGAGGCAGGTTGGAGCCCTGAAAAAATGTCTTTAAAGCCCATTTTACCTATGTCCATAGACACACTAAAACAACACAATATATAACTATGTGATATTAGAATATAATATTAATTAAAATACTGACTGTTCGTATCAACATTTTTCAAGGCAAAACAGCCACACAGCTTTTCTTAAACAGAAATTGTTCAGAGAGACAGAAAAACCATCCAATACACTTGTTTTTAAATTTCCCTAAGTTTTGGAAACATTAAGTCATAATTAACTGTGAGTATGCAAAACAATTAACTTTATATGGAAGAAATGTTTATTTACTTTGTCTTTCTTACTCTGTTAGGACATTGATAGATAGGTAAAAAGTCTATTAAATTTTACAGTGTAATTAGCAACAGCAACAATAAATAAATATATAAATTTGCTTCAGGTTTCACATTTCTTAAATTAGTTGTTAACATCCAGGTAAATCCCAGGTTAGAAATCAATATTTTTCTTCCCAGACTTTCTTTTCATGTGAAGAAAAGTTTCTCATTCTTCTCTTCTGTGTTTTTTTTAGTGATGTGAGGTCTTTCAATGGGCATTAACCTCCCTGCAAACATTAACCTTTTTGTATTAATTCACACAGCTGAAAAAGCCTAGATGGGTCACTGGTGAAATGGCCATATCTGTGTTCTATTGTTTTTCCATCAGGATTATTAATATTATAAGAAAATCACTCACAAAGGTATTCTCTTTCTTATTGCATTTTAATAAGCTGCTTATGCTAAGGAGGTATCTGCAATTGTTGTCCTCTTAAGAGGGGTACACACATCTTTCCAAAGGATAAACAGGTGGCTGGGTTTCATCTGAGTCATTTACATGTCTCTATAAAATATGTATGACCAAATTTCCATATCTATGCAAATAGAACAGGTTGAATGTTCCTTTTGACTCCTTTTGAGAGATAAAAGTAAGAAAGATAGTAAGGACTTAGAAAGATTATCCTGAAATTCTCATTAAAGCTACACAATACAGGCGAGGAAGCAAAGTGCTTACAGATAACCAAGACTAGTCTAAGTATTCGAAAACAATGATGCATTTCTTTCAGCAATATTCACTTGATGGCTTGGATTCTAGGTCATTATGCTGGAAAAAATTCAGGCAAAATTTATCTTGATAATTATATAAAATTTACATAAAATTGGTAGTAGCTGAGTTACTGAGTACTTTATCAGATTTAGGCATTATTTATGCTTTTTCTATTGCAGAAGATTATCTACTGAATTTTTACCTGAAAAAGAGCATATCTGTCTCTCTGGAATAAGACAACAGCAATTACATCCTACAAGTGCACATTTTCTTTTGCTTGTACTATAACTTGTTACATTTAGATGGACATTCTTAGAAATGCACAGAAGAGCTAAGAATTGCATTTATCATGATGTACAGGTGATTCATAACACTGTAATGTCTGAGAAACACTGGCATAAATGTCTTCAAGCCTTAGGCTCCACTCTAAAACAATATCAGTGTATTATATTCTGAAAGTTCAGCATACACAAAAATAAAACAATTACAATTCAACCATCATAATGACATTACCCAAAGACAAGCTAGATGATCTTCTAGCACAACTGAGGTTAAATCTTAACCAACTCTCTATAATAAAATCTAAATTCTGCTATCCAGGAGACATATGATGACGGAGACACAGCACGGTCATGTCCCACACAGATTTCTAAACATATTAAATACTTTCCACTTTTGAAATGCATATTTCACTCATGTCTCTGTCTCTTTAAGAAATGTCTTCTGGCTGGAAGTTAATGTCATTCTCGAGTCTTCAATAGGATGAACCATATATCTTGTATATCCTGTGATATCCCTGATTCTAATTTTATATCTTAATTTTAATCTCTCTTAGTTTACTTGTATTTCTATGAGGCATTGTAACACACAACACACACACACACACACACACACACACACACACACACAGAGAGAGAGAGAGAGAGAGAGAGAGAGACAGACAGACAGAGAGAGAGAGAGAGACAGACAGAGAGACAGAGAGGACACACATGATGGAGAGAGAAACGGAGAGGGGGAGATTCTGCTTGTTTTATATCACTGTAGACTGTATATACTAGGCTCTGAGTATACCTGAAAAGGTAGATAAAATAATAATACTGTTAGGAATGATGATTCATGCCAGTAAGCCTGGAACTCAAGAGGCTGAATTAGGGGTGTGATAGTCATCAAAATCAATCTGTATTATACAGTTCTATCTGTTCTGTGCTACTGAGTAAAATCTTGTGGCAAACAAAGACTACCATTATATTTGTGATAGACTCAATGAATTTAGATAGTTTATATGATCTTAGAATAGTATCTCACAGCAAATAGAAGTTTATATATTGAGAAAGATCTGCTGAGTTGCTTTAATAATGTCAGAACACTAAAATGCATGAGAAAGAGGAAGAAAATTGAGCATAGTTAGTGATAAAGGCAATAATACAGAGTGAATTAAAAACAAACACTAACTAATAAAACCAAAGATATCCCAAACATACCTACATACTCTGGAATATATGAATATACATATTTTTTAAATCTTTCATGAAAAATTACACAATTGCAACTGAGATATATCTATATATCATCTTATCTATCTAGTCAGATTCACTAGTGAATACCTGAAATGTTTCCATCCATGCATTATTTTTTGATTACTCATAAGCAACTGAGAACTATCTGTGAAGAAATTTGTTATAAATATCTTAACAGGCTGAGCAAAAGAAATGAGTTGGAGTTGGACTGCAGATTTTAAGTTCAGTATGAGCAGGCTCTGAAGGACGAGATTGAAAGTATTGATATATTTTCATTAAGATCCTGTGAAAAAATATTTTTCTTTAACACCACCCCCATGTGGCCTAGTGTATCTAGATAGGCATTTTTCATGTTAATCATGTTTCAAACAGATGAATCTGAGCTTTTTTTTCTTTTTCATGTCAGATATATTACCTATGGTTCTATAGCAAAAAAGGAAAGTATAGCAAACATCACATGTTTTCTTTTATATACAAATATTCAAAATTACATATCTGTGTATATGGGAAGTTCATAAGCCACAAGTTAAAAATGGGTGACAATAGAAACTAAGAGAGGTGGAAAATAGAGAAGATAATGAAATTATGTTATTGAGAAAGGAAAAAGGATGCTAGTTACTGGAAGAATGGGATCTATCTGAAGGACAACAAGGGGCAGTGCAGTGGGAGACAAGGAATGAAAATAAAGTACAAGGACATATAAGAATATGCCATAATAAAACTCAGAAAATAAACTTTATATAGTTTTCAAGAAAGCATGTTTGTTGCAGCATGAGTCCTGATGTGTGAATTACTTGCTCTTTGAAAGAGCAGGGCATTTTCCATGATTGACTGAGGCCCATGTGCATTGTAAAGGAAAATCTACAGTGTTCAAAATCTGCTAATTTAGGTATTAAGAAATTCAAAATAACCTTCACAGAAATATGCAATATAATGTTTTGAAATATTGCCTGGGTATGTTATTCTTATCAAAGTGACATGTGAAATTAAAGATTCCAAGTTATCACCTGTGTGTTTCATTTTGAATCATGCTATATATCCAAATCTTATTATTTCCTAATAAAACAAGGAAGGAAAATTAATGATGAAGTTTCTTTCCTTTATAACTGAAAAAAGGTTATATATATATAACCATTTTTGCTCACAGTTTAATCTGTAACCCCTATTATTTCAGCAAACACATCATCTAGCTGCAGTATTTTATCTGGTGGAATTACTTAAACCATTCCTGAAGGTTCTAGCCATTAGTGTTCTTGACTGAACTCTATAGTTACAGTTTTCAATTGATTTTAGTCTCGGGGATGTCTGGTGTTACGGACATACTCCTTTTGCCTTTATTTGGAAATAACAGTCTGATTACTCTTCCATATTTGATATAACTCTGAACAGTCCATCCCATTTCTTCCCCTTAATCTAGAAGCCTGTTAGAGGTCTTAATTTCCAATTCAATGAAATTTTTGTGGCTCTTCATAAAAAAGATCATTCATACCTTTGGAATTGAGAGCTAAAAAACAGCCAAAATATGACAAGGACAGCAGGATTTTACTAATGTGTCAATAGGTAATAGTGAGCAGTTCACTTTGATTTCTACCCTTTGGTGACTAAGTAAATAAATAAATAGAATTTTTTATTTTTTTGCCCACTCAGAGATATTCATTTATATACATTTTACTCACATGTCTTGTCTTAACCACTAGTTGACAATGCTACCTATCGTACATATTCGTGATTATCCAAACAAATTACTGGCAATAGCCCATAAATCAGCATGTACATTTAAACCTTCCTCATCTGAGCATAATGGTCAGGTGCTCTGTTGAAATTGTTGTACGTACTCAGAGGATTTACCTTCACCTGTATTCATTTTACTCCTATTTTGGCAATAGCCCATTTCAAGTAGCACACCCTCATCACAGAAAATTGTCTGTGAACCAACTCTAGGTCTCATTTTCATGGTTAGCCAACTGGTCCATTGACATTGCCAGGAACATCAACAGTGTGATATGAAAAGGTAAATATGGCTATTGTAAGTAATAATTTTTCATTCCTCAATTTCCAGCCAACATCTACAAAGTGCTATTAAATCTATAAAACACTATAAAACATTTAGGGTCTTTTTGTTTCTTTATTTTTATACAGAATATCACTAATCAGTTGCATTGTTTTGTGCTGTAAGGAAATATGATCTGATATTAATTTCCATAAAATTAAATTGTTGCTGTTACATTTGTTTGCTTTTGGTTTATTTTAATTTTTTTTTGTTTGTTTGTTTGTTTTGACACAGGGACTTCATATAGTTTGGTTGTCCTGGAACTTGCTATGGAGACCAGGCTGGCCTTGAACTAAGACAGACTCTCCTGTCCTTCTGTTTTTCTAGTGCTGGGATTAAAGATGTACACTATCAAACCTGGCAAAATTATTGACTTTTGTAATAACATGATTAGATATAGAACATAGAAAAAATAAGGTGGTTCTCTTTTTACTTTTCCATAGAAACAGTGACTCTAAATCACATTGTTTCTCTCTTTCTGAAGACAGTTCTCTGATTGATGTACTTCCCAGTGTCATGTGCAGAATATATTCTGAAAGGTTGTGCTGAGAAGCTTTGTTCTAGCAAAAGAGTCCTTTGACTTTGCTCAATTCAGTTTAGAAACAAAAGAGTAAAACTCAAGGAAAAGAAGAATTACAGATTTTTGTTAGTAGTTTTTTTCCCTGCTGGTCTGGTCTCACTGACACACAAGCCCCAAATAATACACAGAGACTCTGTACTTGAAATAATGCTGTTGGCCAGTTACTAGTTTCTTATCAGCTAGCCCTGTCTTAATTATTAACCCATTTCTATTAATCTAAGTACTTGCACATGGTCTTCTCTTGCCAGAGAAAGGGGCTGGCATTTTTCTCTCTGTCCTCATTCTTAGATCTCCTCCTTACTACTTCCTCTCTCCTCCTAGTCTCTTAGTTCTGCCTATCTCACGTCACTATTGGCCAAAAGTGCTTTATTCATCAACCAATAAGAGAAACATGTTTGAAAAATGCCTATTCATCTCAAGTACATCTCTGTATATCTAGAAATCCTAACTAACTTAACTCTAAGTTTTCACTATCATAGGTAAGTATCTATATTCTGTACTAATTTATACATTGCATTTCTAACTGAGATATATAAACACAATACCTAAACAAGAAAAGAAATATACATATCACAAAATTGACCTTAAATTTGTATCAATAAATTAAAATCCATTCCAAAATAAAGTATTCATATCTATACCATAATTCCATTTTTACATTTAAAAAATTGGTTGTGGTCATTAACCATTTATAACCAACCCCATTTAAATGAAAGCAAACATTTATAAACAATATTTGGGAATTTGGGCATCATTCTTTCCAAACTGCATCCTGCATGTAGGGGAATCCCAAGAAGACACTGCCTTGTCCAAGCTGCTTTGAATGTTGGATCATCTGGGACACTGTTTCAGGGGGTCTTGCCTAATCAAACCACATTAGTGTAGAAGGAATCTGTTGAGGCTGGGCAGTCTGTGGGCCCCGCCTCTGATGGGCGGGACGTATAATCACTAAGTCAGGCCTTACCTGGCTGGGCGGAGACTGGGTTATGCAAGCCCCACTGCCCAAGCTACCTGGCCGCAGAGACTGGGTTACGCATGCACAAGCTCCCCTTTTAAAGCAAGCGCGCCAAGTGTCCCTCTCTCTCTTGCTCTCTCTTGCTCTCTCTTGCTCTCTCTTGTCCCTCTCATCTCCCTCTCTCTTGCTTCCCTCTCTCGCTCTCTCTGGGGCCCCCTTTATCTCTCTCTCTCCCCGCTTTCCTCTCCCCTCTCTCAATAAACTCCATGTGGGCGCTCAATCTCGTGTTTGTGTTTCTTAGGCCATAGCAGCTGCATCACAGCAGCTGTATCAAAAGAACAACATTGGTGCCGTGACTCGGTTAGGCTCTCCTCAAGGACTCCGCGGCTGTCTGCTAGTGGGCGGCTAGCCAGAGACACTTGGGGACCCTGATTTTGAACCAGAGGCCCGCTTCCATCCACCCTTTCGCTGGAAATACAATCCCACACCGGCTTCAATTTGGTAAAGTACTCTTTTCATTGTAACTTGTTTCCCTAGGGTCTGGGACATTTCCCACTGGTGAGTTAAGATTCCGGCTCCAAGCCTTCCTGCCTTCGGACTGCTGAGTCCTTATCGGGAACTTTGCCCTTGGCCACATACTTGGGCTAATGAGTTCCAAAAATGATTGGCCAGTTTTTACTTAACCCATGGGAAATAAACCAGCCTACCCTACAAAATAAGTCAAATTGGCCAAAATTACTGCCAGCGAACAGGTAGATGGAAGGAGTTACCCTATGCCCAAGCTTTTTTCTACCTCTCTGCTACACAATCTCTTTCCGTAAACTTGTTTTTGTTCTCTTCCCACCACTCTAAAACTCTCCTGCCCGCCACAGTTGCAGCCCATCTCAGCAGTGAGCGGGGCTGAGGGAGCATCTGCTCAAGATACTCTGAGAGTTTTTCATTTTTTCCCCACGAATGAGGCTTTTGGAATTTGTGCTGGGCCTAGCACCACTCATGCTGACTGGTGCATTCGTTTCCTTTCTCAGACCCACGAGGGGTCTCTCGGTTTTATAGCCTAGCACTGCCCTTAGACTGGTACATACTTTGCTCAGACCTACGGTGGTCTCTTTGGAAGTTGTACCCCTTGGACTCCGGTGTCCTTTTAGTGTCACAAAGCCGTCTGCCTCACTCGTGGAGAGAAAAAGCCAACAACATTATATCTCAAAACTTTGTAATTTCTGCCAGCTGTTGGGAAGTGATTTATGGAAGCCGCCATCTTGACCATGTGGCCTGCTAAGCCCTCCCCCCTCCGTGGTTCTTTAATCTGCTATACCTGTAATTCATTTACCTGTTGCCTTTTATTCTTTGTCTCTAATTTCTTTTTTCACTGACTATGTTGTATCTATACATGTAATTTAATTTTAACTTTATACAAAAATGAGCTAAACTCTACAACTTAAATTCAACTGTACTAAGTCAAATATTTCTAAATTATTATGTATTTAAATGATGGTAAACATTTAAGGTTATAAATGTCTATTTCAAACTAACGAAATATTTATGCCACCCAGTCCTTCCTCTAAGCTGTTTATAAAGGTTAAGCCTCCATTATCAAAGGGAGATATTCTCTACCTCTTTGTCCTTTACAAGTGTATGTCTAACCTACTAAGTTAAAACCAGTTAGAGTAAGGCTGGATGGCTCTGAGTGTAACATCTCTCCACAGCCTCTCAGCTTGGATCCAGTTTTCCAGACAGGGATAAAGCCTTACCTAGCCACCTATATGCTTAAGGCAGGTAACTTTAGACAAATTTTGTATACTAAACAGACAGCCCTTAAATGCTCAGAGATCTAGAGAATATGGCATTTAAAATGATTCATTAAAAAGCTTTTATAACAGAGAGACAGGCCAGCTGCTGGCACCACCCATTTCCTCCAAGAAGATTGATGGACACCGAAGAAGCTCTACCCGCGAAAGTGGCAACGGTAGCCACTGAGCAATCCTGCCTTTCATCTCAACTGCTGCAAAGGGCTCTAAGGACCGTGCAAAAGGGCAGTGGAATCGACTTTCTCCACGTTGCTTGGGCCAACAGTAGGTAAGTCTTCCAAAAGCTCCTAATCCACAGGTCGTGTGCCATCAGCAGAAGGCAGATGTCCTTAAAGCCTCTAACCTCAACAACTGTGGAGGACCTGGGGGTGGCTGTCCATGCTGCCAGCTAGTGAGTCTCTGTTACTCTCTAATCATTCAGGTAGAATTTTATCCTTCTCAAGAACTCTGATGCTTTTGACGACTGGTAGTTTTGTCTGCTTAAAGGAGCAGCCACGGTTCCAACTATTTCAAAACATATTTCAGAAATGGATATTTTAAGGTTGCTACTGTTTATAGTCTTAACATCAATCAATAAAGTTTTAATGAGCTACTAATCCAATCCTGACAGAGTACTAAACACCATACTATGCCAGTATACGATCATAATTGTAATTATTAGCTCAAAATTAAGGTGCTTTTCATTGTGCTAAAAATTTCTCGGTTGTATTTGTTAATTCTTTCAGCCAAACCATTTCTAACATGAGTATGCTGCTAATGTGTCTTAATATTTATGTTTTCACAAACTCAAAGGATTCTTTAAGTTCCAGGGAGCTGAAAAGGATCCATTCAAACAGGTCAGATTCACTCCAAATAAATTACTTCTTCCTGGCCTCGGGACTTCCTTCCCTTGTCCTGGGACCCCCTTGGGAACTCCTCCCCACCTTACATTTCTCCTATTTAAGTACTAAGACCTAAAAAGAAAAACCTAACCTTGTCCTCTGCTCTGCTAACATCTCGCCAGGTCTCAGAGTTCCATACAGTCAGGACTGCGATGAAACAACCAGCTACCAGGACGTGGCAGCACCCCAGCTTTCTCAATTCCCCAAAAGATGATCAACGCCCCAAGTCAGCAGGAAGCAGTCTTGAGAACTCAACGCCCTTATTCCCTGACCTGCCACGCCCAACCCCCATTTTTTAATAACAACAAGAGGTGGGAATGTTAGAAACCTGCAGTCTCACCCTGTTGGGCCATGCCCAACCCCCACCTTTTTAATAGTAATAAGAGGTGGGAATGTTGAGGCTGGGCAGTCTGTGGGCCCCGCCTCTGATGGGCGGGACGTATAATCACTAAGTTAGGCCTTACCTGGCTGGGCGGAGACTGGGTTATGCAAGCCCCACTGCCCAAGCTACCTGGCCGCAGAGACTGGGTTAAGCATGCGCAAGCTCCCCTTTTAAAGCAAGCGCACCAAGTGTCCCTCTCTCTCTTGCTCTCTCTTGCTCTCTCTTGCTCTCTCTTGTCCCTCTCATTTCCCTCTCTCTTGCTTCCCTCTCTCGCTCTCTCTGGGGCCCCCTTTATCTCTCTCTCTCCCCGCTTTCCTCTCCCCTCTCTCAGTAAACTCCACGTGGGCGCTCAATCTCGTGTTTGTGTTTCTTAGGCCATAGCAGCTGCATCACAGCAGCTGTATCAAAAGAACAACAGAATCCACAGAGTTTAATTTTCTGTGGAAACAAAAATAGAAATCCTTTTCCCCAGTAACCTGCCCTTAGACTTATATTTTGGAGTCAAAGCATTTTTAAAATATATAAATTGAATTAATCCAGCAGCATTTCTTTTACCTGTTGTTGTTATTTCCTCAGCAGTCAAACAATGTAAAGACAACATTATAGTGTATAGTGTCCCACATTTCTCTGTGCTTTCCATCTTTATGTAGCTTTTTTATTACTCTATTTCTTCTACTTCTATTTTTTTCATTTTTTGAGACAGGGTTTCTCTGTGTAACTCTTATCTGTCCTGGAATTAACTCTGTATACCAGGTTTACTTTGAAATCACAGATATCTGCTTACCTCTGTCTCCCGAGTGCTGTAATTAAAGGCATGTGACACCACACCTAGTTACTCTGTTTTTTTTTTAACAACCATTTTATTTTTTTTACTCTTTCTCTCCCAAGCCTACCTATATTTTAAAACACACTGTAAATCTTTAGTGGTTATTCTTAATTTGAATCTGTCTTTAATGTAAACATTTATTTTTTTTCTGTCCACGAGTCTTTTATCTGGTAAACAACAACATTGCTAAAATGAAAACCATAGCTGAGTTAGCCAAGATGGTGGTGGATATTTTTTTCTGCCTGAACTGAGAGCTGTGCTCACTGCCTTGGTCTATGCTGCCATCCAGCAGCATGTTGCTGGCTTGGAGATGTGATCACTGCCATTGCCAGCTCTAGTACACACCATTCAGTTTGTAGCAGAGGAATCCTCCCTTAAAGGAGCTGTGAAAATTTCTTGCTTGTTTCAGTTCTTTTGTTTCTAAACCCCCTTTTTAAGCTTTTGTTAAGTTTTAAGTGAAAGTTCTTCTGTCCATGTTGGATGCCACTATGTTATGAGTAGGTTTTTCCACCGCCATGGTCTCACAGCCATGCCAGCCCCCAAAAACATGCAGAGATGCAGAAACACTTTATTTGATAAAAAGCTGTAGGGCATTTACTAGTTTCTTATCGGCTAGCTCTGTCTTAAATATTAACCCATTTCTATTAATCTAAGTGCTTCCAGGTGGTCTTATCTTACCAGAGAGAGGGGCTGGCATTCTCCTTTTTATCCTTCATCTTTGATCTTCTTCCTACTACTTCCTCTCTCCTCCTACTCTACTAGTCCCACCTAGCTTCCTTTCCTATTGACAAACAGTGCTTTATTCATTAACCAATAAGAGAAACATTTACAGAATGACATCTCGCATCAGATTTTGATGGTAAAACAAATCTGGTTTGCTGACATGGGTTCTGTTTACAAGTCCTGAAAAACTGCCAACTTTCAATGGTTTTTCTAGAAGCATAAATCATAATACCTTCAAAATTGCTTTCAAATAAAAATTATGCCAAAATATGATTAATAACTGATAATTATGGGAACTTGGACTTAAAGCCTATAAGAAAGAAAGGCCAGAATAATAGAGAGATGGCTTTGTGATAAAAGCTACTTTTCTTGCAGAGGGCCTAAGTTCAATTTCCACACATGGTAGCTCACAAAGCATTTTATCCACAATTCTGAAGTATGTGATGCTTTCTTCTAGTCTCCACTGCCCACTGCTAGCAATTGGTGTACATACAGATAAACAGACACATGAACACACACACATGTTAAGAGCAGTCTTTTCTGCCTGTCTGGTCCCTCCACCTTGCCAGCCCCAAATACTGGAGAGAGGTCCCGGTGTTCCGCTCTCTACATTTTCCATGTTGAATCTCCTCCCTACTCCTTTTGGAATCCTCCTTGTCTCCTTGTCCCACCTATCTTGCTTTCCTATTAGCCAACAGTGCTTTATCCATCAACCAGTATGAGAAACATATTTACCTAAATGACATCTCCTATCACACACACACACACACACACACACACACACACACACACACACACTAAAATAGATATTTTGTTAAAAAAGGAAACACAAATTAAAAATATGCAAGTAACATGCTAACCAGTGTTCACATGTCAACAGCCCATTTGTTTACCAATGCACACATTAATGTCGAAATAGTTCCCTCAAATTCCATTTGTGATTAAGGAGGCTACCTCTTACCCACACAGAAGACTACAATGTTTGAGCAGCAGATGGCTTAAGATTTTATGTATTAAGGTCATGTTTAAAAATTCTTTTCTTCATGAAACATTTTTAAATAATTTTTGTCTAAGTAAATCCACATATAGACTTTTAAAAATAAATATTGTAAGAAGTGAGTGGAGCTCTGACCTGTTTTCTTGTACAGCTACTTCAAGCTACTTCAACCACTTAGGATGTTTCTCTTTGTTATTCATTTGCTCTATTTTGTGTGGTGACATTTTGGGTTTTTCCATGTGCCTCTCTCCAATTATGCTAAAGTGTTAAGGATCCCAGTCTTGCACAGGTGCTATGCAGATGACTACAGTCACAGAGAGATCAAGCTTAGAAGGCACTATGCTGCTTTAGGTCCTACATTCTTTCCACACTCTTGACTCACTACTAGCATACATCTCCATTTACACATTGAATCAAACATTCAGATTTTTTCAGGTCACCCCATATAATTACTTTGTCATATTGAGTCAGACATGAGAAAGAATTATCATCTATAAAAATGATTTACTAATAATCAAGGACTGCACCATGTATGTCTTGGATCATATATATTTATAGTTCTCTAGAAGGTTGCTGTTGCTTTATCATTGCAATTGTATGATTACATGATTGCAGTTTCTACTTTTGTTGTTGCATATTTGTCATGGTCTTCAAGAAGAAAACTGTCAGAAACTCCTGTATTTCTTCTTTTTACAACTCTCCCCGATTAACCCTTTCACCTGCTTCACACTGAGTACAGCTTCATCTTCTCTGTAAACTAGCATAGTTGTTGTTCTTTTGCAGCTGCTATTGCCTAAGAAACACAAACACGAGATTCAGTGCCCACATGGAGTTTATTGAGAGAGGGGAGAGGAAAAAGGGGGGTAGCCGGTGGCCAACCAAAAGCAGAGAGAGAGAGAGAGAGAGAGAGAGAGAGAGAGAGAGAGAGAGAGAGAGAGAGAGAGAGAGAAAGACAGAAGGGGCCCCAGATAGAGAGCAAGAGAGAAAGAGCAGGAGCAAGAGGCAAGAGAGAAGTGTGCTTGGCGCGCTTGCTTTAAAAGGGGAGCTTGTGCATGCTTAACCGGGTCCCCTATACAGCCAGGTAAAAGCTTGAGCAGCTAGGTAAAGCCTGACGTAGTGATTAGGTGGCCATAGGCGTCCCGCCCAGAGGCGGGGTCCACAGATTGCTGAGCCCCAACAATAGTGGTTGTCAACAAATGGGTTGTGACCCCATTAGGTTCACAGATCAGATATTTACATTACAATTCTTATCAGTAACAAAATTACGGTTATGAAGTAGCAACAAAGTAATTTTATGGTTGGAGTCAGATCAGCATGAGGAACTAACTGTATTACAGGGTCACAGCCTTAGGAAGGTTGAGAACCGCTGCACCAGCACATTTGTAGTTTTCTGCTCTGTCTTCTTTCTGGCTTCACAGTATGTTTTCTTAATTGGCTTTCTCCTTATTTGCAGGTACACAGTACCATAGATTTTTAATTTTAGTTTTGTGTTACACAGAGACCCTTTTAGCATGTCACTCATTGTACGCGCCTACCCTCCCCAGCAAGGACAGACGCGACTCCGGGTAGATCTTCTTCATGCAGTTTTAATCAGGATCCTTGAAACATGTTTTTCTTACAAACAGGAGCCCAGGGGACTTCTGCACAGGCTTAAATACCCTTGAGCTAACCAACCCCAGTGAGCTACATGGACCCTGCAGGTAGGCTACTCTAAAACGGAAACAGACAGGCTGAACAGTCTTAACCAAATAAGGGCTTGTTTACGCCAGAGAGCCCTCACCAACGGGAAGGTGTAAGGCTGAAGCCAGCGCCACTTTAAGGCGTGGAACTTCGTGGCTCTCTAGAGTTCCCCCTTTTTGTTTTAATAACGCAACAGGCAAGGGTAGTGGTCTGGTCTCCAGTAAAGCAGTGGACATTGTAATGACCCTGAGACCTGGTAATCAGCCAAGTCAGTGCCACACCCATCCAACATCCTTTTCCTGGAGGTGGGACCTCGGACACCAACCCACATGCAACCAGACTTGCCCTTCTCGGAGTTGCTCACTTCCTGAGCTAACTAGGAGTGCAGTGCTAAGCCATACAACCTGAGCGTGAAGGATCAATACTTGTTCATGACTGTGAGCCATGCTTGGGGAGACTGTACTGCCTCAATGGCTATAAATGCCTGGACAACCATAGCTGCATACTGCTTCTGAGCAAACCTCATCTTGCAAAGGCACCACAGGCCCACAAAGAGATAAGCAACAAGAGGACAGCCATGGCTCCCATTCCCGCCCACTCTTTCAGATGATCCATGGCAATTGGAACCATGATGACAATCCGGCAGCCATTCTCGCATCCACAAGTGTTGAATTTACTGCAACGATGGCCATTCACAGCTATACCATTAAGTCATCAAAGTCAGCATATCAATTTCCTAAAAGATAGCTAGACAACTGTCATGACAAATTAGCAGCATGTGTAAAGTTCTCTTATTGAACGCTGGTAACACACAAGCCTGGATGTTTCATTTCATATCCCAATTGGGCCAGCTACCACAAGATATCTATTTGCTCCTGCACCAGATCAATTCTTTGGTTTACAATCATTAAACCTCCTTTTAGTTGAGCACCAATTGTGGATTAAGCATCCAAGGCAGTAGTCACATTCTTGGACAACTCATTTAGTTTAGAGGCTGTCTGCACCAGTGTGCTCATAGCCACGGCAGCCGTGACTGAATCCAAAACTGCAAAAGAGATAGTTGCAACTATGGCTGCTGTAATGCCAAAATCTCTCTCTGTAGCCTCTACCAAACAGGCCACTAAATCTGAAAATTGTTCCATTGGGCTTTGCAGTATCTTAGTGAGATTACCACTCACCTCTCTCTTATTGGGTAATGATTTCCATGCTTTTGTAGCAATCTGATTTATTTTTCAAGACTTAAGTCATTTGGTAAGGCTTTCCAGACCTCAGGGTAAAAGGAATGCCCTGTACCTGGGCCCCGTCCTTCCTCACTCTGATCAAGAGAAGGTGCTGAAGGCATTGTTCCAGGAGGGTCCCTCCCCTCCTCACATTGCCATTTCTCCTCTCCCTTCCCCCTCTGCCCCTTAGGGGGATTGTTTCTGAACTCCTGCAAGAGAGACCGGGTGACCCCTGCACAGCCTTAAATACCTTGAGCTAATCAACTCCAGTGAGCCATGTGGACCCTGCAGATAGGCTACTCTAATGCGGAAGCAGACAGGCTGAACAGACTTAACCAATTAAGGGCTTATATACCAGAGAGCCCTCACCAACGGGAAGGTGTAAGCCAGAAGCCAGTGCCACTTTAAGGCGTGGCACTTCGCGGCTCTCTACAATTCATAAGAAACTCAGTTGGACACTTTGATAATTCATTGAATATATTTTCAAATTATTGTACAGTATCTAGATTTTTAGCCCATTTTATGTTGCAAAAATGAATCATTCTAGGTATTAAACAAATGTGTGTCATGTTTCTGAATTGCCATGTAACTATTATAATGCAAATTAGCATATCTTTCTATCATTAAGTAATTATTAGGACTTTTGAAAATGCTCTTTGTGCAGCTGGACAGATAACTCAAGAACATACACTCCTTGAGTCAGAGAGCCTGGGTTTGTTTCCAAGGATGCTGTATGATATTTCACAATGCTGTAGCTCCAGGTCTAGGGTATCCAGAACTCTCTTCTGGACACTGAGGGCACATACACTCATGTATAAATGTTCAGAAATATGTAAGTAATTAAAAAGAATAAAGCCAATGTGTAAAAATTCTGTCTTGTTACTATTTTGAAATAAAAAATTTTAATTTTCATTGTCACTATCAAATAAATATATATATAAATATAAAATATAAATATAAAATAATATAAAATAATAATGATCATTAAAAATATCTTCATAGAACAGTCATGGACATTTGATGACTGCTAGGGAAAGAGTCATCCTATTAAGTTGTATAGCTACTAGGAAGATGTCCTTCTTTCTGTAAACAACCATCATTAAATAAATAAGTAAGTGAACATATAACAACATGAATGGGGAGATACTTGAGAAGAGGACCAGCAGGAATGACAGAAAACCAGGAAGAGATAATGAAGTGTTACAGTAGTCAAAACACATTATATAAATCTACAAAGGTATTATAATGAAACCTATTATTGTAATTCATATATGCTAATAGAAAATTTGCCACATTATAGAAAATAAATGCATGTTTTAATTAGTATAAGGTACAACAAACATCTATGGAAAGATGACAGCAAGTATAAGATAATTTTTAAAAAGCCAGTTACTCAATGACATCATATTTCTCCTGACAGACATGCTATCCCCATTTAATTAGTGAGGGCATGGGGAAATGCATCCTATCATATTCTATTGACCAGGGCAGAAATTTTCCTGACCTTTCTGAAAGAAAATATACATGAAAATTAAAATATGCATATACTTTGACCTAATAATTTCACCTCTAATGATTTATGCAAAGAATATTTAGAGAAGCACAAAGTGTACAAAAACATTTTCAAAGTACTACTTATGGCAACATAACACAATCCTACATATTCACAATAAAGCTAACATTCCTCATGATCATACTCAATTGTTTTCATTGACATGCTCAGACAATCTTGCCTTTGATTATATAAATCTAAAGTAATCACATTACAATGTTTTTTGTGTGTTGGTCCCATTTGGGGAATGCTAATGTGCTCATAACATAGAGAGAAGATGAAATTGTAGTAGACTGTGAAAGTATTATTAAAGATTTATATTTGGTTGTCTAGTCTTTGTGCATATTTTTCTTAAAAACAAGTAACCTCAGTTTTCTACTACCAAAAAATATGTTCTTTTTAATCAGAAAAGGTACATTGTTTCATAATTTTCTTATGTCAACTACCACATATGACTAGACTCTATTTAGATGTATCTATTAGTATTTGTTATGTTTACTTGATAATAGAAAGTATACTTTGAGCCTATGTGTAGCAGGTTCCTATGTAATCCAGGCATGGTGCCTTATACTTTCAATCCCAGAACCCGAGAGGCAGAGACAGGAGGATTTTCATAAGTTCAGGAATAAACTGCCTATTCTTTCCTTGTCTTTTTTTAATTTTCTTTCTCTCCTTCCTTCCTTCCTTACTTTCTTTTTTTTTAAATGAAAACCCTATTCAATAAAAGCAAAACAAACCTAAAAGGAAACTTGATATTTATTAAGACCATTCTACCAAAGCTAAATGTAATTCATTCTACCTAAATCATCAATAAGAGGCTGCCTCCAGACATTATTTTCATTCAATAATACATTTCATGATCTATAAATGCTGAAGAAATTTCAATTTGTTAATATTTAATATGATAAAATAAAGAAGTAAATTATAAGCACTCTTTCTACAAAATATTCAAAAGTAATAAAAATGGAATTTTCAAATACATGAACAGTAATCAATACAAAATCCAATTTAAACAGAAAACTATCATATGATAACCTTACAAAATTAATTTATAATAATATTTATAAATATTGCTTAAGTCTTCTATATATCAGTCAAAAACTTTTTCAGTTCTGCAAATAATCATCAGTCACAAAATGTCATTTATCCAATTTATGTTTATTGAGCTTTGAATCTTATTTCATTTCAGTAATATTTCATTAAATTGTTTACCATCTTTCATGTTACTTAAAACATGGGCAGAAATCCATTACACATGAAGTAAAACCGAACTTAAAGCAACAGCAAGAAGTGTGAAAACTTAGCTATCCAGAACGCTGTTGTTACTGATCCTGCAAAACCTGGAGTGATTCTAATTAGTAAATACATGTGCTTCCAAGTGTGCATTTTTAATAACATATTGAGCACCAGAGGTCGACCACTATTTACATAAAAATGGGAAGTGAGTTAGCAATGAAAACTAAGATGTTAATGCATACTGCAAAATGTTAATAAGAAAGGTTCCTGGAGCAAAAGCCACTAACCACAGGCATTGAGTTCTTCTGATTACACATTCCGTACTGTGCAAAACTGAATCCAATCACTCTTTAAATTAGAAGGTATCAGACTTTTGAAGCATTAGGCAGCAGTGTGGCTCAAGTTTGAAATATTTATAAAGAGGGATATTAAGTTGAGGAAATAAGGACCCAGTGAGCCTACAGCCTGGGACCTAGAAGTCATGAATAATATATATTCACAGTCATCAATATACTATATTAAATAATATTATGTAGTAAAGGCTGTACATATATCAGGAATAAACTGGGTATATACAATAAAGTCATCTGTAGTTAAAAGTACTGGAAGTTATGCCTTAAATTTTTAAAACATAAGAAAAAGTTCAGTAAACTTAGAATGCTTCCATAACCACAAATTTTAGATTCCTAACAATTTTTTTGCATTAGATGACTTTTTTTCCTCCTAGCTTAGAAACTCTTGCCTGGAAAATAAAATTGCAGAGATAGCTAAAATCAGGTTTATATGAACTGGCTCTGCCTATTTCTTCTTCAAGTTAGTGTGGTGATCATTCCTGGTGAGGGTTTTATAACTTCACCTATTCTAAAAAGATCATGACATATCTCAGGCTGTTTGATAATTTAAATTGATCACTTATGTTTTTACTAATTCGTTAATGGAGACTCTCATATTGCATATAATTATCTACTTGATAGCCATTACATTGATTCACTCTAGCAATTCTGTTCACACTGAGGAATTTAGCAAATTATTGACAGTATAGCTCTGATATCATTACCAGTAGGACTTGAGGATATGAAAGTCTCAGTATATTATTTTGTCTAACACCCGTCCATTCTAAAGTTGCACTGGTTTTTAATAACTAAGTACGGACTTATTACATATTTTTTGTGCTCAGATTCTTAAAGAAATTACACTTTTCAATGAGACCTCATAATGTCATCATGGGTTTGCTGTTATTTCTATTTAATCAACAGGACTGAATCTATAAAACCTATTCTTCTGTGTTACAGTTTGGACTTGATTCCTGAGCAATCAGTTCTGGATCCTGAACACATAACCAGTTTCCTCATACATTTTAGTTATAGGAATATTTTACTTTTATTTTCTAAAAATATTATTTTAATATAAATAGAATTACATTACTTTTCCTTCAATCTTTTAACTTTCAGTCCCTCCAAGCTGTACTCTTTAATGCCCCATTTCCTCTCCTTTCAGGTAGATAGACTTTTTTCCTTTGATTATATAAAAATTTAGATAGTAAATTACATAAATCAATTCAATCTATTATCTATTATAATTAAATTGTTCTCAGTTAATTTTAAGTGTTATTTTATTTTCTTAGGCATGTTTGTTGAGTTAATCACAGTAGATGCAAAGATGGCTTACATCATGACTCTGATACTGACTGCCTGTGTAAATCAGAGTTAGATTGTTTAAAATTTCTTTTTGCACCTATTTCTTCAATTAGAAAACAAATTGCAACATTGCATAGTTCATAGGGTACTATAGGAAATACACTTGAATTAACTATGCACATGAAATATGGCATAATTCATAGGAGGTGCTAAAATAGATGTTAATTTTCAACCATTACATTTTTAAGTACTATCTTCGAATTTTACATAAAATTTAAGCAAAAGTTTTATGAAATATTTGTAAAGCATACAGAAAGCATGATAAATTGATGGTAGGAACCTCTGCTCCATATGTCCCATGAAAAGATGGTCATTTCAACCTTTTCTCCCCTCCTACTATGTCACACCATTGAGAATGCATAGAACATAAAGAACATTGTTGTAAGACCGCTCTTTCCCAATCATGTAAATGACACATAATGTGAAAACTCTTTGATCATTCCACATATTCTCGGGAACTTAAAGGCTGCAGTTCTTTTTGGCAATGTTCCCAAAAGACCAGTGTATCAAGAATTTGGTAGAAAGCCTATGGAGCCATTAGTAATGTATAAAATCTTATGTAGTTGAAAGTATTCTAGACTTCAATGACATATTGTGAAGGCTATTGAGGCCTACCAGTTTATCTTCCTCTCTCTTTAGTCCAATATTTATACAGCAGTCTTCCTTTATCATGTCCTCAGGACATGACATATTTGCTTCCTTTCTACAGGAGTTTGATAGTTAATCTTGGGTGTCAACTTGACATACCTTACTAGACAGAATATCAGTTGAATAATTGCCCCCTGAGATTGGACTATGGACATGTCTGTCAGGGCTTAAATAAATGGCTCTGATTCATCTTGACTTAAGGTCCAAGAGTTCAAACCCACTACTGCTCTTTCAAGGTTAACAACAGTATGTTTAGCCTTAGATGTGGCAATTGTGTGTCTTTCCTTAACAGCAGGATATATGGCCTAAAGTGTATCTAATGGATGTCTCACTTTGACACCAAGATATTTCATTTAGGGTGTGATTCCAGATATTGTGGGTACTGAGAAAGTAATTAAACTTGCTTGTTCTTTGTGTCATAGTAAGGAAGTCTTTTGCTTTCCTTCCCTTTGATTGCAGTGTTTAAGAGCTTTGAATAATAAACTTGGGACTGATCCTAACATTCACTAGTTGCCCTCCCTACTCTATATCTTGTCTCTTGATTATTTCTTTTTGCAATCTGCACTCCCCCTCTCAAATATGAACAGGACAGGTCGGCTGGACCTACAGATGGCCCCTCAATGTGGGTTCCCTACAATTGTCTTAAGTGCTAATTAGTAGGGTGGCCCATCTATCTTCCCGTGAGTTGTACCAAGTGGACATGGGGTGGATATGAACATAATATAAATATATGTGAGACTGGACACAATAGTTTCTGTCTCAGTGTTTGCCTTCAGGTTCCTTCTTGAGTGCCTACTGCTATGACCACTCTCACTAGTGGACTGTGATGTGGAGTGGAAGTGTAATCCAAATAAATGCTGTCATCAGGCAGTGGTGGCAAACTCCTTTAATCACAACACTAAAGAAGCAGAGGCAGAAGCAAGCAAACCTCTGTGATTTTGAGGCCAATCTGGTCTACAGAGTTTCAGGATAACCAACACTATGCAGAGAATGCACGACTCAAAAGTCCAAACAGAAAAAGAAAGAAAGGAGTAAAAAATGCAGGAAGAAAGGAATGAAGGACTTCTTTTGTTTATGTTGTTTATCACATAATTAGGAAGCATTTACAAGAAAGCCTCAATGGAGCATGGCTAGCTGGCCATAAGCCAAATCCTCTCTGAGTCAAAATAAACCTTACCTCTTTTAAACATGTTTTCAGCCATTCAGTTGTAACATCAGAAAACCTACTAACTTAGACTCCTTTGAATTCACACTGCAGATTTCCCTGCTCCATACTTTGCCCCAGAAAACTGACCTTCTGTCAAATACCTTTGTATTGCAGCTCTTTCTCATTCTCTGACTCTTCCTCTTGTTCTCTTATGAATGTGAGAAGATGCATTGACCTTTCATTCCACTCCGTTACTGTTTCACTCTAGCTTTCCCAGGCTTTTATAGTTATTTTATTAAACCCAATACTCATATACATGTATCCCATCCTGATGTACACTAAGTTCTTTGGCTCTGTTGTAAGACTGTATACCCCAAATCCCAATTTCCTCCTATTATCCTCTAAAGTCTGACCTTATAAAAGTTCTTTTGTTCTCAAGCTCTTAACTGTTCCTTTGTTTTCTTGCCCAAGATAGAAAGCATCTTCCCCCAAAGTCAGCAGCAAGTCTTGTGCCTCTTCCTGAAAACAGAGTTCATCAGACCTTTATTTATAAGGAATGACATTTATTGCTTCTTTTGTATTAATTTTCTCCTCCATTATCAAAGTTCAAGCTTTAAATATAATCCCACACTAACTGTAATCTCTACTGTGTGTGAACATTTTAAAAATCATTTCAAGGCTGCATATCCCTAAGATTCCAAATTGGTTAAATAAAGCCATTTAGCCAACATGACAAGGAAAAGTTATGGATCACAATTTTGATTTACTAGTATTATATGATCCTATATATATTACCCAAAATCTAAATCGTTTTCAAATTCACTGTCTGGGGATCTTGATAGGGGTAACCCACAGAGACAGCTGACCTGAGCTCATGATGAAAGGACCAGGACCCTCACCCAGGCCCCTGCTTTGGCAGCTATATATTCTGACTCAGTAAAATATGCTAAGCTTCCTGACCTTGTCAGTTCTAGGAGGTCAGATACTCCCACATGGCAGTAACCAATCAGAAATTAGTTTAACAGTGACATTCAGAGCATAGCAACCTCCTTAGGAAGGCCTATAGGCCAAGGCAACCAGTTAAGCAATCAACACAGGACAGGTCACCCAACCTGGAAGCACACTAATCCTGAGACTGTTACATACCCCTAGACACCCCCTTTGCACTGCCCAATAAGTTTCCTGCATAAAGGCCTCTTGGGCTACTTCTCAGTCCACCCACTGTGATGAATGGCCCAAGTTAAGGCAGTTAACTTTTTAAACAATAAAAGACTCTGCTTTTGCATTGGAATGGGTCTCTTGGTGATTTTTGGGTTCAGAATTTGGGCACAATGTTGGGAGTTCATGGACTCTAGACCAATGAGGGAGCTTACATTGGGCCGAAGTAGACCCTCTACAAGTGGGTGACAATTTTGTTGCTCAGTCTGTGTGTAAGCCTCCTAAACAGTTCAGGACCTATTCCTGGTGCTTAGATAACTTTTGGGAAACTGTTCCCCATCATCTTTTACCTTGGCAAGTTTTGATGCAAGGAGAGGAACTAGATCCTTCCTCAACTTGATCTGCCATGTTTTGTTCAAGCCCATGGAAGTCCTGAACAAAGATGGATGAGGACTGGAAGGGAAGGGGCATAAATGGGAAGGGTGTGGGGGTATGTGGAAAGTTAGGGAGGGGGATGGAACAACTGGTAGGAGAGGAGGAAGGGAAAATTTATATAAAACACATGAAAAATTTTGAATAAAAGAAAAGAAAAAAAAGAAAGAAATTCATTGTCTCTACTACTCAGTGATTTTTCCTAGTCTCCTGCTTAAAGTAACTACTACATGGCCAACTCTTCAGATTAGCAAAAAAAATTTTTTTTTAAAATATTTTTAAATTCCAGTTCCTGCACTCTCTAGTCCACCTCTGTTGACCCCACCATCTTCCATCCCATCCTCTTTCTGTTCCCCAGGGAAGGTGAGGCAGCAAAACAAATCTTAACCTCTGCTCATTTTTTCTATTTGTTTTTCATTATAACCCAGCACCCTAAATCTTGTTTGCACTATAAAAATGACTGTTTATTTTAATTTCAATGTGGAAAAAAGGTGATGTTGACTTTTGGTAGCAGAATGCTGGGACGCCCTGCTGGGTAGAAGTTACAGTCTTCCTTGGCCTGGCAGCTGTCCCTGAGCTCAGTGCAACATGGAGGACACCCTTTGCCATAGCAGAGGTTTCCTGCTTTCTATCTGACCTTATTTGGAGAATGTCTCTAGGCCCAGATTCCTGATTTATTTCAGGCATCACCCTTGACAAATGTCCTGGCAGAAGCTCTCCCTCTGCTGCCACAGAATGTAACTAGGCTTTGTGTTTTAGCTGTTATAATAGGAGCATGCTACCCTGTGATTACTAGGCCTTGTATCCCAGCCTTTGTCATAGACAGGGGCATGCTGTTTAATGCCAGTTAGGTGATTCCACAGCCACCCTCCCTATTCTCTATATCTCCCCTCACTCTGAAATAGAGCTGATTTGTCTCATTGAAGCAGCTCCCAGATGTATGACTACTTTAGTCATGTTCAAAGATCAGATGAGACCCTCCTTGCCACATCTACCCTCTTTACATAAGTGAACGGATGACCAATGGACTAAGGAGAAGGAGGAGAGTGGAATGTAAGCCACATTTGCTTTCCTGAATTAAAAAATATTGAAGTAGTCATGTCCATAAAAGAATGTTTTCTCAGCTGGTATTAGGTCCATGGTGAACTGATTGCTTAGGATGCACAAATCTTTGGTTTAGCTCAATAACGAATGAAACAAACTGTTTTCTTGTATATGGTGAAACTGTTATCTAAACATTTTATATCTTGCCATGCATTGCAGGTTATAGAAGATCAATTAATAATTATTTGTTTAGAATATATTTTTATTTAGGCCATAATCACAATAAAATTTTATTTGAGTACATTACATGAATTATAATTTATTGAACTAGGTATTAATCTTCAAGGGAAAGTTGTGAAAGATTTCTTTTAAAATCTATCATGAGTTGTTTAATATTTAAAGAACTCTTATCCCTTCAGAAAAAAAATGAAAAAACAGAATAGTTCATTCTTAATTAAAATGTTAAGGATTTCATGTGAGTATTGTATTTACATCATTATCTTTTTCAAGTTCAAAGAGTGCTGAGATAAAAGCCATGCACCACCATCACTGTTCTCAAATTCCTGAACTCATAAATGGGTGTTGCTATACATACACACACATGTACATGTGCACACACACTTATAGAGTCCATTTATTGCTGTTTATATGTGTACACATTTAGGTCTGACCATGTAGATTCACTAACCTTTCAGGTAGCTTTTCCCTGGAGAAAAAATATCCCTCCTCTTATCAGCCATAGATTACCTACAACTCTGCATCTAGACATGGGACATTGTGAATTTTCCTTATCCACAACAGCATGGCAATTGCTGTTACTATGTATGGATGTTGTTATGGCATCCATATCATTTCTCTGTATTTTGACCTTTGTGGATATCTGCAATAGACTAGATCTATTGCAAAAAGACACATTTAGTTAGTTTGTTTGTTTGCTCATTTGTTTTGATGAAGGGTGAGAGCCATACTCATCTTTGGGTATATGGATTTAAAAGAAAGTTAGAAAAAATGTCATATTTAAAGACCTTGCCTAATACATTTGAGATATTTGAGTTTAAACACAACACAGTATTGCCCATGTACCAGTTACTTTCCCCTACTGTGGGAAAAAAAATAACTTGCCATAAATAATGAAAGAAGCAGGACTTGTGTTGGTTGGTTCATTGTTTCAGAGGCTGAAGACTGTGGATTCCTGCATTCATAAAGAGTAAGGTGTCAGAACCACATGTCAGGACATGTCTGTTCACTCCATGGTCAAAACAGGGAGAGTAACCTAGCACAAGAACAGGCCACAGCAAGATGCACACCAAAGGCAAAGCCCCAGTTCCTGATTTCTTCAGCTAAATTCCATCACCTTTTCTTAAAAATAATTTCATAATAGTGCTAACCTATTGTGAATTAATCAAACGATGTATCCTTTAAACTATAAATATCATTATCTAATCATGTCACAATTAAGTAGTGTGCTTTCCAAGTTGCCTAAATACTCTTTAACCCAATCAGGGTGACAATAAAAAATAGTCACATGCCCTTTATGTACACTTTTGTTTTCTAACATTTTTATCTTTTTGAGGTAAATTGCCATAGAAAAATATTAAATAGAAAACCCTAGGGGTTTTCTATACAATACAGGAAATATACATTTTACTCTAATTTGAATACTGTGATGAAAAATCTAACCATCCCATGATGTAGTGCCTAGGGTGTGTACCAGCTCTTTGATCAGCCTGTGGTAGACACCACACACCTGCAAGTCACTTATTAGTCATCTTGGTTTGATGTGATGTTGAAAAGTCAACTATGTCAAAGAACCCATAAAATGATCTTTAAGATGAAGACATAAAATTTCTTCATGCTATAAGGAGAGAAATAGTTTGTGCTGAATATGCTAAGAATTGAACTAAGAGTAAGTCTCTTACTCATAAGATATAATGAAAACTTGTTTTTTGTTTTTGTTTTTGTTTTGTTTTTTTTTTGTTTTTTTTTTTTTTGCTTAGACTGTCCCAGATCATTCCACGGTCTTAAAAGCCTCAGGACATCTTAAGTGTTTAATTAAAATAAAATAGCATTAATGTGTAAATATATGATTAAAACAAAATGTAACATATTCAGACAAGCTTTGATATTAGGGCCAGGTTCCAATGTCCTTCAGATTTGGAAGCATATCTCATTGTAGATAAGAGGTCTACCACAGAAATGTATTACTGTAGCTTATTTATAGAATTATGTACATATCCACATGCATGTATATTCATATCTATCTGTCTATCAAATGAAGAGTGGGCACAGTTTTCTATCTGGTATCTTCTCTGGTGTACCTTTTGTGCAGAGAAGAGATTTTCATAAAAGTGGAAGAAATGGGGTATGACCTCTGTCCTCAAAGAAGCTAATCACATACAACATTTACTAATGGCATCTTGATCTAAATTCCTCCATCATAGAGTCTAAGTCGGTGACCCTCCCTAAGCCTCCATAAACTCCTGTAAAGTTCAGGATCTTTACATTCTTTTTCTTTTCTTTTCTTTTCTTTTCTTTTCTTTTCTTTTCTTTTCTTTTCTTTTCTTTTCTTTGTTTATTACTTATTGAAGGAAAAGTGGATTGCATTTCAGTTTGTCTGTCCATTATCTGTTTTTCTTCAGTGGAGGAGGAGTAGTTTCAAAGCTACTGGTATGATCCATGTTTTTGGGAGGAGTGAATATAGCAATAACTATATAAGTTGCTGATACATGGTTTCTATCATCTTTGAAGATGTAATGAACATTCAGAAATGATAATGACAATTGCTAACCATGTCTGATATTTTAACTTCCGCCACATTTTGGAGCCTGGGCACGGGGAATGAATTTCTGGCACCTATTTATGCATGCCTTTGGGAAAATTAGTTAAAATTTCTGATGTATTATTTTTCTCATTTACATAAGATAGACAATAAAAGCCTACTTCCACACTTGATAGTTGTGTTAGTTTATTTCTATATCTAAAGTGAATAGAAAAATGCCTGCAATATAATAACATAAATATGCAATACTTTCTACTCCATTATTACAACCTGCAATGTCAAGTTTTCATAAATTTATTTTTGTGCACAAATTGTGTTAGAATTTATTTTTGTCTAGGAAAAAAAACACAACAAAAGTTTTCCTTGACTTTTTTTTGTTACTTGAGTACAATTTTATTTAAAATAAAGTGGAGTTATGGACCTTTGCATGTGTAGGGGTCCATGCTTATCACAGCATGACTGTAAAGTCGGAGGACAACCTGCAAGAGTAAATTTTTTATTTCTCCAATGTGGGATCTAGGATTCAACCCAGGTAGCTACACTTGGTGGCAAGTGCCTTTATACAATGATCTATCTCATTGGCTACTATCTAAAATAATTTTAAAAAAATAAATATATTTTTTCAAGTTTGCCAAAGGACATTTATTATATCTACTTAGGTATAATTGTTCTTATCTTTGTTAGTTACTCCAAGTGTTTATAGGTACCCAGGAAGGTTAGAAGGTGATGCTAGTTTCCCCTCAAGTTAGAGTTATTCACAGTTGTAGATGTCTGATCAGAGCTCTATGAATTGAAATCAGATACTGTTGAAAAAATAGACAGTGATACTGACCTCTGAGCTGTCTCTGCAATCCCTAAAATGCTTACACATATTTTACAAGCCTTATAAACATTTAAATTGATTATAGCTGATCAATTTCTGGAATTATGTGATGTGCCTCAGTTCTCTAAGAATGTGGATTTTGCTTTGTTCCTTAGAAATAAATACAACTGTGATAAAAAGTATTGCTACACTTTTAAAATTGTATTCCATGTAATAATCAAGGAATATTTTCCTATGTCAGCAATTACCTTTTCCTGAGAAATGCCATTACTGTTAGCTTTCAAAAACATAAGTAAACCATGAAACAGCATACTGAACCAGTATTAAAAAAAAATCCATCCCAAGAGACAGGATGAAGCACTTACATAGCTTGATACATGAAAGCTGTAAGGCATGGAGGAGTCAGGCTTAAATGTAACCTGACAGTAAGTGCTGTCCCTGTCAATCAAAGCCAAGCAGACTGAGGTACACGGACATTTTTGATATAATTAGGCTCCAAGCTCAGAATAGAAGATGAGTTTAATCACCCACATGACTCACATTACATGTCAAATGATCAAAATTTGACACAGTGCACAGAAAATTGTCTTATTCTAAAGATCAATGCCTGTAAGGCACATAGTATCAGAAACATAACTGAATGGAAACGCTCTCCATCATCTTATATCTTTCTAGTTTCTTTTTGTTTCAAACTAAATATCTCCACAATTTAACACCTGTGACTCTTGTGTGTGAAAATATTCCATGTGGGCTAAGTAACAAATTAACACTAGTTTGGGTAAAGATTTCCTAATGAGTTGCTCAAGGATGTCAGGTCTGGGAAGGAATTCAACCGCCATGATATTACTAACACTTTGCACAGTGCTTAATCCTCTTCCTCCCTCTTTTTTGTTAATTCTGCCTGATCAGTTTGGAGGCCTTTAAAACAAATTCAGCGATTGTAAGGAAGCTTTTGTGAGTTACAGCCCTTCTTTCTTAAATGTTTGTTGTCAGCAAGCCAAAAGTACATTTGAAGTCTTCTGTAAGCTTCATCTGAGTGGGAATCAGGGTTTACAATACATCTATTTGCATATAAATTACTCTAGGCTATGAGGAATACAGGATGAGAAATATTATTTTTTGGAAAGAACATAGAGGGCAATCTCTCAGATAAAGGTGTTTTTTGTTTTGTGGGTTTTTTTTTGTTGTTGTTTGTTTTATTTTTTTTTTCACCTTAATTTTATGGCATTGTATTGTTTGCATTTCTTAGGACAAAAGCAGCTGCCAGTTTGAGGAGTGGGGGCAATTTGGCAATCTGCAGTATTCCCAGTTAAGAGCTTCCCTGACATTTAATTGAAGATCAACACTCTGTGGGAGTGTATAAAAGTTATCTGTGTGGCATTATCACAAAGTAATGTGCTTTCTTGGTTCTGAATAATAGAAGATATTCAAAATATTATGGTGTTGTTGTTCTATCTGCAGAAACTTGCAAGTAATTAAAACTCAACAAGAATGGAAAAATGTTACCAGGAAATATCCCAGATGCTTACAGCAAATCCTTTTACAAACATTGTATGTATTAATGTATTGACTACCACATACTAATTAATAAACAGCAACAGAATATTTCTGCATATAAACTTGGCTTTACATTGTAAGACCCTTAGAATAAGGAGTCTCCCCGTTTCAGTAGGTACCCCCAAGAACTCAAAGTCCAGTCCAGTTGATGCAACATGCAAGGGGCTTTAATGAAAGGAATACGTTTGCACAAACGGGCTTCCCTCAGCATCCATTTTTCTGGGTTTGGGCACTTTAAAAACTGCAATCTTAGGGTGGGGCTTTGACTCCCTGTCCACTGAGTCCCAGTGACCAGTCATGGGTTATCTCCTTGAGGCCTAATGTTCTCACTGTTTGGCTCAGCAGGACCTTAGGGCCTCGGGGTGTGCTAATTAATCTTGTCTGGGCAAACCGGAGTTGCAGCTATCACTGACAGGAGGAGCAGTGTGAATTCTTGGTATCCAGCTGTCTTAGGGTCCTGTGAGGGAAGTTGCAGGTGCTTTTCTAGGTCAGACTGTCCTTCATTTTAAGTGAGGGGTTTCCTTAACTTTGCTTTTGGTCTTTCAACATAATCAGCTGTAGAAATGAGCTATATAGCTAATTGAGCGGTCCTTTTTAATATAAACCATGAGAAAACTAAAACCAGACAACATTCGACAATCACATGAGAAGACTACTTGTGATTTACTTCCCATGAAGACAAAAAGAAGGGTGGAAGTGAAGGGAGTAGACCCCCAATCAGCCCCTTGTTTTTGGCAGCCATGTCCTCTGACTCAGCAAAATATGCTGAGCTTTCTGATCTTGCTTGTCCTCTCAGTCATTAGGAGGGCCACATATCAAGGAACAAATGACAAGTTAGCCAGCAGGCTCAGGACTGCTTTAAGGTAACATTGGCATAACAGTGATGTGAAGAGCATAGCAACTGTCCATAGCAACCAGTTAACAAATCAACACAGGACACATCATTCAAACCTGGAAAAGCACCAGTCCTGAAACTGTTGAATATCCCTAGACACTCCCTTACACAATCCAATAAATCCCACTTCCTGGACCCTTGGGGTCCTTCTCATTCCACCAGCCATGATGAATGAGTGAAAGGCCTGAGTTAATGGTGTTAACATGCTGAAGAATAAAAGACTCTTTGCTTTTGCATCGGAATGGGTCTCATTGTGATTTGGGGGTTCAGAACTTAGGCACAACAAAAGGAGGGAGAGAAGAAGGAAAAATTTAAGACAAATCAGGACTACAAGATACTGTTAATAACAGGTGGGCTAATTTTATCTAACATGAAGCAATTTATGTTCGTTCTCTGAGCATTTCTATTTCCCCATTTCTCACTAATCTTTTATTTATACTTCAATGTGAAGGCTGTTCTTGTTGTAGTATTTCTATTTGTTCATGGAAGATGTATAGGAAACAAATCTCGAGAGGAATTAATGAAAAAAACTAAGATTTTAATATATACAAAAGAAAAAAAATAAGAAAGAAGGTAGAAATTTGCTTTGCTAGGTACTCCTCTGAGGGCCATTTTCAGTTCACACCCATAGTCCATCTGAATCCAAGAGACAGCTAAGTTTTTGCTTCTCACTTAGTTCATGGGGTCGATTCTGTTTGGAAGCTTACATATATGAATTTTGTCAGGGTAGATCAACATAAGAGAGGAATATATATATATATATATACATATATATATGTATATATATATATTTAGTTACTGTGTGTGTGTTTGTGTAAAAATAGCGATGAATTTGTGAGTAATGAGGGGTGTGCATGGGAGAAGCTGAGGTGAAAGTGAAGTGGGAAATTATGTAATTATATTTTAATTTAAAAGCTCTATTTTGAAAATGAACCAACAAGATGGATTCTATTAAAATAATTAGTGAATATGATATATCTGAGTTTCCCATTACGTCTGTACTTGTATTTTTTTTCCTTTCTCCCTTCCATCCTTCTTTCTCTATGGTTTTTTTTTTTTTTTTTTTTTTGGAAAGGTGCTTACATACACATGGCTGCTCTTTAACTCAATACATTTTCAAGGTTGTTCTTGTTTCCCCCTCCCAAATGGTGAGATATCTGGCATGTGCCATCTGGCTCTGTGTAATAGGTGTTAGATTCAAACCCGCAAATAACTCATGCTAAACAAGCACTCTACCAACTGAGTTGCTTCCCCTTCTCCCTTCTGATTATTGGAGAGAGGTGACTTTTAATAACATGAGAGAGTCTGAGACAGCACATGAGCACATGTTGTTAGCTTCATTAGTTCTTCAGAACTATGCATGACTGGAGTCTTATAGAAGGGATGTATTGTTCAACTTCTCTTGATGGAACATTGTAAATTAAGAAAAGCAGAGTAACTTTTTACAGTATTTTTAATAGAAAACTGAGCTAAGGACTCAAAATGATACAAAGAAGAAAACCATAGTGAGACATTTGTTCTAATTTCATGTATTTATCATGACTTCCACTTACCCGATTTGTGATTAATTCTAGAATTCCTTTTTCCTTATCAAACTCTGCCACATAAATAATAATATACTGATGAATTCTTATAAAACTGATATTTATGTCACCTTCTGGCTGAGCTAAGCAGGCTTTTTTCTTTTTTACATAGAGAGTGACAATATTTGATCGCACTTTTGTCTAATTTTCCCTTTTAAAACAATTCTTCCTCTCTTTCATTATGAGATTGGTCCTTTAAAAATTCAAAAGAATGGAATATTCATCTTAAGTTTTTTTGTACTTGTATTTTATATTGTTATTGTAATTTTATGATACTTTAGTTAACCAAATAGGTGAAAGAGGGTAATATATTCATAAAAATAGTAGACAGTAGCAAATATAAATTCATAAATTAAGTGAAATACACAATAATATATATAGAAGAAAAATCTCAATCTAAAGTTACAGTCCTTTATATTACATGTGAACAATGCATGTATTATATTGCATTGTATTTAATCCTAAATCAAATCTGGATGTTGCGGTACAAAACTGTAATACCAAGGCAGGACAGCAAGTTAGATGAAACCTATCAGTAAACCAGTCTAGACAATGGGAATCTCCAGATTCCATAAGACATCATTGTTTCTTTACATTTCCCACAGTTATAGCTCATTTTTTGAAAATCTCCAAACCAGAACTAGCATAGTAAATAAATATTTCAAACATTTATATTTTAATTTCTTCATGCAAGCTTTTGTGGTGATATCTTTCTTGCACAAATAAAGCATGTATCGGGGGCAGAAAATGGACTTGCCACTAGCTAACTGTAGAGGTCTGGAGGTCTATACAGACAGGCATGATGTAACATAGCTGGGCAGAAACTGCCACTAGGTAATCATAGAGGTCTGGTGGTCTGTATAGAAGACAGAAAGTGATGTAGCTGGACAGTAACAGTATATAAGTAGAGACAAACAGGAAATTACTCTCTTCTCTGTGGAGATGCTTAGGAGATAAGGTGTGTTCTGGCTTTCTCCTCTCTAATCTCTCAGCATTTGCCTCTTTATCTGACTCTGGCCTTTTATTGCCTAGACCAATTAATAACTCCATTTTACAAATTCCTTTGCTGGTTAGAAATACTCACAACTTGCATCCATTGCCAAACACATTACTATTACCATTCCTTGTTCTTCCTTGTTTTGTACGTTCATTGAAAACCAGATAAATGGAATTTGGGAGTCACTGAGATGACTCAGTAGGAAATGGTATATGTCATCAACCCTGAGTTTCTTCCCAGGGATTCACATGGAGAAGAGAATTAACTCCCACAAGTTGTTCTCAGGTCTCTATAAACATACTGTGTGATGTGCACCAACTCTCCCGTAACTATACACTACCATACAAGCAAAATCGTAAGTATATATAATAAACTATATATTAACTTGTTAGTAATATGTGCATATATGTAGTCTAGTAATAGAAAATGTATGCTGCTTAGCATTTCTTTTTATTTACAATTAACCTTTGTTCTATGAATTCAAATTATATTAAAACTATATTTTTATTTTTAAACTATATTTTCACAAGTATTTGTTTAACCATATGAGTTTCACTGTTATTTACCAAACATGCATATTTTTATAATCACTTTAAGTGTTTTTGATTAATACTTGCTGTAAAACAGAAACTTAGATAAATTCACTAAAGTTTTAAACTGCATTTGCATAATTTAATGCATTTGGGTTTCTTATTAAGTACTCCAATAAATCTTCTCAAGTACTTACATAATACTTGTGTATCTAATAAATTAAACTTATAAATATATTTACTCTTTAGTTCAGTAGAGTGTTCTGATAAAGTCTATGATATGAATAAAATATCAATAGTGATTATATATAATATACTGATGTAAAATAATGAGGTAAAGGTTGTTTCTTATTTATGTTAATATTCCTCTAGCATTATAAATACTAATAATACTAAATATTGACAAAAAAGTTCTTTTTAATTTTTTTATATCTTCATTTTTATTTTATGAATGTTTTGTCTGTATGTATGTCTGTTCATCAAGTTTCTGGTCTCTGTGGCGGTCATTAGAGGGCATCAAATACCTTGCATCTGTGACCAACTGTATGGATCCTCAAACATGAGTTCTTTGCAAGAACTCCCAGTGCTCTTACCTACTGAGTCATCTCATTATTTTTATGCAACTTTACATTTTCTGTGTGTAATGAAAAGTAAGTTATCAAGGAATAATTTTCTGGTCCTGTCACATGAAGAGTGACATAGTTTTCTTATAGTTTCTGCATTTAATCTCTAGGACTTATAAATACATTATATCAAAACATGAATGAATAAATAAATAGGAAGTTCAAATGTAATTAGGGAACTGAGGCATAGAATATGGTAGCCTATTTGATGCTGCTGTATCACAATAGATAAAATCAATTATTTATAAAAGATTTGTTTTTTTTCTCATACTTCTTGAAGTACCAGAGCATGTGTGTGATGGATAGTTTTATGTCAACTTGATGTCATTACAGGAGGGAACCTTAAGTGAGAAAATGTCTCCATAAGATGGGGTGTGAAAAACCTATAGGTCATTAACTAGTGAATGATGGGTGAGACCACCCTTGGGCTGGTGGTCCTGGGTTTCATAAGAAAGCAGTCTGAGCAAGCCATGAGGAGCAAGCCAATAAGCAGCACAAGCTTCTGCATCAAGTCCTTCCTCTACCTCCCTGTCCTGAGTTTTTCATAACCTCCTTCCATGATGAAGAGTCAGGTGAAAGCTTAAGTCAAATTAACCATTTCTTCTATGAGTTGCTTTGTCATAGTGTTTCTTCATAGCAATAGAAATATCAACTAAAAAAAAGTGGTATTTGATTTTTAAGAAAATACTCATTTTAGAAGCACAAGCCACAATGAATGAATGTATAAGAAGAGATTATATATTAAGAAAGGCAGTAAGAAAAATCCCAGGAAAACAAGTCAGGGACAAACAACCCATCCAGGAGAGCTCTACAACTCTGTAGTCTACCCACTGCTGTGAGGATTTACTTCCTGACATTGCTGCATGTATAAGAGAGGCCTCAGCATGAGTGTCTATTAGAACAACTTCCAACAAAGCAAGATACTTGGGAATGTTCTGGGTTTCCTTAAAAGAAACAAGATCTCCTATATGGTGGAAGAAAAGGAGAGAAAAGAAAGCAAGAAATATGTGATAAGAAAATGACTCAAGCCACATTCACTGAGTTTCAAGACAATGAATGCACAAAACCAAAGAATATAAAGAACCTCTAGGAATTAGAGACAAACTTCAGTTCACACTTGTGTTTCAAATCTACCAGAAAGAATTTTACTAATAATCCAAAAGACTGAGGTAATAGATATTACTTAGAGTTTCCAGAAATAAATTTAGACATACAAACAATTTTATTTCTGTATGGAAATACTTGCATAGGGAATCTCTGACCTTCACAATTATATATTAAATATTCAATTTATATATTTTATGACAGCAATATTATGATTTATTATGCAAATTCTATAAATAATATCTCAGATGATTTATGTAACATTTGGCAGGATATAAAGTTATGCTGAACAAGAAATGATTGCTATAACATTACAGTACATGTATTGTGATGAGAGACTCATGTGGAGAAATCTACAAGCAATGATCACATTAGTCATAATACCTTCTTATCTTGTTATCAAATTTGCATTCAGCTGGATTTTTTTATTAATGTCAGCAATAGCAACATGATCAAATCTCCCATGTGTACATGCTCTTTATAATTAAGACCATTGTCTATAAGATTATAGCAGTACAAAAACTGTAGCCAGACATAGAAACCTCAGCAAGATATAAAGGGTCACAAATCTAATGTGATGATTAATTGGCAAAGACATCCAGAAATCATCAGCATCTAAGTTAGGAAGCCAAGTGATTCTCCCTCAAGCTTATTAACTGAATTTCTCACTCTATAGGAAGGATTACTTTAGTTGCCTATAGTGGATATGTGAATACTGTGTACAGGCAATGGGTTGGTTTGCAACGAGAAATCAAACCAAGTCTTAATATGCAACAGCACTGGACAGAAAAGACATTTTGAACTTCTTCAGTATCCAAGATTGCATCACTGAATACTTAGCTGAAAGACAGATATAAGTGTCATAAAATAATCACCCCATTTAATACAACTAAGGATTCCAGAATCCCAAAATTATTAACTCATTCATCTTTCCAGGAACATTCATTTTTAGTGCCAGGAGTTAAACCCAGAACATTTCACATCCAGATCAAAGACATGTTCCACTATATTTGGATTGCAAATCTTTCTTAAGTACTTAATTATACATGATTTCTATAAAAATCATTAATTAGGGCTTTAAAAATAGTAAGAAATTAATTATGTAGATTAATTAAGGCCAGAAATCCAAAATCAAGTTACTTTCAATGCAATGCTTACATCATGAATCATGTGCTCCACAGAATTGTCCATCCTTTGCCTTTGTGGCACCAGGCTCCCGTTGCCTTGCAGCTGAATCATTACAATCTCTGTCTCCATAGCTACATTACCTTCTCTTCTGCCTGGCAAGTCTTCATTTACTTCTCCGTTCCCAGGGCACTCATTTAAATTAGGACCAATCTGATAAAACAGTAATCATTTTATTTCAAGATCTTTAACTAAATTAGATCTACAAAGGGCCCTTTTCTAAATAAGATGTCAGAGATATTATGGACATTAAGAAAGATGTATATTTAGGGGCTACATTTTGGTCAATCTGTCCCTGTAACTAAGTGCAGGCTCTGATGCAGTTATATGAAGAGTGCAGAGTCTACTGTGATTTTGTTTAATCATCTTATCTTCACCTTTTGTCTATCTCCATGGTTCTGAGAGAAGAAAGCTAATAATTATTTCTCACAAATACAGTTCCCATGAGAACAGTCACATGATATTTTTGGATAGTAAATTCTGATAACTGTTAGAGATCTGCAAATAGAACCTACTTGACTTGGGCATATAGATTGCTACCAAAGACCAGTATGTCCTCCATCATTGAAAATTCTGTTAGAATGGTTATATTTATTGCCTGCTGTTTGATATTGCCAAAAAGTAGAAATCTAACTTCCTTGTTTGCCCAGCTGCTAACTGGATAATATTTGTCTATTCTTTGAATTACTTAGCAGAGGGCATAGAAATGCAGAAGGGTAGCTATCTAGAGAATTTGATAGATACTTTGCATGAGAGATGCAGGAAATTGAGTTATAGTCTGCTGTTTCCAATAGCTATCTGGACCAACTTGGATAGAATTTCTATGAAGTCACAAGAAGGAATGACAGGATAAATTCCTTATGAAATATAATCCTCTGGAAATAATTGAGGATAGCCAACTACAGTGCTTTCTTCTTGAAAATGTTTCCAGGAGTTATTCTGAAACAAATACTGCTCTCAGCACTCCATAATTTTCTATTTAAGGTGTTTGATGCCTTGACACTATGATTGTCTTTCTTGCTGAAAATGTTACCTACCTTTTCTTCACTTGTAAATTTACCTTTATTTCCAATAATCCACTTTTAATTTTGTTCAGCATCAAAACATTCAGAGAGGCACAGATATTTTAATGAGATATGTAGTAATCCATCAGTTTCCTCACCATTAATCAAAGCAAAATTGAAGGTTGAATATGAGTAATTGTAACAACAAAGATGTGACATATAGTTCTTTCATGATCTGTACAAGTTAGATCATTCATTCCATATTTTACAGTAACTGAAAAGTCTGAAGGAACAATACAAGCAGTTTATCTTTATCAACAATGTTTCAGCAATGAATTAAAATTTTTATTTTATTTACAGCTCTTTTAAAAATAAATTTATTTATTTTATGTTCCTCTTGCAATTTTCTCTCCTTCTTATCCTCCCAGTCCATCTCCCTCACCCTCCTCTCCTCATCCCCCAATCTACTCTTCCTCCATTTCTGTTGAGGAAAGGGCAGGTCTCCCATGAGTATCAACAAAATGTGGCATATCAAATTTCAGTAAGACTAAACACTTCCCCATGTATGAAGGGTGGCCAAAGCAACCAATATGAGGATTAGGTTTTGAAAAATCTGTATAAGAGTTGGGGACAGCTCTTGCTCCCAATGATTGGAGTCTCACAAGAAGACCAAGCCTCACAACTGAAACACCTATTTATAGTGCCTAGGTTAGTTATTTGTTGCTCTTATTAATTAACATTTCTGAAGTTCATCCTGGTGCAATATAAATGGCCACATTACCATTCTGCAGTAAATTCTGAACTACTGAGCCTGTGACAAGCTTCCTGGGATGTCCACTCTGCTGGTACCTGGATCAGTTTTTTGGAGACAAGGCCTTGTACCAAACTCTAAAATAAAGGGCTAGTATTTAGCTATCATCATACATGTACATATTTTTCTTAATTTTCTATTATTAGAAAAGGCAATTACTATAATTATTTCTTTAATATCATGCAATTTTCAAATCTTTCAAGGTCAGAAATGAAGTAGACACAAGTAACATGAATACTCTATAATTATAATTATTTTAAACTGACAGTGTATCTTGTCTTCAAAAATTATCATTAGGTATAATTTGATAATCTACATACACTCAAATGGATAAGACTAAGAAATATATATTTTAGCTTTTACACTGTTCTCTTGCATGCTCAAACACTCTCTTCTTTATACTTTAAAATTGAGTTCACTTTTATATGGGAAATGCCCTATAAGCATTCAAGATATTGTAGACTGCTTTGTAGCTAGAAAAATCATCATGATAATTCTTGAGTGTGAACTATACAATAAGATATCTTCTGACTATAGATTAATAACAGTATTATGGGCCACTCAAAACCATTCAAAACATATACCAAGTATTACTCAAAGGTATGATGTAGAATACCCAGTGAGGGTCAACTCTGTTTCGGGAATGCTCATCTCTCTCTCTATCAATGATCCCTAAAATCCTCCATCACCTTAGAGAAGACATCAGTTGATCATGGTTGTAATTTTTGTGTGTATCAAAACTACATTTACTTTTTCAAGAATATTTCTGTCTTGAAAGAAATTCTAGTTAGCTTGCCTGAATGGAAATAAGGATATTAATAATGGGAAACAATACACAAACTAAAAGAATTGTCTCACATGGAGTTTCTTCTGTTAAGGTGAACACCTGATCTACAATATTTCTTTTGGCGAATGCCCTTGTCTGCTTTAGACTGTCTCTTATGAGGACACTGCCTGAATAAAGCAATATGGTCCACATGTAAGACTAACTTTCATTTGGATTAAAGTGGAAAAGCAGATGAAGGGAGGCAGTTAATAAAATCATTGAGCTTTGAAATGTAACACAGCCTGGTGTTCCTGGCACATGCCTTTAATCCCAGCACTCAGGAGGTAAGGGCAGGCAGATCTCTGTGAGTCTCAAGTGATGGGAGATGCTATTCTGTAAATATGTTTTTCATACTGGTTAATTAATAAAGCATTGTGGCCAATAGGAAACAAGATAGGCGGGGCTAGGAGACCAGGAGGAGGAAAGAGGAAGTAGTAAGAAGGAGTCAGCATGTAGAGCCAAAGGAAGCAAGATGTCGGGCCTGCTGCTTCCTGATAAGATGACCACGTGGAAATACTTAGATAAGTAGAAATAGATTAATAACTAAGACAGAGCTAGCCCATACACAATAATGGTAACTGGCCAACAGGATTGTATCAAATACAGAGTCTCAGTGTGTTATTTGGGGCTGGCACGACTGTGGGCCCAGACTGGTACTGGGCGGGCTGGTGGAAAACATACATGCTACACTCAACAACTCAACAACTCAGCTAGAGAGTGCCAGCTAGACCCACCTATTGGTGCGGAAACATCCTGAGTACCAGTCCAGCCTTTGTCCAGCATCACCAGGCCTTGGCTCTAGGTGAGTCTGGGTCTAATTCCACAGGGGAAGATTCTCCCCTACACCCTTCCCCGGAATATCCCTGGGTGGGTCCTAGATCTCGCTGCCCCTACCTCCTGTTCCCACCTAGAGTGCTCTTGGAGTTCTAATATACACCCACCCACTTCCACTGAGAGCCTGCCCTCCCGCTACCATATGCCCTACCCTGCCCACTGTCCCACCTCTCTGGTTGAACACTAAGCCACAGGGTGGAGCCAACAATCCAGCCAATTACAGGGAAATTCCTGGAGCTGATCTGAGCAAAATAGACCTGCCTATCCATGCGGGACCACCCATAATTTCCACCTGCCTGGTCGCTGACCCCCACCACCAGTCTTTGCTTGCCTATCTCTGTGGGACCACTGTGAGTTTCTGTGGGCTGGATCCTTGACCCCCATTGCAGGGCCTCCACTAAAAAGGCCACACTTAGCTGGAGAGTGCCAGCTAGATCCACCTATCAGTGAGGAAACTTCCTGAGTATCAACCCAACCACTGTCCCACATCTCCAGGCCTTGCCAAGAGGCCTTGACTAGAGCTAGACCTGACTATCCCTGAGGAAACATCCTGTGGACTAGCCTCTGCCAAAGAGGCGTCAGCTGTCCTCTGCTAGAGCCTGATCTTTGAACCGCAAAGGCCCCTGCCTACAGAGAGAGTTCCTAGAGAGCTTGAACCACCCAGAGCTACACACACTGAAACTCTGACCCACCATAACCCATAGAGAGAGGGAGAGACCCCACCAACACACACTGGAAGAAGCTATGAGAAGACTGCAATACAAGAAAACACCTAACATCAGAAAGACAAGCATAACACCACCAGAATCTAGGTAATCTATACCAACTAGACTGGAACACAACAAAGCAGATGAAGCAGAAGCGAACGACATAATAATTATCATCATAAAAATAATAGATGCCCTCAAAAAAGATGTGAGAAAAATCGCTTAAAGAAATGAAAGGTAAAACAAACAAAATATTGGAAGAAATGAACAAGTTTCTTAAAAAAATACAGAAAGCCAAGAAAAAAACAATTAAACAGGTGAAGGAAATGGTTCAAGACTTGAAAACGGAAATAGAGACAATAAAGAGAACACAAACTGAAGAAATCCCGGAAATAGAAAAACTGGGCAAACAATCAGGAACTGCAGACACAAGCAAGAGAATTCAAGAAAAGGAAGAGAGAATCTCAGGTGCTGAAGATAAACTAGTGGAAATAGATTCATCGACTAAAGAAAATCGTAAATCCAACAAATCCTTAACACAAATCATCCAGGAAATGTCGGACACTGTGAAAAGGCCAAACCTAAGAATAATAGACATAGAGGAAGGTGAGGAAGCCCAGCTCAAAGGGGCCGAAAACATATTCAACAAAATCATCGAGGAAAACTTTCCCAATCTGAAGAAGGTTATGCTCATGAAAGTACAAGAAGCATACTGAACACCAATAGACACCACCAAAGAAAAAACACCTCTCGACATAATATAATCAAAACACATAACATACAGAATAAAGAAAGAATCTTAAGAGCAGCAAAGGAAAAAGGACAGGTAACATATGAAGGCAGATCTATCAAAATTACGCCTGATTTCTCCATAGAAACCCTCAAGGCCAGAAGATCCTGGATAGATGTTTTACAAGTACTAAGAGTCCACAGATGCCAGTCCAGGCTACTATACCCAGAAAAACTCTCAATCACTATAGATGAAGAAAACAAGATATTTAATGACAAGCCAGATTTTCACAATATGTATCTACAAATCCAAACCTACAGAATGTTTTGGAAGAAAAACTCCAAACCAAGGAAGTTAACTATGCTCACAAAGACATGGGCAACAGATCATCACACTTCATCAGAAAACAAGGGTAAAGCAGGACAAATATATTCACAATGCCACTGTTAAAATAAAACTAAAATAAACAGGCATTAACAATCAGTGGTCCTTACTCTCCCTCAACATTAATGGTATTAACACACCTATAAAAAGACACAGGCTAACAGAATGGATACGATGAAAATATCCATCCTTTTACTGCATGAAAGAAATACATCTAAGCTTCAAAGATAGGTATTACCAGGGTAAAGGGATAGAAAAAGATCGTCCAATCAAATAGACCCAAAAAGCAAGCAGATGTGGCTATCCTAATATCTAACAAGTTAGACTTCAAACCAAAATCAATCAAAAGAGATGAAGACAGACATTTCATAATCATCGCAAGAGAAATCCATCAACACAAAGTTTCAATTCTGAACATATATGCCCCAAACGCAAAGTCACCACATTCAAAAAGAAACAAACGATACTAAAACTCAAAGCTCACATAAAACCTCACAAGCTTATAGTGGAAGACTTCAACACACCACTCTTACCACTAGACAGGACCACCAATCAGAAACTCAACAAAGAAACAACAACAAAAAAAAAACTAACAGAAGTCATGCCTCAACTGAGTTAACAGACATCTATAGAACATTCCATACAAACACAAAAAAATATAATTTCTTCTCTGCTTTTCATGGAACTTTCTTTAAAATCGACCACATACTAGGTATCATAACAAACCTCAACAGATACAAAAGTCCCTTGTATCTTATCAGTCCACCATGCTTTAAAATTGGAATTCAACAACAACACAAATTGCAGAAACCCTACAAACTCATGGAAACTGAACAATGTGCAATTGCACCACACCTGGGTCAAAGAAGAAATAAGAAAATAATTAACAACTTCCTAAAATTCAATGAGAATGAGGACACGACGTATCCAAACTTATGGGACACCTTGAAAGAGGTGTTTGGAGAGCAGTTCATTGCACTGAGTGTCCATATGAAGAAAACAGAGGATAGTCACATAAGAGAATTAACAGCACAACTGAAAGGCTTAGAACAAAAAGAAGCAAACTCACCCCAGAGGAGTAGACACCAGGAAATAATCAATTTGAGGGCTGAAATCAGTATAGCAGAAACCAGGAAAACAATACAAAAAATCAACAGAACAAAGAGTTGGTTTTTCAAGAAAATCAACAAGATAGATAAACATTTATCCAAACTAACAAAAAAGCAGAGAGAGATCATGCAAATTAACAAAATCAGAAACAAAAAGGGGGATATAACAATGGACACAGAGGAAATCCAGACAACTTTCAGGTCATACTTTAACAACCTGTACTCTACAAAATTTGAAAATTCAAAGGAAATGGACAAATTTCTGGATAACTGTCACTTACCAAAATTAAATCAAGAACACACAAACAACTTAAATAGACCAATAACCCCCAATGTAATAGAAGCAGTCATCAAAAGCCTTCCAACCAAAAAAGCCCAGGGCCAGATGGCTTCTGTGCAGAATTTTACAAGAATTTCAAGGAAGAGCTGTTTCCAATACTTCAGAAATTGTTCCAGTCAATAGAAACAGAAGGCACATTACCAAATTCTTTCTATGAGGCCACAATCACTTTGGTACCCAAGCCACACAAAGGTACAACTAAGAAAGAAAATTACAGACCAATATCCCTGATGAACATCGATGCAAAAATACTCAATAAAATATTGGCAAACCGAATCGAAGATTACATCATAGAAATCATCCACCAAGACCAAGTAGGCTCATCCATGGGTTGCAGGGATGGTTTAACATATGAAAATCTATCAAGGTGATCCACCACAGAAACAAACTGAAAAAGAAAAAACATATGGTCATCTCCGTAGATGCTAAACAAATCCTTCGACAAAATTCAACACCCTTTCATGATAAAGGTCTTGGAGAGATCAGAGACAACAGGAACATAGCCAACATCAAACTGAATGGAGAGAAGCTTAAGGCCATTCCTCTAAAATCAGGAACAAGACAAGGCTGTCCTCACCATATCTCTTCAATATTGTACTTCAAGTTCTAGCTAATGCTATAAGACAACAAAAGGAGAACAAGGGGATCCAAATTGGAAAGGAAGAAGTCAAACTGTCTCTGTTTGCAGATGGTATGATAGTTTACAGAAGTGACCCAATAAACTCTACCTAGGAACTCCTACAGCTGACAAACACCTTCAGCAAACTAGCAGGATATAAGATAAACTCAAAAAAAAAAAAATCAGTAGCTCTACTTTATTCAGAAGACAAAAAGGCTGAGAAAGAAATCATACAATAGCCACAAACAACATAAAGTATCTCAGGATAATACTTATCGAACATGTGAGAGACCTATACAATAAGAACTTTGTCTCTCTAAAGAAAGAAATCAAAGAAGATATCAGAAAATGGAAAGATCTCCCATGCTCTTGGATTGGAAGTATAAATAATAAAAATGGCAATCTTGCCAAATGCATTCTACAGATTCAATGCAATCCTCATTAAAATCCCAGGACAATTCTTCACTGATCTTGAAAAGATAATAATCAACTTTGTATGGAATAACAAAACACCTAGGATAGCCAAAGCAACCCTGTACAATAAAAGAGCATCAGGAGGCATCACTATCCCTGACTTTAAGCTCTACTATACATAGATATAATTCTGAAAACAGCCTGGTATTGGCACAAAAATAGACGGGTAGACCAATGGAATCGAATCAAAAATCCTGATATTAACCCACACACCTTCGAACACCTGATTTTCGACAAAACAGCTAAAAAATACAATGGGGGTTGGGGGCGGAAAGCATCTTCAACAAATGGTGCTGGCACAATTGGGTGATGCTGTGTAGAAGACTGGAGATAGACCCATGTCTATCGCCATGCACAAAACTCAGGTCCAAACAAAATACCAAATAGCCCTATTAAAATATGGGGTACAGAATTGAAGAAAGAATTCTAAATAAATGAAATCAAAGAAGCTCAAACACACTTAAGAATGTGTTCAACATCCTTAGCTATCAGGGAAATGCAAATCAAAACAATTTTGGGATACCATCTTACTCCTGCCAGAATTGCTAAAATTAGAAACACCAATGACAACTTATGCTGGAGAGGATGTGGAGAAAGGGGAACACTCCTCCACTGCTGGTGGTAGTGCAAACTCGTACAGCCATTTTGGAGATCAGTATGGCGGTTCCCCAGGAAAATGGGAATTAGTTTACCACAGGACCCTGCAGTTCCACTCTTAGGTATAAACCCAAATGACCCACATCCATGCAACAAAGACATGTGCTCAACTTTGTTCATAGCAACATTATTTATAATAGAAAGGACCTGGAAGCAACCTAGATGCCCTCAACTGCAGAATAGATAAAGAAGATGTGGCACATCTACACAATGGAATACTACTCTGCAGAAAAAAAAAATAACGGAATCTTGAAATTCGCAGGCAAGTGGATGGAACTTGAAGAAACCATCCTGAATGAGGTAACCCAGTCAGAAAAAGAGGAACAGGGTGTGTACTCACTTATATATGGATTTTAGGCTGAATCTAAAGAAAAGTCTACAGAACTCAAGACTGACTCCAACTAATAATTCGAACAACCATGGAAAGTCTACCATAAATGCCCTTCCTTGACAGTGAGATCATCAACTAAATTATCCACCATCATGGAACCCTCATCTAGTACCTGTTGGAGACAGAATCAAACACCCATAACCAAACACTGATTCGAACTAGAATCCAGATTCAAAGAGAGAGAGAACAAATGACTTGGCAGATTTACATGACCCGACCTGGATAGCATAGCCCTACATGTCGAATGAGGGTGGGGGGATGGGAGGTTGGCCAGGGTGCATGTCAGGGGAAAGAGGGTAAGAGGGAAAGAAGGAAGGATGGAGGGAAGAAGGGAGAGGAAACTGGGATCGAAATGTAAAATTTTTAAATTATATTATTAATAAAATATGAAAAAAAAGAAAAACAAAAACAAAAAAAACAATGAAAGAAGAAAAGAAACAACACAGGTCAACAGGAATCATGAAATCTAAGCAAAGATGCATTAAGTTCTTACAAAAAATTACTGGATAATAGTTTGTGTTCATTTTGAATAATGTATAGTTAATAGCTATATAATATGTCAATTAATCTTCATCGCATCTATAGTTAAATGTCTTTAAAGTAGTCCCAGACTATTGGATGACTTTAGAAGTATCACTTAATTGTGAACTTAGTACTTCTAAGAGAATCATTGGACCTAAAAACTATTTGACACTGCTTAATAGTGCTACTTGATGAAATTATATGATCAAATCAAAATACATAGCATAATTAGTGGTGTATTTTTTTTTTAACTTTGCTTTGGGTGGGGGGAGTACAGGCACTTCCTTTTATCTGCAAATCCTCCAAATCCAGTAGTACCTGTAGTGTTTCTGCAGAAAGCAGGTGCTAAGCATCATTAATTTGTACAAGGCATGCATGTGGTATTTAAACAGATGCTCCACATTTTGAGGAGATTTTAGAAGACAGGTAAGTATGGCATAAATGAATGCAGTCAAGTTAGTAAAGTGCTTTCACTTATTTCATTTATGAACTGGCATGCACTTTTCAGACCATTTTTCTCTTATCCTGAAGTGCTTTGGGGCACACCATCTTGTTTGTGGCATATGTTAAAGTGCTAGTGACCTTATGATCATGCCAGCATTGCTTCTTGGCTCTAAAACTTCTCGTGCCTTCCAAGTGTATAAACTGCAAAAGACAAACAACAAAAATGACATTTCACCAATCTGACCTGTTTCTTCCCAACCGTCCACAAGCATCAACTCTGAGTTTATTAGGTGAAACAATTTCCTGAACTCAATTACTCTAGAGGTATAGACTGATTTTTTAAAGAACTGAAAACAGACAATGATACTCTCTAGCAGCAAGGAAAGATTAAATTTCACTAGATATGTTAATTGTTACCCAACATAGGACCCATCAACAAGGGTGTGTGACGACACACTAAAAACCACACAAAGAGAATAGCTTTATATGGCTTAGACTTAAAAAAATTACATATGAAACGAATTCCTATATAAGATGCATTGTTTTGCTCAGAACATGTGATTTTTGTGTTTCTCATTTAAATATAAGTAGTATCCCAACAAATTAATTTAATAATTCTGGAGAAAACAGAATTGGAATGGCTTTATTTTTAAAAAAATGTTAATATATCAAACAGTGACGCTTGGCCAAGTAATTAGAAGATTCTTCTTAGAGAAATATGCATGAATTAGGAGAGTGTATTAATAATTACATGAAAACTAATTTTTGACACTCTTATTTTCTTTCAATAGAGGACTTATTTACAAAAACTACATTGAAACTATTGATATTTTCAAATAAAATACATTTCAAGGTTGACAATTAAACACAGACTCAAGTTGAATAATGTTCTCAATCCAAATTGAAGTTCCTTTGTAGCCACAGAACACTATAGTATTTATTGGAACAGAGAAACTTTGAGTGGATGGGTTCACTAATGTTCATTTGAATGATAGACTTACAGGAAAGTTATGGGTAATGTTATGTGTTAAATTTATTCAGTCATTTCACAAAAAATTTAGGCAAACATCATTTCTGTATGCTTGTAATGATGACTTTCAATGATGTGAGAATTTGAACATTAAAATAAAGTGTACTCCCCTCTCTAATGTGACTGACACCTCTCTACTCAGAATTCGGTATAACAAAACCTTGTAGGAAAGAGAAGTCGTCCTACGTGACTTGAGGAAAGAATACCAGTTTTGCCCTTTCTGAACATGAAGCAAAATATTGGTCTTTCTCATGTCCTTGGTGTGATGTCTCATGGGATGAAACCTGTGTCATTAGAACTCCTCCTTCTTAGTTCTTCATACTCAACCTGGAGCTTCTCCATCCATTCCCCTGCATCTGATGTCATTGATCACAAATATTGGCTTATCTTAATCTCCTAAGGTTTTGCGCTAATAATATATATCTTTATCATGTTTTTTTTTTTTTTTACAAAATACAGACTCTAATAATTCTATTTCTCTGAACAATAAGTTACAAAGAAATATAACACTATAGGGATTCAAATTATCAGTATTTTAATTAATTTATGTTATATTCCTAGCAGCCACTATCACAGGTTACTGACTTCACCTGGAACATTAAAACTCTACCTCTGGCATCCTAATAGGGATAAAATCTGACATATACAGGCCATTTTTTTTTCTAGATATGCTCTGCTCAGTGAACTGTTGCTAAGATTGACATTTGAGGAGGAATTTAATTCTTGAATCCATGATGTACCTTATGAAGTTCTGATTGTGTTTAAAATGATCACAAAATCATTTTTGTTTGCTTATTCATTAGACTTCCAGTGACCAATAAAAATCAGATATTCTAATAAAGATAAAATGGAATAAAACATTCAACTAATGCTATATAACATTTACTCATACACATGCACATGTTTACCTACAGACACATCCATTCACAAAAACCACAAATACTAATAATAAAAGAATATATAATCATTTAATGAATATTAATTAAATATCCACTATTTGTCATGTTTTATTCAGGGGTTCAGAAATATAGCAGAAAATAAACACCCTTCCCATGGAGCTTACATTCTGAAGGAGAAACAGGGAGCAATTCAGCAATAAATGTACTGTGGCTTAGAAATAAAAACATGACTATCTACCATTTCAACTGTAGTTAAATCACTTAATTATTTAACAGGATATATCTTAGAAAAGATGATTGTATTATCATAAAGATATTTTGAAAATATCTGTGATAAGACCTTGTTATTTCTCAAGGTTTATGGTAATACATAATAAATACATCCTTTTATTTACTCTTTAGATATGAGCAAGCTGTAGTTAGTGATAAGTTTGAGGCAATATCTTCTCATGAGGTGTTTTCTTACCCCTCCACCAAAGCTAATGGAGTAGAAAATTCAAACACTGGCCATTTTCAATGATGAAATCCTTTCTTCTGGTGAATTGACTTATGGACTCTAGATGCCCATACCATGACTGAAGAGGGAAAACAAAGACACTTTGTTTCCAGTGACACAATCTGTGCACAAAACTTATTCTTGAGTAAAATGTCCTCCTCTTTTTATGTTTAAGGTGATTGACTGTGATGATATCTAATTAGACTAATTACCTTCCTTCTAAACTAAATGACTAAACACCATTTCCTTCTCATTTGCCTCACTAAGGGATGACCTCTGTTTTTACCATCATAAATACCATAACCTGGCAGAAAAAAATATCTTTGGACACAATGTGGGAAGCAAAGACAAATGAACATTGTGTTCCTTTCTTCTATTTTCTAGTTACAAATTATTTAAATTGCCTCATGGAAATAGGTATGTTTTTAGTCTTTCTCCATCATATTTTCTCTGTGTCAATTTATTACCTCAGAGCATTCATTGTTGTCACGGAGAAAAGGCTTGAAATCAGAGACATTGATATATACAGGATTTGTTAAAGGTCCTGGTTATATCTAAGTTTATAAGTATTTATCTGTAAGATATGTTCACAGTTATACAAGTAAACATAGTTGAAAGTAATTCGCCCATTATATGTATTTATTAAGGTTTGGAAGGCGTAATAGGAAAAATGAGGAATTAAGAGTCTCTAGAGAGAGCTAGAGAGATGGCTTTGTGGTTGATTGTGCTAGGTATTCTTACAAAGAATCTGAGTTTGGCTTCCATCACCCGCATTAGGCAACTCACAAATACTTACAACTGTAGCTCTAGACGTCTGTCTTCTGGCCTGTACACATGAGGCACAGAATGTGGATATTTTATCTCCCCCTCTCTTTATCTTTCAATAATAATAATACATAAATACATTTTTAAAAATATTAATATTATGTGAGGTTTTCCTATGGTATAATTATCTAGCAAGGACACCAAAATAATTAAACCTTAAATATTTGTAATAAAATTATTAATATTCCAACTTATAATTATATTGAACTTTGTATCTTTTGAAATTCTTTTCTATATTTTATCACATACTGTTACAGATAGCTCAGCAGTTTCTTCAAAGCTTTAGCCACATCATAAACATATGCAATACAAATTAGCATATATAACATGCCATGTATAGATAAGGGCTTTGTTTAAAAATATACAAAATACAATAATAGATATTCTACTAGTTCTCTAGTAGAATGTATGTAGACTTTTTTATGATAATACATATAATAATAAATATCAGGTGCTAACTTCTATATAAGATAGACCTCACTAGTAGAGTACAAACAGATATTTTGTGTTCTGTAAATGTCTTATATCTCTAGTTTTTGGACTAAAAGAACAGTACTTGAGATTCTTTGCTTATCTCACACTGAGGAATTTAGACTCCCAAACCTCTATAGTCATACTCTTCATATATGGATATGAAGTATGTCCATATAAGGGTATGATCCTTATATAGATATATAGATAAATATAAGTATATGAATACTTATATTCATATTGGTTGCTTCTCTAGAGAATTAAAATTTTTTTATTTTAGTTTGTATTACGTGTATATGTCATATATGTGTTGGGGATTGTGTATATGAGCAAAGATCCACACTTGTGGCCTATTCTATCTAGATGACCTGTTCAAACTTAGGTGGTCACAGTTGCATGACAAATGTCCTTACCTACTGAGCCATCTTGCTGACTCAGCATGCACTGTTATGATTATCATATGTTTTCCAACACTTTTGTCACCTAATTCCTCATTGAAACAGTTTTAGATGATCTGTAAAGATTGAACTTTTACTTTATTCTTTACAGTTTCCAATGTGAAACTGGCTTTGCTGTTAATATTGACTATAAAAATAAATGTGACAATTTAATAAAGGCCATGCACATATTCTTTCATAGACAACCTTAAAATTTTCATATAACCATGTGGTATTACCACTGAATATATTTGATTACCCTTTATTTGAGCTTTGTACTTCAGAACAATGTTTTTAATCTGTCAATTTTACTGATATTCAGTAAAGAAAGGCTACCAGGCACCAGTAGGGTTCAATATGTAAAATAATTTTGAAAATATTTTAACAATAGGCATTGCATTTTTTTTCAAAGTCAGTATGCTACCCCTTAGGCTTATACTAGATGTAGTCTACAATTCTTTGAAAAAGCTTATTTCTTGTCATCTGGTGGTAATTTGGGGAACACACCAAGAGAGATGTCATATCAGAAGGGCCAATATGCATATTCAAGTAGGAAAGTGTGTGGGGAAGCATTCACTTTACTACTACATTCTAAAATTCAGGAGCCTATTTTATACAGCAGTAATAGTGCAAGGTGCATTCATGCACACTGCATACAGGCTATCCTTACAGTTCTTTCAGATGCATGCTTTTATAGATTTATTCAGTATTGAAAGGTTAGCACATATAAGGAACTCTGTGTGCCCAGAATAAGCAGGATTTTTGAAAGCTTATTTTTATATGTTCCAAGCACATGTCAATCAGCCATGAGCAATAGAGGGGATATTTAAAAAGAAATAATGACAAAGTCTAGTGCAGTAGCAATAGATCCCTTTACTTCCATAAGTTGTTTATTCTAAAGAATAATGTTGGGTTAACAGCATGTGTGGGAGATACCACTACATCTAGCTCTGTACCATCTATCCTTTCTTCATATGCTACTCTTCAGCAAGCAGTTGTGTGTGCCTCATCTTAGAACAAGTGTCAAGGGTCATAAAAGAGATAAGTCAGGCATCTTACTGTCTTAGGAGCTGGCATATGCTGCTCAGCCTATACTTCAGGCTCAAAGTTCTTGCTGTAGTGCCATGCTTGCCACTGTAGCAAGATCTCATGTTCTGGAAGATCCAGGAAAGCACCCTGCTGCTGGCCTTCCATCAGCAACACTAGGCTGAGTGTGAATAATCACTCATACCCCTTATAGTTTATAGCACATCCTCCAATGGGAGGATGGAAATTGCCTATACATAGTACAAATTTTCTTCAGTGAATTATTCAAGCTTAAAGGCTTTTCTGGACAACCTGATACAAATTAGTCTGTTAATTTTTTAATCTAGAAACGTAATGATACCTCATTCTTTTTCTTTTTAACTATCTACTTCTTGTCTGTGGTTGCCAAATTTGTGGACCCAGGAAAGTGATTTTTAACATAGATATAATTTAAATCTCTTTCCTTGAATTTTTCAAATAGGAAGTTACAGAAACATCTCACTTGTTTGTTTGTTTTGTATTTTGTTTTGAGTTTCTCTGTGAATCCTTGACTGGCCTGGGAATTATTTGGTAGAACAGGCTGGGCTCAAACTCAGATATCTGCCTGAATCCACCTCTTGTTCTCAAGTGTGGGATTAAAAACATGAGCCACTTTCTGTTCTAAGAGGTTCACTGCGCCTAGATTTATGTTGAGGTCTTTGATCCATTTGGACTTAAGTTCTGTGCATGCTGATAGATATGGATCTATCTGCAGTCTTTTACACACCAGCATCCACTTATGCCAGCACCATTTGTTAAAGATGCTTTCTTTTTGCCATTGTATAAATTTAGCTTCTTTGTCAGAAATCAGGTGTTCATAAGTATGTGGGTTAATATCAACATTTTCTATCCCATTCTGTTAATATTTCTGTTTAAGTTTTTGCACCAATACCAAACTGTTATCAGGACTATAGCTCTATAATAGAGCTTGAAGTCAGGGATGGTATATAGCAGAGTACTTACTGAACATAAGACCAGTAGCATAGATACTGAGATCAACAATTAATAAATGGGACCTCCTAAAATTTGTAAGACAAAGGACACAGTCAACAACACAAAACAGAAGCCCATATAATGTGAAAAGATATTCCCACATCTGACAAAGGCGGATTTCCAAAATATAAAAAGAATTCTAGAGGCTAATTACCTAAATACCAAATATCTCATTAGAAAGTGGGGTACAGAACTAAATAGAGAATTCTCAATAGAAGAATTGAAAATGCCTGAAAGACACTGAAGAAAGTACTCAACATGCTTAGCCAGCAGAAAAATGCAGACAACTCTGAGATACCATCCTACTTCTGTCATAATGGCTAAAATAAAAATCACCAATAACAGTTTATGCTGGAGAGATTGTAGTGAAAGGGGTACACTCCTCCACTGCTGGTGGGAGGGAAACTTGTACAGCTACTTTGGAAATCAGTATGGTAGTTTCACAGGAAAATGGGACTTTGTCTACTTCAAGATCCAGTAATTCCACTCTTAGGCATATACCCAAAAGTTGTACATTCATACAACAAGGGCATCTCTTCACCTATATTCATAGCAGCATTATTTGTAGAATACAGAACCTGGAAGCAAGCTAAATGTCCCTCAACTGAAGAATGGATGGAGAAAATGTGGTACATTTATAAAATGGAGTACTACTCAGCACATGGCTGGGGCAGGGGCTGGGGGTAGAGGACAATAGGATCTTGAAATCCACAGGCAAATGGATGGAACTAGAAGAAACCAATTTGAGTGAGATAACTCAGTCACACAAAGACAAATAGAGTATGTATTCACCCATATATGGTTTTTAGACACAGAACTAAGGATTACCAGCCTACCATCTGCACTACCAGAAAAGCTAGGAAACAAGGAGGACCGTAAGAGAGACATGTGTGGTCCCCTGGAGAAAGGGAAAGGGGCAAGATCTCCTAAGCAAATTGGGAGCATGGGGGAGGGCATAAGGCATGTGGGGAGGAAAAGGAGGAAAGAGGTGGGCATGAGGGAGCAGGAAAATTGAATCAGGGAAAGAATAGAGGAGAACAAATAAATAGATATCAAAATAGAGGGAACCATTATAGGTTTTTAAAAATTATTATTATTAATAATATAAGTTAAAATTTTTACATGTTGATCCCAATTTCTTCTCCCTCCCTCCCTCTCTCTTACCCTCTATCCCCTCTGACATGCACGCTGGCCAACCTCCCCTCCAATCCTGCCACCCCCATTCCACATGTAGGGCTATGCTATTCAGGTTGGCTCATGTAAATCTGCCAAGTCATTTGAAGTAGGGACTACGACTTCTCTCCTGTCTCTGGGTTAAAGGGGTATCCCTCCATGGAGGATGTGTCCCCAAAGTCTTTTTGTGCACCAGGAATACATCCTGGTTTTACTGTCTGAAGTCCCTTAGACTGCTCAGGCATTCTAGCTTAGACCCATATTCAGGGGGTTTGAGTCAGTCCCATGCTGGATTCTCAGCTATCAGTCTGGGGGCCCATTAGTTCATCCTTGTTCAGGTCAGCTGTCTTTGTGTGTTTCTGCAACCTGGTCTTGTCCCCTCTCTCTGCATCTGGATTCTAGTTCTACTCAGTGTTTGGTTATGTGTGTTTGCTTCTGTTTCTAATAGGTACTAGATGAGAGCTCCACAATGATGATCTCACTATCAGGGAAGGGCATTTATGGTAGCTTTTCCAATGTTGCTAAAATTGTTAATTGGAGTCAGTCTTGTAGGACTCTAGACCTTTCTTTAAGTTCAGTTTTCTCTTCCAACAAATAATGGCTCCCTCTTTTATGCTCTCTCTTTCTCTCTCCTCTCTCTCTCTCTCTCTCTCTCTCTCTCTCTCTCTCTCTCTCTCTCTCTGTCTGTTTCTGTCTCTCTGTCTCTCTTTTCTGTCTTCTAATCCTACCCTGACTCAATCTTCCTAGTAGCACGTGCTTTCCTCTCCTCCCCTTCTCTGTCTTCTAATTCTCTCTCCATTTACTGCCCCCAACCACTTCCCATTTTAAGAAAACTCAGGCACTAGGAAAATGTGCAGAGATCATTTCATAGTTAATAAGATGATGTCTATCTTAAATGCCATCCTAGAGCCTTCATCTAGTAACTGATGGAAGCAGAAGCACATACCCACAGTGAAATCACTGACCTGAACTCCCAGAATCCGGTTGTAGAGTGGGAAGAGTGTTGAGCAAAGGGGTCAAGACCGAGTTGGAGAAACCCATAGAAACTGCTGACCTGAACAAGAGGGAGCTCATGGACTGCAGTCTGACAGCTGAGAAACCAGCATAGACTGACCCAGACCTCCCTGAACATGGATGGGTGTTAGTTAGGAGGACTGGACAGTCTATGGGGCTTGTGACAGTGGATCAGTATTTATCCCTAGTATATAAATGAACCTTGGGAGCCTGAGCCCTACTCCAAATGTTATGACAGACTTTGAAGACTCTTCATGGAAAATCAAAGTCCTTACTTTCCCTAGGGAGCAGAAATGTGATGGGATGGGGTTTTGCAGGGCAGGGGGTGGGGGGAGGGGGACAGAGGAGGAGGCCAGGTTGGGGGAACTAGGATTGACATGTAAAACCATCTTGTTTGAAATTTAAATAAAAATATATAAGGAAAAAATAAAACAAAACATTATCTGCTATGCCCAGCTGCTTTATGATAGGAATGAATTGTTTAATGCAAGTTAGGTGATGCCCCAGCCATCATCCCCATTCTTTATATCTCTCCTTCACTCTTTTATTTCCTAAGCCTTGCATGGATCCTTTACTTATGTTGTTATGGGCATCTTCCTCTCTCCTGTGTTGAATATTTCAATCTGGAGAAAAACAACTATTCAAAATTAGAAAACAAAGCAAACTAAAATAACAACAGATTTAAAAAAAAAACATTAATTTTACATTACAAAGGAGAATTGATGAGAGTAAGACCAAAGGTTTTAAATCCACAATATTTTGGTTATAATTAAGGAGAATAGGATTTTAAATTTAGGATTTCCTTAAGTACTAATCTGGTAGATTTATTTTCAGTCATGAATGAATCCCTGTGTTTAGTACATAGCACTGAACTAATAATAAAATAAATAAATGAGAGATGTAGTATTTTACATCATATTGTGTGGAATATTTATAACATTCATTATTTGCTTATATCACAAAATATGTTGCCATCCAACTTACAAAGTAACCACAAATTTAATGCTCTCTATTTCTTATGAATTATCTCTATACAAGTGCCATTCTCACCATATGCACATTGAATCTGCCATCTACAGACCCAATTATTTGAGTCACCAGCCAAGAAGGATCATTCCAAGCCATAATTTCATACATAAACAGATCTGCTACAATCCAGAAGTTAATCACACTCAAATGAATCCATTAGCTAACCAACATATTTGTGATAAAACTCCAATCTGTTAGGCACACAAATTGTCTGGAATTAGATTGTGTTATGGTTAAAACCATACGGTAATTTTTTTCCCCTTAAAAACCAGTTTGGAACACCACTTGCTGAGACTTTCATTTGTTAATTTTGAAACCAAAATGTCTTCTTGAAGATTAATTTATTTCTCCCTTAAAAAGCAGAATAAAGATGCTTGAATAAAATATTAAGCCCTTGACAACTACTTGAAGTAAGATATAAATTGGAAAAAATGCATTTGCAATTATACTACAAAACATTATACATAAAGCAGTTTACTAAAAGCTGGGAGAATATGTAGTATGTGTAAAAAAAACTTTACCTGGACAAGTTCCAAGAAGAAGCTTACCACAAAATAAATATAATACTTTCCAGATTCACTGTAAAATATACAGTTGTGCAGATTACCTAAAATATATGAAAATAAGTTCTGCCTATTAAATAATGTGACGAGTGACTTTCTACAAGAAATGATAAAATGTAGGGACTGAGTTAGCCTTTGAGAAAAAATTGGCTGATTTAATAAGGATGATAGAATATAAAGATACTTTAAACCTAGAGACACAACATTCTTGGGTGGATATACTCAGATATAAAGAGATATAGAAAGAGATAAAATAAAATAAAATAAAGAGATATAGAAAATCTCAAGGCTGGACAAGTAATTTTCCCTTGATACCCATGAAAATTCTGATTGTGCTTGGAGTTGGGTCAAACTTTTGAATATGCTTAAAATAAAGCTGAAAATAACAACACTTTATAATGGCTAAAAAGAAAGACTAAAGGTTTAAGCCATGCTCTTAGAAATCTAAGTTAGCTCATTCTTGATGGAGATTATCACCATAGCTCTTCCCCCAAACTAGACATAGTTCTATTATGTGATCCAGTGTTACCATTCCTTGGTATTTACCTGAAGGGCAGTAAGTCAAAATACCATAGAGGTATTTGTTCATCAGCATTAATTGCATCATTCACAATAGCAAATTTAGAGAACCAGCTCACTTGTCCATCAACAGCCAGAGAAATATAGATGCTGTGGTGTATGTTGTATACAAAATAGGATTTGGTTCAGCTATAAGGAAGAATGAAATTATGCAATTTCATGAAAATGGAAACTAATGAAGATTAATATAGTAAAAAATTAAGTAACACTAAGAAAGAAAATATCATATTTCTTATTTGTGGACCACTGCTTATATAAAATCATGTATATGTGCATAACACTAAAGCATAAGAAACTGGCAATGAAAATACAGAGTAGCAGAAGAGGAATGGTAGAAAAAGAAGAGAGTAGGGAGGCAGGGTAAAACAGAGTGAAATTGCATTATATGCATTATATACTCACAATGGAAAAATCTTCGTGAAAGTTAATATTTTATAAAATACAGCGCAAGTAAGATAGTTCACATTTGTATGGAGGAACAAATGCATTTGTGTGGCTATGGATGCTAGAAGACAACCTTAGGTGTCCTTCCTCAGCACAGTGTTTCACTTTACTTTTTGAGACAGTGATTCTTAGTACCTAAGTTTCATTACCAGGTAGCAACAGAAAGCCTTTTGTCTTCAAGGTCTCAACTGGGAAGGGATTATAAACTAATGCCATCTAACCTGGCATGGCTTTTTAGCTTGTATCCTGGGGCCAGGATAACTTAGCATGTTATGCCTTCTCATCAACAGTAAATTTGAGCTCTATCTGTATTTCTAATGGTACTGTTGACATGTGTTTAGAAAATTATTTCCAGGAAAGGTTTAAAGGAGATTATATAATATATGAAGTAATCATATAAATCCATGCAGATTTAAATAGAAAAGGAAAAGGTTTTAAACCAAATAATGTTATAAACAGAGCTGATTGACTTCTCAAATTATAGCATGTTCCAAAATTTCTGATGGTGAGCTGTTATGACTACTTTTTAGCAAATTAACAAAAGGATTAGAAAAATTAGTATCAGTTTTTCCTGTAGGTTGTTGAGATTAATTCTATCTGCTGCTTGGGTTTATATTTATAGACTTTGAATAAATTTTATGTTAAATTCTTACCTAGTTATTAGCATTATTATCTGAAATCAGTTTAGTATGGTCATGATATTCTTCTGACATTTCTAAAATGCTTTCAGTTAAAATTCTTGCCAGAGTCTTTAAATAAATTTCTGGGGTAGATGAAACTTTTACAATTAAAATAACTTTTATAAAGGTACAAAGAATTTCCTTTCCATTTAAAAAAATCCATACAAAGAATTCATATAATGGTAAGAATTAAAGCAAAATTTAAATGTTAGACAAATAAAATCCTATCAGACATTTCTTTAGAGAATGAGTAGCAAATGAGGCATATGAGCAACAAAAAGGACACAGACAAAAATGTAGCTGTATGAATAGATTGGAAATACAAGCAAATTTTAACATTTATTAACCTGGATATTTTAAAAGGCTAGTGAAGACCTCTAACTTACATCCAGAAAAAGAGGAACATGATTAATGAATACAGTTATTAAGGAAGAATAAGTTCTAATTTAGAAAATAAACCTTAAGGAAAACTATATGATGTTCTAGAATGAAGCAAACTACTACTGGGCATCAGAGAAGTAAAGGAAAAAATTATAGAATTCTTTTCTTCCTTCTTCATGCTTTTCCTACCTATTTTCTCTCAATTTGAGCCAGAACAAAACTGATATCAATTCTTTCTTTTCATAATTACTATAAACAATATCTTATGACATTTTCACACATGCATATCATTATTAATCATATTAATCACAGTTTCATTTCCTCCTTCAACTCCCTTCTGTTGAAACAGTTTACTTTTAAATTTTATATTACATGTATACACATTACATATCTAATATTTAGATCTAGCTTATCTATTTGAAGGAAAAATGTGTTTATTTAAGTCTGGCTCCCTTTACGTAGCATGATGATTTCAAGTTATATTTACTTTCCTTCAAGTAGTATCCTTTTGTTTTTCTTTGTAGCTGAACAAAAACTCACAATTTGTATATGTAGAGGATGTATTTGGCGATAGGGTCATGTTTATTTTGTGGAGAACAACTTATAGCCTTGGCAATAGCAAGAGCTGTTTTGGAATTCTCTTTCCTCTACAATTCAAACACATTGTGTCCTTAGCAATTGGGTCTCACTGTCAAGGTTTGGAGAGTAGTAAAAGGACCACTTGTCATAGACTATGGTGTCTATATATCTAAGCACATTTCTTACCAACAGCCCCTGAAATAGGAACACATTACTGCCACTACAATTTATACTTATTATTCAGTGATGGCTAGTATGAGCATTATAGCCCCATTATAGGGTGTTTCTATTTAAGATCTTTTTATAAATGCTTTTTATATATGCTACTATAGAAGTTACTTTAGCTTATATAATAGTAAGTTTCTAAATTCCTTTTTATATCTATTCTTATGTTTATTTCCCATATTTCTTTTTTGCTGTGATAAAACAGCAATGCAAAGGCAACTCATAGAAAAATGGAGGGATACTCCCTTAACCTAGAGACAGGAGAGAAGTCCTAGTCCCTAAATCAAATGACTTGACAGATTTAGATTACCCCTTCTGGATGGCATCACCCTATATGTGGAGTGGGAGTGGGTGGAAGGGGAGCTTGTGAGGGGGAGGAGAGGAAAAGAGGGAGGGAGAGGAAACTGGCATCGATATGTAAAATAAAAATAAAAAGAAAAGAAAATCCTTTAATTTGGGGCTCATGGTTCCTGAGGGTTAAAGTCCATACCATCACAATAAGTTTGACAGCATGAGGAAGACAGATATGTTGCTTCCGCAGTAACTGAAATATATTTTCTTCTACAAGCAAGAGGCAAAGAGAGACAACAAAAAATGGTATGGGCTTTTAAATTCTCAAAACCATGCCTAGTGGCTCATCTTTAACAAGGAAACACCTTCTAATCCTGCAGAAAAAATTCTACCAACTGGACACAAAACATTCAAGTATGAGGTTATATAGGCCATTCTCATTCAAACCACCATCATTGTTTATATTTTTTACAGTTACATTCATTGGATGTTTATTTGACACATGAAAATAAAATTACAGGAATTATTCCATGTGATTCCTATAACATCTTGAAGATCATGCCATTATAACCTCCTCTTTAGCCTTCTGAAGACTAATAGTATCTAAGATATAAATAAGTATCCCTTATTGGATCTGCACATTAAAAAAGCCTGTCTAATATTCTCATTTCTTGCCATTACCTCTAAGATGGCGTTGAGAGCTTCAGCTCACTTTTACCTGCTCAGGTCCCAATGGCCAGAGAAGTTAATTTCATCTCTACAGTGCAACACTCTCTCTTCAGAGGTCTTACAACCTGTTAGAGGTAGAATTGAGATTCAAATTTTCCAAACCAAATATTTGTGACTATTTCACTCTTTAATATCTCCCTGAGAACTTTTGAGTATTGCCTTTCTGTGAATGATTGGCTTTCTTCCTCCAGAGTTCTCTGAAACTCTATCCTTTGAACTACTTGGAGTTCCTGCCACAACATACAGATATTTATGGCATAAGATTTCTGTTGATGAACTAACTGTGATTGCATACCTCCTTGTCTTTATCCTCAATGATTTGTAAATATCTCTATCATATTGGTTGGCTTAAAATGTATCACCAAAAAGGTCATATATAAGATTTCCTTACAAATATGTTACATGAAAAAAATTGCCAGTAGGAAATATAAATTCAATCAAGCAGTTGACAAGATTTGTATTTGAGTCTTGGTTTTAAATCTCAAGAATGCAATAGTCTTTTAAAGGGAAATGCATTTGAAAAGCTAATTATTTCTACTAGTCTAAAACTGGTTAGTCTGTGTGAGGGAGTTACTAGAGAAAGTTAAATGGCCCATGACTTTGTGCTCTTGTTTCCCTTTCATGGTTCCTTCTCTAAAGCTGTCACTTATATACTCTTTCAGCTTTTTGTATTTTATATTTAATTGACAATGGATATAATGTTATCATATAAGTTAAACCAAAACCTATGTTGACTTCATCATATAAATACTTTCATCAGGAAACAATTCAAAATAGTCTCTGGCCCACAAGCATTTTGTTCTTCAATATGATATTTAAAAGGAGATAAGAAGATGGAGTGTCAAGTTTTTAAAGTCACTGCTTACCTGACATTTCAAAACAGCTAAGGATTATAACAGTATTGGATAGACGTTGTCTAATCATCCTGCAGGTGACCTCAGTTTGTGAGCATACTTGAAATCAGATGTAATCTAATTCCATCCGTTTATCAGAATTTCAAAGCATCACTTAACAATGTCTCCCTATTCATGTTAATAAAATGTATATTTAAATTGTATAAATATTCAAAAGTGGGCAACCACTTCAAAAGTGGTTTTTGACTAAAATGTATAAAAATATATGCTATTATATTTTTTGCATATTAAATTTAATCTGTGTTCATTAGCCAATGGTAACATATAAAAATTTTCAATAATTTAACCTAAACGTATCTTTATAATATGTGAAAATTAATGATGAAATTTATTACAATATTTAATGGATATCCAAAACTTTTGTGGATTTATGTGATATCAGCAATAAAATCAGCCCAGAAAAATATATACTATGCTCTCATTCTTAATTTACCTGACATTAAAAAATCAGAGTATTTATGCACTTCTAGATTGACAAAAGTATATGAATTTTGTCCAACATTTGGGAAAGGTTAAACAAGCATGTTTATAGGGCGGAACTAACACATTGTTACCATTTTATATAAAATTTTACATTCTCATGGCACTACATGCTAGATCATGCTTAAATAGCTTCATTGTATTATCTTATAAACTGAGTTCTATCATTGTCCATATTTTACACATAAGAAAGCTGATTCAAAATGGATACACAATTTTCTGACGTTCATATAATAACTGACACCCTCATTTGTACTCAGATAATTGGTACCATAAACCATCCTTTTTAAATTCTGCAATTTTAGATACCTCATGTAGCAGAAACAAGATAGCATTTGAAATGCAAAACTATATTTAAAAGGGATGTTCCAAAATAGAAGGAAAGGTGCTGTCTACATAAATGAGTATTCACACTGGCTATGAAGTAAAATGATAAAATCTTATGAAACTGTGAATTCTGTAGCTAATGCCTGGAGCCAAGTCAAAAGCATGATGTGTTAAAGGAGGGCTGCAGTTTAGTCCTAATCTGGAATGTAAAATGAATGTGTAATCAGCCTGGCCACGTGCTCATTTATATGAGAAACTTCGGCATTTGGCATTTCTCATGAGAAGAGAAGCAGCCTGCTTCAAAGAGGTGCTTAAGAGTTCAGCATATATGAGTTTAAAACCTGTCCCTCCTGTATAAGTAGTTGTATAACACTAAACAAATTGCTTAACCTCTGTCTCTCACAGCATCCTCAACTTGTGAAATGCAGCTGGTAACCATAAGACCTTTGTGGTTGCAATGGAAATTAAATGAGTTGTGTTTACAAAGTACTTAGAACTATGACAGAAACGTAGTATAGTTTTTAACTGAAGATTCATTTAGTGTTCCCCAAGTAGATGATGTAATTCCTTCCTTTATTCTACTTTGTGCTTCATGAGGATATATCTATGCAGTATTTTTAACAAAAATCATGATCACTACATGGATTCCAATCCGGTTCATAAAAGTGGTAGGCACGTAACTTTATAAGCATTATTTTTTTCAGAACAAATATTCTAACTTGTTTTGGTTTTATGTCTCAAGTAATAGATGCTAAAATATTTAATTTTACAATTCTGTCTATTTCCTTATGAGAAGTTCCATGTAGAGTTTTAATGTATCATATAACGTGTTGTTAGAAAACATTGAAATAGAATGACATGAGTGTATGTGTTAGTATTTGTGTGTGTGCATATGGATGCTATTTCTCAGAATCTGAAATTCTTTGAAGATAAAGTAGAAGAAAATAAGAAGGTAGAGGGAGAAATATAAAAATGAGTAAATGAAGGCGTGAATATGAGTTATGTTCTAAATAATTAAAATGCAAACAATAAAAAAGTACACAATTAAATTCTAAATCAAAATCATTAAGTGTCATGATAAAATTATATATGTTAATCCTTGTTAGTTGGGGGATGTCAAATCAGTAAAGTTCTTGTTGCCAATGCATCAGGAAGTGAGTTGGGATAATAAGTCCTTACATAAAGCCAGGCACTGTGGCACTAATCCTTTTTTTAAATTTTTTTTTATTAATAATACAATTTAAAAATTTTACATGTCAATCCCAGTTTCATCTCTCTCCCTCCCTCCCTACTTACCTCTCTTCCTCCCTCCCTCTCTCTTAGCCTCTTTTCTTTTTAATGATGTTGGTGGGTCACCAACAGTGTGCACTTTGGGATTTGAGGACCAGTCATGATATCTCATTCAGTGTTCCAGGTTCAGGAATAGAATGTATCTCAAAATTAAGCTGGGCAGCAAGAGAAAATGACATCTGATGTTAGTTTCTTGCTTCCTTATACACAAACAAAAGCCTAAACACATGTACACACACACACACACAAGACTGCACAGTACTGTGAATTATTGATTATAAAATGCTCTTCATGAGCATGAATACTTTAAATATATTTCTTCATTTTTATATAAGTTTTGTAGTTTTTGTTGTTCTTTTGATACAGCTGCTGTGATGCAGCTGCTAGGGCCTAAGAAACACAAACACGAGATTGAGCGCCCACGTGGAGTTTATTGAGAGAGGGGAGAGGAAAGCGGGGAGAGAGAGAGATAAAGGGGGCCCCAGAGAGAGCGAGAGAGGGAAGCAAGAGAGAGGGAGATGAGAGGGACAAGAGGGGACAAGAGGGGACAAGAGGGGACAAGAGGGGACAAGAGGGGACAAGAGAGAGCAAGAGAGAGAGGTGCGCTTGGTGCGCTTGCTTTAAAAGGGGAGCTTGCGCATGTGTAACCCAGTCTTCGCCCAGCCAGGTAAGGCCTGACATAGTGATTACATGTCCTGCCCATCAGAGGCGGGGCCCACAGACTGCCAAGCCTCAACATTCCCACCTCTTATTACTATTAAAAAGGTGGGGGTTGGGCATGGCCCAACAGGGTGAGACTGCAGGTTTCTAACAGTTTTAAGACACTTATGTTGATGAACGTGGCTCTTTTCTGTATTTGATAAAATATTATTATATCATTTCTAAATTTCCTTCATTTTAAAAACAATTTGTTTCATGTATACAAGCCATGTCTAGTGCCTGCATCCAAAAAGGGTATAAAATCTCCTGAAGATGGGGCTATAGGTGTATGTGAGCCATATGTGGGGGCATGGAATCTATCCTGGGTCCTCAGAAAGTGTACGTGCCTGCCCTCGCCAGCAAGGAAGACGCGACTCCAGGTAGATCTTCTTCTTGCAGTTTTAATCAGGATCCTTTAAACACATGTTGCTTCTGGCCCGCAGGGAAAGAGAGAGAGAGCAAGAGGGACCCCTGCACAGGCTTAAATACCCTTGAGCTAACCAACCCCAGTGAGCCACGTGGACTCTGCAGATAGGCTACTCTAATTCGGAAGCAGACAGGCTGAACAGACTTAACCAATTAAGGGCTTGTTTACCCAGAGTCTTTACCAGTGGGAAGCTGTAAGGTAGAAGCCAGTGCCACTTTAAAGCGTGGCACTACATGGCTCTCTACAAGAAAGAACAGGCAATTTTCTTAACCACTGTTCTGTGTCTCAATCAATGTGTTTCTAGCATTTGTCATCACCTATGTGGCTATTGTACCAGTATTAAGTCTTTATCTTAAAATCTGCTTTATGTATTTTCTATAACAATCAAGGAATTTGTAAGGTACAAATAAATAAGGTATGAGTAGAACAGAAAATTAAATGAAATGAACATTTGGCATGAGGTCACCATTTTGAGGCAATGTTGTTTCCTATACAGACAGTTATTCTTCATGGTTATTTCTTATATATGAGAAATCATAGTAGAGTTCTGCCATTTGAAAACAAATTCATGATGAAAAAAATTAGAATTCAGGTAACACAATTTGAGGCTTCAAGGCTTACTGTGACAGCCTGTCTGAATCCTTAGTCATACTTCAATATTTGTAACAAGCAAAAACACAGCCACAAGACTGTCAGGTATGTAAAGGGTGTGGTGTGGGAGATTTGCCTTCAGGTAGTTTATCACCCACACTTCAGTGATCTTTATGAAAATGACCAATAATCCAAACCGGTGCAAATACATCCAATGAGGAAGTTCTTAATACCAATTCTTATCACATTGAATCACTATGCAGCTAATCTTCTACAAATTATTTCTGAGAGTTGACATTTTATGGGCACATTAAAGCATCCTATAAAGGGCTCGTCAACCTGGAGAGTGGCACAGCTGATCCCTGTCAGCTCTCAGCTTGGTTTTATTATGCTAAGACTGCATTTCCTTTAGCACCAGTGAAACCTGGCAAGAAGACAAAACAACCAAACAGGCTATGGAAGAACAGAAAAGATATATTCTTAAAGGTGCTAGTTCAAATAAGTATTTTCTGTTCATTAGCATTTTAACTTTAGCTAAATGAACGGATAATGCTGGTTTCCTGTAATGTAAAAGGGCAAGGCTGTTGTCACTGAAAATATACAACTTCCCAAAGACTTATAATTCTAATTCTCAGTAGATATAAAGATTGTTTAACCCCTAAAAAATATGATGACTGAATTAAAATTCCTCCTGGTATAGCTGAATGTGTCGTAAAATAAACCCATTCAACAAATTAAAAGGCTGCATTATGAGAAGAGTGTTATTTTAGCCATTTCAGGGAAATGCAGAATTAGTAAATAGATTCCAGTTAGTTCTTAAAATTTTGGAGGAAAGAATGGGAATAGAATTACAAGAAGCAAAGATATCATTATTATATATAACATTAGCTATCATCTGACCTAGTTCATTTATTTATAACTTTTGTGAATCCTATAAACTATTTATATTTTGAACGTGTAAACAATATTTGGAAATCAGCTATCCTCAATCCTAACTTACTTAGGATCTATTGTTGTTTACAAAGGCTCAATACTTTTGTCAATTATATTTTGAATGAAAATATTATAAATTTTGAACCAAATGTTCATAGTTATAACACTGTTGTCTCAAAACATATAATTATGCACCTAAAATATTTACTTTCCACTGTCAGTTTTAGATAAAATTATAATAAAATTCTTATTCCTTATTGAGAAGGAAAAATTTTCCCTACACATTTTAATTTTTGTAATATAGTCAATGTCTTCATTCTCTAAACCTAATAATTATTTTGATATACTCTAATTATTTTTTAATGTAGTTTCATGTGAACTTCTCCACTCTTTCAAAATCATTAAGATCACTCTGATTTCTGTATCATTGGCTCTTAAAGTCATTTTGCATGCCTCATTTTACTCAAATTCCAACCTTCCTTGACTACATTCACCAGTCCATTTCCTTCCAGCAACATCCTGTCATGCTCTGTATCTCCTACCTCCTAGATCACATAATGTCAGCTTTTTCTGCCAGCTGTGCTCTTGCTATCAAATGTTAACATTCCCCAGGTATGTTTAAATATTTTCCATGTATTTACAATAAAGCTATATCCATCAATATCACAGTTTGAATTAATAAATGTACATAGATGACTTTAAGACTTAAATATCACTCTGGGAGTTAGATCCCAAACACTAAAGCTAGTTAATTTAATGAACACACCTCAAGCTCAACATACATTTTATGTATTTCACCATGACCAAAGTACTCTATAAAATAAAACCTTAATTGGGCTATAGGGTTAGAGTCCATGATTACAGAGCAAAAACATGATGACAAAAGAGCTAAAAGTACATATTTCAAGCCATAAGAAAGAGGAAGAGAAGGCACACTGGGGATAGGATGAGTCTTTTGAAAATTAAAAGCCCTACCAAAGATATACCTCTTCCAATAAGGCAGACCCTGTCTGTTATCTTTCCTTCCCAAATAGTTCCACCAACTGCGGCTCAAATGCCCCTTGTTGAAGGGGAAAGGAACAAGATCTTTGAGGAAAATTGGAAGCATGGAGGTAGTTAGGAGGAGAAAGAGAAGGGAAGAAGAGGTGGGCATGAGAGAACAGGAAGATTAAGACAGCAAAAGATTAGAGGAGAACAAAATGAGATATACAATAATAGAGGGAGCCATTATAGATTTAAGGAGAAAACTGGCACTGGGGAAATTCCCAGAGATCCACACAAATGAACTCAACTAACAATCTAAGCAATAGTGGAGAAGCTACCTTTAATGACCTTCCACGATAATGAGATGGATGTCTACCTTATATGCCATCCTAGAGCCTTCATCAAGTATTTGATGGAAGCAGAAGCAGACACCCACAGCTAAACACTAGCTGAACTTCTGGAATCCAGTTACAGAGAGGGAAGAGTGATGGGCAAATGGGTCAAGACCAGGTTGGAGAAACCACAGAAACAGCTGATGTGAACAAGGGGGAGTTCATGCAACCCAGTCTGATAGCTGGAAAACAAGCATAGGACTGACTCACACCCCCTTAATGTGACTGTTAGTTAGGAGGACTGGGCAGTCTATGGGGCATGTGACAATGGATCAGTATTTATCCCTAATGTATGAATGGACTTTGACAGCCCATTTCACATAGAGGGATACTCTCAGCCTAGACACATGGGAGAGAGCCTAGGCCCTACTCCAAATTATATGACAGACTTTGAAGACTCCCCATGGAAGATCTCATCCTCCCTGAGGAACACAAAGGCCAGGGACTGAGGTGTGGTTGGGGTGATAAAGGAGGGTGGGAGGGTGAGAGAACAGGTATAGACATATAAAATAAGCTTGTTTCAAATTTAAATTGAGAGAGAGAGAGAGAGAGAGAGAGAGAGAGAGAGAGAGAGAGAGAGAAAGAGAGATATTAGGAGCATTCTCATCCAGTTATCACAGTGTCCAAGGTTAAATTCCACTTATTTTTTTACAACTGAAAAATAATTTCTTGATTATGGTCATGGAAAATATTTCAAGTAAGAACATCTGACTTTACATAAAAATTATCTAGCTCTAGTAGAAAATATGGCTAATTATTTAAGACATCATTTTCAGGGTATTCTGGCCTTTGGTTACTTAAATATGTCACAAGTTCCAGCTAAGTTTCTTTTAAATGATCCTTAAAAGGCATAAGTGTAATGAATATACTGAATACTATTTAACAATTTGAATAATTAGGTAGAGACAATCATTATAAAATATAGAAGACAAACAAGCTATTATCTTTTGAAATAGCTACTAAGAACACAGAAAATTGTAATGTAATGATTGTCCACAGGACAAGTAATAAGAATATTAAGTTGAATTTTACTCCTAGATGCTGTTAATCTAATGCCCTAAATGTTTATTTAATTCAAGCCTTGTGTATCCTGAAATTAATTTGGTTTAAATATTGTTTTCTGATTGTTTATATACAGTAAAATAATCAAAGTTTGACTTGTAATTAGAAATTATTTTCACATATTCTATACAATTAAAGTTTACTATCATCCTGGTTCATTTAAATTATATTATTCACTATTAGTAATTTATGATAATATAAATTAGAATGTTGACAATTTTCTCATAGATTTCTGAAGAATTCAAGCTAAGATGTGTGGGTAAGGAGCATAAATTCAATGACCATAGTGTGAAACTAAATCTGGGAATAAAATAACTAATTTACTTTGTAATGGTTTCCTCTGGTTTCAAAATAAGTATTGCTAGTTTTACTTCTGTTTCCAAACTATAGGCAAAATGAGATAGGTAACAACTTTATTATAAGCATTTACCTAATTAACAATATATATTTTAAATTATTTTTCATTTAATTTTTATCTTAAATTTATTCATAATTGAAATTAAAACTTGTCTAGTTCCTGCCATTTTATACATTTTTTCTAACAGATCAATTGATAGAATGAATGTTTAAATGTATATATATATATACACACATATATGTATATATGTATATATATGTACATGAATGACTATATATTTTGTTATATTACAAATGGATATTAGACTGTTTTTCATGCTGTGATTCAAATAGTCCTACAATGGCTAGTTCATGAACGAAAGATTGACAATCCAGGAGTTGTCCAGTCTCTAAGACTGGATGTCTCACTAGTTTAATTTGTCCTTTCTTTAGTACTAGAGAATTTGAGAAGAGTTGCTTATCTTGTATTTATGTGGTAATCCTGGACTTAGTAATAAAACAGGTAAAGGAATTTCTGAGCAACAGGTCAGAAGAACTTGCCAGTGAGAATGAGGGCAAACAGGCGAAATGCAAAGCTTCTTTATTCTTATGTGTCCCAAATTTAGAGTTGGCTTTTCTACCTCAAATGGTTCAATCAAAGAAATCCATTATAGGTATGCCCACCACTAGGCTTTATATGATATTGGTGTAGTCAAGTTGGCAACCAATATTAGCCATCACCCTAAATTATTCTTCTTTACATTTTCCATCATCTTACTCTTCTTCCTTATAATCTTTCCAAACACATTCACACCTCCATACATGTACACACAATTTAATTTCACCATTTATATATACTTATATGATATATGACATTTTGAAATCTACTTACCTTGTGGAATAGATTAACCAAACTATCATGTGGTTTTCTTTGTACACTGATGATTCTTGTGTGCCTCCATGTGATAATAACAGTCTACACTCCTCAATTTATGAGTTAATAGTGTGTTTATTTCATCAGTAGACCCTAGGATATACAGTAGTTATCTTGAACTCATTTGTGCTCTGTACTTTGAACATGTTTTGTTTTGACTACTATCCATGTTTACCTCAGAGCTAGTTACACATGCTGCTGAAAATGACAGGCTTTACATTTTTATTAAGATTGAATAACATATCATACAATAATTATTCATTCATCAAGTTTTAGACATTTAATCTGAATCTGCATTTTAACCTTGCTAAATATACCATTTCACTGAGCATGGAACTAACATTATTTCTTCAAAATGATTTTATGTCAATTGAACAAACACTTTTCAATGGCCGCACTAATGGTGTTTAAGATCCTCCTTTTGTCTACACACTTTCTAACATTTGTTGTATCTTTTAATAGATGTTCACGTAAATTTAAGATGATACTCCAATACAGCTTTATAGTTTTAATTTGCATCTCACTAATGATCAGTGACACTAAAACATTTTTTCACATAGTTACTAGTATTTTGTTAGACTTTCTTTGATAAATCATGACTATTGATACTTTTTTAATCAGAAGTTTTTCTTGTATTCTTCAAATTTGTTACAAATTTTGCATAGGCTATGAATATTTTAAGTTTCTACTGACAAATAAATTCACTGATAATCTTACTAGAAATCCCTTATCTGTGATTTGCTTTTTTCTGTTTCTACATTTACAATTCTTCCCTTATCTCTGTTTTTGAAAGTTTGATTATGATTTGTCTTGATGTCGTATTATTTGGTCATTTCTGAGTTTTTATAATTCTGCCTCAATTTGTTATAACTTTCCTAAGTGTTTGGAAATTGTCTTCCATTATCTCTATCACCTACTTTGTTTTTCTCTTCTTAATGTCTAAGTCAGATATTTTATCTGTTGATGGCTATATATTTTCAAATAATGTATATTAAGATGTGAAATTCCTTCTTTTTAATCATGTTTTTGATGCTGTCTATTGTATTCTCATTTCCAAGGTTTTGAAGATAATTTTAATAATGTTAAAATTTTCATACAGTTTACGTAATTTGATTTTTTTTGTTTACAGTTTTGGATCTCATCTCAAGGTGATTTAGTATGCTATGCTAGGTAAGTGTGATACTCATAAGTGGTATTTTCAGCCTTATTTTCTAGTTTTATTAGATTGGCCTTTGTATAATTAAGTATCATTGAGCTTCTTTAGCAAGTGTTTTGGACTTTGTCAAAGAATTAGATATTTTCATTCAAGTAGGGTCAAGTACTTTAAAATCCTTGTTTTGCAGTGATGTGATATTTCTTTGTTTATTTTTTGTGGTTTATTGTCTTATAGTGATACCTGTGCACTTGACAAAACTACCTCATCCAGATTGTATGAGTTATTTTCACTCTGCAAAGAATTTTCCATACTGAAACATGATGAGATAATGGAAAAGCATTTAAGGGTTGGCTGCATGCAGTGGTCAGACACCAGTGAAGGCAGCTGTTCAGAATCCATGCAAGGATGGTGTTGGCAGACTGCAAGGATTTCAACTGCCAATGCTACAGATGTCCAGAGTGGGAGCATTAGCTGTGGGGGTTTTCATTGGCAATGACTATTATATTCCTCTTAATCTTTTTTTCTCATTGCAAGGATGATTTGTAACTGTGGATATTTCTCTTGGATCTAAGCCTAGCTTGCAGAACAATTATTAGTGGTACACTGTTGTCTAATGAATGACAGCAATGGAGTCACCAGAGAGGTTAAATATGATATAGGAGAACTCATAAAGCGGATATAGCTCTGGGATTCATTGCAGTAATGATATCAGTATCAGGTGTGGAGATCTGTCCCTCTTTTATTTAGTTTCATTTGAGAAACACAGACTTGTTAAACATCTGGAAATCCTAGAAAGAGAACCCTGGTACCAGGAGTATTGTAGCTGCTAGAGTGTGTGGGTGGTTCCTGTATATCTTTGTTTTTTGAACTGGTTATTAGTGTTCCATTAAAGACAGCTGAGTCCTAGCTCAAGGTTTAAAATACTAACTGGCTGTTATGGAAAGACCTGTGGTTTCTGAGATGTGGGTGGAATCATGAACATCCACAGCAGGGGAGTAGGGAATATGGACAACAGGATAGTGACACAGCTCCCTAATTAGGGAACATTTCAATATATTGTTGAAGGGGCACAATAGTAGAAACCTATTAGATGGGATAAGGGTGTAAGTCTCTGTATCTCTTATCTTGCAGGAATGCTACTATATACTTGGTGGGATAACTTATCAGTGAGCTCTCTTGTGTATACAACTGTGGTCCACAGTAGTGCCCACTTTATGACTGATATTGATTGCCTTTGCTAAAATTATCTTTTGCTTCTAGCTGTATGTTTGAGGTTTGAGACATGTTCATTAGTGAATAGATGACCATCTTGGTTGTTTGAGGTAGTAGAGTTGTGTGATAGCATTTTCTATAGCACTATCTTGGTTATGTCACTCCCTTGTCTTCTTTTTAGGAATTTTTGTAATAAATATGTTCACAGATAAGTGCTTATACAAATCCCAAATATGTACCCATATGTTATTTCAGTTATGCCTTTATCTTTGCTTTATAAATTCTATACTGTGATATTACTCAGGCTTATCTTATAGTTAGTCAAAACTCCAAAATAATATTGTATACCACAAAATAATTTAAATTTCAATTAACAGTGTAAATTATATCTATGAGCAGGGACATATTAAGTTATTTGTTAGCATTAGTTCATTTAATTGCAAAAGTGGACTCATAAGGTAAAATTTTGTAGTAGAAAATCTCAAAGATTCATAATAATTGCCATTTACCCTACATATTAATATTTGGAGATGTGATTCAAAAACAGGAAATTATAAGTAACTATTTTGATTAACCCACACAAAACCATTCCTTTCATAGATGAAGCAAATTTCAACAGCCAAAGAATGTTAAATTGTTTGGAAATCGTTGTGGTTTGGATAGACAGGACTGTCCCATTGGAAAAATGAAGTAAAATGTGCAGGATTGTCATCCAGGTCTTGGTACCATTGAGACTTGATCAGTGACATCCCCAAAGAGGGATGTGGAAACTTCTTGGTGGCAATTAGCTTTTGGGGCTTGTCTTTGAAGATTTTCTGTGTCTTCCTGTGGGCTCTCTGTTTCTTGTCTTCTGTGAAGTAACCTTCCTCTGTTGTGTTCTTCTGCTCTGAGGTTTCTATTTTTACATAGGCCTAAGACAATGAAGTCAACCTAACATAAGACAAACCTCTGGTGGAATGATGGGCCAAAATAAATGTTGAAAACTGACAATTTGTTTTTTGACAAATGAGTGCTTGATTAACTGGGAAATCATACCCACATTTGAAATGCAAACATAACACAGTTTTTGTTTTATCTTATTTAATACTGTTCTTTCAGAGAGTAAGGATATCATGTAGGAAATAAGATTCACTGGGATACAGTATAGGTTGATTAATGATTATTTGGGGAGAAATAACATACACCCAAAACAGCTGATCTCTACAAGTCCCTGCTCCACAACCTAACCAGGAAGCAAGAGAGCAAGTGGGGTCTAGGACCCCAGGCCTAGCCACTCCAAAGTCAAGTCTCTACCTGTGCCCATGCCCCAATGGACATGGTCAGTGAAACAGGTATAGGCGGGGTGGACATCTCACTACAATACCCCTTTTAGACGAAAGAAAACATTTAGGTTTGTAACAAAACTTTATATAAAGAGAGCAAATATCAAGTATGTTCTAGGAGAAGAAAATGTTAAGAACATACACACTTAAGACCCATTACCAGTGAGACAACAAGAACAAATGGCAAGAACTACATATCTAGTAAAGGCATACTAGATCACTACAGAGTTTACCTATTCTGGAAAGTTTAAGTCTTTTACTTAATATTTCTATTTAGGAAGAAAGAGCAATAATAGTGACAGTCTAATCTTCAACCTCATCAAAGACCTGAGAACGAGGATAACAATATTAGAAGAGGAAGGAAGTGCAGTTGAGCAACTTCCAAAAGGGGCAACGAAGACAGAAACAGCAGGCTACCTGGACAGTCACCCAAAGTCTCACAGCAGCATAGCGGCAGGCACCTTTGGCTAAGGACTAGAGTAACTGACTGACCAACACTGAAACAGGGATGTAGAAAGGCTGTCTTACACTGACTTGACAAGGTTCAGCAGCCCTCTATGTTTGTCTCCTTAAAGCACAGTAGGACAGCATGTCCGAAGTCTGCAGCAGTGTTTTGCTGAATAGGCCATAGCCTAGGAGAAAATGGACGCCAGAAGAAATTACATCAATGCCCAACATTTTCTCAGGAAATCTTGGTGCTGTCAGGATAAAATGTGTCTCATGTCAGTGGAGTACCAGTATTAAAGCGCTTAAATGCCATATTCTTCAGGTCTATGAACTATTTGAAGACGGAAATCTATGTTTGGCTAATCTTATAGGTACAAGAAATGGGTCAAAATATCTCTGATTCTCAGGGATCTATTTGTCAATGGCTGAAGCTTCCTAAACTAATTTAGCAAGGACAGGACAGAGACTTCAAGAAATGTAACTGTATGCATATATATTTCTTACTAACAGAGATAGGGTTGAAATGTCTTGACTAGAGGTAGAACTGTAAAATCCAAAATGATAAAATATCCTAAGTTGTATCAATACACAAAATGTATATACACCCAGATAGTTGTATATTTGTGTGCAAAACATTGTAAGCAGAAAGAAGATCCTAATCAGTCAACATAAATGAATCTAACAATTTATCAAGGATCTAGCAATTTAAGTTGTACAGTTATACAGCTAACAGTTGCTGAAGTTAGTACACTAGAAATTATGTAATGTACATATATCCTATCCTAACCATACCATTCCCAACCATAATATAAACTTATCTAATGAGATACCCAAGTCTGAACATCACCTTCCATACCCAACTCTAAGTAACTGAAATCCAACCCTATGCAGGTGTATATTATCCCTTAATGCCAACAGTAGGGAAAAGGGGTGCTGTTCTCTTAGCATTACTTCTTTATGAAATAGGATCCTGTAGGGAAAAAAATTAAGGCAATAAAATTTTTGAGAGGACTAGTTGTAACATTTATAGCTAGTCTGCATGGCTGGACATAACTGACTGAATAAAGTTCTTATATGAGGCTTTGGCCAGAGTGTAATAAGAAGGTACACTGTTTCAGCTAGCTAGTCTGGAGTTGTCCCAAGAATTATAGTCCCAAACCAGTTTTAGGGTGATGTTTGCAGTCTAAATGCATCAAGCTAAATCAAATGGAATTAATAAAGTGGGGCCCCATTTTCTTTCTGGGAGTTCAAAGAATGCTATTAGGTATTGAAAAATGCCATTCTGTATATATGTTCCTCTTATTGCTTAATGAATAAAGCCCTGTTGGCCAATAGAAAAACAACATCGGCAGGACTAGGAGACAAGGACAATACTGGAAGATGTAGTAGAGAGGAGTTAAGATGTAGGCCATGGAAGAAGTAAGAGGTTGAAAACTTTTCTCCAGTAATATAAGACCATGTGAAAAATGTGGAAATACTTAGATTGATATAAACGTGTTAATATTTAAGACAGAGCTAGCCAATAAGAAATGCTAGTAACAGGTCAATAGTTTTTTCTTATTTTACATATTGATCCCAGTTTCCCCTCCCTCCCTCCCTTCATCCCTCTCTCCTGCCCTTCCTTCCTCCCATGCTCTCTGACCCTCTTCCCATCCCCCCTCCCACTCCACAGGGAGGGTGATGCTTTCTGGTGGGATCAACAAAATCTGTCAAGTCATTTGGAATAGGGACTAGGCCCTCCCTCCTGTCTCAAGGCTATGCGAGTATCCCTCCATGGTTCCACTGTCATAGGTCCCTTAGACTTCCCAGGCCTTCTTACTGAGACACATGTTCAGGTTGTCTGAGTCAGTCCAATGCTGGTTCCCAGCTATCACTCTGGGGGTTCACGAGCTCCCTCTTATTCAGGTCAGCTGTCTCTGTGGGTTTCTGTAGCCTGGTCTTGCCCCCATTTTCTTATCACTGCTCCATCTCAGCAACTGGATTCCAGGAGTTTGGCTCAGTGTCTAGTTGTGGGTGTCTCCTTCTGTTTCCATCAGCTACTAGATGATGACTCTATGATGGCAGATCTGACTATAGAGAAATTTCCAGAGATCTACAAGGATGACCCTCACTCTCAGTGCAGGCAATAAACTTACCCCCTGCCATCTTGGATTGACAGCAGCAAAAACAGCTGTGGCTTTCATTTTAGCAATGTTAATTAGCAGAAAAAAGTTTCTTGACCAGAAAAAGATAAAGATTTACAGTAAAGACAAATTAAGATAAAGAAAAAGCTCTAAATGTTTACAATATGTTTATAATAAATGTAGTCTTGGGAGAGAAAAATAAACAGGATAAAGTAGTGAAAGAAAAAAATAGAAAGAGAGTAGCTGGGTGTGGTGGCACATGCCTTTAATTCCAGCACTCTCAAGGCAGAGGCAAACAGATCTCTGTGATTTCAAGGCCAACCTGGTGTACAGAGTGAATTCCAAGGCAGGCAAAATTTACACAGAGAAACTCTGTCTCAAAAAATAAAAATAAAAATAAAAAAATAGAAACAAAAGAAATAAAGTAATAGAAAAGATACATGAAGATGAAAAATACACAGAGAGTCTGGATACTGTATGCTATTGTATTGTCTTTGAATTGCTCAGTTGCTTAGGAAGGAAAAACAACTGCTACAATACACTTGATTATCAATGCTGCTGAATTAATTCAATTTGTATATTTTAAAAATTATTTGACTTTAAAATTTAAATCTAAGGTCAGATTACTGGGGAAAAGGTTATGGTTATAGATTTCCTTGTTTAGGATTGAAGATAAGTTACATATAAGACTTTAGACTCACAAAGATAGGATGGATGATGGAATATTTTCCTTCAAATCTTGCTAAATATTAATAGACTAAATATTGTTAACTATAGTTCTCATTTGGTAACTGTTTTGTTACTATGTTAAAACCCTTCTTTTTATTTTAGAGAGAAAAGAAGAGATGGTGGGACATGCCATTCTGTATATATGTTCCTTTTATTGGTTAATGACTAAACCCCTGTTGGCCAATAGAAAAGCAAGATAGATGGGGCTAGGAGACAAGGATAATTCTGGGAGATCTAGTAGAGAGGATTCAAGATGTATGCCATGGAAGAAGTAAGAGGTCTGGACCCTTTCTCCAGTAAGATAAGACCATGTGGAAATACTTAAATTCATATGAATTTGTTAATATTTAAGACAGAGCTAGCCAATAAAAAAAATGCTACTAACAGGCCAACAGTTTTATAATTAATCTAGTATCTCTGTGTGTTATTTGGGGCTGACAGGGCTATGGGACCAGGCTAGCAGCAGAGTGCACATAACAGTTAAGAAATGTTATTGTTCCTTGAAGAAAATTTAAACATTAATATCAACACAGAAATTTCAACTTTTATAGGTATGCATACTGGGATAGGCAACAGTAAGGATGAAAATAAGTATGAGGGAAATTAGGATTTCAGAGAGAAAACAGAGTTTAGAAAAATGGCAGTCCCTAGATTATTTTTCTTCTTACACAACACCACAGGCACACACACACACACACACACACACACACACACACACACACACAACACACACACACACACACTCATAATACAAATTAAACTTAAATTTCTAATGTTCTCCTACTATTTATAAATGTATTATTTAAATACTCATATCAAAATATTGCTTGAAGATAATACTTCATGAGACTATTAAATTTAACAATGAATTATGAGCAAACGTGTAGGCTGTCCTCTGATTTAATTGTCTTTCATGTGTATTTGCTACACTAAATGTTCTTGGAAGGCACAGGATTTTGTTCCTCTATAATAATGTAAGATAGGCATGGTGTATCATTTATACTAATGAGCAAGGAGATGAATGCCTACTGGCCAAGCACAATGAAATTACTTTTTAAACCCAGTTTGTTGTTGTGATGGAACCCGCTTTCCATGCTCTCTTCCATTCAGCTTTTTCATGTTCCTTCCAAAACTGACACAAGGGTCTCACTCCTCAGGCTGCCTGCTGTGTTAATTTTAATAGAATAATTTGTCTCTGACCCAGGAGGTTATGAGTTGTGACAATCGCCATGAAACCATTACAAACTCTTGTTAGTTCATAAATATGTTATGAACTTTAGTTCTCTAAAATGTTCTCTATTCCTTTTTCAGTAATGTTTTAAAAAGAATAACTACTTTCACTGAAAACTTTTAAACCTGTTAATATCCTACAGACTGTAGTAGAATGCATATTTGACATTCTAAATATAAAATAGATAAATAGTATTTTTTAACTTAGTATTCTTTTCTAACTCAATTTAATTTTATTAACATTTTTTCATTTATTTCAATTTCCCCTCCCTCCTCTTTTCTGATTCCTCCCTCTGACTACCATCAGACCCCCTCCTCATCTACTCTTCCTCCATCTTCATTCAGAAAATGGGAGCCCTGCCATGGGCTTGAACAAAGCATGTCACAAATTGAGGTAGGTCTGAGCGCCACCCCCCCCCCAATAAAGGCTGGGTAAATAACCCAGCATGAGCATCAGGTTCCTAAAACCATGCCTGGGACAGGACCTAATCTCACTGCTAAGAGCCTTACAAACAGACGAAGCCAGACAACTGCCACACACATGCAGAGGGCCTATGGTGGTCTCAAAAAAGCTTCCTGTTTGTCCAGAGTCTATATACTCCCAGAGCTCAGGTCAGTTGTCTCTGTGGGTTTCTCTATCATGACCTTGACCCCACCCCAGCCCATCTAATCCCTCCTCCCTTTCTACATGAGAACCACCAGAGCTTAGCCCAGTGGTTTGCTGTGGATCTCTGTCTGCATCTGCTTCCATAAGTTACAGGATGAAGGCTCTCTGTTGACAATTCGGCAAGTCACCAATCTGATTACAGTATATAACCAGTTCAGGCACTCACTCTACTATTGCTAGGAGTCTTAGCTGGGGTTGTCCTTATGGATTCCTGGGAGTTTCCCAGGTGCTAGGTTTCTCCCTAACTTCAAATCAAGATGTCTCTTTTATTACACTACCCTTCTGTAGAACTACTAAACTCCCTCCAGTGTCCAACTGGCCCAACATGCTCCTTCATGTTCCTATACCCCCAGCCTCACCAACCAGGCACCCAGTTTACCCAGGAAATCTCTTGTATTTTCCTCCTCAGGGAAATCCATGCAAACCTTTTTAGGTGCTTTTAAAAACAGTACTCTTCCAAATGCATATTTTTTGATAGGTATCTAAGAAAAAGACACATTGAGATTCTTTTTGTGTGTGTGTGTGTGTGTGTGTGTGTGTGTATTTGATTTACTACAACTTTCATTGTTATATGGCACAAGATACCTTCTGGTATATGTTAGAGGCACAATAACAGTTTCAGCCTAGCTAACCATTTACCAAGGGCCAAATTCTCATTTCTCTTGGTGTGATGACGGCAGAGCAGAGCACCATTGCATGAGAATGTGGCAGATGGTATATATTTAGAGGGATGGGGTAAACTGAATAGGAAATGGAAACATTTAATCAAAGGAAGTGGAATGATGATTCCAATTACACAACTATTTAGGCAGGTTTAATGTGCCAAAATTAAGTTTGAGCTTTTTTCATTATCAATGTCTTGTGCTGAAAAAATGCATTGGATTTCACTATAGGATATTACTGGCTAAATATTATGACTTAATTAGAGGTTCTATTTGATTCATACAAACTGATATTTTATATATGGAAACTAAATATATAATAAAAAGACATGTCTCAAAATTAAAATTAAAGCATCTGAACATGAACTTCTGTTCATTGCACTTTCCAATTACTACTATAAAGCTGTTCCTGTCATTAAAAAAGTAAATACATTTGTCAGGTAAAATAAAATAAGATGCAAACAATTGACAGGAAATCTTTTTTAAAAACAACAAGCTTCTCTGAAACGTGATGGTTTTCCCTGGAGTGAAGCTGTGACAGCTGTGTGAAAGCATGTGATCATTTTGGTTTTGAAATTGCCTGTCACTTAGTATTCTTGCACCTTATTAGCAAAAGATTGATCCCACTCTTACTTTTAATGTCCCGTGATGTTTTGATCCCATATATTTTAAAACAAGTTAAAGAAGAAATTATTTTTCAAGTTTCGAATGACATTTTTACTCAATTTTGCCCCATTACTTTTCCTCAAGATAGGTGTACAAATGTCTTTCAATCTAGATGGAGATTCAAACACAAGTTATGGAATATAATTGTATTCAATTTGATAAACCCATGAGTTTATTAAGCTTTCTTATAGTGGTATAATTATGTGGTTTACTTAAATAATATCATATATAGCCTCATGAACAGTGACGAATACAAATCTGGATGACACACAAAAATTATATCATGTATAATGGACTGCATGGAGGCTGCATTATGCAAAACTGAACTTAGTCAAAACTTAATTAATCATCTATCTATCATGTACTCTATCACCCCTACACTCAGCAATACACACACACTTACACACACACATATACACACACACAAATGCCATGTGTTACTAATAATCCAAGCAGAGGTTCTAGTGTCCTTCTAAAACCTTCTAATAAGTAGTATCAATAGTTCATTGCCATTATCATAGATTTACTATTAGTGTACTGTTCAACAGAACCCATAGGCATAACTGTGCATAAAAGTCATGCCTAAATATAATAGTGACAGGGTATTTATGAATAGTGAAAGAAACATTTATGCTGCATCTAAAATGCTTGTCCAGCATGGTATTAGTTCTCAGATGCATATGGATATAAAACTGGTCTTGTTTGTCTCAACCCACATTTTACATCAAAACTGATCTGTATACCAGATATGAAACTTGGCACACCAAATCTGTTACCAAAGAGACTGATATGCCCTCAATTAAAAAAACAGATCATAGCAAAATTAATATAGCCCAAATTTAGATACATATTTAATCCAACAGATACTTGAAATTGTTGGTTCCTGTAATTTAACTGAATATTTCTAATTACATAGTAAATTGTTGTGCAAAGTTGAAATTTTGTAAAATAAATAAATGTAGAATTAATTAGAAATGGTTAAGCCTACAAATAAAGATTGACATTTTTGGTGTAAGTAGACAACTAAAACAAGTTTTCCTTTTCTCCCAGTGACTGAACTCAGATATTTTGACACTGTTATCTCCTTAATGATCCTGTGTAGTCCTAATCATCAATAACATATTAGTATTGTTTGCCAGTTTATATCAGTAGTTCATAACACTTTTCTAATGTCAACATATATTTTCATTATAACAAACAAGGTCTTGTCCTGAAGCAACATTGAAACATCCTTGTAAATATTAATAATAGAAAAAGAAATTCTCCTTTTATCAACATTTCTATCTCATTTTAGTACTAAAGCCAATTGTTTTTTGCTTTTTTGGCAATAACTCTATTATTAAAATCATTTAGAATACAGTTAAAATGCTATCTATTTTATCTGTAATGCTATGATTTCCCTTTCTAGCACTCAAAATCTTTTCAAGTCAGTAAAAACATTGTTGGTTACCCACATAGCATAGATGTCTTCATTGTACCTATGACCAAATTTTGCCAGGCCAGACATTATTGTATCTTACAGCTGCATACAATGTGGATGATTTCTTCATGTCCTGTGAGCAAAGTGTATGGCCTGTTCAAAAATAGAATCTTACCATTGTGTTCTGGTGAGCATCCAAGAACAATGGCTATAGCTTATATTATTCTTAAGACATCTATGGCTGCATTGGCCATTAACTTTTAAAGTGGTATTACACACGGATAATAGTATTTTTGCTCAATGATCTATAGATGGGTAATCTATGGTAATGATAGCATAGAACTTATTGAAGAAACCTACAAGTATATGATTTGACTAAATGTTCACTTTATGAGAAGGAACCTATCTCTACGGGACACTGCTTAGGTAACCAAGAACCAGAGGCTAGATATCCCATAATCCTAGGGTATACCCAAACATTACTGGTCTAAAAACAATAAAATCTTTCCTAGAAATATTCTGTTTTGCTCACAGATCCATGCCTTATCCAGCCATTAAAAGAGATAATTACTCCAGTGCCAGATAGAAACCCTTGCAAAGACCCAAAGCCAGACATTAATCAGAGAATCTTTTGATGATGATGATGATAATTTTATTATTTTATATATTGATCTCAGTTCCCTCTTTCTCTCATCCTTCAGTTCCCCCCTGAACCCCTCAACCCCCTCAATTGCCAGTGAGGGTGAGGCCTTCCAGGAGGGATCATCAAAATCTGTGAAGTCATTTGGTATAGGGCCTAGGCCCTTCTTCCTGTCTCTAGGTTAAGGGAGTATGCCTCCATGAGAAATGTCCTTCCAATGTCCTTTTGTGCACCAGGGATATATCCTGATTCCACTGTCACATGTCTCTTAGACTTCCCAGACCATCTAACTGAGACTTACGTTCAGGGTGTCTGGGTTGGTTCTATGCTGGTTTCCCAGCTATCAGCCTGGGGTCCTTGAGCTCCCCCTGTTTCTGTCAGCTGTCTGTGGGTTTCTGTAGCTTGGTCTTGACCCCTTTGTTCATCACCTCTCCTTCTCTGCAACTGGATTCCAGGAGTTTGGCTCAGTGTTTAGCTGTGGGTGTGTGTGGATTTGTGTGAGGGATTCTAATGATTCCTCCTGGAAGGTATCACCCTCCTTCCTGTGCAGTGGGTGGTGGGGGTATGGGATGGGAATGGGTGTGGAGGCATGGGAGGGAGTGAGGAAGAGTGAACAGGGATCGATATGTAAAATAAGAAAAAATAATAAAATTTTTAAAAATGTAAAAATTTGGGAGACAGAGACAGACTTTCTTAATAAGTTTTTGGAAAACTCCCCTTCTTGAATGTAAAAATAATTAGGAAAAAATGACATTCCTCTCATTATTTTGAAGAGACTATGGATCTGAAAATCTTTTGAATATGTTATATATTATTGTTTTGCACCATGAACTATTACATAAAATAGTGATACAAAAGATTTTTTATTAAAAATAAGGCTTTCAGTGGTACAGCTTGAACCTAGGGTACTGAGCTAAGTAGACAAGCTTTCTACCATTAAATTACATCCCTACCATGCCATTTTAAAGAAGAATGTTGTTGAATGCCCTGTCCATCATTGTTTAATTAAAGACAAAACATAATTAGAAAGAACTGAAGTCTTTCTGTCTGACATTTGTACTTAAAATGTGTTTCTTTTCCAGGAAGTGTAGCAATTTCTCTTTGTGAAAATGGCTCCACAATTTAAATTTTTCTATTTTAACCTTTTCCTCTTTCTTTAGCCTCCAGCTTGCTGCAAAAAATTCAACCATTCATACTTTTAAAGTATGCTTATTTTGTCCTATCTTCCAATTCCCCTTCTACTTGGTCTTTCATCTTTTTTATTATTTTTTATTTTCTGTGCAACAATTATCATTATTGCTTTCAAACAAGAAACACAGAATAGCTTCCCAATTTCTCAAACAGTGGAGAGTTTCCAAACCTCTGAGGCAATATTTTAGTTCAATAAAAAATATAACTTTTAACTTCAATCAGGTAAAGGTAAAATTTATGTTATATAGCCATAGTTTTTCTTGGTCCTCTAGGAACTCTCATATTTTTTTTATAATTACTTATTTTGGAATTGTATATTGCGTATCTTATCTTCTCCTTGGCTCTAATTCCCAACTCTTATTTTGTAGGCCTTCTTCTCTGTACATTTCTTCCTTGTTTTTCAAATATTGTTTGCACATGTGTGATGTATCTGAAAGTCTAGATTTGTGTTGACACTCTCACTTCTTTCTTTCTATTGCCCCTGAGATTATCTTTTAATTTTATTCCTCTATAAATCATACACTTTTAGGTTATAACTCTATTCATAAAAAATTTTTTCTGGCTGTTGAAATGTTTTTCAGGAGTAAAACAGGTAAATGTCTCCAGAATGAGCCTTAGATTGTTTAAAAAATGTTGTTAAGTAGGCGGTTTGACTTGTAGCTTTGTTCTTCACTTTGAGTTGTATCTTCCTATAAATTGCCTCCTCCTTATCACTGAGGTTCCCAATACAATTTCCATTGGCAAACCTTAACCATCCATTCATACTCAGATCACTAAATATATTGAGGATCTCCCACAACTTCTAGATATATTTTGTTTAGTATTCTTCATGATCATTATTAGTATTTTCCTTTTGTTTATTTATCAATGCTACTGGAATGTAAACCCAATGAAGACAGGAATTCTATTGTTCTCTATTTCCCAGTATCTGGAATAGTACATTGGACAAAACCAAACCTTAGTAAAGCATCCCATCCTCTTTCATTGGCTTTAAAAGTGCACATATATGGTCAATCTTTGTGGCACTTGTTAGTAACTGGGATAATTATCATACAATGATTTCATCTTTCCCAAAAATTAGTCAATGTTCAATAGTTGCGATAAAACACTGTGACCAAGATACTTACTGAAGAAGGAATTTACTTGGGTTCATAGTTCCAGAGGATTAAGAGTCCAAAATAGTAGAGAAATGTGGCAGAAAAATACAGGAATGATGGCTAAAACAGGAAGCTGTGAGATTGCATTTTGAACCTCAAGCATGAACTAGAGATGGTATTAAGCTTCTAAAGCCTACCCTTAATGATGTACATACCCCAATGAGTCTCCATTTGAAAAGATGCCACTAATTGGCAACCAAGCATAAAAAATTGAGAGATCATGGGGGGGCGTTCTTTATCATTTGAACCACCACACCCCCTTCATTTCTCTCTAGAAACTTTAGACAGCCTAAACTCATAGAAACATAAACAAAAAATTAATTGTCCTTACTAACATGTGCTTTTAAAAAGAAAATTATAGGCAAGAACTTACAAATATACTAAAATATCCTAATTGTTATGTTGGTTGCTTACAATTTTAGACTGACAAGCTGCAAAAACTGAGTGCAAAAACTCTGTTTGGTTAATCTAGACAATTATGAATAGACCAATGATACCAGATGTGATTGTGGTCCTATCAAATTTGATTTTCAGCTAAAATGACTAATCTGTGGCTAGCTTAATACCTAGGGAGTGGCACAACAGCAATTCTGGCTAGAACTGATGTTGCAGATAAAGGACAAGAATAGCTCTGGTACACTCAAGGGGAATAAAAAGACTCATACATTATCTAGTAACTGTGGCATTAAAGTGCACACAGCCTATTTACCATACAACCTTTTCAGTAAGTAAGAATATGAAGTCATTGCCATATTAAAACTATCAACAAAAATAGAACAATAAATATTCTTTTTCTTATGTACATATCAAAATTCAAACATTTCTTGAATCATTAATGTGGCAAAAACAGAAGCAGTGAAGGACAGTGGTGCTTCCAGCAGGTGTCCTTTGTGGTCATAAAGCTTGGGGCCTGTTTTCTCAAAAAATTACTTCTCCAAATTCACACTGTACATAAAGAATGAATACAAAAGTCACATTATGGAAGTCAATAGGGTGTAACTTACCTTTAATGCCATTTCTAGTTTACCCACTGGAACTTCTTGAAGGTCAGGAATTTCTGAGATTATGAGACAGCAGAAAGTGAATGTCAATACATTTCTGTGGGAAAGGTAAGAAGAAGAGATAACCAACCCCTAAGTTTTGAAACCACATGATTCATAAATGTCTAAGGTTTTCTGAATTGTACACATTTCAGTCACAGGTTCTGACACTGTTTTCCAGCCTGGCTCCCTATGCTTCAGAGTCCCAACACTATAGTATTTTTGGTGAACAGAATTAGGAATGGAAGGACACTTTTAACTTGTTATAAAAACAGCTCATGAGGCCCCACCATGGCCTGAGACCCCACCCAAATCTGAGGCTTTGCCAGAGCCTGAGGCTCTACAGGCATTTTGTGGTTGGTTGGTGGAGCAGAGAGCCATTTACTTCAGTGGTGTAGTTGATGTAAGGTGTCCATGATCCTGCAAATAACTTCATACACATGATACCATAAGCAGCCCTAATCAGACTCATACTTTACAGAAATGTTTAAAAAGTAGACAGTTGACTAGATAGTATAAGGGGAGAGGGAGGATAATAAGGGGTGAATATAATAAAAATATGTTGAATATATTAATGAAAATGTCTTAATGAAACACATTACTAGGCATTAACATAAATTTTAAATTGCTTTCAGCTCCTACTTTATTTTATGGTTCTTTCTTTCCATTTTATTTTATTTTTTTATTAATAATATAAATTAAAAATTTTACATGTCAATCCCAGTTTCTTTTCCTTCCCTCCCTCTTTTCCTCCCTCCCTCCCTCTTTTCCTCCTTCCCTCCCTCTTTCCCTCCCTCCCTTCCTCCCTCCCTCCCTCCCGCCCTCGTTCCCTTTAACCATCCTTCTTACCCTCTTCTCCCTGTGACATGCACCCTGGCCACCCTCCCCTCTCCCATTCCACATGTAAGGCTACGCTATCCAGAAATGGTCATGTAAATCTGTCAAGTCATTTAAAGTAGGGACTAACTTCTCTCCTGTCTCTAGGTTAAGGGGGTATCCCTCCATAGGGGATATGTTCACAAGTTCCTTTTGTGCACTAAGAATAGATCCTGTTTCTATTGTCTGAGGTCCCCCAGACTGTTCAGTCCTTCTAGCTGAGACCCATATTCAGGGCTCTGAGTCAATCCCATGCTTGATTCCCAGCTATCAGTCTGCGGGGGCCCATTACCTCCTCATTGTTCAGGTCAGCTGTCTTTGTGTGTTCCTACAACCTGGTCTTGTCCCCTCTCACTGCTTCTGGATTCTATTCAACTCAAAGTTTAGTTATAGGTGTTTGTGTCTGCTTCCAACAGGTACTAGATAAGGGCTGCATGATGGTAGATAATTTAGCTGATGATCTCACTAGCAGGGAAGGGCATTTATGGTAGCCTTTCCACAATTGCTCAAATTGTTAGTTGGAGTCATTCTTGTTGGTCTCTAGACCTTTCTTTAGGTTCAGTTTTCTCTTCAAACCAATAATGGTCTTTTATGTTCTGTCCTCCCCCTCTCTGTTTTGCCTTCTATTCTGACATTGACTCAATCTACCTAGTCTCACGTGGTTTCCTCTCTCCACTTCTCTTTCTCGTACATCTCTCTCCATTTAATGCCTCCCCCTATTTCCCATGTGCTCCGGGGGACTTGTCCCTTCCCCCTTTTGTGAGGGACCATATATGAATCTCTAAGAATACACCTTGTATCCTAGTTCCTCTAGTGGTGTGTATTACAAGCTGGTGATCCTTTGTTTATGTCTAAAATCCATATATGAGTGAGTACATACCCCGTTCCTCTTTGTGTGACTGGGTTATCTCATTCAGGAGAGTTTCTTCAAGTTCCATCCACTTGCCTGTGAATTTCAAGATTCCATTATTTTTTTTCTGCAGAGTAGTATTCCATTGTGTAGATGTGCCACATCTTCTTTATCTATTCTTCAGTTGAGGGCATCTAGGTTGCTTCCAGGTCCCTGCTATTATAAATAATGCTGCTATGAACAAAGTTGAGCACATGTCTTGGTTGCATGGATGTGGGTCATTTGGGTTTATACCTAAGAGTGGAATTGCAGGGTTCTGTGGTAAACTAATTCCCATTTTCCTGGGGAACCACCATACTGATCTCCAAAATGGCTGTATGAGTTTACACTCCAACCAGCAGTGAAGGAGTGTTCCCCTTTCTCCACATCATCTCCAGCTTAAGTTGCCATTGATGTTTCTAATTTTAGCCATTCTGGCATGAGTAATATGGTATTCCAAAGTTGTTTTGCTTTGCATTTCCCAGATAGCTAAGGATGTTGAACTCTTTCTTAAGAGTCTTTCAGCCTCTTTGGTTTCCTTTATTGAGAATTCTTTCTTCAATTCTGTACCCCATTTTTTCATAGGGCTATTTGGTATTTTGTTCACTAGTTTCTTGAGTTCTTTGTATATTCTGGAGAACAACCCTTTGTCAGAGGTAGGATTGGTAAAAATATTTTCCCAGTCTGTTGGCTGCCGTTTGGTCTTGTCAACTGTGTCTTTTGCCTTATAGAAGCTTCTAAGTTTGAGGAGGTTCCACTTATTAATTGTTGATCTCAGTGTCTGTGCTACAGGAGTTATGTTCAGGAAGCAGTATCCTATACCAATTTGTCCAAAGTACTTCTACTTTCTCTTCTAAGAGTTTCAGTGTGGCTAAATTTGAGGTCTTTGATCCATTTGGACCTGAGTTTTGTGCATGGCGATAGACATGGGTCTTATCTACAGTCTTCTACACACCATCATCCAATTGTGCCAGCACCATTTGTTGAAGATGCTTTTCTCCTCCCATTGTACTTTTTTAGGTGTCTGGGTTAATATCAGGATTTTCATTTGATTCCATTGGTCTACCTGTCTATTTTTGTGCCAATACCAGGCTGTTTTCAGAATTATAGCTCAGTATAATAGAGCTAAAAGTCAGGGATGGTATGCCTCCTGAAGTTCTTTTATTGTACAGGGTTGTTTTGGCTATCTTCGGTCTTTTGTTATTCCATACAAAGTTGATTATTATTCTTTCAAGGTCAGTGAAGAATTGTCCTGGGATTTTAATGGGGATTGCATTGAATCTGTACAATGCTTTTGGCAAGATTGCCAATTTTATTATATTTATACTTCCAATCCAAGAGCATGGGAGATCTTTCCATTTTCTGATATGTTCTTTGATTTCTTTCTTTAAAGACACATAGTTCTTATTGTATAGGTCTCTCACATGTTTGGTAAGCGTTACCCTGAGATATTTTATGTTGTTTGTGGCTACTGTAAAGGATGATCTTTCTCTGATTTCTTTCTCAGCCTCTTTGTCTTCTTAAAAAAAAATAGGGCTATTGATTTTTTTAAGTTTATCTTGTATCGTGCTATTTGCTCAAGATGTTTGTCAGCTGTAGGAGTTCCCTGGTAGAGTTTATTGGGTCACTTCTGTAAACTATCATATCATCTGCAAACAGAGACAGTTTGACTTCTTCCTTTCCAATTTGGATCCCCTTTTTCTCCTTTTGTCGTCTTATAGCATTAGCTAGAACTTGAAGTACAATATTGGAGAGATATGGAGAGAGGACAGCCTTGTCTTGTTGCTGATTTTAGAGGAATCGCCTTAAGCTTCTCTCCATTCAGTTTGATTTTGGCTATTGGTTTACTGTATATTGCAGTTATTATGTTTAGGTATGTTCCTGTTGTCCCTGATCTCTCCAAGACCTTTATCATGAAAGGGTGTTAAATTTTGCCAAAGGCTTTTTCAGCATCTATGGAGATGATCTTATGTTTTTTCTTTTTCAGTTTGTTTATATGGTGGGTCACCTTGATAGATTTTCATATGTTAAACCCTCCCTGTTAAACCCAGTGATGAAGCCTACTTGGTCAAGGAGGATGATTTCTCTGATATAATCTTGGATTTGGTTTGCCAGTTTTTATTGAGTTCATGAAAGATATTGGTCTGTTGTTTTCTTTCTTAGTTGTATCTTTGTGAGGCTTAGGTACAAAGGTGATTGTGGCCTCATAGAAAGAGTTTGGTAATGAGCCTTCTGCCTCTATTGTGTGGAACCATTTGAAGAGTATTGGAATTAGCTCTTCCTTGAATTTCTGGTAGAATTCTGCACTGAAGCCATCTGGCCCTGGGGTTTTTTTTTGGTTGGAAGGCTTTTGATGATTGCTTCTATTTCATTGGGGGCAATAGGTCTATTTAAGTTGTTTGTCTGTTCTTGATTTAATTTGGTGACAGTTATCCAGAAATTTGTCCATTTCCTTTGAATTTTCAAATTTTGTAGAGTACAGATTTTCAAAGTATGACCTGAAAGTTGTCTGGATTTCCTCTGTGTCAGTTGTTATATCCCCCTTTTTCTTTCTGATTTTGTTAATTTGCATGATCTCTCTCTGCTTTTTCGTTAGTTTGGATAAATGTTTATCTATCTTGTTGATTTTCTTGAAAAAACCAACTCCTTGTTGCATTGATTTTTTTGTATTGTTTTCCTGGTTTCTGCTATACTGATTTCAGCCCTCAAATTATTTCCTGGCAAAATATCAGGATTAGGGCCTAGCCAAATCTCAGGATTTGGAGGAAATTCATAGGAAGACTGTCTCCTAATACAATATCAAAAGATCACCAGTTGAACACTTCCACTCTAACATCCTTGTGACTAGGCATAATTCATCTCCCTCCACTGAAGAAAATAGACCGTGTGCTTAACCATTTTGGTGACTGGAATGCTTACTCTAAGCTGTGCTACGTACAACTTCCTATTTCTAGATTTTTAAAGAAGAGATGAAGAATGTAATAGAGGCAATTGTTGAATGCATTGCCTCCATGGCTATTGTCGTTAATATATGAAATCATAAGAGAAGTATAGCTAACAGAAGACCACAAATGGGGGAAAGCCATTGTAGTCAAGAGCCAATCAAAGGTCACTAGAGACATTTCTTTTTTTATATCATTTTATAGAGATCATAAAAATTCGGCCATCAATAGTGTGGCAAAAGTCTCAAACATTAAAGCAACATATACCAAGAAATTGTTGACAACCAAGATTTTGTTTGAACAACAAATAATCTATATTAGCTCAATTTTGTAAACCCCTGATCTTTAATTTACCCTTCTCCTGGCTGATTCTGCTAATATCTTTGCTAAAATATTAGTATTTTCACTAATCATACAGGCGATTTTTGAAACATCTTTTTGTATTCTAGCAACTACTCCTGGAATAGGCAATAAAAAAGCCATTGTGGCTGCAACAGTTAGAGGACCCAATATAAGCAAAGAATCATCACAATTCTCAGGGACTACTCTCATAATTCTACTGATTGCAAAATTTACTGGGCAAAATGTAATATGGCCTATTCCATATAACTCATAACCTTCTGGAAGGACATAATGAGTAAATAATATTTTCATAAAAGACCATTCCAAATGTATAATTTTTAATCAAAGAAAAGGATGTGAATAGAAGTAGAATTTCCATATTAGGGATATAGGTATATTTGAGGCATAAACAGTGTAATAGACAAAAACCATTGATGGGAATATCAGAGGAATTCCTATAAATATGGCTTAGGTGGATAAATTGTCCCATTATTTGTGCATTGTACTTATGGGTGACTCTATATAAATTTCTTTTTAGGAGTCCAAAAAAAAAACTGTTCTACTCTGATGCAAAAGATTATTTCTGTTGGCTGGCAGAGGTTATTTTCCAAAACATGGGCAACAGATATTGATATTATGTGTATAGTACTATTTTTGGTATGCAATATATCAGGTATTCCAATTTTCATCTTCATACAACTGTTGTTTCCTCTATAGAAACTTTTTAAAGTGTGCTTAATTATACTAATATTATTGTGTTTAGACTGATCAGGTAGATTAGTCCAACTAAAATATCTGCCATTCATATGACTGTTTGTATACTGTCTTTTATCCAGACAATTGAATCTAAAGAACAAAGATAATCCTCATTATGAACAAAACATACCAAACTGTCTCCAATTCAGCTTTTTTCCTGTTTTGGGGGAAAAACATTTGGATTCTGCACTGACACATGAGTGTTAAAATGTGTTATAGTCAGTACCCCTAACAACATTGGTTTTTGGATTAGCTGTATTGTTTCTTTGTTGTTTTCTCAAAATCAGGAAACTTGATGAGTCAGTGGAGCCATTATATGTAACATGAATAAATAAATGACCCAGAGACTGACATTGGAGTTCAAGCTTCAAGCTGAATAATGTAAAGGTATCTCCCCAAGTAATCATCTTACTCCTCCTCTTGTGGTCTTTCCTCTTGATGGTTTTGTTATCTATCTTTATACATTTAATTTGTCTGGTAATTTCTGGGATGTTGTCCTGATCTGGTGTTTCAAAATGAAAGCCATCTGTTACTTCTTTCATTTTATGGAAAGACAGAAGCATAACCTTGTCCTGAAAGGCCAAAAGGGCTTATCCATGCATAAGGTCTTTACCAATTCTTAAATTACTGCCTCTCTTCAGTTTAGCTGGAGAATGAAATGCTCTACTGAAGATCCTGCTTCTATCTTTTACACACCTCTAGTGCTATGATTAAAGGTATGTGATATGTTACTCTTTTAGACTGATTAAATTTTGTGTATCACCAGGTAGCCTTGAACTCAGAGAGATCTGTCTATCTCTTAATCCTGAATCCTAAGATTAAAGGTTTGTACCACCATCTTCTAGTTTCTGGTTGTTGTGATGAAAGGTGTATATCACCACTGGCTAATCATTATAGCTTGAGGCTGACTTTGCTTTTCTGAATCATCTGTTAACTTTAATAAATCATAAATAATATATGACTACACTATACCAATTTGAAGGCTGGCCTCAATTTGTTTTTTGGCCCATAAATGGTGCTTTATATCTTTTCACTTCTTTTTCATACATGTATGCTTCTGTATATACATTTTCTAAATAAAGGGGCAAACAGATTGTAGAAGTATCCATTCTGAATATTCTTTAACTTATATTGCTACAATGTGTATTTCCTAATAAATCACAGTCATAGAAACTAGGGTTTAGAATTTCATCTTCTGAACAATTATAAATGCACAATTCAACCCATAACACACTATAAAATATATTTCTTAAATGTCATCATTGTAGCAACAAAGTTTTAGTCACTTTCCACTTCCTTTCTAAATAGATGAAATAAGTTCTGATTTTAAATTATTTTCTTCTTATTGCTTTCATGCTATCATCCTCTCTTGGATTTTTTTTTTCTTGCTGCTCTTTCTTTTAGTGTCTTTGTTGGAGTCTCAATTTTTTTTCCTCACTAGCATAATATAGGCAGAATCAAAAGTTCAAAGATCTATTCTATTTGAACTATTTAACAAATTAAATAAGCAAACTGTGTCCATACTTTTATTTCTATCTTAGTCTCTCTCTAAAACACACACACATTTAAAAGCAAGTACATTCTTTCAAACTTGTTAAAATACCTAACTCCAATTAAAATAATATGCAGACTTTTATTTGCCAAACATTCTCTCAGCCCATTCTCACCTCACTGCTTTTGTCAAAACAGTTAATGACAAACGCCCTAGTCACTTTTCTGTTGCAGATATTCAAAGACCCATGATTAATACAATTTACAGAAGGATTTACTTGAAGTTTTGGTCCAGAGTGATAAGAGACCATCAGAATCATGGCAAGGAAGCACAGCAACAACTCAAGGCATAGTGACAAAGACAACTAAGAGCTCTCATTTTCAACCACAAGAAGGAAATATTGCAGATTGAGGAAATTTTTTTTCATATTTTCATTTTTTTTTTGGCCAACAGTGCTTTACTCATCAACCAATAAGAGAAACATTTTACATATCAATTTACATATCAATCCCAGTTCCCTCTCCCTCTCACCCATGGTCCCCCCTCCCATCCCATTTCTCACATACTCCATAGGGAAGGTAAGGCCTTCCAAGAGGGATCATCAAAATCTGTCAAGTCATTTGAGGTAGGGCCTAGGCCCTACCTCCTTACTCTGGGTTAAGCAAGAATCCCTCCATGGGAAATGTGCTCCTGAAGTCCTTTCGTACACCAGGGATACATCCTGTTTCCACTGTCAGAGGTCACCTAGACTGCCCAGGCCTTCTAACTGTTTCCATCAGCTACTAGAATGGCACATAAGGAAGTTATCATTTCATTATCAGGAAAGGGCATTTAAGGTAGCCTCTCCACCACTGCTCTAATAGTTAGTTGGGGTTATCCTTGTAGGTCTCTGGACTTTTCTCCAGTGTCCATTCTAAAATGGCTGAAAAACAGTTAAGAAATTGCTTAACATCCTTAATATCAGGGAAATGCAAATCAAGGCAACTATGAGATATCATCTTACTCCTGTCTCAATGGCTAAAATCAGAAACACCAATGGCAGTTTATGCTAGAGAGGATGTGGAGAAAGGGGGACCACTACTCTACTGCTGGTGGGAGATGGAGTTCGTAGAAAGAGAAGGGGGGGAAGGAGCACAGAGAGCAGAACAAGAAAGACCGGAAAGATTGAGTCTGGAGGACAAATAGACGAGAACAAGAAAATATATACCATAATAGAGAGAGCCATTATGGGTTTGATGTGGGATGATTTTAAGCCTCAAATCTTCCTCTACTAGCACACTTCCTGCAGCAAGAACACATCATCTAGCTCTCCCTAAATAACATCACGAATTTTGGACCAAGTATTCAAATATTGAGATTATGGAGGAAAGTTCATTTAATACAGGACTACAAGTCACACATTTCACTTTCAGTTTAAAAATAAGACATCATTTTTGATACCTTGTTTTACATGTGGAAGCCAATCCTCTTTTGTTTAGATTAAAGTGTGACTAGAACTTTCCCATTTCTTCCATCAGCACTGTTGGAGCCCTTCATCAAATCACTGTCATCATTTGAGAGGTTTATTATCATCTACAAACAGGCTGCATGGGGTGAATTCTTGCACCTGCAACCCATTTCACCAGAGCAGCTACAGTGACACTTATAAAATATAAGTTAGACCATGCCATTCCAATATTGAAAACCTTTCAAATCAACCTTATTTCACTCAACAAAAATGCCAAAATAGGAGACATGATTATAAGGGTTGAAGATCTCAGCAACTTCCTAACTTCACAAACTCTCTTCTTGTTCAATTTCCTTTCCCTGAGTTGTCTCCTTGACACATATCATGTACTTAAAAATGAGAATTGTGAGAAGGCCTAATCAGCTTTGCATCTCATCTGTTATGTCCTCCTTAACATATATCTGTACCTACACTGCTTATTTGTTTTTCCTCATAAATCTCTTTGCAATTAAAATGAATTATAATACTTGTTTTAAAATTACACTCTGTTTTCTCAACTTACCTTCTATTATCTCATATGCTTCTTCAGTGACACTCAATGATGTTTTCACTCCTCATAAGAATTCAACAGATTGTATATCATGTCTCTCTTTCAAACATTTAACACTCCTTATATGTAAATTCTCCAAAAGTACTGATAGAGAAAGCTTTTACTTCTATTGATATATCCTTAATGATAAGAAATGTGTCAGAAAAAACTGCATGGTAGGACTTTAAAGATAGAAATAACAGCCTGTTAGTCAGTCTGTAGAAAGACATGTGTGAATTGATTAGTCAGGTTACAAACATAGACAATTAATTTCAAATTAAAAAGTAGTGAAATGTTAATATTTTGAATATCATAATAGCATTCTATACCCTGTTCAATTCTGCTTATTATGTTTTAAAAGCTAAATTTGTATCAAATATTAATGTAATTGAAATGTGATATGTAACAGGTGACACAGTAGTTAAGAATATTGCAATGATAGATGAGCCTTGTATAATTAGTAGCCATATTTTATTCATTTCCATTAAATTATTCATCAAGTAAAATTGAATTATCCCTCTTTAGGGCAAAGTAATACATTTATAGTATGAGAAATAATAAAACACTGGTGATGTAGGTAGATAGTTAATAGCAATTGACACTATACTTGTCTATTTGACTTTGATCTCTAGAGAGTACATGGTGTGTAGAGAGTAGTGAAACCTCCAAGTTGTCCTCTGATCTCCATATATTTACGGTTGAATGGGAGCAACCAACTGCACATGCAAATATAAGTAAACAAATATAATAAAAGGGTTTAGTGATGTTTGTTATTAAATTATTAGAGAAGGCATCTGCAGTATTTTCAGTAGACTAAAAATGCTTTATAGATATATAAAGATTTATTATCCAATAAGCAATTAAAACAGCATTATCATTTTTATCATCATAAGCATTAAGAAAAGAGGAAGGCTTTCTCCCTTTCTGACAAGACAAAAAGAACTCTATCAATAATTTATGTTTAGCAAAAATTATACAGAACAGATTGATGGGAGATATCGTTCTGTAAATATGTTTCTCTTATTGGTTAATGACTAAAGTACTGTTGGCCTTTAGGAAAGCAAGATAGGCAGGACTAGGAGACAAGGAGGATTCAGGGAGAGGGGAGGAGAGTCGACATATAGGACCAAGAGAGCAGAGGTCTGAATCCTCTGGTAATCTGAGAACATGTGAAAACACTTAGATTAATAGAAATGGTTTAATATTTAAGACAGAGCTAACCAATAAGAAATACTAGTAACAGTCCAACAGCTTTATATCTAATAAAGCATATCTTTGTGTTATTTGGGGCCGATGTGGCTGTGGGACCAAATGGCTGGAAAACTGCTCATAACAACAGATCAAGCATTTTATTTTAACTCATGATTGTCTAAATATATGTCCAAACATTAAATAAAAGAGAGGAAAAAGTCCCTCATGTCAAGGTATTAGTAATGAGAGAAAACTGACGCCAAAAGAATTATAGAAAAAAAATAAGGTTAAAAAAGGGATGACTTAGACATCAGAAAATATATAACAATAAATGAAAACTGAAGCATAAAACTTTTAAATTATGACTCTTCAGAAGTTAGAACTCTCTAAGACAACAAGGCAGAGTCTCATTTTCCTAGCTCTACAAAGATCCAGTATGATAGGATTTAATAAGCATATATTTCCCTGGTGAATTAATGAGCTCCATGTTCATGTCTTTAATTCAACCTAAATATTTATTTTTATATGAGAGGACATGTTAAGAGTTCTGCGTCTGAAGGTCTTAGAAACCAACATTGCAACACATGTTGGAAGCAGTTTCCTGGCATCTGAGCAAGAATTGTATCCAGAGCAGAGCATTTTTAGGGACACTGGTCGGAGTCCTCAGGAGTCAGAAAACCAACTATATAATAGTTCAGGGATGTCAGAGAGTCAGACTTAAGTAATATTTTCTTTGGAAAAAAATCAAACAAAAATATCTTTGAGTCTGTTCAGTGTTCTTTTATACTTATACATTGGATATCATGCCAAGCCCATAGAAAGACCAACATTTAAGCAATATTTTCCTTAGAGTTACCTATCTTCTCACTTGTCTCTCCATCCATTCCTCTCTCAAATAATTCTAAGTTGGACACACCTAATATGGTCAGCTATGGGTTGAAAAGGGGCTCATGGAGCCCTAATACTTATTCATTTACTGTTTATTTATTTGTAACTACAAAGATTCCAGGAGAGAAGGAGACATATCATGCAGTTTGTGGATATATGATGAATATCTGAGGCTATGGCAGATAGTTCTAAATCAAAAATGGTCAAGAATGATGGTAATAAAATCCTAGTGACATGAAAAAAAGTAATAAAGGTTGGAAAGAAATTTAGAAGAAATTAAACAGCTGACAAAGGTTGGAAAGAGATAAGATGTGTAGAGTGAGAAAGCAGAATGCATTGTATATTCATTTAAATTGCCAATGAAAAAAACAACTAACTTTTCCACCATCATGGAGCCCTCATCTAGTACCTGTTAGAAACAGAAGCAAACACCCATAACTAAGCCTGAGTCAAACTAAATCCAGATACAAAGACAGAGAGGACAAGACCAGGTTGCAGAAACACATAGAAACAGATGACCTGAACAAGGAGGAACTAATGGGCCCCCAGATTGATAGCTGGGAATCTAGCATGGGACTGACTCAGACCCCCTGATCATGTGTCTCAGCTAGAAGGACTGAGCAGTCTAAGGAACCTCAGAAAGTGGAACCAGGATGTATTCCTGGTGCACAAAAGGACCTTGTGGACACATCCCATGGAGGGATACTCTCTTAACCTAGAGACAGGAGAAAAGTCCTAGTTCCTACTTCAAATGACTTGTCAGAGTTAGATGACCCCTACTGGATGGCATAGCCCTGGATGGAGTAGGGGGTGGGGTGAGGGGGAGGGTGGTCATAGTGCATGTGAGGGGGGAGAGAGGGTAAGAGAGAGGGATGGAGGAAGAGAGGGAGGAAGAAGGAACTGGGATAGACAGGTAAAACAAAATAAATAAATAATTCATTACTAAAGAAATAATGAAAACAATTATGTAACTAAATTCTTAAGTAAAAAAAAAAATACTTTCCCCTCCAGTAATTTAACAATTATTTTCTTTTATAAATATCTAACCTTACCCTTTTATAATTTTGATGATATGCTTTTTATGTAAAATAAATTAAATATTGAACTGTTTAATAATAAGACAATAGCAGTCACTTGCCATATGATCTACTTAATTCCTTGTCTGGAGAGAAGAAAATGTACCCTCCCCATGATTGTATGGAGAAAAATTAGATAATTTTTTACATAAAATATAATTAGTACATTAATTGGCATATAGAATTTACTGTGGCATGGCACAGAAAACCTTGTCATCCATTTCCATTTGGTTTTCTGGCCCCCTGCACACATTAACATGAAACTATCTTGCTCTATCAAGGAAAATTAATTGTTACTGTTTTTTTGTTGTTGCTGTTGAAGAAGTGAGAGTACAGTATTTTTGTTCCATGCCAGGCACCCTGGTAAAATGGGTGTATGGTATGAAAATAGATCTTCAAGACATACGTGGATCAGTCACTGAGGTAATGCTAGGAGGGCGTGTCCAGAATGAATTAAGTTTGTGTCAGTGATGGATGACAATTTTGTGAGTCATCAAGAGTAAGTCTAATATGTGACTAGTGAACCTGGTGAATGTTAGCCAGAGTAGGAAGCAGTAGCAAATGTTCATGAGACTGAACATATGATTGTGAATGACTCGAGTATCTCAACACTATATATCAAAGTCATGTTATATATTATATGTAAAATTGTAATAACAATGGTTCTTTTAAAAAGTATAATCTACCCTTCCTCAGATAACTCAGGGAAAGAAAATAGATCCAATTACTGACATAATTTATTTACAATGTTATTTTTCTCAAGAAAGTTGTCCAAAATGAGGTTACTTTTGATTTTTAAAAATCAATTTAACTTTTACACAAAAAAATACAATTTGGTAAATAGTTACTAGTATACAGTGAGAGTAGCTGAACTTGTGAAGATGTCTCATCCATGGCTAAGACTACATGAATAAAATGATATTGCTTTCTGGATGACAAACAAATATGCACAGACAACTGCTTTCAGTTTAAAGTAGTAACGAAACTTTATGTTTATAGCAATAATCAGAATCCATGATGAAAGCACAGTAACCCTCCAAACTGAAGATGTTTTAAAACTTTCTACCACTTGAAAAGCATTTCTAAGTTCAAACACATCCTGTTGTCCTCCCCTCTGCTATGTTGTCTTCATACATCAACTCTAAAATATCCAGGTTATGACAAATCCTGGAGACTTCATGATTATATTTTGTGTACCAATTACTATTGCTAATCAGATATTCTATCAATTGATTGGTAAATACAATGTTAACCACATAAAATGATTCTATACATAGCAGAAGCTTCTTTCCAAACATTGATTTGACTAATCAATGTCCTAATTGATCACATGCATGTTCTTAAAGTTAAGTATGGTATTTGTATATGTGTTTATATTAGATTTTAACATACTGGATGAGTTATTTAGAGAAATCGCAGAAGTTATAACTTCTGACAGAGCCGTTACATCCCAAAATATCTGCACATTTAATTTACTAAAAGTGAATTTATTTTTATGGTGGCGATTAAATTTTTCAATAAAAGTAAGAGTAATTGTCTGTTCCTTGCTAGAAATACAGCTCTTCCATCAAGATTATGCAGTGTTCTGTGTTATTAGAATGAGAAGGCAAATCAGTAGATTTCTCATTTTGTCATCAAAACAAATGAGTGATGGATAACATCATTTCTTTCCAAATTAAATTACTTTCCTGTTAAGCACTGAATAATTAAAATTTACATAAGAAGACACATAAAATAACCATTAGAGGATCAAGTAAATGATAAGGAAGAATAATTTATTTACTTGTGTTATGGCATGTATGGTTGAAGGCTGATTAGATTATTATTGTGGAACAATGTCCTCCAAGCAAGATATGGTCATTGCCTTCTAGAATTTTCAGCAGCTGTAGTTATTCAAGGAGGACATATAAAAATTGTAACCATTTACTCTGTATCATAGAGTGGGAGCTGGGAAAATGCTGGCTCTTCCTGAGGATGTATAAATGGTTAAAGATTAGTCAGGAGAGGTCACACAGAGCTCCAGTCATCCCCAGGATTTATATGCAGTTAATGGAGGGGGCTTGTTACACTGTGCCCCTCCTCAAGACTGTGTATATTACTTCAAAGTTACTTGGAAAAGAATTTGTCTCTAATGGTGCAACTTCCCTGAACTTTCCTGTGTTTTCAAAGTAATCCTTCTCAACTCTTCCTTAAGTAACCTCAATTAAACTCATTAGTTCACCAAACCACACTTTGATGATGTTGTAATTTAAATAAAGCAGCTCTAGAGAGAATGATGCCATGCGACAGGGTCCATGCAGAGGGTTTTTTTATTAGGGAAAATGGTCATGGAAAAGGGTAAGGGAAGGGGAGGGACCAGACTCTGTGTACAGGAACAGCAGGAGAGAGGAAAAAGAGACAGAGAGAAAGAGGGAGGGGGAGAAATAAAGAGAGAGGGAGGATGGGAGGGGGCAGGACCCTTTTAAAAGGGAATATAGTGAATAGGGATGAGTGGTGCTCTTAGTGGCTGCAACTGAGATGTATTCTGTGAGAACCCCAAGGGCAGCCTAGTACAAATACCTAAATACTAACGGGAAATCTTTTGTATTATTTTCATTGGTATGCTCACTGGTAAAGCAGAGGTTTGTTGGGGACAAGTCAAGAAGCATTCACATAAAAATTATAGTTAAATAAAATTAGAAACCTAAGTGACAACTGTTTTAAATTTGGTTCTAATGCTTCAACTGATCTTCTGAAACAAAGGCTCTCAAATGACATTTGCTTATTTGAAGGTACCACCACACACTTAGACAAAGTCTTTGATAAGCACATCTTACTGAATTTTGTTTTTATTTTATAGATATCTAATGCATTCATAACACACATTGACTAAAATAAAATTATATTTGAAATATAACCATCTTTTATCTGTCATTTGAATTTGAATTGTTGTGGTAGACAAGAATATGGCCTTGAAAATGTCCTTACTCCTCAAACCTTTAGACAGATCATATAACAGTGTGCAATTAAAGTTGTAGACATAATTGAGGTTGGATAATTAGTATAGAGTGGGAGAGGAAGATGATTCTACATTATTTTAGTGGGCCTAATATAGTCACAAGGATGGACACAGGGAAGGAAGAACTAGAAATCTGGTTGTATAAGGAAGACATGGCCATATTACAGTCTTTGGAGAAACAGGAAAAAGGTATAAACTAAGAAAGACTGATGACTTGCCAAAGATGGAGAATGTATGGGAACATTCCATTTTATGAACCTTCTGAGATCAGTCCTGTCAACATCTTCATTGTAGACCAGCTGTGCTCATTTTAGCACTAGTAGTTCAATAATTGCATGAAAATAAGTGTATACTATTTGTGACTACTGAATTTGTGATAATTTTATAAGACCCATGACGTACTGGATATCTTCTCAAACTACTGTCTTTTTTGCTGTTATAGTATGACAGCAAAATAAATAAAATTTATTTCATATATTTACACTTTCCATTTCCTATAAAGCAAATTAGAGAATTACTTTTAAAAAATGAGTTCCTTAGTCACTTAAATAAATGAGTAATTTATTTAACGAGGGAAAAAATAGACTTAACATTTTTGACACCACCATTTTGCAAACTCTCTTAGTTTATTGCCAGTTCCCATGTCATTTTCATTTTCTTCTATCTATGTGTGTCTTTTGTGACTATCTGCAGTCAAAGCTTAGTTATGACCAATAATCTTTGAACACCAGATTTCCTCATTTTAAGTATTCTAATTCTAAAACTAATCTTGACAAAACCCATTATGTTCTCAACTTTGATTCTATACCTTTTCAATAGGCCTCCATGTATCCAATCTAAGCCAGACCATTCTTTTCAGTTGCCTTGTCCCATTTATTCACTTCAAAATCAACTACTTCATTGAGTGATCTTATTTTAATATGTTTGGTCTCCATGGGACACATAAGAATAATGTCAAGCCATTATGTAAAAACTCTGTGTGCCTCATCATCTTATGGTATTTAGAATTACATCTGATATATAACAAACATTGCACATGTATTCCTTGAGTAAAAGAATGAAAATATTTAGCAAATTCAATTAAGACTTTAAATATTAAGATCATACATGATTAAACACTAATTCATTTTCTTCTCAGTCTATTAAGTTCATTTATTCTCCTACTACAAAGACATATGTTGTCATTTTCTAATAATGTCCCATGATGTGATTTAAGTAACTCAGTCACAGTCTTTGTGCATGCTCCTCATAACCACTCACCTGAGTTGGATTATCTTTAAAATGAGTTGCTTCCTGAGTCTTCGGTAAATTATTTAAACATGATTCCCCATCTATATCATTAGATTTACACTAATATATTATTACAATTAAATAATCATGACTAAGTGGAAAGTACTCAAGAGCAATCACTTATCAACCATGAGAACCACAGATAAATAGCCAAATGTTGGTGAGATCAGTGTCTCCTAACAAGAGTTTAACAATGTACTGTCACTGTCATTTACTTACAATAATTAAACATTATTAAAGGGGCACATGTGAGATGAAATGATTGTCAGTTCCCCAAAATACTGGAAGAAAACTTTTAATTAAAAAAAATCCAATAAGAAGTATGATGATTAACTCAATAATTTTTATCAATGTAAATAGGCAGAAAGCCATTTATCTTTTTTCATTTTTGTGGATTCTTTCAATTGAAGATTATTCTTCTATGGCATGGGGATATATCTCTCACTTCCTTTGAATAAAATTATAATTATCAGCTGCTAAACAATGTTGCTGCTTTATAGAGAAAGTGAGGAATATACTTTTAAATCTAAACACTTGTGGAGAATGATAATAGGTTCATTATTTTAAGACTAACTTATAATTGGGAGGTGCATTCTTCGATTAATATGATTTTTTAAAAGAAGTCTGCATAGTGGTTCAAAACACCATCAGTAATAAGTCCATTTGTTCACTCTAATTGGTTCCAGTGGAAGAACCACTTGTCATAATAATTGGTGCTCTGGGTGTATTTCTATGACTGATTCCCCCTCTCATTGCATGGTGTGTGTTGTTTGTAAAATGCATGATTATGAATCTGGAGTGAAATATTCAGTTAATTTTTGTTTTAAAATGTAGGAGATTGATGTATGTACTAGTATGCCAAAGTTCCCTCTTCCTTCTCCACTTCTTGTCACTCTTCCCTTTTGTAGAGAGTGTGCAATGTTATCTAAATTCTCTAAAGATTTAAGTCTGCATTGGGAGGAAATACTGTGCTCTTTACAGTGGATTAAATTCTTAATTCAATTTTTACCTGAAACAGGAGTGAACAATCCCATTTTTCCCTTTCTTTAAAAATAGATTTTCTTTTTCTCCAATAATATAACCTGATTATGTTTTCCCCTCTCTTTCTACTTCCCACTTCATTCCCACTCCTCCCCCCACCCAGATCAACTCCATGGCTCTCTCATTAGCAAGGAAAACAAAACAGGCTCCTGAAAAAAAATGTTAAAAATAAAATAAGATAAAAACAAAAACTAAAACACTGGAGTTAGACAAAACACACACACACACACAAACACACACACAAACACACACATGTGCATGCACATGCACACACACACACACAGAGAGAGAAAGAGAGAAAGAGAGAGAGAGTGGAAGGAAAAAAGAAAGAAAGAAAGAAAGAAAGAGAAGAAAGAAAGAAAGAAAGAAAGAAAGAAAGAAAGAAAGAAAGAAAATAGCCCAAGGAAAAGAACAAGAATTAGAGAGCCACTTTCTGCACACTCAGGTATCCCATTAAAATCTATGTTATCCACACAGTGGACCTGGTGCAGAATTGTGCAGCCCTCTGCTTGCTGCTGTAGTCTCTGTGGATTCATAAGAACTTTGATCATGTTGATTTTGAGATCCTTGTTTCCTTATTATTTTTGCCTCCTGTTTCTTTGGCAGAGAGCCGTAAATTCTGAAGGGAGGGATTTCATGGAAGCATACAGTTTAGGGCTGAGTGTCCCAAGGTTTCACTCTTTGAATTATGACTTGCTCCCATTCTGTGGAGGGAGGGAGTTTTCTGTAAATTATGTTAGGTTAATGGTGGCACAAGTTTTGTTGAAGTTGCCACACAATGTCTGACTTGATTAGGGTTTACTCCAAAAAATAGAACCCATCATTAACACTGCTTGGCTGACCAAGAACATGAGACTAGATAGGCCATGGCCTAGTGTAAATAAATGAATAATACTGCCTTGTAAAAAAATTATTGTTTTTATATATTTTTTAAATTTAAATTTGAAATAAGATTGTTTTACATGGCAATCCCAGTTACCAAACCCTCCCATCCTCCCATGTTTCCCCCATAAACCTCCATCCCATGCCCTTTCTGCTCCCCAGGGAACTTGAGGCTTTCCATGAGGAGTCTTCAAAGTCTGTCATATCATTTGGAACAGGACCTAGGCTCTTCCTCATGTGCCTAGGCTGAGAAAGTATCCCTCTATGTGGAATGGGCTCTCAAAGTCCATTCTTATACTAGAAATAAATACTAATCCACTTCCGAAGGCCCCATAGATTTCCGAGTCCTCCTAACAGACACCCACATTCAGGGGGTCTAGGTCGGTTCAATGCTGGTTTGCCAGCTATCAGTGTGGGGCCCATGAGCCCCCTCTTATTCAGGTCAGCTGTTTCTGTGGGTTTCTCCAGCCTGGTCTTGACCCCTTTGCTCATCACTACTTCCTCTCTGCAAGTGGTTTCCAGGAGTTCGGCTCAGTGTTTAGCTGTGGGTGTCTGCATCTGCATCTGCTTCTGCTTCCATCAGCTACTGAATAAATGCTCTAAGGTGAGAATTATTTATTTATTGAGTATTCAGTGTTCTATCAGCATGTAGGCCTGTAGGCCAAATGAGGACACCAGATCTCATTATGGGTGGTTGTGAGCCACAATGTGGTTGCTGGGAATTGAACTCACCTCTGGAAGAGAAGCCAGTGTTCTTAACCTCTGAGTTATTTTTCAGCCCAATACTACTGTTCTTCAATACAAAAGCAAAATAATTATAAAATGGCTGATAACTACATTCTTCTGTGCTCAACCAGAGAAGCTTCCTTAGATACATTTAAAAATTTTTGTTGTATAACTTTTTCAAGTTTTATTTGTTGTTCATAAATATTATATACAGCAGAATATATTGAGGCCTACCCTTTTGGTAATAGTAATACATTTGCATACATAGACAATGTAAAATTCTGAGATTATAAAACTATGTAATTTTTTTACATTCTCCAAAGTATAGTAAAACCTTTTTTTAGAAAAGAATAAACAGAAGCAAAAGTACGAGAGAGAGAGAGAGAGAGAGAGAGAGAGAGAGAGAGAGAGAGAGAGAGAAATTATTTGTGCATGGGTGAGTGGGAATTTATTAAAATTTAACAACAAAAATATTTGGTTAACCTTATTATTATTGTTTTTAAAAAACAATGGATTTATCAAGGACTCAAGAAGAAAAAATTTTACTATATGTATTCATCACACATTTAAATAGTTATTCAATTGACTTTCTGAGTCCTATGTCTTCCAAGTACTTCCATAGTGTTAAATGTAAATGGAGAAACAAAACAATAATCGGTAGGTTCTTAAAGAATCTTTCCTTGCATTTTCCATGTGTAGATGGATGTACCTATTAATAGGGATGAATCTGAACACAGGAATACATGTTGACATCTTAGGAGTCTGTTTTTATTGTGTTTTCATTAGTATATATTTTTTTGGAAATGTTTTCATACCAAAGCCTCTGTCTCTTAAATTTAAATCTTGTGCAGTTTCTGTCCTATAGTTGTGAGAAGCAGAGATGGTTAGGAGGACAAGAGTTTGCCAAGAGGCAGTGGGGAACCACAGGAGGGCTTTGTATAATAATTATATTCCCATCATTAGGGATACTAATTATTTATTGCAGTTTTTAACTTTGGGTTTCTGTTTAATATTCTCTTGACATATAGTAACACCTGAGTCTTTTATTAACAAATGTATTCTAAGTGTGTCACATTTTTAAGGATATAGGACATAATCAAATAAGAACTGCACCCAATTAATATTCATTGTGTTGGGGATAGTCCTAACTTGTAATTAGTAATTAAATAAAACTGAATAAAGTGTCTGGGAGCTAATTAAAGCTTACCATGTGCTGGAAAAGTATCAAAAGTCTATAGGATATAGTGCAATGTTCTTTCAATAATTTCTGTCTTAAGTAAAGAGTTAAAATCTACTAGAAATATAACAGGCAGAAAGTAATAATAAACAACTAGATATCCTGTGAATGATTTCAGTTTCCTTAGTATTGTCTATCTGGTAAAATAAGCAGTGTGTAAAAGCTTGCTGCTCAGAGCCAGGAAGATGGTGGCACTGGTAAGAGATGCTTGCTGTCAAGTCTGGTGATCTGGGTTTAATCTGTATTTTTCAAGGAATAGGAGGGAACCAATTCATGCTCTCTGGCATGAACACACCACAGCACACTCAGAAAAAGAATAAATGAAAATGTTATAAAAAGGTTGCAGTTCATTGAAAATCTGAGAAAATAGATATTTATCTATTAGTAATATTGAATAGAAAGTGAATTTAACTGATCTGATAACCAAATAATAAATAACATATGGAAACAAGTATAGCATGTTTACCACAACATTCATGAAAAGTGTATTTACTACATTTCTTTATTAGAGTGAAATATTGAAAATACGTATGAGCAACTGGTAATAGCATAAAACATAGAAAAAGAATTAAAAATAAAATAGATTAATGAAACAGTTTACCAACTATAGCATATTCATAACTTATTAGTTTAAATTTCATTTGATACATCCTTGTGTTATATTTAAGGTCTCACATATTATTTTTCCTCATGATGTATTTATATGTGGTATTCCAATGCATATTCTAATACCCTTTATATAATAGGTAATTTGTGTTTGTTTATTATGCTAAAGGTGGCACTGTGTCTGGCACAGTGTGTCCCTTGGAAGATTTATATTTTCAAACAATTGACCTGATTCATATTAAGCTGAATCTGCTGCTCAGATGATCCCACCTTGAGTAATGTATCATGCTTGTACCTTTTCAGCAAAGATCTATTACTGGAGCTCTGCAGCCTCATGACAGTTGTAGTGATGTATGACACACTCCATCATGACTGCTAAGCTTTGTTGTATTCCTCAAGGCATTGTGCACTTGCTGAAGTGTGATATGTAGGGAACAAAAGTGGGTTCAGTTCCTTTAGAAGAGTTTGTCAGTCACTGAGAAGTCTGTGGAACAGTTACTTTTTTTCAGTAGGGAGTAGAAGCAGGTATCTTGAATGAATTGTTTTGTGAATCATCTTTCTGCTAAGGAACTATACAATCAAACTAAGGACTAAAGTACATTAATTGAATGTTAGAGGCCAAATTGATGCACAATAATTTTAATACTATGTAGAATATTTAAAATGCTAATAGTGAGAAAATCAGTACTCTCCTGTGAAGAACACTGTATTGAAATGAGAATTTGCCATTGTTTATATGTACAATCAATTATCAATGAAAATGTTTAAGCATTTTAAATCCAACAAAGCATTTTTAAGTTAACTATCATTTCTTATATTTTGAAATAAAAATAAGTATGTATCCTAATAATTGACAAAAAATACTATTTTTTCTAAATGTGTACCATGGTAGGAAAATATTTATCTTCCAATTACATTTTGAAACAACATTCAAAAATCTGAAATATACATGCTTTGTAAAACTAGAACCTTTGCAATCAGGGATTACTTCATAAACATACTTCTCTTAGTTTCCTTCTTACATAATACATTTCATATTTAAGTTTCATTTGGAGGCTCTAAGATACTTTTTGATTTCTAAGAGTACTTGCTACTCTTCCAGATAATCTGAATTTTGTTCCTTGGGTTCTTTGTCCTAAGATTTACAAACTCTAGTAACTCCAGATCCAGGAGATGCTCTGTTCTTTTATGGTCTCTGTGGGCTCCTTATGGGTCATACACTCCCATAGATTCATATCTACATACTCATAAATGAAAAATAATCTTTTCTCATGTTTTATTTTTTCTTAGCTGCATCCATTTGCCTGTAAATTTTATACTTCAATTTTCTTTATATATATGTATATATATTACTTTTAATACCTGCAAATTCATAAACATAGAAGCTTTTTTCTATCATATATGCAATGGGAATTCTGTGTTCTACATAATTATGGTGACATGTTATTTATAATCTATAAGCGACCTGAAAAACTCTACCAGGAATGCCTACAGCTGATAAACACCTTCAACAGAGTGGCATGATATCAGATTAACTAAAAAAATCAGTATTCCTTCTAGGTATAGATGAATAGATGATAAAGGGACTGAGGAAAAAAATCAGAGAAACATCACCTTTTATAATATCCACAAAGACATAAAATAACTTGGGGTAATGCTAACCAAACAAGTGAAAGACATATATAATAAGAATGTTGAGTCTTTAAAGAAAAACATTAAAAAGATATCAGAAAATGGAAAGATCTACCATTTTCTTGGATATGTAGGATCAACATAGTAAAAATGGCAGTCTTGCCCAAAGCAATCTTCAGATTCAATATAATACCCATTAAAATACCAGCACAATTCTTCACAGACTTTGAAAGAACAATATTCAACTTTTTTTGGAAAAAGAAAAGACCAGAATAGCCAAAACTACCCTGTATAATAAAGGAACTTCTGGAGGCATCACCATCCCTTACTTCAAGCTGTATTATAAAGCTAGAATCCTGAAAACACCTTTGTATTGCCACAAAAATAAACAGGTAGAACAATGTAATCAAATTGAAACCCTGATATTAACCCACACACTTTCGAACACCTGATTATTGACAGAGTAGCTAAAATTATACAATGGAAAAAAAAGAAAGCATCTTCAACAAATTGTGCTGGCATAACTGGATGCTAGTGTGTATAAGACTGTAGATAGACACTTATCTATTGCCTTGCAGAAAACTTAAGGCCAAATGGATCAAAGACATTAACATAAATACAGCTACACTGAACCTCTTAGAAGAGAAAGTTGGAAGTACCCTTGAGTGAATTGATACAGGACATTGCTTCCCAAACAAAACATCAGTAGCACAGACACTGAGATCAGATATTAATAAATGGGACCTCTTGATACTGAAAGCATCTGTAAGGCAAAGGACACAGTCATCAAGACAAAACAGCAGCCCATAGAATGGAAAAAGATACTCTTCAACTCCACATTTAACAGAGGGCTGATTTCCAAATATGCAAAGAACTCAAGAAGCTAGTTACCAAAACACCAAATAATCCAATTAAAATATCAGGTACAGAACTACATAGAGATTTCTCAATGGAGGAATCTGAAATGGCTGAAAGACACTTAAGAATGTGCTCAACATCCTTAACCATCAGGGAAATGCAAATCAAAACAACTCCATCATACTCTGTCAGAATGGCTAAAATAAAAACACCAAAGACAGTTTATGCTGGAAAGGATGCAGAGAAAGGGGAACACTTCTCCACTGCTGGTGGGAGTGCAAACTTGTACAGCTAGTTTGGAAAACAGAATGGTGGTTCCTCCGGAAAATGGGAATGAGTCTACCACAAGATCCAGCAATTCCACTCTTAGGCATAGACCCCAAAATACACATTCATTCAACAAATATATCTGTTCAACTATGTTCATAGCAGCATTATTTGCAATATCCAGAATCTGGAAGCAACCTAAATGATCCTCAACTGAAGAATGGATAAAAAAATGTGGTACATTTATGCAATGGAGGGAGGTGAGAGGATGTTAGGAGAAAGAGAATTGGAAAAGAGGAGGGGAGAGAAGGGCATAAGGGAGCAGGAAGATTGAGTCACGTGAAGAACAGAGGAGAGCATGAAAAAAGATTCCATAATTGAGGAAGCATTATAGGTTTAAAGAGAAATATGGCACTAGGGAAATGTTCAGAGATCTACAAGAATGACCCCAAGTAACAATCTAAGCAATAGTAGAGAGGCTACCTTAAGATTTGTCATGACTGCGGCATTTTCCAAGGGTCAGGATGGTCCTTCAAGTTTCTGCTTCATCAAAACATCTGACAGACACTTTGGTCTAAGTGCTGAAGATGGATGCCCCAACATTACAGAAAAAATTTGGGTGACTGTCCAGGCAGCAAGATATCTCTGTTAATTCTAGAATTTATATATTATCCTTCTGGAGTCTTTAATGGAGTTGAAGACAGGTAGTTCTGGTTATGGTTTTCCTTACTTTGTTAAAAGATAAGTTACGCACAAAACTTTAGACTAAAAAAGATAGGATAGATAATAAAATATTTTCTAAATTTTGCCAAATGTTAATGGACTAAATACTGTTAACTATAGTGTTTTCTTGATAACTATTTTGTTATATATAATTTTACCATTTTAAAGTTAGAAACCTTCCTTTTTATTTAGACAGAAAAGAGGAAATGATGGGGGGATGTCCTTCTGTATGCTATAATTATGTGTCCCTCTTATTATTTGGTGAATCATGCTGTTTCAGACAATGTACAGGCAGGATGTAGCCCAGCAGGAAGTATAGGCAGGACTACCAGACTAGGAGAATCTGGAAAGAAGAATAGAGTATAAGACTCCAGGAGATGTCATGTAGCTGCTAGGAAGATAGAATGTGTGGGTATTCTCAGGTAAGATAAGATATATAGATTAATAGAAATGGGCTAATAATTAAGGGAGAAATAACTAACAAGAAGCCTGAGTCATTGGCTTAACAGTTTATAATTAATATAAGCCTCTGTATGTTTATTCATGACTAAACAACTGTGGGACTGGGCAGGCCAGAAACTTCTGTCAACATGGCAATTTCACATTGAAATTTCAATAATAGAGCTTAGTTGGAAAACTTTAATTTTCTTCAAATTTCACCTCTTTGTCTTTTGATATAATGACATTCGTTTAATCATTTAAAGACCCCTCCAAAAAATAAACGTAGGTCCAGAAATAACCATTTATGTTTTCTCAGAATTTACCCCTCAGTTTAATTGTCCTGTTTTTTTTTTCCTTTTTAATTTTCAAGTTTGATCCCAATAATGATCCTTTCGAGAGGAGCAAAGGTCACATAAAAGAAATTTGAAATACCACAATATTAATATACAAAAAATTCTTTAAGATAAAAAAAGAGAGCTGCCAAACATAGTTACATGAAAAACAAGTGAGGAAAATGTAGATTGCTTCCTGAGCTTTCAAAACCATCAGACACTCAATGTGTTGTAATGACTGAACATATTCACCGTACTTAAAGCTTATATAAAAAGATGTGTCTAGAGAAATTTGAATTAAAGAAGATCTGTGAAATTTGCCCAAGTACAGAATGCACATCTATTTTGAATTTTCTTGCTTTTATTTAAAACAAGTGGCAGATAATTTCACAGCTGTCAGTCAATGCACATAATGAAGGCTTTATAAAAGGATGAAAGCATGAAGTTATATTCATGTTCCCTAAGTATGTAAAATAAATTCAAAAGGATGTCAAGATCTGGTATGAAATGAAAAATGCAAAAATCTCTTTAAAGGGGGAATGTTCACACACATCTCCAACCTACCCTACCCACCACACATAGCTGAATAAAAGAAACAGTACCAAGTACTCTAACTCAGACATTGCAACATTTCTTACTGTGTTTTTACAATGTATTCTCAACGGATACAAAGGGCACTGTTAATTACTATTAAGCATATTGTCTAGAAAATCAACTAAATCAACTAAATTTTTGATGGTATTTGAAGTTTTAGAATTCAGTGCAGAGGTTTCTAAACATATAAATATGGATCTTCTCCAACTGTGGAGAATATATATATATATATATATGTATGTATGTATGTATGTATGTATGTATGTATGAGTAAAAGAAAACTGCAATATTAATAGTAGACAGGTTTATGATATCTAAATAGAAAGTAACTAATATCTTAAATAACAATTAACATTTTTACCACAGATAATTCATGATTGGAATAGAAAATTCTTACAAAATTTTATTCCTTTTATTCCTTATTATAGTAGTGATAATCAGCATATTATTTGAAAATGGCTATATAAATATAATGTATCTGATCAGTAGTATTAGACTCAATTTGTACAGTGAAAAAAATATATAGATTCCTTTTAATTGATGGTTGAAGCTTCACTTAAAGTTGTTGCAACTTCAAAATCAATGAAATATTAACTTGCACAAACACATGTAACACACATCTAGTCTATGGAGCATTACACATTATCAGCACTGTGTCATATGGGTTATTACCTCTTTGATCTTCTGTTTAACTATTGCTGGTTCTTACTACCACAGTGCAAATCATATAGGAATTCTACTCTGTGATTAATTAGCCAAAATCCAACTTTCACAACATACTACAATCTTTTAGAATGCATGCTTATACCAAATTTAAGTAAAAAAAGTCACATCACTGTATGTCAAAATATACAAGTATGTTTTGTATAAAGGCAGAAAATTCACTCAATACCTGAAGTTATATTAAAATACAACATGGTGCCTTTCTTTTAGTGGCAGTTCTTTATTACTTGATTCATCATGCATTTCTAAAATCCACTAAGGATTTTTGGTTTTCACATTTAAATGTTAACTTTGGCTTTGTTCTGTAATCTAGTCTGACAAAAGAAGAGGTCATGCAATAATATGATATAAAGCAAGTAATTTACAGTTTTGCTTTGTCATTATCACATATTTAAAATGAAATCCATGGAAAATTAAACTTTTTAAGAAAATTGCCTGATATGTTCTAATATTTCTTTTTGCAAGGAATACTGGGATTATTGGTTTTCACACAGGATCAAATCCAGTATTTCATTCATATTTTACAGTTTTACTTTCTTTGAATCATAACCTATATCTCTAATAATAAAGGCAAACTACAATATAGTCTAAATTAAGACATCTGGATTTTTTACAGTGATCGATGTATCAAGAGCACCTATATATTGTTAATCTTCTTAGAGTCAGTTTCCCTTGTAAGAAAAGAGTTGGTTGCTCATTGTTCAGAAACAAGTATCTTTGTTACACAAACTGAGAGTATCATTGAGTAAAACCAGTGTAATCAGTGTTGTGAATTGTTAGCAAGTGGTGTAAATGTTGACCTCTAAATCAACATTTACAAAGAAATGTAAAGAAATAAGTTTGCATTTAATGTGAGGAAAGGTACTTTAGCTTAGGTCTAAGTATTTCTCTTAAGTGTCTGCATTGGATGACATTAGTCTATTTTCATAGATATGTTACCATTTGATTTTTAGAACTAACACAATATGAACTCTCAGTAGATTTACAGGCGTTCTGTTACAATGATGACATTTTAATAATAATATTCCTGAAAAGTGTCTGAATTATATTGAATATTTTCTAAGCACTTTAAGTTAGTAATAAATGACTTCTAGATAAACACAAGATACAAGATTCTATTTTATAAATTATTGTTGTAGAGTATATTTCAATCAGAACTTAATATAAATTGCTGACCACATAAATATTAGTAATAAAATGCAGAGAACTAAATTATCTCTGGATATAGAAAGTAGTATTTGAGATTTGAATCTGTATATTACAACAACTCACTGGAAAAGTACATACATATGATACTGACATATACCATATGTATTAAAAATTATTTGATTGTAAATAATTAATACACTATTTATGTACTCACTATTTTATTTTTGTACACTATAGGCACAAACACCATTAAACCAAGAAAGATGAAGGATGAGCAATTTGTTTAGCTTTAAAACAACAACAAAATCTTCCTTTCATCCAATCTATTAATACTTGAGAATGCAGTGACTAAATAGATAAAACAAGCTGCAATATATAAATCCATACATTCTAAGAAAGATAATGTGTAAAAGATTTTATAATTTACAAGAAAACAACAAGCAGCTTGGTGTTCTAAACCAGATTAGAAGTTTGAATATAAATTTTATATAAGAGGGTATCTACATACAGAAATATCCTGAAACATATGAAGGCTTATAGTAGCAGTGAGCCAACATTCATGAAGAGTAAAAAATGAACAATAGCAAACATTAAGCAGGATAGTAAGTAGGACTTTGAAATACAGAAGAAACGAAAAAATGAAAGTGCTCAATCTTGGGAAATTCAACTCTATCCATTAAGGCGAGCCCTCAGTACACCTATATTTTAGGAAGACTCTTGTTACTCAAAGTCTTAACACAGCAGAAACCATTGCTGTTTCCCCAATTGCAACCAATATAGTGATGAGTCACCCCACTGTGGAATGTTCATGTATTGGTTTACTTAGAAAAATATTAACTATTATCACATGAGAAACTATGCATGTATGTAACTTATTATGGTAGAATGAATTAAAATAGCAATATAATGGCTTGATTTATATAAAGAATAACAATGGTAGAAAATTGATGTCAAATTTTAGAAGTGAAAAATGACATTGCCTTCTAGGGAATTGGATGACCAAGTTGTGTGGTCTTCCTTTGGGAAGATTCACTTTCAACATTCATGAACTGCCTGCAGGGTATAGGCCTCCTGGACTGATCCAAATTAGCATGTCTATTGTTACTAAACTAGTATAATTCCCAGCTACATTCTATATTTTTGTCTTTTCTCACAGGTAAATGCAATCTTCACACCTCATCAACAAAACTTGTCTTTGCAACAGATGGAGAGCATAGGAGACATTCACAAGCAAACAAAATGAATTATGGAGCCTGATTCCAAGAGATATATCAATGATATAATTCTGCATCTAAAGCATAGGGATTATTACAGATGGGGAGCTATAAATATTCTAAAGCCGAGGAGAAGTGGGGACTTTTCTGTGAAATTGCACTTCTATGAATGTCCTAAGTCTCACCAACACAACTGCTAAGCATGAGCTAAATAAAATCATTTTGTTCCAATAAATTTTACAAATTATTCATTCATATTGAGTTGCTGAAAGATTTCTATGTCATTTGTTGCCTTTATTTAGAATGTTGCAATTGAATTAGGAGTAAATGATTCTGATGTTAAATGCTTTTGATCTAATGTAAAAAGGCATTATATATCTTAAATACAACTTTTATTCTTAACCTAATTATCTCCTTTGGGAAATCCTTGTATGGGCATACAGCACTGGAAATTTCTGTGTGACTTCTCAACTTTGATAAGCAATGGTAGAAGAAAATGTGTGTGTGTGTGTGTGTGTGTGACACTGAGCCTGCATATCATTCTAATTATATAGAAGTGAAGTTATTCTGTCCCATGTTCACGAGTGCCTTTCTATAATAATTGTTCTGCTCATTTCCAGAAAGATCTTTAGAGGACAAGTCATGGTGTCTGATGAAAGGATTCCAACCTTAAAACTTTAATAAAGAGGATCTTGACATTTCTCTGAAGGGGAAATCTCACCTGACTCAAGTCTCCAGTAGATATGTCTGTTTATGGTAAATAATATCATCAAGTTTGATGAAGTCAAATGAATCTTGTTATTTCTAGGTAGAGTTGGTCTGTTTTCATGATGTAGATCTGATTTGAGTATTTAACTTCCTTTTGGAAGAATCAATATTAAATTACCATAAGTGTGCTTAATTTTGCTGAGCTGAACAAAGTAATGATATTTGTTTAGAGACAGAACTAGATGAAAGGATATGATACAAATAATCTGTTCAAAATAGTTTTGTGGCCCTGTTGGGCCTTCCTTTAAAGCATCTGGTACCATTTCACATGACAGGACCATTTGCCAAATGAGCTGGGCCTGTTTTATTGATGAGATTGTTTTGTTCTCATGGAATCCTTTTAATGAAAAACAGTATCATTGATTTAATAAGAAGGACACCAAGGGAAAAGGCTTAACTATATGCTATTTCCTCTCCGAAAAGCAACAGCATTTTTAAGGGAAAATTACTATAGTTTATGATTTCTTTTGGGGGTTTGACCAGAAAATTATGGCCTCAAAGTCATGTTAAGCAAAAGATAATATTATGAGATAAATCCAGCTTCTGATACAGAATTTTCTTTTTTTGTTTATTAATAATATAATTTAAAAATTTTACATGTCGATCCCAGTTTCCTCTCCCTCCCTCTTACCCTCTTTCCCCACCTCACATGCACCATGACCACCCTCCCCTCCCATCTCCCCACCCCCATTCCACTTGTAGGGCTATGATATACAGGAGGCATCATGTAAATCTGCCATTTGAAGTAGGGACTAGGACTTCTCTCCTGTCTCTAGGTTAAGGGAGTATCCCTCCATGGGGGATATGTCCACAAGGTCCTTTTGTGCACCAGGAATACATCCTGGTTCTACTGTCTGAGTTCCCCCAGACTGCTCAGCCCTCCTAGCTGAGACCCATATTCAGGGGATCTGAGCTTATAAAAAAAAGATAACCTGCCATAGTGTTAGGGAATTTGTTGATTTTTAATTATTTCAAACATCTTCCCATTGTTTTCTTGAAGAAATTTAAAGAGCATTTTTGGTGAGATGGCAATCACTAAATTAAAAACATTAACACATTATATGGAGCTATATCTTAGTATTCATTTTCTTCGATTATGAAAATAATTAATGGAAGTGTCTTTGAAGTAAATTCCTTTAGAATTAATATGTTTATTTTTAAATCTATAATTATGATAATTGGCATATATGTTAAATATAAAGGTTTTACAAATGCAGCGTGATAAAAATCTTTGCTGACTCATATACTTATTTTGTGGACTTGAACTGGTGACCCATAATGTCTCTACTTGAGGTTTTTCACTCAATTCTAGGGAGCGTTAAAAAGAATAAATGTATTAATTTATTTTTATAGGTTAGTAAGTAGAGTAGCTAATAGATGCTTCAAACTGTACAGCATAGCAACTTTTGTCATTGTTATTAAAATAATTTCCTCATGATGCAGGTGTGTGTGTGTGTGTGTGTGTGTGTGTGTGTGTATGATATGTGCAATGTATATGTATGTTTGTCATATATATTGTATTAGGCTTTTGTAAGTATAACTCTATAGTTGTAAATGAATATGATTGCAATATTACTGAATTTAAGATTATCCAATTCCAGTTTTTCAAGTAGTAATACATAATTATATAAGTGAAAACAATTACTTGGATCTTAGGGTCTTACAATACATCTCTTTAGTTCTGCAAAGTTGCTGAACAGAATTTATGAGGACTAAATTATGTGATCTTATAATAAAATGTTTTGCAACATGGATTCTCAGCATTCACAATGAATAACTACAACCTGTAGTTATGGCACAGACTTGCTTTCCCCACAGCTCATGAAATAGCACATTTTGGGGTAGAAATGGACTGACTGGTAAGTTAGATTTCATTGCAACATTTGTACATGAATTGACACCATGCCAAGACTTCACATTCTATTGTTGAGTTTGCATTTTATCAGAAAATTGTAGATTACATTTATTTTAATTGGTATTTCTTCATGTTCTAAATATTTTAAATTTTGTGTAAAAGTTCTGAAACTAACATTATTTAAGTAAAAACACAAAATGCTAAGCACTTATTTTATCAGCTCTGTCAATAATCATAAAAATTTAATAATAATATTATTATTTATTTTATAGTTGATTAATTGCTTTCAGCTTTATTACATGTAAAACTACATAACTCATAGTTTATTTCACCAATAAAAAGTTTAAACAATAAGCAGTAATCATAGAGTTATTTAATAATCTGAAGAAGAGGGCCTTCCTATGGTAATTTTAGATGGATTAGAGTTTAGCTGTTACCTCAATAGCTAAATGTCTGAATATATCTTGGGTACTAATATGCTTACCCATCCACTAGTCAATTACTTCTCTGCTTGTCAGTTATCACTAGTTTCCCAAGTCATAAAACCTGGAAGAAGATACTGTCTTTTAACTACACAAATAAATTTTTATTCTACTTCTGGGTATTGCCATGGTAACTGTTCTAATCCAAGTAAGTAATTCACATATTCTCTGTCAGCCAAATAAAGGCTGGGTAGTACAGCCAGAATGGCGTTTTAAAGAGAAACCTCTGAATGCAACTTACACTCTTACTACCTCTCGAAGTTCCTTCAGTGCTGTGAGAATTGCATTCAGTCTTAGTCTTTGAAATCATTAATAACCATGCTCTCTTCTTGCTTCTCATTCTCCAGACATAAATGACTAAATTAAACTTTAAAACTTTCATTGTGTTAAGCACTACACTTTCCTTCCTATTCCTTCTCAATGTATTTAGATGCCAGGCATAGAGTTTTACATATCAATAGGAAATGAAAACATTGTGCTACTACAGGCTGGGTTTTCATTTGAAAATCGAGAATAAAACACAAATAAAACTGAAAATGGGTGGTACCAAAGATGTTTATTCTTATATATTCACCCTTCATGACTGATATCTTAGTGAGAACCATAACATAGATAAATATGTTTTCTTCATGTAATCTTGTTGCCTATCTCAAATCTTATACTTAATTTTAAAAAGAAATGATTAACTGAGTGTTTCAATTAATATTACCCTTTCTGTGATTTATTTCAAGTGTTTTATGTATAAAAACACATATGTTCCAGAAAGGGCTAACATGGTTAATGACCCATTATTTATATATATATATATATATATATATATATATATATATATATATATATATGTGTGTGTGTGTGTGTGTGTGTGTGTGTGTGTGTGTGTGTGTGTGTATGTATATATACATATATATTATATATATGTGTGTGTGTATGTATATATATATGCTTTTTGTGATTCTTAGAAATAAGAAGGTAACTCTACTATAAACTAAGTTAAAAGTCCACTTCAAACTTCATCCAAGCCATATATTTTGCAATCTAAGTGATTCTTTTCTTGCAAAAATAGATAAATTCTACAGAAATATTATTTTTCCTTTCTTCTATAGCATTGTGGGAAGAAGGGTTGAGATATGAAACTTTTTCAATTATGTAATAAGTTTTACAAAGTTTTATGTAAAATATTTCATAATGTCTATGATAAGAACAGTAATAATCCTATAAATATTAATTGCAGGTGAAAGAAATAGATGGAATTGAATATGACAAATAATATTTAATGTTTTGTAGATTTTAATGATAAGTACAATTAATAGTTATATAATATTTCATATAACAATAAAACATAATTGTTGGATTATACTTTATAGAAAATTTCTTAAAGGTCTATTTCTAATATTCAAATCATGTTTATATATCAGGTGAAAATTTAACTGAGAAAATAATTAATTGGAACAAATACCACATGAAAAAATTGAAAGAAATTACATGATCTGGAAATAAGAAACTTTTCAAAATGGAAGGCTGTGGTTTTAAACTAAGCCACTTTTAACAAGGATTTAAAGACTAGTCACCTCTTCCCCAAAATAACATATATTTTCACGTGTGTGTGTGTGTGTGTGTGTGTGTATGTGTTTGTGTGTGTGTGTTAATGGTATCTTCTAAAAATAAATTCTTCAAATTTTAATCAAAATAACTCTGGGAATGCAAACAAACATTTTCTCTCATAAATATTTATTCAACTGACAAACATTTTAGAAAATTGATTCAAAATATCGTTAATAAATTAGGGAAATTACTTGATTTGTGCATTTATAAAATTTCCATCATAATTATATGAATATTCTTTAAATAATGCAACATACATATCACGTTATGAAGTGATAAATAAGATATAATACTCAATTTCAGTGTAAAGTGCTAGAGCTAACCCTACCAGTGGTGGCACATGCCTTTAATCCCAGCACTTAAGAGAAAGAAGCAGACAGGTCTCTGTGAGTTTGAGGCTAGCATTTCAGGACAGGCTCCAAAGCTACAGAGAAACCTGCCTCAAAAAACAAAACAAAACAAAAATGTATTAGAGCTAAGATATCCAATATTTCTTTCACTGTATAATGTCAAGTAAATAAAGAAAAATGTTTTCTGGGATTTTCTGTGCATTCCTGATAGATTATGATGCTTTTAAAGAAAGGGTTTACAAAACAAAAATCAGAGTATCAAACTTCCAAAACTATTTAGGTTCTTGATTTTCCATCTGTTGCCACTGCTGTAGATGGAACTTTCTGTCCTCTCTGGTCCCACAGCCATTTAGTCTTGTAAAACACAGAAGCTTATATTGATTATAAACTCTTTGGGCAATGGCTCAGGCCTCTTATTGGCTCTATATATCATCTATCTATCTATCTATCTATCTATCTATCTATCTATCTATCTATCTATCATCTATCTATCATCTATCTCTGTTTTGTTTTTGCTAGATATTTTTTTAAAAGTTAAATTTGAAACAAGCTTGTTTTACATGCCAATCCTAGTTCTGCCACCCTCCAGTCCTCCTCTGTTCCCCCAACCAACCCTGAAACCATCCCATGACTGCTCCCCAGGGAGAGTGAGGCCTTCCATGGGGAGTCTTCAGTGTCTGTCATATCATTTGGAATAGGGCATACAAGCTCTTCCCAATGCATCCCTCTATGTGGAATGGGTTCCCAAAGTCCATTGGTATACTAAGGATAAATACTGACCCACTACCAGAGGCCCCATAGACTGCTAGTCCTCCTAACTATCATCCACATTCAGGGAGCCTGGTCAGTCCTATGCTGGTTTCCCAGCTGTCAGACTGAAGTCCAAGAACTTCCCCTTGTTCAGGTCAGCAATACATGTGGGTTTCTCCAGCCTGGTCTTGACCCCTTGCTCATCACTTCTCCCTTTCTGCAACTGGATTCCAGGAGTTAAGATCAGTGTTTATCTGTTGTGAAATTTAAGTACTTGTCCCTTACAACTCTCTTCTCCCCACCCAGCTGTGGAACTTCTGTGCAAACAAGGTTGAACAAACAAGGTGTCTTGACCCCAGGTGTGGGTGGTACATGACTACCTCCTATGCTTATCCCACCCTCTGGCTTGGGTATATAAGCTCATTACTCTCTGTAATAAACAGTGGTGGTGGCAGCAGCTTCTTCTTAACTTCTCATGGTGGTCTGTTAAGTGTTTCAATCCTGACACCCTCCGCCAAGCCAGGTACTCTGGCTGTGTAAGCACAGCAATTGGAGGTTCCACCGAGATTTGGAAAATGAGGAATTGTAGATGGGGTCACTCTGTAGCCAGAAGGAGCGCATTGGGGCAAACAAGGTATGTACAACAATATGGAAATTGCTTCAAGTAAGAATGAAATGAAGGAACAAATAATAAAGTTTTTAAAACAACAAGGAACAGAAATTAAAAGTAATGCTGCAGACACCATAGAGAAAGTTTGTCCTTGGTTTCTGACCCGGGGAGGACTTAATGTTCCTGATTGGGAACAAGTAAAATCAGGCTTACAGAAGAAGCTACATAAAGAGAATCTTGACTGCATTCCAATAGCCACCTTCTCTTTGTGGAGGTTAATCAAAGATGTCTTACTAACAGAAAAAGTTAAAGTGGAAAAAAAAAAAACTAGAGACCACTAAGGAGGCATTTATAGAAGTCCAAGAGGAGGAAACTAGTCAGATCCCCAGTAAAGAGAATGATACAGAAAGGTTAACATCTTCTGAGTCTGAGTCAAGGGAGGAAACTTTAATAAAGGAAATTGAAGAACTCTGCCATAAGCTGCTGCATTGTCATAAAAACAAAACAAAACAAAAACTCATAGGGGACATAGTCATGATGGTCCTTCTTCAGATAAGGGAGATGAGGAAATAACAACAACTGTTAAAAGAAATGCTGCTGGATTATTCCAATTTATAGATTTTAAGGATGCCTTGACTTAAAAAAAATTAAGTCCAAGAACAGGTTACTGGGGGAAAGGATTTCTATTTTTGTTCCACAGAAAATAAAAAGCTGTGGATTTCTTCCAGATTAACATGGTTTGATCAAGAAAGACCCCGTGAAGCAGTGTTCTAGGTAATTCAACATTCAAAACGGCTGAGACAAGGCAGCCTTGCAGACCACAGCCAAAATTTCTGCATTTTCTTAGGATCCCCATAACAGCACCCCCTACCAGCAGGAAGCAGTTTCGAAAGAATGATGCCCAAGTACCCAAATAATGTTCACAGAGAAAAGTGACTGAAAAGGGGGTTTAAAAACAAAATTCTTAAAATTTCATGTTGGGGTCTATTGCATATTCCCTTCTGGGGTCCTGAGTATTCCCTACTGGGTCATGCCTGCATCTGGATTCTGCAACAAGTACAATAGATAGGCAAGTGTCATCTGACAGACACTCATGGCCTTGGCAGTATGACCTAAATCAGCCTAAGTGTGGCAACAGATGCTGGAAATGCGATAACCAATGACAGGCAACTCCTAATAAGCTCAATGCCACCTAAGATAGGGAATGATGGGAGCATTTCCCTATGATGGGTGAGGTATTTGTTCCCCAGGTGACCTAAGCCAGGTATTGCTTAATTTAAAAAGTAAAAAGGGAGGAACTGTTGGGAAATTTTAGTATTTGTCCTTTACAGCTCTCTTCTCCCCACCCAGCTGTAGAGCTTCCATGCAAACAAGGTTGAACAAACAAGGGTGATTTCAAAACTTTCTGGTGGGCAGTGCAGGTGCCTTGACCCCAGGTGTGGGTGGTGCATGACTACCTCCTGTCCTTAGCCCATCTCCTGGCTTGGATATATAAGCCCATTACTCTTTGTAATAAACAGTGGTGGTGGCAGCAGCTTCTTAACTTCTCGTGGTGGTCTGTTAAGTGTTTCAATCCCAACCCAATCTGCCAAGCTCGGTACTTTGGCTGTGCAGGCACAGCGTTTAGCTTTGGGTGTCTTCTTCTGTTTCCATCAGCTACTAGATGAAGGCTCTAGGATGGCATATAAGGTTGTTATCAATCTCATTATCAGGGAAAGGCATTTAATGTAGCCTCTCTGCTACAGTAAATTAGGGTCATCCTTGTAGATCTCTGGAAGCTGCTCTAGCACTAGATTTCTCTTAAAACTTATATGGAGGGAGAGGAAACTGGGATGTAAAATAAAAATAATAATAATAAAATAATAAAAAAAACACTTTAAATGCAAGAAAATATTAATGGCTCTCTCTATTATGCTATTTCTTTTCTCTCTCTTCTCTTCTTTCCCTGACTCAATCTCCTGGCTCCCTCATGTCCACTTCCCTTCCCACTTCCTCCTAAATTCCTCTCCTCTCCTCCAAATCTCCTAATTTTCTTGAGAGATCTTGTCCCTTCCCCTTCTCCATGGGACCAAGTATGTCTCTCTCTTAGGATCCTCTTGTTTCCTAGCTTTTCTGGTGCTATGGATTATAGGGTGGTAATCATTACCTCTATGTCTAAAAACCATATATTAGTGAGTACATTCCTTGTTTGTTTTTTTTTGAGACTGATTTACTAATGGTGGATAAATAAGAATCTGAGGTAAATGGATAAACAAATAGATTAATGGATGTTTATTTGGGGAGAAATCACTTACACCAGAAACAGATGACCACCAGCAGGTCCCTGTCCCAAGTATGCCTCAAGATGCTCTATGTCTCTGACCAGGAAGCAAGACAGATCTGGGATCCAGGACCATAGACGTAGCCCCCCCCAGGTCACACCCACAACTTTTCCCATGCCCTAATGTGTGTGGTCATTGCAACAGGTGTGCTAGCAGGATGGATATCTACTACAGGTTACCTCACTCAGGATGGTTTCTTCTACTTCCATCCATTTGATTTCAGAGCTCAAGAGTGCATTGTTTTGTTTTGTTTTCTGCTGAGTAGTACTCCTTTGTGTAAATATACCATGTTTTCTCCATCCATTCTTCAGTTGAGGGGCATTTAGTTGCTTCCAGGTCTTTCTGTGCAACAAAGATGCATCCTGGTTCCACTGTCAGAGGTTCCTTAGACTGCCCAGGCCTTCCACCTGAGACCATTGTTCAGGTGGTCTGAGTCAGTCCAATATTGGTTTCCCAGCTATCAGTCTAGGGGCACATTAGTACCTCCTAGTTCATGTCAGCTGTTTCTGTAGCCTTGTCTTGTCCTCCCTTTCTGCATCTGGATTCCAGTTTGGCTCAGTGTTTATGTTTTAAGATACTTATTTGCATCTGCCACTTAATGAAATTCCATATGTATGTAAATATATGGAATTTACACATACATGTATATATGTATTGTAGGCACATGCACATATATAAAATTTACCATCACACACACATAAACCCAAACCCTCTGAACTACTAATGTGTTAAGAATTCAAAAGATAAGTATATATTTGAAATAAATCAACTTATTTTAAAAGATGTTAAAACTAGTAGAATAGACAGACAAATGAGTATCACAAGTTCATGAATGATACAATCTATATGCTGAACCAGGAAGAAAGAGACAATGTGAGCAGAATGATAAATGATTAGGATTGGCTCAGTAATCATATAGCTGTACTGAAAACTATAACAAAACAAGCTTATCTTATCTAACCTTTGTTATGTTGAGATTTAATCATCTAATATCATTTTGTTGAGAATTTCTATCATAGAAAAATTTGTTAAATGTTGGCAATTGGTTTTTATGCATCTATAGAAATTATCAGACTACTTTTAACCTTCACTGCTCTGTTACACTCTATCACATATCATAGGAATAAAAGATCACCGAGTTACCACTAATGCTATTCAAAGCATTCAAAGTTTTCTGAAGCAAAAGGAATACTTTCAAAGTATATTCATAGGGTAGATTTGCCCCCAAACAAAATCTATATCTGAGTACTACAAGAAAAGACAATGTATATCCATATTACTAATGAACACAGACATAATAATACTGAAAACCAGCAACAGAATTGTTAGAGTAGCATATTAACATTCAGAGAAATAAACTATGTTCAGAAAAAAATATAGTTTTTTTTACATATACATAAAATTTTATAGTTGTGTATAAAATCTCCTTTATATACATATTCTTGTGCTATATGCCATGATGTTAGAAGGGAGATTTTCTAGAGAAGGTTGCAGACTTAAGACAGAAAAAGAAGAAAAGGGTCTGAACTATACTTGAGTAAAAATCTGTGAATGAAACAGAGCACTGTGTACAATGGTATAAATTACTATATACCTCATGGTATAAATGCCTTTATACTTTGTGCCAATGTTGTTTAAAATGCACAACCCTTTAAGGCTTATAAGAAAATATATGCAAAGGAAACTACCTTTCTGTTCTTCTTGCTCTATTGCAATGATATCTGAGCCTTAGGTGCAAGAGTTTTACAGACAATGTATCTACTGGGACTGGACTCCACAAATGGCCTTTTGATCAGGTGTGTGTGTGTGTGTGTGTGTGTGTGTGTGTGTGTGTGTATGTGTTTAAATGGTCTCCTGTTGTTAATAAATGATTCCATGGGGTTGGAGAGATTACTCAGCCATTAAAGGCTAGGCTCAAAACCCAAAATATAAGAAATTATTCCACGATGAAGGTTTGGTATAAGGACAAATATTTAATTTGAAGAGAAAACTGACTCCAGATAAATGTTCAAAGACCTACAAGGATGACTTCAACAATCTGAGCAACAGTGGAAAGGCTACCTTATATGCCATTCCCTGATTATGAGATTGATAACTAAGTTATATGCCATCATAGAGCCCTCATCTAGTAGCTAATGAAAACAGAAGCAGACACCCACAGCTAAACACTGAGCAGAACTCCTGGAATCTAGTTGCAAAGAGTGGGGAGTGATAAGAAAAGGGGTCAAAACCAGGCTACAGAGACACACAGAGACAGCTGACCTGAACAAGGGGGATCTCATGAACCCCCAGACTGACAGCTGGGAAACATTGGACTGACTGAGACCCCTGAACTTGTGTCTAAGTTAAAAGGGCTGAGTAGTCTAAGGGACCTCTGACAGTGAAACCAGGATGTATCTCTGGTGCATAAAAGGATTTTGGGAGCACATTCCCCTTAGCCTAGAGGCAGGAGGAAGGGCCTATATTCTACTCCAAATGACTTGGCAGATTTTGAAGTGGGGGGGGGAGGGGATGGGAGGGAGGTCAGGGGCATGGGATGGAGAGGGAACTGGGATTGATATATATATATATATACATGTATAAATATATATATATATATATATATATATATATATATATATATATATATTACTGCTTGTTTCCAAACAAGGCTTGAATAAGGATGACTCCAGCAGACATGCTAACATGCTAACAGACAGGCAACTAAGGAATGCTGAAAGCAGGATAAACAGTCTTCCCCTGGGGAAAAGAACAGCAATTGGTTTCCCAATATCAAATGGCCAACCCTGAACACACACACACACACACACACACACACACACACACACACACACACACACACACAGACTCAGTAGATTGTATACATAAACACACCTGTACATTCCTGTATACTGTTTAATTTAGATGTGAGGGGGAATGTCTTGCCTATTAAACCATCGACATAGGTAGATTTTATTGTAATACAGTTTCAGTTTTATTAATTGAAAATAAATTTTTATTCCATATAATATGTTCTGATTGTGATTCCCCTGTTCAAGCTCCTTCTAGATGCTCCCCACTTACATACCCACCCAAAAGACATGAACAATAAAAAAGAGGAAACAGGACACACAGAGAGAAATCTCATAAAATCTATATGGAAAACATAATACATAAGTAAAAGATCTGTAAGGAACCAAAACAAAACAAAAGACTGAATAAATGACTATCATACTAACTTCCTCCAAAAACACTATTGAGTTTCTTTGTTGGCTATCCATAGTATTGGCTTTAGGGGAAAAGCAAATAGAATTGTGCTGCTACAGGAACTTATGTTTAAAATGACTTCTTATGACCTTCTAAGCCAGCATCACAGAAGTCACGTACAGTAAATGAGAACAAAAAAAAGACCCACAACTGGTCAATGTGCAGAATGATAACCATTTGCAATTCAGAAAGCAATTTTCTCTAATGGAGTATCACTGACACACAAACTATTTTTATTACCAGGACCCATGACCATCTGTAGATGACCCACACCAAATGAACTCAATTGTGTTTTGGAGGATTTTGTTGTTGTTATCATGGTTTTGTCACATACAGCCATGCTAGGACTTTTTATGTATCATTTTTGCATTTTTGTTTTGTTTTATTTAATATCCTGTAGCTCTCACTTATATATTATTGCTTCCCTATTTGTTCGTCCGTGTATGTTTGTGTGTTTCTATATCTAAATGTGCTTCTTGTGCTTTTTCTTTGATATGTTGTTTTTATGTTTGTTTTCTTTGTACTAATGAGATTTGTTTGTTTTATCATGTTTTAGTTTTTTTTTTTTTTTGCTTTTTAGATGTATGCTTGTGTTTTAATGAGAAAGTAAAAACAGATGCAGAATTTGCTAGGTAGTAGGCAGAGAGGATCTTTGAGTTGGGAGGGGGAACTCATAATCAGATTATATTGAGTGAAAAGTTTCTATTTTCAATTGAAAATGAAAATCTCATTCAAACTCAGTTTACAGTTGCATTAGTATTCAATTATTCTGTCACTTTCCTGAATCTTAGGGACCTTCTAATTAAATAAGCTGAACTTTTCTGTCATCCCTTTTACCATTGTTGTCATTCACTATGGTTTCCAATCAGTATATGTACAAACACACACACACACACACACACACACACACACACACACACACAAACACACACACAATCTATCTCTAACACATATATGACACATACACACTCACATTAAATGCACACTGTTGTGAAACTATTGTAGGAGTCTGACGATCATCTTATATAGAATAAGAAAACCCGGTTCCTATTTTTCTTGATTTAATTTTTATATATAGTTTTTTTTTCATATGAGACAGAAAATTTTTTCTTTACATTAATTTCTATCAGCCTAATATATTTATCCAACTATATTTTTGAAGATTAGGAAGTGCCCATGTATTTCTTCCAACATATAAAGTTGGTGGTTGAGAGAATCTTGCTTCTCCCAATACTTTCCATCAATTATCTTCTTGCTAACACAAGTGTTGGGTGAACTTAGGGTGCATCTTATCTTTTCCCAGGCAAATACACTGCATTTATGGTTCTATGTTCTTTCAAGAACTTTCCTCACCTTTTAATTGTAAAAATTTGTCTCTTTTGTTATGTACTCTATTCAATAATCTTAATTTTTATATCTTTTAATTTTCTCTTGGCATAACTTTGGGGGTATTGTCAGTTTTTTGCAGTGTAAGCTTCATATGTAGATTTCAGATTTCTTTCCTCCAGCTCTAGCTAGAATTGTGTCTATATTCCTTTTACTGCATGGAAGGTTAAAGTGGTAGAGGTTGTGCATTTATTTTCCCTATTCACTTACATACTAGTACAAAGATTAGTAAAAATGAGCTGTGTGAGACAGAAAAATAAATGACCTCAAAAAAATAATTCTTATCAAAACACCAATAATAATTAAAAAGAAAAAGTAATATCTAGAAATGCACTGAGACTTTTTAATACTAAAAATGATTATAATTACTAAACTTGTGCTGATTTAAAAATATTTAAGTTCCAGTGTTTCATCTAAATTTATTTAGATTTATTTAGGTTAGGACACATGAATACTATACTTACATTTTTAAAATGTTTATAATGTAATTGATTTTATGTCCAATAAGTAGTTATAATGACTTCTGCTACAGATTTTTAATTCAAGTACAATGTAAAGCTGGATTTTTAGGATCTTAATGTAAAGTGAATGAGAAAAAACACAATGAAGGAATCACATTGCTCTTGAAATATCTACAACAGCACTCTTTCTGAAGGATTTGTATGGAAGAATATTACTGCATTCTTTTTGAATTGCATTTATTTTATTAAACAAATACCCTAGCTATTCATTCAGATTCCTTTTCAGAAGTTGTATTTTTTATTTTGCAAAATTCTCAAAAATCTAGGCACTTTACTTAGGATGTGGTTTAGATAACTGCATATTTGTGGGGATCCCTGAAAATGTCACACCAAGCAGAGTAATGAATCCCGTGAGGAAAGAAGGAAATCCAGTTAAATATGACTTACTTAGCTGGTACTGGTTCAAACTTCTAAAGTCTGACCCTAAATAGTTTAATTTTGATATATTTAACCATAGTTCAACTTTGAGAAAAGGTTTCTCCAAGAAATTATTACAATAAAGCTTAAGTTAAGACTGCATCAAAAATTTGCAAAGTGCATGTCTTTTGCAAAATACCTGTGACTACTATAAGAATGGTTTCTCCTAACTGAGAAATAACACTCAGGCTAAAAGTTTAGGGAGTGAGAGTCTGGGATAAGCATAATAGTAAACTCAATTAAAGTGCATGATACCTCTCCCATAAGAATGGGTTTCACTGTCTGAGAGACTTGGATAAATCTGAGATGAAAATACAGTGTCAGGGAATTTATGTGAGGCTTGGCCCAACAGATAGCTAATATCACCAGGTAATTCATTATGTTCATTCTCATGTTTCCAGGAGGAAACAGGTATAAATATCTTCGACTGAAGACAAACACATTAAGGACAAGGACTTTCTTTTTATTGAGTCCTATTACTTAAGTTTCTAGCTATATACTACACTTACAATGTTATGTATACTGATCAAAGTTTCATTGTTATCCATTTGGGCTTTAAGACAAATAAAATCCCCCAACAAGTGAACATGCATCAGTGAAATGGAAGCATTCACTCTAGTGATAGACCTAGACCATCCCTGCTGAAATTTGGAAAATTTTTCAAATTTTCCAAGAGCCAAGATAATTTCAATTCATGTTGGATAGATAAAATATTTGAATGCAACTGGACCCATAATCTCAAAAGAAATGGTACTACTAGGAGGTGTGTCTTTATTGAGTTGGAATGGCATTGTTGGATGAATTTCATCACTATAGGACTGAGCTTTGAGATTTTCTATGCTCTAGATATCATGCAATATATCAATCAAGTTTCTGTTGCCTACAAGATGGACGACTCTCAACTCTAGCACCACATTTGCCTGCATGCTGCCATGCTCCCCACTATGATTATAATGGACCGAACCTCTGAACATTTAAGACAGCCATCTGTAGCTTGAGTTCTAATTGGTCTTAATAAAAACCCAGAGTGAGATAGAGGGTTAAATGCTGAAACATCATACAGACAAAGGAGCAAGACATAGCCATTTCTTACCTTGCTGACTCCTTAGCCTGAAAGGGAATTAGCTCCTGTCTCCTTCTACCTTGTGTTACTCTCTGTGTCCAGCCATATTAATTCCTGTCTCTTTGTACAGGCTTCCAAACCTCTATGGTTAACTGGTAGCTAACTATACCTTCTGATCTTCAGGCAAGCTTTATTTCTTAGAGAATAGACTAAATATCACCACAGATGCCATCAATTAAATGTTTTCCTTTCTAAGAGTTGTGGTCATGGTGTCTCTTAGCAATATAAATAAACCCTAAGACAGAAGTTGGTACCCAAGGACTACAGCATGACTTTCATAGTCCTGATCACATTTGTTTGTAGTAATATGGATTTTGGATGTGAGAGTCAAAGTTAAAGTTTAAGTTTTAATTACTATGCCTTAGAGATCCATGAAAAAAATGCCTCTGATTTGCAGGCTCCTTGCCCAAGGACAGATAGTTCCCAAAATGCTAGTAGCTATTGTTTATGGGAAATAATAAGCTACATACTTTTACTACACTAATCACAAGGAAGACAACATTTTTATAGCTTAGGTTTAAGGGGTTTTCAATAGGGTACTTGTTGGGCAAAATAGATTGGAATATAGGAGTTCAACATAACAAGGTGCTCATAACAGAGTAATCATAACAAAAAGTAATCATAAACTTTTGAAACAAATGTAGGGTTGCAAGATGATCATTATAACTTTTCTTGAAAGAAAAACATATTACCATTTCCTGGAACAGTCAGTACAGAAATATTCATATGGAATGATATAGGTAGGGTATAACCCAATCCTTGAGGAACAGAGGTTTAATCATGAACAAGAATAAATTTAAGAGTCCTTACTATGAGACAGTTTTTAAGACAAAGATGGAGGGAGTCAGACTGTTCCTTTACCATCACCACACACATTTAAAACATTTACAGATAATTTTGTAAAGAAACAATTTATTAACATAATATACTTTTATCACAATGGTGCTTGAGATCTCATGGGATTTTCTCCATCCAGTTTGTCATGTTCTTTGGCTTTTCATCATTGTTCATCTCATATTTGGGCAGTTCAGGTAGTGAGACTTTATCTATGTAGTTTCTAATTCTATGAGAAAACACAATCTTACTGCAGAATCTTGGATCTTCTAGTTCTGGCACAAACACCCTATATCTCTTATTACAATGTTTTCTGAGTCTCAAGTATGAGAGTATTTTGTAGAGGGATCACTTAGGACTGAGCTACACAACTCCACATTTTATTGGTTGTGGTTTTCTGTAATGGTATCCATCTGTTGTAAACAGAAGTTTCCTTGATGAGGGATTAGGACTATACTTACCCATGGGCCTAAGGGCAGATGTATATACACTGTTGCTAGGAATTAGACTAATATTCTTTTCAATCAACCTAGAGAATTTCCAATATACTCCATGCTAGGTCTATGATATGATGTTATAAATGATGTATATGCACTGAAAATACATTGTTCTTGTGAATTTAACTACTTGACTCATAAACTAGAATCAACCAGGAATCAGAATTTAGCCTTTTACAATAATTTATTATAATGTTGGTAGTTTCTAAATGACCTTTCATTTAGATCATATCTAAAAAGGCTGATCACTGTTCCTATTTGGGTTCATAGTTCTTCTTCCTTCCCGGTCAATATTGCCAAAAACTTTTCTTAACATTTATATTCTCAGTTGATCTGTTCTCATCTTTACCATTGTGAAAAAGAAATTTAAACCATAATTACCACAACAGCTATACATAAATAAGAAATTTCTTTTGGAAAATAACTTCTGATCTCAAATAACATTCCAGTAATGCAATTTGTGTTAATGGTTCAATAACTTTCAAAACTAGACCAAGGTTATGCTTTCCCCCTCCTGTTAGGGCTTTTTCATAATCTTGATTGTATTGATTTTTTCCTTAACATTTCTATGTTCCTATGATTCAATTGACTTCATGCTCTTTTTCCAATAATTTTTACTAGCATAACATGAGACTGTCTGCAGCTAATGGAGAAAAGATAAAGATTAGGATTCAAGGAAGAGGACATCACATATTGCCAGGAAGAAAATGTGAGTACAAGTCAGATCCTCATTTCTATGGAAATGAAGCTTTGGAGAAAATTTTCCTTCCTGCTGTTTCAGGATGGATGTTGGTTCCATGGCAGAAATGCAACAAAGGTCTGTTAAGAGACTCAGGGATTTTGGCTGGTGCTTTTTTTATGCTTAGCCACACAGCTGGTGCAGGTGCATTTTCAGCCATAATAACTAATAACATTCCCGGTGGAAACATTCAACTGCAGTAAAACAGACAGAAATCTATTATAAATGTGAGTGCAATGTCAATGTTTACAGAAGGAGGTCAAATAGCAGAATTCTATTTGGTAAATGTCAGTACTGCATGAGTAGAAAGCACTCAAAGTATTTGCATTCTTATTACAATGAATTGTGCAAGTCCTATAAATATTTCATAGATTTTTTTTTAAGTTCTGTCTTTTTCTTACCTCACCAGAAATGACATCTTTCCCCATTTTCTGGCATCTCAATGCCCATACCTTTGTCTAAATACTTTCCAACATTTGAAATGATACAGTGAGCCTCTGAGCCAGTGGGACGTTCAGATCAAGGCTTATTATTGTGACATGGTGCATATTTGTATGCAGTTGTGAGTCTAGAACTAAAGGGCTCTTCTAATATGAATCTACTCACAAGCATAAATTTTTGTTCAGTAACTTAAATCAGTCATCTATGTCTGCAACTTTCAATATAGTGAAAAACAGCCCAACCACAGATGCTACACATTTTTTGACAGTCAAATTAAAAATCAAAACTTTTATATGCAAAATGAAACATGCATGCAAACCCTTAGCAATGAGACTTAATGAGTAACTTCTTCTAAGAGTTAATGTTGACAATATATAGTTGTTTTCAAAAGCTTGGAAGACAGTATGGACTACTATCTTAATGAGATATTTTGTCACAAATCTCATCACTGCTTTCCTGAAAATGAGAAACATGCTTTCATATAAGGTAAAAGCTGAGTTGATCATTCACTGACATTTCATGGTCCATGGCTCTTGTTATAAATATTCAGTTGTGATAAAAGTAAAAGATGAAAGTATTTTTGTTTTCTATATATTATGTTATAAAATCCATAAGAAACAGGTTATCTGGACTGTTAGACAATTCAATTTAAGGAACACATACTGATTACAGATGTTATGGTCTTTTATAGTCTGCTTCCACGTGGGTAATGAAGCTCTCACTAAGGTCCACTCGTACACAAAGATTTTTCATCTACAATTTCCTGTTCTGTTGGTAGAAGAAGGCATATTTGGTCAACCAACAAGATTTTATGCAGACTCTGTTGAGGGTTTGAGTAAAAATCACTGCCCATAATTATCCTATCTCCAGATATTTCTCTAAGTTAAAGTATGACCTCCCAATAAAGATCAAAACTAGGCATGGTGTCAGCTTCCTACAAACCACAAAGTAAGAGGGTTGAGAAATAAATATGAAAAATTTATTGATATCCCGAGAAATATGACCTATATGTGATCCTGTTTTCAAAGATAAGAATGAAAATAAAAACACTGATCTTACATTAGCCTCCTTGAGTTAGAATCAACATAATTAAAGAGGTGTTCTTTGTATTTTACAGGAAGAAAATATGATAATTTGAATCTTGAGTATGCCACAAAGATTGCATTAATGGCTTGGTTCCTAATTTGATCCTAGTGGTGGCTGGTAAAATTTAGTAGGTGGAATCTAGAGGTGGATCTTTTGACTTTGTAGGTATGGCTTAGAGAAATTTGTTAGATTCCATTCTTTCAGCCTCTTTCAGTTCTTGGCCATGGTTGTTTGGTTTTTTTTTTAGCACCATCAGCACCTTGGCACAGGATCCTGAGTGATGGGTCAATTGGCCATAGACTAGAACCTCCACAATTGAGCCAATTGACCATAGACTAAAGCCTCTACAACTGGGCATCAAACTTTTCCTGCTTTTATATTGGTGATCTCAGATATTGGCCATACTGATAAAAAGCTAACAAACATAAACCAGAAAGAAAATGTCTCTTCATGGATACAAAGGCAGATGTTAGTTAAAATTTGATTTGCTCTGAGAACATCATAAAAGAATTCTTGTAAGTTTACAATAACTTTATTATCAGAAAAATTGTACATAAAAATTCCTTTAAAATTCTAATTTCCCCCACTTAGAATGTTAATCATTAAGGAAACAAAACAAATGCCTGTGTTAACAAGAGAAAAGAATAATTCTGTATACTGGTGATAGGGATATAAATTAGTTTATTCACTATGGAAATAGATATAAAGGTTATTAAAACAATTGATGGAACTAGCAGAAACCAATCTGAGTGAGTTAACCCAATTACAAAAACACAAACACGGTATGCATTCACTCATACCTGGATTTTAGACATAGAGCAAAGGATCACCAGCCTGCAATCCACACTGCCAGAAAATCTGGGAAACAAGGAGGATCCTTAGAGAGATATTCATGGTCTCCTGGAGAAGGGGAAAGAAACAAGATTTCCAGAGCAAATTGGAAGCATGGGAGGAGGTGAGACAGAGTTAGGAGAAAGAGAAGGGGAGGAGGGGAGAGGAGGACATGAGGGAGCAGGAAGATTGAGTCAAAGGAAGAATAAAAGAGAGCAAGAAAATAGATACCATAGTTACATAACTACACCCTTATAGGTGTAAAGACATGTCTGGCACTAGGGAAATATCCAGAGATTTACATGAATGACCCCAACTAACTAAGCAATATTGGAGAGGCTACCTTAAATGTCCTTCCAAAATAATGAGATTGTTCACTACCTTATATGCCATCCTAGAGCCTTCATCCAGTAGCTGATGGAAACAGAAGCAGATACCCACAGTGAAACACTGGGCCAAACTCTTGGAATCCAGTTGCAGAGAGGGAGGAGTGGTTAGCAAAGAGGTCAAGACAAGGCTGGAGAGACACACAGAAAACAACTAACCTGAACAAGGGGGAGTTCATGGACCCTAGTCTGATAGTTGGGAAATCAGGACCGACCCAGACCTACTGAACTTGGGTGTTAGTTAGGAGGACTGGGCAGTATATGGACCTCTGGCTCAGTATTTATCCATAGTGCACAAATGGACTTTGGGAGCCCATTTCACATAGAGGGATACTCCTTTGGACTAGACACATGGGGGAGGACCTAGACTCTGCTCCAAATTTTATGACAGAGTTTGAAGATCCTGCATAGAAGTTCTCATGCTCCCTGAGGAGCAGATAGGAGGTGGGAAGGGAGTTGGTGAGAGGGGGTTAAGAGGAGGAAAGTGGGGAAACTGGGATTGACATGTAAAACAAGCTTCTTTCAAATTTGAATGAAAATATAATAAAAATATCTAAATCTGTAAAAACAAAAAATGATAAAAAACAATAAAAAAATAAAATAGAGCTACTGTATAGCTCAGCTATGCAGTGCGTGGATTTATACTACAGAACTATAAATCAAGATGGCATTCAAGTAATTTTCTTCTGGGGTGATTATTTAAAACTCTCCTATTTACTATATTTTACTTTATCTTTTTAATAATGGATCTGCTTCTCATGTTTAATATTTGTAACAGTTACTTGCTTGTGGCTGTAGCAAAATACTTTACAAGAAATAAGAGAGAAAGAGTGAATTTAGGATTAGTTTGAAGAGAGACAGAACATCAACATAGGGAGGTCCCTGCAACAGAAGCAGGGAGAGGTTGTGTATAGCATTGTATATCTAATCAAATGAAAAGTGATCGTTAGAGACCAAGTGTTCAATCTTGAGGAACATAGCACATCCAAAGCATAGATTGTTTTCAAGTATTTTCAGGAAAAGCAACTAGCTTCATGGTTTTCTGATATATGAGTTATGACATTAAAATATCAAAAAGATCACAGTATTTAGAAAATTTAGTAATTTCTGTTGATTATAACAAAACTAAGTGCCAGGAGCCACAGAGGGTTCAATGGATAAGACTGCTTGTCCTCCAAGCACATGAATCCAAGTTCAAATCTTTAGCATACACATAAACAGTCAGGTGGCTGGCCTATAACTCCATCATTAGAAGGCAGGGCCAGACAGATGATCAAATTTGGCAAATCAAGTCAACCTAGATGACCAGGAAAATTGGAAGTTTGGTGAGGGAACCTCTCTTTAAGCAATAAGCAAAGAGTGATAGATGATGAAACTCAATATGTTATGTGCTGGGCTCCCCACAGTCATGCATATACACACACACACACATGATTGAATCATATACTGACATGCAACACACAACACATACACACAAGATTAAATTCCTAATGACCCCCAGAAATTCATGCATTAAATTGATGTCATTTATAATGTATAGTTTGAGTTGAGGCAGTGGTGAATATTTATAATATCAAGAAATCATTACCATGAGGTAGCTATTAGGTCTCTCAGGCTACCCCCCACTCCTGATCCTTCATCTCTCGCTCTCTCACTATTCTGCTTTCTTCATAAGTATTCCTGTTACTCTTTCCTAATTTCAGAGTCTTGGAAACAATTGTTTGATATCAGCAGTTGTTTGATAATAATACTCAGAGACAGTTGGTTTATGATATATTTAAATATTAATAATAAAAGAACAGAATAGTTGAAAATATGTAGGATTTGTGAAGCTCAAAGCACGATGGATGACTGGGATGAACACTGAAGGATCCTTGAATGATGAGAATTTTTTAATTCCAATTGTTCCTTCAAAGTCAAGATATATATACCTACATATAAATGAGACTTTTGAAAATTAGATTTTTATAAATAAACAAGGTTTTCCCACTCTAACTCAGTGTTTTTGACATCACTCCAAATAAAATGTTAACCTAGATTCCTACTTGTTACAGCAGGTTTTTCCCTGCTGCCAGTCTGGTCCCGCTGCCATACCAGCCCTCAATAACACATTGAGACTCTGTGTTTGATATAATGTTGTTGGCCAGTTCATAATTTTAAGCCTCCGTATATTTTAAAACACATTGTCAACATTTAGCAGTTTTTTTTTTAATGTGAATCTGTCTTTACTGTAAATCTTTATCTTTTTTGACCATGAGGTTTTTATCTGTTAAACAACAACATTGTTAAAATGAAAGTCACAGTTTTAGCTGTGGCCTATCAAAGATGGCAGCAGCTATTTTACTGCCAGCATTGAGAGCTGTGCTCACCTACTTGGTCTACGCTGCATCCGACAGCATGCTGCTGGCTTGGAGATGTGGTCACTGCCATTGCCAGATCTTGTACACACCATTTAGTTGTTAGCAGAGTTCTGTAAAAGCCTTGAGGTTGTTTTGCCATTCATATTGAGTCAGGAAACCTCCCTTAAAGGAGCCGCGCAAATCTTTATTTGTCTCTCACAAAAAAATCCAACCCAGAAAAATGTTGTTACCAAGAAGCCTTGTTTGTGTCTGTTCTTTTGCTTTTAAAAAACTATTTTTGTAAGCTTTTCTGAAATTTTAAGTGAAAGATCTCAATCCCACTCCTGACACCATTATGTTATGGGCAGGACTTTCCTTGCTGCAGGTCTGGTTCCACTGCCATGCCAGACCCCAATAACATGCAGAGACTCTGTATTTGATATAATGCTGTTGGCCACTTCCTAATTTCTTATCGGCTAGCTCTGCCTTTAATATTAACCCATTTTTATTAATCTAAGTATTTCCACGGGGCTCATCTTACTGGCCAGAGGGGCTGGTGTTCTACCTATCTGGGCTCTCCATGCTGAGTCCTCCTTCCCCTTCCTCTTTCCACCTTGTCTCCTAGCCCCACCTATCTGCTTTTCCATTGGCCAACAATGTTTTATTCATTAACCAGTATGAGAAACATCTTTACAGAATAACATCTCCCATCACCTACTAATATTAGATAAAATTTTAAGAACAATGTCAGAACTGGTTGATGAGAGATATCATTCTGTAAATATGTTTTTTGTATTGGTTAATGAATGAAGCACTGTTGGCCAATGGGAAAGCAAGATAGGTGGGATAGGAGACTAGGAGGAGGAAAGAGGAAATAGTTAGGACGAGTCAGGATGGAGAGCCCAGAGAGGTAGGACACCAGCCAGCCACTCCGGCCGGTAAGATGAGCCAGGTGGAAATACTTAGAACAGTAGAAATGGGTTAATCATTAAGACAAAGCTAGCTGGTAACAAACTAGTACCTGTCCAACAGGATTGCATCAAATATAGAGTCTCTGTGTGTTACTGGGACCTGGTGTGGGGGCGGGACCAGACTGGCAGCGGGGGGAAAAACCAACTCGTAATCACTGGTTTTCTGAACTAAGAAGAAATGTAATAATGTACTGTAATAGTAAGTAATATGGTTCTGACTAAATTTGTGATTTCATATGAACCCACTAATAAAATCTAAATAATAATATTTAATGGGCAATTTGAAACCTAAACTATTTCTTAACTGCAAACTACTATGGAAAAGATTTTATTATAAAGGATTTTTTCTTACTTTAGTACTTTAACCCAAGTTTTTGGCCAGATTCTCTCACACTTTAGCTATGTAGATATAAAAAGGACTATGGTCGGCAAGGTGGCACGTGCCTATTATCTGGTTCCTCATTAGGGAGCTCATGACTTGATGAATATTAGAAGACATTATGACTGTAACAAAGTATTGCTGGGATACAAAATGTATCAGATTGGCCCCAAACTGCTTGACATTATCTTGATGTAGTAAGTATTTTCTGATCATTATATAAACATTGCTTCTAGGAATTAACACAAAACAAAAGCACATGCTTATAAAATAATTTACACAAATGTTTTTAGCAACTTAATTTCCAATATGTAAAACTGCAAATGGTTACAGTGGGCATCAAGAGGTGAATGATTAAACTATGTTTAGTATATCTTAGTAAGAGAGCACAGTTCATCAAGTATAATAATATGCCAATGTTATATGCAATGGAAGAGGTTAACCTCAACGTAATGATGCTAAATAAGAAAACAGAAAAACAGACATATAGGTTACAAGATTTTATTAACTGAATGCTTAAAAGTTCTAAATTTTATATTGGCAGAAAGATGATCCATTAATGGCAGGCCAAAAGGAAGGGGAGAAAGAGGCATTAAAATACATAAAATTGCCTCATTGGCAATGGGCTTCAACAAAATGGTTCATGTGTCAGGGGTTCTCCTGCCATGGGCCCCTCAGATAACACAAGCTTCACAACTGTCTACCACATACAGAGGGCCTAGTTTGGTCCCATAGAAGTTCCACAGCTCTCCATCCGGTGTTCAAGAGTCTCCATGACCTTGGTTTAGCTGTCCCTGCAGATTTCTTCATCATAATATCCATTCCCTATGAGGGGATGCCATGCTCAGCCTTAATTGTGGGGTGATTAGTCTTGGTCCTGCCATAACTTGATGTGTCAGACTTTATTGACACCCATGGAAGCTCCTACCTGTTATTAGGAGAGTATAGGGGGTAGACTGGAATAAGAAATAGATATGAGGAGGGGTAAGAGGAAGAACTTTGGTTAGGATATAAAACAAAACTTAAAATAATAATAATATATAATTTAAAATTTAAAACAAAACATTTTGGTATAGTTAATTTTGTTCCCATTTATTATGGTATGTCAAAAAATGTATATCTCAAAGAATTGAATCTCATAAATTATACTTACTATTAGACAATTGTAAATTTAACTCAGCGTAATTGTTCTTAAATATCTTTTTGGCAAAATATTTTTTAGTATTTATTTTTTTCTTCTTGTATATATCGATCCCAATTCCCTCTCCCTCCCTATCTCCCTTTCTCTCTCCCTCCCTCCATACCCCTGACCACCCTCCCATCCCATTCCCTCCCCCACTCGACAGGGAGGGTGGTACCTTCCAGAGTCATCTAAATCTTTCAAATCATTTGGAGTAGGGACTAGGTCCTGCCTCCAACCTCTAGGCTAAGAAAGTACTCAACCATGGAGAATGTGCCCCCACAGTCCTCTTGTACACAAGAGATACATCCTGGTTCCACTGTCAGAGACACCTTAGATTGCCAAGGCCTTCTAACTGAGACCCATGTTCAGGGAGTCTGAGTTGGTCCAATGTTGGTTTCCTAGCTATCACTATGGGGGCCCATTGGCTCCTCCTTGTTCAGGTCAGCTGTTTCTGTGGGTTTCTGTAGCCTGGTCTTGTCCTCCCTCTCTGCATCTGAAAGAAGAAGAAGAAGAAGAAGAAGAAGAAGAAGAAGAAGAAGAAGAAGAAGAAGAAGAAGAAGAAGAGAAATATATATATATATATATATATATATATATATATATATTCAACTGATGAGTGCTATTGCAAAATGTTTTAATACCCTTCCTTAAGTTATTTAACTGTGATAAATTTTCTCATTTTTCTGAAACTCACAGATTTATTCTTGTTACACTAAGAAATAAACAAAATTTAATATATTAGGAGCCTAAATCAAGTTCCTCTTTCTTAATCAGGTATTGTGCATGTCTTAATCCCAGTATGCAGGAGTTGAAGACAAGAAAGGGCTACATCATGAGACCCTGTTTTAAAAAAGAAAATCTCCATGAATCCTCTACTTTTCCACTCAGCATTTCAAATAATGTTAAAATGCTCATATTTCTGTTACATCTCTCTATGAAAAACTTAAAACAAAGCATAATGGTAGTAAGTTAAGGTTTTAAATTTGTATTAAAAAATTATCTAACATATTTAGTCTAACACTATATGAGTTCTTGCTGATTAGATTGATTTGTAACATTTAATTAATTATAATATTAGATTATTATGTACAATGTACTATTGTTATATTAGCACAGCTTTTAAAACCATTATTTATTTAGTTCAATGCCTCAAATTGACACTGACTAATGATGTAACCTTAAAATAATTTTTTCTCAGTTTTCAAAGATATGATATAAAATAGGATGTTTAAGGTATATATATATATATATATATATACATATATATATATATATATATAACCTGAAATATGTTTTTAACAAATATGAATTTATTTTTTCTTCCTCAAAGTTTATTATTATTCCATTGACATATATACTTAGACATCTTCCAAATGACCAATTTCTTTCTTTATTAACATTATTGTTATTTAATACAGTTCCACTATACTGAATATCATTGTAATATAAAATAATCAGCTTTAAGGTCTATTTTTCTACTAAGTGAATGAACATTACACAACTGCTAGTCACTAGAAAATTTGCTAAGTCTTAAAGAAATTAGATTACTAAATGATTTAGTGTAACAAGTCAACCAAAACTACTTATGTGACTGAAGAGTCATCTTAGCACTTACAAGTGCTTGTTAATCTTGTAGAGGACACAGGTTGGATTCTTAACATCCACACTGGTGGTCCATAAGGTCCATAAAACTTTATAGTGTCAAATGACCTTTCTTTGGCTCCATAGTCTCTCATGCCTCTGGATCACTGTTATGCATTCAGGGAAAACAATTGTAATTGCGAAGTAATGGATTTTGGAGGTATACTGACAGCCACCACTTTATTAAACCATACTAACCCCTAACAACAATGCAAACATTTGTCCTCATGAGCTATATAATTACACTAGCAAAAGCACAGAATATTTTAAATAGATGTTCTTGCTTATCACCTGGAGGCTGTGGGAACTGGGAGAACAAAACCAGTTAGAGAGGCAGACTCAAGTCTTCTGTAATAGTCAACATTATTCAGAACCTCAGACAATTTATACTCTAGTGTTAAAAATGCTCACATGAGTAAAATTCTCATGAGTTCTATGCATTCACAAGGATACATCAGGTGTGGCAAAACATGTTTTCCCATAAAGGCACATACAAGTTATTTTTGAATAACCCCACCTAGGAATAATGAGTCCTCTGAAGTAAGTTCACTTCTATCTGTTCACACCTGGGAGGAACATAAAAGCACATTTCAAGAACAATTCTGTGTTTTGAAGAAACTGAGGTCACAAGACTCATGTCTTATTTCATTGAGTGTTCTCAACAAACACTGTGATTTTTCCACACACGACTCCAATCCTGGACTGTGCTTGTATAATATGTCATTGTAGAATAATTTTTACTACAGTCTAATATTAGGATAAGAAAAGAAAGGAAAATCTTGGGCACTGTCATAGTAATAATAATAATAATAATAATAATAATAATAATAATAATTAATAATAATAATAATACTAGAAACAAAGTATGGCATTATATCACTGTGTTTCAATGACATTTAGGTTCTATAAGCTAAACTGAAGTTCATTGAAATTGAATGAGGCACAGAGGAGGAAAAGTAGAACGTGTTTGATGGAAGAAAGCCTATGAAGTGGATGGATAAAGCAAGAAATAGTGCAGTCTTGCTCAACTATAACTCAGGTACACTACATGAAAACTCATTCATTAACTGTATCACATAAAAGAGAATCTATTTGTTTTGCATATAAATTCTAATACTAATATCATATTTATATAATCCTACTAATTTTTCTGTAGTAATATTTTTGGTTTCTTATCTTATAAACTACTTTGGGTGACTTTGAGAAATTAAAGTAGTTCATAAACAGTACACACACCACACACACACACACACACACACACACACACACACACACACACACACATACTCATATGGACGTGTATGTGTCCTCAAATTTGTCAACTCTGTTAAGAATCAAGTTGCCTTTAAATAGAGTATTAGGAATATTTTTAGAATAGTTAGGGTTTTAGAAAATTATTTGCTCAATTACAATAATTAGAAAGCTTATATTTAAATAGTAAATTGCAAAATTATCAGAGCTAGGCAAGCAAAACAGAATAATTAAGTAGGAACCATTCATCTTCAAATATTCTTTATCTATCATTAATTTTTCAATTCACATCTTAAACTTCTCAAAGGTTTATAAACATATGTCTTCTTTATACCTAGTTCTTTTAGTAATATATTTAAAATCCATCCTTATTACAGCTTATACGAATGAGTATCTTTTCTCATAAGAAACATTAATGTGCTGGAATACACATAGAAATTCTGTGATTCCCAATAGGAATCACTTTCAGTCTCTGAATGAAGCCATCACTGGAAGACATTTATTCTCATGATGTTCAACTTGTTAGTTGCAAGATTACTGCTTCCTTTCCACCTATTTGGTTTGGAGTCAACTGTCAAAACAGGTAAAATAAAAAGAAGTCATACATATCACATCAAATATAGTCACCAAACTTTCCAGAGAGCCCAACTTAGGAATTACTTTATCTCTATCTCTTCCTTTACCATCCCTAAGAGAAATATTGAGAAATGCAGCATTTTTTTCTGATAGTTTTCAACATATCCTCTGTTAGATTAAAATGGAAATACAGAAATATTCTGAAAGAAAACACACAAACATAAAGTCAGTCAGACAGACAGACACACACACACACATACACACACATTTGGAATAAGCAACTAAAAGCATATCAGTGCAAGGTTTTATACTATATATTAAGATAACATTTTATTTATTTTTAACTTTATTAATGACTTTTATCTTGCTGTAGAGACAAATGTTAAAACTCCTAGATGTGGAAACACTATGAATACTTATTTATATACCAAGTTACATAAAAATTCCAGAAGTAATAGCAAATATATTATTTTGATGGAATTATTGGGAATTATACACTATCCTATGTTTCAGTTGTGTCTTTATATATTACTGAGTGCTTTACTGAACACAACTAAAACTGGTATAGGCAATATTTTTAATTTCAGGTTCGGATGCAGACTCTGAGGCACAGAAAGTTCAGTTCAGGCATTTCCTTATTTAGCAGTTAATTTCCCCATGTCAGTGGCAAAATAAGTGACAAAAACAAGCTAATAGCAGAATTACTTATATTGAATGTACAGGGGGTATAATTTCACCTGGAGGGGAAGGTAAGGCCAAACAGGCTGCAGAATCCAAATGGCAGGAGTGTGCTTCTCAAGTTCTAGACAACAGGGAAGTACAGAACACAGGCTGGAAACAAAACAGGAGTGTAAACTTCAGAGGCTTGCTTCCAGTGATCGATTTCACCAACCAGGCCTAAGGGGTCCAGAAACTCCAAGTACAGAATCACTGGACAACCAAGTGATTAAAGCCTGAGCTTCAGGGACATTACAGATGCAAATGACATCAGCAAATGTAAACCTCAAGTATGTAAGCACTTGCTTTCCATCACTTTGGATGTAGATAGTTGAACTAAAAATTTTGCAGAGATCTTTGAAGGATCACAAAGTTTTAGATGCATGCTTTGATCTAGACTGTGCCTACTTTTACAAAGAACTTTACAGAACCACTAAATTGACCTGATTAAAAAAAAAAGAAAGAAAGCAGCAGTATGCCTACCATGCTTGAAATAGTGAAACATAAGACAATCTCAGGGGCCTGAAATCTGAATACACAGAGTTTGGTAAAAGAATTACAACCCTAGAATACGCTCCCAATTGACAGAAAGTCTTTTTAACTTTTATTATTGGTAATAAAAAATAACACCCACTGTGAAAAACTAAAACCTGAAAATCTATTAATAATGATAGAGAGAATATGAGAGAAATTACTTATCTCTTGATATATTCATAATGAATGTTATTAAAGCTACTTTATCTATAAAATTAAAATTACTTTGGCTCATGCATTTGGGTAGATTACATTAATTTGTAGCTGACTGATACCCTTAATGGAACAATAAAAAATGGAGGAAACATATAGGAATCATAATTAAAATCATCATGATAAACTGGAAGAAATAAATTTTAGATAAACTGAAATTTAGAAATAAAATAGCAGATAAAAACTGATGTCAGGACTTATTTTTCTTTTTAGATATATCTTAGCATTGCAGTGCTAAACAAGTAGTTTTATGCCATACTTAAAATTAAATGTTAATTAAACAACAATGAAATAAAGTTGTTCTGTTTCACTGAGTGTAAGACAAAGGCTTCCAGAACTTCAGGGAAGGACTGTGTTGATGGAGTCACCACACATTTCTGCCAGAAGTCTCAGAGAACTTCACCTGGTACTGAACTGAACACCTTCTTCCTGATGGCTCTCTATCATGGTATTGGTGTCATGCAAGCTCCTTGGAGAGAAAAGTTTTCAACAGCCACAATGTGCTCTGAATACTGTGACCTGCAATAATACCTTACCAGGCATGAATTTCCTTGTGGTGTTATGGTGACACTAACAACTTGGAGGTAACTAAGAGCTATCTCGGTGATCTTAGGATCCACTAAGCATAATGAAACTCACATTTCCCACAGTTAGCCTATCGAAAAACCCATGGCTTAAAAGATCATGGATCCTTGATGAGAATCTACTACTATCAGTGTCCTAGACTGATATAGTATTCAACTGCCACCAAAATCCTTCTCCTAATAACCATAGTAAATGCTGTTTTCATTCCTTAGGAAAGAGTCCCTTTGCAGAGGACGGTAGTGGTTATAGAAAACCACAACTGGTAAAATGTTGATGAAGTACCCATCCCCAAATAAGACATGTATAACATACTCCTGTAGTGAGATATTCATCTTGTTTGCACCTGTGGCTTAGACCACGCCCATTGGGGGGGATGGAGATAGGACCAGACATGACCTGGGGGAAAAGGCTGAGGAGGAAGTCTGAGGCTCTCTCTTGCTGGCAAATGCTGAAAGGCTTAGGATCCTGTGGAACCCACGGCGTTCATCTGCCTATATTGTGAGTTATTTCTTCCTGAATAAGTATCTATTTGGCCTAATTATTTATCCTGATCTTTTTTAAACCATAATATATTCCTAAACTCAAGGGTCAGGGAATAACTTCAGGGAAGGGACAGAAAGATTGTCAGAAGCACTAGACTGGAGTGACTGCTGTGTGGCACTGTCTTCTGAACAGAGATTGGACCTGAGACCTATCAACAGCTATGGTTGGTTTCCTGCACGAGAACACAAAGCCCCTCTTCAGCATGGACACAGTAGAACTCATAAAATTATATCCCTTGTTGAAGAGGTAAAGGCAGTTCATAGCTGAGGAGAGGAGAGCTGGTTTCTTCATAAATAAGCCCCTTAATAGGTTACACATGCTAAAATGTTCACTTTCATGAAGTACAGCATGACAACATTAATTTTATTCAGTAATATATGCAAATCAAGAACAACACACACACACACACATTTATAGAAAAAGAGGAAATTAATTTGAGAGGAGAATTTGGGTGGGCACCGCATGGATTAGTTAGTTTTTATAATCCAACAACTTCATAGAATGAAAATATAATGAAACAGAAGAGAAGAATACAAATATTCAGAAAAATATTAAGGCTCCCAGAGAATGCAAATCAACAATAAGCTTCATAGCTGGCTTTATAGGGAAAACCATCAAAATTCCCAAGGTAGTAGCGTAACATGTTTAAAGTTCAGAAAAAAGTAAGAAACATTGTAAAACACTATACTATAGCAAAACATGATGTGAAAAATGGAGAAATAATTTTTCTTGTAAACTGAATAAAACTAACATGTTTCATAGAAAATCACATGTGAGACTACACCCAAGTTAAAAACGAAACAAACAAAACAAAACAAAAAACTCATAAATCTCCTGTAAAAAGTAACACAACTAGGAAACTTGCAAATATACAGAAAAAAAAAAACCATCTTAGATGGGGTGATTTATAAATAAGTAAAAACTAACCCTCATCTTCTCCTATCCCCTAATTTCCTCCTCTCTCTCCCTTAATTCCCTCCCCCTTACCCCATGGTCCCAATTTACTCAGGATATCTTGTCCCTTTTGATGACAATGACAGAGAAGAAGAGCAAGGAAAAAGAGACCTTGATAGAAGGAGCCATTAGGGAGTTAAGAATAAACCTGGTGCTAGGGAAATTCTCAGGAATCCACAGGGATGACCCCAGCTAAGAATCTAAGAAATAGTGGAGAAGCTACCTTAAATGCCTTTCCCTTACAATGAGATTGATGACTACCTTAAATTCTGTCTGGCCTTCATCTGATGGAAGCAGAAGCAGAGATTCACAGCTAAGCACTTAGCTTAACACCTAAAGCCCAGTTGGAGAGAAAGAGAATTAATGAGCAAAAGGGTCAAGACCATGGTGGGGAAACCTACAGGAACAGCTGGCCTGAGCAATTGAGAGCTCACAGTCTTCAGACTGACAGCTGGGGAATGTGCAAAAGTCTGAACCAGGTCCCCTGAACTTGCTTGTAAGTTCGGGACTTTGGCAGTCTACGGGGCCTCTGGCAATGGAACCAGCATTTATGCCTAGTGTATGAACTGTCCTTTTGGAGCCCATTTCCTATGGAGGGATACCCTCTCAACCTAGATGCAGCAGGGAAGGCCTTGGTCCTGCCACAAACGATGTGATAGACTTTGATTATCTATCATGGGAGGCTTCACCTTCTCTGAAGAGTGGATGAGGGGTGGGATATGGAGACAGTGAGGGGAGTGGAGGACAAGAGGAAGAGTGCATGTAAAGTCAGATTTTTTTATAATTTAAACAAAATGTCCCCACACCCTGTACACGCCTACCCCTGCCAGCAAGGAAGATGCGTCTCTGGGAAGATCTTCTTCATGCAGTTTTAATCAGGATCCTTGTACATGCTCTTTTGACCCCCGAGACCCTGGGGGACCCCTGCAGATGCTTAAATCCCCCTGCGCTAACCAACCCCAGTGAGCTACTTGGACCCTGCAGATAGGCTACTCTAACGTGGAAGCAGAAAGGCTAAACAGACTTAACCAAATAAGGGCTTGTTTGCGCCAGAGAGCACTCACACTCGGGAAGGTGGAAGGCAAAAGAAAATGCCATCTTTAAGGTGTGGCACTTCGCAACTCTCTACAGGTCTCCCTTTTTGTTTTAATAACACAACAGGCAAGGGTAGTGGTCTGATCTCCTGTAAAGCAGTGGACATTGTAATGACCCTGAATCCTGGTAGTCAGGCAAGTCAGTGCCACACCCATCCGACATCTTTTTCCTGGAGGTGGGACCTTAGACACCAACCCACATACAACCAAACTTGCCCTTCTTGGAGTTGCTCACTTCCAGAGCTAATTCGGAGTGCAGTGCTAAGCCATACAACCTGACCGTGAAGGATCAACATTTGTTCATGACTGTGAGCCATGCTTGGGGAGACTGTCCTGCCTCAATGGCTATAAATGCCTGGACAACCATAGCTGCATGCTGCTTCTGAACAAACCTCATCTTGCAAAGGCACCACAGGCCCATGAAGGAGATAAGCAACAAGAGGATAGCCATGGCTCCCATTCCAGCCCACTCTTTCAGATAATCTATGGCAAAGGGAAACACAATGACAATCTGGCAGCCAGTCCCGCATCCACATGTGTCAAATTTACTGCAACCATGGCCACTAGCAGCTGTACCATTAAGTTATCAAAGTCAGCAGACCAATTTCCTAAAAGATAGTTAGACAACTGTCATGACAAATTAGCAGTACATGTAAAGTTCTCATACTAAATGCTGGTAACACACAAACCTGGATATTACATTTTACACCACAATTGGGCCAGCTGCCACAAGGTATCTATTTGCTCCTGCACCAGAACAATTCTTAGGTTACAATCATTAAACCTCCTTTTAGTTGAGCACCAATTGTGGATTGAGCATCCAAGACAGTAGCCACATTCTTGGACAACTCATTTAGCTTAGAGTCTGTCTGCACCGATGTACTCATAGCCATAGCAGCCGTGACTGAATCCACAACTTCAAAAGAGATAGCTGCAACTATGGCTGCTGTAATGCCAAAATCTCTCCCTGCAGCCTCTACCAAACTGGCCACAAAATCTGAAAACGATTCCATGGGGCCTTGCAGTATCTTAGTGAGGTTACCACTCACCTCTCTCTTATTGGGTAATAACTTTCATGCTTTTATGGCAATCCAATTTACTTGTTCAAAAACTTGTATTGGATATCCTGTCTGTTGGTTTGCAAAGCGTCCCTGTCCAAGTAATATTTCCCTGTCCCATGCTGCATTTCTGCCTGCCAGGTTAGCTACAGCCTGCTCATTGACATACTCAATTAAAAAAGCTTTCTAATCCAGATACTGCCCAGGGCTTAGACATGCACGAGCCAGTGTACCCCAATCACTAGGAGTCATGCTATACCTATTGAGGGCTTCAACTTGAGCTACAGTAAAATAAGCTGAAATTCCATATGTTCTCACAGACTCAGCCAAAGCCTTGATGACCTTAAAGTCTAAAAGCTCCTCATTTCTATTGCTTTGGGCATCCTAGAAAACTGGACAGGCCAGGATTAAGTCATTTCTCATGGCTTTCCAGACCTCAGGGCAAAAGGAATGCCCTGTACCTGGGCCCTGCCCTTCCTCACTCTGATAATGAGAAGGCACCAAAGGCATTGTTCCAGGAGTGTCCCTCCCATCCCCACATCACCATTTCTCCTCTCCCTTCACCCTCTGCTCCTTAAGGGATTGTTTCTGAACCTTTTCTAAGAGGGTTTGCAATTCTTCCTCATAATCTGTTTTGTCCATAACTGACTCTCCTGTGCTCTTAAGCTCTTTTGATCTTCCTTCTGGTAACATTTCTAGTGCAGCTTTCCCTTTTTCCATCGCCTCTATACAGTACCTCTGGTCTTTGATACAGCTATGCACTAACTTCCAAACCAGTGGGACTCTGGACTTTAGAGTCCCTTGTTCCCAAGCAAAGTCACAAATCCCTGCCTAATGTGTCCCAGCATGCTACCTTGAGGTCTCCCGAAACTGCGAACCAAGGTGCAATGGCATCACATTCACTCAGGAATCTTTCTAGTGTGCTTTTCTTTATTTTAAGTTTCTTTGACAAAAGTAGCTCCTCAAGAGCTAGAAAAATTGGATGAGACTGAGAAGTCCCCATTTTAAAACTTTTACTTTTGGTTGATTACAACCTCTCTCTCAATGCCTGAGACTTTTTTGCTGAGACTTATTTCTGCTGTCTTTAACTGAGTCCCAACTTACCTGGGACTTTATTGCTTTTTACTGGAGACCTTATCGCCTCTTTACTGAGGGCCTTAGCTTTGTCCAAACCTGGAACTTTATTGCTCCTTACCAGAGATCTCATTGCCTCTTTACCAAGGGTCTTAACTTGGATCTCAACTTACCTTTGGAACTTGCCAGCTCCCTGACTGCAAGAAGTTTTGATCTGAAAAATTCCCCATACAGGCCACCATCTGTACACACCTACCCCTGCCAGCAAGGAAGACACATCTCCGGGAAGATCTTCTTCATGCAATTTTAATCAGGATGCTCTTCTGACTCCTGGGATCCTGGGGGACCCCTGCACAGGCTTAAATCCCCTTTCGCTAACCAACCCCAGTGAGCTACATGGACCCTGCAGATAGGCTATTCTAACGTGGAAGCAGACAGGCTGAACAGACTTAACCAAATAAGGGCTTATTTACGCCATGGAGTGCTCACCCTCGGGAAGGTGGAAGGTGGAAGCCAGTGTCATCTTTAAGGTGTGGCACTTTGCAGCTCTCTACAACACCCAACCCCAAAAAATGGAAAAACAAAAAATTACACAAAATCCCTGGATTTTATTTAGACATATTTAATAATGTATAGGATACAACAAAGCCTAAGAGGAAATAATTCTCCTGCCAAGATCCTGTCCTTCCAGTTCTTATGCTCTTGTATATCCTTCTTGGAAGGATTAAGAACTTGTTTATAAACAAGGGAATCTGGCAGGAAGATACGCTGTCATTTCTTGGATCTTGCCCTTGTATAGTAGTTAATTTTTCTATGTTGTGGACTCCACTGATTCTTTGGGATGTTCTAACCATTTAAATGATTAGAAACAGCAACCTTTTTCTAAAACTCTCAGATTTGTAGACCTTTAGAGGATCAGTGTTGTAAATGGTCTAATCCTCCAAGCAACTAAATCTGTACTCCCTAGCACTGTAGTCAGTTTAAATTAATAGTGTCAATAATCTTGGTGGGATCCAAAGCTGATAATCCCCAATAAATTCCTTATACAATCTCACAAATAACTAACATCTGGATTGTGGCCTTCTGAGTTCTGACATAATGAGGCATCTATGATGTAACTGGTCTTCTGATATTTGGAAATTATAACATCAAAAATAGAGAAGGTTTTATGCCTTCTATAATATAATTCTTAAAATTAAATTATAAGTGATTTAAATGGTGTACTGAATATTATGCTTGATAATATAAAATATGAGAAATGTGCTAGCAGAATTGGAAGACATAAAGTTTTAGTGGTATTGTTACTATAAGTTATGATAAAGTATATTATTTTCAAATAAACAATATGTATGTTGTACTTTTGATATAATATCTACTTTAGAAAACATTTAGCTGTTTCCATATGCTCTGATCCAAAATTGCCTTTTCCAATGTATAGAAAATGATAGCTAAAGAAAGTAATACGTAGATGCTACATGTCTTCTGTCAGAATGCTTCCAGAACCATTATTCTTTATTTCATCCAACTACTAAATGAATAAATGGTATCACTAGTTAGTTAGGTGACACTTTTTGATGTATTAAAACATAAATTGACAATATCAATGAATCTTAAGTAAAAGTTGTCAGACACAAAAGAGTATGATTAATGTACTTTAATTTTTATAAGGTACAGAAAAATTGAAAGTAATATATGCTGATAAAAGAGGATAATAGTTACCCTTGAAAAGATGATTTTATTATTAGAATACAAAAGAAGGAACTTCTAAATTGCTGCAATATTCAGTCTATCAGATTAGATTCTGGTATTTAAAAAGTTGTCAATTTGTTAAAACTCAGCTTTAAACTAATATGCAGCATGAACACTGAAAACATTATAGTATTTAAACTTTTTCAAACATTCACTTGGCCTTTTCCTTGGGAATATGTTGAATACTGGGTGTAGATAATGCTGTGGGATATTTTACTTTATATTCTATGGTGATGGTAGAAATATTTGATGCAGAGTAAGAAAGTCAACAAACACATCAATGGTTCCTGCAAACAAAAGTATTCACTTGATAAGTCAGAATGATAAGAATTAGTAGAAGAAAAAAATGGTAAAAAAAAAAAAAAACTACCATTGTTCTCCCCACCATGCCAGTGGGGATTTGAAGATGGGGTAGTAAAAAGAGAACATAGGAGATAAGAAGGGAATGGAAGATGGTGTAATGGATTTTGTGTTGGAGTGGGAGAACATATTAAGACATCTTCAGGGGCGATCATAAACAGAGGTAAAGTATACATATAAATAATAGTAAAGTTATTGGTACAATCATATATTAATAGGAACATTTGAAAAATGATAAATATCTGGAAAATGGTTAATATCCAGCATATATAAATAACTCAACAAAGAGTCAAAAAGAAAGTAAGCAAATAATGGCTTTGTGATGTCAATAGAGTTCTGAAAAGAAAAAATGAAAGGCTCTAAGAAATAGCTGTATAAAGGTCAGTTTTTAACAATCAGAGGAATACAAATAAAAACAACTTTGATATTTCATGCTATTCCAGTCAAGGTCAAGAAAACAAATGACAACAAATATTGGAGAGGATGTGGAGGAAAGGGAACTCTCATTCCCTGTTGGTGGAATTCCAAACTGGTGTAGCTCCACTAGAAATAGGTGTGGGGAATATTCTGAAATCCAAGCGTCAATCTATAATACATATCACTCATTATACTGCTCCTTGAATATGTGCAAAAAACACAGCATCACACTCCACAGTTACTTGCTCAGTTATGTTTTATGGCTGCTGTACTCACAATAGCTAGAAAATTAAAACAACTTAAATGAACTTCAGCCATTGAAGGGATAATAAAAATGTGGTACATATGCAATATGGAATAATATTTAGCTGTAAAGAAATGAAAATCATACAAGTTCAATATTTTATTCACAGACAAGGATTGAACAAGACCAAAAAAAGTCAAAACGTGATTTTATTCTCCTGACAGTAATACCTCATGAAAAAAAAAACTCTTTGAAGAAAATGATATTGAGTTTTCAGAATAGCTAGTGATGTTTTAAGGAGAAAGCATATTAATTTCTTTTTAATTAGTAATTGGTAGACTATAAACAAAAGGTGGCATATAGAGAGATGACATAAAATAGTCACAAAATTGGAGAGTTACAAATATAAATTGGTCTACAAATTAGAAGACCAAGGGTCTGCTTGATGCTTTTCTACTAGTTGTAAGTAGGGGAAGGTTATTTGATGTCTCCATACTATTTTTTGTCCTTTTTTTTGTCTTTTTCTGTCTAAATGAAAAGAAGGGCTTTAACTTTAACAGAGTAAAATATATCACACAACAGTTATCAAATAAGAATCCAGTTAACAATATACAGTCCATTAACATTTAGTAAGACTTAAATAAAATATTGTATTATCTATCCTATTTTGTGAGTCTAAAATCTTCTATGTAAGTTATCTTTAATCCTAACTAAGGAAAACTATAACCATTACTATCTGTCTTCAACTCCATCAAAGACAACTGAAGGATAATGTATAAACTCTAGAAATGATAGAGACAACTCTCCTGGTCAGTCACCCGATGTTCTACTGTAATGTTTCATCTTCAGTTTAAGGGCCACAGTGTGTCTAGCACACTCCTCAACAAAGGACGAAACTAAACTGTCCGCCTGTATTGTCAGTTTGTCAGTCACTTTTCTTTGTGTTTAGCAGATAGTCTGGTGGATTCTTCCACGAAGCAGTAACTCTGTAGCAATGCCCATCTTGTATCAGCAGTCATTTTCCTGTGTCTAGTTTATACATCATAAAGTCAAATAGTCCAGACAAGAGCAATATCTTGTCCAAATGGCTAGTCTTGCCATATTGGAAGTAAACTTCATAACGTGTTTCTTCGATGTCCATCTTCCTTTCTGATGCAGGTGGTGTTGCCAGGAGCATTTATTTATCTTGTTGAGAAAAACCCTAAACCATTTTAAATGCCATATTCTGTATGTCTTTGAAAGGTTTGAAGAATGCCTGTCTAAAATACATCTCTGTTTATCTTGAAAACCTAACTAACTTAACTCTAAACTTTGGCTATTATAGGTAATTATCTATAATCTCTACTACATTATACATTACATTTCTAAATGAGCTATATAAACACAATAGCTAAACCAGAGGAGAAATATACATATAACAAAATTGACCATAAATTGGATCAATAAATAAAAATCCATTTCAAAACAAAGTATTCATATCTATACCATAATCCCCTTTTTACCTTTAAAAAGTTTGGTTGTGATCATTAACCATTTATAACCAACCCCATTTAAATGAAAATAAACATATATAGACAATATTTTGTAATGAGGGCATCGCTCTTTGCAAACTGCTTCCTGCTGGTAGGGGGCACAATAATGGGGATCCTAAGAAGATGCAGAAATTCTGGCTGTAGTTTGCAAGGCTGCTTTGTCCCAACTGTTTTGAATGTTGGATCACCTGGGACACTGTTTCATGCGGTCTTGCTTGATTAAACAACATTAGTCTGGAAAGAATCCACAGCTTTTCATTTTCTGTGGAAACAAAAATAGAAATATTTTTCAGTAACCTGTCCTTAGACTTAAATTTTGAAGTCAAAGCATTTTTAAAATATATAAATTGGATTGATCCAGCAGCATTTGTTTTAACAGTTGTTTTATTTTTATTTTTTATTAATAATGTAATTTAAATATTTTGCATGTTGATCCCAGTTTTCTCTCCCTCCCTCTCTCCCTCCCACCCTGCCTTCCTGCCTCCCTTATGCCCTCCTTCCATCCCTTATTCCCTCCCTCCCTCTTACTCTCGTTCTCCCCTCACATGCACTCTGACCACCCTCCCTTCCTATTCCGCCACCCCCATTCTACATGTAGGTGGGGTCATGTAAATCTGTCAAGTCATTTGAAATAGGGACTAGGACTTCTCTCCTGTCTCTAGGTTAAGGGAGTATCCCTCCATATGGGGTGTGTCCCCAAGGTCCTTTTGTGCATCAGGAATACATCCTATGATCTACTCTGATGTCCTGAATCAGTCCCAAGCTGGATTCCCAGCTATCAGTCTGGGGGGCCCATTCCCATTAGCTTGTTCAGGTCAGCTGTCTCTGTGTTTCTGCAACCTGGTCTTGTCCTCTCTCTCAATCTGGATTCTAGTTCAACTCAGTGTTTGCTTCTATTTTCAACAGGCACTAGATGAGGGCTCCATGATGGTGGATAATTTAGTTGATGATCTCACTATCAGGGAAGGGTATTTATGATAGCCTTTCCACAGTTGCTCAAATTGTTAGTTGGAGTGCGTCCTGTAGGTCTATAGACCTTTCTTTAGGTTCAGTTTTCTCTTCAAACCAATAATGGCTCCCTCTTTCATGTTCTCTCTCTCTCTCTCTTATATATTTGTTATGTAAATTATAGTAGCATTTTGTATTGCTTTGACCTTTATAGCACTCTGTAATTTGATTGGGTGGCTAGTCAACTTTGCAGTGTTTACAGTCTTGCCCTTACTTGGATGGACATGATAAGATATTCCAATTCAACCAATCAAAAACAGGATACAGAAAATGTCATCATAGTTTAATGCTTTCTTGTTACAGTCTTATTTCCGGTAACCAAATAGTGAATTCTCACAAACTCTTAGAAATCATTCTAAATAGTGCATATCTGAGTATACTGGCCAAACAATGAATTGTATGATTTGATTTCATTCATGTCAACTGTGCTGTGTTAAACCTGATTGTCTTAGGTTGAATGCTTTGATTGTTATTAAGAATTCATTATCACAGATTTACATTTAATTAAATAGTGTTCACTACACAAAATGTTTTAATATATAAACTTTATTTCAAAAAAAAGAAAAGAAATAAAAATCATTAAATTTTCAGGTAAATTGAATAGCATTTGAGAGGTAACTCAAACAGAGAAGGAAAAGGTTTTCATTTCCTGTCTCACCCCAGGTTCTTAATTCTAAACCTTCATTGAGGATATACAGCCAAGACTAATTGCAGAAACAAAGAGTCCTTTGCAGTGTAATGGTAGTGGAGGGCAGCCGACAATAGAGGGTGAAGAAAGTGATTTGAAAGTGGCTGTATAAGTTTGCACTCCCACCAACAGTGAAGGCGTGTACTCCTATCTCCACATCCTCTCCAGCATAAACGTTTTTATTTTAGCCATTCTGACAAGAGTAGATGGCACCTCAGAGTTATTTTGATTTGCATTTTCCTGATGGCTAAAGATGTTGAACACTTTCTTAAATGTCTTTCATCCATTTTGGATTCCTGTATTGAGAATTCTCTAGTTCTGTACCTCACATTTTAATTATATTATTTGATGGTTTTGTAACTAGCTTTTTGAGTTATTTGTATATTTTGAAATCAGCCCTCTATCAGATGTGGGGTTGATGAGGATCTTTTCTGAATCTGTGGGCTGCTGTTTTGTCTTGTTGACTGTGTCCTTTGCCTTACAGAAGCTTTTCAATTTCAGAAGGACCATTTATTAACTGTTGATCTCAGTGTCTGTGCTATTGATATTATATTCAGGAAGCAGTCTCCTGTACCAATTTTTTTCAGTGGTACCTCCCAGTTTCTCTTCTAGAGGTTCAGTGTGGCTGGATTTATGTTGAGGTTTTTGATCCATGTGGACTTAAGTTTTGCGCATGGCAATAGATATGGATCTATCTGAAGTCTTTTACAGGTCAGCATTCAATTATGCCAGCACCATTTGTTGAGGGTGCTTTCTTTTATCCGTGGTATATTAGTTTCTTTGTCAAAAGTCAGGTGTTCATAGCTGCTATTTTATTTTGACAATCTTCTCCTTAATGACAAGTATGATGGTGTTGTTCTGGCTTCTTCATCAGAAAGTTACTAGCCAGTTTTATTTCCTGCTTTATAAATAATTCATTCTCTCTCTCTCTCTCTCTCTCTCTCTCTCTCTCTCTCTCTCTCTCTCTCTCTCTCTCTCTCTCATATAATACCTCTGTACCATGGATTCCACCAACCTCATCTCAGTCCCTTCCTTTCCCATCTCCCCTCTACCCCAAGTCCTTTTCTCTTTCCTTTTCCTTCAGAAAAGGGCAGGCCTCCCAGTAATGCCATTAAAACATGATAGATCAAGTTGCAATAAGGCCAAGTACATTCTCCAAACCAGGTTGAGAAGCCTTCTTTTGACTGGATGGTTAGGTTGTCTAAGAGACTCACAAAATATTATATAGTCTATTGTTATTTCCCTTGGTTGTTCCAGAGAAAGAAGGTGAGTATATATTGCTGAAGATACCATGCATATCAGACACCAAATTCAGGCTGTGTATGACACAAAAGCCTCATTCTTGAGAAAATACCTGTCATTATACCAGAAGGCAGCATGCAAGCTTTCAAGCCAGAGAAACAAGCAATTTTCCTACTAGACTATGACATGTATGAACTGCAACTAAGCATGGCATGACAACTTCAGGGGTGCAACAGTGGCCTGCATATCTTGGTGATTATTAACAAAGCTCCAAATGGGCTTAAGGCCTTCTCAAAAAGAGGATATAAAATTCATATATTTCTTCATATCAATATTTAATTTGATTTTTATACATGTCTGTGCCTGGTTCTCTTTATAGGAATAATAAGAAATAGAATTTTCTAGCAAACTTAAGGATGAAATCTTTTTCCTAATTTGGTAAAATATAAAAGTATGACTTGTAAATGATTGGTTGTACAAAAAGAAAAAGAGAACAATCTGATGCTTGTGAAAAATGAAACAAGAATAGAGTGAAGAACTTTCTCAAAAATATTTAAGTTGAAAAAGTTTCTACAATTAAATATAAATGTAAATTTCCAATTTCTAATGTGTATAACAATATTTTTATTGGAAGAGAAAAATGTTTTCCAAGCTCTGAACTTTTAATCCATAAATTTCTAAAATGTAATTTGTTGTAAGGCATAAATTAGAGTTGTGATTATTCTCATCCATTAAATTGATTTAAGTTAATCATCAAATCTCATAGGCATTTTTTGATTCTAATTTAGATGAAGCAGTTTCCAAGGCAGAGATTCACGCATATGCTGGAAGCTCTAGTAAGCAGCCTTCCTTGTCTCCAATTTAAGAATTACAAATAATCATCTCTACTACATAAGATGACTGAATAGGAAGCAGTCTTACTACAATTGGCACGAAAGTAAATGTATCTGACACAGCTCTCATACTTATTTAAGTCCATCAGAATATTCTACAGTTGTAGGAGGAAATCTATTTCTTAAATATTTGAAACATCTATGAGAAATAGCTATGTTATATCATCTTTTATTGTGGCTGAAAATATATTTGATTTAACATACTTTATACCTGATACAGAGATTGGTACATAGGCAACTTCTAAGTGGCACTGGTAAGAAATCACCTCAGCACAGGGGCACACTGACTATGGCAGGCAATGGGAAGCTAATCGCATTAATTGCTAGTGGAAAGAATAAATGACAATTAAAAAAATAATTCATAGGAATGTTAGTTATTGTCTTGGAAATAGAAAAATGATCAACTTCAATGTTGGTTTGTTTAAGAAAATTCCTACAACGAAAGGTAAAATTATTGATCAATTTAACGTACGTCTGTTGAGAAAGTGCCTTAAAAGATGATGAAATGTCCCAGAATATAAACAAATTACAAGTTCTATTCTGAAGCAAAATATCAGACTAGATCTTGTTGGGTTAGAAAATAGCACTTGTTATTATTTTCAGGGACTCATAGTGGCCAAACTTTCTCCACATAAGAAGCAGCTATGGGCAATGTTTAAATCAAGATTTTAACCAGGCAAAATTTGTTGGTCAGTCAAAATCAAATCAACAACTTGTCAAAATATGTTTTGCTTGTGTGTGCATGTGTGCGTGCATGTGTGCATGTGTGTGTGTTTTAAGGAACACAATTGTCCTTAGAACTTAGTTAAGCAAATCATTAAAGACTTCAAAGAATATTTTCACAAAGCTCTGAATTGCACTACATTCTAAAGACATACTTCCCTCAAGGAGATTTTGTGCTATCTTGTCTAAAGGGTTTGAGGTTGACTATAATCTGTACTATTAAAAGAGCCCACAGAATTTAAAATTGTTTAGGGTGAGGAACCAGAAAGTTTGAACAACTGCCTGCTGAGAAAGTACTACAAAAATCCAAAAGAAATCCTCAACTTTTACTTACTGGTAGCAAAGTAAAAATGCTGCTCATATACCGGCATAAGATATTTCTTAGCAGCAAAGGAATATGACAGCCAGAAGCAAAATAGATAAGAATTTGCCCAATGTATATGAGAGCTTCAGAGAAGCACCTTGGGGCATAGAACTGACAACTACACAGTTGTGCATCTGGGTCTTAATGCTTTTCTGTTTATGCTGGGAATATCCATTGCATTATTTTTATTTTCAATTCAATGATGACTGTTAAATTCATAAACAATTTCTCTAATTTCAAGGTCTCACTTGGAGGAGAACTACATTGCAAGACCTTGATTTAAATCCAGTGCTGAAGCACTTGATCAACCCTGAACTTCACGTGTTTTGAAGCACAGTTTGACATATTTTCTTGGGGACTGGGTAAAGGGCATGATCCATGGCAGCACAGGCAGCATGTAGATCCTGTCTACATGGTTAGCACATACTGTTACTTAGATGAATATTTCCCAAAGTACCTTGTATTAAAGTCTTAATCAGCAATTCACGACACTATTGTGAGGTAGTAGATTGTTGACAGTTGAAAACCTGAGATTCTCTTTTTTTTCTGTCTTATCACATCTCATTGTATCCTAGATATCATGAACTAAGCACCCTAACCTACCAAGTATTCTCTGAGATAATACATTTTATCTTTACAATACCAAATGCAATAGCGACAACTTATAACGTGCTAAAATATCTATTCCAGAAGATAAATTAACTTTCCCTCTTATTCAAGAGATTGTTTTAGCAGTTTGGTGGTCGTTAACAAAACTGAGTGGAAAACACATAATGAGACCGTCTTTCATTCCTGCTTGTACACTCTACATCACACATAGATGGTGTCTATCCTTGAATTTGAGTATGGGCAAGACTATTAATGCATTTGTTATTTAGTGTCTATGTAAGGAATGATATATTATATGAAAGGGGTGCTAGAATGAGAACAGATGGAATAGAATATTTGAAAATATATACATGAGAAATATTAATAATAAAATTCTGATCTATAGAGATAAAATTCACATGTAGCATTTTAAAGACTGAAAATTGAAAAGCATACATAGCCGTTAAAACCTAAGAGTGGTCAGGAAACACTAACAACTTGAATATTAGATCCTGCTAATGCTCTGCTGCAATTATGGAAGTAAGCTCATATTTCCAGATAAATGCCTGTGGAAAGTCAAAAAGAATATATTAGGACTACATAATGCTTTGTAAACTAATGAACACTAATAGTGCATGTTCTGTTTTAGTTTTATGAGACTCTAGACTAACCATGAATATACATTTCAAGTTCAAACTGCATTAACCTATACATGGCCAGTTATTTACTAAGGTCAAACTGGCCCATAGACAATTAGGAGGGCAGGGCTAGTAATCCTGCTATTTTAAACACTGTGCTGTATGAAATATCTGATAACTGTTGGACAAAGTTGTTAGTTTTAAAAATGACATGATGCCTCTGACTGATGAAAGCATAAAGCTATTTGCCCAGTTTTTACTAGCTAAAAATTAACTTTCTCCTCTTACCACCAGAAGTCATTAAAATCATTAGATTGTTCAATTAAATTTCCACAAACTGCCAAGAAAAAGAACCAGGTGAACCTTTTTTCCTAAATAGTATATTTTTCCTAAAAAGTATATTTCTTAAATAGCATATCTTCAACATACCATATAGTTTTGCTAATTAAATTTACTGCACAGTTCTTAAGCACAGTTCACTATAGGACAGCTAAATTGGCCAGTTGCTAGTGTCCTTTATATCAACTAAACAAGCTTGTTGTTTAGGGGTGGGGCCATAGGCAGAAATGAAAACTTGACCCAAATATCAGTATGGAATATTCCTTTACACTGTGTGAATATATGTCCAAGTGACTGGTTTAATAAAGAAACCAACTGGCCTATAGCTTAGGCAGGACAAGTTTAAGAGAAATAACCAGACTAAAACGATGTTGGGAAGAAAAGGGTGGGCTCTCAGGAGTCACAAAGAGATATAACTAAAGTAGGGATGAACTTGCAATACTGAGAAAAGGTAATGAGCCACGTGGCAGAGCATAGATGAGAAATACAGGTTAATGTAAGTTGTGAGAGCTAGCTAAAAACAAGTTCAAGCTATCTTTGGAGCATTTATACTTAATAATAACCCTATGTTTGGTTATTAGGGGAATGGCAGGTGGGGGATATCTAATTGGTGATCCACACAGAAAACTGGGCCTACATGTGAGGAAATAGCAGAAGACACAACAAATAGCCTAACATATATTTCTTCAGAAAGTTTCCAATGAAATACAGAAGGAAATAACATCATCCACTTGTCTGTCAAGGACATTTTCTAAGATAAGACTACGTGATAAAAAGCCTTCACAGTAATTTTAAATATAGTTAAATCAGGATGTGATGGGAGATGTTATCCTGTAAATATGTTTCTCATACTGGTTAATGAATAAAGCACTGTTTGGCCAATGGGAAAGCAAGATAGGCGTGGCTAAGAGACAAGGAGGAAAGAGGAAGTAGTAAGGAGGAGTCAGCATGTAGAACCTAGAGGAAGCAAGATGACCAAGTGGAAATACTTAGATAAGTAGAAATGAGTTGAACATTAAGACAGAGCTAGCTGATAAGAAATTAGGAACTGGCCAACAGGATTATATCAAATACAGAGTCTCAGCATGTTATTGGGGCTCGAATGGCAGCAGGACTGGGTAGCAGGCAGGGAGGAACAAAGAGTGGAACCAGACCAGCAGTGAGGAAAAACCTGCCTGTAACAAGGATGCAAGAATTAACCCATTCAAAAATTACCAAGAGTAGAAAAACAAAGTTATTACATGTACATAAAAAGCTTCCCTTCTCAAGGAAAAAAGAAAAGTCCAGTTAAGAGACAGCCCACAGCACCTACAGTAACAGCTAACCTGAACAAAGAGGAGCTAATCAGCCCCCAGACTGATAACTAGGAATCCAACATTAGACCAACTCAGACCCCCTGAACATGGGTCTCAGTTAGAAGGCCTGGGCAGTCTAAGGGACCTCTGACAGTGGAACCAGCATGTATTCCTGGTGCATAAAGGGACTTTGTGAGCACATTCCTCATAGAGGAATACTCCATTAACCTAGAGGCAATAAGGAGGGCCTAGTCCCTACTGCAAATGACTTGACAGATTCTAGTGACTCCTCCTAGAAGGCATCACTCTATCTGTGGAGTGGGAGAGGAGGATGGGATGGGAGGGTGGTTGAGGGGCATGAAACGGTGAGAGAGAGGGAGGTAGGGAATGAGAGGGAACTGGGATAAATATGTAAAATAATAATAATAATAATAAATAATAATAATAATGATGATGATGATGATGATGATGATGATGATGATGATAAAAGGGACATCCCACAGAAAGGTACTAAAACCTGCACTTGCCCACATATGATAGATAATTACCATATAAACTATTTACAGACCTCAAAGTCTAAATAACAATAAAAACGCCCAAACAACTCAATAGGCATATGGGCTATGGCAATGAGCAGAATATTAATTAAGAAAAGTGAAGTAGCTCTTCCCAGTGGTCTTTGCGGTTCCAATATGGTAAGCTGATGGTGGAGGTTCATGGCTCCAACCGGGCTTTCTACATGCTATTTATCAAAGATGTCCATGAAGACACCCTCACAGTTGTTTTTGAAAATAATTGGCAGCCAGAACGCCAGGTTCCCTTTAATGAAGTTCGATTGCCACCACCACCTGAAGCAACTAGGAAGTGAGTAAATATCTTAAGTGATATGCATTTGCGAAGTATTTGGATGAAATTGATGCTTATGTCCAGAAATGAAGAGGCCACTAACCATATAAAATGCACAAAACAACTTGCAGCAGCTTTTCATGAAGAACTTGTGAGAGAAGATTTAATGGTCCTAGCAATAGGTTCCTGGAGTAACTGCCATTGAGTTAGATGAAGATATTGGAACATTTAGAATCTGTGGAGAGAGTGCTGAGGCTGTGAAAAAATCTAGGGGCTTCTTGGAATTTGTGGAGTATTTTATTCAAATTCCCAGGAATCATGTTGGAAAAGTTATTAGGAAAAAATGGCAAATTTGTTCAAGAAATAGCAGATAAATCTGGTGTGGTTCGAGTAACAATTGAAGGAGACAATGAAAATAAACTACCTACAGTGATATAATGGTTCCAATTGTATTTGTTGGCACTAAAGAAAGTATTGGAAATGTACAAGATCTTCTAGTATATCACATTGCTTACTTAAAGGAAGTGGAACAACTAAGAATGGAATGCCTGCAGATTGATGAACAGCTGCAAAAGACTGGTTCTAGTTCTTATAGTGGAAGAGGCAGACGTTGGGGTCCCAATTACACTTCTGCTTATGACACAAATTCTGTGCTGTCTAACAACTACGAAACAGAATCTGAGCCTAAAGATGAGATGAATGATTGTTAATTAGCAGGAGAAGATGATGAGAGACTCGATCGACATCAATGAGACTGCAGGAGACGCCCAGAAGGAAGAGGCAGAAGTGTTTCTGGGGGTCGAGGTCCTGGTGGATCACGTGGTGTCAAATCCTCCATCTGTTTTGAGCTCAAAGATCCAGACAGCAATCCATACTACTTACTTGATAATACAGAGTCAGATAAGACTGCAGACACTGATGCCAGAGAATCTCATCACAGTACTAACCATCATAGGCGGTCTCATAGACGAAGGATCTATGAAGATGCTGTTCTGATGGATGGAATGACTGAATCTGATATTGCCTCAGTTAATGAAAATGGGCTAGTCACAGTTGCAGATTATGTTTCTAGAGCTGAGTCTCAGAGCAGACAAAGAAACCTCCCAAGGGAAGCTTTGGCTAAAAACAAGAAAGAAATGACAGAAGAATATTAAAGAGCATGGTCCTTCGGAAAAGGCAATACATTGTCAAACTGGCAGTGAAATTCCTAAGCTACTGCATACTCCAGGAGAAGAAAAGACTAAGAACTTAAAAGAAGAAAGCACTAAAGAAGCATCTCCTGAATGGTGTTTCATAACTGCGGAAAGTCCCTAGTATACAGTTCTTTTAAATTACAGGTACGATAGTGCTTGTACAAGCTTGGCAAAGATAGAATACGGATCGCCAGTCTTACATCACACTTTCAGTTCCTCCATTTGGAATTCAGAAAGGGGAGGGGTCCTGAAGAAATCATATGTTGAACACACCTTGACACCTACTGTGTTAAAAATAGATCATCAGATGTGCTTTGAGAATAATATATGTAACATTAAAAAAAGTTGCTGGCTATAAAAAGAAAAAGAAAAAAGTTAAGCCAATAAACTTATAAAAAACAAAATTTTTGAGTATCAAGAAATCCAAATTAAAGCTACATTTACAATCTATCTCTTCCCAGCCAGGATGATTAATATTAAGAAAAGAAACAGTCAAAAAATGCAAGTAAGATTGTTGGACATAAAGTAAACCCCTAAACAATATAGCTGAATTTCAGTGTGGAAGGTAGTACAGAGATTTTACAAAAATCTGAAAATAAAGCTATCAAATTACTTGGAATATCACATGTAGTTATAAACCAAGAGAACTATGAGACAATGTATCACAGATATATGTAAACATCCATGATTAGAACTCTAAGACAACATATCAAAAATATACATAAACATCTATGATTAATTCAACACTATCCTCAGTAGTCAAAAATTAGAACCAACTTACATATACATCAACTGATTAATGTAGAACGTACATTCATATATGCAAAGGTGTTTTGTTCCGACATATGATAATAACAAATAATGCTATTGAATAAAAAACATATGCAAAGACAGATCATCATATAAAGCAATATATGCCAGGCTCAGAGGAATATATGTCTTATATTTTCTGTTTGTGGATCAAAGATTACATGTATTTGCATGACATAAAAGATTTGTGGAATCTAATGTAAGAAATGAAACCAGAGGAAGGGAAGAAAGGAAAGCAGAAATAAAATTGGTATAGGGTTAATATGGTCAAAGTAGAGAATATAAATGAAAAGTACTGGTTTAATGCAACATATCACTATGTGCAATACCCATAAACTAAAATAAAAATCACCCACTAGAAATATGGCAAGGGATTTATTTTCAGAACATGTAACAAAGAAACTGTTGCATGAAACCTGAAAACAAAAATGAAAAGTTGGTAAGTTGAATGGATAAGAATTCATGGCAATGTAAAAATATAAGAAATAGAGAATATTTTAGCTCAGTACCTAGTGATGCTACCAAAAGCATTAGAAGGAAAGAAAGTTTTCACATATATTTTATGCACTTTTTAAGAAAAGTTACACATTTGTATTTGTTACTGCCTGAATTTGTGTCTACATCGTGCATACAAGTGCCGGAAAAGGATATCACTTTCTCAGGAATTAAGGTACAAATGGTCCTGAGATGCCATATAGGTGCTGTATGGCACCTGAGCCTTCTACAGAATTAGTCAGCACTTGGATCTATCCAGCCATCACCATAGTCATTGGACTTCTATTTTGAAAGGAATCTCTAAATTTGGTATGCAGAATAGGTTTGTGGGAATGACACATAGAAGTTATTGCAGAGGCAGTTTGCACTAAAGTCCCATTTCAAGCTGAGCATGTCACAATCTATAATTCTCTGTATACTGACCAGTTGTGGGCCTTGATATTAATGACTAGATAGTGCAAAATAGGTTAAAATTCACGGTGAGTTTATTTAGAAGAGTAATGTGCCTAGTTTGTCCTACACAGCTTATGACCTAACAAGCCATGGGATTTTGACATAGTTAACAGTATCAGGAATTAGTGCCATTTTGTGGAGAGGGCTTTGAAGCAAGTCAGAAAGTGGTTGATTATTTCTGCAACATGCCTGGTACTCTTGTACTAGTGAACGTATCGTTCCAGAACAGAGTCTATTTTAACTTCCAGAATTCACCTCTGGGTAAAACTATTGATTACTTTTCTATCCTGGTAACATTCATGGAACCTTTAAGAATGTAAAAAATAACATGTTATGATAAGGCTTTCAGGTCAGTGATTGTATTGAATTTCCTTGTATTATGACTCAGTTATGAGGGTCTTACCATCAAGTTCAGAAGGGTAACCCCAAGAAATATCCTGCAATGTTTGTGGTGGGGTTCTATAGATTTCCACAGAACAACAGCTTGAAAATAGGTAAGTCATATCTACTGGGCTTTTAATGTGATAGTCTATGATGTCTGGGAGACATCATATGTTCTCCTGTAATATATTAACATTAATATTCCATTTATATATGTGTGTATATACATTTATACTTCTCTAGTAGTAACTTTTCATATGTAATTTCAAAGATAATGTCTGATATCCTTCCAAACATTCCCTCCTCTACCTTTCTGTCCTATCTCCCATACTATTTAACCCATTTTGATCCATTATTCCCTTTACCAGCCACTTTTATTTCCATCTCCTTGAAATCACCCATGGACATGTATTAATATCCTGATCTTTATGTTAATTTTGTGAATGAGAAATATCCTCCCATAGTTTTAGGAATTTGAAGACTTGATCTCCAATTGGAGACATTTTGAGTGGGACTAGATGGTATAGCCTTGCTTGGGGAAGTATATCACTAAGGTAGGCTTTGAAAGTAAAACACTTACCTACTAATAGCTTACTCTCTGCTTCATGCTTGTAATTCAAGATGTGAGATATCAAATTCTGTTCCTGCCACTAAGCCTGCCACATGTTGTCATGCCTCTGTTCTGCCACCATGGACTCCTTGCCTTCTGGAATCATAAGCAAAAATATATACTCTTTCTTCTATATGTTTACCTGACTGTGGTATTTTATTACAAAAAAGAAAAGAAACTTATAAAGCTCTTCAATTTAAACACACTTATGTAAACATTCAGAACTAGCATCAACTTACAATAGAGAGAATGTCAGTTGTGAATCTCTTTGCTAGTTATTATCCACTACAATGACAAACTTCTCTGATCAGGCTAGAGTGTGATGCTCCCTGATCTATGGATATAGAAATTTGTCATTAGGATTCATTTTACTTGTATGTTCCTTTAGCAGAATAATAGTCATAGGTTTTCTATGAGGTTCATGACCTATATATTCTTGGTCACTTTAGCAATGTCATGTATAGGTTCTTTCTCATGGAATGGGCCTTATGTTTGCCTTTCTGAATTTCAGTTACCTCACTCACAATAACTATTTCCAGTTCCATTCATATTCCTGTGAATATCATAAGCACTTTTTCTTTACAACTGAAAAATATTCATATATATATGTATATATATATATATATATATATATATATATATATATATATATATACTACAATGTCATTACTATTCATCATTTATGGCCATCTAGGCTGTTTATACTTTCTGGTTATTTTGATTAGTGCATCTGTAAGCATGGTTTTACATGAATCACTACAGGACAATGTACAAGCCTTTGGGAATATACTCAGGAATTGAATAGCCAGGTCATGTGAAATATATTCATCAAATATCCTTCCCCATGGGATCCTTCTGGGTCGTGTCAGGGATCATTGTCGATGATGAGGAGGAAAGAATCAAGATCCAGAAATATTATACTGAGGGAAAACAGAATCCTTGGCTACATAAAGTTGTATAGTATCAAGCCCCCCAAAGCAAAGCATGGATGGGGCAGGAGCTCTTGGGATACTACTACCAGCTTAGGAACTACCTCATATTGCTTGCTACATATAGAGCAAGAGTCAGTTTTCTTTAGGTTGTGGTTCCTCAATGTCCAGTCAAATTTCCTATACCCATGGACATAAACATTCTATTTGATATATTTCATTGTTTTTTAAAAAGAAGAACACATGAAGTTGGGGGGCATGTGAATGTGGTATAGGGAAGTTATTTGAGAAGAGGGAATGGTGGGTGGGTTTGAACAAAGAATATTGTATGCATTTCTACAATTTTTAGACAATAAAAATTAAAAATAAACCATAGGTGTCAACTATGATGATAGTGATCCTAGGTAAAAATGAGTGACAATTTTTGAATTAGAATGTATAGCAATAACACCGGTGTACAAAGCGGAATAAATGTCATTAATAAAGAAAGAAGGAAATTGAGGAAAATGGTTTAATGGGACATAGCCTGAGTAGATAATGTGTGTCCTCTAATTCTGAGGTTAAAAGGAAAATACAAATGGGAAAAGTAATGGTATATGCAGTTGATGTAATAATAAATTAATGACACGTATTGAACAATCAGGAGTGATTGGGTGAGTATGTGCATCAGAATATTGGAAGCTATATAGATGAAAACACTATGATATGTGACAGACTAGGGGAGAATCCACACCCTCCAAAGTGAGCATCCAAAGAAAGAAGACCTAACTGAAGAATCACTTAGTAGAGAGTAACAGAAGTGAGGAATGTGAAACATGAGAAAGTGAAGCTGTTGATTTCGAGTAGAGGGATGAAAAAACACCCATGTATGGAAAGCTTCAGGAGTGGAGGAACAATGCCATTTCTGAAAAGGCCAGTTTTTCTTCAGCTGATCCTCATTCTTCTGATGAGGAGTTTGGAACCTCCAATGGAAATCCCAACTCAAAATACCCACAGCCAGCCTCCAGATCACAAATGTTAGAAACAATATAACAAATTCATGTCAAAATTAGTTATTCCTCTTGGCACTCTATATTGGCTGTTTTTGTGATGGAAAAATAAAAAGAAAACTATTAAGAAAAATATTGTGTACTTTTCTCTGGTAAGAATATAGAAAAAGTTTGATGTAATCGAAGCTATAACAAGGATGAATAAAAGTAATGGCTGGTACCAGCCCTAGCAATCAACTGTGGGAGATTTGGAAACAATGAAACAAATCCTTTAAAACTGGGCAGCTTTTTCCTATCAAAACAGGCTGGCAATCTAAACCAATGCAGTGATAAAATGCTCTTCTAAGCAATTTCCACAGTCACTGAAAGGTTGTGCATATTTAATTACTACTGAGTATATTTATATATCTTTTCTTCATTAAAATATCCTATGAGAAAAAAAATAATTTTAAGAATTGAGAATTTTGCAATTTGTCCACCATGCATATGAGCTTTAGTATGTGAATATTTTCAGGAGACAGGAGTAACTAAATTTATCAAGTGTGGTATTGTCTGAGTTTACTTTACGAATAAAGTTGAATCTATTTCATCATTGTAGATGACATCTTGGAGTTTTCATTTATGGCTAGTTTATTTTTACTCCTCCCTCACACATGCATACTGAGAGAAAGTGAAAGACATAGATATCTATAAACACAATTATCTACCTCCTAATATTTTCAAAAAGTGTTGTAGCTGATTCTTAATAAATATACTTGAGTTCTTAGCCTATAGAATTACCATTTCCTAAAAAAAAGTTTATGAATTTATACAAATTATTTTTATGCTGAACATTTTACAAAATTATGTACTTTTAATATAAGCAAAACTTGAATTAAAATTATTAAAATACATTACTTGATTAAATATGAGCAAAACTCAGTTAAAAATTCATGTCTGTATTTCCTATGTCTAAATTTCTTTTCTAGCCATTATTATTATTCATTTCATATCATGGTAATTGCTGAAGATGATTTTTGTCATATAGAGAAGTATGCTGAAAAAAGTGATCTGTTTCAAGTATCAAATGTGCTAAGTATATCACTGATGATAATTACTTTGAGATCAAATAAAAGATTAAAATTTCTAACAAAAGACAAAGGTAGTTCATGCATATGAAGGTGAAATTGTGTCCTTATTTTCATTGTCAGGAATATTATCATAAAGAATTTAAAAAATAATTGTTTTCATATTTCTTAGAATCTACTTGGATAAGAATAGGATCGATTTTAAGTAACTAGAAGACAATTTGAATTATATAAAGTTATATATGTAAGGGTATGATTTTAAATGAGGTAAGGTATGATGTATGTTATAAGAAAAAAAGGTAAAGAGCATGAATGTGGTTAGTAGTAGATAGCCAAAATTCTCACTTTATATATTTCATAAAATATTAATATGATTTTCAATGCTTGTTTGTAAAAATTGTCACTATGCTATAAAGCAATCAGGTTGAGACAACCATTAGGGGGAAATAACCATTTTGTATGTGTGTGTGTGTGTGTTGATTAATATGAGAGGCACAGGGGTCCTTATGTTACAGATAAGCAGTAGGGGAACCAGGAAAGGTTGTCTCACCTTGGGTTGTCTATTCAAAGGAAGAGATGTACAATCTGTTTCCTGCTCAGAATTTTCTATGTAGTCATTTATTAACCTTTATTGTGCACTTTGTCTGGAATTAATTATCACCAGGAAATTTTTCCAGCAAATTTTGCTGTGCTTAAATAAACTACTTGGAGTCAGACTCTCAAAGTTTGAAGCAACATCAACTACTGAGATGTGTTGAACCATACTGCCTTCTTACCTCCTGTATACTTGCACTTGCCTGGCCATGGCGTTTTCAGAGACCTCCCCACACACAGATTAAGTGAATATGTTTCCATGACATGGAAACCCAAATAAGAGATTTAATCAAGTTCTCATGATTCCAGCATCTTCTAGATGCTAAACAATGGAGTGTTAGAAATAGGGGTTTGAATTACATGTTTGCAAAGAGATGTGGGCTTAAAAATCTGCTTTCAAGAGTCAGAGGCCCATTGCTCTACCTACCAGGTGAGCTTCTGACATCAGCCTCAGCAATTAATTAACTGTCTTCACAATTATCTTAGCCTAAGAAGTCACTTACATAAAATAATCTGCTTCTCAAGAATGTTGGCATTCAATGCATGGAAATGACAGTAAATACAGTACCCATTCTATTCAGAGCAATCCCAGGAGCTCTCCAACAGTGGTACATTCATATACATATAAATATATAACAACAATTAAAGAAAAAAGAGGTCCTTAATTTGAAAGAAAGCTAGGAGGGACATGTGGAAATATATGATGGGAGGAAATGAAATGGGAAATAATGTAATTATAATCTTGAAAAGAAGAAAAACTAAACTAATAACAATTATTAAAAATGATCGGTTGTGTTGAGGCTTTTCAAAGGTGAATTTTTTACTCTTTCTAGTGCACTCCTTTTCTTAAAATATTTCTTTTGTACTAGTAGAAATTGTACCACATTAATCTTATATTAGAATATTACTTGTGGCAAGTATTTCTAGAAGTGATCCAAATGAGTAGAAACTAAAATAGATATTTGGAGACAGATTACTTAATACTTTAAATGACATTAAGAATTCTATTAATAATTATGAATATAAATAGCTTCTTTGGTAAGTCTGTAGTGTAATTATTGAATTTCAGGTTGTAGGAAAGAAGATGACATACCAGTATTTGGCAATACACTAGCTGGCAGGATAAATTGAGAGTTTGGTGAAAATGGCAGTAATTATATATTAACAATGTGGAATTGGAATGATGTTTCTCAATTTAAATGTTTCAGAATGCAGTAATTAAAGGTTGAGAAACATTAGCAGATAAAGTTGAGTAAGAAAGCCAGAAGGTCTTCTTATTAGTATATAAATAGCTTTTAATTTTTTCCCATTACGTGATGTGAAACCAATTGTGTTTAGAGCATACACTCAGAAAGCAGAGCAATGAAGAATATCTAGGATACAAGAATTAAGATTCAATTAGGGAATTATTTGGTTCTATAAAATTTGCCAGAAATACAAGTATTGATATAACTTAGAATTATGAATTCTGAAATGAACTCATGAACATAAAATAGTGTTTCAGTATGTCTTTTTCTTGGTCAATGTTCTCAATTCATTACCAGAATTGCTTCTGCTAGAGAGTATGAAAGTTGTTCTACAACTTTCTAATTTTTTTTTAACATTCAGACATTGTCTGTACATCCCTTTGATTCATAGCTTTCAATGAGCTACTTTCCTTGTTAGATGACATTTGAAAACCTTTCTCCTCTTAATGTTCCTTGTTCTCAGTGTAAACCTGTCTTAAGCCAGATGGCAAGACCATATCATTCTCTGAATGATTTTCTTCCTTAAAATTACTCTGACAAACTAATTATTCTGTCACATTTAAAGTCGGGATCTCATAAATTCTCAGTTCGATCACTACACATGAGTACATGTAAGATCAGAAAGCAATTTACAGGCTTCTATTTTATCCCCAATGGATTTGCATTCTCATCTCAAACTTGAGAACAGTTGTGATTCTCCTGATATTCTGGCCTTTTGAATCTCCACCATAATTTCCAGTAAGTTTTTCTTATATCATGTTAGGAGTGCTCAAGGCCACTTCTCCCAACTTTTCATAGTTTATTTTGTTAACAAACAAGAACCAAAACTGTAGGAAGTAAATAGATTAAACAATGCAGAGAATACCTCCAATGTTCTAATATCATTTTTTTCCATATTAGTTTGTTTTCTTATTGGTCTGATGAATTACCTGCGGTGGGAAAATCTTAGGAAGGATGATGATGTTATTTAGTCTCATAGTTTTGGAAATTTTAGTTCCAGTTCACAACCTGACATCCAGGAAGTAGACAGGAAAGCATTGGGTAATCAATCCTCTTACTAAAACTACAAGATTTCATTCCCAAGGACATACTTTCTCCAAGTAAGTCTACTTTCTAAAGTTTTAATAATGCCTCAAAGTAGTGCCCACGTATCGATACCAAGCCCTCAATCTATGTTTCTTTCCTTTCTTTTTTTTTTTTTGGTTTTTTGGTTTTTGTTTATTTGTTTGTTGTTGGAATGAACAGTTATGAACAGTTATGAACAGTTATGTTTTGCTTTTCTCTGTTTTGCATTATCTAGAACTTCCATCTTTAACATTGCAAAGTGATAAGAGGCAACAGATACAGTATTTGTATTCATTTACAGAATAAAGGTAAAATTATTGTAATGATTTTTAAACTGAGAACATGTACAACAGGGATGTTCATTACTATAACTTGTTCAGACCATATCATAACATAATATAAAATGTTAGGATTTCAAAAATGGAATACTAGGCAGACAGACCAAATGGAAAATTCAAACAATTTTAACCAACATATGTGAAGCAAGTCAGTACAATGAGTATACACAACAGAGGGCTCAGCTGTGTTTACAGACAAGATTCTTCCTGAAAGGAAGTCTGGTGGATGGTAATGATTGAGGCAGCTCCACATGACCTAATCTTATAAGCACTGAACTGTCTTATACAGCATAGCTGTCTTCCATTACAGGGTGGCAAAAAAAATAATGACAGCATCAATTATATAAATTCTCACAGTAGATTCCTGGCTCATTGCATTCATATTTTTATCATTTTTTTGAGGTTTCCAAATAATTACATTGTTTTGCCATTTTCTTTCATCTCTCCATACCTTCCTTTTTCTATTAAAATCTCATAGTCTGGTGCCTTCTCTCCTCCCACGCTTCAAGAGGACTCCCAGAGCTAGGCTGTGGATCTCTGCATCTGCTTCCATCAGTTAGTAGATAAAGGTTCTCTGATGATAATTACAATAGTCACCTTTCTGATTACAGGAAGAGGACACCCTCTCAATTATTTGTGGCTTCCTGGAAGTTTCTATGTAATCTGGTTTCTCCCTACCCCTGAATTGTCCCCCACCATTAAGACACTTCTTCCATCCTGCCTCAACCCACTCAACCTGATCCCTCAACTTTACATCCCCTTCCCCTATTTTACCCAGGAGATCTCTTCTATCTCCCATCCCCAGGGAAATCCAAATGGTCTGTCCCTCTTTTATACCTAGGCTTTCTTTGGCTGTGGATTTTGGACTGTTATCCTTTGCTTTACACCCAATGTCTACATATGGATGAGTACATACTATGGTTACCTTTCTGAGTCTGATGATGGGGGAACCCACAGAGACAGCTGACCTGAGCCCAAGAGAGCTCACTGATTCTGGACCAACATCGAGGGAGCCTAAATAAGACCCACCTAAGGCATCTACATGTGTGTGACAATTCTGTAGCTTCGTCTGTTTGTGGGGCTCCCAGTACAGGGATCAGGACCAGTGGTTGGCACTTGGGAACCTATTTACCATGATGGGCTCCCTAGCCCAGCCTTGATGCAGGGGAAGGAACTTGGTTCTTGCTTTATTGACACCCATGGAGGCTGGCGCCTTCCTGAATGGAAACGAAGAAGTGGATTTAGGGAGTTGATTGGAGGCAGGTCAGGCAATAGTAGGAGAGGAGGGAGGGACAAAATAAATAAAAAATAATTAATAAAGAATCAATTCCTCTTTTTATATTAGTTGCAGTTACATATCTTCAAACCAGACTCTCTCCTCTCTCTCTCTCTCTCTCTCTCTCTCTCTCTCTCTCTCTCTCTCTCTCTCTCTCTCTCTCTCTCTCTCTCTGTCTCTTTCTCTTCATATATATATATATGTATATATTATATAATTATGTTACATACATGTACATTTAATAGAATACACATATATACATAGGTATATATTACATATATATACTTTCAGGGCTGACCATTTGATAAACAGGATGAACAATTGGTGTGTTCTTCCCTGAAGGAGATTCTTTTGCTCATTTTCAGCATTACTTATTTGTCTGTGGTTCTTTGTGTAGGTTTGAGTCATAATGGTCTGTCCCCCATCCACTTTAACACATCTCTTGTCATTGTTCAGTTCATGTTTAGGGAACCATGCTGGTAAACTTTAGGGGTATAGCTTCTGAAGTTCCTGGAAGACAATATCACAGCAAACTCCCTGTAACTCTGACACATTTTTTCTGCACCATCTTCTATCCTGTTCCCCCAAGATTTAGGTACTGTAGATATATTCCCTTGGAACTGGGCTCCACAGCACTGCTTTTTGATTGGCTGTGTTTTTCTGTGATGGTTTCTGTCTATGAAAATGATAAGTTTCACTGATGTAAGGAAGGATAAAAGCTATCTGTGGAGAAAAGGGCAAATGTTTAGAATGTAGTTAGGGATTATGTTAGTTTAGTAAAGTGAGAGTTGTAGGTTCTCCCCTAAGATCCCTAAGTTCAATAGCACTTGCTAAAGAAGACATTTCATATATAATTCACAACATTGTCATTATCGGATTCTCCTTTTATAACAAAAGTATTTGCCTATATGTGAATTGCATATTGCTAGTTTGAAAAGTAAAAGTGAGAGTTTTTTTTTGAAATGGGACAAGAGACAAACACAAGTAACCTTTGGAAGTTGCCTAATTAATTTCAGTAAACATTGTCCTTGTTTCTGAAAAAGCTGTATGTTTCCATAATCATGTTGGAAAGCTTGATTGATTATATAATATACTTTGATTATGATGTGAATCCTAATTTTATAGGATGTGGTGTAAAGAACCTGGGGCTGCTGATTTTACTGTAATGCTCTCAGTTGATTTGATACATTCAGTTGTACACTGCAGCATTGCTTTGATGTTTTGCTGTTTCCCTTGGCAACAGTCAAACAGAACTAATCAGATAATCTCCAAATTATAATTGCATCTTGACAGTTTTTCTAATAAGTTATTTGATGAAATACTAAGGAGATTGTGGAAAATTATTGAAAATTAATCTAAAGCTTTTGTGGTATAATATAAAAATATTTTTCATAAGCAGAATGTTAATTGGGCCACTAAGAAAATGACACTTTCTTTGAAATGAAAACCATTAGAGGACTGAATGACAACTTTGTGATTGTCAAAAGTTATTTATGTTCAACTGTAAGTTCAATCATATTTTTAAAAAAGTTTTATTATTTGAAAACAAATCATAGTGGTCAGTGCTTGCGGGAAGATTATATATGGATTCTAATTTAGTTATTTCAAATTTCCTTTTTATATATATTTTAAATGAAAACAAACATTTATAATCAATATTTGGTAATGTGGGTGTCATTCTTTCCAAAATGTTTCCTAATGTTTGGGGGCAATGAAATACCATGGGAATACTTAGAAAACACAGAAACCTGGCCAAGTCCTTGTTATATTAGTCAATTCCAGTCCCTTCACCTGCCCATCAACCCCACCAGACCACAGCCCATCCCCTTTCAGCTCCCCAGGAAAGGTAAGGCCTCCCATGGGTAGTCTTTAAAGTCTGCCATATCATTTGGGGCAGGGCCTAGGCTAACCCCCCATGTGTCTAGGCTGAGAAAGTATCCCTCTGTGTGAGATGGGTTCCCCAAGTCCATTCATATGTGACAGATAAATACTAATCTATAAGTAGAGGCCCCATATTCTACCCAGTTTTCCTAACTAACACATTCATTCAGGGGGTCTGGGGTGGTTCTATGCTGGCTTCTCAGCTACCAGACTGAGGTACACAAGCTTACCTTTGTTCAGATCAGCTGATTCTGTAGGTTTCTCCAGCCTGGTGTTGATCCATTTGCTCCCTCTCTGTAGCTGGATTCCAGAAGTTAAAGTAGAGTTTAGCTGTGAGTGTCTGTTTAGGCTTCCATCAGCTACTAGATGAAGGCTCTAGGATTGCATATAAGGTAGTCAATCTTATTATTGGGGAAGGACATTTAAAGTACCCTCTCTATTATTGCTTAGATTGTTAGTTTCATCCTTGTAGATTTCTGGGCATTTCCTAGTGCCAGATTTCTCCTTAACTCTATAATGGCTCCTTCTATTATGGAACTCTCTATTTGTTCTTCTCTATTGTTTCCCTGTCTCAATCTATCCTCTTCCCTCATGCCCACCTCTCACCTCCTCTTCTCTCTTGAGTTCATGGAGGGAGGGAAGAGGGAGTTATTTCAAATTTTCTAAAATAGAGAACATGCATACTCATGAAAGTGATTTTTTTTTCTATCAAGTATGAGCATTTTCAAAGCTTTCTTGCAAAATCAATGCTTTGATAAGGAAGCAGAGAATGGCATTGAGCTCATTTAGAATGTGGAAAGTAGAGCTCACAAAATTTAAGTCACCCTGATGCCACAAAATCTGATTTACATTCAAAATTTGTTTCATAAGTATCATTCACCAGTGGGTTACAATATTTGAAAGAGTAGACTGACACTGTCAGGCATTTCCCTGTTATTTAGCAGTTCAACTTGCTTCTCCGCCAGATATTTTATAAAGTATATTTTCTTCTTATGATAATACATTGACATATCAGAGTACAACTTGAGTATCAGTTCTTAAATTTTTCAATAGAAAATCAAGGAAACAAAGCAGAGAACATTATTACCTACAGAGCTGACCTTTCCCACTCCATCAGTAAAGCCTTCTGTTTCTCACACTAAAAACAAAAAGTGTTTAAAGGACAGTAGTATGCAACACAGGTATCAACATCCTTGTAGTACATTTCAAAACATTTATTGAAAATTAACCAATGTTTCAAAAGTAAGTTACCTACACTTTCTTTTTTCTCTCTCTCAATACAGAGGTTTACAAAGAAGAAATGACAGGAGGGACATTGCACCTGTCTATGGAAGGAATCAGAAAAATCTAGAAAAAAATAAAATTGAATGCAAAGGACCTGACCAGCAGAAGGCAAGAGAGACTTGAACAGTTAGAACCCAGGTATTAGACAAGCCCCTGAAAATCAGTGTTAGGGTTTCAAATTTTGATCTTCCTCTGATAAAAAGGCCAGTAAAATGTGTCAAGGACATGGATGTAATTCATTCAGTGCATTTTGGTACTGTTTTGTCATGTTCTTCACTTGTCTTCTTTCTAATTCTGCTGCTGTCTTTTCTCTTCAAAATTATTCTTCCTTCTACATTCCTGTGTTAATTTTTGTGGCTTACAGCAACATGGATGGGACTTTGTATTTTGGAGAGTGGCACCCCACAAATGGCAACAACATTAAAGAAAGTGTCTCTTGTTCTCCATTAAATACCTACAAATCCTCAGGGAAAACTGTGTCTTTGTGAGTTTCTCCCTACTTCAAATAATCGTATATGCTAATAAAAATACTTAAAATTTCCAAATAAAGGAATACAACTGATCAGAATTCAAAGGGGAGTAAATGATTATTAGTTTATTATTAGCAGTAGTAAATTATTAGTAAATATACTATTAGTGTATTGCTAAATAAAAAATGTTACATTTAAAAAGGTTGTGCTCAAAAGAGAGTAAGAAGTCAGGGATAAAATGGGAAGAACCAAGAACCAATGGAATTTTTAATAACACAAATAAGATGGTAATTGGGATTTACAGCATCATTGGTTGATTCAAGCAGATCTAGTAAACTCCATTTAAGCCAGCATTACATTAGTCAGAGAAAAAGAAGACCAAGAATGGTTCCAGGTTTGCTTGTCTCTTATGATGTACAAAAAAATAAATGTTAATTTTTGCTGAAACTTAAAAGAGTGAAGTAGAGGAATGCTGGAAGGCAACTATGAATTTAAGTTTTCTTTCATGTGCTGAGTTCAAACTCTCCCTCTGTGACATCTAGTTCTGTAACACTAAATCTAGATGATTAAGCTGAAAATCAAAACTGTGAAGAAAGAGTGCTATGAGAGTTCTTGTTTAAGCCAGGAACTCAGACATTTTCTTTTCTATCACTGATTAATTATCTGATTCATATTATATCACCAGCCTTTCCATACATCTTTGGTTGACTAATTGTTTTATGTTTATTTCTATCAACAGCACTGCATACAACCCAAAGACAAGATTATGAAGATTACATTCATGGAACTTGCTTTTTCAAAACTAATTCCCCTCAATTCCAGATTTAAGACTTAGAGTTCCTGATGTTCTTATTTGGTAATATGTTTAATCTTTGAATATTTCATACATTGTTACATTGTATATTCATTCACCATGTCTTTGTTACTACTTCCCACAGTTGTTATATATCACATTTTCTCCCAATTTCATGTCCTTCATTTTTAAAAATTTGCTGTTATTGATAGACTTTCAAGTCCAACTTCTAATGCCTGCATGTACATCAGTAGATGGCTATCCACTGGAGAATGAATAACCACCTACAGTCAGTCACAAATAAAGAATGATTCATACGCATTCAGAGGAAAACAATATCCATAATTCCTTCAGTATGTGTAGGGCATCAAGCAACTCTACTCCATTTATGCTGGAATATTGATTGGGTTCGTCTTATGCAGGCATGATGCAAGTGAGCATAGCTACAGTGAATTGATGCTTACAAAAGGCATGCCATGTCCAGAAGCCATGATGTCACAGCTCTGTTCCCCACCCACTGGCTCCTACAGTCTTTCTTCTCTCTCATAAACTTCCCTGATTGGAGGTGTGTCCTGTTCACAGCTGAAATCAGTTATTTAAATCCATACTTGGATCACTTAATAAATCTCACTGATAAAGGAAGTTTTTCTGACCATATATGCAAGAAGCACAAAAAATGAAGATTTAGAGTGCATTTTCATATCATAATCATTTAGCAAAACAATAGTAGATTCCCCTGTAGAGCCTATGATACTCTACTCAGAGGCTTTTTATCAGCTTAACAGTACCACATATGAAATCCTTTCTTTGGAGCAGGCCTCCTATTCAATCAACCAGGAAGTGGTTGATTATGCCTATAACTTCAATGCCACTATTACATCAATGGGTACATCATGACTACATATTAGTATTGTAGCAATCCAAGTCAGGCTCTGAGGAAAACTATTTATGATGGTTCCTAATGCTATACCCTAGATAGTGCCTTCTGGTACTATCTATACTAGCTATCAAGAATAGAATTTCATGGGCAATTCTAGGTTGATTTCTTTATTCCCTGAATTTGAAGTGAGTATTACAGCAATTGGATATTATCACATTTTGGCTAAAATAATGACAACATCTTGTTTCTGTTTTTGTGTGTGTGTGGGGGGGGGGGGGGGGATGAGGGCATGTTTCTGTGTCCTCCCTGATTAAGAAGTTCTAGGGAGGCCTTCCATTCCTGACACTAGGAACAGCATTGCCCACTCATAAGGCTACTTTTATTCAAACTCAATATATATATATATATATATATATATATATATATATATATATATATATATATTTAATTAGACCTGAAACTGTTGAGACTTCTGGCCATACCCTTCATTTTCTTATTTTTTAATACATAGATGTCCTTCCTTTAATGAACTTTTGTGATATATGAACAAAAATACTTTTTACTGTGATTTACAAAGTATTCTAGGGATGTATTTTACATAATTTACAAACAGGTAGTTTAGATTGCAAGCTATATTATGCCTTACGACTCTTAGGCACCTCACTTAACAACTGTATGACTATGTATATGTCACTAACTTTTAATTATCTGTGAACTGAAGATTTCCTTCAGTTTCATTGACTATATCTATATAGATATAGTCAGTTTCCCTGACTATATTTATACTGAAGGAATCTAAACATTCTGCTACCTGTTACTTAGGGAATCATCTTTTTATTATACCCTATGCCCTTTCAACTTTTATATACCATCAACACTGGAAGTAATTGCCTGATCATTTCTCTGTTTCAGAGATGCATACCCTTCATTTTCTTTAGTCGTATTTTTTCCTCTTCTTTTCCCAATCCCTGTGTCATCACTTAAACTCCTGATATATCCACTTCCTTTTTCAGGTCACCAGCAGATAACTATCACTTCTAATTTACTTGTTTTCTAGGGTTGAATATTCACAGATTTCAATATAGCCTTTTAATGCATTCTTCATTTTTTAAAACTAAATTTTCAAGAACTAGAATAAGAGAATGTTAGACAAGTGATATTTGAGGCAAAGGGGCTAAGAAATCACAGAGAATGCTAGAAACATGGATACACATGGATAAGTGCTTATCTTATCCATGGAGAATGAATTGCATTCCTAGGACCTATATATAGCATATCATAATAAAAATAATATATGTAATCTGTGTTCCTAAAAGTACAGTGTAAGGCAGAGACAGGGGAAGCTCTGAAAGCTGACAATCAATCCTGCTGTATGTAGTAGTTAACAGCAGAGACACTGTCTCAATGTGGAAAAGAAAAAGCAGCATCTTAGGTAGTCCATTACTCTCCACATGTGTACTATGGCATGTGACCACATCTCTTAACACAGTCCTCCTCCACATATACACATAAACACATACTATATCATGTCTACATATATGCCCATGCAACACTAAACAAAAAGAAAAGGTACTGTAGGTAGAATAATCAGTGAAAAACTGCATTCTATGATCAACTACTCAAACCCTACACCATATAGGTGGGCACATCTTTATCATAAGAAGGTTAAAGTTTGAGAGAGGAGGTGATAGAGGTAACTCAGAGTTGTTGCACATGAAGACAACATGCACTATTGTGACTTACCTAAGAGATGCAGGCAAAGGGCCAGATTGAGGAATTGTGTGCTGACTCTTGAATCTGAAAAGCATTGAGAACTCTCCCTTAGACCATCAAAAAAGGAATGTCACCATTTTTTAAACATAGACTTGGGTTCAGAGTATTAATTTTGGCTCTCTAAACTATAAAACTATAACATAATAAAGTGTATGTTCTTTTAAATGATTGAATTTATAACACTTTGTTTTAATGATAAAAATAATAAAATAACATAGAAGTTGAGTTTAGAAAATTAAAAAATAAATAGAAGACTCTTTATATGCCAAGATGTTGTCTAAAACTATGGTGAAACACTGAACATTTGCACCACAGAGTTTGTTTGGGACGTGGTTCACTGATGTAAGAATTTAAATTGTATACTAACTTAAAGAATAATTATGCAGTGGCAGGGACAAGTAACAGCCAAGAATAGAGTAAAATGGCAAAAGCAGATGGAAAAAGAATATCGAAAAGTGCTAAGCTTTAAGTGTCAGGTGGAAGAGAAGGAGGCAGAAGAATAGACTAACAAAGATCTGGGAATATAAGAATCAGCCATTTAAAGTGCTGCAAATTCATAAAGAAGGAATCAAGTATTTAAAAAGAAAAAATTGCTAATAGTTAAAACAGAGACAACATAAAATGAATGCACAGATAATAGCCATGATGGTCATGCTGTTGAATGGTAAAAGGTAATGAAGTGGGTCATTGAATACAACAGATAAAAAACATCATAGAAGTAGAAATATTTGAATAAAGTATTTATTGTAGTTAATCTTGTTTTTCAACTTGACTATGTTGAAAAAAATGCCTAGAAGATTAGTAAAGTATATTTGTGGGTGTGGTATGAGATAATTTCCAAAGATGATGGTCATCTGGAATTTCAATGTGGGGGAGTTGTGTATTCCCCGAATGTGAGCATTAGTATAAAAGAGGTCAAGTTCCAGATTGAAGGAAGACAGAAGCAAGACTGTGCATGGCCCCTGGAACTTATTTGTGCTACCTGTGCAAGTAATGGATCCAGGATCCCAGCCTCTTCTACCACCTGTACTGAATCATCATGCACAGGCATCTCAACACTAGAGACATTTGCCTCTGTGGACTCACTCTGCTGACAGCATGAAGAGCATGAAGAGTTAAGGGCATTTACTCAAAATGCCAGAAACTTGACTAATAGCCATGCTTACATGAATTTTTAAACTGCTTATAGGTACATTTTAATAAAAAGTATGGCAGTCTCACTATCAAGAATATGTAGCTGAAATTAGTTTTTATAATTAATATACTGCTATGGAAAATGAATATGATAATATACTCTCCACAGCAAGCAATATAGTAGTAATTAGTAAAAACTTAAGTATCACTGAATTGTGAAACTAAGGGAATCTTCAGGTTGGATAATTGACTTTCCACTAGGTCTTTGCTATAAACCCACTGTTTAGGCCCTTGTAATATTTATACATTGTGAGTCATACACTCCAGGAAAAAAGGCTTCTATTAAACATAGGTACAGAGATTCTTTTTCATGGAGTGAATGGTTTCTGAAAGGTAACAAAACAGATCTGCAGTTCATCACATTGATGTGTATACAAGGCCAAAATTGTCCAGATGTCTAATATGGTACAGATGGGCAGGAAAATCATTTGGCTGTGATTTTCTTGTAAACATAAGAGAAAGCAGTACAGAGAGCTAACTTTTTAAGGCAACACTCTTGCAACTGGGGAAATGTACAAGTATGGCTGTATGTCACAGCCCTAACTGCCATCAGCACCATTGGCATCTGGAGAGAGTTGCAGCCCCAGGGCTCACAGCAGAGCTGCAGCCAGGAGCAGCTGTCAAAACCTGAAGCCGAGAGCCAACTGTGTTCCATGACCTAGTTAAGGGTCTGGAAAGTGTTTTCCTCTGATACTTCATCAAAGTTCCTGTACTTCTGTGTGCTAGGTGTCAGATATGGACCATGACAAACAACGCAAGTAGGATTAGGGAAGAAGAGAAAGACACTAATATAGAAAGGTGTGTTGACTGTCACATGGAGATGTCTGTCTCATTCAGCTGGAGGAACAGAACAAACTTATTGATAGACACAGTGAGATGAAAATTTCCAAACACCGAAATCATGATCAGAGATGCTTTGAAATTTAAAATATCTTTTGTATTTAAAAGAGTTATATAAAGTTTCAGCAATGTCTGTGAATATTAAGCCACTTAAGACAAAAGTTAAGTATCCAAATGTGTTTCCACCAGCCACTTACCAAAGTAATTAGTATAAATAAAAGCAATTTCAGCCTGGCAGGTGTAGCTCAATGTGTGACATTCTTGTTACATAAATATAACAACCAGAGTTCTGACACAGAATATTTGTTTACACTGTGAAAATACATTGCTATGATTGGTTTAATTAAGAGCAGTTCAATAGCTAGGTGGTAGAGAGTAGGCAGGAGAGGACTGGTAGAATTTCCAGGTAGAGACAGGAAGAAGAGAAGTGTAGCATCTGCACTACTATCTGTCCCACAAAATGGATGAAGGCCTAGAGATTGAAATAAAAGACAAGACAGCAGGTCATTTATGCACCAGGAATGCTGGAATGCTAAATGCTGAATGCAGTTTATTGAGGGGAAGGAGCGGGCTTGTATACTCACTCATAGAACAATGAAAAACAATCAAGAATCTTGCATGCAAGTTCTCAAGCTTAGTTCCTCCCCAGGAATTGTGTGTTAACAAATCAAAAAGAGTACCAATAACTACTCTGGTGCAAGGTGTTCCAGCCAACAGCTTCAGGCTTGCTTAAGGTGCCTCCACGGTTCATGCAGGGCCCTACAGAGAAGGAATCTAGGTGTGCTAGATACAGCTAGCAGACTTGGAGCAAGTTTGACTGCTGTACTAAGAAGAGGTAATAGAGCCATGTGGTAGAACATAGACTAAAAATATGAGTTAATTAAGTTGCAAGAACTAATTGGGAAAAAATGTCTAAGCTAAGGCCAATTTTTCATAATTACTAACAAATCTATATGTGGTTATGTGGGGTCTGGCAATCCAACAAGAAAGCTTACTACTGAATTGTTTGAGATAACAGAACTAGAACACCCAGTCACAGTGGCATCAATCAGTAATCCTTTCACTCTGGTGGTGAGATGGGAAGCAGAAGCAAGAGAAACCCTCAGGCCAACTAGCCTGGTGCACTTTGTGAAAGAGGAGACCTTGACTCAGACAAGGTACAAAGTCAGAGTGAAAAACTGAGACTGTTCTCTGACTTCTACAGGTATTTCATGCATCCCCTGCCTACATAGATACACACACACACACACACACACACACACACACACAGAGAGAGAGAGAGAGAGAGAGAGAGAGAGAGAGAGAGAGAGAGAAAGAGAGAAAGAGAGAAAGAGAGAGAGAGAGAGAGAGAGAGAGAGGGGGGGGGGAGGTGAGAGGATTAAATAGAAATTATTTCATTAAAAATACATCTATGTTAGAATTTAAGTTTTCTTTTTTGCTGATATTTGTAAGTTTCAAAGTACATGGAATGTAAGTGTAGCTTGTTTATACTTTACATCAGTATATTAAAAGAGAAGACAAATGAAACATTAGCTTTCTTATCAAAAGAAGCTGGATGGATACAGGCACAGGTTTAAATGTCATTCATGTCAAGCATATACCAAGTGTTCTTCCAGAAGCAATGTGAAAATCTGAGATCATCCTTTGTTATTTAGAAATTTGTTTCATCAGTCATATTCTTTTTGTTTTGGTGCTCTGAGAATTTATAAATTTTGTTTCTGTATTTCAAGTTTATAACATTCACTACTGAAAAATAAAGCTTGTCCCAGATAATGTAGGTAATGACAAACATTTCTTTTCACATTAGACAATTAGGAAAGAAATAGACAAGAGATGATTCCTTTTCATTTCATTTGTTTCCATACATAGATCCTTACACTGTGATTTGAAAGATGAGAAATGTAACACAGGCAGAAAACTTTAGAGAGAAACTCACATCTCAACACATCTCAAGGATGAGTTGATAAGTGTAGCTAACCTGTCAGTCCCTGTTCTATGGCCAAAACAGACCCTTGAAGATGGTACAACTTCTTCAACATACATGTTTTCTTCTCAGTTAAATGCAGATGTATTTCTTATTCTGTAGAATGGTGATGGTATTCCTTGTTAACATTGTTTTGGATAATATTAACAAAAGATTTGGATGTATTAATACACCCAAGACAAAGAAACCTTCTAAATTTAAAGAAAATGAAAACCCTCCACAGTCTCAATTTTACTTTAAAATTTTACATCTTTAAGTATGCTATGGTTATTTAGCATAGGGGTTTTGTGGGACTTCTAACAGTGGAAGTGGGGTTAACTCTGACTCTTTTGCCTGCTCTTGGGAACTTTTTCCTCCTACTGTGTTTCCTTGTCCAACCTCGATATGAGGGTTTGTGCCTAATCTTATTGCACCTTGTTATTCTGTGTTTTGTTGATATTCCTGGGAGGCCTGCTCTTTGCTCAAAGGAAATACAGGAGGAATGAATCAGGGAGAGAGCAGAAGTGGAGGGGGACTGGAGGGAGTTGGGGGAGGGAAAAACTAAGATTGAGGTATGTTGTATAAGAAAAGACTAAATAGAAAAATAAGAAAAAAGAGAAGCTCATATATACCAGGACAGGGTAGTTTCACAAATTGTGCACTTAGCTGGCTATCATATGTTTTAGAAAGAAGCTAGCTGTGCAATACTAAGTGAATATTTTTATACTTTAAAAAGTATATTCAGGGGTTGAAGACACGGCTTAGTAGTTAACAGTGCTTAGTGCTCTACCAGAAGACTTGAGTTTTGTTACCGGCACATATATCTTGAGGATCACACCCACTCTTCAGAAACCCACACACATACATAAACATACATGTACACACACATATGCAGATGAAAATAATAAGACTGAATTTGAAGTCTATATTCAATAATTTTCTAGTGAACTATACATAGGAACGTAGCAGTAAAATCCCAAGAGACAAAGTTTTCCTTTCTCAGGCTGACTTTCAAGTGTCAGAGCAGGTAATTTTCTTCTCTTATTTAAGAAAAAAAGAAGCAATTACATTGGTTTTAGCCATTGCTAATGGCATATGCTATATTATACATAGTTTGTAAAAATATAAGTTAATAGTAACGACAAGCATTTTAAAAGCATTGCTATCTTTTATTTTATATTTGGGCTTTGAACTCAGCACACTGGGTGGGATAGGCATGCCCTTTAGTTATGAACATGCACTGGGCATTGAGTCTTTCTTAATCATTTGGTAACCCAGGCTGGCTTTGAACTTTTGATCCTCCTCGTTTCTGGACCAAAAGCTGGGATTTCAGGTGTGTACTATCTGTAAATAATATGTCAGACAATAATTATGTAACTTTTTTCTCCTCTTTGATGTATTAGGAGGGATTGAACCCACTATCTTCCATGTGAAAGACAAAGACTCTCAGTCCACTATAGTCCTCAAATGATAATTATATACTTCTCATTTTTAAGTTTCATGTAATTCATTTTCTCAATGTAGATTATAGGGTAGTGTTTGTAATAAACCTTGAAAATGTATCAGAAGATTCAGTTACACATTCTATAATATCTTACATTTTAAAATATAGAAACAAATTAATGATTTGGGAAGTTATTGTACCCATAGTATCCACTTTCCATCAATATTAAGAATATTCACATATCTAGTTCCTAAAATAAATGTGTACTTTATTAAGTTGTATAACTTTAAGAAGTATAATTATGGCACTTCTACATAAGTATTAATCATCATTAAGGACTGAAGTTAAAGTAGTTATTTCAAAACCAGAGGTATCACCAAGTGCTTAACTGTGCTCAGTCCCAATATTAAAAAATAGAACAAAATTTAGAAAAATTAAACCTGCTGTATATTAAGTAAAACACCTTTGGAATTATAAAAATTAAGTTAATTTAAAATGACAAGAAAGGATATTAAGAAAAAGAACATTATGTAATGACGTATTCTGTGCTGAAGGCATGACCTTTAGTGAAGCTCTCACCACTGTTTGGTGAGGTTCTCTTTGTGTAGGAAAGGCAGACAGAAAACAAAGCAGAAAGCCAGCCTCTATGCATGGAAGTCTTTTCCCCAAACTTTTTCCTTCTGCTAACCATAAAACATTTAATAAATTTAAGATCATAGAAAACATTTGATTTTATATGAATAATAAAGTTAGAAGAAGAACAACAAAAAAATAAAAAGAAAACAGACACAAGACACCATGAAGTTCAGAAACTGCAGGTGAGCTAGGATATTGTGTTTTATGACATTTAGTAAAAAATCTTGGTAATTTCAACCTTTCTTTAGTTTCTAAAATACTTATGTTAACCTTTTTTTTCTGTCACAACAGAACATTTAATATTTAAATCCATGCATAATATTCTATTTGTCAGCAAGTCTGTGAAAATGAAACACCACCATGACCTTTATCTTCCACAAGCTGGATTACATGTGTTGGTGTCACAACACTCATCACATAGCCTAGAGGAAGAGGGAATCAGCAATAATGCTGAAGTTTACAATGTTTACAGACATTGTACAAGTGTGTTTTTGATTCTGGAGGTTTGATTTAGTGAATATTGCAAGGTATTGTTTTGTACTTGCTACCTCCTGAGGATTACTTTAAAAATTTCTGTGTTGTAAAATTCTTTCGATCATTGTTTAAAAACCAATTTCTTGAAAACAGAGAGCTTGTCTTAGGTTTGCTTTTCACACAATGGTTTGATTATACTGAATGTGTTTTTAAAGGACTTTCATGGTTGACATTTATGAGAAAATTTATCCTTTGATCTCTAAAACCCACACAATATAAATCTTTCTATGAGAAATAGGATTTTGTATAACACTGCAGCACTTACATTGCTACCTAGAATTAGATAACACTTACTAGTTTGATACTAAAGATAATATATGTAGCATTTGGACATGAAAAAGTCACTGACAAAAATGTATAGAGCAGGATTACATATATATGCATATATATTTGCATACATATATACGTATACTTATATGTACACACACATATATATATATGTGTGTGTGCACATATATCAACTTAAAATTGTATATATGCTAAAATTAATTATTTTGATAAATATGTTACAGAACAAAGATAGTTCTTGTTATTTGTGTATTTTTAGAAGAATTTAGATTGTGTGACTGGGTGGAAAATTTAGACTAAACATTCATTGCTACTATTTAGAAATATAGTAAAGAAACGGACACCAAAGATAAAAATTATTTTGATCCTTATTTGTCTTTCATTTTAAAGTAAATTTAGGGTTTTCAAGATAAATTAAGCTAGTTTTCACTATAGTCACAATATTATATAACTATAGCAATATTATTATTACAAAGAAATTAATATTGACATACTACTCTTAACTAAAGACAATTTAGATTTTTCAAGCTTTAGAAGTAATATGCACAATATTCTCCTACAGCACCTACCCCAGGACTCTCCATATTGTATATGCCATGTCTTCTTATTTGTTTCCGTTTTCCCATAGTTCATCAATTTATTATATTTCAGGCACTTGATACTTTCAAAATGTAAAGTTACAGAATATTTCACTGGATTTGGTTAATGGCTTTGCATAATTAGATTGCATACTGAATTTTCATTAATGATATCAAGGTGAAATATCTTCCCAAGACATCACAGCAAGGGTTCATGGCATCCACAGTCTACACTATGGTCATGGAGAGACATTGATGAAAATACTATTTCATGTTTCTCTAGTGTCTAAAGATTTATTGCCAGCCAACCAGTTCCTATCCTTGTTGTCAACTCTTTTGCTTTCTAAGAGAAGTGAAGAAAATGGTAACTTAATGCAATATGATTCTGATAGAAGTCTAGCTACTGGCAAAAGCCTTTATAGGAACCACGGTGTCCTAGAATCTGGTGAAGAAGACTGAATAGCCTGTTTAAAATGTGCAAGAGAAAAGAGGACACCCTCAAACCTTTGCAATCAGTTCCTGAAAATCAAAGGGTAGTAGAAAATTGAAAACATTTAAAAATGCCTAACATCTAAATTACATACTGATGTATGGGAAATTTAAACTAAGGAAATTATTGATAACCGGATATAATGTACATTTTATGGTTTTCTGAAAATTCTCATTTAAAAATGAAATAAAATAAAAATTTTTAAAGAATGGTAATTAGACAATATCTCAAGCCTTTTGTTCCTTATCCTCCACTAAAAGCCTCTCTGATGTTACACTTAACAAATATAGATGCTTGTACCTGTAACATGCAAGCTCACTAGATGCTCAAATCTACTGTGGCAATGATTTGAATCTCATCTTTTCTGTTTGTCTGGTCAAGTTCTACTTACTTAATAAAGTTCAGGATTGATGTCAACTTCTTATGCAAACTTCCTTTAGAATACATTATAGTTAATTGTAACATTGCTATTGGAGTGCTCACCATATTATAGTTTTTACATGTTTTCATTTACTCATTTTTTTAACTTCCTTGTTTAGTCTATAATCTGAGCACAATAAGTAACCTGACAGATAAATCAATTAAAAAGCTGAACAAATACTCAATTCAGTGATAGATAGAAAACTCCAATCGAACTAGCTATTTTCAGTCATTATTCTAAGAGTGAATAAAATAATTCAGTACATGAAAATTATTCATATTATTATTGTACATAGAATCAGCACAGAAGCAGAAATTAATGCGTCTTCTAATTTCCTGTCATAAATATTCAGTGACATGTGGTGAGATTGCAAATGCTTTTTAGATGCCTTCATAAGTTTATACATTAAAATTAAAGTTTATAATTATAATAAAAATAAATATGCAATAAGTTATTAGGTTATTAGAGAGCTAAAGAACAAGCAAATGTAAAACTATCTTATTGATTTCCTTATTTTTTTCCATATTTCAAGTTATTAGACATCATTAAAATTAAGACTCCAAATTCATTTAAATTGCTGAACAAGATAAAATTTTCTCTTTCCAATCATGAGCAAAAAAGAAAGAAGTATTTCCTAGGGGCTATGTCTACATGTGTAAAACAATGGCTCATTGTTAACTAGATAATATTGGTCTAATTAGTGTTTCCATGAAGTGGATACTTTTGTCGGGTTCTGAATTTTTTCAAAAAAAAAAATACGATTGACATTAAACACTCTTAAATCTGAGTCCGATTCAGCTTGAATTGTTGTCATTGAATTTGTTAAGTGGACTCAAATTTCTCAGTGGGTAGATATGTAGCTGGAGGAAAGCAGAAACTAAGTCATCTGCTCAAAATCACTGCAAGTCAATGCTACCGCTCTTAAGCAAGTAAATTTATGTGTGCTACATGAAACTGAGAAGCTGAGAAATTAACAAGATATTGAGGAAATTATTAGAACCACAGTATTGTATTCACTAAGTATATTTTTTGCAGTATATGCTAAAAGATAACCCCTTAACATTATTGTAGGAAAATGAGTAAAAATATTAGCACAATAGCCAGGGCCAAGAAATAAAGCACTGCAGTGAGGCTGCATGCATTTGAGCAACTGACAAAAAGCTAAGGGAGGGCATAGTGAACAGTGTACATACAAAATCTTGAATGATTAGGTGATGGTGTTATTTTTTCAAATTGTAAAATCATAACCTTTTGCGAATGTTGCAGAAATAGATAGGCTAAGGTTATAAGTTAGTGATAACTACGTAGACACTGAAAAGTCAAAGGAAACACTGTCAATTAAAAAATGAAATCCCACACCCACTGGGAATCTGCAGAAGTTACTCAGCGCTTCTTCATCACACCTTTTAAAAAGAAGGCATTATGCCACACTTCCCATTTACAGTAAACAAAATCCCGTCCACAGGCTGCTGGTCCAACAGTAAAGCCTTGGAAACCTAGTTCTAAACAATGGAAACAAAAAATAAGCAATGGTCGATCCTTAGGGGAACACATAAAAACCTGAATTGAAGACACTGCAGAATCAAAAAGAGCACACTTGCCAAGGTTATGGCCTCTTCTGGAGTGTTTATTTTGATGAGCATAAACAAAACACTTTATGATAGGTTTGACTGCTCATACAGAGGCAGTGTTCAGGAAACACAGTGCAAAAAGGCAGGAAGAAATAATTCAAGCTTTTGAAAAGAGAATTTAGTTGCAGAAGATAAAGGTTTTTATAGTGCTTTTCCACGGTAAATGAAACCATGTGAGAATATCACATAGGAGCCACTTGAGAGGTAAGCAGTCATCTGGAGGGAAAACAGCATTACAATGGCAATAGCAGAAGAGCCTCTGGATTAAGTTGAACAGCAGAATCTAAGGACTTGCTCCATGCTAGATTTCTCAAAAAATAGGACAGTTTCTACTAAAGAAAAACTTTTACTTTTTTTTCAATTTCAGATTCACTTTATAAAACACTTGTTAGAGCAGATCCTTTTGATGAGAGGTCACATAATGGTATTTGTTAGACTGTGTTATGCTGGACTGTGTCAAAAGACTATGTTATAAACATAAATTCTTGAACCTCCTTGTTCATAAGATTCCTCCTTCCTCTCTTCAGCAGATATCCAGGACCACTGCATCTGCTTCCATCAGTTACTGAATATAGGTTCTATGATGACAATTAGGGCAGTCACTAATCTGCTTAAAGGGGAAGGCCCATTCAGACATACTTTCAACTATTAACAGGGGTCATCCTTGTGGTTTCCTGAGAATTTCTCTAGCACCATAATGGATCCCTCTGCCAAGGTATCTCTTTCATTGTTTTCTCCTGTCCCTACCCCTACGCAGGCTTCTTGATCTGTCATGTTCTCATCCCCCATTCCCTCCCTTTTACCCACCCCTCCAGTTTGCCCACCCCAAGAGACCTTAACCATTTCCTCTTCCTGAGGCCTTCCATATGTGTCTTTCTTATGGTTCTGCTTTTCACCCAGCATTTCTGGGGTTTGTGGGTTGTAGCCTGGTTATACTTTGCTTTATATCTAATATCCACTTATGAATGAATACATACAGTGTCTGTCTTTCCAGGTCTGGGTTACGGTACTCTGGATACTTTTTTTCTAATTTCCAGCATTAGAGAAAACCACAGAGACATCTGACCGGAGCTAGAGTGAGCTCTACATATTGACAGCTGGGGAACCTCATGGCCAACCTAAACCCTCTGTATGTGGTTGATAGTTGTGGAATTTTTTTCTGTTGAAGGGAGCATTGGCAGTGGCAACAGGACCTAACCCAGGAGCATGAACTGGCTTTTTGCAGCCCACTCCCTGTGGTGGGATACCTTGCTCAGTCATCCTTGATACAGGAGTGAAGGGTTTGGTTCTGCCTAAACTTGGTATAACAGACTTTGTTGACTCCCCAAGAAAGGCCTTCCCAATTTGAGAAGTGGATAGAGAGTGGGAGGGGTGGAGGAGGCAGGAAAAGGGGAGGAGGGCAACTGGCATTGGTATGCAAATTGAAAAAATTCTTTTTTGAAAAAATAATTTTTAAATAAAAAAGAAAAATAGAACTAATTAGAAAAAACTTATAACTACCTTCCTGCTTATAACTCTATACTAAGATTATTAGTGTTCTATAGAAGTTTGTTTGTTTAAGATAAACTGAAATGTACATAAATTTTTATGTAGCCAAAAATGGAAGCAAGGAAAGAATCATTTTCTAATGTAATTTTAAAGTGCAACAAATCATGCTTTGCAATTCAAAGAACAATGTCAAAGGACAAGTAATACACTGCATTTTAATATTTCTAAAAATAGTGGAAGTAGGATATGAACATAGAAAATAAAAATATTAGTATGTAATTTTCATATCAACACAAGAATAATGAAGTATTTTAAAGTTTAATTACACCCATCACAGACCTTGGAAAATTCCTTTTCTGTCATCATTAATATTTTCCATTTATTAGCTGGAAATTTTTAATTCCTACTGTCACTAAATATGACTTTTAAAGATGAATAATTTCAAAGCTTGCAAACTTTCCTCTGCTGACATAACTTCCTCAGTTGGTTACTTCAAACCTCGGATGCTTATTTTCCCACCTATACTCACTCATGTATGTACAGAGTCATATGTAACTGTGTCATGGAAGGTTAGCTGGTTTAGGGTTCTTTTATTTCTTTTCACTTTTTGTTTGCTGACAATCATTTGTGTCCTTTTCTTCTGCTATGCTGTGAATGTCATATTATGCTTACTCATCCTAAACAAATAACAGAGGAACAAGAAAATCATGGACCAAAATCTCTGAAACTGTGAGTCAAATTGTCATCTGTATTTTAAAATATTTCATGTATTTGATCCCAGAAAAAAAGTTTGACTAAAAACACTTATCAAAAATCTGAATTCCCCTTTTCTATGATGTCGAAGTGTTCCTACTTGATACATTTAACATCAATCTTATTCTCTAGATTATTTTGAAAGCAGACCAAATTATTCAAAAGTATCTATGAACTACCTTCTTCTTTCTGTTGCCATGGAAAATCAATGGCCACTTTTAAGTTATCAAAAATGCTTCTTATACAATGATCGTTGATGTTGCCTTCTGGAATAAGCAACATATTCATGGAGTTCTTTCTAGTGTTCTGAAATGATTTTTCACAAGGCATGAATCCCATTAGACAGCTGTAAACTGTGGCCAGATTTTATTCCTTTCCCTCCCAAATATATGCTTCCCTGAACTGCTGAGTTTCATAAAACATCTTTCTTTTAATTCCAGGCTTGTATGGCTACCTAGGCTACTTGTCCTTATTATTTCTCAAAAAGCTTGAAATTGTCTCCAAATGACTGTTTTGAAGCAAAAGTAGTTTACTTTTTATTTATCACTGTGCTTACTCATCTTTCTCTACTTCCATTCTCCAAATGAATGGGGAAAAAATAAGCACCCAATAAAGGTTTTGGAGGGGAGGCTACTCAAAGAAAAAAAATTATCCTGTTTCTCTTTATGTCTATTTTATTGCCGTTCTTCCCAAATCTCACAAGATCATCTTAGTTACTCAAGGTGCTAGAATGGTAATATTTGTAGAACACTGTCTTCAGTATCCTTGTTTCGGTTAACCCATCAACTACTCAATCGAACTAAGGTTCTAAACTCCATTTATTCCTGTGCATATGTTGCTCAGCATTGATTTCCTACTTGCTTTTGTAAATATTTTAGTGACTTTGTATATCAACCCTCTATGTCTTCCAGAATCCTTCCTGCTGCATTCTCTTCCAGCAATCTCCATTTGTATATGCTTTGGAATATTTTTTACTCCAAAAAATCATTTACTATCATTTACTCTGTTTCTGCAGTAACTCCATGTCTTTAAATACGAAAGCTTTATGTTCAGCAAGATATTCTTAGCATTGACTTCAGTTGTGATCTGGCAGGACAGACATCACAAGTTGCATAGGTGCCAGAAGTAATAAGCATAGGACAGCACACCTGAGGATTTCCAATACTTTGTTTACCAGTCCTTGAAAATATGGTGTGCTGTGGAAGAAGGCCATAGGCTTTCTTGATTAGACAATAGTCTGTATTACTTGTCACTTGAGGTCATTTGATTAATGTCCAGAAATTTGTGAGTTGCAAGACATGCATTTTACCTCTAAAATTATTGCAACCACTTCAACTTATTAAATACCAACATCCTTTTTACTGAAGTGTGAGAATTAATTACTATAAAACTGAGTTTCAGACCCTTGAATCTTTCTTGAAGCCTCAGCATTAATTTGAAATATATTTTTACCAAGTGTGTTATAGTTTCTATTGTTAGTTAATAAAGTTCTATCTTATTTGACAACTAAGTTGAGGTAATCTTGACACTAGTTTGTACACATTTCATGTAATTTAATTTTTTTCAGATCCTTGGGATATAGCATTTCTTTTTAGAAACATGAACTCCTTAATTTTCTATGTCCCATTTCTGTGGTATGAAAAGTACTCATTGTTCCTGTTCAATGGTGCTTAATCACACATGCACACACACACACACACACACACACACACACACATGCCATCTTTATGGAAAATAGGGCTATCATATTAATAGATAGATGTAGATGACAAATAAATAGATTATAGATAGATGATAGATAGATAAATAGATATAGATTTATTAATGAATTAGTTTTTTAAGGGAAACAATTCAGTAAAAATGCCTAGAAAAAAAACACAAGGAAAAATTTTTAAAAGGTTGATTTTCTTAAGGTAAGTATCAGAGTGGTTTGTCCTGCAAAGATGTTCATGGGGAGGTAATAATTGATTTGGGTTTTTGTGTGAATAAACTCATAAATATGCTTCAGATAATATCATTATGGAATTGTAGCATAAAATTAAAATGACCTCCTCAAATAAGAATATTAATTATATTATATTCAGATGTAATTGCTAAAGTCAACAACTACCCTTGATCACCAGTGTATTCATAAAACAGAGTAGCCAACATGGATCACATTTTAAGAGTGTCTTTCAAAATTAAACATATGTTATTATACAGTAATTTTTCATCTAAGTGTTTATATATATAAAGAATTTAAAACATATATATGTTAAAATTTACAAAGAAAAAATTTAAAGAAATAAAATTATTTTTCAGTAGACAAACAGAAATAAATTGTGGCCCATTCAGGACAATAGAATGTTATTCACAAATAAAACACACAAACTTTCAGCTATAATTAATCATGGAAAAAAACAAATACATTTTATTTGAAAAAAGTAAATTTAGATATGTCACATATTTATTCAATTATAAGATGCTCTGGCATTGGCAAATCATGACAAAGGTGATAAAGACTAGTAGTTACCAGGGTTTAAAAAAAGAGAAACATGACTAGAGCACAAAAGATTTTTGGAGCAAAGACACTCACATATTTAGAATTGGAATGGGTATGTCTAAAAAAAAATAGGTTGTTCAGGCACAAAATATCAACTGTGATATAAAATGTGACCTAAGGTAATTATCACATGTCAATGTTGGCTTTTTGAGGGCTAAAAACAGAGCTGCCACTGTGATGTGCTGTATTGATAACGGGTGAGGATTTCTAGGTATGGTAATGAAGGTATTTAGGTTACCTCTTTGTTTTGTTTAAATTACATTGTGAGGAGAAAAAGCTACTACTTATAAATTCCTTAAAATATTTGCACCAGTGACCATTGCATTAATGTAATAGAAAAATCTGAAAACAATAAACCAAGCATAGGTACATGATTGAGTAGTCTTAGGCATCTGAAAACAAGAAATATAGAATGAGAACAAAGAGAAGTACATATAGTCAAATTATCTTTATATAGAATGAGTCATTACCTTAGTAATCAGGATATAATTTATGCCTTCTGAAAAGAAACAGTCCTATTAATCATTTCTTTTCCTTTAATAACACTCTAGAAAGATAGAGTAGCTGACAAAATAAGAAGTACATGTAAATAGAAAAAGTATTTAATATAATACATATATTTTTTTCTTTAAAAAAGTCAATGTCCATCGGGAAGGCCAGAAACCGTGACAGAAGCTTAGAGAGTCTAATAGTGATTGTGTTTCATTCTTCAATTTATTTGTAGTTTTAGACCTGAAGTAAATTTTAGCTGGCACAATTAATTCTCATTTGGTGTTTATCTTTTCTAGGTACCATGTTCAGCTATTCTCAAAATATCGTTGAGATTTAGATACTGTTTTCTATAATTTATAGATAAGGATATTGAGTACAGACAAGATTAGTTCACTTATCTGTGGATCACAGCTGTTCTTTGACTTAAGAAAGAGAGCGGGTGAATAAATGTAATCAGTAGTTAGCATACTGAGTGGGTGTGCGGTATTGAAGATTAGATGTTCAAATATATATAAGTCTGTCAGCAATAGCATTGGATTGATTGGAAATAACAGAAGAAATTATTAAATAAACTAACTGATACTATATTGATGCTTTAATGATCAATCAAAGGCCAATTTAATTCCTTTAAATAAAAAACAGCCATGTTTCATTATATGTATTCATAAAACTTTAATAATAGAAAATAAAATTCATAGATATAACCATAATTTTGAAGAATCTTAAATCAAATAGTTCACATTTGCAAAAGCTGAGAAAGATCGACTTGAGTGGAATTAAATTTGAAGCTCTTTGTACTTTTCTGATTAAGTGGCAACATCAAGGGTGATGGTGTTTGCACTTTCTGTCTCTCCCCTCTACTTATCTCTGTTAGGAAGTCTAGCCTCTGGATGGAAAATGAAAAGAAGTAATGGAATTTTTGAGAACTGGAGTGCACTGGGTTGGCAAATGTGTCTGTGTTTAGAGCCAAGAAGGAAACTTTCAAGGGGAAAATGGAATTCATATCAGGGCAAGAGCAAAACACTTGAATCATAGGGCTCCCTTTTAGTTTCTATTTTAAAAGCATTGTCTCTGGGCCCATGTAGATTGTAGTTTGCAGGTTTCCCTGGGAGCTCCATTCGGTCATGTCTGTTTCTCTGATGAAACTATGGAAATTGACACTATGATATTTTTGTGACCTTGAATCAACCTTTCTTCTTTTGTTGCCTCATTCCCTATATTGAATAGCCTTGTGGCTGCTTATTAGACAAATGTTACATTGCATATTTAAGTGTAAGAGCTGTTTCATAGTAATATGTCAAATTTTGCTTATGGCTTTGGTGGCCCAGAGACTGAAAATGTCACAGCTTCTTATTTCTTACATGTTCCTACAGTCTTTTTCAGACTACTAATTATAAATATGGTGAACTTACTGCCAAAGTCTCTCTTCAGATGCATAGTAAGTAGTTGATATGCCACTAGTGTTTTCTCTAAGGTCATGGATCATCAAGAAATTAACTTAGTAGGAAAAAAAATGATAATTGTTCCATAAACTCACTTGTAAAAAAATTATTTCAAGTTTTATAACTTGGCAAAACATCTTTTGCTTAAGATGCTATTTCTTTCTAAAACACTCATTAAAACATCTATTTTTGCAGAGGTCAAGGAGTACTCTCAGAATTTTGACATCTTAATTTTATTCAACTCCTCTTATAAGTAAAAGCTACTAGAAAATGAATATATAATTATTATATATTAGAAATATGTAGGTATGATCTGCCCATCATAGCTGATGGAAACCAAACTTGGGTCTTTGTGGAAGCCCATGAAATTCTGAGTGAGTGAGTGATACTAGCATGAGCATGGCTATATCAAGGACCACATTCCCACTTGCCTGAGACAAGTGGGAATGGTAAATCTTTCACTGGGTTAGGTTCATAGGAATGGCAAAACCTTTCTCTGGTCCTAGTATTCAGAGTTGACCTTTTTCTATAACCAATGGATATTGAATCTTTGAATGGCAGCTTTGTCCTGGACAACTGCAATTTGAGACCTATAGGGATTATCTAACCTGCTGCCTCCTAGTTTCATGCTGACTATAATAAACATACTGAGTTCCCAGGTTGCTTTTAGTGTGTCTTCATCAGTTCATAGAGTTCACTTGATCATGTGTCTGTCTTTTCTTCCATTCCCATGACCCCAGTTAGGTCAATCTAAATCTCTGATCCTCTGGAAGAACAGTTAGTGTTTCTAATCACTGAACTACCTTTTCAGTTCCAGCATGTATTTTTTTTTAATTTAGCTGCAATTATCATGTGATACATTTCCCCAAATACCATGAACAGGAGGGTAAAACCTCTTCAGAAATATAGAGTCTATACTTTGTGTTAAAAAACAGAACTTTGAACATTCAATATCCTCTATTTGCCTAATAGCTGGTACACAAGAGCTGAACCATTTTTCTCCAATGTTGAAACAGAATTTCTACTCAATATAATAACAATGCCCAGTGGGTAAAATTATAAGCTAGATACTGTTATTGCAAAGACACATACTGAGTAGGTTTGATTTTTTTTGTATGTGTGTTCTCATGTGAATACATGTGTGGAACCAATAAAACAAAACAGAGATAATTTTAAAAGAAAATAGAGATTTTCATTCATCTGCTTATTAACCAGGTCTTAATTAAACAAGGGTCTGCAAAGCTTTTAGAGCTTCAAAAACATCATTGTAAACTCCCAAAGACCAGACAATGTTAATATTGAGTGCAAAAATGAAATATAGTTTAAATATTTTCTTTCTTTTTTTGATTTTTATTAGTTCTCCTAAGATTTTATACTATGCATTTTGAATATTTTCACTCCTTTACCTTCACCCACCCCCATTCCATCCTCCTTCCTACACACTAAACTGTGTTCTGAAAAAACCTAAAAGTCAAGTCCAATTTGTACTGACCAACCCAACAGGGACCACATTCTTAAAGGAAACTGACTATGCCTTGTTGAGCTTCTATCAACTACCTTAGCTAGTGGTGAGAGCTTTGTTTCACCTTCTCACTTCATACTGGAATTCTGATGGCTTGTTGTTGCACAGTTCTTGTGTACTCACTCTCGGCTGCTGTGAATTTGTGCTTTCCCATCTGTCATTTGTTCTTCCCTCCTTAAAGAACAAAAGAGAAATGAAAACAAAACATAACTGTTTAATTATAGTATTTATTATATCAATATAATTTGCTTTATTGTTACATTTTGTTTTAGAGACAAAGTCTCACACTCTAGTGAAGAATGGTTTCAAAATCACTGTGTGGCCCAGAAAAATTTCATAATCATAACCTTCCTCCTGCGGTAGCCACCCTAGTAGTTAGTTTTATTGTAAAGTAACTCACTCTTGAAGGTCTTTATCTATTTAGTAATTCCATACCTAAAATTACAGCTTTTCTTTGTCCATTTTAAAATTCTGATTTGTGTTTTATTTGTTTCTTAATTGATTTGTTTTTCTTTCCAAAGGAGAAAGGAAGAAGAGTATGGATTTGAGTAACTAGGGAAGTAGGAAGGATCTGGAAGTAAACAGAGATAAGGGAAACCATCATCAGAATATAGAGGATGAAAAAGTAATTTCAATTCAAAATTATACCATGAAGTACATAGGAGTTTGTAATATTATAATAAATAATCATTAAATATTTAATAACTATGCTTACTAGCATTTTATACCTAGAAGTTAGAAAATATCTCAAGTATCTTAGAAAACAAAATAGATGAGGGATAAAAGAAGGGAAATACAAAAGTCATCATTTGTTAGCAAAAATTTTCAATATTCTATGTTTTGAGTTGCTGTACATTCAAAAATAAAATATCACACATTAACATTGAAAACAAATATCATTTTCAATTTTAAAAAATATGTATGTGCATGAAGACTCTTCAGAGAAAGAAAAATGGGAAAAGTTCTAAGAAAACTATTGCTGCTCAAATAAGCACTGGATTCTACTTCACTAATACAGGAGAATAATTTACATTCTGTCAATCTAGCTCAGTGTGTGGCTGGGCCTGTCTCAGCAGTGGCACTCATGTGAGGAGAACCATTTAGAGGAAGCATTTATTCTGGCACAGTCTTGGTTCCCTCCACGGGTTTTCTTCCAGATGGACTCTCTCCAAGCACACATGAGTTTGCCTCTTAATTCAACTACTAAAATTAGGGACAATCTCTGTGGGAGTACATGGGTGATAAGAGTGACAGCAGGAGTAGAAGTGGGTATCAGCAATCCCTTTCCTTTCCTCACCTGCTTCCTGCAGCCTGGATACCACATACAGAAGCTGCCTAGTTTACATACAACTAAATCTTAAAGACTGCTACTTCAGAATAAATTATCTCAGTCAATTGTTCACTGTATCAGCTGTGGTATTCTGGTTTACTATAGATACCTGATGAGCCATCACAGCTCACACAGTCAAGAAGTGTCATATAACCAAATGGATTCCCTGAAGTGAGTAAAACTAATGTCTTTATGTTAAGCTTCATGAGAAGTAGTTTTGTTGGAAGATTCAGTATCCTCAAATTGGGATGTTAACTGGTTTCTTTACATGTCAGAGCCTAAAAGGAATATGAAGAAATCAGATGCATTCAGAATTCTGACCTTGTACGCGCCTGCCCTCACCAGCAAGGAAGACTTGACTCTGGGTAGATCTTCTTCATGCAGTTTTAATCAGGATCCTTTAAACATGTTGCTTCTGGCCCGCAGGGAGAGAGAGAGAGCGAGAGGGACCCCTTCACAGGCTTAAATACCCTTGAGCTAACCAACCCCAGTGAGCCATGTGGACTCTGCAGATAGGCTACTCTAATGCAGAAGCAGACAGGCTGAACAGACTTAACCAATTAAGGGCTTGTTTACCCAGAGAGTCTACACCAACGGGAAGGTATAAGGTAGAAGCCAGCACCACTGAAGGTGTGGCACTACACGGCTCTCTACATGACCTAAGCAGTAAGACAGATATTGATTTAAAAAAATACTACAGAATGACTCAGTTCAATAACAAGCAATTGCTACAGAAGACAAACAAACAAACAAACAAACAAAAAAACCAAAAAACAAAAAAGCTATGGCAATTGGTTGAGTTTAGCTATATGAAAGCTTAGTTTAGAGTGGGATCTGAGCTAGGCAGAATGGCAGACACTAAAATCATGCCAAATTCCTACTATAGTAAAGCTACAAATATATAAATATCTTGAAAGAAAAAACTAAAGTTACTGTATAAAGAATTTAAAAATTTAAATATGGAGATGATATTATAGATTCTCATATTACAGTGGATACAGCATTACCACTGGAGTACTATATCCAGAATTATGGAATGAAAATTACAGATAAATTAAGGATGCTAAAATTCTGGGCATGAAACTAGGTAAGGAAGCCATATGCTAAGGGAATTCATGGTTAAGTACATAGAAGTGGTCAGGAAATGGACCTAGTGGACAACTTCTAGACATACTTTAAGAATTTTAGTATTTAAGAAACTTTCTGTTTGTCTTCTAAATCTTGACAAGAAGATTTTAGAGATAATAGAAGATTCCTGAGTGCAATACAGACTTAAAATATATATTTAAATTTTACGTTAGATTCCTGATATTTGTACAAAGAATAGAATATAAAAAATATTCTGCTCTACGTATCCTTGAGTATCTGTGGAGAATTAGTTCTAGGACTTTACATTACAAAGTTACAAATATGTAGGTTCCCAAGTCCTTTATATAAAACAGAGCAGTATCTAAATTACCATATGCACATCTCCTCACATACTTTAACTCATCTGTTGATTTCTTGGAATAGTGAGCACAATGCAAATATATGTAAATCATTTAACTTTTCCTGGAGTGAAGATAAAAGAAAGGCCCACATGGCCAGGGCAGCACCCACAGCCTTCACTCCCACCATGTATGATATGTGGCTTCTTGAATCCATGGATGCAGAAGTTTTAGATGCACTGATTGTAATATCTATACATTGGTTTTCATAATTACCAATCCAGATTTCACAGCACTGCAGAAAGCACATTTCTCTGAGATAAATTCGATAAATGGGAGTTTTCATCTCTCCCCCCCAAAAAAAACCCAAAACCCTCATAAGAGTTGAAATCTGAATCCCTTGTCTTCAAATGTGTAACACTTTTGTTATAATTGATAGCTTCTGCACCATGATCCTAGTCTAGAAGCACATTGCAGAATGAGAATAAAGCCACAAACAGTTCAAGGCCATATTGCATCTGGATGAAGTGGGTGACTAAAAATCACCGAAGAGCAAGTGGTAGGGAAAAGAGTGTCTTAGATGTGGGTGCTCATCTGCTCCATATTTGGTTTGGTTTGGTTTGCTCCATATTTAGCTGGTTTCACAGAGCTTCTGACTGGGTATGTGTGTGTGTGTGTGTGTGTGTGTGTGTGTGTGTGTGTGTGTTGAAACCACAGGAAAGTAAAAAATCATTTCAATAGCTTTCAATAGTGGGTAATCATCAGGAAAAAGTGACTATTTTAAAACATTAACCATTATTATTAATAAGTTGATAATTTAGAGTTTTATAATAGATTGGTATATTATAATACCATGCAATATTAATATAGCAGAAAATATTATTCTGTTGATTAAGATTGAACTTTGATTTCAGGAAACATCTTGGGATATTTGTGAAGATCTTGCAGTTTATAAAGAGTTGAAATAGCAATGCAGCATTTCTAGGAATTGTTTTCTCTTTAACATTTGATCTAAATTATTACCATAATACCTATAAATTTATAATGCTGAAATATACCATTAACTATAAAAAAGTATTCTAATTAGTTATTTAAATATTAGAATGTGAATTTAAAAGTCTAATGTGCTACAGCAATGTGTACACAAAGATATCTAGAGGTTATTTACCGTTCAGGAAATTATACAATATCTTTTTGATAACACATAAATATTTGTACTTCCTACAATACAATGTTTAGGTAACATACATATGTTTTAATATTTATAATTAAATTAGTGAGTACTTGAAAATTGCTAAACATGATTGGTACATGGGGTCTAGAAGTTAGTACCTATTATTCATTCTTCTTTTCATTACAATTTTTTTGAGATAGGTATTAATTTCTATAGGTTTCCTTTTCAAGTTTCATACTAAATGGATAGAATTGATTCCTGCACTGGGTTCTGAGAACATCTGCTTTTCTGTTTTATTTTTTTCTCCCATGATTATACTCCTTGTGTATCAAACAATGCTCGATCCATAATATTTGTTCAGTAACAGTTTTTGGATGAGTTGTTGAATAACAGATGGCATCCCTTTTATCTCATAATTTTACACAATATGCATGTAATTCAGGGAGTTGGAAGTCACAGAGTATTTCCAGTCAAAACAATTCGGTTACTATCACTCTATTGTCTATACAAAAGAGCCACTTTCCCCCATAAAATGTCAAATTCCACTTTAAATTATATAAACTAGAGTTCTAAGTCCTTTTGGTGTTTTTCTTCTTTGTAAGATGGCTTCATGAATTAGTCACTTGGTTATCCATGTGTAAATTTAAAAAAAAAAAAACACTTATTCAATTCTCTTACCTCCAAGAAGAGTGTGTTCAATTACGTTGGCATTTCCATTATGAGTCTGCACAGTTTTCTTTAAATTGTCAGAGATATTGTGCTTCAAAAAATACATGGACATAGTAATGCTGGCATTGGCTGAGGTGACTGACCTTCTGATTTCTGGAATTTAGATTTAGTGCTATAAAAGAAAAGAAAAAAAAAGGAACTGAAAGTGACAGAGGAAGAGTCAGTAAGGATGAAAGCAAGAAGTGAAAGACCCAAGGAGGACAAGGAAGGAGAGAGGGAGAGAAAATGAGTGAGTGATATTGATTTGCCATATCAGAATTGGAAAATTTATTTTCTAATTAAATGAATCATTTTATTATGGGATTGTTTATTGTTCCAACACTTTGTAAGACATTTTCTTTACAAATCCCTTCCATGAAAGCAAGAAATTTAACTCCAACATTCTGTTTAATAAGCCTTAAGCCTGAAAATTATACAACTTACAGTTAATCATTTTTTGATTTATGTATTTAATATAGTTATATTTTAGCATGCAGTGTTGTGATGAGATAACCCAATCTAATTGAGGTTAGATATATGAGAAAGTGTTGTATCCCGATGAGAGTACCAAAGACTAATTTCACGGGGTAAAAAGCAGAAAGAAATTCAGGTAATTAGGGCTTTGAATTAGGGACAGAGAAGGGAAAATCACCTCATCAGTATACAAATAATGTGCATATAAGTAATGTTAAAATTACACTCAACAACATAGAGGGAATACAGATAGTCTACAGTACTAGGGAAAAATGGATTTATCATCTACTTGAATAAGAAACAATATTATTAAAATGCTACTGTGAGAAAATAAAAGAAATTGCGGCGTTTGTCTTGATTTAATGGGTCATTTTTTTTCTTTTCAACCTATCAAAGAATTCCTCATTATACTACTGAAATTATACTCAGGAATACTTGGATTTCACACTTCTCATTAGTTTAGAGTAAGCAGGATGTAAATCACTGTAATGCAACCCATGCTTTCCTTAATTTAATGTCTTCTTTTTAGAATCTCTCCAGTAACTACATCAGTGGCCTGTTGTGTTCTGAAATGCATGCAGCCTAAACTCTTTTCGTAACAAGTGTGTAGCAGTTAAGACACAGTTAACTCCTTGTGTTACATGTTGAATTCATGTTGTTTGAGCATGATCTCAAGAAATTAATTGTTTTATTGAAAACAAGTACTTCAATTTTACATTAGAGCCTTACACTTTTTCATTTGGCTACACATATCTCAGAGAGGTGGACACCTTCTTCTTGGTACTCTCAGAGGTGCCACTCAGAACATTCATGAACAGAGCTCCAGACACAAAGCAGCGAGTGTTTCCTAAAAGCATTAAAAAAGCACCAAAACATAAATAGAATCAGGTCTTCAAGCAGATGAACGTGGAAATAGTTATACCTGTTTATAAATATGGAGAATATTATGAACTTCACTTATTATATAAAATTCCAACGGACATGAATGAGTTATAATATGCAGTACCTAATAAAAGTGAACATAAAATTTCACATGGTACTTTTTTGAATAAACAAATAAATTTGCTTTCCAATTGAAAATGTAGAGAATTTTTAAAACAGTTTTATTTTTGTTATTTTGTGGATTTTGTTGTTGTTTTCATATCTTGAGTCATTGTTCTCTGGATGTCTCTCAGACTTGTCTAGAAATTGAAATTTTCCATTTTGACTCTCCCTGTTCCTCAACTGATGTGATCAGAAATCTGACATACCACAAATAATAGACCCAATCAATTCCAATTTCAATTGTTTCTATAATAATAATTTAATCAATAAATTCATAATACATTTTCACTATTATAAAAGAATAGTAGCTAAAATCAATAGAGATTTTTTTAATTTCTTTGAAAATAAAAATGCAACACCTTTCTACAAAACCATTTATATCTATGGCATTTATTTCAAGATTCATATATATTTCTTTTAAAAAGAAATAAATGTGGAAATTCAACATGGAGAAGTTTTGTTGTTATTTTAACAACTTACAATAACCTATTTTTTAAAAAAATAAATGCACAACTAATTTGGACATGTGTTAAGGTTTCTATGCAATCCAATTTATTTAAATGAGTGGTGAATTTAAACTAGCTTTGACTAAATTACTTCAAAAAACTTAGGTTTGCTATGGTAGTAATTTTAGAAACAAACAAAAACAACCAACAAATCAATCAACCAACCAAATAAAAAAAATACCAACTACATGAGAAATTTGTATATTTGCTAGGTTTTGATCCTCCATGATCTATGTTTTACTGTGGTTTGTGTTTTCGGTAGAGCAGTATCTCATGGTGAGAGCCAGAGGTAGAACAAAAGTGCTTACTTCCTAAGCTAGAGAACCTAGAAAAGGAAAGAAACTAGGACAGCACAGTCCCTTCCAAGACAGGCCCGCTGTCTTGTCCCATTCTCTCACAACAGTGCCTCTGATGACCGAACCTTCAGATTTGGCCTTTTTATGATGACATTCAATGCCAAAAGCTATGGCAGGCTATTATATGGCTACGGGTCTAGGGTCTTTAAATACCTTGTCTCAACCATTTCTGCAAAAAAGGGTTTATAATTTCATATCAGAGTGCAGAGGTCATTAATCACTTATATTTCCTGACATAATTTCCTTTCAAGTTGTCACATCATAGTGTTACATTAAAAATACATATTTATAATGATTATGTATATATGTGATATGTATATTTTATTAAAAATAAGTTATTTATTAAAAATATATTTATTAAAAATAAGCTGTAAGTGGTTCAGATTTTTCAGGATATTTTATTATTACTTTCATACACTGCAAAAATTTGTAATTCTTGAAGAGGTTTACTAACAAATATTTCCTTTGCAGAGACCAAAATATTATATTGATTTGAATACACCTAAAGTTATTTAAATTAACTTCTTTTGTTTTTCCATCAATTTTCACACTTATGATTTAAATTATTTCTACACAAATTATGTAAGGGTTGAAAATACTAAAAGTTTTATTTTAATTGATTTCTCTAGCATGCTTTGCAAATGAATGTTTTCTACAAAATGACTTTGGAAGCTGCTTGGAAAGACTTGTCAGTTTCTCTGTGGTTGTGCCTCATAAGAATCTGTGCACTCTGATTGCTACCTATATAAAAGCAACCTTCCCACACTTCCATTCCTCCGATCAGCCCCAGCTAGAAGCAGTGGTAAAGTCAAACTTGTATATAGAAAGTTGGGAGTAAAATATGGTGGGAGGGCAGATCTGGGGGGAGTTAATCTTTGGAGTGGAGGTTGGATTTAATCCAAACATATTGTCTACTACAATCAAATTTCCAAAACCCAAATGTTACTAGAAATATTTTAAAAGCATTTCCATGATGCTTAGTTTTCGGCTGCCCCACATCCATTACTAAACATTCATTTAATGATAACACCCAGGATAAGAGTCCTCTCCGCAATTGTCAATTCTTTTCCTTGTATTTAGCATGCTGACTTAAAGTCAACCAATAAACTTTCTTTAAAAAGACCTTTGTTTTTTTCTGTCATAGAAAGGGAGGCAGTATTGTAGCTCCATTAAAGTGATAGTGTGTTTAACAAAATTGACACGTTAGCAAAAAAAAAAAAAAAAAGTATATAACATAAAGTAAGTTCATTTGTTCTGGTTTTCAATTTTCTAGATGAAGGATTAACAAGGAGTGTGTTGTAAGTCAGAGAACATCACTCACTAACACCACTAGAAGAAAATAAAGAACACATTTTACAACAGGTTCAAATTGAAAGAAAAAAATAGAATTGCAAGTTTTTTGAATAATTAAGTTGAAATCCACTATGTAGGAGACAATCAAGCAGAAATCAACTACGTTTTCTGGCTCAATACATTTGCTTAATGAAAATAAGGAGAACACACAGGAAAATTTCAAGAATTGTTTTTACTTCATTATGAATGCCCCCTAATATGGCCCACATGCATTTATCTTCCACACAGGTGACAGAATTAATCTTCCATAGTTTGATGGAATTTTTATCTCCTTGCTTTTTCTTAATTGGCAGTAAGCACTGATAGTATAGAATTAAACAGCAGTACGAAGCTATGCTGTGATTAAGTTTTTCCCATTCTTGACAGTTTTCTGAATGGGAGGGTTTTTTTGGTTGTTGTTGTTTGTGTGTTTTTTTGTTTTGTTTTGTTTTTTGAAAAAAACAAAAGCATAGCACAGCTGTTATTTTTGTGGTCTTTGTTTTGTAACAATAACACAGACATAGTCATTCAAAATAAAGAAGAACTTTTGATTTCTCTCTCTTATTCCTGATGCCTACTTAATTATCTTGGCAATTGTCTAACATTTAATTTTCTTTAAGGTGCTCATACATGCCATTGTCATAATTTTTAGTGTAACAAACACTCTCCAATTTATTTGACCAATAAAATAACCAAGATCCAAGTCTTATTTTTCAAAAGTAAAGGATTTGAACTCAAAATGCCTCACTTAAAGAAAACCTCTACTACTCTGTGGAAAAGAACAAGGAATCTTAAAATTAGCAGGCAAGTGGATAGAACTTGAAGAAACCATTCTGAATGAGGTAACCCAGTCACAAAAAGAAGAACATGGTATGTACTCGCTCATAGATCTAGAGTGGAGGATCACCAGCCTATAATTCACACTACCAGAGGAACTAGGATACAAGGTCTATTCTAAGAGGTTCATATATAGTCCTTCATAAAAGGGGGAAGGTACAAGTCCCCCAGAGCACATGGGAAGTGGGGAGGCAGTGAATGGAGAGAGAACCAGGAAGATTGAGTCAGTGTAGGAATAGGAAACAGAAGAGAAAGAGAGAGAGAGGAGAGAGAGAGAGAGAGAGAGAGAGAGAGAGAGAGAGAGAGAGAGCATAAAAGAGGGAGCCATTATTGGTTTGAAGAGAAAACTGAACATAAAGAAATGTCTAGAGAATTACAAGACTGACTCCAACTAACAATTTGAGCAACCATGGAAAGTCTACCATAAATGCCCTTGCCTGATAGTGAGATCATCAACCAAATTATCCACCATCATGGAGCCCTCATCTAGTACATGTTGGAAACAGAAGCAAACACTGAGTCGAACTAGAATCCAGATGCAGAGAGAGAGGACAAGACCACATTGCAGAAACACACAGACAGCTGATCTGAACAAACTAATAGGCCCCCCAGACTGATAGCTGGGAATCCAGCTTGGGACTGACTCAGAACCCCTGAATATGGGTCTGAGCTAGAAGGCCTGAGCAGTCTAAGGGACCTCAGACAGTAGATCACAGAATGTATTCCTGATGCACAAAAGGACATTGGGGACACACCCCATATGGAGGGATACTCCCTTAACCTAGAGACAGGAGAGAAGTCCTAGTCCCTATTTCAAATGACTTGACAGATTTACATGACCCCACCTGAATAGCATAGCCCTACATGTAGAATGGGGGTGGGGGGGGTGGGAAGAGAGGGTGGTAAGGGTGCAAGTGAGGTGGAAAAGAGGGTAAGTGGGTGGGAGGGAGGGAGAAACGGAGAGAGAGGAGACTGGGATTGCATGTAAAAATTTGAAATTATATTATTAATAAAAAATAAAATACTGGAATAGCATCCATTTTCCTATTTAAAAAAAGAAAGAAAGAAACAGTCTCCAATGTTGCTGCTTTTCACATATCAAGTTCCATTTTTCTCAGTACAAGAAATTAATTCAGCATATTTCTGTGTTAAACATCCTTATTTTTATAGATTGTTTATTCCTATCAGTACCTATCTTTGAATCCTGTCCCCTCAGTTCTACTCATAAGTAGAACATAATTATTTGATTAATCTCTGTTAATTATATTGACCAGCATTTTGAATTTATTTTATCACATTCAAATATACTACCTTTTGACACTCATATTTCATCAATTATTGATTTTTCCCCTGATGCCTATATTATATTTTGGTGGGGAGAGAAGGGTGATGTATTAGAGAGATGTAGTATTGAACACCAAACAAAAAATATATATGAAATTTTATTAAATGAAAAGAATAAAATAATTCCTCAAAATATTTTATCAGAGTTGTTGTTATGTTTCTCATTTGAGGGAGATAGTACATATTCTTTCATAATCCTTAGAATGTACATGCTCTATATTTTCAAAATGTACCTATAAGTCTCCATATAATAAAGAAAATATTTGAAGACTCATTTGAAAAAGGTATATATGATTTAACTTGTTAAACTTTGTGTTGCACAATAGTTTCTGGAAAAAATTCTCTGTGTGGTAAACAATAGAACCCCACACACAGTAAATAAAAAAAAATGATGCATAGTAGAAAGATTCCAGTGGCACCCACACAATCAGTAGAAGATGGGCAAGGATAGTCACACCCAGAATTTGTAGCTAAAATTGCAAGTTAAATACCATCATTATACTCTAACTCCTCCTTTGTCTTTTCTCCACTAGGGTAAAATCCTTTCCTGCTGTAATTGAACATTATCTTACTATATTCAAAGTCCAATACATTGTATTTTAGTGAATGATTATGATTACACTAGATTGGATGTTGATGACTATACCCTACTTATATATTTTTTTATTTTGTTTTATTTTCTTTGTGTAGATTGTCTCTTGGAACTTGCTCTGTAAACTAGGCTAAATTTGAACTTACAGATATCCACCTGCCTGTGCCTCTGATGTGCTGGGATTAAAATCATGTGCTACCATGTCAGGCAGAATTTGGTTTTTTATTTTTTCCTGAAAATTAACCAGAGGAAACATGGCTGATCTTTCTAGCTAGATTTTCACAGTATTACAATTCCAATTTTCTTTCTAAATAACAGATTTCATATAAGGTAGAAATGTATTTTTTAAAGAATGAAGGAATAGTTTTAGTAAGATTGAACAAAAATCAGAAGACTTTTACACATGCCTCACTACCACCACCATCACCACAAAAGAAATAAAAGAAAAAATTCCCAATGGAATAGATGTTATCATCCTATATATTTATTAAGGTACTGAATTGCTTTGTTGAGACAAAAAATTGTTCTTAGAATTTTTTGTCAATATATATGACTGCAAACCTATTTCTATTTTAACAACAAAAAGGAATATCAAACTAGTAAAGTATTTGCCAAAACCAACATCTTTATGTGTTGAAACCTTCACATCTTGCGATTAGTGATATTAATTCATTTCTGAACTAAATACATGTGATACATATTGCTTAAAAATACATATACAAGCCTATGTTTAAACTTTAAATGTGAAGCACTGCTTTTATTACATTGGTATACATTGCGATACATGGTTACTTCCAACAATGTTTCTGTTAGATAACAATAAATTATTACTATGTATGAAATTTCCCTTTTATTTCAGTAAGTTACATTGCTTTTCATGATAGTAAAATACCATTTAATAAAACTCAACTTTTTTTATTCAATCATCTAAACCAAGCTCATTTTGTTTTGCTTGTAGAAGAATGATGTCTAATGTTCACTAAGAATTTGTTTAACCTCAAGTTATTTCTTATCTAGAGAAAAAATAATTCTCCATGTATGTGCAAAAGTTGCCTTTCTTTTTAAAATATGCATGAGGGGTATTATTTGTAATAACACTGCACTGCCACCTTGTGGAGCGATGACATGAAATCCATCTGCAGAAGGTCAGTTTTTCCCCAAGGTAAAACTGTTGAGGATGCAGGTGAGAGAGTCTATATGTAAATAAGTAGAATCCAAAGCTTGTAAGCATATTGCTTACAAAGAAGCAGACATTTAGCATCAATTTCTTATAAATATAATTATTTAAAATTACTATGTGCTATGACATGTTACTCTAGAAAAGTCTTAGATGTTCAAGTTTTTCATTATCCAATATACATTATCTACACTCATTTCAAACAGTTTTAGTATTAGAATTGCTTGACCAATAAGTTTCTGTGTTTAAAAACTCATGAGCATTACTCCATATGTATATAATTGTGTAGATTAGTTTGGCCATACATATCTTTGTTTGAAAGTCTTCCAAAGCTGTTTTCATACATAAATTATTGGTCAAACAATATATTTGATCCTTGTCAAATTAGTACTGAAGAAAAATAATCATTTGGAAATAAACATCATTTATCAATTCCTGGTAAAAAGTCAAATTAATTTAATAATGGCAAAGTGCTGATATTAGGAAAAGTTTGATGTTCTCAAGTAAAAATGGTAATTTGTAATGGTACTTATTAAATATATGTACTTTCTCAATGCCCAATTGTATAACTTCCAACTACAAAGCATAAGGATTTTATACAGGATAATAATAGTTATATTTTGGTAAATTGTGTACACATGTATTTATTGTTCTCCAAAAATAGTTTGTATAAAATAAAATAATATAGACATTGATAATTAAATAGATTCTGCATAACTGAAATATAAAAGATTGGTTAATTATTGCAATGAAAATATGTAAGAAAAGTTGCCTGAGGGCTCCTCATCTCTACTCTTTTTGAATGCTCTGCAGGTCTAAGTAGACAGGATTTATAGAGAAATTCAATTATTTTATTGTGCTTCCAGTGTTTTGGTCCGGTACTGAAGTTTCATCGAATATGCAGTAGATGTTTGTGAAATTTATTTGATTTTTATTTTATGTGCATTGTAGTTTTGCCTGCATGAAGGGCTGTGAGATTCCCTGGAACTGGAGTTAAAGACAGTTGTGAGCTGCTGTGCTGGTGCTAGTAATTGAAATCTAGTCCTCTGAAAGCTCTCAGCAGCTAAACCATCTTTCCAGCCCTGAATTTGATCTACTATGCACAGTTATAGAGGTATCTGTTCTGCCAAAAGACTTGAGGTAAGGGCCACACCTTAGGATGTGGCTTCAGAGAGTATGGAAGAGGAGGAGCTGGCTGGCTCTCTTGGGTTGTGGTTTGAGCATCCTGAAGGGCAGAGGACCATGGTTATTTACCATCGTTATGTGAGTGCTCCCCAAATAAATATCTGTTAACTCTTTATCTGGGTGTTCATGGACTTCCTTTAACACACCTTCAAAGGATCTTGCTGCTACAGCAATATACTGCTCAACTTCTTGATGTTCTAGGATAAAAAGGATACAGGCAACTTCTGTGCTTCTGGTTTTCTGCTATCCCCTAAAAGCCGAGAATCCATTCTCAAGTGCAGTTTATCCAGCAAGCATACCTCCTATCACTGAAGAAGAGATTATTTTATTTATGGCCTGTCAGGTACCTTCAAATCTATATTGTTAACTGTGCTGTTCTTGATTGCCAATGGCCCCCAAACAATGCCCCCAACTTCTAGATCCTTCCTAGCCTGCCACTCTTGATTCCTTCACCTCTGAGATGTACAATAACCTTGGTGAGGAGAATCAAAGCAAATTTAGTTATTTAGTTATGATTTTCATTTCGTGTCTTTTTTTGTTTTTTGTTTGTTTGTTTGTTTTTGGTTTTTTTTTTTTTTTTTTTTTTTTTTTCAAGACAGGGTTTCTCCGTATTGCTTTGGAGTCCATCCTGGAACTAGCTCTGTAGATCTTGAACTCACAGAGATCCGCCTAACTCTGCCTCCTGAGTGCTGGGCCACCAACTCCTTGTTTCATATGTGTCATTTTCAACAATTACTAAATTTTAAATAGCATTCAATAATGCTACTTCATTTATTTTGGACAAAAATAATTTGTGTCTGTCATTTATGGAATTATTTTTTCATTGTTTTGTTTTCTAGAAAATGAACATGTTTTTCAATGTTTATTGCTTACTAATAAAATTTTTTAATTTTTTTTTAAAATTTGGTTCTTTTTTTTTAATTTTACATATCAATCCCAGTCCTCTCTCCCTCCCTTCCTCCCTTCCTTTCTCTTTCTCTCTCTCCCACCCTCACATGCACCCCAACCACTCCCCGTTCTGCCCCCCCCCATCCACATGTAGGTCGATGCCCTCCAAAGGGGTCATATAAATCTGTCAAATCATTTGGAGTAGGGACTAGGACTTCTCTCCTGTCTCTAGGTTAAAGAAGTATCCCTCCATGGGGAATGTGCCCCCAAAGTCCTTTTGTGCACCAGGAATGCATCCTGGTTCCACTGTCTGAGGTCCCTTAGGCTGCTCAGAACTTCTAGCTAAGACCCATTTTCAGGAGGTCTGAGTCAGTCCCATGCTGGATTCCCAGCTATCAGTCTGGGGGCCCATTAGCTCCTCCTTGTTCAGGTAAGCTGTCTCTATGTGTTTCTGCAGCCTGTTTTTGTCCTTCCTCTCTGTATCTGGATTCCAGTTCAGAACAGTGTTTAGTTTGGGGTTTTTGATTCTGTTTTCATCGGCTACTAGATGAGGTCTCCGTAATGGTGGATAAGTTAGACATCGATCTCATTATCAGGGAAGGGCAAAATGGTAGGTTTCCATTGTTGTTTAAGTTGTTATTTGGGGTCAGTCATGTAGGTCTCTGAACAATACTTTAGGTTCAGTGTTCTCTTCAAACCTATAATGGCTCCCTCCCTCTTTTATGATTCCCCCCTCTCTCTGTTTCTCTCTGTGTGTCTCTCTGTCTCTCTGTCTCTGTCTCTGTCTCTGTCTCTCTCTCTCTCTCTCTCTCTCTCTCTCATCTATTCCTCTCCTGACTCAGTTTTCCTAGTTCTACATGCTTTCCTCTCCTTCTCTTTCTTTTAATCCCTATCCACTCACTGCCCCCTCACTCCCCATGTACTCTGGAGAACGTGTCCCTTCCCCCTTATGTGAGGGACCTAATATGAATCTTTTAGTTTCTATTTTAATTGAATAAATTTCAACCCAAAATTTGAAAAAATTATAATATATACATCTACTATGTATGTGTATATCAATATTTATCAAATACATTTATCAAAACAAGTATTTTTACTTTCCAAGACACTCACTCATAAAACTCTTTTATTTCTGCTTAACTTCACTCCCCTCACCAAGGTAATTCCTAGTTTTTTGTCTTTATACTTATTTTTCCTTTTTCATACCATGTTACTTTTGATATTGATCTGTATTAAAAGGGAAATACATGTTGTTGATCTTTCTTGTCATTCTCTGTTTCACATAAGAACATTTTCAGATATTCATTCAATTTACATCTGAGTGGTGACATCAAATGATGTCAGTCTTCACAGTCCACAGCCGGGGCTTTGCATTCAGCCTGTGGGTATACTTTCCTCTTTTGTGAGGGACCTTGTATGAATCTCTTAGGTTCCTCCTTGTATCCTAGTTTCTCTGGTGGTGTGAATTATAGGCTGGTGATCCTTTGTTCCATGTGTAAAGTTTATATATGAGCGAGTACATATCATGTTCCTCTTTTTTGTGACTGGGTTACCTCATTCAGGATAGTTTCTTCAAGTTCCATCCATTTTTGCCTGTGAATTTCAAGATTCCATTGGTTTTTTTTCTGCTGAATATTTTTCCACTGTGTAAATGTGCCACATGTTCTTTATCCATTCTTCAATTGAGGGACATCTGTGTTGCTTCCAGGTTCTTGCTATTACAAATAATGTTGCTATGAACACAGTTAACAGATGTCCTTGTTACATGAATGTGGATCACTTGGGTATATTCCTAAGAGCTGAATTGCCTGGTCTTGTGGTGGACAGATTCCCATTTTCCTGAAGAACCGCCATACCGATCTCCAAAATGGCTGTACTAGTTTGCACTCCCACCAGCAGGGAAGGAGTATTCCCCTTTCTCCACATCCTCTCCAGCATAAATTGTCATTGGTGTTTCTAATTTTAACTATTCTGGCTGGAGTAAGATGGTATGTCAGAGTTGTTTTGATTTGCATTTCCTTGATAGCTAAAGATGTTGAGCACTTTCTTAAGTGCCCTTCAGCCTTTTTTATTTTCTCTATTGAGAATTCTCTCCAGTTCTGTACCTCATTTTTTAATAGGGTTGTTTGGTGTTTTGGTGCCATAAAAGAGGGATCCATTATAGGTTTGAAGAGATGACCCCAACTAACATTCTGAGCAACAGTGGAAAGGCTACCTTAAATCCTCTTACCTGATAATGAGATTGATGATAGGCATCATCTAGTAGTTGATGGAAACAGAAGCAGACACCCACAGCTAAACACTGTGCCGAACTGGAATTCAGATGCAGAGAGGGAGAAGTGATAGAAAATGGGGGCAAGACCAGGAACAGAAGCCCACAGAGACACTGACTTGAACAAGAAGGACCTCATGTACCCCCACAGTGATAGCTGGGAAACCAGCATTGGACTGATTCAGGTCACCTGAACATGGGTCTCAGTTAGAAGGCCTGGGCAGTCTAAGAAACCTATGACAGTGAAACCAGGATATATCCTGGTGGATAAAAGGACTTTGGGAGCACATTCTCCATGAGGCGATATTCCCTTAGCCTAGAGGCAGGAGAGAGGGCCTAGTACCTACTCCAAATGATTTGACAGATTTTGATGACCCCTCTTGGTAGGCATCACTGTATCTGTGGAGTCGGGGAGTGGGATGGGAGGGTGGTCTGGTGACATGGGAGGGAGGGCAAGAAGGAGAGAGGAAAGTTGGGAGGGAGAGGGAACTCAGATCGATATGTAAAATAAGAAAAATAAGTAATTTTAAGAAATGAGTGAAAAAAGGACATTCTTATGCATGTCTTCTGGCCACTCCTAGTTGTTACACTAAAAACTAGTTGAATGTTTTATGATTTTCAGCAATATTATGCACCAAAAATGGTTCCATAGACCGACTTCATAATATTTGAGTTCCACTGAAAGGAGTTTCTATAGTTTAATTTCATCTCCAAGGAACTGTCAGTCTTATTCTTCTTGCTTTTCATCACAACCTTCCCTATTTGGGTGAACTCTACCCTATGTATTAACTGAGTTTAAGAAGAGATTTGATATGTTTGTTCTATGGTCTGTTTTCACCATTGCAACTCTCAAGATTATAGAGATGAGACTCCCATAAGTGGCTCTAATGCTGTGGTAGCTAAGTACCTTCTAGGTAGAGATGATGAGTACCAGGAGCAGTTAAGTCTCCTTCACTTGACTTTCCTGATATAGAACTTCCACCTCATGAACTAGAACAAGAGTTATGAAAGACCAAATATTTTCTAAGTACCCCACCTAAGACTACCAATCCCCATATCATGACATGAAGTTTTATTATTAGTTACTCATGCTCAGCCGTATCTTATGCTGGTCCCACTAGCTCTCATAAAGAATTTAATCTGTTTCTCTTCATCTATGTTTTGCCTCAGGGATTTTGCATTTCTTTCTTTCATTCTGTATGTCCTACTTCATGTCTAGCTGGCTGGTGGTAGGCTGCCTGGCCCTTGGAGCCTCCTTCTTTTTCTCCTTCATTCTCTCATCTGACTTCCTTCTACTTATTCTCTCTGATTGCTGCTCTGACTATCCCTCTACTGTTCAGCTTTTGGCCATTCAACTTATTATTACACCAATCATGTGACTTAAGCAGATAAGGTAAAACAGTAATACATTTTTACATACTCAAGCCGATACAAAATAAACAATTGTGACACATCATTACATGGTCAAAGTAATAGTCCATAATACACTGTCATTAGTGCATAGCCAACTGGGAGCACTGTATCTCCAACTGTGTCATCAGCAGTCATTAAGGGCAGGAGGGCAGCATAACTCAAAGGTAGATCTTTTTAATTGGGATCAGCTGAAATAAAAATGCTTTTGATTTTTTTTTATATGAACTTGGAGGAGAGCCTCCTATTTTGCTGAATTGGAGAACGGGGAGGAAGTATATAGTCACTATGGCAGGAGAAGAGAGATTCAAAAAACAAACAGTGTCTCTTTTTCTTTGAGCATCTCACTATGGAGCAAAGGATCCCACAGAATTGAAAATTGTTCTGGAATCCCTTGCAAGGAGAAAGAAAGTTAACATGATATGGCAGCTTAATTTAACATGGTTATTGCCTAGATTTTTAAAAATACTATTTATAACAATGAAATTCTATAGAAAAGTCAGAGAATAACTGGGCTTTGCTTCCCTACAGTGTCCAAACGGTATACCAATTCATTTCTGTTTTCCACTACATGCTTTCTAGTTACTTGTTATATAAGAAGGTCTAATGAAACTACCAAACTGCAACTGTCCACAGGTACAAGGAAAGGTAGATTTATTGTTAATATTAAAGGGCCATATGGCTATCTTTCTGGTGGTAGAGAGACTAGCTGGAGGCATTTGGGAGAGTCCAAGTCTACCATGAGTACTTATGAGGAGCAAAGAGAAGAAAATTGGAAAAGCCTTGCCAGTTTTATTGAGAAAAGATAGCTACAGGGTGGAGGAAGAAGCTTCAATCTAAGGCAGCCAGAGAACTAGTATAGTCAGAGAGGAGTGAGTGAGATGAGAAGAAACGGCAGATTAGCTTGGGCTTTGGTATGAACTAATAGTGCATGTTAATAGGGACAGAAGGAGTCTGGAGATTACCATGGTGTTTTAGTATATAACCAATGCTCTATAAGCATAAGGTAGAAAGAGATAGGATACAGACTTATTTAAAAATATACTTTATGTCGAAATGACTTCTAAAAGATCTTCATATTTAAAATTTCTGAATATGATCTGAAGGGCATAAGGAAATTGCTTATTTTTAAATATTTATTTAATATTTTTGTATATGAGTGTTCTATTTGCATTCATGCTAGCATGACAAAAGAGGTCTCCAGGCAGAAGACTGCATCAGATCCCATTATAGATGGCTGTGACCTATCATATTGTTTCTGGCAAACAAACTCTGGACTTCTAAAAGAGTAACCAGTGCTCTTAGCCATCAAGTCATCTTAAAACATGCTTAATATTTATCCATATTGGTCTGTGGATACCAATATTTCTTGTTTCTAAGCTAGTATTCCATATAAAACATTTAATAAATGTTTTCAAGCATCACTCACAATGTCCACCATTTAAGTTTGGAGCCAAACTGATGGTGAGTAACTGGGACATTAGTATTTTTCTAATTACTTTGATAGTTAGAAGTATAAGTAGGACTGCAAGCTTCCCATGACACATGCTAGTGCTAGCAGGTATTGTTTGTTTATTATTCCAGGTTAGAGGAGTAATAAAACTTGGTTTTGATTGTGCATTATGTCTGACATAATTGACAAGTGTCCCTTTACCCATTGTGTATAAGGAGCATATATTATATGTCTCAGAACATATTTGGGCATACATTTCCCATAAGGGACCACAATCTCACCTTCATTTTAAACTCTGGCTTACTTTGTTTCATAATTTAATACTCGATGCTGTTCACTTCTTTCGAATTAGCTTTTCCTTTTTGATTGGCTTAATTAGCTTTACTTCTTTGTTGGCATAAATGTTCTATACACTACCTGCAGTTGTCATTTCACTAAGTTTTCCTTTTCAAAATTTAAAGCATTTATATCATTGGCAATTGAGAATTTTAACTAGTAAGACCATATGGGTCTGTCAGTACAACAATACCACACTATTTACAAAAAAATAAATTATCTATCACAATTAATTATCTATGCTTTCAAGCAGAGTATGGTGTACATGATGTTGAATACAATGTGACTTGTGCATGTTGGAGCTGTGAACTGAGCAGGAGGGCTGGCAGAGGCCACAACTCTTTCCAAAATAAAATATTCACAGCAAGAAACTCTCCCAAGCTCACCTTTTTCATGGCCAAGTGGATATGAATGAATGAAATCAAGTGCTATATTGTAACATTGAAGGGAAAGACTAACAAGAATTTCAAACAGCCCTGATCCTCTTCTTCCTTTTGTTTCTTGTTTTCTTCCCTTCAAAGCAAAATTCAGATTGGAAATATTTCAAAGGAAAAATCTGAATTATCTACAATACAAACTTCTAGGTTCATTGTTGGTCTCAGGATGTGTTGAGGAGAGAAATGGATAGGTGTTGGGGGGGGGAAGGGGGGGTGAAAAAGATAGACAAAGAAAATAACTATAATTCTTTGTGTCATTCAACAGACCATTAGAAAATTTAAATGGGCATTTTATTGTAATAATTTTATGTTTTCAGTAGTGGCTACTAGCAAACAGAATTAGGAGGAACAGAAAAGAATCAATAAAAGTGATGAGATTATTTAATTTTTAGGACTGGATCCTGATTTGTTGAGAAAATTCCAACCTATCTTCATGTTTATGAAACTTTGGGGAGAAATTGACTTTTTTATAGGTTTGGAGACTATAATTTATACTTTAATTATGATTCTCAGAGGTACGCTTATTAATTTTATACCCTTTACTTTTAAAATAACTTACATTTTTTAAAGGGCTTTGAAATTCTAGAAAAACAAAGCATTATTTAGATATTTAAGATGTCTTTCATAAAAAATAAAAACAAAGAGAAGTTATGACAATAACAACCAAACCAAAAAGTGGATGCCATTAAAACATTTGAAAACTTGAATGAGAGAAACAAGACTGCAGAGATTTCATGAATCAAATATGAAACTTCTATTTGTGTCCAAAATAAAGGCTATATCAAATGACTCATCTGTCCTTTTATAAAATTACTTCTCTTAATGACTAACTATAAACAGTAGAAAGAAAACAGGTCTCTTCCAGGTTTGATTTTATCACTATACTTTTGTTCATTATGAACTTGGAAGGTAGTGGAAAAGATACAGCTGTTTAACAAGAACATGTCCCTAAATAGCCTTAAAGTGTATATTCACATTTATGCATGGGTATCTGAATGTGACATTTGAATGTGTATGTGTGGGGCAGAGAAAATATATCAAGCACTGAAAAGACAAGCAATTTGATGTTGATATGTGGGGACCTTGAACAATATCAGTGGACAACCTGGAGATGATATGAGGTAACTGTAATGGTCATGAGTTAGGGAGGGAATTGGGAGGACACAGAGTAGCAGGAAGATGAAGTATTGGGAGTGATATAAATGCCATGATTCTGTATGAAATGCTCAAAAAACTAAAAAATAAATAGAAATAAATTTCTATTATGATAAAATTTACAGCTCAAAGTTTATGATTTTATCTAATTTTTTATTTATTATGTTTACTTACTCTTGATTTATGCGTGTCTGTGCATATGTCTAGGTGAGAATGTGCCAAGCTAATGTACTCAGGTCAGAGGAAAACCTGTGATAGTTCTTTCCTTCCTCCATGTAGGTCCTAGGATGGAATTGAGGTTGCCAGGCTAGGAGGCAAGTGCCTCTCCCCAATGTGCCTTCTCTCAGGCCCGGTTTCAACTAATTTCATAAGTGTAAGTTTTTGACATTAAATATTTTATATGGCTCAACGTGTATAGGTTCTAGCTAAAATGCCTGATGATCTGAGTTCAGTAGCAGGAATCACATGATACTCTGGTTCATGCATGCACATCCCACATATTGTAAATAAATAATTTACATATTTAAATAGTAGTTTACAATTTATAACTACCAGATCTCTCATGTATACTTTTCTTTATGTTGTATAACGGCAAACTTACCCACTTACTTTCCCTGCCCCTGGAAACTATAATCTTCCATTTTATCTCTATGTTTTTGTTAAAATTATTTAAATTATTTAAATAATTATTTAAAATTATTTAAGCTTTAATTTAGATATGGCTATGCCAATATATACTAATAAATTTATGAACATAAATAGAAAACTATATCTTTGAGAATCTACTCTCAATTTTAAAGGAAATTGAAAATATTTTCAATAATTTCACCCATAATATCATTCAGAGGGAAAGAATAATGACTTCAATAATAATACTAGAAAAAATAGACTTCACATATGGAGTAACACAATTATTTGCAAATTATACATCAATTAAAGATTAATGTATAAAATACAAAAATGAACAATTTTATTTCACGTGTTGATGTGTATTGTATATATATATATGTATATATATATATATATATATATATATATATATATATATATGCTCTTGTGTATGCATGTGTGTACATGTGATATGAGTGTGTTATCCTGTGCATGTGAGCACATTTGTGAACACATGATCTTTGTGTGTGTACATACAGAAATGAGAGGCTGATGTTAGGTATCTATTATCACTCCACTTAATTTGACACCAAGGACTTACTGAACCTAGGACTTACTATTTTGATTAAACTAACTGACCACTGAGCTTCTGTCATCATCCTGTCTAAGTTTTCCTCTTTCACTGGGTTACCAATTTACAAAACTCACTTGGCTTTCTTGTGAGTGTTTGAATCAAAACTCGTGTCATCATATTTAAGCAGCAAGTACTTTATACATTGAGATATCTACCAAGTGAAATACAAAATATACAGTAAACTTGCTCAAATCAACAGTACTGTGTTACAAGCAGGTTTTTCCCTGCTGCTGCTGCCTGTCTGGTCCTGCCATCATGCCAACTCCCAATAACACACAGAGACTCTGTATTTGATACAATGCTGTTGGCCAGTTACTATTACTGTTTATCAGCTAGCTCTGTCTTAATGATTAACCCATTTTTATTATTCTAAGTATTTCCACGTGGTTCATCTTACCAGAGAGTGGCAGGCCAGCATCTTGCTTTCTCTGTGCTCTACATGCTGACTCCTCCTAACTACTTCCTCTTTCCTCCTTGTCTCCTAGCCCCGCCTATCTTGCTTTCCCATTGGCCACAGTTCTTTATTCATTAACCAGTATGAGAAACATATTTACAGAATAACATCTCTCATCAGTACTGAATGGAGTTTGGGATTTTAATCTTGCCTTTGTCCCAATCTAGAAATTATAATCAAAATATTCTATTGCTAAAAGATACAGAGAGTATTTAGGATGAAATGATTAAAAATAACAGTAGAGATGATATTGTAAAGTTCGTCAAGTCAGTGCTTTCTGAAGAAGTGGGAAACGAATGGCCATGTAAATAAATACCTGTTTAAATGTCTGTGTTTACATGCTCATGAAAATCAACTGTAAAAAAGAAAGAAAGGAAGGAAGAAAGAAAGAAAGAAGAAAAGAAAAATCAAATGTTTTTCATGTTTTATAGGTAGGTTATGTTTTTTATGTCTATTATTTTATCATTTAATTTTGCTATATGTAGAACTTCCTTTAAACTGAAAGGGAAATCAATTTGTAGTAATTATGTTCATTTTTGTTTTTCTTTTAATCTTAAAGGAAAGGAGCCATGAATAAAGGAATGCTTAATATATAAACCTTTATAATGTAAGTATTAGATAAACAATTGGCAAGTTTATAATCAGTGATGTAAGGAAATAAAGGGGCAAATTATTACTGATAAATCAAAGTATATCACTCAGATAAGTTATCATATGTGAATTATATGTCCAAACCAATGTTGAATAAATTGTCATTATCTCATATATTTTTGTTGTTGTCTCACTGTGGAAAATAATACATAAGCTAGTTGAGAGAATCTTGAGGCTTTCTCAGAAAAGTTCTGAATCACCCAAATTTTGCTAAGTTGTTAAATTTTAAGTTCTTATACAATCCATTCTCTGTATAGGAGGCTGAAATTGGGATCTCTTTGGCTTTAGAAAAATTTAATATCTTTCCATGATGAAAGCAGTTTGTGACTACTAGGTGAGTCTTCTGGAGTAGCTACCTCATGTGAGAACTGGGAATATGAAGTCTAGTTTTAGATGGGCATCAAAAATATTTGTTCAGTGCCAAATGTTCAGACCTGAGGATTTACATACAAGTAACCTCTATAATTACTTTTAAATCACAGTCTTCATTAGAATCCTCACATACGTTCTCAATCTAACTTAAATGGTGTGTGTGTGTGTGTGTGTGTGTGTGTGTGTGTGTGTGTGTGTGTGTGCATCACTATCAAAATAGTCTATAATCTCAGCAACTTCACTTTGTTAATTTGTCACTGGAGGTATAGGCATCTGGGTTTGGTTTTAAATGATGCGATTATTCCAACTATGGGATTTAAGAGTTTCTTTCATGGTACAGAAAAAAATTTAGTCTATACTGCAACTGCATGGACTGGGACTGAGCTTGGCAGAGGGTGTTGGGATTGAAACACTTAACAGATCAACATGAGAAGTTAAGAAGAATCTGCTGACACTGTTTATTACAGACAGTAATGGACTTATATACTCAAGCCAGGGGATGAGCTAAGTGTAAGAGGAAGTCATGCACCACTCACACCTGGGGTCAAGGTACACCTGCACTGTGCACCGGAAAGTTTTGAAAATAACCTTGTTTGCTCAACCTTATTTGCAAGGAAGTTCTACATCTTGGTGGGGAGAAGAGAGCTGTAAGGAACAAGTACTTAAATTTCCCAATATGTGGGGTTTCAGTAGGGAATTTGAAGACGATTTTATATGTGTCTTTCCTCATTCTGTGAAGCAAAAACATTGATGAGAAATTATACACATTACATTGATCACAGTGTTGTAAGCTACCTCTGTGGTTGGGAGAGGTCTGAGGTCTCCTTGGACTGGAATTCAGAGCAGTGCCTTTGTAAAGAACTGAGAAATCTTCAATATATGGTGCTGAATACAAAGACCTTGAGCCATTCCATTGGCCTTCTGAAATCCGATCTTGTCATAAAAGCTAGCTTAGCTATATATCCCTGTTATGAGCAGGTTTTTTTCCCCACCTCCAGTCTGGTCCGGCCACCATGCCAGCCCCAAATAACATGAAGAGACTCTGTATTTGATACAATCCTGTTGGCCAGTTACTATAATTGTTTATCGGCTAGCTTTGTCTTAATGATTAACCCATTTCTACTATTCTAAGTATTTCCACGTGGCTCATCTTACCGGCCAGAGTGGCTGGTGTGCTACCTCTCCGGGCTCTCCATGTTGACTCCTCCTTCCTACTTCCTCTTTCCTCTTTGTCTCCTAGTCTCACCTATCTTGCTTTCCCATTGGCCCACAGTGCTTTATTCATTAACCAGTATGAGAAACATATTTACAGAATAACACCTCCCATCATATCCCTCTCTCTCCTCCTAATTTCAGATAATATTATGTTGGATCCCTGCACTGGGGAGCCCCCCCACTCGAACCCCGGGATGCAATGATCATTCCCACAAACCACGGAAATCGGCACTTGAGCCCTGAGAAGTAGCACACCAGCCACTCTGGCCGGTAAGATGAGCCACGTGGAAATACTTAGAATAGTAGAAATGGGTTAATCATTTTTATACCACACAAAGGAGGAGAGAGAGCCCAGAGCCAAATTTGACATGAGCTTATAAAGACAAATAACACAAAGAAGGGTTCTGGGGTTAGGAGCTAGCAAGCTCCTGATGGGTTGGGCCCAGGTGGCAGGGTTCATGCTCCTTATCTGGCACCTGCATCTGTGTTTCTAAGAAAACTTTTTGTGAGCCCATCCCTGGGGTTCCTTCCTGGTCAGGAGTGCATGTTTTCAGGCTATTCTGGGACCTAGGGCAACTGAAAATTTTCCATCTTAACAATCATGAGCTCATCCAACTGGTGCTCATGTTGTACCTACTTGCTCTCTTCCATGTTACTTGGACAAGAACAAAGCCAATGTGGTCACTACACCTTTTTCTTTGTAATGTAGCAATAATAATTATGTCATTACGATGCTATAAAACTGAGTAATACAAAGTCTAAATCTGTTATAAACTAGAACTATAGTTATTACAATTGATGGAATAGAAGGAATTAAATATGGCATATTTCATATTCCTACTCCACATTTCACTTACTGGTACATACAACTCTAAGTAAAACCACTAGTACAGTTATTTCTAATTAAGTGGAATAAATTCTCAATATCAAAGACCAATTTAGAAATCTTATTCTTTTTATTTATTTATTTATTCTTATTTTACATATTGATCCTAGTAGTTCTCTCTCCCTCCTACATCGCTCCCATGCCCCCGACCACATTCCTATCCCATTCCCCCCCACCCCCTACTGCACAGAGAGGGACATGTATTCCAGGAGGAATCATCAAAATCTGTCAAGTCATTGAAGTAGGGACTAGGCTCTCCTTCCTCTCTCTAGGTTAAGGGAGTATCCCTCTATGGGCAATATGCTCTCAAATTCCTTTTGTGCACCAGGTATCCATCCTGGTTCCACTGTCAGAGGTCCCTTAGATTTCCCAGGCCTTCTAACTGAGACCCATGTCCAATGGGTCTGAGTTGGTTCAATACTGGTTTTTTAGCTATCAGTCTGGGCGTCCAATGCTGGTTTCCCAGCTACCAGCCTGGGAGGCCATTAGCTCCCCCATGTTCAGGTCAGATGTCTCTATGGGTTTCTTTCTTAAGACTCTATTTTCTAAAATTACTTACAGTTTCAAAATCAGTTATTTAGAGAAATACATGTATATATATGTACACACATATATAAAATGAATATTTCAGTCCCCTTTCTAATATGCCCCAGTCATGACTTGTCCTCAGCATTTTTTTCTCCTTCTTGGCATATTTAATATAAAATCACTTTTTCAAACTTTTTAAAATATGTAGATTAAAATATTGTTATAAAAGCATTTGTTGTAAATCTATTTAAAACTATATTTTGAACCACTCAAAATCTTTGTCATCTCTTTTAAAGAGTAGGAACCTCACACTACACTAAGCACGGGTCCATTGTCTCTTCATTGAAACATAAGTAGATATCATAAGTGTATTTATTTTTTATCTTATTGACCATATGCACATTACATGAGTTCTAAGCAAGCAAAAAGTGAGCATCTCCCATGTGTTTGCATGGGTATCCTTGAACAAATGTAAAAGTCTATGGACATTCTGTGCCTGGGGCTGAATTGTTGGTGCATGAACATAGTTTTCTCATCTAGATTTGGGTCTATAATTCAATTGATGTGACATTGTAAAATATTTTTGTAATTTGGGACAGAAGAGGAAATCAACCTTATTGTTGATGCCCAAGGGTTTAACGATTCATTTTCAATGTGGCTCACTTATTTGATCTTAAATTGTGAGACTCAATTACTATAGATAAATCCCATCTAGTTCCATTGCATAATTGGTTTTTGTAGAGTCCATTATCCTAATAATTGCAATCTAATTGGTATAAAAATGAAATATTCTGATAGGAAACATCAGGAAATAATAACAGTAATTAATGGTAATTAAATTCTGTGAAGCCCATTTTAGAGGAGGGAGGTTGGAGGTTGCTAATAAAGCTTATATAGGACTTTACACAACAAGTCCCTATTTTTTTTATTTATTCACTGTGGGAATAAAGTACTCAAGTATTAAAATTCAAAAGAAAGAATTTACTTCATACCAAAAAAAAGTCTGTGTGACAAGTCAAGAATTGTGTACTTTTTAGATACTGTGTTTCTATTTACTCATTTAATTCGTGCATTATATAGAATTTCAATTAATGAAATAAAATCATATTCTGAGCACAAATTTCAACAATGGGAAGAGTCCAATGATAGGGGGTCCACACACAGAGAAGAAGTGTGTCACTGCTGCCAATATACTAGGCAAGAAAATTGGGAATAGCATTCCCATCTAGTCTGCTTCCTTGCAGAAAGACAATGATAGAATGGCTGTCTTTATATTTACATTATTTCTCCTTGAATTCCCAGGAAAAGGGGAACCAGAAATCTGAGAAGTTCCAAAGGTAAAGTGAATGAACATATGTAAATCTACCTTCTAATTAATTTATTTCTAAACTTTACATGGGATAGATTTGTTAAATGTGAGGGATGACTTATTTTTTCCAGGCATTTCACACAAATGAGTGGAGAACATGCCAGGGTAAAGTACTGAGTGAGTCCTAGTCTCAAAAGCAGTAATAGAATGTAAGGACAGTACAGCTTAAGCCAAATCCTGGAGATGAGCTAAGAATGCCCATTTTGCTCTAATGTTGAATTCATGTTCACCAACAGGATGGCTATGTTGTTATGTGATCAGTGTGCAAATAACTTATTAGTGAGTAATAAAAAAACTCTTAATATTATAGTCTCAAAGTATCAAAAACAACTGATGGGAGATATTATTCTGTAAATATGTTTCCCATACTGGTTAATAAATAAAGCACTGTGGCCAATGAGAAAGCAAGCTAGGTGGGGCTAGAAGACAAGGAGGAAAGAGGAAATAGTAAGGAGGAGTCAAGATGTAGAGGATGGAGGAAGCAAGATGCTGGGGCCACGGCTCCGGGATAAGCTGACCAGGTGGAAATACTTAGATAAGTAGAAATGGGTTAATAATTAAGACAGAGCTAGCCCATAAACAATAATGGTAACTGGCCAACAGGATTGTATCAAATACAGAGTCTCTGTATTTGGCGTGTTATTTGGGGCCAGCACGCGATACCGGCGGCGGGGGGCTGGCTGAAAACAACAAGCTACAAACAACCAGTATTTTCCTCACAATTTTTGACTAGGCTATGTTCCCTTTGGTGCTTATTATGATCTATGGGGCTTTCTTAAACACCCTTTTGCTTTGTTCATGGAAAAAGGCAGAACAAGTTGCTTGAGCAAATCTGAAATCATTGAGGGACCTAACAACTAAGTGATGTGAATAACCAAATGATTGTGAACCGATACAATAAAACAGTCTGGCACAATCTTCTTTGTCTTTGTTTAGTTCTCATGTGGTTATGAGCTTAAATAAGTACCACATTTCAGAATCCTGAAATACACACATCTTTATCAGTTTGTCTCTCATGGATGTTATTTTAATTTTAAGTATTTTGAATTCTGGATTATTAGCAAGTTATACATCATACCCAGTACTCTTGACTTTTATTTTTATTGTAGATTTCTTCACACCACTAGGCCAATATTCTGTTTCATTAGGAAATTATTTTCAATGCACCATTATTTAAATTAAATACAATCTTATTTTAGATGCCAATTCTATGTGCCTGCCTCTAATAAGGTGAATATAATGATGTTAATTACAGCATCTTTGAATACCTACATAAGATAGGTCAGGACAGACTTAAGAAAATGTTAAGCACAACAAAGGAATCAATACATAATGTGTGCATGTATGTGTGTGTGTGTGTGTGTGTGTGTGTGTGTGTGTGTGTGTGTATGCATTCCCATTTTCTTATGATGATGATGATGAAGTTTTTTTTTTTTTAATTTGGTTTTTTGAGACAGGGTTTCCCTGTAACTTTGGAGTCTGTCCTGGAACTCGCTCTGTAGACCAGGCTGGACTTGAACACACAAAGATCTGCCTACCTACCTCCACCTCTGTTGGATCCCCACACTGGAGAGGCCAACCCCCCACTCGAACCTTGGGATGGGATGATCGTTCCCACAAACCACAGAAATCAGCACTTAATGAAAAACAGCAAGAGGCTTTTTTATTCCAGGGGCTCAACTTCCACCACAAAAAGAAGAGAAAGAGCCAGGAGCCCAGTTTTACATGAGCTTAAAAAGACAAAGACCGTAAGTGGGGAAAAGAGTCTGGGGTTAGAGGTTAGCAGGCTATTGAATGGTTGGGCCCAGGTGGCAGGGTTCATGCTCCTTATCTGGTACCTGCATCTGTGTTTCTAGGAAATGTTTTTATGAGCCCATCCCTGGAGACCCTTCCTGGTCAGGAGTGCATGCACTCAGGCTATTCTGGGCCCTAGGGCAACTGAATATTTTCCATCTTAACTTTCCCTCCTTTTCTTTTTGTCAAGTTTTAACCATTAAATTTCTTCTTCTTCATGCTGTCTAAGGGCTTGATATTGTTACCTAAGCAAAAGCACCTGAATGGTACTAACCCGTTCTCTTATAAAGGCAGTTATTTTGTTAGAGACTAAGGGTCCCAGGGACAGAATTAGCAGTAAGCTTAGTAGCAGTCCAAATAATGGTAGCAAATAGGGTAAACTCCATTCTAGGAACTACACAGGGGGTTGTTAAAAAGTTGTTGACATCTTCTTTTCTAGCTCTTTTTGATGTTTACGAAACAGCACCTCTCTGTTGGGCTGCACATATTCCTCCCTTGTCAGCTGTTACAAGTAGTTTTTTCCCTCTAGTCCCACCACCACACCAGCCCCAAATAACACACAGACTCTGTATTTGATATAATGCTGTTGGCCAGTTACTAGTTTCTTATCGGCAATCTCTGTCTTAATTATTAACCCATTTCTATTAAACTAAGTACTTCCAGGTGGTCTCATCTTACCAGAGAGAAGGGCTCTGTCCTCCATCTTCTATGTCCTCCCTACTACTTCCTCTCTCCTCCTATTCTCCTATTCTCAGTGTGTTATTGGGGGCTGGCATGGCAGTGGGACAAGACCAGCAGGGAGAAACCTGAACGTAACAGTCAGCTGTTAATAAATCCAGACCTCTTCGGTTCTGGAGAACCATTTCAGCAAGCAAGTCTACATGGTCTTGTAGGTCTTGGATAGCTTGATAAACCATTTTTTTTCATCATTGATTAATTGTTGTGAGAGTTTAGCATAAGAATCTACAGCTACCCTGATGCTGGTGGAACCTGTGGCTATTGTCCCCATGATTCTGAGGCCTATTAAGAGAGATATGAACTGTAGTGCTCTTTTTTTTTGTCAGGGAGCTAAGGAGTCAAAACTGGGGAGAGGGATTGGCTGCTCCCCAGGTATAATTGCTATATCAGGCAACAGCCACGCAAGTGTGCATAGACCAGTACAGTCTACAGGGAGATAAGGGTAGGTCATATTGAAAAGTAAAAAATTTACTAGCTATCTGTAGGGACATGAACTCGCCACCCTAGGGCCTCCGTCCCCTGCAGGTGGTCGCTCACGGAACTCTCTTGAGAAAAATAGTTCCTGAGATAACTCCAGGATGTCCCAACAACCTCTGTGGAATGTTCCAACGCCTTGTTTAATACAATACATAGCTTAACTGATAAGTAAACATGTAACTCCGGATCTCCCCTACCCCCTCCCTAGTCAGCTGATAAGTGAACGTGTAACTTTGGACTTCCTCTATTTCCTTCCACTCTTTTGATGTTTTTGCCTTTATAAGCTTGTCACAAGTTTGGGTCGGGGTCGAACTCTTGTAAGAGCCTCGACCCCAGCATGCTGGCCTGAGATCTCATCCAAATTCGTTTTCAATAAACTTCCTCGTGTGATTGCAGCAAGTCCGGTCTCGGTGTCTCACTGGGTGCGCGCTATTCCCGAGATTTGAGTGAGGGTCTCCCTTCGGGGGGGGGCTTTCATTTTTGGGGACTCGTCCGGGAGTTGCGCGACCACCCAGGAGTCCTAGACCCACTTGGAGGTAAGAATTTCTGTTCTGTTGTGACTCTGTGTTTGTGGCCTGTTCAAAAATCTGGTGCGATTGCAGTTTCGTCTTTGCAAACGCTCTATTGAGGCCGCTCTCCAGGAGGAGGGTGGAGTGGACAGGGATAGACGTGTCCAGGTGTCCACCGTTTGTTCGCCCTGGGAGACGTCCCAGGAGGACAGGAGGAGGACCAGGGACGCCTGGTGGACCTCCGCAGGGAAGGTCAGGAGATAAATTTTCTCCTTAACGACTGGTGTCAAAGGGCCATTTCTAGCCTGTCTGACTCCTCTCAGAATTACTGGTCAACTCGGAGTCGACAGCTGCTTTTGTGTTTCTGTCTTTCTGTCTTTGTGCTTATTTTTGTTAATAGAGGTAGACATGGGACAGACCGTGACGACCCCACTAACACTGACTCTGGACCATTGGACGGACGTTAAGACTAGGGCTCATAATCTTTCTCTTGAAGTCAGAAAAAGACCTTGGAAAACTTTTTGTTCCTCCGAATGGCCAAATTTTGGTGTAGGATGGCCTTCGGGAGGAACTTTTAACCTATCTGTCATTTCTGCTGTCAAGCGAATTATCTTTCAGGACACAGAGTGACACCCTGATCAGGTTCCATACATCTTCGTGTGGCAGAACCTAGTCCAAAACCCACCACCCTGGATGGAACCTTCGACATCAGGGATAGAGACGGTGACGGTGGCCGTGGCCGCAAAACCGAAAGTACCTCCTTCAGATCCGCCGGCGCCCGCTCCATCTGCTCCCCCGAGGATCTATCCTGAAATTGATGATGTTTCCCTCCTTGACCACCCTCCTCCCCCATATCCTCAACCCGTTCCTCATGCAGCCCCCCCCACAGGTGCCAGCCCCAACGGACTCTCGGACGGCCTCCGAAACAGGACCAGCGGCCGGAACTCGAAGCCGCATGGGTCTCAGCCCGGAGGGATCTGGCGCAGGACCTGACTCCACCGTTGCCTTACCATTACAGGCTTATGGACCCGCCCCAGCTCCAGGGCAACTAGTCCCACTGCAATACTGGCCGTTTTCGTCAGCTGATATGTACAACTGGAAAACTAACCACTCCTCTTTCTCAGAAAACCCCTCAGGCTTGATGGGACTCCTCGAGTCCCTGATGTATTCTCATCAGCCCACTTGGGACGATTGTCAACAACTCTTGCAGGTCCTCTTTACGACTGAAGAAAGAGAGAGGATCCTCCTGGAGGCCAGAAAGAATGTTCCAGGACCAGATGGGACCCCCACCAACCTCCCTAATCTTATAGATGCCGCTTTCCCCTTGGTCCGCCCTGACTGGGATTACAACTCTGCGGAAGGTAGGGAGCGTCTCACAGTCTACCGCCGGGCTCTAGTGGCAGGTCTCAAAGGGGCCGCACGGCGACCCACCAATTTGGCAAAGGTAAGAGAAATCCTACTGGGTCCAGTGGAGCCACCCTCTGTCTTCTTGGAGTGACTGATGGAGGCTTATAGGAGTTATACCCCATTTGATCCCTCCTCGGAGGGACAGCAGGCGGCTGTAGCCATGGCTTTTATAGGGCAGTCGGCCTCTGATATCAAGAAAAAGTTGCAGAGATTAGAGGGGCTCCAGGATTATACTTTGCAGGATTTAGTAAAAGAGGCAGAGAAAGTGTATCACAAGAGAGAGACCGAGGAAGAAAAACAAGAAAGAGAAAAAAAGGAGGCAGAGGAGAGGGAAAATCGGCGGGATCGCCGCCAAGAGAGGAATTTGACTAAGATTTTGGCCGCAGTAGTAGGTGGAGAAAGGTCAGAGAAAGGACAGTCAGGACACCTGGGCAACAGGGCAAGAAGACCCCCGGGAGGACAGAGGCTACAACTTGAGAAAGACCAATGTGCATACTGTAAAGAAAAAGGACACTGGGCCAGAGATTGCCCCCAAAAGAAACAAAAGGGCCCCAAGATACTGGCCCTGGAGGAAGATTAGGGGAGTCGGGGCTCGGTCCCCCTCCCCGAGCCTAGGGTAACTCTCTCTGTGGAGGGGAACCCCATTAATTTCTTAGTAGATACAGGAGCCGAACACTCAGTTTTGACTAAACCATTAGGACAATTAGGATCAAAAAGAACTCTGGTTATGGGAGCCACTGGAAGTAAACTTTACCCCTGGACAACAGAAAGAAGTTTAGAAATAGGAAAACGCCAAGTAACGCACTCTTTTCTTGTGATTCCTGAGTGCCCTGCGCCCCTTCTGGGGAGGGACTTGTTGACCAAACTAAAGGCTCAGGTCCAGTTCACCCCGAAGGGACCAGAAGTCACCTGGGGAGAGGCCCCTATAACATGCTTAGTTTTAAGTCTAGAAGAAGAATATCGCCTCCATGAACCCAAGACTGGGATTTTGCCCCCTAGAGAGTGGCTGACAGCTTTTCCAGAGGTTTGGGCAGAGCAGGCTGGAATGGGACTGGCCAAACAAGTACCACCCATCGTAGTTGAGCTGAAAGCGGCTGCCACCCCTGTCTCAGTCAGACAGTACCCCATAACTCAAGGGGCTAAAGAAGGCATTCGACCACATATCCAGAGACTGTTACAACAAGGTATACTGATTCCCTGCCGGTCCCCTTGGAATACCCCCCTCCTGCCGGTACGTAAGCCTGGAACCAATGATTATCGACCCGTCCAGGACTTAAGAGAAGTCAATAAATGGGTACAGGACATTCACCCAACTGTGCCCAACCCTTACAACTTGCTGAGTTCCTTACTGCCTGAACGATCCTGGTACACCGTTCTGGATTTGAAAGATGCCTTTTTCTGTCTCAGATTGCATCCGAGTAGCCAACCCCTGTTCGCTTTTGAGTGGCGAGATCCCGAAGGAGGACATACGGGTCAACTGACCTGGACTAGGTTGCAACAGGGATTCAAAAATTCACCGACTCTTTTCGATGAAGCCCTCCACCGTGACCTTGCGCCCTTCAGGGCCCAGAACCCTCAGATTTCTCTCTTGCAGTATGTGGATGATTTACTACTCGCAGCTTCGACCCAGGAACTGTGCCTCGATGGGACCAAAAAGCTCCTAAAGGAATTGGGTGAGTTGGGGTACCGGGTGTCCGCCAAGAAAGCCCAGTTATGTCGCTTGGAGGTGACCTACCTAGGATACACCCTCCGAGAAGGGAAGCGGTGGCTCACTGAAGCACGGAAAAGACTGTGATGCAGATCCCGACCCCCACCACTCCTCGACAAGTACGTGAGTTTTTGGGAACTGCAGGTTTTTGTAGACTCTGGATACCGGGGTTCGCCACGTTGGCGGCCCCTCTGTACCCACTCACTAAAGAAAAAGTCCCATTCACCTGGACAGAGGAGCACCAAAGAGCCTTTGACAATATAAAGACTGCCCTGCTCACAGCTCCTGCTTTGGCCCTGCCAGATCTGACTAAGCCTTTCACTCTATATGTTGATGAACAGGCTGGAGTGGCCCGTGGAGTTCTGACTCAGACCCTGGGGCCCTGGAAGTGGCCAGTGGCCTACCTATCTAAAAAACTAGACCCCGTTGCCAGTGGGTGGCCCTCTTGCTTGAAAGCCATTGCTGCAGTAGCCCTGCTTGTCAGAGACTCTGATAAGCTCACTCTGGGTCAGTATGTGACTGTAATTGCTCCCCATGCTTTAGAAAGTATTGTGCGGCAGCCCCCCAACTGCTGGATGACAAACGCCCAGATGACACATTACCAGAGCCTGTTGTTAAACGATCGAATAACCTTTGCTCCTCCTGCTATTCTCAACCCGGCCACCCTGCTCCCCGAAGCAGACGACTCTACCCCGGTGCACCGATGCACTGATGTCCTGGCTGAAGAAACCGGGACCAGGAAAGACCTGACTGACCAACCTTGGCCGGGGGTGCCTAACTGGTATACGGACGGCAGCAGTTTTGTGGTAGAAGGTAAAAGAAGGGCAGGAGCAGCGGTGGTAGACGGAAAGCAGGTAATTTGGGCTAGCAATCTCCCAGAAGGAACCTCTGCTCAAAAAGCTGAGCTTCTGGCACTGACTCAAGCTCTGTGTCTGGCAGAAGGTAAGGCTATCAACATTTACACCGACAGCCGTTATGCTTTCGCCACAGCCCACATCCATGGGGCCATCTACAGGCAGAGGGGCCTACTCACCTCAGCAGGAAGAGACATTAAAAACAAAGAAGAAATCCTGGCCCTCCTAGAAGCCATACATCTTCCAAAAAAATTAGCCATTGTCCACTGCCTGGGACACCAGAAGGGGGCTGACCCAGTCACAAAGGGGAACCAGATGGCTGATCTAACGGCAAAGCAAGCTGCCCAGGGAGCGGTAGTACTGGCAGAAGAAACTGGAACCCCGCCAGAACCCCCCGCAAGCCATGGATCCCAGCTTCATCTATCCCTATAAAGATTATGATTTAATCAACGATATGGCCTGTGCAGGAAAAGCTCGGATGTTCAGTTCCGGCGGATTGGCAAAAACCAAGGATGGACGAATCATTCTGCCCTCTAAGGAAGGGCAAGACTATGTGAGACGAATACACCAGCTAACTCATCTTGGAAATGAAAAGCTTAAGCAATTAATCAAAGGTTCTAAATATTATGTTCTAAGATTAAATACAGTAGTAAAAGAGGTAGTAGAGTCATGTCAGGCCTGCACCTTGACCAATGCTGCCCGGCCGTTCAAAGAACCTGGAAAAAGGATGAGGGGAGACCGGCCGGGAGTTTATTGGGAGGTAGACTTCACTGAAATTAAGCCAGGAAAATATGGTAATAAGTACCTTCTAGTTTTTATAGACACTTTTTCAGGATGGGTGGAAGCCTTTCCCACCAAGTCTGAAACTGCTCAAGTAGTAACCAAGAAGATACTGGAAGAAATCCTGCCCCGGTTCGGGATTCCCAAGGTAATCGGTTCGGACAACGGGCCTGCTTTTGTTGCCCAGGTAAGTCAGGAGTTGGCCACCCAACTGGGGACTAATTGGAAATTACATTGTGCTTACAGACCCCAGAGCTCAGGACAGGTAGAAAGAATGAATAGAACCCTAAAAGAGACCCTTACTAAATTGGCTATTGAGACCGGCGGCAAAGACTGGGTGACCCTCCTCCCCTTTGCGCTCCTTAGGGTCCGAAACACACCTGGACGTTTCGGCCTTACCCCTTATGAAATCCTACATGGGGGACCCCCCTCCCCTTGACTGAGTCAGGCGGGATATTGGATCCTTGCACTGACTCTCCCTCCTCCTCTGCTCTGTTTACTCACTTGAAGGCCTTAGAAGTTGTCAAAACACAGATCTGGAATCAGATCAAAGAAGCCTACACTCCAGGGACCACCGCAGTGCCCCACGGGTTCCAAGTCGGAGACTCAGTCTTGGTCAGACAACATCGCGCTGGCACGCTTGAGCCTCGGTGGAAAGGACCCTATCTGGTGCTGTTGACTACTCCCACGGCAGTAAAGGTAGACGGGATTGCTGCCTGGATCCACGCTTCTCACATAAAAAAGGCACCCAGTCAAAATGAAGACAACCACGAACATAATTGGACAGTGGCAGCCAGTGACAATCCTCTTAAGCTGCGCCTTCGCCGTAGCCCCAACCTTGGGGGATAACCCTCATGCCCCCCAAAGACTGACATGGGAAGTGCTTAATGAAGAGGGCGCCGTTGTGTGGTCAAAAACCGCAGTGCACCCCCCTTGGACTTGGTGGCTGGATCTTGCACCTGATATCTGTAAGTTAGCTGCCGGTTCCCTGGCCTGGGATCTTTCTAATTATGACAATTTAGATAAACCACCCCTGGAGGAACAATGTGTCCCTCATGGTATAGGGAGCACATTGGGATGTTCCGGACAATTCTTCCGAGCCAACCTCCAGGCAGCAGACTTCTACGTCTGCCCCGGGCAGGGACATAACAGAGAGATGAAGAGGCGATGTGGAGGGGCATCAGGTTATTTCTGTGCTAAATGGGGATGTGAGACCACAGGAGAAGCCAACTGGAATCCTTCCTCCTCCTGGGATCTGATTATAGTAAAAAAGGGTCGTAAGCCGGAAGAGCCAGAAAGAGGAGAGAGAGACACATCTAAGTACCCATCTTATAAGACTGGATGTGCTCCCGGGGCCTCGGGTGGCCCTCAGGGGCCATGCAAAGGCAACTATTGCAACCCTCTGAATATTAGTTTCACAGCACAGGGAAAACAAGATCGTCGATGGGTGAAAGGTAACCGCTGGGGGGGGAGAGTCTATACTGGAGCAGGAGACCCAGGGTTTGTTTTTGCTATCAGGATGAAGATAGAGAGTCCGCCCGCACAACCGGTAGGACCCAATCCGGTGCTTGATAACCCCCTACCCAGGCCTGAGAGACTTCCTAGTCTCACCCCATCACCAAAGGAAGGTTTCTCTACCAGCCCTACTCCATACCCTCTTTTGATCACATCCTCCCACCCCCCTATGAGAACAGAGGATCGCCTATTTAATCTGCTTGATAGTGCGTTGGTTGTTTTAAACCGCACAAACCCCACTGCTACCCAATCTTGCTGGCTGTGCTTTGCTTCTAGTCCCCCTTATTATGAGGGAATAGCTCAAATGCGGAGCTATAATGTTACTTCTGACCATTCGCATTGCCCCTGGGGGAGCCAATGAAAGTTGACCCTGTCAGCGGTATCAGGCACTGGACTATGTATAGGCAAAGTGCCTACCAGACACCAGCCCCTCTGTAACATAACTATTAACACCCTGACAGATGGCCCAAATCAATATCTAGTACCCCCCCCCCCCAGATACTTGGTGGGCCTGTGGCACTGGCCTGACCCCTGCCTGCATACATCACTTTTTAACAGTACTAGGGACTTTTGTATTTTGGTCCAGCTGGTGCCTAGGGTCATCTATCATGATGATGGTTCATTTATAGATGAATTTGATCACCGTACTCGTTACAAGAGGGAACCTGTTACCCTGACCTTAGCTGTCTTGTTAGGATTAGGAGTAGCGGCAGGGATTGGGACTGGAGCATCTGCCCTTATTCAGCAGCCCTACTACTATAATGAGCTCAGAGCGGCTATGGATGCAGACCTGGGAGCGTTGGAACACTCCATAACTAAACTAGAAGAGTCATTAACTTCATTGTCAGAGGTAGTGCTGCAAAACAGAAGGGGATTAGACCTGCTTTTTCTTAAAGAGGGAGGGCTCTGTGCTGCCTTAAAGGAAGAATGTTGCTTCTATGTAGATCATTCTGGTGTCATCAGAGATTCCATGGCAAGGCTTAGAGAAAAGCTAGAAAACAGAAAAAAAGAAAGAGAAGCATACCAAGGATGGTATGAAAATTAGTTTAATCGGTCACCTTGGTTCTCTACTCTGGTCTCCGCCGTGGCCGGGCCTTTAATCATTTTGATGCTGATCCTAACCTTCGGGCCATGTATTCTAAATAGGCTGGTGGCATTTATAAAAGAAAGGATAAGTGCTATCCAGGTAATGGTCTTAAGACAGCAGTACCAGATACTACGAGAAACTGAGGGATCGCTCTAAGATTAGAGCAATTCACAAGAAGAAGTGGGGAATGAAAAGTAAAAAATTTACTAGCTGTCTGTAGGGACATGAACTCGCCACCCTAGGGCCTCCGTCCCCTGCAGGTGGTCGCTCACGGAACTCTCTTGAGAAAAATAGTTCCTGAGATAACTCCAGGATGTCCCAACAACCTCTGTGGAATGTTCCAACGCCTTGTTTAATACAATACATAGCTTAACTGATAAGTAAACATGTAACTCCGGATCTCCCCTACCCCCTCCCTAGTCAGCTGATAAGTGAACGTGTAACTTTGGACTTCCTCTATTTCCTTCCACTCTTTTGATGTTTTTGCCTTTATAAGCTTGTCACAAGTTTGGGTCGGGGTCGAACTCTTGTAAGAGCCTCGACCCCAGCATGCTGGCCTGAGATCTCATCCAAATTCGTTTTCAATAAACTTCCTCGTGTGATTGCAGCAAGTCCGGTCTCGGTGTCTCACTGGGTGCGCGCTATTCCCGAGATTTGAGTGAGGGTCTCCCTTCGGGGGGGGCTTTCAATATTACTCCCACACACAAAAACTCTCCCTCCCCTGAGACATCCATTAGAGGAGACATTGATAATCTGACTGCAGTTGGTAAAGCAGACAATACCCACATCTACATCATAAGAATTATTTTGGTAGTTCTTAAAGTAGCAAATAGAACTTCTGAAACTAGTAGGCTATACTTTAAAAGGTTTTACAAGAGAACAGTTGTTTTTAGTCGGGGTGGTGGTCTCTGATGTATTTAAGAGTGGGGCTACTAGGGGTCAACTAACCCCCAAGGCCAACAGTCATCTGTTGTCATGCGGTTGGTGACATGTGTGGCTTGAATAATCTCATATGTTAGGGGGACTATATCAATCCTCTTGAATTTGGGTAGCAAGAGGGTAGTGGAGTTTAGGCAGTAAGCTATCAATTTGTCTGTACCCTTTCTTGGACCTCAATATCTCTTACCTCATCGATCAGCCCCCTGTCAGATACATGTATTGGGGCCTTCTGTGACCAGCAGGCAGGCTTACCCACTGGGGCTAAGCAACTGGCTTGGCTGCATTTGTAACTTGGGCCATTCATGGAACGGTTTCCCAATCTCCCCAAATAAACCCACATATATTGTAACAGGTGTTGCCACAAAGTATTGTCTCCCCTTTGCTGTACAGTCATGAAAAGTCCCACAACATCTAGAATTCATCTGGTCTACAAATGAGCAGTCTGCAGGTCACTGTCCATCAGCCCACACAAGGGGCTTAGGTATTTTAAATCACAATTCCAGTGCTGGTCTATTTCCCCTGTGAAAAGCCTGTATTGAACTAAGTGAGCAGCCTTTCCTCCACAGTCAACAGATAAAGTGTTGGCAAGAATTGTACCCCCACCCACCCAACAGTCACAGGGGGAACCAAAGAAGGATGAGAATTGAAGCCTAATTGGAGGGGGCCCAAATCCCCCAGGAAAGTGGGGTCATATGCACTACAGAACTAGTTGGATGGCCAGAAGGGAATCTTCATGTTGAGTCTGGTTTCCTGGTGATCTTGAACTTGAGCGGTCCCGGGTGGTCTGTACTCACCAATGGGAGACACCGGCAGGGCTGGTTTTACATGAGAGGCATGAACCCAGGCTGTGATCCCTTTTACTTTTACTGCACTTGCGGTGGTGAGAAGGACCAGGTAGGGACCTTTCCAGCAAGGTTCGGGAGTCTGAACCTTATGTCTTCTTATGTATATGGAGTCTCCAACTTGGAACTGATGAGGCTCTTGTAGGTCTCCAGGCTTGTAGATCTCAGTCAGTTGTGTTCACACTTCCTTCTGTATTGTCTCAAGAGCTTTTAACCTGGCATATAAGCAAGTGTTAGAATAACATCCCTGCTCAATCAGACCTGCTAAGGGAGCCACAGGAGGGGGTGTCATAAAAAGGAGCTCATAGGGTGTGAGGCTGAACTGGCCAGGGGTATTTCTAACCCTAAATAGGGCCAGGGGCAGGAGGACTGTCCAATCTGTACCACTGGTCTCCAAGGATAATTTAGTCATGATCTCTTTCAGGGTTCTATTTATTTTTTCTACCAGACCTGAGCTTTGTTGTCTATAGGTTCAATGTAGATTGCAAGTGATCCCCAATATCTTGGCCACACCCTAACTTACACAGGTCTATTATCACACCCAATTACTTTGGGCATGCCAAGTCCAGGCAGAATTTCTTCTAATATCTTTTATTTTTAACTGCGATAGTTGCAGTCTCATTCTTGGTAGGAAATGCTTCTACCCATCCTGAGAAGGTATCTATAAACACTAGGAGATATCTGTTACCATACCGAGCCAGTTTAACTTCAGTGAAATCAACTTCCCAATACACACCAGGAGGATTGCCCCAGAGGTGTTTGCAAGGCCCCAGCTTGTTGGGGACTGCATTAACCTTTTGACATGGGATATAGCTTATGGTGGGCAGTCACAAAGGCCTATCGGCTGTGAGTATAAATGTTTCCCTTTGTCCTTCTGCCAGACCAAAGGCCTGGGTGAGAATGACCAATTCTGCCTTTTGGGATGAAGTTCCCTCTGGGAGGCTGCTGGGCCATACAGTGTGTTCTAGGTCCACAACTGCCGCCTCTGCTACCCTTTTACCTTCTATGATGTAGCAGCTCACGTCGGTGAACCATGTCAGCTGGGCATCTGGCCATGGCTGGTCCCTGAGGTCCCAGAGGACTCCTGTCTCTTCAGCCAGGACCTCTTGGCAGTCATGTGTGACCATGGATTGGGGGAACAGATCTGGCAGTAGGGTAGCAGGGTTGATCACTGTGGGGGCAGTGAACTGGATGTGATCCCATTTAACAGCAGGCTCTAGTAGTGGGTCATGCAGGCATTAGATAACCAGTGTTTGCGTGGCTGCTTGACCATGCCCTCAAGAGCATGAGGGGCCACAATGGTCAAATTTTGGTCAATTTATCAGCTTCCTTAACAAGCATCTCCACAGTGGCCATGGACTGTAGACAAGCTGGCCATCTGCTGGCTACAGGGTCTATTTTTCTTGGTAGGTATGCCACCAGTCTTCCATGGCCCCAGGGGCTGAGTGAATACCCCCTTAGCAATCCAGTTGCTTTTACCTACTAAAAGGACAAATGGCTTGGTGACATCTGCCAGGGCTGGGGCAGACAGCAAGGCTCAATTGATGTTGTCAAAAGCCTGTTGTTGCTCTTGATCCCAATAAAAAGCAGCACTAGTTTTGTTCAGGGGCTAAAAGGGGGCCTCCAGGGACTCAAACCCTGGGATCTATAACCTGCAGTAACCTGTGGTCCCCAGGAATTCTCGCACCTGAAGAGCCGTCCAAGGTACCGGTATCTGAGTCACTGCTTGTTTTCTTGCGCTAACCATCTTGTTCCCCCTCAGAGCAAGTATCCTAGGTATGTTACATGTTGCTGGCAAATCTGTGACTTCTTGGCAGAGGTTCAATACACCAGCCAAGCCAACTCTTCCAGTAAACACCCTGATCCCTGAAGGCAAGTTTTTTTCAGTGGCACCCGCAAGGAGCAAATTGTCCACATATCGTAACTGAGTTACCTGTGAGTTGGTGGCTCGAAAATGAACTAAATCTTGATGTAAAGCCTTGTCAAAGAGTTGGAGAGTTTTTGAAACCCTATGGTAATCTGGTCTGTGGCGCCTGTGCTGCTAGGGGTGCCGAGAAACTGCTGAGGGTGTCGAGATTGATAATACTGGACTCTTGCTTGATATTAAGAAGGCTCTTTCTTATCTTTTATTTTACTCCAGGGGCTGGCTTATATACCCCAGCACCAGATGGAGGAGGGGGAAGCAAAGAGGAATGGTTAGTCATCTCAGGTTCCAAGGTCTGATTAGAGGGCCTGCAGGGGGCCAGACCCAAGGTTGCAGAGAACAAAGGCACACCTTGCCTCAGTAAGCCTGTTTTCCTTTTTCTGAGGTTACAGGTACCTGCCCTGAGGACAGCAGGAGGAAGTGAATTCTTAGCCAAGGTCTTGATTTCTACACAGATAAGTTGCCCAAGGGATCCAGTGTCCAGGTCCCTCCATTCAAAGACAAAGATGTTCTGACTGGAAGGGTGGAGCTGCAGGCAGAAGAACACATCTTTTAAATCTAGGACCATATACCAGATATGAGTAGATGGCTTCAGCTCAGAAGTTTGTAAGGATTACGCGCAATAGGGTATATGTCCTGCAACTACCTATTCACCTCCCATAGTAATCTTGGATGGGTCAGAAATCCCCCATGCCTGCTTTGTGGACAGGCAGCAGAGGGGTGTTCCAAGGTGACTGGCACTTAATCAGGATTCCCTGTAGGAGGAGACATTGAATGCGAGGTCTGATACCCTCTCGTGCTTCTCTACTCATAGCGTACTGACAGACTGCCATGGTGTCATAGGTGGCTTTTAATTTTATAAAAATGGGTGGTTGCTGTCTGGGGGTATGGGTATGGGTATGGGGGTAGCCCCATACCTGCCATCTCTGCCCAGGCTCCAGAAAATTGTTCCAGCCAGTCATCTAGATTGGTGAGTGATGTTGTTCTTTTGCTGCAGCAGCTATTGCCTAAGAAACACAAACATGAGACTCAGTGCCCACGTAGAACATATTGAGGGGAGAAAAAGAGGGGTAGCTGGTGGCCACCAAAAGCAGGGGAGAGAGGGGGTGTCAAAGAAAGAGAGAAGGGCCCCAGGGGGAGAGAGAGAGAGAGAGAGAGAGAGAGAGAGAGAGAGAGAGAGAGAGAGAGAGAGAGAGAGGGAGAGAGAGGGAGGGAGAAAGAGAGAGAGAGAGATGAGCTTGGCGCGTTTGCTTTAAAAGGGGGACTTGCACATGCGTAACTGGGTCCTCTGTGCAACCAGGTAAAAGCTTGAACAGCCAGGTAAAGCCTGACATAGTGATGACATGGCCATGAGCGTCCAGCCCATGGTCAGGGGCGGAGTCAGGAGACTGCAGGTTCCCAACATTCCCACCTCTTATTGTTATTAAAAAGGTGGGGGTTGGGCATGGCAGGTTAGGAAATAAGGACGTTGAGTTCTCAAAAGACTGCTTCCTGCTGACTTGGGGTGTTGATCATCTTTGGGGGATCTGAAAAACCTGGGGTGCTGCCACGTCCTGGTAGCTGGTTATTTCATTGCAGTCTTGACAGTATGGCACTGTGGCATCTCTCTGAGACCTAGCAAAATGTTAGCAGAGCAGAGGACAAGGTTAAGTTTAGAAAACAAAGTTTTTGTTTTTGTTTTTTTTTTTTTTTTTTTTTTTGTTCTAGGTCCTGGTACATGAGGGGAGAATTATAAGATGAGGGAAGGCTTTCCAAGGTGAGAGAAGGGAGTCGTGGGACAAGGGAAAGGTTGAATATTTATTTGGAGTGAATCTGACCTGTTTGAAAGGGTCCAATTCAGCTCCCTGGAACTTACAAGAATCCTTTGAGTTTGTGAAAACATAAATATTAAGACACATTAGTGGCATACTCATGTTAGAAATGATTTGGCTGAAAGAATTAACATACAACTGGCAGATTTTTGCACAATGAAAAGCACCTTAATTTTAAATTTATAGTTACAATTATGATCATATAGTGGCATAGTATGGTGTTTAGTACTGTGTCAGAATTGGATTAGTAGCTCATTAAAACTTTATTGATTAATGTTAAGACTATAAACACTAACAACCTTAAAATATCCGTTTCTGAAATATGTTTTGTAACAATTGGAACCTTGACTGCAGCTTTAAGCTGACAAAGCTACCAGATGTCAAAAGCACCAGAGTTCTTGAGAAGGATATAATTCTACCTGAATGATTAGAGAGTAACAGAGACTCATTAGCTGTCAGCATGGACAGCCACCCCCAGGTCCTCCACAGTTGTTTGGGTTAGAGTCTTTAAGGACATCTGCCTTCTGCTGATGGCACCCGACCTATGGATTAGGAGCTTTTGGAAGACTTACCTACAGTTGGCCCAAGCAATGTGGATAAAGTCGTTTCCACTGCCCTTTTATCCACGGTCCTTAGAGCCCTTTGCAGCAGTTGAGATGAAAGGCAGGATTGCTCAGTGGCTAGCGTTGCCACTTTTGTGGGTGTGGCTTCTTCGATGTCCATCAATATTCTTGGAGGAAATGGGTGGTGCCAGCAGCTGGCCTCTCTCTCTGTTATAAAAGCTTTTTAATGAAACATTTTAAATGCCATATTCTCTAGATCTCTGAGCATTTGAGGGCCGTCTGACTGTTTAGTATACCTTAGTGTACAAAATTTTTCTTTAGTTACTCGCCTTAAACACATAGGTGGCTAGGTAAGGCTTTATACCTGTAATTAATTCATCTGTCTGGGAAACTGGATGCAAGATGAGAAGCTGTGGAGGGATGTTATACTCAGAGCCCTCCAGCCTGACTGTAACTGGTTTTAACTTAGTAGGTTAGATTTACACCTGTAAAGGACAAAGAGGTAGAAAAAACCTCCCTTTGATAAGAGAGGCTTAACCTTTATAAACAGCTTAGAGGAAGGACTGGGTGGCATAAATATTTTATTAGTTTTAAATAAAAATTTATAACCTTAAATGTTTACCACCATTTAAAGACACATAACAATTTAGAAATATTTGACTTAGTGCAGTCAGTTGAATTTAAGTTGTATAGTGTTAGCTTACATTTTTATATAAAGTTAAATTTAAATCACATGTACAGATATAACATAGTCAGTGAAAAAAGAAATTAGAGACAAAGAATAAGAGGCAAAAGGTAAATGAATTACAGGTTCTGTTGGTGGCAGAAGCTGGCTAGACTGTCCCTCTGCCTAGGTGTCTGGTGTAGCAGAGGAAAGAACCACGTGGGGTGAGGCTAGGCCGCATGGTCAAGATGGCAGCTGCCATGAACACATTCCCAACAGCTGGCAGAAATTACAAAGTTTTGAGATATAATTTTGTTGGCTTGATCTCACCACAATTGAGGCAGATGGCTTTGTGAAACTAACAGGACACCTGAGTCCAAGTGGTACAACATCCAAAAAGACCACTGTAGGTCTGAGAAATGTATGTACCAGTCTAAGGGCAGTGCTAGGTATAAAACCCGAGAGACCCCTCGTGGGTCTGAGAAACGAATACACCAGTCAGCATGAGTGGTGCTAGCACAAAATCCAAAAACCTCATTCATGGGGAAAAATGAATAACTGTCAGTATTTTGAGCAGATGCTGCCTCAGCCCAGCCCACTGCCTGAGACAGGCTGCAGCTCTGGGGGGCAGGAGAGTTTTAGAGTGGAGGGAAGAGAACAGAAACAAGTTTAGGGAAAGAGATTGTTTAGCAGACAGGTAGAAAAAACTTCTTCCATCTACCTGTTCGCTGGCAGTAATTTTGGCCAATTTGACTTATTTTGTAGGGGATATATAGGCTGGATTATTTCCCATGGGTGAAGTAAAAACCAGCTAATCATTTTTGGAACTCATCACCCCAAGAATGTGGTCAAGAGCAAATTGCCCAATAAGGACTCAGTAGTCCGAAGTCAGGAAGGCTTGAAGCCTGAATCTTAACTCACCCGTGGGAAATGTCCCAGACCCCTAAGGGACCAAGTTACAATGAAAAAGAGTACATTACCAAATTGTAGCCAGTGAGGGATGATATTTCCAGCGAACAGGTGGATGGAAGTGGACCTCTGGTTTGGAATCATGGTTCCTGAGTGTCTCTGGCTAGCTGCCTGCCAGCAGATGGCCAGCAGATGGCCACCGAGTCCTCAAGGAGAGCCGGACTGAGTTTTGGCACCAATGTTGTCCTTTTGCAGCTGCTATGGCCTAAGCTGCTATTGCCCACATGGAGTTTATTGAGAGAGGTGAGAGAAAGGGGGGTAGCTGGTGGCCACTGAAAGCAGGGGAGAGAGGGGGGTTCAAAGAAAAAGAGAAGGGGCCCCAGAGAGAGAGAGGGGGGGAGAGACAGAGAGGGAGAAAGAGAGAGAGACAAAGAGAGAGAGAGAGAGAGAGAGAGAGAGAGAGAGAGAGAGAGAGAGAGAGAGAGAGAGAGAGAGAGAGAGAGAGAGAGAGAGAGAGGGAGAGAGAGGGAGGGAGAAAGAGAGAGAGAGATGAGCTTGGAACGCTTGCTTTAAAAGGGGGACTTGCACATGCATAACTGGGTCCCCTGTGCAACCAGGTAAAAGCTTGAACAGCCAGGTAAAGCCTGACTTAGTGATGACATGGCCATGAGTGTCCAGACTATGGTCAGGGGTGGAGTCAGGAGACTGCAGGATCCCAACAGGTGATGCCCTCGGGATCTCAAATAGTCTATGGTCATCTTCTAAACTCATAGTTCGGGCAATTATCATGTGGTCCTCCTGTGTTACTTGAGGCCCCTTGGAGGTGAAGATTATTTGGGCCTTCATCTTGGTCAAGAGGTCTCTCCTGAGTAGGGGGGTAGGGCCTTCATGGATAACTAAAAACAAATGGGTTACCCGGCCCATTCCTAGGTCTACTGTTCTTTGGGTAGTTCATGAGTATTGCTGATGGCCAGTGGCTCTGATCACCCAAGACTTTTTGTCAGATAGCCATCCTATGGGTTTGAGCAGGACTGAGTGCTGAGCCCCCATATCCACTAGGAACTTAACAAGTTTCACCTCCACCTTAGGAGTTACTCTAGGCTCAGGGAGGGGCTCATCTTCAGTAAGGGCTAGAACCTTCTTTGGTGGTCCTCTTCTTTTCTTGGGACAGTCTTGTGCCCAATGACCTCTCTCTTTCTTCAATATGCACATTGATCCTTTCCAAGGGAGGTTTGACTTCCCAGGTCCTGTCTTTCTAAACTGATTCCTAGTCTGAGCCTGTTCACTATCATTAATTACAGCTGTCAAGATCCTAGTCAAATTTCTTTCTTGTCTCCTTTCCATCTTGTTTTCTCTTTCCTCTCTCTCTATTTCTTTTCTTTCTTTTTTTTTCGTCATAAGTCTATCTCTCTCTTATTATATACTTTCTCAGCCTCCTTCACTAAATCCTGTAAGGTATAATCCTGCAACCTCTTTATTCTCTGTAGCTTCCTCTTTATATCCATTGCTGACTTCCCCATAAAAGCTATTGGCACTGAGGCCCTCTGGCCTTCTCAGGTAAGGTCAAAAGGAGTATATCTCCTAAATGCCTCCATGAGACTCTCCAAGAATACCGAAGGAACCTCAGTGGCCCCCTGAACTACTTCTCTTACCTTAGCCAAGTTGGGACACCTCGTGGCCCCACAGAGACCAGCCACCAGAGCCTGGTAGTAGATTGTCAATTGCTTCCTACCTGTAACTGTGTTGTAGTCATAGTCAGGCTGGTCAAGGGAAAATCCAGCATTTATGACATTGGGGAGTTGAGTGGGGGTCCCATCTGTCCTCAAGGAGAATCATTTCCCTCTTCAGTGGAGAAGAGAGTCTGGAGGATCTGTTGGCAATTGTCCCAAGTGGGCTGAGAAAACATCAAGGACTCCACAGAGGGTTATTACTTTTTCAATTGCATACATCTGCAGAGGAAAAGAGCCACTACTGGAGTGGTTGGACATGTGCCTAGCCATCTGGCCCCAACTTGGGAGGGGGTCAGTAGGTCCACAAAGGCAAGGCACAGAGGCTTCAGGAGTGGTGCCTTGTCTGCTGTGTGTCACTTGTGCCAGCCTGGGGCTGGTTCAGGGTCCTCTTGACTTGAAGGGGCAGAGGGTCTCATCTCCCCTTGGACCTCTACCACGATTGGTTGTGGAGTCAAGATTGGCGAATACGAGTGAGGGAATCTGGGAGAAGGAGGTCCTTCTGGATGGGAGGATAAATCTGTGGAGGAGCCAGTCCGGAAGGCCTCTCCAAGGTTGGGAGTTTGGACCTCCAGAGTTTAGGATTCTGGCTGGCCATTCGGCCGATGCACCCATGGCTTAACCCTGGGGGAGCGATTCTGGGCTAAGTCCTGCCAAACCGTGATGTAGTATTCTTGGTCTGGGTGTTCTCCTTGGCCAGCCTGAAAAACAATGTCCTTAATGACAAGAATTATGGTCAGGTCAAATGTCCCCTCAGGCAGCCATCCTACATTGAAGACAAGCCATTCTGAGGTGCAGAAAGTTTGCCATGGTCTCTTTCAGACCTCAACCGACAGGTTGTGGGCCCTATGTTAAATTTCAGTCCAATGGTCGATAGTCACACTAAGGGGGTGGGGGCTATCATCAGTCCCGTTGTCAGTCAGAAAATCAGATACAAACAGAGAGACAAGAACATGAAAGCAATACTCAACAGACAAAAACGGCCACACTTGTGGTGCCACAAAAGACGAGAGCTTTTCAGATGGTGCCATGGTCTGACAAGTGGAGCACCAAATCAGGAGGACCTGATCAGACGGTTCGATGTCCTCTTCAGAGGAGACTACCAAGCTGGTTTTCTGTTCCTCCCAAGGTGTTTCCCAGGTGGCAACCTGTGGTCCGCTAGGCACGTCTACCAACCTTGGCCAGATTGTTCTCATGAAGGGTCAAGCAGCTGCAAACCAAAAGTGAACCAGAATCAGACGACATCAACAGATGGAGAAGATGGAGTAGGTGCCTTTCTTACCACCAAGGGTGAGTTCACGGGTAGGGGGCAATGGGCGGATCCCGGTATGAGCCCCCAAATGTTGGATCCCACCACTCAAACCCCGGAATGGGATGATCATTCCCACAATCCACTGAAATTGGCACTTGGTGCAAAATAGCAAGAGCCTTTTTATTCTAGCCTGGCTGGGACTCAACTCATACCACACAAAGGAGGAGAGATAGAGCCCAGATCCCAATTTTACATAAGCTTATAAAGACAAAGACCACAAGTGGGGGGAGGGGTTAGGGGGTAGTAAGCTCCTGATTGGTTGGGCCCAGGTGGCAGGGCTAATACCCCTTATTTCCTAGAAACACCTGCATCTGTGTTTCTAGAAAATGTTTTTATGATCCCATCCCTGGGGGTCCTTCCTGGTCAGGAGTGCATGTTTTTAGGCTATTCTGGGATCTAGGGCAACTGAATATTTTCAATCTTAACACTTCCTGCATGCTTGGATTAAAGGTGGTGCACACCACCACCCCCTGCTTTTGTTTTATTATTAATATTGTAGATAAAAAGTATAAAAGCAGACAAACTTCAACTAGAGTGTGTTTGAAACAAGCTTTCTAAGCAACCCTGATAGTTTTCAGCAGAGGTTAATATATTTTAATATACACAGTCATTTTAAATAATTAAGACACTGATGTTGTACTATTTACAAAATCAAAACTATTTCCACATGACCCAAGTCTCAAATTCTGGCTATCAGAGTGCAAGTTCCAACCTTCACGAAAGCATTATTGCTTCTGTCTCCTAATGCATGGGTATGAAAAATTCTTAAAGAGTGTGTGGCCTCAGATGTAAGTTGAAGATATATGATTTCTCTTCAAAATACCAGAGCATGCCTTTATAAGTTGCTCTTGTTAGAATAAAGGAAAAGATATAGATGCTTGTCCATTTATTTAGCAACAAGAGGAAATTGGACTGTCACTCTTTCATCCATAAGCAAAATCAATTTTTCTTTAGTTTTCTCTTTCCTGGTATTAACTTTTCTTTAGCATTAGGACATGGGATGGAAGTAATTTCATTTCAACAATGACATGTTAGAAACTTGCTACCTGAAGTTTGGATACCACTTCAGAAATTAACCACATAGAGGGTGGCAGCAAAGTAACATTTTCATGCTTTTGAATAGAGCTGATAGCTCATTATAAAGGATATTTTCCTTTTCTGTTGTTTGCTTCTATTAGAGAATTCCTTTTTATTTTAAGGTGTGTGTGTGTGTGTGTGTGTGTGTGTGTGTGTGTGTGTGTGTGTGTGCTGGGCTGTATGTGCCTTACTTGGTATTATGTGTTCACCTAACTGTGTATATGTGTACATGGGCACATATGTATGTGGACAGTAAAGGTCAACATTACTTGACTTCTTTCCTTGTCAGCAATCACTAATTTTCAAGAGCAGTTCTATCGCCAAACCTAAAGTTCATTGATTTGGCAAATGTTGTTGGCCAGTGAACTTCAAGGATCCATCTGTTTCTATTTCCTGCCTTAACCATTTCAGTTCTGAGATTACAGTATCATCCTTAATCTAGGCTTTATGTTTGGTTTCTAGCATCAGACCTCAGCTTCTCATATTCAGATGGTGGGCACTTTACCCAATGAACTACCTCCCATGCTCTGTTTATTTTTTATTTCTATACAAAATTGTTCTTATTACATTTTTAAATGTTTCATGCAATATATTTTCATCATATTTTTATACTCACAAGTCTCTCCAGTTCCTCCTTACCTTCCTTCATACCAAATTTCATATTATTTATTCATTCTCTAATCCATACAAACACTAAAGGATGACCAAAACCACTTAGTTCATTCTCTGTTGGTTAACTACATGGGAGCATACACCTGCCCTGGGTTGTGTTTGATATAGCAGTGTGACCTCTTTGTAAAACATATTACCTCTCTCCTAACAGGTGTCAAAGGCAAATATTTTGGTTGTGGAGGGACTTTGTGCTCACTTCCCCTTCTCAGTACTGGGATTTTATCAGATCTGTGTAGATCCTGTCCATGCTTTCAAGTCTATGTGAGTTCTTATGGACCCTAGGCTTGCTGTGACTGGAGTATCCTGTTCCCTTGGCATCATCCATTACCTCTGGCTCTTGCCATCTTTCTGCCTCAATTTTGCATAGATCCCTGACTCTTGACAGGTGGGGAATTTATATAGACATCACATTATGTCTCTGTGCTCCATGGTTTCTTACTTCTGTAGATGGTCCATTGGTGGATTTCTGTGTTATTTATTATATACTCTGAGAAGAAGCTTCTCTGGTGAGGGCTGTGTGATGTAGTGATCTGTAGGTATAGATAGCAACATATCACAAGGAGTCATTTATTGCTATGTCTATTTAGAAGAATAGTAGCTTTTCCCTAAGTGTAAAAGACCTATCTACACTCTGGTTGTTAGCCTCATCAACAGCTTCAGATGTAGGTCCCAATTCATGGAGTGGTGCTTAAATCCAATAATAACATGGTTAGGCACTCCCATGAGAGTGTGCCACTGTGGCATCATTATACCCTGTCAGCAGATTGCTGTTATAGATCTCAGTGTTCATAGCTGGGTGAGATTGGTGTTTATTATTCTCCTCCAGTAGTGAGTATGTAGATGTCAGTATTATGAATGCTTGTTTTAGGGACAGATTTTCACCTGAACATGCCTCAGTTTCTCAAATGTCAATGACAAAAGTAAATGGTGTCTTCAGCAACAAGGTCATACTCTCATGTTGTAGAGGGTAACTCAGCATTGGTAATACCTAGCAAAACAGATTTCATGTTAAAACTAATTAGGATATCAACTGTTAAGGTGCAGGCCACCCAGCTTTAAAAACTAATAGGCTGTCTTCCTGACTGCATAACCCTTCCACTCCCTCATTCATGTTCCTGAAGAATGAATCCTCTGTCACCACTTTCTGCCCCACCTCCCACCCCCACTGTTGTGCTCTATCTCCACCTCAGTTGACAGACCACACCAGTAAGAAGAACAGATAGGCAAACTCATGCAGAGACTAACTGCTGGACCACACAGAGATTACAGAAAAAAGGGACACACCTAAACATAATAAAGACAATTTACAGTGAGCCTATAGCCAATATCATATTAAATGGAGAGAAACTCAAAACAATTTCACTAAACTCAGGAACAAGTCAAGGTTGTTCACTCTCTCCATATCTTTTCAGTACAGTACTCAAAGTTCTAGCTAGAGCAACATGTCAACTGATGGAGATCTGAAAGACTCGGAGAGTGTGGACCCTCACACCCAGACTCAGGAAAGGTACTCCCCCCAAATCTCTCATGAGAAGTGGTCTTGATTCAAAAGCATGAGGTCTTTTATATTCTAAGGCCACTGGGGTCCGCAGCCAAATGCCATGCAGGGGTAGAGGACTGAGGACGAGGACCTTGAATACAGGTTTGAGACAGATTTTATAGGGTTATAACAAAGCCCTCACATCTTAAACCAATCATCTCATAGCATCCAGAGCTGCCACGGTGCACACAATCAATTTAAGCCATCCAGGCCAGTGCTTAGCCCAGGAGTGCCCCGACCCGTGGGGCCTAGTTATTCATGGGTCAAGGTGGTCTAGAACCTGAAAATAATGGGAGAGAAAGAAGAAAGGAAACCAAGCAGTGTATTTGTCAAGGTCTCACTTATTGGTGAAAAAAAGAGCTTTTAAAGCAAAGCGGGGAGGGAATAGGGAGGAGGGAAGGAATAGGGAGGTGTAGCTCTGCCAACTCTGGGGCTCTATTAACCATCCCAGGCCATAAATATCAGACCATAAATGTCTGCTTATCTCAGTTCCTGGTGCCAGGCTCATCTCAGTCCTAGGTACTGGTTTATTTCAGTACCCGGGGTGAGTGGAAGAGACCATCTATTAAGCCGTTTTCTGAATACCAATATAATGCTCAATTAGTGTTTTAAGGTGTAAGCAACTCTGCAAGAGAATATGACTCAAGGCCGGCTCCCAACACATAAGGTCTGCATTTGTGTGGGCTCCTGGGTGGGGTGACAAAGCTTATTTCCTGTGTTCACTCACTCACAGGTGCTGTTGTAAATGACCCTGTCTTAAACAGCAAAGAATGTGATCTTTTGCCTACTTACTGCCAGGGGACAGGGTCTGGAATTTAAACTTCTAGCTCCTTGGGGTCAATGGAGAGTTAGGATAAACTTTTCCATCCCTACAGATCAAGGGGGCACAAATTGGAATGGTGACATGGAAGAAGTCACAGCATCATGTTTTGCAATGACAGGATTGTATACTATACAAGAAATATATTAGTTTTCTTGAAGAGTCTATTAGAAAGGATATATAGTGTGATCTTGAAACATATGTGGTGGCATGTATATGTGTATACATATTCTTCATCAAAAAGAAGCATAGGGAATCACACACAAAGTGTCATCTAAACAGAGAAACCAAGATTAACATAATTTACCTATACATAAAAAATAAATGAGAAAATGATTTGCAGTGTAGGCAAATGGAAGAAACTAAATAGTTAGATTTCCTGGAGCACCAAGTGCACAAGACTGTGTGGAAACAGATTGACAGGAAATTATGTAATTGACCTGGGGAGTTTGCATCTGAACATGAAGTGAATTGAGAGTGACATCACAAAGTTCAGATTCAATCATTTTTCTTAATAATAGTCATCTTTACTACATTATTTGTTTAAGTGAAATTATTACTAAGTATTTTCTTTCGATTTGTTTCCAAGTAAAACTAGGTGCTCTCTGTGTACTTAAGAATGGCCCTGAGGTTTGCTAAGTATTTCAGCCAAGCTCTTCTACTTCCTCAAATTTATTTCCTAAATCCCAGTGAAATATTCTCCACTATTTTTGTCAGTAGTTGGTTTAATTGCAAGCACACTGCATCTAATTGCATGGATTCCACTTTGCTGTTTCTCTTATTGAGGATAAACTCAATTGATGAGTTCAATGCCCCAGAAGCTTTAAAGTCACCATTAATTTAATGTCACTCACTCTTCATTTATTAGTATTTCTAATTTCTCACCAACCTCAAAATATTTGGAGAAGCTGACCTATACAATTTGATCCCAGTTGCAAGCATTAATTAATCAAGCTCTCTGGCTGCCCTTTTTCCTCACTGACAGCTGTAATGTTGAAACAATCTTTATTGGAGGATTTTTTTTTTTAATTTAATCTCTTTCACTTACATGACTGTCTTCTGAGGTACAAAAACTTGGGAAGAGCCCTTCAGAATACCAATGTTTATACACTTATGAATATATACATGGAACATTTTAAATTGTCTATTTCTTTTTTAAATGAAATTTCATTTCCCGATGGAGTTGTTTTACAATATAGAAATGTATATTAGCTGTCAGCCAGTCTTCACATAAATTTTTGCTAGGTTGAAACTTACACACATTTACCTATTGTTACTATAGCCTTTGTCTTGCTGTCCAGTAATACAAAAGATGTTCAAGAAATATTCTGTTTTGTAAAAACAGAAAAATAATTGATTTCTAAAGATGCTATGATAGTTTATGCTCCACTAAACATGTACAGTGGAGTGTTATATATAAAATGGAGACTTTTTTCTTTCTTTAATTTTTTTTTTTTAAGACAAGATTTCTCTGTATTGCTTTGGAGCCTGTCCTGGAACTAGTTCTGTAGACCAGCCTGGCCTGGTCTGCCTGACTCTGCCTCCTAAGTGCTGGATTTAAAAGCATGTGCCATCAAGGCATGGCTGGAGGCTTTCTTTTAACAGACAACCTGCCTTGAGGAAGATCTGTATAAACCAAGAAACAAAAGAAACTATTTAGAAAAACCACACAAGCAATAACAAAGCAGACAAGAAAACATGCTATGTGATATAAAAGGAGAACTGTTGTTGCAACTGTTGCTTTAGTTAACAACAAAGAAAAGGAACCCTGAGAGTCAGGAGACAAAGACCACTAGTGTATCTCATTGGAGTCATTTTGAAAGATAATTGCTACTAATAGAGTTAACTAAAGTTGTGTACTTTAAACACTGTGAACAATGCTTGAGGGGTTTCAAGCACTTTCAGAATTACCTGTTTACAAAAGTGATTAACTGCCAGAATTTTCATATCTACTGATTGAAATTGTTATTGGATAAAAATAGATTATTAATTAATGAAACTAATATTATTTTCATTATAAGTATCATAATTTGTTGAAATGACTGATTTTACTGATTATATATTATATTTTATTATATATTATATATTATATTATATATTATATATTATATATTATATATTATATATTATATATTATATATTATATATTATATATTTTACTGATTATATATTATATTTTATTTCTATTCAAATCTCAATTTTAGCTCCATACAGTTTTATGTAATCATATATATGATATTACATGCATATAAAATCTTGATCTTAGACATTTTTGCATATGTGTGCATATTTACATAAATATTTACACATGTACACACATACAGACAAATATTTGCCACCTGTAATTTTTCTTCAAATGGTTAATATTTGACATGGTATGGCCAGACTGTCATTGAAATAAATATTACAAAACAATTTGTAATTTCTAATGTTTGATTCCATTTGAACTTATCCAAAATATTATTACATCATCTGTCTTAAGAGGTATGCTTATTTAAATACCATTGTTAATAACTCAGACTAAGAGAACTGATTGAGTTTATAATTATAAACCTCATTGTTCAGGGAAATTCTTTTTAATACAGAGTAACCTGTTAATTCACCAAGAAACTATCAATTATTCTGCATTTGATGAGTGTGACCTTTTTTCTCTTATTGTCAATTCGAAAGCCTAATTGATTTTAAACAATGCACAGATATGTGTTTGTTTACTCTAGAAAAAAATAGCCAACACACGTATTTATTCATCCATTAAAATCCTTAGCACAATTCATAAGGAAAGATACTTGGGTAGAGCTTCACTGAGTGAAGATCAGTGAAAAATGTCACAAGACCAGGGTACAGATAGCAGGTGACTCAACAAAAGGCTTTGATTTGAATTTTGATAGCATAAAATTACTATGGAAAATAAGCATTGGTCAAAATCCTGCCCTTTATGTAGATAGTGATCTGTGCTTTATTTGTTTGTGGGTTTTCTTACTGTAGGTGTATATTTCAAGTGAAAGAAGTATATGACTTTTAAAAAATTAACTGTGGTGTTTTGAGTGAAAATGGCCACCACAGGATTATGGGGAATGGCAGCATTAGGAAGCATGCCTTTGTTGGAGTACGTTTGGTCATTTTGAAGGAAGTATGCCACTGGGGGTGAGTTATAGGTTTTCAGATGTTCAAGCATGGACCTATCTCACTCTCTTTTCCTGCTGCCTAAGAAGCCTGATGTAGAACTCTAAGCTACTTCTCCATAGAGAATGACCATCTCTATTCCACCATGCTTCTTACCTTGATATCAATGGACTACACTTCTGTACTGTAAGCCAGATGAAAATAAATGTTCTTTTTTATGAGAGTTGCTGTGCTTATATTGTCTCTTCACACCAATAGAAACCTTAACTAAGACATCAACTAATAAAATAGAATTTAACATGTGGTTTATACAAAAATTATCTACATTATATGTTAAACATAATATTTTAAACATTATTAAGAAAAAAACTTTGTCATTGGTAGTTCATGGGCATTGCTGAGTTATTTCAGACTAAAGTGTAGTGATTCTCATTTAATAGGTATTCATAATGCCTTTAAAATCTTCTGACTACAATTATTCTTACTTTACCTGCATGTAAACATGCATTGTTCTTATTTCATCTCCTTCACTCAGTCTTTTAGTGCATACCACTAGTGCTCTGTTTTCTCTCATCCAAGGATTAATGAGATAAGCTTGGACACTCCATTTCCTAGGTACCAGGGGCAACAAGCTGTAGATACAGGAAACTGCAGGTATGGATATAGATAAGCAAAGAAATTTCTTGAGCACTGGGAATCTTTTCTCCAGATGGCTAACAGTAAACTGGTTTTAATCATATCCCATATCCCTACAATGTAGAAATCAAGGCACTGTGAGAAGATGCAGGAAATATATTTTTCATGCACAATTCATGGGCATGCATGTTTCTCTTTATAATAATATGATTCTGACACCAGTATAAGCACTTACAACCTATTTGCAATCTTATTTGGAAGTGTTTGGTGATTCAAAGCATCCTGCAGTTTTCCTAAGGCTCTTCTTGGATATTGGTATCAGCTTTTCTCTAACATGTACGCACCATTCTGGCACTTCATCTACTTCATACTTTCACACTGTCACTTCAATGTTTATCTGCTCTCTAAAGATTATTTTATTTTTATAACCTTTTCTTTTAGGCTTCAGAGAAAAAATTCTGACTCAGATTGAAAAATTCCTTCATTTCTATTGGAATAAAAAGTTAAACAAAGTAAGAGAAAATGCTCAATGGTGCTGTCTCACCAGAAGTTTTTGGAAACAACCTCATAATAAGAATAGTATGTGCTTAAAGTTTTTAGAAGTATCAGTTTTTCATCAATAAGTATGATACTGCTAACTTATAACAGTGAAGAAAGTGTCAGTTTATACCAATTTTAACCTGTAGTTTAGACTAAGAAAAAATTATTATCTTAAAAATTGGCCATATGAATTATTTTTTCTTTTTTGACAATTTTTATTTAAATTTGAAACACGCATGCTTTTCATGTCAATCCCAGTTCCTGCACCCTCACTTTCTCCCCTATACCCCCTATACCAACCCCCATCCCATACCCTTTCTGCTCCCTAGAAAGGATAATGCCTTCCATGGGGAGTCTTAAAAGTCTATCATATAACTTGGAGCAGGGCCCAGGCCCTCCCCCATGTGTCTAGGCTGAAAGAGTAGCACTCTATGTGGAATGGTCTCCCAAAGTCCATTCATATACTAGGGATAACTACCGATCCAGTATGAGAGATCCCATAGACTGCCTAGTCTTCCTAACTAACACCCACTAAGGGGGTCTGGGTTGATCCTATGCTGGTTCCCTAACTATCAGACTGGAGTGCATGAGCTCCCCCTTGTTCATGTCAACAGTTTCTGTGGGTTTCTCCAGCCTGGTGTTGACCCCTTTTCTCATCACTCCTCCCTCTCTATAACTGGATTCCATGAGTTCGGCTCAGTGTTCAGCTATGGGTGTCTGCTTCTGCTTCCATCAGCTACTGGATGAAGGCTCTAGGTTGGCATGTAAGTAGTCATCAGTCTCACTATAGGGGAGGGACATTTAAGGTAGCTTTTCCACTATTGCTTAGATTTTTAGTTGGGGATATTCTTGTATATCTCTGGACACTCCTCTGGTGCCAGAATTCTCTTAAAACCTATAATTATAAGATAAATAACTACATTGAAAGTTCTCACAAAGACAGGTTAAGTGCTTACAAATAGAATGTAAACAATTAAATGTAAAGCAAACTTTGTTTTGTGATTTAAGATATAACTGATCAAAATAACAGAAAACATCTTCCATATAAAATTTCCAAAAGGGCTTTAGTGCAGTTAAATTCCCCATAAAGGCACATCAAATAAATCAGACATAATGCTTAACTCTTCCCTGTAGCTGGTAATTATCTGTTGGAATCATGAATGGCATGGGGGCTGCCTCTCTAGAAACCTGTGTGTTCTGCTGAAGTCCTGACTCAAACCATTTCAGAGCTTCAAGCTGTGATGATTAGCCCCCATAAGGTGTGAAAAATAAAGAAAAAAATTATATGACATTTGTTGTAACAAGAAACGTGTTACATTAAATTGAAACAATACATCTTATCCATTGATGTTTTAAAGGAAAATGGAAATTAATTTATTCTAAATACTCTTCTATCATTTTTGCTTTTTTGAATTTATTTAATTTATACATAATGTTATTTTTACATATCAATCCTAGTTTCCTCTGCCTCCAAACCTCCCATGGCTCCCACTAGCCCCATCTTCACACCATATCCACTCCCCAGGGAAAGTGAGGCCTTCCATGAGGAATCATCAAAGTCTGTCACATTATTTGGGAGAGGGCCTAGGCCCTCCTTCATGTATCTGGACTGAGAGAGTATCCCTTCATGGGGAATGGGCTCCCAAAGTCCATATGTGTAGTAGGGATTAATACTAGTTCCACTGTCAGAGGCCCCATAGACTGCCTAGGCCTCCTAACTGGCACCCACATTCAGAAGGCTTGATTCAATCTAATGCTGGTACCCCAGCTTTATAACCAGAGTCCATGTGTTCTCTGTGATTTTCCCCAGCATCGTCTTGACTCCTTTGCCAATCCCTCCTCCCTCTCTAAACTGGATTCCAGGAGTTCAACTCAGTGTTTAGCTGTGGGTATCTGCTTCTGCTTCTATCAGCTACTGGATGAAGCTCTAGGATGGCATATAAGGTAGTCATCAGGCTCATTATTAGGGAGGGACATTTAAGGTAGCCTTGCAACTATAGCTTAGATTCTTATTTGGGATCATCTTTGTGGATCTCTGATCTTTTTCTAGTATGAGATTTTCTTTAATACTCCAATGGCTTCCTCCATTAAGATATCTCCTTTCTTGCGCTCCTCTATTCCCTACCCCCAACTCTGTCTTCCTGATCCCTCATGTTCTCCTCCCTCCTCCTCTTCTCCTTTTCTCTTTTTCCTCCCTCCCTCCACCCTCTCCTTGTGCTCTCAATTTGCTCAGAAGATCTTGTTCCTTTCCCCTTTTCCTGGGGACCATGTATGTCTCTCTCAGGGTCCTCTTTGCTTCCTATCTTCTTTGTGGTATGGATTGTAGGCTAGTGATCCTTTGCTCTATATCTAATATCCACATATGAGACATATGAGTGAGTACATGCCTTGGTTGTCTTTTTTTGACTGGGTTACCTCAGTCAGGATGGTTTCTTCCAGTTCCATCCATTTGCCTATGGATTTCAAGATTCCATTTTTTTTTCCCAGTGAGTAATATTTCATTTTGTAAATGTACCCCAATTTGTCCATCCATTCTTTGGGTGAGAGTCATCAAAGTTGCTTCCAGGTTCTGACTGTTACAAATAATTCTGCTATGAACATAGTCGAATAGATGTCCTTGTTGCATGAATGTGCATCTGTGTGGTATATGCCCAAGAGTTAAATTGCTGTATCTTGTGGTAGATTGATTCCCATTTTCCTGAGTAACTGATTTTCAAAGTGGCTGCACAGGTTTGCATTCCTACCATATTTCCATTTTTGGAGACATTTGTTTGTTTGTTTCTTTGCACAAATTATGGGAAACTGAATTGATATGTGACTAAAGACATTAATTTAGAAAACATTTTTTTAAACATTGCACTGAAAGATAGTTTATATCATTTTCATTTTTTTAAATGATTTGGTCATTTTATTATTAAGAAACTCAACATGTCTTCTCAGAACACTGTGCTGCCATAGACATGTTTCTGTATAGTAATAAAACTTAAACTCTAATATATATATATTTTTCTGTTTCTAAGAAATGTGTATTTTGAGTGTCATTCACTCTTATACTTGCTACATTTACTACAGGAAATGCATATAATTAATTTCTATATAGATTTGTAGAATACTCTTATGTATACCAATTACATAGAATTTGATTATCATATAGTTGTTGTATCTAGGGAGCTGAGTATGTCATTAAATTACTTAGAAATATATGTATTATTGAGATTATGTCACAAAGGTCCTTTTGCCCACAGATCTCAAGAGAACTTAGGAATATTAAGCATACTCTATTGTCTTTCCAATAATTATGATGAAAAACCTGAACTTCCATCTGAAATATGAGAATTTGCAAAGATTAACTTCCTAGTGATTTGCCTTCTCTGTTCGGCCAGGCCACAACAAGCTCCTACAATGAGGACCAGAGGTGGCTAGGAATATAAATGATCCTTATAGCCAGAGCTTATCCAGATTCCTCCAACCAGGATCAGACATTGCTAACAGCTCAGATGACCTCTGTATTATCAGTATGGCCCAGATCCTTGGGCCCTTAAGTTAGTACAGGTAGCCTGTTTCTAGAATCTATCTTCTTGGTAGATATGTACTTTGATTTGAGTTTTTATGTAATTATGCTTCTTTGTGCACCAGGGATTGTATATCATCAGGATTTTTTTTCAAATTCTACTGGCCTGAAATACATTGAGAATAACCTATTATTAGAAGCTCCAAAGTCTGATCTAAATTCAAAAAGTTAATAGACACTGGCTTTTCATTCTTACCCCATCACGAGATTGCTTGTCTGTATGATGCCTGCACATATAAATAGATGCATACATATTTGGATATGTATATAGATGTTTGTAGTTATGCAGAAACACATATTCATACACACACATACTAATATGTATATAATATTGTATAAACTTAGTTCACCTGTACTTGATTAGTTCACAAAAGTAGTGTGGGGAAGGTATTTTAAAACACTTTTCCAATTTTATACATGGCATTACTTCAAAGCACAGAACTTCTATAGAGTGATCCAGGTTATAAAGATTCCATCAAAACACATTTCTCTCCATCTGCACTTCTGTGTTCCTTACTTTCCTGAAAATATTTTCAGAACATGTTAATCAACAATAGCTATTGACTAACAAAATGGCTTTGGATAAGTATCTAAAACTTTTGTGACACATCCATACATATTCAATTATGTAAGTATATAATATTTCAGCTTTAGGATTTGAAAAGGTAGATGCACCTGAAGGGCTAACTTGGAGGTGATGGTTGGAGGGAAACTGAGGAATACATTTTGTTCTTATGGTGAAAATAAATATAAAAAATTACAAAAGGGCCTGCCTGATCTTTGATCCCATCCCTGGACCTCTGCTGCAGGACCATCCTGAGTCCCTGCCTGCCTGATCTTTGACCTCTATCTCAGGATCTATGCCGGAGGTGAACCAGTTTAGATCGAATTCCCCCTACACCCCTCCCTGGGAACTCCCTGGTTTACCCCAGAATCTTGCTTCCCCCTGAGTCCTATCCCCAGAGAGAACAGTCTAGTGCTCTGATCCACACACCCCTAACAAAACCTGACCTCCCCCCAACTGTGCCCTAATGAGCCTACTGTTCCACTGCTTTGGTTGACCACTGGGACAGAGAGCGGATCTAACAACCCCTCCACCTCTGGGGAACTTCCTGGATATGCTCTGAGCACACTAGACCCACCTATCCACACTGGGCCACCCTGAGACCCTTCCTCCCTGATCTCTGAACCCATTCCTGGGCCCATGTCAAAGGAGAGACCACACAGAGCTATAGACATCAAACTCCTGACCCACCTTCTCCAATTGGGAGAGTAGCTTAGAGAAAGAGAGATTCCACCTGCACTTGCTGCAAGAAGTGGTGGGAAGAAAGAAATGCAATAAAACACCTAACAATAGAAAGAAGCATAACACCACCAGATTCTAGGGACTCTACACCAACTAGACCTGTGATGGGAGATGTTATTCTGTAAATATGTTTCTCATACTGGTTAATGAATAAAGCCCTGTTGGCCAATAGAAAAGCAATATAGATGGGGCTAGGACACTAGGAGGAGGAAAGAGGAAGTAGTTGGAAGGTGTCAACATGGAGAGCCCGAAGAGGTAGCGTGCCAGCCACTCTGGCCAGTAAGAAGAGCCATGTGGAAATACTTAGAATAGTAGAAATGGGTTAATCATTAAGCTAGCCGGTAACAAACTAGTACCTGGCCATCAGCGTTATATCAAATACAGAGTCTCTGTATTTATTGGGGACTGGTGTGGCGGCAGGACTAGGCAGGCTGACGAAAAACATACACTCTCCAAACGTGAACACACCAAAGTAGTTGAAGCAGAAGAGAATGGCTTAAAAAATAATTTCATAAAAATGACAGAGACATCTCTTAAACAAAGGGAAAGCCCAAGCAGAAAATGTAAGAAATGAACAAATCTCTTAAAGAAAGAAAGAAAGGAAAGCCAAGAAAAAAAAATCAAACATATGAAGAGAACAACTCAAGCAGTTCAAGACTTGAAAACTGAAATAGGGACAATAAAGAAAACACAAACCGAGGGAATTTTGGAAAAAGAAAAACTGGGCAAACAATCAGGAATTACAGATGCAAGCATAACCAACAGAATAGAAGAGATCAAAGACAGAATCTGAGGTGCTGAAGATAAACTAGAGGAAATAGACTTATAGACCAAGGAAAATCTTAAATCCAACAAATCCTTAAACAAAACATCCAGGAAATGTGGCACACTGTGCAAAGGCCAACACTAAGAATAATAGGCATAGAATAGACAAAGAAGCCTAGCTCAAAGATGTAGAAAACATATTCAACAAAATCATTGAATAAAATTTTTCCAATCTGAAGAAGGACATGCCAATGAAGTACAAGAAGCATACGGAACACCAAATAGACTAGACCAAGAAAAAAAACCCTCAACATATATTGATATTGATCAAAACACCTAAAATACAGAGTAAAGAAAGAATATTAAGAGAAGCAAAAGAAATAGGCCAGGTAGACATATCAAAATTACACCTGACTTCTCCTTGGAAACTCTCAAGGCCAGAGGGTCCTGGATAGATGTTCTGCAAGTACTAAGAGTCCACAGATGGCAGCCCAAGCTACTATAACCTGCAAAACTCTTAATATTTATAGATGGAGAAAACTAGATATTAAATGTCAAAGCCAGATTTTCATATTACAAATCCAGCCCTACAAAAAGTGCTGGAAGGAAACTCCAACCCATGGAAGTTAACTATGCTCACAAAGACATAGGCAATAGATAGTACCAGTTCACCGGTACTCAAAAGACAAAGCAGGGCAAATATATTCACAATACTCCAATAAATCTAAAATAAACAAGAATTAACAATCAATGGTCCTTTCTTTCCCTTAACAGTAATGGTCTTAACTAGCCTGTAAAAAACACACAGGCTAACAGAATGGCTAGGAAGACAGAATCCATTCTTCTGCTGCATACAAGAAACACATCTAAGCTTCAAAGATAGACATTAACTCAGGGCAAAGGGTTGGGAAAAGATCTTCCAATCAAATGGAGCCAAGAAGCAAGTAGGTGTAGCTATCCTAATATCTAACATGTTAGACTTCACACCAAAAAATCAATCAAAAGAGATGAAGAAGGTCATGTCATATTCTTCACAGGAGAAATTCATCAACAAAATGTGTCAATTTTGAACATCTATGTCCCAAATACAAAGGTACCCAGATTTTTAAAAGAAACACTACTAAAATTCAGAGCTCACATGAAACCTCACAAACTCATAGTTGGAGACTTCAACATCTAATCTCACTGCTAGACAGGACCACCAGAAAGAAACTCAATAAACAAACAAAAGAACCAACAGAAGTTATGTCTCAATTGGGTTTATAGAACATTCCATCCAAACACAAAAGAATGTAGCTTTTTCTCTGCTCCACATTGAACTGTGTCTAAAATCTGCAAAATACTAGGCAACCTAACAAACCTCAACAGATCCAAAAAGTAGTCCCCTGTATCTTATCAGAGGACCATGCTTTAAAGTTGGAATTCAACAACAACACAAATTGCAGAAAACCTACAAACTCATGGAAACTGAACAGTGCACAATTGCACCATACCTGGGTCAAAGAAGAAATACAGAATGAAATTAAAGACTTAATAGAATTTAAGGAGAATGAGGACACAATATACCCAAACTTATGAGACACCTTGAAAACAGTGACACGAGGGAAGTTCATTGCACTAAACGCTCATATAAAGAAAACATAGGTTAGTCACATTAGAGAATTAACAGCACAACTGAAAGTCTTAGAACAAAAAGAAGCAAACTTACCCCAGAGGAGTAGATGCCAGGAAATAATCATTTGAGGGCTGAAATCAATAAAACAGAAACCAGGAAAACAATACAAAGAGTTGGTTTTGTGAGAAAATCAACAAGATAGACAAACCTTTATCCAAAAGAGGTAAGCATATTCAACAAATGGGGCTGGCACAAGTAGATGATGCTATGTAGAAGACTGCAGATAGACCCATGCCTATCACCATGCACAAAACTCCAGTCATTCAGTGCAACACCAGTTGCACAAAAGCATGCAACATAAATCCAGCCACACTGAACCTCTTAGAAGAGAATGTTTCAGGTATCCTTGAACAAATTTGTACAGGAGGCTTCTTCCTGAACATAACTCCAGGAGCACAGACACTGATGTCCACAATTATTAAATGGAACCTCTTCAAACTGTGAAGCTTCAGTAAGGCAAGGGGCACAGTTAACAAGACCAAACAGCATCCCACAGACTGGAAAAAAATCTTCACCAACCCTACATCTGACAGAGAGATGATCTCCAAAATATACAAAGAACTCAAGAAACTAGTCACCAAAACACCAAATAACCCTATTAAACAATGGGGTACAGAAGTAAAGAGAGAACTTTTAATAGCCAAAATAAAAAAGCACTTAAGAAAGTGCTCACATCCTTAGCTATTAGGGAAATGCACATCAAAACAACTCTGAGATACCATCTTACTCCTGCCAGAATGGCTAAAATTAGAAACACCAATGACAACTTATTCTGGAGAGAATGTGGAGAAAGGGGAACACTCCTCCACTGCTGGTGGGAGTGCAAATTAGTGCAGCTATTTTGGAGATCAATATGGCGGTTCCTCAGGAAAATGATAATCAATCTACCACAGGACCTGGCAATCCATATCCATACAACAGGTTAGGCATCCATATCCATACAACAAAGACATTATTTGTAATAGCAAAAACCTGTAAGTAACCTAGATGCCCCTCAACTGAAGAGTGGATAAAGAAGACGTGGTATATTTACACAGTGGAATACTACTCTGTGGGAATAAAAAAAAAAACAAAAACAAAAACAAAAAAACAAACAAAAAACAATGGAACCTTGAAATCCACAGGCAAATAAATGAACTTCAAGAAACCATTCTGATTGAGGTAACCCAGTCACAAAAAGAGGACCATGGTATGTACTCAATCATATATGTATATTAGACATAAAACAAAGGATCACCAGCTTATAATACACACCACCAAAGAAACTAGGATACAAAGAGAATTCTAAGAGAATCATACAAGGTCCCTCACAGAAGGGGAAAGGAACAAGATCTCCCAAACCTATTCAGAGGGGGGTGATTGGAGAGTGTGCTAGGAGAAAGAAACAGGAAGGAGGGGAAAGCATGTGGGATTGGGAAGATTGAGTCATAGGAGGAATAGACGAGAGAACAAAGAGAGAGAGAGAGAGAGAGAGAGAGAGAGAGAGAGAGAGAGAGAGAGAGAGAGAGATTTATCATTAAAGAGGGAGCCATTATAGGTTTGAATATAAAACTGACTCTAGATAAATATCCAGAGAACTGCAACACTGACCCCAACTAACAATTTGAGCAATAGTGGAAAGGCTACCATAAATGCCTTCCCTGATAATGAGATTGATGACTAACTTATCCACCATCATATAGCTCTCATCTAGTAACGCAGGGAATCAGAAGCAGACACCCACATTTAATCACTGAACCGAACTGGAATCCAGATTCAGAGAGAGAGAGAGAGAGAGAGAGAGAGAGAGAGAGAGAGAGAGAGAGAGAGAGAGAGAGAGAGAGAGAGAGAGAGAGGACAAGACCATGCTATAGAAACCCACAGAGACAGTTGACATAAAAAGGGTGAGCCAATGGGCCCCCAGACTGATAGCTGGGATATTAGCATTGGACTGACTCAAATCCCTTGAACCTGAGTCCCAGTTAGAAGGCCTGAGCAGTGTAAGGGGCCTTTTACAGTGCAACCAGGATTGATCCTTGGTGCACAAAAGGACTTTGGGAGCACACCCATGGGAGCATTCCCTTAACCTAGCGGCAGGAGGGAGGGCCTAGATTCTATTCCAAATGACTTGAGATATTTTGTTGACCCCTCCTGGAAGGTATCACCTTCCCTGTGGAGTGGAGGGAGGGATGAGATAGGAGGGGACATAGGAGGGAGGAATAGAGGGGAGGAGTGAGGGAGAAGGAACTGGGATTTATATGTAAAATAAGAATAAATAAATAAATAAATAAATAAGAAGCCTTAAAAATTTTACAAAAGAAAGAATGAACAAAATCATTTATTTAAATATGAAGAAATTCAAGTTTATTTTCCTAAAATCATTCATGCTGTGAAAATCCAGTAGTCTTCCTATTGGATATTAAAACCTAAGTGTAACTCTTTGTCTATAAATTGCTGAAAGTAATATTTCCTGATGACTTCATGAAAGAAAGATATTTCCTTCAGAATAATAAGTAGAATGAGTGACAAATACTTCTTTTCACGATGAACCTTGTGTATACATCGGTAATGAAATCAGGTGTTAAATCAAAAATAAACTATCTACTAAGTTAATAATATTAATATCAGAAATATTCTAGGTAGTGTGGGTATAACAGATGGACAACAATATCTCTGGATTCTTTTGTACTTAAGAAACTGGTTATATACAGAGAGTGATCACATTGACACTAAAAGTTGAACTCATAAATCTGAAGCCCCCAAAACACCAGTGACACTAAAGATATAAGTTTGAGACTATTCAGTGTATAAAAATATATAAAATCATGAGGTTTTTAAAAAATCACCTGGGAGTTAAAACTGGCAGAGAAATTAGTTTCTTGTTTTCTTTGAACAAGGCAGTTTAAATGCATTGTACATTTATAAATATAATGCATTTTAGGAAATTGTGATTTGTTTAGACACTTGAGTCTTAACTGAATATAATAAATATTTTTTCGTGTATTTCTCCTATTACAACTAATCTTACTGGCATAGAATATATATAAATTGAAACAATGATATTTGGAAAAGTATGAGAATTTGTGTGAAGCATGTCCTATGGGAAGACAGGAAGGCATGCATAGGAACAATCTAACCTTTTAACTGCTTATATTTTATATTTAAGAGGACACTTCAGCATTTAGTTCATTTCAGATCAGAGATTTTCTTATTGCTCTCCTTTGCCTGGGAGTCATGAAATACTTTCATGTGAAAATAAAGTGTGTTTAAAAGCTCTCTTTTGTAGTTGCTAGAATGGAAAAGTTACTGGAAAATGTATTGTGTTTCACAGTAGATTTATCCAACATCATGGAGTCCTCATCTAGTACCTGTTGGAAACAGAAGCAAATACCCATAATCAAGCACTGAGTCAAACCAGAATCCAGATGCAGAGAGAGGGGACAAAACAAGGTTGCAGAAACTCACAAAGACAGCTGACATGAACAAGGAGGAGCTTGGGCCTCCCAGACTGATGGCTAGGAACCCAGCAAGGGACTGATTCAGAACCCCTGAATATGGGTCTCAGCTAGAAGGACTGAGCAGTCTGGGGAACCTCAGACAGTAGAAACAGGATCTATTTCTAGTGCACAAAAGGAGCTTGTGGACACATCCCCCATAGAGGGATACCCCCTTAACCTAGAGACAGGAGAGAAGTCCTAGTCCCTACTCAAATGACTTGACAGAGTTACATGACCCAACCTGGATAGCATAGCCCTACAAGTGGAATGGGGGTGGGGAGATGGGAGGGGAGGGTGGCCAGGATGCCTGTCACAAGGGAAAGAGTGTAAGAGGGAGGGAGAAAAGGAGGGGTGGAGGGAGGGAGGGAGGGCTAGAGGGAGGGAGGAAGGATTGGTAAAAATTTTAAATTATATTATTATTAAAAGAAGAAAAAAATGCTGCTGGATTAATTCAATATATATATACATATACATATACATATACATACATACATACATACATACATACATACATACATATATAATGCTTTGACTTCAAAATTTAAGCCTAAGGACAAGTTACTAGGGAAAAGGATTTCTATTTTTTTTTCCACAGAAAATGGGAATACTCTGATAACTCTTTGAAATGAGTGTTCTTTACTCAGCCCCTTAAGTAGCACTTAGGCAAAAGGAGTCTTTTCCTTCCACATTTAATTGTAACACAAATAATAAAAACCCAGAGTCAGTTATTGGGGTTAAATATGAAAATGAAATAAAGCAATGTATCCAAGCCTCTAGAGTTCTTACCACTACCTAGGCTCAGACCAAAGAGGTGATCCTGTCCTCAGCTTGACTGCAGACTGACTGATCTCCTATCTCCTCCCATCTTATATTCCTCTGTAGTGCTGGGTTTTAAGGCATGCAACACCACTTCACAGCCTGTATGACTAACTAATGGTAGTTGCTGTGATTAAAGGTGTGTGCCTTAACTGTCTGGCCTGTATGGCTCACTAGTATGGCTAGGTTTGTACTCTTTTGGAAAGTTTTATTTGCTAGATCATAAACAAAGTATCCCCACATTTAATTATTTTAATCTGTGCATTTTCACTTGCTAATATCATTTATGGCTTCTATTTGAACTGTTAAAGGAAAGAATATTTCTTTCCATTAGAAAAATAAATCTGTGTGCTTATATTTTTATGGAGCAATATACTTTGTACAATAAGCTATTTATCTAGAAGTTAGGCATGATGTGTGATGTACAGATTCATCTTTTAATATCATTGTCTACATATTTCATGTAGATAAATTTTGTCACTAACACATACTTTAGACTTATATGTCTAAGTTCACTTTTTATACCATATTCACATTTTCTAATACATTTAATGTATTGTTTTAAATGACTGTTATCATTAACATATTGTTTTCAATATTTTTTATGTTGTCTAAGTAGATTATGCAAAATTTGAAGTAACAAGAAGATATTTAAAAAGTATTTTCAGAGATATGACTAGAAAATATTGAGAAATGCCCTACAAAGGTGTGGACATGATGGATAGTACCAAAGTATCAAACTTCTGTATATTAATATCAGTGTTTAGGAATTATCATTGTATATTTTATTTTTCTACTAGACACATTTACATTTCTTCAGTAATAATCTTGATAGCATAGTTATCCATTAGAAATTGTATTTAAGAAAATAATCCAATCATTGCCAGAGAAATAACAAAGTTTTATGTTCTCTTTGGATAATAAATAATAAATAAAACAATCAAATTTAAGGGAAGAAGTGAGAACTCACTTCTAACAATAATTACAGTGAAGCCTAAAACATTCCCAAAATAAACTCCCTAAATTGTTATAGTTTTAAGAGGAGATCTGCTTTCTACTTAGAATAATGTTAAAAAGGGGGGAGGGGAAGAGATTATTCACTGAAACTGATCCTGTGTTTCTTTTATTTGAAATACAATCCAAAATCAATTCTGTCTTAACAGAACCTATGACGAATGGACTGTTAAGATAAAAAAGTGTATTAGAGATGGTCTTAAGATAGAAAGGACATGATTGATTTCATTCCCTGGTCTAATAATTATTCATTTCTGTCCAAGAGATTTCAAACAAAATCTCTCCACATTTTGTCTTCTTTGTAAATCATCTCCATTGTAACTTCAAGTTTCTTAGCATTTCTTATGTTATTATTAGAACTGTAATTCCAAAAAAACATAAATTTTTGAAAAACTATTAATCTAATTATTTGAAAAAGTCCCCAGGAAACACTCAAATTAAATTTGATTAATATTATTAACATCACTTTGAAGATAGTTTCAGAGCAATGTAGGAGAATGTTAAGAAATTTATGTCTCTAATTTGTAAGTTTAATAAAGTTTGTAGTTATTATTAACTTCTTTTATTTATGGAATACAGCCCAGTAGGTTAAGGGACATTTGTCATCAGGATCTGAGTTTGATCCTTGGGAATCACATGTAGAAGAAGGGAACTAATTTCTGCTAATCATCCTCTCCCATTCACAAAAGTGTTATAGCATATACATGCACTCACACCATTCAAGAATGGTATTTCTTATGTTTCCCTCATACATTCATAGTTTTGCTAGTATTGTAGGTCAATTGCAGAACGCTTGTGCAGCATGTGCTATATCCTATATTCAGGACACAATCAAGTAGGATAATATTTTTAGTGAGAATTATTTGTTAGCACTAATAATGATTTCAATAGTATTGTATAGTGCTTTCTATTTATTTAGTGTTTCTGAATGAGTCAGTCTCCTTAGACACCTTTGCAGTGTGAGCATACGTTGATAGTGTACATGAGATATAGGCTTTGCAAGCTTTGCCAAGTCAAATCCTGAAGATCTTTCTTTGGCAAAAGTAAATGGCTATCTGGAAGAGAATGAATGTACCAGTTCAGTAGTCATTATTTATCCACATTTTGCTATCAGATCTAAATGGCTTAAGAGACTGGCTTTCTGTAGAAAAGCTGGCTAAGTCAGTTTAAAGTCTGAAGTACACTGAGCAGAGTTCTGGCTCCCATAAGGAGCTCTTTGTTCTGCATCACTCAATGAATAGGGGGATCATGCTGGCAAGAGCAGAAAGTCACATGTAGTGAAGGAAGCTTAAGATACTGGGAAGACGCAGGTTCAGATTTCACAACAATATCCTGCAAAGTAATCAGAGCTCCAGGAGAAATCCATTAATCTGTTTTAAAGGCAGTACCATCAATAGCTTAAGTACATTCCATTAAACCAAGTCTTAGGTCCAGGAGTTGTAATGTAAAAGTAGCTGAGAGCTTGAGAAATAATCTTTCCCAGGGAAGTGTCCCACATCAGTTGTGCCCTGAAATCTTATAAACACATGTAATATTACACAGAATGTGGTGTGTGTGTGTGTGTGTGTGTGTGTGTGTGTATTCAAGCAGGATGTTATGAATCTGAAGGGGAGCTACGAAGAGTACATGGGAGGGGTTGGATAGAGAAAATGAATAAAACCAGATGTTAATTTTAAAAACTTTATCTTTTAAGAATTATATTAGCTCTGCTATTTTTAAGCAGAGATCAAGTCCTTAACATGCAAACCTTTAAAAATTTCCCAAACTTTGGGGTTTCATAGATGGCTCAGCAATGACTGTAAACGTTGGTTGCACATCTAGAGGACTGGTTTCCATCCCCAGCGTAACTGTATTAGCTAACAATTACCAGAAACTCCATTACTGGTATCTGTTGCTCTCCTTTGGCTTCTGAGGCAATGGCATAGGTAATGCAGTCTTCCATGTGGTCCCTTCTTCAATGTTTTAAAGATGTCTACTCAACAAATGTTGTTTGAAGTATAATACACAAAGTAATTTCCGTTAGGAGTGGAGACAAAGCTCAGTGGTTAAAGTACCTATTGCACTTTTGGAAGACTTTGATTTCTAACACCAACAAGGTAGGTCAGAAGCAGCTATAACTCCAGATCTAGGGGAACCAATGTCCTCTTGCCTCTGTGATAACCAGAGACACACATGGTACACAGCGATACAGCAGGCAAAACTCTGATGCACATAAAATGAAAGTTTAAAAATAAAACTTCTTACTCTGCACCAGCAAAAGCATTTTTTAGAACTTATATAGGGAAGTTTCTCATTATTCACCAGTGAGCCTAGAAATTGAGGTTCTTATCAGACACTGTGGATTCTCATGTGATAGTTTGTAATTCTAACAAAACTTTGACTTCTAGATCAGTTGGTAGCGCTCGATGACACTGTTTCAAAGTATGAAATTTCAGCTTGATGTTGTCTTTAATAACTGAAAATATAAAGGCATTAGGAAACCAGCTTAAATCATTGTTGCTGGGACAAGGGTTTATTTAATGTTAAATATTTTCTCTGCTTAAACCTTGATATATTAACTTGAGGAAGCTTTCTTTTTCATTACCAAAGTCCCAGACTGATTAGCTATTCTGTGATCTGTTTAATCAATTGTTTATCACTAATGGAACCAACAGCTGTAAAACACAGTTGGAAATAACCTTGGAGCAAAGGAAGACATAATTTTAGGAAGGAAGAAAATACCAGGAATCCAGATGACTCAACTATAACTTATGCAAGATGAGTCTAAAAGTGTCTCTGGTGGACTCCTTATACTCTAACAAGAAACAGCCATGGCCTGGAGGGCGCTAATGTACAAATGCTGGCACAACCTTGTAGGAAGTGATATTTATGAGCATAAATGGAAAGTTAACAATGCCAGTTTTATTCTAAACAGTTTTAATCATGTTACTACAAAAGGGTGATGCTATTCAGACCTGGACATTTGTGCTTTTAATTGTACATATATATATATTGGACTTGGTTAAATTTATTTTGTTGTTTATGAAAAAAACCCTTGATAATTTTTCATGCATGTGCTAAAACATGTCTAAACAAAAATATTCAGCATATGAATCTCTCCAAATAAAGCCTTATTCTTTGCATATTAGAAAAGTACTTTGAAAAATTGTTGGCATAAGCAGAATGGCAGATCATCTGTGTAGGCAATATTTATTTTAAACTTTTGTTTAATGTTGTTATTTTCTTATATTTGATGCTAAAGTATATTGAAGCTAGAATCATTGTTCTGGCATAAAATTTAAAACAGTTGGAATACACTGAAAGAATGTGGTTAAATTTTTACCAGGATGACTTTTTTCCCTCTTAGGCTTTTCTGTTATAATTTCAGAAAATGGTAATTTTTCTTTTCTGTCTGTTCCCTTCTTGGCCATTGCTTCTAAAAATTCATTTGTGGCAGGTTTCTGTATGCAAACTAGATGCAATTCATTTTATTATATTTTCTTCTAAACAGTATTAGTTTAATTAATTGAGTCTTTCATTTTTCTTCCTTGATACAATTTTAATGACTTGGAGAGATAATATAGATACTATATATAAAATGATTGATATTATTAGCTTTAGCAGATTCATTTAAGAAAATTAATAACATGTCTCCCTGAACAGTTCATTGACTGTATCCACTATAACAATTCATTTCTCTCAGCAAAAATAAGAAAATGAGATCAGAATATGGATGTGTAATAAGTGCAGCTATTGAAGAAGACTGAATAGCCATGTACTGTTGATCTTTCTCCTTTGATTTTCTAATACCTATTATCAGTCTATCTATCTTCTATCCAATTATTTATCATCTACATTAGTCATTTCCCTTATGAAATTTTTACCTGCTTATTGCACTCTGGAACACTTAAATTATACAACATATTTTGAAACTTACTATATATAACTTACCACGTTGCTGAAATATCTTCTTTAATGGCTAAGCAAAAATTACTATATTTTTATAGCATGCTACATTTCATATGTTTTAAGAATGTTTTCATTGATTCTATCATTATATTTTTTTAAAAAATCCTCTGGTTATTTAGCTTTGCAAACACTTCTTTCAATGGTCTACTATCTTTAAAAAGTAATTATTTTATTTATTACTATCATACCCATTGACTTGATTGATTTGTTTAACCTAGGTTTAGATATTATTTTCCTTCAAAATTTTAAGTAATTTTTTCTTGTCACCAATCTCTCATTATAGGTGTGGAAAACTCTCCCACTAATTATGTGTGTTTGTCTTATCATTTGTGTCTTTTAATATCTATTTGATAGTCTTAGTGTTTTAAACATTAAAGACTTTCTGTCATCATTGAGAAACATTTTTCATTAACATAATTGATTTAATTGACATAATTTTTCCTGAAAAATTCTTAAGGAGGTAAGATTATTATGTTATTTGATTATTATTTTTCTTCTTTTCTACGTATCTCACTTCTTGAAACATTGTTTACATTTAAGATAAATCAAGGATAGATTGGACTTTTAAGATGTGAATGCCCCAGGGAGCAAGCAACTTGGCAAGTCCTGGAAAAAAATCTGTATGAACAACAGTCTGGCAAGCCATCGACTTTTTTTATTAAAAGAATGACCCTGGAAAAGAAAAAAGAAGGGAAGTAACATGTTATTTTTTCAAAATGAACTCTGATACAACAGAATACATGGCTTTTGGTAATGATAATGAACCAACTAGGAAATGTTCTAGCTCAATTTATCTACAGTAAATAATAACTGAGGACATGTGAAGCATTGCTCCCTGGAGAATACCACCTAAGCTATGTGTGGTGCAAAGCTGAGTTATTGTAAGACAAATGTTGCCTCTGTGTGAATAAACTAATGCATTGCACACAGTTGTCTCATCATTTCTGAAGATTTATCTTAAGTAAGTGTGGAAATAATATGTGGCGCTATTATTGATAATTTAGATGTATCATTGCCTTGTCTAAATTTGATGACGAATTATAACATCCAATTTGTATAGAAAATCTTGACATAACATAAATCATGTGACTTACAGGATTCTAAATTGACAGTCTGATCCTGTGTTAGCTCAACTAAATTCCCAGCATTGTGGAATTTAAGTACAGATAGATGACTACCTTATATGCCATCCTAGTGCCTTCATCTAGTAACTGATGGAAGCAGAGGCAGACACCCACAGCTAAACACTGAGCCTATCTCCTGGAATCCAGTTGAAGAGAGGGAAGAGTAATGATCAAAGGGGTTAAGAGTAATGATCAAAGAAACTGATGACTTGAACAAGGGGGAGCTGATGCATCCCAGTCTGATAGCTGGGAAACCAGCATAGGACTTAACCAGACTCCTTGAATATGGGTGTTAGAAGGACTGGGAAGTCTATGAGGCCTCTGGTAGTGGATCAGTATTTATCCCTAGTATATGTATGGGCTTTGGGAGCCCATTCCACATAGAGGAATACTCCCTTAGCCTGGGATGGGGAGGGCTTCCATTCCTGTTCCAAATGATATGACCGACTTTGAAGACTCTGGTTGGAAATCCTCATCCTCCCTGGGGAGAATAAAGGGGATGAGATAGTGGTTGGAGGGGATAACAAGAGAGGATGAGATGGTGTGGGAACTGAGGTTGATATGTAAAACAAGCTTGTTTCAAATATATATATATATATATATATATATATATATATATATATATATATATATTACATATAAAAGTTTTTTTCTTTTTAATCTAGATGGTTTTTCTTACTGTGACCCTTTTTGTTATAATGTCTGAACTATAAACTGTACACGTTTTAAAAACTTGGAATACGAAAATTTAAATTTTTCCTCAGAATGTTAGCTTTCTTCTCTTTTTCCTCTTTCTCTTTCCCCTTATCCTTCTTGTCTTGTAAAGAATGGAAGAGGGGAAGTGTAAGATAATATCTGTATATCTCTATGAGTAAGAAAATAAAATTTCAATTTTAACATAATTGAAGTAAATTCTCCTTTATAGCTTCACCATTGTTTGAGACTTAGGATTTCTAAAGTTAAAAGTTGTGATATACTTCAATGTTCATCACAGTTAGTTTCTGTTTATTAATGGCCTCCAATGAAGTCCTGTATTGTCATTTTACATGAATCATTTCTGCACAATTCATACTTTTAGAATCAGACTGTGGGACAGTTCATAGAACTTGGGTTTGGTTTTCCTGTACCTTTCTAAAGTTTTGGTTTTGATGTGTATTTTCCTTTACTGAATAGCAACCAGTATTATAAAAATATATTTTTTTTTTCTGTTTGGTGAATCAGTATATGTGGCCTGTAGAAACTTCAAGGCATTATTTAATAACTAGTATCAAAATAAATAAATTGGGATGATATAAATTTCCACTAATACCCTACAATACTTGTAAAATTTCCTTTCAATAATAATTATTTTAAACATAATAGCTCATACAGAAGACTTACAGAATAATATTAAAAACAGTAAGTGTTTACTTACATGTAGGCTAAGGTATCCTACAGAGAGAAAAGATACAGGACTCATAAACATTTATAAAATAAATATATGATAGATTTTGACAAAAGTTACTTCACTTCAAATATCACAAACTCCTACTACCAACTTACACAGCAACCCTCTAAAAATAAAACTTGTTAGCATTCTTTAAAAGGACTAAAACTGAAACTAGGTAGTAAGATTATGGAAAATGTGTTATTCCCACTACTCATTAGGAGAAAGTGTATGAAATAAATATAGCATTACTATATGCTATGTCAGAAAGATGGAAGTTACACAAAACTACAAATAGCAAGTTTTGAAAATTCTGATTTTAAATACAGTTATCATTTATTATTAATAAAACATTGTATTTTAACCACTTAGGAAAATGTATTTAATTAAACATTTTATCAATTTTTATTTTCCACTACATGTAATACTCTGAAACCCCAATAATTCCAAGATTATAAAATAGAATTTTGTTTTCAGAAAAATAACTTTTCGGAGGTACTCACATTATGTGCAGAAATGGAAGGGTATCTAATGGTTCTATTTCTTTAGTTTTGAATAGTTAATGTTTGTTTTAAGCAGTAGTCAATTTTTTGAAATCTTGTAGTGGTACATAATAATAGTACAAGATAAAAGATAGATACATTACTTAGAAAAATGACTAGTTGTTTGTATAATTGCAAACACAATAAATTAAATGAGCCAAAAAGCATGAAATAACAAGTTGTGTTGAGTTTATTTATAAGAGACCCACTGTCCACAAAATTTCTCCTGGCATCTTCTTATAGTACATGACATCCTTTTACTGTCTGCTTTTCTATGCTTAAAGTTTTCTACAATTTAAAAGTGCTAGTTTGCTTCACCTTTTAAACTATCTCTGACCCATGCAAACAAGAAGATAAATGGTCTACTGGTGCAGCATATGATCTCACCTCTTCTTACAGTGAATGTCAGAACAGTTTCTGTAATTCCAATGATGTATAATATCTCTTCATTAATAGCATAACTTTGCAAAACTTATGTAATCGCTGAAATAACTTAAATTTCAAATATTTCTATTATTTTCTGACTTATTTATAGACAGTTGAATTCAGTACAAACTCTCTGATAGTACTCATTTCACAATTTAGAGTGAAAATAAAAATAATTTTTCTTGTGGGCAAGTACTTTCTTCTTTATATGAAACAATAATCTCTCCCCTCTCTCTATCCCCCTCTCTGTCACCCTTCTCTCTCTCTCTTATGTTTTCTGTAGCCTGAACAGATTTGTATATTTTTAATTGGAATTATTTGTATCCTCTACTGAAAAATAAACCACTAAAATTTTTAAAGAGAACACTATATTGGTCTTAGTAACGATATATTGCATGACTCTAACTTCACATGATATGAAAAATAATGTGTTAAATATGAATAAACTCATCTAATGTCTTATGAAACACCTTGATTTTTATAATTCATTAGGAACCATTTCAATTATTTGGTTACAGTAATTGCTGCCATGATAATTGCTAGGTGTTAAGGGACCACTATAAGTCACAGTATAATATAGCAGAAAAAAGCAGGAATTTATATTTTCCCAAGATTTAAGTAAACCTGTTTGAAAATCAAGGAACTTATTCTGTTTGTAGAACAAGATTTGCGTAGAAAAGGACAATTAAATTGTATTTCATGGGATAAGGAATGAACAGCATTTGACATGCAAATATAAGACATAGTTGCCATGGTTGGAGTCTCTCAAGAAGACCAATTTGTGGAGTATAGGTTTTCAAAGAATGACCTAATGATGTTTTAGATTTCCTCAATGTCTAACCTCAACTAAGAATCCAAGCAATAGTAGAGAGGCTATCTTAAATGCCTCCCTCCATAGTGAGATTGATCATAGAGACTTCATCCAGTAACTGATAGGAGCAAAAGCAGAGATCCACAGCTAAGTACTGGACTGAACTCCTGGAGTCCAGTTGTAGAGAGTGAGGAGTGTTTATTTTCATTTAAATGGGCTTAGTTTTAACTGGTTAATGACACAAGCAATCTTTTTAAATGTAAAAAGGGAATTATGGTATAGATATGAATACTTTGCTTTGGAATGGATTTTCTTTTATTGGTACAATTTGTCAATTTTGTGATATGTATATTTCTCCTCTTGTTTAGGTATTGTGTTTATATAGCTCATTGGAAAATATAATGTATAATTTAGTAGAAATTAGAGAGTTACCTATGAGTTAAAACTTGGAGTTAAGTTAGTTAGGATTTCTAGATATGCAGAGATGTATTTGAGATGAATAGGCAGTCTTCAAACCTTTCAAAGACCTACAGAATATGGCATTTGAAATGGTTTAGGGTTTTCTTGACAGTGAGGCACAACTGCTCCTGGTAACACCACCTGCATCAGAAAGGAAGATGGACATTGAAGAAACACATTATGAAGTTTGCTTCTAATATGGCAAGACTAGCCATTTGAGCAAGGTACTTCTCTTATCTAGACTGTATGACTTTATGTTGTAGAAACTGGACATGTAGGACCCACAAAAAGGTGACTGCTGATTCAAGATGGACATTGCTACAGGATTCCTGCTTCATGGAAGAGGCTGCCAAACAGCCAGACAGTCTACAGGACACAAAGAAAAATGACTGACGAACTATCAGTGCAGGTGGACAGTTTAAAGTTTCCTGCTTTGTTGAGGAGTCTGGAGACACACCATGGCCTATGGGCTGAAGATGGAACATTACAGAAGAACTTCATGTGATTGACCAGGCAGTGCATTATCTCTGTCATTTCTAGAGTTCATATGTTATCCTTCTGTGGTCTTTGAAGAAGTTGAAGACAGATAGTTATGGTTATAGTTTTCCTTGGTTAGGAATAAAGATAAGATACATATACGACTTTAGACTCACAAAGATAGGATAGATGATATTTTCTTTAAGTCTTACAAAATGTTAATGGACTAAATATTGTTAACTGTGATTCTTATTTGATAACTGTTGTATGTTATATTTTGCTATGTTAAGGTTAAACCCCTTCTTTTATTTTAGACAGAAAAGAGGAGATGATGGGAGATATTATTCTGTAAATATGTTTCTCATACTGGTTAATTAATAAAGCACTGTGGCCAATAAGAAACAAGATGCAGGGCTAGGAGCCCACAAGGAGGAAAGAGGAAGTGGTAAGGAGGAGTCAAGATGTAGAGCATGGAGGAAGGAAGACGCCCGGCCGCGGCTCCCCATAAGATGACCACGTGGAAATACTTAGATAAGTAGAAATGGGTTAATAATTAAGACAGAACTAGCCCATTAACAATGATCATAACAGCCCAACAGGTTTGTATCAAATACAGAATCTCTGAGTGTTATTTGTTGCAGCTGTGGGCCCAGACAGGTGGCAGTCGGTGGGAAAACCTGCCGGTAACAGGGAACTGGGATCAATATGTAAAATAAGAAGAAATAATAAATAAATGAGGAGAGAGAGAGAGAGAGAGAGAGAGAGAGAGAGAGAGAGAGAGAGAGAGAGAGAGGGAGGGAGGAAAAATTGGATAATTTCTCCCAGTATATCTTAGAAGATTTTTTTCAACAGATATTGTCTTTTTCCAGATGAATATTTTACCATAGAAAGCAAACTTATTACTGTTCTCTAATGAATACATTATTGTGAAGGGAAATCCAGCTTCAACCACAGAGACTACAAATGGTTTCATCCAAGAATACACAGCAAATAATTTCTCTATAAAATGATGGGGCTTTGCTTCAGAGATTCTGTATTGTAGCTTATAAAATAGAGAGGCAGATTGAAGCCATAACTCATGAGGCCCTGCTAAGAATTTAAATTGTGTAGCTGTCTTCCCTGGGAGGTAAACTACACAATGTATAAATAGCAGAAATGTTTTTGTTAGTGGTTTGCATTGATTAAGATTATTCTTTAAATTTTTATTTGCATATTAGGCTCAGTAAGTAGACTTACTGAGTCTACTGTTTTTATCTATTTAAGTTTAGTTTGCTTTTCACTGTACTTGGGAAAATGTTTATGTAATTCACTAATAAGGATTTACCTTTGATATGTTTATGGTTTTTGTAATTGATGTGGGTAAGAAGAAAGTCCTGGTCCAATTTTATTTTTAATGACCATATTTTTGCACACACATTCATGCATTTTTTTAATATTCTGAATTTGTTTTTGAATTTGAATACAAATTTGAATACAAATTGTTAGATTTAGATTTACAGTAGGAGCCTCTTCATTTATAAGAGAAATGAAATAAACCAGATACTCTGTTTGTTGCTCACTTCAAAATTAGCCATTCAATTAATGAACAATGTTGGCAAAGGTCAAAGATCAAGGAATCTGTATTATTCATTCGTGTATTTATTATGTATTTGATGCCACAGTATATTACCCCAAGTCCACGTTTACAAATAAGCACTGGGAACCTTGCTACACACTGAATACTAATGTGTTTTAGCTATGTGTAAATGAATTATATGAACAGGCATTGAAATCATAGCAAATGAAATTTAGGACCTTAAAGGTCATTTATTCCAATTTAGACATTTTTTTTTCATGTAGTATGGAATGTGCCTGGGTGCTGCTTAATAAAAGTGAGAGAAAAGGTAGGTTAAACATCTTCTCTGAAGCCACTGGCAACTGGAGCTGGTATTCAGGCAGTTTTATTTTGAATATAACATATTTATTCTCAACTTCATTAGGCTGATACTCTAATGTGGAAAATATTATAAAACTATTTTTCAGAACAATTGTCGATGCTAGCAGAATAAATATAAATAACCTACAAATAATTTAACTGTAATTTTGGAAACAGAAAATCCACAAAATTTTCATTCTACTTTTTTATAGGCAATAGAAGAATACAAAATAATGGGGTGAGAAAAGTGAAATTCTGCATTTCATGATTTAAGTAGTGTTTTTCTTCTTCCATTTTATATTTGTGGTGTTATTTTCTATGACTTGAACACAATTTGTAAGATAACTGACATATTTACCTATAGGTTATATAATTTCATTTTTTTGCTATATATCAAATAAATATCATTAAATCACTTATTTAATGGTAATTAATTCTAAATACCCAACAAAATATTAAATTAAGAAACAGCATTATCATAATATTTAGGTCTTCTCTTTAAATTTACCAAAAGGTGATGGGAAATGTTCTGTATATTTGTTTTATTGGCTGATGATTGGCCAAGTGTTTCTTTGGGGCTGAGAAAGGTGGGGGGACCTGCTGGGGCAGAAAGCTCATGTTACCAATAGTCACATTTAGTTAAAGTTGACTTAAGTATAATAAATGAGAGATATTTTAAATAAACCTCAGATTTTGAAGTCGTTTGAATGGAATGTAAAAATGTAAAATATGGATGACAGTAAGAAGGCCAGAGGACATAAGACAGTATTGTCATTGATCTGGGCTATTTAACATCTGTTGGATATTCAGGGTTTTTGTTTGTTTGTTTGTTTGTTTGTTTGTTTTTGTTTTTTTTAATCTTATGGAACAAAACTGATTAACATATCAATTGTTTCTGATCAATTGTGTTTATTATTTTTTTACTCATAATATTAGTATGAAATTGCTAATTATTTTATTTAACTTTACTGGTCTTCCAATATATAAATTGAAATTGAAGATTAATTACAATAATATTTATGATAAAATAGCATTTATTAAAGAGAGGTTGCATGAAACTTAATAAATATAGAAAATTCCAAACTCAAGGTTGATGTGATTACAAATTGATTTAGGAGAATTTAAATTATATTTTACTAATTGTTTTTAAACTCTGAAAAAAATCACTGGACTTCTTTGTGTATTTTAAGGTGAGTTCTTCAAAATGAGCTTATGATCTTTAGCAAATGTCATAAATTTTAATACTTCCAAGATTCATTATATTTGGATGATATAATAAATATTTCAAATGATTCTTGTCAATTTCTGAGTATAGGTTAGACACCCAGTTATACTGAAAATTTTCCTAGACTACAACTCATGGATGTACAGTTTTATTTTACTTGACTGTAAAATATCAACCCAGAGTTATGTGCAGTGGCAGATTCTGTGCCTTGTATAATTCCTAATGTGTATTTGAACTAAAAGTACAGTCAATGAAATCCTATTAGAAAAAGAATTAAGTGTTAACAGTGACATTATTAAAAGAAACAAAACAAACTGCAATTGTATCATTCTTGGTGTAGATGATCTCCCTCACTACCCATATATCATTAATTTTAATATGTTGGCATGGAAATGCAAACATAAAACAGTGCCACATAAAGGAGTTGCCCTGAAAAAGGACAATATCTGTGATAGGCCATATACTCACAGAAAAAAATAGTTCAAAAATCAAAGAAATCTAGCAGAAAATCGACCACATTATATGCTTTTAGTTTTGAATGGAAGATGTTACAATTTTTCATTTTAAATTGTATTGTATCATTGTCATTTCTTTCCAAAGGCCTTCCTGAAAATACATTCATTTATGTTCATATTTCTGCAAAATATACTAGGTCAATCATGTCCAAATATTCTTTGTGGAGCTAGGATTTAAGAAAAAATAAGAGACAAAATAGGATTTAGGTAAGGTAAGATTTCTTGAGATAGTATGTCTTTTTGTACATTGATGTAATTTTTCATATCTAAATTATACATGCAGAAGGGCAATTTAGAATGTTTTCATAGTCATTGATGGGGGAAATCTCTTTTTACATGTGATGAGAATAACCATACTTTTGATTGAAAGAATAGCTATTGTACATAATGCATCTGGAGTCTTTCACTTAGAAGTCAGATGTTTCATTCATGAATATCAGTCAGTGAATATTAAAAGATGGCAATGATTCCAGATTTGTAAGACTATGATAGCATCCCATTTTGTAGGGCATCAATAATGGCTTGATAATTACAGGGGAATTACATGTTCCTACAAATTACTTGAAAATTATACTTGATACTACCAAGTATTTCAAAGATTAGTTACTACATAACTTGCAATTTTGAGACTTTATTGTAGCACATTCTTCTTTACTTTAAGGTTTACCAATATAATAAGAGGGATTGTAAATTAAATATTTCAAAAATTTTTAGGTTCCTGTTCTTTATTTATTTTATAAAAAACCCGCATTTTCTTAAATAGTAGTAGTAAATTTGAAATCATATTGATCATTTTGGTACTTAATATTTTTCATGATTTGGTTATAATTATATTACCTACTGAGTTGATTATGTGAAACCAGGTATAAGATATTGACAAAATGTTTTTGAAATAGAAATAATTAAATATATTAACAGCTAATAAATTTACATGTATCAAATGGACCATTGTGTTCAAATACCTTAAAGTATACTCAGTAGTATAATTAGAAAATCTGGTATAGAAAAGCTGTCAATTATGTTACATCAGAGACTCAACAATGAATGATGACATAAGTTAATATAGATACATTTGAAGATTTTTAAAATATTGTAGTGTTATGAATGTAAATATAGAAAACTTGATAGGTTTGGATGTTTATATGTTTTAACAAAATAGAATAAAAATGATTATGACTATTTTGTAATTGTCTGGTGTTATTGTCAATGTCTTATGCTGTGGTTTTCAGATTAATGTGTTTGCTTTCAGAGTGATGACACAGTGAATATGAACTTATTGCTGACATTAAGCTTCCTTTCTAAATCTGGAACAAAAAAAATCACTAAAATCAGAGAATCACGAAAGAAATCCATTCAAGCGGGCAGAGCTCTAATGACACCTGAAATATTTGGTTGCTCAAAAGAAAATGATATGCCTTATTAAAAATTATTAAAGAAGATAAGACAGCATTCCCACTATGAGGTCTTTCTGAACATAGAGACATGAGAACTTCATACATGAAAGCCCACACTGGATATTAGAGAAGAATTATTTGATTATTGGATTGACCTGGTAACTCCCAAAAAGTATCTGGAGAGATTGAGTTTAGAAGTATAAGAGAAAATCTTGAAGTTTAGAATTAATAAATACTATAATTGAAAAAATCTTCTGTTTAGAAACTAACAAAATTACTTCACCATAATATATGTGCGAGGCCTCTAAATGTTAACAAAAAGAAACATAAATCCTATAAGCATTATTTATTTTTAAAAAGAAAGGATCATGTAAAATAAATGTTTCAAATATTTATCTGAAGAAACCATTCAAAGTTCATATACCAAAATATTTTAGGTTGTATGATAGCCTTAAAGGCAGCAAAATATGGGATACCTATGTAAATTATTATAATTACAAAATGTAGATACCTTGTATGACATATTTGGTGAGAAATCACCTTAGAGTTACTAAGGGACACCAATTTTATTCTAGGAAATTAATATCATTCCCTAAGCTGTTCTGTCTACTACCACTATCATACTAAAGGCTTGAGTGAAATATGTCTTTTATGAGACAAAAACATTTTGTTTATAGAGGGATGCTGATGTGAACCATATGGTGAAATGGTATTTCACTTTCTAATTGTTATTTTATAAATTATGTATTCTCCTAAAATTTATACTAATTCTAAATTATTTCATATTTGCTTAGGGTTGAAATCAGCCTAAATCATCATAGATGCTATAATTATGAATGAAACATAGTAAATACACAAACAGAATTTTACTAATCTATATAATAGAACATTTTGTTTGTAGAAAATGTGTGGGTCTGAGAATCATTATGCTAAATCAAAACAAACTAGCCTCACAAGTATCTGATTTCTTATTTGTGGACTTAATATGGAACATATATAGGTCTTTGTGCGTGTATGTGTGTGCGTATATGTGTGTGTGTGTGTGTGTGTGTGTGTGTGTGTGTGTGTGTGTAGAACTTACAGCAATGTGAAAGTTGGGAAGAGAGGGATTAGGACAGAAAACAGAGGCTATGAATATTATGGACACATCACAGGGTGTTAATGCATATATAACACACTAAGTTTAAATGTATTAAATATTATCTAATGACTATGTGTCAGTGTTTAAAGGTTTCTGGAGGAATGCAAAAGAAATCAAATGACTTTTGTCATTTCTATGACAAAAGTTTTAACCACAATATGTCACAAAGAATGAACTATAGAAGTTTGAGGAAAGTTTAGAGGAATTATATGCACAATGCCTTGATAGAGTTGTAAAGAACGCTACTCTGCTAAACATATCAAGCTTGCAAAGCATTCCCTAATTAAGCATTTTTGTTAGGGCAGACATGAAACTGAGGTCAAATATTTTGTATTTACCAAAATTCTAAAACTTTGTTAATTTAGCAGAGAGTTTTACAATGATAGATTTTAGCCTGTTTCTTCTAAATCAAAAGCACTTTAAATATTTCATGTACATGAGACTATAATGCATGACAGTGTAGATTGTAGAATTCAGTGTGTCACGTGAACAAAATTGTATGTATGCCTTTGTTTCAGGAAATGACTAACAATGTGATTCATTGAAAAGTTTTGTGTGATCAACCCATTACTGGGCTTAGAACTAAAAATAAAATCTGTGTCAAAATAAAGAGAACTAGCTTACTTCTTAAACAACTATAGGTACAAAACAGTTTGAGAAGCAGCACAGACATACAGCTAAGCACTGAGCTGAATTTCTGGAATCCAAATGTATATATATATGTACATATATATACATATATGTATGTATAGATATATGTATATATGTGTATATATATATGTACATATATATATATATATATATATATATATATAGAGAGAGAGAGAGAGAGAGAGAGAGAGAGAGGAGTGATGAGCAAAGGGGTCAAGACCATACTGAGGAAACTCACAGAAACAGAAACAGCTCACCTGATGATGAAACCAGGACCCCTTAATGTGCATGTCAGTTTGGCTATCTGGACGTCTAAGGGGCTGGTAATGGAACAACATTTTTCCCTAGGGTACGAGTAGACACTGGGAACCTATTCATCATGGAAGGATACACTTTAAGCCTAGACACATTGGAGAGGGCTAAGCTCAACCCCAAATGATATGACAGACCTTGATGACCCCACCCATGCAAGGCCTCACACTTTCTATGGGACTGAAGAGCGATGGGGTGGTGGTTTTCATGTTCTTTTTTTTATTTTTCCTTTCTTTTCTTAATAATATTATTTAAAAATTTTATATGTCAATCCCAGTTTCCTCTCCCTTCTTCCCTCCCTCCCTTCCTCCCTCCTTCCCTCTTACCTACTTTCCATTGTGACATGCACCCTGGCCACCCTCCCCTTTCAATACCCCACCCCCTTCCACTTGTAGGGCTATGCCATCCAGGTTGGGTCATGTAAATCTTTCAAGTCATTTGAAGTAGGGACTAGGACTTCTCTCCTGTCTCTAGGTTAAGGAGGTATCCCTCCATGGGGGAGTGTCCACAAGGTCCTTTTGTGCACCAGGAATAGATCCTGTTTCTACTGTCTGAGGTCCCCCAGACTGCTCAGTCCTTCTAGCTGAGACTCATATTCAGGGGGTCTGAGTCAGTCTCTTGCTGGATTCCCAGCTATCAGTCTGCAGGGGCCCATTAGCTTCTCCTTGTTCATGTCAGCTGTTTTTGTGTGTTTCTGCAACCTGGTCTTATCTCTTCTCTCTGCATCTGGATTCTAGTTCGACTCAGTGCTTGGTTATGGGTGTTTGCTTCTGTTTCCAACAGGTACTAGATGAGGGCTCCATGATGGTGGATAATTTAGTTGATGATCTCGCTGTCAGGGAAGGGCATTTATGGTAGTCTTTCCATAGTTGTTCAAATTGTTAGTTGGAGTCAGTCTTGTAGGTCTCTAGACATTTCCTTAAGTTCAGTTTTCTCTCTTCAAACCAATAATGACTCCCTCTTTTATGTTCTCTCTCTCTCTCTCTCTCTCTCTCTCTCTCTCTCTCTCTCTCTCTCTTCTGTCTTCTATTCCTACCATGACTCAATTTACCTAGTCACATGTGCTATCCTACCCTCCCCTTCTCTTTCTCCTAGTTCTCTCTCCATTAACTGCCACTCATGTGCACTGGAAGACTTCTCCCTTGCCCCTTTTGTGAGGGACCATATATGAATCTCAGAATACACCTTTTATCCAGGTTTGTCTGGTGGTGTGTATTATAGGTATGATCCTTTGCTCTAGGTCTAAAATCCATATATATGAGCGAGTTCATACCCTGTTCTTCTTTTTGTGACTGAGTTACCTCATTCAGGATGGTTTCTCCAAGTTCCATTCACTTGCCTGCAAATTTTAAGATTCCATTATTTTTTTCAGCACAGTAGTATTCCATTGTGTAACTGTGCCACATTTTTCTTTATCCATTCTTCTGTTGAGGTTCATCTAGATTGCTTCCAGGTTCTTGATATTACAAATAATGCTGCTATGAACATAGTTGAGCACATGTTTTTATTGCATGGATATGGATTATTTGGGTATATATCTAAAAGCAGAATTGCTGGGTCTGTGGTAAACTAATTGCCATTTTCCTGAGGAACCGCCATACTGATCTCCAAAATGGCTGTACAACTTTGCACTCCCACCAGCAATGGCAGAGTGTTTTTATTTTTCCATATCCTCTCCAGCATGAGTTGTCATTGGTGTTTCGAATTTTGGCCATTCTGGCAGGAATAAATGGTATCTCAAAGTCGTTTTGATTTCCATTTCCCTGAAAGCTAAGGATGTTGAACACTTTAAGTGTCTTTCAGCCTCTTTGATTTCCTCTATTGAGATTTCTTTCTTCAATTCTGTACCCCATTTTTTAATAGAGATATTTGGTGTTTTGCTTACTAGTTTCTTGAGTTCTTTGTATATTTTGGAGGTAAGCCCTTTATCATAAGTATGATAGGTAACAATTTTTCCCAGTCTGTGGACTTGCCGTTTGGTCTTGTCCACTGTGTCCTTTGCCTTACAGAAGCTTCTAAGTTTGAGGAGGTCCCACTTATTAATTGTTGATCTCAGTGTCTGTGCTACTGGAGTTATGTTCAGGAAGTGGTCTACTATACCATTTGTCCAAGGGTACCTCCTACTTTCTCTTCTAAGAGGTTCAGTGTGGCTGGATTTTTGTTGAAGTCTTTGATCCATTTGAAATTGAGTTTTGTGCATGTGGCTAGACATAGGTCTATCTGCAGTCTTCTACACACGATCATCCTATTGTACCAGCACCATTTGTTGCAGATGCTTTCCTCCACCCCCATTGAATTTTTTAGCTGTTTTGTTGAAAATCAGGTATTCATAGGAGTGTGGGCTAATATCGGGAAATTCTATTCGATTCCATTAGTCTACCTGTCTATTTTTGTGCCAATACCAGGCTGTTTTCAGTATTATAACTCTGTAGTAGAGCTTAAAGTCAGGGATGGTGATGCCTCTTGAAGTTTTTTTATTGTACGTGGTTGATTTTGCTATCCTGGGTCTTTTGTATTTCCATATAAAGTGATTATTATCTGCTCAAGGTCAGTGAAGAATTGTGCTGAGATTTTAATGGGGATTGCATTGAATCTGTAGATTGCTTTTGGCAAGATTGCCATTTTTACTATATTTATCTTTCCAATCCAAGAGCATGGAAAATCTTTCCATTTTCTGGTATCTTGTTTAATTTCTTTCTTTAAAGCCACAAAGTTCTTATTGTATAGGTCTTTCTCATGTTTGGTAAGCATTACCCCAGAATACTTTATGTTGTTTGTGGCTATTGTAAAGGGTGATCTTTCTCTGATTTCTTTCTCAGCCTCTATGTATTCAATTATTTTATCCTCTTTCACCCACATCTTTTCTAATGGGACACTCAGAGGATTTTAGAGAGTTGGTTTATTTCTGGGTCTCCTTTACAGGAAATTTTAAGAAAAAAATTGAAGGAAAAAGATATAATCATAAACTCCCCTTCAACTTTACATAGTCCAGCCATTTATAAATCAAAGTAATAAATTGTTACACATTTTACAATAGTTTAATGACAGTTATGAATCCATCTGATTGTATGTTAGACATTTCTTTTGTGAAAAATTAGTCTTTGAACACGGTATCTTATATTTTTTTTCCTCTCTGCTTAGAAAGAAGTGATTAAAATACTTTGTAAAATAATTAAAATTCATACCTAAATGACATAAATTCAATTATTATCAATAGATAAAGGGGATAAGGATACACACACACACACACACACACACACACACACACACACACACATATATATATATATATATATATATATATATATATATATATATATATATATACACACACACACATATAAAGAGATAGGGACAGACACAGAGAAAGAGTAACATCAAGGAACCTTTTGGAAAGCTTGTCAAATCTGTGTATAACAGAGACATCATTTCTGCATTATGGTCACGAAAATAGTTGTAATTAACTTCTCAAGTCCAACAGCATGGGGAGAGGGATAATTATAAAAGAATTTAAACCAATCTTAGCTTAATTATTCTGCACAGAGATGGGGTGGGGGATTCCCAATAGCCTCCTGTAGTTCTATTTCTACCCCAGCAAGCATGTTAGGAAAGATGATTTTTTTCCCTCTTTCCAATACAATATATTCTGCTCTCAGAGGAAAATGCAAATTATAACCTGTTTCACCTTATAGAGATATTTCAGGGAACTGAGTTTAAGAGTCATTCAAAGACAATAGTGGGTTATAGAATAGGTTAGGGTCATACACCTGGAAAAAGTTACTCAGAAAAGGATTTAAATCTGATTTGACAACAATGGAACAAATTAAAACGTGTCACTCTTTTGATAGATTTAGTACCAAAAGGCTCTTCTTTTTGATTTGTCTCATTATATTCTTTTTTGTGAAAGCAAGAGAAGCACTATTAACAGGAACTATACAAATGCTACATTTATTGTTATAATTAGCTTCAATAGCAGCCCCTTTTTTGTTTCTTATCTTTTAAAACACTATGTTCAGAAACTGGTAAAAAAAAGTTCTGTACAACTGAGCAATTTATTTTATATGCAGAACATAAAAGGCTTACCTTAAACTTAATAACATAATTTTATTATATTTTTGTTGTATTAGAATTTTATACATGAGTACAACATATTTTGATTAAACCAATACCCCAGTTATCCATTAAAAATCTTTTATGAACCCCTATTATCCCACACAAAATTTATGTACAATTTTTTAACAAGCCTCGGAGTCTACTTAGTGATATATGTATATAAATAAGTGTGGACCAATCTACTGATGAGTGGCCGAATCTCAGGGTAGTATATATTCTCTGTCTCTTAGAAATCATCATTTGCTAATATCTCATTAGCTAAGACTGGAATTTCATAAGTCCCCTCATCATTCCTGCTTAGATTTTGGCTGGTTTGATCTTGTTAAGGTCTGGTACATACAGTTACATCCAATATGAGTTTATGTGTGCAGTGACATCATCATGCCTAGAATTACTATGTCACTCTTGATATCTACACTATATTTGACTCTTAAGTCTTTATACCCCTTTTCAATACTACTCCTTGCACCCTGTGGAGATTAGTTGTAATATTGATGTCCCATTTATTTCTGAGTACTTCACAATCACATTTTCTAATTGTGACCTGTTATGATTCTTTGTATTCATCACCGTCTACTAAGAAATGATGTCTGTTTTATGAGGGTTGAGAGGTGCATAAGATAGGAACTTTAGAGATAGCTTTATTGTCATATCCACTTAGCAGAATAACAGTACTAGGTTTTCCTCTAGGGCCTATTACCTAGCCAGCCTCATTTCTAGTCAATTAGAAATATATTTTGAAATATTTCAAAGTAAAATGAATTACCATATTATTAATTAGATGCACAAAGTATTTATAATACTTAAAATAATACAGCTTGATTAAATCATCTTAAGCCAACTTGTCATAAACCTTTCACATATCCCACTCTACTCTTTTACCTAAAACATAGACTCATACAGTAACCCTCTTAAGACAGACAGTGCAAATTTGTTCTAAGGACTACTAAATAAGTTAATATTTTTACAATGTTTTATTTTGTATTTTCTACCTAAGATTATTTTCCACAAGATGTTAAATTTATTATATAAAAATAATCCCAGGTTCAGAACTCCTGGTGTTAAACTTTGTTTTTAACTTTCTACTGGTTTGTCCTGAGATAATATACTTGTACAGATAAAGACTAATCTGTCCTACAGTAATGGATATTTCAATCTGCAATCAATTTCATTGCATGTTAAGTTCTATGGTGATATGTATAGCATTTAGGAGATAGTAGTGGATCGAAAGATTTTTTTCTCAGGCCAGAAGTCAGCAGAGAGGAAATTGAAGAAGACAGAGGCCCATAGTCACTTCCAAGGGCAAAACTTGACAATCTAAAGAACTCACCTGTGTCCCAACACTAGTTTAAAACCTAGTTTAATTGAAATAGATTTACAGCACTTTAAATCCTTCCTTTTTTCCCTCAGCTTCTGCCAAGTGCCCTCCAATATCTCCTCACTCTCAAGTTGATAACTTCTGTTTCTTTGATTATTTTTGGATAAAGTCTCAATATTCTCTATTGGACATCAATGAACCATGACTACCAGCATGTAAAAAATACAGAGAAAAACAATAAATGACACACACACATACTAACAATTGTCTAATTAAATTTACATATCACTCAACTGAATGGAATTACTGTTTGATATTGGAAACCTAGCCAGCTTTTTGGGTCTAGTCATGTCATGGAGCTTAGTAAAGAATCTGCTAAGGGCACATTGAGAAACTAGAATAATTCCTTACTACAATCTAAATGTTATACTTATGCCTCATTATTTTAAGATTCATCTACCCCTGAAGAGTACCATTTAGGGTACCAAAGCCTTATCACATGGTTATTTGTGGGATAGTCAACATCCAGTCAAATAGTTCCTAAAGAGTTTCTATCAGCAAATCACTTTTGTTTTATGGCAGGTGTCTCATAATTAATTGCAAATGTGAAAATTGTGCTTTGATCAAAAAGTTAGAAATCAAGGTTTAGTAGAAATGCACAAAAAGGAAAATTTGCCCCCCCATGCTACCTACTTCAGAAACAAAAACTCAATGATTTTGCTAAGAAAATAAGATTGAATAATTGGCATTCATAAATTCATTTATTAGTGGTTACAACTTATGCAATTTTGTATCTTTTAGAAAGGTTTTAATGTATTTTTTCTTTAACTTTTCTTCATTTATTTTAATACCAACCTCAATTTCTCCTCCCTTTTCTCCTCAAGGTCCTGCTCCAACTCCTAACTACCCTCCTCCTCATTCACTCCTCCTGCATCTTCATTCAGAAAAGGGCACGCCTCCCTTGCACTTGGTGGTCAAGTTGCAGTAGGACTAAGCTCCTCCTGAATCAAGACTGGACTTGGGTGAGGTAATAAAACATGGAGAACAGTTCTCAAAAGCAAGCTAAGCACCAAGGACAGGTCCTGATCTCACTGCTAAGAGTCTTACACACTGAGGAAGCTACACAATTGTAACATACATGCAAAGTACCTAGGTCAACACCCATGAAGATGCCTTGCTTGTCATTTCAGTGTCTGTGAGCCCAGATTAGTTAATTCTGTGAGTTTTCTTGTGATGTCATTGACCCCTCTGGCTCCTAGAATCCTTTTCCCTTATCTTTTGCATGTTTCCCTAAGTAAGTCCAAATGTTTGGCTATGGGTCTTTATCTGTTTCCTTCAATTGCTTTATGAATCCTCTCTGATGACTATTGTATGCCCTACTTTTGCTAATGCTTAAATATTACCAATCTCCACTGTTCATAATATTAGCACTTCTGCAGCTATGTATATACAAATGTTTTCTTAAATGGCATGCATTGAAGTATGATATCTTTGCTGGAACCAAACATGAAACTATTACTAACTCTAAGTTGAGAAGTAAATAATGACTTTGGTGAACAAGACAATATTCTGAAGTTATTTATTTGATAATCAGTGCTCCACGAGAAGTATTTGTTGTTGTTGTTGGTAAAAAATGATCAGTATTACTTTCCTTTTAAATTTTATTTAATTTTATTTAAATTTAAATACACTATAATTTGGACATATTCTTTCACTTCTCCAAGTCCTCCCAGATGCTACCCAGTCCTGCCAGTTATACTTCCTGTTTCTTCTCTCTAACTCTCTTTTCCTGTATTCCAGAAACCAAAACCAAAACCAACAATTCAAAATAAGAATAAAAGAAACTAACAAAAGAGCAATCAATAAGATAAAAAAATAACAAAGCAAAAAGTACATCACACCACACTACACACACACACACACACACACACACACACACACACACACACACCACACAATGCTGTTGATTTTTGTGTTAGCTCACAACTCCTAGACAAGGAGCTTGCCCTGATAGTTAATACAACAGTGACACTTGTTTAAAAAAAGTAATTTCTTTTTGCCATCAGGTATCGATTGCAAATAGCTTCTCGGTTAGCAGTAGGTCTTTTTGTTGGTCTTCTTTTTCTTTAGCTGAGATTTTTTTCCTGGCTTGGACATATGTAGGTCATGTGCATGATTGTCACAGTCTCTGTGTATTCATGTGAGTTATCAGTCCTATTGAATATGGATGAAACTGTTTCATTGAAGCCAGTCATAACAATTGACTCTCAAAATTTTCCTCCTCTTCTGCATAGAACTCCAAGCCATAGAAGGAGGTTTTGTAATGACATCCCATTGAGGGGTGCATGTTCCACTATCTGTCAGGCTGTGCACATGATCTAGGTGGGGCCTACAAGAAAAAGCTTCTCTGCTGAAGTTGAGTAATACTCTCATTGATGGATATAGACATATGTAATTAGAAGTTATTATATTTCTATGTGTATTTATCAGAATAATATTAGTATGTTTCCTTATATATTCCATTGCCCATCATGTCTCACAATTTTGGCTACTTTAGCAGTGTCAGATATGGATTCCATCTCATGGAGTAGGCCTTAAATTTAATTAGAATTAATCAGTTATCCTGTAATGTTTTTGTTGCTATTGTATCAGTTTATATTGCAGTCATGTTTCTATTGTAGCTTGTAAGTTTAGTAGCTGGGTGACATTGATAATTCCTTTTTGGGGGGGTCTGGTAGCATGAAAAAGCATCTTCTAGAACACCAAATGCTAGTCAATAGAGGTAACAGTTCAGATTTTTAATTTTTGATATTATAATTAACTTGTGTTTTCAAAAATAGGGTCTTCCCACTGGGTTGTGAAAATTACCAACAGTCTTAGCCTATTATGTTTGGGAATATCCATGTGATCTCTTTGACCAATGACTTAACAAGATGTAGCCCATTCCTGTTACTCAACATTTTACTTGGTAGCATAAGATATCTAGTTGGGATATTCTCTTCTTTGCTTTAACTTGACTTCATTCAAATTCCATTGATATATGGATATATTTTAGGAAGTTCGCATGTCAGTAGTTTACCATAAGCCTTTTAAAAGTCTTCCAATGTTAGTTGTTCTTTGCCATTTAACTCCTAAGAAGGTGAAACATAATATAATGCTGTAAAGACATAAAAGAAAAAAATAGAATGGGAGGATTAAATATAGAGCTTGAAGAAAAGACAGGGAAATAATCTACTTGTAATACTTTTAAGTATTTCCTTGGAGTTATTGAACTGAGAAAGAGGGAGAGAATTCTTTGTTTATAATTTTTTAAGCTTCCCTTGTATATTTTTAAAAGGTTTTGGAATAATTCTAATTGTTTTTGATTTATAGTGCTGAGAATGCAGACAGGACTTTGCACATGAAGCAATAATGCTCTACCAATAAGCTATAAATCTAGTGATAGTTATTCATATTTTTATCATAAACATGTAGACAAATATGCTATACTATACTAAGTTTGGTTCAACTACAAATATTTGGAATTCACCATAGACAAGTGCACAAAAGCTCTATTCACCAGGCAATACTCATGCTGACTTAAGTCAAACACACAGTGTGACATTGTATGAAGAAATAAATATGACACAACTTTAGCTTTTGTTACGATCCACATAAATCCTCATAGCCTTCTCTAATATAAGTATATAGTACATTTTTATTTGTTGTGAAATGTAACTTCTAGAACATAGCAGATTTTGGCATTTTGATTTTATGGAGTGTGTCTAATAAACAGCGTTTTTTTCCAATGGAAATAACTCTTTTAAAGGTATATATGTACTTTATCATTTAATCCATGTTGCTCTCCCCACTTGTGCCAGAAAAAAAAAAAAAACAACTAGAATTGTTTCCCTCTGTTTATGTAGCCTAGAAGTGCTTCATGCTTACAGTTTATTCTTTTTACCTTGGGCAGCGTGACAAGGACAAATTGTTCATATTTTAGGAAATATCCTGAATTGGGAGGTGAGGCTCTCAAACTTTGTGTACACAGTGTCCTACAGAGGTGACTGTAATGACTTTAATACATCATCTGGAAATGGGGCTACAGAAACGGGGTGAATCTACAGCCCAGGAACAAAGGTTATTTATTTCCTCTGTTTTGATAGGAGCTGCTAGAAGCATTTTTCTAATGGTCCTAATGAGTCTCTGAAGACCTTGCTCCTTGTCTTGTTTCTCCGTGTACCTAAAAATAGAATTCAGTACTTGGCAGCAATGGAGTTAGATAAATAGATTCAGTTGCAGTCTACAAAACACTGGGACATAATTTTGCTTCCTGGATGTAGTGTCGGGAAATTAGGTTTGTTGTACTATATATTGAATCTTATAGGCAATACTAAGAATGAACACAAGATGTATATAAAGTATGCTCAAAAACCTACTTAAATCCTTCAGTTCTTAAAACTGAGCTGAACTACTATAATCCAGTTGCAGGTAGGGAGGAGTGATAAAAAAAAAGGGGGTCAAGACCAGGCTACAGAAACCCACAGAGAGAGCAGACCCGAACAAGGGGGAGCTAATGGAACCCCCACCCCCAGAGTGATAGCTGGGAAACCAGCATTGGACCGACTCAGACTCCCAGAACATGGGTCTCAGTTAGAAGGCCTGGACAGACTATGGGACCTCTGACAGTGGAACCAAGATGTATCCTTGGTGCACGAAGGACTTCGGTAACACATTCCCCATGGAGAGATACTCCCTCAGCCTAGAGACAGGAGGGAGGGCCTAGACCCTACTCCAAATAACTTGACAGATTTTGGTGCTCCCTCCTGGAAGGCCTCACTTTTGCTGTGGAATGGGTGGGAAATGGGACAGGGGGAAGGTGGTCAAGGGAGGGAAGAAGGGAGAGGGAGCTGAGATCAATATGTAAGAATATTAAAATATATTTTTAAAAATAAATATGCTTCAATACCCACAAAAAATAAAAAAATAAATAAAATGAAAAAAACTTACAGCATTTTCCAGACAATCTAAATATACCTTATATTTTTGGTTGTAAGCTTAGCCTTCACTGACTGAGCCATATTTCCAGCCCCCATATATACCATAAACTTGTTCCCTGTTTATATAATTATTTTACTACTATGAAATGTATATTTACATCAAAGAACATGCACACTGTTCTTTGAATGGAGAGTTTGGTTTTCTATAAAAGTATTGCTATAAACATTCCAGGCGATTTCTTCTGAACTGAGCAATAGCATTTAATAGCATGTTTTTGATTTTCTGCATGATAACAGTTGGACATTATTATACATATGCTGGAAGTTAAACTTAAAACAAGAAACATACCTGTAACACCATGTTTTCTTTCATGTTTTCTTAAAACAAGATTTACTAAGTTACCTATGTAGAACTTCATCATGTGATCCTTCTGCCTAGTAGTTGAAATAGCTGGAATTACGAACGAGTGCTATATTATGGAATACTAGTTTGAGATGTATTATATTTGTTTATGCTGTGGTATAGTTTTTAATGGAATATTTATGTAATGATGCAACAATGTGTTGCATTCTTTTATAGTACATTTGTAAAACTCTGTAAAGCTGTTTACTTTGCCTGTCTAGAAGACTTGATTGGTCAATAAAGAGTCTAACAGCCAATAACTAGGTAGGATAGAGAAACAGATGGGGCTTCCAGGCAGACGGAATGAATAGGAAAAGAAGAAAAGAGGGAAGAATCAGAAAAGGGGATGAAAGAGAAGAGGATGTCAATGTCCAGTCACCCAACCATACAGCCTGCCACAAATGAGGAAAGAAAAACATATAAAATAAACAGAAGAATAAAAAGCCCATAGGAAAAATGTACTTAAAGAGAAATGGAGTAATTTAAGTTAGGAAAACTGGCTAGAAATGAGGCAAGTTAAGGCCAGGCATTCATAGGGAAAAATAAATCTCAACTGTCTTTATTAGGGAGTTGCATTGCTGGACCCCAATGAGAGAGAGGTAAAGAAAAACCAAATAAAGTGCTATTTGGCTATTTAAACCAAATAGTGACTATTTCTAATTACTTCCTTGGAAATAAAAAGATCTTTGACCTAAGAAATGTTTGACTAGTTTTGTCAGTAACATTAATTTGCTTTGTTTGGTTGGTTTTTGTTCATGTACTTACTTCATTTTATTGTTTTGCTTTTTAATTAGTATTTTTTACAGAAAAAATTAGTAAAATATGTTTTAACAACTAACTCCATGAAATCTCAATGATATGGTCATCAAAACAAGGCTTGAACATTGACAACACTTACTAACATGCCAGCTTGGATGGAAAAATAATCTTAGATAGCTCCACCTGTTTATTATTGACAGCTAAAAGAGGAAGAGTTATTCTTCCCTGGGTATCATTCCAATAATTGGTTATTCAATGCCAAGTGGTTACTAAAAATAAGAAAAGAAAAGGAAAAAAATAAAGAAAGAAAGCTCATAAATATGACAGGGGGTTCTTAAGGTACATTATATTACCATGGCAACTTAGTCTGATTAGGATTCCCAGGCTGGTTATTATCATCAAATGTCTGGGATAATCATGTGTCATTTTATAAAGACTTGGAAAGTTTGTTGAAACTTGAATATTCATACAAATATACTTTTGAGAATTGATATGACAAATGAAGATTTTTGATAAAATGTGTAAGCAAGACCATCATACATTTCCAATGAGTGAGTAATTAGTTTATAGGGAAGAGAAAATATAAACAATGACTCAGTATTTAAGATCACTTGAACCTCTTTTTGAGGACATAGTTTCTATTCCCAGTACCAGTATACGGGCTCACACTTGTCTAAAACTCCAATACCAGGAGATTTGGTGGCTTATTCTGGCCTCTGAATGCATCAGGCACTCACGTAGTGCACAGGAAGAGGTGAAGGCAAATCACTCATACACATAACATAAAATTTAATAATATAAATACTACATGTGAACTCTACTGGCTAAGCAATGGCCAAAATATTCAGAATTTAATATTTCTTTTTCTCTTCCTAAAGCAAGACTTCAGTGGTAACAATTCTTATATTTTGTTTTTTCAGTACTTGCATCTTGTTATCTGACTTTCAATACTAAACCTACTTATCTTTATATTAAAAGACAAATTTAGAATCTTGGAAACTTTTCAGTGAGCCTAAAACATCCACCCAGTACTGCAGCTTGTATTACTATAAGACCTTTTCACATTTCAGTTGAAAACCAAACAAGAAATAACGATATGTCCTTTGAGTCCCTAAAATACACTCTAAAGCAGAAAGCCATTGTATACCTCTCAAAACAAAACAAATAATTTATGTGAGGGGAGGGGCATATTGTTTCCCTTTCTGAACAATAACCATAGATCTATAGTAACTTACATTTAGCTACATGAAAATAATTCACTATAAAATAAATTACAGTGTTATAGTTAGTTTAGCTTAGTTTAATGGAAGTAAAACAAATAAATATTATTTGCTAATCAACAAAAGCAAAGCTTTAGTTGTGTTAAAATCCATTATGAAACTGAAGAACTGCCCCACAAAACATTGAAGATTAATATTGGTTATATAAATCATTAACTCTATATAGATTAATCTACTTTATGTGGTTCTAGTAGTTTGATAGAGATGTTATAATATGATCAGCACTTCCATGAATATACATCATGAAATTTATGATCAGACTTTCCATTAAATAAGAAAACATTGGGCAGAGACATTGAAAGGAAATAGTTTATTTTATTAAGCCAAGTAAATTGTTCTAGCTTTGTTTCACAATTGCATTTATTTGAAATTTGAAGGTAGAATGATATTTATCTGGAGAAGGTTGATAAATTCATTCATTTTAAATTAATTACTCTTAAATATTTCCCTTTAGAACATAGCTTCAAAACAAAAAATTAAATATTTTTTAAATTTCCCCAAGTACCTGCATGGTAGTGGTGCATACCTGTAATCCCAGACCTCAGGAGACAGAAGCAGGTAAATAAATCTCTGTGAGTTCTAGGCCAATCTGATTTACAGAGAAAGTTCCAGGACAGGCTCAAAAGCAAAAGAGAGAAACCCTATCTCAAAAAAACAAAAACAAACAAACAAACAAACAAAAAACAATAACAAAAAACAAAACAAAAAATACTCCAAAAATTGCTATTACTGGATTAAAATCTATAATTTACACACTATTAAAAATTCTGATTATAATAAATTATTTCTGTTGCTTCACTTAAGTAAAAAAAGCCATTAATTTCACTTAACATGGGTGGGTAAATAACTCACATGGATTGAATTATCTTAAAGAGTTCTTATTTGAAAACTAGCATTGTTCTTGCCTATTATTCTATGAATAGTGTATAACTACTTTGTAGCTTTCATTTAGAATAAATTCCATACAAGTTATAAATTCAAATAATTTGTTGTATATAAAATGTGATAGCTGCAAAGTTCTGAACTTATCAAGTGTTGATAAATCCTCACTAAAGCTGACAATATGCTATCTATAATAATATTGTCTTCTTTCATTCTTTCTACAGACCAAAAGTTGACTTTCAAACAAAAATCTCAATACCATGGGCTGGAGAAATTTCTCAGTGGTGAGGAACACTTACTCTTACGGCAGAGATATTAAGTAGAGATTCTAGTACCTACAAGGCAGCATACAGCTGTTTGTAATGCCAGTTACAAAGGTTCTGGCAACTGCTTCTGGCATCAGACATGAGACACTCATGTGGTGTACATATATACAGTCACAAAACTCATACACATAAAAGTTTCCAAGTATGTTATTGAAATCATAGTTTACCTTATAGTAAAAACAGTTGTTAATCTATGTAAATAACATAGTATGGAATAAAACAATGTGCTAATTTAAAACCATGCTCACTATGGGCTACTAAAATGTCTCAGTTGTTCAGCATCCTTTCCCAGAAAACTTCACACTTTGTTTTGAACCCAAGAGCCTATATGATAGGTAGGCAGAACAGACACCACAGAGCTGTTCTCTGGTTTTCATATTCAAAGTGTGATGTTACACATACACACACACACACACACACACACACACACACACAGAGAGAGAGAGAGAGAGAGAGAGAGAGAGAGAGAGAGAGAGAGAGAGAGAGAGATGTAATTGACATCTTAATAATGTGTCCTAGTATGTTAAAATGAAAAATTAAATTACTGGGTATTATTTAGTGACAAAATAATGGCTAATATTTTAAAACATTGTAGTTTCATGGAGAAACAGACATATATAATTGCATTTAAATTTCAAACAATAATAACATTTAAAAATTGTAGATAAAGATAATGGGAAAATACCTTGAGAGTTTTATAGATAATACAGGTAAAGTGCAAAATGAAAAAATAGAATTTTACTATGATTAATTTAAGGCTTCACTTACATCCTTTATGATAAGGGACTTATACAAATATTTAAGTGGTATTAGAACTGTGCATTTTCCCAAATGGTCAATGAGACCATCCATGGTAATTGTTCAGGATGCTAGACAGGAAATGTGGTGTGTTGAATAAAGAAGGAAAACTAATTATTTAGGATGGTCCAACAGCATTTAGCTAGGATGAATGACAATGAAGCAAAAGGAGAACCTAGCTTCATCTTCAGTTGGCAGTTGTTAGTGAAATTTATCAGTGTACACAATTTTCTCTCCAGGGAAATGCTGAAAGGCCCATTATTTTGGTCACTAAAAATCAACCAGGCAGAATATCCTTGCACATAATGTAAAAATAATCTTTTATTGTCAGAATCAGATGGAAAAGCTGATTTAACAGGTCTTTTCCATCATTAATCTCCATGGTTTATGAACTAGTGATTGAGGCTGCAATTAGCACTGCTTAAATGAAAGCTCTATTTCAATACCACAATGAGCTTCCTTGGTGCTAAAAATTCCTGGACCTGATTCAAAGTGAACAGGGAGAATGGAACTGGATCCAAGCCAACTGCACTAAATGTACTAGGGAGGGAGAAGAGGACAGAATTCTAATGTTGGAGCTACCATGCATGGCCGCTCTTTCTCTTCCTCTTTTTCTGTCTGTCTCTGTCTCTGTCTCTGTCTCTGTCTCTGTCTCTCTCCCGGTAAAGAAAATGTGGTAGTTCTAATACTATTATTCTTCTCTCATGACACGTCTTGATTCATTGATTTATTTTCAAGTTCAGTGATAATAGGTGTTTGGAAAAGGTAATTGTTGGCTATCTAGTTAGTCACTTGAAATACATCCATGACTTAATTCTTCACAGTTGCATGCTACTTCGTCAAAAATATTTTGAGAGTTTTAAAATGCAAAAGTCACTTCCCCAACAATGTGTAGTCACTTCCACAACAAGTTAGACTGTTAATAGCTGAACTATTAGCTCACTAAACTCTATTCAACAGTACACAGAACAACTTTTATAACATTTAATTTTATTTCCATACTTGGGAGTAGTGTTATATTTTATCTTGTAAAAGCAAGGCTGAAAATAAATAGCTAAGTGCTTTAGAAGCATATTCTGATAATTAACTGTACAACTGGGAATAAGAAGAAAAACAAATCATCATATTTATAGGAAGTAAAAATTTCCAAAGAGAAAAATGAATACTAATCTGCAGAAAGGTTTTCACTGTGACAGGAAACCTATTACTATATCAGTAATTTTAATTACAAAATGTTAGTAAAGGAAGAAACTTAAGCTGATTCTTTTCTGATAAAACAATTAGATTGCCATTTTGTTGACTAATGTTTTCTAATTGTCACAGAAATGAATTTCTTAGCCATTAATAAACCAACGTTTTTGATCTTCAGAAGCATGGGCCATGAGTAGGAGAAGATGGGAAGAGGACCAAACATGTCAGCAATTAGAATCAGAGGTATAGCACACAAGCATGTTGCAGAAGTATTCTTTATGTCCCAGTAATTTAAACACAGAGTATGAATGTAGTTTGTGAAAAACATATTCTGTCATTCCTAGAAGTTAGTTCAGAATGAATAGTAAGAAATTTTATTCAATAATGGCAGCAACAGCTGGGTGATGGTGGCTTAATCTCAACACTTGGGAGGCAGAGGCAGGGGATCTCTGTGAGTTAAGGCCAGTCTACTCTATAGAGTAAATTGCAGGACAGGTTTCAAAACAATACAGATAAACTGTGTCTCGAAAAATCAAAAAACAAACAACAACAACAAAAATTGCAGCAACAATTAGATAAACCATATTCCAATTATTGAGGATAGTGTGATTGGCAACAGTGAACCATGAAAATCTTTGTTCATTTGTCTCCTTTTGAGATATAGTTGAATATACATAAAGCAAAGATGACTTTGTCTTTGGTGGAGAGGAAGAGAAGAATATGTTACTGAAATATTTTAGGTAGACTAAAATACTAATGCAAAACTGCAAATGAAAAGTTAAGAATTTTTTACTTAGTTTCTTCAAACATAATTTGTCTCCTTTACCCTAACTCTTCCCATGAAGGAAGGTGACTACTAGAAAATTTTGTATGTTTTAGAAAATATGAACTTTTCCACTGTAAGGGAGAAATTTCCAAAAGTAATTGAGCTTAAAGAAATAGTGAAAGTTTATCAATCCCCAACTGCCAGTAGCCAGAAATTGGTACACACAGAGGCAAGTCAAAATATGACAGAACAAAAGACAACATAGAAACCCTCCTTATGTAATCTAAGGCACTTACTATCATGTTAACTTCATAAGTCTCTTCCAACTTTGAATTCATTTAACCATAAAATACAATACTGTACTATCAGTATAGTAATATTAAATTTGAGAACGTAGGAGGCAAAGTTTCGTTTTTTTGTAGTGAAGTTACTAAATGCAGCATTATTGACTATCGGAAAGGAATACCATGTACACATATATTCTTCTGATAGAAGAGTGATACTATTTTCGTGTTCACTTTTAGAAACTTGATGGGAGATGTCCTTCTGTATGCTGTGAATATATGTTTCTCTTATTGGTTGATGAATAAAACCTATCACTATTATTGTGTAAAATAAATATAGTAAAGAATGACTTCTAGTGACAACCATTTTATCCTTGGTCAGTGAACTGCTAAACCATCATAAGAGAAGTTTTTCCTTACAGTAGTTGTTAATCAACACAGAGAGCCATAATTGAAATTGAAAAAATGAGCAGAGTGTGAGACTTTGGAATATTCAGCCCTAAATGTATTTTCTTTATCAACCCCTGTCTCCCCAAAAGTTGACTATTCTGTGTGGAAGAAAAGGTGGAAAAATTCTGAATCAGAGCTTGTAGATGACTCCAAGGTAACAGCAGCTTCCAGACACGACATGGTTAACAAACATATATGACATATATGCTCACAGAGATACTGATAGCATTCAGAAAACACACACAAGTTCAAGCTAGACAAAACCCTAGCACAGAGAAGCTAACACAAATTGTACTCCATGTTTTTTGTTGTTGTTTTGTGCTTTGATTTTTTAAGTGTTGATGTTATTTTGGTATCTTTGCTATAATTTCATTTTTATGAGCAGGAGAAAGCACTTGAAGTTCTGTGGGGGTAGGGGATCCTGAGGAGGAGTATAGAGACTGCAAAGGATGAGAACAAAATACTTTGTATTAAAGGAAGCCAATACCAACTGGATTTTATTTAAAAAAAACTCTTTTTATTGTTTTCAGTACCAACTCTATTATTGAGTATTACTTAGGTATGAATTAGATTTTGCTTAACTAATGATCTACTTTAAATTTTTACTTTACATTTTTCAATGTCTGTTATAAACATTTGACATGTCTGACCCTTTTATTATACAATGAAATAGGGAAATTTTTACCTCATTACTGGAAGTTGTCTCATATCAGCAAGAATTTCTATTGTTATCAAACAAGATTCCAAGTGTTCATGTTGGAGAATGTTTCATCTAGTCCATGTCTGTACATCCAAGATGCACATATATTATCTTAAGATTTACTTTAGGCGACCTTATAAGAGAACTCACAGAAGAAATGAGGTTCAGAAACTTGTACAGATGTCCAAACATCCTCATATGTAGTGGGATATTCACTGTGTCTGCTTCTGTGGCACTGAGCACACCCATTGAGGGGTGGAGCCAGGGGCGGAAGTGACCTGTGGGACTTGGTCTCGGAAGGAGGCAGAGAACGCTCTCTTTCTGGCGGGACACGAAGAGAGGAGCATCCAGTTCTAACTGCTGTGTTCATCTGTCTGTGTTGTGAGTTGTTTCTCCCTTAATAAACATCTATTCAGCCTATTTGTTTATCCTGACCCTTATTAAACCGCAATACTCATATATAGTTATTTTTATTTTATAGTCATATTTCTCTCCTTTGCTATATTGTGATGAAAGACATACCTTATGTTTACAAGGAAAACACTGAATGCAGCACAATATGCAGAGATAAAGCAAAAAAGAAAGAAATGCACTCGTAAGAATACACTTAGCTAAATCCTGAGAAAACATGGCTACACTGTGTCTTCTCTAATTCCCTAATTCAACCAACTCTCTGTTAAGAGTAGGTTTAATAAAAAAAAAGTCACATAAAGATGGAGAGCACAAGGAATCTTGGGATATTGTACGCTGTTCTTTTATCTTAAAATTGTTTGGCTGCTGTGAAAATAACAACTACTGATAAAAGAAATGCTGCTGGATTAATTCAATTTATGTGTTTTAAAAATGCTTTGACTCCAAAATTTAAGCATAAGGACAAATTACTGGGGAAAAGGATTTCCATTTTTGTTTCCACAGAAAATGAAAAGCTGCGGATTCCTTCCAGAGTAACATGGTTTGATCAAGCAAGATCCCCTAAAGCAATTTCAATGGGAGGCTGGGTGGGGAGGAACAAAGAGTGGGACCAGACCAGCGGCAGTGTTGGGGAAAACCTGTCCGTAACAACTCTCCTTCCATATGTACTTTTAAAGTAAAAGAAGCAGTTGAATTTAAACAAAAATTATTATTATTAATAGTAGTAATAGTAATATTGTGTGTGTGTGTGGTTTTTTTTTGAGTCATGGTTTCTCTGTGTAACAGTCCTGGCTGTATTGGAACCTACTCTGTAGACAAGATTGGCCTCAAACTCACATATATCTGCCTGTGTCAGCCTCTCAAGTACTGGGATTAAAGGCATGTACCACCACCTCCCAGAAAACAAAATTTTTAAATGATGCACCAAAGAAAGGAACTTATTAATCAAGGTATGGTATCTTGTAATTCTTATAATTATGACACTAAAGCCATAATATTTATTTCCAGCCTAGGATACATAGCAAAATCTAGTCCCAAAAATCAAACTAACAGAAAAAGCAAAACAAAAAGTTCTTTTAAAGTATGCTTATTGATTATAACAACCACATTTGGAGCAAAACACTTCCTTTTATGATCCTTGTTCCTTTGCAATAGATAATACTAACTGGAAATGATTATTATTTTGCCTGATTAAATTGTTTTAACCTCTTTAGGGAGGCTGAATATTTTCAACAGACAGTGCTAATGGCAGCCTTATGTGTCAAAGAATTTAGTCACTTCACAGATGAAAAATCTGACTATTAGCTATTATTAAGTTATTTGTGTATGTTCATATGACTATTTTAAAAATAAGAAGACTTTTTAAAGTTTCTAAAAGTATTTACATTCAAGAGCTTTAGCTGTTATATTTTCCATTTTGAGAGGATGATAAATAATTATATTTAATTATTTATTTTTCAGTTAGGGAATTGTGTGTGTGTGTGTGTCTGTGTCTGTGTCTGTGTGTGTCTGTGTTGCAATATTCATGTGCCATGGTAATCCTGTGGAAGTCAATCAGCAATTTTCAAATCTCGTTCCTCTCTTTCTGCCATACAGAGATTGAACTCTGGTCAATAATCTTGTCGTACACTCCTATACTTACAGTCATCTGCCAATCATTATGTTCTTTATTTATTTTAACTCTTTTGAAGACATTTTCTTTACTTAATCCTATAATGTATGCATTGTTAATCTAATTTGCCCAAAAAATAGTTACATCTTATTAAATTTAGACATGAAGTGAGTGTAGGAAAGGCATGAGTAGCTAACACATCAATGTCCTAAAGAAGGACAGATGGAATCAATATTGGTTTTGGTCATTACATAACTGAGCAATGAGGGAGGAATCTATTTTCTATTCACCCAATCAAAAAATAAAGTCCTAGTCTTAAAGTGAAGTATACAAGGAATAACAGCTCTACTAGTCTGGCTGTTGCAGTGTCTTCCAGTGATATCTACTATAACAAATATTTAAAGGACAATGAAGTGAACAATTAAAAAAATTATATTCGTTGACTATAGAAAGGAAGAAAACCAGGCATCAACTTCGACCTGACAGTGGAATGATTATGGGGTTTTAATGTTCTTAAAGTGGATTCAGTACAAAGGCAAGAGATGTTGCAGTAATATGGCAGTGCATGACAATACATATTAAACAAACAATTGACATTATAAGTATTAATCACTTAATTTTTTACAAAATAAGCAAGAGCAAAACTAGTGAGAATGAAGTAAAATTCAATGTCAGAATTGCCTCTTGTAAGCAATCTGCATGTCCTTTCCTTTAGTTGTAGGATTCCAATTTGAATATATATACTGATCCTCCATTATTATATACTAAGGTTTGCTCAGCTGAGAGCATTGAAAACCACCGTTGTGGAACAGATAATAAACCACTGAGATGGAATGCACACTTGACTGCAAATAGGTCCTCTATGCAGGGCAACATTGCCAATTTCAATGCAGAGGAATTATCAACACAGGAGCCAAACATCCACTACTACCAAATGAAAACTAGATCCAAATGTGCTGGTATTAAAAGATGAAGCATTTGGGCTCAACTACATAGGAAATATACATTCCAGTGTATTTATCTGCTATAGCATCAAATATATCCTAATGTACTAAAAAAAACACTATAAACTGCAAGATGAAAAAGAGAAAAGATGCAGCATTTTAATGTTCTAAAAAAATTATCTGCTCAACAAACCTAAGGTCTTAGCACCTCCTAGTACCTTGCAAGAGATGTGGTAACTGCATCCTTTCTCAGGCTTAAATTAGAGTCTATTTCCTTAACAAGGTTTCCAGATACATTTACAATGTCTGAAAGTCATCCTGCCTTGAATAACAAGATGCTTTCCACCTGATAAAGACTAATATGTGTGTCCTGTCACAAACTAGAGTCTTCTAGGATGAAGGGCTGCAACTGAAGAACTGCTTTGATCAAGTTGGCCAATGGGCAAGTCTCTGGGTGATTTCTTCATAACCAATTGAAGTTGTAGTGCCCAGATCACTGTGGACAGTACCACTCCCAGGTATCATACAGGAGAGAATGCTGAGGCAGGGTTAGTGAGCAAGGCAGTAAGTACATTTGTACAATTCTCTGCTTCACCTCCAGCTTCCAGGTCTCCTCTTTGAGCTCCTGCCCTGACTTGCACTGATGTTGGACTAATGGGTAAACTAAAATGAATCCTTTCTTCTCCAAATTGCTTTTGGTTATGGTGAGTGTCCCAATAACAGGAGGCAAAAAGAAGTCTGTGCACCTCGACATATCACATATTGAAAGGTCGGCTTTCCAGACCAATAATCGAAGAAGCCTGGCTTTGGATAAAAAGGGCTCTGAGTTAGATCACTGGTTGAAGTAAATGTCCTCATCAAAGGACAAAAGGAACTTGATATTCTTCTTCTCTACATGGGATGGCAGAGAAGATAGTTGTCTGCAGCAGGAGGTGAGCTGCCACCAGACACCAAGTCTGTGTGACTCTTGATATTTAAACCTTAAGCTTTCAAAACTAGGATAACTAAAATGATGGTTATTTTTTTATGAATTTGCCTATTCTAAAGTGATTGGTTACAGTCCGCGTTGCCAGATATGGCAAGGGCAAAGAGACAAGAGCAGCCGACAAATGGGATCAAAGAAATCATCTGCTCACATCTCTATGATGGATTACTGATTACCTCTGCACTAGTAATTGTCATCACATGTTGCAGTTTCCCAGTTAGAAATGGCATTAACCAAGTTACAGCAATACATTTTAAGAAAAACAAGTAAAACGAGTTAAGATGGTAGGACATGTTTAAAATATTCTAAAGCTTGATTTCTGTATAATTTTGTAAAGTTTTGTAAAACTGTGGTTCTTGCCAGGTGGTGGTGGTACATCACCTCTCATCGAAGCACTTGAGAGGCAGAGACAGAGAGATCTCTGTGGTTTCCAGGAGAGCTACATAGAGAAATTCAGTTCCAAAAAACAAACAAATAATACCCAAAGCAAAAGCAAAAACATAAATCTAGTGGTTCTCAAGCACCCCAACACTACCATATATAATATGGTTCCTGGTTCCTTAATGTTGTGGTAACCTCCAATGATAAAACTGTTTTATTCCTACTTCATAACTGTAATTTCGCTACTGTTATAAATTATAATGCAAATATCTGCTATGAAGGATATCTAATATGTGACCACTAACAGGCTGTAACCCACAATCACTAACAATAATTTTATTACAACTGTGGTAAGACACATAATCATCATTAATACCAATAGGAAAAGCAAATAAATAGTATTCTTTTATGTTTATGTTGAAATCCATTCAAGCTAATAAAACAAAATGCTAATTAATAAAACTCATAAAGAAAATTTAGATTTATGGATTTACAACTAATAATAATTATGATGCACAAACAATAATAAGATCATTTAAACCTATGCAATGTTAAATACAAACTACATATAAAGAATTCTTAGCAAAAGAAGTCTGGGGCTTTTTAAAATAAAAATAGTAGCTTTTCCTTTCATATAAAAGGATAAAAATAAAAGACAGGAAGAAAAGATGACAAGGAGAAAGTTGTGGATAGTGATAAGAAAGGGAGAGGGGAACGGAGAGGGGAATGAGGAAAGGGAGACCAATGACAAGGGCAGAAGGAAAGAAGACATGGGGAGAGGAAGAAAAGAGGAGAAATAACAAAAGAGATGGAGATCTAAAAACAGTAGAGGGCTTAAAGTTATCAGAAAGAGATAGGCGGTAAATCAGCTTTAGATTTCATGATGGGACAAAGATCATGAACACCTGTAAATGTGTTCAATATGAGAAGAAATGATTTACCACTTCCTACCAATTATAAAGGCATTTCCCAAATAATCTGTATACTAGAGCAATTTTCATTTTAAAATTGTCTCATGTTCCCATTCTCCATCTCCTCCCTTCTATTTCCCCCTCCCATTTAACCCCATTCTAGGGCACTCCCTTTGTGTCCCTCTTATGGTCCTCCTTTTTATCTAGAATCTCTGAGGTTGTGAATTGCAGCCTGTTTATCATTTTTTTTATCTAATATCTACTTATGAGTGAGTGCATACCATGTTTTTCTTTCTGGGTCTGAGTTATCTCACTTAAGATGGATATTTTTTCTAGTCCTCTCTATTTCCCTGCCTCAATTGGGTATGCCAAACTTTATTGACTCCCCAAAGGAGGCATTACTCCCTCAGAAGAGTGGATGAGGGGTGAGGAAGAGGGGGGCAGGGGTAAGAGAAGGGGAGTGAGGAGAACTGGGGTTGGCATGTAAAATGAAAACCATAAATTATAAAAGAAAAATATATTTTACTCATGAATTTATGCTCAAGTGTTAAAAATTGCATGCATAATTTTCTCAACAAAAATATAATCATCAATGTAGTAAAATCTTAACCCCATTATTATTGCTACTTTTAAAGTCTAAATATCTATCTTCAGATATTAAAATCTGAAAAATGCCTTTTATATGGTGTCTTTGTTCTATAAGCAGTGCATTTTCTTTTTTTCTTTTCTTTCTTTTCCTTTTTAATAAAAAGCTAACTTTAATATTATTGAAATTGTATGCATCTAAACATATTAATTAGTAGGTGAAATAGAACAAAAAGTAAACATTTTAAAATACCTTGGTGAAAATAAATTATTTTATTGGTGAAAACACATTATTTTTAAAGCTAAAGGATTGTCTTCATACAGAAGCAGAAACTATGACAGAGACCCATGCCTGGTCAAAATGTAGAGAATCAGTGACCATTGGTTAGTAGCCCCAGCTGTTTCATTTACAACCCAACCTCAACACCTATGAGTCAGAGAATATGACACAAAGGGGAGCATAAAAATTGTAAGAGGACAAGGACACCTGCTATGAGATAGTGTCTTCTAGACAAATAGGGACGCTGCACCCATCAAATCTCATCTCAATCAATAACTGACCTAAACAAGACCTTTATAATGACCATATCAGTTGACATGCAAATATGGAAGGGAGAAATTTCACAAAGCTTCACCCCTAAAAGAAGAGGTACAAGTAATCAATGGCTACTGAGAGAGGGAAAATAAGTTTCCACCAAGGATGAACCACCTGATAGATTATCCAATCCCTAGTGGTTAGCCCTAAACACATGTACATTTTCAGCAACACTAAATATATGCAAAAGAACATATTGCATGTATCCGTGTCGGTAAGTGCATGTGTGTTGTGTGTGTTGTGTGGGGTGTGTTTTGTTGTGTGTATGTATGTGTGTGTGTTGTGGTGTGATGTGTATGTGTTGTGTGTGTGTTTGTGTGTGTGTGTCTGGTGTGGTATGTGGTGTGTGTGTGTGTGTGTGTGTGTGTGTGTGTGTGTGTGTCTGTGTGTGATGTGTAGCAGGTGGCTAATCACTATAGAAGAAATTAATAATGTGAGAGGGAGTTGGAGGGAACACAAGAAGAGTTGGAGATGAGAAGCTGATGTAAATGGTGTAAATATAAACATGCACGAACTATTAAAAATTAAAAGTAAAACCAATAATTTTCTGTTTTCAAGTATTTATACAATAATCACTCATTCTGAAGTTTACTAGACTGCTTATGTTAATTGTACATTAAAAACATCCCATAGATGCTCAAAGTGGAACCAAGACCTACAAAACAATATACAAATCATTACATTGATCATTGATTAATGAATGGTTTCCCCCAAAGAAGTAAAATAGGGATTCAACCAAAGAAAACACATAAGTGAGGGATGACTTCCTAAAATGCCACAGGGTTACACAGAGTGTTTGGCAGGGATGCTCCTGAGATACAGGATACAGCAGAAAGAGGACAGATGAGGTTCCTGCTCTTCTTGTCCATAATAGAAAATTTCACAGTTCAGTGACTTGATTACAAAACATTAAATATTTGAACTGACTCAATTTTTAAGTAGTTTACATACAATGTTTTGATTCTACTCACAAGGAAAACCACAGGAAAAACAAAAGGTAATTCTGATTTGTCAGGAGTTCTCTTCCTCTGAAGCAATTCCTAACATAAGAAAATGAATTATATGGCAGCTTAGAAAAGTAGCTATCGATGCCTCCACCCCTGCAGGTGGAGCCTTGGCTAATTCTCTGAAGAGAAAGAAATGCCCAGGTGACAAAACCACGGTCTTCAAAATTCTTCAAACTTTACCAACTATGTTCTATAAAAGAGAACACAAATGGTTGTGTAAGAAAGCGTAAGAAGTCAATCTCACCAGAAGCTATTTGTCTTTCTTCTCTTAAAAAAGAACAGAGGCCAGGAGGGCTGTAGCTGTCCCCATGGAGCCAGTTCCCCATGTCTTTTCACTGTTGCTCAAATTGTTAGTTGGGGTCAGTCTTTTAGGTCTCTGGACATCTAAGTTCAGTTTTCTCTTCAAATTCATAATGGCTTTCCCTTTTATGGCCTCTCTCTGTCTCTCTCTCTCTCTGTCTCTCTCCTCTTTTCTCTCATGTTCCTCCCCTTACTCAATCTTCCTAGTACCATGTGCTTTCCTCTCCTCCCTTTTTCTTCTAGTGCCCTCTCCCCTCACTCTCCCCCCTATTCATGTGCTCTGGAGAACTTGTCCCTTAACACTTTTGTGAAGGACCTTATATGAATCTCCTAGAATCCACCGAATAGACTAGTACCTCTAGTGGTGTGAATTATAGGCTGGTGATCCTTTGCTCTAGGTCTAAAATCCATATATGAGTGATTGCATACCATGCATTCTTTTTGTGACTGGGTTACATCATGCAGGATAGGTTCTTTGAGTTCAACCCACTTGCCTGCTAATTTGATGATTCCATTGTTTTTTTCTGCAGAGTAGTGTTCCATTGTGTAAATGTGCCATATCTTCTTTATCCAACAGTACATTTTATTAACAATTTTATAACAAGGTCTTGAATTAACTGATACATATCATTTATATAATGAGAAAATATGTCCATGTAATTTATGAAGAACAAAGTGGTTCTCCATTACATAATACAAGGTTCTAATAGTTTGCCATCTCTTCTTTAATGCACTGGTAAACCAGTATTTATGTGCTTACTATTTTGTAAAAATGGTGGTATATTTTTAACATGTATTTTTATGATTTACTATTGAGTATATATATATTATGATATATAAAAAACTAAAAGTAGTTCTTCATGCTATTAATAATGTTATAACTGCAAATTTGCTTCTATATTAGTTTGCAAAGTTAGAAGTTCATAACATAGGAGAAAAACAAATCTGCTCCTCTACTACAGATCTACCAAAATGTCTCTTAGTTTTTTACTCTAGCCCAGATAATAGGTAACTTTCAAGGATTTTTTCTTGCCATCATTTTGAAGTTAAGCATTGCTTTCCATGTTATTATTGTGCAAAACTGTGTCTAGTTCATTTCACATTCAATTCTGTTTCTTCTGAGGATTCTCTAAATTAGTATGCACTGAGATAAATTTTCTAAACAATGAATTTCTTATTCTAAATTAAATTATCAATAAGCAGATACCTTGGTGTTGACTAGAGGAAAAGATGTTTCTATTGAGGCTGAGTTAATTTTGACAAAATTTTCAGGTACTAATCAATCATGCTTGTTCTCTTTCCTACCTGCCATGGTAAACCAAGAACAAAAGAATCATTTTTCTTTCTAATACCTATATTAGTTATTCTTTAAAGGACTGCAGTGTTCTTCAATGTTTTTTCTTCAAATAAACATTTTTGAATTTGTTTTTTTTATCTAAATATGAGGTTGTGATGTAGCTCAGTTGTTTAAACACTTGACTTGTTTAGCATGTGTGAAGATGCATGATATCACAAACTGAGTGATATAGTATACTCCTCCAATTCAATCTTTTATCATGAGCAGTTTACCCACAGCCAGGTCCCAGTGCTGTGTCAGTCCCAATATAACACCCAGAAAATCTAATAGCTATAAAGCTGTTAGCCAATGGCTATAGCTTCTTATTGCTAGCTCTGTCTTAACTATTAACCAATTTCTATCAATCTAAGAGTTTCCATGTGATCTTACTGGAGAGAGAGAGAAACTGGAACTCTTATTCTTCTCATGGCCTACATCATGATCCCTCCCTACAATATCTCCCAGAAACATCCATGTCTTCTAATCACACCTATCTTGCTTTCCTATTCACCAATAGGTCTTTATTCATTAACTGATAAGAGAAACATAATTACAGAATCACATCTCCCATATTGTATTTATATAGCCCATATAAAAATGTAATGTATAATTAAGCACAAAGTACAAATAGTTACCTATAATAGTCAAACTTATAGTTTGGTTTTTTATGTTTTATTAAAATATAGATATATATTTATTTTTTATTTTTTTCCTCTATTTTTATTTTACATATGGAATCCCAGTTCCTTCTCCCTCCCTCCCTTCCTCCTTCCCTCCTCTCTCCCTCCCTACATCCCTTTCCCTCTCTCCCCCCTTCACATGCACCCAATCACTCTCTCCCCCCATTTCCCCTTCCCAACTCCACATGTGGGTGATGCCACCCAGGACAGGTCATCTAAATCTGTCAAGTCATTTGAAGTAAGGACTAGGAGTTTTCTTCTGTCTCCAGGTTAAGGGAGTAACCCTCCATGGGGGATGTGCCCAGAAGGTCATTTTGTGCACCAGGAATATATCCTGGTTCGACTATCTGAGGTCCCTTAGACTGCTGAGGCCTCTAGTTGAGACCCATGTACAGGGGTCTGAATCAGTCCCATTCTGGATTCCCAGATATCAGTCTGGGTGCCCATTAGCTCCTCCTTGTTCAGGTCAGCTGTCTCTGTGGGTTTCTGAAGCCTGATCTTGTCATCCCTCTCTGTATCTGGATTCTAGTTCAGCTCAGTGCTTAGTTGTGGGTGTTTGCTTCTGTTTCCATCAGCTACTAGATGAGGGCTCCATAATGGTGGATAAGTTAGTTGTTGACCTTATATCAGGAAAGGGCTTTTATAGTAGCCTTTCCACTTTTGCTCAAATTGTTAGTTGGGATCAGTCTTGTAGGACTCTGGACATTTTTTAGGTTCAATTTTCTCTTCAATCTTATAATGGCTCCCTTTTTAATGTTCTCTCCCTGCCTCTCCCTGTCTCTCTCTGTGTCTCTGTTTCTGTCTCTGTCTCTGTCTCTGTCTCTGTCTCTCTCTCTCTCTCTCTCTCTCTCTCTCTCTCTCTCTCTCTTTCTCTCTCCTTTTTGTCTTCTATTCCTCCGCTGATTCAATCTTCCTAGTCTGATGTGTTTCCTCTCCTCTCATTTTCTTTCTCCTAGTTTTGTCTCCACTCACTGCCACCCCCCCACACACACAGTTGCCATGTGCTCTGGAGAATTTGCCCCTTCTCTTCTGAGAGGGACCTTACATAAATCTCTTAGAATCAATCTTGTATCCTAGTTCTTCTGGCAGTGTGATATATAAGCTGGTGATCATTTGCTCTAGGTCTAAAATCCATATATGATAAAGTACATAGCATGCTCCTCTTTTTGTGACTGGGTTACATCACTCATGATGTTTTCTTTAAGTTCCATTTACTTGCTTGTGAATTGCAATATTTAAATGTTTTTTCCCCCGGAGTAGTATTTCATTGTGTAGCTGTGCCACATCTTCTTATCCATTCTTCAGTTGAGGGACATCTAGGTTGTTCCAATCTTGCTATTACAAATAATGCTGCTATGAATATAGTTGAGCATATGTTTTTGTTGCATAGATTTGGATCATTTGGTTATACGCCTAAGAGGGATATTTCCAGGTCCTATGGTACATTGATTCCCATTTTGCAGAGGAACCGCCAGACAGATCTCAAATATGGCTGAATGAGCTTGCACTCCCACCAGAAGTGAAGGTATGTTCCCCTTTCTCCACATCCTCTCCAGCATAAATTGTCATTGGTCTTTCTAATTTTAGCCATTCTGGCAGGAGTGAGATGGTATCTCAAAGCTGTTTTGATTTGCATTTCCCTGATAGCTAAGGATGTTGAACACTTTCTTAAGTGTCTTTCAGCCTATTTGATTTCTTCTACTAAGAATTATCTCTTCAGTTCTATGCCCCATTTTTAAAATAGGGTTATATGGTGATTGTTGACTAGTTTCTTGAGTTCTTTATATATTTTAGAGATCAGCCCTTTGTCAGATGTAAAATTGGTGAAAATCTTTACCCAGTCTGTGTGCTGCTGTTTTATTTTGTCAACTGTGCCTTTGCCTTATAGAAACTTCTAACTTTGAGGAGGTCCCATTTATTAATTTTCGATCTCAGTGTTTGTACTACTAGAGTTATGTTCAGGAAGCAGTCTCCTGTACCAATTTGTTCAAGGGTACATCCCTCTTTCTCTTCTAAGAGGTTCAGTGTGGCTATATATATATATATATATATATATATATATATATATATATATAGAGAGAGAGAGAGAGAGGTTTTTGATCCATTTGGACTTGAGTTTTGTGCTTGTTGATAGACATGGGTCTATCGGCAGTCTTCTACACACCATCATCCAATTGTGCCAGCACCGTTTGCTGAAGATGCTTTCCTCCCCCCTCCATTGTATACTTTTAGCTGTTTCATCAAAAATCAGATGTTTGTAGGTGTGTGGGTTATTATCAGGATTTTCAATTGGATTCCAATGGTCTACTTGTCTATTTTTGTGCAAATCCCAGGCTGTTTTCAGGACTATAACTCTGTAGTGGAGTTTAAAGTTGGGGATGGTGATGCCTCCTGAAGTTCTTTTATTGTACAGGGTTGTTTTGGCTATCCTGGGTCTTCTGTTTTTCTATATAAAGGTGATTATTATTCTTTCAAAGTCAGTGAAGAATTGTGCTGGGATTTTAATGGTGATTACATTGAATCTGTATATTGTTTTTAGCAAGATTGCCATTTTTACTATATTTATACTACATATCTAAGAGCATGGAACATCTTTCCATTTTCTGGTATCTTCTTAATTTCTTTCTTTAAATCCACAAGTTTCTTTTATATAGGTCTTTCACTTGTTTGGTAAACATTACCACAAGATACTTATGTTGTTTGTGGCTATTGTAAAAGGTGATGTTTCTCTGATTTCTTCCTCAGCCCCTTTGTCATCTAAATAAAGTAGAGCTATTGATGATGTTTTTGAGTATATCTTGTATCCTGCTAGTTTGTTGAAGGTGTTTATTAGGTTTAGGTATTCCCTGGTATGGGTTTTTGTGGTTGCTTATGTAAACTATAATATCATCTGCAAATAGAGAAAATTTGACTTCTTCCTTTTCAATTTGTATGCCCTTGATCTCCATTTCTTGTCTGATAGCTTTAGCTAGAACTTCAAGTACAATATTGAAGAGATATGAAGAGAGATGGCAGCCATGTCTTGTTCCTGATTCTAGAGTAATTGCCTTAAGTTTCTCTCCATTCAGTTTGATGTTGGCTGTCGGTGTACTGCATATTGCTCTTAATATGTTTAATGATGTTTCTGTTATCCATGATCTCTCCAAGATTTTTATCATGAAATGGTGTTGAATTTTGTTGAAGGCTTTTTTAGCATCTAGGTAGAAGATCATATATTTTTTCTTTTTCAGTTTCTTTGTATTATGGATCACATTGATAGATTTTCATATGTTAAAACATTCCTGCATCCCAGGGATGAAGCCTAATTAGTCATGGTAGATGATTACTCTGATGTAGTCTTGGATTCGGGTTGACAGTATTTTATTGAGTATTTTTGCATCGATGTTCATCAGGGATATTGGTTTGTAGCTTTCTTTCGTAGTTGTGTCTTTGTGTGGCTTGGGTACCAAGGTGATGTTGGCCTCATAGAAAGAGTTTGGAAATGAACCTTCTGTTTCTATTGTGTGAACAATTTGAGGAGTATTGATATTAGATCTTCTTTGAATTTCTGGTAGAATTCTGCACTGAAGCCCCATGACCCTGGGATTTTTTGGTTGGAAGGCTTTTGATGACTGTTTCTATTTCAATAGGGGTTATAGGTCTATTTAAGTTGTTTGTCTTTTCTTGGTTAAATTTTGGTAAGTGATAATTATCCAGAAATTTGTTCATTTCCTTTGAATTTTTAAATTTTGTTGAGTACAGGTTTTCAAAGTATGACCTGAAAATTGTCTGGATTTCCTCTGTGTCCATTGTTATGTGTTCCCCTTTTTGTTTCTGATGTTGTTAATTTGCATGTTTTATCTCTGCTTTTTTGTTAGTTTGAATAAATGTTTGTCTATCTTGTTGATTTTCTTCATAAAAACAACTCTTTGATGCATTGATTTTTTTTTTTTATTGTTTTCCTGGTTTCCAATTTATTGAGTTCAGCCCTCAAGTTGATTATTTCCTGCCATCTAATTTTCTGTGTTGAGTTTTCTTCTTTCTGTTCTAAGGCATTCAGTTGTGCTGTTAATTCTCTAATGTGGTTATGCTCCATTTTCTCCATTTGGCCACTTAGTGCTAAGAACTTTCCTTGTAACATTGCTTTCAAGGTATCCTGTAAGTTCAGGTATGTCATATCCTCATTCTTGCTGAGTTGCAGGCAGTCCTTAATTTTTTTTTCTTTATTTTGTCTTTGACCCATGTATAGTACAATTGTGCATTGTTCAGTTTCAATGAGATTATAGGTTTTCTGTGATTTGTGTTGTTGTTGAATACCAATTTTAAAGCATGCTGGTTTGATAAGATACAGGGGACTATTCAAATATTTTTGTATCTGTTGTGGTTTGTTATCTTGCCTAGCATGTGGTTGATTTTAGAGAAAGTTCCATGTGGAGCAGAGAAGAAGGTATATTATTGTGTGTTTGTATGAAATGTTCTATAGATGCCTGTTAAACCCAATTGAGACATAATTTCTATTAGTTCTTTTGTTTCTTTGTTATGTTTCTGACTGGTGGTCCTGTCTAGTGGTGAGAGTGGTATGTTGAAGTCTCCCACTATAAGTATGTGATATTTTATGTCAGCATTGAGTTTTAGTAGAATTTCTTTTATGAATGTGGGTGCCTTTGTATTTGGCGCATAGATGTTCAGAATTGAGACTTTGTGCTGATGGATTTCTCCTGCAATGAATATGAAATGACCATCTTCATCTCCTTTCATTGATTTTGGTTTGAAGTCTAACTTGTTAGAAATTACGATGATACACCTACTTGCTTCTTGGGTCATTTGATTGGAAGATCTTTCCCATCCCTTTACCCTGAGGTAATGTCCATTTCTGAAGCTTAGATGTGTTTCCTGAATGCAACAGAAGGATAGATTTTGACTTCAAATCCATTCTGTTAGCCTATGTATTTTTATAGGCAAGTTAACACCATTAATGTTGAGGAAGAGTAAGGACCATTAATTGTTAATGCGTGTTGCTTTTAGATTTGTTGTTGGCAGTGGTATTGTGAATGTATTTGTCCTGCTTTACCTTTGGGTTTTGATGAAGTAGGATTATCTATTGCCTATGTCTTCTGAGCATAGTTACCTTCCTGGGGTTGGAGTTTTCCTTCCAGAACTTTCTGTAGGGCTGGATTTATAGAGACATATTTTGAAAATCTGGCTTTTAATTAAATATCTTCTTTTTCCCTCTATAGTGATTTAGAGTTTTGCTGGGTATGGTAGCCTAGGCTGGCAACCGTGAACTCTTAGTTCTTGTAGAACATTTATCCAGGACCTTATAGCCTTGAGTGTTTTCATGGAGTACTCAGGTGTAATTTTGTTATGTCTGCCTTTATATGTTACCTGTCCTTTATCCTTCGCTGCTCTTAAGAATTCTTCTTTATTCTGTATGTTAGGTGTTTTCATTATGTGTCAAGGGGTCTTTTTTCTTTGGTCCAGTCTATTTGTTGTTCAGTATGCTTCTTGTACTTCCACTGGCATGTCCTTCTTCAGATTGGGAAAGTTTTTCTCAATGATTTTGTTGACTATGTTTTCTGCACATATGAGCTGGGCTTCTTTGCCTTTCTCTATGCCTCTAATTCTAAGGTTTGGCCTTTTCACAGTGACCCATATGTCCTGGATATTTTGTGTTAAGAATTTGTTGGCTTTGTGATTTTATTTGGTCGATGAATCTATTTCCTCTAGTTTATCTTCAGTACCTGAGATTCTCTCTTCCATCTTTTGTATTCTGTTGATTGTTCTTGTGTCTGTAGTTCCTGATCGTTTGCCCAGTTTTTCTATTTCCAGCATTCCTTCAGTATGTGCTGTCTTTATTGTCTCTATTTTCATTTTCAAATTTTGAACCATTCCTTCACCTATTTAATTGTTTATTCTTAGCTTTCTGTGTTTTCTTTAAGGAATTTGTTCATTTCTTCCAATTTTTGTTTGCTTGTTCTTCTATTTCTTTAAGGGATTTTCTCACATAATCTTTGAGGGCCTCTATCATTTTTTATGATGATAATTTTTAAGTTGTTCTCTTCTGTTTCATCTGCTTTGAGATGTTCAGGTCTGGTTGGTTTAGGATCCCTAGATTCTGGTGTTGTTGTGCTTGTTTTTTATTGTTATGCATTTTTTTGTATTTCTGTCTTCTGATAACTTCTTCCAGTAGGGGAGGTGGGGTGTCCTTTCTCTCTCTCTCTCTCTCTCTCTCTCTCTCTCTCTCTGTGGTACTCCCAAGGTAGGCTTAGGTGGGTCAGACATTTGATGTCTGTAGCTCTGGGTGGTCCAAGCTCTCTAGGACATTTCTCCTTAGGAAGGGGCCAGGCGATGGGGGTCAATGTTCCTGTAGTCTGGGACTAAAGATGTTCTCTGTGCTGATAGGCAGACCTACCACTCTCTAGCTGAGGCCTCTTCAGCAGAAGCCTAGTGATGGGCATCAAGGATGGCCCCAATGGGATAGGCGGATCTCTGAATGGGGTGCAGAACTCCAGTAGAGGACCGGCAGTGGGGGTCAGAGGTCATGTAGGTGGGGATTCTGTGTGGTCCTGCATGAATGGGCAGGTCTAGTGTGCTCAGTACAGCTCCTGGAAGTTCCCAGAAGGTAGCAGAATTGCTGACTCCACCCTCTGTCCCAGTGCTCACTCATAGCGGTGAGACCATGGGCAGGATAGGGCAAAGGGAAAAGGGAGGGAAGGCCTTTGGTGGGTGTGGGTAGGTGTGCATCACAGTACCAGGAGTGCTCTGGATGGTGACAAGACACAGGGGGATTGAGATCAGGGCCAATCCAGGGAGTTCCCAGGGAAGGTTATGTGGAGGATTCTACCTGAATTGGTTCCAGACTCACCTCTAGCAGAGGCCTGGTGATGGAGTTCAAAGATGATGGGGGTCAAAGACTAGGCTGAGACTCAGGATGTTTCCACACCAATAGGCAGATCTAGCTGTGGCCTGACACTCTCCACCTGAGGCCTCTTTTGAGGTATATTTCAAATGCATAGGCATTCTTCAATCCTTTCAAAGACTTACATAATATGAAGTAAGGGGACCCATTCCACAGTAAAATAAGACTACATGGGAACATTTAGATAGATAGAAATGGGTTAATATTTAAGACAGAGCTAGCCAATAAGAAATCTAGTAACCGGACAACAGCTCCTAGGTGTTATTTGAAGCTAACACAGCTATAGAACTAGGCTGGCTGGAAAGTACAGGTAATAAAATGGTGCCTACAAGTGGGTAGTGAAAACTTCCACTTAAAACTTGATAAAAGCTTAGAAACGGAATTTAAAAACAAAAGAAGAGAGACAGGCAAATCTTCTTGTTAGCAGTATTTTTCTTAGATGAACTCTGTTTTTCTAGAGATAAGTGGACTCTCATGGCTCCTGTAAGGGAGGTTTCCGGACTGGGCATAAGCAGGAAAAACTGCAGTGCTTTTTTACGAGGGCCTGATACCATCTGCTTTTAGCAATGCTGATTTAAAGCAGATATTACACTTATGGATAAAAGACAGGTAAAGATGTACAGTAAAGACATATTCAGATGAAGTAAAACCTAAAGTATTTGTACAGTGTGTTTAAATATATATATATATATATATATATATATATATATATATATATGGTTGGGAAAGAAAATAAAGGATATTTGGATATTTGGGCTAAAAAAAAAAAGTGACTGGGCAGTAGTGGCACATACCTTTAATCCCAACAGTCAGGAAGCAGAAGCAAGCAAATCTCTGTGGTTTCAAAGTGAACCTGGTATACAGAGTGCATTTTAGGACAGGGAAAAGCACACAGAAAAACCCTATCTCAAAAAAAATGAAAAAAAAATATAAGTAAACAAGTAGAGTAATTAAAAATCCACACAGAGATAGGAAATCACAGAGAATCTGGATAATATATGCTATTGCATTTTCTTTGAATTGCTAAGTTGCTACGGAAGGAAAAACAATTGCTAAAATACACTTGATTACCAATGTTGCTGAATAAATCAAATTTATATACTTTAAAAATGTTTTGACTTCAAAATATAAGTCTAAGGACAGGTTACTGAGGAAAAGGTTTTCTACTTTTGTTTCCACAGAAAATGAAAAGGTGTGGTTTCCTTCCAGACTAACATTGTTTGATTAAGGAAGATCCCCTGATACAGTGTCCCAGGTGATCCAATATTCAAAATAGCTGCTACAAGACTACAGCCAAGATTTCTGTGTCTTCTTAGGATTCCTGTGGAATTACAGCACCCCAAACAAACAGAAATAAGTTTGAAAAGAATGACACCCAAATTCCCAAACACTGTTTATAAATGTTTGTTTTCATTTCAATGTGGTTGGTTATAAGTTGCTAATGATCTCAACCAATCTCTGTTTAAAAGTAAAGGGGGAATTATGGTATAGAAATGGATACTTTGTTTTGGAATGGATTTTCTTTTATTGACACAAATTTAAGGTCAATTTTTTGATATTTATATTTCTCCTCTTGTATAGGTACTGTGTGTAATAGCTCATTTAAAAATGTAACTTATCCACCATCATAGAGCCCTCGTCTAGTAGCTGTTGGAAACAAGCAGACACCCACAGCTAAACACTCAGCTGAAATAGAATCCAGATTCAGAAAGTAAGGACAATACCAGGTTGCAGAAACCCACAGACACAGCTGACCTGAACAAGGAGGAATATAGGCCCCTAGACTGATAGCTAGAAATCCAGCAATGGACTAACTCAGACTGCCTGAATATGGGTCTAAGTTAGAAGGCCTGGACAGTCTAAGGGACCTTAGCAGTGTTACCAGGATGTATCCCTGGTGCACAAAAGGAAATTGGGAGCATGTTCCCCTTGGAAGGATACTCCCTTAACCTGGAGACAGGAGGGAGGGCCTAGTCCAACTCCAAATGACTTGACAGATTTAGATGACCCCTCCAGGAAGACATCACTCTATATGTAGAGTGGGGGAGTGAGATGGGTGGGTGGTTAGAAGGCATGGGATGGTGGAAGTCAGGGAGGGAACTGAGATCAATATGTAAAATAAGAAAAAAAAATAAAATGTAATGTATAATTAAGTACAACTTACTTATAGGTACTTATAATAGTCAAAACGTACACTTAACTTAGTTTTTCTAGATATACAGATATATTTCAAATGGATAGGAATTCTTTAAACCTTTAAAAGACCTACAGGATATGGCATTTAAAATGGCTTAGGGTTTTTATTGACAGTGAGGCACAACTGCTCCTGGCAACTCTGACTATGTGAAAAGGGAAGATGGACATCAAAGAAACTCGTTATGGAGTTTGATTCCAATGTGGCAAGACTAGCAATTTGGCAAGATATTGCTCTTGTCTGGACTGTTTGATTTCATGCTGTATAAACTGGACATGTAGGGGAAACAGCAAAATGACTGATGAAACAAGATGTAGTGCTACAGGTTTCCTAAATCATGAAAGAGTCTGCAGACACAGAGAAAAATGACTGACAAACAGCCAACACAGGCAGACAGTTTGAGACTTCCTTCTTTGCTGAGGAGTCTGCCAGAACACTTGGGCTATGAGCCAAAGATGGAACATTACAGAACTTTGGGAGACTGACTAGGCAGCAAGTTGTCACTGTCATTGCTAGAGTTTACATATTATCCTTCTATAGTTTTGGATGGGGTTGAAGATAGATAATTACAGTTACCGTTTTCCTTAATTATGATAGAAGATAAATTACATATAAGAATTTTGACTCACAAAGATAGGCTGGATTATAGAATATTTTCCTTAATTCTTGATAATGTTAATTGACTATATGTTGTTTACTATAGTTCTTATTTGATAACTATTTTGTTATATATTCTACTATATTAAAGTTAAAACCCTTCTTTTTATTTTAGACAGAGAAGAGATGATGGGTGATGTTATTCTGTAAATATGCTTCTCTTATTGGTGAATTAATAAAGCATTGATTGCAAATATTAAGGCAAGACAGGCAGGACTAGGAAACAAGAATAATTCTGGGAGATGTAGTAGAGAGGAGTCAAGAGGCAGGGCATAGAGAAGTTGTTCATACCCTTTCTTCAGTAAGATAAGACCACATAGAAACACTTAGATTGATAAAATTGGGTTAATATTTAAGACATACTACTCAATAAGAAACACTAGTAACCAGCCAACAGTTTCATAATTAGTATACTGTCACTCCCTGTTATTTGGGGCTGATGCAGCTCTGGGACCAGTTTTGTAAAAAAGTGCTCAAAAGAACCATCACTCAGGGGTAGAGGTAGAAGGATCAGGAAATTAAAGATCAACCACACAGAGAGTTTCAAGTCAGGCAAGAAATATTCAGAAAATAAAAGTATATAAAGCTAAACATAAATACGTGGACACATAGTACAATAAAGACATCAACATGAATGAAAACTTGCTGTGTGTCTTGTACAGAATTGGACAAATGTGTCTTCCTGCTTCCTAGGGTAATGATGGCAGACCAAAGTGACAGTTCCTCTCTAGTCAAGGTCAGGGAATGGAGACTTTACTGTGGTTAATTACAAGAGCATAGCTGATAGGTTATATGCTGGAATAAGCATGACTCAAAGGCAACTGCATCAGCAAAGATAGCATGAGTGACCACTAAAGGTACATATACAGTAAACCAAAAGACAACATCAAACTGAATGGAGAGAAGTTTAAGGTGATACCTCTAAAATCAGGAACAAGACAAGGCTGCCCTCTATATATCTCTTCAATATTGTACTTGAAGTTCTAGCTAAAGCTATAAGACAACAAAAGATGATCAAGGGAATCCAAATTGGAAGGAAGAAGTCAAACTGTCTCTATTTGCAGATGATATGATAGTTTACATAGCGACCCAATAAACTCTACCACGGAACTCCTACATCTGATACACACCTTCAGCAAATTAGCAGGATATATGATAAACTTATAAAATCAGTAGCCCTACTTTATTCAGATGACAAAGAGGCTGAGAAAGAAATCAGAGAAACATCACCCTTTACAATAGCCAAAAACAATATAAAGTATCTTGGGGTAATGCTTACCAAACATGTGAAAGACATATACAATAAGAACTTCGTGGCTTTAAAGAAAGAAATTAAACAAGATACCAGAATATGGAAAGATCTTTTATGCTCTTGGATAGGAAGGATAAATATAGTAAAAATAACAATTTTCCAAAGGCAGTATACATGTGAGTGAATCAAATTCATACAGTGTGAGTAACAAAGAATGATTGACATAAGAAAATGGAGGAACACCATAGTACTAAGGTTGAGTAGGCATTTTATCAGGGTCAATGTGTGCATGGAACTGTCATTACATTTTTAAAATTTCTAAATATTGCAAATAGAATTGTATATGACAAACTTAATAGTTACTGAAAAATGATTCACATTTAATTGTTTCTTGAACAAGCAGTAAGTCAGAAATTATCTAAAAGAAGTAATATGTACATTAATATTAAAATTAATATTGTACCATTGCTTAGTTTTGAGTTCCATTGTAAGCTAATATATGCTGGTTTGCTGTTTCTACCATTAATCTTTTCCCAATCTTTATTACTCCAAAACTGATAATTCTTTGTAGAATTGTGGTGAGGTTTGAGTTAGTGTGTGTGTAGTCTGTGTGTGTGTGTGTGTGTGTGTGTGTGTGTATGTGTGTGTGTGTGTGCCTGTCTGTGACTATAAACATGTATATGTTTATACAAATATATATATATATATATATATATATATATATATATATACATTAAAATCCCTGTACTTCTAAAACATCACTAATGTGAAAGCTTAAATTATTTTATTAAATATCATTCAGACCTCTATCCACTGTTTTAAAAAAACTGTTAACATGGGAGAATTTCTCCAGCTAACTCATAGCTAGTGGTATATAGCACAATTCAAGTTGGAGTAAATAGCCACCACTTTCACCTACAAAAATATTCAAAGTATTTTGCAAAACTATTTAAATATAAGTATAACACTAGTGAATTAAAAACATCATTATCAGTAAATAATTTTGTTCATGTTACACTGAATTATAATATGTCAAATAAAAGCAAAGCTGAATAAACACATACATGCCCAGCCTACTGAGCTTTGATCCTGGAGTATTGATTCTTATTTTCTTCATTCAAATATAAAGAAGTTACTAACTGTATAGTGAAATGAAGTGTTTGAAACACCATCTAAATTGAATCTTCTCGATTTTATTGTTTTGTCAATTAAGACTCCAAATCTTTGATGTAATTCCTTCTGACAACTGGTTTTGACACAGAGCTGTCAGATATTATCTATTCCAATAAGACATGACAGTCCTAAGATTAAACTATCACTTCCTTGTGAAGATGGCAAGGCTGCATTTATAATTAGTATGCATGGGTTGATGGGCCAGACATTTGCTGCTTGCTTTTAAATAAAAAAGACTAATTAACTGTTACTTAATATTTATAAGGCAATCTAGTGGTTACACATGTATAGGAAATTTCTTCTGCAAATGAAAAATAATAAACTATGACTGTTTTCCTTCAGTAATGTGGGAAGAAATGAAAGGAGAAATAATATAAGTCCTGAGCATGAATTTTTTCTGTGATTTGAATTATTTTATTTTCAAAATTTAGCCATTACTAAGGACATTCTGTTGAAAACATGACAATATGTTTACTGTGAATGTAGAGATTTACATTGACTAGCCATTTTACTTCTTAGATTCCATTCATAAATGTATATGTGCACATTTGTATTTAATTTAAAGATGGACTGGTACAAAGAAGATGAATAAATTAATAATTGAAAGATTACAGGAAATATTTGAATAGATATAACCCAACAAAAAGGAAATAATAATTCAGTAGGCTACTGTGTAGGAAGATGAAACTTTAAGCTTTATATTATAAAACCTAAGGGAATGCAAAATAGCATTCATTATTGAAGTAAAGGACAACATTCATTTTCTACCTTTTTCTTTGTGTTTACATACAAGATTAGAGTATGGATCTTAGATTTGATAATGTTGTTTTCCTATATTAATTGAATCACTCCATGCATAAGTTTTCCCTCTAATCAGACCACCAACATCTCTTCTAGGCTTCATAATACAGTACCTATGAAAAACCTATATATATTAGTTCTATTACGACAGTAATATTGCAAAGTACAAACAGCTAAGAATATACTTTTGATCCTTAAAAGTAAAAGAAATCCTTCCACCTAATCAAGATAACTTCTCATTGCCACAAATAGAGTCCATTACCAAACCCCACAACAATTCAAAATGCAGAGTGTGGAGCCCAGTCTCAACTGATAAAGGTACAAAAACCCCACATCTGAGGCCACCGAGGAGATGCCATGTTGCAGAGGGAGGAGTAACATTTCCAGACCTCTCTCTGGTAAGATGAGACCACATGAAAATACTTATATTAATAGAAATGGGTTAATAATTAAAAGAGAGCTTGCTAATATAAAGCCTAGCCATTGGCCAAATATTTTATATTTAATATAAGTATTTGTGGGCTTATTTGGGGCAAAGAAGCTACAGGACCCAGTGGAACAAAACTCCATCTACAGAGGGCTGGTCAAGGACATCCCCTCTGCATCATTATAATACAACATTACAGTTATAACATCAGTCCCCTACAGTTGCTAAAATGTAGTCTATTTCATAAGCATCACATGACTCATAACAATGTCCTTAATTTCAGTTCAAATACATGACTATTAACCTGTGTTAATAACTAAATTTAATCCTCCATTTTATTTTTGAGACACATTTTAATCTCAGGATAAAACTTGGATAATCTGTTAAAACAAGGGTAAAGAAATAAAGAGATAATGAACTTCACAGATTTACATTTTCTGTCTATACCCTATTACTGAAAACTTTGCTGTGAATTCAAGTGGCTATCTTCAACAGCATATTCAGTTTTTTTACGGACACATGTTGAGGACAATCATTTGAATTTTTAATAATTCAATTAGAAACAATTTTGTCAATTAACCTGATAAAATAGAGCTACCCATGTCCTGTCTGCTCACAGGCTGCTGGCTGTTTCTTGGGTCTCTCTTCCCAAAGGCAGTTGCTAATTATCTGCTACCCTTATAGCAGGGATATGTTGAAAGTATTTGTTGAAGCTTTAGCAGGACTATAGCCTGCTAACACTCTATCATTTCCTATCCAGACTTATCTGCCATATATGTTGTATTCCCTACCTGCCTTCACTTTCACACACTCACATAAAGATGAAAATTAGATATGGCTTCTGAAATAATTAGAATGAATACATGAATTCCACCATATCACACGGACACGTTTCCTTTGTCAACTTTGACCGAATCTTTGGCACACACCTTCTCTCACAGTGGTCACTCCATTCTACTGTCACTGTAGAAAATCACTGCTTCAACTTTACCATTCTACTCAATATAACTGGCAATTGTTTGAAACAGGTAACTAATTAACTATTGCAAAGTGAAAAATGATCCAGTTTCTTTGCAAAGCACTTATTTGGAAGGAGTAATAGTAACAGTATGAGAAACCTATTGTATTTTAGATTAAAAGCTTTTTAACTATTTAGCAAGTGTAGGCAAGGTGGATCAAGAAGCTGTAATAATGAGGTAGCTGGTAAAAAAAAGGGACAACTAATAAAAATTACCATGAAACAAATTCAACACAAAGTAATTTTCTTTATAGTGTATTGCATTTAAGATAATAAAAGTTCTATGAATGGTCAAGCATTGAGGTGATGAGATTAATAAAAATTCACCAATAGCAGTTCTGTAAACTCTCAGTCCTAAATGATTCTGACTCTTACCTTCTTTAGAAACTATTCAAATTTTTATCTTGCCTTCCCATCTCTCTCCTTTGCCTGTTCCTCTTCACAATTCCCTCCCTTTTCCCTATCCCTTACATCTCCCCTTTTTATCTGATACTTTTTCTTTAAATATTCATGTTTTGGCTATTATTTTGTTACTCTCTAATGCTACTTTCCTAATTAACAATTCTTTATAAGATGATGTTTAATGTCATTATAAATGAATACAATAAATGAATACAATATTGTTAACTAGCATTAATTAATTAATTAATTAATTAATTAATTAATTAATTAATCATAATATTGCCAGGTAATGTTTTATGAATGTTTATTTCCAAAACTAATTATCTCTTATTGGCCACACTTCTATTATTTTTATACTGAGAATCAAATATTCAATGTAAGAATTTTGGATCAATAAACTCTGTACATGGCTTTAAATAAATCCTGCATTGAATAGTTACATGTATTTTCAGCTTTAATTAATTTGTAATTAGCATTAGATATCACAATAAAAAGTACATAAAATATGGTAGTTATGAACCAAAAATAATGCTGAGCCAAATATAACTTGTGACACCTTTATAGGAAAAGTGGTTTTATTCTCTTGTAAACACTATGGATTTCGCTTATACACAGATACTTACTTTCAACCATTAGTTCTCAGTGGCTTACAACTTTATTTTTTCCTTTTTGACTTTTTTAAATTTTGTTTCTTATTTTACATATTGATCTAGTTCCCTTTCCCTCCCATCCTCCTATGCACACCCAGAACCTGCCCCGCCATTCCATTCCCAATCCACTCCCCCAGGGAGGGTAAGGCCTTCCAGGAGGGATCATAAAAAATCTCTCCAGCCTAGGCCTTCTCTGGTGTTTCCAGGCTAAGGAAGTATCCCTCCATGGGGAATTGCTCCAAAATTCCTTTCATTGGCATGTTCTTCAGGTTGGGAAAGTATTCTTCAATGATTTTGCTGAATATGTTTTCAGCACCTTTGATCTGGGCTTCTTTGCCTGCTATGCTTATTATTCTTAGGTTTGGTCTTTTCATGGTGTCCCATATTTCCTGGATGTTTTTGTGTTAAAAATTTGTTTGATTTAAAATTTTCTTATGGTCAATGAATCTATTTTTTCTAGTTTATCTTCAGCACCTGAGATTCTTTCTTCAATATTTTATATTCTGTGGGTTATGCTTGTAACTGAAGTTTCTGATTGTTTACCCAGCTCTTTATTTCCAGCATAACATCAGTTTGTGTTTTCTTTATTGTCTCTATTTCAGTTTTCAGGTATGAATGTTTGAATTGTTTTCTTTATCTGCCTGATTGCTTTTTCTTGGCTTTTATTGCTTTCTTTAAGAGATTTGTTCATTTCTTGCATTTGCATTTTTTGCTTGGTCTTTTCCTCAATTTCTTCCATTTATTTTTGTTTTTACTTCAATTTCTTTAAAGGATATTCTTATATCATTTTTGAGGGCCTCTATCATTTTCATTAAGTAGTATTTTAGGTTATTCTCTTCTGCTTCATCTGCAGATGTATTAAGGTCTAGTTGGTGTAGTCCTTAGATTCTGATGGTATCATACTGTTTTTTGCATTATTGAGAGTTTTCTTGTACTGCTGTCTTTCCATCTCTTCTTCAATTGGGTGCAGGTTGGGTCTTTCTCTTTCTACTCTCCTCTCCAGATGGGTGTAGGTAGGTCAAGACTTCAATGTCAGTAACTCTGGATGATCTGAACTCTCTTCGAGGTCTCTCTCAATCAGAGGTTGCAGCAGGGCCAATGATGTGGGGAGGGCAGGCTCCTGATGGTCACTAGCAGAAGTGAAAGGGGACCAAGGGTCATGTGAGGGGAGGCTCCAGATGGTCCTGTGTGGAGGGGCGGGTCCAGTATATGCAGAGCCAACACAGAAAGTTCCAAGGAATAGATGGACCCAAGCTGGTCAAACACCTCAAGCAGGGAACCCAACAGGGACAAGGATGAGGGGAGCACAAGCTCCAAATGGTCCAGCATGCCATGGTGGGACCACTCAGGCCAAAGACTTAGGGGGTTCAAGATGCAGAGCTGACCCAAGAAGTTCCAAGGATAGAGTGGTGGTGTTGGGTCCTTGCTCTGGCTGAACACTCATCCCAAGAATTGGAGCCAGCAAATCCAAGGATGCGGGGAAGCAGCTTCCAAACAGTCATACATAGCCTAACAGAGTGCAATTAAATGAAATCATAGGACCAAGTAGCATGATGGGTATTGTAGATGATTCTTAACTTACAAAGTCAAGAGTGATAACTGTGGTGTCAGAATTGTCATTTTCAAGCAAAAGGACTTTTCCAAATCCTGAGAAGTAGTAAATTCTTTAGAATATGCCATCATCCCTTGAAGATTGTTTTGATTTTGTAACACTAATATTAAAATAACAATGTTGGATCTTAATAATGCTTAAGTGCACATTTAATGTTTAATTATCAAAAATATTTCTCCTGTTCATCTTTTTCCCAAATTAGTGATTCTTATTTGGATATTAAAGCTGGAGAAGAAATATTAGGAACATGTATTTCATTAATGACATAATTTGATTCATTAAAAGGTAGGGCATGTGGTATATTGGAATATATTGCCTTCACAGATAAAGTGCCTCAGAAAAAATAATTACTGATGTTTCAGCAATACACATTCAAGTAACAACTCAAAGTTAAGTGATGCTAGGAATAAATATGACACACTAATTTGTGGCTGGATAGTGCAAGTGAAAAAGGATATAATGTTTTGCAGTATGATGACTAACAATAAGAGAAGTAAGTTTTCTATTTTGAGTTCTTACTTTTTAAATAGTTCAGGTGTTTTGTTTTGGCTTGTGTTCATCAAAACAAATAAAAGCAGTTTTTGTCATTTTTTTTTGCAGTTTTCATAAAGCTGGTGTTAAATTACTTTTTTCTTTAGAAACACATATAGGAAATGTGTTTTCAAATTTATTATTGTCTTGTTGGAGACTGTGAGAATATTTGATATTGTGACAAAGTTATAAAAGGTATTAAAATGGTGCACAGAAATGATAAGATCAAATACATCAGTTTATTTTTAGCAAAACAAATATTAGTAGTTTTCCAAAGTTTGTGTTTTACTCATTCTCATTAACTTAAATTCCAGTTCAAGAAAAGACTGTCTCCAAACTGTCATTTTATCTCTTACCTGGTCATTTTCAATTAGGTGAATTATTTTTACCTCTATGAGAACATCTGTCAATGACAAATAAAATAAAATTTTATCATGCATGCTGAAGACTTTCTGCTGAGGGCATTTAGAGAGAAGAGTCTAAATATTTAAGGATCCATTTCATGCTATAAAGGATAGTTTCCACCAAAAAGATTATTTGCTACAAATATCAATTTTGCTAAGGCTAAATTGTATCTACTGTGTAGTGGATTAGATCACTATTTTCACAATTCTATCATTTTTTTTTTACTATTCTGTCACAATAACATCTGAGGATACAATCTTCCATCTTGGAGGGAAGCTCCTTAGCAAGGCAGGTAAAACAACAGGGTGTTATGAAGGGAAGTGAAAACACCCAACCATTTAGAAACTCTACTTAAGACAGCAAGGAACTCTTCATACATATTCCAGTAGAATTGTCTGACTCACCAAGTTGGATTTAGGTGTTATCATTACTTTGGTTTGTCTTCACTTCCCACATTGAGAATGAGTAGAAACTTTCCATGTCTCCTTGTGAATAGGGTCACACAATGTATATCTAGAAAACTATATGTCATACTTCTGTCTTACTGTCTCTAATTTAATCTTTTAAAAATGAAGTCATAATTTTCTGTCTAACCAAAATTAAAATGCCTTTATATTAATTAAATTATTTAATTTGAAATAATTAGTAAAGTTTTTTTGTTTCTACAATTAGTAGTTTATTTGGAAAAATAATGCTACTTTATTCTGAATAGGCTACACAGTCATCAGTGTATACTACAGAGTTTTACTTAATATCACCATATTTAAGAGTGAGCATCTTAATAAGTATGTCCACATTATAACAGAGTTATCAATTTCTTTTCATTAGTCCTTCATTTTTTTCTGAAGCTTATAATCTATATCTGATTTGTGACATGTTATTTCTTGGCTTAATTGCCTACATAGTTCTCTTGATCTTTCCCACTTTCCCTCTTTACTTCCTGCCTTTATTATTGGTAGCATGAGTTTGAGACTCTACATAATAATTAAAAGTAACAAATTAATGTATACATTTCATTTTTCCCTTAACTATTATAAGTGGGTTTTGAACTTTACAGAATATAGTAAATATGCTGTATATGCAACAACAGACAAAGGAGTAATCTAGTTTCAAGTACTAATTCATCAGGGGCCAAGAAATAATATGGTATTCTGCAATATGCTTTTCTGAAGAAACAAATTCTCAGTTGAGAATTTTTTTTGTGACACTCCTGTTTTCTGACTAATTCATATTTCATAGGGTCATAAATGCTACATAACATATGAATTTATTTAAAAGATAAGGAATAGGTAAATCTTAGTCTTCAAAAGAAAACAGATTACATTATTCAGATTCATATTCCAGAAATATCACTAGGTGACCAGAAAAAAGATTTGTTGGCATGGACACTTGTCACCAAACCTTATACCCGTGTTCTACCAATTGGAACCAACAGGACAGAAAAAAAGTGACATCAGCACATTCTTTCTAGCCTGAATGCAGATACCATGCCATGTGAAACTCCCCCCAATGTATGCACTCTCTCACTCTCTCTCTCTCTCTCTCTCTCTCTCTCTCTCTCTCTCTCTCTCTCTCACACACACACACACACACACACACACACACACAGGGAGAGGGTAGAAAGAGGAGAGAGATGATAAATAAATGCAAAATGTAAGGTTTTGATTCCAGTTTACAAATAATGTAATTTTTAAGTGTTTAGTAGTCTAATGGTTTACTGTAAGGTGAATTATATTATGATGATTGTAGTATATCCAGTTGGCAGTCAGTAGCTTGACTGCAGGAATAAATGAATTATAATCCTTGATTTGTGTCTGGTACAGCACTTTAACATAATAAAATAGCATAGGCTCTGGATTCATACGGTTCAATTCTAATCACTAAAGAAAAAGGAAGTATAGGAGTCATTAAACTCTATGAGCCTGTATGCTAGGAATATTAACATACTATTCATGGAGCTATAATAAAAACAAAATATGAATTTGCATGCAAAGCCCCTAACATAAATCCTGAAATGCTGTAAGTTAAGTCCTCAATAAATATACTTTTATAATAGACTATTTATATCCTATGAGTTTTTAACAAAACCAATTTTAAACAAATAATTAACATCTGAGAAATTTAGAGAAAGCTTTTTTTTTCACTTTCAAAAATACAGCTAAGCAAGTTTAAAATTATGTTACACATAGCTTTCAACTTTCACAGATATTATGTAAATCTAAAATTACTGATATATTTGAAATAAATGATCTATAACCATGCTATGATTATTTACTATTTGTAATTTTTAAAGTTTATTGTTAAACTAATCTCAAACTGCAGAAACAAATATAACACATCTGTATATAGTTAAATATTCCACAAAATGTGATTTCCTATGTCTTCAATGTAATAGTCAATTGATGATATAAAATAATTTTTCTTTTAAGTTAGAACATCTTCGAATTTCACCGTTTTTTTTTACAAGTGACTTCATTTTAAAGGTATATCATCTTGAATTAAAATTATACTTGCATTTATTGGGGGATAGAGAAAAGAGGAGAAGGGGAAGGAGGATTCAGCAGAGAAGGAAGACAAGGAGGAAAAAATAGAAGGGGGGAACAGGACAGGGGAGGGGACAGGACAGGAAAGGAAGGGGAGGAAAGGGGAAGGGAGGAGAGAAGAAAAGGGAAGGGAGGGGAGAGAAGAGGGGAAGGGAAGTGAGAGGAGAGGGAGAGTGGAGAGGCGAGGAGAAGGGAGGAGAGAGGAGAGGAGAGGAGAGAAGGAAGAGAAGAGAAGAGAAAAGAAGAAGAGAAGAGAAGGGGAAGGGAAGAGAAGAGAAAAAAAACGAACAAAAGATAAAAAGGAGGTGAAAGAGGAGGAGACATATTAGTAGTGGTGTTTGGGGTGATGATGATTATGAACCTTGACAAATTATACACAGTAATTAAGAATTAAAATTTATTTGTGAATTAATATACTAATGATGTAATAAATAGAAAAAATAAGAAAATAAATGAATAAGGGTTTAGAAATAGTAATAAAATAGAAGCTTAGAATATCATATACAAGATCACAAACAATGATGTTGTTATTTGCTGTTTATTGACAAGGGAATGTAAGGGCATATAAAATATAAGATTTGTTAATATCATATGTTGTTCAGACTAAAACATAAATCCTATTCATGATCTGAAATAATATAGTCTTCCAAAGATATCTGTTGAACCATCTACAAATACTAACAATGCTTGTGACATTCGTGGTTCTTTGGCAGTTAACTATTTAAACTAGATTTGCTATTGAACTATTTATATTGATAAGCAATTCCCAGTTGTCTTCTGGAATTAGGAAATATTTTGGAAATAATAAAAAACATGTAATTCTTAATTCTCATAAGAACTTAGAGCCCTAACACTTTGATGTAGATACATAATAACATCCATGGGTGCTATTTTCTCAAGTCCATCAAAATATACATTTATATTCAAGGAAATAAATATGGAGATAATTGTTTGAAAAGTCTTATCATCATGATTAGACATACTTGAAGGAAAGAAAGCCTGTAATGAGTATGTTTTCCCTGCCACCGGTCTGGTCCCCCTGCCACGCCACCCCAAATTACATGCTGAGACTCTGTATTTGATATAATGCTGTTGGCCAGGTACTAGTTTCTTACCAACTAGCTCTAATCTCAAACCATTTCTTTGAAAATGTCATAATAATGATGAAACCCATTGCTATTACCAAAAAAATGTATATATTGGTTAAATCATGATTTTCTTCTGTTAAAATTCCTTCTACACAAGAAGTAAAAGAATTCCTAAAGGCCTGCATTGTAAGATTATCCCACATAGCTATGGGACAATTGATTTCAGATATTATATCAACTTAAATTGTGAAGAATGTTGCTATTACCTTAGGTGTAATTCTGTTGTCTTGGAACTTTGATGCTTTTAGTTGTAGATCTCAACACCTCCAGCCATAACCACCAAACAGTGTCTGGCAGCAGACGGTCCTTCTGATCTTGGTCACTGTAGAATAGCTCTTAACACACTATGGCAAATGAGATTTTGTTTAATGAATAAGTAAAAGGAGCCTGTGCGATTGCTGGGCTAATAGGTGGGATTGCAGGGCTAATAGGTGCCACTGGACCACGGGAAACACACAAGCAGGGAGGATCTCTTGGCACGAATGCAAAGTGGGGAAATGGGCAAAATATGACAAGCAGTGAGTGCCTTCTCAGGGCTGCTGTGGAGGTAAAGGAGTTGTAGGGCAGAGACAAATTTCCCACAAGTTGTGGTGTGTCAACCTGGTTAGGCAAGGGACTCTGCCCATTTGGGGATGGAGGGTGAAGGGAGCGGCTTTTGTCACCTGAGTGAAAATCAGGCCCGGTGAGAATCCTATCCTACTTCTAACACCAGATATTGATGTTTAACAAGAATCAGGAGAAACAAATAGGCCAAATAGATGTTTATTCAGGGAGAAATAACTCACAACATAGACACATGAACACCAGCAGGTTCCACCGGATCCTCTCCTCTCTGCATACCACCAGCAAAAGAGTCTCTGACACCCTCCTCAGCCTTTTCCCCCAGGGTACATCAGGCCATGTCTCCACCCACAATAGGCGTGGTCTAAGCCACAGGTACAGACAAGGTGAATATGTCACTACAGAAGCCTATTTTAATTAGTAAGAATCTGAGGGGAAAACAGGTCTTTCATAGGTCATTTGTTACAGATATAACAGTGTTGGTAGATGAAAATAAAGATTGTTTTCCCTGCCTTTTTTTTTAACTCTTTTGAAATAATTTTAATATCTTTTTCAATTAGTTCATAGAAGTTTTCTCTGATATTGTCACACATAAAAATCTTGATATGTTCTGAGTTTCCATGATTTGGCCCATTCTGTATGCTTTTGTGCTTTAGAAGTGTTATCGTATTTCTATTATGAGTACTTTAAGTATGTCCTCAGTTTATTTTTCTGTTATGACCTGTTTCAATTTGTCAAATTAAACTAGCATCTTCAGTGCCTGCATATGTCACTACCATAGCATTTGATCGTTTGTCTAACACATTCCTTGATATATTTTACAGCCTGGGGAAATAAACAAATGATTGATCTGTGTTTTGTGGTCCTTGTCATTTCATATCATGCCAATATTCTCATCCTTTAATGGAAAATGTTAATACAGTCACTGTGAAAACTCAAGAATTATTAAGAAGCCATAACTTGACATTAGATGAACCTGGTGTCTGGACCACACATTTAATCTAACACCATCCTTGGAAAGGAGTCCTCTAACTTGCCACCATGATTAGTACATGTGCCTTGAGCTCAAGTCTCCAAGTGACCTGAGCAGTCACAGAGTGATTCAGGTCCCTGATGAATATGCACATGTGTCCTAGGCCCCTACAGTTCTGAAACAGTTCTGTTTTCTGTAATTGCTTTGCTTTTACACATTTAAAAGGGATCTCATGGCCACAGAGTCAACCCAACTAGCCTGATGTGGGCTTCACAGAAGGAATACAAGTCCCTGACCTAGAAAGATGCAGGTTTCTGGGCTGTTTCTCAAACCCACAACAGAGATTTGGAGAAGTTTTGACTCCCAGCATTTCCAGATTAATGCGCCTGTTATCCTAACTCCTTGCCACATTTTCCACTCTCTCTGTTCAAGATGCATAAATGTCGAAATATGGATGTGGACTGACATGAAGAGAATGCCTTGTATTTCTAGAGAAGAGATCAGAATATATGAAGCACAAAGGCTACAGCTTTTGGTTGGCCTTGGGTCATGACCTTTTGGGGGTTCAAAAACTCATTTGCAGGGGTCACTTAAGAACATCATAAAATGTAAATGTTTACATTACTAATCATAACAGTACCAAAATTACAATTATAAAGCAGCAATCAAAATAATTTTGTAGTTAGAAGTCAATTCAGAATGTAGGACTGTATAAAAGGGTCATAGTATTAATTAGGAAGACCAAGATCCACTGTGTTACAGGCTACTGTCATTGGAGACCACTGCATCAAAGACTCTGGTGAGGATATGAAGAATTGAAGCTACTCCAGTAAACTGTATCCAATCAAACAAACACTATCGCATTATCTTGGTTTCACAGTAGTTTCAGAGTAAGTTCACGGTCAGATAGATTGAGATTCTATGCATTCACTAGCTCTTAAAAACTTTAACTGAGACACAATTCACAATAAAAAGAGGCTAGAAGCTCAGTGTGTAAAATGAAAAGAATTAGTGATAAAATGACCTTTGGCATTCAAAGTATGAATAATATGTCATTTCTTTTCTTTCTTTTTTTTTTCATTGACATTTTCATGGGTTGTGTTTGTGTCATGAGTTCTATCCCTTTAAAATTTGTGCCAAATCTTTGGTTTGTAGTACTTGTGAATGGCACTACAATTAGAAAGTCATTGCAATTGTAATAAAATTATCATGCTGCCATGTTTTAATTAATATTAAACAAGTATACCCTTATAGGGAGATAAGAAAACAAAGACACAAAATAGAAAAAAATAGTCATGTGATAATGTACACTTACAAGATATGGAACACCACATCATGGCAACCAATTCTTGAAGCTGCTAAAAAAAATCAAGATCACTTGGAGTTATACAAGAGGGCTTGGCACTCCTCCCACATTTTTTCTGAACTCCTGGAGAAACCATTTCTGCTTTAAGATGCCAGTGTGTTTTACTTTGTTTCTACAGTTCTAGGAAATTAAAGCAGTCATTATTATCATCACAGCCTGAGCTCCTACTAATGACTGCTGAGGGACTTTGTTGTAAATCGATGTCTGAACTCCTTATTTCCAAGGCTCCCATATTGGAAAATGCTTGGCATATCACATTTGAAAAGGGAAGAACCTTTAAAAAATAATTTGAACTTCTCTTTGAGACTGTAATAAAAATGGATTTATTCAGAGTCCTCAATATGCAACATTTCATTTGAGGCATGCTGTGGATCCTTATTAGATTTGTGTCTTTCCAAATAAAACATTTAGTCTTATGAAGAATAAAGAAATTCTTCAACTCTTACCATCTTAAGAAATACTATTTTAAGTAGACTATTTTATATATAAAACTCTAAATAGTAAGCTACTGATTCTAATTTGTCAATGCTACATTTAATCATTAACCATTTCTAAAAGTTTTCAGGTGACAATTCTGAATTCAATATATTAGGCATCTGCAGAACATGCATTCAGTACTTGTGAATAAGCCATATAAAATCAAAACATGGTAAAATATTACTGAGGGCTCTGCACATGAAAATGTGCAAGTGTTATTTAACCTCATTTGATTGTACTGTGGCCCTTAAAAATATGGGGCAAACTTTTAAATGGCACCTATTTAAAATGACATACTCATGAAACATGGCAAAATGAATCTCAGGAGAAGTCAACTTAATAAGACTGTAAATTTCTCAATATAAATTTAAATGAAATGCCCTCTGAGATCCAGGGTATTGCTGGTTAGCCTCTGGCTATCAAGAAAATGGTGGAAAGGTCCCATGAGAACCAGCACTTCTGAGAAAGAAAGGGTTCCTTTAAAGGGGGAATGTTAGGAAATTAATCTCAGCTGGAAAACCTGAAAGGGTTGAATTGAATGGGTTTTGATAACCCTTATGTATATAGGTGGCATTACCTGGATTTGCAGAGAATTCACTTTGTGTAATAGGCTTGGGTATAATTTACAACCCTCATTCTTTTTCTGAGTAATAAGTGCTATATTTTCCTAACCACCCAGAACTGACATGCTGTGTGTCAAATCAGAAAATGTTTCATTTCATACAAAAAGAAAATGCTTTCATCAGAAACGGTTTCCTTCCGGAGAAATACTTGCAACACACATTTCTGATGTTTGTTTGGGGGGAAATTCCATTTTTATTATCACAGGAAGTCACTCCAGGCAGTGCTCAAGTACTGATTAATGCTTGCCTGTGTTACAGTGAAGGTATTCATGTTTCATTGCATTCTCTAGACAGGCATTAATCGCTCCCAACCCTCCACGTCAAGTTGTTTCTTCTCCCAGGTTGGAACACTTTAAAACCACAAAAAGGACTTTTCTAACACTGGCCGAATAGCATAGTAAGAAAAAAAAGGAAGAAGACATTAAGAAGAATATAATTCTCACAGTCTTATTTCTGTTACCTTAATATCTTTAATATTTTACTGATGTAGAGTCTGTGTTTGGCATAGTGGAAAAAAAACTTTTACAGTTTGTAACAATTCAACAATGATTTGCCATCAATATTTAGGTCATTCCCAATACTCTCACACAGTATTGATATTCCTTAGACTCTGGCAGGGTACAAATAAATTGGGCATATTTTGTGAAAACGACAGATAATAAGTGGAGGAAGTGGTATTTCAGCTCAGTTATATGACAACTTTTTATGCACTCTTAGCCATTAATATGAGATTACTTATTAAGAAAATGTTAAAGCTCTGTTCTCTTTGGAAAAAAATAGAGTACTGTGGATCACTTTCTCTACATAACTAGAAACAACAAAACTTGCTTAACTATCAATTGAAAATATTGGAATGACAACTGGGAAAGTATTTCATATGTGTCATGCTTTCAACTATTAATTACTTTTTAATTGATTTATATATTATTTTAAAGATGAAATAGTACAATGTTGTTGTATGAACATTAATTTCAACTGAGTGTCTTATAACTACGTCCCTTGATCAAAACTATATTTTATTATTTTTATATTTGTGATTATAATATAATGACAGTACTTCTTTCCTGTTTTCTCTCACCAAACCTCCTATGTGTCTCTCCCCACTAAATTTTATCCCTTTTATCTTTACAGTAAAATAGGTAAAATTATGTTATTATAAAATTTAAATAATTAGAGCCAAGATTATCATTGAACTCTATTGTTTCCATATCTTAATAAATAAAAGTTATTTTCATAAATGGTAGAAGATGATAAGTTTGATCAAGATGTTGCTTAAACTTAAGTGTTTTGAACTAGGAAAATAGAAAGAGGAAATGCAAACAGTGGAATGAATGGTTGGTTTTATCAGAAATACACAGGCACTATAGTCATTGCTTTCATAATTCATATCATACAGACTAAATTTTTTTCATTTTTTTTTCTTTTTGCTTGAAGTTCATTTTTCATCCCTTGAGCAAGTTGAAAGCACCGGGTGGGGTAGTGGGGGAGGATGGTAGGAGAAAGAGGTGAGAAGTGGGGAGGAGAACATGAGGGATAAGGAAGATCAAGTTTGGGGAAGAATACAGGAGAGCAAGAAAAGAGATACCTTAATAGAGGAAGCCATTATATGTTTAAAGAAACATCTAGCACTAGGGAAATGTCCAGGGATCTATAAGGATGACCCCAACTAAGAAGCTAAGCAATAGTGGAGAGGCTACCTTAAATGCCCTTCCCCTATAATGAAATTGATGACTACCTTAAAGATCAATCTAGAGCCTTCTTCCAGTAGCTTATGGAAGCAGAAGGAAAGCTTCACCTTCAAGCAATGAGCCAAACTCCTGGAATCCAGAGCTAGAGAAAAAGGAGTGATGAGCAAAAGGGTTCAAAACCATGCTGGGGAAACCCACAGAAACAGCTAACTTGAACATGTAGAAATTCACAGACCCCAGTCTTACAGCTGGGGAACCAGCATAGAACTGAACCAGGATCCCTGAAGGTGGGTGTCAGTTGGGAGGTCTGGGTTGTCTATGGGGCCTCTGGCAGTGGGACCAGTATTTATCCCTACTGCATCAATGAACTTAGGGAGTCCATTTCTTATGGAGGAATACTTTCTTAGCCTAGATGCAAGGGGAAGGGCCTTGGTCCTGCCGCAACCAAATAATATGTTAGACTTTGATAATTCCTCATGGGAGGGCTTACCCTCCCTGGGTGGTGGATGGGAGATGGGATGAGGATTTGGTATAGTGCATGGGAAGATGGGAGGGAGAGGGACTGAGAGTGGTATGTAAAATAAAATTGTTTTCACTTTAAATAAAAATTTATTTTATAAAAAGAACCTTTATAGTGATCAAATTGCAACAGCAAAACTTTCAGAAAATGCTTATGAAAACATAGGTAATGAATAAAAGAAAAACAGAAAAATAAAATGAAAAACGGGAAGGAGAGCTAAGGGAGGGAAGTGAGATGAGGTGGAAGGAAAGAGTAGATACTAGAAGGGGAAGGCGAAGAGGGAACAGAAGGACAGGAAGGAGGACAGGGAAGGAAGGATGTCAGGAGAATGAACAGCCTTCGGTAGTAATACTTAGGATGCTGTTCTTCCCCACACCTGGAGAGTTTGATATATAATGTGCTGATATAGTCCATGAATCTGCCTCCTATGCTTTTGGCCTTAAATCTCTCCCCCAGAGACTCATTGACCGGAGGCACATTCTCTAGCTTGGGACATTATTGGAAGATGGTGGAAGTTTCAGGGACCAATGCATCAAAATTTGCTTGTGTAATGATAAATCCAAAGAATGGAGTAAAATAAATGTTTCTGTCTTTTTAGCATGATTTTGTCTAGCATTTTGTCGCAGCCACAGATAGATGATAATATCAAAACTCATTGCTGGTAACAAGGCATCTCTAAGGACCACACATTTTTGGATCCTGTGGAATGAGGCATTTGGAAATTGTAAGAAGGCAATGGAAAGTCTAAAATGCTGTATGCATACCTTTTGGGTAAATTTTGGAGGCCACAGTTCTGATGTGAATGAAAAAGACTAAGTTCATAAGTTTTCATTTGGAAATGAGGCTCCCATTAGAAATTGGCACAGCAATTAAGATACATTCTGGCAAAGAACTCCCCATTTTGTGGATGCCTAAGACTTGGTGTAAGGTTAGATCAAAGATGATGATAGAGTAGTAAATTTCTAGGAAGAAATTTAGGAAGAACAGCATCTAAATTGAAGCATGAGTGCCATTAATTACCTTTAGATTTTGTAGAGCAACAGAAACAAAATTTTCCAGAAAAACAAGAAAAATTTCTTTTAATTAGTGCGGTGGGGGTGGGGGGAATCCCTGCTGAGGAGAGTGAAGCTGCCAGAAAGGCTTGGCACCATAAAATAGACATCATTTACATAATGTTAAGACAATAGGAAAATGCCTTACAGATCATCTCAGGAGAAGGCAAGAGCCCACTGTGTATGTTCTGTTCGGACCTTGAGGATGCAGAGTCATCTATGGAATTGTCTTTTTAATTTTAATTTTCTTCTGTTCAGCAGCTGAGTTTCTTCCAGACCCACGTCCAGGTGGGCTCAGGTTACTGAAGACTTTGCATTTTGTGTGACTTTGGTTTTACAGTTCTTTTTAAATTTTAATGATTGGAGAAGAGTGAGTGTGTGGCAAGTTCAGGGCTCGTTCAAGAATATTAATATCTTGTGTGGAGTTGTAAGGGTTAAAAGCTAAAATGGAAATCTCAAGAAGTTAGAGATGACAAAAGCATGTTTTATTTGCTAAGGAAAGAAGTAGGCAGCATTCAGAAACAGGCCAAGAAAGAGAATATGTGAGATTCAGCTGACAAGGCTACAGGACACAGCTTTCCAGGATAATTGAAGCCCACATCTTGTCACATACACAGAGACATGATATATGTTTACTCTGCCCCAGCGTTTCTTTTATTTCAGTGTTGCAAGCAACGTTTGGAATGGGAATACTTGCATTGGCATACTATTTTTTATTAAAAATATTTAAGTTCATTTCAAGGTTATTTTTGATTGTTTATGTTTTCATGTGAGCATGCAGTTAAGAGGTTTTCTTGGGGGGGGACCTGCACGTGGGCTTGAAAAATATTCTAGGATGATTAAGGAATTAGTTTCCTGATACTGATAGAATAAATGCCATTTTCACCATGAAATATCTCTTTCCCTTTGTGAGCAAATGGTAAATAGTTAAGGTACAAAATTTCAATGCCCCCACACAACAAGGTCCATATGCTGAAGCAGGGTCTCTTAGCACTGACACTTTTGGAAGTGATGGAAACTTTAGGATATGAAGTTTAAAGGAAGAAGTTTAAATATCTGCCCTTGAGGATGATACTAAGAAATTGGTCCTTTAATCTTCCTGTTTTTCTTTCTCATCCTGCACGAGTATCACATAAGAGACTCTTACTAACCATCACATCAATTTGAAACCATTCTCATGAAATAACATGAATATTACAGTTTGATGACACCTTCATAGTTAAAATTATGAATATCTTATTGAGAAAAGATATAAGAAAGAAAAATAACAAACAACATATATATCCCTCTTATATATATCAACATGAAATAGAAGGAAAAAATCAAGTACAATAATTGATTTTACATAGAAGTGAACAAATTAAAAGCTTATGAGAACTAGTAAAAGTTATGAAATTGAGTTTATTTATTATACACTTTAATTTTATTAAATTATATGGACCATTTAGATTGCTCTTTTTTTCATAAATGTTATACCTTTATTTCAAATATTAAATGAGAGATTTAAATCAAACCTAATTAAGAATCAATATTATACATTATGGTAATAAAAAAGAGAAATTCTGATGTCCTATGGAGTATCTATAAGTAATGAACTACATATTTCAAAAAGCAATGATAAAAGACCTTGGATAAATTCATCATAATGAAAGAATAAACAAGTAGACAGATTTATCTGAATTTGAATATTATAAAGAATAAATATGTATTAAAGTGCCACTTGTTATCCCATAAATGTAAAATGCAATTTTCATATTTTGTATTAGTTAAAATTAACTTAGATTAAATATGAGGCCTTAGAAAGGTAACTTCTTAGGCGCCTAATTTCTGTTAAAAATGCTCTTGTATTTACAGAGCCTGTCAAGAATATCAAGAACAATGCAGCCACTGTCATGCCCAGTAAAGCACAGAATTTTCCAATGTTTCTTATCCCTCTAATGGGGTCATTTCTAACTTGACAATTCAGGTGTCTCATCTCTGCTGAGCATATTTTCTAATGTGTCACAGAAGTAGTAATTTATCTTCACATGTCCCTTATCACTAGGTATGAAATATTTAATAATTGACACTTTACACAGTCCACATTAAATCATTTTGTCAGCAGCCTTTCATTTATTGGACTCCACACAATCATAGGTCTTGTTCTGTATGTCTTGAAAAGAGGAAATCTATATTGTCATGACAAGTTTCACCTTCTCCAGTGGTGAAAGTTTTATCATATGTGTTCTCTGAAAGGCTTTCAAAAACCTGGTAACGGTTCAATGGTTGCAATACCTTGCATTTTTTGAAACTAACAATGAATATGGGAAAGGGGCGAACATGGTTCTCTCCTTAGAAAAGTCAAACTATGCTTATTTCATATTTGAGCAAGGCTTTAGTTGTCTCACTGTTTTTTTGGTTTTTGGTTTTTTTTGTCTGTGAGATGTGCAGTGTATTTGCTGAATATTAGGGCCCATTTCTTCTCTACCTTTACATCATTGCCTGTCAAGAAATGAAATGGTTCTCTGTTTCATAAATTTAATATGTGTATTTTGAAACCAATGTCGTTATTGGCTATTCTCTTAGCATAATTAACCTGAAGCAATGAGACTAGTGATGGAATTTTGATTCAGTGTCTGCTCTACTAGGATTCAAATACATGAGTCAATAATTTTCAAAATGCTTGATTATCATCAGGAATATCATCATACACCTGTGTCCTCTAATATAATTTCATGGTGGACATGGTCATAGTAGACATATTCACAAACTGCCTAATATATAATAAAAACTGGAAAATTAAATCAATTTTAAACATTATGATTAGGAGTTATAGGCATGGTTGAGTGGATAAGTAGTTTCTAAAGAAACCTCTAGACCCAAGAACTGATGCTTACCAAGTACAGTTAAAAGATTGGTTTAGTGATACTTCTGTAACTCTATTGCTCGCTACAGAAACTTTCAGAGTAACTAATTTAGCCAAAGGGTAGAGCTCCTGGTTCAAAGAAGGGATTTCTCTAGAATAAAATCTCAGTATTAGAGAGGAATAAACCCAGTATTGACCCACTTAGTGACACATGTGTCACAGCACCACATAAAAACAATTTTAAAGATCTGGAATTACATAAAGCCTTTCTTTATCAAAATGGATCAAATAAGAAATTTGAAATTAATTTTAATGTATTTTAATGCAGTAAAATAATAACATTAATAAAACATGCATGCTACAGTAGAAGTAACACATAAAAATTTCTAGAGATTTTACATATTTTATCAGGCATGAGAGATATAAATCAAACATCAAAGCATGTACCTTATGAAACTAAAAAAAAAAAATCAATTTAAATTCAACACAGCAAAAGAAAAGGAAATGCTTGAATCAATAAAACTAAAAGTAAGAAATCAAAATAGGAAGGTCAATAAACATTTGGTTCTTAAGAAATAACATTGTAAATGATCTGACACTATCAAGTCTTACAAAGAGATACAAATTATTGGTACTAAAATAAGAGAGCTGTCATTTCAAACCTCAAGAATATTAAATGGATACGAAACATTACTATTATTAAGAACTCAAAGGTGATAAGTTTTGTAACAAGAGACGACAAAGTGAACAAATTCTGTGAAGGTATATTCTGCTTATATGCACAAAAAGAACTGTAAAACAAGAACAGGCATAAAGATATTAAAGAAATCAACTCAATAATCAACCCCCTAAACAGGTTTCACTAGATTCAACTGAATTTACTCATAAATTCTATAAAAATTTTAAGAGAAGAACTTACACAGAAAATCTATAACATCTTTGGAATCTAAAAAGAGAATGAATATTTTTTTACACAGTTAGCATATCTGGGCATAAACCCTAATTTGCATTAAATGTTGTGGTCCTATTATAAGGCTTCATCTGCTGCAACAGGGTCCTATAGTGCACTTCCCAGTACAAGTCTTAGTTACCATATGTGCAGGCTTCTAGCAGGGAACTGTGCAAAGGATAAACCTAGAAACAAATGAGACTTCCAGTCCTAGAGAAAGCTTTCAGATAAGGTACCTAGAGACATTCTCTAGATAAGGCCCGGTAGAAAGCAGTAATTTTCAATAGGAGGTGGTTGGGAGGGGGAGGAGTCCTCTTGTGGAAAATACTCCGTTGTGAGAAAGCTGTCTGGCTACTACAACCTCTGACCAGCAAGGCCTTTAAAAAAAAATTCCAACTAAAATCAGTAACAAGGAACAATGTCACTCCTTTTTACTACTGAGAATTTTTTTATATCTTACATAAATATCAAGGTCTTTTTGCAGCAAAAAAACCCTTTATAAGCTACATAAAATATCTATATGAATCAATAAAAAAGAATAGATTGTTAAAAACAAAAAAATAAAATTATTAAAAGTGCCCAGATTAATATGAAGCTCAATTACAATTCTAGTTTCATTATTCCCACCTAAATTTAAAATTGTGTCTATAAAACTGGCAAAATATGCACAAAATCTATAACAATACAAATTTAAAACTGTGTTGGAGTCAAAGAAAAAATGGAGAGATAGGGCATGTTCATGGATAGAAAGACAAAGTACTGTCAACTTATCAGATACTTCAAACTTATATCTTTGCTTATGAGCCTCGCCTTTAAAGACTGAGCCATCTCTCCAGCCCCAGATACTTCAAACTTATAGGGAATATTAAACATAATCTTGAGTAAAACCATTTTTAGACAGATTGTAAATTTAATATGTACCTTCAAGGAGAAAGAAATTGTTCATAGTAAGTATGAAATATTAAGGGAAATAATAGTGATTTAATACTCACTCTAAAGCTAAGTGATACACAGTGTGGTGTTGTTGAAAAAAATAGACAAGAGAATAGAGGAACAAAAAAGCAGGCTCAGGACTTCAGCCATAGAAATATAACTCTGACAAAATAACAAAGGCAAAATAGCAATGGAGAATGATTCTTCTAAAAATTTAAAATGTAACAATGAGACAATAAAGTGAAGAAAATGAAGTATTAGAGGGGTAGGAAGATTAATGTAATCAAATATCTAATCTCAGGGATATTATAACTTTTAGGAAAAAGATTGACTCAGAATGGATCATTATACTGTGATACTTAGAACTGAATGGGCTTTGTGTTTCTGAAAGGCAGCTATAACTATTAAGATTATTTTAGAGATTATTTTAGGAAACTATTCAAAAGGAGCACAGATGTTTGGGAGGGGTGTACCCAGTGCATCTGAAAGATCAATCACTCTACCACATTATAAACTTTGATAGAGGAATGATTCTTCTCTAGCTTTGTAAGCCAATCTACACACATTCACTGTTCATGCAATATGGTTCCATGTGCAATTCTAGTTATGTAATCCTCATGTGTGATGACTCTAAAGATCAACATATACTTTAGGAGAGAAATAAAAGAGTAGCTCTTTATAAGGGCCCATTGTATAGGTCATTATAGGACTTCAGTTACTATGCGTTCTAAGAGATATTGTGCAAATATACTTGGTTATATTCTTTCATATGCATGTGAGTGCAATCAAGTCTTTATAACTATAAGTAACCTCTAAATGTTTTCTTTTCCCAAGGCAGGCTTTAGTAAATTCACTATTTTTGTTTGTCATTGTTTCTCTACCAGTAGAAGTGTAGCACAACACACAAATTAAGAGGTCAAATATTAAATTAGCTTGTGTTACCAGATGGCTATGATTTAAAGAGGAGATTGTATGCCCAACAGACTTGAGAGAAGAAGTGACCAGTATTTTTGTCTCAAAAAGATTTATTAATTGTGAGGAGAGAAAGACACACCATGTGCTTTTGCTTGGCAGCATTTTTTTTTTAAATATTTATTTTTATTATTCTTTTATTAATAATATAATTTTAAAAATTTACATGTCGATCCCAGTTTCCTCTCCCTCCCTTCTTTCCTTCCTCCATCCCTCCCTCCCTCCCTCCCTTTCTTTTGCCCTCTTTCCCCCCTCACATGCACCCTGACCACTCTCTTCTCCCATCCCTCCACCCCCATTCTACATGTAGGGTGATTCCATCCAGGAGGGGTCATCTAAATCTGTCAAGTCATTTGAAGTAGAGACTAGGACTTCTCTTCTGTCTCTAGAATAAGGGAGTATCCCTCCATGGGGGATGTGTCCACAAGGTCCTACTGTGCACCAGGAATAGATCCTGATTTTACTGTCTGAGGTCCCTTAGACTGCTCAGTCCTTCTAGTTGAGACCCATATTCGGGGGTCTAAGTCAGTCACATGATGGATTCCCAGCTATCAGTCTGGGAGGCCCAAGCTCCTCCTTGTTCAGGACAGCTGTCTTTGTGAGTTTCTGCAACCTGGTCTTGTCCTCCCTCTTTGCATCTAGATTCTATTTTGACTCAGTGTTTAGTTAAGTGTGTTTGCTACTGTTACCAACAGGTACTAGATGAGGGCTCCATGATGATGGATAATTTAGTTGATGATCTCACTATCAGGGAAGGGCATTTATGGTAGCCTTTCCATGGTTGCTCTAATTGTTACTTAGAGTCAGTCTTGTAGGTCTCTAGACCTTTCTTTAGGTACAGTTTTCTCTTCCAACCAACAATGGCTCCCTCTTTTATGTTCTCTGTCTCTGTCTCTGTCTCTGTTGCTCTCTCTCTCTCTCTCTCTCTCTCTCTTCTGTCTTCTATTGGCAGGATTCTTGTATAATTGATGGAAATTTCAAACTGAGGGAATGTGCAATTTCCTTTAACTGAAGTTAAAGGAAAAAAATGCCTCCCAAAACTTAATTTTCACAAAGCAAATGTATGTTTAGAAGCTGTACTAAATGTAGCTACTATCTCTTATGACAATATTTCAACTTTTAATTCTTCAGTGTTATTTACCAGATTCTTCAGGTTTTATTAAAGAATATAGCATTAGAATATTCAACATTCCAATTACCATGTATTGGCAAGACTTATTTCCAGCTATCAGACTGGGGTGCATGAGCTCCCCCTTATTCAGGTCAGCTGATACTTTCTCCATCTAGACACATGAGGGAGGCCCTAGGCCCTGCCCCAAATGATAATGACAGACTTTGAAGACTTCTCATGGAAGTCTTCCCCAGCCTCCCTGGGGAACAGAAAGGGGGTGATAATATAGGACAATGTGTAAAACAACCTTGTTTCAAATTTAAATTTACAAAAAGGAAGAAAGACAAATTTCCAATCATTCTTAAAATATGAATCCAGAATTAAGACCATAGTTCAGTCATTATTTAATACACTTGGGAAAACTACATAGAATTATTTTGTTTCAGAGATACTGATAAGTACTATCACAGCTTTAAAGTGCTAAAATTCATATAATCACTGATTTTATGAATCAGACATATTTTTGATTTTTACCAACAGTTCCATAGTTAGGCAGTATGTGAAACACATACCAGGAAGGTGAACTTACTGCTCAGTTTTTTTATGGCTCCTGTGAAACCATTAATATCCATTATGTGAATGTGTGTTTTGGCAAACTTTATGACTGCAATAAATAGAGTTTACATATTATTAAGATTTTTCAAGAAATTTCTTAAAGTAACTTTATGTCTGTAACAACATCAGCAGGCTGAGGAGCACAGAAGGAAGAAAAAGAGGAACAGGAGAGTATGCATGCATATCTCCTTTAAATACTTTAATTATGACTGCTGACTTACCATAATTAGCACTCAAACCTGTCTTAAAGCGAGATAAAATTGCATCATTTCCCCCATTCCTTTCCTCTATCGAATCTTTCCTGTGTAATCCCCCCCTCTGCTCTTGGTGTGTGTCTGTGTGTCCTGATCTAAATTTGAATGGTAACTTTAATGGAAGATTTCAGGCAGCTAAGCTTCTTTGAAAGCAAAAGTTCCAAGGAAGATAAAACAGATTCTTACTGTTGCTCTTTTGTTACAGTTACCACCTATGAAACACAGAGACTCAGTGCACTCACTCTTGGTACAAGAGTGTCATGCTTCTCTCAATTTGGCGGTGTGGTTCACTGATTCAGGCTTTAAAGTCCTGAAGGAGTTACAAATAAATAAGTTGTGGGGTCTTCCTCCTTAGTTGATGAGAGCCACTGAGACTGGAAAATACATGGCAGAGCATTCCAAATGTTAAGCCCTGACAGAGTACAGTCCCAAAGAGGCCACTGTGTAAAGAGGAGAAAGGAAAGCCAGAGCTGTAGCATTTCTGCCAAACAGAGCTGAACACACTTAACACATGGAGTGGAACCACCCCGAGGTAGAGAACTGGGTTTCAATCAGCGAAGCTGGACGTGCAGATCTGTTTAAGCCCTGTGATATCAAACACGGAGCTACAGAAACTACTTCTAGAACGTATTTGTCTTGCTTTGGTCCAGTATTTCTGCACTATACCACCATTTCTCCATTTTGGAATGGTAACGTATATTCTGTGTCATTGGATATTGAAAGTTTATAATTTGCCTTTTGATTTTATAGGGGTCTATGGATAAGGAAATTCCTTGAGTCTCAGAAGGAACTTTGGACTTTTTTTATAGTGTTAAGATTCTAAAGGACAACCGTGATTTTGAAATTAAACTGAATGCATTTAGTATTATGATGTGTCTACAAACCTATAGAGAGCTGGGAGTGAAATATGGTGATTCAAATGAGAAATGGCTCCAACTCCTGTGTTTGAATATTTAATCCGCAACTGGGGAAACTAATTGCAGATATTAGGAAGTATGGCGTTTGTGGAGAAGACTTGTCACTAAAGCAGGATTTGAGATTTCACAGGACTTGAATCATTCTCAGTGTGTGTGTCTCTCTCCCCTCTACTGAGGATCAAGTTGTGATCCCAGTTGCCTGCCTGCTACCATGCTCCCTACCATGATGCTTTTGGACTTTTATCCCTCTAGAACTATAAGCCCAAATAAATCTTTCTTCCTTTGCGTTATCATGGTCGTTGTATTTTATAACAGCAATAGTAATTACTCTTACTATATATACACAGAGCCAGGGTCTCCCACAATTTCCAGAACATGTTAATTCAGCTGATTTGCATAGCCAACTCAGTCTTGGGATTTTCTCTTTCTGGTGTCAGAGTGCTGCAAAGACAGGTAATTCACAAACCCTGACTGGCATTTAGGGGATGGTTGTGATAAGAACTCTACTCCTTATATTCATGTGTCACATAGTTTACTCACTGACTCATTTTCCCAACATATGTACTCTAGACTGTGGAGTAAATTGTAAAAGAGAAGATGGTTATTTTCTTTTTCTTATTCAATTTCGCTTTTCAAATCAAAGGCAGCTCAAAATGTGCACAATAAACCAGCGTGTTCGAATCAATTGGGTAGTACTCCACCTGGTATTTTCAGTAACTTTGAGCAAGAACACCAGCAGGTGAGACTAGGAATCTGAGTTTTATAAAACTCTCCAATGATGCAGTGTCACATAAATGCTTGATATGCGATATCAGATAGACATTTAAGAATCCCATCTATTTAGACACTTCTAAATTTTTGCTTAATTATAAACTATAATACAGTAATGTGCAGCTAGGCTCAAGATTCTTCATTTTAACCAGATCCTCTTTTACTATTTTGCAGACTTCACTTTGGAAGGAAACTATTAAATTATATAGAATGTTAAAAGATAATCTGGTTCAATAGGCTACTTTAAATGGGCTAATATATATTGATTTAGATGTCAATGCTAAGAAAACACAGAATAGAATTAGCATTTACTTTGGAATGAGAACTCAGAAATATCTAAGAAGCCTTAGGAGTTTGCTTTAAAAAAATAAACCTTATACTTTGCCTGCAGATTTATTTGATATATATGTTTATCAGTATGAATATGAACCATATGAAAGATGTGGCTTTTAAAATCAGGTTCCTTAATTTTTTGTCCAGATAGCTTTACCGGATAGAAATGAACACAACAATATGTATGTATGTATGTATGTATGTATGTATGTATGTATGTATAAAACTTTTAAAGAATAAAAATTGTTATTTAAAAAGAAATACATAGACTCTCTCATTATGATCCATGTGCACTGCAGTACTGTAGTCATCTGCCACATCAGCCCTGTTAGCACATGCTTTCTGATTTACTGCTGGTCTCAGTATCACGTTACATTTACTTGTCAGTGAAGCAGCATTACACTACCCTTTGCTGTGGGTGATTTAAATTTCTTTTTCCCTTCTGTTTGTTAATTTAAACTGTGTAGAGATGGTTTGTTCATAGCATGCTTCTGACCTCTGCCATCACATAATAGTTCTGGCTCATCGAAGCATCTTATATCTCTTTCACGACCCTCAAATCTTGCTTGTGTGATGTACTAATGACCTTAGCTTCATTGGTATTCTGTAAATGTCAAAGATATGCTTGCCTCAGCTGCCTGGGCCCTGGTGAGCAGGTGGAAAAATGACCAATTGAAAATGAGTTGTTAAGATCACTACAGTGAAAAGATTGATGCAATTAATTTTTCATTATGCACAGTGTCTGTGGATTCTAATCAGTTTGGATTGTTCTTCCTTTGAGGCACAAAAAATGCAAATGAATTTGGAATGAAAGGGAGCATTCTTTATTATATAGACTTCCCAAAACTCTAAAATGACTAGAACTAATTTGTAACATAAGAAATATTTTATGAATTACGTTCTGGCAGTGAAAGTGTAAGCTCTGTCTAGATAATCTAAGTTGTAGCAAATAAAAGAATCAATTTTAGGCATATTTCAAGGGCACAGTCTGAAAAAAATGAATCTGAGAAAATGAAATTTTTCAAAGGATTGAAAAAGGAATGTGAGAAACAGCATAGTTTAATTTTCTTATTTATAAATTAGAATAAACAACCCTAAACTAATCATTGTACACATGTTTTATTTTATACATATTAAAAAATACCAAAACTTGTATATGTGCTTCTGTATGTGTGTGTATATATATATAAATTTTGTCACTTAACTGTCTTCCATTTTGATATAACCTAGGTTAAAATTGATCCATGAAGAGTCCAGTGTGGTGCCTCATTCTTGCTATTCCATTACTGAGAAGATAATGCAAGGGAATTTATCTGAATTTCAGGTCAGCAAGACCAATATAGTGAATGCCAAGCCAGTGTGGGCTGCAGAATTAGACTATGTCTCTAAACACTAGAAAACTACACATAACAACAGAATTCTATTGATTTACTTATGTGGCTATAGCAACCATGAAATACCACAGAATGTATGAATTTAAAGTTGCAAATACAGTGATGATAGTAATTATATTCCATATTTTTTTATCAGAGTAAGGTAACTAGTTATAAAATACATGACTGACATTTTGTACTGCAAGAATGACGATTCTAAGCAGTGATTCAATAATTAAGGATGTAGTCTTTAGTTAAACTGTGTGTGCATGTATGCGTGCATGTGCAAGTGTGTGTGTGTGTGCATGCATGCAAGTGTGTGTGTGTGTGTGTGTATCTCACTAGTACACATGTGTAGTGTAATTTGCACATTCTCTTTTATTTGAAGTAACTTACTAAGGCAATGTAATTTGATCAAAATCCTTCTATATAAAATAGATCAAGAGTGTGAGCTTCTGCTTCTCGGTCTTGCCAGCATGATTATGGATTAGAGCATTCTTCCTTTCTAAGGCTATTTTGGATTAAACAGTATGTTTTATTGGGATGAGTATGGTGATGAAAACCTATAATCTCAATAATCTCAGCACTTGCTTCATTAAGCAGGAAAATTGAAGATCTATCTGGAAGTTAACTCCTGGGCTACATGAGACCCTGTCATAAAAATAAAAAAAAATTAAAAAAGAAAAAAAAACTTCCATGCCCCCATGCCCCTTGTCCTTTATATTTTTCCCTTTAACAGTATAATTAGGTATTAACGTTTTTTGAAACCTATACTTTGAAATGATTTCTCACTCTGAGACATTTTATGCCCTTTATATAATGTTATTTAACAAATAGTTTGACTTGTTTCTTGCTTTCTTAACTATATACTAATATTAAAGACTCAGAAATTTTAGTTATACAATTCTTCTGCAGTTGATATAGTTATTGTAATTGTACTTAATAAAACTTTTATGTGAAATTCTATTTTCTTAGGGAATATAAAATATGTAGAACGTTTCTAAGTTTAAATGTATATTCACAAACCTTTAAAATTTGTTTGTAGATATGTACATGTTTAAAGTCTCCAATATTCTGTTTAACATCAATTTATCTCTGGTAAACTTTATTGGACACTGTAGTTGTTTGAATACAAAAATAGAAGTAAATTGGCATTCACTAAAATTGTATTCTAGGCTTTTGAAGTCCAATTCTTCCTCCAAATTGAAGAATGCATTCCATTTAATTTATTTTTTCTTTTTCAATTCAATCTCTACTCAATTTTACTTTCTTCAGTGAACAAAGCAAACAAATTAAAGGTCTTATAATTATAATCAAATCTAAACACGCTGCTCATTTACCTATGTAAATATTTGGTACTCAAAAGGCCTTTTTATAGTTCTAATGTTTTCTGTTTCGTGTCCATTCCCTTCAAACACCAGTAAGCATGGCTCAGTTAATATTTCAGTTATTTAAATTACATAGCTTTCCTCATTTTAAAAATAAAAGTATTTAGTATTTTGAAATCTAAAATATTTGAAACACCATAAAACAAAAGAATGATGAAGATAAATAGTTCTGAGAGCTAAAAGTCTTTCTACAAGATGAAAATTCTTACAAAGTGTTTATAAGAGATAGCAGTAGTCATGAAACAGTAATATGTAAAGTGTTATATATAGAGAAAATAATGTTTTTCTTTCAGTTTTATCTAAACAGAATCTTGGGAAATGACTACAATAAGGATATAGAAGTGAAGTTTAGAGTAAAAAGGATGAGATGAGGGGGAGACGGCATATTAATAAAGGTGGTTTCTGCACAAACTTGGTACCTGAATTTGTATCCACAGAACCCATTTGAAACTTCAAGAAAGGAGCATACAAACCCATGTCCTGGGAAGGTGGGTACACTGGAGATTGCTGTTGTCCAGATTGAACACTGTGTTCAGTGAAACACCTCATGTCAAAAGTTAAGGTGAAAAGCAATAGAAGAAGACATTTGACATCTAGATGTAGCCTCCATGTATGCATGCATCCACATGTGTACACACACATCCAACAATCATTTGAACTCAGGTGAATACATACATATTCACATGGCATATATACAAAAGTGAGAGAACAGTATCTAATTAAACAATTGAGACAAGGATTATGTGACTTCAGGTCAATATCATTCTTCAACATTTGTTGATTTCAGTAGCAGTGATAGGTAAGAAATGAGAGGTAGTGTGATTAGAACACTGTTGGTGACAAAGAATGAGGTATTTACCTCAGGATGTGTACAATGTCCTTGAGTGTTTTTGTGAAAAGAAAGCAGTAAATAAAATCTCCTTTGAAGTCAAGTGGCCTCAGAGAAAATATAAGGGTCAATATGTATTCTGTGAGCAAAATAGTACATGTGAACATCAAGATTCATTGAAGTTAATAGTCACTGATGATCCTTTCTATTAGATTTTGAATATGAGTTCACAAATACCAAATTTTCACAGCAATTATAACTTTATTGATGAAGGATGTATTATTTTATTTAAATTTGACATTCATGAATATCTGACAAACATACACTTACTGTTTTAATACAATTTATCTCTATGAATTAGTAAGTAAGAAAATAGTATGACATAGTAGTACCCTGTGATTTTTATAGTATACTATTTCAGCTAGGATTTATTTTGCTGCAATACAATAGCATGACCAAAGGAAGGAAAGGGTTTATTTGGCATGCACTTCCATATCATTGTGCATCACTGAAGGAATTCAGGATAGGAACTCAAGCAAGGCAGGAACCTGGAGTCAAGATCTGATACAGAAGCCTTTGAGGGAGTGGTCTAACTGGCTTGTTTATCTCAATTGCTCAGTTTGCTTCTTATAAAACTCAGAACCACCAGCCCAAGGATGGTAGAACCCACAATAGGCTGGGTCCTCTTCCATCAATTACTAATTAAGAAAATGCTCTACAACCAGATTATGTGAAGACATTCTTTCAATTGAAGTCCCCTCATTTCAGAAAACTGTAGCTTGTATCAAGTTGGCATACAGCTACCCAGCGCAAACACTTAAAAAACCTCTTTGTTAATATTATTTCCCAAAATAATTTTGTTAATATTGTGTTAATATTATTCCCCAAAATAATTTTTTAGAAAATATAAATATGATAAAGTATCAACCATGTAATTATGCTTCATGAATCTATTCATTTGTCTTCTTTAAAGCACAAATACCGACCTGATAAAAACAAGTGATAATTAAATTTATCATTTTCTGGAAGGGACACAACTGTGCTTTGCATGGACAGATCCCAAGTGAGCTGTCTAGGTTTGTGGATTTGGAAATAGTAACTCAGAGCTCAGGGGATTTTATGTACATTCAACTTTCTTAGTGAAATAAGTATTAGAACATAAGTATATGCACTTAACACTGGTAGCAAAGAACACCAAGAGATGTAGGGTTCTATCCCAGAGCAGAGTTTTCCCTGTATTTGTTCTTATTTAATAATACTTTTATTTATTCCTTGTGAATTTCATATACATATATGTATATACATATGCATATATATATGTATATATAATATGTGAAAGAGAGAGAAAAAGTATTAATTCCTCCATTCCAATCCCTTTTTCTTGTCTTGTAATTTGGAATATGTTGATAATTTGAATGCAGCTTTCTTTTCCATGCAAATTATAGAATTAACTGTTTTAAAAGATAAACATTCTTTCTATGCATCCCAAACACTTGCACCTGGTGTATAAAATGATCGAGGACACTAAATTGTACTGCAAGATATAGTGTCTAGGAATGTCCCTTAAGGAAATTATGCTAAGTGAGTAGTAAAGGAATTGTATTTCCATTCTTATATACAATTTAAGAATAGAGGGATGGCATTTGAAATGGAATGATTTAGCTGTTAGAATGTAGCCATATTATAGATTGAGGTGGAAAAGGTGAAAGAATAATTAATTTACACATTCAACCTTTACTTTTATCTATTCCTAAACAATTGTAGAAAGAGACATTATAAAATTCCTAAATAGGATGCCGTTTGCAATTTTATGGCAATTGATTTTCCAGATGTTAGCTCCATAAAATGTTGCCATAATTCAAAATATCTTATAAAGAATTAACTAATAATAACCACTAAGAAAACTCATAAAACAATTTTTGTTTTATGTTTTTGCTCTAATTTTCAGAAACTGGACATTGAAATTTCATGATATAAATGGGTAAATAAATAAAGTCTTTCAAGTTAGGATGTTTCTGGTGAAACTGAAGTTGAAACTCAAAGTCAGACAGAGTCTTGCTGTTGTACAGGTAAAAAATGAAGGTTTTAGAGTTTTCTCCAAAAAGCCATGTGGGTGTAAATTCATTTATGATGTAAACAAAATGATTAATCATCTAATAACATTTTTCTCCCATGTTGAGAAGTATGGAGTTGTGTTTAAAGCTATTAAGTGAAAATTCTTATATGTTGTATAGTCCAAAGTTCATAAACATTTGCACCATGTTTGCTGAGTATCCAAAGAAGTGTGTGAATATAGATCTGAATAGAGTCCAACAGAGGAAATTGGTTGTCATCTTCTGTCATTTCTGCCTATTTTTTATGATAATATTTTTAATTTGAATTTGAAACATGCTTGTTCATGCTTGTTTTACATGTCAATCCCAGTTCCCTCACCCTCACCTGCCCACCACCACCCAAACTCCTTTCTGTTCCCCAGGGAAGGTGAGGCCTTCCATGGGGTATCTTCAAAGTCTGTCATATCATTTGGGGCAGGGTCTAGGCCCTTCCCCATGTGTCTAGGCTAAAAGAAAATCCCTTTATGTGGAATGGGCTCTCCATGTCCATTCATATACTAGGGATAAATGCCGATCTACTACCAGAGGCCCCATAGACTGCCCAGTCCTCCAAACTAACACCCACGTTCAGGGCGTCTGGGTCAGTCCTATTATAGTTTCCCAGCTATCAGACTGGGGTCCATTAGCTCTTGCTTGTTCAGGTCATCTGTTTCTGTTGGTTTCTCCAGCCTGGTCCTGACCCCTCTGTTCATCACTCCTCCCTCTCTACAACTGGATTCCAGGAGTTTGTCTCAGTGTTTAGCTGTAGGTGTCTGCTTCTGCTTCCATCAGTTACTAGATGAAGGCTCTAGGATTGCATATAAGGTAGTCATCAGTCTCATTATTAGGGAAGGGCATTTAAGGTTGCCTCTCCACTACTGCTTTAGAGGCAAGCTCTCTTAATGAATCTAGAGCTATTCTGGTAGCATACTAGCCTGAGGTATGCTCTCATGATTCTCAATGATGCTGGTTCTCATGGCCATAGCCATTTCCTGTTTATATTTTATTTTCATTGATTTTTGTTGTTTAAAACCAGTACAAGAAGTGTGTTCTTAGTTCCAGAAGGTTGTTCATTAAACACACCTATCATCAGAGCATCTATCTCCACAGTTGCTAAATTGTCCCTTTTCTATAACATATTTTTCTTTCACTAACTTCTGAAGTAAACTTTTCATTTGATTTATTATTAATGTTCTTTCTTTTTTAATTTTTAATGTTGATTGGTGTTTTTCTTGCATTTATTTCTATGGACCACATGAATGCATGTTGCTCACAGAGGCCTTTAGAAGTATTTATCTCCTGTCGATCTGGAGTTACATTTGGTTGTAAGCGATCATGTGAGTGCTCACAATCAAATGCTGGTCTTCTTAAGAGAATAGCAAGTAGTCTTAATAGTTGAGCAAACTCTCTAGTCCCAAATTTCCCATTTTTGTATTTCTTTTAAATTTGTAGAAGCTTATATAGAATTAGGTTTCACTGTGTACTTTTTCAAATAAAATTTACTATTTATCCATGCTTTTCTCCTGACATTCTTTTCCACCCCATCTTTTCATCGTGCCCTTCTACCCCCTAAAGCACACTTTCCACTTTCAAATCTTACGTGACTTTTTACCACCTTTTCCCTTGCCAACATCATCCCTTAATATCTACTTCTGTGTATCCCTATCTACTGTCACAGTCATATCTACTTTACAGCTCCTTATTAACACATATACATTTACCAAAAGTCACTAGTGAATACAACAGATAACACATGATCTTTTGTATTACTAACACTGGACCACTTCATTTAGTGGTCCCTTCATTTTCTCATGAATTTTGTGTTATTTTCCTTTATAGGTGAATCAAGTTCCATTGTGTTTATATGCCACATTTTCACTATCCATTCTTCCACTGAGCAAAATCTAGGCTGGTTCCAGCTCTTTGTTGCTAATAGAGCAGCAAATAAAAATAGACATGTGTGGACATCTGTGGTAGGACATACAGTCTTTTGTGCATATGCACACAAGTGAAATACCTGATTCAGAGGGATGACTTATTTTGAACTTTGCGTGGAAATTTCATACAGATTTCCACAGTTGTTTCACTAGAGTATATTTCTACTAGAAATAGATAGGAGTCCTTGTTCCTCACAATCTCATCAGGATTTGCTTTTTCTTCTTTTCTCAATCAAGGGGGCAAAGTGTGATCTCAAAGTACTTTTCCTGTTTGTTGTACATTAAGGAAATTGTGACCTATTTCTATTTCCTTTTAGCATAGTAAACTGGACTAACTGCCAAAATAACCCAAGTGGGGGAATTGTGTACTAGGATACTAGTCTAGATATAAACTTAGGTAATTTGTTCAGTGACTGGCCTGTCACTATCCCCATTTGCACATAATCGACCACTACAATTTTCTCACTTACTAAAGAGATGGCTGCATCAAAGCAAGGTTCCTTATTGTCTTTCACCTTTGGTGTTGTAAATGTTTTGAGCAGTTCTGAAAGGCAGTTATTAACTACCCTTTTTCTTGAGAACGATTTATTATTAGGTTTTGATATGAATATTATAGTACATAGTGATTGCTCTGAGTTGAACAGATTTTTATCTGTTGAAATTAAATCCAAAAATGTATATGTTCTTGTTATTTACAAGTGGACTTTGAGGAGGTGATTAGAGGTAGATAACATCATGAAGATGGAACTCCCATTTTAGCTTACTGATTGTTTATTTTTAAAGAAAATGAAGTTCTCTGAGAGTGCATGCTTCAAATTTCTGGTCACGTGATGCTTACTGTCAAGTAGTGCAAGAAGGCCATCACTGATGGGAGATGTTATTCTGTAAATATGTTTCTCATACTGGTTAATGAATAAAGCACTGTTGGCCAATAGGAAAGCAAGATAGGCGGGGCTAGGAGACTAAAAGGAAGGAGGAAGTAGGAAGGAGGAGTCAACATGGAGAGCCCGGAAAGGTAGAACGCCAGCTGCTCTGGCTGGTAAGATGAGACTATGTGGAAATACTTTGATTAGTAGAAATGGGTTAATAATTAAGACAGAGCTATCCAAAAAAATATTAGTAACTGGCCAACAGCCTTATATCATCAAATACAGAGTCTCTGCGTGTTATTGGGGGCTGGCATGTTGGTGGGTCTGGCGGCTGGTGGGAAAACATACTCGCTACACATCACTAACTGTAGTGCCTTGACTTTTCCTAAACAGAATTCATATTACCATCTTTAAAAATAATCCAAAAGTATCAAGCAGGATCAGGGTACTCTGTAAAGCCAATTAAACTTCGTGACAGTGTGTGAATAAACCAACAACATAACTGTTCCATATTATGGTTAGGGAAATATTTTTATACAGATATGAGAAAGAGGAGAGCCATAGGCATTTGGAAGATTCCAGAATAGAGAGGGAAAGCATTAACTGAACTGGTCCAGGAGAATGGATACAACCAAGGCTATCTATGAAATATAAAAGAATACCAGGAATAGAGAACAGAAAAAACTTAGCTCTAATTACTGAAGCAGGGCCCTAGAATACTGAGACTAGCCAGGTTACATGAAAAGTGAGTAGCTGCAGGAAGGGAAGGGCCAGAAGATGCTTGTGGGAGCATTGAAATGTATACAAATTACTTGTGATTTGGAACTGAGGGAGCCTATGGACCTGCATTATGCAGGTAGGAACCACAGGTACGTGTTATGTGGATAGCCATATGTCCTTTTTGCAGGAGACTTGGGAAATGACTCATTGTGATAGAATGAAACTGGCTTCACACATTCTTGATGTAACCACCAGGAGTCTTCCTCCATAGTCCAGGTTGAGCTCATTTCCAGACATTTGGACTAACTTTTGGAGTTTGGAGAATTGTAATTTCCTTTGAACCTGACATTTTACACAACATATATAATCATATTTAATACAGAAATCACGTTGGAAGAACTTTTAGACTAATTAAAGTATATCATCACTTAAGAAAATTCAGATGAGCATGGAAATTATGTGGGTTTTTAAAAATCAGTAAAATTGCAGTGGTTATATTAAGATGAAACAGATACTTGAAATTAAGATAAAATTATCTCATCTTAAACTGAAAGTAAATGATGATATATAGTAGAATGAGGGTTCGTAAACAAAGAACTGTGACGTTTCGAATTGAACCACAGCAGAAGTCAGGGAGCATATAACATTCAGTGATGTGAGATGGGACAGTAAGTCTCACACCAGGGCAAACACAGAGCCGTATGGTGCAAGTGTTCTGTCTGAAACAATGAATTGCTTCTGTATATCATTGGTAAGTGGCATTTTATCGGAGGCTAATAAGAAAATCCTTCATTGTCAGAATTATGTCTCTTATCTCCTTTGTAAATCTTTATTTTTTTCTTTTTTGGGGGGGTAATTCAATTTGATTTGACTTCAGGTTATTGATTTCTAATGGTTCATAACACACATCTTTAAGATAGAAAATCTAGTAAAATAACAAACAAGAACCTCTGCTTTAACCAATCCTTATCTTTTTAAAAGGGGAATATTTGTTCAACTAGTAAATGCTTCCAGAAGTACTGATTTCTGTATTATCACTCACAACATGTAATTTTCAAGTGATCTCTGACTACAATAACCATTAAAGTTCTGCTGTGATGAATATTAATAGCATTTGCTTGGACAGTAAGCATGAGTACATCAGAGGTAAGATTTTTCTCTTTGAGTTCTTTGCTCCTGTTTTTAATAAGGAAAAAGAAAGGAAGCTTCAGTCACAATCTCCTGCTAGCCCTCGGCATGAACTGGGATGGCCTAGTAGGTGTTATGAAGTTCTTTTTCTATGATTGATTGATTAATGTTCTTCATGTAAAATGCTATCCTTTTTTTCTTTGCACCATTCCTCTTATCTCTTTTGATAAATAATAGGGCATAACAAGAATAAGTGTACATAATTAGACATGAAAATTGTCTTACTTTTATTCACAATGCCCCAATGAATCTACAAGGATCACAGAGTACCACCAACACAGAAAAATACAAGGAAATTTAATTATGAAGTTTTGTATAAAAAATGTCTGCATAACAATGTCTATACCAGAAGGACTTCTATTGAGAAACGACAGTGTTAATCAAGGCTTAGGATACCTAAGGTAGCTGATAATCAGAGAGCATTATCAACTTATAGGAATGTCCATAGAAAATAGAGTAGAATGTTGATAAAATGTGCTGTGTTTTGGCCAACAGCATAGGCATTACACGACAAAGTTCATTCAAAAAGAAAGTTCTAAAAAATATTTTACCATAGATAAACTTTGCTGAGTAGTTGTCATCATACCAGTGGATTCTGAGAAGGTATTTGGGAGCTTGTCTTAATAAAATCCTCCATCACACTACCAAATCTCTATTTTATTTAGTAGACAGACCACTCTTGTGGCACCATCAAGTTGACTAGCTGAAAATACAGTAAAATTTATCACAGGAAGTATCACAAGGTAGAGATGCCTACAGAATTGAGCTACTATAAAAATAAACTTTGATTTTGCATTTAAATAGTCTTACTTTCATATTAAAATAATTCAAACATTTAGATGATGAATGTATATCAATAATTGATAGGATAAAGTAGAGGTAAGAATATATATTTATGCAGTAACATTTTTCTTCCTAAATTAATATCCTTAACTGAAACAGTATCATTTGATATTTTCAGTGAATTTGGCATTACTAAGTAACTTGAAGCATAACTTGAAGCATATAAGCCCACTGCTATTACAAGTATTCACTTATCATTTACTATACATTTAAAAATACGCCAACATTTCAAATAGTCTCAATGGCATGCTCATTTTCTCACATTTATAATGAATAGTTCATCAAAGATGTTAAAAAAAAACATATTCAAGGTTATCATGTCATCATTTCATGGACTTTAACCATCAGTCTCTACTTTCATATCCAATTACTTTTGTGTTTATTAATAAATTTAATACTACATTGAAAAATAACACAAGGGAAATAGAAAAATACACTTCTGGGAAGGCATTAGATTCCAGGAATCACTGGCAAATGTGAGAAGTCATTATAATGACAGTGTAAGCTTTTTCTTAGGATGAAAATATTCCTTAGATTATTTAATTTTGCAACATGTACTCTAATGAAAGGAATTTATACAAATATAATTGAAATGCAATATAATGGATACTACATAAGATCAAGATCAATGTGATTCTCTTTGTCTTAATAGTTCTACATATAAGGCTATGTTTGTCATGTAGAAAAGTTCTGTGTATCACTATTATTAGTTAACATAATTTGCCTTATTATATTCTTAATATAAAAGATACATATGACCTCTTATAATGAAAATCAATTTTTTGAGTAGTGAATATATATAATACCTCATTACCATGTTAGCTATTGTTTAAACACAAGTGTTAGCTAAGTGACCATAAATATATTTGTGTATTAATGAGCTGTTCATTTATTTGTATAACTTTTAGTAGATAAATAGCCATGAATATTCTTACTATGTCAAAGCATATTTTATATACTACACATATAGCATGAATAGATAACTTCACATGTTTTAATGAACTCAAATATCGACAGAGACACACATATTTGTAAAATAATTCTATATTGCTTGGTATTGTAGACATTTTCAACAATATTTTCATATATTGTATTTGGTATATTTTTCAACAAGTCCAACTCATGAGGAATTCTTGTAATTCAGCTACCCAGAATAATGTTTTACTATAACAATTAAAATTGATGAATTAGTATAGCTCTTAATAATTCATACAGCCTTGGGGATCCCAGCTGTTGTGCCTCAAAGGTTGATCTTCCATTCATTCCTAAAACAGAAGCAACAGCTTCAATCACTAGTTATATATATGTATATATACATACATATATATATAATGATTATGCATGTATGAACAGTGTTAATGTCACTCAGTATGACAGATCAACAAAACAGCTAGATTTTAGGATACATTTTGTGTAGAAATTAATTAGTCTTAAAGAGGAAATTAAAGGGAAGAGCTATTGCAGGACATTCATGGGTGAACCAAGTCAAACACTATGGGTCCTTCACTGATTCTACTTGAAAAATTTAATGTATCACTCAATGGGTATTCTGAGCTCAACACATGATCCTCACAACATTTTCAAAGTCAATGGCATCCCTAATGTAAAAGCAGTGAACATCACCTGAGCATTTCTGGGTACCTCTTTCTTTCTGTCTACACCTTCTGTTTACCTATTCTGATGTGAGATTATGGGGGCAAGAAAGAGACTTTTGTCTTGCTGAGGAGGTCTCCCATGATAATTATTATGTCTTTTGTCATATTACATTCATATATTCTGTCATTCTTCTATACAAACAAAACAAGTTTCCTGAATGACCACTTTATTCTCGACAGTGTTTTAATGCACTACAAATTTAAAGATATCATAGAAAATATGTTATCTTAACAGATAAGTCTACTTAATGTAATGAATAGTTGAAGAAAATAATTTAAAATTCTAATTATTTTATAAATACCAATTCAATTGTAGAAATTAAATTAAAGAATGTGGTACCTGAAAACAAGGTATGACAAGGTACATATCCCTTAACATTCATTGATTTAGGAGACAGTGGACTTAGTCCATTGTTCATTGTTCTTTTCAAATCACAATAGAATTGCTTATTGTAGTCCATCCATGGGTTGAAGGGCTATACAGTTATTACATGAGCTATAGGACAAAATATGGGGTAGTTAATGAGCACAAATGCCAAGGAGCTTAATAGATAGTTGATTGCTAAATAAAAAATAAATTAAGTATGTAAAAGGTACAAAATGTAGTTTTCATTTTAGAACTTTAGAACCATCTGTTTTGTTTATTTTTGTTTTTTTTTTTAATCATAGGTCATATCATAAAAGCTTCATAAGAAGAGAGAAAAAGGTCTTAAAGGTTAAAGGTGGTTTCTACACAAGGCTCGTGGAATACAATTATCAAACTCAATGTCTCTGTGTCTGAGAGCCTCTGTTCTGTTTAACTGTACATCTGTAAATATTTCAATGGCCAATTTTATTTGATTAAATATACATTGAACAGGGAAGTCAGAGGTCCTCTAAAAATGAACTTGTTTCAAAAATGAAAGTCACCTTTAAGGAATTGAGGCATTTGTATGTTGATAAATATAAAATCTTACAGCTTCTAAACTTTTGAAGAAAATAATCTCCATTGAGAATCACTGACAATGTTTTAAGGTTTAATTCTTTGATTACCTTCGTATGTTTAAAATTGAAAACAGTATTTTCAAAGTCCTTTCCATCTGCAACATATTTTTATTTGCTGTTCTTATCTTCAATTTATTTTCTCTTAGTAAAAATAAAATTCTTCCTCTTGCACAGTGAAAATTCAAAATCTATACTCCTAATGGACTCCTAGATAAAGTGAAGAAATCAGTCCTCTTACTTACAGATTTCATTTATTGATACAAATTCATTTAAGTACACTAAAGTTTATTAATGAACTTATTTTTTGTTACAATTTCTTGGGGAAGAGGATAATAACAAATATCAAATAGATTTGAAAAATAAAATGTCTGCTATTATAAGAAGGATTTCTCTTGTAGTGTTTTAGTATAACAGTTTTCACAAAAATTGTTTTCTTGGTACTGGAGAGACTGTTGAGTGGTGAGCATCATTTTCTACACTTGCAAAGGGCTGTAGCTTGTTTTCTAGCAACTTGGTTGATTGCCTGTAACTCTACGTTTATAAATTCAGTACTCTCTTCTGGTATCTTTTCACGAGAACCAACACACGTGTATGTATGTATCTATGTATGTATATAATAATAATAATAACACACGCATGCACATAAATAAAATTAATGTTTATAAAACATACTTTCTTAATAAGAGCAGGCTATCTTAATAAGTACCATGCATGGGCAACACACTAGAGCTGACCACATTATCCAGTGTAAAGGTAAGCTGGCCCAGAGAGCATGAGAGCAGGACAGATGGCGCTCCCCATCACTTGTATACTTACAGAAATCAGGAGCGTCATGTACCTCACCTGAGCAAAGCAGTAGAGCTGGCCCCAGTGATGTGAATGTGGCTGAACTGGATCTAAGGATCTGAGAGCAGGAGAACTGACCCACTCCTTGCTGAAGTCTGTGTTGGATAAATGAGCCAAGACAATGCTGAGAGCTCACTCTTGGTAGTGAGGATAAAAGAGCAATAGTAGGCTGACTGAAAGGTACCACAAGGCCAGAACCAGGGCTGTGAATTAGCATACTCATCATCTACCTTGTCTATGAACTGTTGGAGCATGTGGAGGGGATGAACCTGCAGAATTTTCATGACACTGGACAACCACAGAATATCCAAGAGGAGCTCTAGTGAGAACCCATTATAGGTGGTGTAGCAGAAGCTAGAGCCCAACTAATGATGAATGGCATTAACCAAACACTTCAAGTAAAGATGAATGGACTGTGTGGACCACATTATAGCTACCATGACAAAATTCTGCTCTTTTTTTAAAGTTTTATTTATTTTTTGTTTCTGTTTTGTTTGTTGTTTGTTTCTTTGGGCTTGGGTTTTCTTCTAAATTTGGTTTTGTTTTGTAGGGAAATTCCAAAAGCAGAGGGCAGATACTAGGAGGCTGGAGATGATTGGGATCAGAAATCATGACTGGAAATCCAAAAAGAATTTTTTTAAAAAAATAATATTTACACTGAAAACAATAAAGACATTAGCATTCTACAATGTTGTGAGTCTTTACTTTAGAAAGGACATATAGCTAGTATTGATTATTTGTTCCCCTTTCTGCTTAATTTGGTCCGTCAGCTGCTGGTGAGAAAAATCACAGAGAGTTGTAGCAAGATTGTGCTTGTGGAACATTGTTAATATCTGTGAGGCAAAGTCATGTAATTCTCTGGTCATTAGCATCTATTCTCTGTATGTGCATCCATATAGAGTCTCTGAATTGATTTAGCCACCTGCCTGATGTGCTGCCTTGCCATATTCCTTCTGTTGCTCTTTTTTGTTTACTTTCATCGCCTTCGGCTACAAAAGGAATGGGGAGACAGAACAACTGAAATCATCCATGAAGAGAAGGCGCCCTCCTAACCCTCAGTGCAGATTCTCCTGCATCCTCAAAGAGAATGAAGGGTTAGGATTCAGGGGCGCTTTATTGCTGGGGAAATGTAGAGGATATAATTACCTAATGAATGAGACAAAGGACTGTGCTCAAAATATAGCAAGCCATCGTTCTGCCTGAGGTAGTTAACATTTTGAAAACATTTTTTTTTTGCTTCGCTGCAGCATACAATCATAAACCAAGTCAAACAAGATGAACATATGCACATTGTTGAGCAAAGTGGCGGAATGCCTCTTCCTGCCGCAATGCACCTGTGTAACTACATAATTGCCAGGTAAATAGCTCTTTTATAGCTAATTAGAGTGAAGTTTGAGATACTGTTTTGAAGTGCAAGCAAGGATTCGCAGCTATTTGCATATTCTAAACTGAAGAATTATATCCTCAGAGCTGGAAAGGTCATTTTCGTATTGTTCTTTGCTGCTATCACACCTGCTGATAAAGACAACAGCCACAGAAACTGTTGCCTCCACTTTCCATAGGCATCCAGTATTGAATCTCACTGCCAGACCTTCCCCAAACACAGCACCTTTATCAACTTTCCCTAAAAAGGACGGAATAAATTAGGAGGCTACCTACAGAGTGTGATTAAGTTTTGGAAGCTTGTTTTACATACTACAATGTAATTTGCTCATTAAATCTTACTAGTCACAAATATTGGAGGGGTCTCTGGGTCTTGAAGAAAGTTTTAACTGAGGGTTCGTTGTATCTTTAATTAAAACTTCAGATTCCTGTAAGTTTTTAGTTTGAATGAAAAATTTAAGGAGCTGTGAAAAAATATGTTAAACCAGGGGCCTTCAAAGCAGTATTGATTTGAAATCAGTTGCCATTTAAGTAAGCTCCACAGAGAAACGATATCTCTATCAAAGCCAAGTGAAATAGAGCTGAATCAGGAGAAGCATGAATTAATTCCCGTTCTTTTTTCTCCATGGTGTCAAGAGAATATCCTGATGTCAGAAGAAAGAATGTGGGGGTAACTGTCAAGGAAACACCTCAAGTATATGCAATAAAACACTACAGTTTACAATCAAAACAGCCTATGGGTTCAGTGATAAACACTGGATTCAATATATTGTACTAGTTAAGATTGCCTATGACTCAAAAATGTTTATCTTCTACTTATTACAAAACATGGGTGGTTAAGAGTTATAATCAATAGAGAATATCAAAATTGTTTTATGGAAGATTTAGAAATTGTTTCAGTGAAGAGACAAGAGACAAAAAAGATAAAGTTAACTGTATTCACTGGAAAATAAAATGGATGCATTACTCAAGAAAGAAAAGAATAATTTGCTCCAAATAACAGAATATATTTATTGCTGAGTTCCTTTTTTCCTTCCTTTTTTCCTTCCTTCCTTCCTTCCTTCCTTCCTTCCTTCCTTCCTTCCTTCCTTCCTTTCTTTCTTCCTTCCTCCCTTCCTTTATTTTTTTTTCACAAGTTCCACAAGTAGGCCATCTTGGTAATGGTTCTACCTGGAAAATGTTATTTGGTGAATGATCCTAAATCTACTTGCTAATGCCCCATTTGGCCACCACATATATTTTTTTTTCAGTTTTATGAGATAACAGGTTGAAGTACTTAGGCTATAAGACGTCTAGATCACAGATTATAAATTCAATCAACATTGTCATTAAAGTGAGTTTTAATTGCACAACACTCATATATAAAAGTATTACAATTTTCCTGTGAGAAGACTCCCCTCTTGTGGGTGTGAAGGATACTACAATTATCTGCTTTCTTAGGTCTACATTCCTGAAATGTGACTTGAAACTTGTACTCACAAGAACTAAAATTACTGTAACAGAGTCTTATAAGTAATGTAATAACACAGCCTCATTTTGAATATGTTGGCTCTAAATAATGCCTCTTTAAAAACACTGACAAACAACTGTATTGTGTACTTCAAGTCAAAATATTAACCAACATTTTTTAGTTGAATTTATATAAACATCTTCACTAAATAACATTTGGACTTTAAAGGAATTGGTAGTACAATGATGCAATTTATTACCCATATTGATACATTTACAAGAATTTCAGTATTGTGAATTACTTACTCCAGGTATTTTTGAGTGTGCCAAAATTAACAAATTGCATTCTTTTGTAACAATAAATGTTTCTCAAAAAGAAGACGCTATTTTCTGGCCAAATACAAAGATATTTCAGAATATTTGTCTAAAAATAGTTAGTTTATTACCAAAAAATCAAGAAGAGGTTATACTTACATAATAAACCAGAATATATAGCTAGGAAGTTTTTCAGTACTGATTTAAACCTAATAGCAAGTTAGAAAAATAATCAACCACCTAAGTGAATTGTAAAGATAGAAATTAGGAGAATCGTTGGACATTTAAATGGGGCTTACAAATAGCTCTTATTCTACTTTAAATTCTATTTATCTTTTATTTAACATAGATTATTTTCTCATAAAATATATCCCAATTACAATTTCCTCTTTTTCTTCTCCTCTCAATTCCTCCTCATATTACTGTCCATTTACATCCACTATTCAGTGGATGGAAACTATTCAGTGACTTAACTAAAATTTCTGTGCTCTTAGATGGAAATGGCAGAAATACCCAAAAAGTTTAGCATCAACTTTATAAGTATTGTGTTCTGCTGCCTCTTTACTTGAACAGAAGTTACCCTGACACATATTTAATCAAAACCTTGTGGCTCATGTATGAAGAAATGAGTGACTAGAATTGAGAAAAGAAAAATAAGTTTAACAAAATTAATAATCCACAGCCATGGATACTCTAAGACAGACACTTAGATTTGAATATCCTTAGTGAATTTCTCTTGAGAAAGTTGCAGTAAAGTAATGCTAACTTAAATTTCAATACAAAAAATGTTTATGAGATAGTATGGTAATGATAATTAGAAATATGCTAGAACCATGGATAAATAATGTTTTGTTTTAAATACAAGTTAAGTGATATCGTTTGTGTTCACGGTTTAGCAGAGTAGTCAACATGGGAACTGGAGTGACGGTTTGGCAGGCAATGGCTCTTGCTGTCATGACTGAGTCTCTGATTTGATCTCTGAGAGCCAAAATTTTGAAGTAAAGAACCAAGGATCATGAGCGGTGATCACCTCCACATGGATACACAAATAATAAATGAACAAATAAATATGAGCGGCTGTATAGTGTAGGTAAAACAAAAGTATAGGTATGGAGAAATGGGTGGGGCTCCAAAAACTTAAGTATTTAGGTACATGGGAGTATGGTAAAATTAGGATTGTAGGAGACATAAACCAAAAGGAGAATGTATGACAATTTACTAGCTCATTATTTAATGTAAAGCAACTTTGAATAGGAGAATCCTCCAATATGGAGAAGCAAGCTGGTTCCTAAGGTTAATGTGGCCAAAGAAAGAGTAGTGAGTAAACTTACTAAAACTAAACATATGAGAAAAAGCCATCTAAGAGTTGATCAACTAATTTCAAAATACAACTCTCTCTAAAAAGAAAAAGGAGCTTGAACAGAATTTTACTGTAAGAATGGACAGTGCTACTCCAAGAAGAAAACATGGGCTATTAAGTTCACATTGTTTTGCAAGAGATTAAATAGCTCTGTCAGTTATTAGTCAGGAAGTGTCCAAAGCCACCCAAATCATTACAGACTATTGTTATTGCCCTTGGTAACTCACAATAACTACCCTATTTCTGAACAGACCACACATTTAATGACAAGACATAGAGAAATCAACCTTAAGCCTACTTGGAACTTCTTTTTTGATAACTTCCTCTGCTAAGTGCCTGAAACCTCTGTTCATGTTGCTGGAGGAGAGAATATGTGAATGATCTTAACCAGTTGTGGATCATGTGTGCTACAATACTGTTCTATCAGGAAAGATCTACCCACTGGTGCAATAGTGACATGAGTATTATAGGTAACTAACCACTTTATGATTGAACTTAAGGCCATAAGAAGGAAATCTATTTTGATAAAATTTTCTAAACATTAAATGTGATATAAAGTGAAGCTTTATAAAATTTGCAATATTTTTCCTGTATAATGAACATTAGCATTATTATAAGCATGTTATACATATTAGTCTCATTTTCTTTTGAACTTTGTTGTAAATTTGAGCATTAGGGACCACACCTTTAAACTGACACTGAGAAGATCTTGAGCCTCAAGTTATCCTATGTCTCAGGGTTTGACCTTTTCACAGAAACAACAACAGTTTGATGAGTAAAGTTGGGTGGGAACTTACATATAATGGGAGTATACAGGAAGATGATGATGTAAAAGAAAGTGACACTATAGCTGAGAATGGTTGTGACCTCCTGACCTTATAAGTCACTGCTGGTCTGTAAGACACAGCATTTCTCAGGCAACTTCTGCATCCCACTATTACTACCACCAGAAGGGAAATGCATTCATTCTCGAGTCTGATCAAGTTGACACTTCACCATCACACATAGACATATATATATGCATTCATAGTGCCACAGACAGAGAAATGAACAGTGCGATAAAGAAGTTTTCATAACTAGACGTGCACATTGTGCACTCTTCAGAACATTTTGGAGATAATTAAAAAAGAATTGCAATTAATCAGAGTGAATATATGTTTTTGAGAAACATAAACATGACAAAGGGATCATGAACTTATGTGAGATCTCAACTTACAGCAACAATTTTAGAAATATTGAAGTAGAAGAGTAGCTGACAATGAAATCTTTTTTATTTGTCCCTATAAGTATAAGAATATTATGGTAAGTTTACATAAAAATAAGCATATAAAATAAATTTATTATATCTATATACATTTAAATAGAATGAAATATTTTTTTAAATATTGAGAAAGAGGCAATGCTGAATTGGAACCATTGCTAAAGAAGGAAAAATAATTGAAATTATTGGAGATATATTACACATTTTAACACTGATTATCTAAAGCTTAGCATTGCAATTAGTGATTTAAAAACATCATTCCTTTTTGGCATATTCTAAAGTTTCCTATAAAGAGAATACACCATTTAATAATACATATACATATTAAGTAATATACACTTAAGAAAAATAACTGTATTAAAACATCAACTGAAAAAGAAAATATTGATGGTCAAAAATCTAGAAATAACCTACAAAACATTCACTTTATTCCAGTTTCCAAATATTTAAAAAGTGTTAACATTAGTGACTATTACTTATATAATTCAAATATGTTTCTACTTCTTACTAGGTCCAATACAAATCTCTGACATACTACCCTCATGTATAATTTATACATAATCATAGGCTAATAACATATACATTCTTTCAAGCTTTTCATTCTGGTGTAAACACCATATTAATTAAAGAATACTCACAGTGAAAATATCAGATTATTAATATATCAATCACCGATTTTTATCTATATACACATTTTATTTTGTTTTTTATAAAGATTGTTATAACTTCATGACTTTGCACATATTTGTAAGAGCTCTACAAATAAACTCTATCAATAGCCTTGTCAGATGTAGTTCTTCCCTACCTTCCCTCTCTCTTCCTCCCTCTCCCTCTACTACTTTGCTTTCTTCCTCTCTGTCCTATGGTTGCCGTCCCTTTAAACTCCTTTCCTTCCTTGTTTTGTATAATTTATGCACTCATATTGATTTATGAACTTAAATTATTATATACATATAAAGTATGTGCAATAAATCCTTTAATATAAAACTTCTGTAAATGGTGTTATTTAATTGTAGATAAAATATAATGAAAGCATTTGGTTCTATCTTTATCCTTCAGCATCAATCAACTGCATATCCTGCTGCAGCTTGCCACACGTCAGTTTTCTGAAATGAAACTTATTAGAATAAGGACATGCTGCATTTCCCATTTCTCTATGTCCAATCAGTCTGTTCTTTGTCTGCGAATGCAGCCTAAAGACTTTGGTTGTTTCTCTACAGGTTTTCCAGTAGCCTTGCACTTTAATCCAGCTGCTGCTTTGCATTTGAAAACTAAATCAGCCTCAATATTTCATAATCTTTTTGATCTTGGGATTCATGATAATGAGACTTTGACTACAGGAACCTCTAGCCAGAGAATTTTAACAGAATTTAGGACTGCTTAGTAGGTATAAAATTTTATAAATGCCTTAGTACTTTTTTCCACTATTTGGTTTCACCTACCTCTATTAAAATCATTTTGTATGTGAAAAATATTCTGGACAATGATGGAAATCCATTTTCATTTTTGCTCCAGTTCTGTTATAAGACTTTCTTTCAGATACTAGCTTTTCAATAAATCTTTTAATATAGGAAGGAAGTATGAGCGAGTTAGTGTTTCGTTCAGCCATTCCTTTACTAATTTTGTGTAACAGCTTAGACTGTGTAGTAAAGAAAGGCTATATAGCAAGGAACTAAGTCCTAGCCACCCTTTGGCTGACACCAATTACAAAAGGTATTGTACCTTTCAGGTATTTGTTTTTCTTATCTGGAAAATGATATAGCTAATATTAATTTTCTTCAAAGTTGCTTATTTTAACTGAAGTTTTATATAGCAAAATAACAAATTTCTTTTTAAACTGAGTTTTATTTTCATTATTGTTGCTAGAGAACAAACACAAGGACTTAGTCTGACAAATAGATGCTACAATCTAAACATACAAACATATGCTAATTGTAGGCTCATCTACATATATATATATATATATATATATATATATATATATATATATAAGTATGTATAAAATACCAGTGTCTACCTAATACAATGCTAATGTAAATTGTCAGGACTTATTAGGAGCCATAGCTGTACTTCATCTTGCCTATAAAATCTTCCCTATTGCTTATGAAATATCAACTGAAGTTAAATTCATAGTACAGTAACAGAATAATTTGGGTATTTTGAGTATTGCTATTTTTGATATGCTGCAAACTATTGAAAGAGCAATGTGAATCATTGAAAGACATATATATATATATATATATATTTGTATATATATGTATATATATGCCTTTGAATTTAGAATTATATTTGGCAACATGACTAAAATTCATAGCCATTGTGGGTGAAATTTATGGTGTTTGGTTTAAGGTAGAATTTTGTTCTTTTTCTTATACATTCCTTTCTTTAATTTGGTTCTTTTTACAGACCTACAACTTCATACTTGTCCTGCAAACATTCCATTACTATTAGAAATCCAAACATAATATAAAGTTGTCAGTATCATTCAAATTTGCAGTAGTTTTTAAAATTTTTGTTTGCAAATTAGTATCATATGATGTATTCAGAGTTCTGGGAATTAAAGTTAGATAAGTAATAACCAATTAAATTACACAGAGAAAAAGTCTTATTCATAAATGTAGCAGAATTTGTGGCAATTTTAGTAATCTTCATGACATCTTCTATCAAGTGTGGAATGGACTGTGGGAGGCAGAACCAAGTCTTCATGACCTTGCTGCAAACATTAGAACGCATAATGGAAAAGATTTCCAATTTTATACTTGGTGTGAAAATTACCTAAATGATTTATCTTTGCTACCTAACTAAGAGATCATACATTTCAAGGCGGCAAAACTGATATTTAGCTAGAACATTCTATGGGGTACTAGGATACCCAACAAAGGGAATAACATCCTTTAGATATTTGACATAAGTGATCACTGATATAAGAGAAGAAAGCATCCATATGTACATGGAAGTTAGAAATTAGAAAAAGAGATCAACATAGATGCAGTATAAATAGGTTCAAACTCTGGGAGTATTTATGTCCATAAAATGAAGTCATATGATTATCTTAGAAAACAAAATAATATGGAATGTGGAAAGGTGGGGGAAGCAAACACACAAATTAAAAAAAAAAAAGGAAGCTAGGAAGCTACTGCTTATAGTCTGGAATGTTAACTTTGGTATATTAAAAAAAAAAACTTGGAAGAAGTCAGTGAATCATGACCACAAAATAAAAAACAAAACGTGAAAACAAAAAAATAATACAACAACAAAACTCAAAGCCTATGAACTGGATACTGAAAATTGTTAAAGTAATAATTTAACTTCATATTTAACTTACCACAAGTGAACCAAATCTAGTTCTGTTGAAAATAAGCCTAACTTGATTCATGGTATCAAAGCCACCAAAACATTAGCTTAAGGGACTTTCATGAAATGGGAAATAGGCCAATAGCTTATGAAAACCCCACATACCAACATCATAAGCATTTGCAGCAAATTCTCTTTGTAGTCATCTTTAAAATGACAACCATTATGTAATTCATGAATAATTTTGTGGCACCTCAGAGCTCAAACTGATGCTCAAACTGATTTCAAACTTTTGAAACCAAAATATCACCACATTCACTCATTACCATAATTTAGTTCTATGGAGTTCACTTGTTTAGTGGGATTTTAAAGAACCCAGTAAATATAATGGAGTATTTGGGTACACAGACTCAATCTGTTGTTCCCACTTTTTTAAGATAATATGACAATTTATAGTTAGAAAATTCAAGAGTTCTAATCTTCTCCATGCTATATTGACTTAATTCAGAAGGAGTGAATATTTAAAGGTCCAAAACCATAAGCTCTCTGGTGCCTCAGTTTCTATTACTACCTCTAAAGCTATTTAAAATATGGGGGTATGCAGTTTCATTCTATCTTTGCTTAAATTTTCTTTGAAGCATCTGCAAACAGCAGGTGGATGGTGGTGGAGTGGACCTAATTAATTTCAACTTTCTTGGGAGTCACACTTTATTGTACCAGCTATTTGAGTTGTGGCCCCTTTGTTGGAACAAATCAATATAATTCTTTAAATTTCTCATTCAGCTAATGTAATTACTAAAAAATATGTTACAAAACATAGAGTAATAGCCTCCAACAAAGCACCATTTCATCTTCTGTTGAATCATATATTTATCCATTAGCTGTGGGCTTGAACATATAACTGTCTTACACCAATGAGATAACAAGAAAGGCCCTCTGAGATGAAACTCTGTGCATTATGGCTTGCTTCCCTTTTGTGGATGCATTTACTTTTGTGTTTTGAAAGACATAACAGTGCACAGAAGCTTTCAATAGCCACATGGAGATATGTACCCAAGGCAAAATCCAGGATTGATTTTCATTCACTCTGATCAATGTAGTCAGCAACTGGATCCTTATGGAAGCTTCAAGAGGAATCAGGTGAAACTACAAAATTTAGCTGTAAAGTTTACTGAAAAGAGAATCATACATTAGTTACAGAAAAAAATCTTTGTTGGAGTATGTGATGTACCACTAAGAGAGGATTACAGAAATACATTCATTACTTACCTTAGTCTGTTTGATAGTAAGTACCACATTTAGGATAGATAGTGGCAACAAGACTGTTTGTAACTCTTAGATACCTTGAAAATGATTCTTGGAACATTTGGAAACATTGGAGCAGAAGGCAGTAGGAGATGCAAAATAAGCCTGGAGAGTACTGTGAGTATTTATAGAATAAAGTACCCTGCTAACTGCAAATATGTGCAAGAAATAAATTTTAACATGCATAAATAGATTAAAAGGAAAGAAAAATCAAACTTCTAGGGAAGATAGGGTAGTAGAATTGGTATTGCTTGCTTGGAAAAGAAAATATCACCTTAAATAAGTACATATAAAATGATATTATTTTCAGGTGTTGTCATGTTCTGAAGTTTAGCATTCCAACATATTTGTTCGGTAAAGATGACGGGTAAAATTCCCTGCATAAAATTAACAATGCAAAACATTGCACATTCAAATACATAGAGATTGATTATGACTACCTATTAAAGATTAAATATAATAGAAATGTTAATGTTAAATAACATATGCTATTATAGACTATAAAGAAAATATTTATAGGCTACTATTGAATACAAGAAGGTAAAGGATAATATTTGAGGTGGAATATATACTAGGAAAGATTTAAAAATTGTGTGTTGCTGTTAAAGATTAGAATACATTGTAGTATAAGCAATAATACTGAATATTTCTTGTTTCTTTGAGGACTTTGTTGAGAGTGATAAAAGAAGCATAATGTCATGCCTTGCTATTTTTGGGAGCAAGTTGAAACCAAGACACATCATATATTCTGCAGTGACCTTAGGAGAGGGAACCCATAGAGTTAAAAATAATTTATTTTCTTTTCTGTTCCTGTTGCAGTACAGCAGAGGTTTTAACGCAATCTAGTGAAGCTGGAAAGCAATTTAGCCTCCCTTGTGCTGCAGTGAATGGGGATGGGGCTGTCTTCAGTTTATGACTTTTTCTAAAGGAGAATAATTATTATTCACAAGGTGTTGCTTCTTGAGGCTCATTCTGTCATGCGGAGAGAATAGATCTTTGTTAAGGTTTGAATTTTTGGTGCTGTTAGAAATTTCAAATATCTTCAACATGTAGTTTAGAAATGAGGCAAAAAGAAAACTCATATTCTCTCTAAGCAACCAATTAATTTAGTCAATATATCTTCTCTCCATAGATTATAATTTACCTGTACTTATTTTACATACAATGGCCATGCTTTCCTGATGATCTTTAGTGGAGGAAAGAGGGAAAATAGAAATATACTGGATGTCCCTAGAAATAGAAAATCATGTTGTCTTTATGTCCCTGTATTATGAAGAAAGTAATATATATATTCATGTATAAAATTGATACAATTCAATTCTATCTTCTTCAGAGCTAGATTTAATCACCAATAAATATAAGACCATTTTAGAGAAGTGTTTGCACATCTTATATACCAAAGATTGTCCAGATGTTTAGACAAATTATATAGGGAAGGTAAGCATTGTTTTGTAGATTGAGTGATATATGCCTCCCACAGGCTCATGCATTTGAGCAATTTGTCTATAACTAGTGGTATTATTTGGGAAGGATTAATGAAGGAGAAATCACTGGTGAAATGGGTCACTGGGAGAAGATCTAGTGGTTTCATAGTCCTCTCCACTTCACATTCATCCTTTGCTTCCCAAGTATAAAGAGAAATGAGAACAAAAACCCTCCTGCTCCTGACACCACATTCTCCCTCTGGTGACATATTTATCCCACCATGGTGCCTTGTATCCTTGTGGATACTCTCCTTTTCCCTAACCTATTTTTTAAGTGTGTTTTATCACAATAATAGAAAAGTAACTTGACAAGGTAACCGTTTAGCAAAAAAAAAAAAAAAACAAAAAAACCAACAATCTGTTTTTTTGTTTTTTTGTTTTTTGCCTACTCATAATCTATTGTTTCTCCTCACTTAACTTTTAGCTTTGAGCTATGGTAGGTAATAATGTACTTGAATTTATTTCCTATGGCAAAGGCATTAAATCTCACCCTCAAAAAAACAAACCAAAAAACGAACAAACAAACAACAAAATAAAAAAAAAAACTAGTTAGTTATTCTAAAGCAGCTGCACTACTGTTCCATAAATTGACAAAGTTGTCTGGTTGTTCAATATTGGAGAATGCAGGGTCCAACAGTAGTAAGAACACTGATGCCTTTTCTTCCATAGCAGACTACATATCACCTTTTGACAATATGAAAACTAGTCTGTTGGAATGAAGATTCTCTGTCTCTATGTCTTGACATCAAAGCACCTAGTGTATTCAGTTGTAGGGTGTCATCTCACATTTATGGTGAGTAGCCAAGAAACGGCAGGCACCTGTACTGTTTTGATGACCTCAGCAACTCCCTGATGAATAGCTCATAGGAAGATACATAATGCCTCCTCTTTAAAAATAGAAATCAGGTGTTATAGTAGATGTGGGAGAGCTGAGATGAATAAATGAGACTGATTTTCTGAAGAGTAGGGAGTCAATATGGACCAGTTAATATCCTATGCTTTAAACCAGGAACTTGTAGCATGAATTTCTGTGTTTGAGTCCTGAATATGGAATGTTCCTGGTCCATGGTTTCTTTTACGCTTAGCAGAGATTGATATCATGGTCTGTCCAATTCTAAGGGATCTCCCTGCTTCCTACATCTTCACTGAGTTATTTATTTCAAATCAACTTTACTACAAATAATCACTTATCTATTTTAATATCTAATGTGTCCTTTACAAAACACACATTTCTGACACTAAAGTCAAAAGGAAAATTTGAAAGAAAAATGAGATGCACATTTAGTTAGCTGAAGCCTGTGTTTGTGTGTTTGAGTGTGTGTGTGTGTATGCAATTTTCTGTACACAAAGTATCAGACAACAGTCAAAGTAAATATATTATGTCTTTATTGAATTTAATTAAGAAAACCAAAGCTCTGAAAGGGGAATAGATTTAACATGATTTATTAAAATACATTAATAATTCTTTCTCAAAGAGAAGGGTGTATACTCCTAGTGGCCTCACTGTAAGTATGTCAGAAAGCTATTTTAAATAGAAAATAAAATATATAATACCTTCTAGAGCAGCCTAGGCTATTAGTAAAAGCAAATAGATTTTGAATGTGACCTTGTAAGAAACATCTAACAATATTTCTGGCTTTTTCATTTTGACTTTTGCCCAAATGAAAACTTGCATCAAGTTCTCTGTAGGGCATTTCTAAGTTAGGTAGTAAGAAATTTCAATCTTTTCTGTGAAGGCCATAAGGACAGAGGTCAGTGTAATTACCACCACAGAAAAGCACAGTATCAATTTCGGGAAGAAAGAAAGGAAAAAAGGATCTAAATTCTACTTGCACAAAGCAGAACTACCTAGCTGACACAGGAAGCACATAAAAGACATCCAAATTATAAGTGAAGAAAATGAAATCATACATCATATACTGTTCACAAGATCAGGTTTGAATTTGGAGTCTATCCAAGTTAACTTCCTATTAAATATCTCAATGCCTTATAAAATTGGTATCCATAGCATGGCATATACAATATTCAACTGCAGCTCAAAATATTTTAACAAATGAAGAACCTAGAAAACAAGACTAATTCTCAAGACTAAAAGACAATTAGCAGACATCAATCATGCTGTGTGGCAGATTTGAAATCAGCAGAAAACATTTGTTAATTTTCAAATATTACATATGCTTACAAACGAGAAGGAATATTTTTCAATGAATGAAAAATATGTAATATTATCAAAGAATTTGAAACCTGAAGAGGTAAAGCAAAAGGAAAATTAAAACTGAGTAAACTTTGATATCGACAGTAAACTTTTACTAATTGTTCTTCACTAAAATGGATGTTTTTAGGATAAATAATCAAATAAATTCATCAAACATGAAGACAAAAATATGTGCATCACCCCAGGAAATTTTGAGACATATTCTACCATGATTATTGTTGTAGTTTTTCATGTAAATAGATTCTTTCAAAGAGTTAGAGCCCAGTTCTTCACGCCAGTAGACTTTGCTTTGAGGACTAGGGTCCTTAGAACTCTTTGGCCATCTCAGTCGCTTCTGGTAAGTGATGCTCCTGTTCATTGACTTATGATTATGAAGCATGCAATGGCAACAAATACTTGTCTATTTGAAAAATGGTATTTATTTTAAGAGGAATGCAAAGGAAGAAATACTAAAGAGAATGTATTTTAATATAAAAGAATATTATGCAAAAGACTTTTCAGAAGTTTGAAAGCTCATGAGAAATGCTAATTCCTAACAAAAGTAAGATGCTATATTTTATTCTCTACACAGGAGTACATAAGATGGTTTAAATCAACTTGAAATCACATAACATAAAATGCATAATTGTTGCATATTTTCTCATAGTGGCATGCTTCTATATTTTACTCATACAATAGTTTAATCATACTTATCATAAAGACATTTATGACTAATGAATAATTACATATATTCATTATATGAAATTTAGTGAATATATAATATGTATATAAATACAATTTATAAATGCAAGGAAATATTCCAAAATAGTTTCAAACAAATTATTTCCTAAACAAGTATTCAAATAAAACACAAAATAAACTTTATCTAGGAAAATTTCAATTAAAAGCTGTGCAAAGACAAATTTCTCCATGAAAAGATTTGAAAATCACAGAACCCCTTATATTCTTAAGATAATCTTATTGTCTTTCCTGGATCATATTGTACAAACAATTAACGTATCATGTTACCAAAACGAATCAAGAAGAAAAACTTTCTTTAAAGATTTCAATAAGATAAGAAAAGAGTAGTCCCTGGCATTATTCTGTCAGTATTACACATCTAAAAATCTGGAATTGTATAATATATTCATGATGTAATAGTCCACCCATGAATTTGACCAAGTAAGTATAATTATAAATTATAGTAATATATAGTTGTATAATAATGTATAAAGTATTAATTAGTTATGGATACTTTTAAAAATAAAGCTGCTGTGTAAAAGGTAGTTATGCTCTATTGATCATAGAACTAATTCACATAAATACATGAGGAGTATACTAATGTGCTTATTTGGTACAAATATAGGCATATAAACAAAAACGTTACATATGTACTGTTAATTATAGACAGAATATATGCTCTGTGTAGCACACATTGAATTATTTATTTATTTATTTATTTATTTATTTATTTATTTATTTATTTATTTATTGTGCTTAGTCGTTGAGTCTGGTGAAAGAAAAAAAAATCATGGCAAGTGTATCACATTCACATTTAAATAAGGCCTATCCTGCAGATGCTAAGGTTACAAGGGCACAGCAATCAACACAGCTGCCATGTTTTACTCTAATTTTCATCGCTATTGCTCTTTCATAAGGAGTACACATGTTGTAAGAAAGAAATAGATGATTTCAATCTACTAATTATTATCATGATGTTATTAATTTAGACCATGATAATAATAAGATGGTGTCTGTGAAGAAAGACTTCATTATAGAATTAATTGCTTTGATTAGGGTCAACACTGGAAGAAAAAAAAATTGCATAGCATTCAAGAAACAATTACATTGATGGCTATTCAGGAGCCAAAGACATGCAAATTTAAAGAAGGCATTTTACAATTTCTCCTTTTACATTCAGATGCTAAGTTCTCTGATAAACCCTACTTGTTCAATGAAGAATTAAAATCACCAAATTGAAGAAGATCTGAGTAATGATGTATTATTGATGTGTTCTGTAAATGTTCAAATTATTTTTGGCTTCAATTTTGAATTTATTTCACAGAAACAAAAAATAGCATTACAAAGTCAATTTTAATCTTAGTGTTGATATTGTGGGTGTTTTTTCTTAATAGATGTCCATAGAAGTAGATTATAGTTATCTTTATGAATTTACACTTAATTTGTTTTTATTCCCAGTTCTTGACTTGATGTCAAAAGAAGCTTTTCTGTTTGTAACACCTGCGTCCAATTGATTGACTAAAATGCAGCTAAATTCTTTTGTTCTTACTCAATATTTATAGTATATTTCCTTTACAAGTGCAGTTTAAGCCCAGATTAACTTAAAGCATGTCTTATATTAATCTCATAAAGTTCATCTTTTTGAGGGAGTACATATTACTCATGGCTTAAGCCTACTAAGTATTTAATTTTGTGTATTTTCTCAGTTTGGTTTATTTCCACTATACTATCATTTTGAAGAAACAGAAGGCCCACAATAAGGATCAGATTGGGACTTTAGATTCTGATTTTTTAAATGCTAAGATATTTGATGCTGAATATTAAGTAAACTGAAGATAACATTCTGACTGTAAACATGCTGTCTTATGGTAGAAAATCATGATTATCCAAATAGCCTCCAATTTTCTTAAAAAATATGTGTGTGTATTTGTATACAACAGTAATAATTTTTTCAAAAAAGGGATTATGAAGGTGAAAGGTTGAGAGAACAAGTGAAGAATATTAGATAGAAACAACAAACAACACATTATGAAATTCTCATAAAGACAAAATACATTTTAAAAGTTTACAAACAAAATTTCTCCTTGATTCTCAGTGCAGTGATTGCACTAAGTATAGAATTATCAATGTATTATAAGAAGGGGACCATATTTAAAAGGTATAAATATATCATATCTTATCTCTCACAAATAGTCCATTAGGGATATGAAAAACGGAAAGCAACATTTAAAGCATGATGCAAACAATACTACCAGTTAGAAACCCTTAATCAACACATAGACAAAGACACCAGTACCACCGAGAGAGTCCAAGCATATAAGCCATGAACCGTGAACATGTGTCACACATCAACGTTTCAATAGTCATTAAAATGAACCAATGAGTAGTCACAAGATGAAGCACAAAGTTTAAAAATTATATAAGAAAAGTGTAGATTTTTTAATTTAATATTTTTTTCTTATTTTACATATCATCCCAGTTCCCGCTCCCTCCCATGCTCCCATGTCCCCCACAGACTCCCCCATAGCATGCCTCACTCACTCCCCAGGGAGGGTGAGGCCTTCCAGGAAGGATCATCAAAATATGTCAAGTCATTTGCTGTAGGGCCTAGGCCCTTCCTTGTATCCCTAGGCTAAGGGAGTATCACTCCATGGGGAATGGGCTCTGGGCTCTCAAAGTCCATTAGTGCACTAGAACATCCTGGTCCCATTGTCAGAGGTCTTATAGACTGACCAGGCCTCCTAACTAAGACCTACATTCAGGAAGTCTGGGTTTGTCCTATGGTGGTTACCCAGCTATCAGTCTGGGATCTGTAAGCTCCCCCTTGTTCAGGTCACCTATCTCGGTGGGTTTCTGCATCCTGGTCCTCCCTGCTTGCAACTGGATTCCAGGAGTTGGGCTCAGTGCTTAGCTGTGGGTCTCTGATTCTTCTTCCATCAGCTACTGGATGAAGGCTCTAGGATGACATAAAAAGTAGTCATCAACCTCGTTATGGGGGAAGGACAGCCTCTCCAGTATTGCTTAGATTGTTAATTGGGGTCATCATTGTGGATGTCTAGATATTTCCCTTGTGCAAGTCTTCTCTTTAAACCTGTAAAGGTTCCCTCTATTAAGGTATATCTTTTCTTGCTCTCTTCTATTCTTCCCCTGACTCTTACCTTCCTGCTCCTCTATGTCCTCCTTGATGGGAGATGTTATTCTGTATATATGTTTCTCATACTGGTTAATAAAGCCCTGTGGCCAATAGAAAACAAGATAGGCGGGGCTAGGAGACCAGGAGGAGGAAAGAGGAAGTAGTAGGGAGGAGTCGACATGTAACCCAGGGAGGAAGGAGGACGCCAGCCGCGGCTCCCCAATAAGATGACCACGTGGAAATACTTAGATAAATAGAAATGGGTGAATAATTAAGACAGAGCTATCCCATAAACAATAATGGTATTTGGCCAACAGGTTTGTATCAAATACAGAGTCTCTGAGTGTTATTTGGGGCTGTCGCGGCTGTGGGCACAATGGCGGCAGAACCAGCGGCAGCCGGCAGGGAAACCTGCCGTAACATAGTAACATAATGGTGTCAGAAGCGGGATTGAGAACTTTCACTTAAAACTTAACAAAAGTTTAAAAAATAGTTTTTAGAAACAAGGGAACAGAGACTAGCAAGACTTCTTAGTAGCAGCATTTTCTTGGTTGGATTTGTTTTGCTATAGACAGAGTTGCACGGCTCCTTTAAGGGAGGTTTCCAAAATTAGCATAAGCAGCAAAAAAGCTTCCTTGCTTTTAAAGAGCTCTGCTAACAATTCATTGATGTGTACAAGAGCTGCAATGAAGGTTTACACTGTGTTTTAAAAAATACGCTGGCTTGGGAGAGAAAAAGAAAGGGGATACAATGGTTTAAAAAAGAAAAAAGAAAGTAGAATGAATGGGTATAATGGGGCATGCCATTAATCCCAGCACTCCTCAGACAGAGGCAAATAGATCTCTGTGATTTCAAAGCAAACCTGGTATGCAATGAATTCCAGGACAGATAAAAGTTACACAGAGAAACCTTGTCTCAAAATATCTAAAAATAGAAATAGAATAAATAGAGTAATAAAAAAGCCACGTAAAAATGGAAAGCACAGAGAAATTTTGGATACTATACGCGATTCTGTTGTCTTTAAATTATTTGATTGCTGAGAAAATAACTACTGATAAAAGAAATGCTGCTGGATTAATTCAATTTATATATTTTAAAAATGCTTTGACTCCAAAATTTAAGCCTAAGGACAAGTTACTGGGGGAAAAGATTTCTATTTTTGTTTCCACAGAAAATGAAAAGCTATGGATTCTTTCCAGACTTATATGGTTTGATCAAGCCAGACCCCCTGAAACAGTAACCCAGATGATCCAACATTCAAAGTAATTGAGACAAAGCCTTGCAGACTAGTGCCAAGATTTCTACGTCTTCTTAGGATCCCCATGACAGCGTCCTCTATCAGCAGGAAGTAGTTTGGAAAGAACGACGCCCAAATTCCCAAATATGGTTTATAAATGTTTGTTTTCATTTAACTGGGCTTAGTTATAACTGGTTAATGACACAAGCAATCTTTTTAAAGGTAAAAAGGGAATTATGGTATAGATATGAATATTTTGTTTTGGAATGGATTTTCTTTTATTGATACAATTTAAGGTCAATTTTGTGATATGTATATTTCTCCTCTTGTTTAGGTATTGTGTTTATATAGCTCATTGGAAAATGTAATATATAATTTAGTACAGATTATAGAGAGTTACCTATGATAGTCAAAACTTGGAGTTAAGTTAGTTAGGATTTCTAGATATGCAGAGATGAATTTGAGATGAATAGGCATTCTTTAAACCTTTCCAAGACCTACAGAATATGGCATTTAAAATGGTTTAGGGTTTTTCTTGACTATGAGGCACAACTGCTCCTGGTAACACCACCTACAGAAGAAAGGATGATGGACATTGAAGAAACACATTATGAAGTTTGCTTCTAATATGGCAAGACTAGCCATTTGTGCAAGGTACTGCTCTTCTGGACTGTTTGACTTTATGTTGTAGAAACTGGACATGCAGGACCCACAAAAAGGTGACTGTTTATGCAAGATGGACATTGCTACAGATTCCTGAGAGGCTGCCAGACAGCCAGACAGTCTACAGAACACAGAGAAAAGTTTCCTGCCTTGTTGAGGAGTCTGGACACACACTATGGCCTATGGGCTGAAGATGGAACATTACAGAAGAACTTCGGGTGAATGACCGGGCTATGAGTTGTCTCTGTCATTTCTAGAGTTTATATATTATCCTTCTATGGTCTTTAAAGGAATTGAAGACAGATAGCTATGGTTATAGTTTTCCTTAATTAGGATTAAAGATAAGTTACATATAGGACTTTAGACTCACAAAGATAGGATAGATGATATTTTGTTTAAGTCTTACAAAATGTTAATGGACTAAATATTGTTTACTGTGATTCTTATTTGATAACTGTTGTATGTTATATTTTGCTATGTTAAGGTTAAACCCCTTCTTTTACTTTAGACAGAAAAGAGGAGATGATGGGAGATGTTATTCTATATATATGTTTCTCATACTGGTTAATAAAGCCCTGTGGCCAATAGAAAACAAGATAGGCGGGGCTAGGAGACCAGGAGGAGGAAAGAGGAAGTAGTAGGGAGGAGTCGACATGTAGCCCAGGGAGGAAGGAGGACGCCAGCCGCGGCTCCCCCGATAAGACGACCACGTGGAAATACTTAGATAAGTAGAAATGGGTTAATAATTAAGACAGAGCTAGCCCATAAACAATAATGGTAATTGGCCAACAGGATTGTATCAAATACAGAGTCTCTGAGTGTTATTTGGGGCTGTCGCGGCTGTGGGCCCATGTGGCGGCAGGACCGGGAGGCCGGCGAGGAAACCTGCTGTAACACCTCCTCTCCCCTCTTCTCCCCTTCTCTTTTTCCTAACTCCCTCTTCCCTTCCTCCAATTTGTTCATGAGATCTTGCCCCTTTCCCTTTCTTTGAGGGACCATATATGTCTCTCTCTTAGGGTTCTCCTTGTTTCCTAGCTTCTCTGGCGGTGTGGATTGTATGCTGGTGATCTTTTGTTCTTTGTCTAAAATCTTTTAGGGAATATTAAACATTGAAAATATATCATTGAATATTTCACAATATTAAAGAACATAATAAAAAATCATTAAATGTTCATTTTTATATCAATTTACACATATATTTTTTATTTTAGTTTCTTTACTCATACATGCAGAAAACCTTTTCCCCAAAAGGTCAGACAGCCTGGGATGGATGTGTGAAGTCAGTGCAAAGAAGAAACTGTGCCCACCTGTTTCAAACAAGTTGTTCTAGATAGCCTGGGCTGTTTTTTTATTTATTCAATTTCCATGGTTTGTTGAACAGTTTAAAATAAGATTTGTTTCCTCAAGTCTCTAAAAATGGTTACAATAATTCAAGTTTGTTCATTTGCCTCATTCTCCTTATGTGCCTCAACTTTCCCACCAGTAAACATTACTTATTTGATTAATAGCTCTAATGTTGAAGCATACGCAGAGTTGCAAACAACAAAGGAAGTGTCCTAAGCATACCTACAGGTAGAACAGTATGCCCACTTGTAGTTTTTGCTGATAGTGTCATCCATAGTGAGGGACAGTTTTGTTTCTAGTGGTAATATTTGCATCTGTTAGGGTCTAAGGTCTTGAAATCAACTAATCAACCAAAGCTGGATTAATTTATTCTACATTTTGTAGTACCCTTATCTCCTCCAGGTTTTTACATTTATCCTATAAGTGACATAACTTAGAAGCTTACTCTTAATAGATGGCACTGCTGATCCCTTGTTCTCAAGTCCCCTACTCAACTTTCTACAACAATAACTGTATTAGAAATACAGCTATTAGAAATGAGCGCATTGTGGGTTTCTATGATTCTGCTTCATTACTGTTCCTAGACTGTTTCCATTTACTCTTGATATTATCATGTAGAACAAATTCTAGTTGATCTTAATAATAAAAAAAAAACAGAGTAGAATATAGGGGTAATCACTGAAACATTAGACAAGCAGAGCAGCCAGCAAATAGAGTTCTTACCCCTGCAAAATATCAGACCATAATAAAAATAAAAATAAAAAAAAATTAGGCTAGGCTGAGCTCCTCTCTTCCTGCCTTATAGTTCTCTCTCCCAACAGTCATATCACTTCCTGTTTCCACCTCCATATTGCTGTGTTTAAAGACATGTTTCTTAAGTACTGGGATCAAAGGCATAAGATCCCAATACTATTTTGTCTTTTAGACTGGTTACACTTCATGAAGCCCAGAGTGACCTTGAAATCCTGATACTCCTGCTTCCAACTCCCAAGTGCTGCAATTAAAGGTATATACTACCACTGCCTGGACCGTATGGTTAATTGGTGGCTGGCTTCAGTCTCTGATATTCAGGCAAGGTTTATTTGCTGCAGCATAAACAAAATATCACAATATCATCTACTTATTTGTATTTCTCTAGACTCTTCTGGTAAAAATCATTCCCTTCACATCAGTTACACAAATACGGAATTTTAAATTTTATGAACCATTGGGACTCTTTCCAGCTAGTTAATGGGTGCATTGGAAAGACAACATTCTGTTCTTAAGAAGCCTGGATTCTGGGAGCTATTATGATGTTAACACGAAACTTGGCACTAGAGAAAATCCCAGGAAACTACAAGAATGACCCCAAATAAGAACTTAAGCAATAATGGAGAGTCTACCTTAAATGTCCTTCCCCTATAATGACTTTGATGACTACTATAAATTCCACCATAGAGCCTTCATCCATTAGATGATGGAAGCAGAAGCATAAATTCACAGCTGAGCAAAACTCTTGGGATCTAGTTGTAGACAGAGAGGAATGATGAGGAAAGGGGTCAATGCCACTCTGAGGAAACCCACAGAAACAGCTGACCTGAGAAAGTGGGAGCTCACAGTCTCCAGTCTGACAGCTGAGGAACCTCTGAAAGATAGAACTAGGCTCCCTAAATTTGGGTGTCAGTTATGGGGCTTGGGAAGTCTATGGGACCACTGGCAGTGGAAGCAGTATTTATACTTAGTGCGTGAACTGGCTTTTAGAGCCCATACCCTATGGAGGGATACTCTCTCAACATAGATACAGGGGGAAGGGCCTCAGTCCTGCCCCATTAGACTTTGATCCCCCATGAGAGTCCTCTCACTCTCAGAGGAGTAGATGAGGGGTTGGGATGGGTGGATGTTGGGGATTGTGGGAGGATAAGAGGAGAGGGAACTGAGATTTGTTTGTAAAATAAGATTGTTTAATTTACATAAAAAACTGAATTCTTGGTAATACCTGAAACATCAAAAGCTTTAGGGTCTAAATTCAGTCCACTGTATATTTCCACAGCATCCCTTCTGGATCACCCAGAGGAGGGTCATAGGGGGAAGGTTTCCTTTTATAATAGCTATGTAAGCCAGCTGTGAGACAATGAAACTAGAGGCAGTCAGCCATTTGGCTTGTGCAGTGAAAGCAAGGAGAGAAGGTAGTACATATTCTCCTGTGGTCATACCCAGAATTATGCAGCAAACTCTCCACAGACTTGGCCAAATAGGTCAGGGGTCCAAGACTTGCCATGAGGAGAGCTTGTTGGAGCTATTCTCAGGCCTTGTTCCCTGAAGAAGTCACATGGCTCCTGCCACTTATATTAAATCTTAAACTCAAGTTTTTCTCCCTCCACTTCTCCCAGTTCACCTATATGCACATTTTTCTCTCCCCAAGATCTGCTGCTCCTCCCTTTGTTTTCAGAAAAGAGCAGTTCTCTCACCCCATGTGGTATCAACAGAACATAGCATAACAATAAGTCTAGGCATGATCCCTTATATCAATGATGGATGCTGCTACCTAGGAGGAGGAAAAAAGGGTACCAAAAGCAAGCAAAAGGATCAGGCACCTTCACTCCCACTGTTAATTAAAAAATTGATATAGCAGGAAATTTAAGTATATTTTTGCAGTTTTGATTTATCCCTCATGTAATCACTAGTATTATTTACATATTTTGTTATGCCTAATTTCATAAACTTTTAAGTTTTTTTCTGATATATGCAGCAATTTCTTTACACATATACAAGAATCTCAACAGTTTGTGAAATTTGGTGTTGTATTTAGATGAAAAATTACCAATATTGTTTAACTCTAACATTTAAATTTTAACACAATTACCAGCACATATTTATTATAATTTTCCTAAGTAACTTCGATCATATTCACTTCTAAGCATATTATTTTATATAAGCAAATTGTCATCTCTTATATTTGTGCTCTGTGAGCTAGCACCAAAAATGACAATGAAATATGAAGCAAATATAGGAATAATCATAGGTTTTCCTCAAAAACTTTTTTTGTTTGTTTTTTGGGGCTTTTTGTTTGTTTGTTTGGGTATTTAGAGACAGAGCTTCTCTGTGTAGTTTTGGAGCCTATCCTGGCATTTGCTCTGTAGACAGGCTAACCTTGAACTCACAGAAATTCACCTGCCTCTGCTTCCTGAATGCTGGGATTAAAGGCTTGTGACACCACCACCCAGCTCCCACAAAAAGTTTTATTAAGTCTTTTAAATTGTAGCCATTTCTATATAAGTCATCTATGTGAGTTAAAGTCAAATAAGAAAGTTTTTTTTTCTTGCTTGGTTGTTTAATATTTTAGTCTCTAAGGATATATATTGCTTATTGGTAGGCAGAATGATATTTTTAAAATGTTAATGTTAATAAAACCAGTTACATGACTACACCTCTCTACTGATATCCCCACAGGAAAGAGTAGAGACTAAAACTCTTTGGTTAATTAAGATATTGTAGAACATCCCATTGAAATGGGTTTCTAAAGCTCCCTAATGACTAGCTTTAGCTGTTGCAACTGCTTGGCTCGATGGGACCCCAATAGGCTCTGATATTTTCTTGCTGTTATAGAATGTTAATTAAATATTCTACTTGCATTGTTTGCTTGAAATAGAATGTTTAGGAATGAATATTATAATTGGGCAAAACCAGATTATGAGCCAACTCCTATGTGTCTGACTGTGACAGAATGAACTGTGACTACCAAGTCACAATAGCAGAGATTTTGTAACTAATGGGAACTACAAAAAACCTACAAGTTCTGCTTACATTGTGTCTTTCACCACCAAACCTTTTCCTATAACTTATGTTTTTAAGATGTGACTCTTTCAAAGTAGATACTATCATTTATCATCCATAAGATCATTTGAGTGTATTCTAAATTACACCACTTAAAATTCATTTCACTTTTCTCATAAAAAGATATTGTGCAATTTATTAGACAAAATTATACCCATATTGCATAATGATACTTTGTGTTACATTTATACACTCATATGTGTGTGTGTATGTGTGTTTGTATGACTGTGTGTGCAAGTGTGTGTGATATTAAAAAATGAAAACTTATATGTAAGGTTTAAATTCTTATTCAAGCAGAAATAAGTATACTTCTTAGTATCTACACTCATCCCAACTTTGAATCTCAGATTACAGTCTCTTTACTAAACTGTGGAGAACACTTTATATTTGATTCTAATCTTGTTATTGTTTGGTCTGTTTTGGAAAATCATAGATTTACTATTTGTAAATAAAACCCAACCATACATAAAGTTTTCATTATTGTTGAACAGTTTCTGTGAGTTCCTAGTTTCCTTAGAATCAGGAACAATAACTGGAATTCTGATTATTTTTGCCTTCCATCTATTATAATGGTTTTGATGTTACTTAGGTTTGGTTTGCCTTCAGTTAACGTGTTTCTACTCTCTGTCACATTGGAAAGGCCAATATTAGTGATGGAAGTTGCAAATTCTGGATGAAAACAATAATAACTTATTTAACATGTCCATGAATTAATTTGTCTATAGTGACCTTTTCTCTCTGATTCAACAATTTTATTGTTAAATGGGTAAAAATTTGATCTACCTAATGTAGTTTTTTTTTAATGATAGAATAAGGCTAGCCATGAGCTCATTTTATTTCCAGTAACATTGCTCTCATACCTTTCACCCCATTGCTGTAGAAGACACTTGTGGGCATCCATGTCTATAGCAAAAGAAAGATTAATGTAATATATAACAATATGATCTCTCTCATAATTTACATTTCCAAAGTACTTAAGGTAAAGCAGGTAAGGCACCTTAAAGACCTGTAAGAAATCCCTGAATGTATAGAAAGAAAAAGTAGAATATAATGTTATATGAACGCTGTATATCTTTTGTTCTTAGTGTTTTTGTTTTTAGTTTTATTTAATTTAGTAAAGAGACAATGATTGTTACAGTAGATATATGGGAAGATAAAACTCTTCTTCCCAAAGTAATTCCCTATCTAAAACTACAGCTCTTAGAAAAACCTCCCTAGTGAGAATTGGCACGTTTGGGTTATTGTGTAACTATTTTATCTCTCCAGGAACCTAATGCAAAGTTTTAGGTTTGAAGTTTGCAGAACAGAACAATGAATGAATATTTACACAAGGTGAATTTTGAGGGCTAATTAAATTGCCTCCACTCCTTCCATCTTTGAGTCTAAGATCATTGTGTGGTTGTGTGTATTCAGCTGCAATGATACATCCTTTTGGCCTGATTTAAAAAAAAAATCTCTGTTTTGGTCCAGGTTCTAATATACAGTAAACAACATAATCTCATAAAGTTCTGAGTGTCCTTTTATTAATCTTACTTTGTTTATTGGGTTTGTGATTCTTCAACTATCTTCTAGTATTACAATTCATCAGAACCAACTAACATATTTTATTTTTAAATTATTTTTATCATGTTATTTAAAACAGAACAAATATTACTATGTGTTGATTATACACAGTGTGTGTGTGTGTGTGTGTGTGTGTGTGTGTGTGTGTGTCATAGTTATTGACCATTCCATGCTGCTGATATGGGTGCTGGAAACTGAACTAGAGTCATATGGAAGATCAGCAAATGTTTATAAATAACAACCATCCTTGAAATCTTAGTTTACAATGTTAAGTCCAATAAAAATCTCCAGAAGCTTCATCCTGACATCAAGAACAAAAACACAATTAACCAGAAGAAGATTTAAAATAATTTGTTTCTAGTGAAAGGTATGGTCAAATAACCAAACATTTATTTTAAAATGAGAATGAGAGCTGATCATAGCAAGACAGTTCTCTGTATGGATGCTACTACACAACAGCAGAGGATTAAAAAAAAAATAAGCATTCAATTTAGGTTCCTCATCTGCAGCTCCAAGGACAAAAAACAGCAGCAGTGCTGAAAAGAAAGACCATTCTTGGTGGTTTTCTGGCCTACTTAGAGATTCACTGGTACTTCTGATTCAACCTGCTCAGAAAATTACCATTGGGAAGATAATCAGTGGGTATTTAATTTTAAAAATAAATCTAGTTCACATGGATAATGACCAGTGTGTAAGGTCTTTGTTATATAGACATTAAGGACCAAATTTATTCAAGTCCATTTAGGAAAAAAATCAGAAAATGTATCTGCAGTGTACCAGACATAATCAAAAACCTGTAGGTATAGCTCCAGATATTTAACAATAAATATAAAGCATTAAGAGTAAATGTTTCCATGAAAAATGATTATCGTCACATCCACAGTTGAAAATATGGAAAAATCAACTATAGTACCCCTTGTATAAAACATGATAGCAATTATTACTTAGTTACTAAAGAATTATTTCTATAATAATATAATTTGATACATGGGAAAAAGAAAGTCACAAATTTATTTTCCTTATTAATAGAGGTATTTCTTATATTTGATATCAGGATGCATATGTATGCAGACTTAGGAAAAACGAAGTGCACCCTCCCCTCGAATCATCATAACAAAGTAAAAAATCTGAAAATATTACATTAAATTAGTAAATATAAAAATTAATAACTATGCCAAGCGTTAGTGGTGTACTCCTTTAATCTCATCATTCATGCAGACTCAAGCAGATCTCTGTGATTTTGAGGCCAGCCTGTTCAAGAGAGCGAGTTTCAGGACAGGCAGCGAAGCAATACAGAGAAAACCTACACACACACACACACACACACACACACAAAGAAAAAAAAAGTAACTATGAAAAATAATTATGTATTATTAAAATTACATCAACTCTTTTTATTATGATTATTAGTTTTCTTATTTTACATATTGATCCCATTTCCTTCTCCCTCCCTCTCTTTAAGCCTCCCATGCTCCCCGACCACCCTCCTGTCTTACCCCACCCCACTCCATAGTTAGGGCGATGCCTTCCAGGAGGGGTCATCAAAATCTGTCAAGTATTTGGAGTTGAGACTAGTCCCTCCCTCCTGCCTCTAGGATAAGGGATCATCCCTCTGTTGGGAATGTGCTCCCAAAGTTCTTATGTGCACCACGGATACATCCTGGTTCCACTGTCAGAGATGCCTTAGACTGCCCAGGATATCTGAGACCCATGTCCAGAGAGTCAGAGTCGGTCCAATGCCAGATTTCCAGCTATTATTCTGGGGCACCATTAGCTCCTCCTTGTTCGGGTCAGCTATCCCTGTGGGTTTCTGTAGCCTGGTCTTGTCCTCCCTTTCTGCATCTGGATTCCAATTCTGCTTAGAGTTTAGCTGTGGTGTCTGCCTCTGCTTCCATCAGCTAGTAGATGAGGGCTCCATGATGGTAGATAAGTTAGTCATCAATCAATCTCAATATTAGGGAAGGACATTTATGATAGCTTTTCCATTGTTGCTCAAATTGTTAGTTGGGGTCAGTCCTATAAGTCTCTGGACATTTCTCTAGAGTCAGTTTTCTCTTCAAACCTGTAATGACTCCTTCTTTTATGGTCTCTCTCTCTCTTTCTCTCTCTCTCTCTCTCTCTCTCTCTCTCTCTCTCTCTCTCTCTCTCTCTCTCTCTCTCTCTCTCTCTTTCTCTCTCTTTCCCTCTCTCCCTCTCTGTCTCTCATTTGTTCCTCCACTGACTCAACCCCTGACTCAATCTTCTTAGTCCCTCATGCTTTCCTCTTCACCCCTTCTCTTTCTCCTAGCTCCCTCTCCATTCACTGCCCTCCGCCCCCCCCCCACTCCCATAGTTCTCAGGAGATCTTACTCCTTTCCCCTTCTGTGAGGGACCTTGTATGAATCTCTTAGAATCCTCCTTATATCCTAGTTTTCTGGCAGTGTGAATTATAGTCTGGTGATCCTTTGCTCTATGTCTAAAATCCATACATGAGTGAGTATATACCATGATTCTCTTTTTGTGACTGGGTTACCTCATTTAGGATGGTTTCTTCAAGATTCATCCATTTACCACCTCTTGAAGAGGGGAGGTTTTTGCAGTCATCAAAGTAACACTGTTAAAGAAAACCTTGAATGTGTCTTTGGAGTCCTTTTCAGACAAATAAATCTTGCCATAATGGAAGCAAACTCATAAGGAGGAGTTTCTTCAATGTCCATCTTCCTTTCTGATGCAGGCGGTGTTGCCAGGAGCAGTTATGTCTCACTGTCAAGAAAAACCCTAACCCTTTTTAAATGCCATATTCTGTAGGTCTTTGAAAGGTTTGAAGAATGCCTATCCATGTGAAATATATCTGTGTAGATCTAGAAAACCTAACTATAAGTGTTGACTATTATAGGTAACTAACTATAATCTGTACTGTTATACATTACATTTTTAAGTGAGCTATATAAACATAATACCTACACAAGAGGAGAAATATACATATCAAAAATTGACCATAAATTTGTATCAATAAATGAAAATCCATTCCAAACCAAGGTATTAATTTCTATACCAAAATCCCCCTTTTTACCTTTAAAAAGAGATTAGTTGTGATAATTAACCATTTATAAGCAACCCCATTTAAATGAAAACAAACATTTTTTAACAATGTTTTGGAATTTGGGCCTTGTTCTTTTCAAACTGCTTTCTGCTGGTAAAGGTGCTGTCATGGGGATCCTAAGAAGATGCCGAAAACCTGCTCTGCAAGGCAGCCTTGTTCTAGCTGTTTTGAATATTGGATCTCCTGGGACACTGCTTCAGGAGGTCTTGCTTGATCAAACCATGTTAGTCTGGAAACAATCCATAGCTGTGGAAGCAATCCATAGTTTCTGTGGAAACAAAAATAGAAATTCTTTTCCCCTGTCCTTAGATTTAAATTTGGAAGTCAAAGAATTTTTAAAAATATATAAATTGGATTGATTCAGCAGCATTGATAATCAAGTATATTTTAGCAGTTGTTCCTTCCTTAGCAATTGAACAATTAAAGACAGCACAATAGCATACAGTATCCACACTGTCTATGTATTTTCCGTTTTTATGTGTTTTTTAATACTCTATTTCATTTACTTTTATCTTTTCAATCTTGAGACAGGGTTTCTCTGTGTAACTTTTGCCTGTCCTGGCAAAATATAACTCTGTATACCAGGTTTGCTTTGAAATCACAGAGATTTGTTTGCCTCTGCCTCCTGAGTGCTGGAATTAAAGGCGTGTGCCACTACACACAGCCACTCTCTATTCTTTTTAAATGTTTTTTGTTGTTTTTTCCATCCAAGCTTCATATATATTTTAATATACACCATAACCTTTAGAGAATTTTCTTTGTCTGAATCTGTTTTTAGTGTAAATCTTTATCCATATCTGACCACAAGTCTTTTATCTGCTAAAAATGAACATTACTAAAAACAAAAGCCACAATTGTTTTAGCCATGGTCTATTCAAGATGGCAAGGGTATATTTACTACCAGCAGTGAGTGTTGTGCTCACCCCTTTAGTCTAAGCTGCCTTCAAATAGCATGCTGCAGGCTTAGAGAAGTGGTCACGACACTGTCAGCTCTTGTACACATACCTCTGTGTAAGCACATTGTTTACTCAAGATAGTAGACTGAAAGATGTACTTTCTGAGGGTAGTTAATTTAGTAGACATTTTGGATCCACAAAGATGTTTGATTTGTAAACAAGATATTTAAAGTGATTAGAAATTTAAATTTGCTGGTGTTTGTTGTATTTGTTGCTTTTTTTTTAAGAATTGAGAATTTTTGAACTTATGGGAATATAATCTATTGTTTAGCATTTCATTTTTGCATTTATTCCGTTCTTTGAAAAATCAGGATTAAGGTAAGTGACCAATGATGATTCCATGAAAAATTACATCAGACATGGAGCTATTAATGACAATTTATATGTATTTTCTTATGAGATTTGTTTGTTAAAATGAACTTAATTATATAGTCATGAAAAAATCCTCAGCCAAAACTTACAATCATATACTTGACAACAGAAATATTTCTATGTACTATTAAGTCATGAGATTGATTATCAATATCTTTGACTATGTCAATGCATACAACTAGCAGTACAATATCAAGGTAATAGGAATCAATCAGGTAATCAATAGAGAAGTCTCTCAAGATTTTAAAGCACGTCTGTCAGCCATTCTGCTATAATTATCTCTTGATGAACTTAACATGTTTAATGGCTGTGAAATTGTATTTCTACAGGGACAATGCACATCTGGAATAACAGCACGTAACTCAGCTGCCTCCAGAGTACCACATCATTGACTTCAAATACACTCCTCACAGTGAAAATGAAGCTTATTCTTTGACATGCTAATGACTGTGTTGACTCTTTCTCATTTTAAACTTGTCAGTACAACAAACAATCTCCAGAGTGTCAAGGGGCTGCTTTAAAATAGCTGTAGCATTGGCTTGTTTTGGAGAATGAACACTCTTCCTGTTAGATGAACAGTTTGGACCTTCTCTATATCTCTTCACCTTATCATCTTTAATTAGTACAAAGCCCATGAGTCCTAGCCTATGAGATCAAATATGGATGCCTGTTTGATGATCCAAATGTCTTAAGAGGCAAATCAAGGCACAGCTGTTTGTTCGAAAGTGAAGAAAATAGAAGGTAGTATAGACCCAAAGCATGTGAAAACTTAATCACCCTCAGTGTTAAATAGCCATGTTATAGTAACTTTATATGATAGATTATAATTGAAATTATTTTCTATTGTGGCTTCCTACTGCTCCACAGAAACTTCCCATATTAGCCCTGAGCTGTGGATTAAAATGCAGACAAGAAAATTATCCAATGTTGCACTGTCATTGTTCAAAATCATCTTAAGATAATTTCAATTTGAACTTGAGTTTGATCCATCGAGGACAAACTGTAGAGTGTAGAGGAGGTACTTAATAACTCAAAGATCTATTATTTTAAGGGAGAGTATATTCTCATAAAAGTGACTATTTCATATACCCATGCTAATCATATTGAAATATAACTATATTCATGATGCTCAAAAATACTGGAAGTAATATGACTGCAATGGTGAAATTCAGGATGCATTGTTGTACTCTATATAAAAAATGAATGTAAATATTACCTTTATTTAGCCATAAAGATTAAAATATATTTTTCTCACAATATTAGACAACAGAAGCACACCATTATAGCAGATGTTACCTGAGAAAGTTTTCTTTGATGATTAAACTATGACAAAATTAACAGAAAAAATAAAAATAACATTAATATTTAAGATATTATTGTGGTTGTGACTCTAGGTTTAAAAAGTTATTATTAATGGAAGATTTTTTTAACCTATGCATACCTTAATGATCTTAATTGATTTCATTTGTCAACATAATAATTTTTTGTACTAGTAAATTAATTCAAATTACTAATTGCTAGGAGGAGAGATGTTACAATTAATAATTCCTCCTTACAAACTTTAATTGCATGTATAATTACATATTGCTAAAGCTATTTATCCATCCTTGGGCCTTGGAGATTTGACATGTTTAGTGTTTTTTCTTATCCTTTCAGATGAGTGTGCTAGGTAATGCACCGCTTCTGAATGCACTCCCTGGATTTTCATGTACTTAAAGCAAGGGCTATTAGTTTTAGCACTCTTGAGTAAAGTGATTAACCATAACTATCAGCATGCATTTTGAGGAAGAACAGATAAACAGCAGTGCAGTAATGTTGTTTCCACACCAGACTGGAATAAATGTTTTCCTCTAAGCTCAATTCAAGGGCAGTTCAAGTGTACCTATGGAGAGTGCTGTCCATTTAACAGTGATGATCTAGTTCACAGCTAGCTTAGTAATTTGGTCAGAAGCAGTAACTTTTTATAGCCATACAATATTAGATTGAATGAGAAAAGAAGCTATTGTATACATCCATGTACACATACAGAAAAACACACACAGAATATCCACTCTCACTTCAGCATATTTTACCTGAAACTTGGGACAAAATCAGACATCTACCAATACATAAATGTTAAACTCTATATAAATACATACACACACACATACACACATACACACACATATATATATATACTTTTATATATATATATGTACATATATACATATATACACACACTTGGATATATATATATATATATATATATATATATAATATTTACACATATTAAAATAAGGGTTAATCATTGACAGAAGTATTATAGGTTTTATGAATATGTTACTTTTATTTGAAATGCCAATTCTGGGAAATTGTGTTTAGTAGGCAAATACAAGTTCTGTGTTTGTAAGTGAAGAATAGTAGGATCACACATAACATGTAGATGACAACTTTGCATGAAAGAAACAACTTAATTATTTGTATGCTACCCATAGAATACAATATTTCACAGTGTATAACTAATGTAATACAAATCATCCTGAGTGAGACAACCCAGTCACAAAAAGACAAACATGGTAAGTATTCATATATGGATTTTAGACATTCAGCAAATGATCACCAACCTACAATTCACACTACCAGAAACACTAGGAAATAAAGAGGACCTTAAGAAAGTTAGACTAGGTCCCCCACAGAAGGAGAAAGAGACAAGATCTACTGAGCATATTGTGAGCTCTGGAGGCAGTGAGTGGAGAGGGAGTTGGGAGCAAAAAAGAAGGGGAGAAGAAGAGGGGAGAAGAAAACATGAGGGAGCACGAATGTTGAGTCAGGGGAGAAATAGGTGAAAGCAATAAAAGAGATACCATAATAGAGGGAGTCATTATAGGGTTGAAGACAAATCTAGCACTAATGAAATGTCCAGAGACCTACTAGGATGACCACAATTAACAATCTGAGCAATAGTGGAGAGGCTACCATAAATGCCCTTCCCTAATAATGAGATTGATAACAACCTTTTATATCATCCTAGTGCCTAGGCTCTACTCCAAATTACTTGACATGTCTTGATGATCCCTCCTGTAAGGCATAATCCTCCCTGGGGAGTGAATGGTGAAAGGAATGAGTTGGGGGGCTGTCAGGGGCATGGGAGAGAGGGAGGGAGGGAGGGGGAACTGGAATTGATAAGCAATATATGGAAAAAAATCTTTTTTTTTTAAAGAAACTATTAATATCCACATCTTGAGACAAGGACATTTCTCTACTTATCTTTCTTTGAGTTGTTGGTTTTTTCTTCATCTTTGGAGGGTACTGATCATGAAGGTGGTAATTTCGTGAAGGCAGCGTCATAAGACAAGCACTCAGGATGCAGAAAGTGTTGAAGGCTGATGTTCAGTTTGCTTTTTCTTTATATTCAGATGAGGCCCCAAGTGCCAGGATGCTGCTACCACAATCAGGATGTGTCTTCTCTCCTCAAGCAATCTTTTCTGTGAACACTTTTATAGAAATACCAAAAGATGTATGAGCACAATAATTTAAAATAATTCCTATGGATATGTGTTATATGTGCATATGTGTAAGCATGTTCACATATATATAAGTACCAATGGCAAGGGTGGGCAAAAGTGGATATGCTTATTCGTCTTTAATCACTCTTTTCTCTTCCTTAAACACACTTCTATTTTATTCTTTGTGACAGGGTCTCAAAGCCATCTCTAAAGCTTACCTAGACAGTCTTTCTAAAAAGCTTGCTCCAGGTATCCCTTGTTTCCATGTGTGAGTTTTAAATTATAGAAATCCGAAGTCCAATACCTTTGCTTGCATGGCAAATGTTTAAACCTCTGAGCTATCTCCCCAACTTATCCTTGGCCATTCATTCCTGCATTCATTCAATTTTACTGGGTTATTCTATTACTTGCTATACAATATAATGCTGTAGGTCCAGTTTCATCTCTTATATTAAGGCTCCTACAATCTCCCTATATAGTTCATTCTTTCATTCTTTACCATATATCAAGAATTATTTACTTTTCATATTACTAGGAAACCAAGATCTTTCATCAGTGTTTTATTAATAGATTTTATATCTATATCTATCTATATCTATATCTATATCTATACCTATATCTATATCTATATATATTCCAACATCTTTGCAGTTCTGATACTCACAATCATACCTGCTACATCAATGGCACCATTTGCTCAATTACTTGCATGATCCCATTGTATAAGTTCATTTCATAAGTGCTATGTAAGCAAATAATTTATGGGCTTGGTTATTCTTTCTATGTCTATATGACATGACAATGTTCTTCTCAAGAGTAAATTTGAAAACTATTAAGAAAAGCATAACTACCACAAATAAGCACTTAAAGATACTTCTATAGCTCATGAGACATAGCAAAATGCCTGAAATAGAGAGCCAAAAGACCTAGGATAAAATCAAACACTACATGTCTAAAGAAGAAATTATTAATAAAAATGACTCTTAATGATATTTTGTTGTCCTCACATATAAGGCCTTGTTCATTTATCAGAGAAGATTTGTCTTGCACCAGATAGAAACAGATACAGAGACCCATAGACAGAAATTATGCAAGGACACCTGAAAAACACAGTTCTATTTGATATCTCCATCCATTCCTTGTCCTCTGAGGTCAGTGAGCCCTGCAGAAAGAGTGAAGAAATAGTCTGAAAGGCAGAGTGTACCAGCACCTTTAAACCAATTGAGCAAAGCTCATATAAATTCACAAAGACTGAAGCAGCAATCTCAGGCTTATTTGAGTCTTCAATATATATAGTTACAGTTTAGCTCCCATATGAAACTCCTGAATGTGTGAACAAGTGTGTCTCCAATTTGGTTTTTACCTTCTCTTGGGGTTCTTTTACTTTTCTGTTGGATTGGCTTGTCCAACTTATTAAAACATCAATATATTTATATCTTATTACATTTTATTTTTTTTTGTTTTTGTCTCTTTTCTAAAGAGAGACAGAAAGAGAATGGATATGGATGGAAAGGTAGATGTGAAGGAATTAAGAGGAATAGAGGGAAGGGAACTGTGTACAGATTACAATGTATGAGAAAAGAATCTGTGTTTAATAAAAGTTGGGGAAAAGAGGTCAAATATTTGAAATTGAGAAGATACAGAGATTAGGAATGGTATCCCATGATTTTGATTGATGCTATATTTTGTCATGTATTTCCATTTAATTTGGTAGCATAGAAAATCTCCTTTGAGGCTAGTGTGGAGATACAACATAGAGACAATAATTTTCTTTATTTCAAATAATTAGGATGAGAAACATTTACTATTCCTGTGCTGAGATACTTGATAGATTATGATATAAAGGAAATCACGGGCAATAAAAGCTATTTAAAGAGAGAAAAATAAAAACAAATGGACCCAGAGATGATATGAGAGGAAGATGATGATATTAGGCAAGACCACCAATCATACTTAGCGAGAAAATACAGCATATCATAGAGCAGACAGAATTAATGAAACTGAGCATAGTTTCCCACTTCAAATGTATGTGTACCTGAGAACTAGGTATTCCAAATTCAATGTACATATAATATATATATATATATATATATATATATATATATATATATATATATATGTTTCTCTAAAAATACTTGTATTGTGTCTAATAGTATAGTCTATTACACTAATAATAATTAACTATATTAATAATAATAATAATAATAATAGTGTAGTACTACTGCTTAATACTGTAGGTCTACAATATGATGATGAATACAATAGGGATTCCACTACCCAGAGTAGAATCCAAAAGCTATTCCTAGATCATTTTGGGGAAAGCTACAAGAAGATTTCAAGCTTTATTTTGTTTATTATCATTACTAAAGGCTATAAATCATGGACTGAATAATGAAGAGTTCCATAAACACATGCAGTTATCATATGCTGTAAGTGTAATCTGGGCTACATGCAATTAAATTCGGCATAATATCATATTTCAAGACCTCTGTCAGCAATCAAAGTGAATTTGAAACAATTAAAAGAATATCATATAAATTATTCAATAATATTTTTGGAAGTGTATTTTAATGCTTTAATTTTCTTTAAGTGTTCTTTCACCTTCTCCCTAGTCTAGAGATCTCAGATTATATGCAAAAAGTTACAATATTTCTAACTTTTCTCACCATTATTACCAAAGCTTGTCCTAAGACATCTTTGCTCCTTTGCTTCTCGCTCTATCATGTAAATGTAAATTCTGCTCAACATATCTTTTTACCTTTATAATTCTGATAAATTTATATTTAGTTTGCATCATCTGATACAACTGCTATTTCCATTATACATTGTCAGCAAATTTGACCAATTTTACATTGAATAGTAAGTTGCAGCTCTCTCAGTATGAATGAAATTCATAACCTTGAAAGTGCAAATTAAGTTTTAGTATTCATTTTACATAAAACTCTCTTTAGATTTAAATGATAGAATGAGGCTTAGGAGAGGTGGGGTGCTGGGTAAGAGCATTTGCTTAACAAGCATGGTGACTAGAGTTTGGATGCCAGCAAGTAGGTGGAAATCTTGATATCGATTCAATCGTTTCTGTAACACCAGTGCTATAGAAGATGGAGAGAGGATGATCACTGATACTTTATGGCCCAAGAGTTGCCTCCTGATTCAGGGAGAGTCCCTTCTATTGAAATGAAGAATAGTGACATGCATGACAACAGCGTCATCCTGTGACCTTCATGGGAGCACAGAGTACACAAGGTAAAGATACCTAGTGTTGGAGAACAGGCACATACACACAATCAATCAATCAATCAATCAATCAATCAATCAATAATGTTATTGTTGGGTATGGGATGTCTGCAAGAAGATAATGGGATAAAGTATTATTCATAAACTGATGATTATATTGTTCATAGTCTAAGTAAATTGTAAAACAATTCCAAAGCATAGGAGAAAAGAATATGCTGTCTAGCTCTGAAACTGGAAAAACATACTTAATATAGATATTTTGGAAAATCTTGTACATAGAAAGGGACATGCCACACATAAGCTCCCAGTGTCTTCAGTTTTAAATAACTAGTACATCAATGTGGCATATTCTGTAGTGTACCAGTCATCTTTTCAGTAATAAAATTTCTTTCTACCAAGGAAAGAAACATTGTTTATTGGAAAAGGAGAAAAGAAAGAAACATCAAACTTTGAGGAGTTAAAATTAAAAGGCAGAGTGGTAAATCTAAAGATAAGATGAAATAAAATGAAGGACATTTAATTTACTTTTGAATTTTGTCTCATGTGACTCCATGCTAAATAAAATTATGTTAATTCTTGGAAGAATAATTAATTTTGAAATAGGATGAACAGAACCAATGCAAATATATATATATGTTTATGTTTATTCATACTTATAATTTGCATTATTAATTTAAAAAAGAAGAACTTTGTTTTTTATTACATAACAATAAAAATTAAAAGTAAAGGGAATGACTTCTCTGTATAGGAAAACTGAGAAGGAATTCTCTACTTAGAACATCATGCTTTGTTAAGACTGATTAGATTTTATAATTTTTAGTGCACACAACTAGGTAAATAAAAATATAAGTTTTTTTTTTGGAAAAATTTAAAAACCAAACCATGTTCCAAGTGTCTTGCTAGGCACATTTAAGGAATTAAGAAAACAACAATTGCTAAGGATGATGAGCGTTGGTCTTACCAGCTGTCTGTTTTGATGACAGCTTATATGTTGAAGAATTAGCCAACATGAAAACCGAAGTATTTATTATTAAAATTAAAGTTTTTACTGTATATTTAGTTACTTTAGATTTTTTAGAACATTGTTCCATACCAAAAATAGTATAACAGATTTTGCTTATAAGTTGATACTCTTACACTAATAAAATTAAGATTTTCTTCATTGACCTAAAGAGACACTAAATAATTTTTGAAGTTGTGATCTGGATTTCTGTAGTTTATACAACCTAATATTCCTAAAAAGTAATTTCAAATCGCAAATATAAGGGAAAAGAAAAGGTATGATTTTCCATAATCTTTTTTGTATGTGTTTTACACAAATTCTTTTTTTTTTCTTTATTCTTCATTTTCTGTTGTTCAGGCATTCTTTTTTCACACTGCACAATGGGAAACTGTTCCATTGATTGGCAAAGAATGCTCACTGATGAATCCCACTCTGCCATACATTATGCAAAAGCCAAGCTGCTTGAAATATCCTGTAATGTGTTATTGTTCTCTCTGACAAAGAAGAAAACTCATGGTGAATGCTGTGTGATTTTTCACAATATTTAGCAAGGTCATAGATTTTCTTCTGTTTCTTAGTATAAATTTCTTTCATCAAAGCATGTTACATTTACAAGTTTAACCTATTAAATGGAATAGCCAAGTGAATAGTTTTAAGTTATATTAGTTTTTTGATTTAACTATTCATTTGGTTGCTAATAGTGTGTGATCTTGTGGATTTCATAGTCTTAAATAACTGTATTTTTTATCTTTGTGCTGTGTGTATATGCATGTGTGTGATTATGTGTGTGGTGTGTGTTTCTAATATTCCATGAATGTTCTTATAATTGAATTAATTGAGAGATTAAATTAATAATAATGCTAGACAAGTTTTATATTTTTTGCACTTTTTTAAAAACTCACTTCAAATTCTATTTTATTCTTTAATTCTAAGAACTCTTCAATTAGTTAGAAAATGTTTAGTGTAAGCTAAATAAAGCATCGTCTTTGTTTCACATGCAGGAAATGTGATGCATGTTTTGCTATACACAGTGCTGTTCGAGACCCTGCTAGGTCATTATAAGTGCTCCTTTAACCAGATCTTACTAATACAGTTTGTTCTACCTGATTACTCTTATGAATTAATATTAGTTCAAAAATCTAGTGAGGGCAAAATTCCTAGTTTCTGCAAATGTCAGTTGAAAAAGACATATGTTAGGAATTAAATGCTAATTTAATATTTTCCTTTTCATTTTGCATGTGAAGTTATATATATATATGATATATATACATAATTTATACATATATGATATAAATCTATGTAAATTTACTAATCATTTCATCAGCTAATGCCTTTAAATTAAGCCTAAGTTTTCTTATTGAAGCTGACTTCAAAATTAGGATTTGCAGAAAAGTCCAAAATGGTATTAAAACTGCTTGGAATAAAGCCATATTTATAGAGTATGGTGATTGGTATTTGAAATTTTGACCCTGACAGTAGAAGGACATAAATTTATTTTTTTCTGTTTAAGCTTGTATGTGAAAACCCAATAGATTAATAAGGAATAAAAGCAAAATTTAAAACAAGCAGTATTATACCTGTTAGAATTCCAAATATTCATTTGTATTGATATGAAAAAAGTTTTTGGGATGGGTTGAAATAATAATAAAAGTATGAAGAACAACTTTTTGTTTTTCAAGACTTAAATTGGAAACAACTAACTTCATTTCATTAAGTTTAATGGAACCCTGATGGATAGGGAAAACTTAGAATCAAATTCTTTATGAAATACTTTATAAATTATGTTACTATAATATTCATGCCTTTTGTCTTGATGAATTATACATAAGAGATTATAATGTTTGGCATGCCATGGTTGGGTAAGGCAGCACATCATGGTCGTAGGAAAGAAGAACAAGGGCTGGCTCACATGGGTAAGGATGAGAAGCAGGAAAAGAGAAAGGAATTTGGAAAAAGAAAATCTTCAAGAATGTGACATTTCCAATTCCCTCTTGTATTGAGGCTTCACCTCCTCCCATGCCCCAAAAGTGACATAAAACCAACTATAAGTACGTCTGTAAATTAATCCATTGATGTAGTCAAGTAAAATAACTAAACATCTTTTCAATAATTGTCTCTCTCATCTTGTAATACTTTATTAGTTCAAAAGACTTGTGGAAGATACCTTATATGCAAACTGCAGAGTTATTTATTTGCCTATTTATTGTTTCAGTGTATGGGGGGGGTATATGTACACCGGTGTGTATATGTGCTCTCAAGAAGTTCACAGAATGACACTGGTGTCTAGTCCATCATGCTTTGCCTTATCCTATTAACAAGATCATTAATGAAGCATGAACCAGTCCATTGGCCAATATCTACCACTAGTAGTAATGCAGTTACAGACATGCTTTATGTCACATCAGCATTCCTACTTAGGTGCTAGAATATGACATCTTGCCTTCATGCTTATGTAGAAATGGCTCTCAAATACAGAGATCTCTCTCTCTCCAGATTCCCATATATTTAAATGTAATAAAAACAGTTTTATATAGACAAGGTCCTGTCTAATGGATTTCCATCAAAGTCACTATATTTGCTGCTGGTGTATGATGGGAGACAAAACATACCAAACAAAGTAGATCATATGTACATCTATCCACAGTCCACAGTAAAAGTATAAGATTTCATAAAAAAAAAGAGACGTCATCCACTTCTAGTAAAGACCAGCATTTTATATTTTATTTGCCCTAAACTGTTACATTTCATACTCATAGTTTAAACAGAAGCTTTTGGAATTGTCATTCTCATTAAAATATTTGAATAAATCATTCAACAAATAAGGGTTAAAGTGAAGCCCCACACATGGCTTGTATTAGAAAACTCACCATTTCATAGTTATTTGGTGATTTACCTTTGAAATACATAGAATCATCTAGTACAATAGTGTAAATAATCTCAGAAACTGACCTAATGATGACATAACAAATATATGACTTTTTAATATAAATGAAAGAATTTTGTAGTGTTTGGCAACTACTAAGGCTGTTATGTAGTGATTGTATGCCAATGTGTGCTGGGGGTTATACATAGATATATTTGTATTTAGGGAGCTCAAAGTTTGAAGACTAGAGATTAAACAACTGAGAAATCATATGATTTTAAGGCTTAGCTGTTATTAATGACAGAGTTAAAGCTAGTGCCTTCCAACCCCAATCCTCTCTATGTTCTAATTAATTAGTGATTGCCTTTCTCTCCATTCTAGATATCCACTGTCACCATAGCTAGTTCCTGATCTCCCCAAATGATATTCTGCCACTGTCATCACTTCAAATTGCTTAGCACAGATGTATTTTGAAGCTCAGGATTTTTTAAAAAATATTAGCTTCAGAATATTTCAGGCATTTATTTTATATCAAATACATGCCAGGAAATGGGCCTATATTGCTGAATGTAAAATTACAGAAAATTTCTGGCCAGATAACTGAAAAAAGAACAAAGAACAAGATTGTTGATGTACTCACATGGTGGCACATTCTATCAGATTCACTCTACCTGAATTCACATCATTATGTTATATAGTCTTAAGATAGCTGCATACTTCAGAAACTCTTGAGAAACATTTACATGCCAAGCACATCTAGAGAAAACACAGGATGAATTTCAAGTGTTTAATCCACCATTTTGAATTTAACATAATACAGACAAGAAAAAGTCATTCTCATATAACATAAAGAAGAAAAAGTAATTACAGCATCTATACATAGATCATAATGTTTTGAGAACTGGCAAATCTTTTAAAGAAGTGGATGTTCATAAAAATATCCAAATTCAAAATTATTATTCTTGTGATTTATTTGAATTTGCTAATTAATATATGGGCACATATAATGTAATCATGTGATAAATAGATTTATTTGCAAATGTCTTATGTCTCATTACAGAAAATACATATTTGTCATTTACTTCAACATAACAAATGTCTTGGGAAAATAAAATAATATGCACACAAAAATTTAAACACAAAGACACACATTTAAAACAATATGATGAACGATATGTAAATTTGTAGATCATGGGTATTGATGGGAGATATCCTTCAGGATGCTGTGAATATATTTTAATTATTTGTTGATGAATAAATATTGACTGGACAGCAGCCAGTCAGGAAGTTTAGGCAGTCTTACCACAGTAAATTGTTCTGGAAAGAGAAAAGGCAGGGATACAGTCAGCATGTAGCCTCCAGTAAGATAAGATCCTGGTCATTTTCTAATAAGCCAAGACTACTGAGATGAGCCAATGGCCAAACAGTTTATTAATAATATAAGCCTCAGTGTATTTATTTGGGACTATAAAGCTGCAGGACCTGGCTGTAAAGAAACTTTTTATTTTAATATCTTATTAATCAGCTTACCAAGAGCCTGCTAGAAGGAGTGTATACTAATGAAGTTTATTTCAGGAGAAACACTTTATCTAAGGTTTGTAGCATGTAAGTTTCCGCTAGCCCGCCCACCGCTGGTCTGGCGTCATGGCCCCCAATAACACACAGGAGACTCTATATTTGATACAATCCTGTTGGCCAATTACCATTACTGTTTATGGTGTCACCATTATGTTACAGCAGGTTTCCCCGCCGGCTGCCGCTGGTTCTGCCGCCATTGTCCTGCAACCACGTGTGCCACAAATAACACTCAGAGACTCTGTATTTGATACAATCCTGTTGGCCAATTACCATTACTGTTTATGGGCTAGCTCTGTCTTAATTATTAACCCATTTCTACTTATCTAAGTATTTCCACGTGGTCGTCTTATGGGGAGCCGCGGCAAGCGTCCTCTCTCCTTCCCGGGCTACATCTTGACTCCTACTCTACTCACTTCCTCTTCCTCCTTGTCTCTTAGCCCCACCTATCTTGCTATCTCATTGGCCACAGGGCTTTATTAACCAGTATGAGAAACATATATACAGAATAACATCTCCCATCATTTCCTCTTTTCTGTCTAAAGTAAAAGAAGGGGTTTAACCTTAACATAGCAAAATATACCATACAACAGTTATCAAATAAGAATCACAGTTAACAATATTTAGTCCATTAATATTTTGTAAGACTTAAAGAAAATATCATCTATCCTATCTTTGTGAGTCTAAAGTCCTATATGTAACTTATCTTTAATCCTAACTAAGGAAAACTATAACCATAACTATCTGTCTTCAACTCCATCAAAGACCACAGAAGGATAATATATAAACTCTAGAAATGACAGAGACAACTCAATGCCTGGTCAGTCACACAAAGTTCTTCTGTAATGTTCCATCTTCAGCCCATAGGCCATAGTGTGTGTCCAGACTCCTCAACAAGGCAGGAAACTTTTCTCTGTGTCCTGTAGACTGTCTGGCTGTCTGGCAGCCTCTTCCATGAAGCAGGAATCCTGTAGCAATGTCCATCTTGAATCAGCAGTCACCTTTTTGTGGGTCCTGCATGTCCAGTTTCTACAACATAAAGTCAAACAGTCTAGACAAGAGAAGTACCTTGCTCAAATGGCTAGTCTTGCCATATTAGAAGCAAACTCCATAATGTGTTTCTTCGATGTCCATCTTCCTTTTTGATGCAGGTGGTGTTACCAGGAGCAGTTGTGCCTCACTGTCAAGAAAAATCCCTAAACCATTTTAAATGCCATATTCTGTAGGTCTTTGATAGGTTTGAAGAATGCCTATTCATCTCAAATACATCTCTGCATATCTAGAAATCCTAACTAACTTAACTCTAAGTTTTGACTATCATAGGTAATTCTCTAATCTGTACTAAATTATACATTACATTTTCCAATGAGCTATATAAACACAACACCTAAACAAGAGGAGAAATATACATATTACAAAATTGACTTTAAATTGTATCAATAAAAGGAAATCCATTCCAAAGCAAAGTATTCATATCTATACCTCAATTCCCTTTTTACCTTTAAAAAGATTGTTTGTGGTTATAGCCATTTATAACCAAGTCCATTTAAATAAAAACAAACATTTATAAACAATATTTGGGAATTTGGGCGTTGTTCTTTGCAAACTACTTCCTGCTGGTACAGGGCACTGTCATGGGGGTCCAAAGAAGACACAGACATCCTGGCAGTAGTCTGCAAGGCTTTGTCTCAACTACTTTGAATGTTGGATCACCTGGGGCATTGTTTCAGGGGATCTTGCTTGATCAAACCACATAAGTCTGGAAAGAATCCATAGCTTTTCATTTTCTGTGGAAACAAAAATAAAAATCCTTTTCCCTAGTAGCTTGTCCTTAGGCTTAAATTTTGGAGTCAAAGCATTTTTAAAATATATAAATTGAATTAATCTAGCAGCATTTCTTTTATCAGTAGTTATTATTTTCTCAGCAATCAAATAATTTAAAGACAACAGAAGTGCGTATAGTATCCAAAATTTCTCTGTGTTTTCCATCTTTACGTGGCTTTTTTATTACTCTATTTATTCTACTTCTATTTTTACATATTTTGAGACAGGGTTTCTCTGTGTAACTTTTATTTGTCCTGGAATTCATTGCATACCAGATTTGCTTTGAAATCACAGAGATCTATTTGCCTCTGTCTGAGGAGTGCTGGGATTAATGGCGTGTGCCACCATAGCCATCCATTTAATTCCTTTTTTCTTTTTTAAACCATTGTATCCCGTTTCTTTTTCTCTCCCAAGCCAGCTTATTTTTTAAAACACAGTGTAAACCTTCATTGCAGCTCTCATACGCATCAATGAATTGTTAGCAGAGCTCTTTAAAAGCAAGGGGCTTTTTGCCGCTTATGCTAATTTTGGAAACTTCCCTTAAAGGAGCCGCACAACTCTCTGTCTACAGCAAAACAAATCCAACCAAGAAAATGCTGCTATTAAGAAGTCTTGCTAGTCTCTGTTCCTTTGTTTCTAAAACTATTTTTTAAGCTTTTGTTAAGTTTTAAGCGAAAGTTCTCAATCCCGCTTCTGACACCATTAAGTTACAGCAGGTTTCCCCGCCGGCTGCTGCTGGTTCTGCCGCCATGGTCCCACAACCATGTGTGCCCCAAATAACACTCAGAGACTCTGTATTTGATACAATCCTGTTGGCCAGTTACCATTATTGTTAATGGGCTAGATCTGCCTTAATCATTAACCCATTTCTACTTATCTAAGTATTTCCACGTGGTCGTCTTATCGGGGAGCCGCGGCAAGCGTCCTCTCTCCTTCCCGGGCTACATCTCGACTCCTACTCTACTCACTTCCTCTTCCTCCTTGTCTCTTAGCCCCGCCTATCTTGCTATCATTGGTCACAGGGCTTTATTAACCAGTATGAGAAACATATATACAGAATAACATCTCCCATCAAAGGTTGTAAAAGACTTAGGGTAGTGTATTGCATACAATATTAACTTAAATTTGTATCTAGGAATGCTGTAATGATTTTATTAAAGTGTTAATACTGCTTCTCAAGTATATTGGGCATATATGTTTGTGCTTGTTGCCCAAAACAAAAGTACACACTATATGATATTTACTGACTATGTGATTGGGATAACTATTCATTCCAAATACTTACCACCTGATTCATGCAGCTCACATACATGCACAACAGTTGCTTTTAGTGCAAAGCTATTTACTTCTTGCTTCTTCCATTATCCTGCTACCTAACTTGGAATGAATTGATTGTGCCATTGTTTTGTATTTCCTTGTCTTTTGCCTCAATTTGCTTTCTACTCTCACTATGCTCTATGCTGGAAATAAATTTACAACCTTTTGATCAAATCTTTCTGTTTCTCTCTTCTTCTACCTCTCTTCTCCCAGACATCCCCGTACACAACGTCATTTCAATTTAAGTTCTTTCTGTTAAAACAATTTTTATTTTTATATCTCTTATAGACCAGTTAGTGTTGCACATGTGCACATATGTATCAACTCATACACTGAGGCACAGGAAAAACTTCTAAAGGAACTTTCCCAAAAGAAAATAACCATGCCTTATCCAGCAGCAATCAGCTAAAAATTGCTATTCAGCTTCAGATGCGGACTATGAATGATCACCTGCCTCCTGGTTGCTATTTTAAACTGGCTTGACATTGTGCAGATGACCTGCAGGTGACCAGTGTTATTCTGTATTTATGTATCCAAGAGCCATACTATATCCAGAGGAAAGTATTTCACAGCATTCCTTCCATGATCCTGCTATAGTGGTGTTCTGTGATGATGTCCTTGGCCTGTGATAGCACAAAGGGTCAATGCAATCATGTGGTGCTGAGCCAAAACTGCCATTCACTAGGCTGGTAAAGCTGAAATTGCCCTTCTCTGGATACTGCAGAAAGACCATAGACCCCATGATCCTGCTATAGTGGTGTTCTGTGATGATGTCCTTGGCCTGTGATAGCACAAAGGGTCAATGCAATCATGTGGTGCTGAGCCAAAACTGCCATTCACTAGGCTGGTAAAGCTGAAATTGCCCTTCTCTGGATACTGCAGAAGGACCATTGACCTAGACATGGCCTTATGCGTCAGTTCACATCAAGATGTCATAATGGCCCTGGTGGCAGTACAGGGACGAGGATCACTATGGCACTGTGGTACCATGACCCTCAGTCACCAACATGAAAATTTTGCTTTCATGGTCACCAACCATCTCTGGACCAGCTTGCCTTTTGCACCTCTTCATAGATCCTTGAGTCTTTAGGTGAGGACTTCAATAATGACATTCCTGGTTAGGCCTGAATGCTAGCAAGATTCTGACTCTCTGCAATTTGTTCAGCTGTGTATGTCTCAACTACACTCCAGTGCAGGTCCAGGCCCAGGTCCAGGCCCAGGTCCAGACCCAGGAGTAGTTTGCTAAAGTAAAACAGGTCAGTGACTTTGTGTATGTTTACATGTGTATGTATGTGCACATGCACTTTTTATTTTTATGTATTCTTTTTTGTCTAGTTGATATATGTGTATATATGTACACACACACATATATATATATATATATAATCACATATATACATAATCATATATATTTTTAATTCTTTGACTTTTTTGAGAGAAATAACATGTTGGGTGGGTACAGAAATGGGGGCAATAACAATGTGGAAAAGAATATAATCTAAATTAATTTCATGCAAATAAATTTTAAGAAAAATAATAGTCTTGACTATTTGTATTGAAAGGAACTTTTTGGTCACTTAACTTTATAATACACTATATTATACTATACTATAGTAAATCCCAAGTTCATCTTGAAATAAAAAAGAATCTTTAAAGAAAAAAGAGGCCGGATATTAAAACAGAGATATTTAAGAATATAAATAAAATAGTTTCCAATGGAAGAATACTGAGAGAGGGAAAGTGATAGAGGGTGGAATAGTGTATAGTTTCTATTTCATGTTATGAAGAAAGTGAGAACAGTGTCATGTAAAATTAATGGAAAAATGAGTAGGTTGATTTGGCGATTAGATTTCTTGTTCGCCTTTAATATTTCGAGACCATACAAATTTGATTGAATAAAAGCATAGACCTGCAGCAGAAAAAAACATAAATTAAAGAAGATAAACCATTATCAATTAACTACCTTTAATAAATAATTAGCTGACCAGTCAAAATTTTAAATATTCATGATACTATTCATCACGGTAATTTTGGAAGAGTCAAACATAGTTATGCCCATGGAAGTCAGAGTAAGGCACCTTTTCTAAAGCTCCTGGGCAGGCCATGATGCAGAAAAGGAAAAGAAGAAAATTGAGGATTAGATTGGGTATAGGAGTTAAAATGTCAAAATGTGATGATACTCCCTGGACATTTTTTAAAATGTCAGTGTCAATGGATAAGAAATCCAAAGGGATTTCCCGGTGAATCCAGCTGGTTAAATGTAGACAAAAAGAAAATATATAACCACAACTTGGAAACCTAGGAAAGCAAAGCAAATATTTCAAAGCAAGTTCAAATGACAAATTGATTTTTCCTTCTAAACACATTCTAGCATGTATATCACATAATGATTCAACTAACACTGATTGAGTAGCTTGGTATAGGATAATGTCATGCATGCCTTTATAAATGTTATCTGTATTTTTTCTCTGAAACCAGGAAACACATATTAAATTACACTGCTCTTTTAAAATCAAGGAGCTGAAGATAATAAATAATTAAAAGGATTTATTAAATCTTCATCTAGTATCATAAATACTGCAACATTCTAAATATATTTTAAATAAAATATACATTTTTAAATATGGAAATCTATAAATTGTAAAAATTCATTTGATATCTAAATTAGTGTTATTATATGATTACACAACCTGAAGTTAAAATGAGACTTTTTACATTAAATTAATATTTCATTAAGTATGATAGATATTTTAAAACAAAGTAAATAGAATTATGTAATGCTTCAAGGAAGACACCTAATGTGGACCTTTCCCTATATAAACACACATAAATACATGTGAACACCTGCACATATACATGTGCTAAACATATGGTAATGTGTATACACACAGATATGCACATCACTCATAAAGCATGCATATGAAAGGTTAAATAAATTAACTGTAAGACTATACAGTAATAACACAGGAGGAAGTCAACCTTCTAATTTATAAGCCAGTGGAAAGACAAATTGGATCTAAATCTAAATATCAAATACATCACACATCAGAATCAAAGAAACTTATCTGCTAATTCTTTTTAGTTCTTATGAGTAAATAACTTTAAATCATTTAAGTTCTCCCAGAATCAAATATAAATATCATTGCCTCTGTATATATCAAGATTCTTGGCTAGTGAGATACAGCAGAAGTAAATAAAAATGCTTACCATTAATACAAAAAAGGTACTGAACACTTCACTTGTAGCCATTGTTTTAATTATTGATATTTATTTTTTCATTTTTATTTGACATTTCCCACATGTATATATATGTATTATCTTGATAATATAAAAGTAGAAAACAGAATCCTTATTTTATAGGGTATATTTCTCTAACATGCTATAATGATAATCAAATCAAATTTTTTATTTCGAGAAAACAATATTGTAATCCAGAATTATATAGAAGTTCAAAGATTTGAAATAGAAATAGGAAAAGAAACATTTATTTCTATCATTTATGAAAATACAGATTTCTTTATTCACTAGCAGTAGTAAGTAATACATAGTACATCTTAAACCTAAAAATTATCAAAGGATAATAACTGTGTTGTTAAATATGTATTAAGTTTATATAAGTACTACTTTGTGTTGCAGTTCATTGTGTCGCAGGTTTAAAAATGTCTCCTTATGTAATTGCTGCTGTGAAATGTCAAATGAACTATGAAGCTGCTGTTAGGAATACAAGACAAAACAGAAGGGGACCATTCAATTCCAAACAACTGATTTACTTGGATAATTACAGCCTAAGATGCAATTATGCTTCAGAGATACCAATGCACATTGCTGTGCTCAGAGGACATACTGGAATGCTTCTTGGATCATGGTATTTGGAGGAAATTCTTGGTAGATGGAGGTGTTAATCTGAAATCTTACCTGTGCTATCAAAGTATTGATGGATTCAGTACTTCTAAACTCTTATGATGGGAATGGAAACAAAATATCTCTATAACACACAGAAACTGTTTAATAAAAGAAAAAGTGAAATAGAGGAAATTTTAATTATATTGCTGAACACAAAATCTGTTATCTATATATTGCCACATAATACTCAATAGAAAAAGATAAGTTTTTGAATTTATAAAAACCACATTATTCATGAGACTTTGTCTTTGTATATGTCTTTGTATACTTTAACAGACAGTAGGACAGTAGGACAGTAGGACTATGTATAGTCTAATTAAGAGCATATAAAGAAACACTTAAACATTAAAAGTCAACATATTAATGAATTAAAGGACTCACAGACATTAATCTCCAAAGTAATATAATTCCATTAATGTTATCATAATCAAATAATGGGACTTAATATATTGGAGTATTTAGAAAAAATACAAACTTGAGGTTTCTAATTCCATTTTAAAATTCTCAAAGTGTACTAAGTATTAAATATAGACTGATAAGTTTACAGTTAAAATAAGCTACACAACAGAGTATATAATTAAAAAAACAGAAAAATGCTAAAGAATAATTTTAAGGTAGTATATTCAGATGATATAGTGCTATGTATCAATGAAAATAACAGGTAGAACAATAGAACTAATATGTATCTTTTAAAATACAATGCTAAAGTGAAAAGGAATGCACAGAACACTTACACTTTGTCAAGCATGAAACTTGAGCTGCACTGTGCAATAAACCTGACTAAAGTGGGTGAAGAAAGTGTGCAAGGAAATGTTAGGATGCCTTCATCCTTGGAGAAGATGTTGAGACCCATCAGAGAATGTTGAGTGGTTCTAACATTTCATGTCTGAAGACAAAAATTTGTTGCCTTTGTGTTTCCTTTCAAAATATTTGTTAACCTAGATGTGTGTGTTTAATGTTCTCTGCTATTTTCCCTCTCATTGTAAAAGTATGAGAAAACCTATGAAGGGATGTGACTATAACGAAGTGTTAGCAGGCAGTCAAAGACAAGTCAAACGAGAGGATAAAATGCTATTTGGTGATCATAGCCAGCAGTGAAATATACTGCAGGACTGTCAAATCTACATAAAACCATATAATATAAAACAAATTTTATTCTGACTCCTTTGCAACCCATTTTTGTTTGACAAATGATTTCTGAATGTCAGTGGGTGTATGATAGATATTTTGACTCATCCTAAAAATAAAAACATCAGCATAAAATAAATAATACACCTTAATAATCATAAAGTAAGATATGTATAATAGATATCTAAAATTTAATAATACAAGTTACATTTTTTAACAACCTGCTTTGCTATTGGCATAAAGAAAAGTGAAATAATATATGATGATAGATTACCCGGAGATAATAATTGCATTGTAAAATATTTATTAACTTTATTTTCAGCTTGCTAAGGGAATATGCTACTAAACTTAATTTGACCTAGAAACTAAACACTATAATAGTCCCAACAGCCCCAATTAGTTGGAAGAACTGAACTTTTACCATGCAATCTTCAAATCATCTCTTTGAATTCATTCGTTGCTGCTAACTCTTGCTGCTTTCCCAAGTGTCTCATGTGTCTCATTTCCTATTGTTAATGAAACAACTCAATCAACAAAGCCAGCTTGTAAGTGAGCAGATTTAGGCTGAGGCAGAATTGAAATCCAATCATTGCCCTAAACATAATTATATTCATTTTTTAAAATGAACATTTTATTATCTTGTAATCCACTCAAATTTTGGCTTTCAGAAAAATTAATAATTATAAAAATATATTTTCAAAATTAATAGGTTTGTAAAAAATGTTAATATAATATGGTCAACTCTAGTTTTATGTTATAAGCATTATAACTGTATGTAGCTAAATTGGGACAATTTATGTTATGTGAAGGGTTCAATTTTCGGTTATATATGAACATTAATGCAAATTCATATACATATGAATATACATTTGCAGAAATTTTCAGTTGATAAAAGGTTACATAATTTAAAATTTTTACCTGTTTGTTCCTGTGTTCAACTAATAAGTGAATACTAAAAGAAAGCATATCACTAGAATCAAAGAATGCTAAAGAAACTTCTAGGATGCTTTCAACCACCTAACTTTTTACTTATTGAGAAGTTACAAAACAAATATCAACCTAATATATTCCTATTATATATTAAATGTATATATTTCATATATATATATATATTAACACTTTTGTTGAACATATTTATTCAGGTACTTATATAGTCATAATTTCAGTTATATGTGATGGTCACTATACCCTGGTACTTTTAACAGCCTCTTGTTTATATAAAGTAGCATCCAAAACCACTGGATTCACTATGCTCAACGATGAAGACACCAAAAAGCAAATAAATATACTATAAATTTTAGCACAAACCTGTTTTTTATTGTGAAATGGTGTATATATATATATATATATATATGTATATATATATATATATATATATAATAAATGAAGTAAAAGATGATTTCATCTTTTTTCTTAGTTCTTTACAGTTAAATAAAATCATTCCACATAAGGAAAGATAATGAATATAAACTATGAGTGTTTCGAACCTAATCATTACAGACAATTCTGAATTCCATGATCAGAATTAGTGTTTAAGTCCTCAAAACTCAAAATACCTAAAAACTGTGGTATCTACTTTCAAAACTCTTAAATCAAAATGCTGAAAACAATTCTAGAAAACAGTACTAAAAATGTAAAAGACACATCTATTTTGAAAGAGACCTATTTATGGAACATAAATGACAGAACGTTCCTGAGGAATATTTAGACAATAAAACACACCTCAATATGGATATTTAGATATTTTAGATATTAGTCATTAGATTTATTGACAATAGTCACCGATGGAGACAGATGTATGATAAAGAGAATGATATGATGCTATTTGAGGACAAAATCCAGAACATCTTGGGAAAATGCTTCTCTTAAATCCTGAAGCCTACATGATTATCAATTATGGAGTAATGATCAACTCATCATTAATAACATACAACATGGGAGACTGTTCAATTCATCATCCCCTTCTCATAACCTCTGACTCTCTCTGGCATTAGATCTACCTGTTCTTACAGGAATCCATTCTTTCCTACCTAGTTCAGTTAGATACATACATCAGCCATCTTACGGCTTCATTCCTAATGATGTTTTTTATCAGGTTATTAGGCATATGTTATGAGTAGGTTTTCCTGTGGCTCTGGTTACACAGCCATGCCAGCCCCAAATAACAAACAAAGATGCTGTATTAGATATAATTCTGATGGCCTGTTACTACTTTCTTATAGCTAGCTCTGTTTTAAATATTAACCCATTTTGATTAATCTAAGTATTCCCACATGGTCTCATCTTACCAGAGGCCTGGTGTTCTACCCTGTAGGTCCTCCATCTTTAATATCTCCCCTACTACTTCTAGAATCCTCCTTGTCTTTTAGTCCTGCCTTTATTACTTTCCTATTGGCCAACAGTGCTTTATTCATTAACCAATAAGAAAAACATATTTACAGAATGGTATCTCCCATCAGACATAAGTTCTGCCTAACATGAAACTTTCATCCTTTACACAGCTAAAATTCCACTCATAATTTATTAATATTGTGTCAGTATGAACATAATCAGCATAAGCACTAAGAACACATGTTCTCTCTCTCTCCTCTCTCTATCTCTCTCTCTCCCTCTCCTCTCTCCCTTTTCTGTCTTCTATTCCTACCCTGACTATATCTACCTACTCTTACGTGTTTTCCTCTCCTCCCCTCTCTTTCTATTAGCTGCACTCCCGCCAGCAGTGAAGGAGTTTTTCCCATTCTCCACACCCTCTCCAGCATAAGTTGTCATTGGTGTTTCTAATTTTAGCTATTCTGGCAGGAGTAAGATGGTATCTCAAAGTTGTTTTCATCTGCATTTCCCAGATAGCTAAGAAAGTTGAACACTTTTTAACTGTCTTTCAGCCTCTTTGATTTCCTCTATTGATAATTCTTTCTTCAATTCTGTACCCCATTTTTTAATAGGACTTGGTGTTTTGTTCACTAGTTTCTTGAGTTCTTTGTATATTTTGAAGATCAGCCCTTTGTCAGATGTAGGATTGGTAAAATATTTCCCAGTCAGTGGGCTGCTGTTTGGTCTTGTCCACTTTGTCCATTGCCTTACAGAAGCTTCTAAGTTTGAGGAAGTCCCACTTAATATTTGTTGATCTCAGTGTCTGTGCTACTGGAGTTATGTTCAGGAAGCAGTATCCTATACCAATTTGTTCAAGGGTACCTCCTACTTTCTCTTCTAAGAGGTTCAGTTTGTCTGGATTTATGTTGAGGTCTTTGATCCATTTGGACTTGAGTTTTGTGCATGGGGATAGACATGGGTCTATCTGCAGTCTTCTACACACGATCATCCAATTGTGCCAGCACCACTTGTTGAAGATGCTTTCCTCCCCCCATTGTATTAGAGAGAGGGAACATAAAAAAGGGAGCCATCATTGGTTTGAAGGGAAAACTGAACCTAAAGAAAGGGCTAGAGACCTATAAGACTGACTCCAATTAACAATTTGAGCAGCCTGGGAAAAACTACCATAAATGCCCTTCCTTGATAGTGAGATCATCAACTAAATTATCCACCATCATGGAGTCCTCATCTAGTACCTGTTGGAAACAGAAGCAAACATCCATAACTAAACACTGAGTCGAAAATAGTTCAGATCCAGAGAGAGGGAACAAGAGCAGGTTGCAGAAACACACAAAAATAGCTGACCTCAACAAGGAGGAGCTAATGGACACCCGCAGATTGATAGCTGGGTATCCAGCATGGGACTGACTCACACCCACCTGAATATGGGTCTCAGCTATAAGGACTGAGCAGTCTGGGGAACCTCAGACAGTAGAAACAAGATGTACTCCTGGTGCCCAAAAGGACCATGCAGACACATCCCCCATGGAGGGCTACCCCCTTAACCTAGAGACAGGAGAGAAGTCCTAGTTCCTACTTCAAATGACTTGTGAGATTTACATAACCCAACCTGGATAGCATACCCCTACAAGTGGAATGGGATTGGGGGTTGTGAAGGGAGGATGGCTAGGGTGCATGTCACAGGGTAAGAGTGTAAGAGGGAGAGAAGGAGGCAGGGAGGGATGTAAGGGGGAGGGAGGAAGAGAGGTAGGGAGGGAGAGAAAACTGGGATCAACATGTAAAAATTTTAAATTATAATATTAATAATAAAACTAATAAAATAACTGAAAAAAACAAGAGACACATGATTTGGATGCAAAAGTTTTGGTAGCATAATCAAAACTAAAAAGACATTTGGAATGAAGTCTTTTGGAGCCTATTCAATCATTAAATATGCTGTTTAGTAAAATTACTGAACTGAAGTAGAAGCATAAGTAAGTCCAATTTTTCTGATTTTCTCTAAAATGATCATGTGAAAATTTTCTGGAATTCTAATAAGTAAAATAATATTTATTAATGATAATATAAAACAACATTAATAAATACTAATATAATAAACATTAAATATGAATTACCAATTAAATATATATAATAGAAGGTTCAAGTTTCTTAATTCTAATTGTGTTTAAAACTCTATAATAATGAAATTTTGGTGAGTAATATATATAGATACAGACTCTTTTGAGACTACCTAAATTCTGATCCTCAAAATTGTTTACCTTCAGCTTTTTAAGAAATGGGGAAACATAAGATTTTCAATGATGTTATATTTCAAATGTTCAGTAGCCTTAAAATCAATAATTTCATTAAAAGGCTGTGTTTGATTTATTTCAAAACCCTTATTTCCACATGTTATCAAAACATTTCTGATATTTTTATATGTAATTATGGGTAATTTGTTTACAAAATTTTCAAACTATATAATAGTTATTACAGGGAATGTTGAGTTTCATTGCATTAGGTAATAATATAGTTCCTTTCTAGTATGTATGGCATAGTTAATGCAATAGTGTATTTAATCATGAAGAACCAGTTGTTTATAATGTATGTATTAGAAACCATACCAGGCTCTCTTTGGCTTAAGGATTTATTTTAAATTTAGACACATCATAGAAGTAGCAGTACTAATTTAATATTTTCCTAATTTGAACAAAAATTTGGATTTTTTAACATTATAATAATAATGTGTTTGTTTAAAACAATCAGTAGCAACTGTATATTCTAATGAAACTTTCTTTTCAAATATCATTCTCTATATATTACAGTGTCTAAGTGTGAACTACTTACAAATTTGTGAGGATAAATTTGTATTCTCAACACTTGTGTAGTAGTCCAGACAAACTCCATCTGTTCTGTAGGATCACATCAAATGGCTAAAGTTCTCCTGTATTTTACTTTTCAGCTCATAAGAAGAATATAAATATATGAAACATTCTCTCAGAAGTTGTTTAGAGGAAATGTTGTTTGTAAGCATCACACCTTAGCTACTAAAATAGAAAATACTGAAAATTTTCTTAAAAAGTACAAAAGTACTGAAAACCTCACATAATAACTATATTACACCTCAAGTTTTCAGATGCCTGTATGTAAGACATACAGGGTGAAAGATAAAAATTGACATCTGTGATCTGAGCTCTACACTTTCAGGACAGAAAAAATTCAAAAGGAAAATCAAATGTCTCTTTTCCAATTATTTTTCTGTTATTGGGTTCCTGTCCCTTGAAGTTAATAAAAAATATGGCCAGCTAGTCTCATGTATTACTACTCAAATCTCAAATATGACAGCATCACTTTGAAGCAAAAATACTGAAGCTGGAAATCTTGAACTTAGGTGGGATGCTAAACCTTAGAAGTAAATGAAATGTTCTTCATATAATAAAAAGTCAGAGTATAGATTGATATTTTAAAAATAAGATTCAGTGATTAATTATTAAAAATATTGAGGGGAAGGTCTTCTCAAATCCAAGTCCTACAAGAGGTAGAATATATTCAAAGGTGGCTTCTCCATGCATCAGGAGGGAGGACCCAGCTTTCTTAGTATGAATCATAGGTGAACATAGTTAATTGTGTAATCTTAACACAGTTTCCCAACAGTACTAATGATCATTAACTGAATTTTCTTTATAATGTGCCTTGTATATGATGCTTTTCAAATGATCAATATTTATTAAATATTTGGAATCTATTGATTCTTCTATTTGTAAATAATAAGCAACATAAGTTATGGAGGTGGCTATATATAAAACCCTACCCCTATCAGAAGGGGTGATTGGCAATAAACAATTGCTAGGAGAGTAGAAATAAATTGTTTTCTAAAGTAAGACATATGATGGCTCAGTTATGCTACAAGGCAAGCCTTCAACTCAAGCATTATTAGGCCAGAACCCATTATAATCAACGGGTTAAAAAAATATGATTTAAAATTGGTTGTGTGTAGTGTGTTGATATACTTTAATGAGTTTATTAAATCATAAACAACATATCAACACAGGTGGGTATGGAGGTATGGTTAGGTCTGGAAGCAGTTTAGCAATCATGAGTATAATCAAAATACATCATTTGAATTTTCCAAATAAGTAACAATATCATTATAAAAAGGTATCTCCTTTCCTATTCTTCCATTGAATTCTCTCAAAATAATATTCATAATGTTTATATATTTTATTTACCACAGGTATTTAGCACTTCATACCTATTTTCTTCCTTTCAGTATTATTTTTTCTTGGGTGTGTTCACTGAGGAATCTATTCATCTCCACCTCAATAAAATATACAGCAAGACTTCCAGAGTAGCATAAACAAAACTAAAATCCACAAAATGAACTTTTTAAATATTTATTGAAGATAAATATAAATGATTATCATGATTCTTTTCTTGTGAGGATGAGAGATTTGGTGAATCTATGTAAAACTTAAATAGTTTTGGGAAAACACTAAAAATGATAACATCAGCTGTTCACTCCTAGAATCACTGTATAAAGTTTATCACACACTCTATAAAATAATATGGACAATAGTAAGTCCAGTGATAAAATTGCCCAGCTCCAGATGCATATAAACTATGTGTTCTGGGAAAATGTTTTCTTGCCAGCAATCATAGGCCTCCTGTTACCAAAATGAAAATCAAAGGAACTTTGAAAAAAACAATTACCAGCTTCTTGGATTCTCCATAAAGCTGTTTTGGACTACTATGACGACATAGTAGACAATTGAATAAATCCCATTTAATTCGTGTTTCTCTAGAGAATCCTAATGATTTATGAGATTAAATTATGGCAACATTAAGAAATTAGTAGAGACAAGTTTAAAACAGATTTTTCAAACAGTTGGAAGGAAGGGGACTCAGATATCCTTTTTACAATTCATTTTTCAAGAACAATATAAACACTCTGTAAAAATGAGGAAAATTTGGGTTATTTTTTAATGAAAGGACTCATGAAACACCTTTTTAAAATGATGATTTGTATATAGTCAAGAAAGCTATTTGACTCCACACTATATGAAAATTTTCAGATTGTAAATTGTTTAAATATTTGTTGTGTTATGTTTTAATCACACAATAAAAGTTGTACTATGATGACATTATGGTCTAGTCTAGTAGTTGTTGAAACACAAATGCCATTCAACTTCTATTCTTCCTTTATTCTTTCTTGACATGCTTCCACTATATGTGGGTAAGGTATGCGGACCTGGTATCATTCTGCAGTATAAAACAAAATAAAAGCTTATATATACTATGTAGACTGCATAGTTGCTAACATGCTTGCCACCCAAGCCTGAGAATCCACGTTCAATTCCTATTACCCATGAAGAAAGATAATTTCTTTGTCGTGTGCCTGTAATTCCAGAGTTGTAATGAGAGTTATGGGAATCTTGGGATTTTGATCAGTTGTTTTCAGGAAAATGGTTGAGCTCCATGGAGAAGACACCTGGATTTAGGACATTAACATTAGCTGAATATTAGCTGTGATAAAAAAAATAATGGGAAAATACTCCAGATCACAAGACTTGTTGTTATACATGAACACAACACTGTCTCATGAGTGTCTGAATCTATTTGGGAACTAATTTGCAAATGGTCTTATAAAGCATATGCTTTTCAGATACCAGCTTTCTACTCTCTACCCCAATGACCTCATTTCTTTTACTCAATTGCAGACCAAGTTGTATATTGAGAAAATGATCTGAAAGAATATCAGATCATTGGCACACAAAATTTAAAAGAGAATCAGAAAGGAATAATGAGTATACACCACAAGGCATGGGAGTGGAAACAGAATGGTGGCCTTATAAACGAGGTCTGCATAAATATACATCTAATTGTTAAAGTCTGTTTTTTATTGCATTTTATGTTAGCTGAGCCCATGCCCACTTCTACTTTAACAGGAAGTAGTACTCTGAATCCAGGTTTGCCACTGTTTACTTTGTTTAGGGACATAATACAGAGGGTGGGTAATAGTGACTTCGAAAATTTCTGTGACAGTTTTCCTTTTAAAACTCACATTATCAAAAGACATTTGCCAAATCTTTGGTCAATTTCCACCTAATAAATTAGACTTAGTAGACATTACTTGTTTTGTTTATATCTCTCCAGGAATGTCATGGACTTTTGATCATATTGAGCTGGTTAAAATGTTGTCAAATGGCGCAAATTTTTAAATGTACTCTTACTATTTAACTAAATGATCTTGACTCCATTTTGTTTTAAATTCAATAGCCATGAGAAGTATTAGTCTGTAATATTTATATAATGCACTTAATCATGTAATCAATTTCTATTAGAGACAAATACAATATGTAAGTGCACTTACAATAAGAAAAAATATTTCCTTTTAGTGCAAATTCTGAAATTAATGCAGTTTATAATGTATACAAATGTCGATGGTTTTTAGTACATTAGGGCACAATAGTGTATATTATTATAGAATTTTAATTATTATGACAATAATGCTAGTATAATTCTTTCATTGTTATACATGCCTGAAGGTACATATAACTAAATAGAAAGAAAATTAAAGAAGTGTTGTGTGCTATTTGCTAGTCCTTAACAGGCAAGTTGTGGGGAATGCAATTACTACTCCTTTAAACATATCCTCTATTTCATTGTTTGATTGCTGATATCCATGTGGGGCAGTTTTTCTAGGTAACTTGACTTACATGTTCCAAAGAAAGGAATCCAAGCATTGCATTCCATTGGGGCCTAAGAAAATGTGTTTGTTAACCTTTTTTTTTTTTTTAAAGTAAAATAAAGTTAGTATGAATTTTGAAGAAAATGTCTTTGTGAACTTTTTTTAAGTAAAATAAAGTCAGTATTCATTTTAGTAAAATATAGTTAGGTTGGTAATTTGAGAAAGGAAGAAGAGAATCATTCTGTAGTAAAGACTTTGAAAGCATAAGTGTTCCTACTTTGAAAAGTCATGTGTCTGCATATTAAGAGCTTTATATCATTTACTTTATATTCACTTTGAACAGTTCATTTGTCTGTATATACCTAATACCCAAGCTACTTTCCCTTCTTCTATATGCAACTGAAATATTGTTTACAAGTAATATAACCATTTTTCCTTAGCTAATGTGTAAAAATCCTAATACCATTGATTCACATTCTACTTTAGTTTGATGTTATACTTGAAAATATACATAAGCATTTCAATTTATATAATTCCTTGATGCTCGTATAGACATTTGTTCGTATGTCTAAAGGAACATACATATAGGCATACATTTTATAGTTTAATGAATTTACACATACCAGCCTCATGGATGACTTGGGATGCATTACAAACACAATTGAAAACTATCACTGTAATCATTAGTAACTTACCAGCTCAAAAGAATGCCTCCTTGCACCGAGACAATTAACCATTACATCCAATGAAACTGTCATGGGGATTTAGTAGGTAAAGTGTAATTAACTAAATTAGAAGTAATAAAAATGTTACACTTAAATAGTAGCAAGATTTTACAGAGACTTGATATACTAGGGTGATTTGTGGTCCATTTGAACTCCTACATACAATTAAAAGACATTTCCTCTAAAAAATGTCAAGGGATTTTTATCAGGGAAAACGGCTACTGCTTGCCAACTCTGTCCTAATGAGCACAAAAATGCCTATGTTGTGTAAGCGCCAGTTGGCCCAATTTCAACTTCAGGCAGGTGGCTGATGTCATGCTCATGTCACTCCTATCTGATAATAGCACAAAGTCACATTGTCCTTTCAGTCTAATCCCAGAAATAAAAATTTACATCCTGTATGTTCTGGTGTCATGAAAGAAAATTATGTATTCAATTATATATTTGGACAGTAAAAGACAAGAGTGTAATTTCTCTTCCTTAAAATCTTAATAAAAATTTAATAAAATATGGATATATCATCTCCTTATTCATAAGCATAATAATAATTACAATACTAACTTTTTTGTATTACAGATTTTTTCATTAATATTAATAATATCTAAAAAATAATAAAACATCAAAAATTAAAGTGTTTGGAATGTTCCATAGCACTATTTTAAAAGTTGACCAAAAGTTTTAAACATATGACATATTTTAAAGAAGAATAATTTAGTTCATATGTTTATGTGTATATAAATTAGTAAAAAAAAAGAAATTATGCCAACACATGTATGAAGGTTAAAGAATTTAAATCATTTTCACCTTCAAATATTTTATAAACATAAGTAAAGACAATGTTTTGTGGAACTTACATTCTTTAAAATGTGAAAGATTTGGCACAAAAGAAAAGTCCAGTAAAGTTACAACACACATCAACAAAGTGTGTTCCTAAAAGAGAGCATATAAATTTAAATAGACAAATCAGTGAGCTAATCATAGAACAAAACACAGTTTTTCTGCTTCTTGAATAAGTAAAAATAGTAAACTTCTACTATATATAAAATGTAACATGAAAATAAGGCAGTAAGAAAATGAATACATTATTTTTTGGTAAGATTTTGTTTATATTCATGTATTATATCTTTTTATTTACCATTTACTTAATCTGTATTTTGTTTTAATTATATGAACTATGAGACTATCTAGAACACATACAAAAGATTTTAATTATTTATTTATTTCAGAAATGGTCATTTGTTGTTGTCATGGTTGTTTAGATCATTCCTATATAGCTCTTCCCAAATACATGTTAAATTGTGATCCAGATATCAATTTATTGACTTGGTCTTTTAAAGTAACAACTTTCTGTATACTCTGGCATGATGTATGATAATCATATTTTTAGTCTTGAATATATGAGTTTATCAGTGGATACTGAGATAAAATAAAAGAATAAATAACAGATAATAGATCAGTAGCAAGACATTTCCAATTTTGCTGTTAAATATCCAGATGAAGTTGACTGGAGACCCTCTCAGTGTCAGCTAGCTTGAGTCTCAATAGAGAAATTCCTGGACAGAGCACAGTGCCTGCTCAGGTGTGATCTTAATCAATCTTTTAATCACTGTTCATATCAAATATGCTCCTTTTCCCTTTTAAAGTTTCTTCTTTATATTTTGGGACCATAATATAAATACGCCATGCCCCCCTTCCCTTTGTACCTTCAAACACTCTGATATACCCATCCTTGATCTCTTTCAACTTTTGGGCCATTTTGTTTTCATTGATAGTTCTTATATGTGTTTACACACATACATACACACACACATATGCACACATACACAAAAATCTTGCTAAATAAAACTTACTCATGTTGTGTATGTTGTATATATGTTTCTGGACTGACTACTTGATATTTAATAACAAACTGGAGTTTCTACCCTAGGGAAGATTCTTTTTTACTCCCACTCAAATTCTTTCAATGCCTGAAAGGTAGATTTCACCTGTACTTTCCTCCATCAACTTTAGCATGTCTATTGTTGCTGTCACTGTTCAACTCATATTTAGCCATTCATGTAGGTGAGACTCTGGGTGTAGCTTCTGATATTACTAGGAAACACATCTCACAGAAAACCCCTTGATCCTGTGGGTCTTACTACCTTTCTGTGTATCTTGCAGTGTTCCTTGAGCCTTAGGTGCAGGGACTTGTTTTATTGATATATCCTTTAGACTGGCCTCCAAAATATACATTTTGATTGGATATGGTTTTATCTATAATAAGATCCATTTCTTTAAAAGAGTAGTAGCACCTCATAAAACAGGATTATGGACAGACCTAAGAATCATGCACAAAAGCCATACTTTTGAATTTAAATGTGTGAACTTAATAAATGGATAATAAATAAAAGAATAAATGAGTAGCAAGTAAATAAATGACGGGAACGTACATAAATAGGTAGACAGATAATTATTTGTAGAAAAACTACATTGTCCATTCTAAACAAATTGGAAAACATTTCTTATGGAATCCACTTGGAATTTCCAATAGAGAACATTCCAAACAAGGTAGAGTGTCCTGTGCATGAGCCTTCCAGAAAAAGAACAAATAATAGCAGAAAGATTACCAAATAAATGCTCATAGCATCCACTAGAAACCAGGTGGGGAAATCCTAGTAGCGAGCACAGGATCCTAATTGATCTTCACTCTATGGATGAGCATTTCAAGGCTGAATTCTCAGTGCCCTTTTGCACCAAAAGTACTGTTTAATCATGAGGTAAATATTAGTGACCTCCAATAGAAATATTTTACTCTATAGCTCTTATGTAGTGTGGCATGCTTTTACTCATTAGGTGTTTTGTTATTCTGTCTCTTCTGTTACAGAGTTATGTGGTGAGATTGGTTAGCCCATCCAGAGACCAGGGTTCTGGGGGACAGTTTTAGAAAAGTTAAGCATGCTTTTTAAATCTGAAATGGATGCAAGGTGGGGTAAAGGCAGGGTGTGGATTACATTTTGAAAGTCAGATTATTCACCAATATAATTCAATTTATAATGTATACTCTCAAAATATATGAACTAGTTCATTAATATTATCACCAAATGACTTAAATATAGAAATTGCAGCTGCCTATCAAGGTGCATAGAATTAACAAGCATTCAAAAAGCAATGTCATAGGGTGAGAACTTTTACTTTATTTCTAAAAAATATCATTAGAACAGAAATGGCATCTGATATAGTATTATAAAGCTTAAATTTCAAGTTAAAGCCTTTGTTTTCATCACAGCACAATTCACAGCATTATGCTGCAGGAGATAAGATTCACTTATAAAATTACAGACAAGAAAAATGCTCTTCCATGATTCCTATGGTTTTAGGATGAAATATTCCCATCATTTCAGATTTCTTTACTTTTCTACAGAAAGTTTATGGTTTGACAGGTCATACCATTTGTTCTTCTGTAATACTGAAGTGTGCTGTATCAGAGATGCTACATATGAGCCAAATTATTGGTTATTAATATACATCCATTTGTCAATTTGTCAGTTTTTACCTACATTGCTGTAGCATCAATAATTTGAAACTCTCACATTTTTGTCTTAATTAAGGAACAACCATAAGATGCACTCCTAAGAACCAAAGGATACACTATAGCTACAATGAGATGTTTGTGTAAAGATGCAGACTGCTTGAGAGTAGTGGACCAGATATTGCTAGAAAGTTTGGAAATTTAATCTTCTTAAACTGGTAAATGTGCAAAAAATATTTTTTTTTGGTTTCAAATGTAACAGTGTCAGTCATGTATACTGAAAATGACTAAGCTTTGTGAATATAAAAGTAAAATTCACATTATACTTTGTAAAATACAAAAGAACAACTATTTCACTAAAAGCATAGGACTTGTTTATTTTTAATGTTCTTAGGAAAGTTAAAAAGTGGTAAACATCAGAACTCCAGGTCTAAGCAATTTTTATAGCAGACCAGTATTCTGAGTTTCTATTTACATATTGTCAATACAAATTGCATTGGATTATCTGGTATCTTGCTTCATGATACACATTTTTAATAAACAACTAAAATATGAACCTATGAGTTTAAATTTGCAAGAAGGTATATTATGTGCTATAACTCTGCTTCAGTGACACTGAGAAGTTACTACCCTCTGATCTTACAAGCAAAAATATTGACATGAAAAATATGTAGCTCTTTATAATGTGTATAATTTGAGCACATATATTTATCTCTAAAATTCACATCACCTACAAATGTAGCATTTAAATTATTCATATCCATAAACATTCAGCACATGGAGCCCTAGTGCACCATTAAGAAAACAAATGCTACTTCTTTGGCATTTTTGAACGTAACTTTATGAACAAATTATTTTACATATGCTGAAAAATAGTTCTCATTCAGGATCCATCATTAATATGAGTTTTTAAACTTAATGAAATATAGTTGGTTTTTTAACTAAGAAAATCATTTATATATGTAGTTCTTTTATTTTAAAAGCAATGTTCTTTCTGTAGAAAATATATTTTATAAAGCTAGTAGATAGTTGAAACCAGCTGAGTGAAACAATAAAAGCTATCATAACCTAATTATTTTAAATTTAAATCTTGCAAATATGAATAATGCACTATCCAAGAATTACACATAAACAAAGATTGGATATAACAACATGCTGCATGAACTAATAATGTTTACTATTTCACTTATGGACATACTCTACAATATATATTTAGAAAATATGTGCATCCTTTTATTTATATCCCTTAATTGAATATTTCATGAAATTTTACCAAAGATTTTGTAGTATCTGAGGGGGAAAATTGAAAAGGGAACAATCAAAATGTAAACTGCAATAATTTACAAAAATAATTAGCATTATGGAAGGCCCGTAAACTATGTGAGTAAGATAATGTAAGGGAGATCAAAGACATAAGAAATTCCAACATAATATTTGAAGTATGAGAAAATATACTTGCAGAAAATGTGGGAGGCAAAGATGCTAATACATCATGCAAATAATACAAGGCAACATTTGTTTTCCAATGCTTCAATAAAATACTGAGTTTCCAATAATACACCATGAAACTCAGAAAGCTATCAGAAATCAGAATATGTGAAGAGATGATGCATACCAGCTCTGAGAGAGAACATTTTTGTTTATGTCTTGCTTCACTTTCTTTCAAATTATGTGATTGCAGGGAGATACTTTTTTCAGTGTCTATATCTTCATCTAAGAGGCAAGATTTCTGGAGTAGTACATAAATTAATATATGTTAATATTTTCAGTCTGTATATGCACATAGTATTTGTTTAATATCTGTCAAATTTTATTAAAATATAAAAATTCAATATTTGCATGTCTCAGTTTTTATTTTGTTTATGTTATACAATAAAAATTGCAAGAAAAAATTTTGGTGCTGATATATGCAGTTAAAAGATGTGTATTCCATATCTTGAGGCTTTCATATCATGACAGTTCACACTGTGTGCAAAATATTTATAAATAAATATTACAGAAGGAGAGTGTAAAATCAGAGACAAAAGCACCAAGATTTCTTGAGAAATCCTCAAGTCAAATTTTATTTTACAGTCCACCTTAGACAAAAAGCTAAGAAACAACATAATTTGATATTTGTCTAAATTAATCTCTATATACTCCATATATATGCATACACATATACATATTCTTATATACACATATATGTGTATATGTGTGTGTATGTATTCAGTGCTCCCCACAAGAGACATAATTATCTAATAAAAACAAGAGTACTAGGAATGAGAAACTACCATTTTAGATTTTGGTTAGGATAATCCAAGTGACTCCTAAAATAGTGTAGGTTATTTCTGTTGATTTGGTTGATTCTAAGAGGTTCAAGTTTAGTGATAGTACCTACACAAAGAAATCAGCACACATTGGATGGAAGAACCAAAATATTTGGGGTGGACCTAGACTGATGGCCTCTGTCCTGAGGTCTAGGTTTTGTGGTATCAGAAATTACTTCATAAACTGTCATCAAGAGAAAAAATCAATAGTTCTATCCAGGAGTAAAGTCCATGAAGCATAACAATTATCAGCATGGCAAGATCACTAAAACTGAAATAGTGGCATTCATGTCTTGACAGCAAATAGCTGTTCCACTCAATATGAGGAAAACCATAGCCTGGTTCTAGAAAGTTGGCCAAGTGTTCAGGATTAGAATGATTATGGGTCTAAGAAGGAGCCCCCACTAAGTATTTTTCCAAGACCAGCATAATTTCTAACTGTAATCTAAAATATATTACTTAACAAATAAGTGTAGATCTCTCCTCATCAAAGAAGCTTCAATTCATGACAACTAGAAACCATCACAGAAAGCTAAAACTAGTCACAGGGCCACGATGAATGTTTCATCGCTAGCCAAGCTCCAGGGAATGAATCTTTGACACAACTGTACCTGAAGCTCAGGAAATACATCAGAAAACGGGGTAGGAGACTGAAAGGGCCAAATACATAGGAAGTCAGTTGTAAGAGTGGTCTCCTAGATATAACAAGAAATGTACACCTCTCTACCTCAACAACTTGGCTGTTTAAGCAACACCTGAATAATGTTTTATTTAATAGGTTAAGAATGCTAAGAGGGAAATCTCACAGTACCACCACTCCAAGGTACAGAAGGTATAGGTACTTATTAACTGCCTTAAAAGAAAAGGAATGAGACCATTAATGGTCTACACAAAATAAAGAACAAGTGACTCTAAATTGAGTCAGATTATATATATATACATATATATATATATACATATATATATATATGTGTGTGTATATATATATATATCTGTATGTGTGGAAAATTTTAAGAGGGAGTGCATTTACATGACATGGGAAGTATATTAGGAGAAGACAGTGGATGAGTTAGAGGGAGAAAAGGAAAGGAATGATGTACTTACATTTTTATTTAAAAATTATTAAATAATAGAACATAGATAAAAGAGATAGAAGCAATAAATATTTGTTTTGAAAACTATCCTATCAGTTCTTAACACAAGCTTTATCAAATATGAAGAATTTTCCAGTGTTAATATCAATATAAATTTGAATGTCAACATATACAAATACTTAATATAGGTACAATAGTTAGTTGCTTTAAGTCTCAAATATGTTGTCTAGGTTATTTTCTGACTTGAAACAACAATAATTGTATCCTAAGAACAATATATAGTTATGATGACTTGTTTTTGAAAATAAAAATTGAATGACAAGTTTTGAAATATGAATTACACCCCATTTGTTGATATAGAGAAACAATTAAAATATGAATTTCAGGATTATAGTAGCAACTATGGGAAGGATACTGCATTTTATTATCTTGAACACATTTAAGTGGTTAAAGCAATTAAAACTCAATGTCCAGATTTCTCTATAGAGAAGAAAAAGAACATAAATACATGACAAAAAAAGAATCAATTTTCTTTCAGTCACTGTAGGTTTGTATATACACATATACACATACAGGTAAGCATGAAATACCAGTTTCAAAGGAAGACTCATGCATAAAAAGAACACCTTTTATATTATTAAATAATGAATAAATCAAATTATAGTGTTAAAAATCTAATGTATAACTCATGCTGCCCTATAACATACTAAGATTATCAGGCAACAGAAATAACACAAATTAATACAACTTTTACTTCCGCAGAATGAAATAAGAGATGCTATGTATCTATTTATAGTCATACCAATGCTTACTTATCTGCTTATATCCATGTTTAATTATAATTACTACTATAATGAACTAAATCTGCTTCATTACTATCTTCTTCTTTTTTCTGGTCCTCCCTTTACTCCATTTTGATGGGAGATGTTATTCTGTATATTTGTTTCTCATACTGGTTAATAAAGCTCTGTGGCCAATGAGATAGCAAGATAGGCGGGGCTAGGAGACAAGGAGGAAAGAGGAAGTGGGAAGGAGGAGTCGAGAAGTATAAATATTACTCTGTTGCTATCTTCTCATAAAAAAAAAAGTCACTAGAAAATAAATATTTGCAATGGAGAAAAATTCCATTGAGTTGCTTATGGAAATTCATTTTAGATGTGACCAAGAATCTCTGCTTTGGTGTTGACTATCTGTTCTCATGTATTTAAAGTTATTTTCACTATGTAGAATTTGGTTTTTGGATTGACAAGCATTGGTGACATCTGTGTTACATTCCTGCCCTCTAGTGACTATTTTTGATTTCTGCATTTCATCTGAAAAGACCATTGTTAAATTGCATAAGTAAATACGCTGAAGTTTTGATAAATTGACTATGATGATTATAATATACATTGCAAGGTTTGATGATAAAGTCATCCTTATAAAAAAAGTTTAGATCACTTTTATATGATTTCATGTGGAAGCATTCTTACCTGTTTATCTTAGCAATGTAATTTTACATGTTTCTAATGTAGATATATAAAGTAAGTGTTGGCATAAAAATTACAAAATGACTTTTCCCAAATACTTAACATTTTTAAATTATACATTAAATAATATTAAGTATTTATTCTCTATGGTTTTTAATTGATCTATAAATAGAAAAATGTTATAAAAAATCAGTCAATACTTATATAAAAATGTCCAATGTCATATAATGTATTCTAGGATCTATAAAGGAAAAGTGGTTTTAGGGAGATAGATGAAAATGCATCACACAATTTTAACTAAAAAATATTTTTTCCCAATGTAATTATTCATAAAATATAATATGAAGCTCCTCTGACCAAAACCAATAAGAATATGTTAAATCTTGTGAAATATTTTAACTGTTAATGTCAATTACAAGCATCACTTTAAATCTCATAGTTATCCAATAATATTCATTTAATATATGCACAGTATGAAATATATGTACCATTGTTATATGTCGCAAAGTGGCACTGTGAAAAATGGTGTCTTTTAAACAAACCTTGTTAACTGAAATTAATATATGGAATTATTTAACATGCTTATATATATTTTAGTACAGAAGCATATATTCTGAGATTTTTTATGTAAATTTTTCAATATTTCCTTAAAATTCTCAACAAAATTTTCACAATCAATAGGACTTTATTTATGATTAATATCATAACAGGTAATTAATCCTTATATTTATTAATTATGTTAAAATTCTTTAGAAGTTTAAAATTAATGACATTAGTCATGTGGTCATAACACATGCCTTTAATCCCAGTACACAGGAGGAATGGCAGATGAATCTCTAATTTCTAGGTCAGCATAGTATAAAGAGCAAGTGCCAGCACGGCTAAGGCTAAAAAGAGAAATCCATTCCCCCAAAAAAAGGAAAGAAATAAAGAGAGAGGGGAAGGGTGAGATGGAGGGAGCAAAGGAAGGAGGAAGGATAACATTTGCAAATCCATATTAACTTTAATATTATTCAATACTTACTCTTATTATATTCAATTCAATAATTATTCAATTATTACTCTTTTGGAAAAAGTGCTCTCAAAATGTAAATAAATTTCTGTAGGGTGTAAGGTGAACATTGTGTTGATATATTATTTATGATTTCATAAAGCTTGCCTGAAGGTTCAGAATACAAAGCTAACCACAAGCCATAGAGACCAGACAGTGGTGGTACACACTTTTATCCCAGGACTTAGAGATAGAGATAGATGGATCTCTGTGAATTCAACACCACCTAGGGCTACACAGATTGAATCTGTTTAAAAAGAGAAACAGCTAACACAAAGGAGATCTCAGCACTTGGGATCACATGCCTTTAATTCAGCACTAGGGGTGTAGAGACAGAAGTGATATAACTGGACAGAAAAAGAAATATAAGGTAGAAAGGGACAGGAACTCGGGATTGTAGTCTTGGGCTTGGTTCATTCTGCGTTGCATTATACTCCGAGAATTTGTGGAGACAGGATCACTCATTTCAATCTGAGGTAGATAGAGGTAATAGCTACTGGCCTGGCTCCTTTGCCTTTCTGATCTTTATCTTGAACCTCAATATCTGTCTCTGGGTTTTTATTATTTGTGTTACTAAATTTAGTGTATAGTTAAATTGAATTGTAACAAAGCTGTTTAGAATGAAAAAATTCTAAACAGTCTAATACAACTCCTTATTTAGTAAAGATATAATAGGAAGAAGAAAAACGTTAAACCTTTAACGGTGCCTTTACAATTTCTGTTAAATCTGCATTAGTTACTACTGTTTTGGCTATGACCAAGTACTGAGACAGAAAACCTAAAAGAGGCATAGTTATTGAGGAGCAAAAATGAGTCACAAATACTTGATTCCTTGTGCATTAATACATCCTGATGGAAAGTGAACAAAACGATTTTTCATTCTTGTGTAGAATAGAAACAGACACCAATGAAGTGACTGGGACCAGATATAACTTTTAAGTGGCATCTTAAAAATGGCTAACTCCCCTCACATAGCCTCTGAATGTTGTTCTCCCACCAAAAGCAATGTGAAGAAATGGGAATAGAACATTTAAAAAATTATTAAATGGGTCATGCTTTCTCTTAATAACATTGCATTCCCTCACTAGTCCCTACAGCCTCATGATCATGTATTAATTAAAAAATATTAATTTATTGAGAGTCTTCAAAGTCTTATTAAGTTCCAATTGTCAACTGCACAGAGGCTCACAGCTAACATCTTGGTAATGCCTTGAATTTGAATAATACAGTAATTTATAAGACTTCCCTGATAACTCTCACCTGGAAAGTTATTTTGTTTTTATGGGTGCATAGGTCAGTAGAATGTGACTGAACAAAGCTCAAAGATAAAGATATAAAATATTAAACATGAGAGCACCATGTCTGAAACCCACTTCAAAGAATTCTAGACACACTTTTAAAGCCTTTTACTTGTGTACTACACCATGTATCTATTGATTTGGCTTTATATGTCATCTAGCTTACTCAGCAAACACATCATGTTCTTGCTATTTGCAGCATGTGTCCATTGCAGCTTAGGGTTGGTGCTCAGCCCCTAGCAATGCCCTTTCAGCAGCTGCCTTTATGGCACTTGCTATCTGTAATACTTTCCCAGTTTCTATGCCATTCTTTACACTCTCTGCTGAATGACTCCATGACCTTGCTACTGCTGAATTCTGTATGCCTGCAAACACAGTAGCACGCAGTTGGTCCTAAGGGATGTTATTACCCTGAGAAACATGCCACAGCAGAGTATGCTGCCAGGTATCCCTGAAACATGGTCACAGCAGCATCTGAGTACTAAGTTGCTGAGGAGGATGGATGAAGTTATGAGAAAATCTAGACTCCTCACAGATGAACTTATATACTGGAGTCTCCTAAATGACCTTACTCTTACATAACCTGTAGCCTGTCCTGTTTGTATGTCTGAATAATTCTAATGACACTCTAAACTCACATTTATTACTATACTGATGCAAAGTACTTGACTTATTTTTAATGATATTAGTTTTGTTTTATTCTGTTTTTCTCACACATTGTGCTCTCTTAGCCCCAATTTATATTGTCATTAGTGAACTAACCACACATTTTAAAAGTCTTTCAGTACTCAGTTTGCTCTCACTTCTCAATGTAAATCTCATCAAATAAGCAAGTAATAAGCATGTCACAGACTGAGTTATATGACATCCTGAAATTTCAGATATCAAATTTATTACACTCTTTCCAGTAATTGGAATTTCAACCTATTCTCAGTACATGGACAACAAGTAGCCAAGTGTGGGGACATAACACAACACATATGTCTGTTAGTCCAAGAGTATTTTCTTTATTTTTATATATTATATTTAATTTCACATAATAATTTAATATCTTTTGCATTTTACATCTACAATTTATATATTTTTAAAAAATAATATATGAGCATGAAATCTATATCAATCCCCTTGCTCTCTTTCTCCAATTACTCTTATGTTACCCTTCCCATAAGAATGACCATTTACAGTTCTTGGAGAGATCAGGGATAACAGAAATATACCTATACATAATAAAAGCAATATACTGTAAACCAACAGCCAACATCAAACTGAATGGAGAGAAGCTTAAGGTGATTCCTCTAAAATAAGGAGCAAGACAAGACTGCCCACTCTCTCCATATCTGTTGAATATTGTACTTGAAGTACTAGCTAGAGCAATAAGAAAACAAAAGTAGATCAAGGGGGTAGAAATTGAAAAGGAAGAAGTCAAACTTTCACTATATGCAGATGATATGATAGTTTACATAAGTGACCCATAAAACTCAACCAGAGAACTCCTATAGCTGATAAACACTTTCAGCAAAGTGGCAGGATACAAGAATAATGAAAAAAAAATTAGTAGCCCTACTATATACACATGATACAGGGGCTAGAAAAAAAATCAGAGAAATATTACCTTTTACAATAACCATAAGCAGCATAAAATTTAAAGACCTATATAATAAGAAGTTTGAGTTTTAAATAAAGAAATTATAGAAGACACCAGGATATGGAAAGATTTTCCATGCTCTTGGATAGGTAGGATAAACATAGTAAAAATGGCAATCTTGCAAAAAGCAATGTACAGATTCAATGCAATCTCCATCAAAATTCCAGAAAAATACTTCACAGTCCTTGAAAGAACAATCCTCAGCTTTATATAGAAAAACAAAAGACACAGGATAGATAAAACAAACCAGTACAATAGAGGCACTTCTAGAGGCATCACCATCCCTGACTTCAATTTCTATTTTAGTACTATAGTCCTGAGAACAACTTGGTATTGGCACAAAAATAAGCAGGTTGACCAATGGAATGGTGTTACAAGTAGTTTTTCCCCAACCGGTATTGTCCCACTGCTGTGCCAGCCCCCAATAACACACAAAGACTCTGTATTAGATATAATTCTGTTGGCCTGTTACTAGTGTTACTTATTAGCTGGCTCTGTCTTAAATATTAACCCATTTCTATTAATCTAAGTACTTCCACGTGGTCTTATCTTACTGGAGAAAGGGGCTGAATTCTGCTCTCTGTCTTTCATTTTGACTCTTCTCCCTACTACTTCCTTTCTCCTCCTAGTCTCTGAGTCCTGCCTATCTTGCTTTCCTATTGGCCAACAGTGCTTTATTCATTAACCAATATGAGAAACATATTTATAGAATGACATCTCCCATCATCTCCTCTTTTCTGTCTAAAATAAAAAGAAAGGTTTTAACCTTACCATAGCAAAATATGGAACAAAACAGTTATCAAATAAGAATCACAAGTAACAATATTTAGACCATTAACATTTAGTAAGATAGAAAATATTCTATCATCTATTCTTCTTTGTGAGTCTAAAGTCTTATATGTAACTTATCTTTAATCCTAAGGAAAACTATAACCAAACTATCTGTCTTCAACTCTATCAAAGACCACAGAAGGATAATATATATACTCTAGAAATGAGAGCCAACTCACTGCCTTGTCAGTCACCCAAAGTTCTTCTGTAATGTTCCATCTTCAGAGTAGAGGCCACAGTGTGTCTGTCATACTCATCAGCAAAGCAGGGAACTTTAAACTGTCCATTTCTATTAGCAGTTTGTCAGTCACTTTTCTCTGTGTCCTGCAGACTGTCTGGCAGACTGTTCCATGAAGCAGGAATCCTGTAGCAATGTCCATCTTGCATCAGCATTCACTTTCCTGGGGGTTCTGCATGTCCAGTTTATATAGCATAACGCCAAACAGCCCAGACAAGAGCAGTATCTTGCCAAATGGCTAGTCTTTCCATATTGAAACTCCATAACGAGTTTCTTCAATGTGCATCTTACTTTCTGTCGCAGGTGGTGTTGTCAGGAGCAGTTGTGCCTCACTGTCAAGAAAAACCCTAAACTATTTGAAATGCCATATTCTGTAGGTATTTGAAAGGTTTGAAGAATGCCTATTAATCTCAATTGCATCTCTGTATTTCCAAATTTTTCTGGTTAAATTGTTTATTTAATTGATTTTATTATTTCTGTAACACATCCTCATGAGAAGAATCTTAAAGAAATGATTACATATTTGTCTCTCAGGTAAAGATGGTTCAGTTATGGTTGTGAGCATAATGCTAGGGTTCCAAGTCCAAGTGACAGAAGAGGGTCTTTATATCATGACTATAAGCAGAGAAGACAGAGACTGAGGACCCAATACTACTTCAGAATTAGACTTCAGGCTATTTTCTGGAATAAGTCACCACTCCCCAAGGTTGTGCCATGTCTCTTACATCATAAGAGCTTGGGGAAGAATCTTTCAATCACATGAATCTGTGTTGGACATTTTATATTCAATTGTTTAAGAATAGATGGGAAACAAAGATTCGACAATATTAGCACATATATGACAATTTTTATTCAACTGTAACATGAGAGTTATCCAGTATAATCTCATTAATACTTAGTCATAAAAATAAATATTGCATCTAAAAACTTTTAATTTTATTATTGTTTCTTTTCTAAAAGAAAAGGAGTGTGTGTATACAGGACATGAGAATCAGTGTGAACTATATTCATCTTGGGCAGATGAAAACAAATAACCTTGGACAGCAATAACTCTGAAAATTAAGACAAACCTAAACATACCTCTGTTTATGTTATATGATAACAACAAAAATGATCATAATTTTTAAATTTACTATTGTGGTTGAGAAAGGTAATTCTCCCCACGTTTCTCTATCAGAGTGTTGTCAATGGTCCTCAATAATATGTCCAATTCAAAATTACCAGAATATATTTCTTTTCTCTATGTAGGTTTTCTTTTTCTGTTCAATGAACTGAAATATAGTTGAGGTTTTCCTTTATTTTTAACTAACTGTGAGAAATGATAACTTAGGCTACTGGATGTTTTATTGATATACCAAAATTCATAAATCCTAAAAAAGTGGGTAAAATCTTTGAATATTGTCACAAAACACTTTTATATCTTTTACACAGATATACATAGCTGAGGGACATATAACATCAATAGAGAAAAAAGAAATCTATTTAAATAAACATTTATAAGTCACCCTAAGATAATGCCCACTTTCTAATCTTCTGCTGGTGTGCTTTCTCTAATCTAAGGAATCTTACTTAGCTGAGGAAATAACTCCAAGTAAATAGGAACTTTCTCAATAGCCATTGGATATTTTCCACACTATATGCAAACCTCAAGTGGGTAATTTGGTTCTAAAATCACAAAGATGTACCAAGATAATATATGAATGGGATAATTTATACAAGATACAATTTCATTCTCATTACAGTCCTTAAAACTATCTGGAGCAATTGAAATTAACCAAATTCCTTCTTAGAGTAAATGACCAGAATCTATTACCAGTTCTATTGCTGTGCAGTTCGATGAGTTTTAACTATGCTCAGCTGCCTTATAACTTCCTCAAATGAAATTTTAGCTCATTTTTGCAAAGAAATTGAAATTACTTCCAGCAATATAAGAGGTTCATCAGTTTCTATTTATACTTCTTTAATATTTTGCCTGTGATGGGCATCGGTGCACTGAGTACCCTACAGAGACTTTCAATCTCATTTACATGTTGACTCAACCTGGACTGACATTTGCAGTAATGATCCAAAGACCTCTTGCACTCCTTAAAAAACTCCTTAATGAGGCACTGGCATTTGTTTGTTTGGAAGGCTGCACTTTATGGTGTTTTAATTACCTCTGTATATTATTGTCTTTTTAATTGCTTGGGGCTATACATGTTGGACGAGCAATGATTCTTTATCAAAATCTGAAAGGAAAACACGAAATGGTGATTATAACTATTATTCCAACATTGTGTCCATGAATTTGTATTATAATTTCCTACTCAATTATCATAAAATTTCTCAATAATCATTTACAGCTACTGTTATTACCTCCATTTTATTTTTTACCAATGAATGAATTTCCATTTTAATGCTTGTCTTTAAATAGATAATTTCTTCATATGGATTTTAATAATCTAGAAACATATCAATTGATCATAAAATTAGTTGCCTGACATGGTAATGAGCAAAAAGTACTTGTTCATTCATGATAAGCCCAAGCCTTTGAAAAATTTTCTGTCTTATGATATTACGTTGGATTACCAAAATCAATACAGATGTTAGATTTGCATTTTGTGGATATAGTAAGTACAGTAATGATAAAATATAGAGAAAATAACAAAAATATTTTCCCAACATAAGTCAATTAAGTGGAGAAAAAAAAGTGTTAAATACAGCATCACTCTTGGACATTCTATCACTCCTTATATCACCATAAGAATTAAAAAAAAAAGAGAGATTGTTCTATCCATTGGCTTTGTATTACTCATCATTTAATCTGTAGATATAATAAGCATGGATATAATAAGCATATACTAGAATTATTCTGTAAATTAATATTAAACATTGAGATTTATATTTATTAGTTGTTTTTGTCAAGACAAAGTTTCTTAGTATATCCCTGGATGTTCTGAAACTAACTCTGTAGACCAGGCTGGCCTCCTACTCCTGCTTCTAAAATGTTGGGATTAAAAGCAAGTATGACACTGTTCAGCTAATCATTGAAATATCCTGTATCAACACAAAAATATAAGTACAAGTGGTTTTAGAGAGACCAGATGCTAAAAGGAGTGTCACAACTACACACAAGTAAGAATTTGGCAAACAGTAGAGCCAGGTAAAGTAGAAGACCAAAAATACCCCCTTAATGGCAAAGAAAGGAAAACATTGATATTAAAACAATCTGATTTTGTGGATTAATTGGATTTTTGACAAGTGAAGAACAAGAAAAAAGTTAGGAAATTCCTTAAACATTATAATTTAACTCAATATAAAAATTAAATGTGAATTTGATTATATAATCACTTTCAGGTACTCAAAAAGAAAGAATTTGAAGTTGTTTCTTAAATCTTCAGAGGAATTTTAGGTTGACCTTCAGAAAATAAGGTATGAGCTACAAGAGGGAGATTGTAATCACAGGTAATAATCACAAATGGATGATTTGTGTTTCTTCAACTTAAGTTATATGAAATAAATCACAAAATGTCATCATTTGATGTGATTTTAAGCAAGCACAGTTAAAAAAATAATCAGGTGAAGAAAAGAAACATAGTTGAAAACTATGTAGGAAGACTTCAGAAGAGATATAAACAGTTTCTACTGAAAAGTTCTGTCTCAGAGAATCATGAATAATCAGTGGGAACAAGATGGATTTTGGAACTTTTGGGAAACTAAGTTATATTTTCAATGTTTATAATAGTATGAAATAGCTTAATGTGTGTGTGTATTTGTTCAATCAACATAACCTATCTTTATATTCTCTTAAATCTCTGTTTTTATCAAGTTTATATACTCAATTTTAATCCTTAACATAAGGGAGCTCTGGGAAGCCAAAATTTCTTGCATCTCTGTAGTACAAAGACATTACAGTTCACATCTATGACAAGATTCTGTATTTATATACTAGGGAATCAATAGTTCTTTAATTTAGGAAATGGGATTAAACTGTAATTAATATTTTCAAATATAAAAATAATGTAAGGTAAGTGTCTACCATTTCTGTACAACTAACATGTAAAACATAATCTCATTTTAATTTCAATCTAGGCTATAAAGACATGCACATGTTTATTTCAGAACTCTGTGTGTGCTTGTGTGTATGCACTTATATTCAGTTGAGTCTTTTTATCAGATTCCATGTTTACTTGTCATTGCTTCTATGAGAAATGACCACAACCTTGATATGTTAAACAACAAAAACACTCTAATGGCTTCAGAACTCCTCTACTCTAAAAGAAAGTCCAGTGATGTTGAGCATCTAATGGTCCATCTGTGTCCATCTCCTTTTAAACTTCTTGCTATGTGTATCACTCTTTCTTCTGATCATGGCCTTCTCTCACTATTCTATTTTCTCTAACACATCTGTGATCTTCCAACTTCACTCTAAAGACTTTTATTATTACACTAATGAGACAGATAACTGTAGTAGGGTATTATTTTAAGGTATGTGTATTTTGTTTATGGTGCATGTGTTTCACTCTGTGAAGTTATGATCCTTTGCTTCTCTAGTACCTGATAACATAATAAAAAGTTGAAAGGCCAATAGCTAGGCAGGAACAAGGATAGGTGGGCTGGCAGACAGAGGGTATAATTAGGAGGAAAAACAAAGATGAGCTGGAATGAGAGAACCCAGCCAGCGATGTTGTAAGAAGGAAAGTAAAATATACAGAAGTAAGGGAAAACCCACAGGCAGAGAGAGAGAGAGAGAGAGAGAGAGAGAGAGAGAGAGAGAGAGAGAGAGAGAGAGAGAGAGAGAGAGAGAGAGAGAGGAGAGAGAGAGAGAGAAATTTAACTTATGAAAAGCTGGTAAGAAAAAAGCCAATCCAAGACTTGGCACTCATAAATAAAAATAGGCTATCACATGTGATTTATGTGATTTATTTGGGAGCTGTATGTCACCACCCTATAGGCTAAAGAGCCAAAGAATAAAATACAATCACAATAGATATCCCAGAAAACCTTCCCATCCTAAGATCAATTCCACCCCATTTCCAAACTGCCTTTTTCCCTGTGAAGTTTATCAAGTAATCAATACTTAAGAAGTAGATAGTTTGGAAGATGGATAATATTCACGTATAGGCTGAAAATCATTTCATTTTTGTCATTGTTATTCTCTAATCATGTTGAAGTATTATTTATTTAGACAAGTAATTATAAGAATATGTAGTTTTAAGATATTGCCATTAAAGTGAATCTTAAAAATATTCTTGTTACTGTTACTAAGTCTATTTTTATTTTTCCAGATGTCATACTAATTGAATATTTGTTTTCCAAACTCATTACATCAGTATTGGTCAGAGATATAAGATGTACAATTTCATTATCCCAACATGACTCATTTTCTTCTTGGTGGTTGCAAGGCTTCATTGCACAGTAATAAGAATTTAATGGTAGAATGCCTCAATTAACCACCACCATCTGAAGAACGTTCTTAGTTTCAGTTGTTATTATCTGTAGATGTGCATATTTGGGCAGGATTATTTTAAAAGTGAGTGGACAGCCATTAGGAAACCACAGGTTAAGAGAATGACCATCAGAATGCTGCTGAAATAATTTGAAGTAAGTGGTTTTGCATCCATGTTTATTACTTTTAATGATGGCATATACCAAAGTATTGCAGAGTTCTTCTTGCAACTTAAAAACATCACTTTTTTCTTAAAATGAGTTTTATACTTTCTCGTATCTTTTACCTTTACCTTTGTCTGAGTTAAGCCGTACTTTTGGATCACTAATGACATTTTGCATATCTAGTCTCATAGAACATTTCTCCCTATATTTGACTTTAGATTCAATATGAGATATAGATATAATTATCTATTATAACAAAGGTCAAATTCTGGCAATGTAGTTAGCTACTTCAAACTAGAAGTGTAAAAAACCAAAAAGATATGAGCAAGTGGTTTTCATTGAAAGTTATGTCTTTCTTTTGTTCCTTTTCTTTCTTTTCTTTGTGTGTGTGTGTGTGTGTGTGTGTGTGTGTGTGTGTGTGTATTCTGTGTGTGGCATGCATGTGTACTTTGGTGGAAGCATTATACACCCATCTGTATGGAGGCCAATTCCTGACATTGAGTCTTCATGAATCATGTTCCAGGAAGGGTCTCCATGAATCTAGAGTATGGTTATTCATATAGTGCAGTTAGCAAGTTCCCTGTGATCTGCCTTCCCCCACTCATTCACTGACAGCTTTAGATGCCATGTCCCTATCTCTGAGACTATTGGAGTGATGTCATACTTACCTACTTAGAGTGATGGCATAACTACAAATTCTGGTCCTTATGCTTATAAGGCAAGAGCTTTACCCACTAAGACATCTTGTCAGACCCATCAGTCTTGCTTCCAGTGGTGAAACATAGAGCCTTCTCTGGCTAGCACTCAGTGAAAAGGCTTAGGAATGTTTCTAACATTAGCTACCTTGATATTATACACATCATGTCCCACTGCACTGGTGTTTCCAAAGTGCTTAGGTTTCCTGCTTCAAATGAACAATTGGACCATAGTCTTTCCAGGGCTCTCTTCATGACATGATGCAACTCTGTGCATGAACCCTTTAAACATCTGAGGCTGCATTTTACTCAATAACCTCTTCTTGTTTCTCATTGTGCCAGGCGTTAGCTCATCTCTATTAGCTCTTTCTTGCTTTCAAACCCAGTGGTGATGTCTGAGATTCTTAACACATGACCAAATTTAGAAGCCAGTATGAAGTACTACATTGGCTATTCAATTTTTATGTGTTGACAATGAGGTAACATTTCTCAGATGATTGTATTTTAATGATTCTTGTCTCATATTAATTACTGTTACTATCTTAGCCCCAGCTAAACAACATCAACTGTGCCAGTCAAGTAAAACTTTCCTTTCAGGGGTGCTGGTTTTTTGTTGTGCAAGTACTGTGCTAATCGATTGTGCCACCAGAGCACCCAGTGTTTTGTTAATAATTGCTGATTCTTCAGCCCAAGATGACCAGAGACACAGATTCTTAGCCCAAACTAGAAAATGCCACTGGCCTTAACAGAGTCTTTAATGAACTCTAAAATTTCCTTATGAATTTTCATAAGCTGGTCCTGCATTTCTTACACCTTTTAAATATTCTTGTCTTCAAATCTCCTACAAAAATGTCTACTAATATCTCAATACTCAGTGGCTTTTCTAGCTTAAAGTTATGAACTCCTTCCACACATCTCTTAAAAAATGAAATGGTATAGGAATATCCCACACGGAACAGTAATCTCTGCCATTCAGGGTTACTAGTGCTGTGATGAAACACCATAACTAAAAGCATCTTAGGGAAAAAATAGTTTATTTGGCTTACATATCCAGACTCACAGTTCATTAATGGAAGCCTAGGAAAAAACAACCCATAAGGGAACCTGGAGGCAGCTAACAAAGAAGGTTTGGAAGAATAGTGATAAACATATTTCAAGTTATCAAGATATTCTGACACATGTCCTTACATCACATATATGTCATTAAGTTTTGGTTGAAAATAATATTAAAATATTTTATGTTGTTACATACTGAAATGATTGGTAGATAAGATGATATACTTTGAAAAACTTGGATATAGCTTTCTCTTAAGGTAAAAACTTATCTAAAACTAAAAGTAATATGTTAAATCACTTGTGGTTCATTCAAATAATACACGAAAATTATTATAAATATTTTATTCCTCAAGGAACCATCTAGATTATGAATTTATTATAAAAGTTAGTAATAGTTTTGTATGTTTCCTTACCCATGTAAAAATGTTTTTTAGGAACCATTTTTCAATATCTTCTTACAGTCCAGCAACACAGCTCAGAAAGAATAAAGAAAATTTGCTACCAAATCCAATTCCCTGAATTCATATTACCTATTCTCTAGCCTTTCCTATATCTTAAGGTATACCCACAGATATGGCCTTTTCCTAGTTGTGGGGCTTCTAAATATACTCCAAGTTAAAAGACAAAACTAGATTAGAAGCTAGAATCTATATGCACTACTTATGATTCTATTGTGATGAAAATTACTGACAAAATCTGAGGAAGAAAAGATTTATTTGGACTTATGGCTTCAGAAGGATACATTCTGAACAATGCCTGACAATATTAGTATTAACGTTTTAGTATTGTCCATCAATACATAATAAAGAGAAAAAGAGAGAGAGAGAGAGAGAGAGAGAGAGAGAGAGAGAGAGAGAGAGAGAGAGAGAGAGAGAAGGAGGGAGAGAGGACAGAGAGGATACATTGCATTGATATAAACATGCAAGCCCACTCCTAATCCTAGTAGTGTACTTCCTTCAACAGGGCTCCACCATTAAAAATTCTATAATGTTTTCAAACACCATCATGCATTGAGAATCAAGTTTTTAAAATTTTAAGCTTATTTGATAATGAGTGGTATATAACTTTCTTGGACTAGGTTATCTAATAATTTTTGTTTGTTTTATTTTCAATTTAAATTCATTTAACTAAAAAAATTTAGTAATTTAGTTTTTCCATATACCTAAATATAATTCCATTTTATATGTATGTACATATACATAATATGTATATGTGTATGTATACGTATATACATATATCTCATATTTTCATTATGCATTCATTAGTTGATGAAAATCCAAACTGATTCCATTTCTTAACTATTAGGAATAATGCAGCAATGAACATGGATGAGCAAGTATCTCTGTAGTAGCATATAGAGAGTTTTAGTAAATGCCTTGGGATGTTATCAGTGGGACATAAGGTAGATCTTTGGGCCCCTCCTTAGGGATTTCTAAAATGACTGAGCTAGTTTTTACCTCAAAATACAATGAATAATGATTTGTCTTTCCACATATCTTTGTCAATATTTGCTAACATGTAAGTATTTGTTGTTGTTGCTGTCATTTTTTTGTTTTGTTGAGATTGGGAGAAAAGGTTCCTCAGTGTAGTCCTGGCTATTACTTTGAAGACCAGAATTGCCTCAAAATCATGGAGTTCAGCCAGTTTCTGCCTCTGAAGTGCTGAGATTAAGTTGCTTCACCTGGTCGTGTGAGTTCTTAATGATTGCTATTCTTACAGTGATGAGATGGAATCTCAATAAATTTAGTTTGCATCTTCTGGTGGCTGGGGATGTTAAATCATTTTAGAAATGCTTAATAGCCAATTATATTTCTTATTTTGAGGACTATGCTCAGATGTGCAGTCTGTCCATTGAATGTATTGTTTGTTTTTGTTATGTTTTGTTTCTTGAATTCTTTGTGCATTCTAGAAATTAATCCTCTGATGGATGTACAGCTGTTGGAGTATTTTTCCCACTCTTTGGTTGCCACATTCCACAGGTGAACATTTCCTTTGCTTTATATAAGCATTTTGGTGCCATGATGTCTCATTTGTCAAGCACTACTCTTATTTCCTGAACAGGACTCTCATTTACAAAGTCCTTTCCTATGCATACACCATGCATCATATTTTCTACCCTTCCACCTAAGAATTTTAGGCTTTGGAACTTTACTTTGGAATGTTTAATCCATTTGGATTTGATGTCTGTACAAAAGTTTAATTTTCCAACATGTTGACATACCAAATTTCCCAACATCATTTGTAGAAGATTAGATCTTTTATCCAATGCATATTTTAAGGGCCTTTATTAAAACCAAGTGGCTATAATTATATGGACAAACATCCAGGATTGTTCCTCGATTCCATTAATGTGTGTCTGTTTCTATGTCTCTACCAAGCTACTCTATTAGCAGAGATCTGCAGCATGCTAAGATCACATATGGCAATGCCTCCAGCATTGTTCTTTTGTTCCCATGATGTGTTTGTCAATCTGTTTGCCAATAGTGTGCTTTCATATACACTATAAGTTTTGTTTTGTTTTTCTATTTATGTGAAGAATGGCTTAGAATGAATATATATATATATATATATATATATATATATATATATATATTGGTCATTTTTCACAGCACTCCTCCAATCTTCAGGCTCTTATATCTTTCAGTCATTGTACTTCAGTGTACTCTGAGCCTTGGAGAGGATAATGAAGATGTGCCATTTAGAACAGAGTACTCAACAGTCATTATTTCTCAGTGCTTTTACCTACTCACTTTCTGCTTTTCCTGCCACTCAGTGAAAAAAAAAAAGCCTTTCCACCTAGGGTTGAAAGAAATATTAATTTATAGCTGGATATATACATATTCTGGAGGGAAGCCTGACAACATCTGTATTTAATATAATTTCACTAGTAATTTCCCCATTCTTACCTATGATCTATACACCCATGTGAATTTGAGCAGACTTCAAGTGCCAGGCATTATTTCCTATCAGTGGAGCAGACCTCAAATCCCAAAGAAAGTAATTGGAATTCCTGTAATAGTCATACAAAGATAGTTGTATCTGGGGGCATATTTTGAATCATAGCTCAGTGCTGTAGCTTGCTGGGTTCACAGCAGGGTAAGACCATTGATTACTTTCCCTGGAAACAATATACATACTAGACTCCCAACATGAAAGGAAGCCATGAAGTAGGCATGCTCCAGTTGAGCATAATTTTTTTTTCTAATAAACAGAACACACTTCAAAAACAGCAGTTACTATTACAGTTGCCATTTATTTGCAGTTTTAATTATAGTGAAAAATAAGTGGACAAAAGTACTTAAAGAAAATTAATTACTAACATCCTGTTGATTCTGGCCTATAATTTTAAGTATTTTGTAGACTGAAATAAAAAATGATCAAGACAATCTTTAACAATTTTGAAAGACATATTGTTTTCCTTTAATTGTTGTTGTCCTTTAAGCTAAGGCTATCCTATGCAGCAACTGATACTCCTTGTTACCAGCAGCAGCTGGGTTGCAAGAACTTTTAGAAGCTTGTGGGAATTCAGTTCCCTCAGGCCCTGACTCTTTCAAAGCAAATAAGGAAACTTATTTAAATATCTGTTTTGCTAAAGAATCAAGATTCAGAGGTAAAGATAGACTCCTGCTTCCAAGAGACTGAATAGCAAGCAGCTGACCTAACTCACCTCCTGTATCTCCCAAAAAGTCCCTGTCTCAACCCTTCTTATACACCTTTCTCCACCTGGTTACTCCCTGAAACTTCCTATCAGCTAGTTGCTGTGCCAGCCTCCTGACTGCAGATGAATTTTATTTAATCAAACACATCTTTGTATCATTAAACAAATGTTCCAGAGCATAAACAAAAGTAACACACCTTAAAATAATGCTCTACAATAAAGACACATTGTCCAAATGGAAATTAAAAAGAAAAACAAGCTTTTGGGATACCTATGACTCATTTGCAAAAGATTTTGCCAGGAATGTATGAGTTCCTAGGTTTAATCCATAGTGTCATTATTTTTTTAAAAATGTGTTTTCATAGTTTTATTGATTATTTCTGAAAAAAAAAACTAATGTGATGAGTACAGAAAAATCTATAAACATTAACTAATTCCCAAAGATATGAACAATTCTATTGCCCCAGTGAGGATTATTTCTGGAATAGAGTTAGTATATATTATCAGAAATGTCAGATCAGACATGGAATATGATTTATTCGTCTTACGTGTGAGCATTCACGAACAGGCATTTGTAGCAAAGAACACTCTCAGCATATGGCTGGAAACAATGAAGATTCTTTACCTGTGACTAAGCCTGTTGTTGGAGATATGGGTGAGCCTACCCCTAAGCTATGCGCATGGGTGAACTGTCTCTACTACTTGACTGTCATGCAGTGGTGTGGGCAGGAGATGCACCCCCTTACCCCTTGTTCCTCATCTCCTGTGAAGACCAAGGAGCTGACCATCCCTCCTTAACCAGCTGCAGGCCCTGCTCCTCTCCGGGGCATCACAGTAGAGATGACTGACCACACACTCCTCTGCCATATGTTGGTGAGGGCAAGGGAACGATGCCTCCGTGCCCCTGCCACCTGTGGCTGGTGAGGGAGATTACCTTACCAGCTCCAGCTTTGGGGAAAGTGATCCTGCGCCTCACCTGGGAAGCACAGTAGAGCTGACCTTATGACTGGGGTGTGGTGAAACACCTTGAGAACTGGAGCATGGGAAATCTGGCCCCGCTCCTAATCTGCCATAACAGTGGTGTGGGCAGGGAAGAGATGCCCTCTACCCCTTCCTGTCTGTTGCAGGTGGGAGAGTTGGCCCTGACGTCATAAGAGATGGAGAGCTACTCCTGCCCCTCACCAGTTGAAGCACTTGGGAAAGTGGGCCTATACCTTGCCTGGGCAACAGAGTAGAGCAAACCCAGAAGTATAGGTGTGAGACAGCTAACCCTGAGGATATAAACCCAGGAGAACTGGCCCCACCTCTTGCTCATTGCTGTAACGTGTGAACCAGCATACGCAGATGCAGGAAACTCACGCTGGTGGTGAAGACAGGAGAAAGCCGTCATGCTGAAGAACTCTGTTATTACCTATTCCCAGAAACAGGGTTATGAATTGGCCCACACCATCTATGATCTGCTGGAGCACTTGAAGGGGCAGGATTTCCACAACACAGGACAAAGGATATTAAAGAGGAATCACAGTGAGGGCCCAGCATCGATAGTGTACCAGAAACCAGAGGCCTCGAACCAGACCAATGACTCTTTGCAATGAATACTTTCACATAAAGATATATGGTTAAAAGGGTTCACTGCCTGACTCGCTACAGCTTTTATGAGTTTTTTTTCTTTTTTTTCTCTTAAATTTTAATTTATTTTGGTGTGGGGGTGGAAGTTTCAAGGGCAGAGAGAGGATATGAAAGATGGGAAATGAATGAGATTGAGATGTATGGTGTGAAAGTCTCAAAGTATAAGTAAGAAGGAAATTCAAAAGGAGAGAGGAAAAAGCACCTCTTGTTAGAATGGAACATTTCAACAAGCAGAGAGAAGGCTGTTACAAGATATATCCATTAGAGGGCAGCATTGCAACGCTGCACAACTACAATTAGCCTGGCATCAGGGGAGAGTTTTAACCAACACATCCCTCAAAAAATCCTTTTTATTCTTGAAACTGGATAAAAGACTATTTGTTTATAATTTAAAGCTCTCTCCATGGATAATAAGTTTTGTGAATATGCCAAAGATTGTATTACTTAAACTGGGGGAAAAATTAAAAAATAGCAATTTATGCATGTCCCACGATGCCTCTATGAATGTCAAGGAATAACTTCCAGACTTGATGTTTTCTGTTCCACCTTGTGGGTTCCTGCAATCTAACATTAGCCATCAGATTTAATAACGTATTCCCTTTCCAAAGCTCCTTCAATACCTTTCCTAAGTAATATTTATATCTCTGCAGAAACACAAGTTAAATGCTAAATCTTCTATAATGAAATATACTGTAAACTCAGCACTTAGGAGCCTTTGACTAAATTATAGTAAGTGTAAGAGCAACAAACATAACAAAGTGAGATTGTGACTCAAATTAAGGACAAAATCCAGATAGATTGTTTATTAAAAACTTAGCAGGTATACCATAATCAAATGTTTAAAAGATACATTTGGTAGATTATTATAAATTTTAATAAACATTTATATTCTCACATATACTGTATATAGCCTAATCTACAAAATTCAGTGTGTGTATATGTACACATAAACAGTTCATATGTTTATACATACTAACCTATATAAATACACTTTATATGTGTGTGTATATATATATATATATATTGTGTGTTGTCCCTATACATGCATATATATATATATATGTATATATATATATATACACATGTATGTATGGCTGTGTGTAGGGCAACATATATGTGTACATATATTTACTTATAAAATGTCTATATTAAAAAGTATATATATATATATATGTTAGTGCGTGTGTGTGTGTATGTTGTGTGTGTGTGTTTGCATGTGTGTATCTAAAAACAATGAAAACAATGTAAAGAGACAATGAATTTGAAGCAGCAGGGTGGGATATGAGAGTATTTGGAGGGAGGAAAGGGAGAAGAAGGGGAGAAATGATGTAGTTATAATATGAAAAGTAAAAGATATTTAAATTTAAAGAAATATATATAATTGTGTCTACTATTCTGTAACCCATATGAAATACATATGGGCCTTATGTAAATTGCCATGTAAAATAAAGGCATCTCGAAGGGCAACAAAAATCATGTGCTATTTTTAAGGTAAAAAGATCTTGCTATGAAGAAATGGACCTAATGCAATCTGTCCTTATTTTAAGATTAAATTTGTCAAAATATTCACTTACAATTCAAACAAAATAAATGTGAGAGAGAACAATATGAGTAATAACATACCAAAAAGACACACTGAAGCAGCTATCTTTTCATAAATGAATTGGTGAAATTCAGAATATAAAACCTTCAAACATAATGATCCCATCCAAGGGAAAACAACAAGCGGAAGAACCAGTACATGTGTACCAGATTTTAGCAACAAAAGTCACTGTTTTAGTTAAGAACAAACTTCAAAACACACTGTGCCATAGCAGAAAAATTTGCAGTCCCACATTCTTATGGCAGAACATTCCCTTTGTCATTAAAAGTATCATTCAATTTAATAACTTAGGTCACAGCATGAAGGGTTAGAAAATCCTCCAAGAATTTGAGTTTTCTTGGTATTTTTTTCTGGATAACTGATTAGTAAAAGACAACTATAAATTAGAATACTTGTCTTTGATAAAATATAAATTAAAATCTTAGGCACACATAATAGGGAAATCATAGTCAATAGTGTGGAATTCAGCTAAATGCAAACTAGACTCGCATCTGCAAAAGTTAATGAAAACAATATTGGTTTTTCAATAGTACAAAATAATAGATAATGTTTTGAGCAAAGAAATTAAAAGCTAACATAAACTAATAAACTGAAAAAAATGTTTTTACTGACTATTAAGGATAGATTCTAAGGAATTGCAGCTCCAAACTTACACTGCTAAGTGAAGGGTGTAAGCATTAATAATTAATAATAAGAAATAAAAATTTAAAGAAACCTCTAACAAATCCTGAAAATAAATACTAAGTGCAAATGTTCCCAAAAGCCCTCTCAAAATAAATGAATTCATCACTGAATTCTGCCATACATTTAAACAGGTCAGTTGATTTATTACAGACTCTCTTGCAAAAAAATGTTAGACATTTTCACCAATTTGTTATCTGAGCACATTATATTTCAAACAAAAGTAGACAATGCACAGATAGAAAATTACAGATCATTTCATTATTTTTATTTAATTCATAACTTACATCATCTTTTCCCTCACAGACCTCCTTATTAGTATAGAGTATAAAATTGCATGCTTGGCTAAATTGTCATTTTCTTTGTTAATTTTATGCCACTTCAACCTTTTTTTTTTTTCTTGTTATACAAGTCTGTCTATACTTTGAATTATCAACCACTTGACTTTTCACTATTTTGTAGTTTATTTTATTTTTTGAGTTCTCAATCTATGCTTTCACGGCATCTGAACAGATCATCTTTTTGATACTTTAGTTGGTGCATTTACCTTTAGCCACAGAATAATCTTGTTTATTTTTTTCTTTGCAGAATCAATATGGTAAACTTTCTAAGATCCTTATATTAGTAAGTACGTTTTTCACTTGGTCTTTGATAGTTTTGAAATTCTATATCAAGTTAAATATATTTAGTTATCACTTTATACCCACAAAATACATAACCCAGGAAAAATATAATCATCACACAAAATCGGTTCTCAAAAATCTATAATTTGTTTTATTTGAAAAGTAGCATACTCAAAAACCAAATAAATAAAATGAAGCCAATGACTAATAGAAAAAATTAATTCAAGGGCAAAGATCTAAACAAAAAACAAGTTGAAAATTTCAGAAAAAAAGAAATAGTTAAGAGCAAATATAAAGCCTTTATATTAAATGCTTACAAAATTTTGAATCTTTCTGCATCCTCTTGTATATAGATTCTTGAGCCTTTAAAGGGGTTTGTATAGATATCCTATTTAGGGTTAAGTGCTCTAGAGTCTCTCACTCTCTGAACATTTCCCAGTTGTGAATCACATTAATCCCATCTACTAAGAAGGTACTTCTCTAATGAGGACCATGTGCTTCACTGATCTATGGGTATGTCACTAGTAGTCATGTTATTGTTCTATGTCTTTAAGAGAATAATAGTGCTATACTTTCCTGTAGGCCCATGACCTATCCAGTCTCAAATTCTTGGCCTCTTGAGAAGGTATATATATATTGGTTGCATCTCATGTATCTCATAGAGTGAGCCTTACATAAAATCAAAAAGTGGTTTGTTATTAACACAAAAATTTTGACACTCTTGCACCAATAGTGTAGGCAGTCTGATAAACTGTTTCATCCATCTAAAAACCTTGTGACCTACAACAAGAAAGTCTATGTTTTGGAGGTTGTGGCATAAAATAGAAGAGACATTCATCATCCGTGTTTTAGTGAGGCTTTTACAAAGAGGTAATAAAATACATGATGAGAGCGTTTTCCTTAGGCTAAGGTCTTCAGTGTTCAGACTTAGAGTGGAACAATATGGCTTGGAGTATGTAGAGGGGAAGGTTCTGCACTTTGTGACTGATAAGAAAGCAGAGTTGTGGACACAGAAAGGATCCAGGGTAATACAAAATCCTCAAGGAACACTTCTGGTGACTCACTTTCTTCACCTGCTACCTGAGTCACCTCCCTATAAATATAAAAAATTATGATTATGCATCCTCCAACAAATTATTGGGCTTAATAGGTCAGACTTAATTAATAGCCTATTCAATTTGGTTGCATTTAATTTCCTAAGAAAGTGCCATCCATTTTTCACCCAGATTTTGCTTTCCTAGTCTATTTTCTTACTCTTTAGTATCTTTCTTTATTCTTTGGTATGATCAAATTGGTAATAAATATTAGCCATGATATTTGATAAATTTCATAGCAGTGATAAATAATGCAAAATTTTTGAAAGGCAGATTAAGTGTCTGAAGACTAGACGACTCTATGCCATCTTAGCATAGTGCACTTCACAGAAAGAAAAATGTGTTCTATTTTATCTCTCTACTAAAGAATTCTTCATGTGTGCCTCTGTCTCTCTCAATTATAATAAACAATTGTTTAAGGTCACTTGACTTAGCAATGCTGTCTCTGATCTGTAATTGCGGTCCGGGACTCATTTCTGTCTAATAATAATACTATAAGTGTGATTTAAAATGAAGTCTTTTTATTTTCCAAGATTAATGTTGGCTCTGTGGGGTTGTCTGACATTTGGCTCATTATTGCTAATTTTGAAATTAATGACTCCTCAAGGCTAAATCTAAACAGAAAGAAAAGAAAATATGGATATATTTGTTTTCTCTGTTCTATGGTAATACAGTGATTTCTTTGTGATCCTGTGTTTGTATGCATGTGTGTGCAGGCACATGTTCATGTGTGGGTACATGTGTTCATATATTCATATGTGTATGTATTCTTAAGGAGGCAAAATGTAATTCCAGGTGTCCTTCTTTAGGGCACTGCTTGCCTTACTTTTGAGATAGGATCTATTACAGACTTGGAGATCACCACTAGTCATGTTGGCAGGCCAGGAAATCCTAGTTATCCAAATACTTCCACTTTTCCAAAACTAGGATTACTATTCCTTGCTTTCATGCCCCAAATACTTTTAGTGGGCACTGAGAATCAAACTGAGGTCCTCATGTTGGTAAACCCCATCACTAAATTTTTTCAATGATCATATAGACAGCTGCTGTTCTCTAAAAAAATGCTACATTTTTGTACACTGGCTCAAAGGAAGCCCACTGTAGTTTTCAATAATTCATCTAACATAATCACGTTGCTGAAACCTTAACCCGTGCTCTACATTGACATTGTGTTTCTTACAGTATTGTCTTTTAACTTGGATTAGATCTCATGTATAAACCCATCTATGTAAAATCATCCGTATTCTCTCTGAGAGATTCACAAAATTATGTTTCTTAGAAATGTATAGATTAAATGAATTCTCTGTGTTTTTTAAAGCCTTCTGTTACAAGCATATTTTTTTCCTGCCAGTCGGGTCCTGCCGCCACGCCAGTCACCAATAACATGCAGAGACTCTGTATTTGATACAATTCTGTTGGCCAGTAACTAATTCCTTACTGGCTAGCTCTGTCTTAATGATTAGCCCATTTCTACTATTCTAAGTATTTCCATGTGGCTCATCTTACTGGCCAGAGTGGCTGGCTCCCATGCTACCTCTTCAGGCTCTCCATGTTGATTCCTCCATCCCACTTCTTTCCTCCTTGTCTCCTAGCCCACCTATCTTGCTTTTCTATTGGTCAACAGTGCTTTAGTCATTAACCAGTATGAGAAACATATTTACAAAATAACATCTCCCATCAGCCTTCAGATAATTTCTGAATTTATAATTTTTCCAGGGTGGGAAGGCTCAATAAGAATATATGTTAAGAGCATATACTATACTTTCAGAGGCCCTGAGCCTGCTTCCAGTTCACAATTTAGTCTCGAAATTCTCTGTAATTCCAGCTGCTAATAATCCAACATACCCTTGTGGAATTTCTAAGCACCTATAATGAAATGAATGTGCAAACACACATAAACCTTTAAAATTTTTATAATGATTTTCATAATAATTTTGCAAATGTGATGAATATAAGAGACGGAACATAAATGTATACAACAACCATATATACATAGCCAGAATGATCTTCTTAAATGTAGTACTAACTTCTTGTTGATCAGAGAATATCTGCTTTATCTTCCTGCTTCACTGTGATTAGACTTTCCTGTTTTTTACATTCACAAAATGATGAACTGTAAAGAGTAATAATGTCTTAGTTTGTTTTGGTTCAGTTTTGTAAATGATACCACTTTACTGTTAAAATATGTAATTAATAACAGATGGGAAACTATAAACTGACAAAGTAACAGTACTGTTATCATATATCATTGATAAAATAGTAAAGTTTGACAGACAAAACATTTGTAAATATTATTATAAATACAACTGTTTCTTTATTGTAGATTTGTCAACTTAGTTGTTTGTAACCATTAATTTGTAAACTTATAAAACTGGTATTTTTGATACCACTAAGTGAAAGCCAAGGTTAAAATAGTTATTACTACATCCTTTGCATTTTAAGCTGACTCAATACTAGCTAATGTTTGTATTAATGTTTCTTGAGATTATAGTTGATTGATAAAGAAACCTATTTTCTTATCAATTCATTGGTATGGTTCTAATTCTGTTTGTGGACCTGAATTCACACTTGAATCAGTGTTTAGGAAATCACACAAATGTTTCCAATGATTTTGATTTATTATCAGCCTCGGATAACCTATTGAAGAGAGTGGAGAATTGAAGCAACCACTTCCTTTCTTTCCCTCAGTACTTGTTTTATGTAAATGTGTGTGCCAACATTTCATCTACGAATATTTAACACTGTAATATCCTCCTGGTAGAGTTTTTCTTAATCAATATAAGTTGTTAATATTATTTCCCACTTCATATTTACTCTGGTTTAAATTGATATTTAATGCATTATTACGACTACTAAAGCTTCTTGCTTTCTAGTTTTTTATACTTATTTTTGGAATGCATCTTTTCTTCTTTCCTTCTTTCCCAAAGGTATGTTTTCTTTTCCATTGTAGGTGTGTTTCTTGTAGACAACAAATAAATGGGTTCTTTTTTATCATTTTCATATCCTAGATTGCTCATCTGTGATTAGTTTCTTCAAGAATTGAGACTGTTATACTAAGATATTATCAGCAAATACATTTTAATCTCTTCCATTTCATTGTTATAAAGTTTAATAATTTCCAAATTTTAATTTACTATTTATAATTCCTCTATATTAGATCATGTTTATTAGATCATGGTTTTTTTGTAGCTTTTTCTGTGTGTTTCTATGTGTGTAAAATTCCTTTAATGTCTCTGTAAAACTGGTTTAGTTATTCTGAATTAATTAATTTTGTACTTATCATGGAAAGTGTTTCTTCCGTTGTCAGTTTTGCTAGATATAAAAATCAGAGTTGAGCATTTCCTTCATTCCTTCTTTCTTTTTTTTTTTTCTTTCTAATGGAGACAGGGTTTCTGTGTGGAACACTGGCTATTCAGGAACTTGCTGTGTAGACCAGGTGTCTTCAAACTCACAGAGATCCACCTGCATTTGCCTCCTGAGTAATTAGAGTAATTACTACCTGGTGTATTGGTGCTTCTTTTGAAAACTTTCTCTGTTCTTCACTGCAGATTGACATGGAGAGTTTCTCAACTGCTCTTACTCTGATGTCATAAATGTTTTCTATAGTTGAAATTCGATATATTCAAGCAAATTTCTAGTGTAATTTATTAAAAATATGTATCATTAGGTGGCATGTCTGCTTCTACACAGATGCTGTATAGAATTTCATTCATATATTATCATCATACTTCCTTGTATATTTTCATCAGCACTTTTATTGTTCTTCAGTAAATCAGTTCTGCTGTTGGGGTGTGTTTTGCTTTTACTTACTAAGCTGTTCATTTTCAAATTCTGAATATTGTTTTTGTTATATTTCTGACTAAATATCTCACTCACATCATGCAGTGATTCAGTTATTTATCTATACAGTCTTTAAGTTCATTCAGAACTTCTTAGTGTTTTTCTTTTTTGGCTTTTGTTTTGTTTCAGTTCGCTATTGAAATTCTTGTGTCATTTAAATTACTTTTTTTGCTGTTTTATTTAATTCACTTTCCTTGGCATCCATTTGTGTGTAAATTTGGTTTTGCTGGCTTTAGATTACCTGTTTTATTTTTCTTATGTTTCTGAGTTGTGACATGTACATGTGTGATTAGGCTGCAAGCTGGGTTTCTTATCTATATTATTTTAGTGGAAGTGTTTGTGACTTCAAAGTAAAACTATATTGTAGCAAAAATGAGGATTAATTGCCTACAAATAAAATAATGCTGTGATTAGTAGCTAAACCTTAAGTTCACATGTTCAGGACATTGATCTCTCTGTAACTTTACCTTGTCTATAGAAAATGCACTGCTAAAGTAATTACAACTACAAAAGTCTACCGTTAATACATAAGAATAGACAAGTAAACCAGACGCCACTTCTGTTCTAAAAGTTCTATGGAATAAAACAATTAAGACTGTACAATATGCATGAAGATCTTAGTTAATTTGCATTTACATAAAAAAATAAATAAATCATCACAGTGAGAGAAGTAGGCTTCAGAGTAGATTAGAAAAGTAAAAGGCACAAAAATAGAGTAAAATTAAGAGAAAAATAAAGCATCTTCAACCAAAGAAATAGATTTGGTAATCTAAATCAAAACTAGAATTTGTATGAATGGATATGGAAAACTCCACAGTTTTCAGCTGCCTCGTGTGACTTTTATTCAATTTAACCTCTTATTCTACCTTCTTTTTTCTCCTCCCTCATTTTTTCCTCTTAACACCCCCATCTCTGTACAGTTATACCTAGAATTCAAAACCCCAATCATATTGGAAACAAAAGCATTTTGATTGTTTTTTTAAATTTATGTAGAATTATAATTGGTTGTAGCTAAGTAGGTCCTTTGTTCCTGCCAGTGACATTTTTGTGGAAATATTTTTTGTTTGTTTGTTTTGTATAGAAGCCATGTTACTGTTTAAAAGGGGATTTTAGTCATATAGACTTTCTTAGCAAGAATTGTAATATTGGGGTCCAGTCTGACTTTCTACTATTCCTGTAGCCTTAAAGAGTTGTCTGCACACAATTGCTGGAAGCTCCAAATATGGTTAACACAGTATTTAAGAGCAGAACGTCTGTCTATTATTTTAGTATTAGCTAGCTACTAGTGGTATTTTGTGGTGTTTAACATTTTTATATTTATGTTCTTTCTTCTAAACAGAGCCATCAGGCAGAAGTGTAATTATCAAAGCCAAAGGTGTCATTCTTCATCTAGCTTCATGTGGATTACAACCAATCCCTGGATTTTGTAATTACTGGGACATAGAGGTGATTGCCACTATATACTGATCCAGCAGTTTTTCAGACCAATGGCATATACACATGTCTGGCTTTAGATACCACTAGTTAAATGTACTTTTGATGTCCTATATGTGCCACATAGTACTGTTTTTCCTTTTTGGCTTACTAAAACGGTTAGAAAAGTAGAAAAGGTCACCCTTAACAGGGACTATAGGCTTTTATCAAGAAGCTTCAGCTCTCAGTATCATATTAGTATCAAAACCCTATATTTTATGATCAATAAGCCCCAATTTGGTTGCCGTTTTGTTTTATTTTCTTGTAAAGACACCAATACAATGATGAATTAGATAAAACAGTCTGTTTTATATGCAGTCATGACAATTATTTGGATTTGCATAACATTTGAGTGCTTCCTGAGATGGTAGAACATCATTGTTGAGCTCTCATATAATAGTCTCAACATTGATATTTGCTGGACCACATGCTTAACATTGCTTAGCAATGTTAAGTGACTTTGACAAGCATGCATAGTTAGTTAGTAGTGATTTAACTGTGCTTTCACTTAGGATATGTTGGATGAAATTGATACACTGTATGCTTTCCAGAAGTACACATGTACATTCTGTTTTGAGAAATTTATGGATGAGTACTTCACCCATCTTACCCTGTCTCTCCTGCTCCATGACTTCTCTGATACACTCCTACCTTTTCAAACTTAATGTTCTGTGCTTCAACTCTTTAACTATTATTTCTATATATACTATATATACTATATAGTATATACTATATATATACTATATATATGTACTATATATATTATTTCTATATAACTATTATAACTATATATACATTTCATTAGGGGTTATAAGTCTATTTAAATTGCTTATCTCTTCTTGCTTAACTTTTGTAAGTGATATATATCAAGACAATAGTCCATTTCCATTAAATTTTCATATTTTGTGGAGTACATATTTTCAAAGTATGGCCTAAAAGATTCTCTGGATATGTCGTGCCCCTCTTTTCATTTCTTATCTTGTTAATTTGCGTGTTTCCGCTCTGTCTAAATATTTATCTATATTGTTGATTTTTCTCAAAGAACTAACTCCTTGTTAAATTGATTTTTTGTTTTGTTTCCCTAGTTTCCACTTTATTGATTTCAACCCTCAGTTTGATTGTTCCCTGGTGTCTATTCCTCCTGGGTGAGTTTGCTTCTTTTTGTTCTAGAGCTTTTAGTGTTCTGTTAATTCTTTAATGTGACTATTCTCTAATTTCTTCAAATGGGCATTTAGTGCTATTAACTTTCCTCTTAGTACTGCTTTCAAAATGTCCCATAAATTTGAATATGTTGTGTCTTCATTCTCAATGAATTCTAAGAAGTCTTTAATTTCTTTCTTTATTTCTTTTTTGACCCAGGAATAGTGCAATTGCACATTGTTCAATTTCTATGAGTTTTTTAGGGTTTCTTCAATGTCTCTTGTTGATGAATTCTAACTTTAAAGCATGGTGGTATGATAAGATACAGGGTGTTATCCCATTTATTTGTATCTGTTGAGGTTTGCTATGTCACCTAGTATGTGGTCAATTTTAGATAAGGTTCCATGTGTAGTTGAGAAGAAGTTATATTCTTTTGTGTTTGGATGGATTATTCTATAGAAGTCTGTTAAACCCATTTGGGTAATAACTTCTGTTAGTTCTTTTATTTATTTGTTAAGTTTCTGTCTGATGGTCCTGTGTAGTGGTGAGAGTGGGGTGCTGAAGTCTCCCACTATGAGTGTATGAGGTTTTTGTTAGCTTTGAGTTTTAGTAGCTTTTCTTTTACGAATGTGGGTGCCTTTGTATTTGGGCATAGATGTTCAGAATTGAGACTTTGTGCTGATAGTTACTCCTGTGATGAATATGAAATGACCATCTCTTTTGATTGGTTTGGTTTGAAGTCTAACTTGTTAGGTGTTAGGATATACACACCTGCTTGCTTCTTGGGTCCATTTGATTGAAAAATATTTTCTCTACCCTTTACCCTGAAGTAATATCTGTCAATTGATTGTTTACTTCTAGGCTCCAATATTACTCAGACAAAGCTTAGGAGTCAGTCGTTTAGTTTGACTGAAACATAGTTGGTCATATTTAGGTATAACACTGATGCTTGACATAGTCTTAAATTTGTTTTTAGTTTATTTATATACAAAGTTAGGTTTTATGTAGAATGTAGAATTTGAAAAACTTCACTCTGATTTTGACTAGCTTTAAGTATGAATAGAAATTTAGGAAATATAATTTTGATTTATATTTTTTCACACATTAAGACAGCTGGAGAGTATTATATTCTGAAGTCACAAATAATGTCAGGGGAGGGGCATCTTCGTCTTGGCCTCTGTAATCATATTGATGTTGAAAGTCTTTGCTTACTATTAAACAACCTATAATATAGACTTTCATGTCAATTGTTTGGTTTGTCTATTTCTGATAGACTAAGCTATTTTGTACTTTGTACATTGAAATAATAGCAAGATATAATTGTGTTTTTAAAATCGAATTTTATGTGTTTTCCAACCTACCCTGTAAGTGTGTATGCAAGTCTAGAATGGCATGACCTTGTGATGGTTCTGACTCTGAAGTCAGAATACTGGGTGTCACAATGCAAAAGTAGATATTTGAAATTATATCTTGGTAAGTACTAGCAATTTTACATTGTCAAATAATTCATTTTCATATCCAATTAAAATATTGATTGAGTTTGATATTAGATTTTTGTTTCATTATTTTGTTCACTGACAATTTCATAAATGTTTATAATGAATTTTGGTAATTTTTAGCCTCACCATTCTCGAACCACTCTTCTCCTTACAAGACTCTTCTACATATTAATGTTTTTAATTTGTGTTGTGATTCACTTTGTTTAATGAGGGTTTGATGCCTATGAAGCCATGAGTTTTGACATATTTATTGGTAACTGGTGGGTTGACCAGTAGATTAAACAACCAGACACAGACATTCAGTAATTCTCCTTCTCTCAAAATCTATTAGTAGTATAATTTTTTTTAAAGCTGTGTATGCATGAGAGAAAGACTCCATGTGATAGAGTGCAAAGGGATGATTTTTATTATTATTTTTTTTAATTAGGGAAAAGGACCATAAAAATAGAAATGTGGGGTGGTTTCTAGGGGCAGGAACAGAGGGAGAGAGGAAAGACAGACAGAGACAGAGACAGAGAGGGAAAGAGAGAGACAGAGAGAGAGACAGGGAGAGAGAGAGAGGGAGAGAGAGGGAGAGAGAGAGACAGAGAGAGAGGAGGTGGCCAGTGCCTTTTAAAGGGGAACATAGTGAATAGGCACAGGTGTTGCTCATAGTGGCAGCAGCTGAGGGTGTACACTGTTACAACTTCATAGGAGTCCAGCACAAATGCCTAAATACTAACATGTAGCCACTAACTAAGTGTTTTTTTTTTTTTTTTCTATTAAAGTACAGAACAGTTTCTAGTCTGAGCATCCAATTTCCCAGGGAGGGAAAGTGCCACTGAGGACTCTGTGTATGTTACAATAATTGATGTAGTTTTCATTCTGGTGATAGAAGAAAGGATTATGGTATCCTATTATGGGTATTATCTTTGGAAAACATCAAACTATACTGGTTTAAAACAAACAAAATCCTTTGTTACAGCAGGTCTCCCCGCTGGCCTCCCGGTCCTGCCGCCACATGGGCCCACAGCCGTGCCAGCCCCAAATAACACTCAGAGACTCTGTATTTGATACAATCCTGTTGGCCAGTTACCATTACTGTTTATGGGCTAGCTCTGTCTTAATTATTAACCCATTTCTACTTATCTAAGTATTTCCACGTGGTCGTCTTATCGGGGAGCCGCACAGCAGGCTTCCTGCTTCTTCCCCGGGCTACATCTTGACTCCACCTACTACTTCCTCTTCCTCCTCCTAGTCTCCTAGCCCCACCTATCTAGTTTTCTATTGGCCACAGGGCTTTATTAACAGTATGAGAAACATATATACAGAATCACATCTCCCATCATCTCCTCTTTTCTGTCTAAAGTAAAAGAAGGGGTTTAACCTTAACATAGCAAAATATAACATACAACAGTTATCAAATAAGAATCACAGTTAACAATATTTAGTCCATTAACATTTTGTAAGACTTAAATAAAATATCATCTATCCTATCTTTGTCAGTCTAAAGACCTATATGTAACTTATTTTTAATCCTAACTAAGAAAAACTATAATCATAACTATCTGTCTTCAACTCCTTCAAAGACCACAAAAGGATAATATATAAACTCTAGAAATGACAGAGACAATGCATTGCCTGGTCAGTCACCCGAAGTTCTTCTGTAATGTTCCATCTTCAGCCCATAGGCCATAATGTGTGTCCAGACTCCTCAAAAAGGCAGGAAACTTTTCTCTGTGTCCTGTAGACTATCTGGCTGTCTGGCAGCCTCTTCCATGAAACAGGAATCCTGTAGCAATGTCCATCTTGCATCAGCAGTTACCTCTTTGTGGGTCCTGCATGTCCAGTTTCTACAACATAAAGTCAAACAGTCTAGACAAGAGAAGTACCTTGCTCAAATGGCTAGTCTTGCCATATTAGAAGCAAACTCCATAATGTTTTTCTTCGATGTCCATCTTCCTTTCTTCTGTAGGTGGTGTTACCAGGAGCAGTTGTGCCTCACTGTCAAGAAAAACCTTAAACCATTTTAAATGCCATATTCTGTAGGTCTTTGAAAGGTTTGAAGAATGCCTACTCATCTCAAATACATCTCTGCATATCTAGAAATCCTAATTAACTTAATGCTAAGTTTTGACTATCATAGGTAACTCTCTAATCTGTACTAAATTATACATTACATTTCTAAATGAGCTATATAAACACAATACCTAAACAAGAGGAGAAATATACATATCACAAAATTGATCTTAAATTGTATCAATAAAAGAAAATCCATTTCAAAGCAAAGTATTCATATCTATACCATAATTCTCTTTTTACCTTTAAAAAGATTATTGTGGTTATAGCCATTTATAAACAAGTCCATTTAAATGAAAGCAAACATTTATAAACAATATTTGGGAATTTGGGCGTCGTTCTTTCCAAACTACTTCCTGCTGGTAGAGGGCGCTGTCATGGGGATCCAAAGAAGACGCAGAAATCTTGGCTGTAGTCTGCAAGGCTTTGTCTCAACTGCTTTGAATGTTGGATCATCTGGGGAGCTGTTTCAGGGGGTCTGGCTTGATCAAACCACATAAGTCTGGAAAGAATCCATAGCTTTTCATTTTCTGTGGAAACAAAAATAGAAATCCTTTTCCCCTGTAACTTGTCCTTAGGCATAAATTTTGGAGTCAAAGCATTTTTAAAATATATAAATTGAATTAATCCAGCAGCATTTCTTTTATCAGTAGTTGTTTTCTCAGCAATCAAATAATTTAAAGACAACAGAAGCACGTATAGTATCCAAAATTTCTCTGTGTTTTCCATCTTTACGTGGCTTTTTTATTATTCTATTTCTTCTACTTCTATTTTTACATATTTTGAGACAGGGTTTCTCTGTGTAACTTTTACCTGTCCTGGAATTCACTGCATACCAGGTTTACTTTGAAATCACAGAGATCTGCTTGCCTCTGTCTGCCGAGTACTAGGATTAATTCTACTTCCTTTTTTCTTTTTTAAACCATTGTATCCTGTTTCTTTTTCTCTCCCAAGCCAGCGTATTTTTAAAAACACAGTGTAAACCTTTATTGCAGCTCTCCTACACACCAACGAATTGTTAGCAGAGCTCTTTAAAAGCCAGGCAGCTTTTTGCCGCTTATGTTAATTTTGGAAACTTCCTTTAAAGGAGCCGCGCAAATCTCTGTCTACAGCAAAACAAATCCAATCAAGAAAATGCTGCTACCAAGAAGTCTCTGTTCCCTTGTTTCTAAAAACTATTTTTTAAGCTTTTGTTAAGTTTTAAATGAAAGTTCTCAATCCCGCTTCTGACACCATTATGTTACAGCAGGTCTCCCCACTGGCCTCCCGGTCCTGCTGCCACGTGGGCCCACAGCCGCGCCAGCCCCAAATAACACTCAGAGACTCTGTATTTGATACAATCCTGTTGGCCAATTACCATTACTGTTAATGGGCTAGCTCTGTCTTAATTATTAACCCATTTCTACTTATCTAAGTATTTCCACGTGGTCAACTTATCGGGGAGCCACGCGGCAGGCTTCCTGCTTCTTCCGGGCTCCATCTTGACTCCTACTACTACTTCCTCTTCCTTCTCCTAGTCTCCTAGCCCCACCTATCTAGTTTTCTATTGGCCACAGGGCTTTATTAACAGTATGAGAAACATATATACAGAATCACATCTCCCATCAATCCTTATGCATTTTTTAATAATTTTGTAAATTTAAATTTGAAACAAACTTGTTTTACATGTCAATAACAAATGCCTCTCCTTATTCTCCTCCCCTACTCTGTGCCAATCCCCTTATACCATCCCCTTTCTGCTCCCCAGGGAGGGTGAGGCCTCCATGGGGAAACTTCAAAGTCACTTATATCATTTAAAGCAAGGCCCAGGCCCTCCCCCATGTGTCTAGGCTGAGAAAGTATCCCTCTATGTGGGATGGGCTCCCAAAGTCCATTCCTGTACTAGGGATAAATACTGATCCACTACCAGAGTTCCCATAGACTTCCTAGAAAACAAAATCCTTATGCATCTTAAATAGCAATTATATTGTACTGGTTTTCTGGTTTTATTTGTGCCTATCAGTTGGCCCCACATTTCTAGGTAAAGGAATTTTAAATTCAGAAAATTCATATACTTAAACAGTGATAAAGTAAAATAATATTATTTTATCATTAAATTGTTTTACACTTAATAATAAATTCTCTGATTAGTTAATATAAGAGATGAAAAGACGGTTAAACATTGCCTGATATAGAGATTATATCAATAGATTATCCAAGAGAGTAACTATAATGCTTCCTTTCAGTGTTTTTGCTAAGAATCATATTGCACAACTCATGTACCTTGAGTTTTCTTTCCTTTCATACAAAGGGAAATTTTTAAAAAGGGTTGTAAGCTGAAAAGCACTCTTCCTATTGAATTTAAATCTAAGTGAATTGCAGAGTCAAGACAGAGAAAGACATTCAAAGTCAAATAATTAGTTCTGGCTTTGTAGAATCCTGAGTCTTGAGAGTTGAGGGGGAGGTATAAAACACAAGCCAATTCCATTGCCTGTGTAGTCTATGTAAATTTAGTTTTCATTGTTGCCCATATCCACATTTTTATACCTTTTTAGTCTCATCCCTTATCTTTTTATAGTGAAATGTGTTTTTATCTTTTTAGAATAGTTTTTCTGTTTGCCCTTTCTCTACAGTTTTTGACTAGTCATTGCATGTGCTCATTCTGATTCTTCTGGGTTATTGTGAAAACCAGTGGATATAAATCAAAAAAAATGTAGTGAGTAAAACTATGAGTCCCAATGTTAAGAAACACATTAAACTGTTTTAGTGATATGATTAAACCAACTTCAGGACTCATATTTACCTTTATATTTTCTTGTGTGAGATAATTTATCTTCTGTAGATTTATACTTCTAATTTTTTGTGAGATAACTCAAGGGGATTTCTAATTTATTATTAAATAACAAAGGGCTCTTTACTTAAATAAGCAAAATAAAGTAGGTAAATTTCATCTTCATTGCACGTGAATATTAAGTATTTCTTCTGTTTGTCATTCCTACTTAGGCCTGGAAGTTGCTTTGACAAATCAGCAGGTAAGAGAAAAAATGCAGCTATGATGTTCTTTCAAGCCTTGTACATTTCAAAAAAATGACATATGACCTCAAAATTAGTTAAGCTCCTTTAATTGTCATGGGCAAACAAATTGACTGATTTCATTTTGATAATACTGAAATATTTTATATTAATAATACTAGTTAATATTTATAACTTTACTATGATGGAGGACAACTTGATAGCAATTTCTCTTAACAATTTCCATTTAAAATAGTAAATGAATATCTGTTTACAAAAAATAAATATTTGGAATATGTATACAAAGTACTCTTAAAAAATGAGCAATGCTCACTGTTCACTATTGTTTCATTATTTGAAATGCTGTTTTGATTGTAGAAACACTACACACACACAGATGTACACACAAATAAAAAAAATCTTATATTAGTAGTCAGTATTGACCTGCACTTAAAGTATTCCTTTTGTTGTTGTATGATGCTATTTAAAAATTTTTCAAGGCCACTATAGAGAGAAAGAATAAATATTACGTTACCAGTGAGCATGATTCATTCAACAGAGGTAAAGTCGCCATGTTATTTATGTTTACTAGAAAAGCAGACAGTTGAAATTTATTGATATCTAATTGTACGTGGCAAATATCATAGACATCATACAAGCTATAATAAAAGTGAATAAAATTTGACAGTGGATATTTATTTTTCATAGTTATAATCCTTGGCATTCATTAACACTGCTAAATTAGGTAATGTCAACTACAACATGATTATAAAATCTTATCCAACTCTCAATAAAGCTCTGCCACAGTTTCTTTCATACTTTAAAATTTTAAAGCTCTCTTCTCACTGAAATCAGGACCAACTCAGTACCTGTATTATTATTATTATTATTATTATTATTATTAAAATTGGAAAGAATTATCACTATATAATTATTTAATGCTATGTAGTGTCAACTATTCTTCATTGTACAATTAAGAAATAAAATATTTTAAGTCAATATGATCAGAGAATATCAACATCATCATGAAAATATTAACAGAAAAACACAAAATTGTAAGATTTTTACAGTTTACATTCATGTTAGCAAAGTAATGAAAATTTAAAACAAAATATCTTGTGCTGCAACAGCTGAAGACTATGTGGTTAAATCTGAACCTTGTACCCTAATCATCCCTAGTTTGTGGTTAATAATTCTTCTCATAGCTATGAAAAGAAATAAAGAAACAAAGGTCTAATTGACACCTGGTGATATATATATATATATCAACTGTTCCGTATTTGCCTGCCATGTAAGACATCTTGGATTCAATCCTGGACTTGAGAAACATAGTGCACTTGAATAGAAAATGTACTCATGGATCACTTCATAAAAGTTATATAATTTTAGTACTAAAGTAAAGTTGCATTGAGGTTTTTTAGAAGTTAAAAATAAAGAACAAATTTTGTAGTGTTCAGCATCTTTCTTTATTATTTGGATTACAGCCATATTAGTGCCCGTGTTCACTTTCTAAACATTTTTTTTTTTTTGGTTAATTTAATCTATCGGAATGGTTTATTATTTTATTGATGTTAGTCTCTTGGTTTTATTTCTTAGAAATGTTACGTTTTCTAAAATAATCAGAATCTGTTATTTACTATCAAATTTCCTTGCTAAATATAGGTATACCATATTTTAAAAATGATCATAGAAGTTGTTGCTTTTTTAAATAATGAGAAATGAATTAACAAATGAAAATTTATTATTTAAATATCAAATAAAACAATTTACAATTGTAGAATATTTTAGTCTTGGAGTTTAGTTTTACTTTATAGAACATAACTGCAGCTTTGTACAAGAACTAGAAAAGAACAGTTGATAATTAAAAATCATTTTTCTTGTCAGCACAATGAGAACAGAACAAGTTTTCCTCATTTTTTTTCACTTTTCTCATATTGTTAGAAGATTGTGAGCAAATATCTTCATGAATCAGCTCTTCTCAACTTTTGGGATTCACTTACAATCAAAATGATGGGCTGAACTTGGTTTATTAACTACAGGCTTAAAATTATGTTATCACCACCATGGGGAGATTGCCATGAATCATATATAATATGATAGAAAATGCACAGAGCAACAGTTAAAATAACCAGGATAGGCTTAACATAAAATTCTTTCTGGGAGAAAAATAAATGATAAATTTTCAGGCAAAGAAAATCCTGCAAAGATTATAAGACATCGTATATGCCATGAAATATAATTTGTGAATCAAAGTGAAACAGGGTAGTGAAAATTGCATGTTTTGCTCTATATATCATAAACTGAACAATAAAGTGAAATATATAACAAGATATAGATGGTTCAGAGTAATTTATGTGAGCATAGGCACATTTACCAAAATTATATTGTGATGAATGGTAGTAATATACAGTTAATCAAATTATATTAACAAGCTAAGTAGAGGGCCAAGAATATTTAAAACACAGTACTGATGTCAACAAGTCTTGTTTTCAAAGCTGTACATAACATTTATACTATGACTTCATAAAATATATTCTTATGTATTTATGTAGGTAAAAAGTCACATTTTATGATATGAAGAAACTTATGATCTGTCTTGTACTATGCTCTTAGGAGAAAATGCATATTCAGTCCGTGATAAATCATAAAAGAACATGTTCTCAGGAAAAATTATTAGGGTTGCTAGTACTTCAGTGTCAAGATACACAATAATCAAAGGAAAACAGACAAGTACCAAAGGCTCATTTTCCTAAATAAGTGAGACTTATGGTTATATTTAATTATCAACTTTTTGAACTTTCTCATTTAGGATTTCTAAACAAATTATCAACTGAGGCCAGAAGCAGCACATCGTGCTTTAGAAGATGTGGGTTGTGATTTAGCGGCCACATTCTTCTCCTAAACATAATTAGTTTTGCTTTTCCCACTAATTATGTTTGTGATCTTTAGAAAACCATGAAACTTATCTATGTTTGGTTTTCTTTTGAGTAAAGAATGAGGGCTGAAATAATGTCACATGAGAAAATCACTTATGCCCAAATTAAGTCAAGAAAAAAATACATCAGTAAAACATGAAACAAAATAGAAATGTTTCTATTGTCAACTTGCAAATATTCAGATACTTAAAATCAAATGGTTAATTATCTGTCCAACCAATATGTTCTTAACATAAACTGTTGTAAATTGGAAGGCTGATTCTCTGAAACATGTGCCAAATTATCCAAACTCTGTGTGTGTTTAGTAGTTTGTGTGTATGTGTGTGTGTGTGTGTGTGTGTGTGTGTGTGTGTGTGTGTGTGTGTGTGTAATTTACCACACATCCTTCAGAAGATATGCTAGTACAATAAGTGAGTTATGTATATAAACATAACACATTCAGATGCTTTTTTGAAACAATAATTTGGTATATGGAAAAGTGATTTAGTGGGGTCTAGAAATTTTTATAGGGAAGGTCATAGAGTTGGATGAATCTAAATCATTCATGACAATTTTTTACCAAAACTAAGTGTCTTAAAAATAACAGTAAACAAAAAATAATACCTAACAAGCATTTTTCATATGAAATTTGCAATTCATTTCTCATTGGGGTGTCTTATTTCTGCCTTAAATGACATTATCTTGGGCAGATTAACAGCAATCAAAGAACTCCCTTAATTATGTCTTAACTCACTTGGCTTGAAAGACTCAATGCTATGAAGTGGGACTGAGACATTGCATCTCTGTGTTTCTCTGTTCATCAAGATCATACAGCATAGTAGCTAGGTTGTTAGGTTCTAAGGATGAGAATCTAAAAAGTGGTGGGGTTTGTGTGAGATAATTGAGCTGTGGTCACGAAAATGACATAATATCACTGTAGTTGATGTCATAGGCTTGCATGAATTAACATAGAATTCTCCAAGGGAGGATTATAGACACCGACTAGAATAAGAGAGCTAGTTTGTGAATCATATGGAAAACATCAATTAGTTATTTACAGACTATAATTGACAATGTTTTCCAACTTGGTTAAGGAAAATAGGTAAGAATTATTGCATAAATAAATCATTACAGAAACGTGCATCAAATAAACATACTTGAAAGAAAACTCAACATAGAACAAATGTTCTGGGGGTAGACTGGCCAGGCCAACTGGCCTGCCCAAAGTCTGGCAGCATCCTGGTCCCACCGGTGCCCAGGGAGGGATCCCACCTTCTTCATCAAGTGCCCTTCTCAGAACCTCCTAAAGAATGGGAACTTCGTGCAAGGGGTTCTGTCCCCACAGACTGGCCTTCCTAGAGTCTGCCATCTTTCTGGCCTCTATTCACAGAAGGAGCTCACCTTCCTGCACCCTGCTCAGAGCCTCCCTGAGGACTGGCAATTGTGCACAGGGTAAAAGTCCAAGCAGACCAGCCCATCCTGAGTCTGCCAGCACCTTAGTCCCACCTCCACCCACTGGATGAGGCAAACCATAAGAGTATTGGACCTGCTTGCACCCACTTGAAGAGAACCTTGGTTAAGTACCCAAAAGGAGAGGGAGAGATCCCACCAGTATGCACTGTGAGAAGGGATGCATAGACAACAGTATAAGGACACAGTCAACAACAGAAAGATCAAAATGACACCCCCAGAGACTAGAGACTCCACACCAGCAAGACTTCAACATCTCAACACAAATGATAAAGAACAAAATGATGCAAAACAACAACTTCGTGAAGATGATAGTGACCCTAAAAGAGGAAATAAAAAATCCTTTAAACAAATGGAAGAAAAATAAACCAAAAATTGCAAGTAATGAAAAATCTCTTAAAGAAAGCAAGGATAGCTGTTACGAGCAGGTTTTTCCTGATTGCCGGCCTGGTCCCACCGACATGCCAGCCCCAAATAACACACAGAGACTCTGTATTTGACATAATGCTGTTGGACAATTACCAGTTTCTTATCGACTAGCTCTTCTACGTGGTCTTATCTTACCAGAGAAAGCAATTGGCATTCTTCTCTCTCAGTCTTCCAGCTTGGATCTCCTCCCTACTACTTCCTTTCCCCTCCTTGTCTCCTAGTCCCACCTAGGGTTTCCTATTGGCCAACGATGCTTTATTTATTAACCAATAAGAGAAACATATTTACAGAATGACATCTCCCATCAGATAGCCAAGAAAAAAAAAAGAAATAAAGAAAGAAAAAGAAAAAAATCAAACAGATGAAGGACACAATTCAAATAGTTCATGACCTGAAAATGAAATCAACACAATAAAGAAAATACAAACTGAAGTAATGCTGGAAATAGAAAAGATGGGTAAACAATCAGGAAATGCAAATGCAAGCATAACCAACAGAACAAGAGATGGAAGAGAAAATCTCCGACGTTGAAGATGCACTAAGAAATGTAGATTCACTGACCATAGAAAATATTAAGTCCAACAAATCCCTCACACAAAATACCCAGGAAATATGGAACACTGTGGGAAGGCCAAACCTATGAATAATAGATATTGAAGAAACTGAAGAAACACATATCAAGGTGCAAAAAATATATTCAAAAAAATCATAGAAGAAACCTTTTCCAACCTAAAGAAAGGCATTTCAATGAAAGTACAATAAGCTTACAGAACTCTAAATAGAGTGAACCACAAAAAAATAGTTACCTTGCCACATAATAATCAAAACAGGAAACACAGAATAAAGAAAGAATAGTAAGAGCAGCAAAGAAAAAAGTCCAAGTAACATATAAAGGCAAACCTATCAGAATTATACCTGACCTATCCATGAAAACTCTGAAGGCCAGAATTTCCTGGATAGATATTCTAACAACACTAAGAGACTATGGATGACAGCCCAGACTACTATGCCCAGAAAATCACTATAGATGAAGAAACCAAGCTATTCCATAAAAAAAAAAAAAAAAAAAAAAAAAAAGATTTAAGCAATACTTATCAACCATTCTCCAGAAAGCCCTGGAAGGAAAATTCTAATCCAAAAAGTAATTTACACCCACAAAAATATAAGCAAAAGATAATATTACTTTACCAAAAGCCAAAAGAAAAATAGGGGAAAATCCACACAAAATACCTTAACCAACAAGTCCAAAACAAACAGGAATTAAAAATCAATGGTTACTAATTCACTAACATCCATAAATAGTAACAGTCTTAACTCACCTATAAAAAACACAGGCTAATAGAATGGATACAAATATATCAGATATCCTTCTGCTGGATAAAATAAACACACCTCGACTTCAAAACAGATGTTTACTCAGAGTTAAGTGTTGGGACAAGATTTTCGAATCAAATGAACCCAGAAAACAAGTGGGTATAGCAATCCAAATATCTAACAAATTAGACTTTACACTAAAAACAATAAAATAGACTAAAAATGTAATTTCTTCTTCATCATAGGAGTCCACCAATATGACATCTCAAATCTGAACATCTATACTCAAAATACAAAGGCACACATATTTATAAAAGAAACATTGCTAAAACTCAAGTAACACATAACATTTCACTCACTTATGGTGGGAGATTTCAACACCCTGCTATCACCACTGGAGAGGTACATCAGACAGAAACTTAACAAGAAACAAAGGAAACAACAGAAATTATGACCCAACCGGGTTTAACATATATTTATAGAATATTCCATCTAAACACAAAAGAATATACCTTCTTCTCAGCACCACATGGAACCTTCTCTAAAATTAACCACATATTAGGTGACATAATAAATCTTAACAGATCCAAAAAATTGAATAGTCCCTTGTATCTTCTCATACTACTTTAAAATTGGATTTCAATAACACAAATCACAAAAACCCTATAAACTCATGGAAACTGAAAAATGTACAATTGCATCATACCTAAGTCAAAACGAAATAAAGAAAGAAATTAAGGATGTCCTAGAACTCAACCAGAGTGAGGACTCTACATACCCAAACTTACTGGACATCTTGAAGGCATTGCTACAAGGTGCCCATATGAAGAAAACAGAAGATAGTCACATTAGAGAATTAACAGCACAACTTAAAGCCTTAGCACAAAAAGAAGCAAATTCACCCTGGAAGAGTAGACACCAGGAAATAATCAATGTGAGGGCTGAATTCAATAACACAAACACAACACAAAAATTCAATACAACGAAGAGTTGGGTTTTTTTTGTTTGTTTGTTTTGTTTTTAGAAAATCAACAAGATAGCCATACGTTTATCCACACTAACTAAAAAGCAGAGAGAGAACATGCAAATTTACAAAATCAAAAATGAAAAGAGGACATAACAATGGACACTGAGGAAATCCCGTCTATTTTCAGGTCATACTTTGAAAATCTGTACTCCACAAAATTTGAAAATTCAAAGAAAATGAACAAATTTCTGGATAAATATTACTAAAATTAAATCAAGAACAGAACAGATAAGCAACTTAAATAGATCTATAACCCTTAATGAAATAGAGGCAATCATCAGTAACCACCCAACAAAAAAAATCCCAGTGCCAGATGGTTTCAGTGCAGAATTCTCCCAGAAATTCAAAGAAGAACCAATACCAATACTCTTCACATTGTTCCACAACACAAAAGCAGAAGGTCCATTACCAAACTCTTCATGAGGCCACAATTACTTTGGTTAGCAAGCCACACAAGTCACAAGTAAGAAAGAAAACTATAGACCAATATCCCCCTTGAACATTGATGTAAAATACTCAATAATGTACTGGCAAATTGGATCCTAGAACACATCAGAGAAATCATCCACCCTGGGTTTCAGAGTAGCTTAACATATGAAAATCTATCAACATAATCCACTATATAAACAAACTGAAAAAAAAATCCCATATGATTATCTCACTAGATGCTGTAAAAGCCTTTGAGAAATTCATCACCCTTACAGGATAAAGGTCTTGGAGAGATCAGGGATAACAGGAACATACATAAACATAATAAAAGCAATACACAGTAAACTAAGAGCTAACATCAAACTAATTGGAGAGAAAATTAAGGCAATTCCCTAAAATCAGGAACAAGACAAGGCTGCCTTCTCTCTCCATATCTCTTCAATATTGTACTTAAAGTTCTAGCTAAAGCAATAAAACAACAAAAGGAGATCAAGGGGATACAAATTGGAAAGAAAGGAGTCAAACTGTCCTATTTGAAGATGATATGATAGTTTACATAATCGACCTTAAAAACTCTACCAGAAAACTCCTACAGCTTATAAACACTTTTGGCAAACTAGGAGGATACAAGATACACACACACACACACACACACACACACACACACACACACACACACACACACACACAAATCAGTAGCCCTACTACATACAGACAAAAAAGGGTTGAAAATGAAATCAGGGAAATTTAACCCCGTACAATAGTCACAAACAATGTAATATATCTATCTATCTTGGGATCTTGGGGCAACACTCACAAAACAAGTGAAAGACCTATATAGCACAAACTTTGTGTCTTTCAAGAAAGAAATTAAAGAAGATAACAGAAAATGGAAACATCTTCTCTGTGCTTGGATAGGTAGGGTAAACATAGTAAACATGACAATCTTTCCAAAAGCATTCTACAGATTCAATGTATTCCCCATCAAAATCTAAGCACAATTCTTCACTGACCTTTAAAGGATAATAATCAACTTTATATAGAAAAACAAAAGTCCCATGATAGCAAAAACAACCCTGTACAATAGAAAATTCAGGAGGCAATACCATCCCCAACTTTAAGCTCTACTATACGGCTATGGTCCTGAAAACAGCCTGGTATTGGCACAAAAATCGAAAGGTGGACCAATGGAATCGAATTGAAAATCCTGATATTAATCCACACACCTATGAAACACTGATTTTTGACAAAGGAGCTAAAAGTATAGAATGGGAGAAGGAAAGCACCTTCAACAAATGTTGCTGTCAAACTGGATGATGGGGTGCAGCGGACTGTATGTAGACTCATGTCTATTGCCATGCACAAAACTCAAGTCCAAATGTATCAAAAACCTCAACATAAATCCAGCCACACTGAACCTCTCAGAAGAGAAAGTGGAAGCTAACTTTGAACAAATTGGTACAGCAGAACACTTTCTGAACATAACTCCAGTAGCAAATGACACTGAGATAGACAATTAATAAATGGGACCTCCTCAAACTTAGAAGTTTCTGTAAGACAAAGGACACAGTTGAAAAGACCAAGCAGCAGCCCACAGACTGGGAAAAGATCTTCACCAATCCTACATCTGACAGAGGGCTGATCTCCAAAATATACAAGGAACTCAAGAAACTAATCAACCAAACACCAAATAACCCTATTTAAACATGGGGTACATAACTGAAGAGAGAATTCTCAATAGAGGAAATCACAAAGGCTGAAAGACACTTAAGAAGGTGCTCAATATCCTTAGCTATCAGGGAAATGCAAAACAAACAACTTTGAGATACCATCTTGCTCTTGTCAGAATAGCTAAAATTAGAAACACCAATGACAACTTATGCTGGAGAGGATGAGGAGAAAGGAGAACATTCCTCTGCAGAGAGCTGCGAAGTGCCTCACCTTAATGATGGTGCTGGCTTCCACCTCCCACCTTCCAGATGGTGAGCTCTCTCTGGTGTAACAAGTCCTTATTTGGTTAAGCCTATTCAGCCTGTTTGCTTCCTCATTAGAGTAGCCTATCTGCAGGGTTCATGTAGCTCACTGGGGTTGGTCGGCACAAGGGTATTTAAGCCTATGCGGGCATTTCCCCGAGGTCAGAAGAAAGATTGTTCAAGGTGCCTGATTAAAACTGCATGAAGAAAATCTTCCCAGAGTTGCATCTTCATGGCTAATCGAGGTTGGGCGCATTGCAATTGGTGGCCCTTACGGGGAACCTCCTCTTCAGATCAGAACTTCATGCAGTCAGGGCAGTGCTGGTAAGTTCCCAAGGTAAGTTAAGACCAAGTTAAGGCCCTTAGTAAAGAATCAATAAGGTCTCTGGTAAGGAGCATTAAAGTCCCAGGTAAGTTGGGACCAAGTTAAAGACTGCGGAAATAAGCGGCAATAAAGTCTCAGGCATTGAGCTAGAGGTTGTAAGGAACCAAAGTAAAATTTTCAAAATGGGGATTTCTCAGACTCATCCAATTTTCCTGGCTCTTCAGGAGCTACTTTTGTCAAAGAAACTTAAAATAAATAAAAGCACACTAGAAAGATTCCTCAGCGAGTGTGATGCCATTGCACCTTGGTTTGCAGTTTTGGGAAACCTCAAGGTAGCATGCTGGGACAAGTTAGGCAGGGATCTTGACTTTGCTTGGGAACAAGGGATGCTAAAGTCCAGAGTCTGACCCATTTGGAAGTCAGAACATAGCTGTATTGAAGACCAGAGGTACTATAAAGAGCTGTGGCTGTCCTCTTTTGCTTATCTCTTTCGTGGGCCTGTGGTGCCTTTACAAGATGAGGTCTGCTTAGAAGCGGCATACAGCTATGGTTGTCCAGGCATTTACAACCATTGAGGCAGGACAGTCTCCCCAAGCATGGCTCGCAGTTATGAACAAGAATTGATCCTTCATGCTCAGGTTGTATGGCTTATCACTGCACTTCCAGATATCTCTGAAAGCAAGTAACTCCGAGAAGGGCAAGTCTGGTTGCATGTGGGTTGGTGTCCGAGGCCCCACCTCCAGAAAAAGATACCGGTCAAATGTGGCACTGACTTGGCTGACTACCAGATTCAGGGTCATTACAATGTCCACTGCATTATGGAGACCAGACTACTTCCCTTGCCTGTTGGCGTTAATAAAACAAAAAGGGGGAACTGTAGAGAGCTGCAAAATGCTGCGCCTTAAAGATGGTGCGGGCTTCTGCCTTCCACCTTCCCAATTGTGAATGCTCTCTGGTGTAAACAAGTCCTTATTTGGTTAAGCCTGTTCAGCCTGTTTGCTTTCATTAGAGTAGCCTATCTGCAGGGTCCATGTAGCTCACTGAGGTTGGTCAGCACAAGGGTATTTAAGCATCAAAGACATCTGTTCAACTATGGTCATGGAAGCATTATTTGTAATAGCATGAACCTGGATGCAACCTAGATGTCTCTCAACTGAAGAATGGATAAAGAAGTTGTCAATGGAATACTACTCAGTAGAAAAAAAAAAAAACAATGAAATCTTTATATTGGTAGGCAAATAGATGGAACTTGAAGAAACCAACCTGAATGATGTAACCCAGTCACAAAAAGAAGAATATGGTATGTACTCACTTATATATGGATTTTAGTTATAGAGCAAAGGGTCACACTGCCAGAGAAACTAGGATACAGAAGTATTCTAAGAGATTCATACCAGGTCCCTCACAGAGGGTGAAAGGGGCAAGATATCCTAAACATATTGGGAGTAGGTATACAGTAAGTGAAAAGCAAGCTAGGAGATAGAGAAGGGGAGGAGATCAAAGCCTGTGGGACTAAGAGATTGAGTCAGGAGGGGAATAGACAAGAGGAACATATAGGGGAGGAGAGAGAGAGAGACCATAGTAGAGGGACATCATAAAAGAGGGAGCCATTATAGTTTTGAATAGAAAACTGACACTAGAGAAATATCCAGAGACATACAAGACTGACCCCAACTGACAATTTGAGCAACAGTGGAAAGACTACAGTAAATGTACAGTAATCAGATTGATGACTAACTTATCCACCACCATAGAGCCCTCATCTAGTAGCGGATGGAAACAGAAGCAGACATCCTCAATTACACACTGATCTGAACTAGAATCTAGATGCAGAGAGTGAGGACAAGATCAGGGTCCAGAAACAAACAGAGACAGCTGACTTGAACAAGGAGGAGATAATGGGGCCCCAGACTGATAGCTAGGAATCCATCATTGGACCAACTCAGATCCCTGGAACATGGGTCTAATTTATGAAGCCTGGTGAGTCTAAGGGATCTCTATCAGTGGAACCAGGATGTGTCCATGGTGCATAAAAGACTTTGACAGCACATTCCCTAAGTAGGGATACTCCCTTAACCTACAGGCAGGAGGGAAGGCCTAGTCCCTATTCCAAATGACTTGACAGATATATATGACCCCTTCTGGAAGTCATCACCCTACCTGTTGAATGCGGGGAGGGAGGGGAAGGGTGGGTGTTTGGGGGGCTTGGAATGGTGGGAGAGGGAGAGTTCAATGGAGGGAGAGGGATTTTTGATTGGTATGTAAAATAAGAAAATTTAAATTCATTAAAAAAGAAATGATAGCTAAATATTGTATGTTCTCGATATAAATGAAGTATAAAAGAATATCAAATTAGATGAAAGTAACACCCTTGGAGAAAAGATAGAACATATGTCTTAAAACATGCTGTATTATATGTTCTGAATTATAACATAACGTGGAAGTAAATTATGATAAAAGATGTGCATATATTTTATAATAAATTATACTGTACTCAATATTAGTAATATTAAGATAAGCAAAAGATAAAAGTTTCACAAAGTACGCATAGCAAAGAATAGAAATATACTCTGTTGAAGTGAGTTGCATGTAAATACTATTTGATGTGACATTAGATCTGAAAATAGTCTAAATATCCCAATTTATAAGCAGAGATTGTAGGATAGATAAACATTTCAAATCCTCAAAAATGAGAACAGGCCAAATTTAAAGAATATCAAAATGTATCCTATGGCTTTACTAGGAACAGAAGTTAGCTATGATAAAGTAATGTATTTACCAAAAGGCCAATAATATTACAGGAGGATATAAAGGCCAATGTCAGAGGAGAAAAAAGTTAATTTACAAAGAAGTTAAATAATAATTGAAAATTATTTTGATATTTATTTTACTTTTATATTTGGTGAATGTGTGTATGTGTACCTTTTAAAATCTCATTTATGTGTCTGTAGGTGTTTGTTAATTTAGGTACCTTCAGAGATCAAAGGTATCAGACACTCCTGGAGCTGTAGTTACAAAATATAGGGAGTGTCTGACATGTGTTCAGGAAACTAACTTGGTTCCCCTCCAGGAGCAGTACATGCTCTTTAGTGTTAAGCCATCTATCTCTGCCATAATACCATAATTTCAAAATTTGTAAACAGAAGTGATAAATTATTCATAAAAGTTCACAAATAGGCTCATTTCCTTGGTTGTGGTCATGTTGTATGAATGTAATCATATTTTTAAAACCAGTATGACACATTATTTTCATAATACATAAATTTATTAATATGCATTTTAAGACTGACCAAGGAAGAACATATTTTGTGGCCAATCTCAGTACAGAAAACATTCATCAACAGTGCATAGAGATGATTGCCAGTTACTTAGGGTCATGATACTTAAAGGATTTTTTAATATGATTTTTAATTTGCATCATATAATAGTGCATAATTATAATTTTTAGAATTGTAAGATATAAATAAGAATAAATTAGGCATACAAACTAATGATTTTATTTTATCACTCATTTTAAATTCCTAAAAATGTTGGTTTCCTATTAAATTGGAAAAAAGGAAAGTCTTAAAGTTTTCAGCTCTTTACCTTGTAGAATACTACTCAATGATCCCAATTTATGCTAATGCTACCCTTTTGTAATACCCATAACATCTAGATCTTCAAATGCATTTTAAATAAATCAACATATTTTTATTTTAAATGTAGTGAGATGAATATTGTATTTATATATGTAAATGTTACAGTAATGTGAGTCATGCTTTTAAAACTGTGGGTACCATACATACATTACCAATAATAATAATAGTGTAGAGTCATGTCTAGAAATTATTTTGAAGTCAATAAATAACCAGAACCTAAGAAAAGTTAGTTTGATTTGCATTTCCTTTCAATTACATTGTGTATCTGATATAAAAGTGTACAATTGACACTAAATGAAATAATTTGGAAGTGTGTTGATACTCGATACTTTAATATATATTAATATGGATTTCATTGTAAAATACATGATTTGTTTATCTTGTATGATGTATCTGTTTCACAGATGCATCTAGGAAACTACAGTGGTCAATATTTTAAGAAATTGCTGATATGGAATAAGGTAGTGTATGAGATTTCAGCTGGAATTCTTGGAGAAGGCTATGGCTTTTGGAGAAGTGTGGTGGGCTTTACATGGAAAGCAAGTTGGGAACTGTACATAATGATGTCTTCTCAGAAGTTCTATCAGATTTCAACCATAAGCCGTGCTGTAAAGTTTCATCAACATTCATGAAGTATTTGGTAATCCCTTTTCTGTCTAAATAAATTATGCCTTTTAGGAATGGAAGCAGGAAAAATTACTACTGTCACTTTTTAATACATTCTGTCTTTTTCTAAGGGCTACCTTAAATAACAACAGAATCTTCTCCTTTTTAGGTGCCAGTGCCTCCAAACCATAAAGTTACAATTTTTATTTCATTCAATAAAGTTTGTTTTTTCACTAACAATATATATTTTCCCAAGTCTTGCCCTTTAAATTATAATTTTGTTTTGTGTTTTGCCTTAGAAATTTTAATTGTCTAAAGACCCTATTCATTTAAGTTTAATTCCAAAACAATCTTGAAGCAATCATTTCATCTTGTACTGAACTTAATATATTTGAGTTCAATAAAAATGTTTACATGTGAAAACCATTTACTCTGCTATTGCACTAAATTCATTTTGGCCAAGATTCTATATTTTATAAGGGATTAGCATTCTGTCTTTGAACTGTAAAATCTATGGGTACATAAATGAACATAGTCCTCAAGATGGAGAGTCATTAATTCTTCAACTGAGATTTTTTGTAACCAGATTATAGGTCTTAGATTTTAAATCTTTTGCTTAGTAAAACGAACATCTCATTCTTTCTGATAGTACTGATAAATGAATGGAGTATGGGGATGTGGCTTAGCTTGTCCAGCTCTTGCCTGACATGTGTAAGGAGGTGAATACACTCTCCATTGTCACATATATATACATACACTCATGAATAGTTATGCGGATTAAAATACAAATTACATTCTACACATTGAGACTTAAGGATAATCAAAACTGTGAGATAAAATAAATGGTGTTTATTTCCGTGCAGGCATGTATTTTTAGTAACTTTCTGACACTTCTTGTCAGGATTAATAAATAGTATGAGTCATGGCAGCTAGCTCTTAGATTAAATCGTATTTTCATTCTTCTCAGGTTTCTTTGCTGCTTTGTATAATTCAAATCCCAATGTTAAAACTGTTGATTCAAAGCATGGCCTTAGTTCATACAGCATCCTTTATGTCTTTTCATTTTGAGAGAACAACAAATTTGAGTGTTCCCTTTGCCTTTTGTGTTCTAATCCAGTGTGTGGCTGAACCTGGGTTGGTGGCTTTGTTTCTATGAGATAACTCTGTGCTTGTCTTAGAATTATTTCACACTGTTGTAGTTACTAATTGTCACTGTGTAAATGCACATAATGCAAAGCCACTTTTAAATATAATCTTGCATTTAAGCACAGTACAGCTTTGAAAATTGGCTATTCTCAAATGTGCATTGTAATTATAAATGCCTGGTTTGCACATGCAGTTTTAGAGAGCTTATTTTAAATTATCACCACTTTGTTGTCATTCTTGTAGACTGCCAGGGATTCAGTGTTTTGGTTTTAGTCTTGTTATTTAATTTTTAATTTCAAATAATGGTAGCATGGGAAATAAAGTTTGCATGTGTTCATAATGAGCACTAGATGATAATACTAATTTGTTGGGTTTCTGGAGCTGGAATATTGTACTCAAATCATATTTCTTTGCTTCATAATGTCACTGTGTCCTTAGAAAAGTTTTACCGACTAGATATAGCTTTCATGAAGTAGAGTAAACAAGCTAGCTTATCAAGGTGTGTTTATGCAGATGGATGAGATAAAGCGTTAGAATTACACAAAAGAGTGGAGGAAAGAACATATGTACAGTATGTTTACCGCATTTACCTGAACACCTCTGCTTTAGAAAACCACATACAGATGGGATGGAGAGGTGGATCAGGGGTCAAGATCACTTCCTGTTTTTTCAGTGGACTAAGGTCTGACAAACTCTCTCATCAAGCAAGGACCCAGCAGGTCTATCTCATCTTGTTTTGGCAAATTTAGCAGTCACTTTCCTGTTTATACAACATAGAGTCAAACAGTCCCAACAAGAGCAGTTTTTTGTCTAAATGGCTCTTTCCACCATGTTGAGGCAAAATCCATAATGATTTTCCTCAATGCCCATCTTCCTCTCTGAAGTAATTAGTATTGCCAGGATCAGCTGTGTCTCACTGGCATGAGATGCCCTAATAAATCATTTTAAATGCCATATTCTGAAGGTCTTTGAAAGGCTTGAAGAATATCTATCCATCTCAAATATATCTCTGTTTATCAAAAAAGCCTAACTATCATAGGTGACTATTTATAATCTTCATTTAATCATGCATTACACTTTATTGAGCTGTTAAACACATTACCTAAAGAAGAGTAGAATTATACATATAACCAGATTGACTTTAAATTTGTATCAATAAACCAAGATCCATACCAATGCAAAGTATTCATTTCTGAATCATGATCCCTTTATTTTATCCTTTAGAAAATGATTGGCTGTGATCATTAACCATTTATAACAACCCCATTTAAATAAAAATGAAACATTTATAAACAATATTTGGGAATTTAGGTGTTGTTTTCTCCAAACTACTTTCTGCTATTTGGGGGTGCTGTCAGTATCATGGGGATCCTGAGAAAAAACAGAAACTTGGCGAAATCCTGGCTGTAGTAGTCTGAGTCTACATCATCTCAGCTGTTTTGAATATTGGATCACTGGGCCATGCTTCAGATGGTCTTGCTTGATCAAAGCATATTAGTCTGGAAGAAATTCACAACTTTTCATTTTCTGTGGAAACAAAAGCAGAACTTTTTTCCAAGTAACATGTCCTTAGACTTTAATTATAAGGTCAAGGCATTTTAAAAGTACATAGGTTGGATTAATCCATCTGCATTTATAATCAAATATCTGTTAGCAGCTATTGCTCTTTCCTCAGCACTCAAGTAATTTAAAGACAATATAATAACACACAGTATCCAGACTCTATAATTTTTATTCTTTATATGGCTTTTTAATACTCTATTTCTTTTACTTTTATTTATTTATCTATTTATTTATTTTTTATGACAGATTTTATCTGTGCAACTTTGGCTGTCCTGGAAATCATTCTGTAAACTAGACTGGCCTTAATATCACAGAAATCTGTTTCCTTCTGCCTCCCAAATGCTGGTATTAAAGGCATGTGATACCACATGCAGCTACTGTATTGCCTCAAAAGAGTGACCAGAGTACCAAACTGATGGAGAGTGTCAGGATTGAAGCACTTAACAGACCACCATGAGAAGTAAAGAATAAGCTGTTGTTTATTACAAAGAATAATGGGCTTATATACCCAAGCCAGTGGATGGGCTAAGCATAGGATGAAGTCATGCACCACCCACACCTGGGGTTAATGTACGGGGATTAATGTACAGGCATCGGAAAGTTCTGAGGACAACCTTGTTTGATCAACCTTGAAAGTACAGGAGTTCTACAGCTGGGTGGTGAGAGATAGAGCTGTATGGCACAAATACTTAAATTTCCCAACACCCTGTTTCTTTTTTAAGATCGTTATCTCTTTTCTTCCCTAAGCCTACATTTCTTCCCTATATTTTTAGATACATTGTAAACCATTTAGATCCCCCTTTATCTGTCTCTACTGTAAATCTCTTTTTCTGACCACATGAGTCTTAATAACTAAACAACATGGTTAAAATTAAAGCAGATATTTTAGCTACTGGCTTTCCAACATGGTGGGGTAAGTTTACTGCAAGCACTGGGAGCTGTGCTCACTGCCTCAACTCTTGTCTATGTTACCACCAAGCAGCTTGTAGCACACTGCAATAAACCTTTTTTGTCTATATGAATAAAAGCTAAATCTGCCACGCAGCATGCTGTTCTGCTTGGAGATGTAGTCACTGCTGCCACTAAGAAGCTTGCTGCCAGCTGCTCCTAAGCACAACTTAACTGTTTGAGTCATGCAGTCTTTGCTGCTGAGGCTGAGTCAAGAAACCTCTCTTAAAGAAGCAGAGAGCTTCTGTCTGCCTCTAGCAAACAGAGCCCACCTAAGAAAATCCTGAGAAAATGCTGCTACTAACAAGCCTTTCTTGCCTCTGTTCTTTTGTGTTAAGAATCTCTCTATAAGTTTTTGTCACATTTTAGGTGGAAATTGTGACCCCACATTGGGCATCATTCTATTGATGAAAGCTTCTGTTCAGAGAGAGAGAGGGGGGGAGAGGAGAGAGGAGAGAAGAGAGAGAAGACAACAAAATCTGATTGAATTAAATGATGCAATAATTAAAAGAAATATTAGTCCAAGAGGGAGGTAATGAAAAAATAAGTTTTATAATTTAAAATGGCAACTATTTGAGAAAAAAATGAGCAAGTTCCAATGACTGCTTTATATACAGGAAAGAATATATCAGTCCACCTTAAAAACAGATATGGTGGTACATGCTTGTACCTTAGCATTCAGAAAGCAGAGGCAAGAATTTACCACATATTAGAGAACAGCCTGCTATTCATAATGAAAGTAGGAGAGAGATAGGGGTGAGAAGGAGATAGAGAGGTTGGAAAGGTGGAGTGGACAGTGAAGATTAAAAGAAGTGGAAATTCAAATGAACAATCATTTATGGAGAGGTTTGTCTCCATATTTAGGCAGCATGTTCTCTTTAGTTTTTAATTTATGAAATTTTAATTTAAATACATTTTTTTCCATTGCTTTCCTCCCTCCAAACAGTCCCATATAACACCTTTGGTCCCTTTTTAAAATTTATTATTATTAATACATATATGTATTTGTATATATATGTATATATGTATATATATATATGTATGTATGTATATTCCTAAACATAACCCATTGTGCCTATATTGTGTTATTTGTATGTGTATTTTCAAAGATGCCAATCAGCATGCTCTTCCTTTTTTGGACCTCTTTTCACACTCCCAGCTCTTTTCAGTTGTTTGCCTCATGGGTTTCCCTCTATGCATACTGACATGTTCATTGGTGTTGATGTCATCCTTAATTGCCTCATGCTTGGGCAGTCACTTTGATGAGACTTCTAGTTCCAGAAGGGACATAACCTCACAGCAAACTACTAGATCCTTAGTTCTCATAATCTTTCTGCCTGCTCCTTTGAAATATAAATAAATAAAGTAAAGTGGGTATGGGGGAATTTTGTAGATGTATCCATTGGTACTGGCTTCCTCGTTCTGCAGTTTGATTGGTTCAGTGTTTCAAGAAGTTGTCTTGATGACAAGTAAAGAGTTTACCACAAGACCCAGAAATTCTGCTCTTAGGTATATACCCAAAATGACCCACCTCCATGCAACAAAGACATCTGCTCAACTATGTTCATAGCAGCATTATTTGTAATAGCAAGGACCTGGAAGCAATCTAGATGCCCCTCAACTGAAGAATGGATAAAGAAGATGTGGCACATCTACACAATGGAATAATACTCTGCAGAAAAAAATTACAAAATCTTGAAATTTGCAGACAAGTGGATGGAACTTAAAGAAACCATCCTGAATGAGGTAACCCAGTCACAAAAAGACTATGTACTCGCTCATATATGGATTTTAGATGTAGAGCAAAGGATCACCAGCCTATAATTCACACCACCAGAGGAACTAGGATACAAGGTGTATTCTAAGAGATTCATATATAGTTCCTCACAAAAGGGGGAAGGGACAAGTCCCCCAGAGCACCTGGGAAGTAGGGGGGGGGGTGAATAGAGAGAGAACTAGGAGAAAGAGGAGGGGAGGAGAGGAAAGCAAAGCACGTGTGACTAGGTAGATTGAGTCAAGGTAGGAATAGAAGACAGGACAGAGAGAAAGAGAGAGAGAGAGAGAGAGGCGGGGGAGAGAACATAAAAGAGGGAACCATTATTGGTTTGGAGAGAAAACGGAACCTAAAGAAAGGTCTAGAGACCTACAAGACTGACTCCCACTAACAATTCGAGCAACCGTGGAAAGGCGACCATAATTGCCCTTCCCTGATAGTGAGATCATCAACTAAATTATTCACCATCATGGAGCCCTCATCTAGTACCTGTTGGAAACAGAAGCAAACACCCGTACCTAATCACTGAGTCGAACTAGAATCTAGATGCAGAGAGAGAGGGGACAAGACCAGCTTGCAGAAACACACAAAGACAGCTGACCTGAACAAGGAGAAGCTAATGCCCCCCCACAAGACTGATAGCTGGGAATCCAACATGGGACTGACTCAGACCCCCTAAATATGAGTCTCAGCTAGAAGGACTCAGGTAGAGACAGGAGAGAAGTCCTAGTCCCTACTTCAACTGACTTGACAGATTTACATGACCCAACCTGGATAGCATAGCCCTATATGTGAAATGGGGGTGAAGGAATGGGAGGGGAGGGTGGCCAGAGTGCATGTCACAGGGGGAAGAAGGTAAGAGGGAGGAAGGGAAGGAGGAAAGGAGGGGAAACTGGGATCAACATGTAAAACTTTTAAATTATATTATTAAGAAAAAAAAAGACTACACTTCTAAGGCTACACCCTGGAGGAAGATGCAATAAGTCTGTCCCTAGTCTGAGTTTTTTTTTTTTTTAATGCACCTCTTTTCGTCTATGTCAGAATCAGTGAAAAGTCCTTAACCAACTAATTCTTTTGTAGTGTAAGACCAACTTTTGACATTTCCATATATTATTGGTATAATTACCCTCTAAGGTATAATTACCCTGAAGTCAATACTGACTTCAGTTTTCCTCCCTCAACTGATCATACTTTGATGGTAAAAGTTTAAAAATGTATGAAAACAGAATGTAAAGAGACATATAAATTATTGTCATTAATAGACAATGATAAAATTATTTCATTTCATCATAAAATGATAGAAAATTGTTTGTAAATATTTTAGGAAAATCATTCAGAAAGAGTGCCGATATTTAAAGAGCAAATCAGAAATGTGGTTGATATATTAAACACTCTCTGGGCTCCATTTTGGTGAAGAGGACATCAAATTTTAGAGAGGGTATATATATATATATATATATATATATATATATATATATATATATATATATGATCTTATGTACTTTACTCAATAGAATAAACAATTTTTTTTCTGGTCAAGTGAATGAACAAATGATGTCAAAGCTGTTGTTTATGCATTAGGAACTATAAATATTATGAATACAGATGTTTTAACCAAAAAAAATGAAATGTAGTTTTGGTGATAATATTTGGAAATCACTTTTGCATATAATTCTTGATCTAGGGGACAACTCTCCTAAAATTGATATAACTGGATTCTAACTGTTAAGATCTTGTTTAGTTAGCCATATTACTAAGGTTGCATGGGTGTAACTCCCTGCCATACATGCAACGCATTATGTCTCAGCAGAAGTCCTGGTCCTCTGATTCATGGAGCACTTTCACCCCTTCTTCTGCAATGCTGCCAGAACAAGTGTGTGGAGGTTGTGTTGAAGATGGTACCAAGCAGGGATGAACACATTATAGTCATCGGATCTCTGTATCTGTGCCAGTTGTGGCTACTGAGTTGGACTCTTAACTGCCATAAAAGGAAGTTTCATAGATGACAGCTGAAAGCTACACTTCCCTGTGGATGTAGTCATATGCATTTAGAATGCACTTGAAATTATGCTGTCTTTTGAATGTTGCACTCTTATCTAGATAGGATTAGAGTATCAGTCATGAATCCCATCTTATTGAGTTAATGTAAGGCAAACCAGGTTTCGATTGGTTACCCATAAATTAAACTATCACCATTGTGCCCTTGGAGAAACATTGTGGTGTTATTGTTGTGGTTTGTTAGCTTTATAGCTAAGTAAGACTTTTAATGCCTCTTTTTCCTTGGTAGCTTATATAGTCCTTCCCCAGTTCTCTAAGCCCTATGTCCAAAGTATGTTGTATCTTCAGCAATAAGGTGTTACCTAAAAGTTCTTGGACTTAACCAAAGGCAACAGCAATAGGCTATATTGCTTTGATATGAGGATCTGTCCTCCAATGAATGAGGCCCTTGCTAGGTTATCCAGTCCCAGAAGTCATCCCTAAACATACACACACACACACACACACACACACACACACACACACACGTACATATATGACAGTAAATGGACTCAGAATTGTATTTTATATATGTGTGTGTATGTATGTGTGTGTGTGCACATGTGCATTTATGTATAAATAATAAAAGTAAAAGTTGAGAGGGATTACATTGATGAAGTAGTTGAAGGGGAATATGTGGAGTTGAAATTTTGTAATTTTAAAATGAAAAGTGATTAATTGGAAGAGAATTTGGTCTGCAGACATCAGCAGAAATGCTTGAAGCTAAGGTATAGGGAGATATTCACTTTGTCCGCACCTGTGGCACAGACCACGTCCATTGGGGGTGGGGACAGGGGCAGACATTACTTGGGGGAACTATCCTGAGGAAGGGGCTACAGGAGCTCTCTTGCTTGCAGCACTGGGACTGAACATCTGGAGGCATCCTTTGGACCAGGAAGCTGCTGGTGTTCATTTGTCTATGTTGTAAGTTATTTCTCCCTGAATAAACATCTATTCAGCCTGTTTGTTTCTCCTGATTCTCATTAAACCTCATAACTAAGGATCGGAAAATAAACTAAGATTTTACAAAGGAGTGGTGAAGCCTTAGGAAAATAGCAGATTTGTTCCTATAGAAAATAATGAATAATTCATTAAAGAGCAAAAGGCTGAGGACCTTCATTGTGAAGTGAGGAGAGAAGGAATGATTGTGACTTGAAATATTAAATTTGTCTGTGTGCATGAAAATGTGCATTTATTATGTGTGTTTCTGAGCAAGCATGAGTGTTTGTGTGCCTCTCTCTCTCTCTCTCTTTTCTCTCTCTCTCTCTCTCTCTCTCTCTCTCTCTCTCTCTGTGTGTGTGTGTTTGTGTGTGTGTGTGTGTGTATGTGTGTGTGTGTATGTGTGTTGTGACCATTATCTGAAAACTGAGCCATAACAATAAAATCCAAGATAAGTGATCTCAAGAACCGGCATTCAAGTATGGTTTCTATCCATTGCCCTCATCCGTTCGTCTTTCCTAACACAGAATGGATAAGCATCACAATACAAGAAGACAGAAGTGAGTTAGATGTGTAGTAGGAGGCAGCCTTCCACAACTGAGAACTCTATATGGGTTGCCTACATTAAGAATAGAGTTGAGAATGTAGCTTTCATGAATTGATTTTAACTGAGAAGAAAACTCTCTTAGTTTAAGAATTTATGGTCCTTGATCTACAAAATGGAGATTCAAATGAAGGCTCTTAGTCAGTAGATAGATTGTCTTACCCAGCTGCAGCTTAGCAGATGAAATTGCTGGTATAGAGTTATATATCATCCAGACAGTTCCATTATTTTAAATTATCGTATAATTAATATAGCTAATATTCTAATAAAAGTGAAATTGGTACAATAGTAAGTACACAATTGCCAATAATAAGTTACATTAAACACTCCTAAAGAGTTTACCATGCTGATTCCCAGCATTGGACTGACTCAGATTCCCTGAACATGGGTCTCAGTTGGAAGGCCTGGACAGTCTAAAGGACCTCTGACAGTGGAACCAGGATGTATCCCTGGTGCACAAGAGGACTTTGGGAGCACATTCCCCATGAAGGGATACCCCCTTAACCTAGAGGCAGGAGGGAGGGCCTAGTCCCTATTGCAAATGAATTAACAGATTTTGTTTACCTCTCCTGGAAGGCATCACCCTCCCTATACAGTGGGGGGTGGGTGAAATGGGAGTGAGAGAGGGAGGGTTAGGAAACTAGGATCGATATGTAAAATAAGAAAAAATAATAAAAAAGATAAATAAAATGTTTACCATGAAAACTCTTAAACCGTAATATTTCAGGTTATATGAAAAAAATTTATCAAAACAAATAAGATAATAATATAACAAAACATGCAAATGTTTTCACAATCAAATAAAGTTTCAAAATTGTCACATAATTAGAGGTTAATATAAAAACTGTCATCTTTATTCCCTCACAATAAATCATTACTATGAAATCATGAGATTTATAGTTAACATCAGACAAATAAAAGAATTGCTTGTGAAATAATTAGAAAGCATCATTTTATTTAATTTTTGTCATATTGACATATATAACATCATATTAGTCACATAGACACAGAACAAACATCTGCTGTAAAACATGTTTTATGAAGTTTCTTAAACAGAGATTTCACACCATATAGGTATAGACATGTGTAGCAATGGCTTGCTAAACACCTTACTAAGTTCTGAGCCTTGTGTAGTGAGAATACTGGTTAACAAGCTATTGCTTGCACATTCCTCCAAGAAGCTAGATACCTAGCTTCTTGGTACAACCTAGGTACAACTGCATACCTATTTAAAGACTATAAGCAAAACCCTTTATTCTTCAGCATAACTGTGTTTAGAAAGTAGCTGGAGATTGATAAGGAATTAGAAATGCTGGTGGGCTGAGGCATTTCTGTGTTTGCCCTGAACTAAATGTTCTTGAGAACTTTAAAATAATTCCATAGGAAAGCAAATGGAGAAAAACACCAAGAGAAAAAAAATAAAGTTTTTTACTCTTTACATCATACTTGACAAATCGGTACTTTATATAATACTTAGAATTTTTAGTGTCAGCAAACAATCACAACCCTCTTATCCTATGGTTTGCATAAAATCATATGCATTAAAATATAACTTGATGTACTAAGGTATATACTGTGATGGATTGATTTTTTCATACAATGTTTGATCTTCCCCCTACCCCAATTGGTCTCAGACACCCCATCGAATCAACTATATACTTAAAACTCTCTAAAGATGAAAGAAGAACAAGGAACACACACACCGCAACTCACAGAATCACAAAATTGGAACCCAAAAGAAGACAGAATTACAAAACCTGCACAAAAGTCCACAGAAACACAACACGAAATCTACTGTGTGTTGGCCAGCTATACCTGGGCTTTGAGCCTGACCTAGAGTGTGGTTGGCACATGCAGTGACACTCTATTGGACATATTTTTCCATCATAAATATTATCAACTGCAAGTAGCCTTTGAATGGCTGTGGGTTCCCTATCCACTTCCCTTTCTCAGTGTTGGGTTGCTGTTGTCTTTACAAACTATGCAGATCTTATACATGCTACTAGCATCTGTGAGTTCATAAGACCATCAGTTATATTGTATCTGGAATACATTGTTTTCCTGGAGTTATTCATCACCTCTTTTCTTAAAGTTTTCGATTATTGCTGTAATTTTCCAAAAGTAAATTATAGCCCTCTAGGGATCATGCCAAACTTGCATAGAGTTTGGTAATCATCCATTTTGTCAATGCTCGATGCTTCCACTAGGTGGCGGTGATACTCCAGCTCTTTGGGACACTGAGCGAAAGCTGTTGACTTTTCAGTTTTCCAGCTAGTGGGATTTTCAATAGAAATTTACTTGTGGAGATTTACTTGATTAATTGATAATAACACTTTAAAATTGTGTGGTTTTCTTATTAAAGTAGGAAATCTTTTAATTGGAGTTATCAGCGTGTTCAAAATAAAATCTCAAATTTCCAGATATTATTCTAAACACCCTGTCACTTTCTCTAGAGTACTAGAATTTCTCACATTTTTTTCATTTGATAGTGTAATATCTGAAAAATGTCTTGACTGATAATAAACTGTGAACTACCAGTTTCCTAAGAGATATTAAGACAGCACCCAGTTGCCATTCTTTGCCAGGGTACTCTTAGGAATATCAGACAATTATAATCCATAAATCATCGTATTGCAGGCTTGTCCACTAGTCACAGATGACTTAGCATTGTGGGCAATTTCCAACAACAGTCATAGAAGCTGTGGGACCACATACAAAGATTTGTAAGTTCTATTGGTTTATTTATAGATTTCCTTTAATTTCCTCTCTCATTTGGTGAACATAAAGAAATGTCTAAAGTGGGATTACAACAACTGGATGTAGAGGAGACTAGTGATTTTGAAGTATTTTAAGAAATTTTGAGAGGCCTCTAGACTTACTGTGCAATTGACAGGGCAGTACTGTTCTGAGGACAGGATAAAGGGATGGGTGCTTTATGCCAGGGCCCCTTGACAAGGCTTTGAAATCGTCTTCAGACCAATTTGGGCCCAAAAGTATAGTAATTTCCCAGTTAGGTTTCCCATTGTTCTAAAGTCATTTGGTACAAGTGGCAGGGATGAGAAGAAACTTGTGTGGCTAGAAGGTCAAATACATCACAGAGAAAAGATCATTTCTTTAAGAACGCCATCTTCACTATATTACCTTTTAGAGTCTTCCACTTCTAACTTCATCCATTTTACTTTCACCCTCACTTACACTTTTATTTTGCATCCCCTTCTTCTCTGTCTTCATTTTTATTCCTTTTTCAAATCCTTTGTGCTCAGTAAGTTATTTCCTTCAATTGTCTTTATGTAAATACTAATATTTGTGTCTTCAAATTTTTATTTTAAACTCAAGAACTATTTGAGGAAGAAACAATATATATGTATATTAGATGAAGGCTCAGCCATGCTTTTGTTATTTGTGAATAAATGATTTTCTCAGAGAAAGCAATAAATTTTTGGAGTTATCACAGCTTTTAATCTACTCAGAAAACTTCAGTGTCACAATAAATGGCTTCATTGCAGAATACGCAGCACAGAGGTTTTGATACAGACAAAATTTAAATTCTGACTTGAGGTATAGGACTTTAAGGTTTATTGATTTCTTTTATTCAAAAATACTTATCATTTCTTACTGACATTTTTTTTTATTTCTGCTGGTTCAGCATTCCTGTACCAGGTATATTTACATAGTGCAGCAATGTATGCATTTAAACCATACTTTTGGAAACAGACAAAAGACCAATGCTTAAAGTAAGTGTGTCTTAAAATATTTTATATATTTATTGTTTCATGCATGGCCAGTAACAACATTCTTTATAATGGCTAAGACTGACAGTGCCTAGGCCTCTACCATCAATCATCTGTACTAGTTTTACTTTTCTTTTTTTTTTTTGTCTTCAGAAAACTTTATTTAGTGATGAACTGAAGTCAGCACGCAAAAGCCCACCTATAAAAAGTGAGTAGAGCAGATTCACAAAGTGTGCACATGCATGACCCAAGACAATAGAGAGGTGAATAATTCCAAAGCTAGTGGAACTTCTAATTCCATGTGACTTACTCAGATGTGCTTCTGTTAGTCTTAAAATCATATTAATACACATCCAAATAGCTATACTTCCCTCACCATTAACAAAACACTTAACAGAAAGAAAAGGAACAAACACAATGGAAGAAAAATTGAAAAGTCTGACACTATCTCCTCCACTGACTCAAGGGACACACACCCACCTGAGGATGAAAGGAATCAATGTTCTGAGACAGGTCTCCAGGGACATCAGTCTGACCATCTGTTACAATCCCGCCAGTAACAGCTGAGAACCAAGTGTGAACAAGTTCTTTATGACCAAGCTTTGGCAAAAGTCAATAAATAAGAGTTTGTCAAAGGCAAAACCATTTTGGGAACAACTCTAGCTGCAACTCTGGGGACATATGTGAGAAAGAGAAAGGGACCCTCTGACCAGGCTAGGCTAACCAACCCCATTTGGCCAGCCCATTATTCAGACAGAAAGGCAGGAAAAGAAGACACGAGCAGATGAGTCAATCTTGAAATCTGAACAGATGATATTTGTTCTTCATAGCAGTAAGAACTTGAATGGGAAGCCTAAAGCTTGAGCTGTATTTTCCTTCAGGATGAAAAATCTCGATTTGTACTGAAAGACTACATTCAGCCTGGGTCAGGACCAAGAGCAGCAGCAAAATCTTGGTGGTTAAGCTGCCGGGCACTGGAAGGGCACTGTCATTAGCTTCGCATGGCTGGTGGGCAGGCCAGGGGCTGTTCCTCACTGGTCTCTAAGTCGAAAGCCCTGGCCCCAGTTGTGTCTCTGCCTCCACCATTCTGGTCAGCAGAGGGCACACCAAACTGGGACACCCTTCTTCTGCTGGGTAGCCAGGAGTATCTGCTTCAAACCGTATAGAGTACTGATATAAGAAATATATACAATAAGAACTTAGTGATTTTAAAGAAAGAAATGAAAGAAGATACAAAAAAGTGGAAAGATCTCCGATGCTCTTGGATTGGAAGAATAAATATAGTAAAAATGGCAATCTTGCCAAAAGCAATCTTCAGATTCAATGCAATCACCATTAAAAACCCAGCACATTTCTTCACTGACATTCAAATGATAATAATCAACATTGTATGGAAAAACAAAAGACCCAGGATAGCCAAAACAACCCTGTACAATAAAAGAACTTCAGGAGGCATCACCATCCCTGACTTTAAGCTCTACTACAGACCTATAGTTCTGAAAACAGCCTGGTATTGGCATAAAAATAGACAGGTAGACCAATGGAATCGAAATTCCTGATATTAATCCACACATCTACGAACACCTGATTTTCAACATAACAGCTAAAAAATTACAATAGGGGGAGAAAAGCAACTTCAACAAATGGTGCTGGCACAATTGGATTATGGTGTGTAGAAGACTGCAGATAAACCCATGTCTATTGCCATGCACAAAACTCAAGTCCAAATGGATCAAAGACCTCAACTTAAATCCAGCCACACTGAACATCTTAGAAGAGAAAGTAGGAGGTATCCTTGAACAAATTGATATAGGAGACCGATTCCTGAACATAACTCCAGTAGCACAGACAGTGAGGTTAACAAGTAATAAGTGGGACTTCCTCAAACTCAGAAGCTTCTGTAAGGCAAAGGACACAGTTGACAAAACCAAAACGGCAGCCCACAGACTGGAAAAAAATTTTACCAACCTACATCTGACAAAGGGTTGATCTCCAAAATATACAAAGAACTCAAGAAACTAGTCAACAAAACACCAAATAGCCCTATTAAAAATGGGGTACAAAATTGAGGAAAGAATTCTCAGTAGAGGAAATCAAAGAGGCTGAAAGACATTTAAGAAATTGTTCAACATCCTTAGTTATCAGTGAAATGCAAATGAAAATAACTTTGAGATTCCATGTTATTCCTGCCAGAATGGCTAACATTAGAAATACCAATGACAACTTATGCTATTAAGGATGTGGAGAAAGGGAAACACTCCTTACTGCTGGTGGGAATTCAAACTCATACAGCCATTTTGGAGATCATTATGGCGGTTACTCAGAAAAATGGCAATTAGCTTACCACGTGACCCAGCAATTCCACTCTTAGGTATATACCCAAATGACCCACATCCATGCAATAAAGACATGCTCAACTATGTTCATAGTAGCATTATTTGTAATAGCAAGAACATGGAAACAACCTAGATGACCCTCAACTGAAGAATGGATAAAGACGATGTAGCACACCTACACAATTAAATACTACTCTGCAGAAAAAAATAATGGAATCTTGAAATTCACAGGCAAGTGGATGGAACTTGAAGAAACCATCCTGAATGAGGTAACCCAGTCAGAAAAAGATTATGTACTTGCTCATATAGGGATTTTAGACGTAGAGCAAAGGATTACCAGCCTATAATACACACCACCAGATGACTGGGATACAATGTGTATTCTAAGAGATTCATATAAGGTCCCTCACAAAAGGGGGAAGAGACAAGTCCCCCAGAACACATGGGAAGTGGGGGGGCAGTGAATGGAGAGAGAACTAGGAGAAAGAGAAGGGGAGGAGAGGAAAATATGTGTGACTAGATAGATAGAGACAGGGTGAGGGGGGGTGACTTAAAAGAGGGAGCCATTATTGGTTTAAAGAGAAAATGGAACCTAAAGAAAGGTCTAGAGACCTACAAGACTGAATCCAACTAACAATTTGAGCAACAATGGAAAGGCTACCATAAATGCCCTTCCTTGATATTGAGATCATCAACTAAATTATCCACCATCATGGAGCCCTCATCTAGTACCTTTTGGAAACAGAAGCAAACACCTATAACCAAACACTGAGTCAAACTAGAATCCAGATGCAGAGAGAGGGGACAAGACCAGGTTGGAGAAACACACAAAGACAGCTGACCTGAGGAGCTAACCCCCCCCACACACAAGACTGATAGCTGGAATCCAACATGGGACTGATTCAGACCCCCTGGATATGGGTCTCAGCTAGAAGGACTGAGCAGTCTGGGGACCTCAGACAGAAAAAAACAGGATCTATTTCTGGTGCACAAAGGGACCTTGGGAACACATCTCCCATGGAGGGATACCCCCTTAACCTAGAGATAGGAGAGAAGTCCTAGTCCCTACTTCAAATGACTTGACAGATTTACATTACCCAACCTGGATAGCATACAAGTGGAATGGGGGTGGGGGATGGGAGGGGTGGGTGGCCAGGGTTTATTTCACAGGGGAAAGAGGGTGAGAGGGAGGGCTTGAAGGAGGAAGGAAGAGGAAAATGGGACCCACATGTAAAATTTTTAAATTATACTATTAAAAAAAATAAAAAAAGAATTATAAATTGACCAAATAAAAAACTCCAGTTCCTGGAACCATGGGGAAATAAAAGTTGGCAGCGAATTGTCTCCATATTTGGAAGCAATAGGGAAAGGCTTCGGGCCAGAGGAAGAAGTAGGCTGGGCTGAAGATACTCAGCTTGCCCAACAAAGGGACCAGAACAGTGGCTGCAAATAGTAGCACTGATGGCCGGGATGCCCCTCTACCAGTCCCCGATGTCCGACATAATGCTGCGTGTCCTCCCGTGCACACCCAGTGCTCCTTGGCCTCACAAATTTTTTATAGCTCTCTTTGCATTATTAAAGGCATGGTTAATTTCTGCTGGCTTGAAAAGCCTAAAAATAATTTGAAATTTCCTTTGGGTATATTATTTGGACGTGCAAAATGTCATATTTAAATATTTGAAGTAGATTAAACACAACATTTGTGTGTGTGTGTGTGTGTGTGTGTGTGTGTGTGTAGAGAGAGAGAGAGAGAGAGAGAGAGAGAGAGAGAGAGAGAGAGAGAGAGAGCCATCTGTAACCAGACAGAATGAAATGGGAAATACGACATACATATTAATTTTAATCCTGAATTATTGTTTTCTCTCTCTCAGCATATACACATGTATGTGGGGTAATCAGAGATAAGTTGCTGCTGTGAACTTTAGAACATTAAAGAAAAATGCAGTGCCAACAGTCACAGAACATTAAAACTGAACAAATAGAACAATCTAGGGTGTTAGGAAAAACACTTAAATATTTAAATGTTGAATAGTCAGAACAAAAGTAAAACATTTTGGCATAAAAGATGTAGACAAAGAATGCATGAGAAAGAAGGCTAACTAACGTAGACCTTCTCCTTTCTATGGTAATGGAAACTAGAACAGTATTAACCGTACTGAGACATGAGAAAACATAAATGAGAGGTGTTGAGGGTGTGTCTTATTGGTAGGCAGCATGGCTAACACATGCTTTGCTTGATTAGCCCTGGGGTTTGGACTAAGTGGTGATAATATTTGATGTGATTCCTTAAAACAGTACTGAAATATCTCCATGAGTTAGATTGTGAACTATGTCAATGAAAGATCCATTGAACCATCATTTTGGAAGTTTGATGTATTTATTGTAAAATCTCAAAATAAAAGTAAATGTATTTAAAAAGTTTAATGCTTGACTCTGTAAAGACCCCTTGTAATTTGAAAGAAATCACGAATAAAACAGTGAGTTTTTCTTTTTCTTTTCTTTTTTTTATTTTATTTTCTGCCTATTTGTTCCAATTTCCTTTATGCTTCTGTGATAATATCTTTTGAACAATAGCAGATGCAGGGAGTCAATTATGTATTTCATCTTATTCTTCCAGGTCCATCCAACTTTTGGGGAATTCAGGAAAGGATTTCAAAGCAGAAACCTGAAGGTGTGATTGCTTGCTATTCTGTTCAATATCATTTCCAACTAGGCAACTTAAAGACAAGTACATATGCAGAAATCATTAAGGAATGCAGCTCATTAATCACAAGCTTTTTTGCTTTTCTACAGGCCAGCTTTTCTACGTGCCTTGGGATGGCACTACCCACAGTGATCTATATCTTCTTATACCAAATAAAAAGAAGACCATACACACACATGACTCCTTGTCAATTGAACACAGTTTAATGATTTGATGCTTCTCTCTCTCTCTCTCTCTCTCTCTCTCTCTCTCTCTCTCTCTCTCTCTCTCTCTCTCTCTCTCTTTCTCTCTCCTCCCTGGTACTTTTGAGCAAAGATAGTTATGAAATTGCTGTTTGAAGGGCACCTAAAATTAAGTCTTCTGTGAGGTTCATGTTTCCCAGATAGGGAAATAACTACCTTTCTATAGTGCTCCTACACTTGAAATTTGTTATTTGATTGCTCTTTTCCCCAGACACTTCACAACTTTTCAAGAACAAGAAAATTGTCACTTTGTTTACAATGAATTCCCTGTGTTTAGAAGAATTTCTGGCATATGGTAGGTGTTATATGAATATTTCATGAATGGAACAAGAGTAATACTTGATAATAGACAATTCTGATGGAATCCAGTCTTTCAACTAACCCCAAAGCCTTTACTTACATGAAAAGTGAGTTAACTGAAGGAAAACATGGACTTCTTTAGATATTTATTACTTGAATTTATTTGTCCTGCACACTGTGATATTTAGTACTTGCAAAATTCCAATTACCTAAGTGTTTAGTTTTATTTAAAAAATGTAGAATTTCCTCCAAATATTTTGACAGTCCACCAAAGGCAGAATTAGCTTTAATCTAATTCTGACTTTTTCATAAAATAATGTGTGCATTATTAAAATATAATAAAATGTTATTTTCTGACACTCCCACTTTGAGATGACAGCAAGAGGTTTTCCTTAATGTATAACTGTTTACTTCTTAGAAACTTTTGCTTTGAGGCCAAAGTCCTTAAAGGAATTGTTAGTATCCAATGCTTCAAATTGATTTTCTCTCATCCTCTTGTCAGCACCACACTATAAAGTAGTGCTGTCATAATTGCTGATGACTTATATTTATTATGTCTGGTAGTCACGTCTACAAATTCACACTGTTGTCTGCCACATCTTGTAAGCACTGTCTATTTATTGCACTCCCCCTTTTCTTCCTAAGTCACATAGGAAGTGACTTCTTTGAACCTCATTTCTGATTTATTTTTGAGATAGTGTTATAGTTTTTATTCTTAGACTTTGTGTGTATGTGGGGGTAGGCATGTGGAGTTAGAGTTCTTTGACCTAAAATGAAATAATTGATGAGGAATCTCAAATTTTCCCCAAGTTCAAATGCCTTTTCTGAGCAGCAGATACTTATCCTAACATCTGCATTGACCATGAGTAGACATTAAGCCAGGGCCTGCTCTAAGTTATACCATAGGGTACAGACTACTAGCTTGCAAACTGTGTCTTGCCTTTAATGAAGTCTTTCTATAAGGACAAGAATTTGCTCCTTTTTTAATGCAAGTGCTAAGGCAGGATGACTTCATATATTAATTTGGAAAGTAAGCAATTAACAATTTTTCTAGCACAAACCACAGTGTTGCAACTGATACATAGCTTACTGATGTAAATAAAAGATTCCTATCTATAAGCATCTCAGATTGAGACAGAACTGCACAGACATAATGCCTGTTTTAAAATCTCAAGAGGAAAGCAGGCATGAACTTTTCAAACAAACCAAACCCATGAATTATATGAAGGGAATACCCACCCATAGTCATTGTGGCATGGTGGCATTTTTAGAAGAAAAATAAAATTATCCAAACAATGTTTACATCATATAATTGAAAGAATGATATTCCAACTCTCCTGCTTCACAAGACCTTCTAGAGATACCACTCATGCAGACATAGTATGTGAGGAATCAATGTTTTACCTTGAATGTGCTGGCAATCCTGAGTGACTTCTGTTACTTGCACAAAAGATAAATGTGCTTGTATCTAATCACTTACCATACTCTCTTGACATAATGGTGTCAGCTCTCTGCATTTTGTCTTCTCTAAAGTTCCTGGGACCCATGTATAAACTGTCATCTATTCATAACAACATTGTCATCTATCTACTATGGCCCAATGCATAATGTATCCTTTAAGAATTAATCCCAATGATTAAGATTAGAAGAAAAGAGACTTTGTTGTCAAAAGTCTTGAGACTTAAATGATATTAAGAGTGTTTGGTGAACTCCTTAGCACATGCCCGAATGACTGGACATCCTTCTGCAAAGATACTTGCTTAGCCATGCTCCTTGCCACTTTATTCACAATAGCTAGGAAATGGAAAATGTTGAAATGCCCTTCACCTGTCTAATGTATAATGAAAATGTGGCACATATATATTACAGATTACTGTTCGGCTGTAAGGTAATTAAAATCATGAACTTAATATAGGTAAATGGATGGAAATAGAAAAGAGGATATTGAGTGAGGTAACCCAGACACAGAACAAAGTAAATCACATGTTTCTCCTTATTAGGGATTTCTAGTTTCAAATCTTCAAATGTGACTACTTATCCTGGAGTAAAGTAGTAAGTGTCCATTACTAGGGTAGATGAGTGGGGGCTAAGAGGTAAAAATATTGGAGTGTATGTGGTCTGACACGGGAAATGGGACAAGGAATTCATAATTAATAAAAGGGAAAAGAGATAAATATGAAATAAAGATGTAGGCAGATTAATAACAAAAACAAAATCTAGAAATGTTGTAAAGAATTATATGATTAACTACCTACCTAAAAATCAGCAAATTTTGTTACATAAGAATTATGTATACACATAAGTCTGTTTATAAATATTCATATTGATTTGTAATGAACTGTTTTCATCTAAGATGACAAAGCTCCTTCCAAGAGCTGAAGATTATTTAATGAAAACTCCAACACTGAACATTAATGGTCCTTTTCGGAGCTTTTGGTCACATTGTTCAAGGGATTCCCAAAACATTGCAGGCTATTTCTACTGTCTTTGGCTGTTCCCAAGAGATGGGACCTAAGTCCTAATTGAAAAGAAATACCATGCATTTCAGACACAAAGCCTAGAGTCCATTGGCCCCGCACTGACAAGGATGTCTGTCACCCTGAGGATAGACTCTCATGATACCAAAAGCTGTCATGAAAGTTTGTAAAGGAACCTCTAGTTCTACCAATGTACTATATCAATGCACAGCAACAAAGACTATCTTTTCATGATAACCCCAAGTTTTCAGTAATGGCAAATACAACTTGGTGGTAAGCATGAACTCTCTAATTGGACTTAAGGCCCACCCAATAAGAGATAAATAATGCCTGATACTAGTTAAGTCATGAATATTTCAAGAGAGCCACAGCCATTTTACTAAACCAGCATACTCTTTACCTACACTCTGAAAGTTTGTCCTTATAAACACAGATAATTTTAGTTCTCATCACTCAAGAAAACTTCCCTATTTAACAGACAGAGACCATTACAGAAAAGCACCATCAATAAAATTCAGAGTTACAGACTCCAGTTGCAGGGGTTACATCTACAACACATCTTTCACATATAAGGCTCAGGGAAAATTTGGGTAAAAGGGGAAGAAAGATTTTAAGAGCCACAGGATCTGAGATTTTTTTCTGTTAAACTGATTCTCCTAGTAATCATAGAGCTACACCCAATAAAACCTCACCATTATGACTGCATAAAAATGAACTGAGCAAAGACAACAGTCTAGCCATGCCAAAGGGAATGGAGGAAAGCTTAGAAAGACTTACCCATCCACAAAGAACCACGGTCAATAAAGGATTAGTGAGAATTGGAAAAAAAAAGTCTTCCCAAAGGATGATCTCATTGGTTGTGCAATATAAATGGACATCACTAAACATGTACATACAGTTAATGTTATACATATTGAGCAGGTTATATTTATAAATACACAGACACATGCATGTAACAATAATTATTAAAAAATAGGCCATAAATTACAAAATGAGCAAGGAAAGGTGTATGGGAATATTTGGAGGGAGAAAAGGGAAGGATAAAATGATGTAATTATATTATATTTCAAAAATAAAAGATTAAAAATTGTTTGGTGATTTATAATCAATGAAAATGGTATATGACTCACAATCTATTATTGCTCAATAAACTCTGATCTTTTAAAAGGAACCATATGTGTACATCCATATCTCTGATATTCACTTACCGTAAAGTGTTATAGATATCTCAAATCAAAGGTATCTAAAATTAATCTGAACCTATCTCTCACCTCATCTCTATCTTGCCCTTAGTATTACTCAGGTAAATTATGGAAACTTCATCCTCAGCTAAAAATCTTATTGAACTAACTCATCTCTTTTTCGTTTCACATGGTCAGCATATCTGAACATTGAACATGTACTCCATCTCTGATCACCTCTCATTTCTAGAACAGCTATCACAGTGGTTTACATGAGTGCTTTTCATAGCCTAAATTACTCTAAGAGCCCAATAATTTCCTGCTTCTATCTGCGCTTCCTTTTAGTATCTTCTAAAAGCAGAAGTCTAAGTAATGCTGTTAAGTAAAACATCATATCATGTCAACTCTCTGATCTGAACTCCTTCATGGAGTTTCAACTGGAATAAACAGGGGATGGACACAAGGCAAGTTCCATCGGAGTAAAAACAGCAAGGGAATCTGAGGTTGCAAAGAATAGAGGACTCAGAACAAAGCTGTGGGAAAACATTTTGCTCCAAAGGAAAATGAAAAGGAGAGGGAGGAAAAAAAGGACTGGAGCTCTTAAACTAATTCTCTGTTTCACCTAGTCAAGGGGACAGCAATTCTAAAGATGCCCCATCTTCTTTTCAGGATTGTCTCACTGAACATACAGTGGCTTTTTATGTTTTTTTGTTTTTGTCTTCAATTTTAAAAATTTTGTTTAGTTTTCTTTTTGATTTTTCGAGACAGAATTTCTCTGTATTGTTTGGAACCTGTCCTAGAACTATTTCTGTAGACCATGCTGGCCACAATCTCACAGATATCTGCCTGCCACTGCCTCCTGACTGCTGGTACTAAAGGCACGCACCACCAACACCCAGCTCAATTTTTACAATTTTTTTATTTCATATAACATTCTAGTCACAGTTCTCCCACCCCTCCTCTAGTTCTTCCTTGCGTTCTTCCGTTCCCCTCACCTCCCCTTTAGCCCACCCCAGGTCCACTCCTCACAGGTAAGGGCTTCCATAAAGAGTCAACATAGTATGCCTCATTAGGTTGAGGCAGAGCCCTGTCCCTCTTTCTTTCGTAAACCATAAAATAGCTAATTGTTGTAAATGAATAAAAAATAGGATTATAATGAGGTAATAGGGAATTGGCCCCCTCAAGCTAGCTCATGATCAGGATTATGTTGTGTTCTTTTGAGAGTTTGGATCTAATGCAAGAGGCTTTTGTGACTTGCCCTCACTGCTGAGTTTAAATCTGCAAGGACACAGAGATTGAGGGGTCTTTTGATATAGTTGGTGATGTAGGAAGGAGACATACTATATTCCTACGTAATATGAATAAAGGCTAGAAAGCATATCGGTTTCCTCCCCAGGAAGGGCCTGTTCATATAATCTCCATCTTTACAGTGAGTTAATCTAACTGGTTAATAAATAATTTACTTTTTGTCTTTCCTTTACACCCTTGCTCTACATCTAGAGTACAAAACCTATAGCTGAGCAAGTTTGTGTAAAGTCATTCAATATATTTCTAAAAGATTCATTTAATATATTTTTATAACAATGTATGTAAATTAAATAAACTTAATTAACTTTATAATACTTATGCTTTGCCTCCATACATTCTTTGAGACCATAAAATAGCTAATTGTTGTAAATGAATAAAAAATAGGATTATAATGAGGTAATAGTATTGACATAAAACTTGCAAATACACTACTTATAATATAACCAAAATTCCTGTAAATATTTACATTCATATTTAAAATGTTATGCACAATAAATATCCATTGTGAAATTTTTATAAGAAATAATAAAAATAGAAAATTTAGTTGACAGATATTAAAAATATACTATTTTTATTATGAATTGTTATTTTTGTCATTATTACTTGGAAAATGCATAATCCTGAGTTTAATCAGGGAGAACAATTCAAAATTAGATATTCTTCAGCAGTAATCATTATATAGTATATTAGAGATAGTTATATTTTTAAAATCAACTTACTTAGATATATAAAGTTTACATAAGCTTTTTTACAAAGATACTTCTATAACTAAAAACGAATATTTTTAACAATAAAATTCATAGTGGTGTTCCAATCTGAATGGCCAACACTGAATTATATTGACAATTAAACCTGACATTTCCACTAGCAATTTTGTTCAAACAGTATTTACCTAAATACATTAAAATTTGCCTCACATTAGATGATTTTGGTGCATATACAAATATATTTATCATTTAATCACCACTTGTTTTTCTTCCTAAATGAATTTGCTTTGAAACTTCAGCGTCTACTGTATATCATTACTAAACTGATGCAAAGATGGATTCTGACCTTTTATATAATTTTATAGTACATTTTTTAGGTAACCATCAAGTGCCATTTCACAATATCTCTCATATATTTAATTTGGTAGACTAAAAATTTCCATCAATTGTTTTTAGAAATCAACATACGACAATAGGTCTTTTTGTTGTTATTTGAAGTAAAACTTGAATTTTAACATCAAAATCTTTACTTATATTAAGCAATATTTTATAAATAATAGTGATATAGTTTCCTAAGGCTACTTTGCAGATACCATTAAGAAACTGGAGGAAAACTTTGTAGCATGTGGTGAAGTTTCTCACCCTTACTCTTCATTGCATATGTAAGCACAAACACACAAACACACACAAGCACATGTACACACACCGTGAAGTAAATATACGTGCCAATGTCTCTGCAAAATTAGGAAGCACTCTTAAGTGCTGAGCCACCTCTCCTGCTCAAGAAATGGATAAATTACTCAATAAAAATATCTAGAAATGGCTATTAACTTGAAATATGCAATGATTTGGGCACCAAAGTAAATATGACACATATGCATGGTATTGTTATAATGTGTTCCATAGCAGCAAAAGCAAACTCCATAGGGACTATGTGTCTTAAATAGACTTTTAGAGTAGGTAGGATGTTAGAATACAGTAACTAGTCAGCAGTAGCAGCATGTGTGGTAGAGATATCCCAAAGGTAGATCAAAAGAGAAAATTTACAATCTGAACTGTATTGCATAGAAAAAGATCCAAAAGGAAGCATATCGGTGTAGAAGGCTATATTGAAGGAAGCTGAACAACATTTAACCTGTGTCAATGATAAAAATTGCTTGAGGAAACCCTAACAATACAAAATCTTCAGCTAAATGATGATTTTCTTTTTTCTTTTTTTTTTTCATTCCAGTTCCCTCTCCCCGCCCCTTTGTCCCTCTCTCCCTCCCTCCCATGCCCCAAGACTACCCTCCCATTCCATTCCCCCTCACAACTCCACAGGGAGAGTAATGCCTTCCAGGAGGGGTCAACAAAATCTTTCAATTCATTTGGAGTAGGGACTAGGCCCTCCCTCCTGCCTCTAGGTTAAGGGAGTATCCCTACATGGGGAATGTGCTCCCAAAGTCCTTTTGTGCACTAAGGATACGTCTTGGTTCTGTCAGAGGTCCATTAGACTGCCTAGGCCTTCTGAGACCCACATTCAGGGACTCTGATTGGGTCCAATGACTCTAGGGAAATGTCCAGAAACCTGTAAGAGTGAGCCCAACTAACAATTTGAGCAACAGTGGAAAGGCCAACTTAAATATCCTTCCCTGATAATGACATTGATGATGAACTTATTCATCATCATAAAGCCCTCATCCGTAGCTCTTGGAAACAGAAGCAGACACCCACAGCTAAACACTCAGCTGAACTGGAATCCAGATGCACAAAGGGAGGCCAAGACCAGGCTACAGAAACTCACAGAGATAGCTGACCTGAACCAGGGGGACAAAAGGACCCTCAGACTGATAGCAATGATGACTTTCTAACAGAGGTGTTTGTGCAGAGATGTTTAGCAAGTAATGTCTGGGATTGTTTTAGAGTAAATTGTGGGCTAGATATTATAATGCAATCTTCCATTTGTTGTCCACCTTAATCTTTCTTATTGAGATTCAAATGGAAGTTATTAGCACTAAACACAATTTTCATCTCTTATGTCAATATTATCATCTATTTTAGAAAATGATATGAAGATAAATTTAAAATTAAAATGAAAGTGTCAAGTTAGAACAGATCACTTGCAGAATTCAATACTCCTGCTTAAAGTTAAAAACAAAATAAGAATCTATTCTAATTTTCTATTGGGAAAATAAAAGTGAATGTTGCTCCTTGATTTTATTCCTTCAAGAATGAGATTTAAAAAAATATTTCCATGAACCTGTGTTTTTAATAAAAATGGTGTAGCTAAACCAGGAACAGTGACCTATAATTATAATTTTATCACTTAAGAATTGTGAATTTGGGGCCTGCCATAACTGAATAATGAGTATAAAGTTACCTTAATGTATAGATTGAGATCCTGTCTCAAACAAAAGCAGTAAGAGAGTAAAATGAATATTTTAATATTTAATAATTAAATACTATATATTAAAATTATGACAGGCATGGGTGGTCATGATTTTAATCCCAGCACTCAGTAGTCAGAATCAGGCAGATGTCTGTGAGTAGAGGCCAGTATGTTCAACAGAGTGAGTTCCAGGACAGGCTCAAAAGCAATATGGAGAAATCCTGTCTCAAAACACCAAATATCTGTATTTATGTTTATGTATATGTATGGAGCTTATATGAGTTAGTTACCTTTCTCTTTCCACTTTTCTTACACACGCACACACACACACACACACACTCTCACACCCTCACTCACATATATTATATATTATATATTATACATATATATTATGTACATATATATACATATATATATAATGTTTTGTTGCAGATTATTGTGGTATTGTGGTGATTTTAATGAAAATGTCCTCCATTGGGTCCTATAATTGACATCTTGGTTCATAGTAAAGGTCTGTCAACACTTTTTTATCAGCATGAAACATAATTTAGTGCTCATTTCTAATCCAAATAATTTTATTTTAAATATTTATACTTTCATAAATCATTGCTCCTATCTCACACAATCAACACCATTAAATCTGAAGTTCCATTGGGTCTTATGTTGATCAAATAATTATTTACTTTCCAATGAAGTTAAAGCATATGATTTAAGAGCAACTAATATATAATAGAATGTGCTGAGTATATTTCTACAATTTTGGAATATACAAGTGACTCTTAAAAATCAGTTATGGGCATATTCCCAAATGATCCACATCTAGGCAATAAAGATATTTGTTCCACTATGTACAAAGTGGTATTATTTGTAATAGCAAGAACCTGGAAGTGGAAGGAGGGAGGGAGGGAGGGAGGGAGGAACAGGAAACTGGGATTGACAAATAAATTTCTAAATTATACTATTATTAATAATAATAATATAAAAGAACCTGAAAACAACTTAGATGCCTCTCTACTGAAGAATGGATCAAGAAAATGTGGTACATTTACACAATGGAATACTACTCTATGGGAAAAAAACAATGGAATTTTGAAATTAGCAGGAGAAACCATCAGGAGTGAGGCAACCCAGTCATAAAAAGAGGAACATGGTATGTAACTCACATATGGATTTTAGACATAGAGCAAAGGATCACCAGCCTACAAGTCACACCTCCAGAGAAATTAGAATAAAAGGAGGAACCTAAGGGATTCATACAAGGTCCCCCACAGAAGGGTAAAGGGACAAGATCTCCTGAGCATATTGGGGGCAGGGTAGGACAGTGAGTGGAGAGGGATTTAGGAGAAAGAGAAGGGGAGGGGAGGAGAACACATGGGATCAGGAAGATTGAATTGGGAGACAAATAAATGAGAGCAAGGAAAGAGATACCATAATAGAGGGAGACATTATAGGTTTGAAGGGAAAACTGACTCTAAGGAAATGTCCAAAGACCTACAAAGATGACCCTAACTAACAATCTGAGCAACAGTGAAGAGGCTGCTTTAAATGCCCTTCTCTGATAATGAGATTGATAACTAACTTATATGCTATCCTAACACCTTCATCTAGTAGCTGATGGAAACAGAAGCAGATACCCACTGCTAAACAATGATCTGAATTCCTGGAATCCAATTGCAGAGAGAAAGGCCTGATAAGAAACAGGGTCAGGCTACAGACACCCACAGAGTCAGCTGACCTGAAAAGGGGGAGCTCATGGACCCTAAACTGGTAGCTGTGAAACAAGCATTAGACTGATCCAGATGCCATGAACATGGGTCTCAATTAGAAGGCCTAGGCAGTTCCACAGGACCTCTGACAATGGAACTAGGATGTATTTCTAGTACATGAAAGGACTTTGGGAGCCCATTCTCCATAACTCCCTTAACCTAGAGACAGGAAGGAGGGCCTAGAAGCTACTCCAAATGAATTAAATGATTTTGATGATCCCTCCTCAAAGGCCTCACCCTCCCTGTGGAGTGGGTAGGGAATGGGATAAGAGGGGGTTCTGAGGGATTGGGAGGATGGGAGAGAGAGGGAACTGGGATAGATAAGTAAAATAGAAAAAAAATAAAAATCAACTATGTTTCATGCATGACATAGATTTACAATGTGTTTGCATGTCACTGGTTTTCTGAAGAGTTTCCACCTCAATGTTTGATCTTCTACTGTGGTGTTTGTGATCACTGAATACTTTTCAGAAGTTATTAGGAAATATTCCAATGGTTTCATCCTTTTTTAAATATATCTACTGGTGATTTGAAACCTGAAAGGAGATAGTGATCCCAATTCACCTAGACAGCTAACTAAAGAGAGTAGACAAATTCTCCTACAATTGGAGAATGAAATCCAGCATCAGCATATATGCTATATTAACTATGCAAAACCATGGGAGGTGCATTTGCTTCTCACACAGCATAGTCTGACTTCTGTTTTATGGCAAGGGGGAACCATTGTTATGGTTGCACTTAGCTGTTTTCCCAGCCAAAGTGTTAAACCTCATTTTGAAGCAATAACTTTTATGGTACAAAAATACTGTATAGCATCTAGGAGAGATTTTCTCAGGGAACAAAGCATAATACATGTTCCCTATACCAAACAGCAAGTTGATTGGTTATTTCAAAACAGTGATTCATGGGCAATTGCTTTTGCTCAGTTTTTGGGATAAAAATTTATAATCAGTTTCCAACTCATAGACTTTTGAAATTTGCACTAATGTATCCTTTTGTATTCCCTATTACCTAAAATTACAAGGAGTAATCCTGTAAAAAATGGCTGTTAGTTTTTTCTGATGGTTCTTCTGATGGGAAAGCAGCTTATGTTATTGATGGAAAGGAATATGTAGTACAGACCAATCCAGATTCAGCTTAGATAGTTGAGTTACAAGCTGTTGCAATAGTTTTTCAGCTTCTAATGAATGATTCATTTAATTTATATACTGATAGTCTTTATGTTTTCAGAGCACTTCAAGTTATAGACACAGTTCCATACAATGGAATTAGTAATAATCAGGTTAAAATACTACTTGAGCAAATTGAGAGTGCCATTCATCAAAGAAAGGCTCCGTGCTTTGTGAGTCATATAAGAGCTCATTCAAACCTTCCCAGCCCACTGGCTGAAGGTAATGAGTCAGCTGATAGACTGACAAAAATGGTCACTTTATTTCAGATAGAAGTGGCTCAGCTGTCACACAGCTTTCATCGTCAAAATAGTAATAGTCTAAGAAAACAGTTTGGTTTAACTAAAGAGACGGCTTGGCAAATTGTCAAACAATGTGATGTGTGACCACAATATTTACCTGTAACTATTATAGGATTCAATCCTAGAGGTCTGCTTCCTAATCATTTATGCCAAATGGATGTTACTCATATTGCAGAATTTGGCAGATTAAAATACGTGCAAGTGACAGTTGATGCATATTCAGGCTTCTTAATATCCATTGCACAAACTGGAGAAGCCACTAAGCATGTGATAAGTCACTGTTTAAAATGTTTTTGTTAACATGGAAGTTCAAAAAAATTATAAAGACAGACTGGTATATTTGCATATACCAGTAAAGCATTTCAGTAATTTTGTGCTCAATGGAAAACTGAAAATAGAGCAGGCATTCTCTATAATCTAGGACAAGGACAAGGAATTATGGAGCGTGGTCATATCTCCTTGAAAACATAACTTCTAAAATTAAGAAGAGGGGAATTGTGCCCCTAATTGCCACATAATTTGTTAAATCATGCACTCTTCATTTTAAATTTCTTAAATGTGGACTCCCATGAGCAATCTGTGGCAGACAGATTCTGGCATGATGGAACTCGAGTGACATTTGCTTAAGTCAAATTGAAAGATTCATTCATTAAGCAATGGAAAGAACTCAATTCTGTTCTAATATTGGGTCAAGGGCATGTTTGTGTGTTCTTGCAGGAAGAAAATGAGGTCCGGTGGCTGCATTTAACAGACAAAAATCGGACCTAAGACCACCTCGGGAACCTGTCCAAGCCAGTTAGAGTGAGACTTGCTGAACTTGTTCCTGACTCTATAGTCCAAGATAAAAAGAGAACAATTGGTTCAAGATTTTCAGAAGGAAAGGAGATTAGAGACTCAGTTTGGTTTGAGACACCACATCTTGGGAAAACTGAAAACTATTATGGACATGGTGTGGGGCAAAAGTCCATCTTCAGTATTTGAGTGGACAATAAACAAAAGTTTCGCAGTTAATACTTTAGTACTCAATGACTGTGGTATCTCAAACTTATCTTTGAAAATTATAAGCAGTAGTGAGGAAAAAGAAAAGGTTCAGAATTGTGCAATTATTCACACTTTATTTACCATGAGTAAATTGTAATGTCCTTTGATTGAATTGAAATTATGAGAATTGTAATTTAGTCAATTATGTGTCAATTGTTAATAAGCATACTGTAATCATTAATGTTTACAACCTTTTCTATACGAGATATGTTATGAATGAAAAAGCTCATTCTGTTAAGATATAGGCATGATGCTTATGAATCATTAGTTATAATGCAATTGAATAGGCAGATTTAGATTTTGATATAGCAAAAGCCACTCAGGACATCTCAGACCAATTATAAAAGGCCATTTTATCTTGATTATCATCTACTCCTTTTGCAGGAGATGCTGTAGCCACAAAAACATATTGCAAAATCAAGCTTGCTCGTTAACTCTGGATGAAAAGTTGGCTCAGGTGTGTTGGAATCGAGCTATGCACTATCTCCTAATCTTCTTTATTACAGAGGATGGTAATCAGAGATGGGTAAAGTTTCCTTACCTCCAAGCTACCAAAAACAGGACATACATGACGAAATGTGTGATTCCCATGATGGGTAAGGCTGGATGGTTGAAGAAGACTATTTAAGACAGATACAGCCATCTGTCCTTTAACAGAAACACAGGTATTTTTTTAAATTATATTAAGAAGGGGGAATTTGTGGGTGCCCATAAAGATGGCTACACTCCATCTTGGCACAAGGTTAGAGAGTTCAAAGCTGTCAGCAAGTCACAAGACCTGGAGGTTAAAGGTGTGGGTACAGAAGGATGCTTTGGTGGTCTTAGTCTAAATAACAACAGACCTTAATCTGAGGTGTGGCTACTCCTGACCTCAAGGCTAGGGAAGAAAAGTTGAATCTGAGGGGTGGCTACTCCTGACCTCAAGACTAGGGAACAAGAAGTTGGAGCTAAAATGTGGTTATTGAACCCTTAGAATAAGTGAGGAATAAAAGTCTGTTTGTTCCACATACATGATACTGTGTTCCCCTTTTAAGGTATATGAGAGTGGTGAAAAATAAACTTGTGGCATTTCAGTATTGACTGATCTGCCCTCCTGAACTTTATTCTGTCTCTCTGTCTTTTCTTTATTGTCTATAGCTAGCCTTTCCCTTACCCACACTCCCCCAGTCAGATTCGAACTTGGGGCCACTCAGCTGACTTTGATTGCAGCCCCCAAATGTCCGCTGTGGACATTCTGCCACTTTCTCCCATATAAAGAAGGTGTGCGGAGAATGCAAACTTGTATCTCTGACACATACATGTATAACATTTATTTAATTGTACTCTCTTTTAAAAGTCAACTCTGTGGAGTAGGGGTGGTAGGATGGGAGAGTGGTCAGGGCATGGGAGAGTGGAAGAGGGGGAGAGGAAGAGGGGGGAGGGAGAGGGAACTGGGATTGATATATAAAAATGAGAAAAATAAATAATAAAATAAGTAAAAAAAAAAAAAGGAAAAAGAAAAAAGTCAGCTCTTTTAAGTTTGGCTTCAGGGGATTTTCCACTTAAAGATGCTTTTGTTTAGGTATCTTCATGATGGTTTTATTTGTCTGTTTTCTTCCCAAAGTGTTGTTCTTAGAAGGTTTATGTCATTGGTGAAATCAATTTCAAGATATTCTCTCATTTCCCCATGAAATTTAACTTTCACTTAATAGTTAAATTTTTTTTGAATGGCATAGCCTTATATCAAATATAGCACAAAAAATTCTTATACTTAATTTAGATTTTTCTGGAACTTTGTAAAGATAAGCTTTAAAAATAATTCAACAGGCAATTGGCGTCAGAGTCCAATCCTATCCCAAGTAATTAAATTCTAAGGAATGGACAGCATGGATCACTGATTTTCTAGTGAAGGAATGCCCGTTAGCTGAACAGCTAAGGAAGCAGGTAGAATGGTCATCCTTACTGTCAATAACTGCTTCTCCACATGACTGAATGTATGTATATATATATATATATATATATATATATATATATATATATATATATATATATATTTCACAAAAGCACTTAAGCTTTCAGTTTCTGGATCACCCAGGTGTAAAAAGAAATACAGTTATCTTATGCTTCCAAAACTGCTCTGAGAGAGCCTGGTCAATTAATATTTTCAAACAGATTTAGGAACTTCATAATAAATATAGGTATGAGAATTCCCTTGAGTTTTGAATCATTTAAGTAGATGATCCCTAGAGCAGTCACTCAAACATTAAAGAAGCAACTGATTTTGTAAGCAAATAACACTACTTAGTCTTTTAAGATTTTCATGTAGCACTGTCAATATTTACTGTGTCATGGCATAAATGTGGCTAGTATTTGTGACGGCAAGTTCTGATTTAGGGTGATATTGTATTCTATGTACCCTTTCTGTTCCTTCCCTCCCTTAGCTTCATCCCCTACTCTCTCATAAGGATTTACCTAATTTTCTTAAATGACTCAAAGTGAATTAATCTCTCAATGTGTCTTCACTTACAATGAACAGCCCTTTGTGCACTAGTTATTTCTATTTTTAATTGACTATGATCTTTTCTAGCCACAGAACAATGGTCCCTCTAGCATCTAGCCTTTCAACACAAGTTCCTTTATTTTTTTTACTGTTTTTTATGAAATAGTTATAATATTTTACATGATATACCATAATATTTTAAATGTGGCAAAAAATGTCTTCTTTGGGTGTTCAAGGTAAGCTGAGGCTCAACCTTTCTCTTGTCATCAGGATTGTGCTATCTTAAAACATCATGTTAAGTGGACTGAAGTACTGTTTCATTGTTATCTTGAGGTGAATACTGGAGAAATAACCTTTTCAGTTTTAAGAATTTAGCTATGAAACTATAAATGTTAAGCTTCTATAGCCATATGCTTTGTCTCAGCATCATTACATTTAACTGCATACTTTCAACCAATATTAATAAGTTAGCATATAATAAGTCTACTCAGTGTTCACAAAGAACTAAGAATGTGATGATCACTGTGCTCTGTGTTACTTGGTGTGAAAGGGCACTGTAGTTCACATATTGTTCTTCTGATGAGCTTGCAGGAACTTGCAGAATATAAAGAACACTAACGATCTGATACTGGTCCTGAGCAGCCAGTTCTGATGGCCAGGATGGCCACTACAATTTCTGATGTACACGTAAAGATGTGCCATCCCTGGAAATTGCTAGTCAGGGAATGATTAAGAGAATGCCACAAATAACAACACTGGCCAGGAGCCTCAGTGAGCCCTGTCAGGGCCAGGGAATACTTCCTGTCATTGCTGTTCTGAAATGTAATGATTTCAGGAGTGTTTACAATGTTGTATTCAGGTCTCTGAGGGTTCCACAAGGTCCCAAAGTACTGCTGACTTGCAAATGGATTGAATCTAGTTAAAATGCTAAAATGAAGACATGAATATCAGCTGTGATGACCAATTTACTTTACTATGCAAATGTGAACTAAAAGTAATGGTATAAGTGTTAAAACCAATTGTTTAATCTCTCATTTTGAACATTCCATTTCTTTAAGATAAGCATGGAAGAGGTTGTTTTGCCTACAGAGAACTTCAGTGAGGTGTCTCGGGAATTTGTGGTTAAACAAATGTGTGGTTAAACAAAAGTGTGTTATACATAATGTAAGTTTTATTAGAACAAAGTGATTTCTTGCAAACAATAAAAATGATAAAATTATATAATTTTAATGGTATTTGAGTGTCTGGACTTGAGAAGCCCTGCTGTTGACTCTAAGATAGAGAATCCTCAACAGTACAACCAGAAAATTATTTGTCTTAAGTTGGTGATAGTTTCTGTTGCTTAAGTACAAAATAGCACTAGCAAATATAGTATGCTTCTAAGACAAATATATAAATATGATGGGACTTCAAACTATTTATGCAGGTGAATAAAAAAGGACTTTTCCTAATTTATAAGCTCTTTTATTTTGCCATTATTAAAAATTATATATGAACATGTAATGTGGTATTGCATCAGCTCAATTCAAGCAAATCCAGATATATCCTGGTATGTCTATTGTGTTCAAAGCAGGTTTTGTATCTGAGGGACTTATTTCTTAAAGTTACTATGGAAGTAATAAGCAAATTGTGAGATGGTAATATGCATAAATCCACTTATATAATCAAGCCAAGAAAAGCAGGACACAGAATCTTCTTAAATGTTCTACCTCTATTACTCTGAAAAAATTTAACTTAGTTTTGACCAAGTTATTTCAGGATTAGATTCCATATTTTAATACAATCAGTTCATCTTTGATAGGTTGTGCATGAGGATTTTCTAAAAATTAAATGAAATATCTAGAGGAAGCTAGTTTTAATAAAAGTCTGCTTTCTACAGAAAATATTTTCTACAAACCCGCAAATGTAAGTATCAGCTCATATATCTTTAAACATTTCTTAGTATACACTTTTTCCTCAACAAATGGTGTCTTAAGCATTTACAACCAGACATATGCCAAAGAAGAAAAGGAAAATATAGCACGAATAATTTTACCCAGAAACAGATATTGGGATTTAAGCTGAAGATCAGAGAAACAAAGCAGCCAGCCAGTAGCTCTTACCTGTACTACCAAGGCTGAAATGGAGATCCTGTCTTCCCTGACTATAAGCTGAATTTCCCATAAGACCCTTTGCTTTTTTCTTATATACCTCTCTAGTGCTGGGATTAAAGCCATGAGCTCTGTTACTCTTTTAGACTGATTCACTCTCATATATCCCAGAGTGGTCTTGGATTCAACAAGATCCATCAGTGTGACTGCTTTGAATTCTGATTCCCAGGCAAGCTTTATTAAGTCATAAATAATACATCTCCCCAGAAAAACACAGAGAGGTCATATTCTTACCAAGACTCGAGAGATCTTGTGTCAAGGTCTTCCAAAATCATCCCTTGAATAGTTTTATACTTTAGCACTCCTGGAATTTGTCCTCTGATCAACAAGACATATGTAGAAAATGTAGAAGGAGGAATGTACCAATACAGAAAGTCAGATATTCTCTGACATCTGTGAAAATCAGAACTTGGTTGATGTAATTTAAAGTAATATATATTATCAATAAAGAGAAACTATCTTAAATTATATATAATGTTAAATATAGAATTTATCCTGGGGCTAGCCACCTCAGCAGTTAGGAACATACTGAAAAGAAATGAATGCATATGACTGCACAAAACTTCTATATAGCTTCCACAGCAACATCACAAATTATAAGTGAAAGCAAAGGCAAAATGATTAATCATGAAATGCCTAATGGGTCAGTAAAAGTAGAATTATGTAATACAAAGAAATGAGTGTAACAACAGAAAGTGGGTTAGTGTGCTTTCTCAATTCCTTTTTGATACATCTATGATGCATACATATAATCTTTTACAGTACCTGTACTTCTTTGATAGCCTAGTCTCCTTTTTCAAAATAGCTGTTTGGTTTAAATTTGACATTTGCTATAAACACTTGTATAAATTTGAAGTCACTTGCCTCCTCTGTGTACAGCCTTCCACATCCTTCCTTTTCTCAATGATTACTGTTTTTTTTTCCCTTAGAACTTTTATTACCCATTAATGTTGCCTGTATGTCCCTTCTTGCAGGCTTCTTCACCTTCATCAGTATATTAAAATGAGTTGAGTTTAGCCCTCTGCTAATCCAGTTTCTGTTTCATCCCACAGACTGAGCTTTTCTCTGTCTCTTTGCTGACTTGCTTTGTCTTTTAGGATTCCAGGATATTTCCTAATAGCCCGACATGAAGCACTAGGTAAATGGGACTTTGGTACTATAATGCACAAATAGGGGAGGAAATACTTTATAGTTTTATGATTATTATTCATGCTTTAATGAATGGTGACCTAGACTCTTATGGTTCTTTCAGCTTTCCTTGGAGTCTTGATGGGATATGATGGGCTCCCTTCTTTCACTTGTCAATCTTACTAATCACAAAGCTTTACTTTACCCCAGTTCTTCCTTCTATTAAGGAATCAATAGAAATTAGTTAGGTTTACTTTAATTCCACTTAGTTTTTTTAAATAGAATATTGATATTCTACTTTCATGTGGGTAAGTTGCTTATTGTGGGCAGCTTGCTTGTACATATTATTAATATACAAATATATTTTTATGGGGAAATTTTATAAACAAATATTGGTCATAAAATTTCCAAATCTACAAATTTAGCGTGTTATATTGATAATGTATCACTAATGCATGAAAGAACTTGGGGAGCACATTCCCAATGGAGGGATACCCCCTTAATCTAGAGACATGAGGAAGGGCCTAGGCCTTACTCCAAATGACAGATTTTGATGATCCCTACTGAAAGGACTCATCCTCCCTCTAGAATGGGTGGGGAATGGGTCGGAGGAGGTGTCAGGGGGCATGAAAGGATGAGAGAGGAGAGAGGGAACTGGGATTGATATGTATAATAATAATAATAATAATAATAATAATAATAATAATAATATAGTTAAAAAATAAACATAAATGTTTTTAGAAATCTTTAAAAAAAGAAATATTGAAACAATTTTATGAAGTCAGTGTTCATATATTAGCCCCATGTCAATAAAATGGTAAAATGATTTTAGTTTTTTGTGTGTGTGTGTGTGTGTTAAAAACCATACCACAGTTCAATATGAACACAAGCTCAATACATTTTACTTCTTTAAAGTCTTGATATCATAGCACATTTCTAACTATTTTTAAGTATTCAATTTGAAGCAAATAACAAATTAGAATATATTTGAGAACACATATTAATATATAAATATGTGTCTTTACACTTTCAAGTTTATAGTTTATATATTTTATAACAGATTTCTCCATGCTAAATCCATTTGGGAATGTACAGACATTTATGATTTATTAATGCTTGCCTGAGGATACACAAAGCAACTTCAGCCATAAACTTATTTATCAGGCAGTGGTGATACACCTTTAATCCCAGTAGCCAGAAGCTAGGAGATGGTTGTACCCACCTTTAATCCTAGGACTAAGGAGTAGAAGGTAAACAGATCTCTGTGTGTCCTAGGCCATTCAGATCTACACAAGATTGATCCAGTCCTAAAGAGCAATAGCTCACACAAAGATGATCTCAGCACTTAATATTGCATTCCTTTAATCCCAGCACTAGAGGGGTATAAAAGATAGGAGTAGGGTCACCAAGTAGTCAATATCAGGCATTTATTCTCCAGCCACATTGAGGACAGGAAGATAGTGAAGTCTCAGCGTTCTCCAGGCATGCTGAGGAAAAGTAATAGTTTAAAGTTTGGTGGATAGCCTTTCATCCTGAGGTAGAGTAAGAGCTAGTGACCTGCTGCTTTGCTTATCTGCTCTTCAGCTTGAAGCTTGAATCAGTCTCTTGGTCTTATATTTATTGTGTTACAGTAACAGATTCCTGATGGGAGATGTTATTCTGTAAATATGTTTCTCATACTGGTTAATGAATAAAGCACTGTTGGCCAATAGGAAAGCAAGATAGGAGGGACTAGGAGACAAGGAGGATTTGAGAAAGTAGTTGGGAGGAGTCAACATTTAGAGACTGAAGAGAACAGAAGTCCGGTCCCGCTTTCCAGTAAGATGAGACCACGTGGAAATATTTAGATTAATAGAAATGGATTAATCATTAAGAAAGAGCTAGCCAATAAAAAACAAGTAACTGGCCAGCAGCTTTTATAGCTAGTACAGGATCTCTGTGTGTTATTTGGGGCTGGCATGTGCAGCTGTGGGTCCAGGCGGGTTGGCAAAAAACATACTCTTTACAGATTCCAATATTTGCAAATAAAATTATTTCTCAATCACTAACACTGAGTCACAAAAATATGTGTTTGTTACTATTTGCTATAGTAGGTTTGTTTATCAAATATAGAGAAGTGATGCCTTACTTATGCCATCACGTTTTAACTGTTTATTTGCATGTCAAATAACTACATTCATTTGATTTACACCCATATTTGACTATTTGTTTTATCATCTTTGTGTTCTTCTAGCAAAAAGCTAAACGGATGATTAATAAGAGTTGGTAGAATTCTTCCTTGTAATTTAGTCTGAACTCTCTATTTTAGGCTGTTTTACCATAGTGATGTTACTTTAAAATGAATATGTTTTGACAACCAGGGAGCCTGCATCGGACTGACATATGTCCTCTGTGAATGTCACAGATCTGTAGCTTGGTCTTTTTGTGTGACTCCTAACAGCAGGAATAAGGATTGCCTCTGACGTTTTTGAATATTTTTGGGACTCCTTTCCTCATACTGGGTTGCCTTGTCCAGTTATGAGGGGAGGTACCTAGTCTTAATGACACTTAACATGCTAGGTTTGTTTGATATCCATGGGCGGCCTGCCCTGTTCTGTAGAGAAAGTGAAGAGTTGATGGGTGAAGGATGATGGTGGGTGGATGTACTGAGAGAAGAGGAAGGGGGTGGGAACTTTGATCAGGATGTAACAACATCATCATCATCAACAATAATAATTTAACAATGTTCATCTAATTGTTGTATAGCTTAATAGCTCACCTTCTATATCCTTTAGCTAACTTATAAATTGTAATTGTCCCTGCTCCAGGCATTTTATTCTTTTAATCTATGATTTTGTTTGATAAATATTTTTAAGTTTAGTTTTCAATGTAAAATAAAGTAAACAAGCATGCCAACAAAACTGAAAGCATAATAGTTACCAGGGTACTTGTGATCTGATCAAGGGAATGGGAAACTGATGGGGCTTTTTGTAGGGAGTGAAAGAACCAAAGGAAAGAAAATTCAAATAGCAGTACTAATTGCCTTAAAAATTCATAAGGGATCATAATACCTAAAAGAAAAATATGTAATACATTTGAGTCTATGTATAAATATACATTTATAGTATTTTACATTATACCAATTGTTACATTTATAATATGTCGATTTTTAAAGCATGTTTTTCTTAATTTCTCTGGCAAATCCATTTGTACCTGTTTAATACAAATAGAAGATGATCCCAGCTAAGACTTCTAGCAATAGTGAAAAAGGTTCCTGAACTGACCATCTACTGTATTCAGAAGCTTTTATCTAGTAATTGGTGGAAACAGATTCAGAGATCCACAACCAAGCAACTCCTAAACAAAGGGGGGTGATTGTAGGAACCAGGGGGGTCAATGTCATGATAGAGGAACCCACAGAGACAGTTTATCACAGCTTGTGGCTGGGTCTGAACTCTGAACCAACAGTTAGGGAGCCTGCATACGACCAACCTAGTCCCTCTGTATGTGTGTGACAGCTGTGTAGCTTTGTTTCTGGGTAGGGCTCCTAGCAGTGAGAGTTCAGAATCTGCCCCTGTCTCTTGGCTGGTTTTGGTAAACTGTTCCTTATGCTGGATTACTTTGATGTAGAGAGAGGAGTTTGGTACTTCCTCAACTTAATGTCCAGTGCTTTGTTCAAGCCCATGGCAGATCTGCCCCTTTCTGAATAGAGAAGGAGGAAGAATGGATGGTGAGGGGGTGTAGATTGGAATGGGAGTAGGGAGAAGCAAACAGAAAGGAAGGAGGGGAAACTGTGGTCCAAATGTATGTTCAAAATGTTAATTAAATAAAATACAATTAAAATAAGTAAATAAAACATAAGATTTAAAAATAGTCCTTTATTTCCAAGTTTCATAGATTCAACTAAATAATGTACTCCTTGAGTTCCTTGATTTATGAGGACTATATGCGAATACTTTTCTTCAACTGTGTAAGACAAGAACTTCTGTCAACATCCACATGACAGGTAAATAGATCTCCATGATCTTTTATTTCTTTATGCATAAAAAAGGAGGGCTGTGTCTTGAAAGTTGAGTGCTGGGGTAGCTTACTTCTTGTTAGCTGTTTTAAAAAGAATACTAGGGTGCTGTGAGAAGACTCTGACTTGTATCAGGACATTGTAGTTAGTGAGCAACAAAATTGTGAAAATAAATTTTATTGTAACATAACATACATTGCAAGAGTGTTATCAAACAAATATATTAAAGTCAAGAGTTAACACTTATAGTAACATTTTACAGCTAAACAGCAATCTTCTAGGGAACAATGTCACAAAGCTTAAAACATTTTGAATCATGGTATATGGTGGTAAATATTAGTTAGAACTGTCATCTACATTATTGAAGAAGGCAGAAAAGTGAAACTGTCATCTAGAAACTTCTACGGAACAGTTAGCAAATAAACTTTCAATAGCATGTGCTGGCTATTAATAGTTGTTTGGTAAATTTTTTAAAAAACTATGGATGAAAATGAATAATTTTAAGAAACATTGTAGAATTTTCATTCTGTGTAGGACTAGGGAACTTTGTAATCCTTATATAAGAAAAAATAATTAAAGAAAAATTCTTGAATAACAGACACAGTAAGTTAGTTAGGAGTTGAATAAGTAAGTTGGGATTAAATTTGCATTTGGACTGACTTCGTTTGAAAACAACATGAAACATTTGAATTTTTGAAATCTCTTTGATTTTACATTTTTATGAATATGCTACTGTAAATTATTTTATCTGCAATGACTTTACTCCAATTTTCAAATTAAAAATAATTGTCACTTTTCATGAATAAATTTAGTTTTCATTTTGAATAATAAATTTATTCAGAACATTACTCTTATGGAAGCCTGCAGAGAGAGAACCACTGTCTTTACTGTACATTGGAAATGAAGAGATGAAGGGAACAGATGTGGCCAAAGTCATCCCTCATTTTGTGAAATACTCAATCTAAGCATCATATCTTAAAATTTATACCAAAATGTGCCATCAGGTGGGTGTTATACATTTAGCCCATGATTCTGTGGGGGATATTCATATTTAAAATATATCATTTGTGTTGTTGTAGAGTGCATACCTAGTTTCATTGCAAATGAATTGAATATGTATTGTTTTCCATAGAGAGTTAATTTGTACAATATTTGCCGTCAAAGTCCTTATGCATGATTTTTCTCCCATATCTGTTCCTTGGTAGAAACAGAGGTTTAAAGTTCTCTCTGTAGATATCTTTTATATCCTTGGTTATGCTTCTTCTGATTTTATCTTGATGTTTGCTTCTTTGCTTCTTTGACTACTGTGAATTGGTTTGCTTCCCTGACATATTTTCTCAGTATTTCTTGTGAATGATATTAAAAGATGACTTATTTTTGTTTTACATTAATTTTTAACTTGCCACTTTGCCAAAATTGTTTATCTATATCATAAGTTTTTGATAGAATATTTGGGATCTCTTCTATATAGTATTATATCCTCTCATCTAGAGATAATATGACCTATTTGTTTTATTTTCTTTTTTTATATTTTTTTATTTATATTTGAAACAAGCCTGTTTTGCATGGCATTCCCAGTTTCTGCATCCTCCCATACTACCCTGTTACTCCCACCAACCCCTATCACATCCTCTTTCTGATCCCCAGAGAGGGTGAGGCCTTCCATAGGGAGTCTTCAAAGTCTGTCATATTATTTGGAGCAGGGCCCAGGCCCTAACCCATGTATCTAGGCTGATGGAGTATCTCTCTATGTGGAATGGGATCCCAAAGTTTATTTGTATATTGTGGATAAATACAATAAACTACAGGAGGCCCTATAGACTTCCCAGTCCTCCAAAATAACACCTCATTCAGGGAATCTGGATCGATCCGTTCTATTCTGGTTTCCCAGCTATCAGACTGGAGTCCATGAACTCCCCCTTGCTCAGGTCAGCAGTTTCTGTGGGTTATTTTTAAAGTCAGATTCTTTGGAGTTGAAATTTGAAACCTAGGTACTAGAAACCTCATTCATCTTATCCCAGCAGAGCAATAAACATGTTAAACTACTGGACCATTTCACCAATCCTTCTTTAAAGACATAACCCTAGATCTGTCTTCAGGATGTCTTATTGAGATGCAAAATATCATCTAGAAGACATTTTGTAATAAAAGTATGGCAATCTAAAATGCAAAGCAAAACAAACAAACAAAAAAGAAAGGCTTATTAGTAAATACCTACATAGGAAAGGAGACAAATGGTATGAAGTGTAAGTATAATATATAAACTTAGTTTACTTCTTTCGCCAGGATCTAGACAAAACAAGTTTTGGAGAAAATTGACAAAGTTTGATGAAAATAATTGGTTATAGCATAGTTTCATATTAAATTCAACTTTTTAAATTTAATAGATTTATTAGATAAATACTTTTTTATGTTGGAAATACAAAATGGTTTGTGGGTGATGTTTTGTCATTTTTAAGATTTTTTAATTGGATTTCAATATGTCAATGTTAATTCTATCCATGTCTGAATTTGTGTCTTTGTATATTTGTATTTTCATATACATATCTGTGAGAGAATGATGGAGAAAATTATATAATCTATTTTAAATAGACAGATTCTAATGATTAAAATGTATGTCTTTTGCATGTTCACTGTAACTTTTAAATTTGTTTTGAGGTTTTAAAACAACATCATTTATTTATTGGCTTCAAAGTAGCATGACTTTGAATAAGTTGAAGTATTACATTATACCAATAATCATAACATTATCAATAGCTATAATGCTCAGGTAAAACTTGAAGCAAACAATCAATAGTATGATTTGAGATAAATATTTTTATTTTCTAGTTATATTCATTATTGATTTTGTGTTGTTTAAGACTGTAATAGTGAAGCAAGAATGAAAAATAAATAGTGTCATTCTTGAAATACCAGGAATGCAATTCAATGATTTAGATGGATGTCTCTAAGGATTTTGAATCCCCTTTCCCATGCGATGCTTGCCGGAGAAAACCACATCACACTGAAAATTGCCAGAATGTTATTAATGAAGGCTGTGCACACTTCAGCCCAAATTAACGTTGACATTTATTCTAAACACTAAGAAAGATTCCCTAGCAGTACCATCTTTGGAAAAGATTGTTTCCATTCACAAGTAAATAACACTAGCTAATTGCAAATCCTAAAACTATAGAAGAAAAATACCATAAAAACTGTTGTTAAGTACGAAGAATTCCAGAGTATTCTTGATTTTTACTATAAAAAATAGTGAATTTCTATAGCAATTTCATAATATACCTCAGAATATTTGAGGTTTTAGTGTGCACCACTCTTTCTTTTAGCTGTGTATGACACACACACACACACACACACACACACACACACACACACACATATATACATATATATATATGATATATATGTATATCATATATATATAAAACACTTTGCATTCTACAAATCTATTGATTTCAAGAACTTATTTTTAATAACTGGTACAGATAATGTGTTAAGGTAAAGGGAATTATGCTGAGAATCAGGTTCTCTATGTGTGTTTTTCTATTTTATTTTTGTTAATTCTTTGAAAATGGCATGCATATAAACAAAGTGTATTGGTCATGTTCAGCCCCAGCTCTGCACTATCTTTCTTTCAGTTGCTCCTCTTCTTCCATACACTCCCAACTTCATGTCCTCCTTTTCTTCTGTGTACTTCACTAAATCCAGTTTGGGCTGCCCATAGGAGGATATGATTGTTATTCTTTGATTAATTATTTATATTCATTTATTTCTACATGCAATTAAAATTATTTTTTTGTATACCAGACACTGAAATAAATTCTATTTGCCCTAGTTTTGAAATTTTATGAAAACATCTAACAGTTTATTTTTTAATTATCCATATGTGAATGTAAGTGAAAATAAATTCATTATTACACCCTCTGTCTTTGCTTGAAAACTGTAGATAATTGCTAGAAGAAACTAAATTTTAGTAAATAATTTTTGTTGCTTTGTTACCTTTAAACATTTGTATTCATATGTATATAGTATGAAACTATTAAATAACACATATATTGGTTTTACCTAAAATATTCCCACTTTTCCTACTTATTTTAGAACTAAATATCTAAAACATAAGTCAACAAAACTCTAGACAAAACTCTAGAGTTAAAACTCTAGACAAAAATGTGTTAAATAAAGGGACTAAATTAAAATATATCATTACCTCCTTGTCTTTTCTCCCCTTATTCATCCTATGTACTCTTCTTGGCTCTCTCTAAAATTATATTCTAGTAACTAAAATGTATTTCAGGCCAACCTGTCTATTTCTACATTTTAATACAGAGCAGTCTTTTCAATGTTCAGATATAATATTCCCAGAGTTATAATTATATACATATATACACTGTTGTGGGAAGATGACAATCATCATGCTAATTAAATCAATTAAATTTGATCCCTCAATACTCTCCAGACATTCATATTAACACTATCTGAATTATTCACCTCTGCATGTCAGGACTTGCCAGTCTGCTTAAAGTAACTTAGTTCTCAAAACCTAACCTAGAAAATTCCTCACGGGATATGGACATAAGCAACTTTGCTCCAGGAAAACAGTCTCTTCTATTTTCTGCTACAATGTTAGATATTGGATCTGATCAGCACTCACTGGAGCATTTCAAAGAGGAGCTCACAGTGCTTTCTTTGGCATGAGAGTGATGGGTAATGCCTAACACCAGCTGTCTTTTCAGCTGTGACCTGACATCTAGCCTGTCAAATGGCTCAATCAAAAGAATCAGTGGATATGCTGTTCCCTTCAGCGAGAGCATGACTCAAATCCTCAAATCACAGATCTTGCTGACTCCTTGGATGATTTACAAAAACTAAAAAAAAAAAAAAAACAAAAAAAAACAAACAAACAAAAAAAATCAACAAAACACAAATACCATGTTTCCTACTGTATTCATCTGCCACAATGACAAATTTAAACAAGGCTCATTTTTACTGACAACAGACTTCATTCATATATTTCTTTATCTTAAAAACTAGAACTTTATTATATTATTTTATAAGGCATTAACTCATTAAATGTAATGATTTATTACTGAGCTCATTTTTGGGGATGTGTAATTTGTTTTTCTGTCTATTGATGCTTTTTACAATGATCTATTTAGTAGACATTATAAAAGTGTTTTGATATTATTAGTTCCTAAGTCAATATGTAAACTGAAATTTAGAAGTTTAAAAGGTAGTGAATGTGCCCTTTAACTTGACTTGATAGGTAGTTATTTAAAAAAAAAAAAAAGCACTCAAACAAACAACAACAAAACCCTACCATGTATAACCAACAATTTTAGTAAATTTTGTCATTTCTTTTTTAGTTTTTCTTTTCATTATATCAATTGATTTATTTTATATACAGGCTCCAGATTCCTCTGCCTACCTCAACTCATGACCCTGCCCTCATACATTACTTTTGTCCTACTCTCCCAATTGAGTATTACCTTTCTGCTTAGAAAAGGGCAGGCTTTTCATGGACATCAATAAAACATGTCATATCAAGTTACGCCAAGACTAAGCACCTCCCTTTTCTTAAAGCAGTGTAGCATGTATGTTTCCGCCAGCCCGCCAGCCCGCCAGCCCACCAGTTTGGGCCCACAGCCGTGCCAGCCACAAATAACACTCAGAGACTCTGCACCTGACACAATCCTGTTGGCCAGCCACCATCACTGTTCATGGGCTAGCTCTGCCTCAACCATTAACCCATCTCCACCCATCCATGCATCTCCACGTTGTCGTCCCATCAGGGAGCCGCAGCAGGCGTCCTGCCCCTTCCCTGGGCCACATCCCGAGTCCTCCCTCCCACTTCCCCTTTCCTTCCCCTAGGCCCCCAGCCCCGCCCATCCTGCCTCCCATTGGCCACAGGGCTCCATCAACCAGCACGAGAAACATATATACAGAATAACATCTCCCATCATCTACTCTTTTCTGTCTAAAGTAAAAGAAGGGGCCCAACCCCAACATAGCAAAATATATCATACAACAGTCATCAAACAAGAATCACAGTAAACAATACTTAGTCCATCAACATTTTGTAAGACTTTAAGAAAATATCATCTATCCTATCTTTGTGAGTCTAAAGTCCTATATGTAACTTATCTTTAATCCTAACCAAGGAAAACCACAACTATAACTATCTGTCTTCAATTCCTTCAAAGACCACAGAAGGATAATAGATAAACTCTAGAAATGACAGAGACAACTCATCGCCTGGTCAGTCACCCGAATTTCCCCTGTAATGCTCCATCTTCAGCCCATAGGCCATAGTGTGTGTCCAGACTCCTCAACTAAGCAGGAAACTTTAAACTGTCTACCTGTAATGGCAGTTTGTGAGTCATTTTTCTCTGTGTCCTGTAGACTGTCTGGCAGCCTCTTCCATGAAGCAGGAATCCTGTAGCAATGTCCATCTTGCATCTGCAGTCACCTTTTGGTGGGTCCTGCTTGTCCAGCCTCTATAACATAAAGTCAAACAGTCCAGAAGAGCAGTACCTTGCCAAATTGGCTAGTCTTGCCATATTAGAAGCAAACTTCATAATGTGTTTCTTCGATGTCCATCTTCCTTTCTTCTGTAGGTGGTGTTACCAGGAGCAGTTGTGCCCCACTGTCAAGAAAAACCCTAAACCATTTTAAATGCCATATTCTGTAGGTCTTTGAAAGATTTGAAGAATGCCTATCCATCTCAAATACATCTCTGTATATCTAGCATTCCTAACTCAATTAACTCTAAGTTTTAACTATCATAGATAACTCTCTATAATCTGTATTAAATTATACATTACATTTCTAAATGAGCTATATAAACACAATACCTAAACAAGAGGAGAAATATACATATCACAAAATTAACCTTAAATTATATCAACAAAAGAAAATCCATTCCAAAGCAACGTATTCATATCTATACCATAATTCCCTTTTTACCTTTAAAAAGATTGCTTGTGTCATTATCCAGTTATAACCAAGCCCATTTAAATGAAAACAAACATTTATAAACAATATTTGGGAATTTGGGCGTTGTTCTTTCCAAACTACTTCCTGCTGGTAGAGGGTGCTGTCATGGGGTTCCAAAGAAGATGCAGAAATCCTGGCAGTAGTCTGCAAGGCTTTGTTTCAACTGCTTTGAATGTTAGATCATCTAGGGCATTGTTTAAGGGGGTCTGGCTTGATCAAACCACATAAGTCTGGAAAGAATCCATAGCTTTTCATTTTCTGTGGAGACAAAAACAGAAATCCTCTTCCCCAGTAACTTGACCCTAGGCTTAAATTTTTGAGTCAAAGCATTTTTAAAATATATAAATTGAATTAATCTAGCAGCATTTCTTTTATCAGTAGTTATTTTCTCAGCAATCAAATAATTTAAAGACAACAGAAGCACGTATAGTATCCAAAATTTCTCTGTGTTTTCCATCTTTACGTGGCTTTCTTATTATTTTATTTATTCTACTTCTATTTTTACATATTTTGAGACAGGGTTTCTCTGTGTAACTTTTATCTGCCCTGGAATTCACCGCTTACCAGGTTTGCCCTGAAATCACAGAGATCTGCTTGCCTCTGTTTGCCGAGTGCTGGGATTAATGGTGTGCGCTACCATAGCCATCCATTCCACTTCCCTTTTTCTATTGTATGGTACATTTTGCTATGTTAAGGTTAAACCCCTTCTTTTACTTTAGACAGAAAAGAGGAGATGATGGGAGATGTTATTCTGTATACATGTTTCTCATACTGGTTAATAAAACTCTGTGGCCAATGAGATAGCAAGATAGGCAGGGCTAGGAGACAAGGAGGAAAGAGGAAGCAGTAGGGAGGGGTTGAGATGTAGCCTGGGGAGGAAGGAAGATGCCTGCTGCGGCTCTCTGATAAGACGACCACATGGAAATACTTAGATAAGTAGAAATGGGTTAATAATTAAGACAGAGCTAGCCCATAAACAGTAATGGTAACTGGCCAATAGGATTGTATCAAATACAGAGTCTCTGAGTGTTATTTGGGGCTGGCGCGGCTGTGGGCCCAGACTGGCAGGCTGGCGGGCTGGCGGGCTGGCGGAAACATACATAATACAAAACAGGGCATGGCAACCCAGTGTGAGGACTAGGTTTCCAAAAGCCTGTCAAAGTTACAGAGACAGCCCCTGGGAGTTAGAGATTCCCACTGTTAGGAGTCCTGTAAAAAGACCAAGCTACATAACTGTCACATATAGGTAGAGAGCCTAGGTCAGTCCCATGCAGGGTCCCTGATTGTACATTCATTCTCTGTGATTTCCTATGAAACCAGGTTAATTGAGTCTGTGGATTTTTTGGAATTTCACAAAATATCCCTCTATTGGCCTTATGTTTGTGGATCTGCATTTGTTTCTACCCCTTGCTGGATGAAGCCTCCCTGATGACTGACTATTAGGCTAGGCACCAATTTATGAATATCTCAGAATATTGTTAGGCATCATTACCTGGACAATTGTTTTCCTCCAGTCATGTTTGGTCCTATCCTAGGTCTCTGGGCCTTCCAGCCTTTGGATCCTGACACACCAGCAGTGTGAGGGGTGGGCTCACTCTTGTGGCATGGGTCACAGGCTGGAGCAGTCATTGTTTGGCCATTGCCATATTGTGCCACCTTTACCACAGCACATTCTCTGGGCAGGAAAGCCTGTAGGTCAAAGATTATTTGGCTGGGCTGGTATCCTAATCACTCTACTGGAAGTATTACCTTATCAAAGGAGATGGTCAGTTCAGGCTATGTATCCATGAATGCTAGGAGTCTTAGCTGGGGTTACCCTTGTAGATTCCTGGAAGGTTACTTTGCACCAGGTTTCTATGTGACCATGAAATGCCCTCTTTTACATTTTATTTTGTTTTGCTTTTCTTTTTGAGACAGGATTTCTCTTGTGACAGCTGCCCTAGAATTCTCTCTGTAGACCAGGCTGGCCTCAAACTCACAAAGATCCACCTGTGTCTGCCTCCCTTTTGTTGGGATTAAAGGTGTGTGCCACCATGTCCATCTAGTCACTCCTTAAGGCAGTGTATTTTTATATCCTTTCTCTCCATGTATTCAGCCACACCATTGGCACACTGAATACTAATGTTTGGCATGTCATGTGACCAGCATGACAAATGAGAAAAGTGATAATTTTAACTTTTCTAGTACTTATTTTGAAATTAGAAGGCCATTACATTTACGTTCCCTGAAATTGTAACGTGAATTGCTTGAAATAAATGAGATTTTTTTTTCAAAGTACATTATTCAAGTCAAAATGTTCTATCACTTTCACAGAAATTGGAAGAACATATGCTGTCAGTTGCCCTTCTTTTGTGTGATATTGATTTAAACTATTGCTTCAAGTGGGAAGGAAGTTTGCTTCCTTCCTGAAATTGTTGGTTTCTGTGTTGTATGTATTATGTTCAACAGTAATACTGTTTCCTTTGTCTCAAGTGCATGTACAACTTTATTCCCCAAGTGTCTCCAGTATTTCTAGCAGAATGTGTACCTTACAAAAGCTGGAAAATATTGATAATAGATTCCTTGTTATTTCTATGAAAAAATGAAAAAAGAGTGAGAATATATATATTCTCTACTGTATAACTATACATACCTATACATACAAATATATATATGTGTATATATATATATGCATACACACACACACACACATATTTAGAGGGAGAGAACCAATATCTTGAAAGGGTTGAACATCACTGCAAGGGTGTCTAAATGTCTTGCTTTTCATGGTTGATTAAGACATATTAAGATGAGCTAAAGTGAATGATTTTTAATATATAAGGAATTCTACTTGCTGTTGTACATTGAACTCTTGATCAGCTGCTCTGTAGCTTCTAACAAAAGCTTCACTAGAGACAAAGATTTCACCACTGGTGTGCACATTATCTCCCTACTACACCAACTGGCCTACTCATTTTTATGCTTCAATCAAACTGAATAAATATTAAAGTGTAAACTAGAAGCATATTATACAGTAATAGATACCAATGATTTAGCCAAATAGTTATTCTATAATATTGAAGAAGTAAAGCCACAAAGTGATTTTTCTCCCCATAATTAAAAAAGTAAAAATAAAGTTTTTTAAATATAATTTTAATTTAAAATTGAAATAAGCTTGTTTTAAATGTCAATCCTAGTTTCTGCACACTCCTTTCCTCGCCTGTTCCTCCCACCAACCCCCATCTCACTCTAGGGAGGATGAGGCATTCCATGGAGAGTCTTCAATGTCTGTCATACAATTTGGTGCAGGGCCCAGGCCCTCCCCCATGTGTCTAGGCTGAGGGAGTATCCCTCTATGTGGAATGGGCTCCCAAAGTCCTTTCGTGTACTAGAGATAAATAGTGATGTACTACCAGAGGCCCCATAGACTGCTCAGTCCTTCCAGCTAACACCACAACAGAGAATCTGGGTCAGTCCTATGCTGGTTTCCCAGATATCAGATTGGAGTTCATGAGCTCCCTCTTGTTCAGTTCAGCAGTTTCTGTGTGTCTCTCCAGCCTGGTCTTGACCCCTTTGTTTATCACTTCTCCCTGTCTGCCACTGTATTCTAAGAGTTCAGCTCAGTGTTATGCTGTGGATATTTGGAGGAAGAGGAGGGGAGAGGTTGGCATGACAGAGCAGGAAGATTGAGTCAGGGAAAGAATAGAGGAAAGCAAGAAAAAAAAGATACCAAAATCATTATAGGTTTTAAGGGAAATATGGCACTAGGGAAATGTTCAAGCATCTACAAGGATGACCCCAACTAACAATCTAAGCAATAGTGTAGAGGATACCTTAAATGCCCTTCACCGATAGTGAGATTGATGACTACCTTATATGCCATCCTAGAGCCTACATCTTTAAAATGAAACAAACAGGTATAAAGAAAAACAAAACAAAACAAAAACAACAACAACAACAAAAACAGAACCAGACATTCTTTTCTCCTGAGAAAAAAAACAAGAAAGAATGAAACTTGTGAACAAATACAAAAATAGTTCTAAATAATAGGTAATAGAGATATATTGCAAAATGTTGATAGATGTGAAAATACAAACAAAATGAAAATGAGAGATCACATAAAGTATGGTAAGTTCCATATGGTACAATCAAGGAATCTTAAATATATGTGAAAGAACCTCAGAGTCAGGACAGAACCTTCACTGCATTTCCAGCACAAGGAAAATTTTATTACCCAGGAGGGAAAAAATATGGGGCGGGGAGCAGGGTGGGCTGTCTGCTCTGGATCAGGCAAAAGAAGCAGCATGAATTTCCACAAGGGAATGTTTGTTTTAGGATGGGTTGGCAAGTCCTGTTGGGACAAAATAATAAATATAGTCAAATAATGAATTTTGATTGCTGAACCATGGTGTTTTGCCTTAGCAATGAATTGGGCATACAGAAGTAGCTAGGTAAGGGAATAATAGATCATAGTGGCAGCTGTCTTTAGCAAGGTAATGAATGGTTTAGCAAGAAAAAGTAGGCAAAGAGAGTGACAGGGACAACACAAAACCTGTCAAAGCCATGTTTACCATGATCAACCTAACATAGACCTCAGTTTAAATGAGAAGCAGTGAGATGGCTCAGCAATGAAAGATACCTGCCTATAGAACAGATGAACTTAGTCCATTTCCTAGTGTGACAATCCAATCCCCTCAAATTTTCTATTCATGCTTGCCAGACTGTGCACTCACATATGGAGGTAGAATAAATGTAATGATATTTGGGCATAGCATTGAGAAAAAGAACAGACAAAATAATGTGTGTATCTAAATATAAGCATAGCCATTTCAGAGGGCTTGAACTGTGAGCATAAATGCATAATTCAAAGAATTCTGAGGATTTCATTCTGGTTACAATAAAAGGCACCTTTATGAATATGGCTAGAAAATGAATTCAGAAAAAAATGGCCAGTAGTAAAACATTTTATGACCTTCTAGAGAATATTAAGTATTAATATTAATATTAAGTCCAGTGTGAGTATGTATCCATTTGAATGTTATAATGTTATAATTCAAAGAATAACATGATTATACAAATTAGAATTATAACATTTCTCATAAGATAGAGCTAATCTTTTAGGGAGGGATTTTTTTGTTTTTTATTTTGATATGCTCTGCTTTTACCATAACTTATTTCACCAATGTCTTTGCATCCCTTCTTCTGCCCCCTGAAATCTGTTACCAATAGCTTATATTTCCCACCAAAACAACAAGAGCTAGATACTTAACCAGAACAGTATGTTATTTTTGATACTAATTATTGGTTATTATATAGTATTCCACCTGCCTTCCAAGCTTTCCATCACTCCACTTGCTCTTGCCTGAGAAACTTGTCAAACTATTTTAATTTTGAGACTTCATTTAGAGATAGGAAGAGTATAAGGCATCTCATAGTGTATTTGATCTTTTCTTTATTTGTATATTAATACCTCATCCATTTTCCTTGGAAATGTTCTTTTACTTTATCATAGTTTAATATTATATTAGACTTAGTGTCTCCGCATTCTTAGTCTTCCTTTAACATCACAGAAGTAAATGGACTAAAGTGATTACTGAAAAACTGCAACTCTTTACTCAAAACTTTCATTTGGAGACTGTCAAAAATATTAATGGTCAAAGTTTTAATTAAGCTTTATTGATTCTATTGATCACAATCTGTACTATCCACAGAGAAAAATGACTTGGGAATACACCCTCCCACATATATGCCTTTTTTCCTAGGTCTAAATTACAGAGTAGAAGTGGTTGAATGATTTTTTTCTGTTTATCTTCCAAAATATCATCACCTGTCAAAATATTTATTCAATAATAAAATGCTAAAATAACATTCCCTGAAATTGTGAGAGACAGGGTTTCATGAATAAATAGCAGTTGGCATATTTACCTTGTCTGCAAGAGATGTAACAGAAGCTCTTTGTGTCAATCAATATGAAAATGTAATTTAATCCAATGAGACAAAAATCAATTTTCTCTTTTTGAAGTTTCAAAGTAGTTAAATATCACCTATTCTCCTTAATTAGTTTTTGATATTTGTATAAACTCACCTTTAAACTTCATAACAATACAGCCTTTTGTTTGAACTTCGGATTCCCATTTTCTGTTCTAATTGAATTTTGTTTTAACTCTTAGAAAGAGGAAGTTAAAATCTTTTTCCTAGAGAAAAGCCATGTTGTTTTAACGATGGTGAATCAGACAAATACGCTCCAATGGTCAGAAAAGCCTTCCATTTTACACAACTGCTTAGGTCAGATGGGGAACTCTGTCTTTATTAATTATTGCAAAGAAAATGCTGTATTTTTTGGAAGTTTAAAGGCTAAATGTAATGGTTTTTGATATGGATGTTTGTAAAAGCAAGTAGGAAATAGAATAATTTTGCAATTGGCAATATTTAAGAAATGTAAGGCTTTAAAAGTATTATGAAATGGCCTCATATGACACACACATATGTTCTTTTTCTGTATCCTTCAGCTATATATGCATATATTTATTTTTATGAGAGCTAATATAAATCTGGAAAACATAAGGAGATAAATTGAAAGTATATATTACTATGCACAGTATGTGTAAATATATGTAATATAGCATATCATAAAATAGAACATATATAATGTACTATAATATAATATTTTATAGTATGATATGTACATATGACTCGGTTTAAAACCTAGTCTGGTTAATAAAACCTAAAAATATACTTTGAAATTGTACTACAGTTAGTTTGTAATTTTATCTGTGATCTGCAGTCTAGAATTCCCTTCAACGTAGAATGTACTGGCCTACCTGCTATGGCGCCCAATGTGGCTATAACATTGCTATGCTGGAGTCTGATGACAAGCTTTAGCTTGCTCAAGCTTATGTCCCTATTGAATAGGCCTCAGTGATGACTAATGGAGTCTGGCAAAGTGATAACTGTGCAAGGGAGGCCAACTACCAATTGCTACATATTGCAGAACTATCACCAATCAACTTAGACATGTTTAAGGCTATTTTTCTAGCCTTTCTAACATCATTTCCTTTTTATAGACAGATGCTGGTTAAATGGTTTTTCCAAATAAGTATACAGATGCAAACTGGATTCTGGTTTGACACCGACCCCTCAGAATCTAACCTTTTGCAGCTAGGAATCTTGAGGGCAAACATACTTTCATTAACATGAAACGTTTTACACAGGCAATAAGACTTAGCTGTCTTGAAGATAAATTGCTGGTTATATGCTTGTACTTCTTAATTGCAAATGCTTTCTAATTTATAACTGATATGAAGTCTATTGCAGAGCTGTTGTTATGTTTCATTATTTATTAAATCAGGTTTGGGTGTTAATAGAGAAAACAAAGCATAGTTACTATGAAAATGAGGTTTCACCTAAATTTGATTTTGTTCAATAAATGGTTTTGTCTTTTGATAATGATACCTTGATAAGTTGTTAACCTGTGTATACTCTTTAATAAAATAGTGATAAAAGGAAATGAGAAAAATGATTACTCTGTAAATGGTTATTAACTAATGCATACAAAGTTTGTATCTTATATGACTCCTACAAAATCCAAAGTACATACTTTATATAATTTCTGACAAAAGTAGATAGTCTGAAATGAAAACCTATTAGTATTCATCTCATTTGGTTACACACAGGCATTTTATCATTTAAAACACATGTATCTATCAAATTATATGATAATAAATGTTAGTTCTTTTTGAAGGAATAGCTAAAGAACACTTAAATCTTCTGCCTGAGCACAAAAAAACTAAAAATAGACATTTTAACGGTGCTTTGAAATGACAGAAATTTGTGTGTGAGTGTGTGTGTGTATGTGTGTGTGTGTGTGTGTGTGTGTGTGTGTGAGAGAGAGAGAGAGAGAGAGAGAGAGAGAGAGAGAGTATGTTGTATAGGTAATTAACTTAATTCTAAGTGCTCATTTGCGTCAGTATTAATTAGTAATGTAATTTCTAAATTATCATTAGTGGAGCTATCCACTTTTAGAGAAATTCATTCATTTTTTATGATTTGGGAAGGGCTTAGTGTATTTGTGGAGAATTCATGGTCTGGAAGGGGTTTTCCACAGTACCATTAGTGCAAAGTGCTAGGATCTTGAAGAAGGGGGTGGATGATGATGGTCCTTTAAACAAGATGGGTATAACCCTCTGAAGGAACTGTAGGTCACCAGTCTTTGTCTGGTTCCCTGTTTTAATTGGTGTTTTCCTCTTAACATGCACGCTCTGATTTTTCCTAATATTTGGTATGGTCTCCTGTGACTTGAACAGAGATGTTACTATGTTCTTTAGGCTGCCAGCCTTGAAAACAGGCATATAAGCCTCTTTACTAGACAAAATTAGTTTACCAACTGTGTATGTCTTATTGTAATGAAAACTAGACCAATGAAAGAAATTGGCAAGAGTGATCTACTTACTAATCTCAGCAAGAGCTGATTGCTTAAAGATTGTTGGAAACTATAGCTAACTCATTGCTGGGAAACATAGTGCTCTCCTGTCTTCTTTCTCATAGCCTTTGTTTTTATGATGCTTTTCTTCAGAGTCTGGCTTCTATGCTCTTTCCCCTTCTGTAATGTTTGCTGGGTTATGGAGTGAGCAAGTTCGAAGTAAGTGTGCCATCTACTCTATGGCTGACTATTCAGACACTTTGTCCAGTGCTAATAATTCTCTGCATTACCCAGTGCCCTCTGTCACTGTTGAGAGCAACTGTTGTTAGTCTATGACTATAGACATAATCGTTGAGAATATACCTTGAAATTCTGACCATGTAGCAAAATGGTACCATATATTCACTATCAATTTTTTCTTCATTCAGCCTTATAATATAGTTTCCCTGAAGGACAAGTTGTAATAATTTTACAAATAGTGATGTCATGCAAATGAACCTTAATCTGTATGCAACACTAAACATTGAATCCATTTTATCAACAATGGAGACAGCAATGAACTATACTAATACATTTCACTTTGAATATTAAAGGGAAAGAAAATCATTTGTCATATTGCTTTAGGAAGAATGTGAAATCCTAAATTTGGGCATCATTTCTAGGCCTGTGTTGTGGAAGGCTTCAGTATACAGCAATTTTGTTCAAAAATAACTTCTGATGTTTTCTTTAATGTATGAAAATAAAGAAGTATGGGACTTTGACAGATTATTGAAGGTGTAATATGCTTTAAAGTGAGTAATAGTTACTCCCGTTATAAATTAATTGCCAAGAAGGATATGGACTCTAATGCTAGATGGTCATCTTGTAAAGGTACATCTAAATGACTAGGTCTATTTCCATAAACTAGAACTGCTCTAAACATTGGTCAGAAATACTTCTTATTTTCAGGAGACTGTGGTTAGTTAACACAGAGAATTTTCAGCAACAGGCACATTGACTGAGTAGTCAGCCACGAGTACCTGGGACACATATACCAACCACTCTTATTCCAAAACTCAGCAAAAATCAAAGGAGAAAAAAATGTAAGAGCCAGACTATGAAGAAACATGTAAAAAAACCAAAACAAAACAACAAACAACTATCTTCTGTATATGACAGTTTTCATGTAAAAATGACGTTTAATTTTCAAATTATAAAAATTTAATTATAGTTTTACTTAACTGATTAAATAATTTGTATGTGAAATTACCAATCCTAAAATTGGTTCAAAAACAGCACTAAATTGTTAGCGGCAGGTTTTTCCCGCCAGTTCGCCAGCCCGCCAGCCCACTGCCAGCCTGCCTGCCACTGGTCTGGTGGGCCGGTCCCAAATAACACTCTGAGACTCTGTATTTGATACAATCCTGTTAGCCAGTTACCATTATTGTTTATGGGCTAGCTCTGTCTTAATTATTAACCCATTTCTACTTATCTAAGTATTTCCACGTGGCTCATCTTATCGGGGAGTGGCGGCTGGCTTCTGCTTTCTCCCAGGTCTCCATTTTGACTCCTCCCAACTACTTCCTCCTTCCTCCTAGTTTCTTAATCCCTCCTATCTTCCTTTTCTATTAGCCACAGTGCTTTATTAATTAACCAGTATGAGAAACATATTTACAGAATAACATCTCCCATCACTAAATAATTGAAATTACATCATGTTTCATTTTCAGTTACATTATTCAGTAATAATCTATCCACAAAGAAACAGAATATTCAGCATACAGAATATAAAATATCAGAAAGACTTTGGATATTATTTATTCATGAAATATTATTTAATGTATAAAATATTGACATTATCTTGGAATACTTTAGATGTATCTATACTTGTATATATAAATGTTTCTATGTATTTGTTCAAATACAGACTGGTAGCAAGAACATATAAAGATACATACAGGATTTATATATGTATGTATGTATGTATGTATGCTTCATGTCTAATTGATGTACTAAACTTAAATTTAGCAATAATTATTACACTTGCTTATAAAAGTGAAATATCAATGTGCTAGACCACTCTATTTCAATATTACTCAAACATTATTTTGGATGTTTCTGTGAAGGATTTACATTTAAATAATGGCTTTGTGTAAAGCAGATTGCTTTCCATATTGTACATGTGCTTTATCTTATTTGTTGGAGACTGCCTAGAGACAGAGATAGTGTCTCATAAGAATGAGCAAAAAGAAGAAATTCTTGGCTGGTTACTTTCAATTGAGAGTGCACCAACCTGTGTTCACATGGTCTTTAGCCTGTGAACTGTTTGTGGAATCTAAAATCATGCAAGCCAATCCCTCTACAAGTTCTTTTTGTGTTTCCTGTCTGTCTGCACATCTATCCATCTTTCCATATCCCTGGTATTATATATATATATATATATATATATATATATATATATATATATATATGTTTGTATACATATATATATGTATATATTTGTGTGTGTATTTATATTTATATAAATAATCCTTATAAATGTTACATTTTATGTTAGGTTCTGGGTATATCAGTTCATCATTAACTCAGCCTTTATTCTACTCACATTTTTTTTAGCTGTAGTGACTATTCCTTATTATTGTCTCAAACTGTCTGTTGCCATATACATCATATGTCACTTGCTCTTATGAAATGCACACAAGGAGAGGGAACTGGATCTATTGGTAAAATAAGAAAAATAAATTAAAAAAAATAGGAATTTTGGCCATGAGACCTACATTAGTCTAATATCCCAACAAGACATTTTCAATCAATTGAATATGTGAAATATTAATGTATTTAATAGGGCAGTTAATACAAAGGTTATATCCACAGAATGTATTAGAGTCATATGTAGAGTTCTGTAGCTTTCAACATTAACTTAATCCTCTTGTCAACTCAGTTTACTTTCCTAAATTTCAAGAATATGATAATGTATGTAAATAATTTAAAACACATTGACTTCATTATATGAATATTATTTGTACACCAGGTTTGCTGGTCCACACATTTAATCCCATCACTTGTGAGGCAGAGTCAGGCAGAGTTCTGTGAGTAAGGCCAGCATGTTCTACAAAGGGAGTTGCAGGTCAGCCATAGCTATTATACAAAGAAACCCTGTTCAAAAAACTAACCCAAATAAAATAGTATTGTTATTACAATTTTGTTAGTTCTCCTATTATTGGCAGAAGATTAGTGTGTTTATTTTAAGGAATAAACCTATTCAAATTAAAATAATCCTTCACAAGTTCACAATATTTACTATGAAAATATATTTCAAAAAATCTAAGTAATTTATGTAAATTTGTAAATAAATGATGCATACAAAATAATTGTTAATATAAGTTTTACAAGTCTAATATTTTCTGTAAGAAATATGTATCCATTAAATGGGAATATGCACCTACATTTTACTAAAATATAAAATTATTTTTATTGATGTATGAATACATATGCTTTTAAATCTGATGGATACAGAATTTCAAATTTCACCTTGTTAATAAACTATTGATCTTATTAGATCTTTCACGATTGATTTTAGGATTTTAATAATTATGTTCTTGTAAAGTTATCAATATCTAGGCTGGGGTTTTTACATTCTATTTGCCCAATCTCTGAGTCCCTTTCATAACATTCTTGAATTGTATGAAATGCATCATAGGAATTATTACAACTGATTAAAATGGGTTTGCTGGCTTTAATGGCCCTTGTAGATTAGAGACTATTGGGAAAATGTGCCTTTTGAAGAGGTCACCAGAGGATATCTTCACCGTGATGGACCCAGAGGTCTGAGAAGTGAGCTGAGAGTCAGTGATGACAGCAAAGCCAGTTCAACAGAAGCCAGGGAAGAGGTGAAGAGGTAAAAATAGAATTGACTGTGGCCAGCAATTACCCAGCAGGAGCTAAAAGTATTTCTGAGCTCATATTGTACCCATTTGAGAAGTCTTTTAGTTATGCATTGGGGGATTATCCATGGTAATTAATCTTTAAGCTCTCTACTGGTTTAAGGTTTAATGCCACTGTTCATGTAATTATACATGTACTGGAAGAACTTGAGACATTTTCAACAACAATATATTAATCAAGCATTGTTCTAATCTGGTTACCCAAAATAATACCAGAAAATAGTTGATATATATATATATTAATGAAATGTGATATATATATATATATATGTATGTGTATATACTAATGAAAGAAAGAACACAAATAAACTGTGAACAAAATAGGCTTGGTAAACATTTTATGAGGCAAGTACAGACACATGTGGCCCTTATGAATTTCCATTTCCTTACTGACCTTCTAAGCTTTCAGAAACATTACACACAATGAGTCCAAAGTTAATAATAAATACTTCTTTATGACAGTTTTAAGCTACCAAAATGAAAAAAAAATTATGTGCAATATTACAAATGCAATGTTTTATTTTTGAAGGCATGACAGATGGATATTTATGGAACTTATGTTTGAGACCATTATGACTATAAGGAGAAGCACCCTTTAGAGGTTATTTTACAAATCATTTAGCATATGAATAATAAAGCTTCTTCATTATGTTTAGTTTCTTGGATGCTGTTATTTAAATTTTTCTTTGTACCAGAAAGAGGTATTTTTCTTCTTCCTGCATCCAGTAATAATAATACTACCTTACATGCTTATCCAAACATTTCTTAGGTACATTTTATCAAATAAATATTATGGCAGATATATTTAACAAAACATCAGTTTTATGTACCATGTACATGAAGTGTAGGGTAGCTAAAATAAAATGTACTTACATGTTAGTTTAGTATTTAAATCAAACTTGAAGACTTTTGAGATTAATAAATAATTTCAGAATTAAATGAAGGAATTTAAATGTAGATTCTGGTTTTTGGGGGATATTTGTTAATGCACCTCATGATGTTGATTTGTTTCCCAGATTTTTTATTTCTTGATGTTTGTATTGAAGTAAGCCGAATAAAAGGGAATTGTTGGTGATTTGAAAAGGCCTGAATGAAATTGCAGGTATTCAAAAGTTCGCCCTTGTTATTTTTCTATGCTTCATTCACTTAGTGTGATAGTTGTTTTGCCTACAGTTTCTTCATCTTATCAGGATCACCCATTTTTCCAAAGTCTGAGCCAGGCATATAGCATAATGAAGTGGAGTGTTCACCTCTAAGAACCACCTACCATCAACGACAGTAATCTAGAAACAGATATGGGTCAGTGTGCTAAGATTTTTACTTGACTTTGATTTCCAGGTTGCCTGCATTCTTCCTTGAACATTATCTGCAAAACAGGATATGGTCTGTCCTCAGATAATGACAGATCAACCTCACAGTATATGTTTTATCCCTTCCCATAACTGTAGAAAATAATCTTGTGACAAAACTAACATTATAACCAGACAAACATTACAAGGATCTTGCCTGTATGGGTTAAGTGTTGGTAAATTAGAAATTAATGTGAACTTGAATAATATTTACATATATTAAAAATCAGTCATTACATATTTTTCTGTGAATAATTTTAAATTTTTATGTAAATAATTTACTCCAAATAAAAATATTGGATATGTTTATCTAATGATACATTAGAGTTGAAATGTCAATTAACAATGGATAATTCTGTAGTCAAATGTCACATGTAGAATGCATGAAATTAATTTTTCTCTGGTTACCATGTTCCAGGACTAGTTCTAACAGGTTTACATAAGAATTTCAATTAGTAATAAACATGTAAATTGCCTTTGACTAATGTGGAGATATGTTTTAAATTGTTTCCTTGAGAAATAGCATTGTCAGACACACTGAACTGACCCCACATAGACTAATAAACATATACTGTGGCAGCACACAAGATCTGCCCAAGTTAAAACACTATAAAATCCCAGCACTGAGACGGGGATGTGGACACCAAGACCCTCCTCTAACTAAGAAGCTATTTTCAATTGATAGCTGCTTAGAAAGGCAAAATCAGCTTTCTGCAAGGCTGTGTCCTTGGTATGTCAAACAAATCTAAGGCAGGTCCCATGTCCAATGGTATTTGACCAACATAATACTGATCTTATGATGTTTCCATGGGAATTTTTTTAAAATTTCTTTTTATCCTATTGTTTTATTGTTGTTCTTTTTTTTTTTTGCTCTGATTTTTTATTTTATTTTTATCTGAGAGATGGAACTTGAAGTTGAATGTGTAAATAAGTTTAGAGGGTCTGGAGGAAGGGAAATAAACACTGTTCAGTTGATTTCACAAGTTCCTCAAGGATAATAACTTTAATAACTATAATACAAAAGTATTTTAATGTTTGTTTGCTTTCTTTGAGCATGGGGAAAAGTGAGGAGGGAGAGGTTCAAAGTTGACCAGGTTTGATAAAAAGATACATTAAATATCATCGATTAAAGATACAAATACATCAGTAATTTAAACAATTATGTTTCATCTCACCATCAAATATTAAATTACCAACAATTTAGGCTTTTCTTGTAGATATATACGTAAAGCTGTAAGAATTAGTTGTCTTTATTTTACCATTTTAAAGAATATATCCTATAATCTCTATATCTGCAGAAATATAGCAAATTACTAGAAAAAAAAAACATGAAGAGAAGTCTGTAGTTATAGAAACAAGTTTCTAAAACGAAAAATAACCATTTATCACTTCACTCTAAGTGGAAACTTTAGTCTTTAAATGATAATTAGAGTATGTGGGAGGAAAATGATCCTGCTAGGTTGCAATAATAGCAATTTTTAAGAGCAGCAAAATAATTTGCATTTATTCAAGCTTTGCATGAAAAGAATAAACTAGTGATATAACTATGCCAAATTAAGTAAGAAATAGGGACAGAGTTCAGTAGTGCTCAAAGAACACAAAGCACAAAGAAGCCTCATTCTTCAGTCTTTTTTTGTGTATGGGGAAGGCAAGAACCAATTTCCTTCATTGTTGTTGTCTTCCAATTTTCCTTCTTCACTCCCATAAATATATATATACATATATATTTAAATATGCATATATTTATTAATCCTTGATTTCCTGTATAGAAATGTAAAGAATTCTCAGTCATCCCTCCATGACATCATTGTTCATATTTCTGTTAGAAGTACGAAATATGCAAATAAAGAGATTTCCTTGTTTTGGCCTCCATAATTGCTAATCGCTGTTTTGTTGGTAATGAAATCTTGTCTTCGCATTTATATGAGTGGAAAGTGTATTACCTTGTCAAAGGATTCTCAGACAATGAAGTGTGTTGTTAAGGACAGTTGACTATTATCATGACAATCACCTCTTCCACAACATGTTGCAGAAGCTTGTATCGTAATACTTGGACAGAGGTGGTGGGATAGCAAGGGGAAAGCTCATAAATGCTAGTGTTCAGGAGCTTGGCTTCTCTGTCATGTTTCATAAGCAGGAGCAAGTGATACTTACTAGTATTATATTGTTCAGATCTAAATGTTACCACTCTTACTCTTAACTAGTTTTGCAGTCCTCATGTATGTCTCACATATCCTAACACTTAGCCACAGCCTCTATTATAGTCATTTACCTGTGTTCTCAGCCCTTCAACCTTGAAGACCTGACCATTCTCCTTAAGTCATTGGTGACTAGGAACATCTTCTCTTCCATAAGCCTGAACATTTTTATGGTTCTCATTAATTCATTCTCTGCTTCTATTCCATTTCCTTCTGTCTTGGCTGTTGTTAGCGTGTTCATCTCTTTCTCCAACTGTTAGATGTCATACACAACTTGCCTTCAGGGATTGCTGGACTGTTCCTCTATCTCAGGTCCGGTGAGGCCATCAAGAAGTGTAAATCTCAGTATCCAAAGATACTTGTGCCCACAACCATTACTGCTGGCACATTCACTCAGACACAGTACTGCCAATACTGTGCACCAGGAACTCTACCGCACTCCCTGCCTGGACTGCTGTTTCAGACCCACTTTAGCTTTCTGGTTGTTTTTACAAATTTTTCATTGTCTTAGTCAGGTTTTATATAGCCATGAAGAGATACTATGACCAAACAACTCTCATAAAGGAAATATTTTAATTGTGGTGGCTTGCTTATAGTTCAGAGGTTCAGTCCATTATCATCATGGCCAAACACGATAGTATGGAATGGAGGTAGACAAGGTACCGGAGAGGTAGCTGTGAGTTATACAACTTGCTCAGTCAACAGGAAGTGGTCTAAGCCATTGAGCATATATGAGACCTCAATGTCTCATATATTGATACATTTTCTCCAACAAGGTCACACTCACTCCAACAAAGCCACCCATCCTACTAGTATCATTCCCTTTGGGAACAATTTTGTTTTCAAACCAATCACATTCATCAGCTACTCAGTTATGGCAGCTGCTGTGCCTGCTCTTGCTCCCTCTATATGATCTCTGTTGCTTCTTTATTTTTCTCTTAGGTCCATTATATTCAAATTGACACATGACCTCTGCAGGACAGCCGTTTATTTGGCATGTTGTTGCAACTCCAGAGAAGGTAGGACAGAAAGGTGTAAACCAGTTGACTTAATCCTCCTTTCATTAAGGTTTGCATATTTTATTACTTCACAGACATGTCTTTTATGAAAAACTTTTATTTGGGTCCTGGAGAGATGGCTTCAATGTTAAGAGCGCTTGGTGCTTGTGCAGAGGAGTCTTGTTTGTTTTCCAGCATCCACATTATCAATCATCACCTCTTATACCTCCAGCTTCAGGGATTCTGCTGTCCTCTTTTGTCCTCTGTGAGCACCAGAAATTCAGGTGATACCCAAACATGCACGCAAAGAAAACACACACAAAGATACCAGAATGAAAACACTTAAAAATAAAAAAAATAAATGTTTCTTTTATTTATGATGGAGACTGCAGGTGAACAGAAATTGGAAGTTAGAAGACAAATTTTGGAAACCACTTTTCATCTTCCATCATGGTTTCCAACGACTAAACTTGAGTCCTCATCCGTCTTGCTCTGTCGGTTCAGCACTGTACTATCTCATGTCCACACTGCCTTGCCTTTTAGCACAGGTTACAGCAGTTCCTCTGCTTTGCCACCAAGGTAAATACTTCCCTCTGGCCACAGAGGAATGACTGAGGGGCTAAAAGTCAGAAGGCAAAAGCCAGCTACAAACTGGTTGAGACTGTTTCTTTAAGATCCAGAACAATCTCCTGAAATCTCTGTGCTGTGGTTTCATAGTTTCCAGAGTGTCAAAAATGATTGTGATGGCATATGTGCAATTCTGCTAGTCCTTAGATATATAATGCTTTTTCTTGAGGCTCAAGGGAAAGTACAACAACATCTGCTTATTTATAGGAAAATTGAACTTCACACAGAAAGCTTCCAACATAATCCTAAAGATCTTAACATTAAACCAAAATTGTAACAGTTCTTTAATGCTGAAAACCAGCCTACTCCCTCCAGATGAGGTGCTTTTCATTTGTCTCACTATCAAAGCTAAAATTTGGTGGCCCAATAGAAACCTGAGTGAAAGTTTTTTTTTGTTTTAATAAGAATAAATTAAAATCAATGTGATTGCTAGAAAAGGAATATTTCAAAGAATATATGAAGTTTTGATCCTGTGCAGTTTTTTAGTTTCCTACTAAATACTGTACTGAAAGTTAAACTCAGACTCTAGTAAACTTCTCTTTGCCTTATCATGATAAGGAATCCTAATACCTTGCCAGTATTTTCACTGATGTCAAAAAAATCTTTATATTTCAAATATTTTCAATCAATGTATGACAATTATGTGAGAGTAGTCAACTCAAAATAGCCCAATCTGATACTCAGAGCCCAAAATTGACATTGACACTTAACATTTTTCCTTATATTTCTCATACATTTTTTTTTTTTAGTTCTGGAGTGCATTTTATTACAATGCCACACTGAGTGTGAGCAGTAACAACATCATTTGAAGCAACACACATAATTTCAAGAATTACTAAATTATAGTAAAAATGTTACTGGCCAAACAAGTGAATATCACCAGGATGTGGGGTGAGCAGAGATTAAGGAAATTTGTTTTCAAAGTGATTTGCAGTGGGTGAGATCTATATTTCTATATAGGTTTCATCTGTTTCAGTGAATTCCAACAGTCATATCTTAGGTCCTGCAAACTGATATAGGCTAGGCATAACAAATATTCCTAACCCGTACAAAGACCTTACCTGCAAACTCTTATGAAACAAGTCTATATTATAATGAATGCAATTTATTTTCTCTGTTTCTATGTATTTCTTAAACTCATTAGAGAAAACAGATTTCACCTTCAGGTGAAATTCATTTCTGTCTTAAGAGACAGCATATAATTGTCTTTCACTTTCCCTTCGATTGCCTCTTATTTTAGCATTTAATCCTTCACCCATTAAAATAACTACTTGGAGATAGCATTTTTTGGGGGGAAAGTTATAGATATACTAAGTGGCATGTGACAAATGAATTCTATAATTTGAAAACCTACCAGCTATCAGGTGGTGAGCAATGGAATTTGCCGGTTTTATTGACTATTAAAAGGACATTTTACAGCACACGCTACTTCAGATATTTATTCTCAAGTTAAGCCTGATGTGCTCAATTCTGCAGTGGGACTGCTGATTGTCATACTAGAACTATGCCTTGGTATAGTATTTTTACCCACTGGAAGTGTTGCCCAATTATTAAAAAATAATACCACATTTGAACATTTATGAGAAGTAAGTTTTACTAGATCATATTTTTTTTTAGTTCTTATGAAAAATTAAACCTGAATTACAAACTGTGCCTGTAACAGTGACTTTTAATCTTTATTTACTATGCAAGCAATGAAGCACTCTATATCCCACTCTTAGTATACTGGAGATTAACTTGTTACTTGAGATAATGTCTCCTTCCTCGGGGAATTCTGGTACTTGTTATGTAGTTCAGGTTGGCCTTGAAATCACTGTCCCTCTGTTTCCCCTACAATGTACTGGAATTATAAGCATCAACCACTAAAAAAACATGGTTTCATTAATCACTTCATTACTTAATGTTTTAATATTGTCAAGGAGTAGAGACATAAATTTGTAATCTCACAAAGACAGACAACAGAAGCCAGAGAGTTGACCATTCCAGACAGGTCTGAGTTGAATGAGAGCAACCAAACAACAGATGAATACATAAGCAATAAATGCTGTAAATAGTCAAAGGGATATCATTCAACCATATGGAAGAATTCTAGGAAAATGGATAGACCTAATGATCATCTTATTAGTTAAAAGACAAATGTAACATTTTTTCTCTTCCTGGTTCAGGATTATATTTATCCCAACATGAGGACACTGCGGGGGGGGGGGGCAGATAAGGAGATAGGCAGAGAAAGTTAGACATAGAAGAAGAAACATTATACTATAGTTAGGTGAAATTGTTAGGTGAAAGATTCAAAGAGAGAAGTGACAGGAGAGAACAAGGTTAATGTGGGCAAAGTACAGAATATTCTTGAATGAAATGTGTCACTTTATAAAATGAGCGTATGTTACATTTTAGATAAAAGAAAAATCAAGATAAATAAATTTGCAAAGTGGAATACAATACCTAACGTGTAAAGAGTAACAAAATCCCTATGTGAGTTTGATAAAGTGATGAGATATTGTTCACCGCACACAGCTTTGAAAGCTATAAACTCAGCAGAAGTCATTATTTTGCTGAAAGCATGCACATTTGTTTTCCATCTAAGGATGTAAAATAATTCTAAAATAATGGCATCTTATATTTACTGTTTTACAATTCTAGTGAGCTGAAATGGCTGTAGAAAAGTGAATTTATAATTGTTGAAAATATATTTTATTGGCAATTCCTATTACAGTAATTCTATTGTTTATAACTAAACAATAGTAAAGCACCTTTCATCCTTCAAGGTTTTGAGACTGATATATGCATCTAATTTTTCATGAATTCTTTTGTTGTTGTTTATCTTGTTTTGTTTTTGAGACATGGCTTCCCTGTGGCTTTGAAGCTTGTCCTGGAACTTGCTTTGTAGACCAGACTGGCCTCAAGCCCAGTGAAAAATACTGGCCTCTTCCTCCTGAGTTCTGCGATTAAAGGCATTCACCACCACTGCCCATTGATCTTTATAAATTCCTAATTGCACTCCATGCTCTAATATGTAACTATATAGAAATAAAGAAACAATGTTATGTCCCCTTTCCTTCATTCAAGTAATATTAGGACTGTGAATAGAGGTGATTGAAAGAATACTCTTAAATATTAATAAATAAAAGAAAGAATTATGTATTGGTGTCTTAGAGGCATAGTACAAATTCTCATTTAAACAAACACAAAGTTATAAACAAAAGTGAGATGTCTGGGGTTGAGAAAAATCTTTAAGTGACTTTTAAATCAATAAAATCATAATTGCCATTTATTATCTTTTTATTTTAAAGGATAGTTTATTTAGAAACATTTGTAAATAACCAGAGATTGAATACATAAAACTCTTCCTTCATTGATATAAAACTATTTCTTATAACATTTTGTGTATGTGCAAGTGAAAGCAAATTTTTTTCTGATGGAGAGACATCTACATACTGCATCATCTGATTTATGGAAATTAGCAGGATATAACTTTCATTGCTAGTGTTATGTACTGAAACTTAGAATGTGCAGGCCAGTAATATTATAAGGAATAGCTCCAGGAATGAATAAGGATATGGACAGACACTTTGATACTTGCTCAAAAACAGACACAATCTCTTTAAAAGCATTTTTTTCCACCCAAGAAGTATACACCACATAACAATTAATAATCTCTGCAGGGTTCCTATCCCCACTCCAATCTACCCTTCCTAAACTTCTGCCTATATTTCTTACCCTATGTAACCAAAATGAAAAAAAAAATTGTCATATCTATGATTAAAAAGTGTTGTTTTTCTTTCCCATTATTTTCTAATAAAAGTGGTCTAACACTTGCTTAATCATGAATTAAACCACATCAATTCACAAGCAAACTATCAGTGATTTAGAGCTGAAGGAATTGGTCAGTTGGTTTTACATAAATGATATGGCAATTTAAATTGGGGAGTTGAGCATACATTTATATTTGGACACAAACACATACACACACACACACACACACACAGAGGACACACTACCCAAAAAGTATGAAGTGACAAGCACAGCTTTTTCAAACATTACATGATAATTTTTTTCCTTTGTAAAATACAAGTGTAAGTTTCTATATTTATATATTCATAGCATTTTGCAGATAACAATAAAGGTAATATATGTTTGTTTACAACTAATATGGAGTATTTTTCAGTTTTAATTATTTGTATTTTTGAACCCTCATATATAAACATTGGCTCACATATTAAATAGATAAATATATTAATAAAACAGCCTGTTACCATCTTAAAATTGAAAATCATATTCTAACAAACACAAACTAGATTCATTATATTTCTGATTAAATCTATTTTTATGGATTGAGCTATGCCCTATCTGTAACCTTAATTTTCAAAGATTACATACTTCCAGCTCCAGGATACAGCAAACACATACATTACAACATCTATATTAGAGCATTCTTAAAAGAGAATATGCACAAATATATATGTATGTGTATATATATATATAAATGTACATTATATATATGTGTGTGTACACATATATGTATCTGTATGTATATGTACACTTATATTATACACACAAACATATATATATATACATACATACATATATATATAAAATTTGTCACTTTCTGTTAAGTCTATATATTACTCTATGGATTATACTATCTTAACTTTATTTTCTGTAAGTTGTAAAATCTGAAGTGTTTGTCATACACTCGAGAAGAGTACTAACTACATTTTGCCTTTGAAATAAAATTTGATGGCAGCATTAGTAAGGCTGCTTTCATTTGCATGGTAATTGAAAAAATATAGGGAAAAAATGTTAACAGGATGATAAAAGAATCCTATTTGTCCTACCAAACTTAGGTGTGATGTATTCATCCCTACAAGATCAGAAAATAACAAGACTATCCAATTTATTATCAACATAGATTGTAATTTTACAATCTCCTGAACAAAAAAAAGGAAATTTTTAATCAATGAAGATGAAATGAATCATAACTCTTCTGACTCCTGCACACAATTTTAATTTTTGGCAGATAAAGGCTGAGATTTTTTGTATTGATTTGGAGATGATGCAGCTCATTTAGTTGGTCAAATATTCCCTAATTTTCTCAAGCTCATACTGATGCTATTTAATGAAACTACTGTGAATACAATCTAATTCAGTTTTCAAGGTTACATAGTTATTATCCTTGAAGAATAACTAGAATGGTGAAATGTGTTTTTAATAAGTTATATTAACTTGGTTTTGAATAAATAACAAAGTCCTCAGAATAGAGCTGAGTGAGCCTTGTTATCTCTCACACACACACACAAAAAAACAGTTTAAAATCACTTGAAAATATCTACCAGTGTTTGCACATCCAATAAAGAAACTTGTATGAGGATACAGTTTTTTATATTTTTTTTCCATTGAAACTTCTTTTATCTTTTCTTTTGCTAAATATTTAACACTCATTGCCAGGCAATAGTCATCTAATTTTTTGCATGCTTTTTAAAAATCTTTTTATTTAACTTTATTAGATATGTTAATTTAGACTGTGATGGGTGTTTTATGCCTGATTGTACACAGGATATCTTCAAAATTCAATTGACACACAACCAGACACATATATATTTGACTCATTTTATTACTATTTAGGAAACTTTCTCTTCTATGTGTGGTTAGATAGTAAAGTATCAGATATTTTGTACATAACTTGAACTTCCAGGTTGAGATCAGCTTACTGCTCAGTTTATATCCTTTTAATTCTCCAGTCACCAGGACTTCCATTCTACATACTACTATAATATCCATAATTCTAGTAATGTGGAACATACCCCATTAATTTTATTTTGCCACAGTTCTCATACTTTACATCTTCTTCTTTTACTTACAAGTTTTTAATACCCTAACAAAAAGAAATAATTTCTTACTGTCTCAATGAAACACAGACAATTTCATCTCAACAATGTGGATCTCTTAGGCCCCACAGATAACTTTTAGGCTCCACACTGATCAGCTCTTTATTGTCCCTGTGAAGCATAAGTTGTCTTAATCATTTATTTCATAATATCATATTTACAGGGTTTCAAAATACCATAAAGTTGTTTAAGATTATTCTCTTTCTTCGAAACGAATATGTTTACTAATGTATATAAACTATTACTATAACCCTGGATTAGCTCCCAAAGTTGAAAAGATGACTTTATTGATAAAGACTCAGTGCAGGCTGGACTTAGGACTTGGTGCTGGGAATGACCGGAGAGCCTCTTCTATGATCATTACTATTCACAGTAAGCAAAGGTGATAGGCAAACAATTAATGGAGTAGAAAAATTGATCTCTCTGAACATTTGCCAGAAATATCTATATATTAAATAGTGGCACTTATACCTTGATAGTAAGTAATATCTGATTAGACTCCAGTACTAGTAAACAGGGAAGAGTTCAAGCCTGATACTGAAAACCTAGCCAAATACACGTGACTAGTGAGGTTGTGTATCTTAGAGGAGAATTGGCTACTTGACACTTTCTTTTGTCAATATAATTCCTTACTGAATTCTGAATCCTTGTCCTAATGCGCAGAGAAGTTTAGCTCTCAGTCTCATTAAAGAACTTTCTTTTTGCAGCTGCAGAAGACCATTACAGAAAGTGACAACTAGTCAAAATGAAAAGAACATCTATCCCTATTCCAAAGGATATATCACTGTACAACTCCTGCACCTAAGAATCAGGAAATACTAAAAATGAGGATGGAAATGATTGCAAGATGCAGAAAAGCAGAAGGTCCATGGAGAAAGTCTATTCTATGACAGGACTTCTGCATCTATGGGATCCAGACAAGATGGCTACAATAAAATCTTTTTATATTTAACAGTCATATTAAGGAGTGTTTTAAACTTCTAGGAGAGTTCAAGCGTTTTAATTTAGAAGCTATTTTCCCTTGGGTAAAGCTTGAAGATGGAGCAAGACTTGAGAATAGTTGAGTTAATATGCATTTTTAAAGAATGATAGCTTTAACAGTGAGTTGTAAGTATTCATGCAGAAAAATAAATGAGTTTCAAACCTAAGAGTAACAGAATTAGCAAAAAGAGCTAGAGAAAATGAAGTGGTCTTGGGTACTGTCATGAGGGAATTCTACTGAGAATTTAATAGATTGGTGGGAATGAAAGGGGCTTGAGTAGAAATGTTGACTGTGACAGACTTCACAGAGAATTTCTTTACAAATTGATAGTGTTGAGTACATCTGAATCATTATACCTTCAAGTGTTTGCACAGAAAACGTATTTTTTTCAAGATTTAACTGGAAACTAGTATTGTATTATTTTCTTCTTTGACAAATCCATTCCATGGCTTGGTTCATGGAGCATTCCTACAGAAATTATTTTAATTAATTTATATAAACCTCAGAAACTGATCTATATATTTATTTTATACAAACAAATGGTGATAAACTGAACTGAAAGCATCATGATACTAGCATTAAATTATCTCATGATAATCATTTATTGCTTATCCTTACAGTTTAGCTTTCAGTAATTTTCCCAGCTCACCAGCATGATGACTGTGCTTATTTGTTGTTCTAAACTTCCAAGCAGCTGATCAAGTCTGAGAAACTTCAATGTATATTGGTTTCATTTCACCTGAGAGAGACTATCAACTTTTACTACTTACTCTGTCAGGAAGGAGCCTAGGTAATCTGGGAAGTTTCAGGAACTTCCTGGGACTATTTTGAATTGTTTACCTTCCTCTTCAAGGGCTTCATTATGATATGGAACATTACAATCTCAAAGGAAACTATTGCATAACAATGACAAAAGGGCAAGGGATGGATTGTACTGGTTGGTTTCAATTTATCAGAACCTAGAATCACATGGAGAAAGAGCTCAATTGAATTATATTGGTCACACTGATTTATGGGTATATCTGTAGAGATTTTCATGATTAGCTAGACAGGGCAATTTACCTTTAATGTGGGCAACACTATGTATTGGGATGGACCCTAGATTATGTAAGAATGAAGAAATCTAGCTGGCTGCATAAACAAGAAAGTGACAAAGGTGCATTTCTTCTATTTGCTCTTCCCCATAGATATAAAGTAACTAGCTGATTAACTCCAGCTTTGACTTCCCTAAAATGCTGGAGAGTAACATCAAATTTTAACCTCTTTCTACTGACTGTTCTTGATTGAGGTGTTTTAATATAGTAATAGCAATGAAGTGAGGATACTGTGATTTTGTTGTTGTTGTTTTAAGTTTTTTTTTTAATGGAGTTGTTTGTTAAATAAATGAGGCATTTTTTTCTTTTGATATTTCCATTCTCTTCTCCGACTCAAAATTGTAAAAACTGTAGTTCAATTGACTTAATTCTAAATAAAGACCTGTTTCAGACTCTACTAGGCACTGTAAAGTATTGCTAATGATTCTTTACTGTTTGGGACATTATTTTAAATTTAAGTGTGTTGTTTTATAGTGTAATGTAGAATTACTCACTAATAATCAATAGCATTCAGTTAAATACTTTCATTAGTCTCTCAGAGAAATTTCAAATAGAGGTTTAAAACTAATTTCACATAACCAAGATGAGGATGCTGGTGGTGTATAGGTATTCCCTATTATTACATCAACTCCGACTAATAAATAGCCTTGCTTGCAACTCAAGTCCAGATACTTAAACTGAAATTGAGATGTGAGGAAATTTGCACAGAAATTTCGAAGTGATAATAACACAACAGAGTGAATTTCTGTTCAAACATGCAACAGGATTTCTTTTTTTTGAGGGAAAGATGTGTTTCCCTATTTTGAATCCTCAGTAAAAACAATAATGACTTTGTTGAAAGAGATGCATAGTTATTTCTTCTCATTGAATCATGTTTTTTTTTGTTTTATGATTTGTTTTCTGATATATAATTACTCACTATTAAAATACTAATACATAAAATGTGCATTTTATATATGATTAAATCCCTTCAAAGATGTGATGTGGCATACTTCCCTTCAAGATCACTTGCAAGTTGAAGAGTGTGGGAAAGATAAGGAATTGACTTTTTATTAATTAAAAACACAACTTATATGATAAAGCACATAATACGAGCATATTAGGTTCAATTGAAGCAAAGCTCTTTTAGAAATATGTAAAGTTTTAGTATATTAACTATTTGCTTTTTATGCTTGAAGTTTCATTCCTATGGACCAGAATTAAGAAAATATGATAGTATCATAAATAGGAGTTCAAAACAAGAATTCTACTCAGTATATATTAAAATTTGAGAAATATTTTGGTAGATCAATGTTTATGGTAAGAAGACGTATTTGTTGTGTCTTATATATTTATCAGAAAACTGTATATGTGGGTTATATATAAAGTAGGTTTTATGCTAAACATACATGTAGGTATAAATGCATATGCTATATACAAGTATTATTGAATTACTGAATGGATCAGTTAATTTAATTATGAGGATATAAGACAACTAAGAATACTTTGTTTATCTGGGTGATATGGTATTTTGGACCTATGACATATACATTTCTACCACTGAGTAAAATTTTGAATCCCATTGATCGATCAATACTTAGTTACCTTAAATGCATTTTTCTGACTCTATCTTCTTTTTATGCATACTATCAATGACCTATTTTGACCCAACATGTTGCCAGACACATTTTCCTTTAATGGAATGATGACCATTTACTACAGGCCTTAAGTGGCCATGAGTATAAATTATTTTAGGAATTGAATTAATCAAAAGTTAAACTTTGTGAGAGATAAAACATTTGGATGGTTCTCAAGTAGACACAGAAGCAATTGGGCCTGAATAAACTTTAATCTCTTTAAATTCAGTGAAATTAAAATCAAACCATGCGTAGATGGTTGCATTTTCAGGAAACTAATTATTTTCTATATTATAAAATTTAATAGAAAAACTTACCCTTGATAGATTTATATTATTAAATATTTTTAAATGGACTGGTTTAATACTGGACATTATATTATGAAGTTTTGCTTGTGATTGATTGCTCTGACATAATGCTTGTGATATATAAACAACTTGATTCTTGTGATATTAGAGATAGTATAAATTACTATGGATAGTAGTGATAATTATTTTGATAGTTTGAAATGTAAATGTTTATTTTAAAAAGCCATTTATCAAATTGATATTTTAATTTTTTATTTAGAAACAATCTTATTTTACATATAAGTCCCTGTTTCCTCTCCCTCCCACCCTCCCATGTTTCACACTCACCTCTTCCATCCTACTCTCCATCCACTCCCCAGGGAGGGTGAGGCCTTCCATGGGGAAATAATATTAAGTTGGTAAAATGTTGTTATAGAAAAATACACATTTAATTTAAAACAAGTCTAATTTACTTATCCTATATCCTGAAATAAACTTTAAAAGATTTGTATGTATTGAAATAATATCAATGATACTTTTGAACTTGCATGCTAGACTATTTCAATTAATAAAACATAATTTTCTAATATGTACCTGAATTATAATTTCATAAGAAATACTTTTTACTTTTAATAATGCTATTCTTATAGGAAAATACATGAAAGTAAAAATGGCTAACATCAGTAATTGGACAGTAACAACTTTTATACTCTGTTAACTCAGAGAGTAACAGTATGACCTTAAAATAAAGTTAAAATTAAAACTGAAATTCTTTTTTCTTAGAACTAATAAGAAATTGAAAAAGGCTAAAAGGGCAAAGGGGAAAAAAGAGTATTTGAGAGATTGGTATATTAAGGAGGAAAGGAAGAACAAAGATGAGGAAGGACAGTTAGATTTCTTTGAGGAAAATCAGAGTGTTGATGCTGCCTTAACAGCAACAAGGAAGCAACAGCAATCAAGTGCTGTCATGTTCAAAAATCTGTACAGTGACTGCATACTCAATGGAATTCTCTTTTAAGAGAGACATAATGAAATAACTGCAGACCAACAGCAACAACCATGCTCAGTGCTGTCAGAGGACTAACACAGAAAATAAATTTCTAAGAAAACAAGGTTAATAAGCATGTCATTGGGCAGTGGTGTGGCATGCCTGTAGCATGTATGTTTCCCCCAGCCCGCCAGTCTGGGCCCTCTGCCGTGCCAGCCCCAAATAATACTCAGAGACTCTGTATTTGATACAATCCTGTTGGCCAGTTACCATTATTGTTTATGGGCTAGCTCTGCCTTAATTATTAACCCATTTCTACTTATCTAAGTATTTCCACATGGTCGTCTTATCGGGGAGCCGCAGCAGGTGTCCTGCTTCTTCCCTGGGCTACATCTCGACTCCTCCTTCCCAATTACTCTTTCCTTCTCCTAGTCTTTTAGCCCCACCTATCTTGTTTCCTATTGGCCACAGGGCTTTATTAACCAGTATAAGAAACATATATACAGAATAACATCTCCCATCACATGCCTTTAATCCCAGAACTCAGGAGGCAGAGGCAGGCAGATCTCTGTGAGTTTGATGCCAGTATGGTGTACAGATCTAGTTCCAGGAAAAGCTCCAAAAACAAATCTAAATTTTCAAAAATTATCACATTTAATTATAACATACCTTATGTGTGTGAAGACAATTCAAGAGTGACCTGGTTCATCAAAGAAGTTTGTTCTTCTGATTCAAAACTTTTGATTAAGAGAAAAGAAAGAATAAGTCTGTGTTCAGACAAAATTGCTCAAAAAATGTATTCATTGGGTTTCTCTAGAGGAGCATCACTAAGAGAAAAAGATTTGCAGGAATAGGATACACAATACAGCCTATAGAGTCTAACAAGGGCTGTCTACATGTTGAAGATGATTAAAGTTAAGTAGCTAGTAAATCTATGAAGCTGCAGAGTCTAGCTTTATGATCTACCTTGCCTTTACATCAGAGTGCAGAGCTAAGTCACTAGCTAGCCCCCCCCCACACACACACACAAACACACACACACACACACACAGAGGCACACTTGTTAGACATAGAGGGCAAACAGTGGTGGCCACACCTTCAACCTCAGGACTCAGGAAACAGAGGCAGATGTGTGAGTTCAAGGCCACCCTGGCCTACATGAGAGTGAATCAGTCTAAAATAGAAATAGCTCACACCTTAAATCTCTGTGTTAGAGAGGTTTATAAGATAGGAGCATGGCATTCAGTATTCAGTATTCAGTCTCTGGCAATTAGTCTCCAGCCATGCTGAGGCTTTATGGAGAAAGGATATCTCCTCCACCCTCTTAACTTACCCACCCCTGCCCTGTTCCAGTCTGAGTTAGAGGTAAGAGGTTGTGGCTAGCTGCTTTGCTTTTCTGACTTTCAGCTTGGAACCTGGTATCTGTCTCTGAGTTTTTATTGTTCATGTCATAATCAACCATTTCAATCTGGGGCTGAAAAGTTAAAGGATTCCTAGGAATAGCTGATTTTCAGAATACAATAGGAAACTGATCAACCTTGAGTCTAATATCAGCACAGGACAACAGGAACAACAACAGTCAGTGATGCAATTGAAGCCAAAGCAAGAAAGTAGGATTATTTTCCCTTTGAACTTTTATTATTTTTTTACTAAGTTACTTCATTGAATAACTCATCTACCATCCATTATTCCATTTACTGAAATATTCACATGCTGAAAGAATATAATTGGTCAATAATACATAATTTCTGAGAATGATAAAATGAACAAAAACCATACCCTCATCATAGGACATACAAACAAGCAGAAAAAAAGTAATGTGCAAACAGTTGTTCATGGTAAAGAAAGGTCTGTAATTTGTATACTTGACATGTTTTGTCATCTCGCTTAGAAAAATAATGTTTTTATGCTGTGTGATATCATGGAGAGCTGAGGCCTCTTGTGAGAGTTCAGTATAATAGCCAATTGTATTGGAAAGCTTGGCCCATTGAGTATAGGATCTGAGTGGAGGGGTTGAGTGTTCTCTCTTTGGAGCTTCCCAATAGCCCTTTAAGAATGAGGTTATGGCCATCGCAGAGAGTAAGGGTACCTCAGAGGGCACAGCACAGCTGGTGATGCTACCTGGATTCTTCATTCTGTCTTGTAATCATTATACATGAATTTTACTATTTTAATAACAGGCAACACAACCCTCAGACCACCCTCTTTAGCCTTTGCTTAAAGAGCACTCCAAGTTTATATGCACACTGACACCAGCAACAGCAGCATATCTGGGCACTAATAAGCAGATTAAGCAGTATATATTTATATGTATGTGTGTTTGTTTATAAGAAGAATCCAAAAGAGGTCATGAATTTGGGAGAGATGGAAGAGATCATGAATTTAGGAGGGATAGGAGGAGTTGAGTGGGAGACAGAGGTGTAGACATGATGAAAATTACGAACAAAAACAGATGGTACTTTTATGTGGACCTGCAATTACAAGGTTCTATTCACTATGTGAGAAGGTCTTCTAACTTCAGTCAGCCATATATGGAAGTACCCTACAGTCTCTCCTAGAAGTATGTCTCTTAATTGAGGGTACATCATTTCAAGGAGACAGACAAGTTTAAACATTGCAGCCATTGTATTTAGTTGCATATTCTATTTCTCTTTCTTTTTGAAAAAAGTAATTTTTTATTATAAACTGTTTTAAATGAAAATTAAAGAGGCAAACTTGAAATTTAAAAAAATTCTACTTTACCAACTGCCTTTATTTATAACCATACATTGTCTGTGTTACACATTGGAATCCACACTGTTTGAAATCTCTTGTTTTCAACAATAACATTCATGATGTCTGCCTGGGTTGTGTGGTAATGGCCTCTTTGCTGGTCAGTTTGGGTTCCTAAGTCTATAGTTAAATATGGTTATGTGTCCCTAGCATCCAGGAGTGAGGATATACAGAGTATGAGAACCTCTAGGGAAGTGTGCATTTAGACAGCCTCTTGCTTCTCATGATGACTTGCAGCACTAAAGTGGTTGCCCTTGGCAGTAAGACAGTATGGCTTTTATTTGTAAATCAAAGTTGATACTAACACTCCAGCTGAGTCCTGCAGGTAAGTATCTAGTATTGCTCTGCCCCAGACTGGTTTTTTCTGTAGCTTTCCTGGAAATTGTCTCTGAAGGAGAATTTTAGATTTTTTTCTTTCAATTTTTATTATACGTATCAATTCCAGTTCCTACTCCCTCCATCCCTCCCTCTCTCCCTCTCTCCTTCTTTCCCTTCCTCCCTCTTTCTCTCTCTCCCACCCTCCCATGTCCCCACAACCACCCTTCCCTCCAACCCTCCCCCAATCCACACATATGGTGATGCCTTCTAGGACAGGTCATCTAAATCTGTCAAGTCATTTGGAGTAGGGACTAGGACTTTCCTCCTGCCTCTAGGTGCTCCCAAAATCCTTTTATGCACCAGTGATACCTCCTGGTTCCACGGTTTGAGGTCCCTTAGATTGTTCAGTCCTTCTAGCTGAGACCCAAGTTCAGGTGGTCTGAATCAGTCCCATGCTGGATTCCCAGCCATCAGTCTGGAGGCCAGCTAGCTCCTCCTTGTTCAGGCCAGCTATCTCTATATGTTTCTGCAGCCTGGTCATGTCCTCCCTCTGTGCATCTGGATTACAGTTTGGAATAGTGTTTAAATGTGGGTGTCTGCTTCTGTTTCCATCAGCTACTAGATGAGGGCTCTATGATGGTGGATAAGTTAGTCATCATATCATTATCAAGGAAGGGCATTTATGATAGCCTTTTCCTCTGTTGCTCAAACTGTTAGTTGGTGTAGGTCTTGTAGGTCTCTCGATATTTTTCTAGAGTTAGTTTTCTCTTCAAACCTATAATGGCTCCCTCTTTTATGGTATCTCTCTCTCTCTGTCTCTCTGACTCTCTCTCTCTCTCTCTCTCTCTCTCTCTCTCTCTCTCTCTCTCTCTCTCTCATCTTGTCTATTACCTCCTGACTCAATCTACCTAGTCCCAATTGCTTTCCTCTCCTCCCCTTCCCTCTTTCCTAGCTCCCTTTCCACTCACTGTCTCCCTCCACTCCCAATATGCTCAGGAGATCTTTTCCCTTTCCCATTCTGTTAGGGACCTGATATGAATCTCTTAGAAACCTCCTTGTATCCTAGTATCTCTGGCAGTGTGAATTAAAGGCTGATGATCCTTTTCTCTATATCTAAATTCCATATATGAGTGAGTACATACCATGATCCTCTTTTGGTAACTAGGTTACCTTATTCAGGATGGTTCCTTCAAGTTCCATCCATTTGTTTGTGAATTTCAAGATTCACAAGATTGTTTTTTCCCCCCTCAGAGTAGTGTTATATTGTGTAAATGTACCACATCTTCTTTATCTATTCTTCAGTTGAGGGGCATCTAGGTTGCTTCCAGGTTCCTGCTATTTACAAATAATGCTGATACGAACATAATTGAACAGATGTCTTTATTTCATGGTTGTGGATCATTTGGGTAATGCCTAAGAGTGGGATTGCCTGGTCCTGTGGTAGACTGATTACCATTTTCCTGAGGAACCACCATACTGATCTCCAAAATGACTGTTTGCACTACCAAGAGCAGTGGAGTTGTGTCCTCTTTTTCCACATCCTCTCCAGCATAAGTTGTCATGGTGTTTCTAATTTTAGCTATTCTGGCAGGAGTAAGATGGCATCGCAAAGTTGTTTTGATTTGCATTTCCCTGATAGCTAAAGATGTTGACCACTTTATTAAGTATATTTCAGCCTTTTTGATTTTCTCTATTGAGAGTTCTCCATTCAGTTCTGTACCCTATTTTAAATAGGGTTATTTGGTGTTTTGTTGACTAGTTTCTTGAGTTCTTTGTATATTTTGGAGCCCTCTGTCAGATGTAGGATTGGTGAAGATCTTTTCCCAGTCTGTGAGCTGCCATTTGGTCTTGTCAATAGTGTCCTTTGACTTACAGAAGCTTCTCAGTTTGAGAAAACCCATTTATTAATTGTGTATCTCAGTGTCTGTGCTTCTGAAGGTATGTTCTAAAAGCAGTCTCCTGAACCAATTTGTTCAAGGTTAACTCACATTTTCTCTTCTAAGATATTTAGTGTGGCTGAATTTATGTTGAGGTCTTTGGTCCAATTGGACTAGAGTTTTGTGCATGGTGATAGACATGGGTCTATCTGCAGTCTTCTACACACCATCATCCAGTTGTGGCAGCACCAGTTGTTGGAGATGCTTTCTTCCTCCCACTGTATCCTTTTAGCTGTGTTGTCAAAAATCAGGTGTTCGTAGGTGTGAAAATTTAGATTTTATGAAGAAAATTCAATTGTGAACTTCAGGAAAAAAGTAACTTAACAGAGAAAACTCCAAACATCATTTTTCTGGGGTGGTCACCACTATTGGTATTTTACTTTTAAAATACATTGCTATTAATATACTGTAAATAAATAATCACTTTCAGTGCTAAGAGAGGTTCTTTGCCACCCAATTTTACATATTATATCATGCAATGTGTTTATTTTTCACTTTATATACATTTTACTTTTATGTTTATGTTCTATTCAGTATTTTTTATGAAAGCATCTGAGAAATAAATCATTCAGCTTTGTACATTTAATCAGCAACAATGTGACTGACATGAAATACTGAAGTTGACTGAGGTTGTTTTAATTAGGTAGGGGAATGAGTGCTTAGAAATTTAGGGAACTTACTGCTGTGTAATTAGGATTTAGATTAGTGAAAAGTAAGAGAAGCTTTGAAAGGGAGAACATTAAATAAAATGTCTATAATTTTGTTAAAATGAACATAATTACTGAATGCTTTTATGAAAATTTAGAAATATATTTTTTAAATTCAATAGTTGCTGATTACATTAGCTATTAATTTGCTTCTGTTGTCTATTTTTGAGATAGTCTCTTCATAATGTAACACAAGCTGGCCTGGAACTCAGAACAACAGAACAACCTTTATATCTCATTAACAGTGCTAGGAATATGATAGTGGCCACCGTATCATTCTATAATAACTTTCTGTTGACAGGAAAAATGGCTGTTGCATGTACTTCTCTTCATCTTTAACTCAATATACATTAGCAATCATTTCTCAATTACTATGCTGTTCTAAGTACTAAGAAATGATGATAATTCATGGAATAGTCTGCCATATCCCACCTAAATTGGCTTCCAGAACCCTAGCTAGAAGCAATGAACAAATAAAGAGAAGACAGTCATGTAGAAACATGTAAAATGAGCTGGTTCCTGTAGGGTTCTCTAACCATGAAAGCCCAGAATTTTAGCTTATGTATTAGGTAAAGCACATGGCGAGTATTAGCTGGTCTCAGTAGGAAGTCTCTGTAGCAGTCTATAAACATCCAGGTGGAAGTAACTGTTGTTGCTAGTCTCCTCACATCATGATCAGTCATCCGTCAGCTTTATTACTTGAACACCCATGGGAAATCTGTCATCAATTTTGAGACTGGCCATATAGGTAATGGTTTTTACAAATTTAGAATAGGCCATTGGTCTCAGAGTTGTTGACTGGCCCTGTGTCAAAATACACATTTTTAGACATAGGGCTTCACTACCTGAGTTTCCTCAATTCCTTAGAGAGGACAAATTCCATATCCGCAGGGTTGTGGTCTAAAGAGCTGGGGAGGATGAACATATGAACTGGTAATACTTACACTTTAACATGATGGTCTTTCTTAAGATATAATAAAGATAAGTGCACAAGTTTGTAAAGATGTACTGGTAAATTAGGATGGTACTTATATTTTGTTCTATATGATTTATTTATACAAATTAAAATCTGATAAGCATATCAGAAATATAACAAATGTATTGCCCTCACCAAAATCAAGTTTCTGATGGGTGGACACTACTCAGTAGTCCACAGTCCTTGGAAATAACTACACTCTGTTCACTTATGACTGTCCCTATAAAACCTGTGACATGAAGGCCAACTTTGGTGAAACAGGAAAGACTATATGTATAATAATGTAATTATGGAAGAATGACAGAGTAGGCAAACAGAGGAAAAAGTTAAGTAGATATAAAAAGGAAAGGAGAGGTAGAAGAGAAGGAAGAGGAGAAGAAAGTGGAAGATGAGAATATGGGGAGGAGGACAAAGAGTAGGAGCAGGAGATGGTAATAGTTAGGGGATTAAATTCATACTCAAAGGAGAGACACTGATGTCTTTGGGCTGAGTGGGTTCTGGTGAGAATTTGATATTACCATGTTACAAAGAAGAAATATAATGTATTTAGATGCAGTTTGTTCAATGACAAAAAAAGATAAGCAGGCTGAATATGGTGAAAACAGTGGTGTGGGAGAATGTAAGAAGGAAAAAGAGGAGTACAGAAAAAATATTGTAGAAAGAATAACAGAGAAAGCCTGAAAGAGTTAGATATGTTCCTAGAGATAAATATGTGTAGAATACAGTGATGTTGAACCACTCCAAAATCCAGTCCTTTCTGTGAAAAGCAGATAAAAGAGAAATTATTTTAAGAACCTACATTTTAGACCATTATTCTATCTATAATTTGGCATATGTAAGTAGCTTAGTAATACATTTATTTATGTTTTTTATTAGTATTCATATTTAGATAGTTTTAATTTAATTTTAAGCATATTTGTGTATAAACCATAAACAAGCTTGAATATTTATAATAATACTAAATACTATGTAAGCATAATAGTAAAATATTAAAATTAATCATGAGTTATATAATAAACCCATTGCATGTAGAAAGTAATCAGTATGATAATTTTGATCAAAATTATTTCTATATAATCATACTGACTATTTTCTAGTATTTAGAAAAAAAGAGTGAAGAAATATGCCTATATATATATATATATATATATATATATATATGTGTGTGTGTGTGTGTGTGTGTGTGTGTGTATTATATACAACTATATATCATAACATTGGGAGGATAAATAATTTTAAAACCTCCTTGTGTGTATGTTATAAAAGTAATATCACATTTAAAGTTGTTGCAATGATGTATTTAGTCACATATAGTGCCTTTCTGTTCTGATATACATGGTACTCATTTTTATTCATATCACTTAAACAAATTATCAAAAGTATGATGTATAATTTTTACTTATTCAATAATTATTATTGCTTTATTTCCAGGTTGCTTAATGTGTCTCAACAGAAGAAAAAAAGGTGTTAATATAGTTAAAATACAACTTACCTACTGTAAATAAAGATTTATAAAACGTATGTAAGAAATAATTTTCATGTTTTATCAGAAGTTTCAGTCATTTAAAGTTGTAAGCAAAATTATGTAAATTTTTTGACAGATTTCCAACTAGGAAATAGCTTTCTAAAGTAATACCTATGGGCAATATGGTGTCAAGAGAAGATGAAGAGACCTCTAAAGCTCATGTGAGAAATGCATAGGGAGAATGCAAGTCACTTCTACATCACATGATACTCCATATACTACTACTATAATGTGAACTAGGTAATATTATTTTTCTAACCACAGAATTTGAAATATAGAATCTGGCCTTGAAAATAAACCATCAATGTTTGTTAAAACTATTCTAATGAAATTGCTTTTCAATTATAATATACTAAAGAATCATGTAAAAACTCTTAAGGGCTGGGAGAGATGACTCATAAATTACAAGTAAATATTGTTCTTACAAAAACTAGACTTCTTTTGCCAGTTCACAATTCCCTTAACTTTGGCTACTGTGGTTGGTCTTTTCTTCTGGCCTCTACATACACTGCTCATATGCACAAACTTACCCCCACACAAATAACTCATATAATTTCTATAAGTTACATTATTCTATACAGTTCAATAATTTTAAGATGTGGACTAATGAAGTGTTGGAAAGATGGACTATTCGTTAACAGCACTCTGTGCTTTTGCATTGGAACTTGTTTTGGTTCTAAGCATCCATACAAAGTCACATACATTTGCCCATATTTCTGTTTGCATAAGAAGCAAACCCTCTTCTGAAATCAGTATTCACCTGCACTGGTGTACATGAAGGCAAGGATGCATAAAAACATAACCATAACTATAAAATAAATTAATAAATAATGAACCCAAATGAATTTTTATAAATATGGAGACAACTTATTTTTATTATTGTTAAAGTAGAAAAGAAAAATAAGACCAGAAAAATTATATTATCATTGAAAACCCATTTAAAATTTACTATAACTGTGTTTCATTACCATGAAATTCCAGTTCATCATTGACACTTTTTAGCAGTTTTCAGTGTGATTATAAATTTCATTAATTTGCTGGTGTCAGGTATGTAATGAGTCATGGTTAATTGAATTATCAATGTTATAAATCAAATAAGAAAAATGAGGCAATTTGCACTCATGACTACTTCACTTTTATGCAATACAAAGATTAGCTGCAAAATATATTTGTTTTTCAATTTCTCATATGCCAGACAAGCAATTACCACAATTTAATATATATAATTTTAAGAGTTCCAATATTTAAGCTATGGCTTTCCCCATCACTTTTCTTTTTGTACTCTTTTTTTTATTATTATTTTTATTGACATTATGTTGCTAGGTGTATTAAAATACCATATTTTACATTTTGGGATCATTTTTACACTAACTATGAGAAGAGTACATGTTGTTTCTTCTAAACTTTAAATTATAGTTTGTGTGCAGGGAGAGATTGCTCAGTGGTTAAAAGCACTTACTGTTCTTCCTGAGGACCTGAGAATATGAGTTAAATTCCCAGTAACCACATGGTGGCTTGCAACTACTTAAATTAGGATCTAATACCCTCTTCTGGTCTGCAGCATACAGTCAGATAGCTCATACATAGAATATAAATAAATTAATTTATTAAAAAATAAATTATAGTGTGTGTATGTGTGTGGTGTGTGTGCACGTGATGTTGGAATGCACATGAAGGTCAGAGGTCAATTTGTAAGCTGAGTTTTCTCCTTCCACCATCCAGATTCTGGGACTCTAATTCAGCTTCCCAGGCTGGGTTATAATTCCTTTACTCAGAGTCATGTCACTAGCACAAGTAGAATATGACTATTTTTGGACTATTTATACAATTTCTTGTAGTATCAGTTCCTGTACAAACTGATAATTGTCACTGGTAATTGTATTAATAATAGTAAATTCATTTTACTATACTAATTCATAACTTTTCCAAATACAACTTTGAGTGTTTGTTTTGGTCCAAACAATTCAGAGTAAACACAGAATTAATTTCCCCTTCATATCTATCACATATATCAGTCTTTCAATTTATCACATTTTGTACAAACATATACATATATAACTACATATGTGTATATATTTTTACATTTAAATTTTTACACATATATGCATGTATTATGTATGTGTATAGATATACATTTTTTACATTTTTACAAACTATTGTTCAAATGACTCCAATTTTGCCTTTGATGTGGTCACATGATTAAAAAACGTGCTGTTTCCCAGTTTTGTCTCTATGAATGTTCAGTGTTTCACATTCTCACCTACTTTTCATAAGTCTGGCACAAAGTGAAACTCACCCTACAACTGTCTTTATACATATGCAATCACCTTAACTGTAGTCAGAATTATAATTGTTATATAATGCTTTGCAATTTTATAAATCATCCTATAACGTGTCACTTTACTAAAGTAGAATGTATATGAATGTGAACCAATATGTAATAGGTTTGAAGATTACTGTATTCAGAATTGTAGATAAAGAAAACACTCTGTTCTTTTTTTGCTGTGGAATTTCAGATAAGAGTCCTCATAAGAAGCAGAGATAAAAGGAGAAAGCAAGAAATAATTCAAATGCAGAAAGCAATGCACTTCTCTGCAGCAGTTCTCAATAGTGTTATATATAGAAATCAGATCAGTCATTGTTTTCGAGCCTGCTAAATAAAACTGGACTGCTGGAATGGCATGCCACTTGACCTCCCAGGGCCACCACAGCAGTATTTAACTGCTGCAAAAGGAGCACACTTGTAAGTGTCTCCTGTTTACATGCCAGCTTCCCCTGCTAGTTCACACAATGTTCAAAAGGCAGAAGTCCCTGGAACGCAAGAGGGAATTATTACAGGGACATCCACAGGCCACAATGAAGAATAATACAAGAAATTTCCACTCTTTGTCACAACTTGTCCTCTCAGCAGGCCCGCTAAAAACAACTCGAACAGTCAAACTTTCAAAAACAACTCACTTTGAGATTGAAATACTGGATGTTCATACAAGAAAACAGATATGTATTGTGGACAAGGTAAGCTTTATTTATCTTTTACAATGTTTCTTACAAGGCACGAAATTACTGAATTCTCATTTAGCTGACAGAACTTGATAAATGCATTTATAATTTTTAACTTATTTTTTGAGTCAACAAGAAGAAGCCTTATTTACTGTCAGAGCAAGAACCATTTGCTGCATTTTTATATGTACTTTAAATTAATTCTTTTAATTAATATATTTACTTCACTTCCTGTTGTGTTGTCTCATAACTCAGGAATAAAACATTTAGAATGAAACACAGAGTGCATAAAGGATTTTCTCTCCTTGCTTTTATAGCAATAAAATGTACACCATTCTAGTGTTTGTACAAACAAAATACAAAAAATAAAAATCTGAAAAGTTAAAAAGTATTTAGCATGTGTCTAAAAGGTAGACATTTTATTATATTGTCTTGAGTTGTTTACTCTTCTAAAAATTTTACCTTCTTAAAGCACAGTGTTGGAATTTTTGAAAGTATAGCTGATTTAACCTACTATCTCTGCATCTGCACACACATGTTCAAAAATCAATGGTGAAATCTGAGTGTCTTAGATTAGAAAATTGTATGTCAGCACACGAATCCCATGTCATTATGTTTCTCTCAATTTAAGGCGGTAACTTAAATTTATTCCAAGAGTGATGTTTTCATTAAAATTATTTTGTTCTATAGAATCACAAATGTTTGTTGTTAGTCTAAACAAATATCCAATCAGTTATTCATTTTGAACATGATGCAGGTAAATGGCTAGATAAACACTGTTTGATGCTCTTGATAACTGTCTAAAACTATATATAGTTTCAAATTTAGTAACTGTAATATTATGGGTATACTTACTATTTGAACAAAATTATTTACTTTTAGATACAAAATAAATTTTAAGATGCTATATTTTAATTCAGGTCACAAGTGACACTGAGGAGATTCCAATAATCTATTTGTATATAATTACAAATCCTATGTATCTATATCTCTGTGAGTGTTCAATATATTTTATTTAAGGAAATGTATGAATATAATTTGTTTGCTTTTTAAAACAATGCTTTCAGGGATTAGAAACTTGTTAAATCTTTAAGCCTGCCAGAGACAGCTGATGTTCTCAATATTTTACCATCAACATGTCTGAATTTGTTAATAGTGCAGAAGAGAGTATAGAGCAAACAACAAGATAGAAGGGAATAAGTTAAGGATTTATACCTTAAAATAAATAATGTTAAACACTTGCTAATTATTGCTTTCATGCTTAATATTTTTCTTATATTTCTTGGTTGTCAGCCTAGTCTTTAACAGCTGAGCCATCTCTCCAGTCCCCTAATATTTTCTTTAAAGAAATGAGAACAAATATCTCTTGCATAATGCTAAATTGAAAAAAACAGAACAAAGTAAAAAACGCCACTTTCTTAAGAATTTCATACTTCAACTGTAAAAATACTGGAATTGTCTCTGTTCTAGTAAAATTTAATAGAAACAACTACACTAGTAAGGGGTTGGTTTTGGATTCCTCAACATGCTGATAGGATTTTCTGCCTTCTCAACCCATTGTTTCACTGTTCTTTTCTTTCTGCATGAGAGATTCAACACAGGTCACACACAGTACATGCTATGTCAGCCACCTACTACAAGCTGCCTCTACCCCTCCTTAACCTTCAAAATTTGACAAATTAAAGAAAATCTCTGGATTTACATTAAGAAGTTTCTTTTTGTTTGTTTTGTACTTAATATTCTGGTGAATATTCCTTAATGATGAAGGTGACTGAGAAAAAGGATAATGTGCAATTTTGATCATTCTTTAAAAATTTCTAATAGTTTGAAATTTTTATGTAATAAGGATTTAGTGTGTTTTATTTATACTTATTGCATTTTTCATAAAATTTATGAGGAAGTTATAAAGTGTTCCATTTCTCTTATTACTTTCATCAAGTGTTCATAATGTCACCCTCAGTTCTCCTCCCCCATTATTTGGTCCAAGCCATTTCATCTGGGTCTTTATCTCCTTCAGTTCTCAGAAATGGAACTTGCTGAATCACCAATGCCACAGTGGCAAAGGCTGCAGTAACCCAAGCAGTGGGTTTGTAGCACATTCTGCCATTATCAGTTAGAAATCTTCTCAAGACATTTGGGTTGAATTACAAAATAAATTTTTTCCTATTATATCTTTGGCTATTTCTTTTGACTTCACCTGACTTATGATTTATGATCAAATTTATCATCTGTCTATCATCATAGGTCTCTCCATCATCTTCTATCTGTATCTTTTATAGGAGTGCCTAATTTAGTATATTGAAGCTGATAATGTATGAAACTACTGAGGATAGTGCATTAAACATAATATGAACTAAGTTCTTTTTAAATATACCCATGAATTGGAGATACAATGTCTGTGCATATAAACTCAAAAAGCCTAATAAATTCAATTTTATTGATGTTTATGATTTGACATTGTTTTTGATATCTTTAGTTTAATATTAGTACTTTTAAATACCACAAGTGAACTCTATGCTATCTCTCACTGATTAGCTTCCATAGAGATCTCCTAGTTTGTAAGTGGAAACTACACTTCAAATAACTTCCCAGATACTCATGGAGTCATGACTCATCTCCTAATCTCATTTTCCATACACAATCCATCTTCTTGACAATACCTTCAAAGTATATCCAGCCTCTGACAAATCCTTGCCACTTCTACTGGGAGCATGCTTACATATTCACCCTGGGTTGTCATTATCACCTACAGTGTATTCCCTACATGGCAACCAGAGCTAGCTGTTAACTTGTGTCTGATAATACACTTCACCTGGCAACTGAGCCATGCCTTCTTTTGGTGTCACATTTTACCACAGGCTGTTTCTGACTGTTGAACCTTCAATGAATGCTAGCATGCTTTTTTCCCACGTTTTCTACAGCTGTTACTGTATAACACTTTTTTTTTCTTTTCTTGTATTACTTGGTATCACGATAGTATGTCGGATTCACAAACCCATCGGTTTTATGGTTTCTTTCACTTAAGCATCCTCTACATTTAAATAAATGTTTGGTACGGTTTTACAAAATATATGTTTGGTTAATGACACCTGTTTAAAATGAAAGCCTATATATTGCTATCCTGTTCTGAAGTGATACTGTAAAATTGGAGTTACATAACCAACTTCCTATTTTCTAAATCAAGCTGTAAGTAAAGAAAATATAAATCTTCTCCCACATGAAGACATTATTTCACATCATTCCATTAAATGAAGGATATCTTATTTTTCTAATAGATGGTTTTACATATAATTTATATTTTAATTAGAGTATAATTAATCAATAGACAATTTTTTGATACCAAAGGCTTATTGATTTAATGAATCACTGAGAGTTTTTTTTTAAAAATTTAGATTAGCAACAAACTTGTTTTACGTGTCAATCCCAGCTCACTCTGCCTCCCCTCCTCCCTTGTCCCCTCCCAACCTCCATCCCATTCCCTTTCTGCTCCCCAGGGAGGGTGAGACCTTCTGTGGGGAATCTTCAAAGTCTGTTATATCATTTGGAGTAGGGCCTAGGTCCTCCTCTTGTGTCTAGGCTGAGAGAATATCCCTCTATGTGGAATTAGCTCCCTAAGTCCATTCATATACTAGGGATAAATACTGATCCACTACGAGAGGCCCCATAGACTGCCCAGTCCTCCTGACTGACACCCACATTCTGGGTGTCTGGGTCGGTCCCAGACTGGGATGCATGAGCTCCCCCTTGTTCAGGTCATCTGTTTCTGTGGGTTTCTCAAGCCAAGGCTTGACCACTTTACTCATCACTCTTCCTTCTCTGCAACTAGATTCCAGGAGTTCTGCTCAGTATTTAGCTGTGGGTGTCTGCTTCTGCTTCAATCAGCTACTGGATGATGGCTCTCGGATGGCATATACAATCCCCCAAGCCAGAAAAGCCAGGAAATAAGGAGGACCCTTAAAGAGGCATACGTGGTCCCCCAGAAAAGGGGAAAGGGAGAAGATCTGCACAGAAAATTGGGAGCATGGGGGGAGAGAGGGAGTTAGGAGGAAGAAAAAGCGAGAAGAGGAGGGGTGCGGAAGGCTGTGGGAGAAGGAAAATTCAGTCAGGAAAAGAATAGAAGAGATCAAGAAAAGAGATACCATAATAGAGGGAGCCATTATAGGTATAGGAGAAGTCTGGTACTAGGGAACTGCCCAGAGATCTACAAAGATGACCCCTCCTAACAGTCTAAGAAATAGTGGAGATGCTACCTTAAATGCCCTTCCCAGATAATGAGATTGATCACTTAGAGAATTTTATCTAAGAAGTATTTTATATATGACTAAAATTATACAATTAATTAATAATGGTACAATGAAGAATTTTAAAATACATTAAGTGCTACTTTTAATAAATTATTTGGACATCAAAATGTAAGAGCCTACATGAAAATATATTTTAAGGAAACAGTGAATTATTAACAATTAGCTCTTATCATTATCTCTTGTATTTCAAAATATCAGAAGCTTATCTGCTGCTAAGTCATATATTCAAGTGGAGAAAGAGGACCTAAAACACTGTGAGTGATAAGTATTCCTGTTAAAAAGTATTTGTTCAAAGGAATTTGAAGTCCTTTTCTATTGTTCTTTTGTTTATTCTTTGCCCCAATATATTATTTTTAAATATTTCACAGGAATAAATGCAAAGACCCTGCCCTCACCACAACAATAGTTCACATATGAGGTACTGTTACAGAAAAGAGGAGACAATAGTTGAATTAGATCACCATAAAAGTGTGACTTTAAATAATACCCAAAAATTCTGAAAATTTTAAATGTGGATAATGTCACATTAAATTCTTCTTCCAAATTACAACCAGCATGTTGGTTTCTTGAGTTATTCTGCTCTAGATATGACATTTTCCCTACTTGGATTCTGGCTTTTTTAAAGTATTTTTATTATTTATTTGTTATTTTTTGGTACCTTACAATACTGCTACTAAAAGGTTGTTGTTTCTTTTCATACACGTTCATCATCATCCCCAGGCTCCTTCCTGTTTCTCCCACTTTTAGTCATTTTTGCTTTATTATGAGTCTGTTTCCCTCCATTTTCTCTGTTATAGAATGATACAACTAGTAGCTTATGAGTATTTAGGTCAGATATGTAAGAATATCATTGGTCAAATTTAAATAAATGAATTATCATTAAAAAAGAGTGTTACTGAACAACTGAGAGAGTGGTATATTTTTTATTCAGATATTGTCCACCATTTCTTATTCTTAAAAAATAGTATTATCATTTCCCATCAAATAGTAAGGAAAACCCATTTTAAAGTGTTTCTTTTACTGTATATGGTAAATGCAAACATAAATGAAGCACAGGCCTTAAGTCCGTTAACAATAAATTTATACTTAAAATTCCAAGTTTTTAATAGAAAATATACTCTTCTCTTACATAATACATTACTACCACATTTTCCCCTCACTCCATGCCTTCCTTTTCCCCTCCACCTCCCTTCTTCCCAATTCTACTCTCCCTGCTTTTTCCTTCAGAAAACAGCAGGCCTCCAAGAGACAACAACCAAAGAGACAAAATATATATTGAGGTTGGGCAAGGAAACTCAATAGTAGTTAAATGAATGAAAAATTATTTCCATTTTAAAGTTCTCATAAGTTTCTCTTTTTTTTATATGCACTGTAGAATGGCACTGTGTAATCAGACTAATTAGTATATGTATTACTATAAATACTTATCAGTTTTATGTGGGAAATATTTCAACATCTTCTTTTAGTTATTTTTAGCTACTAGTTATTATTGAGTATAAATCAACTTTATCTCTAAAAACCTCAAGAATTTGTTAATCTGAACATCTATTTAAATTCAATTTTAAAGCTATTGACCAACCAATTTCTTTTTTTTCAATCAACCCATTCCCCACAGGGACCATCTTCAAAAGTTTAGGTATTGTTTCTCAGTTATTGTGTGTATTTAAAAATTCTAACCTAATCAGCATAGATCCACAGAATCCAAGCAGAGACTAATATTCATGCTAACCACATTAAAATTCCTTGGGGTATCACATTGCATGTAGGTATGTGAAATTTATTTTCTCAGAAGTCCTAATTTTATAGTATTAGGAACACAGGAAGTAATGAATTTTGAATTTATATATTATGTTTTACTTGAACTTGTATAATGGAAACACAGAAGTTCCTCATAGTTTTAAATTTTCCATAATTATAAAAATTTAACTTTAGCCATGATACTTGACCTAACTGAGTATTATCCAAAGATATACTCATTAAGTTTGTTGAGTTGGATAATGTCAAGTATCCTCAAAAATCTTTTAGTTTTATAATCCTAAGCTGCCATTCATTCATGTTCTCCTTCCCTCACTTCCTTGTTCTTCCCTTCTTACCTGCTTCTATGCACTTTTTTCAACACATACTCATCTATTTTAATGGGTACTGTATTGAGTATTTAATCACCCATAGATTAAGAATTTTAAAAAGAGCCTCAGGAGAGTATATTTATTGTAAAAATGTAGAATCTTTATTCTTATCATTAGCCTCTAAAAGCTAAACCATACCAGTCATTTAAATATCATTTTTCATGCATTAGGTATTTAAAGTAACTGAATGATGGGTCAAAGGAAATGAGAGGAAGTGCATGGGGATCTTTGTGAACATCATGTCCATTTGATATAAAGCCTGAACATCAATGCATATTGACATGTAAGGAAATTCCTAAAATCAAGTTAATTGTCTTCTATAAGTGAGCCACTCTCTCAGACTTTATCTTGAAATCCCACCAAACCAAAGACATTTCATTCTCTTCTGATATTCCTGTTATTATAAGTGATAATCATGTATACAGTTTGACATAAGAAAATATGATTTCCAGCCTACAATACACACTGCCAGAGAAGCTAGGAAGCAAGGAGGACCCTAAGGGAGACATAAATGGTCCTGCAGAGAAGAAGAAAGGGACATGATCTCCTGAGCAAATTGGAGCATGGAGGGAGGGGAGAGGGAATTAAGAGAAAGAGAAGAAGAGAAGAATAGAAGAAAGATGATTGACTTGGGGAGTAATATAAGAGAGCAAAAATAAAGTACCATAATAGAGGGATCCATTATAGGTCTAAAGAAAAATCTAGCACTAGGGAAATGTCTAGAGATCTAACAAGGATTAACCCAACTAACACACTAAGCAATAGTGTAGAGGCTACCTTAAATGCCCATTCCCGATAATGAGATTGAGTACTATCTTACATAGCATCCTAGAGCCTTCATCTAGTAGCTGATGAAGCAGAAGGAAACACCCACAGCTAAATATTAGCCGAACTCTTGGAATCCAATTGCAGAAAGGAAGAAGTGATGAGAAAAGGGGTCAAGCCCAAGCTCGAGATACCCGCAAAAACAGATGACCTGAACAAGTTGGAGCTCATACACCCCAGACTGATAGCTTGTTAACCTGCATAGGACCAGCCCAGACCCCTCTGAACATGGGTGTCAGTTAGGAGGACTGGGCCAGTTCTTTGGGGATTCAGTTAGTGGATCAGTATTTATCTGCAGTGTACAAATAGACTTTGGGAGTCCATTCTACATAGAAAGATACTCTCTCATCCTAGACACATGGGGGAGGGCTTGGACACTGCTCCAAATGATATGAAAGACCTTTAAGTTCCCCCCATGGCAGGCCTTACACTCCCTGGAGAGCAGAAAGGGAATTGGATGGGGGTTCGGAGTGGGACTGGGGGCAAGGGGAGGCAGAGTGAGCTGGGATTGACATGTAAAACAAAAGATATATATATATATATATATATATATATATATATATATATATATATATATATATATAAAAACTGGGTGAGTTCAGCTAGAGTGATTTGTTTTGTTTTGTTTTTTCTTTTTAGATTGGCTGTGACTGATGATAAAACCCAGGGCATATTATTTGATAGGCAAGTGCTATACCACTGAGCTAATTCTCAAACCCCTCAACACCTCGAGTAATAATTTCTACAGAAGAAATTCAGAATAGCCATAGAAATCTCTTCCACTTAATGTGTCCAATGTCTGCAGCACATGGAAGGATTATTGTGGAGTATCTCTAACAATAATAGCAATTTCTAAAGCAACAGTTATTTCCTCTAGTGCTTACCTTGTTGGTCTTTTAGGTATTTACAGAAGCCATAATGCAACAGAAATACCCTAGAGGAGTTAATACAGGAAACGCAAGTAGGTGTTCTTACCCACTGAACAGATCCCTACTTGCAAACTTCTCAGGCTCCAACCCACTAGGATATCATGTTTTATTGGTGGATTTTCAAGCTGAAGGTCATTAAATAATCCCTGTTGATCTTCTAGGATTTAAGGAAGTAATCTGATCCCATCTGTCTGTTGTAGCATGATGTCTATGAATGTCACATGCTGTCTTCTGCAGAGATCCATTTTGAACAGTCTGTGCATATGGGATTCTTTCTTTTAAGCAAAGGGATTCTGTACTTCTCTTTTAGTTTTCTTTTTACTTTAGTAAATCAGGAAATAATTATAAATTGTCTTACTGCCTTGTGGTAATTTAATTTTGCTCATTGTGTGCTTTCAAAATGAATGTTTAATATTATTTCTTGTTTGAATGCTACTAACATTGAAATTATCAATTACTTGATTTTGAAACTCATTTTCTAGCCTAACTAGTAATTTCTTCTAGCAAAGTATCTGGTGAATTGTTGTCATAATGAGTTCTCTAATTGTCTATACACATCTATGTATTGGTGAATACAGAATTATCACCTCCTTTTCATTTATATGTCACCAAATAAAAACTAGTTGCAATATGAACTTAATTTAATCAGAGTTTGAACCCAAATCAATACTGATGTGATGTTAATTCCACTCTGAATATAAGAAAACTTCAAAAATTATTTTAATTTCTTTAACATTTTTCTATTCTGTTTTCTGTTTTAAGCTGTATTTCTAGTGAAATTTTCACATAATCTACAGGTACTCTATTATCTGTTCTGAAACCAGCAAGACACAGTTCTCATCAGTCAACAATCCCTGCATTGAGTGTTTGTATATGTGGGTTTTCATGTCCTTGTGAGTGCTTTCACATCTTACTATTTTATCATTTATGCTCAACTTATCAGTATTATATTTCTTTCTATAATTATGGGAACCATTTCTCAAATGTTTGTGGTGATTTCTGCTTCAAAATTGAAATTTTCTTCTTTAAAATTAAGTTTAGTTGTTTTTTTCTTTTTTTTAATTTTCAATTTGCATCCCCTCTTCCCTCTCTTCCACTCACCACTTCCTAGTACACCCCCCCCCAATCCTCTCCTCCAACAGGCTGAGGAATCTCATGGGGAGTAGACAAAGCCTGGCCTAAGCTGAGGGGAACCAAGCCCCTACCCACTGCATTAAGGCTGAATGGGTTGATATAGCTGTTGTCTTTGTAACCATTTAATTTTAATTTTCAAAAAGGCAATGATGACTACTTCAGAGATATCTGTTCAATTTTAAGAGCTCCCTAAAAAATGAAAAAATACAGTTTTACAAGCAGTGATAGTATGAATAGTTTTCTAGAAACAAACACCAGTTGGTAAATGCAGTCACAACTTTGATTTCTTGCACCCGAAAACTTTGTTTTCTTCTACTTAAATGTCGGCAAACCAACAATGTACCAAGCCTCAACTACAGTCTGCTAAATTTTAGATGTATAGATTTGGTTCAGTTAGAAAACTCTGTGAATTAATGCTTAAGGATTATTTTGATTGCTTTCTTATAAGAAGTATTGGCGAGGAGAATTTTAGACTTTCCAATCAGATAGTGTTTACTTTTTGCTTTGTGTATTTGATTGACCAATGGCAATGACTAAGCTAGTGTGATAATAGTCATCCTTCAGAATATTTTGAAAACCTGTCTGAAAGTTAAAAAATATTAGTAAGCCCTCAAGGAATCTACTGTCATATTTATTTAATAGTCAAAAGTCTTCCATGCTGGTTTTCTATAATCCTTTTTCTCTGTCTTCTCTTCAAGACCTGAAATTAATTCTCCCACTTCACTCAATCTGTTAGATCAGCTTCCACTAGGCTTTTGTTTTATTTTTGAGTTTTTGTTTTTTACTTGTTTTTTCTTTAGTGTTTCAGTTCTTATAAAATTATATTTTCATATCCATATCTTGAATTGTTTTTATTTCAGTCAACTATTTTTTTTATAGTCTTCATTAAAATATTTATTTATTCACAATATCTTCAAAGCCTTTGAACCCATTCATAATTTCTATTTTGGAGTCCTTCTCTTATGCTTCAACTAAATTAGTTTTACAGAGAATATGAAAATAGGAGTCCTGGTTTCTAGAGAAGGCATATTACCTTGTTTGTTCATTGTTGTGTTTTTGTGCTTGTATCTTTTTATTTGGAGTTAAAATATTTATGCTATCTCTTGTTGTATGTGTGTTCAGTGCTTTGATTGCTATTACTCAGTATCAAAGGTTATATATCATTAGAAAGGTGATTAGATTTCTTGTGGTCATTTTTGAGTTTTAGTGTTCAGATTCTCTCTGGTCACATCTGAAGTGCTGGTTGGAATTAGAAGTTCATTTTCTTAACTGATCATTCCCTGATCAATTAAGTGTGTGATGCTGGTTTAAGCTATCCATTAGCGAAATGGGACTGATTCTTGGGGTTTCTTTTATTTTTTTTACAGTTTTTATTAATAATATAATTTAAAATTTTTACATGTTGATCCCAGTTCTTGGGGTTTCTTAAGTAGTGTTTGGGATACATTTATGCACTGATTGTTGAGGGTTGAACAAGGCTTATTACATATGATAGGGAATCTCAAGTTAATAGGGTAATCTTGGAGAATGGGCTAAAGTGGGCAGCAGAGAAATGATTATTGTTCCCTGGGGAACCAGAAAGGAAGGAGGGTATAGGTAGCTTGCATTGGTCTTTATCAATGTAAATGGGATGACCCTAGGAGACGATTCATCTGATTAGGCATTAGTCACTAAGTAATCTATTTATCTATTTAAAATACCCATATTTAGAAATTAAAGAAACATAATAAACATGTACAAATACAATCATCAAACATTTTACCAATCTTGTTCATATACTTCAGAGCTAATCATTTTGCAATTATAATTAAGTTTTGAAGAACTATTGATAAGTAAGTGTAGTAAATGAGTGGTGTAATGAATTTTGAGGTCAGATATTTGAGATGAACAGAAAGACCATATGTACTGTGATGGTGGGATGTGTTAGAATGAAATTGTCAGCTTCAATAAATAATAAAATAAATAGGTAAGAAGAAATCGCATTCATTTTTAAAGTGAATTATTTTTCAGTAATTACAGTTAAAATATGGTCAACCCATTACATAATCCATCTTGTGTATGTTTTAGTGCACTTTTAGTGTAATCAGTTGAGAGTTTGAATAAAAAAATATTAGTATAAAGTCATTAATGAGATTGTGTAAGTGATTTATCTCATGACAGTCATGGGTATTGTAAGTTTTATGTTTTATGACTCAAATTTGCATCTTCCATCTCCTGGCTCATAAAGAGTCCCTTTACTTTTGAGAATGATCATTTATTTTTGTTTACTATTCTCTTGATAGTTGAATGCTGAAATCAAATATTATGAACAGATAAAATTTTTAAGAATACATTTTACAGGAATATACTGATTGGAATTAAATTATTGCTTTATACAAACATTTTACTATTATTGTTTTCCAACATATTACTATTATTATACTTGCTTAAAATAAAATTAAATGTTATTCAGAAATTTTACTAATATTAACATGTTTTCTTAAATATTATATAGCAGAAATTATTATTTTTCTTATAATTGTATTTTCCTTTTTCAGGTAACTCAAACATCAACTATTCATGATGTCAAACAAAAGTTTCACAAAGCATGTGAGTTTCATTTATCCATTAAAATTTATATGAACTTATTTTTAAATTGGTTCAATTTTTCTTGAAGAACAAGATTTTCTATAGAACAAATATATAGAGGCTATGTTTTGAAACAGATCTCTTAATAATTTTGTACTTAGTAATTCTTGAATAAAATCCTTGCTTTAATATTAAGCACTTTTTGTCAGTAATAGGTATGGATCTTCATGCCATATGTTCAGAAGCCAAATACTTAACCACTGAACTTTAGCTCAAAAACAATCCAGCTTGAGGTATAATTTCTAGAGGTATAGTATATGTCATTATACTTCTGTCCTTGTATTTATTTTTAAGATGTATTTAATCATGTTTTATTCAAGAGAAACTGTGTGTTTTGAGAAAAAATTTAAATTCATATATGAGTATGTTCAGTTATTGGAGACCCTTCAAGGTAAAAACCAAAACAATAATTATATGATTTTATTTAGGAGAAATAGAAAATATTTATTGATATATAGATTTATGTATAATTATTCCACAATATGCCTAGTTCAGTGGCAATGTCCATCATAACATAATTCATACAAAATTACCAATATAGATCATTAAAAATACATTATAAGAAACAAAAAATATAACAAAAAATTATAATTAATTAATATAACTATAATTTGCAAACATTTTGGGGAAATTTCCGTATAATGTGTTATTGAGAAACTTATACAATAAAGAGTATAATTACTAGAAAAATGATTACCATTTAAGTTTCATTGGGAAAGCATGTTCTGATATTTTGTCTTATAAGCATACATGTCGGTTTTGGAAATGCTAAAAGAAGGGAACAGTACATTACACAAAGGTCTACAAATAAAGAATTTAAGGGATGATCACATAGTTTTCCTAATTTTATTTTTTTCTAGCATTAGCTTGAGAGTGAAAATCTCTTTCATAGTGTGCCAATGTTTTATAAAATACAGAATTTCTTAAGCATGAAGTGTTTTTAAATGGTTTTACAAACTTCATATATGATGGTACATGCCTTTAAAAACTGCCTTCAAGGTTAGGCTGTTTGTGTCTTTTAAGTTCCAAGGCACACTGGGCTAAATAAAAATTAATTTTTATCTGGTTACATAATCTATGTTAAGTAATTACCCTGGTTATTCACATAGTATTTCATACTTATTTCTACTATATGTAAATTTAGAGGTAGTACAATCTTAGTAGAAAACATATATCACATTCAACCAGCAATTGGAATGCTAAACATTAAAATGTGAGAAGTTCAGACAGAGGAAAGCATAGTAAAAAAAAAGCCATAGACATTTGAAAGTGACTTAAAAAAATAATATACTTGGTACAAAAATAAAATTACCCAGTTGGCAGAAGTGATCAGATTTAATAGCTATAATATGACTTGATATTTATTAGCTACTATTAATAAATTATTCACAATGATAGCCTAATATTTAGCAGGCTTACCAAACAATAAAAATACTTTATTTAAATAGTGTTTCTTTCATTTAAAGATAGACATTTTATTCTAGATTTTTTTATATTTTGTACTATATTGTAAAAATTTTGATTATCTTTGGTTTTCAGAAATGTTATATTAGAAAAATATTAGGGAATCTTTTCAAATCAATAATATATTTTATATGCTTTCAAAATTAAAATACATTCAAATGCTACAACATGGGGCATCTGTGATGTTTTATGAAATGGTAAGAAAATAAAGTCATGTATTGATTGGTTTATGATTTTACAATCAATATATACTTTAAAAGAGACAATATACATACTACCTTATTAAATTTATATAATAGAAAATAATTTTATGCATTTAAATCCACAAACTTTATTTTCTGATACTAAATTAAATTCTTATCATGTCTTCATGCCTTAGAGTTTAAAATTCAAATTATTAATGTCATAAATAATTAAATGAATAAGAAAACTATTCCTCATAGGAGACTGTGTTTCTTACAATTAAAAAAAATCATTTAAATTAATCCATTACCATGTTTGCTGAATAACAGCCTTTCATTATGATATCTCTAAATACTCATATAATGTATTTTAGCAATACTCACTTCTCTATTAGTATTTATTTCACTCTTTCTCTAACAGTCCTTTGTTATGGGATATTTGGTTACACTGTGTGAAAATATGTCACTGTGCTTGGTTTAATAAAAAGCTGAACAACCAATAGCTAGGCATGAGAAATTATTGGGACATTAGAGCAGAGAGAAGAACTCAAAGGTAAGAATATAAGCAAGTAAGAGACACAAGTGAGACACAGAGATTCTTCAACATTTAGAATGTGGCAGATCACGGATTAATAGAAACAAGTTAATTTAAGTTATAAGGGGAAGTATGGAACAGTCTAAGCTAAAGGGCAAGATTTTATAATTAATATTGAGTCTCTGTGTCATTATTGGGGACCTAACTGTGGAGGTTTCTCCCTCAACCCCCTCTCTCACACACCTTATGAGACATAGGAGCACATATCAGAAAGCACACATGACATTTGTGTTTGTGGGATTGATTTATTTCATTAATATCTTGATCCTTAATTCCATTCCATTTCTACAAATGTTATATTCTCTTTTGTGAAGTAAAATTTCAATGTGTATGTAGCACATTTTCTTCAATGGTGTAATAGTCAGTGGGAACCTTGAGTAATTCCATTACTTAGTTCTGGTGATAACATCACAACAAATGTGAGTATGCAGGTATCTCTTCACTTTTTGGAGTTGTACCCATAAGTTGTTATATAAATATAATATAAATCACACTGATTTTGATAGTGCCTGTACCATGTCAAAATGCACATAAAGGGTATAAAGTTTTCTTTTCTTTTTATAATGGCAGCATTTTGTTTTCTTGGTGAACTTAATTTTAGTCAGGGTGAGAATGAACCTCAGTGAAATTTCGACTTGTTTATAGACTTGATGAGCTCTACCTACCTAATGTATGATTTTGTGTTTTCTTTTTATTCCTTGGGACTTTATTTACTCATTCCTTATTTTTGTCTCTATGGATTTCCAGTTTCAGGATATAACATTTACTATGATTCTAAATACATAAAACATGAAATCTAAGCTGTCCTTGAAATTTTCTGCCATATATTAAGTATTTTATAATGCAATAAGTATAGTGTAACAAGCTCTGTTTAGCATGCTCAGTTTAAGCTTACTGTTAACCTTTCATTTAATTTCTACTTAATTAGAAATTAAATTCAACTATTGATACTGTGGATCATAATGAACAATTATCTTCCATATTCAAATTTGCAAGGTATTTACTAATTTTGAGCCTTTTGCTTGCCATGATTCTTCTCATCGTTTCCCATTTGACAATGCAATACCCAACTATATAATGGATTCGTGTATACTTCCGTAGCTATTGTTGAATATTGTTCATTCCCTTTTTCTCTCCAGCACCATTGTCAAGTTTTCTTCTTTTCTCGGTGTGTGTGTGTGTGTGTGTGTGTGTGTGTGTGTGTGTGTGTGTGTTTGTGTGTGTATGTGTGTGTGTTACAGATGGCCCAACGCTATCTCATCCTATGTGTTGCTTTACTCTCACTTCCTTTTACTGTAACAGTTCAGTAGTCAGTACTCTCCAAATGATCCCTACATTACTTGGCTATCATGTCTTCATTTATCCACATTACTCACATATAGATTTCAGCTTCTGAGAAAAAAGTCATGCATTATTCATTCGTATTTTTGCATGCTTAGGCCTGGTTATTTAAAAACATAAGTTCAATCTATAAAAACTTGTGCTTTACAAACAAAATTGCTGAAACAATTTATTTTTCTTCTGGAGATCATGCTGTCATTTGTCCTTGACATAAGCAACACAGAAAACAGAAATTTTTTCTCTGATACTACAATCTGTGCATAAATACTAGGTGGGCTTGGTGTTGGGTTTGTGCTTGTGAGAAAAGTAACATGTGTGAGCTCATTGAAGATAATAAAATACACTTTATGACAATGTAATTCATAATTGCTTTTCATATAGATTAAATTGCTGTTTAGATTTTTATTCTTAAAGTCTTCACATAACTTTTGAATTGTTAAAGACAAAAATGGTAATATTATACATTTCTGGTGTGGAGCTGTCTTTCTAAAATTAAAAGGCAAACACTGGAGCATTTATGCTTCTTTTCATCAAATAGACAGACACTTGTTTTCCTAAAGCAGAAATATTCAGATGCTGGCATTATATTTCTCAGCTGTTTGTGGCATTCCATTGCAATATAATGAATAATTGGGTTTTTCTGCAGCCAACTAATAGGCAAACTCCAGTAGATAACCTTTAAGTACTTTATACTTTAGTAATGGACTGTCAATTACAAACGGCACTAGAAATATTTCTATTTCTCCTCTGCTTTATTTTTGTAATTATAGATTGAAATGCATTTTAAGAAAGTCTTTCCAGTTCTGAATGAAAACTCTGATACAGTTAATATGCTGATTGTTTGGGTTACATTTCCCTAATCTTTCTCTAAATTCTTGATTACACCTTTTTTAAGTTGTTTGTTTGTTTGTTTGTTTGTTTATTTATTTACTTGCTTTTGCTAGATAGGATTTCTCTGTGTAGTCCTGGCTGTCCTAGAACTACCTCTCTAGACTAGGCTGGCCTAGAACTCAAAATTCACCTGCCTCTGCTTCCTGGGTGTACCACCACCACCTAGCCTTCCTTTAGACAATTATGATGCCCATGTACAGCACAAGCCCTGTTGATACTTGTTCTAAATGGACTTTTAAATCACTTTTTTGTACTTGTTAATTTTGTGTGTATATATATATATATATATATATATATATATATATATATATATGTATATTTGTATTTGTGCATGTGTGCCATGGTATGGCGGTCATAAGGAGGACATAAGGCAAGTTTTTTGAGTTGGCTTTCTTTTTACAGTCTGTGAGTCCTGTGGATTGAACCAGGTTGTCATCAAGCTTAGCTAAAGTCTGAAAGTGCCTTTATCTGCTGAGCCTTCATGCTGGCCACTGAATGGATATTTAATGAAATACTATCTAAACTTTGGAAAATTTACATACTCTTCTACATAAGTAGCTGAGTTCTTACTGCAGAATTATAAAATGTTGAATGGCTTAGTTTGCTTTTCAGGCTTATTGCTTTTATTTCCTTTTGAGAACAAGTTTGACAACTTCTGAATTGGAAATAAATACATGCTACTTGAAAGTAAGAAAAGTTAGAATATATGCTTTTCCTGGATTAAGAATAGGGTGTTCTCCTATTTTTTTCTGAGTACAAATTTTCCTGCACCAAATTTATTTCAAATGCTTGATATCCTTTTAGCATTCTTTTTTCCCCTTAACTGAAAAACAACATTAAAAAAGCCATCAAAAATTCTTAGTCATATTATTGTTTCTGAGTTTCTAAGGGGAAAAAAAAGAAAAGAAAGATTTTATAAAGTGATCTGGAGAAGTTACCATAAATCTGCACAGAAGAGGGCAAGAGAGTTAAGGTTTTATTGTATCAATAATAGTAGAGTTCTTAAAGTTGAAGTCTACTCAAAAGTGATTTTCTCCCATATGCTTGTTTTATATACAATTTGTTCCTGCAATTCAGTGTACAATCTCAAAAACAATGCATGAGTCAAATTACATGAGGAAAGAAATTCCCATTCATTCATTCATTGTAATTTAAATTTCAGAAATAATTTGAAAAGAGTGATACTCTCCCAAATTGAATAGCTTATAAAATATTAAAGATCTGGTTATGAACACTTATCATTGATGTTTTAACACCTTTTGCTGTGGAAAATTTTCTTTCTAGGATTTCATTCAAGGTAGAATTACTAGTTGCTTTAAGAATTAATAAAAGGTATGCTATTTTTATATCATTTTTATTTAAATTTGAAACAAGGTTGTTTTTACTTGTCAATCCCAGTTCCCTCACCATCCTGTCCTCCCCTGTTGCCACCACTAACCCCCATCTCATCCCCTTTTTGTTCCCCAGAGAGGGTAAGGCATTCTACAGTGATCATCAATATCAGTCTTATCATTTGGAGCAGGGCCCAGGCTCTCCCCTATGTGCCTAGGCTGAGGGAGTATTCCTCTATGTGGCATGGGCTCCCAAACTCCATTGTATACTAGGGATAAATATTGATCCACTACCAGAAGCTCCACAGACTTCCCAGTCTTCCCAACTACTACCAAATTCAAGGAATCTGAATAGGTCCTATGCTGGTTTCTCAGGTATCAGTCTGGGTTCCATGAGCTCTCCCTTGTTCAGGTCAGCTGATTCTGTTGGTTTCTCCAGCCTGTTCTTGACCCCATTGCTTATCACTCTTCCAAGAGTTCGGCACAAGTGTTTAGCTTGGGTTTCTGCTTCTATATGAAGGCTCTAGGATGGCATACAAGGTAGTCCTTAATCTCATCATCGGGGAAGGGCATTTAAGGTAGCCTATCCACTATTGCTTAGATTATTAATTGGGGCCATCATGTAGATCTCTGGACATTTCCCTTGTGCCAGCTTTCTTTTACAACCTATTATGGTATCTCTTTTTCTTGTTCTCCTCTATTCTTGTATGCTATTATTATGAAAAAATACCTCTGGATATTTGGTCCTAACTAGAAAGATATAAAATTTGATTCTTTAAGGTTAATATGTGAAGAAAAGTCTTATGTTTCAAATATTATAAAGTGAATGTAATTTTCTTTAAAATAAAATCTACTTTTAAATTGTGAATATGTATATTGTATTTAAAGCAACTTTTGACACAGCTACTCTTAAATATATTTTTTCTATAAGAATTTGTAACTTGCAAATTGTAGTTGATTTGTGTCAGGGTATTTAATTGCTGTGTAACTATTTTCTGCAAATATTAAAGTTGATAGATTGGATGACTGTAAACAGGATGTTCTCAGAAATATGGAGAGACCTGACAATTGGTGGTTACAGTATAGAACCTCAGAAAAGCTGAATGTAACAGACAGGCAACCTGTATAATGGTATCGCTATTGCTGGGAAAGCAGAATGCTTTGTAGCCTTGTTGTCTATGGCTTTTATATTATATCATTTCCATACAAAAGACTAATATGGTTTCATAATCTCTTCTATCTCATGTCTAAGAGACTTTTCCCTGCTTCTTTGTCCCTAATTGTAAAAGAAAATAGAAATAAGCCAGTCTATTTTTTTTCTGGCAGCTGTAAGGAATAATTAATCTAAGCCCTGTTTGATGACTCAGGATCCATGCTCAGCAATTGTCTCTGTTGTTTGGTATTCTTCACACTCACATCACACTATGGCATCCAGTCTTCTCTACTGATTGAATTAAATATCTCTGATATTCACTAGTTAAAACAAGGTGTGAATAGATTACACAGAAACATCTTTTCTTTGCATCTACAAGTCTCTATCACTCTGTACTGTGCTATATACAAATAATTTATGATTAGAAATTACATTCCCAACTCTCTATTATTTTGTTTCCTCAATATCATTTAAATTATCAAATATTAAATTAGCACCACTAATATATCTCTAGGTGTTTTTCAAATTTGAAAATAACATGAGAGGGGATCATTGTTTATCCTTCAAATTGTATAGCTTACAATATCTTTTATTTTAAAATATTAAATAAATACCACTTACTACTGTTGATTGTTATGTTCTCTAAGTCAAATCCTATAGTTTTGTAACAGATTTTGTTACTATTTATATTATTTCTCAATATGGGGTTTTTACATGTGTTTCATGAGAGTTTTGTGTTTTGTTACACATATACTCCGCTGTTTTTCCCCAGTGAACTGTTCTTACCCAATATTCTCCATTCCTTCCTAGTCATACAGGCCTGTCATGTGGACCTGTGTGTTTTTCACAACTGGATATAGCCACAAGACAGTTATAAATTAGTAATCACATATAAAAGAGGACATACGGTATGTTTCTTCTTTATTTTTTTTTAAACAATTTTATTTTACATACCAATCCCAGCCCTCCCTCTCTTGTCCTCCTGCATCCCCCACCTTCAACCCACTTTAACCCTACCTCAGAGAGTGAGGCCTGGGAGAAGAAGAACATGAGAAATAAGGGTAACTGAGTTAGGGGAAGGAGAGAGAGGGAGAGCAAAGAAAAAGATACCTTGATAGAGGGAGCCATATGTAGTTTATGAGAAACCTGAAATGGGAGGAATTTCTAGAATTCCAAAAGGATGACCCCAGTTAAGAATCTAAGTAATAGTGGAGAGGGTGGCTTAATTGCCCTTTTCCTGTAATCGGATGACTACTTTGATAGTCTTTTTTTTTTTGGTAACTGTAGTGATTTAAGTGGGAAACTTTCTCCTTATGCTCAAATATTGGACACTTGGTCTTAAGTTGGTGGCACTTGTCTCTACCCTCTACTTCCTGAATACTGTATGGAAACTGTTCCTGGCTGTGCTATTACAATTATTTTATAAATTATTGTTATTATTATTGTCATTCTTTTCTCACAGATGCCTGTTTTCTCATTGGTTCATTTGTTGGTTGGAATATTTGTTTTTTTGTGTGATTAATATATTTAGTTCTTCAAATAACACAGGTATTTCTTCTTTTTCTGAAGGCAATGAATTTTTCCTATTCTATGAGCTATTGGCTTATGCTTTGATGGTTTCTTTTCCATAGAGAAGTTTTTATTTTATGTACTCCACTTTGACAAATTTTTGCATTATATCCTTTGACATTATGATTTCCCTCATACTTTGTTTTGCCTACAACTTGGTCTCAAAGTGTTTATGTTTTGTTTAGTGGTTGTATCAATGCTGGTTGTAAATTAAGTTCTCTTATCCAGTTTGAATTGATAGTTTTTGCACAATGAGAGAAATGGATCTAATGTTAACCTTTTGATTGTATTTATGCTTTGCTGACAGCACAACCTTCTGAAAAGATTTTAAGTTTTCAAATGCATACATTGAATCCTTCTCAAAGCTTAGATTTTTATAGCTGAATTAATTTATCTATGAGCCTTCTATTATATCCCATTTGTTAAAAAAAATATGTTTTATGTCAGTACCATGATATCCTGATCACTATGGTTGGTTCTGTGGTGTATTTTCAATTTAGGCAATATGATATCCCTGGGTATTTTGTTCTTCCCCGAATTGTTGGCATACACATAGTTCTCTATCTCACTCTATCTCTGTCTGCCTCTCTCTGCCTCTCTGTCTCTCTCTGTCTCTTTGTCTCTCTGTCTCTCTCTCTCTCTCTCTTTCTCTCTTTGTGTGTGTGTGTGTGTGTGTGTGTGTGTGTGTGTGTGTAGGACTGATTTTGTATTTCTGTGATTGATGCCACTGGAATTTTATAATGATTGCATTGACTCTATAGTTTTACTTTAGTAGTATAATGTTTTTACAACATTGACTCTGACAATCCAGTTTTATCATAGATTTTATATTGTATCTTTTGAGTCTATAGGTTTTTTTTCAGATCTAAAATTATCATTGTAAGCACTTTCACCTCCTTGGAATTTTATTACTGGGTGTTGTTTACAAATACACATAGAAAAGTTCTCATAGATGACTGATGCAGAATTACTTTGAAGTAGTAAGCCAGTGGTAAACCTACTTGGGTAGAGAGACTGATGCCACAACATGTGTTGAACCAAAAGAGTAACCCTAAAGGGAAGATATATGACCACATTCATGGCAGAGCAATATGACAAAGATCATAAGGTCATGTTGCAATTAAGTGGGGAATGGGCCAATAAAACCATTCTAACTTTGTTTTCTACATAATTAAACAATGGAGGTAGCTACATCATAAGAAAGTGAATTTTATGGACATGCTTTGACATTGTTCTGCAATGCTCCTGAGTACACATGTTATATAAGCATTTGGACATATTCTGTAGCTTATGAACTCTAGGAAAGTGGCCTCAGGATAGCATCAAGTGCTATTTGTAGACCTGTGAGTGATTTGATACACATTACAGTTCACTGTTTTATCCCAGGACACTGGAGAATGCTGTTCTAGCCTCTCTATTGGAATGAGGGCAAGGGTGGCAGTAACAGTTTCTGAACAAGAGGTTTTGGAAGACTTTCGCAAAGCACCTTTGTCAAGACTTATACATGGACTTACAGGCCTTTTCTTCTGGTGAAGTTGAAACATATTTTATACCTGACTGAGTATCAAATAATATATTCCAGGCAAAAACTGAGCAGGAATGAATGGGCAGAAGCAGATTCAAGTCCAATTAAATTTCCCAAGCATGAGAATCTGATCAGCAGAGATATCACACAAAAAGAACATAGTGGTGGAATAGTTTGTGATTAGTTGGCCCTTATTCTGCCTGGAGACAGGTTAGGTAAAAGAAGCAAGTGTTGTTATACAGGGACACTTAATATACAGAAAAGCTCTGAAAAGTGGCTGTATGTGGAGATCCCTTTCATGATGCCATATTGAAAGTGCACTGACAATAAACAATCAGATGCAAATGCTTAACTGTACCAACTCAGAACATCCACACTTAAGTGTTATGAGTGGGGGTAGCATGTGAGTCACGTCTACATCTTCTTTAACTCCCTAGAGCACTGGTATTTGATATCAGTCAAGGAATCATAGAGGGAAAATATGTTGTCAGTGGTTCATATTAAAAAACAATATTGCATTTGAGAAGAAGAAAATGAATGGAAGTTGAACTTTATCTGCCTTAGAAATAGTCCTAGTTAATATAAGCATCATTGGATCTTCCAGAAACTTTGACAATATTTCTATGACTTGCATGGATTGCCCTACTACTAGAGCCTGCCAGCTTAGACAGTCAAATAATATGCATATTGATCTTACTTTCCATACAAACAGTGGTACATGGAGATATCTATATAAGTGTTAAGAAGAGACAGACTGGCAAGGAAAAGGATTGATCTAAAGGGATTTGTTGAGGTGATTACATAAGTTGAAATTTTTATTATCTGTTACCTTTCTTCAGCAAACAAGATATTGGAAAGACTAGATGCAAAGTAGTAAGAACATCAGAGTCAGTGGCTGTATTCCTACATGAATCCTTCAAAGATTAAGAACATAAGTTCATAGCTTGAGAACCAAGACTGTTGTAGTAGCTAGAACAGCAAGTAAAGTTGCCTCTCCTCTGCCCTTCTGTTCCATGTAGGCTACTGCAAGTGTGAATTGTGCCAGCTGACACAGGTCTAAGAGCTTCCTTTTTCAACTTGCATAGCTCTCATCTAGGATTTACTGGTTACTTAGAGAATCACCATAGACTTTATTAGTGTCACTTAATGTTTGCTGTGTTCAGCCAACCTTCATCCTACCCTATTTAATATTGCTTGTTGCACATTGGTTTCATGTAGAAAATATCAACAGCTAATTTTCAAAACAATGAAAAAATGAAGTTATATTTCTTTGTGGGTGTTCTAGAGTTTCTGTGTTCCTGTTTTGATTACTCATGTCCCTCAAAACAACCACCTTGCTTAGAGCTGTTTATATTAGTGTTTTATATCTTTATTAAAACCTCAAAGTCATTAGGTTTAAAGTAACAGATATGATTAAAATAAATTTATAACTGTGAGAACCTTTTTTACTGTATTTGAATAATAAGGAAATATGCTCAGGCTTTTACCCTACCAGAAGCCCGCTAGTTGGTTTGCGTTTTATTTTTCCATAAAAAGGACAAATGCTTATTTATAGAACACTGTGTGCAAATGTGGGGTATTTCCTCTCTCAAAGGAGTGTCAAACGGTGATGCAAAATTTTCTTCTAAGTTTTTACCCCTAAATTAGAGAAATAAATCTCTGAAACACTTTAAAATGGAAATGTACCATCTTCTCTTAAGTCATGGCAATCTGTTCTTTCTTTTTTCTATACATCTAAAAATATTATGGTTAATGATAATCTCTTGACAACCTTTTTTTAGCAACAATCAAAGAAAATTTTCTAAACAAAGTAAGCAGAATAGAAACAAGTCATTTATGAAAAGGAAATATATGTCCATTAACATCTAAAAGCAGATAGAATATCTGTGTTGTTAAACATTTGATTTCCTGAAAACTTAATTGAATTGTGTGTGTGGGAGCTTGTATTCACAGTACATATCATCAGGATCAAATAAATTAGAATTTGTTCTTGTAGAGTTTTGATGTATTACAGCGGTAAAGAGAAATGGACATTAAGCGTTGTCATAGGTGGGAAAACTGCATTCTGGAAGCTCCAGATTTATTTCTCAACACAGGTTTTACAAATTCATTGCTGGGCTTGGTGCTAAACTCCTTGAATTGCAGTCTTTGGAAGGCGAAGACAGATGCATGCCTATGAGTTTGAACCCAAACTAGGCTACAAAGCTAGTTAGTTCTCTTGTGCTAGTCTTTTTTAGGGGATCTATTGTTGTTAAATAAAAAACTACTTTGAGTATGACAGGAAAGGTTTATTTCTTCATATGACAGTCGATTTGTCTAGGGGCATTACAGTTGGAACTCAAGCAAGTAACAGGAACAAACTGATTCAGAGGCTGCTGAAAAGCTTTGCATGTTTTCTTATTCCTTATGAAATCTTATGGCTTGCTCAGCCTACTTTTTTACCACACCCAAGTAAATTAATCTACTGAGTAGTTATCTTGTAACCTACAGAAAAGACTAGTTGGGAAACATCAATTAAGATTATTAATGAGTGAGATGATATAAAGTAGAAGGGTCACCACTGGGACAAAGGTTTGTTTATGAAAATGTAATAGCAAACAAATATTGTACAGTACAAAATTTAGAAAGAGAATCTATCATAGTGAAATTTTAGATGGTAATTTCTGAAATCCTTTTAGAAATGAAATGCATTTGATTTATGAAGTTGTTTTATGTTTCTTTTTGTTTTAAAAGTCATCCTATTTTATAGTCCAGAGACTTTGTTTATACTGTCATATTGTTTTTATTTGTTTGTCCTTACTTAAGCTGTGTCCTCATTTCCCCACAGAAGCATCACTCCTCTATATTGAATATATAGTGCTACACTATCCTCTTTCTAACTTGAGCACTGTGATAGCAACATTTCATAGCCATTACACTTTTTACCTTGTTCAGCAAAATTAATCCTCTTTTGTTGATGCTGATTTGCATGAAATGATTCAAGTCGTTCTTGGGAGAGAGTAAAGGTTTTCTAAAAATACATAAACAGTATAACACATTTCCTACTAAAACTTTGAATGTCTCCTTGGAATCTGAATTCCATTTTGGCTTGATTATTTCGTAATGTCTGTGGTATTTTCAAGACTGCAAGGAAGTGAGTTGCCCTGAGTACACAGTGTGTTTACTTATCATAAAAGAGGGTATTGAATGAGTCATTCCAAACAAATGAACCAATTAATTCAGAAAAATGAACACAAGAACCAGGTTTGTAGCACATCAAGAAGAAATTTCAGGAAATATGATAGTTTTGATGAGAAACTGCCTAAAAAATACCCTTTTGGTGTGAGCTCTCAAAATACTATATCAACTGCAATAATGCAGTATACAAGATACGTTCTCACTAGTGTTCTTGATTTATACCTCAGTTATCCCTACATAGCAAGTTTATTGTGTGAAAATAAAAACTTTGCTTGGAATGGGGTTTTTGGCTGCAGAAAAACAGGCATATTTGCCATTATAAGTATCAAAATGAGAAAACAAAACTTGGTTAAAGTATGCAGTTTTCTAATGAGATTCTTAGAATATAAGCTCAATCAATATTTCAATGTTCTTTATAAATAAGTCGGGGAATTAATAGTTAAAGAGAAAAGAATAATTACCACATTGTGTGCTATTGTTAAAATATTTGTTCTTTACAGTGATAATTATTATCAATACATCTCCCATTGTCAAATTACATAGTTATTCTGTAATCTTATGGAATTATTGTACAGTACTATTTTGGTCAAATTGTTGCATTGGTGTTATTCTTTTCTTGCATGTCTTATTTCATTTGTTGAACATGAAGAAATTAGTTTTTAAAATCAAAGATGAGATAAAGGTCATTTAAAGACTTTACAAAGTTGTGAGCTATAAATTGGAAGAATATGTGCAGACAAAATCACCCAGGAGAGGACAAAAAACAGAGAAACCTTAGTTATGTAGTTAAGTATGTGATATTTTGTGGAAATACAAGTGCTAAAATCACAGAAGCACCAAGTGATGGGAAGCACACAGCTCTGTCAACATATTGTTCAGAGGTTTTGAAATCTTGCAAAATATGCCAAGATAGTCATTAAAGAAAGAGTTTGTGAATATACACACACACATTCATTATAAGTATCATATGCATATAATGTGTATCAAGTATAGAAACATTTAAAATCTTTAAAGCTGAAAAAGTAAACAATTCGCAATCAAAAAAGCAGAGTATCAACTAACAATAATAGGTAATTGCAGTGATAATGCAGTTTCAGTTTCCTTTCATATATTCTACATTCGTAGAATACCATACTTGTTTTACTGGTATTATACAGCATGGATAAAGACATCTTTTTCTCTTAAGGCCTTTAGTTTGACTATTAATAAAGTTTTATATTTGTATGTTATAAGCAAAGCTCTGTCAAGCTCGCAGGTTTTGAGCAAGCCATTTCAACCTCTATCTTAGGGTTTTTATTGATGTAAATAGACACCATGACCAAAGCAGCTCTTATAAGAAAAACGTAACTGAGTGGCTAACTTGCAGTTTAGAGGTTTAGTCCATTATAGTCATGGCAAGAAACATGGTGGCATGCAAACAGATGTGATGCTCAGATGTGTGTCCTACATCTTGCAGGTAATGGGAGGTGAGCTGAAATACTGGGCAGTATCCTGATCATAGAAAATTTCAAAGACCACCCCTACAGTGACACACTTTCTCCAACAAAGGCTATACCCACTTTAACGAAGCCACACCTCCTAATAGTGCCACTCTCTGTGAGGTTATGGGGGCCAATTACATTCAAACTACCACATTCCACTCCCTGTCTCCCAATAAACTTGTAAAAATATCATAATGCACAATACATTTAGTCTGATTTCAAAGATTTCCATAGTCTGTCAGAGTCTCAACAATGCTTAAAATTCCAAAGTTCATGGTCTTTTTGATTCATACAATCTTTTAACTGTAAGTGTGGTGTGTGTGTGTGTGTGTGTGTTTGTGTGTGTGTGTGTGTGTGTGTGTGTGAGAGAGAGAGAGAGAGAGAGAGAGAGAGAGAGAGAGAGAGAGAAACATAGACACACGAGAGAGAGAGAGAGAGAGAGAGAGAGAGAGAGAGAGAGAGAGAGAGAGAGAGATCACATCCTTTCAACATGTAATAGCATGGGAAAATCTACTACCTTTCCAAAATGTAGGGAAGGGAACAGAGTGAGAGTGAGGAAATACTGTATAAAAGCAAGACAGAAAACTGGGTGAGCAAACTTCAAACTCTTATCTGTATGTCTGATGTCCAAATGCACTGCAGATATCAACTTTGTGCAGCTGTTGACTCCAATGTCTTTCTTTCTCTTGGGTTGTTTCTACTTCTCCTTACAAGCTCTTTTTGCCATATATCCAATAACTCTGACATCTCTAAATTTTTAGATTTTTCAAGTCAATCCTGGCTTCATTTCACAGCTTCATCTAATAGCCACTCTACTGGGTCTCCAATCAAGGATACCACTGACATATGCCTGACTTTAGCATGTTACTTTAGTCATGGAGGCAAATTCTATAATGTATTTCTTCTATCTTTAACTCTAAAACCAGATCTAATTGTCCAAATCTGTCAAGTACTTCTGCTTACTAGACATAGTTCAATTATATCTTCACAAGCTATCCTTCCCTCATTGCTTAAGCTTGGTTGTCCTGAAACTTATTCTGCTAACCAGGCTGACTTCAGATTCAGAGACCTGCCAGCATCTACCTTTCCTGTGGAGGAACTAATGGTATATCCCACCATTCATGTCTATAAGTCATTCTCTCGTTACTTTTCATAAATTAGAAACTTAGCTGAGTGGGACGCTGCTCTGAGGTCACTGCCTGCATTATTTCATTTCTTTACCTGTTGATCTGTTTGGATACATTATGTAGCTTCATTCCACTTGCTGGTGTTCTTCTTCTCCTCAAAATATCTAATGTATAATTTACCCTGCTTATCTTGCTCATTTTCATTATAAATCTTCATGGTACTTATCACTGATATCTACAGGACAAAGTGTATAACGGGACATTTTGAGATTTGTTCTGTGAATGGGATTAATCCACACCTCTGCACTTTAGCCTCAGGCATATTCTTCACACAAGGGCAAAATCAGATACTTTCTTCACCAAAATATCACAAGAGTGATCTATAGCCAACATACTAACATTCTTCTCTGAAAGCACGTGAGAGAGCCCCTGATAGTTCAAATAACACTTAGTACCTCTGTCTTTTGTGCTCCTACTAGTAAGGCCCATTAAGCAATGTTTAAAACATCTCTCTGCTTTCATGATCTAAAGCACAAAAGTAAAATTTCCCCAAACACATAGTGCAGTCCATCACAGCAATAGCCAACTCCCGGTGCAAACTTTTGCCTTATGATTTTCATTACTGTTAAGAGACACCAGAACCACAGCAACTCTTCTAAGGAAAATATTTAATCTGAAATTTTATAGTTCAGAGGTTAAGTATATTATCATCATAGTAAGGAGCATGGTGGCATACAGACAGACATGATGCTAGAGATGAAAGTTCTATATCTTATTGACATCAGGAAGTTGAATGAGGCACTGCACAATATCCTGAGCATAGGATAGCTCAAAACCCATACCTACAGTGGACTTCCTCAAACAAGTCCAGATCTACTCTGACAAAGTTGTAGCTCCTAATAGTGCCACTTCCTATGAGATTCTGTGAGCCAATTACATTCAAACTACCACATCCTGTGAACAACCTAGACATTTTTATCTTTGTCTTAATTAATTAATTCTTTCTTCAACTCTTCAAGATCAAATAGTTTTAGAAAGACTATCTTGAACAGGATGTCATTTGAGATCTACGAACATGATTACTTTATGTTCTTAGTTTGCATAGTTGTTTTAGAAAGACTATCTTGAATAGGATGTCATTTGAGACACAACCTGGAAGCTGTCAAGCTCATGATGTTTTTCAATCACATTTCCAATTATTGCAATTTAATCTAGAAAGTAACTGTACAATAAACACATGCACACACACATGACACACATCAATCATAAAAACCTAATTGCTACTACATTAAAGTTGAAGATATACTAACTATGGGCAAAAAAAGAAAAAAAACAAACAAAAACAAAACAACAAACAAACAAAATAAAGCAAAACAAAAACCTTCTTGATGGGAGATGTTATTCTGTAAATATGTTTCTCATACTGGTTAATTAATAAAGCACTGTGGCCAATAGGAAACAAGATAGGCAGGGATAGGAGACCAGGAGGAGGAAAGAGGAAGTAGTAGGGAGATGTCAGCATGTAGACTGGACAGGAAGGAAGATGCCAGCTGTGGCTCTCATATAAGATGACCACGTGGGTGAAAATACTTAGATAAGTAGAAATGGGTTAATAATTAAGACAGAGCTAGCCCATTAACAATGATAGTCACTGGCCCACAGGATTGTATCAAATACAGAGTCTCTGAGTGTTATTTGGGGCAGGGACTCCAGACCAGCAGCAGGCAGGCTGGCGGGCTGGCAAACATCAAGCTACACCTTCTTTCTTCTAATTAAGCTACTAACTGTTCTCTTAAATAACCCTGTCAGGGTTATTGAAAGGTTTGAATGGTTGGTTAGGCATGCCTTTCATTTCTAAATATCTCTCTTTCAGATGAACATATGTTCCATTTCAGAAACAGCCTATGAAACCAACTCCAATTATCAGGCCTCATGTCTTGTATGTATCGTCTCATTTTTATATTTCTGTAAATTATGAACTCCTAAAACAGGTGCAGAGCTCATTCACAGTTTCATTTAATATGAGTACAATATTTCTATTAAACATGTTTTCAGGAAATTTTTCTTCCTTTAGTCTGCTGAGGCTCTACTCATGGTTGTCCTATGTTCTCAGTTTACTTAGTTGTCTTAGAAAGAGTATATTGAATACGATGTCATTTGAAACACACCTGTAAACTGCAAGATCACGATGGGATTTAAATCACCTTTCTAATTATTTTTATTTAATGTAGAAAGTTACTGTACATTAAGTCAACTTTATTCCAAAAGCTGAAAAGCTTTGCAGTAAATATTTATTAGGTCTTAATAATATCCTAGACTCATTTATTTTTAAGTTATTTCATAAATTATAATTCTTTATGCAGTATAAAAGACACATTACACTTATAGTTCACAGTTTTGCTCAAATGTTTCAAATCAAACTGCGCTTATGAATTGTTGTTGCCCTCCTGGCTTTGCTCATTTTCTTTTGATGAATATGAATTATTCTGCTTTATTGGCTACATGTTCTATTAGGCTATATTATTTCTGATACAATTCTAGAACGAATTGATTGGGTACTTTATATTACTATTTCTCTATCCATTTTAATTTTCCACTTGCATTAGTTTTCTAAAAAGGTGTTATATTATGTACATCCTTACTTTTCGAGGGAATCGTTGATGGTAAGTATTATAGAAAAATACAATTTATTTGTGGCAAGGTGTCATTTATTCACAGTATTGTTGAATAGTGTTAGGCAAGAACTCTAAATTGTAGTCATAGCACAATATTTATTATATAAAGTGAGATCACTGTTGCAACTGATAAAACTTTGTCAGTTTCATTGGGGTGACTCCTACAGTAAATATATAACTGACACTATCATCTACTTTCTGCAAGTTAAGAACTCTTATATATCAGAAATCCATTATAATATAATGTATTGATATTTTAATAAGTAAAAAATATAAATTACACACACATATACATTCATATATGTATCGCTTTTTCCAGAACAATACACATTATTTAGATCATAAAGGCTAAATGCTTATAATAATAGTTATTTATTATTTATAAAAATATTAGTTATTTTTTCTTTGCATTTCCACCCAAGGTAGCATTATAAGTTGCTATGAAAAGTGATATCTTCAGTGGATATTATATGTATAATATTTAAATGGACAGAACCTGACTGCTTCTAAGCAGCTACCACAGGGTGTCTGACAAATATAAGTGGATTCTCAAACAGATTGTATTTGGTTCAATATCAAGTATCCTCACAAGTTCAATGAAAACTGTTGAGTGTTCTGTAGCATTTAGTTACATCATATTTTATTTTACATCATATTTTAGTAGATTGCATGGCAACAAAACTAAGTATTTTTCAATAAACAATGCTAGCATACAATTCAAAACTATAAATAGATATAAAAGTAGCAAGTATGTTAATTAATATATAAGGTGAAATAAAACATGATGCCTTTACTTGAAGACTACCTAAAAGAAGTATGTGTCACAGTATTTCTGTGTAATCTTAGTACTGCTATCTCCAAATTTTGCTTTTGAATAAGCTTCAAGGTAGTTAATGCACGAATATAAATGCTTTCTTAGTATTTTTCCCCATGAAAATTGATATGTACAAAAGTTATTTGCACAAAATGGGAGAGAGATAAAAGTCACATGGTAAAACAGATTAATAGTAGTATGTCAATGTAAGGTAGAAGAGCTAGTTGGGAACAAGCTTAAGCTAAATGTCAAGCTTTTAGAATTAATATTAAGTTTGGGTCTGTTGCCAAGAAGAATGCTCGACTACATTTGTCTCAGTTCACGTTGTTAGTGATAAATAAAATATATTATTTGAGGAAATTATAATGGTAGAATCTTTTTGAAAATACACTTAAAATTAACTTACTATTTCCATGTTGCATAGAATTGTTTGGTATTTTCTCCAATAGACATTTTAGATAATTAAGTATAATTAGCATTGAATTTCTGAAATATTTTTTTCAATAGTGCAATATCTTGTCACTGTCCATGTGGAGTGGGTGGGGAATGGGATGGTAAGGGGATTTGAGAGGCATGGGAGGTTAGGAAGAAGAGAAAATTGGGGTTGATATGTAAAATAATAATAATAATAATAATAATAATAATAATAATAATAAAATAAAGAATATGCTCAGGATGTCTTATAAAGAACATATAAACTGATATTTCTGCCATGATTAATACATTGACAATAGTCTAGGTCAATCATACATATCACTTGGATGAAGATGTCAATTCAGTAGATATCATTCTGATGGAGAGCTTAAGGCTGTGGGAAATATTTTTATAGGGCACTTTACTCCTAAAGTAATGGAACATTTTAATGTGCCAAATTTAGACAAATGTCCAATGAAATCAAAAGTCATTATTTTGTACAAGTACATAAATTTTTCCTGAAGACATAATTATATATCATATGTTGTTGTCTAGGATCATAAAAATTGGTACTTGCTCACAATCTGAGCATAGCTGCGTAGTCAAATCATAGTTTCATGCAGTCACCACCAACCACAAATAGTCAGCACCCTGGCAATGGGACTACTGTGTCTCTGTTTGATATTGAGTGTGTGTTTTATTCCCTTTCAAGTCGGGATCCTGTCTTCCCATCAAAATCTCTACACATCTTAATGCTAATTTTCTACATTTGGTAATGATTAAATGTTCTCTTTCACTCTATAGGTCCAAAGTGGCATCCTTCCCGAGTTGGCCTACAAGTAGAATATGGTAAGATCAATTTATTTAACTTAGCATTTGCCATCTGACCTCAATAACTCACATTTATTAGTTTATGAATGTAAACACCATCTCATTTGAGTATAATACTCCATTAACACCAGGGCTCTTGATCCCTAAGTTTGGGAGTAGAACGCGTGGTTAGTACTTGGAAAATGAACCAATGAGTACAGAGTTTGTTGGGTAAGAGGGAAGGACAGAGAGAGGGAGAGGAAACTGGGATTGGCATGTAAAATAATAAATACATAAATAAATAAATAAATAAATAAATAAATAAATAAACATATGGACCCAAGAGATGAAATAAAGCAAAACAAAATGATGAAAAAAAAAGGAGTTTGTTATGCAAATTTGTATCTTCAGCATTAATGTCAGGGGAAGATTGAGTGCATGGGCCTGTGTTCCAAAATTTTGTCTTACAAACATTATATGACCTTATGCATTATTGTCATAGTATGACCAATTTGATATAAGATGGTTTTCCATGTCATACTCACTTTCTCTAGTTATTTAATGTTAGCAAAATGACATTTAAAAGCACCTCCATTTGTAGTCACACACACACACTCATACACACTGTCTGCATTAACTGTTTAGGATATGTGAATACTGAATCTAAGTGATGATTGAGTTGAATTTCATGGGAAATTTCTCATGTCATGTCCCTTCCATCTTTCCAGAAAGTTGAAGATAGTCTACATTTTTCACCAAAATGTTTTTGAAAATTTTGTGTATGAGGAAACAAATTACTCAAATGGAATGTTTCATGTCTTATAATGTCCACATTTATTATATTGTGACTACATATTTCTTATCCTAAGTAGTCACCAGTTTCATATTAGGAAACTCTTTGACACTGTGCCATGAAATGATATTTAAACACAGTTTTCTCTATGCCTTGTTTTAGGTGGCCCTTTTTTGAAGGACTACATCACTGTTCAAAGTGTTGCAGCTTCCTCAATTGTTACACTCTATTTTACAGACTTAGGTCGACAAGTCAGTTGGACAACAGTAAGTGCCCAATTTTTAAATTTCATGTTAATATTTAAGGATTTTTTCTGCAGTGATAGGAATTCTACTATAGTTAGAGTAAAATCAGTGACTAAAGTTCTATTGAAGCTTTACATGTTTGTGGTTAAAGAAGGTAAGCAAATATGATTTTAATGGGATTTTAACTTAAAAAGAGAGTCTATCTATTAGACCTTGTCAGTTGAGAGATACTGCTTCATCATTTCTCTCTCCAGAAGCCTATGTGTTTCAAGCATGCTTTTTTTCACACTGTAATTAGGTGTAGATAGATTAGTTTATGTAACGGAGGTTTTAATACAGAAATACCAAGAATGAAGAAGTAAGACATCTTTGGATTATGGGTATGTTCTTTAGGCTTCCTTTATTCTCCTTTGAGAATAACCATAGTTCTCAAACTTGTTTCTTCTGAATTTAATGATAGAGAAAGAGGAGGGCTACACCAAAGGAAATAAAGGGGGAATTTCTTGAAAGTACTTGAAGAGATTGAACTATTCTTGATTGAGTCAATCAAATAATAGAAAAACCTCAGCAACTAGAGTTAACTCTATAGGTCTTTTAGTGAAAAGAAAATCTAATGCAATAAATAATATTTGAAGTGAACTACATAGAATATGGCCTTCTCTGCCTTTATTTTCTTTTCTCAATAGGGATGTTTTGTCTTCTGTGTACCCTTTTCAAAAATTAATTTTGTGTTTTAAATTGCAATATGATCTATATTCATAATGTGTTTATTTCAGTACTTTTCATTAAAATTGTTTTTATTTTGCTGGTACCAAAATCAAGTTTTACCTTTTACAAGGTTTTTGAGTACTTTCTTTAAAAATTAATTTTAAAATTACTAAATATGGAGGCTGGAAAGATTGCTCAGCACTTATACAGAGACTACAGTTTCAATTCTAAGCTCCGACCTCACCTCTGATAATTCTCAGTCCAGTGACCTCTGCTTGCTTCTACAGACACTTCATGGCCACTTTGCCCACACATACACATAGACAAAACACATGTACACATTAAATAAACTACAATTATTTTAAAAATAATAAATATGAATAATCAGTTATATATTAAAAACTATCTGAGAAATGCATGCTTATATTATTTAGCAATAAAATGATGCTATATCTGTTGCCATTTCAACTTAATTTTATGATATATTTTCCTTCTGTATTTAGTAATGAGCTCTCCTATAGTAAGGTAATTTATTGATATTAAAAAGTTTTTTTCAGATAATTAACACTGTGGAGCCTTTGTGTACTAAATAGTTAGGCTAAAAATAAAGTAATATTAATTCTTGTGAAACATAAGACTGTTAAAGTAAAAGCATTGATATATGCACTTCATAAAAATTATTTAATTCTAAGTGTACTTAGTTAAAGATATTTCAGAAAGGTAAATATTATGTAAAAATATTTAAATATTCAAAAATTATCTGAGAAAACATGATGGAAAATAAAGTTTTGTGAACAGGGATTGTGTCAAGGTGAGAGGCATTAGCCACGAGTTCATTAGACACTTGCAGCTGCATGAAGGGGATAAGCAATGAAGGGATGCACTGCAGTAGACTTTTTTTATACATGTACTATATAGTATTATACCTTAATTGAGAGGAAAGTCATCTAAGTGAAAAACTAAGCTCCAGAATTAGCATGACATTTTAAAATCAGTCTTACTGTTCAAACTTTCTTTTGCTCCAAATGGGTGAGTTTTACTAAATACTGAAAATATACATTGTAATTAACATATTTTCTATCCACTAAATTGTACTATAAAAATATTTTACCACACATAAATATAATTGTAAGCTATTAAAATGTATATCTGAAATAGGGCATTTTTTTAGAGTCAATAGAAACTTATCAAAGTCAAATAATGGTTTGACTAGATCTTTTATGAAGTACTGGTGATCAACAAATAATGAAATATGTCTTACTTGTTAAATGACTTAGACAACCAACTAAACAATATCTCTCACCATATAAACACTGTTATCTAATTACAGTAGTTTTCATTATTTTGCATTCATCTCAGTGTGCCTGTATTCATAGAACTAAGCTATGTATCTCTCGCACACATTCATGCATGTTTCCTAGAATACAACATGCACAAATTATTTAATCACCACAAAGATTCTTTGTCATATTACTTCTGCATGGTCAGCCATTTCCATTATATAAGGCAGATCATCTTTTCTTCTGTTACTTATTTCTTTTATCTAGAGAATATTCCGTTGGTGTGACCAATAAAATTAGGGAGAACATTTATTTTTCTCTGTCTTTTTCCTGTGGGACTGACCTTGTTTGCTGCATTGTGAATATATAATTGTTATTATTTTATATCATTTAATTGTTATTAATGTCAATTCATTTTTCATATCTGCAATGGAGTTCAATGGTTCTCAATGATTTGCTATTTTGTATCATTATCTGCGTATGTAATTATTGTATTAATTGGGACACCCTTAACTTTTAGTTTATTCATAAAATTTTCACACAGTTTCTTCCTAAGGAAATTATTTGAAATGTTTTTTTCCTCACCTTTGGATTACCTTTCACCATGCAGAAAGTTTTTAGCTTGAGAGCAGTGGTTTTTAACCTTGTTTGAATGACATGTTTTCAGTATTACATTTTCACTCCTTCATCTAGCCCAGATCCAGAGGGTTTTCCATTGTTGCTTTGTGTTGTATATTGCATATTTCATTTGTTTTTATGTAAATACTTGTAACTATTTTATTATCAAAATTGCTGTAGCCTTTAAATATTTTTTAATATTTATACACTTCTTTTTTGTTATTATTTTTGTATTGTCTAAATACGGATTGATATTTTTTTTCTATTAGTTCAATATTAACTTGGCACATAAATCTTATCTTACATAATCAATTCTGGCAACCACAAACACATAAAGTATACCTTTAAAATGTCATATAGTAATATATGTTGTTTAATGTTACCTATATAAAGTTACATTAAAATTAATGTAGTAATCTGACAATTTACATCATTTTTACTTGTCATTTTTTGCTTTAAACGTCTAAATATTTTAAATCAGAATATGCTGCTATAATAGTATATACACAAAAATTATTCTGATAAGCCTGTTTCCTTCAGAGTTCAATTATTTTAATGTAGAGATTACATTTGGTATCATTAGCCCACACAAAGAAGAGGAACACTGCTTTATTTAATCTGACACCTTGATGAATTATCATATTTTCTCATCTAAAATTGAGTTTGTTATCTTTTATCCATAGATAAGATGTCATAGGACATAAAAAATGCATTTTTCTTCTTAAAATTCCGTATCTTTACTTCTTATTAATTATTTCTGAAACATATCAGCTGTTTCATATTAATAGTAATGAGTCATATTTCAGATTGTCTTAAAATATGGGTTTATTTTAACATAGACCTTGAACACATACAAATCTGATTTTCTTAGTTTTTTAAAGTTTATAAAACACAAGAATTCCTACACCATGTAGGTTGTATCACCCAACATAAATGGCCCAGTTATTATTTACAGTGTATAGAAGGTGTGCAATTTTATGCAGATACCATGCTATTTTAAGTAAGGAAGTTGGCTATGTAACTTTATACAGATACCAAAGGTAAACAATCCAAAAGATTCACAAAGACATCCAATGTCTAGTTATAGTAATGCATTTTTCAGAAATAAAGTTTTACATATATGTAATGTGAATTAAATTGAAGTGAAAGGCACATTAGCATAGTGTAAAACAAATTAATTAGAATTTAAGTGCAGTTCCTGGACTTAAAATAAAAACAAGGCTTTACTGTTTGTAAGAGAGATTCCAGACTTTGAAAGTTTTTATCGCTTGCTTTGCATGTGTATACATATGCCTCTCTTTGGGCTCTATTTCACTTTGTTCATCAGAACAGCAACTCCGTTTTTCAAGATACCACTGTAATATATCTATGAAGTCTTTGCTTTTTATCACTGCTTTCTGATAACCCCTTCTGTTTCATAAAGTATCTTTCATCTGTTTTTTTATTTGCACTCAGATGAATGTTTTGAAAAAGATATTGTCCAAAAGTTAGTATCATTCTTTAGTCTATTCAAGATTTATAATTTACATCTAATTCCCATTTGAACTGCTATGTTTCAGCATGCAAAATATTTGTGATAAAATGTTGGCTTTTAAATTGAATTCATGACTGTGAGCATACCATACTGAATTTTATTTAAGGGATGACAGAAAGAAGAGAATAGTTTAATTTCCTCTGACTCTGAAGAACTTCATACATAATATCTGATAAAACTTTATTAGCTTAAATTATACTTGCTTTCATCAAAGTCCACTATTATTCACAGCATATTTTCATACTGGATATATCATACAGAATTTGCTAAAATTTGACTTTACTAAATCAGATGGAATTGAAAGAAATATTTTAAATAAGTTTCATATAAAGAAAATAGCTTTCTCATTATCAAAAAATAATAACTGAAACTCATTATGGGATATGAATAATAGTGAATAATCTCACTGTCTCCTTTTTCTTTCTTTGTGACTTCATCTCAGTTTCTCTCTTTCTTCCTTTTATGCTGAGATAGGGTCTCATATTGTGTCCCACGTGGCTTCAAACTCATGGCAATTCTATATTTCTGTTCTCACAAATGTTCCATTATAGATACGAGCTGATATGCTCAGCAAACTAATATCTTTGCATTTCAATAATGAGGCACATCATATTCCATAAATTAACATAAATTCTTATATAGACTTTGTACTATATATGCTTTACAGTTTTTATTTATTGTTACTCTTTTTGGTTTATATATGCTGTGAATAGTTAGAATTATAACTAAAGAAATGCAGGAATATATGTAAGAATATAATTACATTTTCAATTACATGAACCTAGATTTATGTTTAGGCATGTATGTATGTATGTATGTATGTATGTATGTATGTATATGTGCATGTAGGTATTTGATCATATATGACTTAAATTAGCTTTACACTCAGACCCTCTTGATTTAGATTCAGTATTGTATACAAAAGGCTGAGCCTGTCTAGATCAATTAATTTAAATAAGACATCCTCTATAGGAATGCCCACAGAGCAATATAAAGCAGAAAATCTGTAATTAACATTTTGTTCCCAAGTAGTTTTGGATTATGTCTAGTTGATACTTAAAGCTGAGTATCACAAGATATAACATTTGCAATAGACAAGGCTTAGTCTTTTAATTTTAATGATAGTCAAAATAATTGAGTTAATGAAGGAAATATTTGGTAAAAGAGAATGAAAAATGAAAAAAATAAAGATACATCCACTGACATTCCTTTCAGTGAGTAAGACACTTCATATACAATTTGGAATGGGTGGAGAAAAAAAAGTATATTTAAAATGATTTACTGAATCAGAAAAATAATTTTGCACTATTCCTATTAAAGTCTGTTATTCAGTTTAAAATCAGAGGACATGTAGCTGATTTTTTTTCTACTTTCAAATATGTCATTTTTGTGTTTTATTTTTTCTTGTGGTTGTTAAGTACCTAAAAGTATAATGAAAATGTGAACACTTAAGAGAACCTCACTGGCTGAGAATAGCCATTATAAGGAGATAGAAGTTCACTGGAATTTATGGAGCTTGGTACTCAGCAAATGTTTGTGTGAATGGCAACATTAATTTAACTGGGGATGTTCTCATTTGCATATTCATTACAATAAAGTAGTTGTTTAAAATAATTTTTAAAATTATCTTTACATTATCTACTCTCTTAACTCTAGATGGATTCTTCTGAGAAGATTCATTTGCGGCAATATCTAGTTTATTTCCAAGACAGTATATAGTTCATCAGCTCATGTATTTGATGAATACTTGTGCATATAGCTAATTGAAGAATTATTAATGAAACTTGATAAAACTTCTAAATCTACCTCCTATTTATAGGTGTTTTTGGCTGAATACACAGGACCTCTACTGATATACTTTCTTTTCTACTTGAGGAGCTCCTACATATATGATGTGAAAGAGAGCTCTCGACGGCCTCGACACCCTGTGGTACAGTAAGTGACACATGGGAATATAAAGAGTGACAGATACACCCTTAATTATGATGGGACTGCTCCTCTTTAATTACATTGTCAAAGAAATGCACCAGAAGTTGAAGTTAATCTAACTTTTGGACTAGTAGATTTTAGCACTTAGTACAGTATAAGGGACCAGTTATTCACCTGCTATGCATTTCATAGTATAATTATTACTAATGCATATACTATTTATATAATAAAGTTAAGGACCTGGCATTGTGGAGCACAGCTTTAATGCCAGCATGGTGGGGGAGGCATAGGAAGGATGGTTTCTGTGAATTTGAAAAAAAAATCTGGTTTATATAATAGTATTAGCACAGTAGGGCTACACATACTCTATCTCAAAGACAAAACAATGTTCTTTGGGAAAAAAACTAATTTGGATGTCATTGGTGCAGAAGGAGGACCCAGAGGACCAAATGCCCAAGGTTAGGAGGCTTCTGTGCCTTCCTTGGGGGATTCTGAAGCTGTGTCAGGCACCAAGGTCAAGGCCACTGTACTTTGTAGGTAAAGAAAGATAAGGAATTCAGTCCTGTCCCCAAGCTGGACTTGTCCCTGGAAGAGACCTACCTGTTCTCCCCACCCTTTATGAAATCTGAGATTATTGAAATTTTCCAATAAGAATCTCAAAAACTGATGTTTTATAGATTAGGGTTGCAGCTGGAATGCATGCTGATGTCTGTGGTTCATGCTGCCACCTCAAATCATATAAGTCCATGATCTGTACTGGTCCTGGCTGTTGTGTCCAAAATAGTTTCTTGAGCAATGGTGTCAATAACTGTGGACTCATAGCTGAGAATGAGATACATTGAAGAATTTTGTGACAATGCCTCCCATAGAAAAAGCAACAGTTCAGACAGGTCTATCATAAAGATGCTGAAGTGTATTAGTTGTGCTGGAACAACCAGTTATCTTTAGGGGCTAGTCATCAGGAGTTTGGCCATGATCCAATGAGTATATGGGCAACACAAACTGGACTTACTTTTTTTTTTAATGTTGGGAGGAGGAAAAAAAACAAAATGAATTAAGTCTGTCAAAACATAATAAACTTGAATAATCTTAAGTCATATTTTCTTAAACCCAGAAATTTCCTCAGCAAGCTTTTAATATCCTAGTAAATATTGACTAAAATTCCCACTGAAAAAGATTTACTTGTAGAACAATACATTTTAGTTAATGACAAAAGACAAAACAATTTGCATTTTTAAAAGTCCAAACAGTTAAGTGTAGCTCACTTAGAGGTAACAAGCAACAGCAAGTAATTAAAAAAAAAAAAAAGAAAATACACTTAAAACTATAGAGTTGAGAGTTGCTTAAACAATTAACAATGTTACATAGGGAGATAAGAGAGATATAACTGTGGAAACGGTTTTACTGGATATTTTAGTAAATTTAAACAATGAATTAAGTAGTACTTAAGTGTGATTTTTGTTGTTGTTATATTTTTGTTAGTAGTAGGACAGGTATCAAAGCATGCTATGTAACTGTGGTAGCTAGCCTGTTAGCCTCTAGGTCTATCTCCATGCCTCTTAGAAAAATTGAATATTAAATAGGGGTATAATTATTCAAGATACAACATCAAAATGTTTTAAAAGGAAAAAGAAAAAGAAAACTGAATTTCAATGTCCATGAATTAAAAATATCCCAAGATAACTAAGAAACAATACTGGGACATCCCTGGAGACCTACCTACTCCCTGAGTACCTGTTATCATAGTAATGAAAATGAGTACAATGCTGAGAGAAGAGTGATCAAATCCAGCTTCAAAACTTACAAACCACTTCCATGACCAGCTTGGCAAACATACTCAAGGGTGTGTTAGTGGTACTTATATTTTGGGGATCACCAATAGCCCCCTAATTGGACTAAAGACTAAGAAAATGCAATGAAATTTTTCCTTGTATTGTAAATCTATACTTATCAATTTGTCATGATTTCATTATGTTTTATTTTCATTACTGTCATTACTATAACCAGTATTTCTATTTATTAAGAAAAGCTCTTGCTCTGAAAAAATGAAGTAAATGTCTTACAATAAATAGAATAATTTCTTAAAAAGTGTACTCCACTCAATTGTTTAAAGTATATTATTTTTGATTCATCTTTATTTTGAAGATTTAAGAACAATTGATTTTTAAACATTTTCACCTGACAATTAGATAAGTTAAATATGTTAGTATATAATAAATCATTTTAATTATGGTCATGGAAGTTGGTCACTCTGAAAAACATTTGATATCTACCTTAATTAAAAGGATAACTTATATAAAATTATGAGTAGGAGCCTTAAGCTACAAGAGAAACATGTTTTTAAGAGACAAATGTGACAACGTGTCATGCAGACAAAACCAATCCAATAAAGGATGCTTTATGTTAGCATAGAAAATGAGATTCAAACCTTTGCAATCTCATAGCAATTGCTAAAGGACAACCAAACAATTAAAAAGTAATTTTGAATATTTCAAAATGTCAGTGGCACTCAACACAGACATTGGTTATTTTTAAACTTGTCCATTATCTGCTTCAATTTTCAGGTGGTTTCTTAATGAATAAATTTTTAATTATTATTTTTACCTCATCCTAGGGCATATGGGCACAAAAAGTTTATGACTAATATATTTTTAGTATCATCAGAAGTGAATTTTGTCCTAGTTTACTTTAGTTATTAAATAAAATTTGAAATTGTTTTTAAAAAACAAGTAAAATACTAAAGTTAATTGGAATTACATGATATTTCTTTAGTGAGACAGTATGATATACCTTAAAAATTAAAACATTTCCTAGAATCTATGAAGATATGTAGAATTAAAGATTATATATATATATACATATACACATGTATATATATACATATATGTATATATATACATATATACATATACATACATATACATATACATATATATATATATATATATATATATATATATATATATATATACATAAAAGCAGCAGGCACAAGTATTTCCTGTGGTGGACTAGAGAAAGGAAATGGAGAGGAGTGGGTGTAGTAAGGCATGTGCTGAGCATACAATATATACTTGACCAGAAACTTAAAAAATAAATAACCTTTTAGAGGTCTCTATATGCTGTAAGCATCTTTGCTTACTTATTGGGCCAAGTTCACATGATACGGCCTCAATGGATTAAATCAGGCTGCTTGCAGGGGACTACATCACAACTGAAGCTGTGCCAATTGTTTTTTTTTTTTTGAGAGTAATCACACTTTTTATGCCTTTGTTGAGACAGAATATAACAGTAATTGGAAGAATCAGTCCAGTTGTAGGTGCCAGAATACTGTGATGCCTGGAAGTCATAGACGGTATACAAGATTAATGTCTAAGACCAATGTGGCCCTATCAAGTTTCTCTGCTTTCTTGACTACTAAAGGACCATTTAGAGAAATACAATGTGGCCTGAACCATTCACTTCCTGATGCAATGCATTGGTCTCTCAGGAGCTGGAAGACTTGCCATGTCTGAGGAGTATTTAACCTGAAAATCCTATGGGGCATGCCTCTCAGGCCGCTAGGCCAAGCCAATGCCATGGTTCCTTGAAATATAACAAGGAGGTTCTGGAAAGGGATTTATTGTTTGTTAATTTCTTGATTTTTCAGTTTGGCTTGCTTCTGCCATTGTATCCACTACATCAGACACCTTCTGGAAACTTTATTTGTCCATAAAGTTTCTGCAGGACACAGTCCTACGAAAAACTTGATAAAGGTGAGAATAAAGGTATATATTAGGGTGTTTTTTAATTTTTACTGGTAAAAATAATAAATAATAATACATTGCATCTTTTTGTTAGGCTTCAATTCCTGTGGAGGTAGGGGGGAATGCATTATGACCTAAAACAACTTGGGAAGCAAAGAGTATATTTCACCTTCTATTACAAAGTCTATCATGCAGGGCAGTAGAAGCCATGGAGGACTGCTGCTTATTGTTTTTCTATTTCTGATTTGTGCAGCCTTCTTCCTTATGCAAAAAGGACCACTTGCACAGAAAAACGATCACCTATCATGGTCTAGGCTCCTTCATCAGTCACTCATTAAGGAACTGTCACTCATGCTTGCCAACATTCAAATGTTATAGAGGCATCTTATCAATTTGGGTTCCCTCTACCCAGAATACTCTAACTTTTGTCAAGTTGAAAACAAACAAAGAACAATAAACAGGACTATCTTCCATATGATAGTCACATTTTCCTTAAAATTAGGATTCCCTTCCTTAGTTGTGTTTGCGTATATCAGAGATTTGATGTGGGTTTTATTTGAACCTTAATCTTAGTTCATCTACAAGGAAAGGCTCTCTAGTAGTAGGGGTTGTAAGTAGAACATGCATGCTACAGTCTTCATTGTGAACATTGAATCAGATTCCTTAAATCCTTTTGAAATGGAAGAAATCTACATAGTACTGTGTAGTTATTATAGTTGCCAGAGTGATGCTAGAATCTGAATGTGAAAAATATGAAAATAAATAGGTGTCAAGAAATAATAAAGAAGTGGGAAAGTTTTAAATAGTGTATTGAAAGAAAATGAACATTAGAAACACAACAATTAAAGTTTTTATTTCAAATTCAATTGTACCTTATCTTTCTACTGATAGTTTACATTTAAAATGGTATGCTCTTACCAAGTTTCTCCTTACATAGAATATTTACAACACAGTTATTTTATTATTCTATTGTTTTAATTCTAGTGAATTCTAGAATGGTTAGATAGCCTCCTCTATGCACTATAAATTTGTAACAGTGTAGGAAGTACGTTTTAGACTCTTTGACCAAATCTGGCAATTTCTTTTATAATCAGTCAACATATGTTAGTTATTGATCTGTGGGACTCAGTAGTGTTTAAGTCCATTGTAGGCAGTCCTGTAACTGTGAGAACACCACTGCACTGTGTGTATCAGGAACAAAACACAGCATAACAAGTCTTCCTACCCTCCAGTTCTTACATTCTCAATGACCCCAAGTGTCTGAGACTTAGCGGGCATGATATAAATATGTTGTTCAGAGATAAGGCAACAAATTCCTTGTATCCTTAGCATTCTTCTCAAAGAGTAGCTTCTCTGAGTAAGGGAATTGCCTTTGTCTAAGGGTAGAAACAAAAATGTTTAGATATCAGCATTGCCCCAAGACAATTTAGCTAAAATCTCTATTAAATTTACCTAGAGGGTTTAAGACTGTCTAAGGTATTGATTTTTGACCAGGTATACAATATCAGGGATGAATTCCTGTGACTGTTGGTTGGTTCTGGAGAAAGAAAGTCAGTTTCTTCAGTTTTGTACCCACAGAGAAGACCATCTTTGTGACACTGATTAATTTCAGTGACTCTCCAAAAAGAAAGAAAGAAAGAGAGAGAAACATAGAAACAAACAAAAATCAAAAGACATAAATATGGGAAGGGAAGGGAACTGGTATGCAAAATAGTATGTAAAGGCTGTGAGAAAGAGATTACAAGGATGTGGTGGGGGGGTAAGTAAACAGCTGCACTTCATAAAGGTAAGAGATTTTCAAAGAACTAATCAATGAAAGTCATTTTAAAATACTAAATTGTGCATGTAAATGTGTTGGTATGTTAAAATCATGTATCTTATATTGTGTAATTTCTAAACTTTTATTTTGTCTTGTTTTATTTACAGGGGTGTGCATTTTATTGGGGATTCACCTCTTGGATTGCTTATTATATTAATCACCCAAGATATACACCACCATGTATGTACAATTTCTTCTTAACTTAATCTCATGGTAAATTATCAATATCCATGTTCAACTCTTTTTGGTAGGAGGGGTTGTCAAGACAGTGCTTCTCTGTGTAGCTTTGGAGTCTGTCCTGCTAATTACTCTGTATACCAGGCTGGCTTTGACCTCTCAAGATCTGCCTACCACTGCTTCTCAAGTGCTGAGATTAAAGATATGGGCCACCACAACCTGGCTTCATTTTCAACTCTTAGTTCCATAAAAATTGAATCTCTTATACTAAAAAAAAAATGAAAATGTCAATTTTCAATTTTCCCATATCATAATTTATTAAAAATTTCATGTAAGCTTGAAAAAAAACTAGTTTTGGCTGACATGGATATTTTTCCTCTTTCTCTAGGTGTTCTTTATTGCTTTATATATAAACACAGTGATAAAAACAAAAGTTACAAGGAAAGTATAGTCACTGAGTTATTATGGTTGCTAAGAAAGAAAGAATCAGTTATACCCAGGAGTGACTCAGGGCCTCAGATAACAAATATACAAATATATATGTCATATTGTATGTGTGTATATGCTATAATGACATATATATTTGTTGCTATATAATGTATAAGTATATAATATATATTTTGTGTAGTGTATATACATGTATGTACATTGTCTTAGTCAGGCATTATATTGCTGTGAAGAGACACTATACGAACAGCAATTCTTACACCTGTGTAAGAATTAATTAGGTGCCTTATAGTTCAGAGGTTTGTCCATTATCGTCATGATGAAACAGGCCACGTGCTAGCAGACATGGTATTGGAAATATAGCTGACAGTTCTACAACTTGCATACACATTAGGAAGTTATCTGAGGCCCTGACTGTGGCTTAAGCACAAATGGGAGCTCAAAGCACACTTCCACAGTGACACACTTCCACAGTGACACACTTCCTCCAAGGCCAAACCCACCCAAACAAAGCCATACCTCCTAATATTGCCATTCCCTTAGGAGATGATACTTTTCCAAACCAGCACATTTCATTCCCTGATTCTCAAAGACTTATAGCCATATCATAATACAATGAATGAAAATACATTCAGTTAAACTTCAAAAGTCCCCCATGGTCTATCACAGTTCCAACAATGTTTAAAAGTCTAAAGAACAAATTCTGTTCTGAAATTCATGCAACCTCTTACTTGTAATCCCCTGTAAAAATCTAAATCAAAAAACAGATCACATACTTGCAACACATAATGACACAGGATATACATTACCATCCCACAACACAGGGAAGGGAGCATAATGAGGAAATACTGGACAAAAGCAAGGCCAGAAACCAGCTAGGCGAACTCCAAACTCTGCATGTTCATGTCTGATATCAAAGCGCTTCTCAGAGCCCCTATTCCTTTCTGTTTTGTTTACTGCAGCATAATTCTTTCTCTTGGACTCGTCTCATTCCCTGTTAAGAGCTTTCCTGGCAGGTATCCTGTGACTGTGGTTCCCTAACAGCTCAGAATCTCCCAGGCAATCCAGGCTTCTTGATGCAATGGCGTTTTGCGATTCAGGGATAGCCCTGATATTTGCTTGGACTCCGTGGTTTTTCTTAGTCAAAGAGAAATACTTTATAACTCCTTTCCTTTAGCCTTAAAACCAGCACCATGAGGCTAAAGGTGCAAAGTTCTGTTGCTTTCTGGGGGTGGGACACGCCCACCTCTTTTAATTGTGTCTTCACCAGCTGTTTTTAAGTTTTTTATTAATAATATAATTTAAAAATTTTACATATCAATCCCAGTTTCTTCTCCCTCCCTCCCTCTCTCTTACTCTCTTTCCCCCTCACATGCACCCTGACCACCCTCCCCCCACCCCCCACCCCCATTCCACATATAGGGCTATGCTATGCAGATGAGGTCATGTAAATCTGTCAAGTCATTTGAAGTAGGGACTATGAGTTCTCTGCTGTCTCTAGGTTAAGGGAGTATCCCTCCATGGGGGATGTGTCCGCAAGGTCGTTTTGTACACCAGGAATACATGTATTTTCCATGGGTGTTTTGTTTGTTTGTTTGTTTTTACTTCCTAAATTTGGCTGTCCTTGAACTTTCTTTGTAGGCGAAGCTGGCCTCAAACTCAGAGACATTACAACTTCATCCTTTGGAGTGCTGGGGTTAAAACTGTGCACCATCCATACCTGGATCTAAGTTTTCCTTTGGTTCCTTATTATAAGTTAAACACTGTTGGTGGGATCTGGTGCTGACATCACCATCCCGTTTGTTCTATTTCTCAGTCTATCTCCTTGAACACAGGATTTAGCTTGTTTCCATTCCCTGGTGCTCCTTTTCTTCTCAAATTTTGTATTTTTTTTTTTTAAAAATTTCTCCTTATCACCTTCCTCTTTTTCATTATAAATCTTTAGTATAGTTACCACTGTTAACAACACCACAGAGACTCTAATAGGCTGTTTTGAGATTTACTCTGCCAACTGAACTTAGCCAACACAGTTCACTTTAGCCTCAGGCAGACTCTTCAGAGAAGGGCAAAGACAGCCACTTTCTGCACAGAAATATCACAGGAATGATCACTAGGGGACATAATAAAATATTTCTCCTCTGAAAGCCTTTGAGACAGTACACTACAGTTCAAATTTTTCTCAGCATCATTGTCTCCCAAGGACATACTAATATAGCCCATTAAGTGGTGCTTAAAGCACTCCACTGCTTTCCTAAACCAATAAACAAAGTCCAAATTCCTCCAGAGGAAAACATTGTTAGGCCTGTCACTAAAATACCCATGTCCCTGGTACCAACTTGTGCTTATTCAGGGTTTCTATATCTGTGAAAAGACACCATAATCATGGAAACTCTTATAAAAGCCTACATTTAATTGGGTGCCTTACATTTCAGAGGTTCAGTCCATTACCATATTGGTGGTACAAGCTGGCCTGCAGGCAAACGTGGTGCTGGAGAGGTAGCTGACAGATCTTCATCTTGCACAGGCAGCAAGAAGTGGTTGAGACACTGAGAGTGGTTTGAACATAAATGATACCTCAAAGTCCACCTCCATAGTGACACAATTTCTCCAAAAATTCCTTACTTCTGAATAGTGGCACTAGTGCCACATCCTTTGAGGTCCATTTTCTTTCAAAATAATATGTGTGTGTGTGTGTGTGTGTGCATGCATATGTATATGACCTACACATGCACAAAATGATGTAACTATATACCACTCTGCAAATAAATATACTTAAAATGGAATAAAAAAATAAAATAAACATGTTTCTTACACTTGTACTTATGATAAATATGAAACAAACTACAAAATACATTCAAAATTTATACAGTTAAAAAATAAGTGTGAGAGAGAAATGATAAAAGAAATACTGATTTCATTATATTGTTAAATAACAAAAATGATATTTCAAGGTGTTACTATTTGGCGGTTCATTATATATATACATATATATATATAATATATATATGTGTGTGTGTGTTGAAAATTAGAACTTGAAATCTTCTTTCAAAGTGTTTATTAATACATATTAATTTTATATTCCATTCACTTTCTAAATACTATTAGAATACAAGAAGAAAAGTACATGAGTAAACAAAAGTTAATTAAATATTTATTAGTTCAAATATATAATATTAAAATTAAAATGCATATAAAAGTTTCAATAATTAGAGGACTGTTGGATCCTAAAATAATGTCTGTACAATGTCTTCACTATAATGATCTAATAAAAGGACTTGCTCATATCTCATCTGCTTTTTCTTCTTCACAGCTTTTGGAAATAGACAAATAACAGTGTCTGCTATCAATTTTCTGGTATGTTTTATATAGTATTTGTTACTGATGTTCTAAATTTTATATGAAATAAAAACATGAAAATTTTTTATTGAAGAGAATTTATGTGTAGAAAATATGTGTATCTATATTGAAAATATCAGTTTGCTAGTATATATTTTGCATGAATAGATATAAAGTAGATTAAAAGATAAACACCTTTGTATAATTTACTCATTAATTGTTAAACATTCCTATTGAATTTCTGCAGCCAGATAACCAAAATTATTTAAAATATAGTAAACAGTTACAGAATAAGATTCATGATTCTTATCATCTAAATATTTATGAATTCACAAACATCCAAGAGCAAACATTTTCATAAGTCTAATGGATACATATAAAGAAATCCATTAAGTTACCAATTAAGTAACTCTGTATGAAGAAAAATTTAGTGTTAGATGTCATGAGAGTTATAACAGGTGAAAATTAGTGTTTGGAGGTCAACCAACCAGAGGAATAATTATCTGATAGAGGTTAATCATGTCCAGGCAAAACCTACAGGACCATCAACTCTGGAAACTGTTGGTTATTTTTGCTAAAATAGCTTGGTGTCTCCCCAATAGCTGCATTGTAGTATATAATATCATGTCCTGTGCATTTGTAATATCACGATTACAACTCAATCATATGGGCACATATATCTGTGGATGGTCAGGAACATGACCTTTTATTTTATTGTATAATTTTAATATATAGAATACATACCAGGACTTGCTTCATAAGTATATCTATTGTCCCATGGAGGACTGAAACACTTAATAGCCTGCATTGTTCCTTTTGCTTAGACTAACTGCATACAATTAGTTCACTTTTATCTCAGAACAAGTTCAAAGTAGATTAAAACCTTTTTGTAGATTGATCACATTTTTAAAACTTTACAGCTTAGCTAGGCAGAAGGTCAGAGGCACAGGTGTCTAACCAACTTACTACATAAAGCACCGTAAGAAAGGCATTCCAATTCTTTGCTTGTCAAGTCTAGTTGATGAAAGACCTATGCCTCAAAGCTTATCTCATTGGGCATTGTGTTCCCCTTCTGGACACAGTCTTACTCTTGAAACCTTGACCCTCCTGTTGCCATGGTAAATAACTTGGCTCCTTATTGCTTATCATAGGAATAATGGACTTTTGACCAATAAGAGGTAACTCTTCTAATTTTTTATTTGCTTTAGGCTAGAGGTGAGGAAGCTAGGAAGAATTAGAATTAGGACAAGAAAATTAGAATAGAGGCAAAAGAATAAAGAGACATATTTGGAACAGCATATAATGAGAGACTTCATTTGCTCTCAGATTCCCAAATTCATTTTGTTTCCCGTAGTGTATAATCTCAACCCTGAAGAGGACCTTGTAGCTGGACTCCAAAGGCCCTGGATAATTAAGCGTCTGTTTGGTTTAAGTAGTGGCACTGAGTATTTAACAAAGGATTGGCTCTTTATAAATTGTTCTCAGCATTCTTTTCTTCCCCTTCTATCCATGTAAGCAAATATGCTTTATTAATTGAATAATTAATTACAAGTTAATGGTAGCACATAAGCTTCTTTATTTATGAAATCAGCCTATTAAACAAAGTATTTATGTGCTTATAATATGTATCTTTACCCTGTTGAAAGATTTTAGTTTCCAGAGCAAGGATAAAGGAAAAGGGCAAGAAAATAGTTCTTACTAGTAGAATGTAAAAAAAAAAAAAATCATAAAGAATGGACATTGACATGGGAGAAAAGAACAGATATGAGAACAAAAAAGTACTATGGTGATGGGGCTAGTGGTTATGCTGGGCTGATTCTGTTAAATAGGCGTAGTAACTTAATCATCAATCTTTTGTAAAATAACTGAAGTCTCTCCAGGTCTTGGCACACAACAAGGAAATAGGCCCCCAACACTGGAACAAATGGTCCCAGATGAACAGCACTGTTTGGGTCACTCCTGGCCAACAGACAGTCTGGGGACGTTTTCAAGTCATTCTATGGATTATCCATTGAATAAAAACAGGTCATACCTGGGTGGTCTCTCAACCATGAGATCATACTTTATATCCAATCACCTTGTGCCCCATCCATGCATGTATGCTGATTTGCGGTTTGCCTCTATAAAAAGGAGCCTGTACCCTTTTGGGGGTGTGCAGCTTTCCCCGAGATTGCTGTCACCTGAGTGTACTCATTCAATAAACACCTCTTGCTTGTTGCATCTCCTGGTGTTGGTGTTTGTGTCATGGGGCTCTCCCACCGGCCCATCAGGACCCCAGAATTAGAGTCCAACACTGTGAAAAATAATGGAATGGTAGGGTTTATGTTATAAGGGACTACATTTGCACATAGTAGGATAACTATATTTATTCTATAAATATCACATATTGTTTATTTTTTGAATTTCTTAAAAATGAGGAAGTATATTAAAACATGTAATTTTAATACTTGAAAATGGTGCAGGAAGAATAACTTTGTAGCTTCATTTTTGTAATGGTTTTATGACTATGAATTACCTAGAAAATTTTGACAGAGGGAATAATTGGTTAATGAAAAAAACAAACATATATTTCAACTCCTAGTTTACTTTGGGCTCTGTTGTTGTTTTTGCTGTTTGCCTTTAGTAATTGCGCTGACTTTCCCTTTCCTCACACTGCACTTCTTTGCTGTTTGTACCATGTTTACAATCACATTTCGCTGTGATTTAAACTATTCCCATCATGCACTATATTTAATTCATTCCATTTTTCCAATGTGCTATAATTTGGGTTTCCAAATATCCCAAATCTGAAATGCACATACAAAAATAAATATTTAAAGTTAATTATAGCTTTCCTAAAAATTTATATTACAACCATCTTATAGTCAATACATAGTGAAACACAAGCAAAATTCTAATAACTTGGAACATGCAACTGTTTTGTTTTTGTACTCATTCATCTGCTGATTATTCATGTTTTCATATGCATTCATCAATGCTATCTGATATATACTCTTGATAAAAATTAGTGAAGTCCAGAAAGCTAAAGCACATTCATGCAATGCTTGCACAGTAATAGAATCCAATATAGATGAGGTAAAGAGATACGTGGTGACCATAATTTCACATTTCTGAACATGTGACAATTTCTTTCTATTGCAATTGTGTAACATTCAATGATTTTGTGAATAATGAGATCTTTAGATATAAAGACTTGAATTAAAGTCATTCCCAACAAAAAGAATGCCTTTGATGTTGAAGATATTTTATAATCTTCCTTAAATGTAAAAAAAAAATAATTACTTTTTTCTTAGCATCAAATGAAAGATTGCAAATGAGACTCAAGTCTTTAGTAACCCCTTACAAGTAATAATTATTGGGAAAGTGAAAAAGTAATTGATGTCTCAGGGGATTCTTAATAATGACCCATGTTTGCAACGCAGATTTAAATTTTGCAAACATTTGTTACTCAGATTCATTTTAACAGATAATAATACAGATATAACACTTGAAGATCTGATCAAGCTTGAATTTATAATCTATATCCAAAAGACCTAAATAACTGGATATATCGAAGGTGATTTATTATTCATAAAATTTAATAAACATGTATGAAATTATTTAATTTTTTATAAAAATGCTGTATGTGTATTTCATTTGTGAAGATATTACTACTCATTTTAAGTCCATATAATTATAAATTACATTCTATTAAACTAACAAAAGATAGTACAGTTAGTTATTGTGAAGAATGATCAAAGGGAAAATAATGTGTATTTCAATCATAAATATATTCCTCAATAGCAATTGTTAATTTTTACTCATAAAGTTTTGTTTGTAAACTTTTGTATTTCTTTATTACTTTAGGAACTAGTGAGTGTAAAAAGACAACATTATTTAAAGTTGATCTTTGCTTCTGTTATAATATAGAATAGACCATTATCTGGTAAAAACAATATTCAAAGTATGTTAAATGATATCACAGTTGTTTCTTGATAACTCAGGGAAGGACTGACCATTGCTTTACTATCTACTATAATCTGGTCTTTTGCTCTCTATCACTTATTTCTACTCAAATTTTAAGGCTTAGAACCTTAAGAAAAGTATCATAAGTTGCACAGAATATTCACAAAATATATTTGAAGTTCAGGTCAAGGACATCTGATGAAATACTCATTTAGATTTCACTGTATGGATGTTGTAGTCTATGAAATATCTTATTAACTATGTTTCCAAACTTTAAATATATATTTAATCTTTAAATGTGTACAAGAATCACACTTGAAGGGGGAAGAAAGCAAATATGACTCAGAGAAACAATGTATAGATATCAGAATTTCTCTTCTTGTAAAGCTAACATCTATTTCTATCTGCTCTAAATATTTGAATACACTGTGTATTAATCTTTTCATATTTCCACAATTTTTCATTCTGTAAACCAAACTTCTTTAAAATCCAGAAATAAAAGAAAAGAGTCAAAATTCCAAAATATACTGCTTTGCATAAATAATGCATTTTTAAAACCTATTTCAACCTCACTTTAGCTTTTGTTTTTTAAAGGCAGCCATGATTTGCCAGTCTTTTGAACAAGCAACATTTCATTAACAAAAAATGTTTCCTTTAAGTTCTTAATTTCTTCAGTGATTAACAAACTAGAAAGAAAATAATACTTCAAGCAGGGTTTGCTCAGTCTTCAAACAGCTCGTTATTCTAGTTTTTCTCTGCCTCTACTATCAATATTCGTTATCTGTTCAGTTGAATTTTCTCACCTTGTTATCATTAAATGCAAATATTCTTGGGAAAAAGAAGCTGTTTTTAGTTTATTTTCTGGTAAAAGCACAGATGAGCCTCAGGCATAAAATAGGTAATACTTGATTAGGCAAGAGGACATGTAAATTCATATATCACAGCTTGTAATGTACGCAGGGAGCTGGAGCTTGCTGGGATAAGCCAGAAGGACCACAAATTGGCTTTTGGAAATTTGATATGTACTGATGTAGCAAAAACTAAGGACAAGCCACATCTTCATCTTCAGTTTAGTTATGATTTGAATAAATGCAAGTATTTGTTTTTTCATCGTTTTCCTTGCTGAACTCCAGTTTAAGTATCTGTTATTTGTTTTTCAATCCCTTCTTAAACCCCCTGAAATAACTTCTATTACTATAGTGCACATGACTTTATGCACACAGTCTATACAAGTCAGTGATTACAATTGCATTTATCCTTTCTTAGTGAAAAATTTTAAACTGCTTGAAAAATTATAAACTAAAAAAATGTAGAGATTACATTTATGCCTTTTAATTTATTGAAATTACTGTTTTACAAAAACTCACTAATAGACAAAGTCACGATTTAATAAATCATTCTCAACTTTGCTGATAATGCAACCCTTTAATACAGTCCTCATACTGTGGTGACCCCCAACCATAAATTATTTTATTGCTACTTCATAACTGTAATTTTGCTACTATTAGGAAACATAATATAAATATCTTATATTCAAGATATCTGATATGCAACAACAAAATGGATCATGATCCATGGAGTGGTAACCACTGATTTAAATTAAAACCAGTACTGACTATGTGACCATGAAACTTGTATTTTTTAATACAAATATCAAAGTCAATGAAGGCAAAAATCTCACAAGTAAGTTTTGTGTCATATTTCATTCTACAGTCGGTGCATCTGATCTCCCAACTTTCCTCTCAAAACTCAATGTATGGTATTAAAACCCACAAAATAATTCATGAAAATTCTATGGATTTATAAATAGTTAAAATGTTATAAAAACTGTGGTAATGAGGTAGATTATAGAAGCCAAAATGGGAGTTAGTGAGATGGCTCAGACATAAAAGCTAGTCTCACAACCACAAATATAAGAAGCAAAAATGGAAAATTTTAAATAATTCAGTAAGTTCCAAAATGAAACACCATCTGATAATTTAATGACCAAAATTTTATCTTCAATAGTCAAATCAAACAAAACAAATTCATACAGTTTAATAAGATTTAATTTATATTATGTAACTGAAATATGCATGGAATTTATTTAAAATCAATTTGAAATATTAATTTTCATGAGAAAAATTTCATTGGTCAACTATTTTTATAAAACAGTCTTCATTTTAAAGAAAATTTTACTGAAGCATTGCATGTTAATGGATTATCTACCAGTTGAACTATGTAGTAACAGGTTTGAAAAATACAGTACACAAACTAGTAATTATAACATAGAATTTTAAGGCCTGCCAATCTAAGTGATCAGAAATATCATTTATGAATATTGAAATATTTTAATACTGACTTTAGCCATCAAAACTTTTATTTCAAAGGACCATACATGTAATATCAACTAAAGTCGAAGCTAATCCTACAAATCAGCATAATAAAGAAATTTCATATATACAGAAAATGACCTAGTAATTTGAATCCAATGGTTAAAGAAATAAATTAAACTAAAATTGTTTTTGCAATCCTTATTGTTTTTATGAAGAAAATATTTCAAAATCTGAATAAATCAGTGAACATTAAAAGTCATTAGCAGATTTTAATTGCAATATAATTAACACAATGGATTCTTTTCCTATTTCTTAGTGTCAGCATTAGATAAAATATACTTTATCTGGAATTAACTACTCATCATATTAAGCAAGAGCAAGCAAAATGTGATGGCAGTTCAAACGACAAAGCAGAATGTTGTGATTTCTACAAATCTCTTGAGATTACACTGAAAAGATGTTTTATGTGAAAGATGGAATAAATTTACTATGAAAAATTTAAAGAATTAACTCTCATTGACTCTAAGTCTTGTCTGAAGTTTTTTTTGGATTCTTGTTTTTACAGATAAAAGTATCTTCAGAAACTAAGTAAATTACTCAACATGGGTTTTCTATAAGAAAGAATATTCATTATATAATCTAAAAATGTGTTATTGGTAGTCATTTTCATCTTCATTTGTTTGAAATTTGTTGTTTGGCGTTTCTCATTTTTTCTTCTGCTAAGTCCCTTTTTTGATAATGACAATATTTTAGTGACAAAAAGCATAATACTGAGTCGTAAACAATGAACATCTCATTACAGCAGCTCTGTATTTTGATATATTTCCAATTTCTCATTCATCTATAAAGTAACTGAATAAAACAATAGATTATATAAATAATATTCTATTTTATTATTTTATTGAATAATGAACCTATCATTAAGTTACAAAGTGCTAAAACACCTAATAAAGATTTGATAACTCACAAAATAGTAATTACTAAATTCATTTTAAAATCAATTAAAATATAAACTCCATTAAAATTTCCTCTTACTATCCATAACAGTCACACTGACTTCATTTGCATAGTATAACATGTTTTATTACCCAAGACGATTTAAATTCTAATAATGTAAAGTCACACCTAATGATGGCCCCCAAGATTGCCACCACAATGCTGTTGTGTAATGAACTAGTTTACTATGATGATGCTACTCTCTTTAACAATTACCTGTTTTATGCTTGCTTTTAGCCCTTCTTTGTCTTTAGCTGCATTATCTGCTATTTACCTGGCCAAACTGATCATCATTTACTTGGTTCTGCTTCATTTGCTTTGTTTGATATCATTGTAAACACTACTAATGAAAATGAGACACTGCCATGCCACAGCCTGAATACTATGCCGTATTGTAATTAAGTCTCAAACTCTAAAGCACATTGTGCATGGAAATGTGATCCTTGCTCTAAAAGCATTGTTCTTGTGTTAATGAACTGAGCATGCATGCTGTTATGGAACCTGTCTTTAACAACATACACAATGACTTTATTATAAAATACGAACCACCCATTTCTGTTGACCTGAACAAGAGGGTACTCATGGACCCTAGTCTGATAGCTAGAAAAGATTCATAGGACCTGAATGAGGGTGTTAGTTAGGAGGACTGGGCAGTCTGTGGGACCTCTAGTAATGGATGATATTTATCCCTACTACACAAATGGACTTTGGGAGCCCATTACACATAGAGAGAAACTCTCTCAGCCTAGACACATGGGGGAGGGCCTAGGGCCTCCTACAAACAATATGACAGACTAAGAAGATTCTTCAAAAAAGTCCTCACTCTCCCTAAGGAGCAGAAAGGAATTGGGATGAGGGTTGGTAGCAGAGACAGAGGAGGAAGGGAGGTTGTGGAAACTGGGATTGACATGCAAAACAAGCTTGTTTAAAATTTAAATAAAAAAATATCAAAAAAATTTATAAACCCACCCAGAGTACATGATGATATCACTGACAAATGAATAGAGACATTTGACCCTGGTTATCAATATAGTGAAGACTATCTTCAGCCTTTCTATTGCTCTGTAAATAATTACTGGTGGATAAATATAAGACCACAAAATAAGTTTCTAATGTTGTAAAATTACCTCTTGTTAATTGAAAAGCTGTAAAATATCTTACAGATTTGTGAAGCTGGAAATCATTTCATTAATATGGTGCTGGCTCATCCCAGTCACACAGGTAAGTTCTTTTATATTCATCTTTCTCTGCCAATTTTTTTTCATATTTAATACATTTACCTAAACTGTAGACCTAGAAACGTTTCAAATAGGCTGCAAACTGATGAAACCCTTGCTACTGACAAAGTTTAGGAGGAACGATGAGGGTGCTCTTTCAAAAATTAATTGTACCTTTTGAAATTTTTATACTTGTAGGCCATGTAACTGTTTCATATCATCCTCCGTTTCCACCTTCTGACTAGTCCCAGGAGTTATATATCACATCTCCCTCCCATCTTCTTGACCTCCTTTTACAATATGTATTCTGTGTATCTCTTCTAGGATAGTGGTCTGTAGATTGCAGTATAGAAAGAGGATACTGAAGTTTAGCAAAGATGATTGATCAACTTCTGAAATCTCAGGATTTCCATGAAATCTAGATAATGGTTTTTCCATTGCCTTGGCTTGGCTATCTCTGTTTCATGGGAGCTGTGTGGTCTTAGAGCTTTTCAGTTCTTCTTCACATAAAACTCTGTCCTGACTTTGGGTTTTAGCTGCCTTCTTATGGCAGGTGTTCAGTACTCTTTATAGTTCTTATGTCACATTTTCTAGAAGACATGACAGGGATTTGTCCATTCCAGATTATAACAGACCACAGAAATCATTTCATCCAAGAACACAATGAATTTATTGGGGTAACAAGCGGGCACATGACTAAGGGGTTTTAATAGGACCATGTGAGACTCAAAGTAGAAGAATAAGTGAAAAGCCCACTCCAGCGTTTATGAACTCACAAACCTACAATCCTGGGTATCCCTGTAAACTTTAAGAGACTTCTCTCTCCAGAAATTGTTCACAATTTCTGTTGTCTTGTGGAGGGTGTAAGGATTCAGGCATTATGCTGGCTAGCCCTTGCACCTGGCAAAATGCACTCTGGTCATTCCAGGATACCGTGAGTAGTAGTCTCCATGCAGGTGCAAAGGACAACTGTTACAATCAGTTTTCCCACCAGCTTTGTCCAACAGCCGAGTCCCAACAATGGACCCCTTTAAAAAGACAGATCTCCAACAGTTCAAAGTACAACATGAAATCTTTATACATTTATTTTCCAAATTTTTTCCTAAAAATATTTACTTGGAGAAAATTAATGAAAATCCTGTATTGTTGTGCTAAATATAATGAAAGCTGTAAATAACAATTTTGATTACTTAGCCAAAATAACTTGTGTGTATTTCTGAATATTAACTACACTGATTCAGGATAACTCTCAAGATACTTTTAGACTCATTTTTATAAATGATATCCTTATACAATTCCCTTTTGATTTTTCACTAATTTAGTAGTGAGTTATGAAGTATTTATAATCTCAAACAATTAATCTTTGACAATAAAGGAAAATGAAAACCCATGGAATTAGCAAAGCATTCCTTTTAATTTTTTTCTTTTTTCTTTTATTATTTTTTATTTTATTTTACATATAAAACCCAGTTTCTTTTCCCTCCCTCTCTATCTCCCTCCATCTCTCCCTCTCATACTCCTGACCACTCTCCCCTTCCTCTACATGTAGAGTGATGCTTTCCAGGAGGGGTCATCTAAATCTGTCAAGTCATTTGGAGTAGAGACTAGGCCTTCTCTCCTGTCCCTAGGTTAAGGGAGTATCCCTCAAAATATATGAACAGAACATTGCTGCAGGTATTATGTTATACAGAGTAATTATTATATATCATTTAATTTTTTAAATAATTGTATCCCTTGATTTTATAGATGTAAAGATATTTTTAAAATGACAGATGCTCTATCTGAGTCAAAATGTTATAGCATTTGAAACTATGGCTCTTCTGGGATACTTATGAAATAATTTGCTATGAATAGATGACATTTCATGTGTCAGATGATTATCCTCAAGAACTTGGTAATACTTAATAAGTATATTATATCATTTCCAACTTATATCATAATTCACATTTGCTTTCTCTTTCTCACAAGGGAGCAATGCCTGTTTCCCAAGTCCAAATTATAACCCCTTTACATGGCTGTTTTTTCTGGTTTCCTGTCCTAACTACACCTATGAGGTATGGTGTTTACATGACCAAATTACTAAACTTTATACTATATATACTGAATCCACAACTTTTTTCTTTAAATATATTTTGTGCAATCTGCAGATAGATCTTTTCTAAAAATATTGACAGGTACATTAATTTTACATAAGTTATGTATACTTAAGGAACTTGTAAGCACTATATAACCATAGCATGGATATATTAGAATTTTGAGAATAGAGAAAATTTTAAAACAATGCTCTTTTCTATTATGAATGCCATGATTATATGTGATAATTTATGACTTTCATAGGTAAGAGTTATATTATAATTTCTTTGTGGTCATAAGTTTTATAATATTTTGAGCTTTCAAATTACATAAGACGATGATAAATAACTAATGAGGCACAGGTGTTTGTTAACTTTGGGGTTTTATATTAACAGATTGGATCCTGGATTAGTTTCACAGTCATGACACAAACACTTCCAGGTAATCTTAATATTTTTGACACTTAATCAACATAAGAATATCTTAAGGAGAAATAAAGTCTGAAAATAAATTACGCTCTCACTAATGTAGAACTACTAGCAGTAATATATTACATATACATTTTCATTTTGAAAGTAATTTTTATTATTAAAGTATTGAAACATCTCCTATATATCTACCTATATAACTAAAATTTAATTCAAGTTCAGCAATACAATATAAGTATAATGGTGATTGTGGACTTCTCTTAAAACTTCTTCTTGTATGTATACATCTTTAAAAGGCGGGCAGGGGAATGTTGATTGAAAAATTTTGAAAACTTGATATTTTAATGTGAATAAGAAAGTTTGGATCATACAAGAGTTGTATTTAAGGAAATATATGTAATTCCAATGTCATTGATGATTTCATTCATCAGTTATGAATTATCATCAACTTAGCATACATGCATTCAAACAATGTATGTAAATATGTGTACAGACAGAAGTTTACTGAAGAAGTGATTTCTTCTTAGAAATTATTGAGAATGACATTTATAAGGATTTAAATAGATTTTTAAAAATTTATCCTTCAAGTAATTTTTGTGAATGTATTATTCTAATCAAGTGCAAGGATATTAATAGGAAACTATGCAGCATTTGATTTGGGCAATATTTTCTCTTGTAAATTATTCTTTTTTTTATTTTAATAAAATTCAGTGTTTCTGATACAGGTATTTAGCTGTGATTTTTTTTCTTTCAGTTGGCATTTTTACAATATTAATGAGTATCCAGATGTCTCTGTGGGCACGGAAGAAGCATAAGATATATCAGAAGAAATTCAACGCACACGTGCATAGGAAATCAGCATTAATTCCATTCATATTATAAGATATGTAGCAATTCACATCTGAGCAAGAGGTACAGCATATAAACTCACTAATAAAAGCTTGGGAAATGAAGACCAGCTATTATAATATAACAGTTAATTGGAAAAAATAATCTTTAATATAATAAAATGATGATGGAACTTAGCTAAAGTTCCATTATGAATGACGGTTGTAATATAAAGAAGGCAATAAACAAGGCATGACTCATCATGCTGAGTAACAGCACATTAAAACTTGAATCAGAAGGCCTGCCATGAGTGGGAATCTGTACTAGGCTATTGCGAAGAGCCCATTTTATGGCTAAACATGAGAGAATTAAAATGCAAGAATGCAGAAGTTATTAGTATTAATAGTAAAATAGCATTGAGTTATTTGCAGGAACTTGATCTTAAAATAAATAGTTGTATTGCATAAATATTTCATAGCACTATTTCATAATGTAATTGAATTATCTGGTTTCTGGTCTGGTGAGCTGTCTCAGTGCTGAGTTTTGTTTGTTTTGTTTTTGCTCCTGAGAAGTTTCCATATTGTATTTGAGCCTTAGAGATCTTTTCATATATATTTGTTTTGGTTAGAATTATTTCAGTTTTACGTTGCTATATGGTTAAACATTTTAATAGGTGGATAAATTGGTAATTGAGAAATGTCATCATTACACCATGTGGTTATAGTGTGACACTCAAAAGAGTAACCCAAACACTATCACTTCACTGAAAGAAACTGCAGACACCAGACTATAATAAAATTCATTTATTCCTACAGCCAAATTCATCTACTTTTTATGAAGCTACGTTAAAGCTTGATAGATACATATTGGTTTTATAAATGAAAAAAATATTTAGGTCATATAAATAGAAAGAATTTACGGTTACAAATGAAAATCAATTAAATGAATGTACTGAAAACAAAACTAAGTTTACTCCTTTCATCATGGTTTTACTCATTTGGCCACATGTAACATAATGGGACAAACACATGGTACCAAACTCATAGGTAAATATTTACAAGTGTCTTGAAATTTACAACTAATTGGATCTTCTCTAAAGCCATCTCCCTTTACATGATTCAAGAACACATTTCCTCATTTCTACCATTTTACAATAATGTTCTTTATTTGAAGAATTAAAATTTCTAAAATTTACAAACATATCATGACAAATTGGAGAATCTTGTCATTATTTATGCCATGGCACATTCATAGATTATGTCATCCATTAATTTGTTCCTCTGTATTATTGACAAACAATTTTATACAATATATTCTGATCAAAATTTTCTTCCCCAAACCCCTCCCAGACATCCCCTCTGCCCCACCTCTCTATACCCACAATTTAGTGCCTTTCCTTTCTCTCTTCTCCCTGTCAGTGCTATGACCCTATCTGGCTTGAATCTGTTGGTCTTGTGTATTCATCCACTTTCTTTGTGAGTCCATATGTTACCAGCCCTGATGAGCTCTAAAGACTCTGTTTCTTTGCTTTGGAGTATTCCATCACTTCTGGCTATGACAATCTTTCTACTTCCTCATCAGTATATATCCCTGCATCTTCAGTAGAGGTGTTTGTTTAAGATTATATCTGTTTTAAAAAGCTGTATTTAAACTATAAGTCAAGGATTAAAATTCCTGAATTTGTTTTGTATATTGACATTTTGCTAGTAATGCATCAAAATTTCAAGAGGTTTCAGCTCAAATTAAAGTTCTCAATGCAAGTACAAATCGGCTATTGGTTTATGTCAATTTTACTCCTAAAATTAAAAAATTAATCAAATTAATAATAACAATTTCTTCTATTTATATTTTTGATAAAGCAAATACAAAGAAAAATATTTTATTATTTCAAGGTATTCACAGTAACTATAACAAATATTGCCTTATAAGTTCAATTAAAGTTATTTATTCTATCTCTTCCTAATGATAATAATTAAAACTCAAGCTCATTAAAGGCTATATAAGGTGAATTTTTGCTCAGATGTGTAGCAAAATCTATAATTAGCTTTCCTTTCAAGGAGCTTTGGTGTAGAAAGGTATCGAAATATTTTCCAAATTCATGAAAGTAGGGAATGTTCTATTTAAACTACAGCTTGCTAGTGGCACTTAAAAACTGTGAACTAAACAATGCCACGATGCTTGGGAGTATTTTCAAAATGAATACACAAGCATCTTTGACTTACTTGCTGGACAACAATGAATACCTATATATGGACTTCAAGAAGTGAAGACCTCTAATATTTTGCCAGAATAAATTGTGATTTGTACAATATATTAAAAAGAATCAAGAAAATCACAAGACTAATTTTTATTTTTTGCTGTTATTACATTTCTCTACCAGTTTGGAAGACTGTGTAGTTTCTCAAATTAACTCTTGAGATGTCCATTAAGTACTATGATTATCCTTCTAATCTGTATAACTTCTCCATATGATATTATTTTCCCAATAACCTGTGATATAAATAAAGGTTTAATTAGGTAAGACTTAGGTGTCACCACAGGCATTTATAACTGTAGAAAACAGGGACACAGTGAGAAATTTCTAGTACCAAACAAAGACTTGTCTATACACAATGAGGTGCTCCTGGGGTCTTGCTGAAGAAAGGGAGGAAGGATTGTGTAACCCAGAGTCTGAAGGACTAATCATCATTGGAACACACAGAGACAGCTCTTAGGGAGCTCCTGGAATGAGAGAGCCTGTATGGGACTGACCTAGGCATGTGTTTGACAGTTTGTGGTGTGTTTGTAAAGGCCCCTAGTGGAGAGATTAGGACCTGTCCCTGGTGTTTAACTGGCTTTTGAGAACCTGTTCCCCATGCTGGATTACCTCACCCAGCCATGACACAAGGAAGGAGTTATGTCCTGTCTCAACTTGATTTGTCATGCTTTGTTCAAGCCCATGAGAAGCCTGCCATTTTCTGAATTGAGAGGGAGAGGGGGACTGGAGGGGTGGGGAATGGGGATTGACAACTGAGAGTGTAGCAGAAGCTAGAGGCCTGTAACCACACCAATGATTCATTATAACAAACATTTGCAAGTAAAGCTGTTTGGACAGAAGGGTACACTGGGTGACTAATAGTGGCACACCACAACTTCCACTAAGATTTTTTCTTTAATTTGTATTTTTATTTTTTTTTATAATGCTTTATATGCTTGTTTTGTTTTGGATGGAAGTTGCAAGGACAGAGGACAGATGTAGTGATATATTGTTTATGATCTAATAAAGCCACTGATTATCAGAATGCAAAGTTAGTCACAGCTAGAAAATCTGGACAGTGGTGGCACACACGTCTAATCCAAGCACTCAGGAGACAGAAACAGATGGATCTCTGTGAGTTAAAGTCCATCCTCAGTTACATAAGAGTGAGTCAGGCTAAATGAGAAACAAAGCTCATGCCTTTAATCCTGGCACCAGAGAGGTATTTAATATAGGAGCAGGGCATTCAGTATTCAGTCTTGGGCAATTAGTTTCCAGCTATGTTGAGGGCCAGGATCTCCCCAGCTCTGGTAGATGTTAGAGCTCTCTGGTGGCTTGGTTGCTTTGTTTGTCTGCCTTCATCTTGAAACTCTGGGTTTTTACTATTAGTGCTATTGGCAGATAGGGTGTGACAGGGAGATGAGTCAGATTTGGGAACATGATGCAAAACTCAAAAATAAAACATTTTAAAAAAGAATATTTACAATAATCTACTTCATGGTTTCTAGTATAGTCCTCCTTGTCTTTTTTAATGTTATTTGAAATAGGTTTTTAATACATCTATCTTGAAATAAACATTTCCCTTTTGGGCTGTTTCAAACTGAAATTTCAGTGGTTTAATTATTGTTCTAGTTACTTTTGCCATTGTGATGAAAAAGTCTGCCAAAAGTCAACTATTAAGACAAAAGCTTTTGTTTAAGTGAGGACACCACTGAAATCTGGAAGGCGACTGATCACATTTCATCACTACAGAGGAAGTAGAGAGTAAGCACAGAAAATGGGGCCAGCTATAAGTCTTCAAAGCCCATTCAAAGCTTGCTCTCCTAAAGATTTTATAATTGTTCCCAACAGCACAACATGTAGGAAACAATAGAACAGACACATGGCCCTATGGAGAACATTTTACATTGAATCCACAACAGCTGTGGGTTGACTGTTCCCTCTGCCAGTTTATGATAGGATTAAGTCTAAAGATAAAAGTCCTGGTGTGAAGGAATTCAGTTCTTGGGAAATACTGGTCTCTTGAAATCAGTTCCTATCATACTAGGATGCTAGTGTCATATTCTCTGGCCTTTGGTATTATCACATTTCTTCTACACGGATTCCAGCTAATGTTACTGAACCCAGTGTGATGAGTTTGGAGTGCATGAAGGTACAATAATAATATCTGAAACTGTGAGGCCTTATCCACAAATAAAAACAATATGGTGGTCAGTTCTAGTTATTGTACTATTTCCCACATGATATATTTTTGTAGACTTCAGGAAATAAAACCACAAATGCCCCCACTCAGCATTTTCTCAATGCTTGTTGCAGTTGCACTTGTTCATATTGAGTTTCTGGTATGAATGGAATTCAGACAGATGGAAAGGATCATGTCACCAAGTTCCTATTAAAAGACAGTTCTATTTTAAATATTCTAAAGCAGTAGTTGTCAGAAAGAAAGTGTATTTATCTGCTACTATGTGGTGGTAGATACCTGTTATTCTATTTCTAAGATGGATAAGGACTAGCTACAGCTGTATAGAAATTTTGAAGCTAGCCCAAACTGAATAAGGACATATTTTAAATGTTTTATTAATAATATAATTTAAAATTTTACATGTTGATCCCAGTTTTCTCTCCCTCCTCCTGCCCTCCCTTCCACTTACCCTTTTTCCCGCTCACATGAACCCTGACCACCCTCCACTCCAATCCCCCCACCCCCATTCCACATGTAGGGGTATGCTATCCAGGTAGGGTCATGTAAATCTGTCAAGTCATTTGAAGTAGGTTTGAAGAGAAAGCTGAACCCAAAGAAAGGTCCAGAGACCTACAAGACTGACTCCAACTAACAATTTGAGCAACCATGGAAAGGCTAGCATAAATGCCCTTCCATGATAATGAGATCATCAACTAAATTATCCACCATCATGAAGCCCTCATCTAGTACCTGTTGGAAACAGAAGCAAACACCCATAACTAAACATTGAGTCGAACTAGATTCCAGATGCAGAAAGAGAGAAAACAAGTCCAGGATGCAGATATTTTTAAATGTTAATAACAATTATCATTATGAATTATATTGTTGTGTAGTTGAAGTTGATAACACATTGCCATTGTTAGCTCTCACATTCCCAGAACAAGAAACTGAAATGAAACCTTGAGTTCTCATAAGTATGGTGTCTGTTGGTAGAACCTATGTCTGTTATGCAATCATAGCTTTCTATTACACACACACACACACACACACACACACACACACACACACACACACGATTAAGGCTTAATGTCTACCTTTAAGAAATGCCTTAGTTATAATATCTAGTTATGTAGAAACTTAAAAAACCATATAGAATACTATATGATGATGAGTTGCTATAAAACAGAACTTATTCATGAGACTAAAATATGCATGTTTGTAATGTTATAAGACATTCCACATATTTGGATGTTAAATATGAACCATACTTTAATATAGTTCATTCACAGCGTATTTTCTTAGTATTAAAGTATCTATTTTCCACCAGAAAAATTCATGACTCTGAAATAATTCATTACATTTCATTTTTTGACTTGCTTTATATCAGCAGACATATTGTTCTTTCAACTTATTTAGCAATACTGTTGTAGGGAAAAATCTAAAATAGCTACCATAAAAGTTTGGCCATGGACTTCAATAGAATGAAGTGTCTTATCTAAAGACTTCATTGTTTAGCATCATTGATTGTAGCACAGGGTCTGAGCTTCTGTTCGAACTGTTTAACTGGTGGATACAGTGCAAATATCTACACAGAGGGGATATCTGAAATTGACCTTCAAGGTTTAATAGTGTGGCTACTTGCTAGTCCTTTTTATATATCCTTCATTTCATTGTCCTGTTGATTGCAAAATTGTTTTTTGTTTCTGTTTTTGTTATTTTTATTGCTTTTATAGTTCATAGTCAATAATTTCCTTGCAAGGATATCATTTTAATATTGGGTGATGCAGGTTATTTTACAAATGACAAAATGTATATAGATAGGCTAAATATCTTTTATTTACATTTCTGAGATTGCTTTTATTTAAGTTTCTTTTTTCAATTCATTCTAATATAAGTAGTTTCAAAACCTTAAACCTGCTTGGTACTTGAATTTGCTGCAGAGCCTTGAATTGGTGTTTAAAGTTACTTTGTATGAGAAAACCACCTGAACAACACATTCAGTCTAGAACTCAGTGATAGCTCCCTTGTGCTTTTTCAATGGCACAGGGCTTAATACAGGTGACCGACTGGCTCACTTAAAGAAAAATTCATGTTATTACAACTTTATTAGGGCTATGATGTTTTTATTAGAAAAATCGAGGGAATTTATGGTTGAAAGTATCAATAATTATTCTACAGTGATATCTATGTAGTCATCAGAACATAAGCCAAACTTTGTTTTTATTCGATTTATTACAGTCCTTTTTTGGATATGGAAAGCATGCAGTTCTTAGAGATTTACAATGCAGAAACAACATCTTTCAAAGCAAATGTTTTAATTTTAACTAGTGTTAAAATTATTCATAATGTTATATATTATGTTTTGTGAGAAAAAATGAGTTATATTTTATACCCACTATCACAATTAGTACTGCTATATTATTGTTCATTTAGAATCACTGTTTAATGTTTTAGTAAATATTACTCATAAGAAAACAGAATCCTATTCTCAACTGGTCTCCCTTTTTCAGGAAATTTGAATGTGTATCAATGCATCACAGTGGTCCTTAGATTTCTAAAAGCCTGGATTAAACTAAAAGTTGAAAGGTCACTTTCTGAAACAGCTTCCATTCACTTTTAGCTGTCAATTTTATGCTTAGTATATCGGACATGCAACTACTGAGGCAGATAATACTTCACAATTTTTCAAGCTATCAATTCAGTGAAGTAAAGGTCATTCTCTATATTGCATCACTGTTCAAATTCAAAAAGAAAAATTAAATGCTCAATAATATTTCACTCTCGAATTACAAAAAGTGGGGTTTGTAACTGTAAATGTGATAGTCCTTTTGGAGAAATGTATCATATTATTCAAAACTCACATTAGTGTGTATTTTCAAGCCAAGTCCTATGTACTGAAAGCAGTTTGGAGTGAGTGTTGGAAGGAACAGCTGGCTGTTAGTGGTGCTTACTGTGACTTTAACAGACAAGGACAGCTATAGAATTCTAATCCTTAATGAAAGAGAAGCTCTAAGTCTGCTTGTGGATTGCATTTCAAGTGTTCTGGGAATGCCTATGCTGTTTTCCTCTAATAGTATCCAAATAAATTAGATTCTATTACACAAAAGAGGTAAAGTCCACAAGTTGCAAATGTTAACGAACTCTGAAGGCTCTTGGAACACTAGTTTCCTTTATTCTTTCTTAGTTGCCAGTCCTTCATTATTATTTTAATAAAATGGAGCATGCTCTCAGATTTGTTTGACAAACATAACTACTATAGTAATTATAGTACCATCGATGCTGTTATATATACATATATATTTCATATGTTGGTAAAAGAATTTACTTGGTATGGAAATGTAACAGTACAATAAAGTGGGAACGCGAATCTTGAGTCATGTAGACAGCAGGACTACAAAAGAGTGGAGATAGTGCTATCTTAATCACTATTCTATCGCTGCTAAGAAACATTGAAATCATGGCAACTTTTAAAAGAGAAAGCATCTTATTGGGTACTTGCTTATAATTTTATATGCTCAGTCCATTATAATAGTGCTGAAGAGATGGCAAATGGCATGGCACACATGTTGCTGGAAAATTAGTTGAGATCTACATTGATGAACAGGCAGAGAGAGACAGAGAGAGAGAGAGAGAGAGAGAGAGAGAGAGAGAGAGAGAGGCAGTCAGACAGATGCAGAGTGACAGACAAACACACAGAGAGAGTCAGAGACATAGAGATAGAGACAGAGAGAAAGAGAAGGATGGAAACTCCTTTGAAACCTCAAAACCCATCCCTGCTTACATACCTCCTCTGAAAAAGAATAACCACTGAATCCTTTTCATTCTATAACATAATTCCCTTCTCTGGTGACTGAACATTGAATTTTGTGAACCTAAGAGACATGTTTATAAAAGCTATGATAAGTGGTAATGGGAGAAATGATGTGGAGAAGTGAATATATTCAAACACATAAAAAGAAAGAAATTTATTAAAATAACAACAGCTGCAAAAACTGGTATTAGTGACATTCGAGTAAAAATGTTACACTAATAGCATCAAATTAAAAAAAATAAAAAGTTTATTCATAAGTTTATCAGAAGTACTTAGTTTTAATTAAAATAATAGGTAAGACCACTATCTTTCACCACAAACAGAAATCAATTAAACCTACTTTATTTTTTTTTAACTCCCCAGCTTATAGAACAACAAAAAAAAGTGAGCCAATGAGATCATGCCAAAGTAAAAACAGCCTGACAATGCAAAGAAAACCATCCAAAAATAAAAGAGCATGAAAAATTGGAGAGCAATATTTGTTAATTATCTATGAGCCTAAGAGTTAATGTCTGTGAAACACAGACTATTCAATAGTATCATAAAATGTGTCAGTGAGTTAAAATGTATGCAGAAATCCATGAATTAACATTAATAAAAGGATGGTATATAAATGACCAAGATTTTATATATATCAAAGTTCAACATGACTAATTGGAAAAATGCAAATGTAAGCTGCATTTGGCATACCATTGGTTTGCCAGTGTCAAACCATCATCCATGAAAACATGGACACAATAACATATGGATACAACAATTTATATTTAGGAATATATATGTTTGTACAAATATATATGTTCATGCAATTATAATTAGTGGAAAAAGAGGTCATAATTTGCAAAAAGAGTGGGGATTGGTATATGAGAGGTTTTTGAAGGAAGAAAGTAAAAGAGGAAATTTTGGCATTAAATTACAATCTACAAAATAAAAATTAATAAAAATAGTCTCTGTACATATTCTTTAAAATGTATACATGAAGAGCTATTTTGAAAAGTAATTTGAGACTTCACGAAATATATGCATAGAAAACCATCATGTATTCTAACCCATATGCTAATAAAACATTTTCACTATGGTAATCTGTTTTCTTCAGTCATTCTTTCCACAGTGTATTCTTGCTTAAGGCCTGATAACAATAGCAATAACAACAAAAAAAAAAGTGTATTTTAAGACCTTCATAAGAAAGGGAGAATATTTTGTGAATCTTTGTGTGTGTGTGTGTGTGTGTGTGCACACGCATGTGTAACAGTTTTTAAGTTATAAGTTTTCAAAATCTGTAATTTTTAATGGAAATGACATGACCAAATCTGTCACATAATTTTGAGACCCATTAAAACAACTATAATGAGCCAGGTGGTGTTGGCCCCGATTTAATCCCAGCATTCAGGAGGCAAAGGCAGGTAGATCTCTATGAGTTTGAGGCCAGCCTAGTCAACAAAGTTAGTTCCAGTACAGGCTCCTAATCTATACAGAGAAACCCGTCTTGAAAAAACAAAACAAAAACAAATGTAATGTCAAAACAAACAAACAACAAAACAAAAAAAAACCTGATATTATATACAATGAGGCAACATTAAATTATTCCAAAACACATGGTAATCACAAACTTTATATAGTCAATGACAAAAACAGAAATAGCTGTCATTTTTAAACACCTTGGAATGGTCTCTCAGTAAATATTTGATATAAACATATTAATTGTTGTGATTAACATTTTCAAAATATATCACTGTAAGAATTGGACTTCAATTTTTTTATTAAATTTATTGGATATTTGATACATATGCATGAGTATATTCTGCATTTTATCTATGACATTGTTTTCACTGTCTTCTGTGCTTTAGGTCCTATTTCAAGAGAGACATCCATGTGATTATATCATTTTTGTTTCAAAATATTGTTATCCATACTAGTTTTCTCCACTGCATATAAATTATTCCCTGTAAATTTTAGTTATTCTTATTAAAATCTTACAGATAGTATGAATCCAGAGCAATAGAAATTCACATATTTTAAGATACACAAAAGGTAAATACAAAATTCAGCCAGTGAAGTGGGTCATTTGTTTTTCCTTAAGTATTTCAGACACTAGTCTGTCAGATGTGTTGCTTACAAAGTTGTTTAAATTCAATGTATTATCTGAGGCTTCATAATAAATCATTTTGCAATTGAACAATAAATACCACTTCATTCATGCAGGTATCATGATAAATTTAGAAGTGTTATAAACATAGCAGCATTCACAATTTGTTCAAACATGCATGCAGCTTATTCAAAGACATATTACATGATCAACAATAAAATAAGATTTAAAGTATATACACGGAAGTGCATAAAACAAAATTAGTCCTGTAACAGCAGTAGATATGATAAGAAATCAGTAATAGAAAAATATGAGGTATACTCAAAATTTTGGAACAAAAACTCAACACTCTGCATAAAACACTAAGTAAGATAAATGGAAAGAGGAAGTGTATGAAAATATCAACAAAGCATACTGGTAGTTTTAAAATGTGTCATTTCAAATCTTCTAGATGAATGTAGTCATTATGTCAAGCTGAATTCCTTAAAGAACTCTAGTTTAGGAAAGGCCATTTGATACTTCTCTTTGACATACATAGGAAGACAGAGATGGCTTGGGAAACAGCCTTCCTTAGCAAAGTCAGAGAAAGCTTTAACTGGTCACTGGGCCTGAGTCTCTAGCAAGGCTAGTCTGACCCTTGGTGATTCATTTGCCCAGTCATTTCTTCAATATTTTATCTTCAGTCTAAATAGAAAATAGCATATCAGTTTTATCAAGTGTTCAAGTGTGTGTGTGTGTGTGTGTGTGTGTGTGTGTGTGTGTGTGTGTGTGGTGTTGCTGTGTGTGCACGTACTCACATATGTGATGATGATCATGGTCAATGCCACTTTCTTTTTAATTGCTTCTCCAGATTATTATGGTGCCACTGATAACCCAATCATCAGGCCAGCAATGACTAGTCGGTCTGGCCCTACTGCTGAAAATATATAATTTGTCTTTTTTAGTCTGCATTCAATGAGTATGTTACAATCAGTATAACCATAGAGGTTCAGTATAGAATAAGGAGCAATGAGTAAGTAAGAGGAGCTACCAAAGAGTGAGTTTCTGAATACACAGCTATGGAGAATCAGGAGGCGTATTGCGGTTCAATAAGGGTCAGGATAAACAAATAGGTCAAATAGATGTTTATTAAGGGAGAAACAACTCACAACACAGACAGATGAACACAGCAGTTAAAACTGGATGCTCCTCTCTCTGTGTCCCGCCAGAAAAGGCCTTTCTCCGCCTCCTCCCGAGACTAAACTCCATCGGACACTTCCGCCCCTGGCTCCACCCCTCAATGGGTGTGGTCAGTGCCACAGAAGCAGACACGGTGAATATCCCACTACAATTCCCCTTTTAGTCTAAAGAAAAGATTTAAGCTTGATACAAAACTATATACAAAACAGTGAATAACAAGTGTGCTCTAAGAAAAGGAAAATCGAGACCAAAACCACAAACATACCTAGTCCTAGAGTGAAGGCATAAGGGAGTTTAAAATAGAGTTGTCCTAAGCTGAAAAGCTTAAGTCTAGTACTTAATATCTAACTAGGAAGAGAAAATAATACTAAGATAGTTTAATCTACAACCTCACCAAGACCTGAGAAGGAAAATTACAATACTAGGGTAGATGGGAAGTGCAGATGGGCAACTTCCAAAAGGCTCAGTGAGGACAGAAACAGCAAGCTACCTGGACAGTCACCCAAGGTCTCACAGCAATGTTGGTACAGCCAGATATGACTAAGGCCAGGAGTATTTGACAGACCACAACAAAAGCAGGGAGGTAGAAAGGCTGTTTTACCCTGACTTGGCAAGGTTCAGCAGTCTTCTAAGTTTGTCTCCTGCAAGCATATTGGACCGCATGTCCAAATCAGTGGTCAAGGCTGAGGCAGTTCCTTGCCCAAGAGGCCATTAACCGAAGCGAGGATGAACTCCAGAAGGAGCAACAACAGTGTCCAACATACTTTCGGGAAAGTGCACGGTGCTGTCAGGAGCAACAGTGTCTCATGTCAACAGAGTACTAATATATAAAACATTTAAATGCCATGTTCTGCAGGTCTATGAAGTGATTGAAGATTAAGCATCTATGTCTGACTAATCTCATAGGCAAAGGAAACATGGGTGAGGATAATCTGTAATACTCAGGAACTTGGCTAACAAGCCTGAATAAAACTTCCTTGAGTAAAGCAAGGATAAATACCTAAACAATATAACTATGTACATGTATATATATATATATATATATATATATATATATATCTCACATGTAAATTCCTAAAGTAGAGGTAGAGTAAAAATGTCTAAACAAGAGGTAGAGCTCTAAAGGGCAGCAAGACAAATATCCCAAATTGTAACAAATACAAAATGTCTTGAACACAACCAATAGTATACATACATAGAATATGGCAAGTATAATGTACATAAAACATCATAAATGGAAAGATTTCACACAATACAACAAATATAAGATACAATTCTTCCAGGAAGGGAATAAACTTAATTTTACATAGGTTACCACAAAAAATAATATATAACAATGTAAGCTGTAATACTAATGTCTCATTCTTACTGAATAATTCACAAGAAAATAGGCTAATCTACCTATATCCATTCTGAATCATACCTTTCTCAACCATACCCTATTCCTGTCTAAAAGAGATAACCAAGTCTAAGTATCACCTTCCAAACCCAACCCCAAGTAACTAAAACCAACACTATGAAGATGAATATTATTCCTAAATTCCAAGAGTGGGGAAAGGGGGCGTTGTTATCTTAAGATTACTTCCTGCTGAAATGGGATGATGATTTCTCCATGGGATCCTGTTGGAAAAAAAAATTTTTAGCAACTAAATTTCTAAACAGAACTGGCTGTAACATATGTAGGTAGTCATTGTATGGCAGAAAATGCTTGACTGGAATTCTAATTGAAATTTGGCCAGGTTGTAATAAGAAGGTTCACCAATACAGCTAGCTAGTCATGAGTTGTCTCGAGAAAAGCAGTCTCAAACCGGTTTAGGGTGCAGTTTGTAGTCCAGATGCATCAGGTTGAGTGAAGTGGAAATGTCCAATTGGGGCCCATCTCCTTTCCAGAGTGTTCAAAGATTGCTGTTGAGAACTGTTATAGTCCTTGTGGAAAATTTAAATATCAATATCAAGGTAAAATTTTTAATTTTACGGTATGCATTAGGGCAAGGCAACAGTAAGCATTAAAATGTAAATGAGAAAATTAGGATTTCAGACAGAAAATTGCGAATAAGTGAATGAGTCCTTCGATTTTGTTTTCTTCTGCCTTACACCAATTGGCTTCTTGATATAAGGCAGAAACTGTGAATTTAATCTTAACAACATGCTTGAATTTAGAGAAGGAAAGCCAAATCCAACTCCAAAGCCAGCACTGGTTTACATGAATCGGGACTACAGAAATATTAGATAGTAAAGAAAACTAGATTTCAGTATAGAAACAGTTTACTAGACTTAAATATTTTTACCATAAATCATATTCCTCTTCATTAAGTGATTCTTTCTGGAGAGCTGTCTTCTCTTCTGTAGGTACCTACATGTTTAGTGTCCTTTGGTTGTTTGAAGATAGGTGTTCTCTGTTTTCCTGTAAGGACAAGAACAGAACACTTCCCCTACCTTTGAGAAGTCTCCACATCTCTCATGGGACCTTATTTATTGGATTACTTGTCATTTCTCTTCATTAAGATGTTACTCTTGTTCAACCCGGATCTTGATTAACTTAGATGGTATCCATAGCTTTTCTTCTCCTGTAGATACAAATGCAAAACCCCTACCCCAACATAACACATATCCTGGTTTCCCATTCTGAGGTCAATAGATCCTTGAAGTACCCCGGCTGATGTAGTTCAGAAGTTTTTTCTATTGTCCAGTGTCTTTCTGCAGCTGTTTTTCCTTTTTCATCAGCATTAAAAAGTTTAATGTTAATAAAGCATTATGTAATCTGTGTTTGGGTGTCTTGGTTCCTCCTGCCTGTTTATGGAGCATTTCCTTTAAAGTACGATTAGATCTCTCAACTACTGCTTGTCCTGTAGGATTGTGTGGTATACCAGTTATGTGTTTTATGTTATAATACTCAAAAAACTGTTTCAATTTGCTGGAAATATATGCTGGAGCGTTGTTAGTTTTTATTTGTGCAGGTATGCCCATAATGGCCATTACCTCTAAAAGGTGTGTGATAACAGAATCAGCCTTTTCAGAGCTCAGAGCAGTAGCCCATTGAAACCCTGAAAATGTATCTATAGTGTGATGTACGTATTTTAATTTTCCAAATTCTGCAAAATGAAACACATCCATTTGCCATATTTCATTTCTATTTATACCTTTAGGGTTACTGCCTGGTGGTAAAGGATTTTGGTTATAGAATGAGCAAGTAGGACATTTCCTTACTATTTCCTTGGCTTGTTGCCAAGTGATAGAAAAATCATTTTTCAATCCTTTGCTGTTCACATGGTGTTTCTTATGAAACTCTGAGGCTTCTAGCACACTTCCTATCAATAATCGATCAATTTCATCATTGCCTTGTGCTAGAGGACCTGGCAGACCCATATGGGATCTGATGTGTGTTATATATATATAGGATGAATCCTCTTTCTGATAGTATCTTGTAACTGTATAAACAATGAATTTAATTCTGTATCATCAGGAATAAATTCTGCAGTCTCGATGTGTAAGATTACTCTCTCTGCATATTGAGAGTCAGTAACTATATTGAGGGGTTCTGTAAAATCCATAAGTATCATGAGAATGGCATACAATTCTGCCTTTTGTACAGAATTGTAAGGGCTTTGAACTACTTTGCTTATTTCTCCTGATTTATATCCTGCTTTACCAGATTTGTTTACATCAGTGTAGAATGTAGGAACTCCAGAGATAGGTGTTTGTCTTACAATGTGTGGAAGGATCCAAATCGTCTCCTTTATGAATTTGATTCTTTCAGTTTTGGGATAATTGTTGCTAATTATTCCCAAAAAATTACTGCATGCTCTCTGCCAATATTCATTATCTTTCCATAAGGAGGAAATTTCCTCATTAGTTAAAGGTACAATAATTTCTGCTGGATCTCTTCCTGTTAATTGACGAAGTCTTAATTTACCTTTTAAAATCAAGTCAGAGATCTTTTCTATATATGTTTTTAGATTTTTATTCTGTTTATGTGGTAAGAATATCCATTCTAATATGATGTCTTCTCTCTGCATCAAAATCCCTAAAGGATATTCTCTAGATGGTAATATAACCAGAATACAGTCTAGATTTGGATCCACACAGTCCACATGTGCTTCTAATATCCTCTTTTCTACCCATTCTAATTCCTTTTCTGCTTCAGCTGATAGTATTCGGGGACTATTCAAATCCTTGTCCCCTTTTAGGGCCATTTTCAAGTTTTTCAAATCATGCCCTTCAACTCCAATAATAGTTTGCAGTTGAGAAATCTCTCCTAGTAATTTTTGAAGATCATTAAGAGTCTGGTAGCGATCTCTCCTGATCTGTACTTTTTGTGGTCTAATTTTCTGTAGACCTATTTTATATCCTAAGTAGTTGATTGAATCTCCTTTTTGTATTTTTTCAGGTGCAATTTGTAATCCCCAGCGAGGTAAAACTTCCTTCAGTTTCTCAAACATTTTTTCTAATATGTCTGCTTTAGAGTCAGCTAACAATATATCATCCATGTAATGATAGATTATGGATTGTGGAAACTGTTTACGAATTATTTCCAGGGTTTTTGTACAAAATATTGGCACAGGGTTGGGCTATTTAGCATTCCCTGTGGCAAAACCTTCCATTGATATCTCTTCACTGGTTGAGAATTATTGTAATTAGGTACCGTGAAGGCAAATTTCTCTTTGTCTTGTTCTTGTAAAGGTATAGTGAAGAAGCAATCCTTTAAATCAATAACTATAATAGGCCATTCTTTAGGTATCAAAGAAGGCAACGGCATTCCAGGCTGTAAAGAGCCCATTGGCTGGATAATTTTATTAATGGCTCTCAGGTCTGTAAGCATTCTCCATTTACCAGATTTTTTTTGATAACAAATACAGGAGAATTCCAAGGGCTGGTTGATTCCTCGATATGCCCAGCATTTAGCTGTTCGTGAACCAGGTTTTCTAAAGCTTCTAACTTCTCAGAAGTCATAGGCCACTGCCCTACCCAGACAGGTTCCTCTGTTAACCATTTTAAGGGTAAGGCTTTTGGTTCATCTGTTTGTTCAGCACTTGCATTCTATCTTTGTACAGCCTGGATATTTGGTGTTCGTCTTGTATAGTACTTTATAGCATTTTTTCCACAATCATGAGGTCGTTTATGGTTCCTATCTAATACTGGAGGAATGTTAATCTGTGTATTCCATTGCTGTAATAGACCACGACCCCATAAATTTATCACTACATCAGCCACATATGGTCTTAACCTTCCTCGCTGTCCTTCTGGTCCTACACATTCAATCCATCTCATGCTTTGTTTTATCTGAGACAGGGTTCCAATCCCTAAGAATTGAACATTAACCTCTTTCAGGGGCCAATTTCGAGGCCAGGATTTATTAGTTATGATAGTTACGTCTGCCCTTGTGTCCAGGAGGCCTTCAAACAGTCTGTTATTCATTTTAACTATCAATCTAGGCCTTTGACTGTTTATAGAGGTTTGCCAAAATATACGTTTTTTATTTTCTTCTGTTATGTCTGATTCAACTTCTTTCACTAGTTTGTCAGCCAGAGCGGTATGAGTTTTTAACAATAGGCCAAGGATTTTCTAATTGTCCTGTGGGAGGTTGTCCTCCACTGTGACTGGGAATGTTCAGACCACCTTTGACATGGGGGCCTTCGAGAGGCCCCCCAAGGAGTTTCCCGGTGGTAAAGGGTTTCCTTGCTTGTCTCTAGTTGATCTACACTCATTTGTCCAGTGTCTGCCTTTGCCACACCTTCTACATAACCCAGAAGGTTTAGGCCTTCTGTTCCATTCATTCTTGGGAGTATTATTTCTAGAGATGCTTTGCCTACAATTTCTTTTTAGATGTCCTATCTTACCACAGTTATAACATCTGACGTGTTGATATCTCTTTAAACTTTTGGAGACGGCTTCTCCTATCCAAGCTTTTATGTCACCATAGTTACAACTTCTGTTCTCTTGATTACTGCTCAAACCTTTAGATATAGCTTCTCCTACCCATGCTTCAGTGTTATTGCTATTATAGTCAATGTTGGCTGTATATCGAATCCATTCATCCAAAGGTGCTGATTGAATTTTTAATGGCCAAAGCACTTGTTTGCATTGAGGATTTGCATTCTCATAGGCTAATGATTCTATGAGTATTTGCCTAGATTCTATGTCAGCTACCTGTAATTGTACTGCTCTAGACAGCCTTTCTAGAAACACACTAAAGCGTTCTCTTGGTCCTTGCCTTATTTTGGTATAAGATTCTATCCTCTCCCCTAGTTCATGAACCTTATCCCAAGCATTCAGAGCTGCCGTACTGCATAGAGACAAGATATGTTCATCATAGGCAGCTTGGGTTTCTCGGTCAGCATAAATACCCTCACCAAGAATTTTATCTTTGGGAGCTTCATAGCCTTTCTTTAAGCCCTGAAGTTCAAGAGCCTTTGCTTCTTCTCTCCATAAAGCCCTCCATTCTAATTGAGAGGAGTTTTCAAGGACAGCTGATATTAATTGTTCCCAATCCTTAGGGGTTACCTTGTTATTCATTGCCCATGATTCTATTAATTGCTTCACATATGGTGAGTGCACGCCATAAGAGACTACTGCTTCCTTTATACTTTTTAAATCTTTCATACATATTGGTTCCAATTGATAAGCAACAACACCTTTTGGGTGTTTTTTCATTGCTGATTTTCCATTAACAGATACAGGGAAAGCTCCTCTGACCCTAAATGGTGTGGAAAATTTTAAGTTTTTTTCATGCCCTATTACCTGGAGCTCTTCTTCTGATGTATCAGATTGAAGGTCTTCTAAAGCCTGAATTCTATTAATTATTGCTTCTTTGAGTGTCTGAACTTCTTGAAGCATATCCCTTTCTAGAGCCTTCATTGCATCTGTCAGTTTCTTACTTTCTTCAAGTACAAATGATTCCATGTTTTTGATATTCTCATCCTTAGATATTATCTGAATGGCATGTAAACTGCCTTCTAAAAACAATGTTCTATCTGCTAGCTTGCCATTATCTTCAGACATGGAAGAGATTCTATCTGCTATTCTTGCCATCTGATATTCCAGTTTTTTAACCTTATTAGTAGCTTCATCCAACCAGGAATGAGCTGTTTCTGCTAGCGTGTTAATGCATTGCATTGTTTCTGTTTTGGTTGTTGAGGCAACATCAGAAATGGAACAAATTTTGTTTTCTATTTGATCATTTTTATGTTCCATGTTCTGTATTCTACCTGTCAGCTCTCTGTTGCCATCTTCAATATCCTGAAACTTTTTTCCTAAACATTCCATGTTTTGCGTTCTGTCATTTTCAATGTTTTGAATCTTTGTTACCAAGTCTCCTATGGTTTGTACAAGTTCCTTATTGTTTGCGCTAATCTCAAACCATTTCTTTAAGAATATCATATTAATGATAAAACCCATTACTATTACGAAAAAGGTGTATATATTGATCCAGTCATAATTTTCTTCTGCTAAGATTCCTTCTATATATGAAGTAAAAAAATTCCTAAAGTACTGCATTGTAAAATTATCTGCCATAGCTATGGAAAAATTGATCTCAGATATTATATCAGCTTAAGTTGCAAAAGATGTTACAATTACCTTAGATGTAATTCTGCTGTCCTGGAGCTTTGATGCTTTTAGCTGTAGATCTCAACTTGCTGTAGTTACACTCGGAGGTGTAGCAGTAAAAAGTGTCCGCAGCAGAGGAGCCTTCCAATTCCGGTTCTATCCGGAATTTACCACCAAAGAGTGTCCGCCAAATAGCCTCCAGCAGGAAATGATCCTTCTGATCCTGGTCCCTGTAGAATAGCTTTTAACAAACTAAGGCAAGCAAAATTTTGTTAAAAGAAGGAGTGAAACGAGCCTTGTACAATTGTTGAGACCACAGGGAAAACAGGAGCTGCAAGCAACTGCAGTGTGTATATTTTCCGCCAGTCCACAGGCCGCAGCTGCCAAAGCCGCTGCAGCCCCCGGAGCCTGCAAGCACACAAACAGAGCAGGTGGAGTCCGGGCCTAGTGCCGCAACACAAAAGGCAGGGCTAATGCCGCAGGGCTCTGTGCGAATACAATCTGAGGGAATGGGCAGAAGATGAGCAGTAGTCTCAGGGCCAAGATGGAGATAAAAGGAGTTCTAGGGCAAGGTATATCCTGCCCGTTCAAGGAAGGTGGGGGAAGGGTTGCTGCGGCACCTGGGTAAAACCCAGGTGCGGTAAAAATCCTGATCCTGCTTCTGACACCAGATATTGTGGTTCAATAAGGGTCAGGATAAACAAATAGGTCAAATAGATGTTTATTAAGGGAGAAACAACTCACAACACAGACAGATGAACACAGCAGTTAAAACTGGATGCTCCTCTCTCCGTGTCCTGCCAGAAAAGGCCTTTCTCCGCCTCCTCCGGAGACTAAGCTCAACAGGTCACTTCCGCCCCTGGCTCCACCCCTCAATGGGTGTGGTCAGTGCCACAGAAGCAGACATGGTGAATATCCCACTACAGAGGCGACTGTAAGGGATGGGCAGGGAGACAGGTGGAGCAGAGTGGTAATGTCAGGGATACCAGGAAGGAAATCTCAAACTAAGTTCTATTTGAGGGGTAATATGAAAACAAATTACTGGAGAAGCTTCTTAAAATGCATACATATGTGAAAGAAACCTAAATGGGGTCAGCAAATAACAGGGGAGATAGAGCCCCAGCTAAATACCCACTGCCCTAGGGAAACTGCCAGGACCAGGAATGGGTTACATCTAGTTGAGTTATTGACCAAAGGGGTGCCACAATTAGAAAATTCCCAATAAATAAGGTTACTACCAAAGCTATTAAATATTCTCCACAAACTGTGGAAAGTCCCTATTGCTGAAGACAACACTTCCATATTTCATTTAATATGTAGAAGTCAAACATGCCTAACAAGGATCTTCACCCTTAGTGACTAGTGCCCTTAGTGACTAGTTTTCTTGGTACTTAAAGGCATCCTGCATACTGCTAGAGGAGAGAGGTAAACACCAAGCTAGCTACAAACTGTTCCATGTACAATGGTGACTTTCTTACATGATATGCTGGTGAAGTACTGGCATAAAAATGTGTGTGTGTATGTGTGTGTGTGTGTGTGTGTGTGTGTGTGTGTGTGTAAGAGAGAGAGGTATATTCATGTGAGCATGTGTTGTGTGCATATGTGAACATGAAGATGTTGATTTGCATAAACTTAGGCATGTTTTCATGTGGAAATCATAATCATAAGATTTTCCTCAATCTCTCTCTCTCTCTCTTTCTCTCTCTCTCTTTCTCTCTCTCTCTCTCTCTCTCTCTCTCTCTCTCTCTCTCTCTCTCTTTCTCTTTCTCTCTCTTCACGAAACCAGGTTTCTTACTGAATCTTTGGCTTATCAATTTACCTTGTATTTTGTGTCAATGAAGTCCAAAGATCCTCCTAGTCCTGTATTATTTCAATACCACATCATGGTTACAGATGTACTTTAATACAGTCTGGGTTGTATATAGATGCTAATCCAAACTTAGGTCCCCATACTTGTGTGGAAAGTCCTCTCAAAACTGAGTCATTTCTTCCAGATTCAAGGAAATCTTTTATAAACGTTGTTTGAAATATAAATGCTTGTGACAAGAAAAGTATGAAATAAAATTAATATTGTTACTAACAGTTTACTTATTTTTGTTTTGAAAACCAATAAATAATCACAATTTACTTTTAGAGCTACAGAGATACCTTGAGTTTAAGTATGCTTCTGAAAGCAGAAAGATATCGAGAGCAGAGGAATGGAAGGTCAGGGTGAACAGCAAATGAGGCTGTCACTGCTAAGTTGCATCAATGGAGAAAATGCCATGGGACATTATTCACCTATTCACGGATAAAATGTCAGAAAATATGTCTAAAATGACCTCTGCTGTTATCACCAGTGGGCTGCAATAGCTTGACCATTATTTATGTACAGATAGGGAGCGCAGGTTTTTTTTTTTTTTTTCTTGTCTTTTCTAGTGATACATACTTATAGCTTTCTTTATCATTTCCACTTCAGAACATTCTGAAAAAAGTATCCATAGAAATTACAAAACCATCTGTTTTATCATACTGTCTTCCATGGCTAGGTTTGGATGTAAGATTTTAAAGCAATTAGATTGCAGAAATTATTCAAAAACTTCCTTGAGTTTGGACAACAAATGTAAATTTATACATCCACAAAGCCATATTAACAAAATTCCTCCCATATACCCTGGTTTAGATAGAAGGCTTTGCTCTGGAGGACTTATAAAGGAATGAAACCAGCTTCTGTTGAAGTCATCATTTTGCAAAGTTGCTCTTTTACTGTAGAGGGTATGAGATGTATCATTTAATGAAAATTACCTATGGACTAATATTTCAGTGCAAAATATATGTCAGGCCACATGCCTATGTTAATTTTAAAGACATATACATTGGGCATATTTGTCTATGTGATGGATACCTGGGTGTTAACTTCACTGGCTCTGGAATCCACTAATAAAAAAGCCTCTGCATGCACCTGGAAGAGATTCTCTTGATTAGGTTCCTTACAGTAGGGAGTGCCATGCAAAATCTGGGCTGGTGTCTTCCAGTGACAGCTCAGATATAAAGGAATCCAGGGAAAATGCTGCTTTTTGCCTGACTATTTTCATGTTTTAGCAAGTTCTCTCATTCTGTTCTCAAGTTCTGTTGCTGTTGGTGAATCCTTTGCTGACAACAGTAAACTGCAGACTGTGGGATCTTGGAGAAGTCTCCTGGCCTTCATTGCAAGAGGGTGAATGTAGGAGCATTCAATATATTTTTTGTTGAAGTAGACAATAAAATAATACCCATTTAATATGTATTAATTTTACTGGCTCTGATTCTCTTGAGAAAAACACATTACAGTTTTTGCCTTTTATGAAATCACCTTCTTATGTGGAGTTGCATTGTTTTAAATTTTTTATACCCAAGTCTTAGTCCATTTAAAGTTGCTCTCCTCAAATATCATAGGAAAAATAAGTTATAAGATACTAGATTAATTTCTTACAGTCCTGGAAGCTGTTGTGTCTATGAGGACTAATGGTCTATGTTTAAAATGCAGTCTGACTACTCAAAACAGAACATTTGGTGTTAAAGCCTCTGGAGAGAAGACATGATGAGATTTTCATAATAAACATGGAGAAACAGGGGAGAAGATGGCCTCCCTCCTAGTTCTCTTTAAAGAGTATCTAATTCCATTCAGAAAGGGCATCCCACCTGAATCTGCACCTCTTAACAATTCCAGCACAAAACACCATAACATTGGCGATAACTGAATTTTATAGAAGACTGCCTAAATCATTCTACTTTGGATACAAAGGCTTCCTCCTGCTCAGGAAAAAAAAAACTAGTAGGACAGTAGGTTTTAAATCAGTTGACAACTTATTCATATTCCTTTCTGTATCTTTAACGTGCTATATAATCTTGGTACAGTTTTTTCAGAAAAGCATCTCTAATTTTGAAATTTAAATATTTTTGAAAATAGATAACATGTAAAATACATTTTAAAAGTAAAAATTACCTTCAAGATAAAAATGTGTTTTTGCTAAGCACTATGCTGAGGAAATAACTATATAAAACGAAAACAAAGTTTTATATAGAATAGATTTCCAAAAGCAGTTTACATGTACTCTATATTTTCTTGCAAACTCACACTTAAACAAAAGCACTTGCTTCTTAACAGAGGGCTACAAACCTATTTCTGTAATAGGATTTAACCACACATAAATCTGATCTATTGCTTCTCAATTCACATTTTATGAGATCTACCTACTTCTAATTCTTAAAAAAAACAAGCTATTCTAAGGCTATTAATTTTAGAATTCTAAATTATTTAAGAATATTAAATTACAAAGTATTTATTTTGAAGACACAATTTGATTCTTTCATAATAATTACATTATTTTATTTTGAAGAGACATATGAAACTAAAATTCAAAATTACCAATTTCAATTATAATCCTTGAAGATTTTGAGGACTCTAGTACAATACATAGATTTATCTCAATGGGCAGATTTATTTGACAAGCACATGTTGAGGGAATATTCACATAAAACCTTACAGAACAAAAGATCAGTTTGTATGTTTCAGATTGTTTGCTGGCTCTGGAATTGTAGCTCAGTCAATAGAGTGACAAATATTGGAGAATCCTTGGTTTCACTTGAACATTATCTATAGAACCTAGCATGGTGATAAACTCCTCTGTTCACAAAACTCAGGAGGCAAAAGCAGGAACATGAGGAATTCAAAGCTATCCTGTACTAGACTGCAAGTTCCAAGTCAATCTAAATACCTAGACCCTTGGCTGAAAAGTAAGAAAGAAATATAAGAAGAAAGAAATAAAATGAGAGTTAGTTAATGACAATTTTCTTATGTTTTTACATAATTTTGTGTAACATTGATTGCAGTGTCATTACTAAATTTATTCATGTTTCCATTTTAAATCTCAAACATTATTTTTTTTTCTATATTAGTTCTTACCATTCTCCTTAGTAAAAGTTTGTAATTAACAGTGAGGGGGAAATTCAGGTCTACACCAAACTTCAAATACATACAGCATATACAGAGTTATGAGAAAAAGCAGCCAATATCTACAGTTTCAGAGTGAGAAAAGGGGTTCTCATAGGAAAGACTAATGGCAAAGGGGAAATGAAATAGAACAAGAGGCTTGTTGGGTAGTTATAGTTATTGGGCCGAAATGTTTGGAAAAATATATGAGTGGAAGAGAATGTTGAAGCCTCATAATCCAAAAGTTTTTATAACAAAATAATGACCTTACAATAAAATATTACTTGTGTTTTTAATATCAATTAGAAGTCTCATACATTGGTAAATGGTGAGAAAATAACAAAACAAGGTATTGAAGTAAGTCTTTTTGTGAAATGTTGGCAGCCTAATAAGATTTAGTCATGTAAGGTTATGGCCATCCTGGTTCATGGCGCAGAAGTTACATGGGCCTCTCTCATCTTCATAATAGACAGGGCTCACTTGAAGACATTTTTCTCCACAGCAGTGAATGTTACTTAAAAAGAAGAAGATGATGAAGAAGGAGAAGGAGGAGGAGGAGAAGATGAAAAATCTTGCTTGTATCACTTACACACTTCCAAAGGTAATGTGTGTAAGGACTCTGATGAAATCTGTCCATGTTGCCTCATGCTACACTGTAAAGAAGGTCAGAAATTTACAATGTAAAAAATCATATGTAGAAGTGAGAGTGACAATGTAGACATATTTATACTTAAATAGATAAATGCTGTTATGAAGAGTTGTTAAAAATAACTACACGAGAGAGAGAGAGAGAGACAGAGAGAGAGAGAGAGAGAGAGAGAGAGAGAGAGAGAGAGAGAGAGAGAGAGAGAGAGGATGTGAGTATGTGTGATTTTAAGTGTATAATTTGGTCTTTATTACCTTGGTAATTAATTGAGAAGTTCATTGGAAATCAAGAGTTTCCATTAAGTTAGGACATTTAAATGAAAGAATAAAAACACTGTAGTCTTTATTGAACCATTTGGAGCAGAATGTAGAGAAGCAGTCATATTATCAGTATGACAGCACTCACTGCTACATAGCATTTGAAAAAGAGACAGAGACACATGAGGCAGCAGACAGATGGACTCCCAACGGAAGGAGAGAAGCAGACCCACAATTAAGAAACACTGAAGGAAAAGTGACAATCTAATCAGAGTTGGTGACCACACAGTCTCAGAAAATGAAGGAGTGGCTTTTTAATTTTAGTCTAAATTTGTCAAACAAATATTGACAATCTTAAACAAATACTTGAAGAAGCAGAAATGAAGCTGAGTGTAGAGCTGTCTGCTACATTCACATCTCCATGCTTGTTTTAAAAATGTCTGCAGTTCACAGGAAGATGTCAAGGACACAGGAAGATGCAAGTTTAGGCTGAACAATTAGCATTTCAGGCATACATTAACTTATGGCAGCTACAATGGAAGCAAATCAGAACAATTAACATCTAATTTTGAAAGTATCTTTCATATTTGAGTAGAATATTTTTCAAAGCTCAATTAAATAATGGGATGGCAATTAATTTTCTGTCAATAAATTTGTTAGTTCCTAAATTAGAGAATTTGTTTATAAACATAGAAACTAGTATTCTTTTTGTTGTGGCAACCACCTTAACATTCAGGTATTGTTAGTTTGTAAGATGTGTCTGGCTTTTTAGCATTTATGACTATACATGGAATTATATACTGTGTATTGAAACTATAACTAAATTCTTTGTATTTATATACTTCTCAAACAGATGTGACAGCAGATGGTACTAAACAATGCATTTTTATAATTTTATAACTGTTTGACATATTTTGTAAAATGCTAGAGGTAATAATTAAATTCATTTCATCTACAGCTACAACAAATCAATATTCCCTGGTAATTTAGGCGACTATTTTTGTTCACCAAAATATTGTCTGCCTCTATATGTATGTTAAACAGTAGAAGCTCAGGCTAATCTTAGCTCTGCTTTTTGATAGCTAGTTTTTGCTAAGTAAAGCAGTTATTGTATTTCATAGAGGGAAGATAAATCTTTAATCAATTTTGTCATGTCTTGATTATTTGCAAAACAAGATGACAGACAGAAAAGAAGAACTAAAACTGTCCAGCATAAGGTGGAATTTATTGCTGTAATTTTACAGAAGAGTCCCCTTGATGTCATAAACAGCAAGACTAAAGCATGAACAGTTTATTAAAAAGCAGAACAGTGAGATGAGATTGCAGTCGTTATAGGCTTCCACTTTATATTGGATAATTCATTCATTCTCCACTGTAGAAAACACTAAATTGATTTTGATTTCAAATATAGCTGTCCCATTAATTTTCAAGGCATAACCTTATGAAGATCAAAATGGAAGAATCTGCTGACATCAGCTTCATAACTGAACACTTACTGCTTCCTAAAGGGAAAGAGTAATATTATCAAGAAACACAACTGCAAAAGCAGCTATTGTCCAGGCTTTGCAATATGTAAATTATGGCTGTGCATAGTTGGTGATTACCCATTTTACTAAGAGAGATAAAAAAGCAGTGTAAAGCATAGAAATGAGAACCATATTTTCAAGAGAATCATCAGTTTTATGACACTTATTTAATTGGAATATTTTACTTTTTACATTAGGCTACAGAGTGCATGTTCACAATTTATGAGTCCACATACCTAATGGCAAAGCCTTACTATGAAAATATGCCCCGCAATCCCAGGAAGTTTGCTGGACTTCAAACCCAAGTTAATGGTACACCTTATGGTCACTTAAAATTCAAAACTCGTGGTCTACTATGTACTCAGGCTCTTTGTTTAATCTGCCTTCTAGGAGAGAAAAATATTAAAAGCAACCAGAATTGATGGCCAGGATATTTCGTGAAATTATATTTTAAAATATATGTTAATATTTAGTTGAAATCTCAAATTATAACTCTTCTACAACCTGCCCCAGAGTAATATATGTATGTTTCAATTAATGAAAGCTACAAATGGGCAAAAACTGGAAGTAAACAAATAGCCATCATAAATGTTGGGAGCTACCATAGATATAAATTGTTTGTCTTTATCAAAAAAGTGTGTGTGTGTGTGTGTATGTGTGTGTGTGTTAGATCAAGAAGAGTGTAAAGTTTTAGCTCCTGTATAATTCTGCTAAATATTTTAAGAATATATCACTCATTTATCCCTGTGTGTTACTGTCTGTATTGTTCAATAAGTATAGGATAAAAACACATTGTTAGGAATAAAGACACCAGGACAGCCATGAAGAGACTGCAGACAAATTCAAAAACATAAGTTACAGTGATACATAATATATAGGGTGAGAACAGAATTCAAATTACTCCAAGAGGTAGTCCTTTCCTTAATGTGATGGCTACATATTTTGGTTACTCTTAGTATATTATTAATGCATTCACACAATGCAGAAGAAATCTACATTGGGCCAACTAAGCATTAAAGGTTTAAGTGAAATTCTTTGATTTCACAATAAAATAATCATTTTTGATATTTCACATTATTAAATATATCTTGTACTGATTTTTTAAGGTAATAATAGTTGAAAGGATTTTTAGCCTTTTATCATAAGCTTAACTAAAAATTATCACTCAGAAAATGCACTAAATTTGGCCAAGATTACAGGTTGTTTCACTAATTGAGAAAAATGTTCATTTCCTTTCCATTCAGATTTATGCATCTAACATAGCACTTGAAGCAAGATAGAATCGATTTAACATTGAACAACTCATTTAGTTTTATATAAAGTCTAGAAAAGTTATTTATAGTCTCTAATATTAAAAATCAGTAAATCTGAAGACTTGAATAGTCATGATTACATTTATGCATCATCTGAGATTTTAAAAACTGATTACATGGGAACTCAGGCAAATAAGGTTGAATATTTCATGATTCTCTTAAAAGAAGGTTAAACAAATAGGCTATGTACATAGTAGGATAGCAACATTTTTTCTTAATTGTTCTCAATGTATGTTATTAACACTGTTTATGTGGTCCAGCCAAAGTTCCACTCTACTAGAAATTAACAAATAGTTTTCATCATAATGCTATGCCACAATTAATTTAGAGTTGTCTTAATTAGAAACACAACAATTATATTCATAATTTCCATAAAAGAATCTAGTTTTGAAAATTCATGGGAAATATATAAAATTCTGTTCATGGTAAGTCTCTAATAATCATATTACATATCTAATTACTTTGGCCAAGTAAATTCATCTGTACTTTAACTTAATGTTTCAATAGTTATTGTAGATACTCAATGTTACAGCAGGTTTCCCTGCCGGCCTCCTGGTCCAGCCGCCATTGTCCTGCAACCACGTCTGCCCCAAATAACACTCAGAGACTCTGTATTTGATACAATCCTGTTGGCCAGTTACCATTATTGTTAATGGGCTAGCTCTGCCTTAATCATTAACCCATTTCTACTTATCTAAGTATTTCCACGTGGTCGTCTTATCGGGGAACCGCGCAGCAGGCTTCCTGCTTCTTCCCTGGCTACATCTTGACTCCACCTACTACTTCCTCTTCCTCCTCCTAGTCTCCTAGCCCCACCTATCTAGTTTTCTATTGGCCTCAGGGCTTTATTAACAGTATGAGAAACATATATACAGAATCACATCTCCCATCAACTCAAATTTTTTAATAATGCTTATAATGCATATACCCATCTGTGTGTGTATTTCTCTCTGTGTGTGTGTGTGTGTGTGTGTGTGTGTGTGTGAGTGTGTGTGTGCATTTAACTGAGAATTCATGGAAATCTAAATTCTTTTCATCTTCCTTTGTCTTTAAGTAGTTTTGTTTATTCTGAATGTTTATTCATTTTTTTGCCATGCCACCAATATTTATGCAACCATAGAAGCCAGTATGTAGCCTGTCTCCTCCTCACACTGCTTCCCTACATCGAGACAAATAACTATTTGCTTTTCTCACTGCTGTCACTAAATATTTGCTAAGAAGCAACTTATAGAAGAAATAATCTGGTATAACTTGCAGTTTGAGAGTATAGGGCATTATGGCAAAATGTCATGATAGCAGGAGAAGGAGGCTGCTGTGTTCATTATGTCTACATTTAGGGATAAGAGAGAAATAAATACCCATGATCAGTTACTTTTGCCTTTTTATTCAGTTTGGATCCAATCTTTAGAAGGGCCAACCTTCAGGATAATCCCTTTTAACTCACTTAGTAAAATCCAGAATTTCCCTAATGTGACTAGAGTTTCATCTTCTAAATGACTCTAGAACCTATGAGATTGACTATTGGTATCGTCCATTCTAATCAAATTTACTTTATTCCGGGTTATACCCATTCATGTTGCTATCTTTGTTGATAACTGTCTGTGTCAGAAAAATAACTGGAGCATATGAACACAACAACAACCTATGTTCCCCCATCAACACTAATGCAACAATTAATAATTAACATTTTGTTCATTTAAAATATTTAGAAATGAATTTATAGTTACAAGGTTTTGTTATACAACCTGTATTTCTTATATATTCTATATTCAATGTCTCCTAATGAAGTTTACATAGTAGAGAAGAAAAGTTCTTCTTTAAGTATCTTCATTAACAAAAACCTGTAATTTACCCAGACATCAATAGTTAATACATATATTCCCCCTTTGTATTTTCCAGGATATCACTAAGAAAAATACTTTTTATTCATTCCTTTTTTTTCTTTTTAAAATTTTTTTCTTATTTTACATATCGATCCCAGTTCCCTCTCCATCCCCACTCCCTCCCTTCCTCCCTCCCTTCCTCCCTCCCCTCCTCTTCACATGTAGGGTGGTGCCTTCCAGGAGGGGTCATCCAAATTTGGGACTAAGACCTCCTTTCTGTCAATAGGATAAGGAAGTATCCCTTCATGGGGAATGTGCTCCCAAAGTCCTTTTGTGCATCAAGGATACATCCTGGTCTCTTAGACTGCTCAGGAATACTAACTGAGACCCATGTTCAGAGGGTCTGAGTAGGTCCAATGCTGGATTTCCAGCTTTCAGTCTGGGGGCCCATTACCTCCTCCTTAAAAATATCTTCTGTCTCTGTGGGTTTCTGTAGCTTGGACTTGTCCTCACTCTCTGCATCTTGATTAGAGTTCTGCTCAGTATTTAGCTGTGGGTGTCTGCTTCTATTTCCAACAGCTACTAGAAGAGAGATTTGTGATGGTGGAAAAGTAAATCATCAATCTCATTATCAGGGAATAGCATTTATGGTAGACTTACCACTGTTGCTAAAATTGGTAGTTGGGGTCAGTCTTGAAGGTCTATGGACATTTCTTTAGGGTCAGTTTTCTCTTCAAAGCTATAAAGGTTTCCTCTTTTATGCTCTCTCTCTCTCTCTCTCTGTCTCTCTGTCTCTCTCTTTCTCTGTCTCCCTCCCTCTCATTCTCTCTCTCTCTCTCTCTCTCTCTCTCTCTCTCTCTCTCTCTCTCTCTCTCTCTCTCTCTCTCTCCCCCCCCTCTGTTCTATTCCTCCCCTGACTCAATCTTTTTAGTCTCAAGTGCTTTTCTCTCCTCCCCTTCTCTTTCGCCTAGCTCCCTCTACACTCACTGCTCCCCAACACTCCATATGCTCAGGAGATCTTGTTTTTTTTCCCCTTTTGTGAGGGACCTTATATGAAACTCTTAGAATACTCCTTGTATCCTAGTTTCTCTTGCAGTGTGAATTATAGGCTGGTGATCCTTTGCTGTTTGTCTTAAATCCATATGAGTTAGTACATACCATGTTCCTTTTTTTTTACTGGGTTACCTCATTCAGAATCATTTCATCTAGTTTCATCCATTTGCCTGCGAATTTCAAGATTCTATTGTATTTTTCTGCAGAGTAGTATTCCATTGTGTAAATACACCACAGCTTCTTTATCCATTCTTCCATTGAGGGGCATCAAGGTTGCTTCCAGGTTCTTGCTATTACAAATAATGCTGCTATGAACATAGTTGAGCACATGTCTTTGTTGCATGCAAGTGGATCATTTGGGTAGATGCATAAAAGTGCGATTTCCGGGTCCTGTGGTAGACTGATTCCCATTTTCCTGAGGAACAGGTATTCTGACCTCCAAAATGACTGTACAAGTTTGCATTCCCACCAGCAGTGAAGGAGGTTTCCTCTTTCTCCACATCCTCTCCAGCATAACTTGTCATTGGTGTTCCTAATTTTAGTCATTCTGGCAGGAGTAACATGGTATCTCAAAGTTGCTTTGATTTGCATTTCCCTGATAGCTAAGGATGTTGAACACTTTCTTAAGTGCTGTTAGCCTTTTTGATTTCCTCTATTGAGAATTCTCTCTTCTGTTCTGTACCCCGATTTGAGAAGCATTGGTGCTTTGTGACTAGTTTCTTGAGTGCTTTGTATATTTTGGAGATTAACCCTCTGTCAAATCTAGGATTGATGCAGATATATTTCCTGTCTGTGAGCTGCCTTTTTTTCTTAATAACTGTGTCCTTTGCCTTACAGAAACTTCTCATTTTGAGGAGGTCCCATGTATTAATTGTTGAACTCAGTGTCTGTGCTACTGGAGTTATGTTCAGGGAGCAGTCTCCTGTCCAATTTGTTCAAGGGTACCTCCCACTTTCTCTTCTAATAGGTTCATTGTGGCTGGATTTATGTTGAGGTCTTTGATCCATTTGGACTTGAGTTTTGTGCATGGTCATAGACATGGGTCTATCTGTAGTCTTCTATACACCATTATCCAGTTGTGCCACCACCATTTGTTGAAGATGCTTTCCACCTCCCATTGTATACTTTTAGCTGTTTTGTTGAAAATCAGGTGTTTGTAGGTATGGTGGTTAATATCAGGATTTTTTTTATTCCATTGGTATACCTGTCTATTTTTGTGCCAATATCAGGCTGTTTTCAGGACTATAGCTCTATAGTAGAGCTTGAAGTTTGAATTGGTGATGCCTCCAGCAATTCCTTTATTGCACAGGGTTGTTTTGGTTATCTTGGTCTTTTGTTTTTTTCATATAAAATTATTATTCTTTCAAGGTCAATGAAGTATTGTGCTGGGATTTTGATGGTGATTGCATTGAATCTGTGAAATTGCCATTTTTACTGTGTTTATCCTACCTATTCAAGAAAATGGGAGATCTTTCCATTTTCTGGTACCTTCTTTAATTTCTTTCTATAAAGACACAAAGTTATTGCTATATAGGTATTTCACATGTTTGGTAAGCGTTACCCTGAGATACTTTATGTTGTTTGTGGTTACTGTAAAGGGTGATATTTCTCTGATTTCTTTCTCAGTCTCTTTGTGATCTGTATATATATTAGGGCTACTGAATTTTTTGAGTTTATCTTGTTCTTGCTAGTTTGCAGAAGGTGTTTATCAGCTATAGGAGTTCCCTGGAAGAGTTTTTTGGTCGTTTATCTTTATGTAAACTACCATATTTTCTGCAAAAGTGAAAGTTTGACTTCTGCCTTTCCAATTTGTATCCTCTTGATCTCTTTTTTGTTGTCTTATTGCTTTAGCTATAACTTCAAGTACAATATTGAAGATATGGAGAGAAAGGGCAGCCTTGTCTTGTTCCCGATTTTAGAGGAATCGCCATAAGCTTCTCTCCATTCAGTTTGTTGTATATTGTTTGTATTATGTTTAGGTATGTTACTGTTATCCCCGATCTCTGCAAGTCCTTTATAATGAAAGGGTGTTGAATATTCTCAAAGGATTTTTCAACTCTAGTGAGATGATCATGTAGTTTTTTCTTCTTCATTTTGTTTATATGGTGGATCACATTGATAGATTCTCATATGTTGAACCATCCCTGAACCACAGGGATAAATCCTACTTGGTCATGGTGGATGATTTCTCTGATATAATTTTTGATTTGATTTGCCAGTATTTTATTGAGTATTTTGGTAGCAATGTTCATGAGAGATATTGGGCTGTAGTTCTCTTTCCTACTTGTGTCTTGAGTACCAAGGTAATTGTGGCCTCATAAAAAGAGTTTGGTAATGAACATTCTGCTATAATTGTGTGGAACAATTTTAGAAGTACCATTATTTTTGCTTTTTAAAATTTCTGATATATTTCTGCACTGAAGCCATCTATCCCTGTCCTTTGTTTGGTTGGGAGGCTTTTGATGACTTTGTCTATTTCATTAGTTATTATAGGTCTATTTAAGTTTTTTTTTCTTTTATGAATGTGGGTGCCTTTGTATTTGGGACATAGATATTCAGAACTAAGACTTTGTGTTGATGGATTTCTCCTGTGACGATTACAAAATGACCGTCTCCATCTCTTTTGATTGATTTTAGTTTGAAGTCTAACTTGTTAGGTATTAGGATAGCCAAACCTTCTTGCTTCTTGGGTCCGTTTGATTGGAAGATCTTTTCCCAAAGCTTTACCCCAAGGTAATATTTGTCTTTGAAGCTTAGATGTGTTTTTTGTATGCAGCATATCCATCTTGTGTCTTTTTATAGGCGAGTGAAGACCATTAATGTTGAGGGAAAGTAAGGTACATTGATTGTAAATCCTTGTTTGTTTTAGATTTGTTGTTGGCAGTGGTATTGTGAATATATTTGTTCTGTTTTACCCTTGTGTTCTGGTGAAGTGGGATCATCTATTGCCTATCTCTTTGTGAGTATAGTTAACTTCCTTGGGTTGGAGTTTTCCTTCCACAACTTTCTGTAGAACTGGATTTACATATCCGTATTGTGAAAATCTGGCTTTGTCATTAAATATCTTATTTCCTCCATCTATAGTGATTGAGAGTTTTGCTGGGTATAGTCGCCTATGGCATCCATGGAGTCTTAGTATTTGTAGAACATCTATCCAGGACCTTCTGACCATGGACATTTCCTGGGAGTTTCAGGTATAATTTTGAAGATCTGTCTTTATATGTTACCTGTCTTTTTTCTTTTGCTGCTCTTAATGTTCTTTCTTTATTCTGTATGTTACGCTTTTTGATTATTATGTCTGTATCCAGGGGTCTTTATTCTTTGGTCCAGTCTATTTGGTGTTCAGTATGCTTCTTGTATTTTCATGGGCATGTCCTTCTTCAGATTGGAAAATTTTCTTCAATGATTTTGTTGAATATGTTTTCTGCACCTTTGAGATTGTCTGCTTTGGTTTCTTTTATGCCTATTATTCTTAGGTTTGGCCTTTTCATGGTATACCACATTTCCTCAATGTTTTGTGTTAGACTTAAGATTTTCTTTGGTCGATAAATCTATTTCTCTAGTTTATCTTCAGTGCCTGAGATTCTATCTTCCATCTCTTGTATCCAGTTGGTAATGCTAGTGTCTGTAGTTCCCAATCATTTGCTCACTTTTTCTATTTTTAGCATTCCCTCAGTTTGTGTTTTCTTTAGTATATCTATTTCAGTTTTCAAGTCTTGAACAAGAGTTGTTTCCTTCAACTGTTCAATTTTTTTTTTTTTTTTTTGGCGTGGTCTTTTCCTCCATTTCTTCCAATTCTTTGTTTGTTTTCTCTTCCATTTCTTTAAGAAATGTTCTCATATTGTCTTTAAGGGCCTCAATCACTTTTATGAAGATATTTTTTAAGTCATTCTCTTCTGCTTCATCTACTTTGGTGTGTTCAGGTCTAATTGGTGTACAGTCCATATATTCTGGTGGCATCATGCTTGTCTTTCTATTGTTAGGTGTTTTCTTGTATTGCCATCTTCCCCTCTCGCCTTTCAGTGGGTGCCGGTGGGGTTTCTCTCTCTCTATGCTACTCCCCTGTTGTGCTTAGGAGGGTCAGGAATTTGATGTCTGTAGCTCTGGGTGGTCCAAACTCTCTAGTTGGTCTCTCCTCAGGCAGAGGTCCAGCGGTGGCGGTCAAAGTTCAGACAGGTAGAAATATGAAGAGTTGATTATTTTTTAGGTGTTTTTCTTTTCAATAACCTTAGCTTATAGCTTCAAGCATATCATATGTTCTTTAAAATAATTTCTTTCTTTCCTTTCTTTTTCATGAACTTCCTAACATGCTCTTTCAACTATTGATAAGTAACTTTCTTACTTATAACAGTTACAGCTTTTAAAGTTTATGCTTATTCATATTTTGTCCATTTTCTAATTTATGTGTTAAATATTAAAGGCATCTTAACTATTTCTTCATTCAGGATGCTGCACACAATGAGAATTTCAATAGTAAAGGGGATTTTCAGGTGAAATAGTACTATTGGTTATATTTTAAGATACAAGATATGTAAAAGCACAGAAATAATTATAATTTCTATGAAATTTAGAATAAGAAATTAGAAATTTTACCCAGGAGATGTTGCAAATGTCTATAACCCCAATTTTAGTCTTTCTAAATTTAAAAGGATAAAATATAAATCAGTATGGAGATGTTTTAAGTATAAAAATAGAAGTATCACTTACTCTGCTTACCATTCTCAGGCATATGTCAAAAAGATTCTACTCTTACCACAGAAACACTTAGATATCCTTATTTCTTTCCACTGTACTCTTAGGGTTTGTTTCTTAAATTTTTTTCTTTTCATTTTACTGAAATTGCATTTTTCATGCATAGTATATCCTAATTACAGTTTCCCTTCCTCTACTCCTCCCAGTTCTTCCCTTAACTTCCTCCCATCCCTAATCCACCCATTTCTGTGTCTCATTAGGAACAGATTTCTAAAGGATAATAATATGATGTAACTATGAAATATAATAATATACAACAAAAATTATCACATTTGAGGACAAGATAAAATACAAAAGATCCAAAGAGCAGACACAAAATCAGCAATCCATTCATTCACACACTCAGAAATCCAATAAAGATACAAAGCTTGAGGTAATATGCAAAGGGCATGCACTACAATCTGTACCAGGTCCTCTGCATATACATTATGGTTTCCATTTATTTATTTATATCAAAATAAACTGATAATTCTTTGACTCTTGAGAAACTCCTACAGCCAACACCATCCTCCCTAAATGTGTATGAGTTATACTTAACAAAGTCAGATTAACTGAAAGTTTGAATGCAAGGTTCTAAGGTTGTTTCAAATGGCAGTTCTGTAAGAGCAACTCTAGAACTTCCCTGTCTTCCTGATCTTTTTAACTTTTATTGATTCTTTTCAGATTTTAGCTCATCCTTCCCAATTCCACTCAAATTCCCTTTACCCCTAATATGACTTCTGTCCTTTCAACCTACCTACCAAAACAAATGGAATTTAAAAGAAAAGCTAACCAACCAAAGACAAAACAAAACAAGAAAAAGGATAAGCTTCTCTACGGGGAAACTGTAGTGAGGACTGGTGAATCACAGTTAACTTCTTAGTCTTTTCATTTTCACTTGCAAGTTTTTATTGCCAGAAATCAGTGGTCTGGATTGACGTGTCTGGACTTTGCTACTCAATTGATCATGGACTGTCATTGGAGCTCATGTTGGACATCCTATTGTCCTGTGTCATGGAGAGCCCACCGTTTTCAATCTATAGGTTCATCCCCTTCACATGCTCCAACAGTTTATAGATGAGGTGAATGTTGGGGTGAGCCTCTTATAGCACTAGTTCTGAGCCTTGGTATTATCTGGGTTGGTCAGCCCACCAGCTTTCCCCATCACCACCACCTGAGTAAGCTCTCCAACTCTGCCTTGGCCAACATACTTAAAGGCAGCCTGTAGCAAGGAGTTGTGTCTCTTCTCTCAGGCCCTTGAGTCCAGCTCATCTTCCCCAATACCACCAAGGAGAACACCATTGTCTTGTCCAGGCTAGGTGCAGGACCTACTCTCCCAATTGCAGTTGGGGGTATTTTGGGGGAGAGGACAAGGTCATTTCTCTTGCTACCAAGCCTTTAAGTCTGGCTCCCCTTTGTAGGACCAACAGGATAGCTCTAGTGTTCTTCATTGGTGGAGTCCAGGGTGAAGAGACCCCAGGGCCATGTCTCTTCACCCACCACAGATAGCAAGTATCAAGAGGCAGGCACACAGCTGATCTTTTTTATTTTATTTTATTTTTGGACCACCAGCTCCTTCCCTATAATGACATGAAGACTTCTTAGTAATTATGTAAGCTTGGCTTCTTTTAAGGTTTGTTCCTAATAGCTCTTTAAACTTAAATTAATATATTTATATTAATCTACATACTGTTACAAGGCTTATTTTCTCTCCTTCATACTGTACATCTGATTTCAAATTTAATTCTGCCCCTTTTCTTCCCTGAGCTGGGATTAAAGGTGTGTCCTACCACATCCAGATCTAAGGTTTTCTTTTGTTCATTTTTCCCAAGTTAGGAACTTGACTGGGTGGGAACTTGCCCTGAGGTCACCACTCCCTATATTCCATTTCTTAATTTATCTTTTATCTCCCTAAACAAAGGACTTAGCTCCCTTCCACTTCTGCTGCTATTTTTCACCTCAAAATTTACATTTGGAATTTACTCTGCTTAGCTTGCTCCTCCTGCTTTATAATTTTTTAAAAGAATGAACACTAGTAGACATACAACAGAGTCTATACTCTGGTATTTTGAGATTTCTTCTGCCAAAGTAATAACCTCCAAATCTCTTCACTATAGCTTCAGGCAGACTCTTTGGACAAGGACAAAATGGACAAAATGCAGTCTCTTAGTTCACCAATTCATCACAAGAATGATCTCTGGGCACCATACTACAATTCTTCTTTGAAAGCCCTTGAGTGAGCATCCTACACTTCAAATAACTCTTAGCACCACTGTCTTCCATGATTCTACTAGTATGGCCTATTAAGCAGTGTGTAAAGCATTCCACTGCTTTTGTAACCAAAGCGCTAAAATCCAAATACTTCCAAGCAAATAACAGTTAGGCATATCACAGCAATACTCCATCCAGTCTCTGGTACCAACTTCTGTCCTAGAGTTTTCATTGCTGTGAAGATATATAATGACTCTTAGTAAGAAAATATTTCTTTGGAATGGCTCCTTCACAGACCACAGCTACTCTAATGAAACCACACCTCCTAATAGTGCTACTTGCTGTGAGATTATGTGAGCCAACTACATTCAAACTACCACATTTCACTCCCTGGACCCCATAAACTTGTAACAATATCATAATACAAAATACATTTTGTCCAACTTCAAAAGACCCCCAAATCTATCACAGTCTCAATAATGTTGTAAGAACAAAGAGTCTCTGAAGATTCATGGAATCTCTCAACTGGAACCTGTTATAAAGTCAGAAGTGCTGGTTACCTACACAAGATTTGTACAAGATCAAGCTAGTAAACTTCCCAGCTGAGTAACTATTTAGAGTCAATAGATTGCAGGAGGCAGTTAGTTATTTTAATAGTGTGATTTCTTGGTAGGTTGATCACATTTTAGTGGATGGCTCCACACATATTTCTATATGGGCAACACAAATTGAAATCAAGGATACAAGTTGTGAGTGAGGGGTAGATCTGAAAGAAATAGAGCAAGCATTGGGTTCCTAAATATGATCAAAATACATTTTATTTCAATTTGAAATTCTCAAAAATTAAATAAATGAATATATTATATTGTAAGACAAAATAGAATATTCTTTTGAAAAATATTTTGAAGATATTTTAGGACTAAAAGTAAAAAATAAGTTCTTAAAATGTTTCTACAGGATGAAACACCAACACTTGAGATGTAGGTTTCTTGCACTTTTTATTTGTCTTTATTGTTTGCTATGCTTGTTTTTTTGTTTTCTTTCTAAAGATAGAAAGAAAGGCAGGGATTTTGATTGGTTGGGGAGATATTTGTGAGGAGCTGGAGAATTGAAAAGTATAATCAGAATACATTGTAGGAAAAACATTTTCAATTGCAAAAAGGAGGATGAACAAAATATCAAAGGAAAAAAATACATTTTGAGTCTAAAGCAGAACCCCCATAAATGCTCAAACATTCCATTAGTGTTAAGATCAAAATTTGCCAAATATCAAGCATGCTAAAATTGGAAAATTTCTTCAAAATCTCATCACATTTTTGAAAGAAATATTGCCAGAAGCAAATAAATGAAAATTAACTTTCCTTTTTTTTTAATTTAGCATTGAACTGACTGATTTAAGTAATATTGTTACTGGCAACATTTTCAAACCATTTCAATATTCTTTTTTAATTTTAGTCTCAATACATGATGCCCATCTCTACATCCAGATGTAATTATATTTCTCTCATAAAGTTTATAATTACACTTCAGTGTCTATAACCTACAAGCCTTTCCCTCAAGAGTGAGCTCTTTTAAATAAAGAAATAATTACAGAGAATGCATTTTGACTGTAGCTGTACTATTTAGAGAGCCAAGGTTGGGGGAATGATATCCTCAGGAAAAAATGGCAATTTTCCATAAAAAATACATAAGATATCATAATAATTGTTAAAATGTATAGAGATCATTGGCTGTATATTTTATTTAAATGATTCTATTACGCATTTAAACGATTCATTTAATATGATCTATTATAGAAAACTCAAACTGAGTTTGTTTTCAGTGCATTGGCAATTACAACCACTCATTAACTATTATTAAAATTCTTTCAAATGAAACAAAATGACTTCATTTCAGCTTGCCTTTCTTCTATTAATAATGTGCTTTATCAATTATGAAATTTTATTTCATGATATTTGAGATATGGCTGACTTTTATGTGTATGGTTATAATCTTTGTCATGATGAAAGCACTTCTTTGTTTTTGCTATTCTAACTTTTTGACAGGTCAAAATAGCTTAAATGAGGGTCTTCTTCCTTTAATGTCCATTGTTTGATATAGTTTATATGCATTTGTGCCAAGCTTTACTTGATAGTTTAAAAATGCATCTCGTATATCAAACTCAGCACCTAAACGTACTTAAAACCTAAACAAACAGTTTTAACCAAAGATTCAAACCTTAATTGAAACCAGATTTCACGAATACTGACAAAACAGACTGCGTATCATTTGTTATTAGTTTGATAGATATCTAGAGATAGTAGAACACATTTTAGAGTATGTCCAGGGACAAGTGATGCTCCAGTCAGAAACTTGTTGAAAAAATCTGCCCTGGACATGAGTATCACTGTTCATTAGGCTTCAGGAGCAGATAGGATAAAGGTAGAAGAAGCAAGATGCCAGGAAGTCCAGGCAAGCTCCACGTTTCCTGAGCAGGTGTGATTATTATTGCCAATATCATTTGTGGACATCACTCCAATGTTTAGGCTTTTCAAAGTGGATTCAATGCATTGATTTTCTAGGCAAGTCAGGTCTTTCCATCTTGGACTCGGCTACATCACTGGTCTCATGCACTGTGGTTTTCTGGATTTCCTAGGATGAGTGACTCCTCTGTTCTCCACCAAAATTGAAGATAGGTACTGCTGATCTATCTAGTCTTCAATTATATATGATAAATAATAAATCCAAATGTGTAATTATATGCGTATTGCTTTGTTTATGTTCTCTAGAAAATACTGTTTAAAACATATTGGCAACAGTGGTTATTTTAGTGAAACAGAATTATAAGGATGACTTTATTAACTGGCTTTTATTTTTTGAGTTATTCTGTAGTTGGATTAGATTTAAGGGTGCTAACAATATAGAGGGCTGCCATAATCTAAGGGGAGATGTTAACATGAGATAATTGCCTACATTACAGGCAGTGGAGATATCTCTTTACCCATTCACACCATGCCAGATACTAGAAAAAAAATTGTCAGTGACAAACATGTAAAGGCACAGCAGATGCACAAGACATTATGGAGTCTATGGTCTTGGGGCCTTGTGTATTGGAGATTTCCATAAGGAATTTACCTCCTGGCAGGGCACCTTGAACTACAATTGCCACCTGCTATACCTCTGACATGGCCACAGGCAGCAGAGAGCCTAGGTTGGTCTGGTGAAGGATCCCTAGCTGTTGGTCCAGAGTTGTTGAGTTCTGATGAGCATAGGTCAGCTATCTCTGTGTTCTCCTGTCATGACCTTCACCTCTGTAGCTTTGCAATCCTTCCTCCTCTTCAGCAGGATTCCTGTAACTCTGTTCAGTGCTTGGTTGTGGATCTCTGCATCTGCTTCCATCAGTTACTGAATGAATGTTCTGTGATGACAATTAGAATTGTCACCAATCTGATTACAGAAGAGGGCTAATTCAGGCACCTTCTCCACTGTTGCTAGGAGTCTTAGCTAGAGTCATTTTTCTAGATTCATGGGAGTTTCCCTGTCACCAGGTTTTTCCCTAACCCTGCACCAAGATGTCTCTTTCATTATTCTCTCTGTTCATCCTAGCCCCAAACAGGCTACAATCCCCCATGTTTCCATAATTCGATTCCCCACCCACATAGACCCGAGTTTACCAAGTATATCATTTCTTTTCCCCTTTTCAGGAAAATTTAAACGTGGTATGTGCTCAGTCTAGTGGCTATTATCTGTAAAGTAAACAATAACCAGGTTACAATCCACAGCCCAAGAGAAGCTGGGTAACAAGGAGGAACCTAAGAGTTTCTGGATTTTTGAGCAAAGCAATTCTGTCCTCAGCAACCAACCACTATTCCTTTCAGAGAGAGATATACTCAAGGATATTTATCCTCAGTGAAGACTTAATTCCTGATTATGAATCACAAGTTACAATGTTACAGAAATTACCTATCAAGTTGATTAATATTTACTTGAACAAACTATAATGTTGGACATGAAAAGCACAATTTGTCATTACATAGGAATGTACACACACACACACACACACACACACACACACACACACATATATATACATATATATACATATATGTCATAAGTGGTCAAACTCATTATTCCTGTTCCTGTTGCAATCCCTCCAACTCTTCCGTATAGACTTATATCTTGATGAAATATATCCTAGAATAAATTGACAAAGGTGGATTAAAAATAGAACCAGGTTTACAGAACAATGAGGAAATCATGAAGGACCCACACAAACATGGACAGATGGACCATAATGCTCCTTTTTGTGACGTTATTGAAGAATAGGATAGTGGAATGGGAAATTTTGCACACTAGACAGACCTTCATACTTTACACCTGGCTAAATATTTCTTGGAGGGAAAAATGGGTGGATGTGAGACTTTGTTACTATGTATGACCAATGAATTATTTATTGGGTTGGTTTTCAGTTATTTGGAAAAATTAGGATTGAAAGTAAAATGGTTACAAATCTTTTGGAGAAAGTATATATGTGGGCAAATACCTCTAAATGCTTCAAGGGAGTAAAATTTTGTTTCAAATATAAGATCCAATGAAAAAGTATTACTGCTTTAATTATCAAGTAAACATGATGCTATATTTTTTTTCTTTTTTTCTTTAATTTTGAAACAAGAATGTTTTACATGTCAATCCCAGATCCCTCACCCTCCTATCCTCCTTATCAACCTCTTCAACCCCCAGCTCATCCCCTTTCTGCTCCCCAGGGAGAGTGAGGCCTTCCATGGGGAGTCTTCAAAGTATTTTCTAAATAATAATCAGCTTCTTTTCTTTGCCATGATTCTCTTTCCCCAAACTTAAACAATGTTTTCAAAGGATGAAAGTCATATGTATTATACCTATAAGATTCTCATTCATGAAAGGTGATCTGGCATTGGTTAATGCCATGTCCCCAATCTTCCAGCAGCAAAGACAAATACTGAACTTACAAAATACCAAACTTTCTATACAATATTAGTCACGGATTTACCAATTTGTTGACCACACTGGACCAATTTCATGATAGAAGTGACAGTATTTTTTTTCCTTAATGAAATAAAACCTTATGATAATGGTTTTGCCTTCCATGCATACAACATTTCTTTGAATTTTATCCATGATCTTCCCTAATTCCTAATCCATAGTTCATAAATTAAACACTGCATTCATTTCAGCCAGGAAATTCATTGTAGAGGCAAAGAATTGTAACAATGGCATCATGTTTATGAAATAAAAAAGTCTTACTTATTCATTAAGCTATGAAGAAGCTTAATGATTGGTGGAATGAATTATGAAGAGTTAAATGCAGTGGCAAATAAGATATACCTTGTATGACCAAAGCAAAGTTTGCCTGAAGACTGTAATCATCCAACACATATAAGGCTCTCACTCTCACTGCCATTATTCAAATCTCTGGAGATTAAAGGAAAGAAATTAGGTGCTATCACTAATCATTGCTCTCATTGCTCAGCAACTGTTTACTTCTTGCACTGACAAATTTATGATTTGATAATCTAGAAGCACAGGTATGCACAATACAATTCAGTTCATGCTGCTGGCTAATTTGGGTTTCTGAAGCTAGATAAAACATAGAGATTAGGGACATGCTGTTGATGGAGGGGGTGACTGACACAAAATAACATCAGAAAATTGGACTACAATCCGACAATGAAGCTAAGGAATGTCTCTGGAATACAGGATATCCTTTAGAAGTCTATTGGAACTAATATGCCTACTTATTATTATAAATTATACATTACAGTACTCTACCCCAAACAAAAGTTTGTCAGTTCTCTAGGAAAAAAAATACTTTGTTAGATGCTAAATAAAAAAAGAAATGAGTAGATTTTTTTAAAAAGATAATTGATTATTCCAGCTACGTCCTTATGAAGGACATATGAAGTTACAGAAATGGAGGTATTAATTTCTTGGATATCTTTCATATTTAGTAGTAACATATTTGTAAATATGAACACAATAAATAAATGTCTATTTTAGTTTTATTATTATTTCTTAGCAATGAGAATTATATATTTGTGTTAATCATAAAAACTTTAGGTTTTTATATCTGTATTATCATAATTTAATTATTAAATATGTGGAAAAGAGTAGATATTTCTCAATGAACTTAATAACTAACTTGTGAAGGATTCATAGTGTTTTCAATTATATGTAGCACAGGTATATACAACATGTTATCAAGATTGTCATTGTCTTTAGACAAAGCATAGTAAAAGAGATGTATTTGTTTCTCAAGACATAAAAGAATACATTTGGGATAGTTAATTATGTTTATCACTCGGATTAATTGAGAATTGCTTAGAACATTAATAACACACACTTTATATGTGTCTGTTTGTGAGAACATTTAAAAAGTGACTGGTGTGTGAGATAACAAGCCATTGGAGACAACCTGAACTAAATGAGAATGTCATGTCTAATATCTGGAGACTTGAGATGGAGAAAAAAACAATCAGCATATGCAAGCCTGGTTCTTACTGAGGTAGTAGTCTATTGATATTATCTGTACCTTTGGAAAATAATACTTGAGCTTCTTCTGGATTTCTAGGTAGACACATCAATAACACTTCACTGAGTTACTCTCCCTTGTTCTGAAGCTTGCTGTTTCTTAAACTGAGTAGCCATAAGGGTCTTTGACTCTTAAACATGAACATGAATATCACTGAACTCTCAGGCCTTCAGTCCTATAAGAATCTAATAATTTCCTCTATACATGTTTATATATTAACATATATATATATATGTTAGTATATGCATGTATGTATGCATCTATTTATCTAGCTATCATCTACCTTCTAATTCAATTAGTTCTTTGTTTTCTCAGGTAACAGTGAACATTGTAGTTTAAATATAGTCTGTCTACATTGATCATTTGTCATGGATAATGTACACTTAGCTGATTTTCTAAAATGTCTACCTATATAAATGAATAAGCCAATTGAATATTTGAACTGAATTCCTACTTCATTTGAAACATGATTATAATTGCTTATTTTTGCAATAGAACTTTCTATACTTAGAGAAATCTTCTAAATTATGATTCATTTTGCCACATACAAAAACACATTCCACCAACCATAGTCTTTGTATGGATACATACAGTGACAAATTAAGCAATAAAGAAGTAACATAATTTAGGATTATGAGAATTAATTGATTTGATTTAAACTTGATGTTTTTCTGAGTCTATCAATTAAGACAATAAGAAATTAGTAAGGTGGTCCTAACAGTTAAAATTATATCTGTGTACAATAGATTCATGAAAAAAATATTTAAGCCTATAATGTTTTGAATTAGGTCACTTGAAAAAATGCCTATAGAAGAAATATAAGAAATTATAACACCTAATCATGTAACATTGTACTTTATATCTGATGCTTTCCAAAAGTTTGTGTGAAGCTGTCAATATAGCTACTTTTCAAACATACCAGGCACTTCCCTCTCACATGCTTCAGAAATTCTAAAATTTGCTGCTTATGGGATACTTTGATCATACAATTTTTTAAAATTTATTTTAACTTTTCACTATGATTATGCATGTGTTTTCTGTGAATGGAACTTCCCACAGAGATCAAAAGTAGGCATAATATTCATTGGCAAGAGAGCGAGCTAAAAATGAGTTCTGATAATAGTCTTCTTTAAGAGAAGTTGAAGAACTTAACTGCGGAGCAAGTTCTCCAAGTCCCCAAATTACTTGTGCGATAGCTTGCCCAACACATGTTTTTAAGAAATCACATCTCCTTTCTGTAAACTATTCAAGTTTTATGTGGGTTATTCCTCTTGCCCATTGGCTATCACTTCATTTCTATTATCATAGTTTAACACAGTTAGTAATTGAACAAATTTGCCTATGTCTACCTCTCTTGAATAAAATCCAACAATGATTATACCCTTTTCCTTATCCGAAGCAGGGCTTTATGTTTGTTTTGGTATGACCTGTACATTGCAGCCCATGTTACATGAAAAGCATGGTTTTTGGATTCACTTTAATCTATGATGGACAAACAAACAAACAAACAAAACAAAACAAAAAACATGGAGTTTATCTTGTGTTGACCAAAGACTTCAGGGTCTGGAGCTTACTCGGAGGACAGATAAGCCAAGCTTGTCCTGATTTTCCTTGTTTATTTTGTCATTTGGTTTTGGGAGAGAGTGTGAGAGTGGGGGGAGGCTGAGTGTGAGAGAGAAGCAGAGAGGGTGAGATAGAGACTGAAACAGAGACAAATGACAGAAAATGAAGTTGGGCAAGTAGAAGGGAAAAATTTGAGAGGAATTGGGGAGAGACTAAAATTTATCTAAAAATTCAACCAATCACTCAATTAAAAAGGAGAGATAACTGTAACTATGAAAAGCCTGTGCCTTGATAACAAGTATGAATCACGTGTCCAAACATGTATGTTTACAGAGGAAACTTCATATGAAAACCACAATGAGTAATGGAATTTTTGGTTTATTGTTGTTTGTCCTTTTGGGGGGAGGGGAGAGATTCTTTGTGTAGCCCTGGCAGTCTTGGAACTCTCTCAGCCGACCAGACTAAATGGAAACTTAGAGAATGGCCTTTCTCTGCCTGAGAAGTACTGGGATAAAAGGTGGGTGCCACCACTTCCCTGCAAGGAAGGGAATATTAATGAGTATTTTTTTGTTTTGATTTTGGTTTTCATGTAGATTGTATGACCAATGAGTTAAAATATGGCATATAATAAATGATCTCAGTAAATATTTGAAATAATACCATAGAATCATAACCTATGATAAAAATAAAACAATATTCAATGTGTGATTATTCATATGGCAATGTTCCAATAAAATTTTAGTAATTGTATTAGAACAAATTGGTTTGTTTCCTTATTTGATTTAAATATTCAACAACAGAGGGACATTCTAAATAGCTAGACAACAAATAAGGATATGGAGTGATGAGCAAAGGGATTAAGACCATGCTAGGGAAGCACACAGAAACAGCTGAACTGAGCAAATTGGAGCTCATAGAACCCCAGACTGATAGCTACAGCACCAGCATAGGATCAAACCAGGCCCCCTGAATGGGGGTGTCACATAGGAGGCCTTGGCAGTCTAAGGAGCCTCTGGCAGTAGAACGTTATTTATCCCTAGTGTGGAAATGAACTTTGGGAACCCATTTCCAATGTAGGGATACTCTCTCAGCCCAGATACATGGGGGAGGGCCTAGGCCCTGCCCCAAATGATGACACAGACTTTGATGATCCACCATGGAAGGTTTTACCCTCCCTGGGAGGGGTAGATGGGGGATGGGATGGGAGGGTTCAGTGAGGGGCATGGGAGGATTGGAGGGAACTGGAATTGACATGTAAAACAAGATTGTTTCTAATTTAAATAAAAATTTATCTAAAAAATAAAAAAATGTCTTTTAAAAACATGCCTACTCTAATATTCCTAAAATATAGCACTAATCATATTGTCTTATGTTTCTATATCATTCCTATCATTTAATATCACTTAAATAATTTTGAGATTGAATTGGATGATTATATATATATAATATATATATATATATACATGATAAGACAAATATTAAAAACACTTTAACTTCATTAGTTATTAATATATCATACTATACATAAGAAACATGAAGTTTGCTTTGGTCAAGGAGACAAGAGAACACTGAGTGTTTACTTAACAGGGAGAATTATACAAGAAAATATAGAAACTAAGTTGCCACAACAAGCCACAAGGAAAGCCACAATAAGTTTGTCTGTTGGTGGATTTTAATAGAATGAAAAGTTTTCAGTTACTATTTTTGAAAGGTCATTAAAGTACTCAGTATTTGAAGCACCAGTGTATTGTTTGGATATAGTATATTCATGGTGCTTACAAAACAATTGCAGACTCCATGAAACTAATAGTTTCCAACCCTTCCATGTGAATAAGAATAATGCTGGCCCCCCAGGATTCCATCCAAAGATACTGTTAACAGGCTCTTTTTGATAGAATGCAGCCTGGAATCCTGCTGGCAAAAATCATGGAGAAGAAGTTCTAGGTGTTTAGTCTGTTTTTGTTGGAAAAAGTGTTCGAGAATAGTCTATTACTGAGTTTCTAAAGGAAACCGTGAAATAGACTTAAACCAGAACTCAAAGTTAATAGCCTTTCCAAAAACTTACATAGGATTTTAAAGAAGACACCAAAAAAATACACCTTCCATTACATGGAAGTAATTGAGTCCACCATCTGTGTGATCTTTCAAAGAAATAAAGGCATGATGGAAAAAGAAAGAATTGCAGCTTGCTGCTGCATTCAGATCTATGCAGACATGCTTGGGAAATAGTCATGAAAACAATGCATGAGTGCTGAGCTCTTTATTCTGTTAAAAAGTACCTCACAATATAGCTGTGAAATGTTAAAATTTAAAGACTATGGAAAAATATTAGAATGTCTTTAAACCACATATTAATACTATATGTCTATGTAAAGGACATGAATGTTTTGTATATTGGTTTCCATAGAATTTCCAGAACAAATCTTGCATACAGAAGAAGGAATAACTATATAAACATTATTTCTTATATTGAAAATAAAGTAACAGCAAAAACAATAATAACACGGTGGTGTTACTATTCCTGAGGAAAACGTGTATATTCTATCCTCAAATACTCAGTCTGCCACTAAAATATTATAATTCTCTATTTGTATAAGGACAATGGAGACTAATTAGAAGTATCTGGAAATTTTAATTTTATAAATTATTTTAAGAAGAAATATTTTATATGGCATATCCTAATCATTATACTTATAAATAAATATGCTTGCTCATTTCATCTTCTTTACCTATATAAGGGATGTTATGTTACTTGGGAAAACAAACAATATGTAGGATGTGTGTGTGTGTGTGTGTGTGTGTGTGTGTGTGTGTGTGTATGTGAGCACATGTGTTTATAGTACTTTGTGTCTATGAATTAAACAAATGTACACATCTTTTGCAAAATAGTGCATAAACAACTATCTAAATACATTTTTGCATTTATATTCAGGACTGTGTTGCTTTCATGCAACTTACAGGTGTGTCTTTTTGCTGCATTAAATAAGTCCCAAAACTTTACAATTATCTTTGATGTAATTTTCTTATTGTTTTTCCTGATAAGTGCAATTTGATGCTACATTTGATACTTGATTAAAAAATGTTAAGACTTTACTGCAATTTTGATGACATAAATCACACAACAAATAATGATATTCTTAAGCTACAAGAAATTTATTCAAAATAGGTCATTTATTATACTTTGATTTCTATGACTCCCATCAAAGTGCTTACGTTTTAAATAATTTCAGTGGACTTGGGCATAAGGCCTTCTAAGCTACATCAAGCTGCTCTATTAAACTTTGTTTTTAAATGTATCTCACTGATTTTAACTGCTCAGAACTCTCTAATAACAGTGATATTCTTTGGGATTAATAGATCCTCTGGTATTTTATGACATGAGGCAGAGCTATATGAGTTCCAGAAAGTAAATACCTCTTTCCACATAGTTAACATTCACCGTTAAATTACACTTCAAAGATAGAGTCTTTTTAGAATTATGAAAAAAAAACACTTGAGTTTGGCCAGATTAAGCCTGGCCAAATTTGCTAAGTTATCTAATGACTTGAGACTTCTCTACTGTGAATGAAAAATTCCAATATTTACTGTTTTGAACGTCATTGAATAGAAATAAGTAAGTGTCTTTTCTCAGTGAAAAAAAGAAAATTGAAACACAAAATAAAAAGGCTACATATTGTATAAAGTAGGTAGCTGCTGCTAGATGTAGGGCTATGTATTTTACAAATTAAAGTAAATTGAAAACAATAAAGTGAGAGGCCATGGTAAAAGGAGTAGTAATAGGAGAAAGAAGAAAAACAAAGAAATGGAAGCATGGAAATCATAATAGAGTTCTGGTATGAATACATACCACAATATATAATACAAATTGTTATGTACACTTGTATAATTAAAATTTGTGTGCTCCAGTTCACACCAAATAACTTCTTTTCTTTGATGTTTAATCATAAACATGGCTGAATGGAAATGTTTGGATTTGTTAAAAAAAAAAAAAAAATTATCCAGTTGCTTATTGAGCAAAATCATAAAAAAAGTTTCTCTTTATTGTTCTAAAGAGGAGGAGGAAGCTAATATATTGTTGCTGTGGTGACACATTATTTATGATTTATTAAGGCTTTCCTGAGGGCCCAGAAAGAAAAATTACCCACAAGCCATAGAGGTCAGGCACTGGTGATAAACACCTTTGTACTACATAATCGCACACACTATATGATCTATGTTATAGTAGAGATGTATAGCTATATAATCAACCATTAATTTTAAAGAGAGTACATGATTTTGAAAGAAACAAAGCATGACAATGTGGGAGGGTTTGAAAGAAGAAAAAGGAAGGGGGGAAATGATGCAATGATTTTAATATCATAAAATGACCAAATCTCAAAAGATAATATGGCCTGTGATGAATACATCTGATATTAATTTTTAACAAACATGACACACACACACACACACACACACACACACACACACACACACACACACACACACAAGCCCAAGACAGCTAAACAACCAGTACAATAAAGGAACTACTGGAGGCATCACAATACTTGACTTCAAGCTCTACTTATAGAGCTATGGAAATGAAGAAAACCTGGACTAGTACAAAAATAAACAAATAGACCAATGGAATAGAATTGAAAACCCTGATATTAATCCACACAACTATGAAAATCTGATTTTTGAAAAAGAAGTTAAAATTATATAATGGAAAAAAGAAAGAAAGCGTCTTCAATAAATGGTGCTGGCATAATTAGATGCTGCCCTGTAGAAGACTGCAAATAGATTCATATCTATCACCATGCACAAAACATTAGTTCAAATGGATCAAAGACCTCAACATAAATCCAGCAACACTGAACCACTTAGAAGAGAAAATGGGAGGTACCCTTGAATTAATTGGTACAGGAGACTACTTCCTGAACATAACAGTAGCACAGACACTTAATTGACAATTAATACATGGGACCTCCTCCTCAAACTAAGAAGCTTCTGTAAGTCAAAGGAAACTGTCAACAAGACCAAAACAGCAGCCCAAAGACTTGTAAAGGATCTTCACCAACCCCACATTTGACAGAGAGTTGATCTCCAAAATATACAAAGACCTCAAAATGCTCATCACCAAAACACTAAATATTCCATTTTAAAAGAGTGATACATATAGAGTGTGAAACTTTATAGAGAATTCTCAATAGAGGAATCAAAAATAGGTGAAAGATACTTAAGAAAGTGATCAGCATACTTAGACATCAGGGAAATGCAAATCAAAACCACTCTGAGATACATCTTACTCCTGTCAGAATGGCTAAAATCAAAAACACCAAAGACAACTTATGTTGGAGAGAATGTAGAGAAATGGAACACTCCTCCACTGCTGGTGGGAGTACAAACTTGTATAGCCTCTTTGGAGATCAGTATGGAATTCTTTTGTGATTGATGTACATCTCAACGAGTCCATACTAGTGGTTATTTTGGATATATTTTATGATCATCACTCCCTCTAGGGACTAGAATCTACAAACTTATTAGAAAACGCTTAGAGCAAAATTCTTATTTCTGTCACCTTTCTTTACTATAATCAATAGCAGAGGGAATCAATGAAGAACATCCCTAGGAGGTGGAGCAAAGCACACTAATTTCTTTATAAGACATTCCCATTTCCCTGACAGGAGGAACTGTGAAGATGTACTGTTGATATATATTTGATACATGTTAAGTTAAAGAGGCTCATGAGGCTTGTAACAAGAGACAAGTGGAAAATATAAAGAAAAGAAATGTATTAATGAGTCATCTGTAGAATTGGAACATAGAACTATCTCATGTCTTTGAATTACTAATGAATTATTCTATCTAGTGGTCCACAGACATGGAAAAATGAGTATTTTCCTAAAGGCCAACAACAAAGTTTTATTTCATAATTTCAACTTAAGATAATCCATGTGACATTAAGTGTCTTTTCCCAATTGAATCTCTTAAGAACATTTTCAAAAAACAGATATGGGAAAGAAAGTTATTTGAAATTATGAACTTTCCCATCCAGAGACAAATTACTTTGATCAGTTCTGTGCCTTCCAATTGACTAAAGGTAAAGAGAATTTTTTGAAAGTGGAGCAGGTTCATTGTATGTTATCTCAAAGAGCTTAGTAAGAATAGTACCGTTTTCCCATCTTTATTCTTTATGAAGTTTAAACTCTGAAAGGCATATTTTAAATTAGCATATTTCACATATAGAAAATTATTAACCTAGGGAATTTTCAATGTTTCTTCTACATTATAAAATAGAACAGTAATTCTAATGTACAGACAAATAATTACAACAGTGAAGGATTTCTCCCTCTCTGTAACCAAGAATTTGAGCATGACTGATCTTTTATTTTAAAACATTTGAAATAGAGCATTTGAGCAAGTAATTATCTTACTTTTTCTATGCTTTATAAAGTAGATGTAATAATGTACATTATTTTAATGGGATAAGATTTCTTTTGATCTATTCTTCTCTCCTATATTGTTTCCTGACCCCAGTTTCCATTCCCTCTTTTCCTCCAAGTCCTCACAGCTCCGCATCCCCTCTTTTCCAGATTAATTCACTACTGTTCCTTTTCCTTTTGGAAAGAGAAAGCCTCCCAGGAATACCAAAAAAAAATATGGCATGTCAAACTATAATATCAAATTTGGCACATCCCCTCCTATTAAGCTTGCATGGGACAACCCAGTAGGAAAAAAGAAGTTCCAAAAGCAGTTAAAAGAGGCAGAGACAGCTCCTGTTCCCTCTGGTAGGATTTCTATAAAACACCAAGCTACACAACTATAACGTATATGGAGAGGACACAGGTCAGAATCATACAACTCCCTGACTGTTAGTTGAGTCTCTGTGAGCCCCTATGAGCATTGGTTGATTCTGTGGGTCATGTTCTTGTGGCATCTTGACCCTTCTAGCTTCTACAATGCTTTTTTACCCACTCCTGCAAGATTCTTTGAGCTCTGCCTAATGCATAACTGTGGGTCTTTACATCTGCTATCATAAGTTGCTGCTCAGGAGATTTTGTTCCTTTCCTCTTCTGTGAGAGACCTTGTATGAATCTCTTAGGTTGCCCCTTGTATTCTAGTTTCTCTGGCGGTATGTATTATGGGCTTGTGGTCCTTTGCTCTATGTCTAAAATCCATATATGAATGAGTACATACCATGTTCCTCTTTTTGTAACTGGGTTACCTTATTCAGGATGGTTTCTTCAAGTTTCATCCATTGGCTACACATTTCAAAATTCCATTGTGTTTTTGTTTTTCTATATCACCCCCCCAATAGTATTCTATTGTGTAAATGTAAAAATCTTGTTTATTCATTCTTCAGTTGAAGGGCATCTAGGTTGCATCCAGGGTCTTGTTATTACAAATAAAGTTGCTATGAACATAGTTGAAAAGATATCTTTGTTTCATGGATGTGGAACTTTTGGGTGTATGCCTAGGAGTAGAATTGCAGGGTCCAGTGGTAGACTAATTTACATTTTGCTGAGGAACTGTCATACTGATCTCCAAAATGGCTGTACAAGTTTGTACTCCCACCAGCATTGGGGGAGTATATTGGGAGCAGGGACTGGGCAGTGAGTGGAGAGGGAGTTATGAGAAAGAGAAAGGGAGGAGAGAAGGACATTTGGGACCAGGAAGATTGAGTCAGGGGATGAATAGGCAAAAAAAAAAAGAGAGAGAGAGAGAGAGAGAGAGATACTATAATAGAGGGAGCCATTTTAGGTTTGAAGAGAAAACTGACTCTAGAGAAATGACCAGAGACCTACAAGGGTGACCCCAACTATCAATCTGAGTAACAGATTAAGTGCCCTTCCCGAATAATGAGATTGATAACTAACTTATATGCCATCATAGAGCCCTCTTCTAGTAGTAGTTGATGGAAACAAAAACAGACACCCAGAGCCAAACACTGAGCCGAACTCCTGGAATCCAGCCACAGAGAGGAAGAGTGATAAACAGAGGGGTCAACCAGGCTACAGAAACCAATAGAGAAAGCTGACTTGAACAAGGAGGAGCTCATGGCCCCCCATACTGCAGCTGGGGAGCCAGCATGGAACCAACTCAGACACCCTGAACATGGGTCTCAGTTAGAAGGCCTGGGCAGTCTAAGGGACCTCTGACTGTGGAACCAGGATGTATCCCTGGTGCACGAAAGGACTCTGGGAACACATTGCTCATGGAGGGATACTCCCTCAGCCTAGAGACAGGAGGGAGGGCCTAGTTTCTACTCTAAATGACTTGACAGATTTTGATGGTCCCTCCTGGAAGGCATGTCCTTCCCTGTAGAGTGGGATATAATGGGACAGTAGGAGGCTTTTGGGGGGCATGGGAGGAAGAGAACTGGGATCTATATGTAAATATATATGTATATATATATACATATATATATATATATATGTATGTATGTATATATGTATGTATGTATGTATAGTTATTTCCTTGGTCTCCTGGCTACCCACCTCTGGTCCATTGCCATCCAGGCAGTGTCTGGCATGGGTTCCTTCAGATAGCATGGATCACATTTTGAACCTGTCATTGTTTGGTCACTCCCACAAGTTCTTTTTCACCTTTATCCCAACACATCCTTCGGGCAGAACTAATTGTAGGTCCAAGGTTTGTGAATGGGTTGGTGTTCCAATTCCTTGCCAGGAAACCCTGCCTTGTAACAGCAGATGCTTACTTCAGGTTCCATATCCCATCACTACATGGAGTATTCACTAGGGTCACCCTCATAGATGGCTGGGAGTTTCCATTGTACTAGATTTCTGGGTCATATACAGGGAAAACACACATTCTAAATGTATTATAAACACTTAATGTTCCTTAGTCTTTAGTATGTTTTGTAATGCAAAACTAAAGCCTACCAGAACTCATATTTATTCCTAGGCTTAAAAGAACTGTCTTGTACTAGAAATTATAGTTACAAATATACATTCATTTCATTTATGCATTCATTAAAATCAGAGAAATATATCTCTATTTTCATATTTAAAAAATAAACTCTGAGAAAGTAGCACAAAAACTGAACAGCCAGTTCTCAACTTACTAAATAGATAACTCTTTGATAGTGGTTAAAAAGTATGTACTTGACGTAAATAAACCTAATTATTATTTTTTTCAGATTTGCAAAATGATTACTATAACCCTCATCAGCAATTTTTCCGCATTTCACACATTTCTGGTTTTAGGAAAGATGGACTGATATGAATAACAATAAAAACAAACCATTATGTGTAAATCTGGGCAACTCCTCATAATCATAAATGCTAAACTACTGTAAGCAGTAAATTAAAAATGGTTGATTTAGTTGCTGATACATTCATAACATTGGGATATCTCAGCAAAAATATGCCATATCATTGAGGAAATAATTCTTCCTATGTCAGTATTCACAAGACACAGAAAGTGCTAAATAAGGAAAAATCTCAATAAAGAGAGAGAAAGACCATAAAAAGGGAGCCATTATATGATTGAAGAGAAAACTGAACCTAGAGAAATGTCCAGAGACTTATAAGACTGACCCCAACTACCAATATGAGCAAATGTGGAAATGCTACCATAAATAGTATCACTTCCCTGATAGTGAGATCTACGACTAACTTATCGACCAACATGGAGCCCTCATCTAGTAGCTGATGGAAACAGGAAAAAACACCCATAACTAAACACTGAGCTGAACTGGAATTCAGATGCAGAGAGGGAGGAAAAGACCAGGCTACAGAAACACAGAGACAGCTGACTAGATCAAGGAGGAGCTAATGGGCCACCCAGACTGATAGCTGAGAATCCAGCATTGGACTGACTCAGACCCCTTGAACATGGGTCTCAGCTAGAAGTCCTGAGCAATCTAAGGGACCTCAAACAGTGGAACCAAGATATATTCCTAATGCACAAAAGGACTTTGGGGGCACATTCTCCATGGAGGGATAGCCGCTTAACCTAGAGACAAGAGAGAAGTCCTAGTCCCTACTCCAAATGACTTGACAGATTTAGATGACCGCTCCTGGAGGGCATCACCCTGCATGTGGAGTGTGGGGGAGTGGGAGGAAAGAGTGGTCAGGGGCATGAGAGGGTGGGAGAGAGGGAAAGAGGGAGAGAGAGAGAGGGAAATGGAATGGATATATAAAATAAAAATATATGTTAATTATTTAAAAATATTAAGATGTTAGTAATGACAGCGATTTTATTTTTTCAATAGAATTATTTTACTTAAGCTTTTTAAAGCTATCTTCACATGAGAGTCTTTAGAAAAGGGGTTTGATGAAACAATAATTTCTATGAGTTTTCCTACCCATTCTCCTATCTTTCATGCATACATTATAACCAGTTTGTATCAGAAACCACATCTCATAATGGAGGGCTTATACCAGTTTCATTTAAGGTTCTCATATTTATCCATTTCTAGCAGGAATGAAGGCATCTCACATGATGATTAAGTTGACCCTTAGTATCCTAAGAATAAAAAAGAAATACAACAAAGTATATACAATGATGAAATAAAGAAAATGAATTTACAGACATGTTTCCTGAAGTGTGACATGTGTACAAACCTTTTGGCAGTCAAATACTTCTCAGTAAAAATAATGCTATTTCAAGACTATAGGTGAACAGTTAGATGATGGAAATTATGTTGCTATCCAAGAAGACAAATGAATAGGTGAACATTTTATAATGTTTAATCAAAGAAAATCTTCAAAATAATAATAATTACATAAATGCATATTTTGTTGCATGTCATAATAAATAAAGTATTTTGCTTTATTTTGGGAAACCCAGAGGTCAAGAAAAAGGAGCAGACAGACAGAAAAACAAATCTTTTGTTGTATAGGTTGGTTTAAAACTCTATTTGTAGCACAATTATACCTTTAATCCTCACACTCTGCTGCAACCACTCAAGTACTTGGATACAGATATGCACAACCATACTTGAGGAAACATAATAAAACATAATTGTTTTATTGTGCCTTTGAAATAGCATCTAACTAGCTCCCAGGTTTCAGCTAATTCACTATTTTACCACCACATCTTCCCACATGGCTATTATTATAGACATGAGCTACCACGCACAATTTAAAACCAAATGCTTTTTAAGTTAAGTAGGTTTACATGATTTCTCCTGAATATTCCAACCTAACATTGCAGAATAAATAATCATCTCAACATCTAAAACAAACTATATTGTAGTATACCTGTACGTACAGATCACAGGCATACCAATATAACCATTAATAGAAATAAAAATATAATTCCTAGACTTTAACAAAAATGTAGATAAGAAAATTTGTGAGATGTAGTAAAAGTGGTTTTAAGATGAAATTTCATAGCTGTAAATGTCTATGATGAATATCAGATAAATCATTCCAAATCAATTAAAGTTACAATTCAAGACCTTAGAAAAAGAGGAATGAGTCACACTAAATCAGTTGATGGAAAGAAGTAATAAAAATCACAGAAAAAAAATTTGACATGAAAACAACAAAAACAGTCCAAAGTATCAAGTTGAATAGAATTAATGCTTCAAACATCTAAGTATGAAGAAACTAGTGTCCAAAATAGAACAATTTTATTTTCTTCATTCATACATTATTCACATCTTCATTTCAAGTATTAATAAATTTACATGTGGTTAAATGTCTACTATTTGTAAAATAAAGTAGATGCTCATTTTGAAATGTTGAAAAACACATGTATTTCAAAATTGTTTAAAGAATTCCTCCTTTCTTAAAATTTTAATGGTCTTATCACTAAAGCAAAATAACTCAAATTAATTCAATTAACATGAACTATGCTTACATATGTTATACAGATAAAACATTGATGCTCTTAATTACTATATTGAAATTGAAATGTGGAATGAGTACTTAAAAAAAGAGGGAGAATCAAAATAGAAAAGCTGAGCCAGGCTGCTCTACCAGTCTTGAACCCACTGTTTAAAAAAAAAAAAAAAAAAAAAAAAGATTCCTTGAAGTCTCTGGGAGATCTCAAAAGACAGGGGTCATGTTCACCTAAGGACATGTGGAATGATCGAATCTTCTGCATAGAAGTAGTGATAGTGTGAAAAATCACTGGACCAATGAGATGAGTTAAACTTCGTTTACTCAAGGCAAGATGAGTATTGAACATGCTGCTAAATATTTCTGTTGACGGGATTTTTCTTCTTTCTGTGAGTGAATCAAGCAGATGGTAAGAAGTCAGTAAAGGGAACAAGCCTGTCAGCTTGGAGCGTCTTGCACTAGATGTATATTGCACCTGCACTGAGTAAGACAACTTTACCATTATGGTAACACAGAATCATTTTGTTTTCTTCCTATTCCAAAAATGCAGTCTATAGGTGGCCATAAAATCCAGAAATGAAGAGGCTAATATTTTGTCAGTCATCATGTGTCAATAAAGCATTTGTTAAAAGACTTCCCTGGTTTCCAGCTCAGACTTGCTGGGCACCTTGTATAATTCTTACTCTTCTCTGGAAGAATGGTGAAATGTCTTCCTACTGCCTTAAAAAGGTCTCCTGCACCTGCCTGTCCCCAGGGAGAGTCCTTTATTACTGGTGGTGGTGGTTTAGTGTGACTACTCATAGTCTGTGTGCTGTGGACTTAGCATTTAGTGGTATTCACATTTTTAAGGTGTCCAGTGATCCCGTAGTCCATTTACTGCCATATATTCTGTGTTTCAATGAGTCTGTCTTCCTTACTGTACTGTCTAGCCTCCTGTGGTTCCTTTCAATTGTCCTTCCATGAGCATGTTCTTTGGCTGCCTTAGTGTAATTGTAGACCAGCATCCCTCCTCATGTCTGGCTTAGGTCTGCCTCCATCCAGTCATTGTCATATTGATGCTAACTACTTTGAAATCTTGCTTTTTTTGTAGGGACCAGGTCAAACAGATAAAGCCCAGGCATTTTAAGGAACAGGTAGGGTGGGAAACTATATAGTTTAGAGGAGGATCACCCTGGGAATATTCCCACAAACCAAGGGAAGTAGCGAGTTAAAGGAATTTGGGGTAACTCAAGGTATCTTCCAGCTTCTTTCTTTACCTCCTGTGGAGAGTTCCCTGCCTGTGCTCATTGTTTCTTTACCTTTTCCTCTTTGCATTTCGAGCTCCATAGACTATGGTAGCTAGCTGGGACAAAGGGATCAGGAGTGTCTGTCTGCTGGTGAGACCAGCAAGGGGGAAAAAACTTATTTTACAAAGTCTTTGCTGATTTTCTTGTCACTTGACCTAAAAGACATCTGGTCTTTTGCACCAGACTCGCATGTTCTTTTGAATGGTTTTGTAGAAAGAGCATCAACACTGAAAATCTCTTGACAAAGGTGAAAGAAATGTCTTTTCTTTCCCAGGTCATCCATTCCTTCCCTTCAAATGGAATCCAAGAGTCTGGGTGGTTTCTGAAGGACCAGTCTGACCTTAATTCACAGGATCCACATGGCCCTTTCTTCCATTTGCTTCCCAGAATCCTCTTGCTTAAAGCTTGGAAAACCCTGCATGCTTGTTCCTTCAGTATTATGACATAAAGGTGCTATGAAGAAGGCCTTCTGAGTTGATGGTGCACTCAACTGACCTCTGCAAGAATCTTGGTGAATCTTCCTCATACCCCACGAGGCAAACAGAACCAGTCTTCTAGAAACAAGGAGTACAGGTTATGTAGTCTTGCCCAGGCTCTTGATACAAGTAAATAGTGCAGCAATTACTCAGTCCCAGATTTTCCTGCTTTGGAAACCATGGCCTTTTGTTGGGTATTAGTTGTCTGTCTTGCCCTAATCAACCCAGGGCTATGAGCCTGCTTAGGTCTGCTTATGGGCTCAGGAAGAGTGGCAGACATCATTGGAGTGGCTGCCTGAGACTTTACTCTCTTTTCTTAAGCAAAGGAAGTTGCTGGAAGAATCCTTTAAATACAATGCTTTGAGGCTCTGGGTTTGGACCCAGGCTGATTGACCTCAATTCCAGGTATCAGGAAGCCATGAAGCCATATGAAGAAAACCTACATCTATTAAAACATGAAAGTTAACCATAATTGCCACGTCTTATTTTTGGATGGCAAACTGCACAATTCTTGCCATCTCATGCACCTCAGAGCTCCTCAGTGTGATCATTCTGTATGTGGTTGGGTGTGAAAGACAAAGCCTAAGTCATTGCACATATGGCAAAGGTTCATGCATGACATTCATATATACTCTGACAGACAACTATAAGAAGCACAGTGTCTTTCAATAAAAGGTTCTTGTTTAAAACCTTTGGAAGTATCATCACCTCTCAGGGATTAGGGAAAAGGGATTGAAATGGAAAACTTGGTCTTTGTGTAAAATGCAGTCAACATTAGGGCTCAAGGCTTTTCTAGTTTTATGAGAATTTGTACTACTGAATTTGTTGATTTTTGTTTTTGAGATGAAGAGGTCTTAGGGGGAATATGTTAAGCTACCATAGCATTTCACTGTGATCCCCCAAAGATCTAGGCAGTCTTCTAACTCAGTGCTACCTGTCTTTGATTCACTGGCCTGTGAAAAATAATGGCTTAAGTTTCAAAGGAGCTACAGGTCAGCTTTTCTTCAGTGTGACAGTTGGTGTTCTTCTTGATTTGGACATATATACTTAATTTAAAGTATCTGAGTGTGTTCTGTATATGCTATCAGAACTATTTATTGTATTAATTGTTATCTTGCTTGAAGATTGATTTGTATTCAATTTAATAGAAATAAACACTTTTTTCTGCTTATATACAAAAAACAATGATTATATGGATTGAGACTAATAACACAAGAATTAGTAGCACACGTCATTACAAGCTCCATTATTTTTTAAATAATAACATTCATTAGTCACAAATTGTCAATTTAAAACAGGAACTAAATCAAGGGTTTGATAATAATATTCATTAAATTGCAAAATTAGAAAATTATTTTGTAAAGTTCAAAATTATTGTTACCTAATATCTGTGTTTCATATCATGTGAAATTTAAGTAACTTATTAACTATTAATACATATAAACCTTATGAGACTGTTTAGATAATGACAAAAAGAAAAAATATTAGCCCTGTATTAAGTAATGTGATAAAAAACAGGTGTTATATATATTTGTAAATAAATATACTTGCCATTTATTATACACTTTTATGTGTTATTTATGGCTAGTAATATATTTCTTGTTTTATGTTTGGATAAAAAGAACGTAGTTTGTATGTGAAGCAAAAATATTGCTTTCTCCTTTCTTTTTTAAGTATCTCTAAGTAGGTGTGTAATGCTAACAATGTTTTCCTTCATACTCAAATTAAGTACCCTTGCGTATTCCAGGTACAATGTCTTCACTCATGAGTTGTATAAGAGCCAAATAATATTTTGAAAAAATATACAGAGAATGGAACATAAGATATATCCCTTTATTCCTACTTTTTCATGAAGTTGAAGGAGGTGGGTATTTTTCATTCCAGGCTTCCTATTTCAACTCAGTGTAAAATAAAAAGTTCCTATTTTCCTCAGTTAGGAGGATAAAAAAAGTACTACAATCTGTTATAAAATACCAAAGGCCACCATGAAGAGAAATTAGGGCAGGAACTCAAGGACTGGACTAGGCGGGAGTCAGGAACTGAAGCAGATGATTTGGAGGAATGCTGCTTATAGGCTTACTCCTATTTCTTGATAAGTTTACTTTCTCATATCATCAAGACCACCACCAGATCAGGTAGTACTCACAGTGTCTGGATATTTCCATAAGTATAGATCAAGAAAATGCCTCACAGTCAAAAAGGTTGATGCATTTCCTTAACAGAAGTTATATCTTCCAAAATGGCTCAAGCTTGGGTCAACTTGTCATAAAACTAAGCAGTAGACTGTATAAAAACATTTTTAACATGATAAACTCATATATTTGACTGTGGTGATATTTGCATGAATCAAAATGCATCAATATATACAAGCAAAAATGGCAAATTTCATTGTAAATAATACATTTCACTAAAATTAATTCTTATAATTTAAATATATAAGAGTAAGTAGAATATAAATATTCAAAGTACAAATCTGCTTTTGAAATAAGTAAACCAAAGGAAACGGAAAATATTTAAATTATGCAAAATATAACACTTTAATAGAATAGTGAAAATAGTAGAGAAGAAAGATGAGATTTAAAATATTTTATTTTAAATTCAAAATTATAAAGTATTTAAATATATTACCTAGTGACATTCAATTTTGTTTATAAGACCTGAAAATATGTATAGCCTAGGAGCATTGTCTTAATTTCAGGATTTACTCTGCATATTAGCAGTACTCTTTGTCATACAATATAGCTCACCTATGGTTTTAATTACTGACAGCCACTTTATTTAGAACAAATAGCCTCAATTTTAGCTCTTAGAAATGCATTATATGAAGTGGTGTCACAAGAAAAGCCTTTAAATAGCATTGAATGCTTTGTTTCTTTTTAAGGTTACCAGTGTGATTTTCTGATAGACTTTTTTATTTTTTTTAAATGTTGTATTTAGTTATTTTTTTTATTTTAGATATCTACCCCAGTTCCCTCTCCCTCCCTCCCTCCCTTTCTTTTTGTCTCCCTCCCTCCCATGCCCCCAACCACCCTTCCTTCCAATCCCACCCCCACTCTACTGGGAGGGAGGTGTCTTCCAGAAAGGGTCAACAAAATCTGTCAAGTCATTTGGGGTAGGGACTAGGCCTTCCCACCTGTCTCTAGGTGCCCAGGATCCATTAGCTCCTCCTTGTTTAGGTCAGCTGTCTCTGTGGGTTTCTGTATCCTGGTCTTGTCCTCCCTCTCTGCATCTGGATTCCAGTTCAGCTCAGTGTTTAGCTGTGGGTGTCTGCTTCTGTTTCTATCAGCTACTAGATGAGGACTCTATGATAAGTTAATAAGTGGATAATTGGATAAGTTAGTCATCAATCTCATTATCAGGGAAAGACATTTATGGTAGCCTTTCCACTGTTAGTCAAATTGTTAGTTGGGTCCAGACTTGTAGGTCTGCACATTTCTCTAGAGTGAGTTTTCTCTTGAAACCTATAATGGCTACCCCTTTTATGGTCTCTCTCTCTCTCTCTCTCTCTCTTTCTCTCTTTTTTTTCTCTGGTCTATCCTCCCCTGACCCAATCTTCCTAGTCCCAAGTGCTTTCCTCTTCTCCCCTTCTCTTTTTCCTAGCTCCCTCTACACTCATTCCCCCCTCCAACTCCCAATATGCTCAGGAGATTTTGTTTCTTTCCCCTTCTGTGAAGGACCTTATATGAATCTCTTAGATTCCTCCTTGTATCCTAGTTTCTCTGGCAGTGTGAATTATAGGGTGGTGATTCTTTGCTTTTTGTCTTAAATCCATACGAGTAAGTACATACCATGCACCTTTTTTTTTGACTGGGTTAAAATCAGAATCATTTCTTCTAGTTTCATCCATTTGCCTGCCAATTTCAAGATTCCATTGTATTTTTCTGCAGAGTAGTATTCCATTGTGTAAATACACCACAGCTTCTTTATCCATTCTTCCATTGAAGGGCATCTAGGTTGCTTCCAGGTTCTTGCTATCACAAATAATGCTGCTACAACAAAACTTGAACAGATGTCTTTGCTGCATGGATGTTCATTTGGGTATATGTCTAAGAGTGGGATTGCCTGGTCCTGTGGTAGATTGATTCCCATTTCTTGAAGAACTGCCATACTGATCTCCAAAATGACTTTACAAGTTTGCACTCCTACCAGCAGTGGAGGAGTGTTCTCCTTTCTCCACATCCTCTCCAGCTTAAGCTGTCATTGGTGTTTCTAATTTTAGCCATTCTGGAGAAGATAGTATTCAGAGTTGTTTTTATTTGTATTTCCCTGACAGCTAAGGATGAGTTAATTGATATTTGCACATCTCTAAGAATACAGGGAACAAAATGGGAAAAAATTCAACTTATCCCTAGTCAGTTAGAAATCCTTATTTAGTTTATTCCTCCTGAAACTTATTAAACATAAATTCAGTTTTGCAAGCAGAGTGCTTACTCAGAATTCACCCACTGTTAGAATGACCCCACTAGAAACTTAATTACACACAAAGAATGAACAAGGAAAATGAATCTTTTCTATAGTATGGATATGTGTTTATCTTGCTGGGCTCAATCAAAATGAATAAAATTTTTAATAACTTATTAGAATACATTTCTAATTTCCTACTGCTTGGTGTGGGATTAAATGGTTTAATTTAACATTAGTTGTAAGTATTATGGTTACAGCATGATCATTATAAGTGAATTTAATTATAATTTACTAAACCAATTTAGGGAGTTCTAACTCAGAGATGATGACAAAAATACTGAGTTATTCATCTGTAGTAGGAAAATCTATTTTAAAGTTAATTCTTTTAAACTTTATGTTTCTTAAATTCCAAAAGTAAATTCAGTTTACTAATCTTTATCCTCTCCCATTACTGCTATATTAACCAGTCCTGACATTAGCAAACTATTACAGGAAAATGTAGAGAGTATTATCTTCTAACCATTTTGTATACATGTACTTAAAGAATATAAGACAATGTTTTACTTACATTAAAGTTGCAGAATAAAAATAACATAAAGTAAGCAATAGCTTTCTAGTATGCCAATAACCAATGTAAATATGAATTAGAAAGACTACAACTTTCAAAAGTACCCCAAACCAAAATAAGAACCCAGGGATAAAACTCACAAAGGAAAAAAATCCCTTCATAGTGAAAAATTTAATACACTGACAAAGTATATTGAGAAGATGCCTGGCAGTGGAAAAACTGTCTTTGGGTATATAGTCACATAATTTATGTAGTATAATTGGCTATGTTTCCAAAAGTAATATAAACATTCAATGCAACTCCATAAAAATACCAAATTAATTCTTCAAAGAACTAAATAAAGATACCAAAATTCATATGGAAACACAGACAATCAAGCTGGAGAGTTGCCTTGGGTGTTAAGACTACCTGCTGTTCTTCTAGATGTCCAGTTTGATTCCCAGCGCACACAAATGTTAGGTGGCTCCCAAAAATCTTTACTTTAACTAAGAAAATATGATATTTTTTTTGGCCTTTGTGCCCCTGCAGGTGGGAGATGTTATACACCCACAAGCATACTCATTTGTAAGTTTTAAACACACACGCACGCACACACACACACACACACACACACACACACACACACACCTATTAAAACAAAACATGACAGAAAAGATTGCACATATCCAAAGAAATACTAAACAGAATAACTGCTAGTAGAGGTGTCACAACATCTGAACTCAAATTACAATATGGAACTACAGTGATAAAGACTACATGGTAATGGCACAAAACCAGACATGTAGATAAATGAATCAAAATATAAAACAAACAATCAAGAAATAACCCCCATGACTCTGGTAACCTAATAATTTAGAAAAATTCCTAAAAAATTTGCAGTGATTAAAAATAAACAAGCAGCAACATCAATAACCAAAAAAGAACAACGGCTTGTCCATCAACTGAGTAGCCACCTGTAAGAGACTAATGTAATTAGATCTAGATCATCCAGCCTGCACAAAAATTAGACTAGCAATATGATTAATAAAACTAAAGACTTTTAATCAATAAATTGGTGGTTCTCACAATAAGAAACACAAATGGCCAGTGAGTACTTAAAAATTTGTCCAGTACAATTTCTAAAAACATATATCTCAGCACTGAAGGTGTAGTGCTCTTCCAATGGAATCATGTTTTATTCCTAATACCCTCATTGGATGAAGCACAACGGTATTAAATTTCAGTTTTTGGGGAACCTGTGATCTCTTCTGGCTTCATTGATAACTGAAGTCACAAGCACACATTCATACACACACACACAAACACACACACACACACACACACACACACACACACACACACACACACACACAGACCTAACCACCTAACCTTTTAAAATTAATTAAAATAAAAATAAAATGTATCCGATAGTCTAACCATCAGAAATATACAAACAAAACAAACAAAACTACTTTAATGTTACATTTATACCTGCCCTGTCATAATGGCTAATACCAAGATAACAAACTATAGCAATTGCTAGTCAGGATGATGTGAATCAGAAATCCTTTTCAATTCTGGTGGTAAATTTAAACTGGTTCAGACACTATGAAAATGCTGGAGGAATTATAAACACAATAGAAAAAATAGTATTCACCTGTATATTTGTCAGCAGTTTATTGACTAATGCCTGTGCTGGTGATGCATAATAGAATATATATTTTGATAATGCACAAATAAAAATAAGACATAGAAAAAATTGATAGCAATAATCAAGCTAGTAAAGACTGTCTGAAGTTGGGATATAACACAAACTGAGAGAAACAGGTTTAGTTTGAATAGTGAACGGTCCCTTTAAGTTTTGCTTTGAAACTTGTTAACCAGTGCAATGATACATAAATATAATAGTAATTTTCATATCCAATTTTCTTTTAGAAGGGTGTGTGGAGTGTCTTCACTCAATAGTTAATTACTAATATAATAGCTGCAATGCTTCAGAAGATACTTGGCAATATTTCAACAGAAGTACAAGCAACCTCCCTTTAAGTTGGGTACACATTAGATATATGTGCTAGTTGCTAAGAGACAAAATCATTCTCTGAGACTGACAAATTTGTCTTTCATGCAAAATATCTTCTATATCTTCTAAAAAAAATTCCTCATGTGTACAAATCAGGGGTGGCTACTTTATTACTGTTTATTTCTTTCTATATCTTTAAGTCTAAAGTTTAATCTATGTCTTCCATGGTATCTATGAAGCAATTTTAAGCAGTAAATTAAGTAAAACCTCTCAAAGCCATTTTGACCAAGAAGTATTCTAGTCTTCTTGTTTCCAAGCAACATGACCTTGGGTGCAGTATCTAACTGTAAAGAGGTATTAAAAAAAAAAAGACTGTTAACATTGACATAAGTTTCAGAAATTTACTAGACTAACACTGAGGCCTATATAATTAAAAGAGAGTTATATTATCAGGTCAAGGACGAAACAGTCCCATTTTGTCAGAGTCAATACAGATAGCCAAACCAGATGTACTTGTCTCTACAAACATGAGAAGAAACAAACATTGAAATAAGCTAAAGCACAAACTTGCTCAATGTACAGATACTAACGGAAGGCCTTTGGATAATGCTGGAAGCAGAAACACCACACATCACATTTTAGGACTACGAGGCTTAAAGTAAGAGCGTTTTCCTTCAAGTGAGCACATTTTCCTATAAAAGTGTTTATAGGAAGTGTTATATATTAAGCAGTCTCATCTCCCCTGTGCTTATTATGTATAGTTTATTAGCCATACTAAAGCAAGCTTTCTGCAAATAAAGTAATGAAGCTGATTTTGATTCCAAATATAGTTATTTATGTAGCATCACTTCTCATCACAAGTCAAAAAAATGTTAGTAAATCATTGGTTGTGATTGATAGACAACCCCTTATATGTGCTATCACTTGATGTGATGATTGCTCAGCTAAATGTGTAACATATATACAAAATACCATGCAAATTGAATTTAAGATTGACCACAGGCTAGAACTGGGGAACAAATAAGTCTATAATTTTTCTGTTAATAAATGTTAATATCAGCAAATTATGTAGCAAATGAAGATCTCAGACAAAAATAGGTTTTCTTAAAAAAAATAAACAATAAACCATCTTCCAGTGTCAAGAACACATTATATGCAAATATTTGAATTTCCATAACAAAAACAATTTCTTAGTTTTGTATGATTTACAATTATTTTAGGCTTTTAAGTACTTTGATGACTCAGGTGATCCTAATAACATATCTTTTTCATTGCTTTTGATATATAAATACACTATTTTTTAATATAAATTGGAAAAAAATCTTATTTTACTTATTAATCCTAGTTCCTTCTCCCTCCCATCCTCCCATGCCTACAAGCAATCTCCCATCCCATCCCACTTGTGCTTCCCATGGAGGGTGAGCCTTTCCATGGGGGAATTATTGAAGTCTGTCACAACATTTGGGGCAGGGCCTAGGTACTCCTCCATGTGTCTAGGCTGAGAGAGGCTGAGAGAGTATCCTTCTGTGGTGTATGGGCTTGCAAATTTGAATCTAACATTGGGGATAAATACTGGTTCCATTACCTGAGGCCCCATAGATTGCCCAGGCACCCTAAGTGACACCCACATTCAAGTGGCCTCGTTTGGTCCTCTGCTGGTTTCCCAGCTGTCAGTCTGGGGTCCATGAGCTCACTTTTGTTCATGTCAGCTGTTTTTGTGGGTTTCGCCATCCTGATCTTGACCCCTTTGCTCAACATTCTTTACTCTCTGCAACTGGATTCCACAAATTCGGGTGTCTGATTCTGCTTCCATCAGCTATTGATGAGGGCTTTATGGTGGCATATAAGGTAGTCATGAATCTTATTATAGAAGAAGGATATTTAAGGTAGCCTCTTCACTATTGCTTAGATTCTTAGTTGGGGTTGTCCTTGAAGAAATCTGGACATTTCCTCAGTGTCCGATTTATCTTTAAACCTATATAGGCTCCCTCTATTAAATGATAGCTTTTCTTGCTCTCCTGCTGAATCAGTATTTCTGTTCCCTTATGTCCTCCCTCTTCCTCTTCTCCCCTTATCTATCTGCTAACTCCCTCTCCTCTCTGTCCATCCTCCCAATTTGCTCAGGACACAATCAAATAATCCAATTAAAATGTGTGGTACACAACTATATAGATAATTTTCAATAAAGGTATCTAAAATGGCTAAAGAAAGTGCTCAACATCCTTAGTCATCAGGGAAATGCAAATCACAACTATTCTGAGATCCCATCTTAACATCTGTCAGAATGGCTAAAATCAAAAACACCAATGACAGTTTATACTGGAGAGGATGTGGAGAAAAGGGAATGCTCTTCCAGTGCTGGTGGCAGTGTGGACTTGTATAGCCACTTTGGAAATAAATTTGGCATTGTCTAGGAAAATGGGAATCAGCCTAACCCAAGAACCAGCAATTACACTCTCAGGCATATATACCCAAAAGATTCACATACACACAACAAGGACATCTATTATTTGTATAGCCAAAACCTGAAAGCTGCCCAGGATCCCTTCAACTGATAAAGAAAATGGAAAAGTAAATGTGGTACATTTACACAGTGGAATACTACTCAGCTGTGAAAATAAAATTACATCTTGAAATTTGCATGCAACTTGATGGAGCTAGATGAAATCATTCTGAACGAGGGAAGTGATACATAGAAAGGCAAGCATGGTATGTACTCACTCATAAATGAATATTATACACAGATCAAAGATTAACCATCCTGCAGTCCACAACCCCAAAGCAAGGAGGACCTTAAGAGAGACATTCATGGACACCAACTATGAAGGAGAAATAGACAAGATCTCCTGAGTAAATTGAGAGTGTGGGGAAAAGATAGTAGGATAGTGGAGATCACAGATGGGAAGTGCAGAGGAGAACCTGAGGGATCAGAAGGTTGAGTTGGGGGAAGAGAAAACAAGGAAAGAGACATCTTGATAGAAGAAGCCTTTATGAGGTTACTGAGAAAGCTGGTACTAAGGAAATTCCTGGGAATAAGCAAGGATGACCCGAGCTAAGAATCTAAGCAATAGTGGAGGGAGTACCCTAACTGCCCTTCCCTTATAATTGGATTGATATCTATCTTAATTACCACCATAGAGCATTTATCCAGAAACCCACAGCTAAGCAGTGGGCTAGACTTCCAGGTTCAGTTTTAGAGAGGGAGGAGTGATAATAGGAGCAAAGGGGTCAATAAGTTAGAACCAGAATTCCCTGATGCTTAGTATCCAAATATGTAACAGCATTGTAGAACACAAGGTTCCCAGAAACAGAGTGAGGGTGATTTAAAGAAATTATTCAAAATAAGGAAACATGTAATATGTGTTTTGCATTTCTAATCTAATGGTGACCTTGAGTAACAGTGGTGGCCCATTCCAAAGCCACAAATGGAGATATAAATCAGGTCAATGGTAAATACTTTGTAGGGAATGACAATGAAAGAAAGTTAAAAATTTATTCTGAATAAACTGAAGTTCTTTACCTATGTGTGACAGTTTGAGATGTACAAATGGTATAAAGCATTCTAAGCTGAGAATATAATCAGTTGAAAATATATTTAAACGTAGTGAATAACATTATTTTGCAAAATAACACATTAAGACTGCAACACTATTTGTCTTTTCTTTGACTGTTCCAATCAGCATCATGTGTGTATCCAAACCATTGACACTAACCCCAGGAGACAAGTGTACATATCCCCATTACCCAGAAATAATAAGCCTATGGCAGGCCTATGATGTTTATAGGTCTCCCCTGTGGTCATTACACTAACAGGTGTCCCCCATCAGAACAAACACATTCCATCCGTATCTGTCCTTTCATTTCCTTTGTGCCGGTAGCCAGGGTTCCTGACCCGAGCAGCTCAGACCGGTAGAATCCTTTAAAACAAAGATGATTATGAATCATGTCTGTGTTATTGTAAGCTAATTTCACACAAATTACAGTGGTTTCTAAATCTCTGGTTGGGTTTTCATGTTCTGGTATGATGCCAAATAATTATATGGGGTTGTAGCAAATTGATTTGAAACATCAAACACATGCAAACAAACAGGCAATCATTCAATGTGACATTCTTATCCAGGGTTGGGATAATTCAAGTTCTGTCAATATTATTGTGATACTTACCATTTGTTATTCAATTTTCAGAACACTTGTCTTCAAATTAGTGCATAAAATACTGATCTCAGAATTCTATGCTATTTATTCAAAATTAGGTCTTGTGAGTGTAGCTGTGCCCAAATTTTCTTACAACCATCATTTCTTCATTTCTTAAAAGTAAAAGGGGGATCTGTAATGAGTATGATTTCTCCCCTGCCAGTTGCCTGGTCCTGTTGCACACTAGCTCCCAATAACATGCTGAGACTCTGTATTTGATCTAAGGCTGTTGACCAGGTACTAGTTTCTTACTGGCTAGCTCTGTCTTAATGAATAACCCATTTCTACTTATCTAAGTATTTCCACATGGTCATCTTATTGGAGAGCGGGCCAGCATGCTGTTCTCTCCAGGCTCTCCATGTTGATCCCTCCTTACTCCTTCCTCTTTCCTCCTAGTCTCCTAGCCCCACCTATATTGCTTTCCTATTGGCCAACAGAGCTTTATTAATTAACCAGTATGATAAACATTTTTACAGAATAACATCTCACATCATTTCCTCTTCTCTGTCTAAAATTAAAAGAAAGGTTTTAACCTTAGCATAGCAAAATATATCACACAACAGTTATCAAATAAGAATCACAGTTAGCAATATTTACTCCATTAACATTTAGTAAGACTTAAAGAAAATATTCTATCATCTATTCTATCTTTGTGAGTCTAAAGTCTTATATGTAACTTATCTTTAATCCTAACTAAGGAAAACTATAATCATAACTATCTGTCTTCAACTCCTTCAAAGACCACAGAAGGATAATATATAAACTCTAGAAATGACAGAGACAACTCACTGCCTGGTCAGTCACCCAAAGTTCTTCTGTAATGTTCCATCTTCAACCCATAGGCCATAGTGTCTCTGGCAGACTATCAGCAAATCATGAAACTTTAAACTGTCCATCTATATTGACAGTTTGTCAGTCACTTTTTTTCTGTGTCTTGTAGACTGTCTGGCAGACTATTTCATGAAGCAGAAATCCTGTAGCACTGTCCATCTTGTATCAGCAGTCACTTTCTTGCAGGACCTGTATGTGCAGTTTATACAGCATAAAGTCAGTCTAGACAACAGCAGTATCTTGCCCATATGGCATGTCTTGCCGTATTAAAATCCAAGTCCACAACACATTTCTTCAAGGTCCATCTTCCTTTCTGATGCAGGTGGTGTTGCCAGGAGCACTTGTGCCTCACTGTCAAGAAAACTCTAAACCATTTTAAATGCTATATTATATAGGTATTTGAAAGTTTCGAAGAATGTCTATCCATCTCAAATACATCTTTATATATCTAGAAATCCTAACTAACTTAACTCTAAGTTTTTACTATCATAGGTAACTCTCTATAATCTGTACTAAATTATACATTACATTTTTCAATGAGCTATATAAACACAATACCTAAACAAGAGAAATATACATATCATAAAATTGACCTTAAATTTGTATCAATAAATGAAAATCCATTCCAAAACAAAACATTTATATCTATACCATAATCCCCTTTTTACCCTTAAAAAAGATATTGGTTGTGATCATTAACCATTTATAACAAACCCAATTTAAATGAAAACAAACATCTATAAACAATATTTGGGAATTTGTGTTTCATTCTTTTCAAACTGCTTCCTGCTGGTAGGGGGCGCTGTCATGGGGGATCATAAGAAGATGCAGAAATCCTGGCTGTAGTGGTCTGCAAGGCTGCTTTGTCCAAGCTGTTTTGAATGTTGGATTACCTGACACTCTGTTTCAGGTGGTCTGGCTTGATCAAACCACATTAGTCTGGAAGGAATCCACGGCTTCTTATTTTCTGTGGAAACAAAAATAGAAATCCTTTTCCCCAGTAACTTGTCCTCAGACTTAAATTTTGGAGTCAAAGCCTTTTTTAAAATATATAAATTGGATTAATCTAGCAGCATTTCTTTAATCAGTAGTTGTTATTTCCTCAGCAGTCAAACAATTTAAAGATAACAGAACAGCGTACAATATCCAAACTTGCTTTCCATCTTTACATCGCTTTTTTATTACTCTATTTCTTTTACTTTTATTTTTACATATTTTGAGACAGAGTTTCTCTGTGTAACTCTTTTCTGTTCTTGAATTTACTCTGCATACCAGGTTTCATTTGAAATTACAGAGATCTGGTTGCCTCTGTCTCCTGAGTATTGGAATTAAAGGTGTGTTCCACCACACCCAGTTACTTTACTTTCTTTCTTTCTTTTTTTAAACCATTGTATCCTGTTTCTTTTTCTCTCCAAAGCCAATGTATACTCCAAAACACACTGTAAACCTTTATTGCCAGCTCTCGTACACACCAATGAATTGTTAGCAGAGCTCTTGAAAAGCAATGCATGCGGTCTTTTGTCACTTAATGCTAATTTTGGAAACCCCCTTTAAAGGAGCCCTGCAAATCTCTGTCTCTAGCAAAACAAAGTTCACAACGAGAAAAATGCTGTTACCAAGAAGCCTTGATTGTCTTTGTTCCTTTGTTTCTAAAACATTTGTTAAGATTTTCTTAGTTTTTAGTTCTTATTAGCACGTTGAGTGCCCTATGTCATAGTCATTTGTTTCCTACAAAGTAATAGTGAGAAGTAGAGAGAACAATACATGTAAGCTCTCTTTGACACCTGGGAAGCAATGATCAAATGAAAGATGCTAATCTACCTACTAAAACTGACAATACTGGCAGTTTGGTGTGATGATATGAAGCCACTCTGGTAATGATATATACTGATATGTCATTCCACAAGCATAATTTTTAAAATTGTCACATTCATAGAACTACATTCTTTTCTAATAATGTCACCTTTTCAATTTCAATATTTTTTGTTCTCCTTTTAATGAGTATATTATCTAGATTGTTACACCTAATACTTTTGTGTTTTTTCTTAAACTAAAATGTATTTAGTTATATCATTATAAACTTTGCTGTTTATATTTGTAAAGGAATTTTGTTTTAAAAGAACAAGCAAGGTCTCCATGGCATTCAGAAAGCTATTGTATAGGACCTGTAGAGGTATCTCAGGAATTGCAGAATAATTGCTACTTTTCGGAGAAGCTGAGTTGGGTATCCAGAATCCATGTTGGGCAATTGGAGTCACTCCAGGGAACCTGAGTTGCTTCTCTTGTTTCAATGGGATATCACAATACCGTTAAAATTAAATCCTATTAAAAGAAGAGAGATAGCAGTCATAGTGGTAGTGTTTCAGTAAGTTTCAATTAGATGTAATTCACTAAAGTCTAATAAAAGTGTTTGTGTGTGTGTGTGTGTGTGTGTGTGTGTGTGTGTGAGAGAGAGAGAGAGAGAGAGAGAGAGAGAGACAGACAGACAGACAGAGAGTGAGTTACCATATGAATCAAAGGCCTTAATCTAAGCTTCTTAACTCTAAGACTACTGAGGCAAGTCCCTTTAAGACATAGGTAAGAATATGAGTTTCTGAAAATGATTTGGTCACAGTTAAGGAAATAATAGGAAGAATAACAAAGAGGGATTACATCAAGCCAAAAGTTTCTATATCTCAATGTTGCCATAACAAATGTTGTATAGGATTCCTTTCTCAGATTTATATTTGAAATATGATTCAATACAGAATATGTAAAGAACTTAAAAATTAAAAAAAAAGAATTGTCAGTCAATATATTGATAAGTAAATTGAACAGGCATTTCTGAGAAAAATACAGATATGTAACTATCAAAGAAGTGAAAATGAAAATTATTTTGATAATCCATAACATACCTGGTACTATCTAACAAACTAACATAAACAAACAAAACAAATGCCAGTGAGACTATATGGAGAAAGAATCTTTTTGTACCACAAATTAATGAAACAACAGTAGAAGATTGCTCATAGTCACATGATCCTGTTGTGTCACCTCAGGCTATAAATACAAAGGAACAGTGATCATGTAATTGAGATACCCTGCATACCATGTTTACTGCTCAGAGTATCCAAGGCACACAATTAGTATCAGTTTATACTTCCATCACTGAATAACTGGATGATTAAAAATGTGATATACATAGACACACACACATACATACACACACACACACACACACACACACACACACACACACACACAGACAGAAAAACGCATATAGATAGTAGGTAAATTTATTAATAGAAAAATGATGGATAGATAATAGGCAGAGGAACAGACAGACAGGCAGTCAGACAGACAGACAAAAACACCGTTATATTTTCCTTGCAGTAGGACATGGGCATATGGAGCTAGGATATTCTGTCTTTTGACATATTTGGTAAAATGGACTGGAACATAGAAAGAGAAAACTCTAGGAGATAATTCAAGGAGAGAGTGCCTTTCTTATTGTTTCATTAGAACAAATAGCTTGTTTAATAGCTGGTCCAGCTTACAAAAATATTTCTTGACATTGTATTCATATTACAATTATGTATTAAAATATATCTTGAAATTGTATTACTAAGTGAGCTATGAAAGTTTCTACAGTAAGCAACTCACATAATATATTTTATTATGTTGTGTCCTTTCATGGATCCCTTTTACTGAAAGACTGGATTTCCATATGAAAAAAACCATTATTTTTAGTTAATTAATTTATTAGGGCTGACATCATCAATGGATTGATGGATTTATAATGTGATGGAAATACTGAGGTTGAGTGGGCAGTAAGATATCAAACCTCCTTGATATCAATAGAAACATTGTTAATTGAATGTCTTTCCTGGGTTAATCTTTTCTTATTGTGTATGTGGGTTATTTTGCTACAAATTGAAGAAAATGAAGTAAAAATGATAGGAAGAAATATTTTCATATGCTTGTCCAAAACTTTGCCATGAACTATAAATGTCATATAAATATGCTATTGTATACATATAACATATTGAAAGCATGTTGCCTGTTCACAATTTATAGCTTTATTATCACTTTTTATCAAGTGCAAACTCAATGATTATACAATCACTGTACTAATTATTTTTGTAATAAGAAGCTCACATTTAATCACTGAATCTAAGCATATTATTTTTGTGTTATTAAGTAAAAACTGCCAAACTTTTAATATGCAGAACACTCAGTATTAATTTAGCCAATTTTTCAAAATGATCTTGAGTTACAAAGTAGTGATGCTGCAAACATAGACAATTATAAAATTTCCTGACTATTTTATATGTGGAAACAAATGATTGTCCTTTTAATATTTAAGTTACAGACTTTCTACATTAATTTATACTAACCAGGTCGTTATATGATACAAGAAGCTATTGATCACATGTTATCTATTGAAACATAATTTCATATGTTCATATACTTCTACATCATTTCATATGAGAAGAAATTTTCCATGCATTGCTACTATATATATTCAGGTGGAAAAGTTATGATAATATTGAATACTATTTTAGAAATGTTCTTAATTAAAAAACAAATTGACTTTCTAAATTATAGGTATTTTAAGTAGTTTATAATTTTGTAGAATAAAGTACATAGGTATGATTTAATTTTTCTAAAAAGTATTTTAAAAAACTGCTGGAAATCTATGATTTGGCCATAAAATAATGTCAACAGAATCAAATTGTTTTTCCCCTCTTAATTTTCTATTTTTCTCTATTGTTCTACATGTTCATTGTCAGAAGCTCTCATGCACTTTTATTTTTCAGAAGCAGTACTTATTAAATGCTTTTTGTAAAGGTTGTCTGCTGCTACACTGGGAATAGTTTGCTATTAGCAACCCCAAATCTCAGCAGTAATATCAATTCCTCACAAAGGTTGAAACTATAAATTTACCCAATAGCCCCTGCAGGAAGATGAATTACATAATCAACAAAATAAAAATAGTAATGTCATTTCATAGCTTTTTATTATTTAAAGATACTACAGTTATATGTGTCATTTGTGAGAAATCGTACATTAGTTAAACAAATCCCTTTACAGCCCAAATTATAATTTTTAAAAATTAATAGCTCACGATTTTATATAACATACTCAAAAATTCATTTCAGAATTCACAAAATTAATGTAATAGTCTGTATTTGACATATTTTGAATATTCTGTTACTCACATGATCTATATTTATTATTTATATATAGTGGGTTTGAAAGATCTAAAATTACATATATATGTTAATTTGCTCTCAATTCTTTCACCTGACCTATGGGAATTCTATTCATTTGATACCATTAGTGTTTTCAAGGACTGAGCAATATTTCTCTGAATCAGAGGCAATTTTATTCATAATCATTTTTCCTATGCTTTGTTTCTCAATCTGTTCCCCCAGAATATCAGATGACCTACTATGATGGTATTTTGTTTGTGATCTAACAAATAAAACTTGCCTGACGATTAGAATGCAGAATCATAGTGGCCAGGCAGTACTGATATACACTTTTAATCCTAGCACTTGAGAGGCAGAGGCACTATTAGGGGGTTTGCTTTGTTGGAGTTGATGTGGCCTTGTTGGAGGAAATGTGTCACTTTTGGGATGGGATTTGAGGTCACTTTTGGGGTGGGCTTTGAGGTCTCATTTTCTTAATCTCTTTTGCTTAATCTATTGCCAGCTCTGTGTGGCACAAAGTTTATTTCTTGTTGCCTGTGAGTCAAGACAGAACTCTCAGCTCCATGTCTGCCTCAATGCCACCATGTTTTCACAATGATGATAATGGACAAAACCTTTGAAATTTTGAACCACCCAAATTAAATGTTTGCCTTTACAAAGAGTTGCCATCACCATGGTTTGTCTTCAGAAGGATATAAACACTGAAAAATGACATTTGGTTAAAAAAAATAAGAAATCATAGAAAAAAACTATGAATTTTGTCATAAACTTTTATTATATATTTTTATTTTTATACAGAGCACGTAAAGTACAAGCACAACTCTGAAGCAGAACATACACATTCGCCTTCTTATCTCTGAAAGCAATGAAAATATGGTAAGTTTTGGTATTATAAATTTCCCCATCCCTTAAAGAATAAAATGAAAATATTTATGTTTTGTCTGTTTTTTTTTAATAAAGTGGTATTCAGTTTATCTTTTGACACAATTCTGAACTAATAATAGCAAAAAGGAGAAGGTAATGCTATAAGAATTTTAGACCTTCATCTATTCTTCTTATACGGTGAATAAAGTGGTAAAAAAATAAGTTCTAATTGGTCTTGATAATAATACCCAGAGGAAGGGCATTTTCTATTGCCTACATTTTTTTTGAGTGTAGTTAACTTCCATGGCTTTGAGTTTTCCTTTCAGTACTTTCTGTAGGGCTGGATTCTTGGATATGCATTTTAGAAATCTTGTTTTGACATGAAATATCTTGTTTTCTCCATCTATAGTGATTGAAAGATTTGCTGAGTATAATATTCTGGGTTGGTATCTTTGGCCATTTAGTGCTTATAGAGTGTCTATCCAGGACCATCTGATGTGACAGACTTTGTGATCTCCCATGGGAGGCATCAGACTCCCTGAGGAGAGGACAGGGAGTAGGATGGGCAGATGGTAGGGTGATTGGAAGGATGGGAGGGATAGAGAACTGGGATTTGTATGTAAAATAAGATTGTTTTTAATTTAAATAAAAATTAATAAAAAATTTATTACTAATAATAATTCTGGCTCAGGGTATGCACCCTCTGATTTCAAAGCAAGCTTTATTTGTTAGAATACAAACAAGATATATCCAAAAAAATGTTCTAAAATTAGGGCTGTAGAGATGTGTCAGTGGGGAGAGAACTGGCTGCGATACCACAGGATATGTATTCCATTTCAAGAACTCACATGACTTCTCTTAACTTTCTGTGACTCCAGTTCCAGGGGATTCAATGCCCTCCTCTGGCCTTCATGGAAAGCATACATACAAATAGAGCCCACAAAGGCAGGCATGTAAAATACCCAAATATGAAATTGTTATAAAATAAAAGTAATTAAAAAGGAATACATAAAATGATTACTAGTAAATTAGATCTGATATAATGCTTTAGAAGAAAATTTTAATAATTTAAATTATTTAGTCAAATGATAGAACAGATTTTACTTTCTCATATTGTAATTCCCATTAATTAATGAGGTACAATATTTGCTATGCAGAGAGTATAATAGAATATTTGGTGAGTTATGAGAATGAAGGTGAATTTTTGTCACCAGCTTTCTTGGTAAATTTGAAATGTTTCTCATGCACATGAAATTTTATAACTATCTTAAGATTTAATTAAAGGATTAGCATACAATGATTATATCCTTGGGTTAAATATTCCTCATTTAAATTATGCAAGAGTGAGAGGAATTACAATGGCAGGAATAATGGACAGTGTCAGGAATAACATTGAGATGGATGCTGATCAAAGCCTAGAGAGAGTAAGTAAATAAGAGAATGCTATTTTGGAATCCTGTCTGATGTGGGTAAATATTCTTGTTCACTGTAATGATATATTGGTTTAATAAAATTGATTGGCCAGTAACCAGATATGAAGTATAGACAGGGCTAACAGGCTAGGAGAATACTGGGAAAAAGAAAGTCAGAGATGAAATATGCAATTAGACACAGAGGTAGTAAAATGATAATGCCATACTGAGAAAAGGTACCAAGCTAAACATAGATAGGAATGATTAGTTAATTTAAGTTCTAAGAGTTTGTTAGTAAAAAGCTTGAGCAATAGGCCAAACAGATTGTAATTAATATAAGCCTCTGTGTGTCTGTATTTAGGACTGAATGGGTGAGGACAGAAACTCTAATCTACACCTATCAGACTTAAAGAGACATAAAGAAATATTAAGTTCAATGCTGGAATTGAAAGAATATTCATAGAGATCTAGGATGAATCAATTAGTGATAGGATAGATGTGGAAGAAAAAAGTGAACAGTATAAATATATGGTAAAAGGTGCTTTATTAGACTCTCTTACACAATGTGTGATGGGTAGTACATAGTGAAATTACTCACTTTCCCTTTTCCCACTGGAGAGGTCAGAGAACCTTTCTGTGGTGGCTTGAATAAGAATGGCCCCCATAGACTCATGTGTTTGAATCCTTGGCCCATAGGGTTAAGAAGAAAATAAATTTGATGTAATGTGGTGATGAGAGATGTTATTCTCTAAATGTGTTTCTTATATTGATTAATGAATAAAGCACTGTTGGCCAATAGGAAAGCAAGACAGGTGGGGGGGTGTAGGAGACTAGGAGGAGAGAGGAAGGAATAAGGAGGGTTCAGTATGGAGAGCCTGGAGAGAGCAACATGCTGGTGCATCACTCCCTGGTAAGATGAGCCGCGTGGAAATATATACATTAATAAACATGGGTTAATCATTAAGAAAGAGCTAGCTGATAAGAAGCTAGTACCTGGCCAACAGAGTCTCTGTGTGTTATTGCGGGCTGGCACAGTGGCGGGACCAAGCAGCCAGCAGGTAAAACACACTCGTTACAATGTGGCTTCTAGATATTAGGAAAGAAATGGAGAAACATAATGTAGTAAAATGGCATGCCAAAGAAAGAGATACTAATTAGAGTAATATATTTATTTCTCATTGCTTACTTCATTTTTTAACTCTATTTAGTTTTATAGCTGGTTTCCATGGTTAAATCAGAATAGAAATTCATTGGGTGGGGATATAGCTTCACTTACATTGTAAACTCAGGAACTGTGAGCTAGCAGAGAGAACAAGGGTACAAATGCAAGTGGGCCATAGGGAACTGAATGTAGTTTCTGTGGGCACACAGGAAGTAACTGATACCAAATGTTCAATTGTCATAAAAGTACTTTTCTGATACTCACAGATCATTGAGTCATTTTGGCTACTGATATTTTTATTTTTAATAATTTCATATAGTCTTATATAAGAAAATGTGCTATTCTAAAATAAATTATAAATGTTCTCATAGAAATTTTGATAATTTCTGGTAATTGTATTACTATCCAATACACTTCTAAGAAAATTTTCCATGAACATGCTGCAAAAGTTATACTCTCATAGTTGATTTTACAATATATCATGTATACATCATTTTAAAAAAATATAAAAGTTTATGTTGTTGGCATTATTTTCTCATTGTAGGTTTTATTTAATTTATATGTAAAGTCATGACATCCATCCCATTGTAAGTCAAATAACTGCTCTTCTTAACATGGAAATACATCCATTTATATGAGAATTTGGAGAGTTTTATTTTATTTTTATTTTTATAATTGTTGGTATCCAATTTTTCTTGATAACATATATGCTATCCATAATTTAAGTGTATTTTTTATAATCTTGTACATATGCAATTAATTACTAAAAATCTCAATTATTTTCTTATTGCACAAATTCTAAGAATCTGGTCTTTATACATTCATAGTGTTAAGAAGCAGGGCTTATATCAATATCCACATCTGTAATTACCTAAATTGTAACACACTCATATAGAGTCAGGCTGTTTATCTGAAATGTCCTAAATTCTGGTGTATACAAAACTAATATTTCTAGAACACTCATAAACTGCTTTCTATGAGTTGTCAAGGATCCCTCTGGGACACACTGCTAAGCAACTATGTCATGCATATAATGTAATAGCACATTCTAACACTGTCTACTGACATTTACTTTTAATTGGCCACACCGAATATATAAAAATGAAAGTGAAAGGTTAGCTATCCCTGGAGGAAGAACAAAATATTTTCTTTATTTGTATCATAATTTGTCTCATTAATACCATTGACAAGTTAGAGCATTTTATGACTCTTAGTTTGTGATTACAGAACAAAACAATATAAACACTTGGCAATACCCAGTGATCACTTTTTTAAAAAAAATATATTACTAAGAGAAACTGAAAAGGAAGAGGGGCACACTCCTTTATAGTTGAAAGGTATCACTTTCATCAGTCTTTGAAACATAATAATGTGCCAATTATATATAAAAAAAGAATAAGAGAATAAAGAAAGGGGATAATAATTCCTTACTGACCAATACAGCGTGCAAAGGATATAGAGAAATTACATGTCATTCCTGTAACTTAAATGGGCTTTATTTTCTTCAAAATAATGCAGTTTAATTTCCACAGTCTTTTGCTCATGGTACTGAATAAATGTTTGACCTATTTATGGTGTTTAGAGCATGGTTGGGGTTCTAAGATTTGAAATGAGAAGTAGATGCATGCTCCCATCCCAAAATCAGAACTAGCTCCAGTTTATAACCACTTGCAAATGAAAATTTAGATTCTTCAATGGACTTTAATTATGGAAACAATCTACTCTTGAGGTTGACTGTATGCTCAACAGTAGGTGACCATAAATTAAAAAAAATAAATTACTCAATTGCATCTTTGAAAGTTTCTTTCCTTTTAATGTAATTTGGAGTCATTTTTTAAACAAAAATATTGTATTCTATGATTGTATAAGAGAAAGGTTGATGAGGGATGTCCTTCTGTATATACGTTTCTCTTATTGGTTGATAAATAAAATACTAATTGTCCAGTAGCCAAGCCAAAAGCATAGCATAGGTGGGGCTACAAGACCAGGAGAAGGCTGGGGAGAGGAAGCCAGAGATGGGACACAAAGAGACACCATGCTACTGAGGAGTAACATGCTGGATTATGGGTAAGCCATAGCTTTGTGGTAATACATAGATTAATAGATATGGGTTAATTATTAAGACAGAGCTAGCCAATAAGAAGCCTAAGCCATTGGTCATCTGTTTTATAATTAATATAGCATCCATGTTTTTATCTGGGGCAAATAAGCTGCAGGAACCAGGTGGCAAAGAAACTCTGGCTATGAGTTATTCCTTCCAACTTGGGAGTTTTCCTAACTTTTCCTAATAAGCTTCCTTACTGTATTCTAAAGAAATAAAGACTAAGAAAGAAGAAAGCGAAAGAGAAAGGCAGACATGAAAGGAAGAGAGAAAGAAAGAAAAACAAAGAGGAAAGAAGGAATTAAGGAAGGAAGGAAGGGGGAAGAAGGAAGAAGGACAAAAGGAAGGAAGGGATATTACAATGTCCTTTACTTAGAAATCAGAAACAGCACATGACATTCAAGCCCAAGATTACAGTGCTGGAGTGATAGTTTGGTAATAAAGAGCATGCTCAGCCTTCAAGGAAGACTTGAGTTCAGTTCCCAGCACCAAGTCTGGTGGCATGGAACCATCTGTATTTCCAACTCCAAATGATATTATGACCTCTTACAACAAAGTAAATATCTTTATTAATAAGTAATATTGTCAGGATGTTAACAGTAAATTTGGAATGTTTTAGTTTTAAATTAAAATATAATTGCATCATTTATTTTGTTACATGTCCTCCTTCCAAACATCTATGTGTCTTCTTCCTAGTTCATCCCATGTTTCTTTCTCTTTATCTCTTTAGTTCATGACTTCCTTTTCTTTACTATTGTTAAACCCTCCCCCCACCACAGACATAGGGAAATACAATCTGGTGAATCCATTTGGGGTTTCTTGTGTATGACTTCAGGGATGATCACTTTGTAATGAATTTGCTGTCGGCAGATCCAGTAAAGTGGTGCTAGAATAGAAATTTTTTCTAAAGATATGACCTCACTATCTCAGAGTAGTTGGCTAATTTTCTTTTGCATGGCAGGATTTTCTTCATGGTGGATCTTAAGAAAAAATAGGCAGCTGTTGATTACAACCAAGTTATGTGTTCTGATAATGTATATTTAGGAAAATCTTGTGGCGGTCGTTACTACTGTTTAAAGGGATTGTGACAAGATAGGATTATATAGAGCTTTCTTCCTATGACAGTTTAGAGTATACTCTCCTGTTTTATGAAAGCTAGACCAAATGACAAGATCTCAATTACACACAACACAAATATTCTGAATTCTGTGTTTGAAGAGTGGTGTCTTAAAGATAAAAGATACCAAAGATTTATCTTCAACCTTGGTGTGGAAAGGTAGGTGAAATAACACACACACACACACACACACACACACACACACACACACACCAATTCCTAAACATATAAACATAGCCTGTTCAATCTGTGAGTTATGTGCATGTATATGGTTTCAGAGATTATTAATACCTACACTTTTCTAAGCAAGCATAATTCCAAAGAACATACATTTTTCCTTATATCCACAGAAATATAAATCTTAACTGTCATCAAAGAAATCCTTTTTAGAAAAGTCAGAGAATATTACAGACAACCACAACTGATCAAAGTCCAGATAACAAGTGACTGTGTAGTTCCCAGCAGCAACTGATATGTCTACAACACGTAACTAACACCTAAGGTTCTCAGAGAACATCAACAAAGAGAAGTCAAGATAATAAGAGCCACAGGAAGAGTAAGTTTGCTGTAAGATTTTCTGTCCTGGAAATGTTAGACAAACTATGCCAATTATGTTCCATCAACATGGCAGCCTAAGTATTACCTGACTAAGAAGGACATCTGTAAATTTGGTGACATGGGAGGGGACACTCTCAAGTGGTCCCATTCCTAAAAATATAAGAAGACAACTAAGAAATTCTGAGAGCAGAAAAAATAGCCTTAGCAGGGAAGAGCATAACAATTGGTCATCTAATAAGCAGACATCATCTTATACTGTTTTGAGAGTCACTTGGACTATATTGACCAAAGGTTTCTAATGACAGTTAATGAGGCTTTCTTAGTCTATGGCTCTTGTTAGAGAGTCATTTTCATCCCAAGTGCTATAAACCCATTTAAGAAACTTACACACTTTTTATATATAATTTTAGGTATGAGTAATAAATATGATTTCTTGTGGCGTTATCAAACCTTATTGGTGATGTTGTTTTGTCTCACCTCCCTCCCTCTGCTATATTAACCTTTCCCACCCCCTCCTCAAATAAGCCTCCCCTTCCCACATCTATTTTCTCATTTATATAACCTGCCCCTTGCTGTTGCTTTCTTGAGCCCTACCCTTACTGGTTTAAATTTGCAGATTTCTGTGGTTTTCCATATTACATGCTCAGAAATATTCATTATCAATCTTCACAATAACTAGAAAATATTCAGCAGTATAATGCACTTCAACAGATGTGATTTTATTGAGTAAGGTAACACTGAAATCCAAATGTTGCATGTTCTATCTCATTTGTGGTACCTGTCTCTAAATTTCAAGATGCGAGTAATAAGAAACATGGGTATTTCATGTTTTGAAACCTTCAGGTTGATGATAATTCAAGACTGTACATGGCTGTAATTTTTCCTGTAATAATAAATACACTGACTTTTTTGTTTAATTAGGGGACTGAATTTGAATAACTAAAATTTTAAGTTTCAGAGAGGACTTTTTTATTGCTACTCTAAATATTCAGTGGTATATAAATTACAAATACAAATGACTACTTGCTTATATTGAGAATACCTTCTAAATTTTTCTGTCACTCCCCTTTATCAGGGCTTTTCCGTTCTCTAAATCAGGTCTCTAGTGTTATACACAGTTTGAGAAATGCACATCCTGCAATTCTGAGGTTTTTCTATCATCATTTTAAGAGCAGAAATAACAGAGAACATTCACATTCCTCTAATTCTCAAAAATAAGGAGATAGGGTAAACTTGTCCATTTACTGTACATTTCTCCCTAATTAAAACCATTCCCATAGAGACAGTTTATATAAACTGTTAATTCAAAATTAATGAGACTAGCTAAACAACATATTTAGAGGGATTATTGTTTTGGGAAGACAAAGATCCTGTTCCAAGAACAAAATGTATGACAGAAGTAAATACTGTTTATATTAATAATGTCCTGGTTAAGTTTATTTATGTCAGTATATTTAAGTTTATGACAGACTTCTGAGAGTCAATAATCTGTGTGAAGTCCATGCTATTTGACTGATAGACTTTAGAAAGAATGTGCCATCTCTCTAACTATAGCCTTTGGGTGTGAATTTAGTCTCACAATTATTTAGCAGATAATGAAGCTTCTGAATATCTATTTTTTCCTCAGCTATTTTGACACTGAGTATTTTATGAACTTACTCTCACTATTTTTAATTTTGAATGTGGGCATATATTTGTATGTAAATCATGAAACCTGTGCTTTTGAAAGGTTAATAGCATACATTCCAACCTTCTATTCTAAAAAAGTTCATTGCTTTTGTTGATGTAATAAACTATTTGGAGGAAGGCAAAACTAGCTAGAATGAATTTTAATAACACAGTGTGATTTATATGATAAATATCTACAGTAACATAATCATTGTGACCTCGATATTCCTGGTTCAATTGTGATTGTCACAGACAGACTGACTACATGATAATCTTTCTATATATTAAAAAGTAAGAAGATGCTTTTGCTACTTCTTTATTATCTCCTTTGAACGTGTTGGGGTACAAAGTAGATCTTCCTGTTCTATATTACCTGTTGGCAATTAAGAAATTCTTTTTGTCCTCAAGTAATAGGAACAGATTTAAAATAAGTGTAGTTGTTTAATAATTTAATATTCAAAGATTTTTTTCCATATGCCTTTCCATATCTGTAAAATCAGAAATATTATTTAAAAATCAATGATTCAGTAGAGAATGATTAACCACCAGCAAACAGCTGTGCAAAATAAATTTTATTTACTGTAGAGCACAAAATTTTCTACATTTCTGAAACATGGGATTGCTTGTCAAAGATATGTCATATAGATATTGACATTTACAAACATGACAATTTTTTTGAGACGAGGTTTCACTGAGTTATTTAGCCTTGCCTGTCCTGGAATTCACTCTGCAGATCAGTTTGTCCTCAATCTCAGAGATGAATTTGCCTCTGCCTCTCCTGAGATTAAAAAGGTTTTACCACCACCAGATAAAAATAAAAATATTAATGTACTCATTGCCTTCATTTTACATATTTTTTCTTAATTTTTTGGTAATTTCATAGATGACATGATTTCTAGCCCAATTCCCCCAAATACTCCCATGTACTCCAGTTCCTCTTGGATTCATGATCTCTTTTTCTTTACTTACCTTTTATATACACACATACACACACATTGGTATAAAAGAAACTGAGTCCATTTGGTTTTTCTCATATGAAAATGTGTCTACATCTTATCTTTTGGGATGCTCCCTCTATAATAAAGAGCTACATTTATTTATAAGAACAATGAAATCATAAAATTTGTATGTAAATTAAATTATATAATATTATACTAAGTGTGGTGACCAGACCTTGATTTTTATTTCAAAATAATTCTAATAAACTTAAGGCAACTCAGACATTTTATATTCTATTTCAAAGTGATAGATATCATTACTATATGAGTATTTGGTCAGTTTGTGTGCAATCCATGTAAAAATAACTGACACTTATTTACTATCTTATAGAGGAAAATATATTTGTTTGATAAGCACTGAGCTTACTTTGCTTAGAGAATTATAGGTGCCATTAGGTACTTACTCACTAAATGAAATGGTACAGAAGCAAGACTTAGTGTAAGCATGATAAAATTCATGCTGAAAAAACATACATACCACAAGATGGAGCTGGAATTACATTTTCTTTTAAAATTAAAGGATAATTTACTAAAATATTTTCAAAACATATAAAAAAGTATGTAGATCAATACAATACAAATGATATTTAAACCACAATCCAAGACGTTGCTTCTTTAAAAAGTACCGATCATTTCAGCTAAAATAAAATCATTTTTCAAAGTTTGAGTTTAAAATATACATGTCACATTTATTATTAAAAGAAATTTGCAAATTTCTTCAGGTGTGTAGTCATCCTTGTTTTCACCTCAAGAATCAAGTAATATACCACTCTTACCTTCAGTTCATATTTGGCAGAACAGAAGGAATTTGCTTTGTTGTGGCAAAAATGCCTGAACAAAAGAAACAGAATGGAGCAGATTCATTATCTAGCAGCCACAGGTAAAACACAGAACCTCCTTGTAAACAGTCTCATGTTGTTTGGAAACTGGACCTTTTTTGTCTATTTTGTTTCAAAATGTAGATTTTTATTTCAAAATGTGTTTTTATTAATTTTTTTGCAAGTTGTCCCATTTTGAAATTCAGCTTGATTACTTGGCCTTTAGTGCAAGCTTATCTGTTCTGAAATGCACAGGAGGCCACTACATAGCAAAGGCTTGCTGTGAGCTTCAACACTATTAAATTCCACTTATAACAGCAAAGCGATGTTTCCAGATAATTATATCTAATCATATAATGAGAGGAGATGATATATAAAGCAGGCTGAACGGATGTGTGGATGTGTTTGCTAAGTGTAACTTTTGCTCATTAGTAAAGTGATAGTTGTGAAAAGAGGACTTTAGTCATGATACCCAAAAGTGATTACTTTTTATAGCCATGTTTGGCATGTAAATGTAATTTAAACTTAGTCGTGATCTATTTCATCATTCTAATATTTTCATCTGTTTTTGCATCTTTGGTATTTGGTCCAACAAGAGAAAATTAATCGTATGCAAATTATGTACAGAATACTTCTCCCTAAGTTCTGTTTTGAATTTCTAAAGTTAGAAAAAAGTAACCATATTAAATAAAGATAAACTTAATAAAGCATTTTACAAAACAGTACGGTAGACAGAGGAAAGAAAGAGTTATGGAATAATTCTCATCCTGTGGGTCACAGATAACTTCTATGTAATCAAAGAAAGGTTGACTAGGAAAAAAAAATTAATTTCTCATAGTTGTACATGTTACAGGCACCTTAAGAATGAAGATGTGGCCCCACTGCTAGCAACCCCCATGAAGACCAAGATGCACAACTGTCACACAAATGCAGAGGACCTACGTTGGTCATATTTTGGTCCAGAGTCCATAATCAGATGTCTCTGTGGGTTTCCCTGTCATGATCTTGTCACTACGTTTTCATACAACCCTTCCTTTCTCCCTTCAACAGGACTCCTGGAATGTGTCCAGTGCTTAGCTGTGGATCATTGCATCAGCTTCCATCAGTTACTGGATGAATGCTTTCTGATGACAATTAATGTAGTCATCAATCTGATTTCAGGTGGTCAGTTCAGGCACCATCTCCAGTATTGATAGGAGTTTTAGCTGGTATCATCCTTGTGGATTCCTGGGAGTTTCCCTAGCCCCGAGTTCCTCTTCTAAATCCAAAATGTTATCTCCCTTATCAAGATATCTCTTTTATTATTCTTCCTGTCACCTGAGCCTTCATTTTTCCATACATTTATTCCCTCACCCCCACTTCTACCCCTGGTGTACCCAGGTGATATCTTCTATTTTCTCTTCCAAGAGATATCCATCCATCTCTCTTTTTACCCTTTTTTTTTTAACCTAGTATTTTTGAGGCTGTGGATTGTAGCATGGTTATTCTTTACTTTAGAGTTAATATCTACTTATTAGTGAGTACAAACCATGTTTTCCTTTCTGGATTTGGGTCACCTGGCTCTGCTAGGTTGTCTTGCCCAATTTGATTGGATAGAGCTTGGTCCTGCCTCAAAAGAATATGCTATGCTGTGTTGACTCACATGGAGGACTTGCCCTTTTCTGAATGGAGATTGGCGAGGAATGGATGGGGGGGGTGTAGAAGGGAGGTAGGGAGCAGGAAAGGAAGAAGAGGAGGGAGAGGAAACTGTGGTAGGTACTTAAAATACATGAAAGAATTAAAAATATAATCACACATACACACACACACGAATAAAGACGTGACTATCTAGCTCCGTGTTTGGACTTTATGCAAAGGAAATGGCCTGGAAGCATCGTGGCAGAGAAAATGAAGGTTCTTAGCTGGCAGGTCAAGTAGAGAGGCAGAAGATGTTAGAATTCCTCTTAGCTTTTTTTTGTGCCATTTATTCTCCCAAAGCCCACAAATAGAAAGCTTAAACCACATCATTCCTTTGTGCCCATCCCAATGGCAAAAACATAATTGTTGATTAGAGTAATATTTCAATTTTTAATGCCTGGTTCTAAAGAAAGTGGGTTCTAGTTTCTATGATCTGCCTTAGGCAAAATGAAATCTTATATAACATATACATATCATATTTTTCAGAGTTCCTGAAGGTAGACAATTATCTGTAGATTTGTTTTTATTTAATATTTTATTTCTTATTTCTTTCCTTTTGTTCATTAATTTTTTCATGTAATATGTTTTTTTCTCTTTTTCCACTCTGAATGTCTTCACTCACCCAAATTAACATTTTCATATTCTTTTTTTCTTAAACAAATAAAAACACAAACAAAACCAATTCTGTTTTGTCTAGATGGTGTTGTTTCTTTGGAGTCATCATCTACCACCCCGAACTCTTATAATCTTCTTGACTCCTTTCCTGCAGAGATCTTGAGCCTTTAGAGAATGGGTTTGATAAAGACATCAGATTGCAGATCAACTACCCTAAAATCTCTCTCTCTGCACATTGATAGGTCTTTTTTTTTTTATTTAACCACATTTATGCTTCTCTAAGATTCCAAAATACAACTAATTTCTCAGGCAAAAATTATGTTAAAATCAATAAGTATTTATTATAACATATAATTCATATTTTAACCAAGTTTTTCATTTATTTTATATATCAATGACAATTTCTCCTGCCTCTTATCCACATTTTCCCTCCTCCCAAAAATAGTATTGTTAAAGAAAATATCTTAGTTTAAATTATTGAACACAGTTCATATTCTTGGTTTAGTTTGAGATTATTTGCTAGTTTGAAGAATCATGGTTTATAGGTAGAGGATTTTGTAAACTTTGTTAGGTTCTAGAAGAATCAACTTTTATTTGGATTTTAAAAATTAACTCTGGGTGAGTTAAATAAAGGATAGCGGCTCAGTTCTCCCCTTTGTTTTAGTCTAAATAAGTTAAAAAAATAATTAAAACTTTCAGGCAGTAGTGGCACATGCATTTTATCCCAGCACTCAGGAGGCAGAGGCAGGCAGATCTCTGAGTTTGAGGTCAGCCCGGTCTACAGAGTCCATTCTAGGACAGCCAGAGCTGTTATACAGAGAAACCTCATCTGGAAAAAGCAAATAAATAAATAAATAAATAAACAAATAAACAAATAAATAAATAGAAGTAATTTATTTAAAAAATAAATATAAATATTGCTAAAGAAATATAACCTAGCTAGACTTTGGGTCATTCTTGGGTATAGTGAATGTTAATAGAAATTCTGCATTTCAATTTTCATTGCAGTGCCTCCAGCGTGGTCTCAGGTACACACACTTTTCTAAGTACAGAAACTCAGCAAATAGACTGGGGAAGAAGGAGCCCTTGTTTTCATATAAAATCAACTGGGCACAATCATCTGACCTGAGCCAGTGAGAGATCATTGACTCAGGTCTGGCAAATGGGAAACCTGAATAAAACCAATTTAGACTCCCTTATAATATATGTGACAGTGGTGCGAAAGGGACAATATATGAGGCCACTGGCAGTGGGTCCTAGATCTAACTCGAATGCACAAACTGACTTCGTGGAGCCCATTCTATATGGAGAGATACCTTGCCCAGCCTAGACACAAGGGTGTGGGTTGGAGAGATGCCTTGGTCCTGCTTCAATTAGATGATGGGACAGACTTAGTAGACTTCATAGGGGAGGCCTTAGTCTCTCTCTGAGGAGCAGATGGGAGGAGGGGTTCAGTGGTGAGAGTATGCGGAAAAGAAGTGTGAGGGAAAACTGGGATTGGAACATTAAAATGAAATTAATAAAAAAGAAAAAACTCAACTGGCAAATTTAATTTTATCACAATACAGAAGTAGTTAACTTGCTGTATGGATTATCAATGTAGACACGAGAGGAAACACACTTGGTCCATACTAGCACTGTAACTGACTACCACACTGAAAAGTTAATATTTTAATATCATGGATGTAATGCATATGCTCAGATACTGAGGTAGTAGCACAAGCATAAGAAAAAAAAGGCATTTTGTGAAAAGGATTACATATTCTACCAGAAATACTTGTTTCTAAATTTCAGAAATAACTGTATTCAAATAAAAGGCTATCTGAACCTCTAATGTGTACAAATATTTGGTGTTAATTTGAATTCTCCTGGTTGTAAAAATATCAGCATCATGGACATGTGGAATTTTGTTGTTCTGAGCTCTCCACTGAGTGATATATTTTTCTCTACCCCAAAGATGCAGCCACCAGAATTTCAGTATTACATGGACTATTTACAAACTAGTTTAATGGCATCATAAAAACATTCACAAAATAGCATTAAAGGTCAGCAATAAACTTGCTAAATCTTCCTGCCTCTTAAATATATGGGTGACCAGCATATCCCCCAAGGATCAAGCTTTGAAAATTAGCTGCTGAGCAGGCACTGCAGTTAATCCTTATAACTGCTTAACCATGAAGCATCAGCAATGTGATAAACTATACTCTCGCATAATAAAACCTTCTCTGAAGCACATAAGTAGGTTATAATGCCATGTAAAAAAGCTCAAACATAGCAACCATAATACCCCTATAAAAAGCCAACATGTAACAGTGTCATAGGGCAATTAATCATTTCCATGTTATTTCTGAAACAGATGCAATTGCACTAAAATATATATAAGACAGATACCAGACAATCATGTAGAATGAATATTATTGGAGTCTGGCTCTCTCATATAGGTGTTTCCTAGGTAACTTGAAAAGTAAAATGTGGGTATCTCAATACAATCACAAATTCAAGTACCAAAACACTAAAAATTGCTTTGTTGCCAGTATCTTTACTGATCCATGAAAGCAGACATCAATTTAAACAAAATCCAGGGAGGGTTTTGAAATAGAAGAACTCATCAATACCCATGCCATCATGTTATTGCTGTGGTTACAGGCACTGTCTCTTCTCGTGCATAGATAATCTGATAAATTCTCCAGAATAGGTATCCATGTTCTTGTTCAGAATAGAAATAAAAATATAATGTCATAAATGAAAATATATTGCTAAATTCTACTCTAGATTTTTGTAATCATCTGTCATCTGAAAAGAGTTAATATTTAGTGGAAATGTAATAGAATTCTTTATATGGCATATAGTTGTGCTTTTGATGTGCAACTATTCCTAACATATGGGAATGAATATATAAATATATATTTATATTTATATTTACATATAACATATTTATAGATATATAAATACATATATATATATGTTTACCAATTAGCATCAGAAATTTAGGTAAGTTTTAAAAGCACTGAATGAGTTTTGTTTCATGTAATAAAATATTACTAGGACCCTTTAATGATTCATCTTTGTTGAAAAGTTGACATTGTTCCAAATCATCCTGCAAACACTTCTGCATGTGTTTGTAAGGGTGATACCTGAGATGAGAAGACTTGACATGAATGTGCTCACCGTTCCATGGGCAAGGATTCTGGACTGAACATAAAGGCACAAATATGTAGAGCAGCAAGACCTGTCTGGGCTTTCTGCCTGCAGCAGCAGTGTAACCTAACACCATCATGGTATTGCATCCATTCTTTCCCTGCTGTGGTGATTGATGGTGCTTTCAGATAATAAACCAACAAAAAACACTTCATCTTTTCTTTCCTTACTTCATTTTCCCCTCTTCCCTCCCTCTTTTATTTCCTTCCATTGCTTTTGTCAGGTATATTTTCATACATATCAGAAATGTAACTAATAAATAAAATTGGTCTTGAGAAAGAAGGAAGGATTGTTGCACTTAAATCAGTCATGTGTCTTAGGCTGATGACATTAATTTGACAGAAATGTGTAGATCTGCAGGCTATAGAAGGCATACAGTATCGCAGGGGGAACTTAAAGGACCATTCTGGTAGAAAGTTGTATGTTTAAAATGCTGAAAAAAAAAATGTGAACACTTGTACTGGCTCATGAAACTTTACAGAAAGTAAGACTTCCCCAGGGAATGTGTTGTGGCTGAGACAATTGTTTCAATCTGAAAAAAAAAAATGAGTCTGATCATTTCCTATAGGACCTAATAGCTTGATTGTGTCTGAAATCAATAGTAATAGGCTAATTTTCCTGATTCAGAATCATGATGGAAACTTCTTCTGCTTTTTAAAAGAGTTTATAGTGAGAACAAGCAGCAGGTGAAACAAAAAATATATAGTACATGTTATATTCGGGGACCACAGGGAATGTGTGACATGGCTGACAAATAATATGCTGGGAAAGTAGATACAGTTGTTAAAGAGATTAACACAACTAGGGAACAGCTTGCCCCTTTGCACAGTTGCCTTGCAAGTCTAAACACAATGAAGCTGGGATTACTTGCTCAAGTCCTGCAGCAAGAACAAACAGCAATGAACAAGAATAGGATAAAAACAAAAATTATTAGATCCTTGTTTATTTAGTAACTTATTTAAGGCACCTTTTGTACTGTCCATTTCTAAGTATGACTTCAGTTGTTATTTGGAACAGAATGACCTGGTGAAATCATTGAAATAGTGAGTTATTGCGAGTAACAATCTGGCCACAAAAACTTACACCTTTCAACTATAATACAAGCTTTTAAAACAACTTGCTGATTGCCACGAAGGCTGCTTTAAAATCACACATCTCTTGTCAGCCTACTTTATGGTTTTAGAGTATGCAATGGGAATGAAAATGGCATCTCTGTCAATGCCTTCTCAGGAACTACTCTAGGTTCTTCAACAAAAGTAGAAGAGAAAGCAGTTAGGAAGAAATTGTGCTCACTAGGAGTGTGTTGTGATTAAGAGAAGGTAGGGGAGAGCTGACTATAATCCCAGGGTATTGTGTACATACTGTACACATATATGAAACTCCCAGAAATAAAAGAAGGAAAAGTCTTAACAGTAAATAAGTCACTAATTAAAGCCTCCAGCTTGTAAAATTTCAAACTCATTGGGTATTAAAAGAAGATAGTGTGTGCTAATTCCAGATTATCTCTGTAAGAAAGCTATAAAAATGTCTCTGGAAGAAACTGTGAAATTGACAACTGAATTGCAATGGATATCTCGGGATGTTTGATACATGAGAACTATGAAAAATTTTCTGGGAAGTTCTACAGAGAGTGAGAGGCAAATTTTATTGGGTCTGTCTGATCTAATTAGAGTGAGCTAATGAAGGTTTTTCCATTTCCATGAGTTCAAGAGCCTCAGATATAGCACCAAGAACTACAAGAATTGGTATCTATCCTGCTGAGTATCAATCTGGGCTTAATGTGCTCTTTCCTTTATATGTCTGAATTTCTCACTTTTAAAATGAAAATAGTGATTCTTTTTATATATTTGAAGTACATAACTTGTGTTGCTTTATTTCTGTTTATTTTGGGGGAGGCATGAATAAGAGATTGTCTGATTCTGTTTTTCTGTTTCCATCAGCTACTAGATGAGGGCTATATGATGGTGGGTAAGTTACTCATCAAAGTCATCAATCTTATTATCAGAGAAGGACATTTATGGTGGCCTTTCCATTATTGTTCAAATTGTTAGTTGGGTTCAGTCTTGTAGGTCTCTGGACATTTCTTTAGAGTGAGTTTTCTCTTCAAAGCTATAAATGCTCCCTCTTTTATAGTATCTCTCTCTCTCATTCTCTCTCTCTCTCTCACTCTCTCTCTCTCTCTTTCCCTTTCGCTTTCTCTCATCTATTCCTCCCCTGACGTAGAAGTAGACACGCACAATAAACACCGAGCTGAACTGGAATCCATATGCAAAGAGGGAGGACAAGATCAGGCTACAGATACCCACAAAGACTGTTGACCTGAACAAGGAGGAGCTAATGGGCACACAGACTGATAGCTGGGAATCCAGCATTGGACCAACTCAGACCCCTTGAACATCAGTCTCAGTTAGAAGGCCTGGGCAGTCTAAGGGACTTCGGACAGTGGAACCAGGATGTATCCCTGGTGCACAAAAGGACTTTAGGAGCACATTCCCCAGGGATGAATACTCCCTTAACTTAGAGGTAGGAGGGAGGGCCTAGACCCAACTCCAAATGACTTGACAGATTTTGTTGGCCCCTCCTGGAAGGCATTACCCTACCTGTGGAGTGTGGGGTGGGAGGCATGGGAGGGCTGTTGGGGGGGAATGGGAGGGTTGGAGAGAAGGAGAGATGGAGGGGAAGGTAGGGAGGGAGGAAGAGAAAACTGGGATCTATATGCAAAATAAGAAAAATAAATAAAGAGGAAAAAAGATATTGTCTGAAAGTCATATGAGACTTTCTAGTGACACTTGCAACAGGACTAGTGCTTTTAAACTTTGAGGACATCTAGAAACAGAGAACGTCTGTTTACAATGCTAGATGAACATGAGAATTTAATCACTAATATGAAAATGTTTTCATTTAAAAGTGATAGGAGACCACTTCTTGAACATAACACCAGTAGCACAGACAGTGAGATTGACAATTAATAAATGGGACCTCCTCAAACTTAAAAGCTTCTGTAAGGCAAAAGACACAGTCAACAAGACAAAACGGCAGTCTGCAGAATGGGAAAAGATATTCATCAACTGCACATTTGACAGAGGGCTGAATTCTAAAACATACAAAGAACTCAAGAAGCTAGTCACCAACACACCAATTAACTCAATTAAAAATTGAGATAAAGAATTAAAGACAGAATTCTCAAGAGAGGAATCTAAAATGGCTTAAAGACACTTAAGAAAGTACTCACATCCTTAGCCATCTGGGGAATGCAAATCAAAACAACTCTGAGATACCATCTTAGTCCTGTCAGAATGGCTAAAATAAAAGACAGTTTATGCTGGAGATGTCGAGAAAGGGGAACATTTCTCCTCTGTTGGTGGGAGTGAAAACTTGTATAGGCACTTTGGAAATCAGTATGGCGTATTCTCCAGAAATCAGAACCACTCTACCTCAAGTTCTAGAAATTCCACACTTAGGCTTATACCCAAAGGATGCACATTCATACAACAAGGGCATCTCTTAAACTATATAGCAGCATTATTTGTAATAGCCAGATCCCGGAAGCAACCTATATGCCCCTCAACTGAAAAATGGATAAGGAAAATGTGGTACATTTACACAATGAACTACTACTCAATGGTAAAAATAAACAAACAAACAAAAAACCAAAACAAAACAACACAAAAAACAATGGAATCTTTAAATGCCACAGGCAAATGGACAGAAGATACCTAGCAGATATCATCCTAAGTGAGGTAACCCAGTCACAACCAGACAAACATGGCATGTATTCACTCATATATGGATATTAGACAAAGAGCAAAGTTTTATCAGACTACAATCCATACCTTCAGAGAAGCTAGGAAGAAAGACGGGAGAGAGACTTACATTGTCTGCTGGTGACTCTAGGCTATGTCAAGTTCACAGCTGAAGCCACCTAGGACAATATCTAACTCATTCCTGTGTTTTTATATACTAATATTAGTTTTGCACGTCATATTCTAGAAAGCCAGTTTTTCCTCTAAGAAGTATACTTTGTAATGGATATTATTACAAACTAACCATTGAAATCATTATCTAAAGGGCAAGACTTTGAGGGAAAAAGTAACCTTTTTCTAGGCAATATTTGCTTCATAATTCATTGCCTGCATGATTTAGGTTTATGGATATGAACAGTTTTAACTTTGTAAGACCAGTGTTGCTTTCTTAATTGTATATTCCTTTCTATGTAATATCTGCCAGATTAAGTACCTTGTCAGAACTGTGTCCAATAGAAATAAGATACAATGCACTGTGTGTCACAAACACGCATACCCATGTGTTTGTACAGAGGTGAGAGTTTCTGCGGGTGTAAACAGAAAAATGAACTGGGATTGAAAATACTGTTCAGATGAATTTCATCAACCTGGGTGAAGACAATTAGAGACTCTTAATGTCAGATGGTTTATTGTAGGCAAATTTAAATTCAATAGAATCTGGAATAGACTTATATGCAACACTCTTTCCAATCCCAGATGCATAGTGAAACCTAAGGTGTGACTATTTGGGAATTCTTTGTACATGCGACCATGAGGGTTGGTTCTATCGCTAAATGAGAGAGTAAGTTTTACAGCTAGAAGTCCTAGAATCTAATGTGGTCTCTGACTCTGACAGCTTAGGCCCTCAGTATGTGTGACACCTTCGCTAATGGTGACTTCTATTAACAGGGAGCTCAAAAGAACTGTAAGGTAGGAAGAGTCTGGGATGATCCATCTAGGGAATTAGGGTGATGTCTGTCTCTACAAATAGCAAGAAAGTTACCAGTCATTATTATCCTCTACTCCCTGCTGTCTGGATGGGATACAGGTATTTCATTTCCTCCATTGTGTCAAGGATGCTGTGTGTTTAACATTCCTGGTTTCTCTCATGTTATCTGTGAGCTCCCTCCCATCCAAAAAATTGTAGTGCTATGTAAGTGGCTCAATAATAGAAATATATTACACATACATGCATAGACACAAATAAAAGAGAGATCAACAATGATAGAAGTCATGATTATTTAGAGATTCATATGTACAGCAAAATTCAAGAGATAGAATGTACATGGGTATACACATTTGCATGTAAAATATTCATCCACATAAAATAAAAATTTTTAAAATACACCTAATTAGGCCTGTTAGGGAGCAGTTTCCTCAGAGCTACAATATTTATGTAACAAATAGTAAGCAAAAAGGAATAATAACAATACTACTACTAATAATAATAACTACAGTATGTTGGCTCTGTGCAGATAACTTAGAAATGCTGGCTGCTAAGGGACCACAGAATGTAAGATAATGTCTATGTTATAGCAATTTACTAAATGTCTGTTAATATAATACACAGCAAGGAAAACTGTTATGCACAAGAAACACTGTGGCCTTGTTCTGAAGTTCATAGTTTCATAATTCCAAATATTTAAACTGACTTTATATTCATATATATATATGAATATATATATATAGTTAATGCTAAACATATTTAAAGTAATATTTGCATTGTACTCAGCACTTCAGTAAAATTATATTATTAATGACCAACAACTTTCATCATCAACTAATTCTCCTAAGACTTTATAAATGGTTTTGGAGAAATATATTTCATTGCAAAATTAATATAAATGTATTCTAGAAAGGTATAGCACACAGCACACTAATATCTATACACAGGGCCAATACCATATAAGCCCCTTCCTTGTCACTCCTAAATGTAAATGAAATAGTCTAGCCTGAAAGTTTTATTATTTCAGAACAAACATCTGGGTGCAAGTTTGCAAGACAGATATGCTATAATCTTGACTGTGGAATTAATGGTTGCCTGTTTGTGGACAACTTTATAGCTTAATCACTGCCTACCATAGCTTTACTCCCTCAAAAAAAAACCTGCAGGGAAACTCACAATTAATTCTCTTTTACCCCCTACAAACCCTTCTCTTCTATGTCTGTGGGCTCCTGTTTTTAGTCTCCATCCATTAATTTGTTAAGTATAAAAAACATAGTCATTAAGAACATTTCCTAGGTAAAATTAATAATTCTTACCTTAAGCTTGATTATTAATTCATGTTCTAGCACATTACTTTGAGGCTGGTACTGTAATCATCATGAGACTCTAGGTTCAATCATAAGTACTTCTATGAAAAAAAATTCCATAGGATAAACCATACTTTAAAGTAAAAAATGCAAATCAGTAATTTTCCATCCAGAAAGTAGGCATTGGAAAATGTTTTCCTGAGGGGGCTGGAGAGATTGCTAAATGGGACATAGGATTGATTCCTACTACCTACATGGTAGGTCATAATCATTTGTAACTCCATTTCAAGGATATAAAATGTTCTTTTCTGACCTTTGTGGATACTATGTGAAACATATACACACATTCTGAAAAATTACTCATATACATATTATAAGTAAAAAAGGAAATAATTCATTTTTTAGTGAAAAGGTTGTCTGAGTTACATGATGCTATAACTTTCATTTATAATAACCCTCTTGTTTTGATAAGAGTCTTACCTTAAAATGACATTTTTCTGTCCAATTGAGTTTTGTCTTTTACTTTGGATTTTTCATATCTATTGCTGTTTTGTTCATTGTCTTTACCAGTTCAAAGACCAGCAGGGGCATTTATGTTTTCTTCTGTCACTTTTCCACAAATTCTTCACAGAGACTCGAAGGACAAGAGCTAATAATATGCAAACTGCCACCACCATTATTATAATGGAAACTATATAACACTGGGGGAATTGACATATATTAAGTGCTTAGAGACACAAATTCATACAGTAATATGTCTTATTCATAATTATTGTTATTTGGGATAAAGATGGTTATTTGTGCAATAAACATTCTAAAGAGTAACTAAACAAAGAGAGTCTACCAACATATTTTCTCGATGTTATGGGAGAATGTAAATTCTTAATGATTTATTCTTCCTAGGAGAACTCACAAAACTTTGTGATGGTTACAATAAATGGCAGTGTTATAATCATAATGTCAGCAGTACTTTGGAAGATAAGTACAAAATAGTTGAATGGGAATCAGTGAATGAGTACAACATGAATAATGCTAAGAATGTTAAGAATCCACCTATGTGCCATATGAAGGTATCATTTTCAGTCCCGTAAGTGTCAGTGGAAGGCAGATTCTTGTGAGCTAAAGGAAAGCCTGGTCTGCATAGTCAGTTCCAGGACAGCCAAGACAGTGTAGTATGACCCTGTCTTAAAAAAACAAAATAAAATACGCAAACAAACAAAAAGCAAAGCAAAGTCCTGTAATTCTGCTTCTGTAAACACTATGAAAATTCTAAGATATTAAACAAATAAGTTGTAGAGCACAATATCCAAAATTTCTATGTGTAAATCACAAGGATTAAGGCATTTTCCTTTATAAAAACATTCCAATGCTTCTGATGTCTCACATCTCAGAAGGTATTTTTAACATTTATTCAGAACTGGCATATTGAGATTTACATTTGAAATATGACTTTTACACATTTTAATATATAATATAAACAAATATATTCACCCACCTCTTATTACATCTACAGCTTTATATATTTTATAAGAAAATAAAAATGCTCTAATTAAAAAATGTTATCTAATATTCCTCTTCCTGTGTTATTTTATTACAAATTCAAAACAACATATCATTACAGAATTATAAAAGTCTAGTATAATTTGTAAGTAATGAAAATATTCAAACTATGACAAATTATGTATCTGTACTTTTAGAATATAGTATTTCTCATAAATTGTAAAAATACTTGGTGATTATTTAGTGACACATTTTAAAGACTAACCAGTACCTGAAAGAATGAAATTCATTCCTAGTTACTATTGTGGAGACCTGAAAGGGAGAAATGTTCCAATACAAGGGAGATAATATTGGTATTATGATGCTGATATGAAATGATTTGAAAAGGTAAATCATTAGTTCTCTTTTGATTATATGAAAAACAATAATAATTACTATAAAGAGCCCTAGCGGTGTTAATTGTACATTCTGGTGGTTTATTGGGGAACAATATTTCTCTAGAGATTAGAGCTAAAACCATTAGGTATTTGAACTCGTTTTAAAAAATTTTTACCATAGAAAGGGAACATCATATGAACATAAATAAATATTATGTACGATAGCTACTGATTACATAATACATTAGTTTGCAAAATTAATTTCTCAGAGCAACTTTTATACCTGTTAATAGTATAAATATGCTGACCAATTATCCATATACAAAAGAAAGATACGTGAGAATAGTGAACTCCTCTCTGATAAATCTACTTGTGATTGTATGTGTTAGTTGTTTGTATTTACTAGTGTGTGTCTGTTCGCTTTTGTGTATATGCAACTGTGGTTAAAAGCAAGGGTTCTACCACCAGGCTACTCAGCGATTGGGAACTTATTTTCTGACCAGCCATATCTTGGAAGTAGAGACTAAAGTCTTACAGTCTCTGTGAATGGAGAATAGTGGAGGTAGAAGTATATTTAGTTTACATACAAAAAGATACAACTGTGTTCATGAAGACAAGAAAGTCTAAAGAGCAACATGTTTTCCAAAAATAACAATGAAATTTGGTGAGCAGAACCTCCTGGAATGTCAGAAAGCAAAGCTGCAGAATTTATGCAAGTTATGGGTTGAGTCAAGTTTATTATAAAGCTATAAGTGTTCTAAAGGTGATTGGAAAGGAGTGAACTCAGGGGAAATAATGAAGACCGAATAGCAGTGGTACTGGAAGTATTACAGTCATTAGTCATTAATTCAGTTTTCACAGAAGCATCATGGCTGTACTAAATAAGTTAGAATTTTTGACAAATTAGGTTTAGAGATTGACAATATGTCTTTACTAGTTACAGATCAATATCCCACTTTTATGTTATGAAATTTTTGCAATTTGCTTCCAAAATATGTATGACAGTAGCAACCTGTTTACAGTTGAGGCCTGATATTTAGTAGGTCTTTCACAGAGAAAAATGTTTTTATATATGGAATTAATAGATATATTAACAAAGGAGAGTAGGCTGATGAGAATAAATTCATTATATTCAGCATTCATTGAATTATAATTTTGTAAGTAGATTTCATCATCAATATTTATTCTTGGATTAATTGAAGAGCATTACATTGAAAATCTTCGTGAAATATGAAGAGTATGACAATATAAAGCAAATCTGAAACAATTATTATTTACCTTCTATCTATACATAGTATTACACTAAATACTTGTTGAGTATTAGCACTGGAATTTTCTTAAAAATTATTGAACTAATTAAATAAAATAAAAATATGTGTAAATGTGGGAACAATTTGCATACAATTCTACCTATACATTAAGAAGACTGAAAACATTAAAAATAAATACAAAAGAACATTAAAAATACAAATTACTACATTACTTTTTCTATTGTCCTTTGTCAGGTCGTGTTTAGGCAGATATGTTGGTAAAACCTTATGGGAGTAGTGTCTGATATTCATAGGGTACAAAATGTCATAGCAAACTGTGCTAATCTGGTTCCATAAATCTTTACCCTACCCTCTTCCACAAGATCTCTGAGTTTTGATTGTAGTTTTATTGTAGATGCATCCATTGGGGTTGAAATCCACAATTATACTTGGAGTCTTCAACAGCAAAGAACACATCAATTGATTACTAAAGTCAATGTTCAGTCTTGAAAACATACATGGAAGAAACATAGTACAAATTGAGCAGGTTGTAATATATATTTATGCATAAATGCACAAATATTAATATATTATATAAATTTTATGGCTGTATGGCTAATCATATAACATTTTATTGTTGTATTAATTTTTATATTTTAGACATAATAAACATGCTATGATTTTCATTCATTATAAGCATATTATTATATTCAAGCATATACATGCATATATATATACACATATATATATGTACATATATATATATATATATATATATATAACAATTAATGAGAAAAGAGGCCATGAATTTTAAAGTATAAAGAGGATTATATAGGAAACTATGAGGGAAAAAGAGAAGAAATTATGTAATTAATTATAATCATAAAATGAAATATTTAAAGAACATGAATTACTACTGCTATGTAATATCTATACGCTTGCTCTAAGAGAGGAACAGTATCTTACTATTTTTATATTATCTATATAATGACAGAGAGGAGAGTTTAATAAATAAAGATTTGATTAACACCATGAAAATGTCAATGTGTGATTCTTCGTGAATCTGGTGGATTGATGGCTTATGGAAAAATTATAAAGGCACAGTTTATCTGTTACAAGGGAATAGTCTTCATCATGTGAGGCGTTACTGTGAATATGGGATTCAATAAAAATCATGAGGCTTTCAGAAATTATGATGTAGGAGAACTCATAGAATATTGAAAGGTAGAAAGTCAAATGATGATACCAAATCAAACTAGCAATACACAGAATGAAAACTGCTAAAAATTGAAATGTGGTTCATTCATGAGAGCACACTGTGATTAGTAGCAGCAGAAATAGGAAATGAATAAGTTTAATTCATATTTTAAAACACATTATAATAGTAAAACATCCTTGTTTTACAATAATTCAGAAAGGAAAAGTGCAATGGTTTTCAACAACTAACTCTTTGGAAATTGTAATCTTGTAGACTTTATCTGCTAAATATTTTCTATTTGGGCTTCATCATTGTACAAGCATGTAAGATAAAGTTGCTTTAGTTAGTCAGTGATGACTATTTCTGAATGTATGTATAAAATTTAACATCAAAGAGAACTAGACCGTGACAAGCCACCCACACAGTGATCTACATGAGCTGGAAGTTGATGACCTAAGAAAGAAACACACTAAAGAGACAGGCGAAGCATACAAAATTGCTTTTGCTAAACTCACTCACCTGGAAAATGAGCCCTGCAGTGGTTAGGAAATCGTAAAAGAAACAAGGAGAGAAGAGAATTTTCTAAGTACACCTAGCCTATTTTGAACTTTGTAAAATTAACTGTGTGAAAAGGAAAATGGAAAGAATAACAAATAACATTATGTTGTAAATTGTATCTTAAAATATAATCCATGCAACTTCTAGCTTTTTTTGTTTTTCTGTTAAGTAGCCTTTCGTTGTAGCAGGTTTTAAGACAGTTTTGTGGAAGTCAAATAAGCCTAATGATTTTTTATTCTCTTTCCCTCTTTCACTTCATCATGTATAACTTTAATTTAATCAGAAAATTCCTACCAAAGTTCAACTATGTGTATAAATGCACTACTCTTCTGTCTGCACTTGCTTTTAGAATGAGTATCATTTAAATTATTATTTAATTTAATTATTAAATTTAATTTAATCATACAGAAATTTGAGGGTCAAGGAATACACACTATGAATGATTTCTCGCTTCATATATTCTTTTGTACAAAGCACTTCAAGAGCATAGGCAAGTGGGAAGAAAATAATGCATTTTCCGGTTTGAGTGGATAGTGGCCATTTGGCTTCTGTGAATCTACAGAGAGATTTTTTTCAAAGAATATGAACTATTAGGTGAGCCCATAAAAGAAGATTGAACTTTAGAGAGATTCCTCTGGCTTGCTGGCTCTAGGAAATAAGCTATCATGCTTATGAGATGACCACCTGCCAGGACCTGACAATAACTTCTAAGAGTCAGGAGCCATCCATTGGGCTGATAGACAGCAAGAGAAAATAAGCACATTCTTAAACAACAAATAGTTGCATTCTCCCATTAATCAGTGAGTCTTGTAGATGGCCAGAAGCCTTAACTCATGTTGCAACTTGCCCAGAGTATTTTGCTAAAGTAGCTCAAAAAAGATGACTGCATCTTTCATTATGTTCTTTTATATTAATGAGAAGATATGAGAAGTGAATGTTTGAGAGTCTTAACCTGAATGCAATAAGATTTTATTGTTTTTGAGGTGTGTCCTCCTTTAAACCAGGTGCTCTACTTCCACAGTCTATCTGTGTGAAGGAAGTGGCCCCCATTTGCTGGCCTCCTGTATACTCATCAACCTCCTTTCTTCCCTAATAATTGCAGTTCTGTTCTTAGTGTCATAGCTCTGTCAGGTCAGAGGCACAAGCTGGTGAAAATTAAGTTCATGAGTCACCCTATGTACTTTCATTTGTGGTATGTTTTCTGTGGTGAGGTAATTAAAAAGTAATGCAAAATATAAAGACCCTCATATACTTGCTTGTTCCTATGTACCCATCCATACATGTCTTTCCCAACATTTTAGTTATTGACATTCTAAAATGTTTGCTTCCAAGATTTAAAGCACTTCATGAAACCATGAGCATTCTTAGGACCGATTTTGTTTAAAGAGTAAATAGATAACCATATTAGCAGGCATTTGTTTGCTTAGACAAAGAAAGTGAGAGCAAAGCAGCAAGAAAAGTGAGAAAAGACAGCAGTAGTAGACAGAGTAGCAAAAAGATGAATGAAAATTGAAGGTATAGGAAAGCCCTATATGAGAACTTATTATTTAGTAAACCATATTAGAAAATAATAGAAACAGAATGTACCTGATACTTGGAAATATTTAAAGAAAATAAGTAAAATGAAAATGAAATTGGCTGAGTAGATAACTTAAAAGAGTCTGGAAATATCTGAGGGTGGGGAATGATTCTGATCAAATTGTATTGAATGACAAATCAATGACAAAAACATATAATACAAACATTTTAAAAAATAAATAACTTTATGTCTGCTGCCCACAAGTCTATGTAAATGTATCAAAAACAACTTAGTCACATAATACTAGTTTACAAATATTCATTAAGTGAACAATATAGGCTAAAAGGAAATATTGTTAGATACAGTGTTAACTAAACTCTCCCCAGTGTCCTCTTCTGTGTGTTCTCTCATACCATGAACCAAGCATTTCTAGTTGTTGTGTGTTGACTTGAGCATGTTGGGCTTGATATTGTTGCTAAGGTGGTTCCTTTTCTTTGCCCCTACACATGTTGATTTTTACAATGAAGTAAAAGAACCAGAAAACTCTGATCAGATGAAAATGCATCAATCTTTTACTTTCCATTTATCAATAGGATGTGGTGTATGAGTGTGTGAAAAATACCTAACCAATGATTATGTTGAAAAGGTACTGCACAAACAAATGGACAATGAAAATCACTTTCACATTTTAAAAAAATATTGAAATGAATTCAGATATTTTAATAAAGCAATAGTATATGAACATGTATTTTCTACCAACTGACAGAAAGATATCCAAGCCATTTTTAATAGACTTTCATGAGTGCTTCAATACATTGAAACTGGGATTTTGCTTTCATGGGAAATATTAAATATTAAACAGTATTTTAATAAAAGAAACTATTAAAATGAAATTGTTAGGTAGACAGACTTTAAAATTGTCTCATGACAACTAAGAAAAACTTTGAAGGAAACAATAAAAATAAATGCCTTAGCTTACTTTTGATTGAAATGGGTGGGAAACAAAATTGAATGAAGTTAAGCTTTGTTTATCTTTGCAAATGGAAATGAAAATTTCCATGAATATAGCAATAAGTAAAATACAAATACATTTTCAACTGGAATGAAATGCATTATGGTTCAGAACTTTACACTTGAAATGCAATTTCTTTAGAAACATTTTTTTTCTTCAAGGCAAATATGAAATATTATTGCAATATAGCAAAGTTTCCACTGAAGTGTGAATAATCTGAAGTTTGACATTATATATTTTAAATAAATGATTGTAAAATGATATCATTGGGAAAATTCTATATTTATTTCATTTCATACATAGGCAGTAGATATTAATATGAATTAAAACATTACTTTGATATTATAGTCAAACTTCTTAGTGTCTGTATTAATAAAGTAATCCTGGCTGGGAGCATTCTTTCAAGTGATTGCCTGTTATTATTTTTATGATTGTACTTTAGTTCATGAACTTTTATTTCACATATTTTTATATTTTAAACCATCAAATTTCTCCTAATCAATTTAGCATTGATTATACTTTAGCTATCGATCCTAGTCATGTTCTTACCAAGTGGATTATTTGGAGCCAATCGTAGTTGTGTAAGTTTCTCTAGAAATCAGTAGTGGCCAGTGGACGATTTATTTATATTGTTTGTACATATTTTCACAAAACTGTAAATGTCCATTACTGTCCCCCTTTCATTTATAGTTAACTGGACAGTCTATACACATCTGTGATTTATTTGTTATCAGGCTTGGAAACAGGATCATTCTATAAGGTAACCTGAAGTTTCTTATGTAATTTAAGCACAAGTCTATAGAAAAAAACTGGAAATAACATTCAATAATTATTTCTTATTTATATATATATATATATATATATATATCCGAAATAGCATTCAATAATTATATATATATATATATATATATATATATATATATATATATATATATATCTCCTAGTTCCCTCTCCCTCCCTCCCATGCTCCCATGCCCCCCGAACCCCCTCCAATCCCTACCCCCCAATCCACAGGGAAGGTGATGCATTCCAGGAGGGAATATCAAAATCTTTTAAGTCATTTGGATTAGGAAGTAGGCCCTCCCTTCTGCCTCTAGGCTAAGGAAGTATCTCTGCATGGGGAATGTGCTCCCACAGTCTTTTTGTGCCTCAGGGATACATCCTGGTTTCACTGTCAGAGGTCCCTTAGACTGCCCAGGCCTTCTGAGCCCACATTCAGGGGGTCTGAGTTGTTCCAATGCTGGTTTCCCAGTTATCAGTCTGGGGGTTCTTGAGCTCCCCTTTGTTCAGGTCAGCTGCCTTTGTGGGTTTCTGTAGCCTAGTCTTGACTTCTTTTCTTATCATTCCTCCCTCTCTGCAACTAGATTCCAGGAGTTCAGCTCAGTGTTTAGCTGAGGGTCTCTGCTTCTGTTTCAATCAGCTACTAGATGAGGGCTCCATGGTGTCATATAGGTTAGTTATTAATCTCATTATCAGGGAAAAGCATTTAATGTAACCTTTTTACTGTTGTTCAGATTGTTAGCTGGTGTCCTCCTTGTAGGTCTCTGTACATTTCTCTAGAGTCAGTTTTCTCTTCAAACCTATAATGGCTCCCTTTATTATGGTATCTCTTTTTCTTTTCTTTTCATTTTTTTTTTGCTCTTGTTTTTGTCTGTTCATCCCCTCACTCAATCTTCCCAGTCCCACAATTAATTATTTCTTTTAGCTATAAAAGTTAACATCTTTCCTGTCTATGAATAGAATCAAATATGACTAATATATATATATATATATATATATATATATATGTGTGTGTGTGTGTGTGTGTGTGTGTGTGTGTGTAGTTATGTGTATATATGTATATATATCTGTGTATTATATATACATATGTATATATGTATATATAATGATTCCTAATGATATGATTGTCTGCTATACTCATAGATCAGGGATTAGCCTAGTGTTTATCAGAGGAGCATCAACCAGTAACCAATGGGAGCAGATGCAGAGATCCACAGATAAACATTAGGCAGAACTCAGGGAATCCCTCAGAAGAGAGGAAGGGGCAGTTATAGGAGCCAGATGGGTAGACAACAGCATTAGACACGTGTCATATAATCAATAAACTAGGGCTCATCCAACATCACAGAAACTGAAATAACAAATATGGACCCTATATGAGTCAGATCTAGGTATTCTCGAATTACCTACAGTGTTTTAGCTCAGTGTTCCTGTGGGTTACCGACAATAGGAGCAGGGGTTTCTCTGACGTTTTTGTCTGCCATTGGGACCTCTTTCCTCCTACTGTGTTGCCATGGTCAGCTGTTATAGGAGTGTTTGTTGTATTATTGTTTCTTCTTAGTATCTCTATACAAGGCCTAATTTTGAGGGGGAATGTGGGTGAGAGGTGAAGTGGAAAGACTGAGAGGTATGGAGGGAGGGAAAACTGGTCAGAATGTGAGGTTTGAGAGAAGAATAAAGCTTAAAATTTACATCATGACATGCAGTAAGCATTCATTTTTCATTGGACAGCAACCTCAATATCTAGTCAATTAGAAAGGTATCTTTTTGTAACATTTAAGATTGTCTTTTTCTCTCTGAAAAGCTACCCATCCTCTATGAACAATTTATCTAATTTTGAATCTTTAGATGTTCCAAATATTTGGCACTGTCATACTGATATATGAAACACAATGATTCATTTGAATGTTTAAATTATTTTTCTCAAATAACTGTTGTTTCAGATGTTACATGCATATAAACATGAAACTCAAGTTGTATTTTATAAATAAGTAAAGTGTTATTTGCCATAAGAAATTCTGATACATGTCCTTACCTAGCCATTAGGATGGGAGAGCTTTTCATTTTCTGTTATTTTATTTAATTTCTTTCTTCAAAGTTTTAAAGTTCTTGTCATACAGGTATTTTACTTATTTAGTTAGAGTTACTGCCAAGATAATTTATAATTTTTGACTTAACTTTGTATTCTGCCACATTACTTATGGCGCTCATGAGCTATAGGAGTTCCTTGGTAGAATTATTGGGGAGCACTTATGTATACTATCATGTCTGCCAATAGTGATAGTTTTACTTCTTACTTTCCAATTGATATTCCTGAATTGATATAGAGAGAGTGGGAAACCTAGACTTGTTCTTGATTTTAGTGGAACTGCTTTGAGTTTAGCTCCATTTAATGAGATACTGGTTGTTGGCTCTCTGTACATTTCCTTTATTATGTTTAGGCATGTTCCTTGTATCCCTGATCTCATGACATTTATCATGAAGGAATATTGGGTTTTTGTTGAGGGCTTTTCAGCTTCTAATGAGGTGATCATGCTTTTTTTTTCCTTTTGGATTGTTTATAGAGTATATTACATTGACATATTTAAGATTCAGCATTGGTGGATAGGGTGTCGGAACTATCCTTCTCCTGTAAGCATACTAGTGACTACCTTTATGTCATCATAAACCTTCATCCAGTAATTGAGGGAAGCTTATGCAGAGATCTGCAACCAAGCACTGGGCCAAAAGATGGAGTCCAGTGGAAAAGAGGGAAGAGGGATTATGTGAGTGTGGGGGGTGAGGATCATAAAAAAGAAACCCACAAGAGAGTTGACTAGAGCTTTTGGGAGCTCATAAACTCTGGACAAACAGCTGTATAGATTGAGGATTACTATTTTTATGTATGTGTAACCTTCACATGTTACAAGTGAAAAATATGTTATTTATGGCCATGTTTTTGTCCATTCAGAGAGAATATATGATAGGGGGAGTTGTATACCAACATAGTTATAAGATTTGTGAAATATTTCTGTTTCCATGAGTGTAGAATACACTTGAATCTGACTTATATATATAAATCAGTTCATATGTATGTGTCCACATGTTTATCAGTGTGTATGTGGAGACTGGTATATATCATCACATCACTGCTTATATTTTTACACATATTTATATACTTTCAAGAAATAAAAAGATAACTGAAAATTACCCACCATATTCAAAACAGTCATTTACAATGTAAAATAAGTAAACTTGGAAAGGAAGAGTGACAGAATATATATTAACCTAGTCTGCTGCTGTGTTTAAAAATGAGAGATATAGAACAGGCAATCTTTGAAAGGCTCAACTTCAAACATTTTCTCGTGGCAACATTTAATCTATTTTTCTATTTCAAGAATGACACATGAGTCTAAAGCTATCTAAATGTCATGATAGTTTAAGTACACTTTATAGCACATTTTTGTTTGTGCCTTCTAAATTCTTACAAAATGTCAAAGCCCAGCTATCTATTTTATATAATATATATGTATATATATATATATTTAATATATATATTTACACAAATACATATGTGTGTGAAGACACATACATGTAAATATATATGTACACAGCAATGGCAAGCTATATAAAATAGTTATCACTAGTTGATTAGAGATATAACATCTAATGAGAATATCTTAGTACTTCAAATAGGAGTTGATTTTGTTTTTATTAATTATTTTCTGATAAAAATATTTTTAGATAGTTTACTTATCTAAATCTGTCAGCAAATCTGACAGCAAGTGGCAATTAAAATATTAAGCTTACCCATGAAATGTGATTTTTTTCTCAACTTTATTATTCAACTATCTAATTTTGAACTAATAACTAAAACCTTAGAAATTATTTCTCTTACATTTTATAGTATATCTATTATTTTAATTTAGTATACTAACTGTTTTGATTAATGGAATTATTTGAAAATGTTCTTTATCTAGTTAACATTCTCATTTCATTTAATATTCTGTCTAGTAAGAGCACTTATTAATAGATACACTGACATTTTAAGTCTACACTAAAGAAAACATTCAAATATAATTTAAATTTCTATGGTTTCAAGTAGATGAGGTAAAATATTTTCAGATTTTCAAATGCAATACTTCCAAAATAATTTTAAATTTGAGACTGGGTGCCATCACATACGGAGAGCAAGCAGTATTAATCCATTTTAGGTTAGAAGATTCAAAGCCACTTGTTTCTTTAATACATTTTATTTTAGGAGGTAAATACGACTCATACACTTAAAGAACTGACCCATGAAAGTTTCATATTTATACGTGACAATGTCGTTGTAAATAAATACATGTTCATCTATCTGTTGTTGATTTTAAAGCAAGCTAATGATGATAGTAGAAAAGAAGTCACCAGGCACTCACTTGTATTTGATTACATATTTTTCCTTTGCAAATTACAAGAATAATGCATCACTATGAAATGGAGAAAAATCAAATACTTTTGCACAAATTCCTGTTTATTATTATCTTCCAACAACATTAAAATTTGACAAAGTATTTATTGATACATAGCTTTCAAAATTAACACATTTTTTTTGCTTTGTAATTCATATTGTTTTACCTCAAGAATTATAATTTGTTCAGTTTTACTCTACAAATTCTGATTTTTGCATAAGCATAAAATATATAACTTGTATGTTACATTGCATGTCTTAAATGGTTAGAACATGTCTCCAAAACACAAAGCAGCAGGAGGATATTACAGTGTCCCTTCAAACTAAACAACTGTAAAAAAAAAGATAAATTCCTGTTTCCAAAGTATCAGTGATATTTTTCAGAAAGTCCTTTCTTAATTTAAAAGAAACAATAATAGAAGACAAATATAAAATGAATATTTTTATTTTCCTGTGTTCAATTGTGTATCTGTGTCCACAGAAAAATAAAATTAATAAAAAAAGTTCTGAAGTTGTTGAAGAAGCAAGTGACAAATTTTGTCTTTTTTGCTGCAACATTTGGGATAGGAATTTTTAATATTTATTTGCCTATTATATTTACTTCATATAATTTTCTTTTCTAACTTCAGTTAAAAATATCAGATCTTTGTTAAATAACACATCATATAGAACACAGAAATTTTTCCATGAAATTTATATAAGACGATTTCTTTGTAAGTGCTCAAAATTGTACATCTTCTATTTAAGTATAACATATCTTATTTATAGAACCCTGAATTTGCTCTGTAGTATATCATTTCATCCCTTTGCTCTTCTCCTAAAGCCCAGAAATTAGTGATCTTTTACTATTTCATGAATTTGCCTCAGGTACAGTGATGGGAGATGTTATTCTGTATATATGTTTCTCATACTGGTTAATAAAGCTCTGTGGCCAATGAGATAACAAGATAGGTGGGGCTAGGAGACCAGGAGGAGGAGAGAGGAAGTAGTAGGAGTCGAGATGTAGCCCAGGGAAGAAGCAGGACGCCTGCCGCGGCTCCCCATAAAACGACCACGTGGAAATACTTAGATAAGTAGAAATGGGTTAATAATTAAGACAGAGCTAGCCCATAAACAATAATGGTAACTGGCCAACAGGATTGTATCAAATACGGAGTCTCAGAGTGTTATTTGGGGCTGGTGCGGCTGTGGGCCCAGACTGGCAGCAGGCAGGTTGGAACCTGCCATAACATAATGGTGTCAGAAGTGCACGTGGTTGTGGGACCATGGCAGCAGGACCCGCTGCGGCCGGCAGGAATAACCTGCTGTAACATAATGGTGTCAGAAGTGGGATTGAGAACTTTCACTTAAATCTTAACAAAAGCTTAAAAAATAGTTTTTAGAAACAAGGGAACAGAGACTAGCAAGACTTCTTAGTAGCAGCATATTCTCGGTTGGATTTGTTTTGCTGTGGACAGAGAGTTCAGCAGCTCCTTTAAGGGAGGTTTCCAAAATTAGCATAAGCGGCAAAAAAGTGACCTTGCTTTTAAAGAGCTCTGCTAACAATTCATTGGTGTGTATGAGAGCTATAATGTAGGTTTACACTGTGTTTTTAAAAACACGCTGGCTTGGGAGAGAAAATAAAACAGGATACAATGGTTTAAAAAAGATAAAAGGAAGTAGAATGAATGGGTATGGTGGCACACGCCATTAATCCCAGCACTCGGCAGACAGAGGCAATCAGATCTCTGTGATTTCAAAGCAAACCTGGTATGCAGTGAATTCCAGGACAGATAAAAGTTACACAGAGAAACCCTGTCTCAAAATATGTATAAATAGAAGTAGAATAAATAGAGTAATAAAAAAGCCACGTAAAGATGGAAAACACAGAGAAATTTTGGATACTATATATATATATATATATATATATATATATATATATATTCTGCTGTAACAGTAGAGTATTTCAGGCTGAATTGCAGATTACATATACATTTCAGGCTGACTTCATCAACTAAGAAATACATGCATGTGTATATCTTATCTTTTCCTTTTGAGCCTAATCAATTTTTTAATTAATTGAAGACATTCTGCATTATGTTTTGTGTATAAAAACTTTAAAAATACATTGTCCTATACAATTATAGTGTCATATTTTAAGACATGGTGATGGATATTCAATAAAGCTCTAAGTGTTCATGTTTAGGTTTTGATATAGATAAATGTTTTCATTTGGTAAATATCAAGAAACACAATTGTTCAAAGGTCTATAGTCCTTTCAAATGCATAAGAAACTATCAAACGGTTTTCTGTTTTTAAATCTTTGCATTCCCATATTTCATATCCTCAAGAGTATGTCATGTTATCTGAGACTAAGATATGAGACTTATTGTTATTCTAAACAATATTATTAGTCCATAATTGTTAAAATCACAATTATATGGTGATACATAATGATCAACATTTTCTTTGGCTTATTTCCTGATTGTTATTCTTTTATGGTACCATGTCAAATCAGATATATGGTTTACAATACTGTCTCCTAGTTGTTGAGAGTTGAGAATAAAACTCAATGTTTTATAGAACTAAGAATTTTATGTTTCACAAATAGGCTTCTATATCTGTTTCTTAATTTACAATGGTTCTATTACAGATGATATATATGGATGTTAACAATGTTTATATTGACCTTGATTGGAGTGTTCTGAAGATTGAGGACAAAAGACTGCATGCAGGGGAGACTGCCCTAGTTGTCAGGCCCAACTGGAGGCTGCCAGTATCCTGGCTTCACCTCCAAACACGGGAGGGGGCAATAGTGGGCCTGTCTTGGGCCTGCCTTCCTGTGCCCTGCTTGGAGTATCCTGAGAACTGAGGACTGAGGGCTGATTGCAGGGAACCATCCCTACTGCTCCAACCCATCTGGAGGCTGTAAGTATCCTGGTCCTACCTCCAACCATGGGAGGAGTGGAACAACCACCCACTGGAGCAGTTGAGCCATCAGACAATTGGAAATGAATGCACCCACCAGAATAGATCCTTGGTCCTTTACCCACAAGAAGAGGGAGAGACCCTACCAATAGGAACTGGAAGAAGAGATGGGTAGACAACACTATCATCACCCTACATGTGGAATGGAGGGAGGATAGGATGGGAGATTGGTAGCAGGGCATGGGAGGGTGGAAGAGAGAGAGAGTGAGGGATGGAGAGAGAACTTGGATCGATATTTAAAATAAGGAAAAAATTAAAAATAAAAGAATATAGTCAACAACAGGAAGATCAATATGATGCCACTAGAGTCTAGAGCTCGACAACAGCAAGGCCTGATCATCCCAGCACAGATGTGACAGAAGAGAATGATCCCAAAAACAACTTTATGACCTTTATGACAATGATAGAGACCCTCAAAAAGCTAATGAAAAAATCACTTAAAGGAATAGAAGAAAAAAATTCAAGAAGTGGAGGAAAATACAAACCAAGTATTTCAAGAAACAATTCAAACAGTGCAAGGTTTGAAAGCTGAAATAGACCCAACACATAAATTAATTAATTAACTAACTAATAAAAAACAGTCTGAAGGAATGCTGAAAATAGAAAAGTTAGGCAAATGAACAGGAACTACAGATGCAAGCATAAGCAACAGAATACAAGTGATCAAAAAGAGAATTTCAGGTGTTGAAGACAGACTAGGAGAAATAGATTAATCAAATAAAGAAAATCTTAAGTCCAACAAATTCCTGACAGAAAATATCCAGGAAATATAGGACACGGTGTAAAGGCCAAACCTAAGAATAATAGATATAGAAGAAGTCGAAGAAACCAAACTCAAAGGTGCATAGAATATATTCAACAAAATAATAGAAGAAAGCTTTCCCAACCTAAAGAAAAACATGCCAATGAAAGTACAAGAAGCTTACAGACAACCAAATAGAGGGGACACAAAATAAAGTCCCCTTGCCACATAATAATCAAAACATACAGAAGAAAAAATATTAAGAGCAGCAATGGAAAATGGCCAAGTAACAAAAAGGGAAACCTATTAAAATTACATCTAACATCTCCATGGAAACTCTGAAGGCCATAAGGTCCTGGATAGATGTTCTGCCTACACTAAGAGATCACAGAGGCCAGCCTAGGCTAGTATATCTAGCAAACCTTCCAATTGCTATTGATGGAAAAACCAAAATATTTCATGACAAAAACAGATTTAAAGAATACACATTTACTAATCCAGCCCTATAAAAATTTCTGGAAGGAAAACTCTAATCCAGGGAAATTAACAACACCCACAAATACTTAGACAATAGATAATTCCACCATAACAACAGCCAAAAGAAAAATGGGGGATAAATATACACACAATACCACCACTATCAGAAAATCCAAAAGCAAACATTAATAATGAATCTTCATTATTATCCCTCAGTATTAATGGTTTCCACTTGCCTATTAAAAGACACAGGCTAAATGAATAATACAAAGACAGAATCCATCCTTTTGCTGTATACAAGAAATAGACCCCAACTTCAAAGACAGATGTTACTTCAGAGTTAAGGGTTTGGAAAGATTTTCCAATCAAATGGACCCAAGAAACAAGCAGGTGTACCAATACTTATATCTAAAAAAATTAGAATTTAAACTAAAATCAATCAAAAGAGAGGAGGAATGTCATTTCTTATTCATCACAGGAGAAATCCATCAAGATGAAGTCTCAATTCTGAACATCTATGCCATAAATATAAAGGCACACGCATTAAAAAATAAACATTACTAAAACTCAAATATCACATAAAACTTCATAAACTTATAGAGGGATATTTCAGCACTCATCTCTCAACACTAGACAGGTCTAGCAGACAGAAGCTTAACAAAGAATCAAAGGAACTAACAGAAGTTATGACCCAAATGGGTTTAATAGATATTTATAAAACATTTCATCCAAACACAAAAGAATATACCTTCTTCTCAGCGCCACATGGAACCTTCTCTAAAATTAAGCACATACTCGCAATGTAATAGGTACAAAAAAATGGAATAACTTCCTGTATCAGACCACCATGGTTTAAAGATAGAATACAACAACAATACAAATTGAAGAAAAGCTACAAACTCATGGAAATTGAACAATGTACAATTGCACCATTCCTGGGTCAAGGAAGAAATAAATGAATTAAAAATTTCCTAGAATTTAATGAGAATGAAGAGAACACATACCCAAACTAATGGGACACTTTGAAAGCAATTCTAAGAGGAAAGTACCCTAAGTGTCCACATAAAGAAACTGGAGATTAGTCATAATAGAGAATAAATGGCACAATTGAAAGATCCAGAATAAAAAGAAACAGAATCACAATCAACAACATAGAAAAACTTTTAGGTGAACCAACCAAAAGACAGAAAGAAAATATGCAAATTAACAAAATCAGAAATGAAAAGGAAATAGTAACAATGGACACTAAGAAAATACAAAGAAACTTTAGGTGATTCTTTGTAAACATGTACTTTACAACATTCAAAAATTTAACAGAAATGGACCATTTTTTGGATAAACATCATTTATAAGAATTAAATTAAGACCAAATAGACAATTTGAACAGACATATAACCCTTAATGAAATTGAATCAGTCATCAAAAATCTCCCAATCAAAAAGGGCCCAGGGCCAGGTGGTTTCACTGCAGAATTCTATCAGAAATTCAAAGAACAGCCAATACCAACTGTCCTCAAAGTATTCCATACAATAGAAGCAGAAGGGTCATCTCTAAACTTTTTTCCCTAAAATTACCCTGGTACTCAAGCCACACAAAGACACAGTTAAGAAATAGAACTACATACCATTATTCCTCATGAACATCTATGCAAAAATTCTCAATAAAATACAGGCAAATCCAATCCAAGAACACATAAAAGGAATCATCCTCTATGACCAAGTAGGCTCCATCCCAGGGAAGCAAGAATGGTTCAAAATATGAAAATGCATCAATGGAATCCACCATATAAACAAACTGAAAAAGGAAAATCACATTATCATGCCATTAGATGCTGAAAATGCCTTTGACAAAATCCAAGACCCCTTCATAATAAAGGTCTTAGAGAGGTCAGGGATAACAGGAACATACCTAAACATAAGAAAAGCACACCAGCAGCCAACATCAACTAAATCAAGAGAAACTCAATGTGCTAAAATCAGGAAGAAGACAAGGCTTCCCACAATCCATATCTATTCAGTATTGTACTCAAGGTACTAGCTAGAGAAATAAAACAAAAGGAGATCAAGGGGAGACAAATAGGAAAGGAAGAAGTCAAATTTTCACTATTTGCAAAAGATAGGATAGTTTATATGTGACCAAAAACTTCCATGAGGGAACTCCTACAGCTGACACACACCTTCAGTAATGTGGCAGGATAAAAGATTAACTAAAGAAGAAGAAGAAAAAGAAGAAGAAGAAGAAGAAGGAGAAGGAGAAGGAGAAGGAGAAGGAGAAGGAGAAGGAGAAGGAGAAGAAGAAGGAGAAGAAGAGGAGGAGGAGGAGGAGAAGAAGAAGAAGAAGAAGAAGAAGAAGAAGAAGAAGAAGAAGAAGAAGAAGAAGAAGAAGAAGAAGAAGAAGAAGAAGAAGAAGAAGAAGAAAACAAAATCAAACAAACCAAAAAATCAGTATCCATAAAATTACATAAAATATTTCGGGGTAATACTTACCAAACAAGTGAAAAACCTATATAATAAGAACAATGAGTCTTTAAAGAAAAAAATTAAAGAAGATACCAGAAAATAGAAAGATTCCCCCATGCTCTTGGATAGGTAGGATCAACATAGTAAAAATGGGAATCTTGCCAAAAGCAATCTACACATTCAGAGCAATCCTCATCAAAATCCCAGCACAATTCTTTACAGACCTTGAAAGAACACTCCTCAATTTAATATGGAAAAAGAAGACCCAGGACAGCCTAAACAATCCTATACTATAAAGGAACTTTGGTGGCATCACCATTCCAGATTTCAACTCTATTATAGGGCTATAGTCCTGAAAAAACCTTAGTTTGGGCACAAAAATACACAGGAAGACCAATGAAATTGAATTAAATACCATGATATTAACCACACACCTCCAAATACCTGAGTTTTGGCAAAGAAACTAAATTTATACAATAGGAAAAAGAAAGCATCTTCAACAATTGGTGCTGCCAGAACTGGATATAGGTGTGTAGAAGAGTGCAGAGAGATCCATATTCATCACCATGCACAAATGGATTAATGACCTCAACATAAACCCAGCCACACTGAACCTCTTAGAAGAGAAAATGGTAGGTACCTTTGAAAAATTAGTACAGGAGACTATTTCCTGAACATAACACCATTAGTACAGACACTGAGATCAACAATTAATAAATGGGACATCCTAAAACTGAAAAGATTCTGTAAGGTAAAGGACACAATCAACAAGAAAAAATGGCAATGCACAGAAAGGAAAAACATATTTAACAACCCCACATTTGACAGATGGCTGATTTCTAAAATATACAAATAACTGAAGAGGCTAATTACCAAAACACCAAATAATCTAATTAAAAAGTGGGGTGCAGAACTAAATAAAGACTTTTTAGTGGAGGAATCTAAAATGACTGAAAGACACTTAAGAAAGTGTTCAACATCCTTAGCCATCAGGCAAATGCAAATAAAAACAACTCTGAGATACCATCTTACTCCTGTCATAATAGCTAAAATCAAAAACACCAAACATAGTTTGTGATGAAGAGGATGTAGAGAAAGGGGCACACTCCTTCACTGCTGGTGGGAATGCAAATTTGTACAGCCTTTGGAAATCAGTATGGCAGTTCTTCAGGAAAATTAGTCAACCTCAAGACCAAATCATTCCACTATTAGGCACATTCATACAACAAGGACTAATGTTCAACTATGATCATAGCAGGATTATTTGTAATAGCACGAACCTGGAATGAACCAACATGTCCATCAACTAAAGAATAAATAAAGAAGATGTGGCACATTTATACATTGATACTTACTCAGTGGAAAAAAACAATGGAATCTTGAAATTTGCAGGCAAATGGATGGAAACTTGAAGAAACCATCCAGAATGAGGTAACCCAGTCACAAAAGAGGAATATGGCATGTACTCACTCATATATGAATATTAGACATAGAGCAAAGAATCACTAGCCTATAATTCACACCACCTGAGAAACTAGGATACACAGAGGAACCAAGAGATTCATACAAGTTCCCTCAGAGAAGGGGAAAAGAACATTATCTCATGAGCATATAGGGAGTGGGGGAGGTCAGTGAGTGGAGAGGGAGCTAGGGGAAAGAGAAAGAAAGTATGTGGGAGTAGGAAGATCGAATGATTTTTATATAATGCACAAAATACTTCTGTGTATTTTAGAAGAGGATTTCTAGTAGTTTTATATTATGTATTTCTTCAAGCACTTTCATTTTATATTCTCTTGAGTTCTGCTCATTTTTGTGAAGGAGGAACTATTACTGTACGTTTATTTTAGAGACTTCTGCTGTCTGCTTGAGAAGTGCAGTTGTTTTCTTGTCAATATCATGTTACCTCTATGACTGTAGATTTATAGTGAGTGTGACAACTGATATGTTTCTTACAAGCTTTTTGTTTGAACTTCTTAAGTTTGCATATTAATTATAAGATTAGTTTTCTGATTCAGAGCGTAATTTGCTTGATAGTTTACTGGGACTGTTTATTTTTGTGTTTTTTTATTATAAAAATGTATTTATTTTACTCCAAATGAACTATTTCTTGTGTTTTTTGTATGGCACTTCAGAAACTTTCCATTTTTTTATTTAAAATTTCTTTCATTTTACATACCAACCTCAATTTTACCTCCCTCCCCTTTTCCCACCTTCTTCCTTCCTCCATCCCACCCTCCATCTACCCCTCAGAGAGGGTAAGACCTCCCTTGCAGAATCAATGAAGTATGTCATACCAAGTTGAGCCGAGACCAAACTCTCCCCACCCCCCATCCTATCAAGGATAAGCAAAGTATACCACTGTAGCACAGGGCTGTACTCTTGGAGTATAGTTGAAGACAGAAAAGACTGTTTTTATCTTAGAGATCAAAGTAGGAATAAATGCTACCATGATATTAGTTTTTCCTACTTTCCACTATTGATTTTGACTGGTCTACAAAAAATTAAGTATAGTAATAAAATGACTCATAATGATATTCTGCTATATTTGTAAATCAAGGCCTTATTCAGCCAACATCACAGAAGTCTCTTTCTGTAGAAGATGGAAACAAATACAGAGACCCACAGCCAGACAATATGTAGACAGAAAGAAAGAACTTGAAACATTCATCCCTTATTGGGGTTTCTCTACCATATCTGCTCCTCAGAATTAAAAAATTCTGTGGAAGAGGAGGCAGAAAGATTAACCTTTGCATATGAATTATGGTTCCCAGTTTATTGTTTTTATAGGATTCCAGAGTGTGTGACTAGTGTAGTCATTTATATTCTGGGCCTTATCTTAAGCTCTTTCAGTTTGTTTTGTCTTATTTTTTTGTGTGTTTGTATTTTTTTATCTTATTTCATTATATTTTCCTATATAAATGTAATCTTATTGATTTTTTTAAACAATTGTTGTCATCTCAGAATTTAAACTGGAATTAATACAAAAATGGATAGATGTCCTTATCTACTTTTTCACTGTTTATACAAATAGAGTATTCTGAAGTTTAAAGTACAAGGGAGGTTGATGGTACTCTGAAAAGTAATTCATCATATTATGATGATGTGTCTCATGCAAATTTGTTATAATTCCTGTTAATTATAGACATTGTATTGTTCAATTTGATATTTTTGATGAAACATATTTATATATATATGGTTTTATATTGAAGTTACATAAAATTAATTAGTTCCCTAACACCCTGTAATTTACTTGAAAGATTTGGATAAACTCAGTAATAACTTTTTTTATTTTCTTAACTTTCATGGTCATTTGCTGTAGCTGGCACAGGAAATGAAATCATTTGTAAATTATAGTTTCTATGATCTACTTAAGCCAGAAAGCATCCCACTGAATATTTTATGCAATATTCTACTACCAAGAATTTCTTAGAATAAAGTAGCTTTTACTTTGGATTATTTATGTATTTTTATATTGTTTCTACTTGCCAGTACTATGTTCAAGGAAATCATTTATAAGTGTAAATAATATTTCATCAACAACACCCCCTTCTTCTGTTACAAATATGCAAGTTTACCTTCCCTAACTGATTAACATCCTTCTTTGGATTCTATTTTCTGTTGGACAAGATCACTCATAGCTTTTTAAGAAACACACAGTCATACCCACATTGTTGTCCATAAGTAAAGGCTACTTTACAACCACATATGCCTTATTTTCTTACATTAACAATCATAATCTATGTTCATAAGTGATGAGAAAAGTCATTATTTCAATGTGAAGATGATTATTCAATGGACACATTTTGAGTTATTTCTGGCATTCTCTATGATACTATATACCATGCTTTGTTTAGTGGCTCTTTCCAAACAACAGCCACAGAAGATTAATTCCTAATCATCCTGAGAATTTCAAAAGTGACAGATTTAAAGATGGGATGTAGCAGCATATTCAATCTTAGATGTCAAATCCTGATGGTGCTGGAACTGAGCCATACTCACTGCATAAGACACATGAATAATCATAGCAACACCAGGGAAGCTATTAAAGCTAATGAAAACATTAACAAAAGCAGAAAATACTCCATAAATGATTAGGTCCAAGTCTAAAAGAATGAAACTTGCTCCAAAGTCAGCATTAATCACAAAAAAAATACATGAGTAGATTAGCATAAAGTAAACATTTTTGCTTTTACATTGACATTATATATCTATATATTCATCCAACATAGAATTAAATAATGAAATAATTTCTAATGTCTTAAGTAAGTTCTCAAAACTTATTCCATTTATATAGTAGAAAGAACAGTACCACATTTAGAGCTTTGTGGGGTTCTGTAGCTCAAACCCCGAGGGGATGGTTTAGGTGGAAGATTGACTTGGAAGTAGTATTTCCTTATGTCTTGGATGGTGTTAGGGTCTGTTCTTTGGACAAACTTTTGCTTATCTCCTTGCTGTTGCCATCACAAAAAGAGGAGTGAAGCGATGAAACTTCCTGATAACAGGGCACACATGCAAACAGTGTCAGACATCCCCAGTGCAACAGGCTTCTTGTTGAGTCTGAAAGAATGCACAAATACACAGAGATTTTTCCCTGCCTTTCTCCTCTCACTCCCTTCTTCTATCAGAACTTTGAACAGCTGCTTACCTACCTAGCCAGAATAACCTGATATGGCCAGGAGGAATTATACCAGGTTTGGATTAGAGGGCCACTGCAAGATTGAGGCAGTTTCACTGTTAGCAATCAAACCTTTTATACATTTATCAGAAACGAAGCATAATGGTCATTGCAAGGATAGCTGTGGTTGCCAGAATACATTGTATTTATATGTAATACAGAGTGCACATGGTTTATGTCTAAGACCAATTGTCCTGACAAGCTTCCATGCTTCCTTGACTACTAAGAGAACAAACACAAAAACACAAATCAGCATGATTGCTTCACTGTCTGAGTGAATTCATCAGTCTCTCAGGCAGTGGAAGGCACATTGTACCTCAGGAGCCATGGACTCTAACCTAAAAAGGCTATGATGCATGCCTCTCAAGTAGCTAGGCCAACCCAACTTCATGGTACCCTGAAACCATCACTCCCCCACCCCCATTTTTATTTTAATTTTAGGGTGTGCAAGTCAATATTTAAAACAGACATGGAGTAGCAAATCAGTGTCAAGGCTAAAATAATTCTCAGTATAACCGGCAATTTCCCAGAGACATTCCTGTGGACCATTGTTTAGAAGCCAAATTAGAGACAGAAAAATCATGATAAAAAACTGTCAGATTTCATAGAACGATGGAGGGCAATTTATCTAACTTTAAAAAGCTCAGAGTCATTGACATAAACAGGATCAGGAATATTATCTTCCAGTTAACAAAGTGAAACAGTTGATCTGATACTCGAAGCCAACCTATTTCAGCAGTAGCAGATGCATTCAACAGAGCACAGCAAGAAGAATGATTTTGTAGTCACACCCTTTCTTGCAAAGAACAAGGACCAAGACCAGATCAAGACTTTTCACCATGGTTTTTTGCAAGATTTTGTTTCCTTTTTCTTCCCTGACAGCTCTCTCTTGATAGAACAGTTTTCTATGCATTAGTTACATACTTACCCAGCTATCATGGTCCACTGGAATGTATAGAAAGAGCCTTTCACTCAGTCGTCTTTTGGCCAGAGTTCATCCTCAGAGGTGGAAGACTGAAGACCTTGAAGTCAAGCTCATCAATTGCTCTTTAGAGAACAAAGAAACACAGTTCCAGTCCTGAAGACCAGTGTGGCACAGACTTTGGCAAATACACAGAACTGTCACTTCAGTTGCAATGAGGAGATTTACTAAAGCCTTTGAAACCTGGTAGGAATGGAGAAGCTTACTGTTCCTACTACTCCACTAGCGACCCATTCTCTGAAGAATTATTCTGCCAGGGACTGCTCTCAGTCAGTATTCCAAGACCCTCTTAAAGCTATAATACCTCAGAACTCTCAGGCGATTTGATGGCTGAATTTGAAGGCATTCAAATCCTTCAAAAGTCAAGGAACTTCATCTCTTGTAAGTTCCCTTAGTTAGCCTTAGCATCCTGATGACACAGATGGCCTCAGAATTTCTACTTCTCATTCAAATGTCCATCTCATATTCAACCTATTTCCACTTGATGAAAAAGCATCCTCTTTCAATATTTTTAGCAGGGACATAAAACTTGGATGTTTCTTTTTTGTAAATTTTCCAGTAAAATAAGTATTGAAAGGGGTCAAGGCACATGACTCATAATACTGCAGACATAGTAGACTAATTTCAATGTCAAGCAGAAGGGGAAGACTATTTCCACAGAATATTTGTGTTTTCTATAATTGTACCATGCTTTCACAAGTCCCCTTTATCCATACACATATTTATGAAATTTAAACCATTAAAAAAAGCACAGGAATAATTTTATTTCCATTACCTCAAATCCTACTTGTAAATCTTACTTATTCTTGACATTTACTTATGCAAATATGATTGTTTCAGTTCTCCTTGATTATTTTATGATTTAATATTATGAATTAACACAAACTTAAGAATATTAGTGAAAATACTAAAAAAAAATAACCTAACTCATTAGAGCATTTTTCTTTATTGTCAGGCAGGAAACTGGATTCCAAAGAATATTTAAGTGGATATTAGTAAATACAATCCCTATATGAATCACTTTCAATTACATTGGATTATTCCAATCACTGATAGAACCTCATTCGCATGTATAACCAAATCTTCTTTCATTCTTCAAAATAAACACACACACACTTAAAAAATCTGTAGGATGTTACTTTCTATTTTTTCCATTTATTTATTTATTTACTTACTTACTTGTTTATTAAATTTAAAACAAGGTTGTTGTACATGTCAACCCCAGTTCCTTCACCATCCCATCCTCCTGTATATTTCCCACCAATCCTCAGCCCCTCCCCATTCTGCTTCCCAGGGAGGGTGAGGCCTCCTATGGATGTTTTCAAAGTCTGTCATTTCATTTGGGGCAGGGCCTAGGACCCCCCATGTGTCTAGGTTAAGAAAGTATTTCTCTATGTGGAATGAGCTCCCCAAGTCTATTTGTATACTAGGGATAAATACTGATCCATTACTAGGGGACCCATAGACTGCCCAGTCCTCCTAACTAACACCCACATTCAGAGAGTCTGGGTCAATCCTATGATGGTTTACTATTAATAAATAATAAAATGACTTCTTTAAGAATTGTCAGCTCCCAATGCCCCCGCTCCAGACTGATAGCTGGGAACCCCGCATGGGACTGACTCAGAGCCCCTGAATATGGGTCTCAGCTAGAAGGACTGATCAGTCTGGGGGACCTCAGACAATAGAAACAGGATCTATTCCTGATACAAAAAAGGACCTTGTGGACACATCCCCCATGGAGGGATACCCCCTTAACCTAGAGACAGGAGAAAAGTCCTAGTCCCTACTTCAAATGACTTGACAGATTTATATGATCCAACTTGGATAGCATAGTGGTATGGGGGTGGAGCGATGGGATGGGAGGGTGGTCAGGGTGCATGTGAGGAGGGAGAGAGGAGAAGAGGGAGAGAGAGTGGGAGGGGTAGAGGGAGGGAGGGTTGGAGGGAAGAAGGGAGAGGAAACTGGGATCCACATGTAAAATTTTTAAATTATATTAAAATTTAAAAAAAATTAAAAGAAAAAAAGATAAAAAGAATTTCAGCTCTCTGTGTCATCTTTAAACAATTATGCAATAGCTACAAAATAAAACATCTCATAGTACATTTGGATTTCATTATAGCATGTTTCCCTAGTTGTGCAAAGTTATTGTCCAGATACCTGAAGGTTTTCTCTATCCTGAAATGTGATTATTTAGGCCACATTTTCACTAGTGGGAGCTGAGGAGGTTATATGGCATGTCACTGAATATCACTTATGTAAAGGTATGAGATGATTTTCACTCTGTACTTACTATAAAATTTGGAAATTATTCAGAATTTAAGTGGTGTTTTCATGACAAGAAGTGCTAATTAGACAAGCTAATGCATATGCCAATTAGCAAAAAGGGCCACTCTATATGGATGTCATAGTCACACTTATAAAAATGTGATAGGATTAGTTTTATAAATAATTGTTTATATGATAGTTACTTGCCTTAAATTTTAGAAAGTAATAGAATTTGATATTTAATATATATAGCCATATTTAAATATGTAGGAAAGATATTTATATCAATAATGTTCCTGTGATGAACTGACAGTGATTTATTAGTTTTTATAACATTTATTAACAATGGTAAATATTTTAATTTTGCTTCAAAGATTATAGATTGAATTAAAATGCATTTTTTGTATTAATACCTTAAATTCTTTAAAAACATATTGCTTTATGTGTGCTGAAATTTTATTCAGATATATTACTGCTGTAAATGTGCTATCATTTAAAATGTATTTTGGGTATCAGACCAGCCTTTGTCCCTGTCATAAGGCCTCGGCTACAGGTGAGTTTGGGTCTAATCCCACTGGGGTGGCGGATTCTCCCCTACACCCTCCCCGGGAAATTCCTGGGTGGGTCCTGGATCTCCCTGCCGCTGCCTCCTGTCCCCACCAAGAGTGCTCTTGGAACTCCCATATGCCCCCACCCACCCCCACCAAGAGCCTGCTCTCCCCCTGCACTCTTCCCTACCCTGCACACTGTCTCACCACTCTGATTGACCACTGAGACAGAGGGTAAATCCAACAATCTAGCCACATATAGGAAAATTCCTGGAGCCTATCTGAGCACAATAGATCAGCCTATCCACGTGGGACCAACTGTAATTTCCACCTCTCTGGTATTTGACCCCCACAACCATCTTCTACTAGAGTTCTGGGCACCTCCCAGAGACCCACCTATCTCTGCAGGTCCATCCTGAGTTCCTACAGGGGGCTGGATTATTGACCCCCATCCCAGGACCTCTGCTAAAGAGGCCCTACTCAGCTGGAGAGTGCCAGCTAGACCCTCCTATCTGTGCAGAAACATCCTGAGTACCAGCCCAGCTTTTGATCCCCAACATCAGTCTTTGGCTAGAGGCCTTGGCTAGAGCTAGACAGACTATTCCTGAGTAAACATCCTGCAGGCTAGCCTCTTCCAAAGAGGCCTCAGCTCTCCTCTGCTGGAGCCTGATCTTTGACCCCCATTGTCCGGCCCCTGCCTACAGAGAAACCTCCTAAAGAGCTTGGTCCACCCAGAACTACAGACATCAAACCACTGACCCACCTAAACCCATAGAGAGAGGGAGAAACCCACCAACACATACTGGAAGAAGCTATGGGAAGACAGCAATACAAGGAAACACCTAACATCATAAACAAAAGCATAACACCACCAGAATCTAGGAAAGCTACATCAACTAGATCAGAACACAAAAGAAAACAAATGAATCAGAAGAGAACAACCTAAAAATTATCGTCATAAAAATAATAGAGAACCTGAAAGAAGATCTGAGAAAATCCCTTGAAGAAATTGAAGATAAAACAACATCAACAACAAAAACATTGGAAGAAATGAATAAAATTCTTAAAGAATGTACAGAAAGCCAGGAAAAAACAATTAAACAAGTTCAAGACTTGAAAACAGAAATAGAGACAATAAAGAAAACACAAACCAAAGGAATGCTGGAAATAGAAAAACCAAGGAAACAATCAGGAATTGCAGATGCAGCATAACCAACAGAATTCAAGAGATGGAAGAGAGAATCTCAGGTGCTGAAGAAAAACTAGAGGAAATAGATTCATCAGCCAAAGAAAATCGTAAATCCAACAAATCCTTAACACAATACATCAAGGAAATGTGGGACACTGTGAAAAGACCAAACCTAAGAATAATAGGCATAGAGGAAGGTGAGGAAGCCCAGCTCAAAGGGGCCAACAACATATTCAACAAAATCCTCGAGGAAAACTTTCCCAAATTGAAGAAGGATATGCCCATGAAAGTACAAGAAGCATACTGAACACCAAATAGACTGAATCAAAGAAAAAAGACACCTCACGTATATTAATCAAAACACCTAACATACAGAATAAAGATAGGATATTAAGAGCAGTGAAGGAAAATGACAGGTAACATATAAAGGCAGACCTATCAAAATTATGCATAACTTAACCATGGAAACCCTCAAGGCCAGAAGGTCCTGGATTGATGTTCTACAAGTACTAGGAGTCCACGGATGCCAGCCCAGGCTACTATACCCAGCAAAACTCTCAATCATTATAAATGGAGAAAACAAGATATTTAAAATCGACTGCTTAATAGGTGGTACAACAAACCTCAATAGATACTAAATAATTGGAATAGTCCCCTGTATCTCATCAGACCACAATGCTTTAAAATTGTAATTCAACAACAACACAAATTGCAGACTCTACAAACTCATGGAAACTGAACAATGTGAAATTGCACCATACCTGGGTCAAAGAAGAAATAAAGAAAGAAATTAAGGACTTTCTAAAATTCAACAAGAATGAGGACATGACATGTCCGAACTTATGGGACACCTGAAAGCAGAGTTACATGGGAAGTTCATTGCACTGAGTGCTCATATGAAGAAAACAGAGGATAGTCAAAGTAGAGAATTAACAGCCCAATGAAAGCTTTAGAACAAAAAGAAGCAAACTCACCCCAGAGTAGTAGATGCCAGGAAATAATAAATTTGAGGGCTGAAATCAATAAAATAGAAACCAGGAAAACAATACAAAAAGATCAATAAAACAAAAAGTTGGTTTCTCGAGAAAATCCACAAGATAGATAAACCATTATCCAAACTAACTAAAAAGCAGAGAGAGATCACGCAAATTTACAAAATCAGAAATGAAAAGGGAGACATAACAACTTTCAGGTCATAATTTTTGAAAACCTGTACTCTACAAAATTTGAAAATTCATAGGAAATGAACAAATTTCTGGACAACTATCACTTACCAAAATTAAACCAAGAACAAACAAAAAATTAAATAGACCTATAACCCGCAATGAAATTGAAACCGTCTTCGAAAGCCTTCCAACCAACAAAATCCCAGGGCCAGATGGCTGCAGAGCAGAATTCTACCAGAAATTCAAGGAAGAGCTAATTCCAATACTCCTCAAATTGTTCCACACAATAGAGACAGAAGGTACCTTACCAAACTCTTTCTACGAGGCCACAATCACCATCGTACCCAAGCCTCACGAAAATACAACTAAGAAAGAGAACTACAGACTAATATCCCTGATGAACATTGACGCAAAAATACTCAATAAAATACTGGCAAACCGAATCCAAGAATACATCAGAAAAATCATTCACCATGACCAAGTAGGCTTCATCCCTGGGTTGCAAGGATGGGTTAACATATGAAAATCTATCAATTTCATCCACCATATAAACAAACTGAAAAAGAAAAACCATATGATCATCTTCCTAGATGATGATAAAGCCTTCGACAAAATTCAACACACTTTCATAATAAATGTCATGGAGAGATCAGCGATAACAGGAACATACCTTAACATAATAAAAGCAATATACAGTAAATCTACAGCCAACATCAAATTGAATGGAGAGAAGCTTAAGGCATTTCCTCAAATCAGAAAGAAGACAAGGTTGTCCACTCTCTCCATGTCTCTTGAATATTGTACTTGAAGTTCTAGCTAAAGATATAAGACAACAAAAGGAGTTCAAGGAATCCAAATTGGAGAGGAAGATGTCAAACTGTCTCTATTTGCAGATGATATGATAGTGTACATAAGCGACCCAATAAACTCTACTAAGGAACTCCAACAGCTGATAAACACCTTCAGCAAACTAGCAGGATATGAGATAAACTCAAAAAAAAAAAATCAGTAGCCCTTTTTCATTCAGATGACAATGAGGCTGAGAAAGAAATAAGAGAAAGATCACCCTTTACAATAACCACAAACAATATAAAATATCTCAGGGTAAAGTTTAGCAAACATTTGAAAGACCTATACAGTAAGAACTTTGTGTCTTTAAAGAAAGAAATTAAAGAAGATACTAGAAAATGGAAACATTTCCTATGCTCTTGGATTGGAAGGGTAAATATAGTAAAAATGGCAATCTTGCCAAAAGCAATCTATAGATTCAAAACAATCCCCATTAAAATCCCAGCACAATTCTTCACTGACCTTGAAAGGATAATAGTCAACTTGGTATGGAAAATCAAAAGACCCAGGATAGTCAAAACAACCCTGTACAATAAGAGAACTTCAGGAGGCATCACTATCCCTGACTTTAAGATCTACTAAAGAGTGATAGTTCTGAAAACAGCCTTGTATTGGCACAAAAATAGATAGGTAGCCCAATGGAATCGAATCTAAAATCCTTATATTAATCCACACACCTACAAACACCTGATTTTCGACAAAACAGCTAAAAATATACAATGGGGGAAGAAAGCATCTTCAACAAATGGTGCTGGCACAATTAGATGATCGTGTGTAGAAGACTGCAGATAGACCCATGTCTATTGCCATACACAAAATTCAAGTCCAAATGGATCAAATACCTAAACAAAAATCCAGCCACACTGAACCTCTTAGAAGATAAAGTGAGAAGTACCCTTGAACAAATTGGTATAGGAGACCACTTCCTGATCATAACATATATAATGCTTAACTTCAAAATTTAAGTCTAAGGAGAAGTTACTGGGGAAAAGGATTTTTACTTTTGTTTTCACAAAAAATGAAAACCTGTGGATCGCTTCCAGACTAATGTGGTTTGATCGAGCAAGACCCCCTGAATGAATGTCAATGGGACAATGCAGACTTGCAGACCACTACAGCCAGGATTTCTGTGTCTTCTTAGGATATGCCCATGACAGCACCCACTACCAGCAGGAAGCGGCTTGGAAAGAATGATGCCCAAATTCCCAAATATTGTTTATAAATGTTTGTTTTCATTTAAAAAATAAAGGCATCTATAATTATGTCCAGTATAAAAATAAATAAATGTTTTTAAAAAATGTGTTTTGTATATTTGCTCTTTTCTTAAAAATAACATGTTTATTTGCTTTACTTCAAATTCAAACTCATATTAGAAAATAGATCATCAATATCTTTATATTTCCATTGCCCAATTCTTTGCAAATTCAGTTTTGAATTCATAAGAAATGTTTTTTATTTCTTTTAGTCAAGTATTTTAAAAGTGAATATACATGTCAACACTTTCATATATAAAAATATTGATTTGAGAAAAACAAAACATTTATTTGTTTATGCAGATACAGTTGTTCATTTAACAGCCTATATGCAGACGTCTACAATTTCACCACTAGGTATATAATATAGTAGTCAGTGTCAAAGGAGGACCTTCTAAGTCATCTTGCCAGTCCATTGGAAAAGAGTTTTAACTGGTATGTTCACACAGGTAGACTGAAAAAATTTCTAGTGGCCAAAGATTGGTCTTTAGACTCTAAAAATATCTTTGAGATATTCTACAAAAGGAAAGCAAAGGGAATAGTGGAATTTATAGCTGGGTAGTTGCTTTATTCCTTGGTTAGGATGAGGCAACTGGCTTCTATTTCAGGACTGCTCTGTGAAGCTCCAAGAAAATATCCACTGAAGTGATAGCCCCTGCCTTGATAATCTTCCTCAGTTCTATGCACAGGAAATGATGGAAGATGTCATTCTGTAAATATGTTTCTCATATTGGTTAATGAATAAATCACTGCTGGCCAATAGGAAAACAAGAAAGGAGGGACTAGGAGACAAGGAGGGCAGAGGAAGAAGTAGTGGGGAGATTCAAGATGTAGGACCAATGGGCCCCTCCAGTAAAATAAGACCTCATGGAAATACTTAGATTAATAGAAATGGTTTTATATTTAAGACAGAGCTAGCCAATAAGAAATGCTAGCAACAGGCCAACAGAATTATATCTAATACAGTGTCTCTGTTTGTTATTTGGGGCTGGCAAGGCCTGGGGACCAGGACGGTAGAAAAACCTGCTCAAAACAGGATAAGGATTATACTTTACAACAGTCTTATCAAGAGGACATCTGTTCTCACCAATGCTTGGAGTTAGTTTTAATTTTTCTTTTTCATGAGAATATTTATGAGAGAGATCTGTTTTCCCTAGGATTAAAGGCATCCACAGGAGAGAATAACTAGTTTAGAAAAAAAAAGTCAAGAAGTTTAAATAAAACAAGGAAGTACAGATGGGAAATCTCAGGCATGAGCTGAAGTTGTTGTACATGGATGGAATACTTTCTCCAACATTCCATTGATGTGCTCACACATTATTTCACCTGAAGGAATTCAGCCTATACAAATTAAATGAGATAATCTCTCTTGCTTAACCTCAACTAATTACAGGCTTGAATCACACATTCCAAATAAGTATATAGTAAAACTTCGAATAGTGCTCAATTGAGTACATGAGGGTGACATCTGGCCTGCTTGATACATAAAACTAGCTGTCATAACTCTAAAAGAACAATTTAAATTACAGACCATAAAATATAGCATGGTTTAATTATACTTATCTTTATTTTTGTTCTGTCCAGATTAATTAACTATAATTATTCCCAATTAAATATAAGGCAATGGAGAAGAGACATTCAGAGTTGGTGTTGAGTCGACAGAATTAAAATTAATGTGTGATTTTAATACCTTCCTCAGTAATCTTCTGTCTTAGGATATATATGACAGAAGTAATATAGAAAATTTATAATATTCCTAAAATGCCATTTGACACCAACATTGGTGATAATTGGATTTCTTTTGCCTTTAATACCTACTTTTATCTCTTGAAACTCAAAACTCTTCTGATATAGTTTTTATTTTCTTGTTTACTTTTAATGTTGGAGTCTGCAATTTTTTTCATCTCTTCTTAAAAATGTTCTTGTTTTTAATCGTGTATGCATTCATATGTGCAGAGGGTGTGTGTGTGTGTGTGTGTGTGTGTGTGTGTGTGTGTGTGTGTGTGTGCCATGTACATGAAGATTGTTATGGAGGACAGAAGAGGGCATTGGAGGTTTTATGCCCTAGAGTAAGAATTACAGCTGAGTTTAGATGCTAGGAAATGAATTTTGGCCATCTTCAAGAGATCGTCTACTTGTCATTACTGATACATCTCTCCAACCTATTTTATCATATTTTCCTAATATGCTTCCTTTTGTTCATGTCTCGTCTGTCTGTCTGTCTGTCTGTGTCTGTGTCTGTATCTGTGTCTTTATCTCTCTGTGTGGTGTGTGTGTGTGTGTGTGTGTGTGTGTGTTTGTGTGTGTATGCTCAACACTTCATATGTAGTAACATGAATACAACTTTCCTGAGTTGCTTTTCACTTTCATCCTAGAGAGTCTTGCTTTTGGTGTTGTGGTACATACTGAAGTTTGGTTGATTCATGAGCTTTTAGCTAATACTCCTTTTCCAATTCCCATTTTGTGGTAAGATTGCTGAGATTGCAGATGCATCCTGTTCGCCCAGTGTTTTGTTTTGTTTTGCTTTGTTTTGTTTTCCTGACTGTCTGAAATGTCTTAGCTTGTCAGTCCAAATTTGCTGAACCAGATTACCTTCCACCATCTCATTTTAATGGCATTAAAAGTCGATAAAATGGCAAACTAGACTACCCCAAATTCATAATGTGTATTATTTTTGTTGGCTTTTCTATGTATTTCTTGAGACAAGGTCTCTCCATGTAATCTTGGCTGGCCTGGAACTCTATGTAGACGAGGCTGCCCTTAAACTCACAGATATATGCCTTTTTCGAACTTCTGGGTGCTGATATTAAAGGTGTGCACTGCCACACTCAGTAAAACTTGTATTGTTACTCCTTAGTCCATTTATTAGTTAGCTGTTTCTGTGTGTTGTCTTGTGACATCCTTGACTATTCTGGCTCCTACAATTCTTGTTTCCTCTCTTTATCATGATTCCTCAAGCATGACCTAATGCTTGGCTATGGGTCTCTACATCTATTTCCATCAGTTTCTGGATAAAACTTTCTGATGATAATTGGGCTAGGCACCAATAGTCCAGCCTGAGACCCATGTTATTTACACCAATAAAACCTTTATTTTATTTTATGTGTGTGTGTTTGCCTACATGTACCCATGCATATCATACACATGCAATGCTCACAGAGCAAGAAAAGAATGTTAGAGTCCTCAAAACTGGTGTTATGAACAGTAGAGTACATACTGAAAACCTCACACAGGTCTCCTGGAAGAATAGCAATAGAACTGCTGCTCTATTGATCTCCTCATATTACTTTTTATCACCTAGGTGTTCATGATAAACCCAAATGTTTTGATAGTTTGGTGAATAACTTTTCTGTATCTTTGTTAATAGATACATGGTCTAAGTACATATTTGAGCCAGAAATTCATTTTCAAATTAAAAAGTACCTAATAAAGTAAAAGTAATATTTTATGCATAAATCTAAGATAGTTAGCTTGATATACTTTCCTACTATAATAATTTTTTGTTTATACAAATTAAAACCAAAATTTTTATTTTGTTCTTTATCAATAGCCTGTATGTTCCCAAAAAACTTTACTCCATAAAATGAGAAAATATAAAATCAATGGACAATTTGGTCGATATAAACCATATACCAAAAATAAACAAAGATCAGATAAACAATTTAAACTGATGTAAAACCTTTAAGCAAATGGAAGATTCTCAACCAAGAAAAGCCCAAGGCCAGAGGATTTCAGTGTAGAATTTTACCAGACTTTCCAAGAAGGAATTATAACAATACTCCTCAAATTATTTCACAAAATATAAACAGAAGAAATATTGCCAAAATATTTTTATGAGGCCACAGTTACCCCTATACCCAAACTATGCAATGATTAGAAAAAGAAACATAATTATTGACAAATTTCACTAATGAGCATTGATGCAAAAATATTCACTAAAATATTCATTGGTAATCCAAATCCAAGTACAAATCCAAATGATCATCCACCATGATTAATGAGGTTCATCCCAGAGATGCAGGGATGGTTCAATATATAAAAGTCTGTCAATGTAATCCACAACATGAGCAAACTAAAAGAAATAAAAATTGTCATCTCATTAGATGATGTTAAATCTTTTGACAAAAGCCAACCCCTTCATGATAATCTTAGAGAGAACAGAGATACAAGAAACATACCTAAAAGTTATAAAATCAATATATAGGAAGCTGACCTCCCACATCAAATTAAATGGAAAGAAACTCAAAGCAATTCCACTAAAAATCAAGAACAAGACAAGACAAGGCTGTCCACTCTCTCCATACCTATCCAATGCAATACTCAAAGTATATTTAGAACAGTAAGACAACAATAAGATACCAAGTTGATACAAATTTGAATGAAAAATACAAACTCTCACCATTTGCAGATGGCATGGCAATATACATAAGATGCCAATTGATCCCTACTTCTTATAAACACCTTTAGCAAAGTGGCTGGATACAAAGTAAACTCAGAAAGAAATCAGAGAAACAACACCCTTCACAATAGCCACAGACATTATGTTATATGATGGCAGTAGCTGTCACTAAGCAAATTAATGTCCTGTATATAAAGAACTTTGAAGAAAGAATTTGAAGAATCAGAAGATGGAAAGATCTCACATTCTCATGATTTGTAAGGATTAACATAGTAAAAACAGGACATCTTACCAAAATTAAGCTATAGATTCAATGCAATTCCTATTAAAATTCCAACATAATTCTTCACAGACCTTGAAATATCAATATTCAACTTTATAAGGAAAAACAAAACAATCACAATAACTAAAACAATCCTGAATAATAAAAGAACTATTGTGGGTATCGCTATCCTTAATCTCAAGCTTTACTACAGAGTTATAGTAATAAAATCAGTGAGGTATTGGCACAGAAACAAACACGTTGATCAATGGAATCAAATTGAAGACCAAATATAAATTCACATACCTATGGACACTTGAATTTTGACAACAAAGCCAAAACTTTTCAATGGAAAAAAGGAAGAATCCTCAACAAATGGTGCTAGCATAACTGGATGTAGGAACTTAGAAGAACGCAAATAGAACCATATCTATCACTCCACATAAACTCAAGTCCAACTGGATGAGAAATTTGAACAAAATCCCTTTACCCTGAACCTGATAGAAGATAAATTGGGGAATAACTTTAAATGCATTGGCACATTATAAACATTCCCAAAAGAACACCATTAGCATAAAAATTAACATTGGTAATATAAATGTGATTTCACAATACTGAAAATATTCTGTAAGCCAATATAATATTTTCATTCATAGTATGATCCTAAAAAACCATGGCAATCTCAAATTGGGTTATAGGCAGTGATAGAAGGGGTGAGAGGAAGGTAAAAAGTACATGGGAAATAGTCAAAATATATTATCTGGAATTATCAAGAATTGATAAAATTAAAGAATGAAATTAAATCTATGTTGAGAAAAATATATAAAAAAGAATTGTGTGTACATATTAATTAATTTTCACTGTGGATAGTAATACTTGATGGATTTGTGTAAGCATATAATATGAAATTAATACTTTATAAAACAATGATACTTCTGTAGAACATTTATATGTGGGTAACATGCAGTATTTTAAACAGAGACTTTAATAAATATGTAATGGTTATGTGACTAATTTTCTGTACTTGACATATTCTTTGTCAAATTGATTTACAATATTTTTATAAAGAGTATGTAATAAATGAACATTAGAATAAGTAGTCATTTAACACTCTAGAACATTTAGAACTCCTAAAGCTATCTTTTCATTACTGAAGCAACACATTATATCTACTCCACATAATTATTTATAGAAACCATTATTGATATTTGTGTAAACTCAATTATTTATATTTATTCCATAGCAGCAGGCAGGCACATATAGATCAGTCAACATTGAATATAAGTAAATAATGCAGGTATAACTTAAGGTATAAGAGGTGTTTTCTTTTGAGAATAAAACTGAATAAAATTAGGCATCATTTGTGTCACAATACTATTAAAAGGAATAGCATGTAAGATACATACAATTGGAAAAGATGTTAAAGTTATAAAAATCTTATTAGTTCAAGAGAGTTGAGGCTCGGAATACAGAACAGTTTGTAAAATGCTTTACAAGCATGAGTATATAACTTATCTAGAACTCACATACATGCTGGATATGACACCACACATCTGTAATCCTGTGCCATATGATAAGATGTGAAGCAGAGCTCAGATGATTAGAATCTGTGGTGAACAAGTGGGAAGAGGTTCTGTCTGAAACAAGAAGAATCAAACACTGATACCTGAATTTGTGACCAAATCGCCTCTTGTGTACTGTGGCATGAATGTACCCATTCTCACAAATTTGAACACATACACACTTATATAGCAGGCAATCATAACAGACAATAACATAAATTGGTAGGAGGGAACAACTGAAACTCTTTATCTCTCTTACTTTGCAAATGTGCCCATATTAAATAAATTTACTCTTTTGGATTTCTTTAAGACAAGCAGTCTTACATGAGGTTTAGAGATATAGAATTCAATCCCAATTTTTGTAGCACACACACACACACACACACACACACACACACACACACACACAAAGGCAACAGAGCAAAGTCATAACTTCATTATTTTCAAAATACAGTATTGGTATAATTAGCCAGCTTGTTGATAAATAAGAATGTATACTTTTTAAATTTTCAGTTTTTTGTAAATGTATAGAAGGTGCTTTAATGAAATTAAATGTAGGGTTAGTTTGCTTCATGGTTCTGGTCTAGAATTTGTGTTAATTTCTTAGGGGTGAATTGACATTATGACTATATTAAATAGTGGACATCTATTGAAAGTTCTGAGGATTATATATCTGATGCCAAGGTATTGACACTCCTGGTCATAGTCTGCTTTCTGTTATTGGGAAAAATAGTATAACTCAAAGAAACTGGGGGAATCAGAGTGTTTATTTGACATGCAGGTTACAGTATCTCTTTCAGGGAAGTCATGTCAGGAATTCAAAGTGGAACTGAGGGCAGGAACTGAAAGAAAGATGTGGTAGAATACTGTTTTCATATGCTTGTTTGCATTGGGTAGCTCAGGTAGCATTTTAATACAACTGAGACTTATATGCATAGGGATGTCTACCCACCATTGGGTTAGCTTTCCTGTATCTCTTAACACTGAAGAGAATGTCCCACAGACATATCTACAGACAAATCTGATGGAGACAATTTCTCATTTGTGGATATCTTTTCCAAAGTGTATCAAGTTGACAACAAAGATTAGCTATTCAACTATTGTCTACTTGACACACAAGTATATAGCTTCTCTATCTTTTTTTTTATTTCAAAGCAATCTTTTCTCATTTTACATGCCAATCCCATCCCCATTCCCTTCCCCTCCTCCTGCACTCCTACCTTCCTTTCACCCCATCAACCAAGTACTCCTCAGAGAAGGTAATGCTTCTCATGGGGAGTCAACAAATATATAACTTTAAAACATAATTTTCATAAATCCATGGTATCATATTAATATCAGAGTATAGTATGTCTATTTTTAAAAGGTTCAGTGCATTCAAAAATTTCAACACTTTAAAGTTCAATTTTTCTTTTAAAAATACCAAAGTTTATTATTGTTGTTTTTGTATTATTTTGTTTTTTAACTGTGGTCTCTTGTAATATCAAAATAAATTATATTATTATTCTCAAAAAGAAGAATCAGGGTACATTTACAATCATATTAAAGCAAAACCAAGATTCATCAGTGTAAACAGATTTATGTATAACATCTTAGATTTACTCCTTCTCTTCTCGGTTTAAAAGAGCATGAGCATTTGCTCTTCTCTGGCTCTACCATTCACAGCTCTCGATGGCTACATTACAACTTTCCTTTTCTTTCTATTTCCTTTCTTTCTTTTTCTTTCTTTCTCCTTTCTTTTTTTGTGACCATCCACTGCTTCTTCACTACAGTGTTATTTCTACTGCAATCGGTACTGTAAAATAAATAATATCATATTTGTCAATTCACAGTGCCAGCCATCAGTTTTCTATCACTTTATTCTTCAAAACTATTAGGTTTTTCAAGAGAGGGTTTCTCTGTATTGTTTTGGAGCATGTAATGGAACTAGCTCTGTAGACTAGCCTGGCCTTGTACTCAAAGAGATCTGCCTGTCTCTGCCTCCCAAGTGCAGGGATTAAAGGCATGCACCACCACCAACGCCCGGCTCAAAACAATTTATTTATGGGAGACTCTAACATAAGCCGGCCTCCAGTTGAAAAGGTAGCCTCAGCCTTTAGGACCACAGTTACTCTGTGTTGACCCTGTAGATATACTTTCCAGAAGATTTAATCTCTGTGATCCTGGCATCTTATTAACCACAGCTGATTGCTTGTCAGCATGTTTTGTATCCATAAAACAAAGGTTTCATTTCCACAGATTCATTCAAATATAAAATACAATTTCCTGAATAGTCTTGGAGGAATTCTCAAAATCTGAAATTTCACAAGTCAGACCCACTATCTGCACTAATACCTGTATTGTCTTTGAAGTTTCCATTACAGCTCATTCAGCTCCGAGCACTTTCAGTAAAAAGTGATAACGCTTCTGCATCAACCATCTTTAAAAAGCAAATAAATAAATGAATAAATAAAAATAAACAACACAGCAATGTTCAGGCTAGCTAGATGCCAATGCTTTCCATCTTTGTTTATTTGACTTGCATATTAAATACAGTCCAGCATTTAGGGGAGCTAGGAACCTGAAGACAGAAGCTGATATACAGCTTGCTTCCTCTGGTGTTCTCACCCACCTGGGTTTTTTGTTTGTTTGGTTTTTTGTTTGGTTCATTTTTGTTTGGTTTGTTTGTTTGTTTGTTTGTTTGTTTTGTTTTTTTTTTTTTGTCTTTTAGACGATTCTGAGTTTTATAGCAAACCAGATTATACAGACGTAGGGGTTTAAGTGGTCCCACTTACCTCTTGCAGGGTTTCTTCTGCCCCTCCCTCAAGCTGCCCCATCATCAAGCCTTTTTCCAACACCAGGCCCTCTTTCCTCCTGCCTTTGGTCTGCCCAACCCCCTGCCCCCAGCCCTGGCACCTTCCTGATACCTGAGGTATGTGGATAGGTTCCCCTCCCCCCACAAACACCCTTGTGGTACAATTCAGTTCCTCCTGGCCTAAGATGAGACCTGGACCTGACTCCTCCCTCAGGTTCTTGAGACCACACCCCTATGCTGGAAGAAGAAAAGGAGTGGGGAGAGGGGAGTTTCCAAGAGTCTGGTTCTAAGTTCCCACAGCAACTAAGAGGGACCATTTCAGGTCTTAACACTGATTTCCGGAAGTGTCCATTGGCTGCTATTTCCATGGCAACTGGGAGTGGCAGCTCCCTAGGCAAATGGGACACACGTTTCCATGACAATGAAAGAATAGAAAGAGCCAAACTGGAGAAGTCCCATCTTGCTGGTCTATAAGCTGACATCCCTCACACCCAACTCAGGTTAAAGGGGTAGAGCTAGCTCTTCAAGACATTAACACAAGAGAGCTTGAGGTCGGACAGTCCAAACTATGTACACACTAGCCAAGCCTTTATCAAGCCAGTCGTCTCACACCACAATTCTCCAGGTCCGAGGATCCCTGGGTTCAAGTAACACTTCAGTACAGATGAATGTTGAAGTGTTGTGTAGAGAGCCAGGCAGGGGTATGGGCAACCCCCACCACTCCCCTAGACGAGGAGCTGAACAAAAACGGTAGACTCCTTGCAATGGCTGCCATTTTCAGTGACATTCAAGGAATATGGGTGGGGAAAAGAATTGGTATCTGGGTGGAAGGAAGGAGTGAAGGATAACCCCAGAGAGGGTACTATCTCCACATTTGCCTCTCTTTCATCCTCCCTCCCCCTTCCTGGCATTTCTTAGCTTTTAGAGCTCCCTATCTGATACTTGGATCCCCAATTGCTCCTCTAGTTTCCCTTTTTGGCCATCCATCCCACCCAACTGGGTTTTGTTTCCTGGCCCCTTCTTAGTCTGCTTTCTGCCCTCTCCACACCCATCATGCACCCAGTATCATGTATAGGATACCATTTCCCCTCATCTTCCCTACTTGCGACTTGCACCTTCACCACTCTTTAATCAATCCTTTGGCTCAGCACCTCCCCAATACCTCTTGACCTACTCCCGCAAGGGTATAGACAATAAAGCACTCTCCCACCTTTTTATTTAGGCCTGGAACTACCTACCACGAATGTTCAGTCAACAGTAGGCTCAGCCCTTTAAAACTGATCAGCCATTAAGAAAATATACAACAGTCATGCCCACAGACCAATTTGATCAATGTGATTTGCCAAATAAAGTTCCTTTCTCACAAGTTTGGCAAATTGTCGAAAACAAGATTAGCTATCACAGTACAGCTGTTACCCTTACAGTCATAGTCACGTCTTTGTCTCTGCTAGCTCCTTGAGGTTCCAGACTTTCGTGATTTTAAACCTTCTTCACATAATTTCTTATTATATAGAATGAGATTATGTTGATGTGCCCCATTAAATAAACTTGTCCAGATCTTTTATTATATATTCTGTAGGTGAGAATATATTTGTTATTAGTACAAAGTGTACTTAATTTTCCTGGGGCCACACTCAATCTATTAGTTCAATAATTTGCATATAGCCAAGATATATCCAAAGATTCAACACAGTACAATTTCATACATAAAATATGTAAGAGAAAGTGGACCATAACATAAACTCAAAAGCATTAAAGTACTCGATATCTTAATTTATAAAAGATATATCCAATAATTTATTAATAAAATAAAATCAAGTAAATATCAATAATAATATTTTATTTTTATAACAACTATTTTAAATATCTTAATTGTAAATTGGTTAGTGTGATTGGAAATAGAATTGTGTAAAAGCCAAAATGTTATTAGTCACACTTTTTAAAATGGTCTAGAACTTCTCTTAGATTTAATAATTTGTCAATCAAGAAAGGCTGGCAGTTAAAATTTGTATCTATAACTAAATTTCTGAATTCAGTCTTTTGTTAACTAGACACAAATATCAGAATAATGGTACTTACTAAAATCAAACTAATATTAAAACTGGAGAAAATAATCCATGATTCTTGAAATATATATATATATATACATATATATATATATATACTTACATATATATCTGAGCACATTTATTTATATGGGTAAACATATACATCAATTATACAGTAGTTTTGCTCTTAAAAGTTATTGGTCAGGTTATTAGTTATTTTATATTTTAAATCCTAAATAATAGATTAGACGAACAGAATAACAAAATCTTCTAAAAAAGAATTAGAATGAAGGGGGAAATTTTCAAAAATAAACAGACTGATTTATGTCAAATAAGAAAACAACTTACTCATTTTAGTATAATGATTAATATACATTGTGTTTCAGTAGAAATTAGAAAGTATATCAGGTCTAGAATCTGATCAGAGTTCTAACAGTAGAATATTAGGTTAGCTAGAGATTAATTATTTATAAATTTATCAAATCAGAAATCATTAAGTATACATAATCAAAGACTTTCATTATTTCAGTGAATACTATCTAGGATAAAAATATCTGTTTTTATTGTGCAAAATTTAGAAAAATTCTTGTAACTAAGTATCATTGAAAAAATATCTGGATAATTCCATTAGTATTAAGAAAAATATGTCATATTTTATAGACAACTTACTTTTTTAATGTTCAATACATGTTTATTTATGGATAACAAGTGAAGAAAGTAAATAAGGATTAGAACAATGTATCACTTATACAAATGTCACAGCTCACTGGGCCCTGAAATATGGTCAGTCAAATGAGCCAGAATGTTATGAGCTTTTTCACAGGCTCACATGAGTTGGTAGTTATGAAATTAGGAGACATAGCGACATTTTATATCAGTAAAAAGTACAAAGAAGGTTATGAATATTCCGAGAAAGGGTACACTAGCAACTTGCCCTCTTTATCTTGTGGTTGTCTGACTTTTTTTTTTTTTAATGAAAACAAACATTTATAAACAATATTTGGGAATGTGGGCATCGTTCTTTCCAAACTGTTTCCTACTGGTAGGGGGCGCTGTCATGGGGGAATCCTAAGAAGACACAGAAATCCTCGCTGTAGTGGTCTGCAAGGCTGCATTGTCCCATTGATGTTGCTTCAGGGGGTCTTGCTTGATCAAACCACATTAGTCTGGATGGAATCCACAGCTTTTCATTTTCTGTAGAAACAAAATTAGAAATCCTTTTCCCCCAGTAACTTGTCTTTAGGCGCATATATATATCCAGAAGCATTTGTTTTTTCCTTCTTTTTTTATTAATAATATAATTTAAAATTTTTACAAATGCATCCTAGTTTCCTCTCCCTTCCTCCCTCCAACCCTCACTCCCTCCCTCTTACACCCTTTCCCCTGTGACATGAACCCTGGCCACCCTCCCCTCCCATCCCCCCACCCCCATTCCACTTGTAGGGCTTTGCTATCCAGGTTGGATCATGTAAATCTGTCAAGTCATTTGAAGTAGGGACTAGGACTCTCCTGTCTCTAGGTTAAGGGGGTATCCCTCCATGGGGGCTGTGTCCACAAGGTCCTTTATGACATGAACAACAAACTAACTAATATAAGTGGAAGAATAAATAATTTAAAATGAGGGCCTTTTTTGGATGAACAGCTAATTAGTATCAAGCAAAACAAATCTTAGTATTATGTCACTAGTCAAAATTTCAAGAAAAATTTTTATGTTTGATCATGTCTGTAAGAATTTGAATTCACACATGGAATTTGAAATATGAAAACACACAGAGAGATCTCAATCCTAAGAGGCTACTTTATTAGTCTGAGAGGTTATTCAAGACCTTATGATTGTGTGACCATGTGTACAAAAACACGGGCAGTTCAGGATCCGAGAGGGACTTTGCATAACCTTTTGTCCTTGTTTTTTTTTTTTTTCACAGTACTCATTCTAGTAAGGTAAAATATAATGCAATTAAATTTTATATTTTTCAATAGTTAAAAATTGTTGAAAATGCTTAAACATTTATTGCCCTCTAATAGTTTATTTAACTAACATATTTTGAGTTTTGCCTTTTATTTTATTTAATATTTATGTTTACCCTATTTACATGATACAGATGTTAATATCCACTTTAATGTATAGTAGCAATTTCTTTTTCATTCTGTTAAAAATATAACCTTATTTTTCAACCCTTGCAAATTGTTCATATGGTAGTAGTGTAATTTTAAAACTTCTTCTTTATGTCTAAACTTGAAGTGTTTCCTTTTCCTCTAGTAGTTTCCAAGTTATGTATCTTACATTAATGTATTTCACTCCTCTTGAATTAATTTTATTTCTTGTTTTTGTACAAAAAGAGATATAGTTACAATTTTAATATATGGAAAACCCAGGTTGTCACCATTTCTAGGGAAGCTTTCTTTTGTACCATGAATCCCTTTTATAAATTTTTCAAACATTTATATGGCTACATCTGTGTGAGTTTATTTTTGGATTCTTTATTTTATTAAATAAACCTCTGTGTATGAATTTGATGTTTGTGCTGACACATTGTTTTTGTTACATGGCTCTCAAGTTTGAAACAAATACACTGAAATAAACTTTTGATGTTCTTTCATCTTCAAGTGTCTTGGTTATTTGTGGGCAAAGCACTTCAAGTACTTTATTATATTAATTTATTTTTGTGAAAGTATCTTTGGCATTGTTATATGAACTGCATTCAATCTCTAGATTGTATTGTTGGTAGCATAAGTATTTTCTCAATATTGATGCTTAAGGTCTTTAAGCATGGAACATGTTTCTATTCTTAGTGTCTCAAATTTTTTCTTCAGTTTCTTAGTGATTTGTTGTACCAGTGTTTAAAATCTTTGGTAAGTTGCATAACTAAGAATTTCTTCCTTGAAAGCTAGTATAAATGGAATGTTTTTCCTAGTGTCTTTCTCAGTATTAGTATGGTGAGAGGCATGTTGAAAGGTCTCTGATGCTGTTTTTCTGGCTGGTTATATATCCTATAACTATGATAATTTTAAGTGTTTTCTAGCAGTTTCAGTAAGGTCTTTCAGTATTATATTATTCCATATATAAATAAGGATAAATTGACTTCTTTCTTCTCTGTCTCACTTTTATGTCTCTTGATCTATTACTCTAACACCGACCTCAAATATTTTATTGATTTCGGATGCAGAAAGTTGGTGTCCTCATTTCAAAACAGTTTATCAAGGTAATGGTGACCTCCCTATTTAATAAAATGTTGCCTGTAGGATTGCTTCTTATAGCCTTTATTAGATTGAGGTTTGTTTTTTAATTTTGTTCAGTGATTGCTTTGTGAAATAATGATAAAATTGTCAAAGGCCTTGTTTGTGTAGATTGAAGTGATCCTCTACTTTTTGGCTTAAACTGTTCATGTGCTTCATTTTGCTTGCTACTTTGCTTATTATTTACCTATTTTTGTGTCCTTGAAAAGGACCAACTTCATATTATGATTATTTCAATGCATTAATATAATTGTTTTTACCTGAACTTAGTTGAAAATGTTTGTCTCTCATTCATTAAGAAATTTTATCTGCGTTTTTTTTTTTTTTTTTTAATTGTGTCCTTACCTGTCATGGCCTTCAAGATAGAATTCATTTGATAATGTTTACCTCTTTTCATGTTTGAAAACAATTTGTAGAACTTCAGGGTTAGTAGGTCTTTAAAATTTATAGTAAACCTATCCAGTCTTTGGCTGTTCCTTATCAGCACACTTCTTACTACAGCTTCAGTATAATTCATTGTTATAGATTTATGTTGTTGATAATGTGATTTAATTTTGGTAATTTATAAATGTCCTAAGTTCACGAATTTCATCTATATTTTGCAATTTATAATTAAAAATTATCAATACTTCCAACAAGATTCTCTGAATTTCTCTGAATTTCATTGAATCTCTCCTGTTTTCCTCTAATTTTATTAGTTTCAGTGTTTCCTTGTCTTCTTGAATAGTCTTATTAAAAGCTTTCTAATCTCATTTATGTTTTCATCACACTAACTTTGTGAATGATTTTATGTATTGTATATTTATCCTCCATTTCCTATTTTTCCATATTGAAAATTTCTTGTAGCTTATTCATTTTGTGTTTGGGTTTTTACTTTTATGCATTGAAGTACATCATTAGAAAAATAAATTCATTACAAATCATTCAGATTTTGAAATGCAAGCCTCAATGATATAATTTTTCCTCTTGTAACTCACTGAGTGATCCAAGATTATCTGGTAAATGTGTTTTTGTTTTCATTTAGTTCTAAGTTTTTAGAATTCCTTCCTTCATTTTATTTCAGTGACACAATTGATTTTAATTGTACATTGTTACATTTCCATGAATTTGTACAACCTATGTAATTTTCCTTGCTTTTTACTTTTGTTTGAACTGATCTGTAATTTGAATACAAGAAAGTATTTCATATGTTTTTTATTAGTTAAGAATTAATTTTCCATTGGATTGTTCTCTATTATATTTATTTATTTATTTATTTGTATGTACCTGCTTGAATGCATGAGGATGTACTTACTGTACATGTGAATGATGGGGTATGACTGTATACATATGCTTATATAGAGAACAGAGGAGAACCTCAGGTACTGTGCCTTAGGTTAAATAACACGTTTTAATTGCAACTGCTTTTCTAGTAATCTGGGTTAATCAAATATAGATGGACTGGCTGGTCAGAATGACCTAGGAATAATGTTATCTCAAACTTCCCAGTGTAGGGATTAAACTGTGTGTTACCACCCTCACGTAATGCTCAACATCTTTCTGTTTCTGAGAACCCAACTCAGTTCTTCATGTTTGTTAGACTTACCAACTCTGAGCTATTCTATGGCCCAATCTTTAGATACAGTGCATGTCTTGAATAGTTTACAGTGTTTTTGTTAGTTAGTTTGTTTGTTTATTTGTTTGTTGGAGACAAAAGATAGCTACATCAAGGCTTTTAACACACTGAGCCAGTCTGTGCCTTAATTGGGGGACTGACAACACATTTGTGTGGCACTTTGAAAGAAAATGCCCCCCCCAAAGAAGTAACATTATTAGGAGGTGTGGCCTTGTTGAAGTAGGTCTGATCTTGTAGGCAGAAGTCTGTGCCTGTAGGAGTGAGTTTTGAGGTCTCCTTTGCTCAAGCTTCTTCCATTGTGACACTCAAACCACTTCATGTTGATTGCAAGCCAACATGAGGGGGAATTGGCTATTTCTCCAGCACCATGTCTGCCAGCAAGCCACTATGACCCACTATGATAGTAATGGACTGCGTCTCCAAACTGTAGGTAAGCTCACAGAATTAAATGTTTTCCTTTATAAGAGCTGCCATGGTCATGGTATCTCTTCACCACAATGGAAAGTATAACTGAGACAATTTGCAATTACAATTTGGACATTTTAAAAATTCATTTATTTTTGTTTTGTTGCTTTTGATAATGATGGTTCTTATACAACTTCTTGGAATATTTGAAGATAAAAATATTATGTAAAAAATCAAAGAATATATAACTGTTTTAAGCATGTATTCAATCATCTTATCAAGTTTTGAAGAAAACAGATATTTTCCATCATACTATTTCTTGTTTACCTGAAAAATAAGTTTATATCATTTTTATAGGTGTTTTGGTGATCTTTTGTTCTATTTCATTGTTTTATTTTTTCCTTTACTGGAAGTACAGACATGGTGACAATGATTTTATGTCTCTTGAAATTCCATAAAGTTAAATCCTATAGGATATTGACATTGTTCTATAATGGAATTACCTAAGGTATTTGATAAAGAGTGCAGAAGTATTTTAGAATTAAATTCTGAATCTTATATGGAAAACAAATTCCCATTTAATTACATTTAGTCCATAATATATTGAATTACTTCTTTGATTTCTGGTACAATCACTATAAATATTTTATTGTACAGATTAGTAAATACTTGTAATATTTATATTTTAATAAATTGTTTATTTTTTATTATTGTTTATGGCAGGATTTCATGTGAACCATGCTGGCCTTTAGCCTGATAACTCCTACGAAGTTCTGAGATATGAGGACATATTATCATACCCTGGTCCACAAATTTAATGTTTTAATACCATGGTCTCTTTATCTTCAGATATTCAATGCAGTAAGGAAACAATTTACATTTAGATGTAACCTGTATCTTGTGATCTTGTAAAACTCTTGAGTTTTCATTATGGTCTTAATGGAACTTAGAAATTTTTTTCTATTGCTGCTTTAATTGCTCTCAAATAATATTGTTTCACTTAGTTAATTGAAATTGTCATTCAATTTATCTTTTATCTTTACTGTACATCCTAATACAGGATAATGAAAAATAGAAGCATAAGGCTTGTGCTTAAGTATTTTTCAATACATTCTACCTATTTAGGCCAAACTGATATCATATTTGCAATCTTTCTGCTTCAATTGTCAAAGTGCTTGGATAAACTACATGCACCATAATGTTCAGTTTTCTACAGGCTATTGATTTTAAAGGCCAAACATCACTTTATTTATTATTATTTATGACATTAGTCTGAATTAAAATAATGCACTTTGTTTTCAGTTATCTTCACTTATGAATAAAGATAGGTTTTATTTTAAATAATAAATCAATATCAGGTATAGAGAGATAGCACAGTGATTCAGATTACATGCTGCTTTTATAATTAACAGTACAACTTCCACAGACTAAGTATTATATATATATATATATATATGTATATATATATACTATATATATATATATATATATATATATTCAAGCTTTTGCTAATACAAGTTGTTGATTAATTTGACATTAATTATTTTAGTCTCATTGATAAAAAGTTTGTCTGTCATAACCAATTAAGAAACAAAATATACATAGAAAATCTTTGATTCTTTTGTTTTGGAAAATCTCTTTAAAGTGAGATTCAGGTGAAGTTCCTATAATCTAACTTTACTACAGGTCATGCCAGCAGGACTGGTAGCATAATTCCATTAAGATATCCTAAACTGTGGCCACCATTGGTAACTGACAAAATGTTGGATTTGTGACTCCAAACCAAAATTTTGTTACTTAGTAGAGTAATCAATTGTCTTATATTGTAAAATACTTCAGCATTCAGAAGTTTGGTTACAGTGATTCCAGTATAATATGCATAGGAAGGAATTCTATTTTAACTGACCTGATGTGCATTATATTTTATGACCAAATACCTTTGATTATATGAATAAACATCTCAAAAGTGCTAAGGAAAGCAAGATCTGGAGAGTTTCCTAGATGCTGGGCATGGTATATGAGTAACATTATATGATACAATCAGAATTCATGCAATTACATATTAAAGCACTAGGCTAGTTAACTACAAAACATCCATGCCTACGCTCATGCCTATGAGCAAGCTATTGAACCATGAAACAGAGGCAGGTTGTGTTTGTCTGAGGGCTACAACTTTCTGGGTAGAATGAAAGAGATCACTAAAATGGGCAAATAGTAATGTCAAGCCAACAAGCAAGCATATGGAAGGATCCTGTACATTAAACATACTTTGGGGGCCCCTAGGATGTATTGTCATGCATTGGAATGAAATGTGTAGGTGTTAGCAACCTAAAGCTATATACAAATATACTTGGAGGTATAAATGACCCTAGGTCTTTGTTAACATACATAAGAATAAATTTTAAAAAAAAGCAAAATCAAAAATCCATCATAATCAAACATTTGCCACTTGCCATTTGCCACAGAAGACATTGTAAAAACTTCAGCCCATGCTTTGGTAGATCAATGCATACTTCTCAATTCATCTGTGAAAGATGTTTGAAACACAAGACCAACAGTTGGGAGAATATATGTTTGTCAATATCTCCTCATATACCTTGGGCATCAACACCTTGATTTTTTTGATGTTCATGAACAGATATCTGTGTGGGTTGAATAATAATATTCTGTTAGCCTTGACATCATTTAGTCATTTGCTGTTCTAAAATGTAATGGCAGAGTACACGAGTACACATAAAAAGCAGTATCCCTAGATGCTGAGAACAGCATAGTTGCTCTATTTGCTGCAAGCAGAATTCCTCAAAACTTTTCTCCTAAGTTAAAATCTGTTGAAAGGATGTGCTGCCTTTCAGAGTTTCTGAACTTTTCTACTACTGTAATGTGCTAGTTATCTTAAACTCACTCTGGCTGCTTTCTGGAGAAGTGGGAACTGGGATGACCTTTGTCCCTTGTTTCTTATCTGTACACAGTAAGAGTGCCTCCAGCCATTTGCTTCATTTGACTGTGTTCTATATAACTACACTCATATAATTTAATAACAGATTCAGTAAATGTATATATAGCAATATATTATTCTGTGTGATGAGGATTGTGAATGTCTGTGTGTGTGTGTGTGTGTGTGTGTGTGTGTGTGTGTGAGTGTATAAAGTTAATGTGTGTGTGAATGTATGAAAGTACAGAAAAACAGACTCATAGGAAGAAAGTGACATAATCTCCAATACTTTGATAATTTCTTCTTTTCTCACATTATCAAATGAGAATCTATGAAACGTGTTCTAAAACAGGATTTGTACATTTTCTTGGGAGTCCTCAATTATAGCATTATTTTAGGACAGAGGATCCAACACTCTTTTCCTAGCAGCCCTTAACAAAAACATGTGCTCACGTTTTAAAATCAAACTGATTATAGATATGGTGTCACAATTTGCTGTTATAATACATTTCAAGCAAATTCAATTACACAGCATGCTCTTTGCTGGCATGAAATGAAAGGCAGGACAAAGATGAATGGGCACAAATGGTGCGATTGATTGATCCCAAAATGCCAGTGGCTTGATTAAAATGTCTAGAAGCAAAATGAAGAATAGTATTCATCTGTAACTACTGGCCAATTTCTAAATTAACTGCAAATTTCATCAAATGGCATGCACAAAATTGGATGTTTCTGATATTTTGAAAATGCAAAATAAACCAATTAACAATATATATGGAGAGAAAATTTATGTTTTGTTTAAATATTTACAATTAGATTTTATAATATATATTCAATTTTGTAATGTTTATAGAGACATTTATTATATAATGATTAAATTACTAAGTGGAATTGTTTTCAAATTTGAAGAAAAATTTTTAAAAAATTTCTCTTATATTAATGGCTACTGCAAACAGCATACAAAGAAGTTTATACAGAATATTTTGGTAGGATCCTGGACATCAGTGCACACTTTTCATCCCTGTACAGGGAAGCCTTAGGAATTCATAATAAGTATTATGAATTTGAGTGTATACCAGAAATAATATAGGGAAAATTTTGTCTCAAGAAAGTATAAAAAGAAGAAAACATAATTGTGTAAATTTTATTCAATGTTCTTACTGCTAAAACTGTTACTATATATAAAATTTATAAGGAACTATGCCCATTATTTTAATTATTTTAGCTTCAAAACATTACAAAAAATCCAAGGTCAAGTCAACATATATACTTGAAATCACTACTCAACTTACATTAACTTAACAGTTCTTCCTGCCATTGGCCTATTACTGATGCTACCGCACCTGCTAGGGTCTTATATTCACAATGCTGACAGGAATAAATCAGAAAAGCCTCCTTTGCCTTCAGTCAACCTTTTATTATTTGAGAAGATAAACATCCCTAGTTATCCTCATCCAGTCTCAAGTGATGATTTTATGACTAATGCCAGTATCAGTGGACTTGGCGTGTATATCAAGATTACTTACAATATGTCACAATTATAACCTTATTTAAAAGAGACCTAAGAATTTTGTTCAGTCTCTCTCTCTCTCTCTCTCTCTCTATCCCTGTCATTTTTTTTAAGGTAGGTTGATTTATTTGTCAAAATTTTCATCAGAAAACTATCAGATTAAACAGGAAAAGTATGGCTTTGAAATCATAAATTACTGGCAGTGTAAGAATGAAAGTTTATTCACCTCTATGAATATAAAGTAATTAACATATCTAAAAAAATCAAAAGAAGCCACACACATATTCAAAAGTGTAAGATTATATCAAGAATTGATTCTTTCATGTTCCATAAGTATATATATATACATATATATGTATATATATACACACATATAATCAATAACAGAGGTACTGATTTAAACAGCAACTACTGGAAAGAACAAGTTGAACAAGTGCTTTGAAAATACTGTTGTTCCACACTTAAGAATCAGGTAATATTGTAGAAGAAGAATGGAAGACTACAAGAGCCAATGTACTAAATTGTCCACTGTAAGATTGGTAACATAATATCTGCTATACTACAGGGAAGCTGAACACATGGAATCTCAAAATTGTGCTTGCCTGAAATAGTGTAAAATGACTATGTCAGATGGGAGAAACTTCACAAGGTTTGGCCATTCGTAATGAGTTATAAGCAATTAATAGTTTCTCAGAGAATGAGAACCAGTCTTCTCCAGGTTAGACTCCTAACAGGTTTTCTAATCCCAAACCTAAAGGCATACACATATGAGCAATATAAGCAATACCTTGCTCTCTATGTCTATGTCTCTCTCTGTCTCTGTCTCTCTCTTTATCCATTTCTGTTTCTGTCTTTCTCATACAGCTGTTTGTCTATATGCATATACCTGAAATAGGTTATGAATTTGAGAGGGAACAAGGGGACATGAGAAGAGTTGGGCTAGAGGAATGAGAAAGAAATGATGCAAACAAAATACTCATCTCTGAAATTCTTAGAAAAGAAAAGGACTAATAAATTTAAATGAAAACTAAAATTTCAGTTTTGGGCTCCTTCCTCAGTGAAAGGTAGTGGGCACATGGCATGGAAACCTTCCTTGGAAAAGAAGAGAAAACACTCTTATAGCTCTTAGTCACCAGGGATTGCAATATTAATGATTTTTCTAAATAATGGACCTTGCAATATTTTTGGGAATACAAACAAACAACCTTTAAAACTATATGGTCCTTACTTTCCCTCAACATTAATGGTCTTAACTCGCCTATAAAAAGACAAAGGATAACAGAATGGATATGAAGACAGAACCCATACTTCTGCTGCATACAAGAAACACATCTAAGCTTCAAAGACTAGACATTATCTCAAGTAAACAGTTAGGAAAAGATCTTGCAATCAAATGGACCCAAGAAGCAAGTAGGTGTGGCTATCCTAATAGCTAACAAGTTAGACTTCAAACAAAATCAATGAAAAGAGATGAAAACTGTCATGTCATATACATCACAGAAGTAATCCATCAGCACAAAGTCTCAATTCTGATCATCTATGCCCCTAATATAAGGCACCCACATTCATAAATGACACACTACTAAAACTCAAAGCTCACATAAAACCTCACACACTTATAGTGGGAGACTTCAACACCCCACTCTCATCACTAGACAGGACCACCAATAAGAAACTCAACAAAGAAACAAAAGAACTAACAGAAGTTGTCTCAATTGGGTTTCACAAACATCTATAGAACATTCCATCCAAACACAAAAGAACATGACTTTTTCCATGCTCCCCATGAAACCTTCTCTAAATCGACCACATACTACGTGACATAAGAAACATCAACAAATACAAAAAATAAACTGCAACAGTCCCCTGTGTCTTATCAGATACTACAATGCTTTATGTTGGAATTCAACAACAACACAAATCACAGAAAGCTACAAGCTCATGGAAAGTGAACAATGTGCAATTGCAGCATACCTGGGTCAAAGAATAAATAAAGAAATTAAGGACTTCCTAAAATGTAATGAGAATGAAAACTCAGCATTCTCAAACTAATGGGACACCATGAAAGCAATGCTACGAGGGAAGATCATTGCACTAAGTGCCCATATGAAGAAAACAGTGGATTGTCATATTAGAAAATTAACAGCACAACTGAAAGCCATAAAACAAAAAGAAGTAAACTCACTCATGTGGAGTAGAAGCCAGTAAATAATCAATTTGATGGCTGAAATAAATAAAGTAGAAACCAGGAAAACAATACAAAAAAAAATCAATGCAACAAAGAGTTGGTTTTTCGAGAAAATCAACAAGATAGACAAACACTTATGCAAACTAACCAAAAAGCAGAGAGACCATGCAAATTAACAAAATCAGAAATGAAAAGGGAGGCATATTGTCTGAAGAAATCCAGACAATTTGAAGACCATACTTTGAAAACCTGTACTCCTCAAAATTTAAAAATTCAAAGGAAATGGACAAAATTCTGGATAACTATCACTTACCAAAATTAAATCAAGAACAAAAAAACAACTTAAATAGACTTATAACTCCTAATAAAATAGAAGCAGTTGTCAAAGCCTTCCAACCAAAAAAAGCCCAGGACAGATGGCTTCAGTGCAGAATTCTACTAGAAATTCAAGGAAGACCTAATATCAATACTCCTCAAATTTTTTCATACAATAGAAACAGAAGGTCCATTACCAAACTTTTTTGCAATGCCACAATCACCAAATAGGTTTCATCCATGGAATGCGGGGATGGTTTACCATATGAAAATCTACCAATGTGATCCATCATATAAAAAATCTGAAACAGTAAAACCACATGATCATCTCCCTAGATGGTGAAAAAGCCTTTGACAAAATTCAACACCCTTTCATGATAAAGGTCTTGGAGAGATCAGGGATAACAGGAACATACCTAAACATAATAAAAACAATATACAGCAATCCAACAGCCAACATCAAACTGAATGCAGAGAAGCTTAAGGCAATTTCCTCTAAAATCATGAGTAAAATAAGGCTGCCAACTCTCTCCATATGTCTTCAAATTTGTACTTGAAGTTCTAGCTAAATCAATAAGACAAAAAAAAATTGATCATGGGGAGGAGATACAAATTGGAAAGGAATAAGTCAATCTTTCACTATTTACTGATGATATGATAGTTTACATAAGTGATGCAAAAACTTTACCAGAGCACATCTGCAGCTGATAAACACCTTCAGCAAACTAGTAGGATACAAGATAAATTTTTAAAAATCAGTAGCCCTATTATATATAGACAACAAAGGGACTGAGAAAAATCACAGAAACATCAACCTTTACAATTGCCACAAACAACATAAAGTATCCTGGGGCAATGCTTACCAATCAAGTGAAAGACCTTTATAATACAAACTTTGTGTCTTTTGAGAAAGAAATTAAAGAAGATACCAGAAAATGGAAAGATCCCCCATGCTCTTAGATATGATAAACATAGTAAAAATCGCAATCTTGCCAAAAACAATCTACAGATTCAATGCAACCCCATTAAAATCCCAGCACAATTCTTTACCCACCATGAAAGGAAAATAATTAACTTTATATGAAAAAACAAAAGACCCAGGAAGCCCATACAACCATGTACAATAAAGGAACTTCAGGGAGCATCACCATTCCCAACTTTAATTTCAACTACAGAGCTAAAGTCCTGAAAACAGCCTGGTATTGGCATGAAAACAGATAAGTAAACCAATGTAATGAAATAAAAAATTCAGACATTACCCCATACACCTACAAACACCTGGTTTTTGACAAAACAGAAAACAGCTAAAAGTATACAATGGGAGGAAGAATGCATCTTCAACAAATGTTGGTGGCACACCTGGATGAGGATGTGTAGAAACTGCAGATAGACCCATATTCCATATTTATCCCCGTGCACTATAGTGAGATATTCACCTTGTCTTGCACCTGTGGCTTAGGCCACGCCCATTGGGGGTGGAGACAGGGCCTGAAGTGACCTGGGGGAAAAGGCTGGGAAAGGGTCAGGTTGCTATCTTTGGTGATGGATGCTGGAAGGCTTAGGATCCAGTGGAACCTACTGCATTCATCTGCCTATATTGTGAGTTATTTCTCCAAAATAAACATCTATTCAGCCTAATTGTTTACCCTGATTCTTATTAAATTGCAATATCTGGTGTCAGAAGCGGGATTTGGATTTTCACCAGACCTGGCTTTTGCCCAGGTGGTAGAGGAGGGAGAGGCTGCAGAAGCCAAGCTGCTCCCTTCCCCCACCATCCCCGAATGGGCAGGGTCCCTTGCCTAACCAGGTGGACACACCACAAGTTGTGGGAGAGTTGCCTCTGCCATCCAACCCCTTTACCTCCACAGCAGCCCTGAGAAGGCACTCATTGCTTCTCATATTTTGCTCATTTCCCCACTTTACATTCGCGCCACCTGGTGCTTGCCCTGATACCCACCTTGCTTATGTGTTTCCTGTGACCATAGCCCTGTGGTCACAGCAATTACATAGGCTCCTTTTACTAATTCATTTAACAAATTCTCACTTGCCATAGTTTGTTAAGATCTGTTCTACAGGGACCAAATCAGAAGGATCATCTGCTGCCAGACGTTACTTGGTGGTTACAGCTGGAGGTGTTGAGATCTACAAATAAAAGCATCAAAGTTCCAGGCCAGCAGAATTACACCTAAGGTAATTGCAACATTCTTTGCAAATTAAGTTGATATAGTATCTGAACTCAATTGTCCCATAGCTATGGCAGATAATCTTACAATGCAGGACTTTAGGAATTCTTTTACTTCTTGTATAGAAGGAATTTTAACAGAAGAAAATCATGACTTAACCAATATATACATTTTTCTTGTAATAGCAATGGGTTTCATCATTATTATATTTTTAAAGAAATGGTTTTAGACTAGAGCAAACAATAAGGAACTTGTAAAAACCATAAGAGAGTTAGTAACAAGGATTCAAAATGTAAAAAATGACAACAGAGAGCTAAGAAACAGAATACAGAATATTAAAAATGATAATGGAGAGCTAAAAATTAAGAAGATGGGCCCAAATGGACATTTCCACACTACTCAACCTGATGCATCAAACTTCATGCTATAACCGGTTTGGGATTGCTTTGCTCAAGACAACTCATGAATTGCTAGCTGTAATGGTGCACCTTTTTATTACAACCTGGCCAGAGTTTCAAATAGAACTCCAGTCAAGCATTTTCTGCCACAAAATGAATACCTACATATGTGACAGCCAGTTCTGTTGAGAAATTTGGTTTCTAAACATTTTCTTCCTATAGGATCCCATGGAGCAATCATCATCCCATTTCAGCAGGAAGTAATCTTAAGATAACAATGCCCCCTCTCCCCAAACTTGGAATTTAGGGATAATATTCATCTTCATAGGGTTGGTTTTAGTTACTTGGAGTTGGGTATGGAAGGTGATATTTAACTTGGTTATCTCTTTTAGACAGGAATAGGGTATGGTTGGGAAAGGTATGGTTCAGAATGGATATAGGTAGATTAGCCTACCTTCTTGTGAATTATTTAGTAAGAGTGAGATATTAGCATTACAGCTTACATTGTTATATATCCTTATCTGTCGTAACCTATGTATTGGAAGAATTGTGTATTATATTTTGTCATATTTTGTGAAATCTTTCCATTTATGTTTTATGCACATTATTCTTGCTATATTCTATGTATGTGTACTTTGTGTTCAAGACATTGTGTATATTGATACAATTTGTGATATTTATCTTGCTGCCCTTTAGAGCTACCTCTTGTCTAGACATTTCTTCTCTACCTCTACTTTTGAAATTTACATGTGCTTAGTTATATTGCTTTGGTATGTATCCTTGCTTTACTCAAGGAAGTTTTATTCAGGTTTTTAGCTAATTTCCTGAGTATTACAGATTATTCTCACCTGTGTTTTCTTTACCTATGAGATTAGTCAGACATAGATGCTTAATCTCCAATTACTTCATAGGCCTGTAGAACAAGGCATTTAAATGTTTTAATATTAGTACTCCATTGACATGAGACACTGTTGCACCTGACAACACCATGCAGTTTCCCAAAAGTATGTTGGACTCTGTTGTTGCTCATTCTGGAGTTCATCGTTGCTTCAGCTATGGCCTCTTGGGCAAGGAACTGCCCCTACCTTGACCACTGATCTGGACATGCAGTCCTATGTGCTTGCAAGAGACAAATAGAAGACTGCTGAACCTTGCCAAGTCAGGGTAAGACAGCCTTTTTACCTCCCTGCTTTTGTTGTGGTCTGCCATGTACTCCTGGCCTTAGCCAAAACTGGCTGTACCAACGTTGCTGTGAGACCTTGGGTGACTGTCCAGGTAGCTTGCTGTTTCTGTCCTCGCTGCATCTTTTGGAAGTTGCCCATCTGCACTTCCTGTCTACCCTAGTATTGCTATTTTCCTTCTCAGGTCTTGATGAGGTTATAGATTAAATTATCACAACTATTATTCTCTCTTCCTAGTTAGATATATTAGGTACTAGACTTAAGCTTTCTAGCTTAGGATAACTCTATTGTAAACTCAGTTATGCCTTCACCCTAGGACTAGATATGTAGATCATTTGTTTTCGATTTTCCTTTTCTTAGAGCACACTTGTTATTCACTGTTTTGTATATACTTTTGTATCTAGCCCAAATCTTTTCTTTAGACTAAAAGGGAATTGTAGCATGATATTCACCTTGTCTGCATCTGTGGCTTAAGCTACACCCATTGGGGGGTGGAGAAAGGGCCAGACGTGACCTGGGGGAAAAGGCTGGGAATGGGTAGGGCGCCCTTTTCTGTGGTGGACTCTGGAAGGTTTAGGATCCGGTGGAACCCGCCGTGTTCATCTGCCTATGATGTGAGTTATTTCTCCCTTAATAAACATCTATTCCGCCTAATTGTTTATCCTGATCCTTATTAAATCGCAATAATGCACAAAACACAAGTCTAAATGGATCAAAGACCTCAACATAAATCCAGCCACACTGAATCACTTAGAAGAGAAAGTGGGAGATACCCTTGAACAAATTGGTACAGGAGACCACTTCATGAACATAACTCCAGTAGCACAGAAACTGAGATTAACAATTAATAAATGGGACTTCCACAATCTGTAAAGCTTCTGTAAGGCAAAGGTCACAGTTAACAAGACCACATGGCAGCCCATAGGCTGGGAAAAGATCTTCACCAATCCTACATCTGACAGATGGCTGATCTCCAAAATATACAAAGAACTCAGGAAACTAGTCAACAAAACACCAAATTACCCGATTAAAAAATCGGTTACAGAACTGATTGGAGAACTCTCAATTGAGGGGAAAAAAAAGCTGTAAGACTTTAGAAACACATTAGAAAGTGCTCAACATCCTTAGCTACCAGGGAATAGCAAATCAAAACAACTTTGAGATACTATCTTACTCCCGCCAGAATGGCTAAAATTAGAAACACCAATGACAACTTATGCTGGAGAGGATGTGGAGAAATGGGAACACTCCTCCACTGCTGGTGGTAGTGCAAACTTGGACAGCAATTTTGGAGATGAGTATGGCAGTTACTCAGGGACATGGGAATCAGTCTCCCTCTTATGTATATATCCAAATGATCCACATCCATGTAACAAAGACATGAGTTCAACTATCCTAATTGTTGCATTATTTATAATAGCAAGACCTGGAATCAACCTCGATGCCATTTAGCTGAAGAAAAGATAAAGAAGTTGTGGCATATTTACACAATGATTACTACTCTGCAGAAAAAAAAAAAAACAATGGAATCTTGATATTCTCTGGCAAGTGGATTGAACTTGAAGAAACCATTCTGAATGAGGTAACCCAGACACAAAAAGAAGACCGTGATATGTACTCACTCATATATCAATTTTAGACATAGAGCATAGATCACCAGCCTATAATTCACACTGCCAGAGAAACTAGGATACAAAGAGGATTCTAATAGATCCATCTAAAATCCCTCACAGAAGGGGAAAGGGACTATATCCCCTGAGCATATGACAGGTGGGCTGGGTGCAGTGAGTGCAGAGGGAAGTAGGAGAAAGAGAAGGAGAGAAGAGGAAAGCACATGGAACTAGGAACATTGAGTCAGGGGAGGAATAAATGAGGGGGAGGTTGAGAGAGAGAGAGAGAGACCATAGAAGAGGGAGCCATTATAGTTTTGAAGAGAAAACTGAACATAGAGAAATGTCCAGAGACCTGCAAAACTGACACCAATTACTATTTGAGCAACAGTGGAAATGCTACCATAAATGCCCTTTTCTGATAATGAGATCAATGACTAACTTATCCACCATCATATAGCCCTCATGTAATATCTTATAGAAACAGAAGCAAACATGCACAACTAAATAGTGAGCCAAACTGGAATCCAGATGCAGAGAAGGAGGACAAAACCAGGCTACAGAAACACATAGAGAGCTTATCAGAACAAGGAGAACCTAATTGGCTCCAGACTGATTGCTGGGAATCCAGCAGCGTAGTGACTCAGACACCCTCAGTATGGGTCTCAGAAGGACTGGGCAATCTAAGGGATCTCAGACAATGGAACCAGGATATGTCCCTGAAGCACAAAAGGACTTTGGGATCACATCTCCCATGGAGGGATACTCCCTTAACCTAGAGACAGGAGAAAAGGCCTAGTTATTGATGTTTAATAAGGATCAAGAAAAACAAGTAGGCCAAATAGATGTTTATTCAGGGAGAAATAACTCACAACATAGACAGATGAACTCCAGCAGTTTCCTGGTCCCAAGGATGCCTCTGGATGTACTCCTGTCCCAGTGCTGCAAGCAAGAGAGCTCTCAAAGCCCCCTCCTCAGCCTTTGTTCCTCCATGTCATGTCCGGCCCTGTTTCCACTCCCATTGGGAATGGTCTATGCCAGTGGTGCGGACAAACTTTATATCTCACTACAATTCCATTTTTAGTCTAAAGAAAGGATTTTGGCTAGATACTAAAACTATATACAAAACTGTGAATAAGAAGTGTGCTCTAAGGAAAGGATAATCGAGAACATACAAACTTAATACCTAAATATCCAGTCCTTGCGTGAAGTCAAAATCGGGTTAAAATAGAGTTGTCCTAAGCTGGAAAGCTTAAGTCTATTACCTAATATATCTAACTAGGAAGAGAGAATAATAGTTGTGATAATTTATTCTTCAACCTCATCAAAGACCTGAGAAGGAAAATAATAATACTAGGGTAGGCAGGAAGTGCAGATGGGCAATTTCCAAAGATACAGCTAGGACAGAAACAGCAAGCTACCTGGACAGTCACCCAAGGTCTCACAGCAACATTGGTACAGCCAGTTTTGGATTAGGCCTAGAGTACCTGACAGATCACAACAAAGCAGGGAGTTAAAAAGGCTGTATTACCCTGACTTAGCAGGGTTCAGTAGTCTTCTATGTTTGTCTCCTGCAAGCACATAGGACCGCACATCCAAATAAGTGGTCACGGTGGGGACAGTTTTTGCCCAAGAGGCCATAGCTGAAGCAAGGATAGACTCCAGAAACAACAACAGTGTTGAACATTCTTTGGGAAGGTACGTGGTGCTGTCAGGAGCACTAGTGTCTCATGTCAGTGAAGTACTAATATTAAAACTTTTAAATGCCATGTTCTGCAGGTCTATGAAGTCTTTGAAGATTAAGCATCTATTTCTGACCAATCTCATAGGTATAGGAAACATGGGTGTAGATAATCTATAATACTCAGGAACCTAGTTATAACACTGATTGAAACTTCACTAAGTAAAACAGGCACAAATACCTAAGCAATGTAACTAGGTAAAGCAGAGGTAGAGTAGAAATGTCTAGACCAGAGGCAGAACTATAAAGTACAGCAAGATAAAAATATCCTAAATTGTATCAATATACAAAATAGTCTTGAACATAACTAAAAGTATACATACATAGAATATGGCAAAGATATTGTGCAAAAACATCATAACTGGAGAGATTTTCACAATATGACAAAATATCCAGTTTATATACAATTCTGGAAAGGGAATAAACTTAATTTTACATAGGTTATGACGTATAATAATCTATAATCATGTAAGCTGTATGATACTAATATCTCACTATTACTAAAATAATTCACAAGAAGATAGGCTAATCTACCCATATCCAATCTAAAGCATACCTTTCCCAACCATACCCTATCCCTGTCTAGAAGAGATACCCAAGTCTAAGCATCACCTTCCATACCCAACCCTAAGAAGATAAATATTATCCCTAAATGCCTAGAGTAGGGAAAGGGGACAATGTTATTTTAAGATTACTTCATGCTGAACTGGGACAAGGATTGCTCCATGGAATCCTGTAGGAAGAAATTTTTTAGCAACAAAATTTCAACAGGACTGGCTGTGACATGTGTAGCTAGTCACTGTGTGGCAGGAAATGCTTGACTGAAGTTTTATCTGAAATTCTGGCCAGGGTGAAATAAGTAGGTGCACCATAACAGCTAGCTAGTCAGGAGTTGTGTCAAGCAAAACAGTCTCAAACTGGTTTTAGGGTAATGCCAAATGCAACTGATATCTAATATCTAATGTTACCATTAATAACATAAAAATCAATAAGGCTATTCTTAATTTTTTTCTGTTTTATTAGTAAGTCACACTTGTAAAAATAAAGTCATACACATAAAAACTGAATCCTAAGCTTATGATTCCATTAATTCCATGATTGAACCTGGTTAAAATTAGCATCGTTATCCAGAATCTAAAATATTTGTTACAATTAGTAGCTTTTAAATTATTGTAGCAGTTTGATTACTCAAGTAGCATAAAGTATTAAAATTTATTGGGGATCTTTGGGTATGTGGACTTTTTATTTACATTTCCTATATTTTAAGTATATTTTAGAGAAAGTGTTTTGCAGTACTTATCTATTAATCACAGATTAATAGGAGCTAATATTCTAGCAGTTGTTCAGGTGAATCAGAGCTAAGATACTTTTACATTTAATAGTTTCTGGGAGAGTGGGGAGAGTGAGATCTACCTTACCAGTGAGGGTGGGAATGGTTGGGGAGGGTGGTCATGGGGGTATGAGAGGGTGGAACAGATGGTTAAAGGGAGTGAGGGAGAGGGAACTGGGATGGATATGTAAAAAATAAAATGAAAAACATAAAAAATAAATAAAATAAAACGAGAATAATTTGAAGGGTTTCCTGTGAACATAAAAAAAAATAACGTGTGTGTGTGTGTGTGTGTGTGTGTGTGTGTGTACGCATGTGAGTGTGTGTGTGCACATGTGCTCAGCTCACCCACTTTAGTCTGTAATTGATATATATATATATATATATATATATATATATATATATATATATGCCACTATAGCTTACTATTTGTCGTCACTCTTTAGTATTGAACTATCAATTGGTATGGTCTTTGCTGTGCAATTCTTCCACTTCTCAGAAATCTGTAGTTGCCTATAATTCTTTGTGTCTGTTTGATTCCCTGTTCTTTTCCCCACCAAAATTAGCATCTATAATGTTTTTGATCTATAATGCTTAGTTGATCTTATAGTTTACCTTTTGATTTAAACAATCTACTAAAAAACAAATGCCAATTGTCACATTTTCTATCAATAAGTATTATTTGACCTTATTAATTACCAATTGTATAAATCATCATGTGTTCTATTGCTGTCACAACTAGCTAGTCAAGAAAAAAAATTCCCTTAAATCCTAGCAGATAAGTATAACTAGATGAATAATTTTTATGAACCATCTTTTTTTCATAAGAAAGCTACTTTTAGGGAAACTGGGATAACTATCAGCCCAAGATATTTCCTCAAATTCTCATAACTTCCACCAGTGCTGATATTGGTACAAATTCACAGCAAACTATATTTCTGTTCGCTCTTAAATTTTTATATCAACCCATTTCATTTACCTTAAAATTTTCAAAAATTGGATCAAAATTAAATGAGTTGATTAAATGAAACTGATATTAAAATTTCATGTGTTTCCTAGGACAATAAATTGACCTTTATATTATGAAATTATTAATTTGCTAAGCCATTTCCATCCTATTACTTCTGTTAAAACTGACTACAATATAACTTATAGGCACTGCAGCAGGAAAGCTTATAATTTATCTGCTCCTATATTAGTGGAAGAAAGCAGGGCCCTCAATGGATGGTGTTAAAGGGTTTTTGCATTATAATTAGATGGAACTTTGATAAAATGGATATTTAGTCTTCCCATTCCAAATGTATGTGACACATGACCGTATCTTAATTTGTACATAATATATTATTATGTAAATCAGCTTCTTGCTTGATCTGTATTCATTGTGTCCCTTGTAGTTCTAATATTTTAGGCCATATTTGTAACATGATATAGTCTCTCATTGACTTCTTAAAGTTTTCCATCATCATCAAAGTATGTTTCAACATTAATATGTTTGACTCTTAAAGAAGGCATCCCAGGACCAGAAAATGATTATAGAATTTATGTAAAATGCTAATATATGATAATTAATTCTGGAAATATGTTCAGCAATATGACAAACATGTATTATAGTGAAGGCCTTCAATAGGTTTGTGCATTTGCACAGTGTATTTCAAAGCTTCAAATACTGAACACAAGTAGGAAAATAATTAGTATTATTCATTTACTGTTCATTCTTTTGGCCTTTACATTTGCTTTGTCCTCTTCTTCCCCTCTCTCACTCTCTCTCTCTACTTTATTCTCTCATTTGATTTTTCTCTACCTTTATTTCTCATTTATTCTGCCATTTTTTGCCTTGCTTTACTTTGTTTCATTGTTGCATATTAATGCTAAATAAAAACTGCACTTGCAATGAGTTTTTATTTCTTGTTATCAATTAGACTTTCTGTGTAATATTTGAACATACTCTTCTTTCTAATTGAAATGTGTGATTTAATGTGTTATTTATAAGACACAGTTTAATTCATTCTTCCATAAATATGTCGAATTCTCTACATTTATTGTAATTAATTTTCAAAAAAGTTTTTACTTATCAAAAATAAGGAAATAGAAATGTTAGCTGTAAATATATGTTCCATTTTGTGATATTATTGGAAAACGGGTACAATGTTGTGCTACTATTAAATCAAATAGTTTGTTTATGTACAAAAAGGTTTTCTTTCATTGATTTATACGGTCTGAAAATAGCAAAAATCTTTGAGTGAGAGATAAAGAGACAGTAGGTGGTACTTGTTACTCTTCTATATCAAAGACTAATACTATTTAAAGTAGGAAGGCGTGATCTTTCAGTCTTTTTGGGAAGTTAAGAAAATGTTCTGCACTGCCTGGGTGGCCAGGAACTGAAGAGTGTAAAGCCCAGATATCTGGGGTAATAGTAAAAATAACTGGAATAAAATTAAATGATTTGAATAATTCTGCTGTACTCATAGATAATTGGCTTGTACAGGCATCATCAAAGAGGTTTCTTCCAGCATTCAATGGGAGCAGGTACAGAGAACCCCTAGCCAGACTTCATGCAGAGAAAGAATCTAGATTAGATATCTACATAGGTTCTCTCCTCGTTGGAAATCCAGGAACTCCATTATAGATTGGAGAAAAAAGAGGAAAGATCTTAGGAGTCAGAGGGGATGAAAGACTATAGAAGAATATGACCTACTGAGTCAACTAAGCAGGGCTCACAGAGACTAAAGTGGCAAGCACTGGGCCAATAATGGTCTGTACCAGATGTTCTGTGTATGCTACGGCTGTTAGCTTGTATTTTTTGAGGGACACTTAACAGTGTGAATGGTTATGTCTCTGATTCTATTGCCTGCCATTGGACCTATTTTCCTCTTATTGGTCTTCTTGTCCAGCCTTGATAATAAGGGTGTTTTCCTTGTCTTGTTGTGTCTTATTTTGTCCTGTTTGGCTATAGTCTCTTGTAGGTCTGCTGTTTTCTTATGGCATAAAGGAAAGGGAATGTGTCTGGTGTGGGAGGGTACATAGGTGCTGGCTTGAAGGAGGAGTGGAAGGAGAAACTGTGGTACAGATGTGTTGGATGGCAGAAGACTAGTTTCTTTAGTAAATCTAAAAAAGTTAAAACAAAAATAAAAGAAGAGAAAAGAACATAAAGTTGGATGGATAGGGATATGGGACAGAATTGAAGGAATAATTGAAATATAGTGTATGAAACTCATTTTTAGTAAACAAAATAATATGTTTAAGATTTTATTTTTGAATTTACAATACAATCATATCTTAGTAAAAGTATTCTACCATTTTTAAAATTTTAAAACTGTAAATTATTGGACAGTTCTTAAATTTTGACTATTAAAGTAAATGTAGTATAAAACTGGAATCTAATCAGTAATTTTAAGTAAAAATTAAAATTATTTTTAAGACCAACAAAGTATTTATGAGATGCTCTCTTTATAACGGTACTTCTAAAAAAACTCCGATAAACTCTAACATATTTTTGTGAACTTTATGAATCATTCCTTAAGAAATATCATTCAATTATAACATGAATTAGATGAAATAATAAAATTTCAATTAAATATGACATCTACATATATATGCTTGCCCACTCATGGTCTCTTTAATCCCATGGATCTCTTTTCCAATTATTTCACTTTGAGGGTTAGAACTTTAACATATGAAAAGGAAAGCATAATTTAGTTGTTAACAATGAATAAAAAACCCATGTTAATTTTTAAAAATATATTGTCCATGTCACTGGAGATTTTCAACTGAATAAAATAAGATAAAGAGATCATATATAAAGAAAAATTGATTATTTTTCCAAACCTGCAAAGAATATTATGCTCAGGTTATGAAACCATTATAAAATGAAAAAAAATTAATGAAAAACTAAACCTGTTAAAACCAAAGAATAAAGAACAGTAAGTAGTTACAAGAATGATGTCAATAATTTATAATTTAGATATGATACCAATAATAATATGCTTTTGTCTATTAAAAATATACCATTGTGCCAAATTATTAGCTGTTCAGTTTGACTTAAAATAGTTACTTGGGAAGTAGGAACCACAATTGGAATGATTTCCATCAGAATGTCATGTAGGTATGTATGTACGGAAGCATCTTTTAAATTCTTGAATCTGATAGCAAGTCACAAAATTGATAATTAATAAAAAGTTATATGTAGTATATACCAATTTTCTTAAAGCACCAAAAGAAGTAAAAGTAAATGATGAATGGAAAAACAATTCATCAATCAAAGTAAGCACACGAAGAAAAATTAATGTGAAAGAAAAGAAGTATACTCTTACTATAAACAGAGTGATGACTTTAAAATATGGTGAGATAACACAAAGCACAAAAATTAAAACTGGCTAAAATAAGAGCTAATAAGAAATGAAGGATAAATAACATATAGATCTGGAATGTATGCATCAAAGAGATACTCATGAACAGAATATTTTAGTGGTATTCATAAAACCTGAATATAGTACATAGAAAGATTCATTAACAAGTATGTTGATTAAAAAATAGGTATACTTACATGACATGTTTTACTCAGTTCTACAATATAAACAATCATTTGAAACAATATACATAAATATTAACTGAGTGTTAAAAAAGAAAACCATAGGTAAATACTCACTGAGGATACTCCAATGAACATCTTGTACTGAACTATTACATTATCAGAAAATTTAAATAATCAACTAATCAGAATAGAGTTGAGGACTGGGTTGGATGAAATATTTGGAGAAATAATACATATATTTTCTATTTTAATTTTGCAAGTATATACTTTAAATGTTAACATTTACATTTAACCTTTACTAACCATACCACAATATTACTTTCAAAAACACATATTCTTAAGGGAAAAAGATGCATTCTGTCCAGCAGATTACTGGAAAAGCATTAGGGAGAGTTTACATGTAGGATAAATTATCATTAATGACCAAACAGTAATATACTAAATAGTAAAATCAAAGTGAGGCATTATGAATAAATATAAATGAATGATAAATATAAACATGGAAATGATATACTGTGAATTTTAAAATAAAATAAATCATATTCCTGATAGAACATGGACATATGCCAAACAATTGATATATCTTGTTAGCATGTTAAAAGACCTATGAATTTTTTGGAAAATATGATTTGATTTTTCATAAATGTAAAGTTAATCATTTTTATATCAAACATTAACATAAATTGAAAGAGAAGACATAAATGCATACAACTGATGAGACTAGAGAAAATTTCATAATAAATAAAGTAAAATCAAATTAGATATAAAACAAGAGCAAACAAAAGAAATCATAGAAGTTTTAGCTAATAATGTATTGATTTGAGCATAATTACTTCAAACTCTGAAATGATATAGAAGAAAGTAAAACTCACTAGCTGTTTTATAGTAGGGCAGTAAGATAAAATTAAAAAATGTATAAAAATTTTAATTATATTTGAAAGTTGTGAGAATGATAATATGTGACCTAAAGAAAGAAATCCTTTATGAGTGTGATAAGGCATTTGTTTCACTTCTCCTCTAATATTCTTATAGATCTCAGGATAGTTATTTCTATATTTTATAAAAGAAATGAAAAGAAAATAAAGAAAAGTTCTCCCAGTGTTGAACAATAAAAAATTAATTTCATTTTTAAAACTGTTATGTATTTAGGCACAGAGAGCTGAAATCTAATATTTTATCTCTTTTGTTTTTCTTTTCAATTTTTAAAAATTAATTTGATCACTGAAATAAGAATAAAGTGGTGAAACACAAGGAAAAGAAATAAAACATGCATGATATTTAAACTAAAACATTATCTACTCTAAACACAACATTGACATTTGTACATAATTTGTCAGAGAACATTTGGTGTATGCTAAGTACCTAAACAGTTGCATAAATCTTAAAACAGCTAACATTAATGACAGAGAAAAGGTTAGTAAAGAGAAAAATGATGTGCAGGCTATAAAGAAGTAACATAACTGCGTAAATTTTCCTTGTGTATTGAACATACATCTAACAATATGTCTACAAGAATCAATTCAGTGTTTTGAATTCACATAGCATTTTATAAAAAGTTTTATATTTTTTATGTTTATAAAATTTAGCAAATCTGAACATTTATTCATTTCAAATTGTAGTGTTGACAAATGTAAACATATTGGTGAATGTAAGGGAATTGGGAAAGAGAGATGTAGGCCCACATTTCTACTTTATTTTGACAAAGAAACAAAATGAAAAATATTACAAGACAAAACAAACCAAAAACATAATCAATTTAGAGAAAAGCAGCATCTTCAAAAATAGTAATAGTAAAGTTGGATTTCATAGTATATAGGAAAACTAGGTCTTTATCTTTCAATATTCTGAAACATAAGTTCAAATGGATCATCCCCTATTGAAACCTAAGACTGGAGATACTTTTTAATATACAAATACATATTCAAAAATAATTTTAAAAGGATTATTCTAAAATGGGTGTAGGTGGGTAGAATATCTTTTCCAGATAACATAGGCTGTCAATGAGCAGGTATTTGATTTTGCATTTGGTATTACCATACATAGACTTCCTCCAAACATTATAGGCTATTGACAAACCCTACTGCCTATAGTCATAGTATTTAAATTGCAGTTGTGTTCTCTGTAAGAGAGGTACTTTTTTGTTTTGTTTTGTTTTTTTCTATCTGTGAACCAAGTGAGCTCCAATAAACTCTGACCTGGAAAATATGCCCACTGATATAGTAGTAGCATGATAATTAAGGGAAAATCAAAAATTATTTTATTGGATTTGAGCAATTATCCACAAGACTGAATTCCTATGTGGTACTATTAACTAGATCAAAACCCTATGAGTGCATAAATTTAGTCCCAAGTGTGGGTCAAATTCTACTTTTTGACTAAGTGGACACAATAATAAATCATCTCTACTTTTTTTAAATTGATTTACGAATTAATTGCTTTCATAAGGCATTTTAAAGCATTATTGGCCTCACACTTAGGTTTCTATTGCATAATAATTTTATTATTAATGCTAATAGGAGGTCATGCTGCCCTCAAACAACATATATAAGCAAACATCACAAATTATAGCTTAAAAAATAATGCCTTTAATCCCTGCACTCAGGATGCAGAGGCAGTCAGATCTTTGTGAGTTCAAGACTAGCTTGGTTACAAGAGCTAGTTCTAGGATAGCCTGGAAAACCACAGAGAAAATTGTCTTTTTCAATATTTGTCTTATTCCAGTAAAACTTCCAGCCCACTTATAGATCTTTCTCATGTCAGGTATTTAATGTGCATGTCATCATTTTAAATATTCTTTGGTACATTCAGTATTTGTATACATAGGTACAAGGCTTTCTTTGAAAGGGAGACAAGAAGTTAGTAACATTCATTAAAACAATTCATATAGTCTCTCACACCCCCCTCTCTTTTCTCTCATCTATTCTATGGGGGGATAGTCTCTTAACCTAGAGAAAGGAGAGAAGTACTAGTCTCTATGCCAAATGACTTGACAGATTTAGATACCCCTCCTGAAGGGCATCACCGTACATGTGCAGTGGGAGGGGGGTCAGGGGGCATGAGAGAATGGAAGAGAGTTAAAGAGTGAGGAAGGGACGGACGGAGAGGGAACTGGGATCGATATATAAAATAAAAATTAACAAAAACAAGCTTGTTTTACATGCCAAGGCAAATTCCAGTATCCTTCAGTCCTGCCCATTCCCCTCTTCCCTGACAACCCCCACCCCCTTTTTGCTCCCCAGGGAGGATGAAGCCTTTCATGGGGAATATTCAAAGTCTGTTATATCATTTGGAGCCGGGCCCAGGCCCTCCAACATGTGTCCAGGCTGAGGAAGAATCCCTTTAGGTGGAATAGGTTCCAGAAACCTAAATGCCCCTCAACTGAAGAATGGATGGAGAAAATGTGGTACATTTAAACAATGCAGCACTACTCAGTTGGAACAAAAACAATGGAATCTTGAAATTCACAGGCAAATGGATTGAACTAGAAGAAACCATATTGAGTGAGGTAAACCATTCACAAAAAGACAAACACAGTATGTACTCACTCATATATGGATTTTAGACATAGAGCAAAATATTACCAGCCTTTAATCTATACCACCAGAAAATCTAGGAAACAAGGAGAGGCAATCATGGTCTCCTGGAGAAGGGGAAAAGGACAAGATCTCCCAACTGAATTGGAAGCGTGGGAGGAGGGAAGAGGGAGTTGGTGGAAGAGGAGGTGAGAAGTGGGCAAGATAGCACAGGAAGACTGAGTCAGGAAAAAAAATAGAGAAGAGCAAGAAAAGAGATGTCAAAACAGAGGAGACATTATAGGTTTTAAGAGAAACTTGACACCAGGGCAATGTCCAGAGATCTACAAGGATGACCCCAACAAACAATCTAAGCAATAGTGGAGAGGCTACCTTAAATGCCCTTCCTTGATAATGAGATTGCTGACTACCTTATATGCAATCCTAGAGCCTTCATCCAGTACATGATGAAAGTAGAAGCAGACACCCACATTAAACACTGAGCCAAACTCTTGGAATCCAGTTGCAGAGAGGGAGGAGTGATGAGCAAAGGGGCCAACACTAGCTGGAGAACCCATAGGAACTGCTGACCTGAACAAGGGGGGGAGCTCATGGACCCCAGTCTGATAGATAGGAAGCCAGCATAGGACAGACCCAGATTCCTTGGATGTGGGTGTTAGTTGGGAGGACTGGGCAGTCTATGGGGCCTCTGGTATTAAATCAATATTCATCCCTAGTATATGAATGGACTTTGGGACCCCATTCCTCATTAAAACAGTTCTTAAGGATCTAGTAGAAATTGTCTATCAGTAAACCAAATTCAAAATTGTTTACTGTATTTACATATTCTTCAAATTTCTTATATAATCATAATAATAAACATTCTACAGTATGAAAATTACCTCTTTAAAATAGTCTTATTACTTAAAAAATAATATAATTATGCTTGATAATCATAAATAGACAAGATCAAATCAAACAACAATAAAAATCTAGCTTAAGCCATGTGCTTGGTATTTATATCAACTTGGCACACTAGGGTCATTTGGAAGAAGGATTTTCAGAAGAGAAAATATTAACATGATATTGGGCAAGTGCATAGTGCATCTTCATAATTAGTGGATGATATGTTAGGGCACAGCCCATTGGGGATGATAACACTGGTGTGGGAGTAGTCTTAGATGCACTAAGAAAGCAGATTGAGTAGGTCATGGCTGTTTCATCAGTAAGCAATGTAGCTCTACAGATTCTGCTTCAGTTCTAGCCTCCAGGTTCCTGGCTTTTGTGCCTACCCTGATTTCCCTTCTCGATGGTTTTTAATGGGGATATGAGAGATTACATGAATGCATTCATCCTTACATGTCTTTGGGGAGGGCAATGGTGTTTTATCTCGACAATGTAATCCCAACTGAGACACAAATTGGTACAAGGAGTGGTATATTTTTGTAAAAGAACTAATTGCATGTTTGGAGAGAAAATTATGGGAGCATTTGAAATTTGGGCATTTGACTTCAGAGCTCAGTGAGGTATGAGGTGTCAGTTTGAGAAAGAAGAGAGTGAAATTCATAAAATGGAGGACTGACTTGTGAAGTTTTAAAGGGAAAAATTTCAAGCATCAATTAAAGACTCCTATTAGACCTACCAGATATCTTATTAATGTCCAATTATGTAAAGCCTCCACTTTGCTGGGGCAACTAATACTAGTCAGCTGTGAATAAGAAGAGAACATGACTGAAACAAAATCATCTAGAAGGGTTTGTTTAGGGTTTGCAGAGATAATTGGAGGTTCAGTGTGGGTGAAACTGTATCTAGTACTAAGCTAAAGTAGTTAGTGTGAAATACTCCAAGGTTGGTTTTGAAGACATAAAGAGATTATGGGGAATGACTGAGTTTTAACACTGTGTGGCAGGATGGCGTCCCTGAAGAGAAGACAAAAAAAGCCATTAGAGAACATGTAGCCTCATTTTTAGCTAAATCCTCATAATTAAGGGTTCATAGAGACTTGATACTTGGAAGGATGTGTCATGGATTGAATATTACAAGAGAACCCAAGAGAGGCTGTTGGGCTGTTGTTGAAGTGTGGGCCTGTGGTAGAAATAGCACAATTTTGGAGGCACCAGCAGCATTGGACAACAAACAAGTACAACAGTACCTTTGGATAAAGTTGGCCTAAGAGATGAAAGGAGCTACATGGATTACAAAAGATAGAGATGAAGAAATAGCTCAAGACATCTGGAGGAACACAGCAGATTGGGAATGAATCAAAGATGTTAGACACTTGAGCTTCTTTAGTAGTAGATTTTGACTTGGTTGTGAATGTGCCTTGACTATTATATCTTGAAATAAAAATTCATTTAACCTACTTTGATTTACTGGTGAAAGATAATTTGAAATTATTGATAGAATTTTGGGAGTGTTTTTTTCCTTTCACCAGTAAATCAATATGTACATTTATTTTGAGGCATTATAATAAACTTATTTATTCCTTTATTCCATTCCTACCTATTCCCCTTCAACTTCATGGCCTTTTCTGTAGTTATTACACACACACACACACACACACACACACACACACACACACACACATATATATATACATACTGATCATTCTATATGTTTTCATGACTAACTATTGACTATTTGGCACTTTACTACCAGAAGGCATACTCTGGGGAAAAGCACTATTCTTTCCTCTAACACTCCTCAATTGTCTACAGTTTTGTCAAGGTTTGAGGCCTCACAGTCTTTTTTCTCAACCAAAATGCCATGTATTGGTTTTGTTCTTGTTCGTTTCATACTTAGGCAGTCATGCTGGTGAGATTTTATGAATGTAGCTCCCAACATCCATAGGAGACACAACTCACAGCAAACTGCCTAATCTGGCTCTCACAATCTTTCTACACTGACTTGTGGGATGGCTTTCTTTCTTCCTTCATTCATTCCTTTCTTCCTTCCTTCCTTTCTTTTTTTTGGGGGTGGGGGGTTAAGACAGGGTTTCTCTATATTGCTTTGGAGCCTGTCCAGGAACTCTCTATGTAGAACAGACTGGCTTCAAACTCACAGAGATCTGCCAGCCTCTGCCTCCTGAGTGCTGGGATTAAAGGCATGTGCCACCAACACCTGCCTTCTGTGGGATGGTTTTATAGGTGTAGCCATTGAGGCTGTTCTCCAGAACTATGAGACTTTGGAGTTTGATTTTGGTAGTTTAAAGTGACTAAAAATTTTTAAGTGTTTGAATTGTTGAAAACCATGAAGCTTTTTAACACTATTTAGGTTTTATATCATAAATTTAATGTTAGCCTTCCATCTGTGGGACAAATGATTAAGGAAAAGGTTCTCTTGAATAGTGGTGTTTTTATGTGTCAAGTTAGCAACAGGTAAAATGTGCTGGCCAGTTTTATAAGAAACTAATACAAGATAGGACAATTTGGAAAGAGGGAAACTTAATTAAAAAGAATAAAAAGGCCTGCATATGATTGTCCTGTTGGCAATCTCTTGTGTGTAGTGGGATATTCACTGTGTCTGCTTCTGTGGCACTGACCACACCCATTGAGGGGTGGAGCCAGGGGCGGAAGTGACCTGTGGAGCTTAGTCTCGGGAGGAGGCAGAGAAAGGCCTTTTCTGGTGGGACACGGAGAGATGAGCATTCAGTTTTAACTGCTGTGTTCATCTGTCTGTGTTGTGAGTTGTTTCTCCCTTAATAAACATCTATTCGACCTATTTGTTTATCCTGATTCTTATTGAACCGCGATATCTGGTGTCAGAAGTGGGATCAGGATTTTCACCCCACCTGGGTTTTACCCAGGTGCCGCAGCAACCCTTCCCCCACCTTCCTTGAACGGGCAGGATATACCCTGCCCTAGAACTCCTTTTATCTCCATCTTGGCCCTGAGACTACTGCTCATCTTCCGCCCATTCCCTCAGATTGTATTCGCACAGAGCCCTGCAGCATTAGCCCTGCCTTTTGTGTTGCGGCACTAGGCCTGTTCTCAGCCTGCTCTGTTTGTGTGCTTGCAGGCTCCGGCAGGCTCCTGTTTTCCCTGTGGTCTCAACAATTGTACAAGGCTCGTTTCACTCCTTCGTTTAACAAAATTTTGCTTGCCTTAGTTTGTTAAAAGCTATTCTACAGGGACCGGGATCAGAAGGATCGTTTCCTGCCGGGGGCTATTTGGCGGACACTCTTTGGTGGTACAACTCCGGATAGAACTGGAATTGAAAGGCTCCTCTGCTGCTGGACGCTTTTTACTGCTACACCTCCGAGTGTAACTACAGCAAGTTGAGATCTACAGCTAAAAGCATCAAAGCTCCAGGACAGCTGAATTACATCTAAGGTAATTGTAACATCTTTTGCAACTTAAGCTGATATAATACCTGAGATCAATTGTTCCATAGCTATGGCAGATAATTTTACAATGCAGTACTTTAGGAATTTTTTTACTTCATATATAGAAGGAATCTTAGCAGAAGAAAATTATGACTGGATCAATATATACACCTTTTTCGTAATAGTAATGGGTTTTATCATTAATATGATATTCTTAAAGAAATGGTTTGAGATTAGCGCAAACAATAAGGAACTTGTACAAACCATAGGAGACTTGGTAACAAAGATTCAAAACATTGAAAATGACAGAACGCAAAACATGGAATGTTTAGGAAAAAAGTTTCAGGATATTGAAGATGGCAACAGAGAGCTGACAGGTAGAATACAGAACATGGAACATAAAAATGATCAAATAGAAAACAAAATTTGTTCCATGTCTGATGTTGCCTCAACAACCAAAACAGAAACAATGCAATGCATTAACACGCTAGCAGAAACAGCTCATTCCTGGTTGGATGAAGCTACTAATAAGGTTAAAAAACTGGAATATCAGATGGCAAGAATAGCAGATAGAATCTCTTCCATGTCTGAAGATAATGGCAAGCTAGCAGATAGAACATTGTTTTTAGAAGGCAGTATACATGCCATTCAGATAATATCTAAGGATGAGAATATCAAAAACATGGAATCATTTGTAGTTGGAGAAAGTAAGAAACTGACAGATGCAATGAAAGCTCTAGAAAGGGACATGCTTCAAGAAGTTCAGACACTCAAAGAAGCAATAATTAATAGACTTCAGGCTTTAGAAGACCTTCAATCTGTTACATCAGAAGAAAAGCTCCAGGTATTAGGGCATGAAAAAAACTTAAAATTTTCCACACCATTTAGGGTCAGAGGAGCTTTCCCTGTATCTGTTAATGGAAAATCAGCAATGAAAAAACACCCAAAAGGTGTTGTTGCTTATCAATGGGAACCAATATGTATGAAAGATTTAAAAAGTATAAAGGAAGCAGTAGTCTCTTATGGCATGCACTCACCATATGTGAAGCAATTAATAGAATCATGGGCAATGAATAACAAGGTAACTCCTAAGGATTGGGAACAATTAATATCAGCTGTCCTTGAAAACTCCCCTCAATTAGAATGGAGGGCTTTATGGAGAGAAGAAGCAAAGGCTCTTGAACTTCAGGGCTTAAAGAAAGGTTATGAAGCTCCCAAAGATAAAATTCTTGGTGAGGGTATTTATGCTGACCCAGAAACCCAAGCTGACTATGATGAACATATCTTGTCTCTATGCAGTACAGCAGCTCTGAATGCTTGGGATAAGGTTCATGAACTAGGGGAGAGGATAGAATCTAATACCAAAATAAGGCAAGGACCAAGAGAACGCTTTAGTTTGTTTCTAGAAAGGCTGTCTAGAGCAGTACAATTAGAGGTAGCTGACATAGATTCTAGGCAAATACTCATAGAATCGTTAGCCTATGAGAATGCAAATCCTCAATGCAAACAAGTGCTTTGGCCATTAAAAATTCAATCAGCACCTTTGGATGAATGGATCCGATATACAGCCAACATTGACTATAATAGCAATAACACTGAAGCATGGGTAGGAGAAGCTATATCTAAAGGTTTGAGCAGTAATCAAGAGAACAGAAGTTGTAACTATGGTGACATAAAAGCTTGGATAGGAGAAGCCGTCTCCAAAATTTAAAGAGATATCAACATGTCAGATGTTATAACTGTGGTAAGATAGGACATCTAAAAAGAAATTGTAGGCAAAGCATCTCTAGAAATAATACTCCCAAGAATGAATGGAACAGAAGGCCTAAGCCTTCTGGGTTATGTAGAAGGTGTGGCAAAGGCAGACACTGGACAAATGAGTGTAGATCAACTAGAGACAAGCAAGGAAACCCTTTACCACCGGGAAACTCCTTGGGGGGCCTCTCGAAGGCCCCCATGTCAAAGGTGGTCCGAACATTCCCAGTCACAGTGGAGGACAACCTCCCACAGGACAATTAGAAAATCCTTGGCCTATTGTAAAAACTCATACCGCTCTGGCTGACAAACTAGTGACAGAAGTTGAATCAGACATGACAGAAGAAAATAAAAAACGTATATTTTGGCAAACCTCTATAAACAGTCAAAGGCCTAGATTGATAGTTAACATGAATAACAGACTGTTTGAAGGCCTCCTGGACACAGGGGCGGACGTAACTATCATAACTAATAAATCCTGGCCTCGAAATTGGCACCTGAAAGAGGTTAATGTTCAATTCTTAGGGATTGGAACCCTGTCTCAGATAAAACAAAGCATGAGATGGATTGAATGTGTAGGACCAGAAGGACAGCGAGGAAGGTTAAGACCATATGTGGCTGATGTATTGATAAATTTATGGGGTCGTGATCTATTACAGCAATGGAATACACAGGTTAACATTCATCCAGTATTAGATAGGAACCATAAACGACCTCATGATTGTGGAAAAATGCTATAAAGTACTCTAGAAGACAGACACCAAATATCCAGGCTGTACAAAGACAGAATGCAAGTGCTGAACAAACAGATGAACCAAAAGCCTTACCCTTAAAATAGTTAACAGAGGAACCTGTCTGGGTAGGGCAGTGGCCTATGACTTCTGAGAAGTTAGAAGCTTTAGAAAACCTGGTTCACGAACAGCTAAATGCTGGGCATATCGAGGAATAAAGAAGCCCTTGGAATTCTCCTGTATTTGTTATCAAAAAGAAATCTGGTAAATGGAGAATGCTTGCAGACCTGAGAGCCATTAATAAAGTTATCCAGCCAATGGGCTCTTTACAGCCTGGAATGCCATTGCCTTCTTTGATACCTAAAGAATGGCCTATTATAGTTATTGATTTAAAGGATTGCTTCTTCACTATGCCTTTACAAGAACAAGGTAAAGAGAAATTTGCCTTCACGGTACCTAATTACAATAATTCTCAACCAGTGAAGAGTTATCAATGGAAGGTTTTGCCACAGGGAATGCTAAATAGCCCAACCCTGTGCCAATATTTTGTACAACATCCACTGGAAATAATTCGTAAACAGTTTCCACAATCCATAATCTATCATTACATGGATGATATATTGTTAGCTGACTCTAAAGCAGACATATTAGAAAAAATGTTTGAGAAACTGAAGGAAGTTTTACCTCGCTGGGGATTACAAATTGCACCTGAAAAAATACAAAAAGGAGAGTCAATCAACTACTTAGGATATAAAATAGGTCTACAGAAAATTAGACCACAAAAAGTACAGATCAGGAGAGATCGCTACCAGACTCTTAATGATCTTCAAAAATTACTAGGAGTGATTTCTCAACTGCAAACTATTATTGGAGTTGAAGGGCATGATTTGAAAAACTTGAAAATGGCCCTAAAAGGGGACAAGGATTTGAATAGTCCCCGAATACTATCAGCTGAAGCAGAAAAGGAATTAGAATGGGTAGAAAAGAGGATATTAGAAGCACATGTGGACCGTGTGGATCCAAATCTAGACTGTATTCTGGTTATATTACCATGTAGAGAATATCCTTCAGGGATTTTGATGCAGAGAGAAGACATCATATTAGAATAAATATTCTTACCACATAAACAGAATAAAAAACTAAAAACATATATAGAAAAGATCTCTGACTTGATTTTAAAAGGTAAATTAAGACTGCATCAATTAACAGGAAGAGATCCAGCAGAAATTATTGTACCTTTAACTAATGAGGAAATTTCCTCCTTATGGAAAGATAATGAATATTGGCAGAGAGCATGCAGTAATTTTTTGGGAATAATTAGCAACAATTATCCCAAAACTGAAAGAATTAAATTCATAAAGGAGACGATTTAGATCCTTCCACGCATTGTAAGACAAAAACCTATCTCTGGAGTTCCTACATTCTACACTGATGCAAACAAATCTGGTAAAGTAGGATATAAATCAGGAGAAATAAGCAAAGTAGTTCAAAGCCCTTACAATTCTGTACAAAAGGCAGAATTGTATGCCATTCTCATGGTACTTATGGATTTTACAGAACCCCTCAATATAGTTACTGACTCTCAATATGCAGAGAGAGTAATCTTACACATCGAGACTGCAGAATTTATTCCTGATTATACAGAATTAACTTCATTGTTTATACAGTTACAAGATACTATCAGAAAGAGGATTCATCCTATATATATAACACACATCAGATCCCATAGAGGTCTGCCAGGTCCTCTAGCACAAGGCAATGGTGAAATTGATCGGTTATTGATAGGAAGTGTGCTAGAAGCCTCAGAGTTTCATAAGAAACACTATGTGAACAGCAAAGGATTGAAAAAGGATTTTTCTATCACTTGGCAACAAGCCAAGGAAATAGTAAGGAAATGTCCTACTTGCTCATTCTATAAACAAACTACTTTACCACCAGGCAGTAACCCTAAAGGTATAAATAGAAATGAAATATGGCAAATGGATGTGTTTCATTTTGAAGAATTTGGAAAATTATAATACATACATCACACTATAGATACATTTTCAGGGTTTCAATGGGCTACTGCTCTGAGCTCTGAAAAGGCTGATTCTGTTATCACACACCTTTTAGAGGTAATGGCCATTATGGGCATACCTGCACAAATAAAAACTGACAACGCTCCGGCATATATTTCCAGCAAATTGAAACAGTTTTTTGAGTATTATAACATAAAACACATAACTGGTATACCACACAATCCTACAGGACAAGCAGTAGTTGAGAGATCTAATCGTACTTTAAAGGAAATGCTCCATAAACAGGCAGGAGGAACCAAGACACCCAAACACAGATTACATAATGCTTTATTAACATTAAACTTTCTTAATGCTGATGAAAAAGGAAAAACAGCTGCAGAAAGACACTGGACAATAGAAAAAACTTCTGAACTACATCAGCCAGTGTACTTCAAGGAGGTATTGACCTCAGAATGGAAACCAGGATATGTGTTACGTTGGGGTAGGGGTTTTGCATTTGTATCTACAGGAGAAGAAAAGCTATGGATACCATCTAAGTTAATCAAGATCCGGGTTGAACAAGAGTAACATCTTAATGAAGAGAAATGACAAGTCATCCAATAAATAAGGTCCCATGAGATGTGTGGAGACTTCTCAAAGGTAGGGGAAGTGTTCTGTTCTTGTCCTTACAGGAAAACAGAGAACACCTATCTTCAAACAACCAAAGGACACTAAACATGTAGGTACCTACAGAAGAGAAGACAGCTCTCCAGAAAGAATCACTTAATGAAGAGGAATATGATTTATGGTAAAAATATTTAAGTCTAGTAAACTGTTTCTATACTGAAATCTAGTTTTCTTTATTATCTAATATTTCTGTAGTCCCGATTCATGTAAACCAGTGCTGGCTTTGGAGTTGGATTTGGCTTTCCTTCTCTAAATTCAAGCATGTTGTTAAGATTAAATTCACAGTTTCTGCCTTATATCAAGAAGCCAATTGGTGTAAGGCAGAAGAAAACAAAATTGAAGGACTCATTCACTTATTCGCAATTTTCTGTCTGAAATCCTAATTTTCTCATTTACATTTTAATGCTTACTGTTGCCTTGCTCGAATGCATACCGTAAAATTAAAAATTTTACCTTGATATTGATATTTAAATTTTCCACAAGGACTATAACAGTTCTCAACAGCAATCTGTGAACACTCTGGAAAGGAGATGGGGCCCCAATTGGACATTTCCACTTGACTCAACCTGATGCATCTGGACTACAAACTGCACCCTAAACCGGTTTGAGACTGCTTTTCTCGAGACAACTCATGACTAGCTAGCTGTATTGGTGCACCTTCTTATTACAACCTGGCCAAATTTCAATTAGAATTCCAGTCAAGCATTTTCTGCCACACAATGACTACCTACATATGTTACAGCCAGTTCTGTTTAGAAATTTGGTTGCTAAAAATTTTTTTCCAACAGGATCCCATGGAGAAATCATCGTCCCATTTCAGCAGGAAGTAATCTTAAGATAACAACGCCCCCTTTCCCCACTCTTGGAATTTAGGAATAATATTCATCTTCATAGGGTTGGTTTTAGTTACTTGGGGTTGGGTTTGGAAGGTGATACTTAGACTTGGTTATCTCTTTTAGACAGGAATAGGGTATGGTTGGGAAAGGTATGATTCAGAATGGATATAGGTAGATTAGCCTATTTTCTTGTGAATTATTCAGTAAGAATGAGACATTAGTATTACAGCTTACATTGTTATATATTATTATTTGTGGTAACCTATGTAAAATTAAGTTTATTCCCTTCCTGGAAGAATTGTATCTTATATTTGTTGTATTGTATGAAATCTTTCCATTTATGATGTTTTATGTACATTATACTTGCCATATTCTATGTATGTATACTATTGCTTGTGTTCAAGATGTTTTGTATTTGTTACAATTTGGGATATTTGTCTTGCTGCCCTTTAGAGCTCTACCTCTTGTTTAGACATTTTTACTCTACCTCTACTTTAGGAATTTACATGTGAGATATATATATATATATATATATATATATATATATATATATATATGTACATAGTTATATTTTTTTAGGTATTTATCCTTGCTTTACTCAAGGAAGTTTTATTCAGGCTTGTTAGCCAAGTTTCTGAGTATTACAGATTATCCTCACCCATGTTTCCTTTGCCTATGAGATTAGTCAGACATAGATGCTTAATCTTCAATCACTTCATAGACCTGCAGAACATGGCATTTAAATGTTTTATATATTAGTACTCTGTTGACATGAGACACTGTTGCTCCTGACAGCACCGTGCACTTTCCCGAAAGTATGTTGGACACTGTTGTTGCTCCTTCTGGAGTTCATCCTCGCTTCGACTAATGGCCTCTTGGGCAAGGAACTGCCTCAGCCTTGACCACTGATTTGGACATGTGGTCCTATATGCTTGTAGGAGACAAACTTAGAAGACTGCTGAACCTTGCCAAGTCAGGGTAAAACAGCCTTTTTACCTCCCTGCTTTTGTTGTGGTCTGTCAAAAGACTGCTGAACCTTGCCAAGTCAGGGTAAAACAGCCTTTTTACCTCCCTGCTTTTGTTGTGGTCTGTCAAATACTCCTGGCCTTAGTCACATTTGGCTGTACCAACATTGCTGTGAGACCTTGGGTGACTGTCCAGGTAGCTTGCTGTTACTGTCCTCACTGAACCTTTTGGAAGTTGCCCATCTGCACTTCCCGTCTACCCTAGTATTGTAATTTTCCTTCTCAGGTCTTGGTGAGGTTGTAGATTAAACTATCTTAGTATTATTCTCTCTTCCTAGTTAGATATTAAGTTCTAGACTTAAGCTTTTCAGCTTAGGACAACTCTATTGTAACTCCCTTATGCCTTCACCCTAGGACTAGGTATGTTTGTGGTTTTGGTCTCGATTTTCCTTTTCTTAGAGCACACTTGTTATTCACTGTTTTGTATATAGTTTTGTATCAAGCTTAAATCTTTTCTTTAGACTAAAAGGGGAATTGTAGTGGGATATTCACTGTGTCTGCTTCTGTGGCACTGACCACACCCATTGAGGGGTGGAACCAGGGGCGGAAGTGACCTGTGGAGCTTAGTCTCGGGAGGAGGTGGAGAAAGGCCTTTTCTGGCTGGACACGGAGAGAGGAGCATCCAGTTTTAACTGCTGTGTTCATCTGTCTGTGTTGTGAGTTGTTTCTCCCTTATTAAACATGTATTTGACCTATTTGTTTATCCTGACCCTTATTGAACCACAATACTTGTGTATTTTACTGATTAATGTTTCAAGTGGGGGTCCTAGTCCATTTTGGGTGATGCCACCAGGGGCATGTGTTCACAGATGCAATAAGGAGGCAGACTGAACAATGATTGGAAGCATACCAACAAGCAGCAGTCTCTATGGCATCTGTGAAACTACCCTTTCCAGGTTCCTGTCTTGAGTTCCTACCCTGACTTCCCGTAATGATGCACTTTGATTGGAACATGTCAAATGAAATAACATTTTTCCTCTCCATATTGCTTTTGGTCTTCTTGTTTTAGCATAGCAAAAGAAATCCTAACTAAGAAACTACATGTGGTAATCTTCACCTGAAATCGCATTCCCTTGTGAGCTTGAGGCAAGAGGATTACATGAATTCTAGGGATTGCTATTGTATAACACTTTTATCTCAAAGGAAGAATGAAAAAGAGGATACTATGAGCAAAGAAGAAAGGAGTGAAGGATGAAAGGAATTGAAAAAACAAAAAAATTTTTAAATATTATGACAAGTATTTATAATTGCACCTTTCACTTTTATATACCTATGCTTCTAAATTCAGAGCCAATGTCATATGTGATGCAATATCCCATAGGTAAGCAGATATGTTTAGATATTATCTGTAGTTACTGTTCATTTTATAACTATCCATTTTCAAATATGAGATGGGTAAGTATATATAATTTTCAGTCTATTTTTTATCTTTGTATTTTCTCTATAAGTACTTACCTACCTATCCATTTAAAGTTTCAGTCTCTAGTAATATTTGTTTTACTAAGAACTAATTAGTGAGGTAAGAATTTCAGTGGCAGTGATAAACAATTCATCAATGATTGCATTCAATAATGAAGCCTCCCAGACCAGGATGTTTACTGTCCAGATTTTGTCTATGAGGCAAAGCAGACATCTAAATTATAACTTGTAACATCTGGTTCCTCGAGGGGGCTATTTGTTGGGACTTTGACAGATGTGAGAACTACAAAGAATGTCTGTAACGAATGAAACGACCAATGGTGCTGTTTATTTTGTTGTTGTTGATTTTTTTTTAAGATGCAGCCAATATGAGTTTATGGAAATGAACTCCAGATAAACTCTGATGACATGCACCTGTTCTTCTAAACTGTTCTTCTGGAAATAGATGATACCTCAGAATTATTATTTTCTAACATGAAATGTAAAAGAAGCTGAAATACTATACCATGGGATATTATATCATAAAAGCACTTTCCAAAAAAACTCTCAATTTGTACAAAATCATTGTGCATTTTAGTCTCTGTTGAGTGAGTAATATAGCAATGACAGTGGCAGAGAAGGATTGTGCATATCTTCTTGCAAATGTGCACAATTGCTTTGTAATTTTGTAGGCTCAAGATCCATAATTATCCAACAAATTCAAGTGAGTATTCTTGATATAATTTTACTATTGTAGGTATTTAAACTTGCAGAAAACCCCTTTAAACAAATGATTAAATATCCCAATGAAAGCTAAAAGCTTTATGGTAAAAATTCATGAGAATGTTATTATAATTAGGAGGTTGGTATTATTATTATTATTATTTATATGTTTATAGTTTAGATAAAAGCATGCCTCAAATTCTATACATTTTAAAACTATGTGCACAAGTGTTTTGCTATATGCATGTCTGCCATACCTGGTGTGCATGGGGCTTGTGGAAGCTAGATAGCCTCCTGGGACTTACATTATAAATAGGAGCAGCCCAAGTACTCCTTCTCTACAACAGAATTCCAGGAGATTGGCTCAGTGTTTAGCTGTGGGTGTCTGCTTCTGCTTCTTCTGCTACTTCTACCAGGTAATGGATGAAGGCTAGAGGATGGTATATAAGGTAATTATCAATCTCATTATCAGGGAAGGGCATTAAAGCAATCTCTACTATTGCTTAGATTGTTAGCTGGGGTCATCCTTGTAGATCTCTGGATATTTCCCTAGTAACAGATTGCTCTTTAAACCTATAATAGTCCCCTCTATTATAGCATCTCTTTTCTTGTTCTTCTCCTTTCTTTCCCCGATTCAATTTTCCTGCTCCCTCATGTCCTCCTCTCCCCACCGTTTCTCCCCATCTCTTTCTCCTAATTCCCTCTCCTCTCCCTCCTCAATGCTCCCAGTATGCTCAAGATGTCTTCCCCCTTTCCCCTTCTCCAGGGAACCATGTATGTCCACATAGAAGAATATTCTCTTAGCCTAGACACATGGGGGAGAGCCTGGGCCCTGCTCTAAGTGATATGATAGACTTTGAAAATCCCACCATGGAAGGCTTCAATACCCCCCTGGGGAGCAGAAAGGGAATGGGATGTGGGTTGGGAAGATGACAGGATAGGAGGGGAGGGTGAGGAAACTGGAATTGACATGTAAAACAAGCTTGTTTCAAATTTAAATAAAAATATCATTAAAACAAAACAAATAGGAGCAGCCATGTGGATTCTAAAATTAAACCTATGCTCATTGGAAGTAGTGCTTTATACTACTGAGCCATCCATTCAATCCCTTCATTATATTTATAAAACAGAATTTTAAAAGTTGTTTTGCTATTATACATTTGCACGATGGGGAATGCCCTTCTGTATACTGTGAATTTATGTTTCTCTTACTGGATGAATAAAGCTGTGTAAGCCAATGGACTGGCAGGATGTAGCTAGGCAGAAAGTATAGGTGGAGCTATTAGCTTAGGAAAATGCTGAGAGATCAAAGAGAAGAAGGAGCAAGCCATTGTCACACCTTACTTTATTAGCATCTCAGCTGACAAGAGGGCAAGTTCCTGTTTCTGCGTATATCTTGTTTCTTCCCAGCTAGCTCACTTCCTGTCTGTCTGTACAGACCTCCATACCTTTATGGTTAGCTAGTGGCAACCATAGAACTTCAGAACGACTTTATTTGCAAGCAAGATATCACCACATTTCCATATATAGAGAGTATTCCTTATTATAAAATTTGCAAACTAATGTTTTATAAATATTTATTTGATAAATGGAAACCATTCTTGTGTATACAATACTCAGAATTATCTGGAAAATAACACAAAACACATAAAAGTATAGGAAGGGATTCATTGAGAGGATTATAGTTTTGTGGATTGATACTCTAACAATGATGCTGCCACAGTTTGAGACTGAATGCCTAGACTGTGTATGTGTCATATACATGAGTTCAGGTAGGAAGAGTGAATCATGAATATACTGGTATATACTAGTAAGGGCAGAGCAACAGGAACACTATTTCAAGGAGAGAAATGTTAAACACGCTCACTAACTTCTTTCTCTACTTTCATTCTATTGAATGCCTACATTAAGGACATTTTAGTTATCAATAATTCTTGTCCTTTCAATCATCTCCAGAAATTCCCTAAGAGATGCCTTCAAGGCCAGTTTTATCAAACTTTTATTCATCTTTCAAAATAACAAAATTAACTATCTGTTTGTTAACAGCTCTATTATTCTCATAAAATTTAATTTGCATCATTTAAATATAAAATCATAATTAATAGTAATGCAAATAGCAGATATATTAAGTCAGGATTTGATAGTATTTTTATCAAATAGTATAGTATTGGTACATTATCCTTTGCTTATTACTATTATTACCATTATATTAGAAATTAGGCACCTACATACTTAAGTAAGTGTATATTAAAAGAAAATATCCTTGATTTTCTTTGAGCTTGTTAGAAGCATTTGGATATTACTGATACAAAGGGAAATATTTCTATTATAGTTGCAAACTCCATGTCTCCTTAACTGTTTTAATTTTTATCCTCAAGTCTTAGCCAGAAAGAATTCTGAATTATCTATGGTTCTTGATTGAACACTCTCAAGGCAATTAGTTGTTGTGATTAATGATATTCAGTCGACTGTACTATAAGTGTAATCTTAGGTGAATTTTACATGGAAGATGAAGGAAGGAGAGGAGTTAAATAGAAAAATGTGTTTCAATATACCAGAAACCTTTCTACAAGTATATAAAATTTTTTTGAAGAGATAAAACAATTGTTTGAACTTTATAAAATAAAGCAGACAGCATGGTGCACAGAAGAAAGAAGATTATTTAAATGTTACTTTCCCTAGAAGATTCAATTCAATTCAGTAACTATTTCTGGTATAGGGAACAGAATGAGGAATGGTGAAGGTAAAAATGGTATTCTGCAGGGCTCAAACAAATTAAACAATCATGATTAGAGAAAAGACATGGACAGAGACAGCAAAGACAAAGGCAGAGAGAACAAAGAGTAGAACTAAAAATGTGAATTTACCAAATCCTTTTTAAAATATTCTTAAAAGAGGTTTCAAAAATACTTCTGAATGTGTTTAGGCTAGTGAAGACCTTGATTTTTGAGGCATATTCTGATGCCCAAATCAGTTATTACTAGACACAGAGGAAATCCACACAACTTTCAGGTCATACTTTGAAAACACGTACTCCACAAAATTTGAAAATTCAAAGGAAATGGAGAAATTTCGGGATAACTATTACTTACCAAAATTAAATCAATAACACCCAAACAACTTAAATAGACCTATAACCCCCAAAGAAATAGAAGCAGTCATTGAAAGCCTTCCTACCAAAAAAGCCTAAGCCAGATGGCTTCAGTGCAGAATTCTACCAGAAATTCAAGGAAGAGCTAATTCCAAAATTCCTCAAATTCTTCCACACAATAGAAAAAGAAGCCTCATTACCAAACTCTTTCTATGAGGCCACAATCACCTTGGTACCCAAGCCTCACAATAATACAACTAAGAAAGAAAACTACAGACCAATATCCCTGATGAATATCTACGCAAAAATACTCAATAAAATACTGGCAAACAGAATCCTAGATACATCAGAGAAATCATCCACCATGACCAAGTAGGCTTCATCCCTGAGTTGCAGGGATGGTTTAACATTCAAAAATCTATCAATGTGATCCACCACATAAACATACTGAATAAGAAACAACATATGATTATTTCCCTAGATGATGAAAAAGCCTTCGACAAAATTCAAACACCCTTTCATGATAAAGGTCTTGGAGAGATCAGAGATAACAAGACCATCTAAACATAATAAGAGCAATATACAGTAAACCAACAGCCAACATCAAACTGAATGGAGAGAAGCTTAAGGTGATTCCTCTAAAATCAGGAACAAGACAAGGCTGTCCTCTCTCTCATTATCTCCTCAATATTGAACTTGAAGTTCTAGCTAAAGCTGTAAGACAACAAAAGGAAATCAAGGAATCCAAAATTGGAAAGGAAGAAGTCAAACTGTCTCTATTTGCAGATGATATGACAGTATACATAAGCATACCAGGTAACTCCTACAGTTGATAAATACCTTCAGCAAACTAGAAGGATACATGATCAACTCAACAAAATCAGTAGCCGTACTTTATTCAGATGACAAAGATGCTGAGGAAGAATTCATAAAAACATCACACTTTATAGTACTCACAAACAACATAAAGTATCTTGGAGTAATGCTTACCAAACATGTGAAAGACCTATACAATAAGAACTTTGTGGCTTTAAAGAAAGAAAGTGAAGAAGATACCAGAAAATGGAAAGATCTCCAATACTTGTGGATAGCAAGGATAAATATAGTAAAAATTGCTATCTTGCCAAAAGCAATCTACAGATTCAATGCAATTACCATTAAAATCCCCCAGCACAATTCTTCACTGACCTTGAAAGGATAATAATCAACTTCATGTGGAAAAACAAAAGACTGAGGATAGCCAAAACAACCCTGTACAATAGAATAACTTCAGGAGACATCACCATCCATGACTTTAAGTTATAATAGAAAGATATAGTTCTGAAAACAGCCTGGTATTGGCACAAAAATAGACAGTAGACAAATGGAATTGAATGGAAAAATCCTGATATTAACCCACATACCCATGAACACCTGATTTTTTGACAAAACAGCGAAAATAATACAATGGGTGGAAAAAGCATCTTCAACAAATGATGCTGGCACAATTGGACGATGGTGTGTAGAAGACTCCAGATAGACCCATGTCTATCGCTATGCACAAAACTCAAGTCCAAATTGATAAAAGACCTCAACATAAATTTATCCACACTAAACCTATTAGAAGGGAAAGTAGGAGGTACCCTTGAACAAATTGGTATATGAGACCACTTCCTGACATAACTAGTAGCACAGACACTGAGATCAACAATTAATAAATGGGGACCCCTCAAACTTAGAAGCTTCTGTTAGGCATAGGTCACAGTGAACAAGACCTAAGGGCAGTCACAGACTGGGAAAAGATTTTTTAACAACCCTGCATTAGACAAAGGGCTGATCTCTAAAATATACAAAGAACTCAAGAAACTAGTCAACAAAACACCAAATTACCCTATAAAAATGGGGTACAGAATTGAAGAATGAATTCTCAATAGAGGAAATGAAAAAGACTGAAAGACACTTAAGAAAGTGCTCAACATCCTTAGCTATCGGGGAAATGCAAATCAAAACAACTTTGAGATACCATCTTACTTTTGCCAGAATGGCTAAAATTTGAAACACCAATAACACCTTATCCTGGAGAGTAGGTGGAGAATGGGGCACACTCCTTCACTGCTGGTGGGAGTGCAAGCTCATACAGCCATTTTGGAGATAATTATTGAGGTTCCTCAGGAAAATGGGAATTAGTTTACCACAGGATCCAACAACCCCCTCCTAGGCATATACCAAAATGATCCACATCCATGTAACAAAGACATGTGATCAATTATGTTTATAACAGCATTATTTGTAATAGCAAGAACCTGGAAACAACCTAGATGCCCCTCAACTAAAGAATGTATAAAGAAGATGTGGCACATCTGCACAGTGGCATACTGCTCTGCAGAAAAAAATACAATGGAATCTTGAAATTCACAGGCAAGTTGATGGGACTTGTAGAAACCTTTCTGAATGAGGGAAGTAGGGTGGGGGGCAGTGAATGCACAGAAAACTAGGAGAAGGAGAAAGGGAGGAGAGGAAAGCATATGGGACTAGGAAGATTGATTCAGGGTAGGAAGAGAAGACATGAGAGAGAGAAAGAGAGAGATAGATAGAGAGAGAGAGAGAGAGAGAGAGAGAGAGAGAGAGAACATAAAAAAGGGTGCCATTATTGGTTTAAAGAGAAAACTAAACCTAAAGAAAGATCTAAAGACCTACAAGACTGACTCCAACTAACAATCTGAGCAACCGTGGCTACCATAAATGCACTTCCCTGATAGTGAGATCATCAACTAAATTATCCACCATCATGGAGCCCTCATGTAATACCTGTTGGAAATGGAAGCAAACACCCATAACTAAACACTGAGTTGAACTAGAATTTAGATGCAGAGAGAGAGGTTACAGAAATATACAAAGACAGCTGACTTGAACAAGGAGGAGCTACTGGGCCCCCCAGATTGATAGCTGGGAATCCAGCATGGATCTCAGCTGGAAGGACTGAGCAGTCTACGGGAATCAAAAAGTAGAACCAGGATGTATTCCTGGTGCGCAAAGGACCTTGTGGACACATCCCCCATGGAGGGATACTCCCTTAACCTAGAAATAGGAGAGAAGTCCTAATCCCTACTTCAAATGCTTTGACAGTTTTACATGACCTCACATGTAGCATAACCCTACATGTGTAATGGGGGTTGGGCAATGGGTGGGGAGGATGGTCTGGGTGCCTGTGAGGGGTGAAAGAGCATAAGAGTGAGGGAGGGATGGAGGGACAGAGAGAGGGAGGGAGGGAGGGAGGAATGGAGGGAAAGAGAGGACGGAGGGGAAACGGGGATCAACATGTAAAATTCTTAAATTATATTATTAATAAAAAGAAAAAGAAAGAAAAAAGAAAAGACTACCAAACCAAAAGCTTAGAATGTCATAAGATAGCATCTTTGTCCTATAGAAAAGAATCTTCATCTAAATATACCTGCCTCTAAAGTATCCATAAAATGTCTTTTAATCTTGCCTACTACATACATTGTTTATTTTATAAAACTATAAAAACTTAATGAAACTGCTTTGATGCTGGAACATTGGATTTGGAGAAAAATAAATCTGTGCTCCCAGGCCTTTGTCACTCAAAAAGGTTCAAGAATAAAATACTGTTCGTTTTTTAAGAAATGATCTGTGGCTTATGTGTTGACAATACAGAAATTTACAAAGTAAAACATACTACATTGGAATGTAGTATTTATGATATTTAAACTATGATCTTTGAGCATTATTATTTATCTCTAAAAAAAACTATCATGGTTTTAAACATTTGTATATTTTTTTCTTATTGAGTGCATGTATCCTGAACTCACTCAATCATATATTATAAAATTTATATTAAGTCAGTTTGATCTATTATCCATTATGAAGTTTCATATTTATATATTTTCTTTATAAACTAGTTCTTGAAAAAAATGGAATGCTGAAGACACCAACTCTTTCCTTCTTTATCTTTCTGTCTATTGTTTTAAGTATCTTTAACAATAATTTCTTGGAAGTTATAAATGGCTTTAAATTGTGCCTGTTTGACATGTCACAAAATATAACTTTGCTAGATTAGTAATCTTCATTGACAGCTGTTTGTGTTCAGGGCTTGCAGTGTATTATTTTATACTTCTGTTTTCCAATCTTTTCTTGAAGCGATCTGTATTGCTCTGATGAGTTTATCTTCATGAATTGTCATTTTCAACTCAGCTTTTTATGCTGTTTTGTTTGTGTTATAGTTTCTATATTTTGAATATAGTATATTTTGCCAAGCTTCTTTAGTAATATCTATTTGGATTTCAAAATGTGTTTCATTATGGATTTGACACATTTCTACCTACAATGCCACTGAACATAATTTCATGACTTCAGATTAAATTCTATTTCTTCTTGTGTCTCATGGATTTTTTCTATAATTCAAGCCCATGTTTCATTTCTGACTTTTCATAATGCTTATTTATACCCTGAATTGATTTTCTTGCTTCATTAACTTTCTTATCTGTTTCTTCTTTTAGCCCATCAAATATTTTTAGAAGTAGAGAGAAATGAATCATTTCTACATTATTTTATCCACTTAACTTTTACTGAATTCATTAATTTAGAAATTACAATATCTTGGGAACTTCAAGTGGGCATCTATTTTCACATTTTATATGTTTATTTATTGCAGTTTTTGCATCTGTTTGTTTCTATAACAATTTTAGTTTTATTTGGAAATCTTAATAAATGCATTATTTTTGAAGGCTAAATTCCCACTCAGGGATAAGAAAATAAATTACTGTAATAGTAAGAACACTAAAATGTTCAAGTATAAGATTATCTTTAAAATTAATTAAAGCCCTTAACAGCAATGACTGTAGAATATAAAATGGCAAAACTAATGCAGATTATGAAGTATAATGTAGATGAAAAATGAATGAATGAATAAAACACAGAAATGATGAGGGGAAAGAGATAGAGGTTAATGTTTAAAAAGGAAAATAAGAAATAACAAGAATGTTTTAGAAGGGCAAAGAAAAAGGCAGAATTGTAAAACTGACACCTTCATAAAGAAAAACATATAAATTATTAGATAATACAAAAACAGTAATAAGAACCAAAACATACAAGCCCTCAGAAAAAAATGAAAATGCTTAAAAACATTTACAAACAACATTTATAATGTTGCTTATAACATTATAAACATTTATAATGCAAAACATGAAGACAAAAATCAAACATTAAAGTAGTTTTTCTCTAGTTTCTTCAAATTGGTGTTTGCCCTATAAAGTTAAGAGCCAGATGAATTTGAATTCTCTTGCTTTCATGCCATTGAAGCTTGTGCCAAACTCACACACCTCAAGCACCTGATATTCAGATGAGGTGTTCTGCATAGTAACCAATCGTCTATGTGCACTATGAGTACGAGTTTACAACACACTATCTTGCAATTTGTAGGCAAATCAATTCTTTATTATCATAAGATTCCTGATTTTATTTGTTCTGGACTATATCCTAGGCAAGGAGTTTTCACAAGCTTGTTAGAGTGGAGAAGACAAACACATCACAGAGCTATGTATTGGAAAAAATCTGAATAAACTAGAACTTCATCTTCTTCTTCTCCTCCTCCTCTTCCTCCTTATCCTCCTCTTCCTCCTATTCTCCTCATCCTCCTCCTCCTCTTTCTCCTCCTCCTCCTCTTCCTCCTCTCACAGCAACAAATTTTGCGACAGACAGTTGGTTCCAGATCACTGGCCAATCACTAATATCAAGTTCAGAGCTGTGACTCAGTCTACATGCAACTTCTATAGATCACTATATGTTTAGGCATTGAAATTTTGGGCATTACTCACCAGGACCTTCCTTCATTGCTCAATTTGAAAATACTATTCATAAGTTTTGGTGTTGACAATGAATTCTTCTCATTTTATTGACTGTTTCCCATTACTGTCTAGCATTTGGAGCTGTAGAAGATTGTATTAGAGTTTTGCACACACTTTATTCTTAGGCCACCAAGACAAAGCACTTTAAACAATAGATTTCATTTCAATATGGTGTCTAGTTACAACTTCAAGGACAGGAGGAAAAAACAAATGGAATGCCACCTCTAACTGTTCATGCTGGAAGAGTCACTCTTTCATTCATACTAATCTTTTTGTTTGTTTGGTTGGTTAAAGAAAGGTTTTTCAAGACAGACTTTTTCTTTGTAGCCCTGGCTGTCATGAACTCACTTTGTAGATCAGGATGGCCTCATCTCATAGAATGTGAAGGAAATTTCCACAGTGTTGTAACTCAAAATAATGTCTGGGCATCAGTTACGATCTTCTGAGCTCCAAAGGACACAGACACAGTGCTCATCACACAAAGGCTCACCAGAGATTATAAAACAGATACTGTTGTGCTAGGTTAGTACCCCCATTCCTGGAAGCTCCAGTACCCTGGGATCTCCAGAGGTTCCACTTTCACGAATGCTCTCATGGTCTTAATTCATAAACTATGGCCATATCACTCTCTCTTCATGAGCTACTAAGTTCTAATTTTCCACTTCAGGATGCTCCTTTAAGGACAGCCTGGTGTCAAGCCTCAGCTGCTCTCTGTGGCTCATGCTCTTAAAAGCAGCACAAGCTGCAAAACTCTTACACATTCCACAGTCAGCACAAGGTAGAGCCTTGGCTATCACTCGAACAAAGCTTCCCTGTACTGAGCCAGAGGAACACCTTCACCCCCAACTTACTAGTATCAATTGTGTCACAAAAGTAAAGTTTCACTTTAGTAGTTTGTAAGGCAAACTATCACTTGAACTGACCTGATTGGGTCTTTGCATCCCTCTAAACAACAGAAGCCTGGCCTTTGTCTGCACCACTGCTCTTGGCATTGTTTTCTGAGTTTTTACTGTGTGTCACTAAGCTCTGAACATTGGTAGGTCATTTCATGGGAATGGTTCCAGTCACCATGGTCTTAAATGTACCCTTAGAAAAATTTTGCTTCCTTTTATCATGCGCTTAATTTCTGAGGGCCTAGAACTGTTAATTCCAAACAGGGGAAACCTCCTGCTAAGAAACAAACAAACCTTTTGTGGAATTGAAAGCTCAGACTTCCCTTTGACCACAGGTTTTGCATATGCTAAGCCAACAGACTAACCAAGTAAATAACTGTGGTAGAAAGGGAGAATAACAGACATGTCCTGGGTAAATTTAATTCATATTTCACAAAGGCTGCAAAGAGTATGTCTGCAGTGTAGGAGAACCTTAGGTCCTCTCCTGGTGTGAACATGTCCTATAATTAAAGTCAGTGGGAAAATAAAACAGTGGGTATGTGTCATCCAAGTTCACAGGCTCAATTCCATGAAATGTTTAAAGAATAATGAAAATAAAACATACTTTTACATGAAGTGAGCTTTGTAAACTATCATACTCTGAAACCCATTTTAACTTATTTTTCACTTTTCAATATTCAGGTAGAACATCAAAAACAAAACCAGAGGATGTTTCTTCATTATTTTTTGATATTTAAGCAGGAGCATATCTGTTCTCCAATTTTGGGATTTTATAAACACATACAGATCATACACACATACACACACACACACACACACACACACACACACAAATTTACCATTTGAGCCTTTATGCTCAGAGTGTTGCCATAATTAATCCTCCTGATTCTATATCCTTCATGTTTGAATCAATTATACCACCTCCTTTCCTAAGGCTTCAACTTACAAATGGTAGGCATGGGACTTTTTAGCCTTCATTATCTCATGAATTTTTCACCATAAATCTATAACTTTTTTTTCCTCTCTAGGGTTCTACAACTAAAATTGGTTTAAGCTAGATTTAAGGATAAATTTGTGAACTGAATCCGAGGTTTCTGGAAATGGTTTTGTAACTACTTGAGATTTTAAACCCTGTTGCCTGGCTTTACAATAATAAAGAGATAAACATAAACTCCAAGCCAGCCATGAACCCTTTATCTACAGTGGTGTACTGCTTGAATGATATACTAGGGCAATGGTAGCACGAAACTTGTGGGAGTAACCACCCAATAAATGATTTGACTCAAGGCTCACTCCAGGAGATGGAACCCATCAGTGGCGTAAAATGGTTGACCAAGAGACTAGATATCCTAGGGCCTAATGTAAAACTAAATAATACTGTCCTAAAAAGAAAATAAAAAAAATTTATTGATAAAATGACTCCTAGCAATATTCTGCTATATAAACATTGATTTTTTGCCTTATTTACATAATGTCATATAAGATTTCTTCTTCAGCAGATGGGAACAAATATAGAGATCTACAGCTAGACCTTATGGGGGCAAGAAGGCTGTTTGGAACACGTAGATCTACATGAGATGTCTCCATCATATCCCTCTCTTCACAGCTCAGGAAACATTGTGAAAAGGGAAGGACAAAGAGTACAAAATTTGTATTAGATGGAGAATACCAAGAAAATAATTTCCTCTAAATAAACATGAACAAAGTTCATTGAAGCAACATGCACAAGACTTGCATGGTCTGTGCCAGATCCTCTACATGTATGTATTATGGCTTTCAGATTACTTTAGTTGTTGTTGTTTTTATGGGATTCCTAAGTGAGCAATCAAGTTGGTCTCTGATCTTGTGCCTTCTCTTGGGATCTTTTCTTTCTGTTGTATTTTCCTACCCAATAATGAAGTGATAATTTTTATATTATACTTTATGAATACCAATGGAGTTAAGCTTAACAGCTAAATTGTCACTGATGAGAAAAGAAAAATCAATTTTCTCTAATGGAGTGACACTCTGCATATCAATTACTTTAGGGCCTGCCTCATGTTCAGGAATAATTGAATGGCATACAAGGGACTACACAGTTTTTGTATGTGTTCTTTTATTTTGTTTACAGTTTGGTCCTTTGTGAAAGTGTCTTTTTTTTTTTCCATTTGGTAGTGTTTTGTTATTATATGGAAATTTTGTTTTATTTTGAGAAATAAAATTAAGTTAGATGAGTAGGAAGAGAGTAAATCTGGAAGGAATTAGGACAGGGTAAGAATATCATCAAAATATATTTAAAGTTAAAAATTGTAGTCATGTTGGTGGTGTACTCCTTTAATTCCAGCACTCTGGAGGCAGAGGCAGCCAGATCTCTGTGAGTTCGAGGCCAGCTTGGTCTACAGAGCTAGTTCTGGAACAATTTCCAAAGCAATATAGAGAACTCCTGTCTTAAAAAACAAAACAAAGCAAGAAACCAAAACAAAACAGTTAAAACTGTTTTTAAACTTTAAAAAAGAAAGAGTACTGATCTGTGCCTTGATATACTTTTGGAGAATCCAAAATGCTGCATTAGATGTCTTAATTATAATTATTAAGAAGCCATGTAAAATCATACATGAAACTTTCTGAAATTTTCTGAAAGCTAAGAAATGGAGTCATGGGTATTCTTAATTTGTGTTTGATACAGTGGCAAAGAAAAAGAAATATGCCTGTGAATGCAAATTCTTAGGTCAAATACTATATAAGTAATGAAAAAATTCAAAACTATGTGTTTCTCAAGTGAGAACACTCTTAAGAATAAGGTAGCTGAAATTGTTCTAATTTCCAGCAAAAATGGCCTCCTCAAATCTAATGGAATGGCATTTTCACCTTTATTAGAACGGATTAACACTGAAGAAAATAAATGTGGTGTGGCTCATAATTTCAGTGGCCCATGATCTATACATTCCATTGAGTGTGCATTTCTTTGGGCCAATGATAGACCATCCATTATCTAATGGAAGGAGCACAGGGCAGACATTTTGTTTACCTTTTATGAGCTGTCACCTGGGTCAATAACATGGTTGACAATAAATGCTTTGAACATGATTAGTGAGAAGTATCCAACTACTCTGAACATAGTATTAAAACATTTGTGCCATACAGGGTAGGGAATTTATTTGTTTAAAGTTCAGAGGCATTTTGCTTATTTATTTCAATGAAATTGTGAGGGGCCTGGTATTATGAGCTATTCTTATCATTACCTAAAAGGATACCTTGCAGCATATGGCCTTGGATGCTGTGCTCCAACTCTGAAAATAACATATCTGATATGCATCTTTGAATTTTAAAATTAATATATATTTTCATCTTCCTGGATTACCCTGACCATTTCACCTAATGATTTCAAAATGAGCAAGTATTACAAAGGTCCTGATACAAAAGGTGAAGTCAATCCAGATATTGTGCAATGTGCCCTGACAAGTAAGTCCTATGTTCTAATGGATTCTGTGCAGTTAACATTGTCAATAGAGATGGGGTGACATTCTAGCTCATGACAAAACACTGTATGTAAAGTCAGTGCAGGCTATTAGGATTTCTATATAAAAGTTTGGCAGAATTCACAAAAATATGAAAATCAGTTTTTGCTTGTTTCTTTCTTAGTTTTTGGATTTTCCTAAGCCTAAGTAAAAATTGAGGGGTTGATCATGGCCAATCAAACCAGCAAGATCCTTGAGCTGCCTATTATAAACTAGATTTTATTCTATCTACTAAGCATGTCCTCCAGTTTTAGTTGCATGTCAGTCAAAGTGCTAGACAGGACATAAAAGTGGAAGTCAATAATACAAATTCAGAAAAATAGTCATGATTTTCTCTTGCTATGTTTCCTTGTCGTTTTTCCTTTTTTTTTTTTCTTTTTTTCAGTTTGGACCTATACCTGCAGTGTGAATTCATTAAGATTAATTTACAGAGGAACAAAAAAATTATTCAATCCTTATTCATGGAAGTTTTTATACAATATGCAAATACAACCTGAAAGCAGGCACAGAAGCTCTACATTAGCTCTCTGGGACATCCTCGGAGACCATAGAGAAATGAAATAATAGTAGTTTGCTCAATGTGATCAGAAAGAAATGGCCAATCATGCTATTATATACCAATTTATGACCTGTGACCAAGAGCTTATGTTGATGACATTCAAGGACTTGAAAGGTGCACAATTAAGAAATTGATGACAAAGAAATGTGGAAAGGAGCCATGTGGATAGAACTGACTGAATGGGAAAATTGCTTGGGTGGCTCTTAGAGAAGTAAGCAGAGAAGCTACATCTCTTTGGTGGCCTTCAAGGTAGAAGGAGGTTGTTATGATTTAAGAACAGATGATGGGTTTTAGAAGCTTGAAAAGGAAAATGACAAACTTTGCTCTGATGGGAACCTGATGAATACATGACCTGAGTTCAGTGACATGGGACTTTTAGCCTATGGATTCTTAAGGATTTGATCCATTAATCTGTGATAATTTATGTAGCAGTATACAAATACTGATAAATGTGAACGGTTCATGATTGAAAAGACATATCATTTGTATAAACAGCTTCTAGCATATTAATTGAGAGAATGTACTAGATATTAAATATTCATACTTCATATGAATAATTAATAAATTGGAATTATACAAAAAATTGGGGGAAATTACTGTATAAAGAACAAAAAGAAACTTATATTGGAAAATTACTTAAATATAAGAAGTGGAATTCATACTTGAATACAAATTTACTGTAACTTCTACAACTAAGAGTCTATGCTAGCTTCTGAAGGTAGGATAGACTGTACATACTCAAAATTAAAGGATTTTCAAATATTCAAAATTAGAGTATATTTCCACTCACAAGCCAAATAATAAAATAAAATGACTACAACAACTGTCTCATATGAATTTTATTGTAGAAGGTTTCATTCAATTATTCAATGTGTTATAAACTTGAGAACAGTTATATTTGGTATTTACTATAAAGAAATTTTTATATGAAATGGTCATTTGTTTTAAATTTGAAAATTTTCTGTGTGCCTAAACTTTAAGCATATAGCAGATAATAAATATAAAGGTGCAAAAAGGACAATTGAAGAAATAAATTGGCAACATGATCACTTAAAAAAAGGAAGTAAATTGGCTACCATTGAACTTCATTTGTTCAATTGAAGTGAATGTAAGGTATTTTACCAATAAATTATTTCTTTTATCTAACTTCAAACTTGGTGCCATGATCATAGCCTTAGATGACCCAAATTGTCCTTTCAGACATATTAATATCTTGAAGCAACAGAATCTTTGAAATATCTCTTTTTCATTTCTCTGTCCATAACTCTCTGTCCATATCAGATTGCTTATGTCTTAGAATAAATATGTAACTTGGAACAGGTAAATAGTAATACCAGCAAGGAGTCTTCTTACTAACAATGTCTTTCATTAGGCAATGACAGCATTCATATGGTATATGGACTTACAGTTCATGAAGTTATTGTTTAGCACAATTTTGTAATAATACTTTGGAAGCTTTAAAGTATTATGTATATTTATAGAATAATTTCACAATTTCATCAGTATTCTATAATAGTTATTAAAATGAAATTAAGATAGTATCCAAATGAATATAGAGCCATGTGCTTGGTAAATTAAGTCAATAATAATTCAATTTAAAGTAATTATATGAAGAAAAAAAGCACAAGATAAATATCAGTCTCTCCAAGGTTGATGGGAAAAATGAAATGTTTATAGAAGCAAATGATAGTCATTAGTAAGTGTCCAATTGATAGCTTTACGTTAAATTATTTTATTTACTTAGTGGTAAGGACAATATGGCTTTTTTTTTTAATTGACTGCCCAAACGACTTTGTATTGAATTGTCCCTAAAGATAAGAAGTGGAACCACATTTAGTATGGACATACTAAACGATTAATTGAATCTGATACTTTGATTTTATGACAGATTCAAGAAATTACAAAAGATGAACTCAAATTAGCAATATTTCTTTTTGTGGCAATTTGAGAACAATTCCAAAGTAGTAGTGTACCTTTTTATCCTACTGAGAAGGGAATAGCATAATTATAAGCTAAAGAAATTAACCTTATCCATGTCAAATATGTCTCCTATCCTTTTCCAAATATGAAATGAAGATTTTAGTGATTATTTAAATGTTTACACACTATTATACACATTCATCAGTAAAGCTTAAAATCACATAAAATGAGTACCTTAAAATAACTAGCAGAACACACATCAAATACACAAAGAAAAAAAAGTGAAACAGAAGTTCAATAGTGAAGAAACCATATACAAGTGGAAATAAACATCTATTAGTAGCTATATAAAATACTGTGTTCACACTGGTTTATATTGTAAAAGATAACCCCTACTCAAAATTGATAGCTCTTTCGCTTATTACATGCTTTACTGTCTTGGGTCATTATAATTTCTAAAATGTTATGACTGTTGATTTTCAAAGTATAGCTAAAATTGATTTATTTCTCTTGTATTTAGTGTGCAAGTATTACTGTTGACAGATCATTTTTCTCCAAGAGTTGAAAATTAGGTTTAAAATGTGGTTACTTCAGAAAATGTTTGACAAAGAATCTTGTATATGTAATGGGAGGGCACAGACAGATACACAAATAAGGGAGAAGAGTAGAGAAACATGGTACATTTATCCTCACAATTTGAGAGGACAATATTTTTTATTTGTTCCAAATGCATTGTTTGTAGAAGAGTTAAATATTTCTGCTTCTGCTAAATCTTTACAATGAGAACAAAGAGTGAATAAGTACAGAAAGGAAGCCTAAGAAGGGTTTTTTTATTCATAAAATATTGAAAGTAATAGGAAAAAAAACTGTGGTGGTTATGTCTTTAGATATGCCTGAATGTTTTGTTTTTATTTGATTGCAAAACAATAATAAATGATAGCATGTGAAATTGTTGCTACTAAGTCATAGTTTATGTTCCATACATGATATTTCTAATTATATTTAAATGCATTTCAATAAAAAATAATTTACACACAATCTTGGAGCTTTTAATGTTTTGTTTTTCCAATAACTGCTACTGGGGAACAATGACTAAGGAATACTTTATGTGTTAACAGACTATTTTGACAAAATCAACTCTTGTCCCTTAAAGGATGGTCACAGAAAGACAATGATTTTTAACATACACTGCATCCCAGTGACAAAACAAATTCTACTAAATTAGAAAATTGTAAGGCACATGGATGAGCTCCTTGTTTGAATGTTGAGGAAGTAATGTGTTTAGGCTTATATCAGCTTAAGAATTTCACTGTAGAGAGCTGCTAAGTGCTATGCCTTAAAGATGGTGCTGGCTTCTGCCTTCCACCTCCCTGAGGGTGAGCACTCTCTGGCGTAAACAAGCCCTTATTTGGTTAAGTCTGTTTAGCCTGTTGCTTCCTTGTTAGAGTAGCCTATCTACAGGATCCATGTAGCTCACTGGGGTTGTTTAGCGCAAGGAGATTTAAGCCTGTGCAGGGGTCCCCCTGGGTCCCACGGGTCAAAAGAAGCATGTTCAAGGATCCTGATTAAAACTGCATGAAGAAGATCTTCCGGGAGTCCCATCTTCCTTGCTGGTCGAGGTTGGGCGCATACATTTCACATCTGTGAAACTCTCCGAATGTCTTCTTAAATCAAGAAGGAATACAAGTTTCTTCTGGTCTTCAGGGACCTTCCCATTCACCCTGAAGAGTCTGAAGTTCTTATTTGATGAATGAACTTCTTTTTTTCTTGTTTCTACTTCAGTCCAGAAAAATAAAAATCAGGATTGGGTTTTCTTTATAATTGCTCCATTATGTGCTTCAGTAGATCACAGGGTCTTTGGAACCTAAGTCACAGTGGTCATTACACACACACACACACACACACAAATACACATACACACAAATTAAGGAACATACATTAACATACACACAAATCAATGAATATATACATATGATACAAAAATATATAAATAAAGATTTAACAATAATAAATAAAAAGTAGCTATCAATTTGAGATAGAAAGGGACATGGGAGGGGCCGAAGAAGAGAATATAGTAGAAGCTAGAAAAAAGAAAAAAAGAGGAAATACAGAAATAAAATATTCCCATGAAACCCATTGTTCACAGAAGATCAGATTTTTTTTCTTTTTTACTTCTTCCTTTGAAGAAGAGAAGTACACATTTTCCATTTTTAATTTTCTACTAGTTTGGGGGTGGCTGTGTTATTTCTTATTAATTTCTTTCCTTGTCTTTTCATCTTTTCATACATTGGACAATGGTCTCATACTTTCCCTGTAGTAAGTCCACTCACTGTTGCTGTAACAGATTCTAGAAATTGTATACAAAAACCAAACTTTCAAAGTGAATGCCTAGGATTGGTTTGGTCATATACCAAAACAAACAAACAAAGAAACAAACAAACAAAAAAAAAACCCAAAACAACAACAACAAAATCAAATAGGTAGTAGTCTGTGCTAAACAAAAAACATTTTTAATTTTTGAGCATGAAAAACGATATTAGTCAAGAAATCTTGGAGAGAATTTCAAAATTTCTGCAATGCTAAGTTGAAAACAAACCACTCATTTCAGATTGTGAGAATTCACAGACTGGTAATCATTTTATTCCTTTCATTTTCAATGAAGAAAGAAGGAACTGAGAACAGATGATAAACAGCATGCCACTGAATTGATAAGTGTTTATGAAGGGCATAGATCTCATAAAAAATAGGAATTATATTTACTTATTTGACATGTGGATATAAAAAAATCAAACTATCAATTGAAGACAAATAATTTATGCATATGTATAAGGTAATGAAATAGATATAGATGAATTTATTCAAACATCAATAAAAGATTTGTGAAAATACAAGTAATAAAACTTCATGAAATTAAAAAGTACAGAAAGTTTAAAATATCTGAATTCACAATAAAATCACTAACACCTTCAGAAACGTAAGGATATTTCTCATAAAGATAAGTGGTAGGATTGTCAAGTATCCTTTATTCTTTCAAAACTCTTCTAGCATGGTTTCTGTTCTAGTACAGGTTTCAGTTATAGAGCCAGAAATTATTACAAATAAATATGGGCTGAAACTCTTAGAAACCTGTTTGAAGTTTGAGTTGCATGTGGTTTAATATTTTGAAGTTTAGCATCTCTACTCCACAGGTCATTTATATTGCCCTTTGATTTACCTGCCACACATTATCTATCTTACTGTGATGATTTTCAGCTTTAATAAGGTATTGTGCCACTTAAGTTAACCAGTGCAGACCACTGACGCTCAGAATCTTTGCCCTTTTTCCTGTCAGCTTAGCAGCTGCACTTGAATGTACTGATATTTTAACTACAGTCTGCACCCAGCATCCCACAGTTAACTCCCTACCTCTGACATAGCATCCTGGCAAGATTTCAGGAACCACTGAATGGGATCTATGATGGTCATCAAACGTGGGTTATAAATAAGTGTCTGTCATTCCATGTATCAATAAAGAATTAGGAAGCAGTAATTAGGGTGGAAACCTGCTAGCTCAGAGAAGCTGAGATGCAACTAACTGAACTTCCTTTTTGGCCTGATACCCAGCAAGAGGGGTTTCTCCACTCATTCCCAATTCAAAAGGTCATAAATCTCTAAGTTCCTCCCTACTCCTTCCTGTGTATCTGTATATTCATCTTCCTGACTCCCCTGTCCTTTCTATGGCTAATTACTGGCAACTAATTGCTGGCTCTGCCCTCTGATCTAAAGATAATATTAGAAACCCAGTCACTGAGTTTCACAGTGCAAATATCCTATAACATGTCATATAGTAGAAACCATGGTTGCTTAGACTCTTTTTATTTAGTGTCAGAATGTTACCAGATTACAGTAGGAAATGAGTCAATTTAGTATGTCAATTTCATTGCTATAATTAGGTAGTTGATTTGTTTTCTCTCCTCCCCAAATCAGTGTGGGAGCCATGTGTAAAATTTCATGCCTGAGAGTCTTCTTAAACCAAGTCTGTATATATCGTCACCTAATAGAAATTATTTTTCTTTCAATTTTCTAAACTTCTTCTTCAGATATTTTGATTGCTTTACAAAGCATCTCCAAATTCACTTAGTGGTTACATCATGTGCTGCAGAAAAACTTACGTTAAAAAGAAGAAATCTAACAAAGTATGTGATAAACTGGCCAATTACAATTGAACAAATATTAATTATAAGTTTATCATTATTGTATATATAGGTATATGAATATCCATACACAAATACAGGGATGCACAGATAAACATCCTGACAAACAAAAACACAGACTTGTTTTTTATTTTCTGTATCTCTAATATAAATTGTGTTTCCCGGTATACAATCAAAACACACACTTTGCTAGAATTATAATTTGTCAGCATTTTTATGACCCCCTTTCTTCACGTGGATATTTACTTATTAATTTATTTAGCATATTCAATTAATTGCTGAAAGAATCCTTATGGTATATTACAAGATCATCTTGTAATAAATTAATTTCCTTGTTATTTGTGGACTAAATGAAAGAAAAAGTCCTAAGTCTAAATTTAACAGCATCATTTCTTGGCAGTCAGTTTCACTGGAAAAGGTGACCTGTTTGTATGTTGCAGGTTATTACTATGATTACATTTTGAGAGTTCAAGAAGAGTTCTAATCTAATCTTTTCATCTAACTCAGTCATCTTTGTATCTTTAGAAGTGCCATGCCTGGCTTCAATAAATGCTGAAAAGTTTTTTCTCTAGGTGATTCCACTAATGGTAGCTATCAATTGTTAATTTTGTTCCAAGAGCTGTTATTTTATACTCAAAATGCATGCACTCTAAGACACTGTTTACTCTGATCATCTGTTTCTGTACATCTTCTATAAAGTTTGGATATATCAATGGTTAGTTTTATTTGGAATATAAAAATAGTATGAATACAGTAAGGTATAAAATGGAAAGTAAGACATAAAAAAAATCAGAAAGAAAAAAATCAACTCCCCTAAGAAGCCTATAACTCCTGGCTACAACCTGGATTTTAAAGTGCCAATAAATGTACATGATGGCTCCTTAACCCAAGGTGATAGGATTAGGAACTAATTAGCCCAGAAGAAAAGACATTAAGCAAATTTTATTAGTGTCTCTTTTCAGAGGTTCCAGAGGGATAAGTTGCTCATTCTAACTAACCATGTGAGAATACATGAAACAGACATTGTCTATGAACTGCAAAATAGCAATGTACCAGACATCACAGTTGCAAGCACATATATCTTGGATGTCCTAGATTTAAGAAGTGAGTTCTATTAATAGTAAACTAGCTACTTTGTCTGTACTATTTTGTTAGAGAATGCCTATTGACTAAGAGAAACACAAAAATAGATGGATACATACAATAGTATGGTAAAAATTGATAATGGCAAATTACTAAGCTATTGAAGCAGACACATATAGACTGCTATGTCTCATACAGAGATGAAAATATATCATGAATTGTCAATGATATCAATTTAAAAGTTGAGAAACTACTGAATAGGAAAATTGGGACTATGGAACCAGTATACTATCTAAAGAAAAACTTGAAGAATATGAGTCAATACCCCAGATCCATATAAAACTGTTGAAGGTTGAGGTGATGATGCTTGTAATACCATGGCTGGAGAGACAGATATAGATGGATACACAGAACCTTGTCCCAGATGGCTGATGGCTGATGGCCTGAGGAAGACAGACAAGGCTGATCCTCAGCATAAGCACAAAATTGATGTGGATGGAACAATCCCCATGTGTGTTCATCAAACACTCTCTCTCACACAAACAACTTCAACAGGGAATTTTTTTATTTATATATAAAAATTCATCACCAGGCCATGTGAATAACTGCATAATGGAAGGGAAAGGAAATGAATACATTTGCTTGCATTGTTCTTCCTTTTAATCCTTGGAATGTATCTTTGCATATTTGGATTGAGTACAATTATTTGAAGGGAGAACTATCCTTAGGCTGACATATTGGTCATCTAACATACAAGTGAATAAACAGGAAACTCCAAATAAGTGTGAATAAAGCTCATACATTTATTGAAATGCAAGATGAAGATTTATGTTGTTTTAATAGAGAATAAAACTATGTCCTATATTATGCTAATATAAATAATGGTCATGAACTAAAAAATTAGGATATTTAGAATGTAAGAGATAGTTAAAATGTCAACATACTAATTTTTAAGACTGTTATCATTAAAATAGAGAAGTAGAAAGATTTCGAGTTTGATTTTATATATTAAGGAAGATCACTGTTTAGGCTAATACAATGCCTTTATTTTAATTCTTTGATTTTAAAAATAGGTACTAGTCAATATATTTTTAAAAGAAAATAATTCTATGCCAGAAAGTTAACTCATATTTTATCTACGTGCTATGTTCTAGAAGCATTCTAATTGATTATAAATGATTAGTAAAAAGATATTGAATGAATATATATAAACCTATGTTTTATATCCTGAGCTAAAAATAAATAGCTTTCTTCTTTTTCATGAATGGAGAAATAAGAGAATGTGTCTAGTTACAGCATATATTCAGAAAATAAGCCACAATTTGAACTACTACCTTAATCTCTCTATATTTCTAATAGTACTATTGTTCAGGGTCTCCTGACTGCCTCTTTGTCCTGAGTACCAGCTTGTATGCCCATACTCATCACCAGTGTGAAATTCTGACTAAACCCTACCCTGATTTTTAAAATTTATTGTGTAGTATGTTAAAGGTAAGTAACTTAATCTAACACCACAAGCAGTTCTTTGAGTAGTACTTTGTGCAGGTAATTGTATTTTTCTATATAATCATATACCCTTTTGTTAAGAGTAGGTTTTTCCCTGGTCTCACTACCACACCCACCCCAAGAGATGCTGTATTTGATATAACACTTTTGGCCTCTTACTAGTTTCTTATCTGTTGGCTTTGTCTTAAATATTAGCCCATTTCTATTAATCTAAGTATTTCCACATAAATTATTAGAGAGAGCATGGCATACTACCCTACAGGTTCTCCATCTCAAATCTCCTCCCTACTACTTCTGGAATCCTCCTTGTCTCATAGTCCCACATATCTTCCTTTCTTATTGGCCAACAATGCTTTATTTATTAACCAATATGAGAAACATATTTACCGAATTACATCTCCCATTGTCTATTCTTTTCTGTCTAAAATAAAAAGGGTTCTCCCATAACCTTTTTTATACTGTTTTCAAATAAGGAGCCTATGTCTTCATACTAGAATTACTGTGAATAGGAAAAGATAAAAACTCAAAGCATTTGGGATTTCTGAACACTGATTATAACATTAAATACAAGTGACATGGATCTTTTCTGTGACTCAGCTGTTGGAGAAAAGACACACAAAGCAGATGTAATCAACTACTTCCAGTCCAGACTTTTCCAAACATTGGTGTCATTTGTACCCGGTGCACTCTGTGATTATTTCTTAATTTCAGGATATAGGGTTGAAACAAATATACTGTATTTGGTAGATTTATTGATTATTAATATCCAAGAGAAAAATGCAACCACAAAGGGAAGTACTTACGAAGTACAATAGATTATTTAAGCTTCACCTAGTATTAATAATCCTATAATTTAAAATAATGAAAAATTATAAACAGTGTAGAACTACAAATAGCCAGGTCACTGAAACATGAAATTTTGAGCTATGTTCAATTAAAAGCAAATATAATGATCAACAAACATTGGAATAATGTAGTTAAAGGTACCACCGATGTTCATTTAGATTGTTGTATAAATGTGTATTATAATAATTAAAAATACAAGATATTTTAATATTGTGCATATATGTGCAAATCAGCAATTAAAGAAAGAAGTGGATATAAACTTGAAAAACATAAAGGGAATATTTGGGAGGATTCTAAAAAAGTAAATGGAAAATGCAGTAATTATAATATTAAAATAAAAATATATTTAAGATGAAAGAATTTCTTCCTTTTTACTCTTTCATTTGATAAAGTGGGATATATTAAATTAATATCATTTCTTGAAATAAATTTTATTTTTTAGCATTAATATTTATACAGGCATGAACACTTATATTTTACATTTCCTTGTGGAGAGAGTGCTAGTGAGATTTTGGTTTTACATGGGACAGCTATAGCAAGCTAGATTCATGACTGTTATGTTGTCCTAAATTGAAGACTACATTTTAAGAACTGTACAATTGTTGATATGATAATTAACAAATCATAAATGTTAATTTTATGTCAGCTTGACTAGTGTAGTTATTTACCAGCCTAGATATTACTATGAAGATTGTTCTGGTTTTTTCCTTCCTTCTTTCCTTCCTTCCTTCCTTTCTTCCTTTCTTCTTTGTTTCTGTCTTTCTTTTTTATGATGTGTGTTCACTCATATTCAAAGGATTTAGTAAAATAAATACACGCCATAATTCATGAAGAGATTAGGCAATTCATCTCTGAAGGCTTCAGAATACAAGTCAGTGTTCCTGAAGAAGCATATTTCCACTAAATATTGTGTCTTCAGATAAGCTCTGAATCTTAAAGGAAGACATTACCACCCTGAATAGTACACTTTCATACATATAATTTTAAATAAACATAAAATAATATCACCCTTTGTCTTTTCAAATATTCTTTTTTTTTTTAATAGAGTCCCCACTCTATTCATGGGCCCTTTTTCTATTCCTGGTGTCTATAGTTACCTACAAATACCAGTTATATACTTACAACTAATGATTTGGATCTAGAAACCACAAATAGCCTCTGAGGTTGGCTATGGGGACTTCAAAACATTAAAGGCTGTTATCATCACCCCTGGACACCAACCAGAAATTTAAGGTCAAATTTTCTTCCTCAGGATTCAAAACACTCTAGAAACATATATCAGTAAAAATGCATGAATTAAAAAAAAAAACTTGGGAGGGGTATGGGAAGAACTGAATGGAGAAGAGGAGAATTAGAAAACATGAAAATACAGTATTCCTATATCAAAATCTCAATAATATTTTTTAAAAGTCAAGCAGAATCTCTGTCATAAATTGTTCCCAAGTGTCTAATTCCCTATCTGCTTTATATATTTGAGCAAACCATTTTAAAAATCATGTAGGTTACTTAAAACAAGTGTCTTTGTCTTTGCACAAACAAGAGGGATAATAGAAGGAAAACACAAATAATTAGTTGTGTTAATTTGCTTTATATACTCACCATCTTAAGTCAATTAAAAATAAGATACTGTTTAAAGACTGTAGGAGCCTAAAATATCACAAGAAAACCCACGGAAACAAGTGGCATAGAAACTCACAGAAACTGAACTAACAACCAGAGAGTCTGCATGGAACTGATCTAGACCCTCTGTATATATGTGACATTTGAATAATTTGGTTCCATTTGGGACTATTAACAATGGGAGCAGTGTTATGGCATGTTTGGTGCCAATCTGGAACATGTATGTTTCCACCAGCCCGCCAGCCCGCCAGTCTGGGCCCACAGCTGCAGCAGCCCCAAATACCACTCCGAGACTCTGTATTTGATACAATCCTGTTGGCCAATGACTATCATTGTTTACGGGCTAGCTTGCCTTAATTATTAACCCATTTCTACTTATCTAAGTATTTCCACGTGTTCATCACATCAGGAGCCTCAGCTGGCATCTCCCCCCACCCCCCCACCCCCCACCCCCCCACACCCCCGTCTCCATCTTGACTCCTCCCTCCTCCTTCCTCTTTCCTCCTTGTCTCCTAGCCCAGCCTATCTTGCTATCTGGTTTCCATTGCCCAACCTTAATACAAGGGGAGATGTTTAGTGTTACAATAACTTAATGGGAAAGGTAGGGAGAGGAAATAGGAGAGAAAGGGAAACTGCTATGGGGATGGAAAATGAATAAATTAAATTGAAAACATAAATATCTATCTGTAATTTTAACTACAAAATAGTTATATTTTGTATTAACATTTTTTTTTTCATTCAACAGGAATGCTGGAATGCTGAATGCCATTTATTGAGGGGATAGGGGAAGAGTTGGCTTATATATTGACTCAGCACAGGGGAAAACAACAGGGTTTTCAGGCATAGCTCTTCCCTAGCAAAACAGGAAGAATATCAATAACAACTCTAGGGGGCAAGATGTTCCAGCCAACAGCTTCAGGCTTGCTCAAAGTGATTTAGGGAAACATGCAGGGCCCTACAGATCCCTATTTCTTTTAATATAAACTAACACTTGTCTTAGGTGGCAGAGGATGTCAGCATATTTCCTTACCCATCATTGGAGAGGTCACCAAGGCCCGTAACCCTCCTGTCTTAGGTTAGATATTTGCTCCCTTCTGCCTAACCTGTCTCTGATGATTTGTTCATTTGTAACTTCAGCCATACTTGGGCAGAGGCATGCTCTTGAGCTAAAGAATCTATCTTGTTTGAAAGTTGGCCTGTTCCTTTCTAATGCTGTGGTGGCATAGGCAGATCAGGCAGATAGCACCAAGGGCAAGGGTTATGAGCCCCAGTGTGAAAGAGATTTCCCATTTTCTAATTAAAGTGCCTGCAAGTTGAAGCCTTTGTTAAAGGTCTTCTGCACTGGCAGCTGGCACTCGGATTTCATTGATGTTATGATTTGCATGGCGAAAGCATGTGTATAATATAAGAACTGATCATTCCAGTGTAAGACACTCAGAATGAGGAGTCTCCCCATTTTGGTGGGTACCCCCAAGAACTCAATGTCCAGTCCAGTTGATGCAGCATGCAAGAGGCTTAATGAACAGGAAACAATTGTGCAAACAGGCTCCCTCAGCACACAGGCTAGACAAGCAACATTTTCTGGATGAGGATACTTATAAAGGAAAAAAACACAAGCTTAGGGTGGGGCTGTGACCCCCTGTCCATACTCTTTTTGAGGCTGGATGGTCTCAAGTCAGCAGAACTTAGGGCCTCGGGGGTGTGCTAATTAATCTTGTCTGGGCAAACCAGAGTTACAGCTATTTCTTTGTTTCTTAAAGACCCTATTTACTACCTGCTGACACACTAACAGGAGGGGCAGTGTGAATTCTTGGTATCCTGCCATTTTAGGGCCTTGTGAGGGAAAGTTGCTGGTGGTTAGCAAATTCCAGGGAACTGATAGTGGTCTGGGTTAGCTTTCCAGGTCAGACTATCTTTCATTTAAATGGGGGGTTTCCTTAACTTTACTTTTGGTCTTTCACCAGGACCCCTGGAGAAAAGTAACTATACTGATGTATTCTTAATTTTATGAGTGTGTATAACACAGTTATGTGTGAAAGAGAGATAACAAGAAACCATATGACTCTCCCACAATAAATCTAATTGTTCTTATAGAAGGCTGGTTTGTAGATTTAGCTATAAAATGCCAATTTGTCTTATATAATCAAGTGTATTTTGAGTGGCTTAGGCTTCAGCCAATTCACCTGATAGGCGGTGAACTGTGCTTGCAGTATTTACAGATTGGGAGAGGACTATCCTTGAAAATGTTGCTGCAGTGCCAGATGCACAGCTGTGATCCCGAAATATCCTTTCCTCTATGCTGCATAAGTTGGTCATCTGTAGAGGATGGTCTCCAGCACAGGTACCACCCCAGTTATGCGGACCACACAAGCTATTGTTTTATACACCTAGCAGCTAACCAGTTGGCAGACCTGCTAAGAACATTTGAGATTTCCTCCAAAATTAGTAGCATTAATTAAAACAAAAAAGAAGAGAGCCAGAACACAAGTGCCTGAAATAAAGGTGAAATTCTTATCCTTTGGACTGAAGTGTAATTTTATAGCTGCTTTACCCAAACAGCCAAACAGGGCTACTCAGACCCACAGACATCAGAATGGGTAGACTCCTGAAGAGGGCCTATTGGACATTCTAGCTGGCTGCTACCATCATGGTTTCTCCCCATATGGTGAAGCAAACACTCCGGAACCCAAACAGGATTATCTGCATCTTGTGGAATGAGATAAACTTACTTTCAGGCACATAAGCAGTGACATCCTCAAGTTGTTTTATATCCTTGAATTTTAGTGTGCTGTGCTCCCTAACCCTGTTACCCTGAAGTTCCACTGTCTCAATCACAGGAAAAGCTTGTGTTTCCTTTCCTAATGCTTCTACCTTGGTTATTTTATCTTGACCTCCTCCTCTGTCCCTCAAGGCACAGAGGCCCTACTAAAGGAATCACAAGAAAAGGGGTTATGCCTTGGTGGATGGCATTTGCACTATTCAGCTTTAGCAATTCTTTGTTTTAATTGTTCATTGTATTAACATTTTATTCAATGTTTTCATTTTTAATTCAAAACTGAATAAAGTTCTTAGAGCTTATTAATTCCAATGTAATTATTTCAGATATATTTAATTTTATTTTGTGCACATTAGTACTTTCTTTGCATGTCTGTATCTATACCACATGCATGCTTAGTTTTTATAGGTAGTCAACAATTGGCATAGGATCTCCTGGTCCTAAAGTTACTGAGGGTGAACCACCAAATTAGTTTTAGAGATCAAGTACTATTTTCTTTGCAAGATCAATAAATTTTCTAAACTGCTGAGGCATCTCTCCAGTCTATATTTCATTGTATTTTTTAAAAATAGTACTTAAATTTTATCACTGTGTAAAAATATGCTATGAAAAAGAAAAGAGAAAAACATATCTGATTTATATCTTTGTGTGACATCATTAATGCCCACAGATGTGTTTTCCTCCTATCCTAAAGAGCATCTCTATGAACTGCATCAACTATCAATGTATAATACATATAATCTACATCTTGAATATGGGCACTATTGATCATTTCTTTCCTTTGTTTGAAAGGCAGGTTATTTTACTCCTTGATGTGAGCAGGGCAGGAGCCCCACATGTGTACATACATCTTTACACAACATTCTTTACAAAATTACAATAGAATATTAATATTAAGAGATAATTTTAAATGTGATTATTTACACAATGAAGGTAATATATCTGTAGCTGATAATTATATATCACCTTGGGTATATGATTTCAACACCATTAACTAAAATAGGCTTTCAGTAATCACTTTTATTATGTATTAAGTCCCAATGAAATCATGGCACAGTTTCTGTTTACCAAAGTAAAAATCAAAGACAATAACATCATAAATTATTCAGCCAATTTAAAAGGTTTTTTTTTTTTTGCCTTTCATGTATAAATTCCTATTCAAATTTTGTTTTTACAGTTTTCAGTGAATGAAACAAAAATTTCTGATCTTTGGAAATTATAAAAAAACTAAATTATTATCCAATGGACTATTTTGAAATGTAAGAAAGGAATATAAATGAAAGGGAATGTGATTTTAGTTGCTGCAGGGAAAATTAGATGCCCATCACTTTTCCTCTTTGCTGCTTGTTCCTTAGTATTTGCTATGTTCAATCCCTTCAAATGACTGGTTTAGTCACTTGTACAAGTCAGCTGTAAGACATCACCTCAACAACTTACATGGACTCAAAGTGATTTCCATCAAGAGCTGGAGGTCCTGTCAGCTTGCCAGCAATGACACTGCCTCTTGCTATCAACTTTGCAGTTGTGACTCAACTGACACTTGAAATTCCATCAGCTTTTCCTTCCTTTGTTTGTTTTTTATTACAGAGTAGGAAAGCTTTGGGAAATCATAGCCTCAGAGAAAGTCTAGTTTGATTAGTCATCTATTTTATAAATGAAATTAAGATGATTGAATGGTGAATACAGAAGTAGCTACCTAACAGATGCTGGGAAGAAAAAATTAAAAGAATACATTTTCAAATATTTACTAAAACCTCCTATAAAAGTACTTAGAAATATTATCCTCGTTTACCCCAATGAGTAACAACAATATACTTATTTCTATTAAAGAACCAATCTTTGGGCTGGTAAAATGGCCAATGGGTAAAGTTAGTTTCAGACAAGTCAGATGACCTTCATTTACTCAAGAACCCAGATATTGGGAAAAGATAACCAAGTCCTACAAATCCTACAAGTTTTCTTCTGATGTACCACATACACACACACACACACACACACACACACATACACACACACATACACACACACACATACACACACACACACACACATACACACACACACACATACACAATATAGTTAAATGCCTTACTAGTTGAAAAAATAATCAATGGCTTCAAAGTATGTAAGATACAAAAAAACTATTGACAAATAAAGTATGCTAATAGAATTCTTTTCTTTACATATTATATTATCATAGGCCATATTTGCACTGATTTTTATTGTTTCTTTATAACTCACACCTAAAAAATTAAATATTCTTAAATTCAGTCTTAAGCATCAAAACATCATTACTGAAGCAAAGAAAATAGAACCACTGTTCCAAAATAAAGTTATGAGTATAAGAATATATAAAAAATTTATTTACTGTAGTATAGGTATATTTTATGAGAAAAATTTGTGATTATATATATATATATATATATATATATATATATAATGTCTCATAACTCTATAATCACTTTTCAGAGTGAGCTTCTATGCTCAAAATTCGTCTAAATTAGACTCTTTAATAATATATTTGGGCAGGATGGTGGTAGGACATGCCTTTAATGCCTGTAAGTACTTGGGAGGAACAGGCAGCCAGATTTCTGTGAACTTGAGGCCAGCCTGGTCTACAGAGCTAGTTGTAGGACACCTAGAGCTGATATACAGAGGGAACCTGCCATTTGGAACAGGGCCTAGGCTCTCTCCCATGTGTCTAGGCTGAGAAGTATCCCTCTATGTGGAATGGGCTCCCAAAGTCCATTTGTGTAATAGAGATAAATACTGATTACACTACCAGAGGCCCCATAGACTGCCCTGTCCTCCTAACTAACACCCATGTTCAGGCAGTCTTGGTCAGTCCTATACTGGTTTCTAAGCTATGAGACTGGTGTGCATGAGCTCCCCTTTGTTCAGGTCAGCTGTTTCTGTTCATTTTTACAGCCTGGTCTTGACCCCTTTGCTCATCACTCCTCCCTCTCTGTAACTGGATTCCCAGAATTTGGCTAGTATTTCGCTGTGGGTGTCTGCTTCTGCTACCCTCGGCTACTAGATGAAGGCTCTAGGATGGCATATAAGGTAATTGTCGATCAAGGTAGCCTCTGCACTATTTCTTAGATTGTTAGCTGGATTCATCCTTGTAGATCTCTGGGCATTTCCCTAGAGCCAGATTTCCCTCTAAATCTATAATGGCTCCCTCTATTATGGTATCTCTTTTCTTGTTCTCTATTCTTTCCATGTCTCAAGCTTCCTGTTCTCTCTTTATTTATGAAAGAAATAATAAGAAATATGTGGCATTTTATTTTAAACAATGCTTATATCTTTTGTTGTTGCTGAATAAATGGTTTTGGAGAAGAATGCATATAAAGAACAAGAGAGATTGCAATAATGCTTGCAAAGACTCAATGCACAAAAGTAGTTGAATTCATTTGACAATAAATAGAAGCTTACTGTGGTTTGATCAGAGTGAAGTTAAGAAAATATACTTGAAAAAGAAATTAATTAGAAAAAAAGCCATGGAATACAAAGCACTGAGTTCACATAAAGAAACATATATCATTTACTGCACTTGTGTTAGAGAGCCATTAAAGGTTGCTAACAAAAATAATGTTGCTATTTATGAAATCCACTCATAAACCCATCAAGGCTGAATGATAATGATTGATATGGAGTGAGACACATGGAGAGGATAACATGAGAATTTTGAAGATTATACCTCGGGTAAATATCCTGACAGACTAATAGGATATCACGTGGCATTTCATAAATAGAGAGTAAGAGGGACGTGATAGGTACAGTGGGTAGAAGAAGATAGGATAGAGTGTTGCAAATTCAGTTCTAATGCATGAAGATCATAAAACATGTCAGGGATGATTTTTCCTTCTTAAAAAAAGTGGTCAGTGCAGATACATATCAGTATTCTTTAATATAGGCTGATTAACCTCAGTTTCAAGCATCTTTGAGCTTTAAATTACTCTTCATATTTGAATAACAATGATATATTTTTTTAAATTTATATAAATTAGAAACAACCTTATTTTACATATCAATCACAGACCCCTCTCTCCCTCCCATTCTCCCATGGTGTATGCACCCCACCTTGACTAGCAAGGAAGAGGCGACTCCGGAAAGATCTTCCTCATGCTTTATAAAAATTCAAACCAATTTTATATTTATTTTAGCAGATATTTAAAGAAATAAACCTTTATGAAGAGTTACTTGGATCAAATTACTTTCTCACAAGGTAACAAGAATATGTTCTGCTTGCAAGTGAATGGTTTTAGAGCCACATTAATTTGCACAATAGTAAGTAAAACTTGCACATTTTAGAAATTGGCTGGGATTCAGGAAGAAAACACAATTCTGGAATAAGGAAACTTTTGTGCTTTTGAAAAATAGTAGAATACTATGTAGTATGTAGGTTGAAATATTTTTGTTAAGTACCATTGAAACATCCAAAAAAAGTGTAAAAATCAGGCCAATGAGTAACAACCTTAGCAAATTATGTGAACACTGGTTTTATGAAAGTCAATTTTTTTCTTAGGAGAGGATTTCAGCACTCCAATATTGTACTCACTGAGACCTTCACACAGATAATGATTTTCACATTGTAACTGAAGATGGGGCATAAAGGAATTTCTGACAGATTTTCCACTGAAGTCTCATTTCTGATAAAGCCTGTTAAACTCTGACTCCTGGTACAGGATGATATTGTTGGATGTTTTTCAGAACCGTGAACTCTAATGCTCTTACATTGGTATAAAAGACTCAATTCTTAGATAAAGTTCCTGGTCCTCAACTAATTCAGATATGTCAGAGAGTGATAGTTGTACTCAAGAAAATCCTCCCTCACATACCTGAGATTCTCTGGATTTAAAGCAAAAATCAAATGTCAACATTTTTCCACCAGTCACTGCTGCACGAAGAAAAAGGCTAGTCAAGGTCTTGAAGTCCAAACTAATAAGTAAAATAAGGGAGTGGGTATCTAGATACAGAAATTGGATTAATAGAGAGGAGGAGTGACATATATAAATGCACAAGAGTGAAATATGTGCATCAGTGTTCCATACATAAAATTTAATAGGCTTGAGCTGGTAATATGTTGGTTGGTTAGCTCTTAAAATATTAAATGTAATGGAAATGCAAGTAAGTCAACAAATAGATCAAAGTGGAATGAAAGGCAAATATATTTTTCCAAGGAATTCAGGACAAAGAAAAAATAATCACAACAAAGCTCAGTTCAGTACCAGCACCATGCTAAAATTATAAAACTATAATTTTAGATTATTTTTATTTCTTTCAGTACGTAAAAGACATTTTTTTTAATATAAGAGGCAATTAACAGTGTAAAAGGAGAATGCCTAGTGGCCTTTAAAGAAAGTATTTTCTCTCTTTTTGGAATAAGACTGATGATAGGAGTATTATAGAACTGAATTGAAAAGCATGGATAAGGAGAATAAGGATTATAGAACCCCATAGTCAGTATTCCCAAATGTTGAAGAGTTTTCTGTGATTGCAGAAAGTAGGAATGCTGATAGACATGCAATTCCTACTGGTGGGAAGAATGACTATCCAGTAAGGGTATTTATTATCCTGTATAACCTGATTGTTTAATAGCAAAAGAACCAAAGTTTGTTTTCAGCTGTTTTGATAGAAAATTATGAGTTATCATTCACTTCATTCATGTTCTAGTGCTGAAAACTACAGTACAATCATTAGAGAGATATTATATAAAATATCAGAACAAATGTATATTTCTGTCTCTGTCTGTCAGCCTCTATTTATATGTGTCTATGTGTGTCTCTCTCTTTTTGTGTTCCCTATAACCAAATGTACTTTTAAGAATCAGAATAGATTTGGTAAAATACAAAAAAAACCTTAGCACAAATGAGGACATACAGAAGCCAGGTGATAAGTTGGGTGGTGTAAATCCATCTTTTAGTACTTAGCTCATGGCTCCACGATGTGGTCACTCAGTAGGCTGAACCTGTAAGCATGGTAGATGGGTTAACAGCAGAAAAGAACTTCTTATCTTCATTTTTTATAGTTGTCACTCAATTTTTGTCCATTTATCTGAAATATTTTACATATTTTAATATATGTCATATTTAAGCCAATTTTTACTTCTAAAGAAAATAAAAGAAACACCCAAAACAGATATTAAAATGAGCTCCACCAAAGAGGGTAGCATCACAATAGAGTCTCCACATTGATTTTAAAGATATTTTCATGGATATTTAGAAGGTAGGTGCCACATGCAACGGATAAGGTAATGCCACTTTTCTCCCCAATGACAGTATATTGAATTACTATTTTAGAGATAACTTTTATTTAAAAATTGTGTTTATTTCTGATTCATCTGTATAAGCATTTTGCCTGAAGTAAGTGCACCTGAAGAAACTACAAGTATGAAGTTCCATGGGTGGCTAAAAGAGAATGTTGGAGCCCTGGAATTGGTGTTACAGAGGGGGGTTGTGAGTCATTGTGTTGATTCTGACAGCTTAACCCAAGTCCTTTTAGAAGAGCAGAGAATGGTCTCCATGACTGAGACATCTCATTAGTCCTCGTTGGGTACTCATGTTTCTCTAGGATAACCCACAAAGCAGAGATCAAAACCACAGTGGCAATGACACTGTAATTTAGCCAGAATCCTTTGAAGATGCAGACTATTTGCTGATATGTGAGTGTAATAAAATGGCTCTGTGCCTTAAACATTGATGTAACAGGAGTGGCATCTCTATTTGCAGCAACCAGGGTGTTAGATCTCAAATGGGCATTCTGACAGTCAGGAGGCTCTGTGACCAGAATATAGCTGCAGTTTTCTTGCTTACATCATATGAATCCAGTTTTCGAGGTCTCATGAATTATCTGTTCAATACATCGTGGCTGATATTTTGTTGAAAAGTCTCAAAAATGGAATTATATATGTGAGATAACTAAGAAAACTGTAGCTGAGAGAAATGAAGTATGAAATTATAAGGGTGGGAAGTAGGGGAGGCTTTGTGAGAAAATAAGGGAGGACAAACATGATAATAATATACTGTATAAATTATTTTAATAAAATATAAAGATATTTTGTTATTTTTAGATTTCAAATTTTTATGTTGAAGGCTGGGACATGGAATTTACAATAACCTTTCAAGTTGAACATATGGAATTTGGCTTGGGTTGCCTTCATTAGCTCCTTTTCTTAGCCTGACCAACTACATATATACTCAAACTAATAAACAGGCATGAAGAAAATCAATATGACAGGAAACACCAAATATTAGTTGTCAAATGTGCAGACTCTTGGTCTAGATATGGAATATGCCAGGTAAAATAATTAAGATGAGGGGCACTCAATACTAAAGGCTTATATCCATCTCCTTTAGCTTTCTCATTTCATAGCAATCTTATAGATTTTACTGTACTTCAAAACTATTATGACTTTACTTAAGTGTGATAAAAAAAAAATATGGTCATTCATGTCAGACCTCAAATGCAGTGTTGTGCATAATTTTGCTCTGCTGAAAGAATTTGGGAATCTAAAAGGGATCATGTAGGGGTAAAGGTAAAACAGTGAGTGTGCCAACATGGGTCAAAAGCAGGCTATCAAGAAGGACCTCCATTTTGTTAAAGCAATTCATAGAGGTCTTGGATTCAACTATTTATACTTACTGGTTTGCTAAACGATATATCACAAAAGTTACGAAAGGATATCAATAAGGTGAAAAAACAAAAACAAAACAAAACAAACAAACAAACAAAATCAAAACAAATAAAAAACCTCAGAGCTTCCTATGGTTTCCAGACATTCCAATGTCTAGGAAACTTCACTTATTTGGAAGTTCAAAATCTCTCAACTCAGATTTTGCAAGGTTGTAATGAAGCAGAATTATATTTCTAGGTGTGACTGATTAAGCCATTGGTAATCAGTTTCATAGTGACTACTCTCTTTTTGTGGAGTTTGGGCTATTTTACTGAAAGTTTTAGGTCTATTCCCACTCCTTATTTTTCATTGACTAACCCATGTGGAATAATCTATCTCATGCAAGACACCAGCAAACTCAATTGCATACAGAAAAAACATTACTATGAAGATTTCAAGAATATTTTTCCAGTGTTGAAGAAGAATAAATGGGAAGAAGATAAGATTTACATTTCATAGTATTAGAAGGTCATAGTCAATATATTTATAAGAAAAATACTAAAGGATGATAAAAAATCCTATGTTTTTGTTTGCACTTGGAAAACAGCTTGCATATACTTTACTTCAAATATATATAGGAAAATTCTGTGAAAATCACTTGGATTCAAGTTCTTCAGGTTTTCAGGTTGTTCAATATGAATAATTAGGTTTCCCAGAAGAGCTCAGTCATATTTCTTCATGTAAATAGACTAATAAATTTCTCTGACTCCAAAGTTTAATAATTTCCTGAAAAATGTCTAGAATCTTGTTTGAATATGATCTGCATTAAAAGCCTATAGAAAATATACATAAATACTTAATATTATAGTTAATTACTATTAAATATTTAGGGAATAATGGAATGTCATCAACCTCTTGTTGAAAGAATTGTTCACAAATGAATTGTTTAAGGAATTTGTCACTATTTTTAAAAAAGAATTTATGCACTATATACTCTTTAAAATAAATAAACTTAATATTTTCTATTTTAATAGTTTTGTTTCAGAGTCTTTGCATTATAGAAATATAGAATATTTATTCAGCATCATGAGCCATTTACTTTCTATTTTTACAGCAGTTTTTTGTGTCTTATGCTCCTCACATTTGTAAGTTGATCACTTTGAGGGCAGGAACAGAACAATGTATTTAACAGAAATAAATAGCATGGAACAAATTATATGAAACCAACTTCTTAAAACATATTGTGAAACAGTTAAATCATAGGCTAGGCCAATAATATTCAGATATCATTGTGATTTTATTTTAGTCTAATATGTTCTTTTGAGTATTCATTTAAAATTTCAGTCTTTGTAGGGTGTATGGTTTATAAAATTAAGCTATTATAGTGAATAAAATAGGTACTAGTGTTTAAAGTACAAAATCATGAAAATTACTTTAAAATATTTAACAACTCTACTTAATACCAAAATATGTTATCTTGTTTTTACCATTTTCAGAATGCATATATTTTCGTGCTTTATTTATTATGTATTTAATAACTATGACAGAAAAATAACATTAGTGAGATGTCATTGCCATTGCATGATAGTTTCCTAAGAGATATTTTTTCATCTGTACCATTCCTGTGATAGTCATTTCTAATTGTCCATTTGGAAGAATCAAGAGATACCTAGATGAGCTACTGGGAAAGCTGGTGGGGATTTATCTTGATTATATTAATTGAGGAGGAAGACCTATCTCCATTGTGATTGCTACCATTTCCTGAGAAGGGGATACTGGATTCTATAAAAAGGAGAAAGCAAACGAAGCATCGGCAATCAACCCTCTCCTCTTTTCCAGTATGGATTTCACGTGACCACATGCTTCAACTTCCTGCAGCCTCAGCTTTTCAAATATAGTATATAGACCTTCAAATAAACATTGTCACCCTTAAGGTGTTCTATTCAGAGTATTATATTGAAGCATCAGGAAAGGAAGCTGAGACAAGAACAACAGCAACAAAACACTGGACCTGAAACGTAGGGGGTCTTCCTTCATTGGCATTTGGTCTTCAGAGGTGATTTTTTTTTTTTTTTTTACTTAATTGTGAAATAGTTTGATATTTTCATCTAGAAAACCCATAGCCTACTTGGAACAATGCTTATTGGAACATTTTGACTGGAATTTAGAAGAAAATAAAACCTGTGGAGTGGTCCTGATCCATGAGATTTCAGAATGAAATAAGGACTCTAATAAAAAGTGGGTAAGAGATATCCATGTGATATTTTTGGTTTCAAATCTATGTTCCTTCTACTCATGTTCTGAGAAAATGACTAGGAATGACTTGAAAAAGAGTAGACTTATTTGTTTGGCAGAGGAATGGGTTCTTACCCCTAACCAAGAAACTGTATGGAACAGGTGTTAACTTGCAAAAAAAAAAAAAAAAAAAAAAAAAGTTAATTTTCTCCAATGGAGTCTTACTGGTATATCATCCATACTTCAGTGGAGGCCTGATACCCAGCTGGAGATGACCAATGCAAAAAACATCTGAAATATTTTTGTAAACTTTGTTTCATACATATTGCTTTGTTTGTGAATTTCTTTGTCTATTTGAAATTTTTGTTTTCATAGCTTGTTTTCCAATTCTGTGGGTTTTTTGGGGAGGTTGAGGGGTGTTTATTTTTGGTGTGTGTGTAAATTTGTATGTGAGTTTCAATTTTGGTTTTTTTTATTTGTTCTTTTCATAAACAAACAAAAACAAAACAACACAAGGAAACAAGAAAGGGCATGGAGTATATGGGTTCAGAGGTAGGGATGATCTGAGTGGACTTGGAGAGAAGAAAAGTGTGATCAGAATATAATGTATGAAAAATATTTTTAAGAATGATGAAGGCATGTTCAGGTTGATTCTAAGAAAGCATCTAGGTAGACTGGTAGATTATTTCAGAGAATACACGTTTAAGTTAGAGTCATCAGCATCAAGGAAGAGAAACATTCTGAAATATAGTGATAGGATATAAAACAAGGTACTCAGGGAAAGCCACACTCATCTGTCGCAGCAGAACATTATGGTGATGTTCAGGTAATTACAGTTTGTAGGCATGAAAGATGCAGGATTTAGGATAATAGACTATTGCTTCAAGAAAGCAGTTGAATCCACATAATATGTCAGTATCTCTCAAAAAAAGCCTTGCCTTGGTTAAGGTTTCTACTGCTGTGATGAGAAATCATGAACACAGCAACACTTACAAAAGTAAAATATATCATTGTGGTGATTCACAGCTCTGCAATTTAGTCTATTATAGTCATGGAGGGGAGAAAGACAGCATGTAGCCAGACATTATGCTGGAGAAGAAATTAAAGGCTCTTATATCTTGACCAACAGGTGGCAGGAAGTATTCTGAGACACTGTGAATGGCTAGAGCATTTATGAGACCTCAAAGCCCACCTCCACAATGGCAGACTTCCTCCAGCGAGGCCACATCTACTCTAACAAAGCGACACTTCCTAATACTGAAACTCCCATTGAGCTTATGTGGGCCAAATACATTCAAACCACCACAGACCCTAAAAGATGATTTGCATGAAGCTATATATGTGAGTCCTTGGGTGCATGGAGACCCTAGAATAATGGTAAGAGAAACCAAGGGGTTTACTGAGAAAGTGTGGATATGGCAAAGTGCCAAACAATCATGGAATAAATATGGCTCCACAAATCCTTTAGGGTATGGATAATCTCAACAGGAGTTCCAGACTTCAGTCATTGAACTGAAGGATTTTGATTCAGTGTTTTCTCTGTTGGATTTTGGTTATCTTTGATCAGATCATCCTTTTCTATGCCTAGTTCTTTCATTTTGGAATGAGAAGGTTGTATATGTGCGATTAATGTCAGAAGTAGGCAGCTTATTTTATTATGTTTATTATATTTATAGGATCTTACTGTTGAAATTTCTTTAATTTATAAAGTATTAAAAATGAAATACCATGGGGCCTTGTAAATTGAAATGAATTCACCTTATGTTACAGCAAGATCATGGTCTATGAGGACATGAAATTCACTACATTCTCCATTTCAATGCTGAGGAAAAGAGATAATACATTTTGCCTTCAGCAACACAGTCAATATTCACAACTTGTACAATAAGAAAGTCAGGAAAAGACATATTCATTCATTTCCTTTTTGGTCCTGTTGGAAAATTTATCTATTAGAATAAGTTCTTATTTGGCATATTTCAAAAACCTATTTCCTGAAACAATTGTCAGTTGAATTAAAATCACTAATTTATACTTATTTGAGCCCACCTATCTAGTTAGTGATTTTTACAAATTGTTTTCCTTGGAGCAACAAAGAAATGTGAAGAAATAAGTGTAAGTGACACAGAGAATCGCTGAGAAATAAGTAAAATAATAAAAAGTTACACAAATATAGACATGAAAATACAAAGAAATAAATTAATAAGACCATATAAAAACTATTATATATATATGTATATATATATGTGTGTGTGTATTATATATTAAAAACTCATGCTAATCATATTCACAATTTTGTTCCTCATTTCTCCATATGGTTTCAATTAATAATAACAATTGTAGTTTAGGGTTTGAGAGAAGTTCCACAAAAGACCAGCATTCATGTATTTAATTATCAAGGGGCATTTATTTACTATACCAGCATATGGGGTGTATTATTCACCTGCACCAAATGCCATTGGCTGTGAGTTAGCATGCAGTCTCTTTTAAAGCATAACAAAGGGGTGTTTTAGGAGTAGTTAGGTCATTCTGTCAAAGATTGGCTTAAGCAGGTGTCTTTCATATTCGTATGTTCTGACTGGCTAGGGCTAGCAGGGGCTGACAAGGCAACAGTTTTACCATTTTGGGGCAAGTTTGGACAATTTCCAGCAGCTGTCCCTATTTTGGTTGTTGCCTTGAGATACTGTAGGGTTGACTATAGGCCTTGTTCATGTTATCTCCTTTGGCCATGAATGGAATTTGTTGGTAAAAGGCTCTTTGTTGGCAGGGACACTAATTTTCCCTATCAGAGAACTGCAACCTAAATTTAGTTGTAAAAATGGGTAACATAATCCTTTTAGTAATGATTTAAAATTTATGCAATACATAACTTGTAGTGAGACATATTAGTATCCAATATGTAAACTGAACAAAAACATTGAGAAGCATGTAAAGTAATTTAAAAAATTGTGCTTTTAAAAACAATATATTGTGGATAATGTATACATATTATTTTTAATTCACATAACACTTCAATATCTAAAGTGCCTGTTTTTGTACTTTCAATTATATTAGATTTTTCAGTTGTGTAACATGAATTCTTCCACCACTGTTGGAGTATTGTACCCAAATGAATGCTGCCCATTTTATCCCAAGAATTTTAGGTGGATATCTCTTCTTTACCAGTACTACAGACTGCAGAAATATGCAATGAGTGCCCAGCTGACTACATCACAGAGCTAACACAGTAGGATCATTTTTCGATGGAGAAGGCACCTATACAGGGCCTCCTGAAAAGAATTTCACTCTTGGAATCTTGGGTAATGGCTGGAACTAGACTCATAGCCCTTACATTCCAGTTCATGAAGAGAAGCCTTTTGTTGGATTCCTCATAAACGTGTATGTAGTAGGAGAGTTTCTTGCAGACTGCATAGTCTATCAAGCTCTTGGCTATGATGCCTCAACTGTTTCCCTATAGCTTATCATCTGCTAGTATTAGTATAAACAAAAGTACATACCCAAAGTAAACCACTGAAAGAGACAGAGATAAAGTGCTAGTTCCTTAGCTTCTCAGGTTGTAAATTGTCACAACTCCATTTGTGTTTCATTCAAGTGACCATAGCCATCACAACTACATCCCAGATTTAAGTAGTAACATTAACCCTTAAGAAGTGAAAAGACCTGCAACATTACATAGCAAAACATATTTATATAGAATGAATATAGTATTCTGAATGATGGTGCTATTTTACCATTTTCTTTTTAAAGATACTCTATCAACTTTCTATCCAGTCTACTATAAAGATGCTCATACATCTAACATAATATGGCATTTTAAGCAGCTAAAATCATTTGCACTTACACTGTTGCTTGAGAAATACATTCTTCAGTAATACAAAATAATGTTAAACAGATATGCAAGGTGTAAAACTACTCAGAACTATCTATATATCTAAATATGACATGCAAAATTCATTTTATTCATAATTGTGGTACACCCTGAAAGACTACATTTTCATAATTACTCAATAAAGCAATTTAGAAATTAATAAGTATTTTTCTGTGTGGACATGGCTTCATGAATTTTAAACAGGATGAGAGATTGCTATATTGGAACTATTGTCAAATAATTGTTTTGCAATATTGACAGTGACAGATAAAATAATGACAGGTTTTTAAATGAATAATAACACATGCGATTTCTTAGCAGGTAGTGTCTGTTAGCCAAATGAAATGTCTTAATTAATCTTTGCAAGTATACTTTAAAAAAGAAAATATACCAATTAGCATTTTTAAATTGTGAAAAGTTCAACTTTGTGTCACTTGTGTCCAGAAAAATAGTTACCCCAGGAGCATTATGGGGCTAGCAAAGTTTATCTTTGTTGCTTCAATGTATTTCTCATATGCAGCAGAAGGACAGATTTTGTCTTCATATCCATTCTGTTAGCCTGTGTCTTTTTATAGGAGAGTTAAGCCCTTTAATGCTGAGGGAAAGTAAGGATAATTGATTGTTAATACTTATTTGTTATTTTGACTGCCATTTGGTAAGATTTACCTTTTTCACTCAAAAAACAAACAAACAAAAAACCATCTGGCCAAGAGTCCTAGAATATGTGTTGCAAAGACAGATGACTGTTTGGTAGAGGGAGAACATTTAAACATTGTAGGATATTGGTATACTGTGAGAAGAGGTACAGCTTCTATCTGTGTAATAAAAAGCTGAATGGCAAATAGCTGGACAGTGAGTATTGGCAGGACTTCTGGGTAGAGTCAGCATTTTGAGAAGAAGAAAGGCAGAGTCACCAGCCAGAAAAAGAGAAAATAGGAGGTGGAAGATAGAGAGGCGGTAATAGGGCATGGCAAATGTGTATTAATATAAATAGGTTAGTTTAAGTTATAATAGCTAGTTTAGGCAAACCTAAGTGAAGGCTAACCTTGCATAAGTAAAATTAAGTGTCTGGGTTAATATTTGTATCTAGGCACTCAAAAGACAATCTAACAAGAAAATTTCATCTACATACATTGTCCAATACTGAAGTTAGAATGTCCAAACTTAGGGGCTGAGAAAGATAAGAACAATTCTGAAGATTAAAGTTATATATCTAAATTTCAGAGGACTATCATGCATACTGTTAAGTTTAGAAAGGAGACAATAAATAAAATACAAACTGAAGGAATACTGGAAATAGAAAAACTGGGCAAGAGATCGGGAACTACAAACAGAAGTATAACCACCAGAATACAAGAGATGGAAGAGAGAATCTAAGGTGATAAAGATAAACTAGAGGAAATAGATCCATCAACCAAAGAAAATAGTAAATCCAATAAATACTTAACACAAAATATGCAGGGAATGTGAGAAACCGTGAAAAGGCCAAACCTATGAATAATAGGCATAGAGAAAGGTAAAGAAGCCCAGCTCAAAGTTCAGAAAATATATTAATGAAAATCATTGAAGAAAACTTTGCCAATCTGAAGATGGACTTGCCCATGAAAGCATACCAAACACAAAATGGACTCGACCAAAGAAAACAGACCCCTCAAAACATACAGAACAAAGAAAGAATATTAAAAGAAGCAAAGGAAAAAGGCAAGGAAACATATCAAAGTTGATCTATCAAACTTACACCTGACTTCTTCATGGAAACTCTCAAGGCCAGAAGGTCCTGGATAGATGTTCTACAAGTACTAAGAGTCCACGGTTGCCAGCCAAGGCTACTATACCCAGCAAAACTTTCATCACTATAGATGGAGAAAACAAGATATTTAATGACAAAGCCAGATTTTCACAATACGTATCTACAAATCAAGCTCTACAGAAAGGTTTGGTAGGAAAACTCTAACCCAAGGAATTTAACTACACTTACAAAGGCATAACCAATAGATAATCCCATGTAACCAGAACACAAAGAATAAGGGAGAGATAATATATTCACAATGACACCAACAACAACAAATCTAAAACAAATAAGCATTAACAATCAATTATCCTTACTTTCCCTCAACTTTAAAGGGCTTAACTCTCCTATAAAAAGACACAGGCTAACAGAATGGATATGAAGAAAGAATCCATACTTCTGCTGCATATGAGAAATACATTGAAGCTTCAAAGACAGACATTCCCTCAGAGTAAAGGGTTGAGAAAATACCTTCTAATCAAATAGACACAAGAAGTAAGCAGTTGTACCTATCCTAATATCTAACTAGTTAGATTTCAAACTGAAATCAATCAAAAGAGATGAATAATGTCATTTCATATTTATCACAGGAGAAATCTATCACCACAAAGTCTCAATTCTGAACATCTATGCACATCTATCCAAATCCAAAGGCATCCACTTTCGTAAAAGAAATGCTACTAAAATTTAAACCTCACATAAAATCTCACACACTCATAGTGGGAGACTTCAACTCCCTCCCCCCTCACCACTAGACAGGACCAGCAGACAGAAATTAACAACGAAACAGAAGAATTAACAGAAGTTATGTCTCAATTGGTCTTTACAGACATCTATAGAACACTTAATCCAAACACAAGAGAATATAGCATCTTCTCAGCTCCACATGGAACATTCTGTAAAATTAACCACATAGTAGGCAACATCACAAAACTCAGAAAATACAAAAAATTGGAAAAATTACCTGTATCTTTAAAATTGGAATTCAACAAAACAAATCGCAGAAACCCTACAAACATATGGAAAGTGAACAGTGCTCAATACCTGGGCCAAAGAAGAAATAAAGAAAGAAATTGAAGACTTCATAGAATACAACGAGAATGAAGAAACAACATACCTGAATATATGGGACACTTTGAAAGCAGTGCTACGAGGGAAGTTCATTGCACCAAGTTACCATATAAAGAAGATAGAGGATCATCACTTTAGAAAATTAATACCAGAAGTGAAAGACTTAAGACTTAGAACAAAAAGAAGCAAACACACCCTGAAAGAGTAGATTCCAGAAATAGTTAATTTGAGGGAAAAAATCAATACAGTAGAAACCAGGAAAACAATACAAAATATCAATGCAACAAAGAGTTTTTTGAGAAAATCAACAAGATAGACAAACCTTTATCCAAACTAATAAAAAAGCAGAGGAGAGAGAGAGAGAGAGAGAGAGAGAGAGAGAGAGAGAGAGAGAGAGAGAGAGAGAATGCAAATTAACAAAGTCAGAAATGAAAAGGTGGACATAAGGGACACTGAGGAAATCCAGACAATTTTCAGGTCATACTTTGAAAACCTGTACTCCACAAAATTTGAAAATTCAAAGGAAATGGTCAAATTTCTGGATAACTATCACTTACCAAAATTCAATCAAGAACTAAGGAACATAAATAGACTTATAACCCCTAATAAATAGAAGCAGTCAACAAAAGCCTTCCAACAACAACAAAAAACAAGCCCAGGGCCAGATGGGTTTTGTGCAGTATTCTAAAAGGAATTCAAACAAGAGCTAATACCAACACTCCTCAAATTGTTCCACACAATAGAAACAGAAGGTTCATTACCAAACTCTTTTACTAGGCCACAATTACCTTGATACCCAAGCCACTCAAAGACACAAGTAAGAAAGAGAACTACAGACCAATATCCCTCATCAACATAGATGCAAAAATACTCAGTAAAATACTGCCAAAAAGAATTCAAGAAAACATCAGAAAAATAATCCACCATGATGAAGGATGCTTCATCCTTGGGTTGCAGGGATAGTTCAACATATGAAAATCCATTGATGTGGTCCACAATATAAACAAACTGAAATAGAAAAACCACAAGATCATCTCACTGGGTGCTGAAAAATTCAGGAGAAAATACAATACCCTTTCATGATAAAGGTATTGGAAAAATTTATGATAACAGGATCACACCTAATAATAAAAGCAATATACAGTAAACCAACAGCAACATCTAAAATCAGGAACAAGACAAGGCTACCCTCTCTCTCTCCATTTGTCTTCAATATTGTACCTGAATTCAAAATTGTACCTGAAGTTCTAGTTAAAACAATAAGACTGTATAAGTTGATCAAGGGGATACAAATTGGAAAGAAAGAAGGAAATCTTTCACTATTTGCAAATGATATGATTGTTTACATAAGGGACCCGAAAAACTCTATCAAGGAACTTCTACAGCTGAGAAACACCTTCAAAACACCTTTAGCAATCTGGCAGGATACAAGCTAAACTAAAAAAAACCAAAAAACAAAAAACAAAAAACAAAGAAAAGTCAGTAGATCAGTAGCCCTACCATATACAGATGACAAAGGAGCTGAGAAAGAAAACAGAAAACATAATCCTTTATAATAGCCACAAACAACATAAATAAAGTATCTTGAGGTACACTTACTAAACAAATTAAAGACCTATATAGCAAGAACTTTGTGTATTTAAAGAAGGAAATTAAAGAAGATTCCAGGTCTCTCATGCTCTAGGGCAGGTAGTATAAATTTAGTAAAAATGGCAATCTTGCCAAAAGCAATCTACAGATTCAATGCAATCTCTACCAAAATTACAGCAAAATTTGTCACCAGTCTTAAAAGGATAACACTCAACTTTATATGGAAAAACAAAAGATCCAGGATATCCAACCCAGCCCTGCTCAATAAAGGAATTTTAGGCGGCTTCACCATCCCCAACTTCAAGCTCTACTATAGCGCTACAGTACTGAAAACAGCTTGGTATTGGCACAAAAATAGACAGGTAGATCAATGGAATTGAATAAAAAAATCCTGATATTAGCTCACACATCTACAGACACCTGATTTTTGACAAAACAGCTAAAAGTATACAATGGGAGGAGGAAAGCATCTTCAACAAATGGTGCTGGCACAAATGGATGATGTTATGTAGAAGACTGCAGATGGACTTATATCTATCGCCATGTACAAAACTCAAGTTCAAACAGACCAAAGACCTCAACATAAATCCAGCCACACTGAACCTCTTAGAAGAGAAAGTGGCAGGTACTCTTGAAAAAATCTGTACAGGAGACCACTTCCTGAACATAACTCCAGTCACACAAACACTGAGATTGACAAATAATAAATGGTACCACCTCAAAATGAGAAGCTTCTGTAAGGCAAAGGACACAGTTGAAAAGACCAAAGGCAGCCCACAGACTGGGAAAATATCTCCACCAACTGCACATTGACTGAGATCTGAACTCCAAAATATACAAAGAACTCAATAAATTAGTCACCAAGTACCAAATAACCCTATTAAAAAATGGGATACAGAACTGAAGAGAGAATTCTCAGCAGAGAAAATCAAAAAGGCTGAAAGATACTTAAATGCTGAAAATCCTTAGTTATCAGGGAAATGCAAATCAAAACAACTCTGAGATACCATCTTACTCTAGAAACACCTATGACAACTTATGCTGGAGAGGATGTGGAGAAAGGGGAACACTCCAACACTGATGGTGGGAGTGTAAACTTATACAGTCATTTGGAGATCAATATGGCAGGTCCTCAGGAAAATGGGACTCTGTCTACCTCAGGACCTGGTAATCCTTCTCTTATTAGGCATATACCCCATATTCCATATCCATGAAACAAAGACATGTGTTCTACCATGTTCATAGCAGCATTATTTGTAATAAGCAGGGCCTAGGCCATCCCCCATATGTCTATGCTGAGAGAGTATCCCTCTATTTGAATGAACTCCCAAAGTTCATTTGTATACTAGGGATAAATATTGATTTACTACTAGAGGCCCATGGACTTCCCAGGCACCCTAACTAACACCCACATTCAGGGGGTCTGGGTTGGTCCTATGTTGGTTTCCCAGCTATCAGACAGTGGTCTGTGAGCTCTCCCTTGTTCAGGTCAGCTGTTTCTGTGGGTTTCTCAAGCCTGGTCTTGACCCCTTTGCTCATCACTTCTCCCTCTCTGCAACTGGATTCCAGGAGCTCAGCTCAGTGTTGATTTGTGGGTGTCTGGTTCTGCTTCATTCACCTACTGGATGTTAGGAAATTGAATTATTATTGTATGTAATAGTTTTGAATTAAATTTTTGTGATTCTTGATTCATATTCTTCTTGAGGATTATTCCTTGTCCTAATGTGCAAAAATATTGTTCTAAGACTTACTTATATCATTTTTCTGGACAACATGTATTCTTCCTGATGTTTGTGCTCCATATGCAGTGTCTATTGCTTAAATATTGCTCTGAGAAATAGCATAAAATGATTAATTTGAACAATTTAGTATTTAAAATGTCACCATTATACTATCATAAACTTGCTAATCACTTTTTGGTGGCTATGTGCTCCATTGATCAACTAGCTATGTTTTCTTAGTACAATGTCTCCTATTTTCTCTGATAGTAAAAATTGCTTATAGAAACACACCACACATTCTTTAGCAAATCCTTCTGGTTTGTGCCACCACAACCGGCAATGCACATTCTTTTTTAAGTAAACTGCAAATTAATATTGCAGAAGATGTAAAGCAGACCCTGCCTTCTGGCCTCACATGAAGGAGCCATATTGCTAAGTGCAATTCAATTGTTTTGTATTTGGTATTATGTGTGATATTTCAGTTTTCATAAGCTATGCTTGAGTGTCTTTTGACTTTCTTGAGCTGTGGAAAGTATATGTTAAAATTATTTAATTAATTCTTCTTTATTTTATTGATTTTCCTACATTTAATCAAATATATTTATTTGCTTATTTTTTAAGTGTATTACTGGGTGTTTTATAGTTTATCATATGAAATCAAATTATTCTTCTTTTGATATATTATATATTATATTTATTATATGATGTATTAAATATATTATATAATGCTGTTGTGTATTTAATAATTCCTTCAATCATTTCAAATTCATAGGTTTAAATATTAATATCATATTTTATCATATTTGTTAGTGAAGATTATGGATAAGTATGGATATTTATATGTATGTCTATGCTGTACAACGATGTGTGCATATGTATTTGTGTGTATGTATAAATGTGTGTGTGTGAAAGGGAAAGAGAGAAAGAGAGTGAGTATTGGTTTTAATCTGTGACAACATGAATGTTATCTATGTCAAACTCTTTGCTGCAGTAATATCTAAGTGATGAGGTTAGTAAGATCTCTGAAGCATTCCTGTGGCACTTTTCTTCATTTTCTTCTCTTTCTTTTTCTGGAGTCACCATATTTTATTACCCTATCATGTTCCTCAACACTTTCTACAAGCTCACATTAATGGTAATTTCCTGTAATTACCTTTTGTAAAAGAATTATGTTATTCACTCTGCATCTAAACTAAACCTATAAGGGTTTTAGTGGCTTGCGATACAATAAGATTACATTTAAAAATTGATATTACTCATTGGCTAAAAGTAGAGTTTAAAGAATTATATTGTTTATTTCAATTACTTTCAGAAAAAGGATATTGCATAAAACTCTATAATGTGGTTAAATACTTGCTTTGAAGAACCGCATAACCTTTAAAAATGGTTTTCATCATTGTCATCATGTTCTGTGTCTTAAATGATATGGCAAGTATTAATTTAGTACAGGGTTCAACCTAACATATTACATTTTAAAATTAGTTCTTTTAAATTCAAGAGAAGTTGACCTCCACACATCTTATTAAGTACCACTAAATCCTGTTTTGTTACAGTTGCTTTAAAGAAATTGAAATTTGAAGTTCCTTTTACTAGTCCATGGAGATCTGTATATTTCACTGCAGAGATAGATGTCCCTCAGAATTTTCTAAAGTCTCACAGACTGTATGTATCTTCTTGTTGTTTATACTATAACATTGAAGTTATTAATTATTTATTTAAGGTGTGAACATTTTAAATTAATAACCAAGGTAGCTTGGGTTTTAACATTTTCATTTATTAGATAATGAAATTATTTTTCAAATTATTAGTGCTTTGACCAATTATGCTATTTAAAATTTAGAAAGTAAACATAACTTTATATTGTTTTAAATTTTTAGTTCAAACAAGAGGAAATATCCAAGGAAGACCATGTAAACCAAAGAGACATATAATGCTACTAAGGATGGCATCAGCATCCAGATGTGTGCAGCCAGTGTGAGACCATCAGTGACAAAATGAAAAAGTCTTCCATACTCCTTAAGAGGCTGTCACAAAAATACATGTAAGGAAAAGGTTCTACAAATGTCATAGACAAGAGGTAGCTTGCATGAGAATAATAGAACATTGCAGAATGGAAAATTAAGAGAGATGGGAGGGTAAACAAAATATGGCTTAGCCTTTAATATTTATATGTAATACCCACATTGCATCACCTAACATTGTAAGCCTAATTATTTGATATATCAGTGTTTAAAATTGCTGTAGTATTCACATCATGACTCATAAATATCAAATGAGAGGAACGGAGTTTTATGAGTTATTAATCATTTCAGGAAGTTAACTTTAAAATGCATTACTAGAGAACAGATATGTAGGCTATAGCAATGGCCATCTATTTTTAATTCCTATAATATCCCCTTTTGAATGAGCACCAACTATAAAAGTATACCGTGTCTTGGGACCAATGTATCGTAAATCAAAGTGTGTTGAAGTTATCTGAAAATAAATCTGAACTCAGGGGTTCACTTGAGTAGCTGCTGACATCTGTTCATTTACTTTATGAATAGAGACAATGGAGTACACTTCATCAAAGGACCGGTGTCTTCAAAGTAGTCACATTTTGATTAAATATTACCTTCTAGAATGCCACTGTGGAGTTAAACTGGTCAGTTCTAAAGTTGAGGAAATGACTAGTGCTGAAGAACAGGCATCAATCTATCAATGAATGACACTTGCCTCTTATAAGTTAAAACACTGTAATAATTTCTTATTCTGTATAAGTTCAAATTCGGAGGAAGGGATCTTCAAGCTTTGTAGCTAAGGGATTCCTTCATGTGAAACATCACCTCATAGCTTTGACATGAGCTCACTGTATTTAACTTTGTGATTGATGTTGAAGCTAGGGTCTTACAAGCCACCATTAGCTTTGTCACACATACTTAAATTAGTCATTAGCACAGAACTTAAGAAAACCAAAGGCTAATAGATAAAGTCCTCTGGATCTCTGATCATTAATTTCCTTTACGAGTCCTACATACTCAGAGTTTCTCTGGGTGTCCTGCCAGTTGTGCTGGCATACTGGCCATCATGAGTACCTTACTTCTGTAATGGCTGAAATTAGTCTGTGGATTACACATTTGAAACTTGATTTCATTATTTTTCTTCTTTACTCTCTTAACACGTAATCTTACAAGAAACTTCCTTTTGCAAAACTCCTTAACATTAGAAAACCCCAAGCTGAGCATGGAGATACAGTCCTTTGATCCAAGCATTCAGGATGACAAGGCAGGCAGAGGTCTTGTGTGAGTTTAAGGCCAGCCTGGTCTACAAAGATGGTGAAGTTCCAGAATACCCATGGATATTAAATAGAGAAACCCCATCTCAAAGAATGAAAAAAAAAAATAAGTAAAAGGCCCAATCCAGTTCAGCTATATTCATTCCCAAACTGTTTCTTTTTCAATTGCAATGAGTCACTCTATATTTCTCTTCAGTTTAATAAATCTATAATATCTTTATATTTCCTCAACATTTTGTATAGCTATCTTTGTGGTATTTTATAGACACTTCTTTACACGATTAGCTCCTTTGTGAATGTAATTTTACCTACATAGACACTCAATATTAATTAATTGAGGCTTGTTACTAACTCTTACATTTCCAATTAACCCATATTTATATCATCTATACTTTGTCATATAGCTTGGCACTTTCTTTCAACACAGCACAATTTTCTGCTGCTCCCTCAACATCTGCCTGCAAACTCCCTTGACTCGGTCATAGCAATTTAGTTTGGCTTTCCTGCCCAATCTTATTTTATTCAGCTATTGGCCAGTCAGATTGTGTATTAAACCAATCATATAAACAAACATTCGAAGTGTACAAAGAGATTATTCACTAGTAGTTATCTTGTTATGTTTCTAGTGCTTTGAGAAATCCTCAGAGTGATTTCCAAGTGTCTGTAATCATTATACAACCACTACTTTGTTTATGAAGTAATTGTTTATCTGCAGTCTTCTACACAGCAGCATCCAGTTATGCCAACACCATGTTGAAGATGCTTTCCTCTTTCCATTGTATAATTTTGTGTATTCTGTCAAAAATAAGATGTTCATAGGAGTGTGGGTTAATATCAGGGTATTCAGTTGGATTCTATTGGTCTACCTGTCTATTTTTGTACAAATACCAAGCTGTTTTCAGGACTATATCACTAAAGTATAGGTTGAATTCAGGGATGGTGATGAGTTTCTTTATTGTACAGCGTTGTTTTGGCTATTCTGGGTCTTTTACATGTATATTGCTATGCACAAAACTTAAGTCTAAATGGATCAAAGACCTCAAAATAAATCTAGACACATTGAAACACTTAGAAGAAAATATGGGAGACACTCTTGAAGAAATTTGTATGAGAGACTACTTCCTGAACATAAATAACAAGTAGTACAGACACTGAGATCGAGAATAGATGGGACCTCCTAAAACCGAGAAGCTTCTGTAAGGCAATGGACACAGTAGACAAGACCAAACAGCAGCCCATAGACTGGAAAAAGTTCTTCACCAACCCCACATCTGGCAGAGGGCTCTTTTCCAAAATATATAAAGAACTCAAGAAGCTTGTCACCAAAATACCAAATAATCCAATTAAAAATTGGGGTTTAGAACCAAATAAGGATTTCTCAATAGAGGAATCCAAAATGGCGGAAAGACACTAAAGAAAGTGCTCAACATCCTTAGCAATCAGGGAAATACAAATCAAGGCAACTCTAGATACCATCTTACTCTTGTCAGAATGGCTAAAATCAGAAACACCAAAGACAGTTTATGTTGAAGAGGGTAACACTCCTCCACAGCTCTTGGGAATGCAAATTTATAGAGCCATTTTGGAAATCAGTATGGTGATTCCTCATGAAAATGGGAATCAGTCTAGCACAGTTTCCAGCAATTCCACTCTTAGGCATATATCCAAACGATCTACAATCATGCAACAAAGGCAGCTGTTCAATTATGTTCATAACAGAATTATTTGTAATATTTGAACCTAGAAACTACCTAGATGCTCCTTAACTGAAGAATGGATGGAGAAAAAGTGGTACATTTACACAATGGGGTACTACTCAGTGGGGGCAGGGGCAAGCAAACAAAAAAAACTAATAGAATCTTGAAATTTAGAGGCAAATATATAGAAATAGAAGAAACCATCCTGTGTGAGGTAATCCAGTCACAAAAAGATGAACATGGTATGTACTGACTCATATATGGATTTTAGGCATAGAGCAAAGGATTACTAGCCTACAAGTGAAACCATCAGAAAAGCTAGGATAAAAGGAGGACCCTAACAGAGACATAAATGGTCCACTGATGAAGGGGAAAGTGACAAGATTTCCTGAGCATATTGGGAGTGGGGGAGGGAGCAGTGAGTGGAGAGGGAGTTAGGAGAAAGTGAAGGGGAGAAGAAGAGGGGAGAAAGGACATGAAGGAACAGAAAGACTGAATTGTGGGAGGAATAGAGGAGAACAAGAAAAGAAATACCATAATAGGGGGAGCCATTATAGGTCTGAAGAGAAATCTGGCAGAAGGGAAATATTCAGAGACATAGGATGGCCCCAGTTAACAATCTGAACAATAGAAGAGAGGCTACCTTAAATGCCCTCCCCTGATAATGAGATTGATAACTACCTTACATGCCATTCTAGATTCTTCATCTAGTAGTTAGGGAAACAGAAGCAGACACACACAACTGAACACTGAGCTGATCTTCTGGAATTCAGTTGCAGAGAGGGATAAGTGATGAGCAAAGGGGTCAAGATTAGTCTGCTGACCTGAACAGGGGAAGCTCATGGACCCCCAGACTAATAGCTGGGAAACCAGCATAGGACCAATCCAGAGCCCCTGAATGTGGGTCTCAGTTAGAAGGCCTTGGAAGATTATGGAACCTCTGACAGTAGAACCAGGATATATCCATGGTGCAACAAAGGACATTAGGAGGACATTCCCCATGGAGGGATACTCCCTTAGTCTAGCGTCCTAAGACAGGGCCTCAACCCTACCCCACATTACTTGACAGATTTTGATGATCCCTCTCAGAAGGCCTGAAACTTCCTGGGGAGACAATGGGGAATGGGACTTGGAGGAGGGGAGGTTGTCAGGGAGGCATGGGTGGATGGGAGAAAAAAATTAAAATAAAAATCGATTAAAAATGTCTTTGCCACATCATGTCAATATTTGTATTCCTAATGAGAGCAATTTTTACTGGATTGGGATAGAACTTAAAGTACCCTTTTTAAAAATATATGTATTTCTTTGATGGTTAAAGAAGTTGAGAAGTTTTTAGTGTTTTGTGTCTTATTTTTTATCTTGCCAGCTTGCTGATTGTGTTTATTTTCTTAGATAATTAATGCAAAAGGAACTGGATATATTTCAGATGGTCAGGAATCCATAAAACTACCTCATTAATATACTATTTAATTATTAAAAGTAGATATAGCCTGTATTTTAATTTTTTTGTTACCTGTAAATAAGTTTTAGTTTTAATTAAATATCTTCAATATTCCATTAGTTTATAGTCATCTTCTATTTAATTGCTTTTTTGTGAAGATTTTAATTTGTATTAAATAGAAAGTCTATTACATTGTGACACTATTAAATGATCCCTTATGCTCCATGTCTGGATTTTCTCTATCTACAATGATGGACACATTGTGAAAAATAAATGCATCAAGAGGAAGATATATTTAACATATGAGTCACTGAAAGAAGAAAATACCATTTGTTACAATCCACATACCTCTTTCTTTTCACCTTACAATGCAAGAGAAAGCATAGAATTCATATTATTTTAGTCGTTAATTATTATTTTTAGCTAATGTTTAATTTTTGATTCCATCACAAGCTTAAAATACATGAGATCTGTACATAAATATTATTTAATTATGAATAAAATTATATTTTCTTGGATTCTAAGACATTCTTGGAAGTAACTATGCTATAATTCATGATATATGAAAATATTTTTCAAATTTAATCCTCCTAAACTTTGTCAGCACTATGGGCTAGATATGTTTTAGTTGGAAAAGTGCCTCTTGTATAAGAATATAAACTCTGAAGGAACTATCCTTCTGACAGTTGCATTCACTTTGCTTCTGCATCAATGTACCTACTAACATTTCTTAAATATGTATTTTAGTAAAATGTTTGAAGTTTTATGTTAGTCGGTTTTATCCACTGTGAATAATGCCCTTTAAGTTTATGTGGGCTGATTGACTTGTCAATAGTTCAGTATTTCAAAACGCTAAAATGATATTCTTGTCATTGTGCTATCTTCATAAATTAAGGACACCTGGCATGTGTTGCTGTTTGTGGTAGATTTGAGTGAGGTTAGATTTGTGAACATCTTGTAGGAGAAATAAAGTGTGTAGAGACTATTGAAGCAAGTTTTATAAACACTGATTTGCATTATTGTGGAGCTTTTTTGTTTGTTTGTTTGTTGTTGTTATTGTTTTTTGTTTCATTTTGTTTTGTTTTGTTTTGCCACAAGGCTGGTTTACCACAAAAGTGCTTATGCCTGAAAAAATGAGCAACAACAGGATCAAGTAAATATATTAACATTCTGCTAATAGCTTTTTCTATTTACCTCAAGATCACTCCTTTATCTCTGTGCTCTTCTGTGTTGTTGCAAAAAGTGATGAAATGTTTGGGTGAAAAATTGTAGGAGGCCCTCAAGTAGATGTTACATGCTAGAGTGTCCTTTTCCAGTAGATCCAATGGCCAGTCACTTTTCAAAAATATTACATTTTAAAAATTCCATAAAGAAACAAGTCATAAATTTGAAGACATACATTACAGGTGTTTTATAATTAGTTACTCACAATCTCTACCTATAGGATGAACAAGTATTGTAGATATGTATATGTGAGAAAGCTACAGTATGTGCAGGAATTGGTCTAACCACTCTCAGTTACCAATTGTAGTTGCTATTCATATCTCATGCAGATAAAATGTATTATTAATTTGGCTCTCAAGATATTGATCTTTTCCTGTTATATTAAACATAATTTTTCTTCTAACATTAAAGGAAACAAGCATGAGGTTAATAGAAATGTCACTATCATCTAATTAAAAAATGTATAAAAGGATAGAAGTATGCTTCTAATTAAAACCAGTTAAAGTTATATTTTAACATAACATTTTCAGTTTTTAAATTTTGCTTCTTTCATAAAAACTTATGTAACTTCCTATAACCTAGGAACTTTACATGAAACTTTGCATTTTCAATTTATAGCAAATAACTTTTTCAGTTAAAAACATCTGAAAGATAAATGCATGTCATTTTTCCTTAATTTCTTTCCTATCAGCAGTTGATACAAAATATTTTGAAAATCTAAGATGCAATAAAGTGGGTAAATAGGAAGGATTAGTAATTGGTACAGATAAGGACCTCCTTGGGAAGCAAGACAAAATTGATAAAAAACAGATGTTATTTCAGACAAATTTAAAAAGAACAGGAAATCTGCATTTAAAATCTGTATTTAAAAAATGTGCTATAAAAAACAATGAAAATTGATTGATTATATATTGTTCATACTAGCCATAGATTTCCTAGTCTGCAACTGTATATAGTGAATATTAATCCTGGAAAACAACCATGGCAAACTTTTCTACATGTTCTATATACATAAATCATAAAAATAGCTGAAAGCATTCTTAATAATGGTGTATTTTGCATTCTTTAAAAAATATAAGCATTTAATTTGATGTGAAGAGAAATTTATCCATTATATATTTAAATATGACTAAATAATCAGTTCAGTATAACAAAATATTAAACATATATCTTCACATACTTGGGTACTTACAGACTATTGTTTGTATATATTCATATAATCTTTACATAAATATGAAAACATAGTATAATTTTGTCTTATACTGTTTGTTTCCCTGAGATGTAACCACTACCACTTTAGACAAAAACTATGTGCATCTCTTATTTTAAATATTCAGCCAAACCATTATTTAGCTTTATACTGCTGTTTACTTCAAATTTATTCATTCAGCACTTTTGATGTATAATTGCTTTTATGTTTAACACCTACTTCCAGAATTAGTAGCATAAATCTCAAATTATGAACTTTTCAAGAATAACCTGCATTCTGAGGAGTTCATTGCATAATTTTCTGGTTAATTTCATTTTTTAAATTGCTTAGATCCTTTCTACATCTTATTTATTCATTTATTTATGATAAACATTTGTGTGATGATACTGACTTAAATGGTAAATGGTAATAACAAGGAAAAATGGAATGTTCAATAATCATTCAAAAAATGAGCTAAGGGTAAATATATACTGGTGAATCATGTAGGCTTCCATCCTTCTTGCTAGTGTGCATCAGAAGCAAGTATTGCAAGATCGAGTATTGAATTTCAGCATGTACACTTATGGAAGAAGAAATCATTTTATTTCAGGAAAGACCCTTGTAACAGTGTATCCATTTGTGTTTTTAGAATTTTAACAGTACCATTTAGGCTTTATCTGAGCGGACTTTGACAATATCAAATCAATTCTTTATTAACCTGTGTTTTAAATAAGAAAAAAAAACTTCAGTAAGTATCTACACTACATTCTGACTCAAATTTTAATTTTACTCATAAATATTCAGACATATTAGCAAATATTGTGACATATAATTGAAGTAGTCAGATTTGTGTCACCCTCACAAATATGAGAAAAAATTAAATTAAAAAATGAGTGGGGGAGGAGAGAGGGAAAAAGCAGGAAGGGAGGGAGTGAGGGAGAGGGAACTGGGATCGATATGTAAAATAATAAAAAGTGTAAAACATTGACTGAAAAAAAAAGAAAGAAAGATTCACTTTACCTCTCCACTTCAGATGTTTCACTTCAAGATTAACTGCATCCATTGTCCATTGTTTTGAGGTTGAAACATGTAAAGCATTCTGGCAAAGGGTGAATGTGGAAAGGTTACTCCCTTGTAGACAGACAAGAAGTGTTCAGTGAGGATAGGACCAGAAAAGTGTTCAAAGTGAAAGAATCATTTTCTCTTCTGAATAATGATAGCACAGTTATAGAAATGGAAGTAATCCAATATAAAGGACAAATACTTTAAAATTCAATGTCAACACTCGTGAATACCCTATACATTTTTCTGCAATAATAAATAGTATGATTTGACCATATAAATGTAATAATTCAGGACTTTGAATGATGTTAAAGCCTGGTTTTAGACACAGTTGTGATAGTTGCTCTTTTGTCCACTCTAAAGGAATGTATGTACTTGGGAAGAATTTCAGTCAGTAAAAGGTTTCTATCTTTATTGCCTGTAGGGATTTCAAGATTAATGATTAATATGCATAAGCAAGAACAATGGTGGAGTAAACACCCCTGGCTATTGGTCCTGCATAAGATAGGAGGCAAACTATTGTAGGGAGCAAGCTAGAGTCAATGAGTACTCAGACATTTCTGAGCTATTATTGTGGAACCCTAGAAGGGTTGTGCTTAGAGAAGCACAAATGCAGCACTGGCCTGTAAAATTTTAGAGGGGAAATGAACCAATAACTCTACTCTGTATAAAGATTCAGCACTCAATCTGAAAGCTGAAGTACAATGAAATAAATCAGTCTCAGTGGCATCCTGGCTCACTTTTAGTTGACAATGCTATTTTAATTTATTCCTCTATAAAACATAATTTTATTTTCACGGGCTTAAATGCATACTTGACTCTGAATTGCATATTAATAGTAATAAAATTGGTTTTAGGGAGAATATACTGTTCACGGTTAGTGAAAGCATACACTTTTTACTTTCGAAAATCAAATTTCTAAAAACCATAAGAGCAAATTAGTTTCGTCTATTTCACAACATCACATTACTTATAACATTTTTGAAACATACTCATTAGAGTTAAGAATGTGGAGAGGAGGAGGGCATCTTTCCTTCACCCATGCCACCCCATTGCCCTTCTACTGCAGCCTGCTTGAATGACAGTGATGGAGAGCTCACCCAGGTAAAGACATAGTAACATGCGGGAAAGCCAGTGAGCTTTCAAACCCAGCTATTACCAGGCCCAGAACTAGATCTATGAGTTGGCCCACCATAACATCCACCAAGCGTGTAAAGGGGACAGACAAATGTAGGATACAAAACAGCAGGATCTCCTTGACACAGAACTACAGGAGACCTAAACCTTGGTGGTTTAGCAGAAACAAAGGACTAGGGTCAAACCAATGAATCAGCATTCAATACTTGCAAGTAAATATGAACAGATCAAAGGGCAAACTGTGTGGTTCACCACACCATACTACAGTTTCCATGACAAGATTTTTTTCTTTTTTCTTCTTCGTTTTCTTCTTCTTCCTCCTCTTCCTTCCTCTTCCTCATCCTCACCCTTTCCCTTCCTCCCCCCTCCTCCTTCTTTCTTTGTTTGTGTGTGTGTGTATGTTTTGTTTATTTTTTTTGTTTGATTTTATGTTTTTCTTTTAAATTTGATTTGGTTTTGGTGAGAAGGTTGCAAGAGTAAAGGGCAAATACAAGGAGACAGAAAGATAGGTAGGACTGGAATGCATAGTGAAACCAACAAAGAATCAATAAATGTAAAAGCAAAAAAGAGTTGATAATGTAATTCATTTGTATGCATTTTGTCAATCTATGAAATTCCTATAAGGGAATATCTAAAACTCCTTTAAACAATTATTGTAATGGGATGAAAACTCTGTGTGTAAGCTTTCTTTGATAATTGCAAGTATATTCAAATATTAAGCAGGTACTTTGTTTTTGTCAAAAATGCTTATCCCTAATAATGTTCCAACAAACACCACCACTTTAATTTTACAAAACATTGAATTAAAATGTTAAGTCTTCAACATAGACTGTCTGTGTCCATGGAAACCAAACACATAATTACTTGGTGATATTTTGAGCTTGACCTATTAAATCAAAAATGTAATAAAAAAGTAAATGGCATGTGCATGTTTAAAGGGTTATGAATCAATATTAAAATTATTGAAATTACATTTTCTGTTTCTCTATACTTAATGTATCAATTTACCTCTGGATACCTATCAAGTATTTTGCATACATTTGCACTCTTTCTTAACCTTTATTTATATATAAAATAATGAACATAGCTGACATCTGCAAAGTTTGTATTGTAAGATTGTGTGAATACATTTCTATTATACAAGTGCTTTTTATTAAATTTATCTTATTCATTATGATGATATGTAATAGAACTATATTTTGAAGTTATCATTAATCAAAATATAAATATTTTATTCTGTTTTTCATTAAAGATTTAAGGTATAAAATACACCTTAAAAACGGTGATGTTATTGTAAAATATCTTCAACATTTTTCTTGTCTCTGCTGGTCATATAGTCAAACTAATAACATCTAGTAAGTTTTAAATTTATTTCAAAAAAGGGGAAGTTTCAGATGCCTGAATGAACTAAAAATAGAGAGAAATTGGCTCCATCCACATCCCAGATAGAGGCTTCCTGTCCTAAATGAGTCACAGTGCAGGAGAAGTCAATATTTTCATGAAGCTCAGAATCTGGCTACTGAACTCTATTGGATATATTATTCCTGAGCAGAGACTATTAGACCCAATTTGAAAGAAATATGTTTGTCAATGTTTAGAAGACTTGTGTGTAACCTGAGTTTTGGTATTAGCCATCAAGTTAAGGGAATAACATGTACTTAAGACTGATAAAGTATACACTTGAGGGCAATATATATATATATATATATATATATATATATATATATATATCTTCTAAAAATAATTCATTTATGAGTTTATGAGATAGTAGTATGGCATGGAGTGATCAAGTTTCAAAATTTTAGTCTAATCTCATAGGCTTGCGCTTGATGAAAAGCAATGTTAGGGATAGAACCAAAATGAACATAGATTCAAACATTGAATATGAATTATGATTGCTGGTTTCATTTAGAGGTATTCGATTTCAGCTTTGTTGGACTTTCAATACAGTCTGAAGCATACTGACTCTGTCAGAAGCTTATACTCCAACATTATAATATTATGATAGCTAAGGTATTCAGCTTCTTAGACAGTTATTAGTATCTTGCTTCTACACTGTACCCATCATACCTATCATCTAAATTGTTAAATCCTAACTCTTACCGCACACACTCTCTATTGTTTCAGAATTTTCTCTTGATGTTGTCAAATCAGTAAAAGAAAGTGAAGACTGCCTGTAGAAGTAAAATAATTTTTAAAAATTTCCTGCTAATTTCTTGAATTGCATAGTTACTAAACAAAATGGTTACAGCTAAAATGCACTTTCAATATTTAAATCTTATTATCTGACTTTCAAAATTAAAATTCTAAGAATTATAATAAGTCATCTGACAGAATATCATAATGATTCTAAAGTTATAAAAGAGTGTTTAGAAATTATAGGAAGCAGACAGCCATGAATATGTAGAGATAATTTGTGAAAATTCAACAAAACAGTGGTAGGACTCATAGATTCTACCTTGATCATGAACTCCACCTTTGCCTTTAAGAGTCTAAAATAATAACAGAGGAGCCTGAACAGTTGACTTAGCAATTAAGAGCACTGGCTTCTCTTCCTTCTAGATGTCCCTGGGTTGATTCTCAGCTTTCACAAGACAGCTCACAGCTGTCTATCACATGAATTTTGTGGGGTTTGCAACCCCTTCTGTCCCTTGTGGGCACTGTACACATGTGGTTCACCAAGACATATGAGGGCAAACCACAGCAACACATGAAAATAAAGGAAGAAATGAAAGAATAACAGAAGTAACTGAGAGCTCTGGTTTATTATCATTTGATGGGCTCTTTGCTCAGTAGGTTTAGCTAGGTATTGGGTGAAACAGGTAAGCTAACAAGCAGGCAGATTTCTCACTTACACATGGCTCACAGCTTAACATATTTCTCAAGGCTATTATTAAATACTAAGTGTGACCCCAAGCTCTCTTTATGCATTATGGACAACATTCAGGTTTTTCAGAGAGAATTTTACCAAACATGTGAGAAATTATTTCTGTAAAAGTATATTGAAAGTTGCAAGGATGCAAGCCATTCCATAGACTGGATCTAGGACTCTCAGATTCCTTGAATGCTCTATTACTCAAAACATTAGGAGGAGACATGAAAAGACTCTGATAATATATTTCTAGTATATAATTACTCTTTTGATTTTTAAAGATATCATAAAAAAGTTTTTTTCTTTGTGTCACTTTTATCTTCTCTGTTAAGGGCTTACTATTTTCAATTCTCCATCAACCTGCCTAGCACAAACTATGTTTAACTGGCTATTTGAATTCTACTATGAAAAGCAATTAGGTAGCAACATATTTAAGTCATCGTTCTAGTGCCATTCCTGTGTCTTTGATAACATGACCCAATGGAAATCAACTTGGGCAAGAGGTGGTTTAATTTAGCTCACAACCCCATGTATAGTGTATCACTGTGGGAAAATCAAGACAGGTGCTTCAAGCATCCCCTCTTATCCAATCATGGAGAGACAATAAATGCAATAAATGTACAAAGTTTACTGCTCAGCTACCTTTCTCTACTTTTACACTTTCCGGGACCGAGAACCTGGGAATAAGTGGGCTTTCTTTCTGGCTGGGTTTTCTCATTTCAGTCAAAGCAAGAAACAGTCTCCCTCAGACATGCATATAGGCTAACACAGTCTGAATAATTACCCATCCAGCAGACTCTTCCTTTAGGAGACTCTGCTATACCTAATTGGAAATTAAAATCACACCAAATAAATTTCAGAAAGTCTCTCTCTCTCTCTCTCTCTCTCTCTCTCTCTCTCTCTCTCTCTCTCTCTCTCTCTCTCTCTCTCTTCTCTCTCTGTCTGTCTCTCCCACCTCCTTCAGTTTTCCTCCCCTCTTTCTTGTTTACCATTTCCCTATGAGAAATAATTCACTATTTTTAAAAGCTAGTCTCTTGCTTCAGTTTCCCAGGTAATATATTTATAGATTCATGTAAGGAAGCAGGGATTTAATTAATATTTTTGTGTTGTAAAATAGACATCTGTTTTTAAAAATAGTTGGTTAATATTTGTGTTTAAATTTTATTTCTACTTTCAGAACTTCATTTTCCATATCGCTGAAGTTCTAATTACTATACTGAAAATAGCTTTTTGTAAGAAAATGCAGTGATGCCATTTTAATCCCTTTTAAAAGTAGATTGATTATTTTCTAAATCACAGTCTTTCATTCAATCTATGCGGTCTGGATTCTCTTAATATTTATTGCTGAAATCACTTTGAAAATCATGATTCAGCCATTCAAAGTGCTTACTATTCTTGTGGAGGACCGGGGTTTCTTTCCTAGCACTCACATAATTCTCTCGACTGCCTGTAATTTCAGTTCCAGAAAATCTGAGGTTTCTTCTGTATTCTCCTTTACTCACAGGGCTCACATGTACACTCACAGAAAAAATGATAGAATCTTTTAAAAACAAAATTAACTATCCTTGACACCTCCTTGAAAGAATATTACTTAGGAGTTAGGTGATAGAGCAAAATGATAAGTTCCAACTTAGTTATTCGACATTTCAGTAATTATTCCATGCATGTTTGTCTAAAACTATATGCCAGTATTAAGTTTTAGCATTAAATCAATAATACAATACTCACCCTCTAAAATGTTATTATTATGTAGGTGTGAGCACATAATCTCTTAAGGCAGCAATTTGACAGGGGACTACATGAGATATGAAAAGGCATTTAAGGAACAGTGATGGTTAAGATTCACTGTAAATGAGAAATATGGGGTAAAAGTAATCATTTCCTCTATGAGTATAAGGCATTGAGAGTAAGACGTTTAAAATTTGATAAATATATATATCAAGATAATTCTTCATTTTAATATAAAGGTTCGAATCAGGAGGAATTTCGCAGTAACCTTTACTGCACAATCCTCTAGGGAATGTAAGAAAATTTACTCTAGATTCTGTTTTGGCCAAAAGAGAAATCGGGTTCACATGAGAAAGAGCTAAAGTGAGAAATCTTTATTTTAGGGATGATGAAGTGACTTACAAAATAAAGTACCTGTAACACAGCAAGAGGACTCGGGTATCATAAAAGGTTGGGTATAGCCTATAGAAATCCAGAGTATGGGGGCCAGAGAAGGGTGCATCTACAGAGCTCATTGGCCAACTGACTTAGCTGAATTCATAAGCTCCATGTTCAGTGACTGAAATGTCTTTAAACAAATAAATGAATGAATAAATCTTAAATGCATACATAAATAGATAAATAAATAAATGAGTGAATTAAGCAAAGAAAAGCTGAAGAGTAGAAGAAGTTTTTCAATGTTGACCTCTGGTCTTCATTCATGTTCGAGTAGTAGTCATTGTGTACCTGTACTCACATAATCAGATACATAGTAAAACAACACAATAATCACTATTGTAAAGTTATGTTAATTATGCCCCAAAGATTAAATTTCTATTTTAAAAAACTAGCCTAAATTCCCTAATTGTTCTTCCTACTATGTTGTTAGTGCTACAAATTTTCTTCTTTTGTTTCCCGGTTTTATATCTTACTCCATCTTCAATGACTATAATAGACTAAAATTACTTATAAGAATGTAGTCTGCAAGTCAGTATTTAAGATGTGATCTCATCAAGCTCATTTTCTACACTAGTGTTTACGTTTATGTAGTGGCAGCTAACAGATAAGTAAACAGACAATGGCTTTAATTATGTGCATAGACCTTTTTTATGCTACTACACACCAAAGTAAAACATTGTTCTACTGAATAGGTTTTCTCTAGCTATTTATTGTTGATTTAGGACAATTTGCAGCTTCTAACTATGATATTATTCAAGGTATTTTTATTTCCAGTCATCAAAGTGCTTTGTGTTAAGAATTAAAATTTTCAGGTTAAGTGATTTGAAATGAAATAATTTATTTGCAGTCTGTATTCTCCTTATTATTTATAAGTGCACAGTTATATTCACTTTAATTTGTTGAATTTTTATTGACAATTTACCAGCTGTGTTTAGTGGCAATATTTTTTATTAATTGTCCCTAAGGGAAGTCATTTCCTTCTGAAAGAACAGATGTTGGCCTATTAAGTAAACCATTCTTTTCTTTCAAAGAGAATGAATGATGCTTCTAATGATGGTTTAGGTAAATGCATCTATGTGATTAAATTGCTACTTAAAAATACAGTATTTTACTATTTTGAGAGATTACTAACATACATAAACTTCAATGATTTTAGTTTTAAAATATGTTTAAAATGGCATTTAAGAAGTAATATAGGAAGAATATTTTCATATTGACTTTTATATTTTTATCATTATCAAATTATTTTGTAAGCTTACACAATAAGATTAACTTGCAGAAGCTTTATTATTAAATTAATACACATGTTATTTATTTCTTTTACATGTATACAATAATCACATGTGCTTAAATTCTTTCTTGTAGTAAATATGTATTTATTTTATTGAGAAACCAGAAGGAATTTCAGGTAGCCTCCCTAAATCCAGGTTGGTCTAAAATTACTAACTTCTATGTTGCCTTTTTTTCTGTTCTACTGAAGAAAATTTCTAATTACATATTTATTTATTCATGTCCTAGCAGTATTTATGGAATATATTTCAGGTATTTTTATGCCATGGTTGTGAAGCAAATCTACAAATAATAATAATAATAATAATAATAATAATAATAATAATAATAATAATAATAATGTCTTGGTAAGGTATATACTTTTTGACTTTCAGACAAAATAGTGAAAATAAAATATTTTTTATGTTAGTACAAACACGAATAAAGCTGTCAATATTAATGAAATTTCAAAACCAACCTTCAAATGCCAGTGGCTTAAGGTGACACAAATTTAATAACTAATCATAGTTGTACATGCAGTGCAGCTCTGCAGAGGAGCACTTTTCATCACTTTAACATGGAATTGCTTTAATATCTGCTCCAGTGATCACTAAATGAAGGGGAAGATAATTCAGTAATTGTGTTTGGCTATTTAAACATTTACCCAGGAGTGACGCACATCAATTCAGCTTACATTTCTATGACTTATGTAAGCATATTCACTTATAAGTAGGTTGAAAAAATAGCAGCTTAATTTTTTTTAGAAGGATGTAGTTAAATTTTATATTAAAATAACTAATCTAACCAACTACTTTAGTAGTCAAAGAATTAATCAAATCTCCTTTAGTCATCCAAAGTACAAAGCTTGGAGACTTAATCTCTGGAGAAAGATCAGTAGAAAATTTATTAGTTATTTCTTTTTGTAATAATGCTGAATGTAATTGTGAAAAATATATCAATTCTTACAGTGGTTGCCTAGATTTCCATCTAATAACTTCAAATGTATTGCCAGTACGGAAATGTCCAGTGTTATAACTGAGCACAGTGAAAGATACATGCCAAGAAAATACAGCTTAAGTAAGATAAATAATAGGAGATGCAACAAACAATTTCAGTAACTGCAAATACTTTCCATATGTGCTGTGAAGATAGCATCCTTCCCTCATGGGATGGAGAATTATTTTATGGACATTGATTCTCTCCATCAAGCTTCTTCCACGCATATGGTTCAGCTTCGCTCTAGTTTCTTCTTTGTGTGATTTATTTTAGTACTTGCCTACACTGAAGATGGAAATTAAAGATATTTACACAGGAATTAGTTATTATAATTTTGAAACCAAATTTTACAAAAATGAGTATTATTTAAGGTCTAAGAGAAGTAGACATTATTTGACTGATCCAATCCATCTATGCCTACTGTAGCAGTAAAACGTTCTGGAAGCCATAATTGATTTCAGTTACTATGTTATGATCAACTTTTACCATTCATCAGCATATTTCTTTGCTTTTGTCAATATTTGGTTTTCTGTATGAACCTAATTGTTGGTATTTGATAGCATCAATCAGTGAAATAATGAACTTGGAAGTGTGTGTGTGTGTGTGTGTGTGTGTGTGTGTGTGTGTGTATGTGCGTGTGTGTGTGTGTGTGTGTGTGTGTGTGTGAATAAAACAAAAATTAATGTTAAAAAAGCCCATGAATTTAAAGACAGAAAAGATGGATTTATAAGGACGTATTTGTGGGAAAAATTTATAAAGAAGAGAGTGTAAGTATAGTCTTAAAAACTAAAATATAAAACATTATTTTGCTTCAGTTCTGAATAAATTGGAGAAATAAATGTGGGGCTCGAGAAAGATGGTATGATCTGACAGTTCACTGTCTCATTTCCCCAGGTTTATTGAGTTTAATTTGACAAGGAAGGTTGAAACTGATGAGTAACATTGCACATATTTAACATGTACAATATATTTGTATTCATTTATGTGCATATTTAAGGTGCTCTGGACAGGGATAGCATTATCATCCAGATCCTTTTGTATCGGCTACCTGAGTGTTGGGATATATGCATCATTGTATCAAGCTAGGTAGGTGGGGCTTCTGCTATTCATTTTTAAGAAGAATGTACTTGAAATAATTTTGTTATATGAAATAACAAGTAAAAAAAAATTTAGGCTGAAACCAGTTGCTAATTTACACTATTTAATAATATTGATTCTTCAAAATGAACAAAACGAAGCCAGTTCAGCTGAGTGCTCTGAACAACTGGGGTCTAGAAAGAGGCCAAATGCACAAGAATATAAGTGATTCAACAAATCATTTCTTTTAACTTATTTGTGGGTATAAGAACAACAACTTAGAATACTGGTTTAATAAAGTGGTGGTTAAAATGAACAATGACAACAATAGATATGCTAACGTGGGCTTGGGGATTAGCCAAGGAGGACTCAGCCAGACCCAAAGACCTGCAGGTAACAAAGGAATGCTGAGAATGGGAAAAATAGTTCTTCCCTGGGCAAGAGTACAGCAATTGTTTAGTCAATTCCAAATTGCAAGCCCTGAAACATATGTAAAAGTAGCATTATACAGGCTGAACATTCTGTAGGTATATAATTAGGAATATATTTGCATATACATGTGTGTGTCTGCGTGTGTGTGTGTGTGTGTGTGTGTGTGTGTGTGTGTTCAACAATAATTAAAGGAAAGGAGGCCATGAGTTTGAAAGCAAAAGGAGGGATATATAGGAGGCATTAGTGGGATCAAAGAAAAGGGGAGATGGCATAATTATAACCTTAAATAAAAATACTTGATTTAGTACTGAACAAAATGAAGAAATAAACATGGATTTATCTGATCTGATGGTTCACTGTCTTATTTTCCAGGTTTATTATGTTTCATTTGAAAATGTAATGTTAAAATTGATGAGTAACATTGAATATATTTAGAGGGTACAACATATTTATATTCATTTATGAGAATATTGAAAGTACTTTGAAGGTAAGTTATGCTTAACATTTGCTAAACTTTTAAAGAACTAATTCAAATATCTTGGTGTAAACTATAGATAAGACAACACTTGTTTGAACAAGGAGGTAAAATTTTGTACTGTTATTTCATATTTTATTCAGAAGAATTTATATCTAATTAATGTTTACCCTAATTTACAATGAATATAAAACATTTATAAAAAATGGTGTAGTTTACAAGCAAATATTTATTAAATTAAAAAGGGAAATTATGAAGAATTAAGTATGTGATAAAATATCTGCTCTTGTTTGCTTCCTGATGAATTAAGTATGTATCCCATTTTTCAGCAAACTGATAACTTAAACTCTCATATAAACAACCACAGGCATTTTCAAATTCAATTGCTTAAACACACACTGTGCATCAAGTTCAGTAAATTAAATCTGTTCTCTCTACTCTTGGATTGTAAGGCATAATGCACTGAGGAAAACATACACTACGGCAAATGAACTAATATACAACATAATAGAATTTCAAATACAGTCAAAATTAAATGTCACATTCAATGAAATAGCACCACATAAACAAAGATAAAACAAGTTTTAAGGAGGCCAAGTGATTTTGCACCTCTGTCTGTGGATATAGTCCCTAACAACATTCATCAGGAAGGAAAATTAGCCAAACTTTGATAACTCACAAGTTAATCTTATTAGATGGAAATGTGCTGCTTTTAGGTATCCTCTTTTATATTTGTGATGCTCACCTATTTAAAGAATTACTTTTGTTTAAAATTTTCACATATGCATATGGTACATAACTAACATTTATTCCTCTTCCTAACATGCCATATGTGCTCTCTACACTGAATTTTTTTCTCAAAATCACATTTATTTGTTATTTTACATACTCTGTTAACACTGGAATATTTGATGGTAGCTGAAGTCAACAAAAACATACCTAAAACTTTTTTTTAATGAACTTTTCATTTGCAGTACATTACTCAAGGGCTGTCAATTCTGTTATGTGACTTCAAAGCTTTATTTATTATATAATGTATACAGTGTTCTGTTTGCATGTATGCCTGCAAGCCAGAAGAGGGCACCAGATATCATTATGGATGGTTTTGAGCCACCATGTGGTTGCTCAGAATTGAACTCAGGACCTCTGGAAGAGTAGCCAGTGTTCTTGACCACTGAGCCATCTCTCCAGCCCTGTTTTGTGGCTTTGGATTATTCATAATACATTATCTACAATGACTGTGTTGCTTCTGGTAACTAAGTAGGGCCTTAAAGAATGAATTAATAAATCTAGTAATAAATAGGAAAGTGTGAGATAACTGCTTACTCTGTTGGACTCTGGAGAATAATCAATGAAAATAATGGCTTCAAAAAATATGACTCCGGGGCAAGTCTGATGGCTCAGCAGGAAAATCTCTATCCACAAAGCTTTAGGAGCTGAATTTTATACCAGCCTCCACATAGTTTGAGAAGAAAAACTACTGCCACAAATTACTTCTTGACTTTCACATATGCCATGTCACAGAGGTCTTCCACCAAAGAAATAAATACATAAAATAAATACATATGAATGATACTAAATAATAATTTAGCTTCTACTCAAGTAAAGAGGTACCTCAGTTAAAACGTTCAAATCTCTCAATTTTAGTCAATTAATGTAATTTTATAACTATATTTGTGTTTATGGTTCATTTCATAGATTTTTAAGAACATAGAAAACAAGTCCTTCACAGAAGGGGAAAAGGACAAGATCTCCTGAGCACATTGTGAGGGGAGGGGGAAGTGAGTGGAGAAGAAGCTAGGAGAAAGAGAAGGGGAGAAGACGAAAGCAAGTGGGACTAGGAAGATTTAGCCAGGGGAGGAATAGACGAGAGAAGAGAGAAAGAAATAGAGAGAGAGACCATAGTAGAGGTACCCATTATAGGTTTCAAAAGAAAACTGAATCTAGAGGAATGTCCTGAGACCTACAAGACTGAACCCAACTAACAATTTGAGCAACAGTGGAAAGGCTACCATAAATGCCCTTCCCTGATAATGAGTTCGACAACTAACTTATCCACCAACATAAAGCTCTCATCTAGTGGCTCATGGAAACAGAAGCAGACACCCATCACTAAACAATAAGCCAAACTGGAATCCAGCTGCAGAGAGGGAGGACAGGATCAGGCTAAAGAAACCCCAGAGACAGCTGCCCTGAACAATGAATACCTAATGGACCCCCAGACTGATAGCTTGGAATCTAGCATTGGACTGACTCAGACCCTGTCATCATGGGTCTCAGCTAGAAGGCCTGAGCAGTCTAAGGGACCTTTGACAGTGAAACCAGGATGTATCCCTGGTGCACAAAAGGGCTTTGGGAGCACATTCACCATGAAGAGATACTCTCTTAACCTAGAGCAGGAGAGAAGGCCTAGTCCCTACTCCAAATGACTTGACAGATTTAGATGGCCTCTCCTGGAAGGCATCACCCTACATGTAGAGTGTGGGTGGGTGGCTGGAGAGGGTGGCATGGGAAGGTGGAAGAGAGGAAAAAAGGATGGGAGAGAAGGAGGGAGGGAGAGGGATTGGAATCGATGTGTAAACTATAAATAATTTAACAAAACATAGAAATCATTTTCAACATTTATATAGTTATCTTGCATGTGAGTTGCTAATCTTTATATAAATTCACAAAAATGTATTTGAGGGTGCTTATGTGCATTTATAAAATCATACACACATACACACACTTCTATGTATATGTGAAACAATTACAAAACTAATTTCTTTGGTATTTTATCTGCACAGTGAGTATAGTTGAAAGATGGCCACTGGCACAATTATGAGGAAGTGACCACCTTCCTGAGCTGTCCTCGGGGAAGGGTAATCATGGAGGACAAATTGCACATGGAATAGATCTGCACAACATGGAAATCTGTATTACAATCTTCTTTTTCTTCTTCTTTTTTTAATTTAAATTCAAAACAAAGTTGTTTTACATGTCAATCCCAGGACTCTCACCCTACCATCCACTCCTACCACCCCCATCAAACCCCACTCCATTCCCTTCCGGCTCCCCAGGGAGAGTGAGGACTTTCAAGAGGAGTCTTCAATGTCTGTCATACCATTTGAGGCATGGTCTAGGCCCACCCCCATGTGTCTAGGCTGAGAAAATATCCTTCTACATGTATTGGGTTCCTAAATTTCATTTGTATACTAGGGATAAATACTGATCCATTTGTAGAGTTCCCATAGATGCTCAGACCTCCTAACTAACACCCACATTCAGGTGGTCTGGTCATTCCTATGTTGGTTTCAGACTGGGGTTCATGAGCTTCTCCTTGTTCAGATCAGCCTATTCTGTGTGTTTCTCCAGCCCCTTTGCTCATCACTTCTTCCTTTCTGTAACTGGATTCCAGGAGTTCAGCTAGAGTTTAGCTGTGCGTGTCTTCTTCTGCTGCCAACAGCTACTGGCAATGATATACTGAGTCCTGGGACTATGGATGTGCATTCTATGTGTCACTTATTTTTCTATGAATTACTCTCATGAGAAATGATGCTAAGAAAGTTTTTCTTTAAATTATACTGCAGAGATGCACATAAATTTGTCTAACATAAACAAGGAAATGGAGTTCTGCAATAATTATACATGCTTGATTTTTAATATACTACTAAAAAATGCAGCAATTATTTTACCAAAAAATGATCCTATGTTCCCTCATATCCCACATAATTTCAATGTTTATTGTAGCAAACAGGCCATCACTTAATTTGCAAAGGATGGAGACTGCTCAAAAAGGCCTAGAGGGGATATTATCTCACTAGTGTAACATTTTCTCCAGAAGGCAGAAAATTATGCACTGTTTGAGGTATGGGTGCTGTGGTCAGAGGAACTGTAGTAATTGTGCTTCTCCGTCCATGTCTCTACACAAAATGCCTGTTTATGCTCTATTCCACCAGTGTCAATTCCTTTAAAGATCCTCTTGAAGTGATCTTCTAACAAAATAAGAGAGGCTTAACAAAATAAGAAATTCAAGTGAATGTATAACTTATACAGCACCTTTCTCCCAATAATGGGCAGGGTTTAGAGCATTACTTTCATAGAATTTTAATGAAAAATATTTTTGTTAAGTAAGAAAAAAAGAGATCCTATGATCCTATGTCTACCATGGATCACATAACAACTTTACAAACTTTATTATCATTTTTTTTGCTGCCCTGTCTAATAATCCCTTTGGTCACCTCCAAGTCATATTAACTTATTCTCTGAGTCTACTTTAAAATAATTAATTTGGAAGATTTATCAATTTTATTTTTAGTTTTTAAACATTTCTATACTACATTTGTGTTTGACAACAACTTTCTATTATTTCTGTGCTTGACTAGGTCAATAGCTTCTAAAGTATCATGTCCAGATGCATTAAGTATCTTACTTAGTATGAATGATGATGTTTTCAAATAAAAGTTAGCCCACATATTAAAATAATCTCACACTTTACATGGTTGTAGGTTAAAGCAGCATATTATGTACAATGTATGGATAATGGCATATTGTCATATTGAATTCAGTCTGTTGCATCTCCTCATGTGATCTTCAACTAAAATAAATCATTTAAAATAGCATTATTAGTTTTAAATTCATTTACACATGCATATATAAACTATACACAGCTTATAAAATATACTCCTGTGAATCAAGATCATAGTTTAAAAGTCTGAGTGATATTGTTGTGCAAAGGAGCTGGCATTCATCTGTGGATACATGGTTAACTAGAACTATGATGCTAGTGTCTGACACAGACATAATTATTTGATTGAAGTTAATGTGATTGAAGGCTGAATACCTAGTTGGCAGTCGCTCCAATTGGTGCTTCTATATTGAGTCTAAGAAATTTGAAATGACATAATATCTGTAAATCATCTCTTTGTTTTATATATTCAGAATTTATTTGCCTAAACAGTGGAATTGTAACAGTAACGTGGGAAGTATTTTCTATTTGCCAACATTCCCTATTAAGTTTTAATTGCCAACTTGATACAGCCTAGAATCTCTTATAAGAGAGCCTTGATTGAGGAATTGCTTAAATCTGATTAGCCAGTGGATATGTCTGTAGGGAGTTATCTTGATTATTAGCAAGTAGAATATCCTCTTCCCAATGTTTCTGCTTCAGACTTCTGCAGTTATTTCTGATCATAAGTCACAACAGGATGAACTATGATTTCAAACTGTAAGGTGAAATCACTCTTCTATGCTTTGTACTATTTGGCTAGAAGGAGCAAGTAAAACAACAGAAAAGTAAAAAGAACAATACCTTCCACCAACAAAACTCTTCTTGTTGATGCATTCTACTAATACTGCATTTTTTCATTTTATTTTAACTTTGGCTTTGTTTGTCAGATAGCTTTTAGCAATAAAGATACTTATTGCTAGAAAATCTGCTTTGTCTCAATTCAAAATTATCTATTTCCTTTTTAATGATAGGAAGAAACATGTTTGTAGAGCTGTTGCTAAGAGAGTTTACTTCAGATAATGTCATAAACAAAATTTCTTCACAGCAATGTTCATTCTGCAGTTGCTTATTCTAAATGTGGTTATTCGAATTTTTTGTTGCTCAATACCCCAGGCAATAATCTTCACACTCAATATAAAATTTGTTTTGTCTCTTGTTTCTAGGAGTGGAAGGTAGAAAGTCAATAAATGGTGATGAATTCTCACTGTTGATGGAAGATTAAGAGGGGAAAGAAAATGATTTATTAATTATGTCTTTTGCTAAAGAAACTGGAAACTAGGTGGAGCTCTTACCTTGACATTGTAGCCTTTTGCAAGAAGAGATATACATTAAGGAAAAAAATAATATGGCAAAGTTATTTGTATAAAAATATGTTTCTGATTGATTGTATTTGAGAAACTAAGAGGACTCTGTTGGCAGGGCTGTAGTATTGATTGGTGAGTAGTTCTAATGAGGTAGTAACTTCCTGGAAATATTTGCTTCTGAATTGGTGCAAGACTGATTTATTTTTGTTGTTGTTGTTGTTGTTTTTGTTTTGTTTTGAGACAGAGTTTCTCTGTGGCTTTGGAGGCTGTCCTGGAACTAGCTCTTGTAGATCAGGCTAGTCTTGAGCTACCAAAATCCACCTGCCTCTTCCTCCTGAATGCTGGGATTAAAGGCATGTGCCACCAACACCTGGCTAAGACTGATTTATTTTAAAAACCCACTTCATGACCATGCTAAATCACTATATGGAATATGCCCAAAAGACTACCTGTCCTCCTTCACAGAATTTTTCTCAGCCATTTTAATCGATACTATATTCAGAATAGCAAGGGAATGCAAACACACTAAATGTTCTTAAACTATATATATATATATATATATATGTATATACATATATATTTATATATATATATATATATCATATGATAAGTGTCCAGTGTCCAGTATGGAATATTACTCAGCTGTAAAGAAAATGAAATCATGAAAATTTCAGGTAACAGGATGAAATTATAAAAGATTATATTTCTGGAGGTAACACAGGTACAGAAAGACAAAGTAAGTATAATAGTAAAGATGCCTCAGTAAGTCACTTTCTACCTACAATACCTTTAATACATACAAGTCTATATGTACATGTACAGACATGGTTTAAATGAAATTTTCATATAAGAATGACGATGATCACTCCCAAAGCTATAGATGACCTAAGAAAGACTATAACACGATGCATGAGAAGCCTCCCTTTGTGTTTTTGATCAGGGCTGTCCCAGAGAGTTCCCAAACACTACTGTTTGATTCACAAATATAGAGATTACTCCTATGCAATTTGGACCAATGACCCAGATTAATCCAGTCATATCTCACTAGAAAGTATCATTCCTCGTGACTAGCTGCCATAATATAAGAAGGTATCATGTAACCTGATGGGAGATGTTATTCTGTATATATGTTTCTCATACTGGTTAATAAAGAACTGTGGCCAATGAGATAGCAAGATAGGCAGGGCTAGGAGACAAGGAGGAGAGAAGAAGTAGGAGGGGGGGAGTCAAGATGTAGCCCAGGGAAGAAGCAGGACGCCTGCCACGGCTCCCTGATAAGACGACCACGTGAAAATACTTAGATAAGTAGAAATGGGTTAATAATAAAGACAGAGCTGGCCCATTAACAATAATGGTAACTGGCCAACAGGATTGTATCAAATACAGAGTCTCTTAGTGTTATTTGGCAGGACCCTCTGCAGACGGTGGGAAGAACCTGTAGTAACAGTAACCTTACAAAGGGGGAAGGCAATCAGTTACAATGATTATAAGCCATAGAAATATGTTATACATAGCAATATTCCTAGGAGTGCAAGAGATGCATGCATACCTTGGCAGAAACTGAAAGATCTCCAATTAGATTTAAGATCCAACCAACAAGAAGAAAACCGTGTCTATTATTGTAAACCTTGCCAAGTACCTAGGACTTGAGAAGTTATGGATTCTGGAGAAAAAGCTACAACCACTGTTTAGCTAAATCAACATAATCCCTATAATCCATTCTAATTATTTAACTTTATACACACAGATAAGTATAGTTCTCCCCAATCAAGAAAAGTTTGCAACACGTGGGAACCATTACAACATACACACACACACACACACACACACACACACACACACACACACACACAAAACAGCTGATTTAAATACAGAGTTGCAGTGCCCATTCTTAACTAGAATATTTACAACTCTTGCACGTAAGGGTTAAGGATCATTGCAAATGGTGTGTATGGGGTATTTTAAGATTCAGAGGAACAGGGAGGTGTCAGGAGCAATTTTCCTGCCAGCCTGTTCCTACAGCCACGTCAGCCCCAAATAACACACAGAGATTATGTATTAGGTAAAAAGCTGTTGGCCAGTTACTAGCATTCCTTATTGGCTAGCCCAGTCTTAAATATTAACCAATTTCTATCATTCAAAGTGTTAACAGGTGGTCTTGGCTTACCAGAGATAGGGTCTGGACTGCTGTTCTCTCAAGTCTCTACATCTTGAATCTTCTCCTACATCACCCTGAATCCTCCTTGTCTTCTATTCCACCTATCTTGATTTCTTATTGGCCAAAATGGATTTATTCATTATCAATTTGAGAAACATATTTACAGAATGAAATCTCCCATCATCTCTTCTTTTCTGTCTAAAATAAAATGAAGGGTTTTAACCTTAATTTAGAAAAACACATAATAAAACATTTATCAAATAAGAATCACAGTTAACAATATTTAGTCCATTAGCATTTCGCAAGATTTAAAGAAAATATTCCATTATCTATCCTATCTTTGTATGTCTAAAGTGCTATATGTAACTTATCTTTAATCCTAACTAAGAAAAACTATAAACATAACTATCTTTCTTCAACTCCATCAAAGACCACAGAAGGATAATATATAAACTCTAGAGATGACAGAGACATCTTGCTACCTGGTCTGTCACCCAAAGTTCTTATGTAATGTGTTATTTTTAGCCTATATGTCATAGTGTGTCTGCCAGACTCAGCAAAGCAGGGAATTTTAAACTGTCCACATGCATTGGCAGACTGTCAGTCACTTTTCTCTGTGTCTTGAAGACTGTCTGGCAGACTCTTCCATGAAGTAGGCGCCCTGTAGCATTGCCCACCTTGTTTCAACAGTTATTTTTCTGTGGGTCCTGCATGTCCAGTTTATACAGTATATAGGCAAACAGTCCAGATAAGAGCAGTATTTTCCCCAAATGGCTAGAGTTGCCACACTGAAAACAAACTCCATAATGAGTGGGGTTTTTTTATTATTATTCATTTTCCTTTTCTGTGCAGGTGGTGTTGCTAGGAGCAGTTATGTCTCACTGTTAAGAAAAACCCTAAATCATTTTAAATGCCATATACTGTAGGTCTTTGAAAAGTTTGAAGAATGCCTATCCATCTCAAATACAACTCAAAAATATCTTGAAAACCTAACTAACTTAACTCTAAGTTTTGACGATCATAGGTAACTATCTATAATCTGTCCTAAATTATATATTATAGTTTTAAATGAGCTATACAAACCCAATACCTAAAAAAGAGGAGAAATATACTTATCACAAAATGTACCTTCAATTTGTATCAATAAATGAAAGTCCATTCCAAAACAGAGTTCATCTCTATACCATAACACTCTTTTTTACCCTTAAAGAGAGATTTCTCATTGTCATTAACCATTTGTAACCAACTCTATATAAATTAAAACAAACATTAGTAAACAATTGTTTGGAATTTGGGCATTCCAAACTGCTTCTTGCTGTTTGATGCAGAAATCCTGGCTGAAGTGGTCTGCAAGGCTGCTTTGTCCCAGCTATTTGAATGTTGGTCACCTGGGATGCTGTTTCAGAGGGTCTTGCATGATCAAACCACGTTAGTCTCGAAGGGATCCAGTGAGATGATACCTCCTGTAAATGCTACTGAAATTACATACACTAAAGACCACCATAGGTGCTTAATCCACTAAACAAGGATGATGCCAATAGACATGTTAGCATGGATGGGGGAAGCTCAGGAAGCCACAAGACAAGAAAATTCCAGGGAACCAAGGAATATCCTTTGGGAAGAGAACAAGTGGGAATACATAGGCAGGATTAGAAAGAGGAGGAGGAGAAAAGAATATACTTATAAACTTAAAAGTAATTAAAAGCATGACTACATTAATTTTAAAATTTATAGTATAAATTCCTTAATTTGAAACATTGCACTGTCTTTTCAATGATTTAATTAGTATATATAACTTTGAATATTTTTTGCCTTTCTTAGTACATTCATTTTCCTGAAAGTTTATAGGGGATGCTTAATAATTTATTCTCATGTGACTTTTCCTCAAGTAACTTCAATTTAGAATTATCTTCGCAAATAATATTATTATTTTCTAAAACAAATTTTATTTTCAAATATAGTCTGATTTTACTCTTCCTCTTGCCAGAATTTTATGTACCCTCTTTCACTCCCTATCAAATTAAATTCACATTTTTCCTCAAAAACAAGCAAAAACCTGATACATCAATAAATCTTTAAGGTGTCATATAATATACTATATTGAACCATATAAAAGTATAAATAATTTATTGTGAAATTCAACCCAATATATACTATCAACATTGCAATCTTGGTATGTCTTGGTTATAACTCTGTCTCCTCTATTTAAACTTAGAACATATACATAATAAAAAGAATGTTATACATCAATATTTAAGACCAACTTATTGAGCCTAGACGCAAAAATTCTCCACTGAACACCAATCAGTGAGCATTTTTAATAGTACATTAAATTGGTAAATGGTCATGATCAAGGAGGATTCATTTCAATTTAATAAGGATGTTGAATTAGGAATAGAAATGTCAGCAAAATGAAAGGCACAAATTCAATGACCTTTTCAATGGATGCATAAGAAGTTTGTTCAAGGCAAAATATTTAAAAAAAAAAGAATGTTGTGGATGTGTTTCAAAATCAGTAAATTCCAATTACAATAATCAAACAATTAGCAGTGAATCTAAAAACTTGCATACAGTGGAGCTAAAAACATTACTCTGAAATCTGATCAGGTCAAGGGTGTTGATCTTTACCTGACTTCTAGTTAACACACAGCAGAAGTCAGCAGTGCTTCAGTCAAATTGGAGGAATAAAAAAGGCACATTCAAAATGGAAAGATGAAGTCTTACTGGAATCCTTTTTTGATGGTAAGATTCTATTTATCAAAAAAAGTCAAAGGTGTCAGCAAATAGAGAGATTTTGTAATAACTAACAATCAGAAAAATAACAAAATACAGCATATAAAAATGTCTCATTCCCAATGAAAAATTAGGTGATGTAAGGAAAAAATCCCATTTTAAACACACACACACACACACACACACACACACACACACATACACACACACACACACACACACACACACACACACACTTAACAAAACAGGTAACAAAAATCTGTATGATAAAGTTATGAAACAATAAAAAATTCAAAATTTGAGAAAGAGCAAAGATGAATGAAATGGAAAGTAATTTCACTTTCTGTAATTAGAACAGTCAACATTACTAAAATGATCTTACCTGGACAGGTTCAATCCAATTCTTTTCAAAGGTCTAATTAGTTTCTACAAATGGATAAAAACCTCAATTTACAAATTCATTCACCCCAAGTGGTAAAAGTTATCTTGAGAAAAGAAAAATTCAAGACTTGCACTCTTAACTAGAAAAGAACTACAATGTCTTTGCATTCATCAGTTGGCTGTTAAATGAAACTTGGACCCAAGGAATAGTCAAAGGTTATAGAAAACCTAGAAGTGATGCACAGCTAATTTGTTTTCAACAAAGGTGTCAAACTATGGGCTAGAGAATATTTCTTTTTGGTAAATAGTTTTTGGGGGGCATCTAATAACCTCAAAAAATTAAACTATACAGTTTATCCTAACTAATTATAGATATTAATGAAATGTCACTAAAACCTAAAGGCAATTCCCAAGCAATTAAAATGAGTATTATTTTTTATTTAAAGACATAGAGCATAGAATTATCAGCCTACAATCCACACCACCAGAAAAGCTAGGAAACAAGGACACTCAGAGAGACATACATGGTCTCCCTGAGAAGGGGAAAGGGACAAAATCTCCCAGGCAAGTTGGGAACATGGTGAGAGGGGGAGAGAGTGTTAGGAAAAAAAGGACGGGAGAGGTGGAAATGATGGAGCAGGAAGATTGAGTCAGGGGAAGAATAAAGGAGAGCAAGAAAAGAGATGTCATAATAGAGGAAGCATTATAGGTTTAAAGAGACATCTGGCACAAGGGAAATATCCAGAGACCTAAAAGGATTATCCCAAGTAACAATATAAGCAATAGTGGAGAGGCTATCTTAAATACCCTTCCACAATAATGAGTTTGGTAACTACCTTATATCCCACCTAGAGCTTTTATCCTGGAACTGATGGAAGCAAAAGCAGACACCCACAGCTAAACACTGAGCCAAACTTCTGGAATCCATTTTCAGTAAGGGAGGAGTGATGAGCAAAGAGGTCAAGACCAGGCTGTAAAAACCCACAGAATCTGCTGACCTGAACAAGGCAGAGTACATGAACCCCAGTCTGATAGCTGGGAAACCAGCATAGGACTGGCCTAGACCCCTGAATGTGGGTGTTAGTTAGGAGGACTAGGCAGTCTATGGGGACTATGGTAGTGGATCAGCATTTATCCCTAGTATACAAATGAACTTTGGGAGTTAATTCCCCATAGAGGGATACTCTCTCAGCCTAGACACATGGGAGATGGCCTAGACCCTCCTCCAAATTATATAACAGACTTTGAAGTTTCCCCATGAAAGCAAAAAGGGGATGGGATAGTGGTTCGGGGAAACAGGGAAGGACAGAAGGATGCAGGAATTTGAATTGACATGTGAAACCAAGCTTGTTTCAAATTTAAAGAAAAGAATTATTAAAAAAAATAAATTATTGAAAACAGTAGGATGATTAATGATGTGTATTAGATAATACTGAAAAAGCACAAGAAACAGAAAAAAAATAGAGGTAATAAATCATAAAACAAAATAAAAAATACCCTCTTCTTTAGAAAGGACCAAGCAACCCAACCAAGCAACAGTGCACAGAAAGAAAGGAATGTCATAACAGGAATTATACATATGAAACCCAACAGTGTAATTGAAAATAATGTAAATATCAGACAACAGATATAAAGGGAAATTACAATAGAAAATATTGAAATCAACATAGTAGTAAAATGTTCAAAATTGTTAGCCCTCAAATATTAAAGCTGTATTCCTAGTCTGGTGAAAAAGGCCAAATAAAAAAATACTAAACTTAGCAAATTATATTACTGATTTATGAAAAACAAATGTAAATTGGCATACTTTGTTAGTAAATGCTAATAATAATAACCATTTTATAGCTGGGTTGTGTTGGTGCATGCCTTTAATCCTGGTACTCAGGAGGCAAAGACAGGCAGATCTTTGTGTGTCTGAGACCAGCTTCTTCTACAAAGCTACACAGAGAAAGTCTGTCTTGAAAAATCAAAAATAAATTAATAAAAATAAGTAGCCATTTTAGAAATTAACATAATGGTTCCTTTAGTATCAGTCAATCAATCAATCAATCAATCAGTCAATCAATCAATCAATTGAAAAACCTTACAATAGAGATAGCTACTCCTATTTTATATTTATTACTTCAGCAGACAATGTAAGTGTGCAGAAGTAATGTATGTCCTAAATGTTTTATGATCACTCCACCCCCAATATCCAAAGTTGCAAACATCCTCAGTGTCTAACAGTTTCTGAATGAAAACAAAATGTGGTTAGTAAACATACAAAAGCAACGAGAGAGCTATCAGTCCTATTATTTGTCACAAGTGGATAGAAGTTGAGTCAATTTATAGAGCAACACAGGACAGGCCAGACTCAGAAAGACAGGGATCATATATTGATATTCACATATACAAAGACCTACCATCATGGAAAAGACAAGTGGTTCTCAGAGAGAAAGAGAGAGAAGATTATATGGAGATCATATGTGTGTGGTAAGTTATATTTATATAAAAGTGAGTTCTGATGTGATCTTGTAGATAGAACATGTAGCAAAGAAAATAATGATCTAGGAGAATGTAATTTGAGATTTTTATGATAAAGATATATAGCTATTTAAGGAGAAGCTAGTGTATTAAACCTGATTAAAATATTATATTTTACATACAACATATGTACATTGTGACAAAAATGTGTTTTGATAGTCTATTAATAAATAAACATAAATAGGCTTTATTTTAAAAGTTATGGTGTACTGTAAGTTCTTGTGATATTTGTTTCCCTTTTATTTAAAACATCATCAACATTTAAACAGATATAATTTATTTAGTATCGTTTTTGTGTGTCTTTATCCACGATAGAAATGGAATGTAACATGGGCATTATTTGTTCATCACATGTTAATTTCTCTTTAATATTTTAGTACTTATATATGAAATAATAATACTTAGTTCTCAATATGTACTTATATAAGTGAATGGATGGCTCTATGAAGATATATCAAATGAATGTAAGTTTAAAATAATTTCTAGTAAGAAACAGTGACATATTGTTTATACTTTCAAAACGAAAAAAATATATACCTAACAATTAAAACTTTTAGTTTTGATTTTAAAAGCTTTGTATTTTTTCCTTATGAATTTCAAATGACAGTGAAGGGATGGTGATGATTCTTAATACACTTTTGAAGTTTTGACCTATCTTGTAACTTTTCTTAAAAAACTAAAATTGAGTTGTCAAAAATATTCTGCCAGTATTCTAATATCACTAGGCAAAAAGTGGTTCATCCTCAGCAGTTCTCTTAAATACACTCAGCAATAATCTGTGTGTTTTAAAAGAGTATGAAACAGTTCAAATAGAGCTGAGGCCAATTTTATTTTGACAAATGGACTTTTTCAATTAATATTTTGAGTAAATGTCTCAGAAAAAAAAGTGCCATGAATGAACACAGGCGTATGGCCCGGGTCCCATTGGCAGTTTTCATGGAAGCCAAATCTTCGTTTCATAATCAGGCCTCCCACTGAAGACTCTTCTCACATTGGATGCATGCCTGGTTTATCTAGATGGGCGCCAACTAATTGCTGGGACAACAGATGGGTCTATTCAATTGATGTTTCTAACTGCCAAATAAGCCTACAAAAGCATCATACTAGACAAAGTACCCACCAAAATCAGCATTTGATCAAATTGGTCATATAAACATGGAGAATTTTCATCCTTTCTCATCTTTTTAATGGTATAAAATTGCAGGAAAAGAAAATTTCTGGGTTGGGAAAATTTGTTCAAAGTCCTGTTGTGGGTTGAACAATGAAACACCTAATGAAAATAAATATATCCTAAATTATTAGTACCACTGGTAATTAAATAGCTGGCAGGCAAGCCAACAGTTGTTTCTTCATTCTTAGTTTTAATTTTAACTTTAGTGCAAATCTGATAAAAAAGGAACATGGTGATTTTATAGGGTCTCACTCTAAATAATACTGTTGCTATACTTTGTTCATTTTAAAATTCTTTAAGCCCATTTTAATGGCTTAAGAATGTTCCCTGCCAAAATTGCAACCCTTCACTTTCTTCATTAAATTATCGGTGAATCAAGAGGCCTGTGATGCTCACGGAGTTGTCCACAAATTAGTGTCAGTCTTCATTAATCACCCATTATGGGGTAAACTTTGAATTACCTCTATGTGGGCCATTCTCAAATTCTAGGCTAACCACTGTTGGAAGTGATCTTGAATACTTTATTTGTAAAAGATAGAGTACTTCAAGAACCAGGATCAGAAATCTGTGGGTAGAAGAAGAAATGCATGAAATGTATTTACAGATTATGAGAAGGGTTTTCAGGAGGAAACATATGTAGAAAATTATCTAATTATAATCTCAAAAATAAAAATAAAAAATAAATTTTGAAAAATTTCAACATGTTAAAATAAACCCAGTAGAAAAAAATATTATTTCCATGACTGCATTTATTTGGAACAGGTAGAGACCACTCACTTATACTTACCCATTTCTTTATTTTATGGAGACTCGAGTTGATACTTAGATAGGCTAAATAAATAAATACATACATACATACATACATACATACATACATACATAAATAAATAATACAAAGCCAGGGAGCACACAGTCCATTTTGGAAGAGAAGAAAAGAAAGATTTTATTTAGGATTCAAAAGCAGCATTAATATTCACTGACAATTTTGCACCCATAAACATCAAGGCTCTTAATACAATTAGAACTATAATCTTTAATAGAAAAAATGAGAGATTTCAATTGAACTAATTTGAAGTTTAAAGAAAAATGATATTAGAAAACCTCTTTGAGATCATGGAGGAGATACAAGTCAATGATCAGAGACTGAATTTATATCACAGTAGGAGACTTAATTGTGAGATTTCAGAAAACCAAGAATGCTTTTTCTTGCCTGATCATATTCTCATAAGCTCTATTAAGACACCACTATCTAAAAAAGATACATATAGCTGAAAAGGTATTACCTTTGCTGGGACCATGAAGGAACCATCTCTCAATCAAAAGTAGAAAGTATGCTTATGCTGAATTCTCCTGGTGAAATATATTATACACCTAGGGAGAAGTTGCTTAATAAGAAATAGAATCTGGAATTGGTTTTAGCTCATTGGTAAGGGCCTGGAAAAAAGCTTGTGAGGCCTATAAGAAGTAAGAATAGAATGTTTAAGAGAGAAACCTGAAGTGATAAAGAGTACTAATGATGGGAGATGTCATTCTGTAAATATGTTTTCCGTATTTGTTAATGAATAAAACATTGTTGGCCAATAGGAAAGCAAGATAGGCAGGGCTAGGAGACAAGGAGGAGAAAGGAAGTAGTAGGGAGATGGAGGATAGAAAGAGAGCACAACACCAGCCTCTCTCTCCAGCAAGATAAGACCACATGGAAATACCTAGATTAATAGAAATGGGTTAATAATTAAGACTGAGCTAGCCGATAAGGAACTAGTATCAGGCCAACAGAATTATATCTAATACAGCCTCTCTGTGTGTTATTTCGGGCTGGCAAGGTGGTGGGACTAGACTGGCAGGGAAAATCATATTCTTAGCATACATAAAGTTGAAGCACCTTCATTATTGGCTGTAGGCATACAGATATAAATATAGGTATGTAGGTATAGATACACAAAGATGTAGATATATAGGTATAAATAGATATAAAGCTAGAGCACTTTCACAGAAGGTAACCTGTGTCTATTCTGGGCCTATCATCATAGGTCAGCTATTACAGGCAATGTGCTGGAATCATTAGTGATTTCCCTGAGAATATAATCATCTGTTTTATTTCTTTCTTTCCTTTCTTTCTCTTTCTTTTCTCTTTCTTTCTTTCTTTCTTTCTTTCTTTCTTTCTTTCTTTCTTTCTTTCTTTCTTTCTTTCCTTCTTATTTTACATATCGATCCTAGTTCCCTCTCCATCCCTCACTCCCTTCCACTCTCTCTTCCAAACTCACACGGCCCCCAACAACCCTCCCATCCCACTCCCCCCCCCTACTCCACATGTGATGCCTTCCTAGAGGGGTCATCAAAATCTGTCAAGTCATTTGGAGTAAGGACTAGGCACTCTCTCTTGCTCCTAGGTTAAGGGAGTATCCCTCCATTGGGAACATGCTCCCAAGGTCCTTTTCTGCACCAGGGATGCATCCTGGTTCCACTGTTAGAGGTCCCTTAGACTGCCCAGGCCTTCTAACTGAGACCCATGTTCAGGGAGTCCGAGTTAGGTCAATGCTGGATTCCCAGCTATCAGTCTGGGGTTCATTAGCTCCACCTTATTTAGGTCAGCTGTCTCAGGGGTTTCTGTAGCCTGATCTTGTCCTCCCTCTCTGCATTTGAATTCTAGTTCAGCTCACTGTTTAGTTGTGGGAGTCTGCTTCTGTTTCTATCAGTTACTAGATGAAGGTTCTATGAAGGTGGATATGTTATTCATCTTTCTCATTATTAGGGAAGGCCATTTATGGTAGCCTGTCCCCTATTGCTCAAATTGTTAGTTGGGGTCAGTCTTATAGGTCTGGATATTTCTCTAGAATCAGTTTTCTCTTGAAACCTATAAAGGCTCCCTCTTTTATGGAGTCTCTCTCTCTCTCTCCTTCTTTCTCTCTCCCTCTCTCTCTCTTTCTCTCTCTCTCTCCTCTATTCTCTGTCCTACTGAATCTTCCCATCGTGGGACCTCTGCCCGAGGTGAGTCTGGGGCCAGTTCAAGTCAAATTCCTCACACTCCCTTCTCTGGGAACAACCTGGGTTTACCCCGAATCTTGCTCCTTCTTATATCCTGTACTCAGCAAGAACACTACTAGTACTCTGATTCACAAACTCCTCTTCGAGAACCTGCCCTACCCAACCCACACCCTGTACCCTACCTAGCTCACTGCCCCGCTACTTTGGTTGAGCATTGGAGCAGAGGGCTGGTCCAACAATCCCACAACCTCTGGGGAACTTCCTGGATCTGCTCTGAGCACACTAGACCTGCCTATCCACAGTAGACCACCCTGAACCTTGACCTCCATCACCAGTCCTCTGCAAGAGGAGAGTCTGGGACCAGTTCAGGTCGAAACCCCCTACCCCCCCCCACACACACACACCATTCTTTGGGAACTCCCTGGGTTAGCTCCTAATCTTGCTTCCCCCACATCCTGTTATCAGTGAAAACACTGCTAGTACTCTGATCCACAACCCCCAACCCAGAACCTGCCCTCCCCTCACCCTGTGCCCTACCTAGCCCACTGCCACAAAAGCACCTATTTTCATCAGAAAGAGGAAATTTGTTCCTGCCAAGTTATCCTCAATTGAGACCATAGAATTCAGCCTGCCATTTTTTGCAAGATTATTATTATTATTATAGACAAATGATAACTATGACATTACTACTTCCTGCTCAGATTTGGCACACAAGTGGGGATGATATTTGCTTATCCTAACTCATGTTGAAGCCAACACTATTTAAAAGATGAGAAAATGTGTAGTTTAATATAATCATTTGAGTAAGTAGATTTATGAATATACTTTTCCTAGACTCAGGGATTATTTACAGCTATGATTTTTAAACTATGTGGGAACAAAATTTTGTGGAATTCTGAGATTATTTGTTCTTATTTGAAAATAAAACCTTCTATTTAGTGTGGTGGTATTCATCAATACTGATTAATAACACTATTTATGAGGCTTCTGTACTTCTAAAATTAAAAAAAAATACATGCTGTTACCACATTTTTAATTATATATATTTACTTTTATTTGCTTGTGTGCTTGTGTGCCTATGCCAATTACATGAGACATGAGAGAGTATTAGAACCCATCTCACAGTAAAGACATACTACACTAGGTTCATTCCAGTTTACGATTAAACTTATGTTTCTCAAGATTGAGCTATGCCCTAGCTTCAACCTACTCTACAAGTTGTTCTATATTCCCTTTTCTAGGAATTGCAATCATACCTTTTTTTTTTTTAAGCTGCTTATAGGCATCTTACAACTCCACCTTTCTTTCAAAGAGTTGTTATATTTACTTTTTTATGACTCTCTTTTGTTATGACTACCTTGCAACCAGGTCCTCTTTTATGATATCCTTAAAACTAACTTGTTATGATGTTTTGTTCCTATAATCCTGTCTATTTTGCCATTTAAATCTACCATTTGGAAAGCCCCTACCCTGTGAGCTCTATAAAGGCCTTGTTTTCCTCTCATCCAGTGCTGACCTTTCATACCAAGGGAAGGCTGCTAGTGCAAAAATAAAAAAGCTTATGTTAAGTAATTGCTTGCTTTAATTAATCTGTTCAGAATAATTTATGTCAGTGGTCTTTTTCCTCCCATCTTTGGGATGAATTAACACTAACTTTTTTCTTAGAGCAATTTTCTTTATTTTCATGCCATTGACTATTTATTTCAGTGGTAGAGCACTTGTCTAGAAAGGATATGTCTCTGGTTTCAGTCTCCTGAGCACAAAACAAAAGACAAAATCATGAATTATCTGTGATTAAACTGCATTCTACTTTCAATTTTAAAAGTATATGTTTCCAGGTATTTCTTTAACATGTACTCTCACTGTGTGTGTGTGTGTGTGTGTGTGTTTGACAGAGAGAGAGAGAGAGAGAGAGAGAGAGAGAGAGAGAGAGAGAGAGAGAGAGAAAGATATTCTAGGTAAAGTACTATCTTTCAATAGAAAATACTACTCACTGATTCTGATGGTGATTTTATTGGTAAAACTTGTCCTTGTAACTTTGATAACAATCTTTATATACTTATCATAGATCTTCAGTTCAAGTGAAAAATGCATTTTTCTCACTGGGGATTTTCTTTCTTTCTTTCTTTTTATATGAAAGCATATGTTTTCTTTATCTCATCATGCTATACTTAAATTTTCCTATGATTACTTTAATGTTTACCAATAATAATTAGAATGTCTTCATTTTGGCATGCTTTCCACTTTATTACTGTTTTGTGATTTTGTTTTGTTGCATTCCTGTTCCACCCCTGCTTTACAAGCTCATTCTAAAAACTATGTATAATCTCTGGATGAAGTTCAACAATTTTAATTTAATATATTATCATTAATTGATAAACTAGTTTCTAAATTTGGGAATAATTTTACCTTCTAATAATGCTGGAACATTTTAATGTCATTATTATTCAGTAAGTTATATGATATGTGAAATTTTATCTGCAGTCATTTAACTATGTTGAACATTTTTTACCTAAATTCTTTAAAGTTTAAAATTACTACATACATTGTCCACTTATATGTAAGAGATTTTATGTTTATAAACACTTTTTTCAACCCAGGTTATGATTTTATGGACTAGAAGTAGAGCAAATGTTATGAAATTCTAAAGTCCATTTCAAGTGATGTACTTTCCAAGGAAGTTTCTATCATCTAAAGTTTATACGAACTCTCCATACTGTGTAGTCAATAGATAACCAATACTCAAATATCTGAGTCTATGCCAGATGTTTCTTACTCAACCACAATACTGAGTTATTCAGTTCAGGTCATCCTCCCACTTAAATTGATAATGTAGGTGTCAAAAATAATATACACAAAAGGGTTTGGGGAAATTGCTCAGTGGGAAACAGGACTTCCACAGCAAACATGAAGAACTCATTCATTAATATCCATACTCATGCATCCTCATTGTAGTAGGATGTAGACAAATGGATTTCAGGAGTAGTGGGTTAGCATACCTCACCTATATGGCCAGCATGGAGTTCAGTAAATATTTCTGTCTCAAAATAATTGAGACAGACAATGACATACCCCAAACCAGATCAAACGCAAGCAGTTATCTATTGAAAGCATGAAATTATCAAGGAGGGAATTCAAATGTTGAATACTGTACTTTGAATGCAAGTTGCTTTAATTACTGAATGATAAGTTTATTGTTACTCCATGATATTCTTTAGAGTAAATTTTAAATTTACGAAAAATAACTTTATTGTTATTAAAGATTTCATTAAATGTTAATTAACTTTCCTAGAATATGTGTCAGAAATACTTAACTATATGTTATCGCCATTTGTTTTTGACAGTGAATAATAAGTATAATTTCCTTTGTGGCATTGACCATATTTTATCATTTTTTAGACTTTATGTGTCATATCATTTCTCTCATTGCTTGCTACAGGACAAAGACTTGGCCCTTCATTTGTTTCTGGAAGACAAATAACAATCAATGCTGCTTTGGACTTTGTCTTCATTATGTTGTGTTGCTCTGCATGGCTTCCTCTCAATTATTTACCACTGATATCGACCACTCCATAAATGTTCAGTCTAAATAGAGTTTCCCTGTTATTACTTCACCAATCTTAGTCAAAATTTTTCAAGTGTCTGGCCTTTTAGTCTCATCACAGAACCTAACATTAGCTAAATAGCACTTGTTTCATAGTTTTTAATAAGCATGTTTAATCAACTACAGAAAGAAAAAACATTGTCTTCCAAACTTCTGTTTCAGTTTTCCATCATGAGACAATGTTGATTAAACCTCTTTCTTCAAAAATCTTTTGGAACTATCACCTGAAAAGTTTGGTATGTAGGATATGACATTGACAGAATATATTTTAAAAGGTTTGAGAATGCCATTCTCTGGTGACTATAAAAGTGTGGATAAAAAATCCATGCAGGTAATGCATTTTTCTTGTCAAAACCTGGAAGATTAAGTGCAGTTGAAAACTGGAGAGCATAAAAGTAAGTAAATAAAGAATAGCTTCCAGCTTTAGTGGTCCTCTTAAAGTTAGAGCAAGACACTGTCTGAAAAGAGAACTGAAAGTCAAAATTGTCCTTGATTGATTCCTGAAGAATGTCTCTTATCAGCTGAAAGATTCAAAATGAGTCTGTCTTCTTCCTCCAACACATAGCGTCCAGAGTTTAGCAACTACAATTTTATGCAACTGTTGCTCTAATGCTTCCTCAGAGAAATATCCTCTGACATAATTTAGCCTTCTGAAATCATAAGCTATTAGTTTTATAAAATTAAATTATAGTAGTTTTGTAATCTCGATGCATGTGAAAAATAAAAAACAAAGAGCATGTACTTTAAACACTTTATGAAATGTAACAAGTATGTATATCAGCTGATTTCCTATATTTGGGCCATAAGCAAAACAAAGGTATTAAATCTCATTCTGTACACATACATAATTTTTATATCAAAGTATTTACAATTTTCCTATAATCCTATTATGATAACTATACATAGACTTTTTAATTTGTGATGCTTAAATTTTTTAATTATTATTTATTATTTTAAATATATATCCCAGTTCCCTCTCCTTCCCATTCTCCCATAACCCCAATGACTCCCCTATCCCATTCCCCATCCACTCCCCAGTGAGGGTGAGGCCATTCATAGGGTATCATGAAAATCTGTCAAGTCATGTGCAGTAGGTTCTAGGTCCTCCTCCTTGTTTCTACTCTAAGGGAGTATATCTTGACAGCAAATGGGCTCCCTAAGTTTATTGGTATACTAGGGATACATCCTGGTTCCACTGACAGAGGTTCCATAGACTGTCTAGGCCTCCTAACTGAGACCAAAGTTCAGAGTATCTGAGTCAGTCCTATGATGGTGTCCCAGCTATCAGTTTGGGGTCCATGAATGGACCCCAAATGGTTCTTAAATGGCTTAAGAACGTGCTAAACATCTTTAGCCATCAGATAAATGCAAATCAAAACATCTCTGAGATACCATCTTATCCATGTCAGGATGGCTAAAATTAAAACCACCAATGACAGCTCATGCTGGAGAGGATGTGGAGACAGGAGAACACTCCTCTACTGCTATTGGGAGTGCAAATTGTCAAGCCATTTTTGAAATTAGTATGGCAGTTTTTAGGAAAATGTGAATCAGTCTACCACAGGACCCAGCAATTCCCCTCTTAGGCATATACCCAAATGATCCACATCCATGTAATAAAGACATCTGTTCAACTATGTTCATAGTAGCATTATTTGTAATAGCCAGAACCTGGAAGCAACCTCAATTTTAACTTTTAAAACCATGTTATTATTAATTAACTGTGTATCTTGACAATTCCATACAAATTAGAATAAATTATAATTAGCTTATACCCATTGTTGTCTCTTTTCCTCCCAGCTCAAGTTCCTACACCAATCTCTTTCTCACACTTGTGTCTTTATGTTTTGTTTTGTGATTTATTAGGTTTAACCAAAGTCATAGGTTTGAACTTGGATTTGTAACTACTCACTGGATATTGGTAGACTCACCAGTAGGAACACAACTGTTGGCACTGACTCCTCACTCCATGTAGCTGCCAATAGTTCATGAAGGAAGTGTGAGGCCCCAGGAACTCTTCCACTCTGTATAGTGCTTATTATAGACCTTCTCTGTGGAGTTCCAATGAACATAACTCAGAAGTGCTCTGAGTTCAAGAATGCAATATCCAGAAGACAGAATCTTGTGGCTTTTAGCTCTGTCTTCTGACCACTGCATTTTATCATACTTAAAGGGTTGCTATGTTAAGCTTGAGCCAGAACATTCAATTTTTACATATTCCCAGCGCCTTGAAGAGTGGTAATTCTTCTTTCATCAATATTTACTGAAAAGATAGGCTTCTCTAAGGATGGGAATAGCATTTTCCTAAAGAAATTTCCAAGACAAGTTGATGCTACTTCATTTTAATTAAATGATAGTAGTCAGTTATTCCATGGGGCCTGTGACTACCCTAGCTCTATGATTTTGATGTGGTTTTCAATGTCAGATACAGAACCCTTTTTCCTGAACATATCTCAATTTAATTAGAGAAAGGTTACATGCTCTAATAATTGATCTGCCACAATTACACAAGTAAGTTTACTTTGCATAGAAGGTTAGAATTGATGTTCAAAGGCTTCTATAAATCAAAGTTTGTAAGTAAAAGTACTTTTATTTATTTCAATGTATTAGAATACTAATGCATGAGTTGTATAGTTTGCTCTGATTTAGATACAATGGCATAAAATTGTAAGCTGTCATTCAATAATCTGTCACAATAAACATAAATAATTTATTTTCATGTGAAATTTTATGATTTCATATTTCTTTTAGATTTTTTTTATGATGGAATGTCACCCCTTATTGAACTAAAGCCTTTCCTTGTCAAGTTATTTGTATTACAGTGTTTTATTATGCTAATGGTGGGTATTTGTCTTACTCATATGTTTAAGATTTGGTAAAATTTTAAATAGCTGTATCTGGGTTTTGTTTGCTGAGGTAGTATATTATTGCCTAAATCTTGTCCTTTGGTATAGATTTAATTTATTTATGTATTTTTATAAATTTATTATGCTTCATGTGACCAGTAACTTGGTTATTTCTGTAAACTATACTGAATTTTTATTATACATGTATTGAATTTCTTCCATTGTTGTTTTCTTGTTTTCATTGGAATTTTGATCTCTAAGTTTCTTAAAGAAGTTTGCTCTTTGTTTCCTTTAGAAAGATTAAGGGATTGCCAATCTTGTTTACTTCTCTTAAGTAAGTAACTTCTTATTTGATTGAATTTGTGCTTGGTTCTTTTAGTGGCTCTTCCACTCAGTTATACTCAGACTTTTAATATATCTTGTTTGCTGCTTTTGGGTCTAGATTGCTAGAAAATCTCTTTATACTTCACGTAAATTTTAAATGTTCAGTAAATGTCACAATTAACTCATAGTTCTTCTATGCTTATATCTTTGCCCTGAAGTTAATAGCATCATCATTTTGTTTTATAACTAAATTCTTAAAATAATATACATAACAATTAAAGCAGAAAAGCTGAGCTATTAAAGAAATCTACCACATAAGATGATTACCGAAGAAACTCTCATATGTAGAAAAGAAAAGTCAAACTATAATGGTTGCTAAAGTTTACTTCTAAATAAAGAAAAATGTCCAGAGACCTACAAGACGGGCCCAACTAACAATTTTAGCAATATTGGAAAGGCTACCTTAAATGCCCTTCCCTAATAATGAGATTGATGACTAAACTAACTTATCCACCATGATAGAGCCCTCAATTAGTAGCTGATGGAAACAGAAGCAGACACTCACAGTTAAACAATGAGTAGAACTGGAATCCAGATGCCAAGAGAGAGGACAAGACCAGGCTACAGAAACCCACAGAGACTGCTGACCAAAACAAGGGGGGAGCTAATGGGCTCCCAGACTGATAGCTGGGAATCCAGCATTGGACTGATTCAGACCCCATGAACAAAGCTCTCAGCTAGAAGGCCTGAGCAATCTAAGGGACTTCTGACAGTGGAACCAGGATTTATCCCGGTGCACAAAAGGACTATGCACAAAAGGACTATGTGAGCACATTCCCCAGGGAGGGATACTCCCTTAACATTGAAGCAGGAGGGAGGGCCTAGTTCCTACTCCAATTTACTTGACAGATTTTTTGATCCCTCTAAGAAGGCATCACCCTCCCTGTGGAGTTGGGTCGGTGTGGGATGGGCGGTTGGTGGTGTGTGGAGGGAGGAAGGGAGGTAGAACTGGGATCGATATGTAAAGAAGAAGAAATAAAAAAATTAGGTTGTGGGGGGGGAGTGAATTTCAAACATAAAAAAGAAAAGAAATAGTATAAGTTGGAATGATTGCATTTCTATTTGCATGACAATTACGTAAAAACAAGTTGAGTTCAAATTTAAAAAATATATATATATATTTTAGAAGGTCAGTAAGCACACAGTGTTGTTGACATGAAAATAGGTGGAAAGACTCTCACAGTGTTTATTATTTTTTTTTGGAATTACACAGTTCCACTATGGTAAAGAGATGGAGGGATTGTTAGCTTGGCATTTATCTATCTTTGAATATATTGTGAGGATTTGTTACAAGTAGGTTTTTCCCCACCACCGGTCTGGTCCTGCCATCACGCCAGCTACCCCAAAACACGCAGCTTGGCGGCAGGACCAAACCAGCAGGGAAAAACGTGCTCTTAACAACGATTAACACCTGAAATAGTTTTAAATTGGAAAACAGACAAAAATGTTTTCTTTTTAAGAATTATTTTCATTTGTTTATTTATTTATTCATGTGTGTGTGTGTGTGTGTGTGTGTGTGTGTGCTTTTGGTGTAAATGACCATGGGCATCAAAGACGAAATCAGGTTCCCCAAAACTGTAGTTACAGACAACAAAATGGGTGTTGGGAAATGAACTCCAGTCGTGTGAAGATCAAAAAAATGATGTTTATAATTTTAATAATTAGCCATTTAATATTATTCAAATAAATGCCTTACTCTTTATTCACAACCTGGAATGAGTTAACAGGAAATGATCACCGATTTGGTGCAAATTTTTTCATACTAGTAAGTAGTGTGAGTATCTGTGGTCAATTTTTGTCCTTCTTAGTTCATATTTTTCCTAGAGAATCCTTTTTTTAGGTTTGTACATTCGTTATTGTGGGTTTTTTGTTTGTTTCTTCTTGATTTTGTTTGTTTTATTGGAAGGCTCATTGTTTTTCTCTGAGCAAAAATACTGTCTTGGCACTTCCTTGTTATTTTATGTACTAAGGACTAGAATTTATGACTGTATTAAAAATGCAAATTTAAAAATGTTATTCAAAGCTGCTTAGGGGATTGTTAAGAAGGAAGTTGCTTGTCATAAAGACATTAAAGATTTTAGCTATAAAACTGTTTAATATACAAGAAGAAAGAAATTTTTTTTCAGGGCTACAGGGATGCTTTGGCATATAAATTCCTGCTGCTTTAGATAAGGACAGAGTTCAGATCCTTAGACTTAACACAAAAGCCATGTATGATGATATATACTTGGATCTTTGCTGCTGTGGACAGAAACAGGAAGGTCCTTGTATTCAACTGGCCAAATTGATGAGCTAGGAACTTAGTGAGATTTTCTAAAAAAAAACTAGGTGAAAAGCAATTGATGAAAGGCCCTGACTTTGCCCTCTAACCTCCACAGACATATGAAAAAAAGGTGCACATGCATACAAACATACACATACACATAAAACATGCATACATGTTTTCATAAAATATTTTTAATAGAAAATGTATTCACTCTCTAATTATTACCAATAGTATGATTATTCATATAACCAAGTGGATTCAGCTGGATATAATCTGTTTTAAATATAATTTAGATTCAACTGTTTAATAAACCTAGTAAAGTTATATTCCATGTTGGTCTTTTGAATAAGGTTGTAGGATTCAAAGATTTATCAGGAATTTGATATTTTAAGTTTATTTGTAAACTAATACACCTGCTTGATGCTAAAGATGGAATCTTTAGTTATAGCTATATTTGGATCGGAAGAAAATGTTTAAAGACTTTGCCATTTCACAGTTGTGCTCATGGAAGGAAAACACATTTTTCATGACTTCATGTGCTTCTTAGATGGCAATGTGAACTTTACCATTATTTTTATCTTTATGTGCTACATAAATAAATAAGCAACCAAATAAATAACATTAGTAATCTTAGTTAGTAACCTCTCCTCATACAATGCTCAAACCATATTATATAATATGAACTGTGTCTAGGTAAGTGTATAAGGGAAATTCTTTAGGTTTTTTTTTGTTTGTTTATCTGTTTTCATTTTTTATTGCATTTTTAAATTTTTAATTTACATATTGATCCCATTTCTGTCTCCCTCTCACCTTTCCTCCCTTCCCCCCTCATATCCCACCCTCCCTGTTTTCCTCTGTCCCCCACTCACTTACACCCTGAACAACCTCCCCTCCCATCCCCCCTCCACATTCTGTATTTAGGATGATGCCATCCAGGAGGGGTCATCTAAATCTGTCAAGTCATTTGTAGTATGGACTAGGACTTCTTTCCTGTCTCTAGGTTAAGAGAATATCCCTCCATGGGGGAAGTGCCCTCAAAGTTATTTGTGCATGAGGAATACATCCTGGTCCCACAGTATGAGGATCCTTAGACTGCTCAGGCATTCTAGCTGAGACACAGTTTCAGGGGGGTCTGAGTCAGCTCCATGCTGGATTCCCACCTTTCAGTCTTGGGGCCCATTATCTCCTCTTAGTTCAGGCCAGCAGTCTCTATGTGTTTCTGCAGTGTGCTCTTGTCCTCCCTCTCTACATCTTGATTCTAGTTCGACACAGTGATTCGTTGTGGGTGTTTGCTTCTGTTTCCAACAGGTAGTAGATGAGGGCTCCAATTGGTGGGTAAGTTAGACATTGATCTCGTTATCAGCTTTCCCACTGTTGCTCAAATTTTTAGTAGGAGTCAGTCTTGTACGTCTCTGGACATTTCTGTAGGTTCAGTTTGCTCTTCAATTTTATAATGGCTCCCTCTTTTATGTTCTCTCTTCCCCCCACCCCGCCTCTTTTCTCTCTTCTATTCGTCCCCTGACTCAATCTTCCAAGTCCCACATTTTTCCTCTCCTCCCCTTCTCTTTCTCCTCCTTACCTCTCCATTCCCTGCCCCCACCATACTCCCATTGTGCTCAGGAGAACTTGTACCTCCCCCCCCCTAGAGGGATCTTATATGAAAATCTTAGAATCTACCATGTATTCCAGTTCCTCTGGCGGTGTGAATTATAGGCTGGTGATTCTTTGCTCTTGGTCTAAAATCCATATACGAGCAAGTACATACCATGTTTAACTTTTTGTGACTGGGTTACCTCATTCAGGATGGTTTCTTCAAGTTTCATCTATTTGCCTGCCTGATAGAAGCTTTTATTGTTATTTTCTGCTGAGTAATATTCCATTGTGTAGAAGTGCCACAACTTCTTAATCCATTGTTCAGTTGCAGGACTTCTAGGTTGTTTCCAGGTTCTTGCTATTACAAATAATGCTGTTATGAACATAGTTGAGCACATGTCTTTGTTTCATGGATGTGGATAATTTGAGTATATGCCTAATAGGCAGATTGCTGGCTCCTGTGGTAGACTGATTCCTATTTCCCTGAGGAATCACCATACTGATCTCCAAAATGGCTATACACATTTGTGCACCCATGAGCAGTGGAGGAGTGTTCCCCTTTCTGCACATTCTCTCCAGCATAAGTTGTCATGATGTTTCTAATTTTAGCCATCCTGGCAGGAGTAAGATGGTATCTCAAAGTTATTTTGATTTGCATTTCCCTGATAGCTAATGATGTTGAGCACTTTCGTAAGTGTATTTCAGCCTTTTTGATTTCCTCTATTGAGAATTCTCTCTTCAGTTTGTACCTCATTTTTAATAGGGTTATTTGGTGTTTTGTTGATTGGTTTCTTGAGTTCTTTGTATATATTGAAGATCAGCCCTTTGTCAGATGTAGGATTGGTAAAAATCTTTTCCCAGTCTGTTAGCTGCCGTTTGGTCTTTTGCCTTACAGAAACTTCTAAGTTTCAGGAGGTCCCATTTATTATTTGTCATTCTCGGTGTCTGTGCTACTGGAGTTATGTCCAGGAAGCAGTCTCCTATACCAATTTGTTCAAGGGTACCTCCCACTTTCCCTTCTAAGAGATTCAGTGTGGCTGGATTTATGTTGAGGTCTTTGATCCATTTGGACGTGAGTTTTGTGCATGGCAATAGACATGGGTCTATCTGCAATCTTTTACACACCATCATCCAATTGTACCAGCACCATTTGTTGAAGATCCTTTCCTCTCCCCATTGTATAACTTTAGCGTTTTGTCAAAATCAGGTGTTTGTAGGTGTGTGGGTTAATATCAGGATTTTCTACTCGATTCCATTGGTCTAGTTGTCTATTTTTGTGCCAATACAAGGCTGTTTTCAGGACTATATCTCTGTAGTAGAACTTAAAGTCAGGGATGGGTGATGCCTCCTGAATTTCTTTTATTGTATATGGTTGTTTTGGTTATCCTGGCTCTTTTGTTTTTCCATAAAAAAGTTCATTGTTATCCTTTTAAGGCAGTGAAGAATTGTGCTGAGATTTTAATTGGGATTGCTTTTAATCTATAGATTGCTTTTTGCCAAGTTTGCCATTTTTACTATGTTTATCCTACATGTCCAAGAGCATGGGAGATCTTTCCATTTTATGATATCTTCTTTAATTTTTTTCTTTAAAGACACAAAATTCTTATTATATAGGTCTTTCACTTGTTTGGTAAGCATTACCTCAAGATACTTTATGATGTTTGTGGCTATTGTAAAGAGGGATGTCTCTATGATTTCTTTATCAGCCCATTTTTATCTGAATTAAGTAGGGTCACTGAATTGTTTTGAATTTATCACTTATCCTTTTAGTTTGCTGAAGGTGTTTAACAGATGTAGGAGTTCCCTAATAGAGATTTTTTGGTACCTAACTTATACTATCATATCATCTGCAAGTAGAGAAAATTTGAGTTCTTTCTTTCCAATTTGAATTCCCTTGATCTCATTTTGTTGTCTAGCTTTAGCTAGAACTTCAAGTTCGATATTGACAAGATACGGAGAGAGTGCAGCCTTGTCTTTTTTCTGATTTTAAGGGAATCACCTTAAGCTTCTCTTCACTCACTTTGGTAAATCTGTTGGTTTGCGGTATATTGCTCTTATGTTTAGGTATGTTCTTGTTATCTCTGCTCTCTCCAAGACGTTTATCATGAAAGGGTGTTGAATTTTGTTTAAGGCTTTTTCAGCATCTAGGGATAAGATCATGTGGTTTTTCTTTTTCAGTATGTTTATTTGCTGGATCAAGTTGTTAGATTTTCATATGTTATACTAACCCTGAAACCCAGTGATGAAGCATACTTCATCATGCTGGACATGGTGGATGATTTCTCTGATGTATTTTTGGAGACAGTTTGCCAGTATTTTATTGAGTAGTTTTACATCAATGTTCATCACGGATATTGGTCTGTAGTTTTCTTTCTCATTTGTGTCTTTGGGTGGCCTGGGTACCAAGGTGATTTTAGGTGGTCTCCTAAAAAGAGTTTGGTAATGAAAATTCTGTTTCTTTTGTGTGGAACAATTTGAGGAGCACTGGTATTAGTTCTTCCTTGAATTTCTGGTAGAATTCTGCACTGAAAACATCTGGCCCTGGGATTTTTCCAGGTGGAAGGCTTTTGATGACTGCTTCTATTTTGTTAGGGTTTATAGGTCTATTTAAGTTGTTTGTCTCTTCTTGATTTAATTTTGGTAAGTAATCGTTATTCAGAAATTTGTTCATTTCTTTTGAATTTGCAAACTTTGTGGAGTAGAGGTTTTCAAAGTATGACCGGAAAGTTGTCTGGATTTCCTCTGTGTCTGTTGTTATGTCCCCCTTTTTCATTTCTGAATTTGTTAATTTCCATGATTACTCTCTGCTTTTTCATTAGTTGGAATAAAGGTTTATCTATCTTGTTGATTTTCTCAAAAAAACAATCTTTGTTGCATTGATTATTTTGTATTGTTTTCCTGGTTTCTACTTTATTGGTTTCAGCCCTCAAAATGATTATTTCCTAGAGTCTTCTTCTGCAGGGTAAGTTTGCTTCATTTTGTTCTAAGGCTTTCAGTTGTGCTGTTATTTCTCTAATGTGATTATACTTTGTTTTATTCATATGGGCACGTAGTGCAATGAAATTTACTTGTGACACTGCTCAAGATGTCCCAAAATTTAGGGTATGATGTGTCCTCATTCTTGTTGAATTTTAGGAAGACCTTAATTTCTTTCTTTATTTCTTCTTTGACCCAAGTCAACACAATTGCACATTGTTTAGTTTCTGTGATGTTGTTGGTTTCTAGGATTTGTGGTGTTGGTTCATTCCAATTTTAAAGCATGGTGGACTGATAATATACAGGGGACTATTCCATTTATTTTTTTTGTATCAGTTGACGTTTGTTATGTCACCTAGTATGGGATTGAATTTAGAGAAGGTTCCATGTGGAGCACAGAAGAAGTTGTATTCTTTTGTGTTTGGATGGAATGTTCTATAGATGTCTGTTAAACCCAATAGAGACACAACTTCTGTCAGCTCTTTTGTTTCTTTGTTAAATTTCTGACTGGTGGTCACATCTAGTGTTGAGAGAGGAGTGTTGAAATCTCCCACTATATGTGTGTGAGGTTTTACGTGAGTTTTGAGTTTTACTAGTGTTTTGTTTTGATTTGTTTTGTTTTGTTTTTTTATAAATGTGGGTGCCTTTGTATTTGGCGCATAGATATTCAGAATTGAGACTTTGTGCTGATGGATTTCTCCTGCAATGAATATGAAATGACCATATTTATCTCTTTTGATTAATTTTGGTTTGATTTCTAACTTGTTAGATATTAGGATAGCCACACCTGCTTGCTTCTTGGGTCCATTTGATTGGAAGAGCTTTTCACAGCCCTTTACCTTGAGGTAATGTCTATCTTTGAAGTATAGATGTGTTTCTTGTATGAAGCAGAAGGATGGATTCTGTATTTGTATCCATTCTGTTAGCCTGTGTCTTTTTATAGGCTAGTTAAGATCATTAACATTGAGGGAGAGAAAGGACAATTGATTGTTAATGCTTGATTGTTTTTGATTTGTTTTGGGAAGTGGTATTGTGAATATATTTGTCCTGCTTTACTCTTGGTTTCTGGTAAAGTGGGATTATCTATTGCCTATGTCTTTCTGAGCTCATTTAACTTCCTGGAGTTGGAGTTTTCCTACCAAAACTTTCTATAAGGCTGGATTTGTAGATATGTATTGTGAAAATCTGGCTTTGTCATTAAAAATCTTGTTTGCTCTGTCTATAGTGATTGAAAGTTTTGCTGGGTATTGTAGCCTGGGTTGGTATCCATAGACTGTTAGTACTTGTACAACATCTATCTGGACCTTCTGGCCTTGAGAGTTTCCATGGAGAAGTCAGGTGTAATTTTGATAGGTCTGCCTTTATATGTAACCTGGCCTTTTTCCTTTGCTGCTTTTAATATTCTTTCTTCATACTTTATGTTAGTTGTTTTGATTATTATGGGCCTAGGGGGTCTTTGTTCTTTGGTCCAGTCTATTTGGTGTTCAGTATGCTACTTGTACTTTCAAGGACATGTCCTTCTTCAGATTGGGAATGTTTTCCTCAATGATTTTGTTGATTATGTTTTCTGTACCTTTGAGCTTGGCTTCTTCGCCTTGCTCCCTGCCTATTATTCTTAGGTTTGACTTTTTCATGGTTTCCCACATTTCCTGGATTTTTGTGCTAAGGAAATAGTTTTCTATTTCCAGAATTTCTTCAGTTTATGTTTTCTTTATTGTCTCTATTTCAGTTTTCAAGTCTTGAACAGTTTTCTTCACACGTTTAATTGTTTTTTCTTGCCTTTTTGTACTTTTTTATTTTCTTTATGAAATTTGTTAATTTCTTCCAATTTTTTGTTTGTTTCTTCTTCCATTTCTTTAAGAGATTTTCTCACATTGTGTTTGAGGGCCTCTATCATTTTCGTGATGATAATTTTTAAGTTGTTCTCTTCTGCTTCATCTGCTTTGGGATGTTCAGGTCTAGTTGGTGTACTGTCCCTAGTTTCTGGTGTTGTTATGCTTGTCTTTCTATTGTTAGGTGTTTTCTTGTATGGCTGTCTTCCCATTGCTTCTTAGTAAGTGCAGGTGGGGTCTCTCTCTCTCTCTCTTCTCTCTCTCTCTCTCTCTCTCTCTCTCTCTCTCTCTCTCTCTCTCTCTTTTTCTCTCTCTCTCTCTCTGTCTGATACTCTCCAGATGGACTTTGGTGGGTCAGAAGTTCGATTTCTGTATCTAGGTGGTCCAAGCTTTGTAGGAGGTCTCTCCTCAGGCCCAGAGATGGGTGTCAAATGTCAGTCCCCAGCAGACTGGCTATGAGGGTCAAAGATCCAGAGGCAAGGGCGCAAGATGTTCCATGCTCTGATCTAGCCCGGTTCTGGCACTCTCCAGCTGAGACCTCTTTAGCAGAGGCCCCATGATGGGTGTCAAGGATCCAACCTGCTAAGACTCACAATGGCCTGGAGGGCATAGGTATATCTCTGTGAGGAGTCCAGAACTCCAGTGGAGGACTGGCACTGGGGGGGTCAGAGACCAGGCAGGTGGGGATTCTGGGTGTTCCTGTGTGGATAGGCAGGTCTAGTATGCTCAGACCAGCTCCAGGAAGTTCCTTGAAGGTGGCAGGATTGTTGGTTCCCCACTCTGTCCCAGTGCTCAACCAGAGAGGTTGGACAGTAGTCTGGGTAGGGTACAGGGGAGGGGGAGGGCAGGCTCTTGGTGTGGGTGGGAGTGTGTATCAGAGCACCAGGAGAGCTCTTGTTGTGGATAGGACACAGGGTGAGTGAGATTTGGGAACAATCCAGGGAAGGGTGTTGGGCGGATTCAACCTGATTGGTCCCAGACTCACCTCTAGCAGAGGCCTGGCTATGGGAGTCAAAGACTAGGCTGGGGCTCAAAATGTTCTTTCTGATAGATGGATCTAGCTGACTGCTGCCACTCTCCAGCTGAGACCTCTTTAGCAGAGGCCTGGCAGTGATGGGGGTCAAGGATCCAGCTCACAGGTTTCAGTATGGCTCCAAGGGGATAGGGATATCTGGGAAGGGCCCAGAACTCCAGTAGAGGACCTGCAGTGGGGGGTCAGAGACCAGGCAGGTGGGGATTCTAGGTGGTTTCACATGTATAGGCAGGTCTAGTATGCTCAGACAAAATTCTTTAGTTTTTAAAACTAATTTCCATGTAAAGTTAGAATTAAATTTTTACATAAACCATGTTTAATTCAAATCATTTTCAAAAGGTTTTATAGATTGAGTTGTTTATAACACACAAATAGTAAGTTGCATAGAATGTCAAAATCAAAAAATTAATATATAACATATACTATATATAGTTAATATATATTATATATAAATATATAAATATATTACCATTGCTAAATACAGAATAATAAGGATTATACATTCTAGTCTAAAAGTTTTTGTATTTATGATGGGTTTATGCTTATGGAATTATGAGGATCTTCTCATTGTGTAAAAATACTAATACAGATCTATTTTGTAATTGCACTTTTTAATAGTCTAAGTGACACAATTTATATTTAAATCATTTATAGATATTAGAAATATACAAAGTCTGTACATCTTGAGACATTATAAAACAGTGGAATTTCACATATGATTTTATATTTTGAACTTTCAATTATCTGTTCATGTGTTCATCCAGCACGCAAAACACTTAACTTTAACACTTGAGTGTTAAAACTAGAAAAACAATTATATTCATGATCCTGAGTGTTTTTCCGACATTCCATATTTCATCACCAATTACTACCTTTTTTATTCCCTCTTCTATAAACATATGTCCATGGGTACATTACAAGTTCATACAGATAAATAATATAAAATATTTAAAATTTCACATATTTCCTTTTGGAACTTGCCATTTTGTTATATGAATACATTTGCTATGTTGTGTGATCAATCACAATTTTTATACAATAAGCTATCATCTTATTTAAAAAGCACACCCACTATTTGAATTATGTTTATAATTAATATATTTATTTTAATTTAACATAAAGTAATGATCACATGACTCAGAGTATTCAAGATAATTGGTCAGATAAACACATTTATATTATTTGGACTGGCTCATTACTGTTTTTCTGATAAAATTGAAACAAATAATGCATGCTTAATTTTGAAGAGTTTAAATATTTTACTAGAAAGACCTATGTGATTAAAAAAGAAAAACTTTCAATCACAATATAAAACCATCACACTCACACACAAAAATTCAAGCACAATATAAAATCAATATATAAAAACTAGTGGTTCTATATACTTATAACAAACATGCTAAAATGTAATAAAAATGTGACATTGACAATCACTTCTAAGCAAAGTAAATAAATAATGTAGAAATAAACTGAACAAAGAAGAGGAAAGAGCACTAAAATAAGAGCACTAAAAAAGCCGAGGAGAAGAAATGAAACCCCAGAGCACAGGAAGACCTAAAAATGGATCAGCAGAGTGAATGTACAACATAGCTCTATTTCCAAAGTAGTTTATAATTTTTCAAAATCCCAATGATGTGGTTTAGAGATCTAAAGAAACAATAAAATTCAGATGAAAGCTAATGGATTTTCCAGTCCTTTTTTTTTTTTTCAATTGTAAAGGCAATCATTCTTTTTATACTTTATTATAAATCATCTGATTTTGCATATCAATCACAGTTCCCTCTCTCTCCCATCCTCACCAACCCTCCCCATTCCATCCAACATCCACTCTCCAGGGAGGGTGAAGCCTTACGTGGGGATCATCAAAATTTGTCAGGTTATTTGCAGTAGGTCCTAGGCTAAGGAAATATCCCTCCATAGGGAATAGGTTCTTGAAGTCCATTCGTGCACTAGGGATACATCATGGTTGTACTGTCAGAGGTCCCTTAGACTGCCCAGTCCTCTTTCCTGACACCCACATTCATGGGGTCTGGTTTGATCCTATGTTAGTTCCCCACCTGTCAGACTGGGGTCCATAGGTTCCTGCTTGCTCAGGTCAGCTGTTAATGTGGATGTTCCTAGCATGGTCTTGACCCATTTGTTCCTCACTCCTCCCTATCTGAGACTGGCTTCCAGGAGTTTGGCTCAGTGCTTAGCTGTGGATCTCTGCTTTTGATTCCATCATCTACTGGATGAAGGCTCTAGGATGACATTTAAAATAGTCATCATTCTCAATATAGGGGAAGGGCATTTAAAGTAGCCTTTCCACTATTGCTTAGATTCCATTTGGGGTCATCCTTGTGACTCTCTGTACAATTCCCTAGTGTCAGATTTCTCTTTAAGCCTATAATGCCCCCCCCTTATTGATCTCTCTCTCTCTCTCTCTGTCTCTTTGTCTCTCTCTCTCTCCCTCCCTCCTCTATTTATCTCCCCTCTCAATCATTCTGATCCCTCATGTTTCCCTCCCTCTCCTCTTTTCCCCTCCTGTTTCTCCTACCTCCACTTTTCCTCCATGTTCCCAATTTGTTCAGGGGCTCTGGTCCCTTTTCCCTTTCTTGGAAACTGTGTATGCCTTTCTTCCTTTCTTACTATACTCCTTGTTTTCTAGATTGTCTGGAGGTGTGGACTGTAATCTAGTAAATCTTTGTTCTATGTCTAATAACCATATATGAGTGAGTACATACCATGTTTGTATTTCTGTGACTGGGTTACCTCACTTAGGATGGTTTCTTCTAGTTCCATCCATTTGCTTTTGAATTTCAAGAATCCATTGATTTTTTTCCACTAAGTAGTATTCCATTGTGTAAATGTACCACATTTTCTCCATCCATTCATCAGTTGAGGGTCATTTAGTTTGTTTCCAGGATCTGGCTATTACAAATAATGCTTCTATGAACATAGTTGAACAAATGTTCTTATTGTATGAATGTGCATCCTTTGGGTATATGCCTAAGAGTGTATTGCTGGTACTCAGGATAAACTGGTTCCTATTTGTCTGGATAAAGCACAATTGTGTGTTTTTGTTTTTGACACAGAAACATTGTATTTATATAATATTGTAAATTGTAATATGATGTATGTGGTGGAATTTGTATAGGTTGCATTTAATGGTACACACACATACACACACACACACACACACACACACACACACACACACACACACATTTTTCCAGATCTGTGATTTTGTTATCTGCAGAACTTCAGAAACCAAGTGCTAACAAGTTCAATGACTGACTATATTACTGGGCACAAAGAAAATGTTAGTGTACTGGATGAGAATATGAAATCAGCAGTTTATTTGCTTCTTCTTTGCCGTGTGTGAACTTAGGCAATTGTATTTTTTTAATCAATCAATTTATCTATCTATCTATCTATCTATCTATCTATCTATCTAACATCTATCTATTCATCCATCCATCTATCATCTATCATTTATATACCTATTATCTATCATATATCTATGACCTCTATCATTACTTACTTGCTTATTATACATCCCAGTTTCAATTTCTCATTTTCCTCCCTCTTTCCACACCTCTAATCCACTGTTCCCCATTTCTAATTATGAAAGTGCAGACTCCTAATAAATATCAACAAATTATGTCATATCAAGTTGCAGTAAGACTAAGCACATCCCCAAATATTAATGCTAGGCAATGCAACCCAGTATAAGAAAAGCCAGCAAAATAGTCAGAGGCAACCCCTTTTTATCACTGATTGTAGTCTCTAAAGAAAATTCAGCTATGCAACTGTGACACACACACACACACACACACACACACACACACACACACACATATATATATATATATGTATATACATACATATATATATATATATATATATATATATATATATATATATGTCTCCAAAGGGCCTAGGTTTGTCCCATGCAGTCTTCTGGGCTACACATTCAGTTCTGTGAGCCCTATGTGTCCTGTTGATTCTACGAGTTTTCTTGTGGTGTGCTTGACACTTTTTGGTTTCTATACTTCTTTATCCCTCTCTTTTTCAGGAATTTCTGAGGTCTGTGTAATGTTTGATAGTGTGTGGATCTGTATTTGTTTCCACCGGTGCTGCATAAAACCCCTCTGATGACAACTGAATAAAACTCTATGAATAGAGCAGAATAACATGAAGCATCATTACATTGACATTGTTTACTCTAGTCATGTTTGGCTTCATCCTAGATCTCTGGGTCACCCATCCTATGTGTATTGGTGCTCCAGACAATGACAGTGTTGAGGTTATTTTCCTGGCCTGGGGCTTAGACTAGAGCAGTCATTGATTGGTCATTTCCTTAATATCTAGGCCACCCTTACCTACCCCAGCACATCTCATAGGCAGCACAGACTGTAGCTTCAAGATGATGCAGCTGTGTTAGTGTCTCAATCCCTCCACTTGAACTCTTACTTGGTCACAAGAGATGGCTAGTTCCACCCATCCAAGTGTCTACTATTGCTAGCAATCTTAGCTGAGGTCATCTTTATAGTTTCCTGGGGAGATCTAGGGAGATTTCCTTATGCCAGGTTTCTTCCTGACCCTGAAATGCACGCCATTATCTAGTCATCTCTTTCAGTACTCTCCTTCTCCAACTCCCACAACCTGATGGCTCATGTTCCCATTCCCACTGTCTAGAAGTCCAGGAGAAAAATTTCTGTTTCCCTTTCCCAGGAAGATCTTGGCATCTTCCCCTCATTGAACCATTCTTGGACCTCTGGATTGTAGCATAGTTATTCTTTATTTTACAGCCTATGTCCCATTATGAGCAAGCACATACCATGCTTGTCTGTCTGGGTTATGTCACTTAAATTTTTCTAATTACATACATTTGCCTTGACTTTTGAGATTAATAAATTCAAACAAAGGCAAGTATATCTTGTATCTTTTATCTTAAGCCCTGCCCCAAAATAAATAAATTATGGATTTTTAAAACAATTTATTTTTAATTTTTATCTGTTTCTTTCATGTTATTACATATTTTTCAGAAAATATATTTAGATCATATTCTTTTTCTTCCTCCAACTCCCTTCAGATCCTCACACCTACATATGAACCCAGTTTTGTACTTTATGACCTCTCTCTTCCTCCTCTCTAGAATGAAAAATAAAGAATAATAAAAAAAACTCAAAACAAACTTAAAAAAAGTAGAAGTAAAGGAAATAAAACAGTAGGGCAAAATTATATAGAGAGAGAGCCTACTTTTTGGTTGCTAACTATTTCTGAGCATGGGCCTGCCCTGGTTGATACACCTAATAACACTCTCTTGGAGAAAAAATAGTTTGCTTTACTAGACACTATCATTTGCAATTAGGTTCTTGGATAAGTAAGGGGGTATCTGTCTACTTCCTCTTCTTAGTGTTGGAATTTTGTCTGATTTGAACATGCACCAGTATTACACGTGCTGGCATGAATCAGTCTGTGTTCAGTAAACTGTTTCCATGGATTAACCTATTACCTATGTCTTTTACAATCTTTCTGCTTCCTGTTGCACCTAAATCTCAGAGTCTTGCTAGATGGGTTTGATAAGGCATTACAGTTAAGGAGTACTTCAAAGTCTATTGCTCTCTACACATTGTCTAGTTGTTGATATTTTGTTGATTTCCATGTACTGCCAGAAGCTTCTCTGATGCAGGTTGATAGATACTCTGCCCACCATAGAGATTACATAGCCAATAGGAGACTATTTACCCAAGAAATGGTAGAGTACAATATTATAAAGACATAAAGAAGAAACTAGAAGAGGAGAATAAAACAAATGTGTGTTGAAGAGCAAGGTAAATAAGATATTGGTTATTAACAACTAATACTGAAGACATTTGGATTCCTATTACTGTACATGTGTCCAAAAATGTATGCAAGCAAGGAAAACATTTAAATGGACTCCTGTTATAATGGGGGAGAGAATGTCACAACTAGGCAATCTATGCCACCAAGTAAAACCTCTACTAAACTCAGGAATGGGGTTTGTCATGCTGAGTCATTGGACAAAGGAGTCCCATAGATTCCTTTAAACATTAGAGGTTATACATTATTCTCCATAACATTATGGTAAAGTTGCATTGCTGAAATACAACTTATTTGCTCAGAGTAGAAGAAATTGAGCTGGTGTTCAACCAGAAACTGCATCTCTACTTAATAACATTGATGGTGCTGGGAGTATTTTGCATGATATCTATCTTAGTTAAAGTTTCTCTTGTGATGAAACACCATGACCAAAAAGTAGTTGGAGAAAAAAGGGTTTATTTGGCTTAGATTTCCATATCCATGTGCATTATAGAAAGAAGTCAGGGACAGAAAATCAAACAGGGCAGTGACCTGAAGGCAGGATTTGATGCAGAAGCCACAGATCTCCTATGGCTTGCATAGTCTTCTTTCTTATAGAAATCAGGACCACAAGGCTAGGGACACCACAATCCACAGACCTCCCATCAATCACTAATAATAAAATGTCCTACAACCAGATTTTAGCAAGGAATTTTGTCAACTGAACTTCACTCCTTTCAAATGACCTTAGTTTGTGTCATGATGACATAGAACTATCCAGTATTGTATCTGAAGAGAAAAAAAATCAAAAAATTCATGCAACTACAAATTCTTACACTTAAATAGAGATTTATCTAAAAAATATATGGATAACATAGCGGAAATAATGTTATGGGATAGTCAACAACTTTATTTGGTTTACAGACTACTCAATGAGAGTAAACTGATACATGACATTGCTAAAGTGGCTGATAATTTGAGGCTAGGTAGGTCATGGACCTAGAGCACCCCCACTACTAATATTCTACTAAATGAACGTAGCAGGAAAATGAATCCTAAAGATATATTGTTTGCAAAGCCAATTTGTAAAAATACTATGGGACAGGCATAATGCATACATATACAAAAATGGAATAGAATAAAAGGGTGACAGACCTGTAATACAGATCACTGGTTTTTCAGGATGCCAAAAACAAATATTGAGAAAGCACAGCTATGTCAAAAATGGTTCTGAGGAAACTGTATGTGAGTTTCTTCATGAAGCATAGTCTAAGCCTGATTGCTTTTGTTTCACCAGAAAATAGCAAAGGCAAAATTATTTGAAAAAAAAAAATTGTAAGTTGTGAATTTTTTAATTTTTACAAAAAAGTTCTTCAATAATAGCCATAGACAATGCTTTTTTGGGATTTTCCATCCAGTGCTTCTCTGTGTATCCCTGGGTTTTTTAAACTTGATATTTAGGATAAGTTATGCTTGAACCTAGAGATCCACCTGCCTCTGGGATTAAAGGCTTGCACCACTATGCCAGGCTAAGGCTATGCTTCACTCATATATGACTATGATAGGTGTTGGTAAGTTTGTTAAAATTTCAGTTAAACATGGTTTCTAATTTTATAATGATACGTTAAGCAGTATATTTATTAAGTAGTCTTAAATTTATTAATGAGTCACTTAATGTAGCAATAAATGCCATCAGATTAATATGCAGCAGACAATTAAGAAAAGAAAATAATTATATTTTCAAGAATGTTGTAAAAATATTTCTGACTATAATTTGGCAGGAGTTATGGTCAAAATTGTGTGAAATAATTATTGCTGGCTGATGCACCAACAATATTTGAAGAATGGATGCTAATGGTTTGTGAAATCAAGATAAATAAACATTGAAAAGAACAATTGCCCTGGATTTCTATAGCAGTTGATATCAAAGAATTGTGAGTAAACAGTCATTCATTAACCCATTGCTTATTATTTTCCTTTAGTGAAGATTGCAAGACACTGTACTAACTGAATGGAAGAATAGCATGAATGACATTTTAAAGGGGTTCCCTCTGGCTACTACACCAAAAATAACTCATTAGGGAGCAAGGTTAGATCACAGAGATAGCCAGGGTTAGATTAGTAAAAGAAAAGACCAGAAAAATGCAATAATTTAAAGATCAAAAATGAAATGTTCTACTGATGTTACTTATAACAAACTCAGAAAAGGAAATATGAGCACCTATTCTATACAAATAGAACAAGCTGTCATTTATGAAACTTACATTGCTTAAAGATGATAAATATAGACTTTTAATTAGAGATTATACTTACCATCAGTTCCCTGAATGGTAGTAAACTTTCTGAAATAGGGAAATAAAATTACACACAAAACCTACATACCTACATAAATATCAACGTGATAAGTGAAATGTAATGTTCTAAAAAGGGAGTAGTGTATAATCATCAAGACATCAGTTTAGGTGGGAATATTGAATTCAGACACTCTGATAAAACTGCCTCCCACAACCTGAGTTTTCTGGAATGGTGATCACAGCAGATGGTCTGACAGTTTGTGTGGCTTCCCAGTGAGATGATGTTCACAAGGCAGGTTGGCAAAATGTGTGAGAACAGAATGGAAGACAAAGGGAAATGCCTGTCTGCTCACACAATCCAGTTCTCTGAGGACAACTGGGGACAGAATTAACAAGCTTTGATATCTGCTTATGGCACATTTTCCTGTCCAGTTGCTCAATCTGGATTTAAAAAAAAAACAGCCAAATTTGTAAGCATAAATGAATCACTTAAACAGAAAGCTGTTTATCAACACAACTTAGATTTTACCACCTTGAAGAATAAATAGCTGGGCTTGTTATGATGCTGAAAGCCTTTGAAATTAACTTGTATGCAATGCATTTTTTTCTTCCACTCATGCATCTTGTTTCAATAAATGAACATTCAATAGAGAAATTATTTAAAATTTACAGATCCTACATTTTTTTGACACAGAAAAATGATGTCTATAAGTGCACGTTCAACCACATTAAAACGAATAGCCTGTGTTTTCTTCATTCTTTTACTTTGATGCTTCTTATCCAGAACTGGAATGTAAGACTCAACCCAAAATAATACTTGGAATTATGGTAAAGAAAGTAATACTGATCTTCCTACTGTGAATGATAGTTCTGAATTTACAGAATATCATATCAGTTGGCTTCTGGCTTTTGAAATTAGTCCTATACCTTTGACATCATTTAAACATGAATAACATCTAGACTATAAAACGAAGTATATTGCATAACTAACTTACTGACTTTTATTAATTCTTTTATGTTCCACTCCTCTAAAGAATTTTATATAATTCATCATGAATTAATGGCTATTATTCTACATATGTAGATTATCAACATGATATTTTGATATTTATGACAAAATTGTTGATACAATCAAGAACAGTGATTATGGATTGACTCGCATAATTGCGGAGATCATGAGGTCTCCCTATACCTTATCAGTTCAGAACACATTAGGATCTTCACTCTAATTTAAACAAAATCATAAGCATTGTTTTTTCCCCTTCTGAGTATTACTCCATTGTGAAAATGTACTACATTTTCTTTATCTACTCTTCAAGTGAAGTACATCTAGGTTCTATCCAGGTTCTGGCTATTAAAAATAATGCTGCCATGAACATAGTTGAACTGAAGTCCTAGTGGTATGTATGGTAAGTATGTGCATCCTTTTGGTATATGTCAAGAGTGGAATTGCTCCCAAGAGGGAAGTGTTCCTTATGAGGATGTCAAGAATACAATTTGAGCAAACATAAACTAGTATGTGCTGGATCAAAACTTCTATAGTCTGACTTCACATTGAAAATGTACACACTGTAAAACTTAGGGGGGAAAAGGTCTCTGCATGAGCGTTATTACAAAAAAGAAAAAAGAAAAAAGAAAAGAAAAGAAAGAAAGAAATCCCAGAATGTCCATATCAAAACTCACTTTCAAAGTACACTTCTTTCTTAGTGCATAAGTGACCTTTTGAATAAAAATTAGTTGTATTGACTCATAACTAATGTTCAGGGTGAGAGCCTAGAGATGAAGGATTTTTAATAAGCATTAGGATAGATTCTATTGATGGAGAATGCACAGTACAAGGAACCCCTATTACAAAAAGACTTCTATTTACTGAGAGAAAATGATAAGGTCTACAGCCTAAATATTGTTAGATTGGGGGGGATTCAGGTGAAGACTACCTACACAGAACAACAAAATATCATCAGGTTTTTAGACAACATTCATTACAGTTTTTCAGGTAACTAGGCATCAATCATTTCCTTCATTTGAATGAAAAAAAATCCTTCATGTTTAAGAATTCAGGTTTTTCTAGTGTTTTCTGAAGTTATACCTCCTACATTTGTACACTGCTATTTTTCATAACTTGATCAATCTGCTAACATATTATTAAAATATATTGGAAACTCAACACCAGAAATCTCAGAGATAATAATTATAGATTATTGTAGTAACTAAGAGAAATATTCTTTTGTAGGTCCTATAGAATACATGCTAAGATATTCTGAATCATAAAATAGATCTTAATGTGTTTACAAGACTCGTAAGAATTAAACTTATACAGTATATGTACTCTTATCCCTGTGAAATAAAACTAGAAACCAATAGTATTTAGAAACATGAGTATACACAAGTAATCAAAATTATTTTTATAGATATTATAAAAGCTGGTAAGCTACATAAAATTTTGAGGAGAAATATTAAATATACCAAAATAGATAAAAATTAAATCTAATGTCTCAATTTTTAATGGAGGACAGTTAAAATACTGGTAAGAGATATTTTGAGTTTATGAAGTTAAATACTATTATAGAAGTTAAAATCTATTTCTGAGCCCCAAATTTAATAATCACGAAAATGGAAACAAAACAAATCTCCCATCCTCCAGGAAAATGGAATGCATATTAGGGATGAAACTTAATTGGAAAATGTTGTTGGATATTCTGATCACACCCTTATATTCCCTAGATTTGACAGTAAAGTTAAACTTTGAATTAGAGCCAGTATCTAGCTGACCAGGATTAGCCATAGAGAAACCAGCAATAGATTGATGAGAAGACACATACAAAGGATATAGCAAGTACTTGAATTTGGACTACCATTTTGGTTTTGGGACAAGTGAGAAGATGTGTCTCTGACAGTGTCTCCAGCCCAAAGCAAAGTTATCTAGTTGCTACCCAACCTCTGAGCTATCAAGTTTTACCCTAGCCATTGACTCCTGAGGCTTTTGACAAACAGAATGATAGAGACTTGATTTAAACATACATATTGTGGAAACGGCAGAGGCATAATCAAGAAACCGAAGACCTGCCTGACCTGGGCTGAGTGATTGGCAGAATACTGACTATCAGTAGGCTCATGTACATCCATAAAGCTATAGGTGGGAATGATACTAAATATTTAGAAAATGATTTCTCCTTTCATGTTTATATGTGACTAAGATCAGGTACCAGGCTTATATAATAGAAGCCAATACCCACGTTAGCCATCAAGATGACCCAAAAATCTTTTAATAAAAAAAGAGAATATTGACTTATTTAACAATAAGATATACTAAATATAAAATACAAATTTCTCATGTAAATATTATACTTGGATGGAATTAAAATTGGGCTTAATTATTACACAAAATTAAAAATTTAGGTTTTAATTCAAATTTTTAACATAGTAATAATTGCACACTTCAATTTAAATATAATTATCATACCAATAACAATTTTAAATATCAGTTTATTAATAAATTTTGTTTTTATAAATTTTGCTTAATACAAGGTCTGTTATATACTCAATTCTTGATTTATGATAAAATGGTGAATAATGTACAAATTTCAAAGAATAGAGTGTTTGATTCAAATATTTCAGTGTTTAAAACAAAATATTTCTAATGGCAATTCTGTACATTTTATATATGACTTAATCTGAAACTACTATATTTTAAGATACTTAAATCATGAGCTTCCCTAGAAAATCATTTCAGAGAGAACTGCATGATAATTTTTAATCAGAAGAGGAGTAAAAATATCTCGCAAAAGAACAAATTTTGAGACATATTTTAAGGGTTTGGTTATATTGAATGACTGAAATGTCCCATTTGAGGTTCTCAATCTGCACACAAAGAGGTCATATGCACTCTTCTTGATAGTTCTTTCATCAAGTTGAATTCTCAATCAAATAAATTATAGGACCAAACTCTTATATTTTTGCTTGTAAGCCTAAGAGGGAGCCATTATAGGTTTGAAAAAAAAAAAAAAAAAAAAAAAAAAACTGACTCTAGAGAAATGTCCAGAGACCTACAAGGATGACCACAACTAACAATTTGAGCAACAATAGAAAGGCTACCTTGAATGCCCTTCCTTGATAATGGAATTGCTGAGCCCTCATCTAGTAGCTAATGGAAACAGAAGCAGACACCCACTATTAAACAATGAGCCAAACTGGAATCCAGATACTGAGAGAGAAGACAAGACCAGGCTACAGACACTCACAGAGACAGCTGACCCCCTTATTTTTGGATCAACTCAGACCCCCTGAACATAGGTATCCGTTAGAAGGCCTGGGTCTTCTGATGGAATGAGGATGTATGCCTGGTGAACAAAAGGACTGTAAAAGCACATTCCTCATGGAAAGATACCCCCTTAACCTAGAGGCAGGAAAGCTGGCCTAGTCCCTAGTACAAATGACTTGACAGATTTTTTTAGCTCTCCTTGACGGCACCACCCTGCCTGTGGAGTGGGGGTTATGTGACAGGAGAGTGGTCAGGGGCTTTGGGAGGAGGCAGAGAGGAAGGAAAGGAGAGAGGGAAAGACAGGGGACTGGGATCGGTATGTAATAATATTTTTTGTTGTTGTTTTTTGTTTTTTATTAATAGTATAATTTAAAATTTTTACATGTCAATACCAGTTTACTCTCCCTTCCTCCCTTCCTTCCTTCCTCCCTCCCTCCCGCCCTTCCTCAATCCCTTCCTCTTACCCTTTTTACCCTGTGACATGCACCCTGGCCATCCTCCCCTCCCATCCCCCTACTCCCATTCCACTTGTAGGGATATGCTATCTAGGTTGGGCATGTAAATTTGTCAATCATTTGAAGTTGGGACTAGGACTCCTCTCCTGTCTCTAGGTTAAGGGGGTTTTCCTCCATGGGGGATGTGTCTGCAAGGTCCTTTTGTGCACCAGGAATGCATCCTGGTTCTACTGTCTGAGGTACCTCAGACTGCTCAGTCCTTCTAGCTGAGACCCAAATTCAGGGGGTCTGAGTAAGTCCCATGCTGGATTCCCAGCTATCAGGCTGGGGAGCCCATTAGCTTCACCTTGTTCAGGTCAGCTGTTTTTGTGTGTTTCTGCAACCTGGACTTGTCCTCTCTGTCTGCATTTGGATTCTAGTTCAACGTAGTGTTTAGTTATGGGTGTTTGCTTCTGTTTCCAACAGGTACTAGATGAGGGCTCCTGTTGGCAGCCGCCTGAGGGCTGCCTGGTGCTGCGCTGTAAGGATGGCACCAACTTCTTTATTTATGACCCTGCGATGGCGGGCTAGCGTCCACCCGAGAGACGCTGTACTCATGACCGCCCATGTCCAGGGCATGCACGAGACCTGCACCAATCAGGAGGGGACACGAGTGCCTCAGTGTGTATATAGCTGTGCCCAGTTCTTTGTTCGGGGTCCTTCTCTTATCAGCAAGCTATACGTTCATTAAAGCTTGTTTGCAGAAGAATCCGATGTGTTGTGCGTCCTTCTTGCAGGCGGGACGGTAGCGCGCCACATCTGGTGCCGAAACCTGGGAAACGACCATCTGCGGCATCAAGGAGGACCCTTCAGGTAACTGAAGCGGATTCAGAAATGCGAGAACAGTAATACAGAAATAAGCTCTGAGAGGCATGCTACCTGAAGCAATACTTGGGTTGTTGTTTGTTTTTCTGACTTTGCTTGTCTTTCTGGCTGTTCTATGGTGTTTTCATTGCTACCAGTTTTAAGCTCTGTGTGGCGGGTAAGTCGGACATAGATAAGCTGCTCCGCTGCCCCGTGTGTGAGACTCTTCTGTAGATAAAGAAGCGGCATGGGGAACACACACGCTGTTACCACCTCACTGCAGAGCCTACTTAAAGGAAAAAGGCTTAAGGTCTCTCAAAGGATGATGGAAAGGTTTGTAAAGGATATAGAGAAAACCGCGCCATGGTTTTCAGTTTCGGGTTCTCTTACAGTTCCCGGCTGGGAAAAATTGTATAAAGATCTAGAAAAACAACGAGAGGATTTGCAAGGCTGCACCTTGCCCTTATGGAAGTTAGTAAGATCGTGCCTTGAGGATGAGAAGTTTGCCTGTGATGTAGAAGCTAGTCAGGAAGCGCTTTTGCGAGCTCAGGAAAGCATGTCAGAAATGGAGCGCATTGAAAAGCTGGCTGGCAGCTGCCATTTTGCAAGGACAAAAGAGACAAGGAGGCCACCGGAAGATATGTTATCAATGTGGCAAGCCTGGCCATATAAGGAAAGAATGCAGGGCAGGTTCAGGTGGTGGAGGAAAAGCCCCACCTGGCATATGTCCTAAATGCAAGAAGGGGAAGCATTGGGCCAATGAATGTAGGTCAGTGAAAGATATTACAGGCAGACCTATTGGAGATTCAAAAAACGCCCAGTGGGGCCCCAGACCTCAGGGCCTGCAAATATATGGGGCCACCACCACTCTGGTGAATTGGGGGAACAAACATCCACACAGAGGAGAGCCACTGCAGGTTCAGCAGGATTGGAACTCCGTTCCACCACCAGAATAATTCTCACTCCCCAAATGGGAGTGCAGCCCATTCCTTCTGATTTTAAAGGACCACTCCCTAAGGACACTGTGGGCTTGCTTTTAGGAAGATAATTTACTACTATGAAAGGTCTGGTGGTTCATCCAGGGATGATTGATCAGGACTATGAAGGACAATTAGAAATCATCTGCTCTTCCCCCCGTGGTCTATTCTCTATTGCTCCAGGAGATAGAATTGCTCAATTGCTTATTTTACCTAGTTGTCATGCTCAGTTTAATTCAACTGGAAAGAGTCGAGAGGACAAGGGTTTTAGCTCTTCAGGGATAGACTCGGCTTATCTCATGCTGGATCTTAATACACATCCATCATTGGTCTTAGAGATTGAGGGAAAACACTTTGAGGGAATTTTGGATTCAGGTGCTGACAAAAGCATCATTTCTACAAGCTGGTGGCCTGCAAAATGGCCAGTAAGGCAATCTTCTCATTCCTTACAAGGTCTTGGCTATGAGGCCAGTCCTACAATTAGTGCAAAAATGCTCAAATGGAAAGCATCTGAGGGTCAACAAGGGGGGTTCGTGCCCTATGTCCTTCCTCTTCCAGTAAATTTATGGGGAAGAAACATCCTTACTAAATTAGGCCTGAGACTTATGAATGAATATTCATTACCTGTGCAAAATATGATGTCTTCCATGGGATATGTCCCTGGCAGAGGTATTGGAAAAAATTTACAGGGGATCTCTGAACCTATTCAACCAGTTGGAAAAGGGAATAGGACTGGATTGGGTTTTTCTTAGTGGCGGTTGCGGGCAAGTAACCCATACCATGGCTGACAGAGGAGGCTGTATGGGTTCCTCAATGGCCTCTATCCTCTGAAAAACTAGAAGCTGCTCATCAATTAGTACAAGAACAATTGCAATTAGGCCACCTTGAAGAGTCTAATTCACCCTGGAATACCCCAATTTTTGTTATTAAAAGAAAAATTCTGGTAAATGGAGGTTGTTACATGATTTAAGGGCCATCAATGCTCAAATGCAACTTTTTGGTTCTGTTCAGAGAGGCCTTCCACTGCTATCAGCATTGCCTCGATTATGGGAGATAATAATAATAGATATTAAAGATTGCTTCTTTTCTATACCATTACACCCTCGAGATAAAAGGAGATTTGCCTTTACTCTTCCTGCTTTTAATCATGCTGAACCTGACGCTAGATACCAATGGAGGGTTCTGCCACAGGGTATGGCGAACAGCCCAACCATGTGTCAATTATATGTTCAACAAGCCTTAGCTCCGATTAGGAAACAATATCCGAAGCTTAAGATTCTCCATTACATGGATGACATACTATTATGTGGTCCAGATAATATAAAATTGGAGCAGGCTTATCAGGATTTGGTTAAGTCACTCCAGGTCTATGGTTTAACAATTGCCTCAGAGAAAGTACAAAGATCTGAGGTGGGTAAGTTTCTGGGAGCAGTTATTGACCCTGAGTTTATAATACCTCAAAAGGTGGAAATAAAAAGAAACCATTTAAAAACATTAAATGATTTTCAAAATTTATTAAGAGATATTAATTGGCTTAGACCCTATTTAAAATTAACCACAGCCGAATTAAAGCCATTATTTGATATCCTTGAAGGAGAAGCACAACTAACATCTCCAAGAGAGCTTACTCCTGAAGCCCTTCAGGCCCTACAAAGAGTGGAGAAGGCTATTAATGAAGCTCAACTACTTAGATTAAATCCTGAAGTTCCCTTTGAATTATGCTTACTGCCTACCGATAAGCTGCCTACTGCTGTGTTATGGCAAAATGGACCTTTACTCTGGATTCATCCACAAGCTTCTCCAGCATGGACAATAGAATGTTACCCTTCTGCTGTGGCCAAGTTGGCCTTGCGGGGTTTAAAAACTGCACTCACACATTTTGGTGCATACCCTGATACAGTCATCATTCCATATACTATGGAACAACTGCAAACATTAGCTGCAGTAAATGATGAATGGGCTATTTTAGTTTGCTCCTTTTTGGGTACATTTGATAATCATTATCCAAAACATCCTATTCTGACATTTGCATGAGCACAGACTTTGGTTTTCCCTCGGGTTACTAGTAACGTCATGGGCAATGGCCTGTACCCCCTAAGGAAATGGTCAAATGGAAAGATGTGCTTTCTGGTGAATTGAAAGGCCCAGATCCTATTTTAATAAGATCCAGGGGAGCTGTTTGTGTTTTTCCTCAGGGAGAAGAAAATCCGCTGTGGGTCCCTGAACGATTGACAAGACGGCTCTTGATGACCCAGGATGAGGACGCTCCTACTGACATGTCTGTGCCTGGTGTGGATATCCAAGAGCAAAGAAGAACTGAGATGGGGGATACTATCAGTATTCCCAAAGCCAATGCCGATTCATCATGATGCTAAGTTGTTTCCCCGTCTTTTTAGTTCGGGTGGGAGCTTTAATTTGCCCTTTCTATCCTTGGATGTAAAGATTGCCGGCTTGGGGGAGAATAGAAGCTTTTCATTGCCTGGTAACTTGTGTTTTGTTATGGCATATAATAGTTCCCAAAATTATAATTACTGTATAACCAAACTGCAGCATGGTTTGATTTGCCAGAATATGTCTGGGCCCTGTGTGAAAGCCAATGCTACCTGGATTTCTGGATGGTGGCCGGCCCGACAAGGGGGAGATGAGGGTACGCCTCCTCCTCAACCTAAGTGGGAACCATTTTGTCATGGAGACAATTGGGGCCAATATTGGCCCTGGACTGGCTGTCAGTCACGTAAGGTGATTTGGGCTACTGCTGAAATGACTTTTACTTTTTCCCCTGGAATCGGTACTGTTTTTAATTCCACCTTTGCAGGTACAAATTATACTGATCAAGATCCTATGCAGCTTTATCCCTCCAATCCTTTTGATAATTGGGTATTATGTGGTATTAATGGTAGCTGCATGAATTTGGACCCTATGGTTGGCATAAATGGAGGTGCACATGGCATTTCTGAATATGCATGGAGCACCTCCAAGAGATGGGGCAATTTTGCATTCACTCCAACTAAGTTATCCACTTCTGGCTTCTTGGTTAATACCGGTTGCTATGGGGATGGCAATAAACCTGGAAAAAACGTAACCTTTAGGCCCACTCCAGTTTGTATATACCCTCCCTTTATGTTTATTGTTAGCAATTATAATTTAGTAAAGAATGGAATTCTTTCTTGCACTAATAATACATGCTTTTATACTCAATGTTGGAATGCCACCAAATATTCCATAGCCATAGTGGCTCGTATGCCTCGATGGCTTCCTGTACCTGTGGATGCCCCTCATGTAATGACTTTGTATCGGCAAAAAAGAGATTTTGGCATTACTGCAGCCATCATTACAGCCATATCCCTTGCAGCCGTGGGAGCTACCACCGTTGCCATTGCCATGGGTACCACAGTACAGACAGCCAATGCATTAAATGAACTGTCTTCAACTGTTGCAATGGCCTTGGATGAACAATCAGCTATCAATGACCAACTGAAAGGTGGATTGATGGTCATCAATCAACATATAGATTTGGTCCAAGAACAAATTGACATATTATGGCAAATTGCTCAATTGGGCTGCCAATGGAAATATTCTGGGCTATGTGTGACCAGCATTCAATATGATAATTTTACTAAGGCTGCAAATTACTCTAAACAATTGTCTCAGTATCTTTTAGGAATTTGGTCAGCAGAATTCGAGCAGCTACAAGAAAAACTGAGATTGGCCATCGTTGCAGTGAATTCCACGCGGGTGGATGTGTCCCTGGCAGCAGGATTGACTTCATGGATTTCAACAGCATTTTCCCATTTCAAAGAGTGGGCGGGGATAATTGGGGTCGGCCTGCTAATGTGCCTGGGGCTACTGTTCCTGTTTTGGTTCTTGTGTAAGGTCCTTGTTAACAAAAAAGAGATAAAGTGGTCATTGCTCAAGCCCTAGCCGCTCTCGAAATAGGCACCTCTCCCCAGGTTTGGTTGAATATGCTCAAGGAATAAGTCAGGAGTTACTGTGTTGGCCCTTGCACCCTGAGCCTTCATGGCATTGCACCAGGAATGGGCATCACATAACCTGGACAGCCATTGCACCCTGTAGAGCTTGATCTCATTGCACACAGGAAGGTGTCCCCCTGAATTTATGCCTTATAAGGTCTTGATCCCTGAAGGACCCATAAGACCCTGATGGTAGAGCGACCTTGCATAAATAACAAAATAGGGGGAGATGTTGGCAGCCGCCTGAGGGCTGCCTGGTGCTGCGCTGTAAGGATGGCACCAACTTCTTTATTTATGACCCTGCGATGGCGGGCTAGCGTCCACCCGAGAGACGCTGTACTCATGACCGCCCATGTCCAGTGCATGCACGAGACCTGCACCAATCAGGAGGGGACATGAGTGCCTCAGTGTGTATATAGCAGTGCCCAGTTCTTTGTTCAGGGTCCTTCTCTTATCAGCAAGCTATACGATCATTAAAGCTTGTTCGCAGAAGAATCCGATGTGTTGTGCGTCCTTCTTGTAGGCAAGACGGTAGTGCGCGACAGGCTCCATTATGGTGGATAATTTAGTTGATGATCTCACTATCAGGGAAGGGGATTTATGGTAACCTTTCCATGGTTTCTCGAACTGTTAATTGGAGACAGCCTTGTATGTATCTAGACCATTTTAGGTTCAGTTTTTTCTTCAAACCAATAATGGTTCCCTCTTTTTTGATCTTTCTCTCTGTCTCTCTGTCTCTCTCTGTCTCTCTCTCCTGTCTTCTATTCCTACCCTGACTCAATCTTCCTAGTCGCATGTGCTTTTTTCCACTCCCCATCTCTTTCTCCTAGTTCTCTTTCTATTCACTGCCCCTCCCACTGCCCATGTGCTCTGGGTGACTTGTCCCTTCCCACTTTTGTGAGGGACCATATATGAATTCATATAAAGTTGATTATTATTCTATCAAGGACAGTGATAAATTGTACTGGGATTTTAATGAAGATAGCATTGAATCTGTAGATTGCTTTTGGGAAGATTGCCATTTTTACTATATTTATCCTTCCTATCCAAGAGAAAGGGAGATCTTTTCATTTTCCGGTATCTTCTTTAATTTTTTTCTTTAAAGCCACAAAGTTTTTATTGTATAGGTCTTTCACATGTTTGGTAAGCTTTACTTCAAGAAACTTTATGTTGTTTGTGGCTATTGTAAAGGGTAATGTTTCTCTGATTTCTTTCTCAGCCTCTTTGTCATCTGAATAAAGTAGGGCTACTGATTTTTTTGAGTTTATCTTGTATCCTGCTAGTTTGCTGAAGGTGTTTATTAGCTGTAGGAGGGAGTTCCCTGGGAGAATTAATTGGGTCATTTATGTCAACTATCATATCATCTGCAAATAGAGACAGTTTGACTTCTTCCTTTTCAATTTGGATTCCCTTGATCTCCTTTTGTTGTCTTACAGCTTTATCTAGTACTTCAAGTGCAATCTTGAAGAGATATGGAGAGGACAGCCTTGTCTTTTTCCTGATTTTAGAGGAATTGCCTTAAGCTTCTCTACATTCAGTTTGATGCTGGCTGTTGGTTTAGAGTATTTTGCTCGTATTATGTTTAGGTATGTTTCTGTTATCCCTGATCTCTCCAAGACCTTCATCATGAAAGGGTGTTGAATTTTGTCAAAGACTTTTTCAGCATCTAGGGAGACTATCATATGGTGTTTCTTTTTCAGTTTTTTTTATATGGTGGATAACATTGATAGATTTTCATATGTTAAACTATCCCTGCAACTAAAGGGCAAAACCTACTTGGTCATGGTGGATGATTTCTATGATGTATTCTTGGATCCAGTTTGACAGTATTTTATTGAGAATTTTTGCATCGATGTTCATCAGGGATATTGGTCTGTAGTTTTCTTTCTTAGTTGTATCTCTGTGAGGCTTGGGTACCAATGTGATTGTGGCCTCATAGAAAGAGTTTGGTAATGAGACTTCTGTTTCTATTGTGTGAAAAGATTTGAGGAATATTGGAATTAGATCTTCTTTGAATTTCTGGTAGAATTCTACACTGAAACCATCTGGCCCTGGGAATTTTTGGTTGGCAGGCTTTTGATGGCTGCTCTGTTTCATTGGGGGTTGCAGGTCTATTTAAGTCATTTGAATGTTCTTGATTTAATTTGGTAAGGGATAGTTATCCAGAAATTTGTCCATTTCCTTTACTTTCAAATTTTGTGAAGTACAGGTTTTCAAAGTATGACCTGACAGTTATGTGAATTTCCACCATGCCCATTGTTATGTCCTTCTTTTCATTTCTGATTTTGTTAATTTGAATGTTCTCTCTCTGGTTTTTTTTGTTAGTTTGGATAAGAGTTTGTCTATCTTGTTGATTTTCTAGAAAAACCAACTCTTTGTTGCATTGATTTTTTGTATATTTTCCTGGTTTCTCTTTTATTGATTTCAGCCCCACATGGTCTTCTACATAATTATGTATTTTAGATTCTTTATTTGTATGAAAGATTATTAACGTTTTCATATATGTAATGATGGTTTTAAGTCTTTTCTATAGTTTCTACTATATAAATCTTAGATACTTTTTTGAAACTTTGTATCATACTATTAGCAAAAATATGACTTTAGATATTCATATTTTTGTTAATATTATAAAAAGATAAGCAGTGGATATTAAGAATTTATCCTAAAATCATTATCTAATTAGTAAGGAATTAAATAATTTCTTCAACTTGGCCTTTCTTGAATTTGAACATTTGTAAAGGTTTATAAAAATCAAATTTTTTTACATCTCAATATTCTTTGTTTTCTTTTTTGATATGATATATGAACATTAATATTTTCAATCAAAAAGGATTTAAAATCATTCTCTTTCTTATTTGTACATTATCTAATTGCACCAAAAAATTATCACAGTAATAAGAAGAACAAAATGCAGACAAATAACAAAGTACAGATGTATGAACGTATTATAATTTTGCATGAGCATAATGTTATAATGTCCAAGAAATTTTTTTGCTAAAGGTGAAAGTGTTCCTCAACTGTGGTTTCTGATGATTTTACATTAAGAGTGATGTTACAGCTTCTGAGACTGATAAATGTCTATAGGTTAAATTATGAATATTGTACATATATTGGTAATCACTGAAGACAATGTAAGTCTAATACATTTCATTAAACATATGCCAGAGAATAGACAATGCCAATTTTTCTTTCTTCTTTCTACTCCCTGCAGAAGCAGCTTTTGGAGTGGTTTTGAAACACAAATTCCACATTAACAAGACAAAGTTTTCTATGGTTGCCTCTGAAAACACCAAATGGCTAGCCAATAGCCTCAGGCATGTCACACTATGGCTTATGTTTAGGGCAGTGGGGTAGCTGGGATAGCTTCTAAGTATCCCCAGGAGCCGGCAACCAGTGCTGTTGAATCTCACACTTTTTATCAATATCACCTAAAAAGAACCTAATTTGTCAATCTCTAGTTACCAGTTAACTACTCATGATATCTATATTTCTTTGTCAGAGAAAGATGAGAAGAGAGTGTAGAGGTATTTAGAGAGATACATTTACTTGTCAATAGGTCATCACAATAAGACACATGATACCTTTTGGAAGGGGCTGTTTATATAAAGAAAATTTTACCAAATGCCTCACATATTGTTTCTAAATCTTTACTAATAATTGAATAAATTATATTTGGGGAAAGTGTTATATCATATAACATAACAAATATGTATAAAGTAAGAGTTTCAGTGGTAAATGAAATAAATGTTCAGTTCAGGTGCAGGAAATCCTAAAGAGTGCATGTGTCTACCACAAGAATTAGAAGAAGTGAGAGTTAAAAAGAATAGGAGTCATGAACTACAGGAAACATGTCATATTTTTGTCATCATCATGACTATAAAAATTAGGAAATTATTGGAAGACTACAGTTACATAATCTTATTTACTTTTAAAGTTTGTTTTTAATTTCTCAGAGAGATGACTGAAATATAGTCATAATGGATTCTAGGAAAGAGCAGGTTGTATTTATACATTTGTGTGTGCAGATACTTATAAACATACCTACATGTATGTGACATTGATATCCAAAGAAAAAAGAGAGAAGGTCACATGAAAGGTTGAAAATATTTTACTTTGCATGGACTTCCAGTAAAAGTGACATAATTACATATTAATATAAGCAAATAAACCAATAGAATGATAAAAATATGTCTGTAGAAAGAAGTCTTGTCAACATCTCTCTTTGTCATGTTGTACGTGTGTGTGTGTGTGTGTGTGTGTGTGTGTGTATGTGTGTGTGTGTGCATGTGTGTCCTATGAATATACATGTGCATGTGAGACTATTGACACTAGATGTTAAAGTAGATTTAGGATAAACGAAATGCATTTTAATGATGGAAATGGCCTCATTTCAAATGGCCAGTATGGAATTCAAGAAAATGCTGAACACAAAACAATTTGTATCAGCTTATTAGATAAAATGATGATGTGAAAAGAAAGGTCTAAGTTGAATGCTGTTAGAATGTTTGGGTATGGTAACCTAATAGAAAAGGGTCAATGTGTTTTGCAAAAGGATCTGGTACATACACTACTATCTATGATTTGGACAAATAAATGGATTTGAAACAGTATCACAGAGAAAGCAGTATCTCTAGCAGATACTGGATGATTGATGATAAAAAGACATGATAATAACTATTGAGTTGACATTTCTCCCTAATTGCAAAAGAGAAAATACTAATGCTGCAAATACAATTCTCAGATGGAATTTTATCTACAGCAATAAAAACATCTTATATTTTATAATATGTATTTCAGACTAAGGTTTTAGGATATCATGTTTGTAAACATTCAAAACTTGGTATTTAATATTACTAAATAATGACATTGAAAAGGGACTTTTTTTCTTTCACTTACTAAACAAGTCACAAAACATAAGCTACATTTATATGCATGGGCTAAATTTTAATTGGTTGACTTTGAGAAGTAGTAGTAAGATACAATCTCTGACTGGAAATACAGAATGGCATGCAGCTTATTTGTTTTTCCCAGAGGAGTCATAAACTGTACTTGCCCTTCTATTGATGCAGACAATAAAGGCAAACAATATTAGTAAGCCTCCTGACTTGGAGTGTCTGAAATGAACAGATGTAGAATGTACCAAGCAATTCTCCATGTGATGATTGAAAGTTCACTAAAGTAATGTGTCTGCCACATTTAATGAGTGGCAGCATTCTAGATGAGCAGATTTTTGTGCACATTTCTAATATCTCTTTACCCTTAAGGAGGCCTGGTACCACAGTGTTCTGTATTAAAATAAAGATTCAATGGAAGTTTGAATTTGTGTGCATAAATCAGAGTTCTCACATGTCAATTTGCATAGACTATTTGAAAGCCTGAAATGTTAAGGAAGCAGATTATAATTAGAATGTTGAAAAAATCCAATTTAATAAGCCAAGAAATTAGAGTTGCTAACTTCAATTTGGTTTGTCAATATAATTTTATGTCATATGCAGAGTTGTGAGAGTCTTACTTTAACAATGCATAAAGCTAAGTTTAGAGTTGTTGAGGTCTGAGGAAAATTTAGACAGACTTAACTTTGATCAAATACAGATGATGGAGATGTGTTTAAATATACAGATATCTGAAAGTTGGTTCTTGATCAATTTCCAGCAAAAAGAAAAATATTGTGCTTGTTGGTGGGAATTCTCACTATTATTTTATTTAGAACTCAGCCATAATAGCTCTAAATTTCAATTATTATTTGTAGATGAATGTTCTATAAAAAGAAGAATAAATTTACAGTCAGCAAACATTAAAAACCAGAGTGACTAATATTTTTAAAGGAGTAAATCAATCTTCAGACCATCATTCTCTCTCATAGACATGACTTCAATGTGTCTATGAGCTTGAGCTTGAATTTCCCTGAGGTATACCTGTGTTACACTCACCAAAGGAATACCTGTCATTTATAAACCTTTTTAAGTTTCAGAAATAATTATCATAATTTCCTTGAATACAATTAAGTTAGAAGCATACCAGATTGTTTGTAAATTTATTAGGCACAATGATGATAAATTTTTCAATTTTACCAGAAATTAAGATGAATTAATTATAAATGTAGACATATTTTACTATCAAATAAGACTAAATAAAATTTTATTTCTGTGAAATTTTAATTGTTTTATATTAGAAAAACTTAAAACACAAATAGTGTATTTGGGAAAAAAGCTTCTAGAAGTCTCTGAACTGAATGAGTCAGAGATTGCTGTTTTCTGAAGGTATATGGCTTTTCTGCACTATACAGCAAAGGGCACAGAACCTGCCTCATATTCAGAATTCATAAAACTAATTTTTGTTTTAGGAATCCTGTTAAAAGTGTGCTACCCTCCTAGTGTTTTAAATTTCAATAATAGATATTTGAGTAACTGAACGAAGATCATTGATACATAATTTTAAAAGACATTGTAAGATAAATATGTCTAAATTCTGAAATAAATATTCTACTGATGTAAGAAATAGAAAACTCAAAGAAAGGATTTCTAGAATTCAAGATATCAAGTCTTTAGGCGAAATCATGTGAAGAGAAAAAAATAAGGCTAATATTGTCTTGTGCACCACTGTTGGGAAAAGGTGATATGTCAAGCTCAGAAAAATGGTTGTGAGCTTAGAACGTAGAAGGCAATTATTTATAATATATAGCTTGGCCTTCAAAAGTGATGTGCTAAAGTAAAACTTTAAAATGTGACTGCTGACTGTAGATTATGATAAATGCATCAACTCTGCGGTAAATGCGTAGTTGAGCTGCACATCTGATGAAAATTCCTGTTTAATATTTACTTGGATTCTCTATTACTTTAAGAACCCTCAACTAAAAGCTCATAATTTGACAGATGTATCATACAGTGCTGTTTTGGAAAACATTTTTTATTTAGAAAATTTGAGTTTTGTGTGTGTCCCTTTTGAAAGTCACATGTACTTTTTGTTCAAATTGTACAAATTTTCTTAATTACCTTCAGTATCTTTTGTATTAAAATAATTCTGTTTAAATCTTACAAAGGCCAGTGTATACTATTCTGATTTTCATAGGTGTGAATATAAAGTATACAGTTTCTGAGACATTTGCTTTTTATCTATGTGTGCAATATATATACACCTGTTTATATGTTCATATTTGAATGCTGTTATTTGTGCAATATGTGTACAGGGGACAGATGCTGACCTTTTCTTCTATTTCTTTTAACCTGTTTTAAAAATATATTTTATTTATTATTTGGTAATTTCATACATCTATCAATCAAGTATATTCCCAACTATCTCTTCAACCAATCTGTGTAAATTCTAACCCTTCCAACACATTTCATCAATGCACATCTTCATGTCCCTTGTACACTTTTTCTCATTTGTTGTTAATATTAATATTGTACTGAGTGCTGCTTCCTCTTGAATGACCTTGTCCATTTGACCTTGTGCAGGTTACTACAGTTTCAGTGTGTTCATGAATGACATTGTCAACTCACATCTAGATACAAACCTTTCAGGGTACTATATTCCACGGTCTGTCTCATACATACTTGCTGCTTCTTTTTCTGTGACACTCTGATAGTCTTGCTGGGAGGCATTGCTTTTGACACAGATGCTCCATTTACTACTGAGCAGTCAAAAGTCACTTTTGATCAGTACTTTAACCAGTTAGGAATCTCTGCATTATCTTCTGACTGTTTAAAATGAGTCTAACTAAAGTTAAATGCTGCACTAGTCTATGATTATAAGCATGATTAAACAGAAGGCAATAAAACATGTCCTTAAGAAAAACAAGGGTAGTAGGTTCTTTGGGCACTTGAAGATCTTTAAAATACCAGTCAAGAATTACTTCATGCAGGGAGTCCTCGAATCCAATTCAAGCACAGTTGGTTACTACATAACTTTTGAACCACTATGGCATTTATGGGCATAATTTTCCTGGCAGTTTAGTACTGTAGCATTAAGGGTTAATTGCAGGAATAAAGAGATAGTTTTTCTCCCTATGTGACCTCTAAGATATCTTCCAGAATTTTTAACACCATTCATTAAAGGGAAAAAATTAGGTTAATTCCTGCTTTATTTCACTATGTCCTGCAACTTAAGCATACCGGTTTTCAGCAATAGTTTTTTTGTATGGGTGACCAAGATCTGTCAATAATCTATGATATTCGGTGGCATATTATGACTCCCTGGTCAGCAACTCATGGAAAGCTATCTCATTTGTGCCGAAGAGATATTCAAAAAATTAATTTTTTGGGGTAGGGTTGCTGTGGTATGCTGGTTTTTTTTTTTTTAACATATTGATCTTAGTTACCATTTCCTCCCATATTCTCATCTCCCTGAGATGCACCATTACTCTCCCCAGGGAGAGTAAAGTTTTCCAGGAAGGATCATCAAAATCTGTTAAGTCATTTGCAGTACAGCCTAGGCCCTCCTTTGTGTCTCTAAGCTAACAGAATATCCCTCCAAGGCGAATGTGCACCAAATGTCCTTTTGTGCATCAAGGATATATCCTGGTTTCACTGTCACAAGTCCCATAGACTACCCAGGCCTCCTGAGACCCACGTTCAGGTCAGTCCTATGCTGGTTCATGACTTTGTTCAGGTCAGCTGTCTCTGTGGGTTTCTTTAGCCTGGTCTTGACCCATTTGCTTATATCACTTCTCCCTCTCTGCAACTGGATTCCAGGAGTTTGGTTCAGCAATTAACTCTGGGTGTATGCTTCTGCTTCCATCAGCTACTGGATGAAGGTTCTAGGATGTCATAGAAGGTTGTTATCAATCTCATTATCAGGAAGGGCTCCTGTTGGAGACTTATTCCCATTTTCCTGAGGAGCCACCATACTGATCTTCAAAATGGCTGTACAAGTTCACACTCCTACCAGCAGTGGAGGAATGTTCCTGTTTCTCCACATCCTCTCCAGCATAAACAGTCATTGATGTTTCCAATTTTAGCCATTCCGGCAGGAGTAAGGTGGTATACTAGAGTTGCCTTGATTTGCATTTCCCTAATGGCTTAAGGATATTGAGCCCTTTCTTAAGTGTCTTTCAGTTATTTTGGATTCCTCTATTGAGAATTCTCTATTCAGTTCTGTACACCACTTTTTAATTGGATTATTTGGTGTTTTGGTGACCTGCTTCTTAGTATAAGTTGGAGATCAGCCCTCCATCAGATGAGGAGTTGGTGAAGATTTCATCTTCTCAGGGGACACATTGTTAAACCCATGCAAGTTGTCTGTGTTTGAACTTTATGTATTGTTTGAGTTTTTGAATTATATAGTTGAGTTGCTGGACAAAATAGTAGATTCCCATACACCTTTAGTTTTGGTTTCTTTCTCCTCACCCTTTCCCAACTTTTTTCTTGAACATTTGACTCCCTGTTTCTTCTACTCTCATTTTATTAACAATTTCCCTCTTGTTAAGATGTATGTCATCTCCCTCTCATGAGACTGTTATAGTTTTCTGAGTGCTATAGATACTCCAAATTAAACAAACAAATCTAAATATTGAAAGCCAGTCTCCAAATATGAGGAATAATGATGGGTATTGGCCTTCTGCATCTTGACTATGTCACACAGTATAATTTCCAGCACCCTCTGTTTTGTTTTGGAAATGTCATAATTTCATTTTTACTTCACCTCAGATTACCATTCTGATGTGTATACGTATCACATTTTTAATTATTGATTTATCAGTTGATAAATCAGTTGATAAACTCATTCCTTTTCTAGCTGTTGTATATAGTGTAGAAATGAACACAGATGTACAGGATTATCTCATAGGATATTTGGTTCTTTGGATACATATCAAGGAATGGAATAATGGGGTAATATGTTTATTTTCATTTTTGAGATAATGTCTCATACCTAATCTAGATCTTGCCGTATTAGATTGCTTTAACATAAAAATCTTAGGATCCTCTTGATCCATGTTCCCAGAAGAGGGATTGCAAAAGTGTGATAGTATGTCTGGATTTTTTTGTTTGTGGGTGGGTGAGGATCCTAATTGAGGTCATCATATATGTTCTGACCTAGATATTGTGTAAATCCCTTTTAGATATATTTTAACTTAACAGAATATATCATTTTTAATATTTTTGTCATAAGATATGTCAATCTTGAAATATTATTATATAAATATTAACTAAAGTAAGAGGCAGCAAAAATAAAAACAATATAGCATACTTTATTTTCCATGAACTTTTTTATCAAAACTTTGCTGATAACTTTAGGCAGATATTTTAGTATCAGGAGTCAATTTCCAAATGTCTGTATGGTTTAAATCTCTGTTGACTGCAGCTGTTTTTCACAGTAAAAAAAGATGTCTGCAATCACCAGAACATATTTATTTAATGAAATTATTTAATATACTGAACGATGTCATATTGCATATTACAAATAATTACTAATTACCTCTAGCTAGATATTTGATCTACTATGTTTCTATCAAATTAATATTTGGATAATATATGTTGGCTGTGAGTTCACATTCAGCATACAAAGGTATCAAAATGTATATCCTATGCATAATGGTTATATTTAATTATCAATAATGAATATATCTTCTCATCAATTTTAATACCATTTTGCTGCAATATTTCCAAAGAAATAAACATTTTTCACCAAGCTGTCCACTTTATTCCCTATGATTTTTTTTCAACAGCCTGGGTTGTTTGGAGGTTCCTAGGAGCTGTTTGGTCACAAACTAGTATTTGTAACTCATTCGCAGTATTAGAAAGCTTCATATGTGACAAAATTTGTCCAGTTGTGGCTCTTCTCTCCAATTACTTGATGATTTAATTTGTATTGTCTTCAAATATGAAGTGTTTTAGGGAGCAGCAATTATATTAGGATTCCAAACTTCTCTTAAGTCTGTATCCTTACCCATGTTCCTCTACTCTCTACCTTTAGCCTTTTGATCTAGGGTATACTCATCAATCAACAATTATATAAAGAGAGGTCTATCTGTCTCCCAGTCTCTTATTTTATATACAACATCTATACTTCTATGGACTGTAGCTTCTTTTCATTGCCTTTACAGTTAATATCCACATATAAGAGAATATGCACACCATATTTTTCTATCTATGTCTGTATTACCTCACTCTGGATTATTTCTTATATTTTGATCCATAATCTACAAATTTCATGATTTCATTTTAACAGTAACATAATATTTGTTTGTGTGAATGTGCTAAATTTTCTTTATCCATTTATCTGCTAAGGTAAATCAAGTTTCAAATCCATATCTATTAAGAATATAGCAGCAATGCACATAGTTTTGCTATGCCTTTTGACCTCTGTTTTTTGGCTTGACTCTATGTTTCTGTCTCAGTTTCTATATTGAATTCACATCATTATTTCTGCAAATAAAATTTTCTTCCCAAAATTTCTTCCTGTCATGGTCATTGTCACAGCAATAGAAACCTAAATATGATGCATTCTAACTGTAGCATGATAAAATTGAAAAAACATCTAAATTTAGCTTATTAATATCCATTACAAATAAATTTTACTCTTCACATGAATGCAACAGAGTTTTCATATATAATACAACATACACAGATGTTAATATATATATATATATACATGTATATATATATAATCTGTTGTATTTGTATGTATAATGAGCAATAATATATTTCACTATCATTATAAACTAAATAACAAATATTTTAATTTGGCTGCACAATTAATATACATAAAATAAGGACTATAGCAGTGGTTTAGCACAATTTATTATTAATAAAACATTATCAAATAAAATATGCAAAGAAATATCAAAGTATAATTCATTAGACTGATTAAAAGAATCAGCAGTAATAACTAGTACACTCACCTCAATGTTATAGTAACAAAGATTTCTATATACTCTGAACAAGATATAGAAGTAACTTCCAGAATGTGGATGAAAGTTATTTAGAGTAGAATGCTCTTGATGAATCTACCTACCTTGGAGGAACTAATTTCATCTTATTCTACAAAGATGAGAAAAAGAGAGTTAGACTATACACTTCCAATAATTACAAATACCTACTACTGTAGAATGGATCAGTGAGACAGAGAGGTATCCCTGCTGATTAGTCTTTAAAGCTTCCAAGGAGTCCAGGTGCTGTAGAGAATGACAAAAGGTGTATTTGGAAAGGACACATAACCATATTTTTTTTTGGGAAATGACAACTACAAAGAAATTGAAATGATAGTATTTCCTTGAAATTTTAGAAGGAATAGATATCTTTTTAATTAATAAAATACCCAAATAAACTAATTGCTTATGGAATGTTTCTTTCATATACTATTCTTAGAATAAAAAATGCATTTAATATTGAAGCTTATTAGTCTCAGAATGATTAACATAAATTTTATTAAACATAAGCCATCAATATATTCAGTATAAGATTTTCACTCTTAATATTAATCCAAAGTAAGTAATTAAATTTACTCAATAACATATTTAATTAGAGGACATCATCCAATCTCTTGTGCATTTCCTGATATAAGCTGATATTTATTAAAGGCCCTGAAAGTTCTAGGAAATATTATTCAGGTTGTTATATTTCAAAGTTTGTCATTCAAACCTTTTATCATTTTTTTCTAGAAATCTGGTAGGTCATTTTTTTTATTTATCATTATTTCAGTGGTATTATTTTATAGATCATAGTATAACAAATCTATATGCAATGTGCAGTTATTTAAAAATGTATCAGTTTCTCTTCCAAACACACAAAAACTAACATGTGTTAATCATACATGCTTTTGGGATTAAGTGCACTCTTCCAATAGTTATCCAGTGGTTGTTACTGAAAATAGTGACATTAGTATTTCTATTTCCTAATAAATTAGAGTTTAGGTCCATATAGATTCTATCGATTCTTCATATTATTAAAGTGTATGTATTATCATACATATGACTTAGATGAACAATATTAATTATGAAATTTAGTTATTATTGCATTAAAATTCATTCAATATTCATATTCCTAACAATACCTAAGGAAAAATTTAATTTTCAACTTCAGGTGGAAAGAAATTTGAAATCTAACTCCTTCTTACCTCTAGAAAATTCTTTTTAGTTTGTAATAATTTGCTCATTTATTTACTCCTCCAGAATAAAACAGGAAACAAACCAAAATTATTTTTCTTCCCAGAAAAATAATTCTTTTAAAAAAGTATTGTTACAGCATGTTGTTCCTGCCGGCTGCCGCTGGTTCTGCCGCAATTGTCCTGCAAACACGTGTGCCCCAAATAACACTCAGAGACTCTGTATTTGATACAATCCTGTTGGTCAGTTACCATTATTGTTAATGGGCTAGCTCTGCCTTAATCATTAACCCATTTTTACTTATCTAAGTATTTCCACGTGGTTGTCTTATCGGGGAGCCGCGCAGCAGGCTTCCTGCTTCTTCCCGGGCTACATCTCGACCCCCCTACTTCCTCTCTCCTCCTCCTGGTCTCCTAGCCCCGCCTATCTTGTTATCTCATTGGCCACAGTGCTTTATTAACCAGTATGAGAAACATATATACAGAATCACATCTCCCATCATCTCCTCTTTTCTGTCTAAAGTAAAAGAAGGGGTTTAACCTTAACATAGCAAAATATACCATACAACAGTTATCAAATAAGAATCACAGTTAACAATATTTAGTCGGAGATGTGATTCTGTATATATGTTTCTCATACTGGTTAATAAAGCACTGTGGCCAATGAGATAACAAGATAGGCGGGGCTAGGAGACCAGGAGGAGGAGAGAGGAAGTAGTGGGGTCAAGATGTAGCCCGGGGAAGGAGCAGGATGCCTGCCACGCGGCTCCCCGATAAGACGACCACACGACCACGTGGAAATACTTAGATAAGTAGAAATGGGTTAATAATTAAGACAGAGCTAGCCTATAAACAGTAATGGTAATTGGCCAACAGGATTGTATCAAATACAGAGTCTCTGAGTGTTATTTGGGGCACATGTGGTTGCAGGACAATGGCGGCAGGACCAGGAGGCCGGCAGGAACAACATGCTGTAACATAATGGTGTCAGAAGTGGGCTACAAATGGCGCCCAACGTGGCTATAAGAACTTTCAGTTAAAACTAATAAGAGCTTAAGAAATGTTTTAGAAACAAAGGAACAGAGACTAGCAAGACTTCTTAGTAGCAGCATTTTCTCCGTTGTATTTGTTTTGTTGTAGACAGAGATTTGCGTGGCTCCTTTAAGGGAGGTTTCCAAAATTAGCATAAGCGGCAAGAAAACCCGCCTTGCTTTTAAAGAGCTCTGCTAACAATTCATTGGTGTGTATGAGAGCTGCAATGAAGGTTTACACTGTGTTTTAAAAAATACGCTGGCTTGGGAGAGAAAAAGAAACGGGATATAATGGTTTAAAAAAGAAAAAAGGAATTAAATGGATGGCTATGGTGGCACACACCATTAATCCCAGCACTAGCGAGACAGAGGCAAGTAGATCTCTGTGATTTCAAAGCAAACCTGGTATGCAGTGAATTCCAGGACAGATAAAATTTACACAGAGAAACCCTGTCTCAAAATATATAAAAATAGAAGTAGAATAAATAGAGTAATAAAAAAGCCACGTAAGAATGGAAAGCACAGAGAAATTTTGGATACTATACGCGATTCTGTTGTCTTTAAATTATTTGATTGCTGAGAAAATAACTACTGATAAAAGAAATGCTGCTAGATTAATTCAATTTATATATTTTAAAAATGCTTTGACTCCAAAATTTAAGCCTAAGGACAAGTTACTGGGGAAAAGGATTTCTATTTTTGTTTCCACAGAAAATGAAAAGCTGTGTATTTCTTCCAGATTTATGTGGTTTGATCAAGCCAGACCCCCTGAAACAGCTCCCCAGGTGATCCAACATTCAAAGCAGTTGAGACAAAGCCTTGCAGACTACTGCCAAGATTTCTGCGTCTTCTTTGGACCCCTATGACAGCGCCCTCTACCAGCAGGAAGTAGTTTGGAAAGAACGACGCCCAAATTCCCAAATATTGTTTATAAATGTTTGTTTTCATTTAAATGGGCTTGGTTATAAATGGCTATAACCACAAGCAATCTTTTAAAGTTTAAAAGGGAATTATGGTATAGAGATGAATACTTTGCTTTGGAATGGATTTTCATTAATTGACACAATTTAAGGTCAATTTTATGATATGTATATTTCTCCTCTTGTTTAGGTATTATGTTTATATAGCTCATTGGAAAATGTAATGTATAATTAATACAGACTAGAGAATTACCTATGATAGTCAAAACTTAGAGTTAAGTTAGTTAGGATTTCTAGATATGCAGAGATGTATTTGAGATGGATAGGCATTCTTCAAGCCTTTCAAAGACCTACAGAATATGGCATTTAAAATGGTTTAGGGTTTTTCTTGACAGTGAGACACAACTGCTCCTGGTAACACCACCTACAGAAGAAAGGAAGATGGACATCAAAGAAACACATTATGGAGTTTGCTTCTAATATGGCAAGACTAGCCATTTGGGCAAGGTACTGCTCTTCTGGACTGTTTGACTTTATGTTGTATAAACTGGACATGCAGGATCCACAAAAAGGTAACTGCTGATGCAAGATAGACATTGCTACAGGATTCCTGTTTCATGGAAGAGGCTGCCAGACAGGCAGATAGTCTACAGGACACAGAGAAAAGTTTCCTGCCTTATTGAGGAGTCTGGACACACATTATGGCCTATGGGCTGAAGATGGAACATTACAGAAGAACTTTGTGTGACTGACCAGGCAATGCATTGTCTCTGTCATTTCTAGAGTTTATGTATTATCCTTCTGTGGTCTTTGAAGGAGTTGAAGACAGATAGTTATAGTTTTCCTTAGTTAGGATTAAAAATAAGTTACATATAGGTCTTTAGACTGACAAAGATAGGATAGATGATATTTTCTTTAAGTCTTACAAAGTGTTAATGGACTAAATATTGTTAACTGTGATTCTTATTTGATAACTGTTGTATGGTATATTTTGCTATGTTAAGGTTAAACCCCTTCTTTTACTTTAGACAGAAAAGAGGAGATGATGGGAGATGTGATTCTGTATATATGTTTCTCATACTGGTTAATAAAGCACTGTGGCCAATGAGATAACAAGATAGGCGGGGCTAGGAGACCAGGATGAGGAGAGAGGAAGTAGTGGGGTCAAGATGTAGCCCGGGGAAGGAGCAGGACGCCTGCTGCGCGGCTCCCTGATAAGACGACCACACGACCACGTGGAAATACTTAGATAAGTAGAAATGGGTTAATAATTAAGACAGAGCTAGCCTATAAACAGTAATGGTAATTGGCCAACAGGATTGTATCAAATACAGAGTCTCTGAGTGTTATTTGGGGCACATGTGGTTGCAGGACAATGGCGGCAGGACCAGGAGGCCGGCAGGAACAACATGCTGTAACATAATGGTGTCAGAAGTGGGCTACAAAGTATTGCAGTGAACTCTTATATATCCAAGATATATCAAGATTCCTATTATAGTAGGTCTCATTTTTCTCACTTTTTCTTCTTCTTTTTTTTTTTTTTGTTTGATTGCTTATTGTCTCTAAATCTATTTTTCTATTCTGGTTGAAATCACAAGCTACTTAAATAAAATAGCTATGAAGATATCAGATATCATCATTAAAAAGAAAAGAATGATTTAAATTTAAATATTAACATGAGTACAACTATTGTTGCATATATATGAATGGAAATGGACTCTACATTGGAACATGGGCAACTTTCCACAGAAGAAATAGTATTGATGAGGTATATCCTAGAAGAGATGCTAGTGGGAAATGGGAGGTGAGTACTGTGGAAATGTTTTGTATGCTTGTATAAAGAACTCAAACAGTAAATTAAAACCCATTATGTCAAAAATAAATTTATAGTCACATATTATAATGTATTGTACATTATTTTAAAATTTTATTTGTATGTTATTGGAAATAGTAATATATATTACTCATGTAATTAAGTTATTTTCCAGTGTATGCCTTTACATTTGAGATGTACATTGGTTATTGGTTCTGGGCACTAAGACTTCCATCTTAATATATTTTCTTGTGATGTTCCCTATTCATATGGATTTGATTATCTCATGATCATAACTTTGTTCATGGAAAAGCCTTACCTGCAATCTATTCTTTTGATGAAATAGTAGTAAATATATGTTAACTAAACAGTTTAAAATATTTAATATTATATTTCTAAAATGTCACTTATGTAAATTGCATAATTATTATCTTTGAGTATCAAAAATGTCTCCATCCTGTTAATGATATTATAGTCTAAAAGAAACTTATTCCACTGTAAAATCACAATTTAGTATCAGTGCATGCCAATATAGTACACTTTTGAAATATCCCTCAATGGCAACAAAATTCAGAGAAATAGCATATTTTAAAAGTTGGCTCATTGTGATAGCTCTCATCTAAAAGACAGTTATTCTGGAATATTCTGGTACTAAAATGGATCACAATGCTCTTCATCTACTGGAGCCTCATGAAATACTTTCAAGGCAGAAATGCAGTTTATTTGAAATAACAGATGGACTAAATGTCCCCCCTGAATCCAATATACCAAATATTGTGGTTGCTATTCTTCTAGTGAGGCTGCTTGATTCTGGGAATCTACCTTTTCTTAAAAATTGAAGATAATTTGGAATCAAACATTGATGCTTTTTATTAAATTATAAATATTAAATCAAGAATTATGACAAAACAATGGTTCACACATGATAGCACATAAGAATATCCATCACAAATTATCAAGTAAGTTCATATGCATCTTAGATATGTTTCATTTTGTTTTGTTGTGTTAATCTCTTAAGCTCACACTGCTTTGGTTGTACTGTTTGCCCTATTCTTTAATTTTAGTTTGAACAAATTTCTTCTAAATGACATGTAAATAACTTTAATGTGTTTCATCATGGTTAATCTCTATGTATTATTCTATCAAAATTGTGTTTTCATTTGCTGTATATGACCATGTAAAAGCTACTTATTCTCTCAGCCTTGGTCTTTATCTCCCTCTTTTTCCCCCTTAAATGCATACATTTTAAGATAGCTGTTTTAGGTAAATTATGATTCTGGAAAGTAAGTTTGTATACACTGAGATTTTTCTAGTGCCTTCAACTGCCTAAGTACTAGACATGCATCATTCAATACATTCTTAGAATCAGAGTGGCAGATATTAGATTCTAGGATAATCTTTGGAGCATGAAACTGATGATTTTGACTATGATTTAATTATGATAAAACAACACAAAACAATGATAATAATCAAAAAGCACTAGAACACGTATTTTTATTCAAACACTGAGAGATGCCATCAGTAAAATAAAAGGGATTTTTAAAGAAACGCATCCAAAATAGAAATAAAAATAATGCTCTAATTCAGGCTTGCAGGTAGGTTCAGTGTGGGGATAGGGAAACACAGTGTCAGCTTAAAAGCCTAATTTCAAATCTTAGATCTACTGCTACAAAAGACCAAACAGAAAGTATTTGAGCATTCCAGAACTCCTAAAACATACTGAGAAACATAGATAAATGACTCATATGGTTGATTGGTAGTTGCCTGGATATTAAAAAAGTGAGAAATAATCAAGACTCTGCCTCAATAAGTGGACAGAAAAAAACAACTTCCACTGTTTGTTTTCTGATCTCTGCACAATGCTGTCACAGGTATATGCATGCACTTGCATATACACAAAGCTCTCTCACACACACATAAAAAAGGAAATAAAATATAAATTATGTCAGACTAAATTTACTGTTTATTTTTTTTCTTTTTTTTTTGCTCAACAATCTCAAGTAATGGCCAGCATATAAATCATAACTAGATCATTTTATAAATACATATTTCAAACAGTAATTTTCAGTTTAAAAGTGATTTAATTGAACACAACAAAATTGAGGCAATCCTTTAATAACATATATATCTCTAATCTGTATCATTTTTGCATACATTTGTGCAATTAGTTTATTTGCCAGTGTTTCTAGTAAGCATTCATTTACTTCCATTGGGTAAACTTTCTTCATTTTTACCCAGAAATCATTGGCCTCATGCCCACCAGATGGCAGGTTATGTTAAGTTCCCTAGCTGGAACTCTGAGAAAAAATTGGATAGAGTTTATGGCCCTTAAATTTAAATACAAGGCATAGTAACCAAATTTGGCAACTTCGTGGCATCATGTACATATTGTAGGTTATAATGTACACCACCAGAAGGCAGTGAATTCTAATTTTATTCCATCTGTGGTCTAGATCTGAAACTCTTCTCCCTCACCACATTTTAAAAATCTGCAAAAGAAGCAAAAATATAATCCAGACAAAAATAAGGTCACATCCACCAATCTGTAGTTTAATGATTTAGGATAACTAAGATCAAATATATTGAAATAAAATTTATTATTTTAAAATACAAAGCAATTACCTTGTGTAAAATGTTAGTTTAGGGGAGGAATACTCACTTTTCTAAATTTAGACACTACCTCAATCAGGAGTAGATCATGTTATTTATTGTAGGCCTTTCTTTTAAACAAATATTTATTGGTAACAAAATTACAGGTGACTGTCATATTTATATATGTCTAATTGTTATTCATTTAAAAGACATGTTGTAATTTTTATTTTTTTTTAAGACCTAGGCTTTTTACTGATATGTTTATAGTTACTAAATGTTTATTCAATATTTGTATGCACAAATAGTTCTCAAAGTGGCAATAGTTTTAGTTTAAAAATTATATGTAAAGTCAAGGGAAAGGCAAAGGATGGAACTGACATTTCATTAAGAATAAATAATGTTATATACAGAATATAATATTTTTTACATTGCCTATCATATTAAATACTTTTAAAACTCAATTTTCATGACTAATACTATCAGTTATGTGAAAACCAAATAATATCCCAAATAATAGCCTTCATTTTTCTCTGAAATTCATCATTTTAGAAAGAATACTGAGATTATTAAAGAAAAGATTTTGACTTACAGGTATTTATTGTTTCAAAGATTTAGATCACTGCATTTGAATATTACTTTAGTTATCTTCATTAATTTATGTAAAATATTATTTGAAAGTTATTTTTACCTAGAGCTCTGTATGATTATTCAAGTATAAAAAGTAATTTCTAATATTAATAAGCTAGTTTCATACAATGGTTAATACTGCATAAATTTGATTTACTTTCTTACCATGTTATTGATTAAAGATGGAATTTGAGCTTCATTTGTAATATTCAGTTTTTAACTGTAGCGCTTTTTTTCTTAAAGAAGGGACTCTACATAGCTAGCATAACTACTAACTTAGCAAGGATATTCTCACCATAAAAATAAAAATAGGGGGTTGGGGGATTGACTCAGTTTCTAAAAGCATTGGCTGCTCTTCAAAGGATTGGGTTTGATACTGGTACCCACATGACTGCTTACAATGCTCTTTAATTCCAGCTCCGTGGAAGCAGCTGCCTTCTCTTTGTTTATATGGTACTGCATACACAAACTTCACAGACTTACAGGAAAATCATTCAAACAAAATAACCATAAAATTTGAAAATTTAAATTTCTGTGTATATAAATAATAATCTTTTTCTTCATACCATGCTTGATATTAAAGCACTTTATTTCATTCAAATTTCCACCATATTACAGATGATCTTGTTTTTATATACATCAAAACATATATGAATTACATATATTATGTTTCAAATCATAAAAGTTTTATAATGCATTCTGTTTTGAATACATTTTAATTATATTAATCTGACAAATCGTAATCAAAGTTACTGAATTATTTCCCTAATTGATTAAATGTCATTATATTTTATTTACATATTCATCAGTATGAATAGGTGTGTGGATAATGTGAATGATCGCATATGTGTTGTGGCCACTAGGTCTTGTGTGTTGAGGCACCAGAAAGTGTTGATATTGGACTTATTACTATAATAACCACCTTAATTTTTTGAGACAGGATTTCTCACTGAACCTGGGTCTTCTCTCTCTACAAGATGGGTTAAAAGTGAGCATTGGCACTGGGTGTTGGCTGATTATTCAGGCCCCACCACTGCAACAGATACAGGCGTTCCTCTCTAAATCATTTGTTTTTGAGCCTGAAATTCAAACTCTGCTCCTCACAATTGAGCAGCAAATACTTTATTCAATATATTATCTCTCCCATGTCTTAAACAATACTTTCATACTAAAATATCATTAAATTAAATTATATTAATGCAGTTTAAGGCAGTCATACAAATATGCTGTGTCATAAAGATCTATCATTAAGAAACTTTTTTGTTTTGTCAATTCTTTCCAACTTTTTAATTTAACACTTTATTTTTTTCTACTATTTATATATGTAATATCTATTGTGCTTAAATGACAGTAATTATTCTTAATAGTTTTAGTTGATTTAATTCATGCTATTAATCCTAGCTTCTTTGCTCCTTAAAACACTTAACTTACTTTTCTTCTAGGAGTACTTCTGCCAAGCTGAGTCCATTTATCTAAATTAAATTTAATTCACTTTTAATATTCTTGTCTCTAAAAGTTCCTTTTACTTTATGGTACTATATTTCTCCTACTTGGAGAAATTACAGATTTAATCTTGTAAATTTAAAATTGAAATGCATACCAGTCATATTTAAGACAGCTCACTTGAGAGATTTAATATAGAATTTATAAGTATGAATTTTTCAGAAACATTGTGGCTCAGTGAAAAAAGAAGAAAATTGATGACATATGAAGTATGATCTAGATCATTATCCCTTAAGCAAATGTTGAACAACAGGATAGAATTTTCTTACTTATTTTATGCTACTTGTTCTAAAGATATTTATAACAATATTTTTATAAATTAAAAGTTGAATTTGGTTTACTCACAAAGCAGTGGCTTTATGCAAACTTGTTTAATCCACCTTATATTATTAATTTTTTTCTAATTATTATCCTTTTTAAGTACTATAGAAGGCATATAAATATCTCAATTTAAGCTGCTTGTGGCACTCACTGGAAGAATTTGCTAAAGGAGGAGGTGGCAGGAGGATCACAAGTTTGAGACAAGAATGTACTACACAGTTTGTTGACCAATGGTGGTACATGTCTTTAATCCCACCACTTGGGAGACAGAGGTACATAGATCTCTGTATTTTAAGGCCAGCCTGGCCTACACAGATAGTTCAAGGACAGCTAAAGCTACATAGAAAAACCCTATCATAACATCCCTCCATCCAAAAGACCTCAATTTAAACATAAATGTAAGATTTAATTTTTTTTCAAAATGAAGAAATATTCACATAATTTCCTAGGTACATATATCAAATTATAGTTAAACCTTTAAAAAGTATTCACCATAATAATTTTGATGAGAAAGAGAATGAGGTTAGGAGAAATATTGATTCAAAACTGAGGGTATATAAAAAAAAAATATTGGAAACTACTGGTTTACAAGCTAATTAACATAAACACTAATTGTAGTGGAGGTACTTTTCAAGAGTGGATAATGTTACTCCTGTAGTTAAACAAGGGCCTAAAATAAAATAGGTTATTGCCTTTAGTCTTGTTGGATTAGAAGAAACATATGAGGATCCTATTTATATAGAGAGAAAACATATATTGTCTCTGTAAGACTTAAAGGAATCAAGCTGGAACTATAAGAAGCTTACTGTACTTTGCCTAATGTGCATAATGCTGGAATATATATATATATGTATATATATATATATATATATATATATATATATATATACATATATATATATATATATATGCAGTTGAGAGAATAAATTCATCAATGGTATTACCTTTTTCTGGATTATGGATTATGAATATGCTATACTGAATTGCCAGGCAAGATATTTCAACTGGTAAAATAGTGACACAATTATCATGGGGATAACAAACTGCTTACTGAATGATGAAACATCTGCTTAACATTAGAATAGTCAAGGCTAGTATGTGGACCTGATCAAAACAAATAACTTGGGAGGCCATATATCATAGAGGTTAAAGTATTAATTGTTTTATTAAGTGAACATTGTGTCAAACCTTCTTCAAAATATTTATGTTTTTATTCATTGGCAAGATTATCCTCTGTCTTAATCACAGGAACATCTTTATATAGTCAATGGCAATTAATTACATGGCTCACATGTGCTGAAGATGCTGAAAATGTGATTATTAGGTGTACACTCATATAGGGCTTAGCAAACATTACAAAAGAGGAGAAGGAAATATTAAAAGAGACAGGCTATGGAAAAGAGGGCTAAGAATGCTATATTTTGTATAGAGCACCTGTTGAATTCATGAACTCCGAGAAGCTGGGGCTGTTAGTATGGGCCTTGGAAAATACTTGACCTATTATCTTCCAAGTATGAATGTGGTAGATTGTTCATGAAACCCTGGGGTATTTATTGACAGTTCATGGCTTGTGGGTATTAGCAATAATTGTTTCAAAGATAAATTACATATGCTTCATTAGACAGTTCCACAGCTATACTCATGCAGGTAATCCTGGTTTAATCCCGGGCATCACAAAGTGAAACCAATATTTTACATGTGCATGAATAGCAAGTAGCAATACATTATTTATAAACCATATAAAGATATATTTTCTATAATATATTTTTTATCATATAAATGAAGTTACAGGTAACAAGGCAACAATTCCCCTACTATACACCAAAGCTAACAAAGTGCCCACTTCAAGGAATGTGCTACTTCTTACAGAACTATTCGTCCATGAGATTCTATACACCCTAAACATGATAGCCTATGACTAGGTCTCCTGTTACACTTCTGATTTTGATTATGAGACCCAAACGAGAAAGTTATTATACGTTCTAGTAAAAAAATATGGACAAATCAACCTTCCTAGAAACTTCATCCCTACTGTTCATCTTTTACAGTGTTAAGAGGTGTCTTACTCACTTATATCCATTTAGCAAAACAGAAATGTCAGGGCCAATGTATTGTCTAACCTCAGACTATTGTCCACATTTACAATGCATTATATGCACTTGTTCCTTTCATTTCCATTTTTTTTTCATTCTCCAAATTAATTGTCTTTGCCTTTGTGCTATATAATTGTAGTTATTGTTTTATTTATGGTGTTAAATTGCTCCACTTTTGAAGAGACATAAGAAACATAAATATCTGATGGAATGATGAAAACAGATGACAAAATAATATAGCTTATTTTTTTCATGATGCAGGTTTACACCTTTTCTATGAAAAATCTAAAATCAGTACGATCCCAAAGATCTTAAACCGTAACTAATAAAAGCATGTGCTAACACAGTTGTAAATAACAACCTTTGCTGTATCATAAGGTTACACCTGGTGTAGCTAAAATCCTCTGAGAAAAGGATCTTTGGAGAGCTATAATTTATTTTATAAAAATGAAGAATGGCCAGCACTCTACCAGAAAACCAAAACTTAATATATTTTGTAAATAGATTACTACATTTGATTTTGCCTTATTCTTTTTCTTAGAACTTGATGGTTTTATTTGTGATTTGAAAAGCATGTGGTAATCCATTATAAGATCAAGAACACTAGATACCGATACTAACAATACAAACTTAAATAATTGTAAAGCATAATGTCAAATTAATATGTGATCAAAGAAAGTATTCTTTCTACTAGGTACACTGGCAAAGTTACTCAACAAGACAAATTATAGACACAAACAAATGATGTCAAATTATGCCTCATATAATTTATTTAGACTATATTCAAATCACCAGAATGTTTGTATTATACAAAGATAACCATTTTATGAAAATACATTTATAACTATTCAGCTCAGTCATAGCATGAGATGACTATTATTTACTTTTCTCTCCAGAGGAATTGAGTAATAATCATTAACACTGTCATCAAAATTTACCAAGTATTCACTATATACCAGTGATTTTGGGGGGTGTTTACTCATAAGAGAAAATCATAATAGGAAAATAAGATGAATAAATCTTTGAAGCTAAAATGAAAGAAAATATGTGGTCAGATATTAAAACATTATATCATCAAATATTTCAAGATCTGTGAATAATTGTGCTGAGATTTTGGCAAGGATTGCATGGACTCTGTATATGGGTTTTGGTAAGATTACCATTTTTACTATGTTGCTACTACCTATCCAAGGACATCGGAAATGTTTCCATTTCTGGTATCTCCTTTGATTTCTTTCTTTGAATATCCGAAGTTCTTCCTATATAGGTCTTTTACTTGTTTAGTTAGTATTACCCCAAGATATTTTATGTTATTTGTGGCTATTTTAAATGACAATGTTTCTCTGATTTTATTCTCAGCCACTTTATCATCTGTATATAGTGGGGCTACTGATTTTTTTGAACTAATCTTATATTCTGCCACTTTTCTGAAGATAGGAGTTCTCTGATAGAGTTCTTTTGGGTCACTTACATAAACTATCAAATCATTTACAAATAGTGACAGTTCGACTTCTTCCTTTCAAATTTGTATCTCCTTGATCAACTTTTGTTGTCTTATTTCTTTAGCTAGAACTTCAAGTACAATACTTGAAGAGACATGGAGAGAGAGAGAGGGCAACCTTATCTTATTTCTGATTTTAGATGAATTGTCTTATGTTTCTCTCCATTCAGTTTGATGTTGGTTGTTGGTTTATTGTATATTGCTTTCATTATGTTTAGGTATGTTCCTTTTATCTCTGATCTCTCCAAGACTTTTATCCTGAAGGGGTCTTGGAATTTTTCAAAGGCTTTTTCATCATCTAGTGAGACAATTATATGATTCTTCTTTTTCAGTTTGCATATGGTGGATCACATTGATTAATTTTCATAATTTGAACCATCACTACATCCCTGGAATGAAGCCTTACTTGGTCATGTTTGATAATGTTTTTGAAGTTTTTTTGGATTTGATTTGCCATTTTTTTTATTGAGTATTTTTACATCAATGTTCATGAGGGATACCGGTCTGTAGTTCTCTTTCTTAGTAGTATGTATGTGTGGCTTAGGTATCAAGATTATTGCAGGCTCATAAAAAAGAGCTTGGCAATGAACTGTCTGCTTCTATTGTGTGGAACAATTCAAGGGGTATTGGTATTAGCTCTTCTTTGAATTCCTGGTAGTATTCTTCACTGAAGCTGTCTGGCCCTGAGCATCTTTTGGTTGATATCATCAAGCACAAAATTTAAGTTTCAACAGATCAAAAACCTCCACATAAATCCATCCACACTGAAACTTTTATAAGAGAAAGTAGGAGGTACCCTTGGATAAATTAGTACAGGAAACTGCTTCCTGAACATAATACCAGTAACACAGACACTGAGAGTGATCAACTATTAATAAATTGGATGTCATAAAAGAGGGCTGAACTCCAAAATATACAAAGAACTCAAGAAGATAGTCACAAAAATACCAAATAATTGAATTACAAAGTGAGGAACAGAACTGAATAATTATCAATAGAGGAATCCAAAATGGCGAAAGACACTTAGGAAGTGCTTAACATCCTTAGCCATCAGGGAAATGCAATTCAAGGTAACTCTGAGTATCCATATTACTCATATAAGAATGGCTAAAATCAGAAACACCAATGACAGTTTATGCTGGAAAGGATGGTAAGAATGAGGAACACTCCTCCACTGCTGGTGGGAGTGCAAACATAAATAGCCATATTAAATAAAATTATGGTAGTGCCTCAGGAAAATGGGAATCAGACTATCACAGGATCCAGCAATTCTGCTCTTAGGCATATACCCAAAAGATGCACATCCATGCAACAAAGACATCTATCTGTTCAACTATGCTCATAGAAGCATTATTTGTAATAGGTAGAACCTATAAACAACCTAGATGCCAATCAACTGCAGAATGGATAAAGAAAATGTGGTACACTTACACAATGGAGTACTACTCAGTGGGGGAAATAAACTCAATGGAATCTTGAAATTTTCAGACAATTGGATGGAGCTAGAGGAAACCATTCTGAGTGAGGTAACCCAATCACAAAAGGGCGAACATGGTATTTACTCACTCATGTATGTATTATAGACATAGAACATAGGATCACCAGCTTACAGTACACACTACCTGCGGAACTAGGAAACAAGGAAGACAATAACAGAAGGGGAAAATACAAGATCTCTGGAGTACATTAGAAGTTGGATAAAGGAGGCAGTGAGTCGAGTGAGAGGAGAAAGACAAGGAGAGAAGAGGAGGGGAGAGGAGAACATGAGGGTTCAGGAAGATTGAGACAGTGGAGGAATATAGGTGAACAAGGAAAGAGATTCCATAATAGAGGCAGCCATTATAGGTTTGAAAAGAATCTGTAACTAGGGAAATGTCCAGATACATACAAGAATGACCCCAACTAACAATGTAAGCAACAATGGAGAGGCGACTTTGAATGCCTGTCCCTGATAATGAGATTGAGATATACCTTATATGCCGTCCCAGAGCCTTCATCAAGTAGCTGATGGGAACAGAAGCAAACAGCCACAGCTAAACACTGAGTCTCTTGAAATCCAGGAGAAGTGATAAGCAAAGAGTCAAGACCAGGATGCAGAAACCCACACATAGCTGACCTGAACAAAGGACAGCTCATGGATCTCATGCAAGCATCTGACCCTTGCCAGCAAGGACAACATGACTCCGGGAAGATCTTCTTCATGCAGTTTTAATCAGGATCCTTGGAACATGTTCTTCTGACCCGCCCGAGCCCGGGGGAACCCTGCACAGGCTTAAATACTGTTGCGCTAACCAACCCCAGTGAGCTATGTGGACCCTGCAGATAGGCTACTCTAATGCTGAAGCAGACAGGCTGAACAGACTTAACCAAATAAGGGCTTGTTTACACCAGAGAGCCCTCACCCTTGGGGAGGTGGAAGGTGGAAGCCAGCGCCATCTTTAAGGTGCAGCACTTCGCGGCTCTCTACAATTCCCTCTTTTTGTTTTAATAATACAACAGGCAAGGGTAGTGGTCTGGTCTCCAGTAAAGCAGTGAACATTGTAATGACCCTGAATCCTGTTAGTCAGCCAAGTCAGTGCCACACCTGTCTGGCATCTTTTTCCTAGAGGTGGGGCCTCGCACACAACCCACATGCAACCAGGCTTGCCCTTCTCAGAGTTGCTCACTTCCAGAGCTAACTCGGAGTGCAGTGCTAAGTCATACAACCTGAGCATGAAGGATCAATTCTTGTTTATGACTGTGAGCCATGCTTGGGGAGACTGTCCTGTCCCAATGGCTGTAAATGCCTGGAAAATCATAGCTGCGTACCGCTTCTGAGAAAACCTCAACTTGCAAAGGCACCACAGGCCCACGAAGGAGATAAGCAATAAGAGGACAGCCATGGCTCCCATTCCCGCCCACTCTTTCAGATGATCCATGGCAACAGGAACCATGATGACAATCTGGCAGCCAATCCTGCAGCCACACGTGTCGAATTCACCGCAATGATGGTCACTCGCAGATGTACCATTAAGTCATCAAAGTCTGAAGACGTATTTCCTAAAAGATAGCTAGAAAACTGTTGTGACAAATTAGCAGGCCATGTAAAGTTCTTATACTGAATGCTGGTAATAAACAAACCTGTATATTTCATTTGACATCCCAATTGGGCCAGCTGCCACAAGGTATCTATTTGCTTCTGCACCAGATCAATTCTTTAGTTTACAATCATTAAACCTCCTTTTAGTTGAGCACCAATTGTGGATTGAGTATCCAAGGCTGTAGCCACATTCTTGGATGACTCATTTAGCTTAGAGGCTGTCTGCACTGATGCGATCATAGCCATGGCAGACGTGACTGAAACCACAACTGCAAAAGTAATAGCTGCAACTATGGCTGCTGTAATGTCAAAATCTCTCTCTGCAGCCTCCACCAAACAGGCCATAAAATCTGAAAATGGTTCCATTGGGCCTTGCAGTATCTTAGTGAGATTACCATTCACTTCTCCCTTATTGGGTAATGACTTCCATGCTTTTATGGGTTTTACTTGCTCAATACTTAAGTAATTCCGTAAAGCTTTCCAGACATCAGGGCAAAAGGAACGCCCTATACCTCAGCCCTGCCCTTCCTCACTCTGATAAGGAGAAGGCGCTGAAGGCATTGTTCCAGGAGGGTCCCTCCCTTCCCCACATTGCCATTTTTTCTCTCCCTTCCCCCTATGCCCCTTAAGGGATTGTTTCTGAACCTTTTATACGAGGGCTTGCAATCTTCCTCAGAATCTGTTTCGTCCGTACCTGACTCTCCTGTGCTCTCAACCTGTTCTGATCTTTCTTCTTGCAACATTTCTAGCACAGCTTTCCCTCTTTCCATCGCCTCTTTACAGTACCTCTGGTCTTCAATACAGCTATGCACTAACTTCCAAACAGGTCGGACTCCAGACTTTAGTGTCCCTTGTTCCCAAGCAAAATCAAGATCCCTGCCTAACTTGACCACGCTACCGTGAGCACGCTACTGTGAGCTCTCCTGAAACTGCAAACCAAGGAGCAATGGCATCACTTTTGCTCAGGGATCTTTCTAGTGTGCTTTTCTTTATCTGAAGTTTCTTTTACAAAAGTAGCTCCTGAAGAGCCAGAAAAATTGGATGAGACTGAGAAGTCCCCATTTTGAAAATTTTACTTTTGGTTCATTACAACCTCTTGCTCAATGCCTGAGACTTTATTGCCACTTATTTTCACGGTCTTTAATTTGGTCCCAACTTACCTGGGACTTTATTGCTCCTTACCGGAGACCTTATTGCCTCTCTACCCAGGGCCTTAATTTAGTCCAAACCCGGTACTTCATCGCTTCTTACCAGAGACCTTATCACCTCTTTACCAAGGGCCTTAAATTTGGTCTCAACCTAAATTGGGAACTTGCCAGCACTACCCTAACTGCAAGAAGTTCTGATCTAAAAATTTCTCGGTACGGGCCACCATTTGTACATGCCTGACCCTTGCCAGCAAGGACGATGTGACTCTGGGAAGATTTTCTTCATGCAGTTTTAATCAGGATCCTTGAAACATGTTCTTCTGACCCGCCAGAGCCCAGGGGAACCCTGCACAGGCTTAAATACCCTTGCACTAACCAACCCCAGTGAGCTATGTGGACCCTGCAGATAGGCTACTCTAACGCAGAATCAGACAGGCTGAACAGAATTAACCAAATAAGGGCTTGTTTACGCCAGAGAGCGCTCACCCTTGGGGAGGTGGAAGATGGAAGCAAGTGCCATCTTTAAGGCACGGCACTTCGTGGCTCTCTACAATCTCAGACTGATATCTGGGAAAGCAGCATTGTACCAATCTAGACACCCCAGTTAGAAGGCCTGGGCAGTCTATGGGAGCTGATATAGTTGAACCAGGATTTATTCTTGGTTCACGAAAGGACTTCAGGAGCACATTTCCCATGGAGGGAGACTCTCTTAGCTTAGAGACATTAGAGAGGGCCTAGACCCTACCTCAAATGACTTGACAGATTTTGAAGATTCTTCCTGAAAGCCTCTTCCTTCCTGGGGAGCAGATGGGGAATAGGATGGGAAGTTGGGAGCTGCATGGGAAAGTAGGAGACAGAGAACTGGGTTCAATATGAAAAATAAAAAAAAAATAAATAAAAATGTTAAACATGTAAACACTATTGACAAGCAGGTATTTACCCCGTTTGATAAGTTAAAGTACAGCTTTTTATTGGTTTTCACACATAAATGCTTAGAATTGGGATTCCTTTAAGATTCCTTGTAAGAGTACCTTTCATTATAATAATGAAATAATTGATACTTTCTTTGTAACTGCAAAATGCAGCCTACCTGTAAAAGGCTTACTTACACTCTTTTAATATTTAACATGTGTCTTGGTTTTGACTATATGTGGTATCCTGAGATTGTTTTTCACTTGTAATAAGTAAAATGTTTAAGTATGTGGTAGAGGTGAAAAATATTATGTTTTATTTGCATCCATTGTAACAATTCACATGAAAACAAAATGTCTCGGGTATATAAACTCTAAAAAAAGAATAAAGATAGAGTTAAAAATAGAATGAAAACATCAACAATGAGATAGAAGCAAAATATCAAGAATGAAAGATTTAGAAAGAGAACATCAAGAATGAGAAAGAAGGAAAAGGAATTAAAAGGAAGTGTTAAGAATAAAGATAGAGTATGAAGATAAACACCAAGAATGAAAAAATGAAATCACCAGAAATATAAAGAATTGAGAATGTAAAAGTTGAATACAGACATGTCTGAGGGAATCCACCAAGAAATTGTCTTTTTCCCTTAATCCCCTCAGATAACAAAGTCATATCATGCAATACACTGACTCCAGGGATTCCCTTTGAGCCCTGCATTGCTGGAGGCTGGATCTCCAAGCAGGAAAAAAATAAAGATTTCATGGAGTCTAGATTCCTAATAATTGGTTCTCATAATGCTGGAAGGTAATATGTAAGCTTCTGGAAGTGAAAAGGGGTAACCATCACATTTAGATTGGAATTAAGACATTCATCATGACATGAAACATACACCCTACACAATTACTTGATCAAGAACTGGCCAAGAAATATCTGATGAAAACTGCAAACGTAATAAAGCATGCATAGCTACTTGACAAACATCTACCAAAGCTGAGCCACAGGATGGCTGCCATGCCACTTTTGGTTTTGATCTCCCCCTGTTGCATACTTGTGGGTCTGTTAGCATTCATGCAATTCGGGGATATTGGATTGACAGAAGTTTTCTTATGCATCATTTATTCCTCCTCCCATGAGTTAGTTGTGCTTCTAAGTTTCCTTAGGAAACCCTGACCACACTATTCATTGTATTTTTAGGAAGACATCCTTTATACCTTGTATGTTGTGATATACATAAAGAAACCCTAGGTCTCTTTTTGAGGTTATGACATAATCTTAAAACATCTGTCCCTGTCCATACTCAGGGACAAGATTATCAAAACAAAATAAGTTTTCAAATGTCAACAAGATGCTGTGGAATAGAGGAATTGCCCACAGATCAGATTACAAGACTTTTCCCACTATACACTCAGGCAATTACTTGGAATATATAGAAACAAAGTTAGATTAGGTGAACCTATGCTCTACACGGAGACATATCTTGATGGGCAAAAACTGATGTGGAAAGATGATAGAAAGAAATGTCAGGATCTCCCTTCTTAGTAATGTTTTCTCATGCAGAGCCAGTGTTGTGTTATATGGCAAAGGAACAACAGAATGACAGGTTCAGACATGTAATTCAATTCAATAAAGTTATAAAATGTAAACATTGTATTGTGACAGAATTTGAATAACAACTGCAACAACTTTGCCATTCAGATTGTTTTTGGGGGCACTCTGACCATTAAGAATTAATAATACACTGCTTTGGACTTGGCAGTCTGCCCAAGGTTGCTTGGAGATTTTGTTTTGATCTAGTGTCCATATAGCCACAAATGCTACTTGCTTAAGAACAGGCTGTTTACGTCTCTAGATTCTAAAAAAAATGGGTTATTGGATTAATGAGTAAAAATGTTTATATATTATAACTATCAATTATCAAGAAATTTAAAGGGAAATTATTGTAAGATATAATTCTGTTACAGTTTATCAATGACATCTAAAAGATATGCAGGAGAAAGTGAAACATATTTAAAAACAAGAATGATATGATCAATGATTTGGAACATGAAACTATCCTTATTTACTGAATTCTAAACAAAGAAACGAAACACTCTGGCTGCTAGTCAGTCAGGCTGCAAGGTTCTTACTACCATCATACCTGTCTTATCCTTCCCTCACCAACTCCTTACTGCCTCTCAGGGACATACTCACTGCTAGGTCTGAACACCAGCAAAGAACTTATAGATAAACAGGATACAATTCCTAGAGGAAAAACTAATACTATTATTTTAGTAACTGGATATATTACCTTAATTATCTGAATGTTTCATTGGGTATATATTATGTACATTTTCATCTGCCATTTATCAGAAGTGGAATTGTAGGCTTTTATTAATTTCTTTGCTATTATAAAATGGACCTGTGATAAACATGGATTTTTCAGGTATCTGTAGAATCATATATGGAGTTCTTTGATTAGATATCCATTTGATGAGATTGTGTGGTTGACCTATTTTATCTTTTAGAGAAAATTCTACACTGACTTCAATAGAAAATGTATAAGCTTGAACTCCCCCCAGCAGTGAAGATTTTGTCAGGTTTCTATATACTTGCCAGTACTTTACATTATGTGATTCTTTCAGCATTTGTCATTCTAAATAGGGAAACATGAAATCGCATAGGAGTTATAATTTTAATTGCTCTGATAGTGGAGGAGCTTAAACATTTTTAAAAATATTTCTCATATTTTGTATTTCATATTTAGGGAAATATGTTTAGTGTTTTGTCTGTCTAAAATTTTTGTTGAAGCATATACTTTTTATGTATACTATATTCTAGTTACCAATCCTTATCAGAAGGATAGGTGATAATGAATTTCTTCCCTTTCTGTAGGCTGCATCTTTCCTTGAATATGGTATCATTACTGTATCCCAATCCTGTACTTTTCCATAAGCCAATTCATTAAATTAGTTTATTAACAATGGGTATCAGATCATATATTTAAAATCACAAGTTTAACCAACTATTACTTATTTTGAATTAATGTTTATGGTATTGTGTTTATGTTTTTAAAAGTCCTATTTTTTGACAATAATTTTAAAACACATTCTCTTTTTTTCTCTATCATATCAGAGATATCTGATGCTATATTGAGGATTTTATTTGCGTTTAACTCTTGTTCTATATATATCAGGGTGATAAGTATAGATCACTTTGCATTATTCCACAATTGGTCATCAAGTTTGTTCAGCACATTTTCATGTGATGTGGACTTCATTAGACTTCTATTCTGAAAACTTTAGGATACTAAAAAAGAAAAGGAAGAAGATATTAAGAGATAGAAAGACTTTTCATGACCATTGATTGTAAGAGTTAACATTGTGTGAATATACATTCTACTAAAAGTAGTGTTCAGATTTGAGTGGAATCTCCATCAACATTCCATTGCAATAAAAAAGAAAAGAAAAATAAACAAATAAAACAAAAGTAACAACAATGACATTTCTTAATTTCACATAAAAATGTAAAGAGCCCAAGATAAGCAAGACAATTTAAAAAAGAAAAGAGAATACTGCTAGAGATATTACCAGCCCAAATTTCAAGTTCTACTACAAGAGTGTAATAATAAAACACATCACAGAACTGGTACAAAAACAGTCATTAGTTAGTGGAATATATTTGAGGAGACACACTGCTACATTCATCTTGGTTTTTGACAGAGAGGACAACAGTACCAGGAAGTTGTATTTGTTCTTGAAATTTTTCTCTCCCACATCATTTCTAGGCTTTCCATCTAAGTTAAAAAGTCTTCATCTTTGCTGTTCAGATGCTTGCATAACCCTGAGATGTCAGTCAAACTTTGGCTGCAATTATTCTTCCTGGCCTATCCTTGGCTATATATTTCTGTTTGGCTATAGGCCCACTAGGAAAATATATGCAGAATAAGGAGGCATAATGTTTATTCACTTGAGACCTACCTTTGAGACTCCATCACTAGACTCAGGCATTGTCCTCATCTGAGAGAGTAGACAAATGGTGATAAGCACAGCAATTAACCATATTCTTCAAGTAGCTGCATTCGAAAGACAAAGGCAAGTGATATATGAAATGTGTCAATGACAATTTTTCAGATACATTAAATAAGAACAAAGTTGAGAGCTGAGGTTTGCAGAACATCCATAAACAGATTTGGATTAGCTTTTCTTTACTATAGGGCATGCCATATAGAGTCTATTTGGTACCCAAAGCATCACCATTATTAAGAGGATGCTTTGAATTATATAACAGATTGTAATCAAACAGAATTGTGATTCTGGAATGTAAAATAAACTAAGGGAAATTTAGTAAAAGAATGCTATAGTGATAGAAGTGGCTGGATAAAAGATTGATTCCCAGTTTTTATTTGTTTGTTCTTCTTTTATTTTAAATAATTTTTTGGAAGAAATTTCCATGGTATCTAACAAAGAACCATAGGCATTGGATGGTTTTGGTGGTGATACTGATATTGGTATGATAAACATATATTTAATCACTTCTGTTATTTGATTTGTTTCCAACCTGCCCAGGAAGCATATGTATATAAAATTATATACAAGGAATGTGAATTTATTCATATAAAAACAGTATGTGGAAAATGCAAGCCTTGTAAAACCATCCATTTGTGTTCTACAGAAGTAGGTTCCTTTCATTTTGTTAGTAATGCTGTCAATTGACATATCTAATGGGTGCTGCATTTTCCAACACCATGTTAAAACAGTTTTCATTTCAGAACTTTATTCAATCTTTATTTATTGCTTTAAAATACAATACATTTCCCTAAATACCTCTCAAATATCCTAATGAGTTATTGGATTCCTATCAAGCTACAGAGCCTAACAAAAAGCACAAAATTTTATTATTCCATGTTTCTATAATCTTTCACACTGTGCCACATATACTACAGTCCCAGAGATCTTTTTCCTATTCATCTCTAAGTTTCTTTATATTTCAAATGTACTTCATAGTAACAACAAATATGTTGTTATGCTGTGTATAAAATGTGACATTTTGGAACGTCTTAGCCAAAACGTAGAATCATTACAATTCTACAGAAGTCCAGAATAAACCTCGTGTTACTTTTGTCCCGTTGTCTTGGAAGAAGTTGCACAATATGCAGACATGAAGGTCAAAAACTTATGTTAAAAAGGAAAGGTGATTACAATTTATAATTAAAGGAAGCACATGTAGTCTCATTAAATTAGAGAAATATAAAACATACATTTTGTATAGAGAGAAACAAAGAAACTCTGGGTCACAAATGATGTGAAATCACAATGATTTAAGCTATAATTTAGGCATTACCTATTAATGTTACAAAATATTTATATCAAATGTGGTAATGCACTGTAAAAGCATTACAAACTTTAAACATATTTTTTATTTAAAAATTAAGCTTACTGGCCAAGATAAGACTGCAGTTAATTAAGAAAATACATGTCAGTTAGAAAATAGTGTGTTTCTGCTTGCTTTCTGGATTATATTATTTTAGAATGCTAATTATATTATGAAATTGATATTCTAAAAATTTTGTTTTCCAGTTTGTATTTGAATAAATATTTCTAAATATTAACCATAAATAATCAAAACAGACTCTAAAAATATTAAGTGTTCCAAAACAGTTCCATATAAGTTTTAAGTCTTTCATAAAATATGATGCTGATTTATGTCAGCCTAAACATAAAGAGTGCTACAAAAAAGTATCATTCATTTGGATCTTATAAAGTGTAGTTAATGTTGAGAAATAATTATATTAAATGTCTTGTCAGTTATTAATGTCCTGACAAAAGAAAATGATGGGGGAGAATTGCCCATAAACCATTTAATTATCTGCAATGGTGAAATGGTGATGTAAGTATTCAGAGTTTGATGAGGTCCTTGCATTTTGACTTTAAGTATCACATTGGTAGTTCATGATTCTACTTCTGATGCTTTGTAATGTCTAGGTAGTAGTGAAACATTAAGGAATAATGACTTCAAAGTAGACAAAAAACAAAAAAATAAATGCACCTTGTGGTCATTTTTACAATTTGGAAACACTTTACATGAGTGTATTTTATTGACTTAAGCAATACAAACCATGTCTAATTAATAGGAATACCATTTCCAAAGTAGAGTGCGGGAGGTGAGTTTAGATAGACAATTTGAGCTTAACAGAATTGTTCTGTGGTACTATATATATAAATAGATAAATAAATTATATATATATATGTATATATATATATATGTTATATAGTGGACACAGATACAAAATCCACAGACAAATTTCTCAGAAAACCCAGCATGTGCATTGGAGTTGTTTATTTATTATAATCAACATAGATAACTTTGTTATCATAAATTTTTCTAGTCATGCACATATGGCGATATAGAAATATCATTTTGCTTTATAATTTGTTCTTTCAACAATGAAATCACATAAGATAAATTCTTCTCCATTTAGGGCTGCTATAAAGCAATTTTTCTTTTCTTCACAAAGTGTATACTGGTGTTAATATTCATTGATATAAAGGGATATTAGAAAGACTATAAGAAACCATGTTCTGCTCTTCACTATAAAATTTCAGAAGAAGATTAAAATTATTAATATTAATTTTCAGTGTCTTTAAATTGTTTGGGGTTACTTTACAAAAATGCATAAGTGAAATTAAATTCACAAACCACTTATGCTAAAACTACTCTGAAATATATTATGGTGTTTTATTCTTGTAAACAATATATCCTCCCAGGTGCAATATTCAAAATCAGTAAAAAGTGCTTGGGAACTAATTGTATATAATATATTAGATTTGTTATTTCAAAATATGAAGTAGCAGCCATAAAAGAGAAATGGTTATGCATCACAAAAGTATATATACTTATAATATAATACATTTAAAAGAATGATTTCTTTACTATGGTATCTTTATATTTGAGACTTTTTTGATATTTATCTTCCTTGTTATCATGGGACCTATCACTTTTGTAGTATTTGGTTTCCTAAATCCCTAAATGTTTGTTGCCTTATGTAAAATATCTTATTTGAAACTTTATTAATAAAGGTAAAATAATTTTGCATTTTAATTGGGACAATATATTTGTGGCTAAAAATATGCCTGAATGATATTTGTATATATTGAGAAAGCCACAGTTGATTGATGCCACAATTATTTCATAGAGAACCACAGCTGTGCTTTTTAATCCTGTGCATTTTTACACCGATAGAGAAATGCATACAAAAGTAATAGGCACCCTGTTTCAGCAGGTAGGATTCCTACTCACCCAGATGCTCTACATGTATCATTGAAGATGAGCATGATAACAGAAGACATCATTGGGTTCAACACACCAGGTCAATGCTTATTTTTGTAAGATGCTCACAAAGAAACATTTTATTCCATAATTCACAGCTTCATATCACTCTGATCACTCTGCTCCCCATGAATAGAACCAATTGCCTATGTGCCACTGAGTGACACAAAGTGTTCAGAAAATACATCCTGGTGTCTGTCCCAGACTATATTGATGTTTCAACTTTCTGAATTACTCATCCCAACAAGTATCTCATTAATAATGCCCTGCAGGTTTATAAAATGACAAAATATGTTTTTAATTTCCCAAAAATCACCTGGAGAATACAGTAGTCAGAAACTCTTGAAGAAATCAGAAATCACTTCATTGAATACTACAATAGTCCAATAAAGTTTTAAGACTGGGTAACTTATACATAAAGCATAAAAACAAGCAGCTTGAAAGGAATAACTGTAGTGAATAACACTGGAAATTTTCACATATTTCAGGTTGCAGCCACCAAGAAACCAGATGTCGTTTCTGTAAGTGAGAGGTTTATTGCTTTAACAATGAATGCCAGATGGCTTTATTTTACATAGGTCTTGTACAGTAAGCAATCATTGCTGTGACTTTGTGACTACAACATTCCTGTCATTTTCTCTCTTTTTATTATTTTTTTGATACTGTTTTTATTTAAATTCGAAAAAAGCTTGTCTTACATGTCAATCTCAGTTCCCACACCTTCCCATACTCACCTTTACTTCTAACCAACCACCATCCCATCCCATTTCTGCTTCCCAGAGAGGACGAGGCCTTCCATGGGAAGTCTTCAAAGCCTGTCATGCCATTTGGAGAAAGGCTTAGGCCCTCCCTTATGTGTCTAGGCTGAGGGAGATCCCTCCATGTGGAATGGGCTCCGTAAGTGCATTCGTACATTAGGGATGAATACGGACCCATTACCATAGGCTTCATTTATTTTCCAGTCCTCCTAACTAACACCCACAATAAGAGAATCAGGGTAGGTTCTTTGCTGGTTTCCCAGCTGTTATACTGGAGTACATGAGCTCCTCCTTGTTCAAGTCAACAGTTTCTATGGGTTTCTCCAACCTGGTCTTAACCCCTTTGCTCATCATTCCTCCCTCTCTGCAATTCAATTCTAGGAGTTCAGTTCAAACTATTTGTGTGTAGTTCTGCTTCCATCAGTTACTAGATGAGGGCTCTAGAATGACATATAATCTCTTTGTTCAGTGAGGGCATTTAAGGTAGTCTCTCCACTATTGCTTAGATTGTTAGCTGGCATCATCCTAGTAGATTTCTGGACATTTACTTAGTGCCAAATTTCTCCTATAATTAAAATGGCTCCCTCTATTGTGGTATATCTTTTCTTGCTCTCGTCTATTCTCTCCCTGACTCAATCTTTCTGCTCCTGCATGCCCATCTCTCTCCTCCTTTTCCTCCCAACTCCCACTCTCCTCCCACCATTCTCTCAATTTGCTTGAGAGATTTTGTCCCTTTCCCGTTTTCTGGGGAAACATTTATGTCTCTCTGAGGGTTGGATTATAGGCTTGTAATCCTTTGCTCTAGGTCTAAAATAAATATATGAGTGATTACATACCGTGTTTGTCTTTTTGTGAGTGGGTTACCTCACTTACGATGGTTTCTTCTAGTTCCATCCATCTGCCAGCAAATTTCAAGATTCCATTGTTTCTTTCTACTGAGAAATTCCATTGTGTAAATGTTTCACATTTTTTTCATCCATTCTGCATTTGAGGGGCGTTTAGGTTGCTTCCAGGTTCTGGCTATTACAAATAATGCTGCATTGAACATAGTTGAACACATGTCCTTGCAAGAATATGTGTCTTTTGGGTATATGCCTAAGAGTGGAATTGCTCTTGTGATAGACTCGTTCCCATTTTTCCTTAGAAACCGCCATACTGATTTCCAAAGTGACTGTATGATTTTGCGCTCCCACACACAGTGGAGAATTGTTCTATTTTCTCCACATCTTCTCCAGCATAAACTGTCATTAGTGTTTTTGAGTGTAGCCATTCTGACAGGAATAAGACGGTATCTCAGAGTTGTTTTGATTTTCATTCATCTGATGACTAAAGTTGTTGAGCACTTTCTTAAGTGTCTTTTAGTCATTTTGGATTTCTCTATTGAGAATTCTCTATTTAATTCTGTACCCCACTTTTTAATTAGATTACTTGGTGTTTGGTGACTAGTCTCTTGAATTCTTTGTATATTTTGGAAACCAGCCCTCAGTCAGATGTTTTATCAGTAGAACCCACCAGTATACTCTGTCATCAGTTCTACTTTAGAACATTCCTTTGTGTTTCATTTCGTAGGTTCTAACATATATTGAATTTTTATATTTCCTCAAAAATAAACTTTAAAGTAAGGGTATTTGTTAAAGTGTGATTATAGTTGCTTGAGGATAAAGAGTTCCCCCTATGATCATCAGAAACCAGATGTCAAGTGTATTCATTAAACAACATTATGAAACATATCAGTTTAATATTATAAGACTTACAGAATATACCAGGCAGTGGCAGAGGCAGGCAGACTCTATGAACTCAAGGCCAGCCTGGTCTTCAAAGCAAGTTCCAGAACAGTCAATAGAGTAAGGGCTGTTACACAGAAAACTTCTATTTTGAAAAAGCAAAACAAAAGAATAATGACAACAACAACCAAAAGAAAATAGAAACACTTAAAGATTGAAATTGTTATTTAGATAAAATAATATTTTAAAATATGCTGTTTGTCACAATATGTACTTATGAAGAACTTTTGATTATATTAACTCATTACCTATGGTAGTATATATGTAATGTAAAACATGTCATAATTAATCAATACACTCAGAATTTAAAATGCTGCTGATCAGAATGTCAGATATTATACAAGAAATGTATATCTTCTTGATCCATGGAAAATAATAAATTTATTTTCTGAATTGGAAAAATATTAACTAATTTTAGGACATCAATGTAATTTTGCATGTGTGTTCATTAAAATCTGTACCTTATCATGATTTTCAATTAAAATACTTGAACTTTGAAACGCAGAATATTATATATTGTTTTAATCTGATTTAACATACTTTCCATGAAATTTCTCTGGCTCTCTGTGATGATATTCCTCTCTGTATATCATCTTAGTCCATTTGTTTTCATGAATATTACTCACTGTCTTCTCATTGTAGAGGATTTTTAATAGGTGAAAAATTATTTTTATTCCTTTATCACCGCTGAGATTTTTTCCTGCTAAATTACATTCTACATTGATTAAAATATCTTCCAGCATCTTATTAATTTTAAATTTATTTGCTCAATTGTAGGGACGTGTCCAGTTTTCAGCAAAATACATTTGTATCCATGCTATTTCCTAAGGGTTTAAAGTTCTTTACTATATCAATTTATCTTTACATTGATTAAGAGTCTTTATGAGGCAATTACCTTATATTTGATTATATGTTTAATGTAAAGGCCTTTATGCAACAAAGTAAGAGAGGGCAAGAACAAGAATAAGCTGAAACTCAGGACCTCAATTTGGATTTGTGAACAGAACATAAATATGTAGGTGTTGATTGATTCTGAACATGATAAACGTGTATCTTGCTGAAGCTCTGTTCATATTTCTTGGACAACATCTCCTCTCCCTTCTATTCCCAGTGTACTCAGATCTTGTCCCTTTCCCCTTCTTGGTGGATGGTGGAGGGGTATTTCATGTTTGTCTCTTTTAGGGTTCTCCTTGTTTCCTAGCTTCTCTGGGGTTATAGATTGTAGGCTAAGGAACAAGAGGAGAGAAGGGGAGAGGGAAGGAGAACATGAGGGATGAGAACATTCCAGTTGGAGGAAACAGAGAACAAGAGCAAGAACAAGAAAAGAGATACCACAATAGAGGGAGCCATCATGGGCTTAATGAGAAATCTGGCACTAGAGAAATCTCTAAGGAATGACAAGGATGACACCAACTATCAATCTAAGTAATATTGAAGAGGCTACCCTTAACAATCTTCCCCTATAATGAGATTGATGACCACCTTAAATGCCATCCTAAAGCTTTCATCCTTACCTGTTAGAAGCAGAAGCAGACAACCACAGTTAAACACTGAGCCAAACTCCATGAATCCAGTTGCAGAGAGGGAGGAGTGATTTTCAAAGGGGTCAAGACCATGCTGGAGAAACCCACAGAAACGCTGACCTGAACAAGTGAGAATTCATGGACCTCAATCTGACAGCTGGGGAACCAGAATAGGACCGACACAGTGCTCCTGAATGTGGGTGTCAGTAGGGAGGCCTGGAGAGTCTATGTGGCCTCTGGAAGTGGAATTAGTATTTATTCCTAGTAAACAATTGGGCTATGGGGCCATTTCCCTGTAGAGGGATACTTTCTCATCCTAGATACATGTGAGATTCATGTGACAGTTTCATGATCCCCCATAAAAGGTGTCACTTTCCTTGAGGAGTGCATGGAGGTTGGTATAGGAGGTTGGTGGGGAAGAATTGGAAGATAGGAGGGAGACAGAACTGAAATTGGTATATATAAGTATTTCTTTTTGTGTGTCTATGCTGTGCCCTATAAATGTAATAAATTACAAATCAGCTGTTGGATTTGGTGTAAATAGATATTTTTCAATGATGGTAATATTAATTATAGTACTCACAGATTCAAAATTAGCAATGATGTCATGATTTTCATACTTCATGAGATAGAAGACACAATACAGGTCATACTGACTCAAACAGTGACTAAGAATAAGAGAGATTGGAAGGGACCTCTAAATAGAAAGAAGCCTGTACAGAGTTTTTTGATGTTATCCATGTGTGTTTGTATCAAAAAAAGTTGTCTATATTAATTTAATAGTAAAGTGATGTCATGCAAAGTAATTCAAAAATTACATTACTGAGTTTAGCAGACTTTTTAAATTAGTTTTTTAAAATTTAATTAAATAATCTTTCTTTACAAACCAATCCCATTTTCCTCTCCCTTCTGTTCCCATTCCCCTACCATCTCCCCATCCCACCCCCATCCACTCCTCAAGAAAAGTTTAGGGCCATTACTAAACTTAGATTTAGAAACACTCACACACACACACACATACACACACATACACACACAGAGAGAGAGAGAGAGAGAGAGAGAGAGAGAGAGAGAGACAGAGACAGAGACAGAGACAGAGACAGAGACAGAGAGACAGAGAGATGGTTTAAATTTTATAATGACTGCTTCAATATATATATACTTAAAGGTAATAAGCCAGAAATAACACAAACACAGTGGGATATAAAGATATGGTTCAGACTAAAAACACTAGCTTTCCTTCTAGAAACCTGAATCCAGTTCCATTTAACCAAGTATAAACAGCTGGCAAGTACTTAACTCCAGGTTAAGGGTAACTGTTGTCAAAAATTTTGTCCTCCATATGCACCCACACATGAATAGCATAGGACCCCACAAAACAAAAATATACACACAAGTAAAACTTTTAAATTCATATTATGTCCACATTAATATAAATGATAGATAAGGTAACATAATATTTATCATTACCTCTAGACTCTATTCATCAACATTTAAAAGTAAGTTTTGATGTTTCCTAAAGAATTCATACAAAAGAAATTCACTACCACAAACAAAACCTGGGTTTTCTAACACAGTAAATTATATATAGAATTATTATTTATCATGAAAGATGCTAAGCATGAAGTATTGACGTATTGATATCAGGAAGTAAAAGTAGAAATTATTTGTGGGATTTTTTATATTTTTGACAAAACCTTCATTTAATTGTTCCATTTTTTTTTTATTTTTGAAATCAGTCAGTCAATTCTGCAGAACTACATGAAATTACAGTAATAAGACTTTCATAACTTCATACTAATGTTCTCTAGATAGTTCTGTTTACACACCATCTCTTAGTCTCCACATAAACTTTACTATGATTTGCATTGAAACACTCTTTAATGTTGTATTTTAGGGGTAGATTGTTTTTCTTTTATATGACAGTTAAATATTGATGGCTCATCTGAGCTTGTGGGATGAGAATTCATTCAGATATTATACATATAAGTCACCTATGTTTTAAAGTGGGAATCAGAATAAATGATGAGTAAGAAAGAGAATGACTAGCTAGCAAATAGCAGATGATACTTTAGCATAATTTCAATACTCAATATCCTTACCAAAATGTAGACAAAATGCTCAGTCTCATTTCAAGTTGGAAGGAAAGCAAACTAAAATGATGGAACACAGTACCTCTGGGCTACAAAACAAGTCATTATCATTTAGAATGAGTGACATTTTGTGTTGCTTTTATATTCATAGTTCAATATAATCCTTATTACACAGCTATGATACATAACTCAAAGGTATTTAGACTTTATGTTTAGTAACATAAACTGTGTTAATTAAATTTAATACAAAATAAAGAGAAATTAATCTATTATAAGAATTTAAATCTAGTTATATTATTTATAAATTAAATAAATTCTCAATGTATTGATAACATTTAAATTTCTGAGTCATATGAAATTAAAAGTTTGCAATTTAAAAAATGTATCTGCTCAATCTGACATCTGGTATTGTTCTACTAATGCTAAATAACCCTGAAAGAGTGATCATTAAATAAAGGGGGACATTTTTCATAAAAAATACTTTTTGATGTCTATTGGCTTAATAGCATCATTTTAATTAGTTGGTTATTAAAGAGGAGAAATTATATTATAGCAATTATATCTGTTGAAATCTACAACCAAAGCAATTTATAATTATTTTGTGGTACTTAAGTTGTCCTTCTCCTCATAGTATATATACATTATTTTTTTGCAATTTATAACTACTATTTACTTTGTCATTAAATTCAGTACAAACATGATATATCACTAATGAAAGGTAGATATTTATAAATAATAAGTGAGGGGATATGGCAGGAGTTGGAGGGAATTAAATTGTTTCAATATAGTACTCATTTATAAAATTCAAAAGTGTAGAAAATAATATAAATTTTAAAAAGAATAAATGAAGGAAACATGTTGGGGAAAAACTGTTATTTGCAATTTGATATTTTTCATTTATTTTTATTTTCAAGTGATTTCTAGAAGACATAAATGTATATTGTGCATGAGTGTAATGAATACTTTTTTTTTAATGATATTCAGAGTAAGACTCATGTATTTGGCCTGCGGGCTGGATTCTTGACCCCTATCGTTACCAGGACTCTGCTAAAGATACCTCAGCTGGAGAGTGCCAGGTCCCAGCTAGATCAGCCTATTGGTGCAGAAATAGCCTGAGTATCAGCCCAGTCTTTGTCCCCTATCACCAGGCCTTGGCTAGAGGTGAGTCTGTGACCAGTTCGGTTGGACTCTCCCCTACACCCTGGCCTGGCAACTCCCTGGGTTGGCCCTGGATATTACTGCCCCTGTGCCCTGTCCAAATTGAGAGCACTCTTGGAGCTCTGATACACCCCCACCAAGAGCCTGCCCTCCCCCTATCCTGTGCCCTACCCTGCCCACTGTCCCACTGCTCTGGTTGAGAACTGAGACAGAGGGTGGAGCCAAAATCCAACCATCTTCCCTGGAGTTCCTGGAGCTGCTCTGAGCACACTAGACATAGGACCCCACTTAATTTTCACCTGCCTGGTCTCTGACCCCCACCGCTAGTACTCTACTGGAGTTCAGGGCTCCTCCCAATGATAGGCCTATCTTCACTGGGCCGCTCTGATTCCTGCTGGCTGAATCCTTGACCCCCATCACAAGGCCTCTGCCAAAGAGGCCTCAGCTGGAGAGTGCCAGGCCTAGGCCAGATCTACCTATCAGCTTAAGGAACATCCTGAGTCCCAGCCTTCGAGATATTTGACTCCCACACCAGTCTTCTGATGGAGCCAGATCTTTGACCCCCATTGCTGGACCACTGCCTGTGGAGAGACCTCCTAAGAGCGTGGACCACCCAGAACCACGGACATCGAACCTCTGACTCATCTAACCTCACCAGGCAAGTATCATAAAGAAAGGGAGAGACCCTACCATCGCCCACTGTAAGAAGATATGGGAAGACTGCAATACAAGAACACACCTAATAACAGAAAGACAAGCCGAACACCACCAGAATCTAGGGACTCTACACCAACTAGACCGGAACACAACAAAGCAGATGAAGCAGAAGAGAACGACTTAAAATTTATCATCATAAAAATGATAGAGGCCCTCAAAGAAGATGTGAGAAAATCTCTTAAAGAAAGGAAAGAAAAAGCAAACAAAAAGTTGGAAGTAATGAATAAATTTCATAAAGACACTGCAGAAAGCCAAGAAAAAACAAACACGTGAAGGAAACGGTTCAAGAATTATAAATTAAAATAGAAAAAATAAAGAAAACACAAAACAAAGGAATGATGGAAATAGAAAAAAACAGGCAAATGATTGGAACTACAAATGCATGCATAACCAACAGAATTCAAGAGATGGAAGAGAGAATCTCAGGCCCAGAAGATAAAATAGAGGAAATAGATACATTGACGAAAAAAAAAGTCTTAAATCCAATAAATCCTTAACACAAAACATCCAGGAAATGTGGAAAAATAAATAGGCCACGTAAGAATAATAGGCATAGAGGAAGGTGAGGAAGCCCAGATCAAAGATGATAAAAACATATTCAACAAAATCACTGAGGAAAACTTTACCAATCTGAAGTTGGATATGTCCATGAAAGTCCAAAAAGCATACCAAACACCAAATAGACTGGACCAAAAAAAAAAAAAAAAAAAAAGACACCTCAACATACAATAATCAAAACACCTAACATACAGAATAAAGAAAGAGCAGCGAAGAAAAATGTACAGGTAACATATAAAGAAAGACCTCTCAAAATTGCAACTGACTTCTCCATGGAAACCCACAAGACCAGAAGGTCCTGGATAGATGTTTTACAAGTAATAAGAGTTCACGGATGGCAGCCCAGGCTACTATATCCAGCAAAACTCTCAATCACTATAGATGGAGAAAACAAGATATTTAATGACAAAGCCAGATTTTCACAATACGTATCTACAAATCCAGCCCTACAGAAAGTTTTGGAAGGAAAACTCCAACCCAAGGAAGTAAATTACGCACACATAGTCTTAGACAACAGATAATCCCACTTCACCAGAAACCAAGGGAAAAGCAGGACAAATATATTCACAATAACACTGCCAATTATATATATATATATATATATATATATATATATATATATATATATATATTTACAATCAATGGTTCTTACTCTCCCTCAACATTAATAGTTTTAACTCACCTACAAAAGGACACAAGCTTACAGAATGAATATGAAGGCAGAATCTATCCTTCTGCTGTATACAAGAAACAAATCTAAGCTTCAAAGATAGACATTACCTCAGGGTAAGGGGCTGGGAAAAGGTCTTTCAATGAAATGAATCCAAGAAGCAAGCAGGTGTGACTATCCTATTATCTAACAAGTTAGATTTCAAACCAAAATTAATCAAAAGAGATGAAGACAGTCATTTTATATTCATCACAGGAGTAATCCATCAACACAAAGTCTCAAGTCTGAACATTTATGCCCCAAATACAAAGGCACCCACACTCATAAAAGAAATGCTATTAAAACTCAAACCTAAATAAAACTCACACACTTACAGTGGGAGAATTCAACACACCACTCTCGCCACAAGACAGGACCACCAATCAGAAACTCAACAAAGAAAGGAAACAACAAACAAAAGCTATGTCTCAATTGGATTTAACAGAAATCTAAAGAACATTCCATCCAAATACAAAAGAATATACCTTCTTTTCTGCTCCATATGGAACCTTCATTAAAATCGACCACATATTAGGTGACATAACAAGCCTCAACAGATACAAAAGAATTGGAATATTTCCCTGTAAATATCAGACCACCATTTTCTAAAATTGGAATTCAACAACGACATAAATAGCAGAAACCCTACAAACTCATGAAAACAGACCAATGGGCAATTGTACCACACCTGGGTCAAAGAATAAAGAAAGTAATTAGGGACTTCCTAAAATTCAACAAGAATGAGGACACACCATACCTGAACTCATGGGACACCTTGAAAGCAGTGGTAAGAGGGAAGTTCATTGCACTGAGTGCCCATATGAAGAAAACAGGATAGTCACATTAGAGGATTAACAGCACAACTGAAAGCCTTAGAAGAAAAAGAAGCAAACTCACCCCTGAGGAGTTGATGCCAGGATTAATCAATTTGAGGGCTGAAATCAATGAAGTAGAAAATAGGAAAGCAATACAAAACACCAATGCAACAAAGGGTTTGTTTTTCGAGAAAATCAACAAGGTACACAAACCTCTATCCAAACTATAGAAAAAGCAAAGAGAGAACATGCAAGTTAACAACATCAGAAATGAAAAGGGGGACATAACAACAGACACAGCAGAAATTCAGACAAATTTCAGGTCATACTTTGAAAACCTGTGCTCTACAATATTTGAAAATTTTCCGTAGTAACTATCACTTACCAAAATTAAATCAAGAACAGAAAAGCAACTTAAATAGACCGACAACCCCAATGAAATAGAAGCAGTCATCTAAAGCCTTCCAACTAAAAAAAAGCCCAGGGCCAGATTGCTTAAGTGCAGAATTCTACCAGAAATTTAAGGAAGAGCTATTGTTCCACACAATGGAAACAGAAGGCTCATTACCTAACTATTTCTTTGAGTCCACAATCATATTGGTACCCAAGCCTCACAAAGACACTACTAAGAAAGAAAACTACAGAACAATATCCTTGATGAACATTGATGCACAAATACTCAATAAAATACTGGCTAACCGAATTCAAGAATACATCAGAGAAATCATCCACCATGACCAAGTAGACTTCATCCCTTAGTTGCAGGGATGGATAATATATAAAAATGTATCAACATGATCCACCATGTAAACAAACAGTAAAAGAAAAATGATATGATCATCTCCCTAGATGCTGAAAAAGCCCTAGAAAAATTCAACACCCTTTCATAATAAAGATCTTGGAGATATTAGAGATAACATGAACATACCTAAACATAATAAATAAATATACAGTAAACCAACAGCCAATATCAAACAGAATGGAGAGAAGCTTAAGGCAATTCCTCTAAAATCAGGAACAAGACAGGGCTGCCCTTCTCTCCATATCAATTCAATATTGTACTTGAAGTTCTAACTAATGGTATAAGACAACAAAAGGAGATAAAGGGGATCCAAATTGGAAAGGAAGAAGTCAAACTGTCTCTATTTGCAGATGATATGTTAGTTTATGTAAGTGATCAAATTAATTCTACCAGGGAACTTCTTCAGCTGAAAAACACCATCAGCAAATTTGCAGGATACAAGACAAACTCAAAAAAAAAATCAGTAACCTACTTTATTCAGATGACAAAGAGCCTAAGAAAAAAAATCAGTGAAACATCATCCTTCACAATAGCCACAAACAACATAAAGTATCTTGGGGTAACCCTTATCAAACAAGTGAATGACCTATATTAAAAAAAAAAAACTTTGTGGCTTTAAAGAAAAAATAAGAAGATACCAGAAAATGGAAAGATTTCCCATGCTCTTGAATAGGTAGGATTAATATAGTAAAAATGGCAATCTCCCCAAAAGCAATCTTCAGATTCAATGCAATCCCCATTAAAATTCCAATACAATTCTTCATTGACCTTCAAAGGACAATAATCCATTTTGTATTAAAAAAAAAAAAAAAGACCCAGGAGAGACAAAACAAACCTGTATAATTAAAGAACTTCAGTAGGCATCACCATCACTGACTTTAAGCTCTTTTATAGAGTTATAGTCCTGAAAACAGCCTGGTATTGGCACAAAAATAGACAGGTAGGCCAATGGATTTGAATCAAAAATCCTGATATTTACCCCCACACCTATGAATACCTGATTTTTGACAAAACAGATAAAAGTATACAATGGAGGAAGGAAAGCATCTTCAACAAATGGTGCTAGCACAATTGGATGATCGTGAGTAGAAATCTGCAGATAGACCCATGTCTATTGCCATACACAAAACTCAAGTCCAAATGGATCAAAGACCTCAACATAAATCCAGCCACACTGAACCTCTTAGAAGGGAAAGTGAGAGGTTCCCTTGAAAAAAATTGATATAGGAGACTGCTTCCTGGACATAACTCCAGTAGCACAGACACTGAGATTGACAAATAATAAATGGGGCCACCTGAAACTTAGAAGTTTCTGTAAGGCAAAGACACAGTGAACAAGACCAAACGGCAGCTCATAGACTTGGAAAAGATTTTTACCAATCCTACATCTGACAAAGGACTGATCTCCAAATTATACAAAGAACTCAAGAAACTTGTCAACAAAACATCAAATAACCCTATTTGAAAATGGGATGCAGAATTGAGGAAATAATTCTCAATAGAGGAAATCAGAGAGGCTGAAAGACACGTAAGAAAATGATCAATATCCTTAAGTATCCGGGAAATGCAAATCAAGACAACTTTGAAATAGCATCTTACTCCTGCCAGAATGGCTAAAATTAGAAATACCATTGACAACTTTTGCTGGAGAGGATGTGGAGGAAGGGGAACACTCCTCCACTGCTCGTGGGAGTGCAAACTTGTACAGCCATTTTGGAGATTAGTATGGCAGCTCCTCAGAAAACTTAGAATTAGTTTACCTCAGGACCCGGCAATCCTCCTCTTAGGAATATATCCAAATGTTCCATATCTATGCAACAAAGACATTTGCTCAACTATGTTCATAATAGCATTATTAGTAATAGAAAGAACCTGGAAGCAACCTCCACTGAGATTGCCCCTCAACTGAAAAATGGATAAAGGTGTGGCACATCTACACAATGGAATACTTCTGTGCAGAAAATAATAATGAAATGTTGTAATTTACAGGCATGTAGATGGAACTTGAAGAAACCATCCTGAATGAAGTAACCCAGTCACAAAAATAGGAATATGACATGTTTATGGATTTTAGACCTAATGCAAAGGATCACCAGTCTATAATTCACATCACTAGAGGAACTAGGGTATAAGGTGTATTCTAAGAGATTCACATTAGGTCTCTCTTGAAAGGGGAAAGGGACAAGTCCCTCAGAGCACATGAGGAGTTGGGCTGGTGGCAGTAAAATGTGAGAGAACTAGAAGAAAGAGAAGGGGAAGTGGGGAATAGTGCGACCACAAAGACTGAGTCAGGGTAGGAATATAATATAGAAGAGAGAGACAGAGAGAAAGAGAGAAAGAGAGAGAGAGAGAGAGAGAGAGAGAGAGAGAGAGAGAGAGAGAGAACGAACATAAAAGATGGTTTGAAGGGAAAACTGAACCTAAGAAAGGTCCAGAGACCTACAAGACTGACTCCAACTAACAATTTGAGCAACCATGGAAAGGCTACCATAAATGTACTTCTCTGATAGTGAGATCAACAACTAACTTATCCACCATCATGGAGCCCTCTTCTAGTACCTGTTGGAAATAGAAGCAAACACCCATAACTAAACACTCCATCAAACTAGAACCAAATGCGAAGAGAGAGGGCAAGACTGTGTTGCAGAATCACAAAAAGACAGCTGACCTGAAAAGGAAGAGCTAATGGATGCCCCAGACTGACAGCTGGGAATCCAGCATGGGATGGGACTGACTCAGACCCCTGAAAATGGGTCTCAGCTGGAAGGATTGAGCAGTCTAAGGGACCTCAGACATTAGAACTAGGATGTATTCCTGGTGCACTAAAGGACCTTGTGGACACATTCCCCATGGAGGGATACTCTCTTAAACTAGAGACAGGAGAGAAGTCCTAGTCCCTACTTCAAATGACTTGGCAGATTTATATGACCTCACCTGGATAGCATAGCCCTACATGTGGAATATAGGTGGGGGTATGGGAGGGGAGAGTGGTCAGGGAGCATGTGAGAGGGGAGAGAGGATAAGAGGGAGGAAGAGAGAGAATTGTATCAACATGAAAAATAAAAAAGAATAATATTTATAAAATAGTCATTTCTAACAAGAAAAAAACTAATGTATTTGATATAAAAATTGTTAGTCTTAAATTTCATAATCTAAATAAATTGGCCTAAACAAGTAATAATACAAAAGCAGAATATTCTTGACTGATATAGCCCTACAGTCATTCAACTAGTTTTGGATAGTGCGTTTTCCACTCAGTTGTATAGTTAGAAATATCTTAATTTAAAATGTTTGCTTGTCTCCTTTGTCAAAATTTACACACTCTATAAATATCTTCTATTAATTCTTCTTTGTATCATAACATTTGGCTAATTGTTACAAAATAAATTTAATATATGAAGTGCTATACCAGCACCACAGAGGCTTATGTAGGGAACAGCAGGATCTAGGTGAACAAAGCCAAAACCCGAATTTCTCATAAAAAAACAAAACAAAACAAATCCAAACATCAAGAACAAAAAATAAAACAAAAACACCACCACCAACAACAACATAAGTACCCTGAACAAATAAAACAAAAATCCACAATGAAACAATGAACTAAAACTTTTTTTTGATATCCCCAAATAACTGAGTGTGATGAATTTTCTGTGTATATCTTCAGGATAAAATAATCTTATTCTCTCTGGTATTTTACAATAAGTATAAAATACACTACTTCCTGTACACATTGGTAGGATAATGACTAAATTTATTTTTAAAGTTGAGGTAAATGGACCATGATAGAAACTATGTTGTCCACTGCCGTACTTGCTGTATTCAGATGTTCTATCTTAACTGCCAGATTTCTTATCTAAAATCACTCGCCAGGGAAGGCTGTACTCGAACTTAATCAAAGTAGATAGGAACGAATTCAATCTTTTATCAGGTGACCTCATTTCGCAAACCTCTGTACATTAAAGAGTCATAATCACATGCGTGTGCATACATAGGTACAAACACGCACACACACACACACACACACACACACACACCAAACACTGCTGTTGATTATTATTTTAGGCGTAATATATTTTTTTTTTATGTTGTGGAAGATGTGTTTTAATGCTGCAAAGATATGTTGCATTCCTTTGTGTTGCACTTGTTTTCCTCTGGAAAGCTGTGCGTCTTTGCCTGCCTAAAACATCTGATAGTCTAATAAAGGGCTGAATCACCAGTCTTGAACAGGGGAAAGAATATGCAGAGCTGGCAAGCAGAGAGATAAATAGAAGGAGAAATCTGAGAGAAAAGAACAAGAAAATAGATGGAGAGTAATGTGTCAGGGAACAGCCATCAAGCCAGCTAGCCACCCAGCCAGCCACAGAGGCAGAGTGTAAGTCAGATATACAGAATTATGCAAAGAAATTAAATTAAGCTCACATGCATCAGTGCACACATGTGCCCACATACATGCACAAGCAACCCAAAATATGTAGAACATTAAATATTAACAGAAGAAAACATTACATTTTTTATTTCTATTTATGAAATCTAAAATCATACAGAAACAAAAGCATGGGATTTACATTACTTTGGGTATGTTTTCCTTTTTTGGTCTTATGTTATGTTGGTCTCAGTTATGTTGGTTAAATAAAATTTAAAAGTTTATGTATTTTATTTTTTTCTTATGTAATCAATGTAATAACAATTTTTACCCAAATTCTTCTAATCCTAGTGACTAATTGAATAGCAGCCAAGGAACAACAGCATGCCGAAATTCCTCTCTGTATGTCACATGTTACCTGAAACACAGAAACATACAACTAGCTATGATCCTCCCCCCCTGTCATTTTGGTTTTGGGTCATGTAACTTAGCTTCTTCTGGAAGCAAAGGCTCTTCTCAATGCATGGTGGTAGCAGATCTCTTCGTGGTTAAGGAATCTGCCTGATCAGGAAAAAATTATTACTAGTTTGCTTAGGGTATATAATGCAAATGATGAGATGAAAGACTTGGAAATAGCAGATGGAAGAAGCAGGCATTGTGCCAGCTCATTATTGCAGCCTTCGAGGCCTTGGGGAGTGATTTTGTACATCTCAGATCTGGAACTAAATGGATCTATGTTTTGTGCTGTTGTTCTTTTTAAATTGACCTGGTTTCTATTGTGACCACAAGAGGATATGTATTGTGTGACTGTGTATGTATGTTTTTTTTCTCTTAAGTCTTTGCAGGGTAAAATATAAACCAGAGTAACAAATCATCATGCTCTGATTTGTAGCAATGATTTTTGTACCAGCGCAGCCTTAACCTCATGTGTTCGATAGTATCTCTAATTCAGTCATAAACTGGACTTAAATTTGTTGACCAGTAACTAAGGGACAATGAAAGAATTAGAAAGCTATTCTATTTACTGCATAGGTTCTTTGTCCACATGGGAATGCTGATAAGTTGCATTGAGGAGTCACAGCTTGTTGCTAACAGACTCAGTGTGAGCAGCAGCCCTCTGTTCTGGAAGTAGCACAGGTGTCAGCTCACTATCTGTAAATAGATGTTAAGGTAATGAGAAAGACAACATTTCTCTTACTTCTATTGGTTTGTAGCCTCAGGACTGCATCTTGCTGTAAATTCCACAGCATAGAGGTAAGATAAACAATACCATTAAGGTATTGTGAATTTGAAATATCAACTTAGCTTTCTCTTAATATTCCAAGCAATACAGAAAGATATTTCAATTATTATAAAATGACTATTCTAACATTTCCTTATTTCCATGTTACTATTAACTATCAACAGCATTACTGTGATAGATTATGTTAAAATTATCTGTTTATCCCAGCATTTCTTGTTTCTATATCTCTTTGTTGCCCTTCTCAGATAGAATCTATTCTTGTACACAGAATGCAAGGAAAGCCTTAAATATCTTTTGCTTGCTGAGGCTTGCTTTGTCTTTTTTCATGTGAATATATTATAATATCACACTGGGAAGAAGCCTTGGCTGTATGCTCTTAAAGGAGAGGCCATGTGGAAGGAACCCCATTCGTCCTGGCCAAGGTAGTCAACGCTGTCACAAAAACCAGCTAAATCTAGGCAACTTCTCAGCTAATTGAAAAGTATGAGTGACTCCAGCCAGATTGTCACTGTGAATGCCACCTGGTGACTAAAGAGATGATAATAATTACCACGTTTAATCTCTCAATTTTGTAGAACTTTAATATATGTCACCAAAATATGATAGAATTGGAGGAAGAAATAAAGTATATTTGTCAGTTGTTTCCTTTTCAGGTTCATTTCATTCAAAAATGAATGAAGATTTAAGATTCTCTGCAGATATTTCAAAGTTTGATTTACAAATGACTAACAATAAAATAATTATGGTTAAGAAGATATGAAGGGAATTCTGAAGTTAGATCTTTTTGATTCACACCAGGATGCTCTTTCTCTAATGGGAAGCCCAGGAAATGTTATGAATAGCAAGATTCTTCTGAATATGGTTGAACCATGAAGAGATCCTGTAGGTCTGTAAAATACATATTAGTTGTCATGGGGCCAACTTATTAGAAATGAGCATGATAGAATGCCGTCTTTCTTGTTTCTCTTACCATATAATCTCTTCTTATTTGTGGTTTAATCCTAACTATTTTAGGGTTATTATATAATAATGTGAAAAATGTCACTTGAAAAATATCAATATGCTAAAAAAGAGTAAATAGATTAATAATTAATAAACCAGTTGATAAGAATAAATTATGGTTGAAAAGTAATAACATAAGATGCTCAAATTTATCAAATGAGCAACTTGCAACAATGAAAATGCACAGTGTCTGTGAAAAAGCTTTTAAGTGGGTATCCGCATTCCATATTTACTTGTTCACAAGATTAAAAATTTCTGGTCAAGGTTTACTTTCAAATTTTGAAAAGTATCTATAAAAAATCTAATTCTGATATCTCTGTCCTATGCATATTATAATATGTTTATATATTTCTTGACAATTTCATGTGTGTGTGTGTGTGTGTGTGTGTGTGTGTGTGTGTGTATTAAACTTTAGTCATATCCAACCCAACTACCCTTCCATATCCCAGTGAAGTCCACATTCCCTCCTCTTCCTTCTTATTGTCCTCTCATTTTATACCTAGATTTGAGGTCATGCACCTGAGCAAGAGCAACCTATCAGTGGAAACATCTCTGAAGAAAAATGTGTTTTCTCTAGTTTTCAGTTGTTCTTCAGATAGAAGTCTGCTCAAGGGTGCCACTCATCCATGCTGGAATATCTGTTGATTATTAATTTTATCCAAGTTTTTTGCAAGAAAACAAATCAGGGGCTAGTTGATATAATATAAATTTACAATATTGTTTTGAGAGGCCCTTAGGCACTGTAACACTGTAATCAATTTCTCCCTATACCTCTCTGTCTTTCCCCTCTCTCTCTCCCCCATCTCTCTCTCTCTCTCTCTCTCTCTCTCACACACACACACACACACACACACACACATGCACACACACACACACACACACACACACACACACACACACACACACACACCACGGAGAGAGACAGAGAGACAGAGAATGGTGTGTTTCAATATGAACTTTCAAACACTGGCAATATTAGTTTTGCCTCCACCAATCTCCTCCTAATTCTATCATGCTGTCCCTCTCTCCACTTAAGCCTCCCAGCAGATGTTGCTTTTCAAGCGAACCTGGCTCTGCCTCTCACCCACCTGTGCATGGCAGGTGTATGTACCCTGGCTCTATAAAAGAAAGGTTCCATCCAATTCTGTTCTCTTCCCACACTCCAAGTTTTTCCTCTTGAGGGCAGATACAACTTTTCCTGCACAAGAACTTGATGGTAAAATCCTGTCAATGAAGACCCTACACACATTGATGACGGGGAAATTAAGTAGGTAAAAAGCAAGATGCTTTCTCATTGTTGACTAACTCTCATTGTACTAGAGTATGCTTGGCAGTATGTTGGTGGAGTGTCATCATCAGTATTAAACAGGTATGAATACTGTGAACTACAAATAGGAGAAATGTCATGCAATACTGTGGAAAAGTAAACTGAACACCAAAACAGCCAACAATGTAATAGTAGATGAATGTTATTAATGATAAATGGTCAATATGTGGTATTAGCTGTAATAGAATTTCTTTTATGAAATTGGCTGCCTTTAGTTTGAATATCTGCCTTTTGTGAATATTTAGAACTATATCCTCTAGGTAGATTTTTTTGTTTGTTTAATTTGTAGTATTGTCCTTTACTGTCTGTTCTGGTTATTTTTAAAGTCAGATACTAAAATAGCTATGCCTGTTTCTTCCTTGTTTCTATTTTTTTTAAATATCTGTTTACACATATGCAATGTTTCTTCTTGATGGCAAAGTATTCTCTTCATTGTAGCAGAATAATAATGGTCCATTTTATAATCCAATCTATTAGTCTTGCTTTCAATTGCAGAATGGAGACCATTGATTTTGAGAGTACACAAGGAGCAGTATTGTGTGTTTTCCTACTTTTGATTAACTACCCTATTATTATGTAATCCTTCTGTCCTCTTGGGTGTATTGAATTTTCTATTCAGACTGAAGTTTTGTTTATCCCTAAACATTTTGTTTATCCCTAAAGACTGAATTATTAGTGTCCTTTTCATTGGGCTTTAAATAGAATATGATTTGAATATGTTATAAAACATCTCAAAAATTAATGTATGGTTTTGCATTACATATAACAGTTCGTAGTAATATTAGTTTTTCATATGTTTCTTAGTTGGGAAATTGATTTTGGGTTTTGCCGGATAGGGTTTCTTTTTGAGGACCTGGCTGTTCGTGAACCAGCTTTTGTAGGCCAGGATGGCTTCAAACTCAGTGATCTGCCAGGTTCTTCTGGGATTAAGCATATGTGCCACCACCGCCCAGTTTTCATATGTGTCTTTGTGCTTCCTTAGCTAAATATGATATTAAAAGAAGAAATAGAGCTAAATTTCAATAAAAGGTAATTTTAAAATAACTTCAAATTTACCAAAAAGTAACTCCAATTTACCTGTTGACTAGACATAGAACTAAAAAACATAGAATAAACACATGGAAAGCAAATTCAGTGAATGTAATTTTAATGGTATATTTAAGGAATATTCAGAAAAGAAAGTTGATAAAGCTGTTCCTTAAGTCATATTTTTGGGTTAAAACTTGTCATGGAGCTTCAAAGTACCAGGATCAAAAATTGAAAAGTGGAATTGATAAAATTATAAACCTTTTGTGCAGCTAAAGAAATAACAAGCCAGAGAAAGAGAAAGTCCATAAAATTAGAGAAAACCCTTTTATAGTTATACATCTGACATACTGACCTCCAAAATATATAAAGACATTTTTAATAAGTCAAACATACCAATGCTATATTTTAAAAATGGTACTGGAAAGTGAACTGTGTTTACAAATTAAAAAGTATTTAGGAAATATTTCAAAGTATGTCATGAGCCCTAACAACAAGAGACATGTGAACCATAAAATCTTGGAGATTTGATCTTATCCTAGTAAGAATGGCAAAGATTAACAAATAATACATGATGAGGGGTGACAGGGACAGGAAAACCTCAGCTACTGCTGGTAGACTACAAACTATTATGTAGAAAATTCTCAAAATGGTTAATTATAAATAAAAATATTCCATATGATCCTTGCCATAGGCCCAAAGATCTAAACATACTACACTATACATACATATTCAGCCATGTTCACTGATGCTCTATTTATAATATTTAGGAAATGGAAATAACATGAAAGTTCTTCAACTGACTAATGGAAAATTAAAATGTGATACATATACACTGAAAAAGAGGAGATTGACCGACCCAGATTTTCTGAATGTTGTGGTGTTATTTAGGAGGACTGAGCAGTCTGTGGGGCCTCTGGATGTGGATCAGTATTTATCCGTAGTACACGAATGAACATTGGGAGCCTATCCCATATAGAGGGATATTCTCTCAACCTGGAAACATGGGGGAGGATCTAGGCCCTGCTCCAAATATGACAGACTTTGAAGATCCCCCATGGAAGGTCACCCACACCCTCCCTGGGGAGCAGAAAGGGGATGGGATGGTGGTTGGTGGGGGGAATTGGGGAGGATGGGAGGGTGCAGGAAGGGGATTGACATGTAAAACCAGCTTGTTTCAAATTTAAACTTAAAAAAATTTTTCAATAAAAAAATAAATAAAACTTCACAAAACTTGCCTGCTAAGACAACAGGACTAAAGACAGACAGACAGAGACAGAGACAGAGAGAGAGAGAGAGAGAGAGAGAGAGAGAGAGAGAGAGAGAGAGAGAGAGAGAGGAGAGAAGATTATGAAATATATTGAGTGGGTTAATCCAACAACAGAAAATTCAGAGTTACATTTACACTTTTTTTGTCATTTGAAACTCATTTTTATAAATCCTTGTAAATGAAGTCACATGCTTGGGTAACTGCAGAAACCAACATAGTTAAGTGGGTGAGGAAAAACAGAGAAGGTAATAGTAGGGTACAAATGATATGATGGAAAGAATAAATAACTAAACATGCCTACTCTAGGTAGAATGAGAGAAATAAGTAGAGAAGGATAGAAGAGAGGAAGGAGGTAAAATAACAGTAAGGATGATTTTAAAAGTCATGAGAAATGATACTACTAAGTATCTTTGAAATCACGATAATGAACATGAGTATTTATAAACATACATATTTAGTTTCAATAAATGGTAGAGGAGGGAGAGGGAACTAGGACCGATATGCAAAATAAATAAAAATAAATAAATAAATAAACAAATAAATAAATAGAAAATAATTTCTCATCTAGTCTTGCAATGTTTCTTCTAGGAGTCAAAGATAATTAAACAAATAAAACACAATACATGAAATTTCTTCTTATAGTTTTTAGACATGATTGTCCCAAGAGTGTTTCTGTATATTATAGGCTATTACTGTAGTGTTGTGTTGTCTCACAGGGGAAAAAGTTAAGTTCTTATTGCTGAAGACAGCATGTTTTTGAGATATCAGGCCCATACACATCTGAGCTGGAAATTACCTTAATGCTAAGGACTAGCTATTATGATATCAGAAGTCACTATGAAAGGTAGACAATAAACAACCCTATGCAGGGAAGATGCCTCAGAATCAGTTCAATAAAGAACATGTCATTATAAGGTTTTCAATACTCTGGGAGCACCTATTCCTTGGCAAAACCAACAGCTGTGTCACTGGAGTTATGATTACTAATCAAACAAAATGTCATACCTGGTACTGAAAGCCCAGTTAACCAGTAATTTCTAATAAAATCATGGTTATTGCAGGAGAATATTCAGTTATTAATTTAATAAACCAGTAAATACCTTCTGTATTCCTATTTCCCCAACAACTATCCATCCTGCCCTACATCATTTGGGGCAGGATTGAGGACCTCCCCCATGTACCTAGGCTGAGAAAGTATCCTTCATGCCCATTCATGCATTAGGAATAAATATTGTTTCTATTGCCAGAGACACCACAGACTTCCCAGTCCCCCAACTGACTCCCACATTCAGGGGCGCTAGTGTGATCTTATGCTGGTTCCCCAGCTGCCAGTCTCCAGTCTGTGAGCTCCCACTTGTTCAGGTCAGCTGTTTGGGTGGGTTTCCCCAGCATGGTCTTGACACCTTTGCTCATCCCTCATCACTCTCTACAACTGGATTCCAGGAGTTCAGCTTAGTACTTAGCTATGAATTTGTTTCTGCTTCCATCAGCTACTGGATGAAGGCTCTGAGATGGCATTTAAAGTGTCATCACTCGGTTACAGCATTTAGAGTAGTCATCAGTCTCATAGGGGAAGGGCATTTAAGGTAGCCTCTCTATTATTGCTTAAATTCTTAGTTAAGGTCACCATGTACATTCCTGGAGATTTGCCTAGTTACAGGAATAGGGAAAAGAACATGAAGGATCAGGAATTTCAAGTTGGGGCAAGAACAGAGAAGGGCAACAAGAAAAGATACCTTAATAGATGGAGCTGTTACTGGCTTAACAAGAAATCATTCAAGCTTTTTAAAGCTAAACATAAAATCATGCCAATATTACAAACTCTAAGTCATAGCTACCTGAGTTGTTCTTAATTCCTCTGCTTATTTATCTTAAAATTCTCAACTTCGCAGTAACAATAATGGTCCTATCATCTGCTATCATTTCATTTCCTTTGAGCCATTCCCAGGTAATTAAGCACCACAATCACCATTTTTTCTTTATTACTGTTGTTGTTGCTATTGGTGTTTTTGAGACTTGGTTTCTGAGTATCCCTGGTTTTCCTGGAAATAGGTCTGTAGATCAGGCTGGCCTCAAGTGTTGGGATTAAAGGTATGTATTACTTATGTCATCTTCCACTATTATTAATGTTAATGCTCAGGTGTTTACTTATCAACTAGTGTGTAGGGAGCTGTAGTTTATATAAGCTTTATTCATTTACATATGTATGTATATATTATTTATGTGTGTGTGCTTGTGTGTATATGTGTGTGTGTTTTCTTATTTTACATATTGATCTCAGTTTCCTCTCCCTCCCATGCCCACCAGTCTCCCTCTCATCCACCCATCCCACAGTCCACAGGGAGGGTGATGCCTTCCAGGGGGAGATCATCAAAAATCTGACAAGTCATTTGGAGTAGGGTCTAGGCCTCCCTCTTGCCTCTAGGCTAAGGGAGTTTCCCTCCATGGGGAATGTGCTCCCATAGTCCTTTCCTGCACCAGGTTCCACTGGAACCTACATCCTGGTTCCACTGTCAGAGATCCCTTAGACTTCCCAGGCCTTCTAACTGAGACTCACATTCAGGGAGTCTGAGTCAGTCCAATGTTGGTTTCTCAGCTCTCAGTCTGGGGGGTGGGTACATGAGCTCCCCCTTGCTCAGGCAGTTGTGTCTATGTGCTTCTGTAGCCTGGTCTTGACCCCTTTTATTATCACTCCTCCCTCTCTGCAACTGGATTCCTGGAGTTCAGCTCAGTGTTTAGCTGTTGGTGTCTGTTTTTGTTTCCATTAGCTACTAGATGAGGGCTCTATGATATATGTTAGTTATCAGTCTCATTATCTGGGAAGGGCATTTAAGGTAGCTTCTCCACTACTGCTCAGATTGTTAGTTGGGGTCATCCTCATCCTTGTATGTCTCTGGACATTTCTCTAGTGTCAGTTTTGTTTCCAAACCAAACCTATAATAGCTCCCTCTATTATAGTGTCTATCTTGTTTTTTGGATTTTTTTTTTTTTTGATCTAGTCTATTTGTCCCCTGACTCAATCTTCCTGGTTTAACACAATGGGGTAATGCTTACCAAACAAGAGTCATAGATGTTGTTTAAACCATTGAGAAGAATCATCACCTATTCCAAAAATGACTTTTAAAATGATGGATTTTCACATAACTTTAAAGTAACATTTTTCTCATAATTCTCCTCAATTTATATATTCTTTGAATAGTTTAAGACAATTTTAAGCATTTATATGCAGTAAGATTAATCTTTAATGCTGAGAAACTTAAGTTAAATATGAGTTCAAAGCTTTGCATTAAAAAAAGCTCATAGAATAAAAGTACTATAATTAGTTTATTCATGTCTCATCATAAATAACTAGTCAACACTAAAATTTTTAGCATCTCAAACATTTTTCATCTTTTGGGAAATTTAGTTTTAACTGACTTTATACATGCAATATAAATTCCATTTGCAAACAATTTATTTTAAATACTGAGATATTATTCTTAATTAGTTTCTACTTAAAATGTTTATAGTACTAATATTCTACCAAACAACACTATATGTTTAAAATGTTTAATAGGCTCATGACACCAAGTTACTTAGTAGTTATTTTCTTAACTTTCTCTCTCTCTCTCTCTCTCTCTCTCTCTCTCTCTCTCTCTCTCTCTCTCTCACACACACACACACACACACACACACACACACAAACATGCACATATTCTGAGCGTGAGAAATTAAGAAACATATTTTACAAATAAGACATAAATTTTGTTTTGCAAATGTCTTTAGTTATACCCTTGAATATGTATGTATGAAATTTTGTATACTTGTCAAGGTTTGTAGAACAGAAATTATTTAAATAACTCTTGGGCTTTTCAAATGGTAACAATGATAAATAAGCAATCTTTCCACAAACAACATTTATAGTCCTCCTACTGCTTGACAGCTGGATCTTTAATATCTCAAACAACAACTGATTGGCCAGTGCCACCTGTTTGGTAAAAAATTCAAAGCCATTCATTTGTACAAAATAAATACTTGTAAAATAAACATACTTTGAGGAACGCATAAAATATTCTCTAATGGGAAGCATGAGTAGAAAATGAAAGATGTTGTTCCGTCTATAATATATAATTTTCTTAAACCTTTTATATACATATACTCAATAAAAGCTAAGTCATTATGATGCTTTCCTTTTCTCAATATATCATCCTTGAAATGAAAAGCTTTTACATTAGCTTGATTTTTTCCCCTTGCCAGGTGTGCCTTCTTTGAAAATGTGTTTATCCTCTCAACATCCATTTATGCACCACAGATGTATTTAATTTGTATTTCTCACAAATAATAAATAATAAAATTAATTGCAACTATTTTACTATTATGATAGTAAGAAATACAAAGAAACATTTGTAATTTACTTGAAATAAAATCTGTAAAATGATGAATATAAAAAGTACTGGTACCTACAATAATAATTTCTTGACATGCCAAATGTAAATGTTTTTATCATAATACATATTTGTGGTTATCCTTGAATAAGGAATTCAACTCATCTAAATACAGAATATTTCATTATAAATATGATTATTATTAAAATATATTTTCCAAACTTATATATCTTAGTAATAGACAACCCTGGTTTAGTAGAACAGTGTAAATAGCATTAAATTATCATTTTTCATGTTACAGGAACTTAATAAAAGTACTAATATACAGTAATTTGCTGGAAAACTCTCACTTTGATTATCTCCTGTTGTTTAGATAGTCATTAGTTGTAAAAATAATAATATACAGCCTTAAGTAAAATCCTCCACAGTGGTTTGTTCATGTGGCTAATGAATGCTATCTTGTGGCCATAAATTCATCTAAAGTTTATTATGTCTCCAATCCTTCCTTCTGCAGCATGGGAAGTCAATAACCTGTGGTATTACCAAGTCATTCTTAATAAAACCATGTAGAAACTCCACTGATTATTATACTGTTGTAGATTTAAAAATGTTCAATACCACACAGTGGTCACAAATTTCTCAACAAGCACTCATCAGCTCCTGAAGGGTCAAGTGGATAGTTCACCTTATAAATGTTGCACATATATAGGAAGTAGAAAAGAACCTGAGTGAATGTGTGTCTTAAGATGAACACAGTCAGTCAAGGACTTCAAGGCATGTTGGTTCACAGGAAACTTACAATGCCATTACCCATGTGAGAAAGGCTCAAGAGAAATGACAATGATTTTCTGGGAGTCTAGTTATAAGTGTTTATGGATGACTGACTAGAGTGGGCCAAAAGTTAGCAATGGTGAGTTCCTCTTCCTTAAACCTGACTCTTTAGCCTATGGAGTGCTCCTATAGAGACTAGTTAACCATTCTTCATGGCAGTACTGAATAGACATTCCAGGATGCAGAGGTACCAGTAGTAAAGAACAGTTACAGAGCCTTACCTGATCTTAGGTTTACAGTACTTTCTTCATTACCTTGCTGGCCACGGTCAGCATTCTAGTACCCAAGCAGCCCATCTTCACAAATGGTACTCAAACAGTGACCAAGAAATAAACTATAGAATCTTGGCTACAGATACTCTTATTGAAATGTGTATCCAGTCAGGCCAGGGGACACTCTTGAAAGAAGAACTAATATAAATTATGAAGAAAAGGAGTGGATTGCATTGTATCTATCAAGTGTAATTGATCAAAATTTCTAAAGGTAAGTATTTGTGTTAATGTTTTGAGAGATACATCTGTGATAGTAGTTATTTGTTATGTGATGGTGCCATGAAGGTGATTGTGAGAAACTGTGGAAGTAACCTAAAAGTTTGCATACCAGAGATCTGCCCTTTGACTCTGGTGTGCAAGAATGCCTCCAATATGCAGTAATGGAAATTTGTGCTAGAGTTCCTGTGTAGATGCCCTAGGTATGGCAGAGATCAGAGGCTTGGTTTGTTGTTATTTTTCTGATGGCATGTACTTGGTAGCCTATGTTGCAAGCACAGAATGTAGAACAAGGTCACACTATGAGAAGACACAACTGTGATCAATCGTCCTCAAGGTGCTAACATGGCCACAGCTGGCTACTGGCCATGTAACATTGAAGCATGTTAAGACATTTATTTATTTCTAAAGAATGATTCCTACGAACTACCATAATCCTAACATTACACTAGTACTCACATACTTTGGTAATATCTAACAGCTTCTAATTGAACTTTCTCCATTAGAAAGAATAAAATAAATAATTCCTGGAACTGGAAAGCTAGCCAACTGTTCAGGACTAGTGATGACATGGATTTTAGAAGAGAATTCACAACCACCACTTTACAAAACTAGCATATTTCCCAATAGCATTGTAAACAGTTGTCCTTAAATCCACAGATAAATGTAGTCTTCATACCTCATCAAGGAGATTTATCTTTTGAAACAGGTAGACACCATTAGAGAAAAATACAACCAATCAAAATGCAGGAGTTTTAAACCCAGTTACATGTATGAAACTCTTCTGTATCTAAGACTAAGGGATCATTGCTAGAGAGAAGGTAGAAAGATTGTAAGAGTCAGATGAACAGAAAACGAGCTGTGAGATTGTGTATGGTAACCATATGAGAAGCTATACCTATAAATACTCATCAAAATTTCTACATATACATGAACTGAACAAGGACACCAATAGGTATGTTTAAGTTTGTGGACAGAGGAAAGTCCACGAGGACTCAAACCTACACAAAAAACTGCAGGGAATTAAGAAATGTGGATAGTGGGAGGAATTGTCTTTACCATGGAAGAACACACCAATAGGTTATCCAATATCAAATGGTCAGGCCTGAAAACATGCATACAATAGCACTATATACACTGAACTGCTTGTTTTTAGCAATATAGATGAATATACATGTAAGAGCATTTTATTTTATGAGACCATGAATTTGAAATAGAGCAAGAAGTACTATATGGAGGGATTCAAAAGGAAATCAAGGAAGGAAAAATGATGTGATTTTAATTTAATCCCAAGAAATAAAATTAAAACTAAAAAATAAGTTGTTAGAATAGAAAGGCACAGCATATTTATGCATTTGCTTAGTTAATGTTCTATTTTCTTCTTTAAAAATATTACAAAAATAACACCATTGATATTTACAATTTACATGAATTTCAAGAAATTTGTGTACTTTGTTTAAATATAAGAATCTTGTATGAATCTTGCTTTTTTTGTTTATTTCTTTGTTTGTATAGACAACTCTCCATTCAACTAAGCCTTACTTTTTATAAAAGTGAACTAGTTGTATAACTTGCAGTATTTTATTTCTATAGATTTGTAATTGTTTTGTGTGAATAAAGTAATACAAGAAGCATGCATTGCAGGGGAGAAAGGAAGACTCTGGAGGTAGTGCCTCAAAACAGTGGCACCAGCTGGATAGATGGTGTTCAAACCCAGGATGCTGTGGAGAATATTCAACATTTGAAGTACAATAATCAACACCAGGCAGGGAAGGCACTTGTATCAAGTTGTACAATAAAGATGGTATTCCAGTTAAAAAAAAGAAGAAGCATGAATTCATAGAGTATGCTTTTAATCCAACACTGAGGAAGTGAAAGCAGTTCTATCAATATAACTTCAAGGCAACTCTCATCTATGTAAGGAGAAAGAGGTAAAGCAAGGATACATACATAGTAAGATCCTGACTCAAACAGTATGTCAACATATGACAGTGTTAGTAATTGCTATATATAAGAAGCATAAAAGCAACTTAAGTAAACTTAAATCAGAAAAATTAATTTATTAAGAAAATTGCCCTTCTTTGATGTGATGCATTGATATAATTTTTATTATGTTTATCATTCCACTAAAATATTTTCAAATATTTAAATATGTATTCTAAAATATATGACTTTTCCCCTAGGACAAAGAATAAATTACAATTTATTTATGACCTAACATAGGTCACTGCTAACAACTGAAAAAATATTTTTCTGTGTAGCCACGGTCATCCTGCATCTCACTCTTTTAGACTAAGTTGGCTTTTAATGCAGAAATCCAAATACCTCTGCTTCCCAAGTGCCCAGATGTTTAAATGAGTTAGCCACCATTGCCTATCATCAAGTTATTTTTTCAATCTTAAATGATATTTCATTTACAGAAATAATGTCACAACACAGAAAGGACATTTAATAGACAAATTTTACCGTCTCTAAACTCACACATTTTATGTGATTCTAATTTGTCTTGCAATAAAACTACTTTAAAAGATTTTTAAATAAAGTCTTTAAGTATTAAGAGTATATACTATTTTTATTGTCTTGACATCATGTAACACTGAACAAAGTGTGCATTTTTTAATATCTCATCATAGAACAACTTTTAATTCATTAGAAATTTGATTTAACAATTATAATTTTTTGTTTTAATTCTGCCAGCAATTTTAATAATCTCTGATATGTTTTTACTGGGAAGTCAAAGAAAATGATTCAATGGAAAGTGGGTAGTGAGAGAAGGTAGGCCTGTTAAGAATCAGGAAAGGAGTGAATATGATCCAGGCAAAACTATGAAATAACAGCAAATTATAAGAAAATTAACAAATACTAAATACATGAGTATATGTAAATAAATATTTTGAAATACAAAATACTGTATGTGACTTGTCATTTAATTAACTTTCATGTTTATTCAATCATATCCACAAACTTTCCCTGTATTATCAGATCATAAATATATTAAAACATGTAAGTTTTGCATTTGTGCAAACTTTCATTTAGAATGATATGTGATTTGTCTAGTACCAGTAAAAAAATCAGTCTATTAAAATGGTGAGGCATTCTGCCACATACACTTACCATTTTGGAAATGAGAATAAATAAACAAGCAATTCAGAAATTACAGTATGCAATATTGTTTTAGGTTATGAGTTCCATTTTGTAGATAATACATAATTGACTCAGACATTATCATGTTTAATTTACTTATTAGTTTTTAAATAATCAAAGTAATACTAATGAAAATAATCAATCCTTTCCTTTCTAAACTTCCTAAATTTAAGTATGGCATCTCTAGACCTAAGCCATCTTAATTTTTGTATGAGCCATTGCTCGTGTGACTGATAAACTGAAACAGCTAAAATTTAGTCTGGAAGCACAATAGCCTCTATCGTCCATTTTCAATTATTCCACATTACCTATTTCACTAAAGTTTCTTTATTCAACCCTGATGCTAGAAATTCAAGAATAGTAAGAGGACAGGTACTCCTGTTAACTAAAAATTTTATTCATCAACCTAGATAATGTTGTTAAAGATTGATTATAAATAAAAAAGGCAATTATATATCAATCAACATCAAGGTTAATTTATCTTGCATCAGAGAAGACACATTATCTAAGTACATTTAAAATATAAAGTATATTTTTGAGGTAAAGAAAAATATTAAACACTTGGGGATCCACAACAATTATAGATCAACAATTCATTCTAAAAGAGAGGACTTTAAAGGATACAAATAAGCCCATCTTCTTGCAAATCTACACGCTGATGAGTGTAGACACCCCTGTATTGTCTGCAACCACGCCAAAACCAGGCAAACAAATTCCACAGATTTTGTCTGATACTGGAATGGCAAAGATTGTCCAGTCCTGCCGGACTTGTTAAGGCACAAAAATCTCATTTCAGTCTGATAAGTAACACCCTCTGGAATAAAACCATAAAGAATTTATGGGTTTGGATTTTTCAAAGAAACTAGAATTGAATGTTATGACCAGATTTTATTCTTTGATTAACAACAACAAAATGGTGTTTCAGTTGCTTTGGAAAGGGACATTATATTAGATATAAATTTTAATATATGCCTACAGTCCTGGTGTATTGCTCTCATAATGTCACTTCCATTATTGTGAAGTTAGCTATAATGAAGCATCTCTCATGAACTGTTTATCTCACTGAGAAGAGGTGGAAGATATTTATCAGATGTAATTAAGAAGACAAACATATGCTATCAATTAAGGAACAGGAACCTGGGTTGACCTGATCTAATTAACTTGTCCTTTAAAAGATGTTAAGAGGAGTATATTTTCTTCCAAAGTGCCTAGCAAATCAAGGTTTCACATCATATACAGATCTACTGTAACTTGGAAGGGGTGTACATGAGTATGAAATATCAGAGTGCTTGTCAGGAATACAAGAAAACCTGTGGTCACCAACTTCACACAAATCCTCTCTGCTGGAGATCACCTGTAATCTCAGAATTGCTTAGACAGCAAGAGGATGAGAAGTTCATGGTCTTCTTTAGTTACATAAAGAGTTATCAGCTAACCTAGACCATTTCTTACATCAATCAATCAATCAATCAATTAAATTTAAATATGACAACTTTCAAACCACCTCAAATAAATTTCTTCAGACACCTGAATGAGATTGTAAGCTCAAGTCCCTGAATTTCTATATGAAACTAGGGTTTCAGGAAATTTAGAGATGCACAAGTGATAGAAAAACCAATAAATACAAATGAAGTATTCATTTAAACAGCCAAGTGTAAGGCCCTCAGGGACAAAAAATGAGCTTATTAAATCAAGGCATTAAATTTCACCAACATTTTGAATAATCAAATCAACAGAAGTCAAACTCCATGTGAGAATCACATTGATCATAGCATTGTGAGATACACAAGTTCACTCAGACATCTAATAATTTGAAACAGATTATGTGGGTAATATCTTTAAAGTAGCAAACAGTAATTAGTGACATACAAATGCATCGCAAATATCTTTAAAATTTTGAGACTATTTCAATAATATTTCATCATAGTCCTTAAAAATGTGTTCATTATGAAAAATCTCATAAGTCAATGTATACATTTATTGGGTTGGAACAATTAAAATGACTTTTACAATATTATGATATTCCAGATCTATGGAAAATATGTAGCTATTAAATACAGATAAGGAAATCAAGAATTAAGAATTATTACAACAAAACACATCAGGAAATAGTTCTAAAAATAATTAATAATAAACTTTATATGAGAAGTGTGCACACTAAGATTGAATATCAATCAGATGTAATTGCTAGAAGCTTTCATATTCCAGCATAGCAAAATAAAACTGCCTAATTTTTGAAATGTTGAAAATGTCAGTGTATGCAAATTTGAGGATGGGCTTGAAATCATAGTCTGACAGAGGGCAGAAATAAAGGAGAGGAAATCCTACAATTAGATGTTTCCCATATGAACTTCAGATGTAAAATACTCATAAATTTCTAGTACTAAGGCCACAGTTGTCAATGTCACCATGTTCAATTAAATGATAGGGGGGATGTTAAGAAGAATGACCTCTAACTTTAAAATCTGCAAAGAGGGTTCTGGAGATAATATATATGGTGTATCCATTGAGATTTTATCATGAATGATACAAATAAAGTACAGTTGACAGAAAATTCAATATGCTCTTTATGTTACCTGTATGAGCATTTTTTATTGTGGGTTGAGTTATCATGTTAATGCACTATCAATACTTAGTAATTAGTTAGCCAGTGAGTGCAATTTCTGACCATCATTTCTTTCTCCTCTTGTTCTAAACATTATATTGTATTAACAATAATAGTTTTTTACCTAGAAATACTAATCAGTTTTGATCATATCTTTCCAGAGTTAGTTTTTTTTTTGAAATTATATCTATTTATAATGCTGATCCTAATATAAAAACACAAAAGATTAAAAAGACATTATGTGAAATATTAGATCCTTTCCAATTCTTCTACTATTCTGGTTTTGTAAGAAGTTGTTTTAGAAATACATCATTTTTAAATATTTATTCAAGGACATATGCAAACAAGTACGTCTATGTGTCTTTGTGTACCTATAAGAAGTAATTTCCCTTTACCAATTGTTAGTCTTATTATCTTCTTTTTTTAAAATATCACTTATTTATTTTTATTTGATATACATTGGTGTTTTGCCTGTATGTCTGTGTGAGGTTGACAGATCACCTGGAAATGGAATTACAAACAGTTGTTATCTACCATGTGGGTGCTAGGAATTGAACTTGGATCCTTTAGTTAATCACCAGTGTCCTTAACCTCTGAGCCATCTCTCTAGACCTAGTCTTCTTCTTAATAGGTAAGTCCATTAAGTGTCAGTGCAGTATTCAGACACAAATGAATATCTGTATTAATGTATCAATGCCCCTCACAATGACTTAGGGACTAACATGAAAGAAAAAGAGAGGAAGTTTGGAAGAGCCAGAGGTTGGGATGCACAGGATTAAACTAGCATCTTCTTGACATAATAGCATTACCTCCCTGATAAACCAACCATGGGTATACATACCTATGGAAGACTTACACAATAGCCTGCCAGCCAAATTCTAAGATGCCATAGAGTAGGTGAAACTCATGAGCTCCCATCATCAATTTAGATACTGACACATGATGGCTTTGGGGGAATATTATATATATATATATATATATATATATATATATATATATATATATCCCTCTTGGCTGGGCACCTTTGATCCAATGAAGGCTCTCATGCCCAGACATATGAGCAGTACATATGTGTATTTGTTAGCCATTTAAAACAAATGAGAGATGAAAGGAAATTGGGAGCAGATAGGGAGATGGGGAGGCATGTGCTGGTTTATGGGAGAGTTAAGGAGAGGATTAGAAGTGCATGGGATCAAAATATACTGTATGAAATATTCAAAGAATTAATATCAATATGTATAATTGAATGATTCTTCTAATTTTTAGGTTCTCATGTTTTAAACAGTGTTGCATCTAGATTTTTCATTAACTAAGAAGGGAATCTATTACTTTTTTGCAATAGTTAAGATCTATGAATCTTCACTTTCTTTTGGTATTAAAATTTATGCTTTGAGATGTCAGAATGTACACAAATTGTATTTCATATTTTACTAATTCCTGTATACAATAATTCAGAATTGGAGCCCACAGATTCAAAAAAATCCAACTGAACAGTAAGTCAAAGTGGACAGTAGAGATAGCACATGCTCAGCTAACTAGCAAAGAAAGAAATAAAACATAAAACGGCAAAGAGATGCAGCACTGCTGACAAGACCTTGAGTGTGGTTTTCCATATCATTGAGCAATAGTCAAAGAGAGTAATGTTAAACAGTGTAACAAAGCAAGAGATTTCATACTCTGATATATCACATATGACAAATTAATAAATATATATGACAAAAATATAAAGACCATTCATTGAAATGGTGAACAATAATAGCAACAAGTGGTACAGACAAAAATAATACACTGCAAAGAAAAACCATAGGTACTTGGTTAAAAAGAAGATGTTTTGCTCTGATACCATAAATTCACTGATGACCTAAGACTGTGTGTAAATGACATGCCTTTGGTAAAATAAAAATACCAAAAATGAATGAAAAATAATGACATTATTTGCACTATTTATAAGAAGATAATATGTTTTATATATTGTCAGTGTATTCACTCTGTGAGTTAAATATAAAGTGCTAGGTTTATGTATATGTGCATGGTGTAGTGTTTAATCATTATGGTTACCCTATGGTCTGAGTTTGTGTCTCAAGGATTCGTATGTTAATATTTAATATCTTTCATTTAATATTGAGGAGAGAGAGATGATCTGAAATTAGGATTTGAGATGGAAACTTCAGGAAGTAGTTAAGATTAGATAGTATACCTCATGATTTATAAGAGGAATATGGACAAGAAGTCCAAATTGCATGCGTGCACACACACACACACACACACACACACACAAAATTTAGTCAAAAAATCTAGAACTGTCTCAGATAAGTACTAATTTATCACAAATGAAATATCCTCAATACTTGACCTCATCAGTTGCAAAATAAAGTGTGTGTTTGCTATTGTACCTGGTGTAGCCTTTATTATCCTGTTATCTGACATAGCAAATAAGATAGTGCATCAATACACCTGCCCTTTTCATTTAATAATATGTAAATTGCAATTTATATATCAATCTGTCTAACTTCTTCTATAGCCCAGTTATAGTATATACCTATTTGTAGCACAGGCATCCTCTTTTGGTATCTCCATGTTTTAAATAATTCATAATAATTTAATCATGGAAACCATATATGAATGTCAGAACTAGATAAGTATTGGAAATTATGATTGTTAAGTAATTTTTAAAATGAGGGATTATGTAAGCAGTGAAAATCATTTTACACTTTATAAAAACAAAGTGCAACCATAAAATCTTATAGAATTTTAAAGCTAGGTCATGAGTATAACTGAGTCTCTATGTCTTTTGTCTATATAAATACAATATGTGATTAATGTGAGGATTACTATCTAGTTTATGATGGAGTTGAAATCTACATTTGAAGGAATATAAAGTTTTCATGAACTATAAATCTATGCAAGAATTCTAGGAAGTAGAGCACATTAGTTTTCATACCTTCATAAGCAATTAATATCATTTTGATATTTTATTAATTGATCTAGTTTAGTAATTTACTTTCTCCACTAAATAACTTATTACGTTAAGTATTTTCAGATGAACACAGACTAAACATTTGAAATTTTTTTTCTCATTTTTCTTTAAAAATAGCTAGTCTGTTTCTTCCAGTGATTAGCATAATTATAGCACATGGATTTAGTTCAACACACTTTTATTTACATTCTTATCATGTAATAACAGTCATATATTTGACTGGAGGCTTACTTGAATTAATTGCATTGGGTGCTCAAAAGCTATGCAAACCAGGCAACATACATTATTGAAGAAACATTTTAAAAGTAAGATTAAGAGAATTGTTTAAAGGGCTTTTAATTCAAGGAAAGCAATTACACCAATATGCACAACAACATTAGCTATTTTTCTACATCAGCTAATAGAGTCGAAACAAGTGAAGGGGAGAGAAATTGATTCCTTCAGCAATTCAGTCAGTGCCAAATTTTATTGGTGCTGCTGTTGCAGGGATCATTGGTTGCCTCTTTTGCATATTGAAATTTCGAGTTGAAATTTCACACAGCAATATGAATGGAGTCGGTTCCTCTTCTTTTTGATGCTTAGGAATTAATGCTGTATGGCATTTAAGAACACTTTCCTGTGAACACAAAGCCTGTTAGTTTTACATTGCCTGCCATTATTGAATTTGGTATTATGCCCTGAGAGTGTTGGTTAACACGTATTTAAATCAGAAGTATCACCAAATAAAACAAAGTACTTTGTTAAAAAGATAGGCAACAAAAGGAGTTATAAAGAAGGAATTCATGAAGATCTAAGCTCTCAAGATTTAGAAACAGTCTCTAAGTGGAATAGGATCTCATCAATAAATTATCTATATCTACTATCATTTGCAACGTGCAAAGAGCAATAGTAGATGGCTGCTATTGTAATTTTGTAGTGAGTCTTGAGGAAGAAGACACATTATTTACTATAGAGTTTCCTGTTCTAAGAATGACAGAAAAGAAAAACTTTTTGTGCCAACCCTCTTAACCCAGAAGCTACTTCCAATTGATTGCCTTTCACAAATGAAAACTTAGTTTTCTCCAGTGAAGATTTACACTGCTGTACAAAACACTCAGTCTAAGTCGTGTTCCCAGCAGTAGATGACGAACACAAAATGAACTCAGTGGTTTGTGTAGACTTTGTTGTTGTTCTGTTCTGTTTTATTTTCTCATAATTCTTTAGCCATTTTTGTTTTTCTTAGAGGTGTTTTTCTTACATATTATGGTTTTCAATTTTGCGTTTACATGGTATTTTTGTGCTTGACTCTAATTATGGCTTTTTGTATCTTTTCTTTGACTCTTTGTTTTTCTGTACTTTTCTATGATTTGTTCCATTCAGTTTTTTGTTTATTTGTTTTAATTCATGTTAATGCTGTTCTATTTTATGGTTTAGTTGAGTTTCATGTTTGCTTTATTACAAGATAGAGCAAGAAAAGAAATGGATTTGAGTGGATGTATAGAATCTAGGAAGAGTCAAAATCAGGAGTTGTTATATTAGAGCATACTGTATCAAGAACATCTATTTTCATTAAAGATGACATATAAAAAGAGTGTAACTTTTAATGGTGTATACTTGTGTTATTCCTTAATTTATGTGATTTTGCTGATAATGGGGATTCATTATGAGCAAAAAGGTTCCACATGTTTTTCTTGACAAATACTGGCTTTTCTACTGGAAGAATTCAGCTGAAGAGATGACAAGTTGGAAAAAGTTACATTTGACTTTGTGACATATACAGTCCCTGAAGGTTCAGAGAAAGGAAACTTCCATTCCTCTTCATAGATTATTTCAATCTATGAAGAGGATTAGTTGAATCCAGATGGATAAAGAAAAGAATGGCTGGACACATACATTTAATTTGCACTAACCTTAAGAAACATACAACAACAGACTGAACATTATATTAAACAATCTTTACTTAAATATTTAACAGTAAGAATTTTACTCTCTTTCCATCAGAAACCAGGAGCCTTAACTGGTGAAGCAGATGGCAACACAGATGGTTCTGACATATTGGTGAATATTCACTACAACTAAGAGAGCAGATAGGTAACTAAAAAACGGTTCCTGAAAAGATGGCTGAGTGAATAAAACAAACATATGAGCATACTTACCATCATGCATGTATAGCATACACCTTAAGGAATAGAGAGAGAACTAGAGAGAGTACAAAGAATAAAAATATTAAACAGATCCCTAAATAAAAACCCAGAGATGGAGTAAATGATTAAATTCTTATACCAAAATTGCAAGCATTTCAGGAGTCAGCAAAGGAGAAACACTGCATGTATGAACTGTAAAAAGTGATAATTTAGGATTAGACTTTACAGACCACGAATACTGTCTAACTGCATCCTTGGTCCTCAGCATAATTAATATTCTTTAAGTGACCATTGTGAACAAGAAACGTGCAGCAATGCCTCTTATAAGGCACAAAACATATATATATATATATATATATATATATACATATATATATATGTATATATATATATATATATGTATATATATATATGTATATATCAACATCACAATAATAAATAAAGCATATGCTTGTCAATTGACTTCAACCAAAGACAGAGGCAAATCTCTAAATTTGAAGCAGAGATAAACGGATTAATCATACAGTCAAATAAGTTTCAAATCATAATTCAGTACATCTGCTAACTTGAGTAATACAATCTCCCATGTGAAAATCCTACAGAAGGGAAGAGGATGCCATCTGAAAGTGTAATACCCAACCCACTTACCTCAGATGCAATTGCCCTATGAAATAAAGCATCCCTATTAAGAAATAATTCCTTAATAATTATCAGGGGTTAGTTAACATTGATAAAAAAGTGACATATATGATATAAATTACAATATAAAGTATGAAAAGACAAGTTTGGTTATGATTTCTAACTTTGTAGTTGGAATAGATAATCAGGTCATATGTGCAAATCTAAGGGACTTTTAAAGAGATGGGTGTAAAGGACCTGAACAGTAGAACTGTAAATTCTGAAAGATCTTTTGATTTGAGATGGTTTCATTCTACTTTATTTTCTTTTCAATTCTTTGTCACATCAAGCCTGCAGACATTTTATAAATATAAAAACTCAAAAGACTATCTGTGTTGGAATAAATCTGACAGTCTTTTTATATCCTAGATATATTGCATACATCTTAATTTTTATATATTCCTTTTTCACAGTTTGATAATGTGGATTATCATTTTCTCATTGCTAATTTTAGGAGCCTTCGCTATTTTTTATTTTCAATTTATACAGAACCTCAACAAACCTCTTTAGAGTGTGTACATTTTCCTATATTAGTCATAAGTGAAGACTGTTTCAATCATTTCAACATTAATTAAAACAATGAAACAAAATTCACTATACTAGTGCAAAAGAGGAATGTAACTGTAGGGTAATTAAAATTTGTATTCACATCCCTGTCTTGTTTTTCACCTAATATATGTATGTGTCTTATTTATATTTGTAAGCACAGAATACAGCGTATTTCTTTCATAACACTAAAAGGTTAAATCAGGCATGGTGGCACACAACTTTAATACCTACACTTGTGGATTAAAGGCAGATGGTTTTCTGTAAGTTTAAAGCCAGTATGGTCTATGTGAATGCCACGACAGGCAGTGATTCAGTCTCAAAAACAAAGTCAAGCAAGCTTACAAACAAACAAGAAATAATAACAGCAAAAAGACTGAAAGACATTGCAGTTGCATTTTAGTAAAAATACTGAGATCTTTGTCATTTAGTTCTGGAAAGTATTTCTGTAATCACAGACTACTTGACAAAGAAACCAACATCAATGTAAAGTGTTGCCACTAAAACTACCATAAGACAACAAAACACATCAGTGAGGGGAAAACACTTGCAGCTCAAGCCCAACAACCTGAATTCAATCTCTAGAAAGTACCAAAGTTTCAAGAAAGTCATTAAATCTGCAAAGGTGTCCTGTACTCTCTGAATCCCACTGGACTCCCTTTCATAATAAGGAAATCAAATTACATAGTAAATGTTTTCTAGGACTTGTGTTCCACATTTTTGGGAGCATTTGAATTGGGAGATCTCCATAGTCATGATATTTATTACTATCTAGTTTGATTACCAGTGGACCACAGTCCATATAGAGTGTGATATTTCACAAGGTGTCTTAATGGCCATGCTTTCAGGACTATATATACCATATAACATATAGGAATATCAAGTTGGCCTCAGGCTCAAATAAGACTTCAAGAATATGTTTGCTACAGAATTCATTATAAAATATTTTCAAATTTACTTATCTATAAGTATGGAAAATAAAATAATGTGTTTCTATTGATGTAAGTGGAAATGTACATAATAACTAAACTGTCTCAGCAATACAGGTATATTTTCTTTCATTTGTTATTCTTAAATTTTATATGATTTGGAAAAGAAATACCATGCACATGAACATTAATGCTGAAGTGGCTCGGTTTGAGGGAATAATACAAGTAAAAAATGTTGTATAGTGATAAAGGAAAGTGTAGCAGGATATGAGAGCTATATTTCTCATAAAATATATACTTTCATGAAAATGTCCTTTTCTATCAGTACTATTTGTAATAAAAATACATAATATATTTTCCACATTAATATATGCATTCATTGTAATTGAAATTATAGCAATGCGTTGGAAAAACGCAACAAATGGCTTCAAAGCTGCATCGGAGAAACATTTCTAGGTTTATTTTGCTGGGGACAATGAGCATAGTAACTCCTTGTGAATGTCTATGATTTATCATTTTTCAAAGATTTATCTATTTGTATGCATACTGTGACAATGTGAGTTTACATATAACACACATGAGCTTCAGTTCCAGAAGCCATTCAGTGCCAGATCCCTTGAACTGTAGTTACAAGTAGATGTGAACTAATGAATAAGGGGTCTTGGGAAGCAAGGAGCTTGGGAAGAGGAGCAAGTTCTCTTGACTACTGAGCTATTACTCCAGTTGGAGATTTATCATCTCTTAAAGGAACAGATTGGAGACTATTGAGCCATTGCTCCAAGTGGATATTTATTATTTTTTTAAAGAAACATACTGGAGAATCCAATGGCAAAAGGCAGAGTCCTGCAAACCCCACATACTTCAGTTTTTGAGAATTACAGATTGGTCCCTCTTGGTTGTAGAGAAAGGGACTATTTCAAAGACCATCACTGCTTTTTCAACACAGCAGATTTGATTACACAGGGAAAGGAGCCAAGTTAACTGGTCCCACAAACCAAAAGTCATATAAACTGACTTCTGTTGTGTGGAAATATTCCTTATTTTGTAATTTCTGTTCATGTATATTTGTTAACTATTATAGGGTTTCCATAGAGATAACATTTAACATTTTAAAATTTTACATTGTGTTTTCAATATTATATAATTTTATCAACTTCAAGTAAATATAAAACTGATTCATTTCATTCTGACATTACCCCTTCTGTGGCTGTCAAAAGTAGCAATTTTTATGCACTCTATCTCAAAATAATATCCTGTATAGTTAAAAGTGCTAGTTTCTTGATTTCTGCAAGCATTTAAACATTAGTTGCATTAATATTATTGCAATGATATTTATTTTTAACATGTTTAGTTAAAATCATATAAAAATAAAAATTAAAATTTCAAACCTTTGTTATAAAACTTTTCTCCTTCTATTTGGCGCTGCTGGTTGAAGTGTATAGGCCAAACATTCTAGGAAACCATAATAAAACTTTACTAATTTTTATTTACTTAGCTTATGAAAATCTTAATGTCCTCCAAAGCAGTCCTTATTCATGTGGGACAATATGCTGCCCCTGCTCTGATATTAGATTAGATGCATACTTCATCATCACACCTTAATCATTCTGTATTCCTTGCAGAACAGGACAGCTGGTATCAAATTCAAATTTTTTGCTATTTGTTTATGTTTTTAACTTGGAAATGTCTTAATATTGTTCTTATTTTTGAAAGACAGTTTGGAGTCTATAGGCATATTTAAATGTCTTTGAATATGAGATGTGCTTTCTGAACTACATGGCCAGATATCATCTCTGTAATTACTCTAAGAACAGGATAAAGAAATGTCTGTAGAAAATTTTACATTTTGGAAAAATAATAACGATGGTATAAAGTGTCTGGGTGTGTAGACTAAGGAAACTAGACTCTGAGTTATTAATGAAGGATGTTATGTGGAAGATGCTTGGGGTTATTTGGAGCATTTTGAGGAGAGAGGAAAGAATATCTTAAGTTATTTGATGGTGCACTGGAAAAGCTAATACCAGATAACAATGTCCAGTAGAGTAGTTGCTTGTATAAGTAAAATTGATAGAAAATGTTCCTCAGTGTTCCTCAGACAGTTACAATTGATAACTATTTCATGGTGAAAATCTTTGTCTCTATAATTGCAATTATGAAAATAACAACTTCCAAAGAGATAATATTGTAGTTAGGGTTTCTGGTGATTGTTTCATATGGGAAATAATATCATGGATGTGATTAATTTCATTTATTTAGAGGACAAGCTAGCACTTCTAATATATGAGGAAATGCAATGAAAGAACCAAAGACAGGACCTAATGATAAGAATTGCTATTAACAGATAAATGTTTCTAAGCATCTAAAGAGGTTAAAAATACAGTTACATAGTAGCTTTTCACACTTAATTCACAAGCTTAAGAATGTTATAAAATAAGGTTTAAGCTAGTCTTAAAATTAACCATGTCATTCAATATATATATATATATATATATATATATATATATATTCACCAAAAAATAATTGTATAAAAAATACTAAATCTTTGTTTGAATCATCTCTATACTCTTCAGAAAGGCTGTATTATAATCTCTTAATACATAACCTGAAAGTTTTGACCCTTCTTTTATATTGAAATAGTACATAACATTTATTTTGGAGAGTATTTTTGTTTGACATACTTCTTTATTTTATAGTTTGCAATGTCTCTAATGTTTATTTCTCTGATTTGCTGTTTCTTTGACTTTCTTTGTTTATCAGTAGCTGCCTAGGTAAAGCCATGTATCATTTATATTTTTAACATAAATCACAATCAATAAGGAAAACTAAACATGAATTGGTACAGAGAAGGAGAAAGAAATCAGTATCTGTGGAATGAACCCAGCTGAAACTGTCAAATTTTGACAGAAAGCTCTTTCCAAGAGTAGTTTATTTGCTTGTTGCTTTGACTCATGTGTTAAAGTTTCTATTCCTAAATTGTTTCAATGTTTATGTAGTCCTTCTCATCCATTAATGGGAATAAAGCATACTTCATTCAATTATAAATGACTGATATCTAGACTTGGATTTCAGATGACATTAACCAAAGTAAACATGAACATCAAACAAATTAAAAAATGATACAGACATCTTAATATGTGATCTGCATTATGTTGCAAGTGAAATACACTAGTTAAAATGAAAGATTAGTTTATAAATCACTCAGAATATGCAACAGTAAAATTGCATCTTAATGTGTCTAATTTGTTGGTAGATATAGACAAAGAGAAAGTATAATTGCAGTTATTTTACAAATAGCTGAAGGGAAAGTATGACCCATTTTAGAAAACAAATTAGTGAAAATAAAACAAACTCACAGCATGATGCTTATCATCTGAGCTCTAATAATTTTTTTCATCTATAATGAAATCCTTGACCTCACTTGCAAATGTCTTGAATTCTCTTTGTGCATTGCTAAGAAAGGAAACTAAGAACTTTGTACTACATAAAGCTGATAAACCAAGAAATAATAATAGGTACTGACTAGGTTATTAAAGTAATTTGTGTTGCAGAGAGAATGGCTTAATACATTATTTTTATTAGTTTCCTTTATTTCATAATGATTAGGAAATAATGTATGAGCTATGTTGTTGGGGTTGTTGTTTCTTGCATTAAGAATTGGTCTCACTCTGTAACCCAGGCTAGCCTTATTCTCATTTGCACAGCCTGCTAAACTGGAGATCCCCCATTAACACTTCCATATCTTATATGTTATATGTATAAGATGCCATTTCTGGCTTGTTTGGTTTACATTAAAAATTTAATTAAAAATGCAATATTTGAAATCAGAACTTCAGAATAGGCCATGATGTTTAATTACTTGAAAATACAAAGTAGTAGATATTAAAGTATGCTGTATAATACAAGATTTCATAATAAATGTACAAATGTGTATGAGCTAAAGTGATGGTATATAATGTACATATTCATTCATTGTTTCAATTAGTTTTGACAAGGATTATTTCGTTTCCATCATAGAACATCATAGGAAGAGGTAATAGTATAGAATTTTAAGGAAATTTTAGTTGAGAATGCACACACCCACAAAGGAATCATAAATGAACAATCCCCTTATCAATGATTAAATACCATAAAATATTATTCTTTTTGTTCTTTTGATGGAAACATTGGAACATTAAAAAAAAACATGTTTCTCTTATATTTGTGACATGGCTTTTAAAAAGCCTGAAGGGGAAGTACTATCTGCGATCTGAATAATATGCAAAAGTGTCAAGGTACAAGGTGACCATAGTAATTATAATCGTTGTTCATGGTTATCTCCATTTCTCTCCATGAAGAAAATTTAGATTTACAGAATAAAGAGCATTTTGATTATGTTTAGCAGCGTATATCTGCAGATAGTTTTATCTATCTGTCCTCTGTGCTATGAATAAGAACCATAAATTCTCTATGATAGGATCTCAATGCAGAGCATATTTTACAATCATTTCTAGATAAACATTATGTTTGTGCACCACTCTACATCTTAGGAATTGGGACTCTCCAGTCACTCTGGCTCCCTTGCACACCATCCTTGGCTGAGCTATTAAGAAGTGTTAGATTTTCCTAAGGGACACATAGATCACCTTGAGAAGGAGAATTAGATGAAATCTCCTGGGTAAACTGGTGGAGAGCAGGTCAGTATTGAAAAGAGAATGGGGAATGAAAACACGAGGAAATGTGATTTCCAGGGAGGAGGAAAAAAGACGGAGAGCAATGGAAGAGCTTTCCTGATAGAAGTAGCTACTATGTGGTTAAGGAGAAACATGGTGCCAGTGTAATTACTAAGAATCCACAAGGATTACTCCAGATAAAACTCCTAGAAATAGTACAGAGGGTGTCTGAACTGGCCCTCCACTGTAATTAGATTGGTGAATGCTCCAACAATCAGCATAGCACCCTCATCCAGTAATTGATGGCACCAGACTCAGAGATCTAAAACCAAGCACCAGATCGAGCTTGGAAACCCAGTTGAAGAGAGGGAAGAGGGAATATATGACCAAGATAAGTCAAGATCGTGATAGAGAAATCTACAGAAATAGCTGAATCAAGCTAGTGGAAACTCATGAACTCCAAAAGCTGTGGAGTTTTCATGGAGCTGAAGTAGGTCCTCCATATGTGGGAGAAAGTTGTGAAGGTTGGGCTATCTGAGGAACCCCTGTCAGTAGGACCAGAACCTATTCCATGACACGTGAGCTAGCTTGTTGTAGCCCATTCTCTATGAGGGGATGTCATGCTCAGCCTGAATGTAGGAGAGATGGCTTGGTCCTTCCTCAACTTAATAAGCCAAACTTTGTGGACTCGGCATAAGATCCCTTATCTGTTGAGGGGAATGGATTGAGGCTCGGCTGGGGAGAATAAATAAGGAAGGACAGGATAGGGTAGGAGGGGAAACATTGGTTGGAAGGTAAAATGAAATTAAAAAGAAATAAATTTAATAAAAAGAAGTGTTAGATTTTCAAAGGGAGACTCCCAGCCCTAACTGATATACCTACAGCAAACATCTAAACTAAATGTTACAATACATTGGAAAATAGAAGATAGAAAAATTTTAAGAGCCATAGAACCAGAATACCTGCCATTAGGTTGCAACATTTAGACATGACATGGAAGATGCAAATATTATATCTCAAAAATACCATCAGCCCTACAAATCACACATGATGAAATCATAATTTATCTGCCAACATAAAGAGGAAAATCTCACAATGTCCTACCCCTAGATTAATGGGAAAATAATGGCTGCTGAGAAAGGGAAACTGAATCTTTTCCAGGGAGAATCCAATACACACCTGAGCAATACCAAATGTACTCAGAAGATATGTATGTATGCATATATGTATGTGTGGGTTTAAAGGAGCCTTAGAAAAATAAATATCTTCCAAAAATGTTGTAAAAGGCAGAGATAGTTTGTTAATACCACTTTGTGATTTTAGTGTTATTTTGAGTCACTTGGAGATCAGTAAAGTAACATCTTTCCTTTTAAGACTCTTTTAAAATTTTCTGTAGAAATGAATTCTGCATTCCTTGTCCATAATATGGAAAATACAAAAAAAAAAACCTCTTTGTTAGGGACAGATAGACATCAGACACAAAGCAAACAAACCACACTCATAGTCTGAAGACAGATGTAAGACTGGAGGAAATAAAAGGCAGTATGGGCTTGCCTTTTCTTTAAACTACTCTGAAAGGAAGACTCTTTTTATTCCTTAATGCTATAGCAATGAACATTTCAATTTTATGTACTGTTACTCTTTAATTATTTTCACACAAATGCACACACCTCCACATCCTCCACATCTACACACACACACACACACACACACACACACTATATATATATATATATATATATATGTATATATATACATATATATATATATTCATATTGCTAAATTTATATATATATATGTATATATATACATATATATATATATTCATATTGCTAAATTTATCGTAGCTCACATGCATATATTTTTAGGCCTCACTGGAATTGTAAAACCTATTAGGGAATAATTCCTGGAGATACTGATTTTCTGTCTGCCTCAGCAGTCATTAATAGCCTACACTTATAAAATTTAGAGTGTTCATGGGTGCAGCTACCATATAATATAGAAGTATTACTCTAGATCTTACAATCTTTCTATCCCCTCTTCCATATGTTCCCTAAGCATTCCGAGATCCTGTTGTAAGCTCACTATCATTTGTTCTTTGTATTTTGACCAGTTATAGATGTTTGTAATGGTCTTTGACTACAGCAAAAAGAAACTTTGATGAGGAGTGAAAACAAAATTTACTGTAAGTGAAAGAGTAAGTATGAAGAATTCAGTTAGAAATAATAATGGTACAGTAAAATGACTAGAGTAGCTCTGATGTCCATGGTGGAATTAACATTGAGAAAATGAACTTTATCCTGGGAGCCCCTTACAAATTCTATACAATCGAATTCAAAATCACAAAGTAATAACTCACACAAATAGAAAATAATCTTAAAATTCATTTGGAACCATAAAAACTATAGAGAACCAAAGCAACCCTGGGCAAAAAAGAACAGTGCAGAATAAAATCTTCTACATTTCAAGATGCAGCACTGAAGTATATAAATAGAACAGCATGACAATGGATCAATCAGTAGAACAATCCAATATGAATACATTTAACCACAGTTTTCTGATACCTAACAAAGATAAAAAAAAAAACACACCCCAGAAAAGACAGCATATTCAACAAATCGCACTGAAAAATCTGGTTATCTACATATATAGAAGACTCTGAACAAAAATGAGTTGCAAAAAATCAGGCTTCAATATGAAACAGGTAATGCTTAAGCTATTAGAAGAAAACATAGATAGTACTTTTCAACATATAGGCTTAGTAATGACTTTCTGAATAGTAAATAATTTTCATTGAATTAAGCCTAACAATTGATAAATGGGCTTAAAACTAAAATATTTACATAGCAAAGAAAATAGCAAAGCTATTTTAAAAATAAGTACACACATACCAATAATTTTGTTATCTGTCCATTTGATAGGAGTATGATATATAGAATATCTGAAAACTCAAAAGACAAAAGTTAATAAAAACAACAAAAGGAGTTCAAGGGGATCCAAAATGGAAAGGAAGAATTCAAATTGTCTCTATTTGCAGATGATACGATAGTTTACATAAGCGACCCAATAAACTCCACAAGGAAACACCTACAGCTGATAAACACCTTCAGGAAACTTGCAGGACACAAGATAAACTCAAACAAAATCAGTAGCCCTACTCTGTTCAAAGGAAAAATAGGCTGAGAAAGAAATCAGAGAAAGATCTCCCTTTACAATAGCCACAAACAACATAAAATATCTCAGGGTAATGCTTACCAAACATGTGAAAGACCTATAAAATAAGAACTTTGTGGCTTTAAAGAAAGACATTAAAGAAAATACCAGAAAATGGAAGGATATCCCATACTCTTGAATTGGAAGAATGAATATAGTGAAAATGGCAATCTTGCCAAAAGCAATCTACAGATTCAATGCAATCCCCATTAAAATCCTAGCACAATTCTTCAATAATCTTGAAAGGATAATAATCAACTTTGTATGGAAAAACAAAAGACCCAGGATAGCCAAAACAACCCTGTACAATAAAAGAACTTCAAAAGGCATCTTCATCTCTCACTTTAAACCCTACTACAGAGCTATAATGCTAAAATCAACCACAAAAATAGACAGGTAGACCAATGGAATTAAATCAAAAATGCCAATATTAATCCACTCACCAATGAACACCTGATTTTTGACAAAACAGCTAAAAAAAATACTAAGAGGGGTGGAAAGCATCTTCAACAAATGGTGCTGGCACAATTGGATGATGATGTGTAGAAGACTACAGATAGAACCATGTCTATCACCATGCACAAAACTCTAGTCCAAATGGATCAAAGACCTCAACATAAATACAGCCACACTGAACCTCTTGCAAGAGGAAGTAGGAGGTACCCTTGAACAAATTGGTTAGGAGACTGCTTCCTGAACATAATTCCAGTAGCACAGGCACTGATATCAAAAATTATTAAATGGGACTTCCTCAAACTTAGAAGCTTCTGTAAGGCAATGGACACAGAAGACAAGACCAAACGGCAGCAGACTGAGAAATAATTTTTACTAATTGTACATCTGACAATGGTCTGATCTCCAAATACAAAAAGTACTCAAGAAACTAGTGAACAATAAACCAAAAAGCCCTATTAAAAATGGGGTACAGAATTGAAGAAGGAATATTCAATATAGGAAATAAAAGAGCTGAAAGACTTTTAAGAAAATTTTTAACATCCTTAGTTGTCAGGGAAATGCAAATGAAAACAACTTTGAGATACCATCTTACTCCTGCCAGAAACACCAATGACAACTTATGCTGGAGAAAATGTGGAGAAAGGGGAACACTCCTTCACTGCTGGTGGGAGTGCAAATTCGTGCAGCCATTTTGGAGATCAGTATGCTGGTTCCTCAAGAAAATGGGAATTAGCTTACCACAGGACCCAGCAATTCCACTCTTAGATATATACCATAATGACTCACATCCATCCAATAAAGTCATGTCCTCAATATGTTCACAGCAGCAACTGGAAGCAACTTAGATGCCCCTCAACTGAAAAATGGATAAAGAAGATGTGGCACATCTACACAATGGAATACTACTCTGCAGAAAAAAATAAGGGAATCTTGAAATTCGCATGAAAGTAAATGGACCTTGAAGTAACCATCCTGAATGAGGTAACACAGTCACAAAAAGAGGAACTGGGTATGTACTTGCACATATATAGATTTAGACATAGAGCAAAGGATCACCAGCCAATAATACACACCACACACCACCAGATGAATTTTGATACAAGGTATATTCTAAGAGATTCATATTTGGTCTTTCACAAAAGGGGAAAGAGACAAGTCCTCCAGACCACATGGGCAATGGGGGGGCAGTGAATAGAGAGAGAACTAGGAGAAAGAGAAGGGGAGGAGAGGAAAACACATGTGACTAGATAGGTGAGTCAGGGTGAGGGGGGCATAAAAGAGGGAGCTATTATTGGTTTGAAGAGAAAACTGAACCTAAAGAAAGGTCTAGAGAACTACAGACCGACTCCAACTAATAATTGGAGGAAACATGAAAAGGCTAACATGAAAGCCCTTCCCTGATAGTGAGATCATCAACTAAATTTTCCACCATCATGGAATCCTCATCTAGTACCTGTTGGAAACAGAAGCAAACACCCATAACCAAACACTGAGTAAACTAGAATCCAAATGCAGAGAGAGGGAACAAGACCATGTTGCAGAAGCTCACAAAGACAGCTGACCTGAACAAGGAGGAGATTGGGCCTCCCAGACTGATGGCTAGGGATCCAGTAAGGGACTGACTCAGAACCCCTAAATATGGGTCTCAGCTAGAAGGACTGAGCAGTCTGGGGGACTTCAGACAATAGAAACAGGATCTATTTCTGGTGTACAAAAGGACCTTGCAGACACATCCCCCATGGAGTTTACCCCCTTAACCTGGAGACAGGAGAGAAATCATAGTCCCTATTACAAATGACTTAACAGACTTACATGACCCAACTTGGATATCAGAGCCCTACAAGTGGTTGGGGGTGTGGGGATGGGAGGGAAGTGTGGCCAGGGTGCATGTCACAGGGGAAAAAGGGTAAGAATGAGGGAGGGAAGGAGGGATGGAGTGAGAGAGGTGGGATTGGAGGGAGGGAGAGGAAACTGGGATCCACATGTAATATTTTTAAATTATATTATTATTAATAAAAAATAAAAAAATAATATATATATATATATATATATATTTAAAATGCTTTGACTTCAAAAATTTAAGCCTAAAGACAAGTTACTGGGGAAATAGATTTCTATTTTTGTTTCAACTGAAAATGAAAAGCTGTGAAAGCTATGGATGCCTTTCAGACTAATGTGGTTTGATTGAGCAAGACCCCCGAAGCAATGTCAATGGGACAATGCAGCCTTGCAGACTACTACAGCCATGATTTCTACGTCTTATTAGCATTCCCCCATGTCAGCGACCCCTACCAGCAGGAAGCAGCTTTGAAAGAACGATGCTCAAATTCCCAAATATTGTTTATAAAAGTTTGTTTTCATTAAAAAAGGCATGCATAATTATGTCCAGCATAAAATAAATAAATGTAAAAAAAATTTAAAAAAAATGTAGGCATGCTAAAAAATAGATGCAGTGTTCCTTTCTACAGAGTTGTAGCAGTTTCCTTAAAAAAGAATGTTTAAGCTATTAAGCTACAGGTGGAGCTTTTCCTCGAGAATTGCATCAGCTCTGTTCTACCAGACACTTTCCAAATAATTAATCAGAAATGTAATAATCATAAATGCTTGGCTTGGAGCTTAGGCTGTTTTTCTTCCTTTCTTTCTTTCTTTCTTTCTTTCTTTCTTTCTTTCTTTCTTCTTCTTCTTCTTCTTCTTCTTCTTCTTCTCCTCCTCCTCCTCCTCCTCCTCCTCCTCCTCCTCCTCCTCCTCCTCCTCCTCCTCCTCCTCCTCCTCCTCCTTTTTCTTTTTCCTAGTTCTTGTAACTTAAACTAACCAATTTATACGCGCTGCCACGTGGCTCATTTCCCCGTCTTGTACACTTCCTGGTACCTCTGTTTCTGACTGGAGATCCCTCTGACTCTGCCTTCCTACTTCCCAGCATTCTTTTAGTCCCCAAAATCTTGCCTAGCCATTGGTCATTCAGCTTTTCCTTTTTTTATTTTTATTTTTTGTTAACAATGAGAGCGATACATATTTACAGTGTTCTATAGCATTATACAGGTGTAAGCTGAAACTTTATTTAAAGTTATCCATGGCTAAACATTTCCTTAAGATCAAATCAAGGACTCTGAAGGGCACTGCTATGACAACCATTATACACTGACTTATGCTGTGTTCAGAGATCATTTATATTCTGAAATAGTAAGTAGGAGTAACAGCAATGATATTCTAAGTCTTGCCAATAAAATGTAAAGAAATAAAAAAAAAATAAAAATAGAAAAAAAAATAAAAATGGACTTTGGGAGCCCATTCCACATAGAAGGATACATTCTAAATTCAGTCACATGGAGGAGGGCCTTAGCCCTGCCCCAAATGATATGGCAGGTTTGGAAGACTCCTCATGAAAGCCCTCACCCTCCCTGGGAAGCAGAAAGGGAATGGGCTAGGCTTTGGTGGGGGTGTTTGAGGAAATGGGTGAGTGAGGGAACTGGGATTGACATGTAAATCAACCTTGTTTTAAATTTAAATTAAATAAGAAAAAAAGAAAACAAGTGACTGAATTTTAAACATGGACTCAGACTCAGAATGTGAGCATAGAACTGTTTATAGAAAAAAAAAATAAAACAATGGCCAAGAAAGATATCAAAACATGTTCAACAAATTTAGCAATAATGTAAATGCAAATTCAAACAATTTAGAGATTTCATTTTATACCAATCATAAAGATAAAAATCAATTAAAAATATTCTTGTGAGAAATTAATAAAGAGGAACTCTTCATTGATGGTGGGATTGCAATCTAGAGAAAGCAGTCTAGAAAGACAGAATGGAGAATTCTCAAACATTAACAGTGATTTTTATAGCACTTAAACATCATTTGAATTGTAGCTCTTTTAAAAAAAAGAATTTATTATGAGTAAGCATTATGGGAGTTTTAGCAAAAATAGTTTGCTTTATTGTTTGACAGGAAATATTTAAATGCTACTTTGCTTAGAAATTATAACAGTACAAGACTTCTAGTGAGCTTTGGTAAGTCTTACCTCAGTGCAATGATTCCTCAGCTTAATTACATTAACACTGAGAAGTGAGAAATCTCATAAGACATGTGTTGATCTGGTATATTGATGAAGTGTTAGTGAAGGAAACACAGCTACCTAAGATTCTTAGAAAAAATATTTAATAAAGATTGAGACATTGTTGTGATGAATAGACACTTGTTCTGGGAATCCATTGCTGGGGGGATGTGTGGTCACTGAGCAATTGAATCTTAGAAGTCTTACTACTGCTTGATCACAGAGACACAAAAACTGGACCAAAGGTTCCAAGACATTAAGAACTTCAACAAAGCTACTGAAGATGGGAAATAAATACGACTGAACTTCTAATTATCACTCCAGGAAAACATGATTTGGTTTAGATGTCTTTAGGGGATTAATGAAAAAGTACTAGGGCATATTTGAAAGCAGGTTAGTGCTAATGGAACACAGTTCACAAGTTAGCAGGAAAAGTGAGAAACACTTGTCAATTATATTTTATGTAATCTGCCACCTGTATGTGCTAACTATCCCCCTAGTTATGTAAGATTCCTGCTGTGGGCTGACTATAGTTTGCCAACCCTACCATCATCACCATTAAAGATAAAAACATCAAAATTTAAAGTTTCAAAATCATAGCATCAAAATATGAGACTTAACAAGACTAAAGGTTTGCATATTAATTTGTTAGTTACTGATTGGATAACATCAGAGCATCAGTGTGAGGTACACAATTAAAATTCTGATAGCCATTTGAGGAAAAGAAATGTAATCATAAAGGTTTACTTGGTACTGCCAAGATGTGATGCAGGCTGGGTGATCTCTACATCCTGCACTATGATGCTGAGATGTTGTCCTTCCAGAACCAAGGACCAGGAAGAAATCTTATATTCTTTGTCTCCAAAAAGTTACCCTGCTTCACACCTTTTTTTATAATAATAAAATAGCTAGATGATGTATAATAGTGTTTTTCTATTATTTTTATCAGAGGAGCATAGTTCATTAAAGTAAAAAAATGGTAATATTACTTTTCTCATATCTACATTTCAAGAAGACAGAGAAACAATTCATAATTTCAAATATCTAAGCTCAGTGAGCTATAAAATGACTCAGAGAAAACTTTGTCTTTGGTTGGTTCAAGTTCAGTGAAATATTAAGTGACTATTTACCACATTCTTTTCATTTGACCTACAATGTAGTCTGTGTATTACTTGGAATGTCCATTGAATGACCTAAGCTAATTTAGTTCCATACTAATAAGAATCAAAACTGAAAACCATCTTCTCTATATTATCTGAATTCTTTTCAATCATAATATTTTTAAAAATAATTTTTCACTTTATATACAAGTCTCAGTTCTCCCTCTTTCCTCTCCCCCCTTCACATTCCCAACCCACTCATCAGAGGGTAGTCAAAAAGTCTGATATATCACATTGAGGCAGGACCAAGCCCGCCCCCTCCCCCGTATCAAGGGTGCACAAAGTATCCCATCATAGGGAATGTGCTCCAAAAGAGCCAATTAATGTCCCTAGGATAGATAGTGATGCCATTGCCAGAGTTAGTTTGCTTCAATGCCAGTTCCTCAACTGTCAGTTCATAGCTTCTTTGATGTTGTGAGAAACACAATAGTTTTGCTTTCATATATTTTGTCAGGGCAAAAATGAATATGAACAGCACAAATTTATTAATGATTTACAAAGACATTAAACAGAACAAAATTTAATTCTTTTAGACTAGGAATAAAGAAAAGCTAGAGATGTGGTCAAGAGTCATATAGCTATGGTGTGTATGATAATAATGAGATGGTAACAACTCAAACTCATACTAAGTGAACATTCTGTGTCTTTAGACTTTAAATTATTTACTTATTTCAACTTCATTGTAACTGATACTTTTCTATATCTTTGACAAAACACCACAGGCATCAAATTTGTAGCAGGAAAGGTTTATTTTGACTTATAGAGTGATCAGATAGCATCATCTTAGTGAAGTTGGAGGAACAAGCTCAAAGCTTTCTGTTTAAACCACAAGAAAGAAACCAACATATCTGATTGGACTAGTATGTATCTTTTGGTGCCCTAAGCTTCCACCTGCCTGGTGATTAAACCATACCACCATTCCTCCTAAGAGTTTCAAGCATTACCAAGAACTGAGGAATGATCTTTAAATGGAAAGATGTGTGAGAAAATATCCCATTCAAACTACTACAGAAAGTAATGACTGTTTACACATGAGAAAAATTCAGATCCTACAATTTTAATGAGTACACATGAAAATTTTCAGTTAACAACACAACAGAGATATACAATTAATGCAATCTCTTAGTCCATACTGTTATTCATTTTAACTTACTAATGTTTTTGGATATTTCAAATTTATAACTTACTTTATGCACATTATTGCAATATATACTTACATTTTGGAAATTTGCCAAAGTAGAAATTATGATTTAAAAACTAATTATACATAACGGTTTGAGATTGAAAATAATAGCATTTGGTTTCAAATATTAAAAATACAGTGGTCTTTTAGAAAGTTAATGTAAAGCTATGAATTGAATGCAATATTCTATATTTGATGGCTGCTATTCAAATAACTAACATTTTAACAGGTATATTTATTGTGTATAAAATCAGAAAGGGAAAGTTATTAAACGTTTTCTGAAGAAAGTTAAAAATACATTTCAATTTGAATTTGCACAATAGTCTTCATATGTTTTGAAAGTTCCTTTTTCTTCTCTTTTAAACTAATTAATATATTCTTGTTTTTACTCTATTATCAATTAAAATGTTTCAGAATATGTATTAAAGCTTGTCTAAGGGTACAGAAAGCAAAGCTAGCCACAAGCCATAAACCAGGCATTTGCAACAGGACTCAGTAGACAAATGGATCTCTATTAATTCAAGATCCATTCTAAAAGATAAACAACTCACAAAAAAGGATATTTCATAATTTGGGAATCATACAACTTTAATCTTTTAATTAAAAACTCTATCTTAATCTGTAATTTCACCTTATTCTATTATTTCCTCATATGAAAAAAATATGATACTCTTCCAAAGACTAAAAAGAAAAGAAAAACATTACAAAAGTATTAGAAGACAAATTAGCAAAAAGTAAACATTACCTATTATTTTATTATCTTTACAGTCTATTGACTGCATGACATTTGACAAATGTCAATAGACTCTCCAGAGTAAAAATGATACAATAATAAATTACCAGTAAAATACTTATATGAATGAAAATAATAAAGCATATTTATCTTCATTATTAATGACTGCTAACCTGTATAAAAACATATAACAAAAACAAATTAAAATTTTTGAGGTATTATTGCAGTTTAATAAAGGTCAGGATAAACAAATAGGCCGAATAGATGTTTATTAAGGGAGAAACAACTCACAAACCAGACAGATGTTTTAACAGCAGTTAAAACTGGATGCTCCTCTCTCTGTGTCCCGCCAGAAAAGACTGTTCTCTGCCTCCTTCCAAGACCAAGCTCCACAGGTCACTTCTGCCCCTCGCTCTACCCCTTAATGGGTGTGGTCAGTGCCACAGAAGCAGACACAGTGATTATCCCACTAAAATTCCCCTTTTAGTCTAAAGAAAAGATTTAAGCTTGATACAAAACTATATACAAAACAGTGAATAACAAGTGTGCTCTATGAAAAGGAAAATCAAGACCAAAACCACAAGCATACCTAGTCCTAGGGTGAAGGCATAAGCTGAAAAGCTTAGTCTAGTACTTAATATATCTAACTAGGAAGAGAGAATAATACTTAAGATAGTTTAACCTACAACCTCATCAAGACCTGAGAAGGAAAATAAAGATACTAGGGTAGACGGGAAGTGCTGATGGTCCACTTCCAAAAGGTGCAGCGAGGACAGAAACAGCAAGCTACCTGGACCGTCACCCAAGGACTCACAGCAATGTTTGTACAGCCAGTTTTGGCTAAGGCCAGGAGTATTTGACAGACCACAACAAAAGCAGGGAGGTAGAAAGGCTGTCTTACCCTGACTTGGCAAGGTTCAGCAGTCTTCTAAGTTTGTCTCCTGCAAGCATATAGGATCGAATGTCAAAATCAGTGGTCAAAGTTGAGGCAGTTCCTTGCCCAAGATGCCATTAGCCGAAACGAGGATGAACACCAAAAGGAGCAACAACAGTTTCCAAAATACTTTCGGGAAAGTGCACGGTGCTGTCATGAGCAACAGTGTCTCATGTCAACAGAGTACTAATATATAAAACATTTAAATGCCATGTTCTGCAGGTCTATGAAGTGATTGAAGATTAAGCATCTATGTCTGATTAATCCCATAGGCAAAGGAAACATGGGTAAGGATGATCTGTAATACTCAGGAACTTGGCTAACAAACCTGAATAAACTTCCTTGAGTAAAGCAAGGATAAATACCTAAACAATATAACTATGTACATATATATATATATATATATATATATATATATATATATATATATATCTGCACATGTAAATTCCTAAAGTAGAGGTAGAGTAAAAATGTCTAAACAAGAGGTAGAGCTCTAAAGGGCAGCAAGACAAATATCCCAAATTGTATCAAATACAAAACATCTTGAACACAAGCAAAAGTATACATACATAGAATATGGCAAGAATAATGTACAGAAAACATCATAAATGGAAAGATTTCACACAATATAACAAATATAAGACACAATTCTTCCAGGAAGGGAATAAATTTAATTTTACATAGGTTACCACAATAAGAATATATAACAATGTAAGCTGTAATACTAATGTCTCACTCTTACTAAATAATTCACAAGAAAATAGGCTAATCTACCTATATCCATTCTGAACCATACCTTTCCCAAGCATACCCTATTCCTGTCTAAAATAGATAACCAAGTCTAAGTATCACCTTCCAAAACCAACCCCAAGTAACTAAGACCAACCCTATGACGATGAATATTATCCCTAAATTCTAAGAGTGGGGAAAGGGGGCATTATTATCATAAGATTACTTCCTGCTGAAATGAGATGATGATTTCTCCATGTGATCCTGTTGGAAGAAAATTTTAAGCAACCAAATTTCTCAACAGAACTGGCTGTAACATATGTAGGTAGCCATTGTGCGGCAGAAAATGCTTGACTATAATTCTACTTGAAACCCTGGCCAGGTTGTAGTAGGAAGGTACACCAATACAGCTAGCTAGTCATGAGTTGTCTCGAGAAAAGCAGTCTCAAACCGGTTTAGGGTGAAGTTTGTAGTCCAGATGCATCAGGTTGAGTCAAGTGGAAATGTCCAATTGGGACCCCATCTCCTTTCCAGACTGTTCAAAGATTGCTGTTGAGTACGGTTTTATTCCTTGTGGAAAACTTAAATATCAATATCAAGGTAAATTTTTAATTTTAACTGTATGTATTAGGGAAAGGCAACAATAAGCATTAAAATGTAAATGAGAAAATTAGGATTTCAGACAGAAAATTGGGAATAAGTAAATGAGTCCTTAGATTTTGTTTTCTTCTGCCTTACATCAATTGGCTTCTTGATATAAGGAAGAAACTGTGAATTTAATCTTAACAACATGCTTAAATTTAGAGAAGGAAAGCCAAATCCAACTCCAAAGCCAGCATTGGTTTACATGAATCGGGACTACAGAAATATTAGATAGTAAAGAAAACTGGATTTCAGTATAGAAACAGTTTACTAGACTTAAATATTTTTACCATAAATCAGATTCCTCTTCATTAAGTGATTCTTTCTGGAGAGCTGTCTTCTCTTCTGTAGGTACCTACATGTTTAGTGTCCTTTGGTTGTTTGAAGATAGGTGTTCTCTGTTTTCCTGTAATGACAAGAACAGAACACTTCCCCTACCTTTGAGAAGTCTCTGCACATCTCATGGGACATTATTTATTGGAAGACTTGTCATTTCTCTTCATTAAGATGTTACTCTTGTTCAACTCGGATCTTGATTAACTTAGATGGTATCCATAGCGTTTCTACTCCTGTAGATACAAATGCAAAACCCCTACCCCAATGTAACGAATATCCTGGTTTCCAATCTGAGGTCAATACATTCTTGAAGTACACCGGCTGATGTAGTGCAGAAGTTTTTTCTATTGTCCAGTGTCTGTCTGCAGCTCTTTTTCCTTTTTCGTTAGTATTAAGAAAGTTTAATGTTAATAAAGCATTATGTAATCTGTGTTTGGGTGTCTTGGTTCCTCCTGCCTGTTTATAGAGCATTTACTTTAAAGTACAATTAGATCTCTCAACTACTGCTTTTCCTGTAGGATTGTGTGGTATAACAGTTATGTGTTTTATGTTATAATACTCAAAAAACTGTTTCAATTTTCTGGAAATATATGCCGGAGCGTTGTCAGTTTTTATTTGTGCAGGTATGCCCATAATGGCCATTACCTCTAAAAGGTGTGTGATAACAGATTCAGCCTTTTCAGAGCTCAGAGCAGTAGCCCATTGAAACCCTGAAAATGTATCTATAGTGTGATGTACATATTTTAATTTTCCAAATTCTGCAAAATGAAACACATCCATTTGCCACATTTCATTTCTATTTATACCTTTAGGGTTACTGCCTGGTGGAAAAGTAGTTTGGTTATAGAATGAGCAAGTAGGACATTTCCTTACTATTTCCTTGGCTTGTTGCCAAGTGGTAGAAAAATCCTTTTTCAATCTTTTGCTGCTCACATGGTGTTTCTTATGAAACTCTGAGGCTTCTAGCACACTTCCTCTCAATAACCGATCAATTTCATCATTGCCTTGTGCTAGAGGACCTGGCAGACCTGTATGGGATCTGATGTGTGTTATATATATAGGATGAATTCTCTTTCTGATAGTATCTTGTAACTGTATAAACAATGAAGTTAATTCTGTATTATCAGGAATAAATTCTGCAGTCTCGATGTGTAAGACTACTCTCTCTCTCTGCATATTGAGAGTCAGTAACTATATTGAGGGGTTCTGTAAAATCCATAAGTACCATGAGAATGGCATACAATTGTGCCTTTTGTAATAATTGTAAGGGCTTTGAACTACTTTGCTTATTTCTCCTGATTTATATCCTCCCTTACAAGATATGTTTGCATCAGTGCAGAATGAAGAACTCCAGAGATAGGTGTTTGTCTTACAATGCGTGGAAGGATCCAAATTGTCTTCTTTATGAATTTGATTCTTTCACTTTTGTAATAATTATTGATAATTATTCCCAAAAAATTACTGCATGCTCTCTGACAATATTCATTATCTTTCCATAAGGAGGAAATTACCTCATTAGTTAAAGGTACTCTAATATCTGCTGGATTTCTTCCTGTTAATTGACGAAGTCTTTATTTACCTTTTAAAATCAAGTCAGAGGTCTTTTCTATATATGTTTTTAGTTTTTTTTTTTTATTCTGCTTATGTGGTAAGAATATCCATTCAAATATGATGTCTTCTCTCTGTATCAAAATCCCTGAAGGATATTTTCTAGATGGTACTATAACCAGAATACAGTCTAGATTTGGATTCACACGATCCACGTGAGCTTCCAATATCCTCTTTTCTACCCATTTAATTCCTTTTCTGCTTCAGCTGATAGTATTCGGGGACTATTCAAATCCATGTGTCCTTTTAGGGCCATTGTAAAGTTTTTCAAATCATGCCCTTCAACTCCCATAATGGTTTGCAGTTGAGAAATGTCTTCTAGTAATTTTTGAAGATCATTAAGAGTCTGGTAGCGATCTCTCCTGATCTGTACTTTTTGTGGTCTAAATTTCTGTAGACCTATTTTATATCCTAAGTAGTTGATAGACTCTCCATTTTGTATTTTTTTCAGGTGCAATTTGTAATCCCCAGTGAGGTAAAACTTCCTTCACTTTCTCAAACATTTTTTTCTAATATGTCTGCTTTAGAGTCAGCTAACAATATATCATCCATGTAATGATAGATTATGGATTGTGGAAACTGTTTATGAATTATTTCCAGTGGTTTTTGTACAAAATATTGGCACAGGGTGGGGCTATTTAGCACTCCCTGTGGGAAATCCTTCCATTGATATCTCTTCACTGGTTGAGAATTATTGTAATTAGGTACCGTGAACGCAAATTTCTCTTTATCTTGTTCTTGTAAAGGTATAGTGAAGAAGCAATCCTTTAAATCAATAACTGTAATAGGCCATTCTTTAGGTATCAAAGAAGGCAACGGCATTCCAGGCTGTAAAGAGTCCATTGGCTGGATAACTTTATTAATGGATCTCAGGTCTGTAAGCATTCTCCGTTTACCAGATTTCTTTTTGATAACAAATACAGGAAAATTCCAAGGGCTGGTTGATTCCTTGATATGCCCAGCATTTAGCTGTTCCTGAAGCAGGTTTTCTAAATCTAGTAACTTCTCAGAAGTCATAGGCCATTGCCCTACACAGACAGGTTCCTCTGTTAACCATTTTAAGTGTAGGGCTTTTGGTTCATCTGTTTGTTCAGCACTTGCATTCTGTCTTTGTACAGCCTGGATATTTGGTGTCTGTCTTGCATAGTACTTTATAGCATTTTTTCCACAATCATGAGGTCGTTTATGGTTCCTATCTAACACTGGAGGAATTTTAATCTGTGTATTCCATTGCTGTAATAGATCACGACCCCATAAATATATCAATATATCAGCCACATATTGTCTTAACTTTCCTCGCTGTCCTGCTGGTCCTACACATTCAATCCATCTCATGCTTTGTTTTACCTAAGACAGGGTCCCAGTCCCTAAGAATTGAACTTTAACCTCTCGCAGGTGCCAATTTTGAGGCCAGGATTTATTAGTTAAGATATTTACATCTGCCCCTATGTCCAGTAGGCCTTCAAACAGTCTGTTATTCATTTTAACTATCATTCTAGGCCTTTGACTATTCATAGAGGTTTGCCAAAATATATGATTTTTATTTCCTTCTGTCATGTCTGATTCAACTTCTGTCACTAGTTTGTCATCCAGAGCGGTATGAGTTTTTACAATAGGACAAGGATTTCTAATTGTCCTGTGGGAGATTGTCTACTACTGTGACTGGGAATGTTCGGACCACCTTTGACATGGGGCCTTCGAGAGGCCTCCCAAGAAAGTTTCATGGTGGTAAAGGGTTTCCTTGCTTGTCTCTAGTCGATCTACACTCATTTGTCCAGTGTCTGCCTTTGCCACACCTTCTACATAACCCAGAAGGGTGAGGCCTTCTGTTGGATTCACTCTTGGGAGTTTTATTTCTAGAGTAGCTTTGCCTACAATATTTTTTTAGATGTCCTATCTTACCACAGTTATAACATCTGACATGTTGATATCTCTTTAAACCTTTGGAGATGGCTTCTCCTATCCAAGCTTCTCTGTCACCATCACCATACATCTTCTGTTCTCTTGACTTCTCAAACCTTTAGATATAGCTTCTCCTACCCATGCTTCAGTGTTATTGCTACTATAGTCAATATTGGCTGTATATAGGGCCCATTCATCCAAATTGAATTTTTAAAGGCCAAAGCACTTGTTTGCATTGAGGATTTGCATTCTCATAGGCTAACGATTCTATGTGTATTCACATAGAATCTATGTCAGCTACCACTAATTGTAGTGCTCTAGACAGCCTTTCTAGAAACACACTAAAGTGTTCTCTTGGTCCTTGCCTTATTTTGGTATAAGATTCTATCCTCTCCCCTAGTTCATGAACCTTGTCCCAAGCATTCAGATCTGCTGTACGGCATAGAGACAAGATATGTTCATCATAGGCAGCTGGGTCAGCATAAATACCCTCACCAAGAATTTTATCGTTGGGAGCTTCATAACCTTTCTTTAAGCCCTGAAGTTCAAAGCCTTTGTTTCTTCTCTCCATAAATCCCTCCTTTCTAATTGAGAGGTGTTTTCAAGGACAGCGGATATTAATTTATCATAATCCTTAGGGGTTACCTTGTTATTCCTTGCCCATGATTCTATTAATTGCTTCACGTATGGTGAGTGCATGCCATAAGAGACTACTACTTCCTTTATACTTTTTAAATCTTTCATACATATTAGTTCCCCTTGATAAGCAACACCACCTTTTGGGTGTTTTTTCATTGCTGATTTTTCATTAATATATACAGGGAAAGCTCCCATGACCCTAAATGGTGTGGAAAATTTTAAGTTTTTTTCATGCCCTGTTACCTGGAGCTCTTCTTCTGTTGTATAAGATTGAAGGTCTTCTAAAGTCTGAAGTCTATTAATCATTGCTTCTTTGAGTGTCTGTACTTCTTGAAGCATATCCCTTTCTAGAGCCTTCATTGCATCATTCAGTTTCTTAGTTTCTCCAATTATGAATGATTCCATGTTTTTGATATTCTCATCCTTAGATATTATCTGAATGGCATGTAAACTACTGTCTTTCAGAAACAATGTTCTATCTGCTAGCTTGCCATTATCCTCAGACATGGAAGAGATTCTATCTACTACTCTTTCCATCTGATGTTCCAGTTTTTTATCCTTATTAGTAGCTTCATCCAACCAGGAATGAGCTGTTTCTGCTAGCGCGTTAATGCATTGCATTGTTTCTGTTTTGGTTGTTGAGGCAACATCAGACATGAAACAAATTTTGTTGTCTATTTGGTCATTTTTATGTTCCATGTTCTGTATTCTACCTGTCAGCTCTCTGTTGCCATCTTCAATATCCTGAACCTTTTTTCCTAAACATTCTATGTTTTGTGTTCTGTCATTTTCAATGTTTTCAATCCTTGTTACCAAATCTCCTATGGTTTTTACAAGTTCCTTATTGTTTGTGCTAATCTCAAACCATTTCTTTAAGAATATCATATTAATGATAAAACCCATTACTATTACGAAAAAGGTGTATATATTGATCCAGTCATACTTTTCTTCTGCTAAGATTCCTTCTCTATATGAAGTAAAAAAAATTCCTAAAGTTCTGCATTGTAAAATTATCTGCCATAGCTATGGAACAATTTATCTCAGATACTATATCAGCTTAAGTTGCAAAAGATGTTACAATTACCTTAGGTGTAATTCTGCTGTCCTGGAGCTTTGATGCCTTTAGCTGTAGATCTCAATTTGCTGTAGTTACACTCAGAGGTGTAGCAGTAAAAAGCATCCAGAAGCACAGGATCCTTCCAATTCCGGTTCTACCCGGAATTGTACCACCAAAGAGTGTCCGCCAAATAGCTTCCGGCAGGAGAGGATCCTTTTGATTTTGGTCCCTGTAGAATAGCTTTTAACAAACTAAGGCAAGCAAAATTTTGTTAAACAAAGGAGTGAAATGAGCCTTGTATAATTGTTGAGACCACAAGGATAACAGGAGCCGCCAGCAACTGCAGCATGTATATTTTCCGCCAGTCCACAGGCTGCAGCTCCCACAGCTGCCGGAGCCTGCAAGCACTCAAACAGAACAGGATGAGTACAGGCCTAGAGCCCCAACACAAAAGGCAGGTCTAATGCTGCAGGGCTCTGTGCAAATGAAATATGAGGGAATGGGTGGAAGTTGAGCAGTATTCTCAGGGCCAAGATGGAGATAAAATGAGTTCTAGGGCAGGGTGTATCAGCCTGATTAGGCAAGAGACCTGCCCGTTCAAGGAAGGTGTGGGAAGGGTTGCTGTGGCACCTGGGTAAAACCCAGGTGCAGTGAAAATCTTATCCCACTTTTGACACCTTATATTGCAGTTTAATAAGCGTCAGGATAAACAAATAGGCCGAATAGATGTTTATTAAGGGAGAAACAACTCACAACATAGACAGATGAACACAGCAGTTAAAACTGGATGCTCCTCTTTCCGTGTCCCGCCAGAAAAGACCATTCTTCGCCTCCTTCTGAGACCACGCTCCACAGGTCACTTCTGCCCCTGGCTCCACACCTCAATGGGTGTGGTCAGTGCCACAAAAGCAGACACAGTGAATATCCCACTACAAGGTATGTACTGTATGTCTTGTATTTTCTATAGTCTTATGACTTTTACATGCAATCACTGAGTGTGAAGAATAATGATAAGGGGTAGCATCCCAAAAGCCAGCAAAAGAATTGGAGACAACCTTTATTCCCACTATTAGGAGTCCCAAAAGAGGCCCAAACTACTTAACTCTAACATATATGTAGTGTGCCTAGGTCAGGCTCTCTGCTTGTTGGTTCAGTCTCAGTGAACTTGTATGAACCCAAGTTCATTGAGTTGTCTTGTGCATCCTTGACCCTCTGGCTCCTACAATACATTCTCCCCTTCATCTTCTGAGTTAAATGAGCTCTGCCTAATATTTGGCTGTGTGTCTCTGCATCTCTTTCTATCAGTTACTGGATAAAACCTCTCTTGTAACAATTGTGGGAGGCACCAATCTATGCTTATAGCATAATATTGTTAGGCATCATTAGGTTGTTATTTTTTTCCAACATTCATGTTTAGTTCTATCCTAGGTATATGGTTCAACCAGGAGAAGCACTGGGAGGACAGATCATAGGTGGAGTGCTTTGTGGCTTGGTTGATGTGTAGGTTTCTCTTCTGGTAGCCCGCAGATAAATATTTCACTGTATGACACTATGACATTAGGCTCATATCATAAATGTCATAATATTCATGGGGTGACAATTGATGGTTAGTCCACCAGTATGTTATTACTAATGTTGGCAGGACTGCTGTATAAATCTACTGATATTTGTCTTTTCTTTATGCTACTATCACACACTGTCCTCTGTGTAAAAATACACATAGACTTACATTAAAATTCTGGACACCTGTCACAAGCTCAAATTCTAACATGTCAAAACTTAGATGCATTTGAGAAAACCTGCAGACAAAAGTTTTTTGTCTGACCCTTTTCAATTGAAATATCCTTGAACATTGAACAAAAGCAAAATCAAACACAGTGTATTCCTTCTATGATGTCTAAATAAAATCTAGAAATTCAATTAGACTAAGTGGTTCTCTCCCATAAGTCATGACTAAATGTGACCAAAAAAATGATGTGACCCTGGATGAATAATTATCTTCCTCCACAGATATTTATAAGATAGAGATAAAGAAAAATGACAAAAATACCCTTTCATTTTTGTCAGTAATACGCTTTAAAAATATGACAGTCATGTAGAGAATTTTCTCAAGACAGTTTAATGTCTCTCTCTCTCTTTCTCTTGCTCTGTCTCTGTCTTTTTCTTTGTCTGTGTGTGGTGGGGTATTTCCTGTGTTCATAGGGACTTAAACATAACTCTTCCTTATCATGTAAAATTGATTGAAGAGATGGATAAGTCTAAGAAGAAAGGAGTATAAAAATAAGAAAGTCCTGCAAAGATTGGGTTTTATATTGAAAGTCAACAAAAGTAAAATGTGAATCTGTAGGAAATGAAACTGATATTTCAAAAGTCGACAAGGTGTTTTCATTTGGTATAAAGAAATATAACAATTGATGCCATCATACATGTCATAAACTGAATTCTCCTTTACAATGAACTAAACTAAGAAGTAATACATTTTTATAAAGCAGAAAAATAATCAAAATTTATCTGGGAACATAAAATGTCTGCCATGAAAATGGCAAATGAGGATAGGAAATACTTATAATAAAAATGAATTTAAGCCACATCTAAAATTAAATCTGCTTGAGTATCCCTAAAATAAAAAAAAATTGTTTTATTCTGTACATATGTTTCTCATACTGGTTAATAAAGCACTGTGGCCAATAGAAAACTAGATAGATGGGGCTAGGAGACTAGGAGGAGGAAAGAGGAAGTAGAAGGAGGAGTCAAGATGTAGACCAGGGGGGAAGGAAGATGCCAGCCGTGGCTCCTAGATAAGATGAGCCACATGGAAATAATTAGATAAGTAGAAATGGGTTAATAATAAAGACAGAGCTAGCCCATAAACAATAATGGTAACTGGCCAGGAGGATTGTATCAAATACAGAATCTTTGAGTGTTATTTGGTGCTGGTGCAGCTGTGGGCCCAGACTGGCAGCAGGCAGGATGGTGCCAGTGGGAAAAACCTGCTGGTAACATAATGGTGTCAGGAGTGGGACTGAGAACTTTCACTTAAAACTTAACAAAAGCTTAAAAAATAGTTTTTAGAAACAAAAAAAAAAAAAAACAGAGATTAACAAGACTTCTTGGTAGCAGCATTTTCTCAGTTGGATTTGTTTTACTGTAGACAAAGATTTGCGTGGCTCCTTTAAGGGATGTTTCCAAAATTAGCATAAGCAGCAAAAAACTGCCTTGCTTTTAAAGAGCTCTGCTAACAATTCATTGATGTGTATGAGAGCTGCAATGAAGGTTTACACTGTGTTTTAAAATTACATAGGCTTAGGAGAGAAAGAGAAAAGAAATAAAATGGTTTTAAAAAGACAGAATATGGCTGGGTGTGGTGGCACATGCCATTAATCCCAGCATTTGGGAGGCAAAGGCAAAGAGATCTCTGTGATTTCAAAGTAAATCTGGTATGCAGTGAATTCCAGTACAGATAAAAGTCAGACAGAGAAACTCTGTCTCAAAATATGTAAAAATAGAAATAAACGAAATAGAGTAATAAAAAAGCCACGTAAAGATGGAAAGCACAGAGAAATTTTGGATACTATATGCGTTTCTGTTGTCTTTAAATTATTTGACTGCTGAGAAAATAACTACTGATAAAAGAAATGCTGCTGGATTAATTCAATTTATATATTTTAAAAATGCTTTGACTCCAAAATTTAAGCCTAAGGACAAGTTACTGGGGAAAAGGATTTCTGTATTTGTTTCCACAGAAAATGAAAAGCTGTGGATTCTTTCCAGACTTACGTGGTTTGATCAAGCAAGACCCCCTGAAACAATGTCTACAGACAAGATTTGTTCATCTTCTTAGGATCCTCCATGACAGTGCCCTCTACCAGCAGGAAGTAGTTTGGAAAGAACGATGCCCAAATTCCTAAATATTGTTTTTAAATGTTTGTTTTCATTTAAGTGGGTTTGTTTATAAATGGTTAATGACCACAAGCAACCTTTCTAATGGTTAAAATGGAATTATGGTATAGATATGAATACTTTGCTTTGGAATGGATTTTCTTTTATTGATACAATTTAAGGTCAATCTTATGATATGTATATTTCTCCTCCTGTTTAGGTATTATGCTTATATAGCTCATTGGAAAATGTAATGTATAATTTAATACAGATTATAGATAATTACCTATGATAATGGAACTTATAGTTAAGTTAGTTAGGATTTCTAGATATGTAGAGATGTATTTGAGATGAATAGGCATACTTCAAACCTTTCAAAGACCTTCAGAATATGGCATTTAAAATGTTTTAGGGTTTTTCTTGACAGTGAGGTACAACTGCTCCTGGTAACAACACCTACCTCAGAAAGGAAGATGGTTATCGAAGACACATGTTATGAAGTTTGCTTATAATATGGCTAGCCATTTGGGCCACGTACTGCTCTTCTGGATTGTTTGACTTTATGTTGTAGAAACTGGACATACAGGACCTTCAAAAAGGTTACTGATGTTAAATGGACATTGCTACAGGATTCCTGCTTCATGGAAGAAGCTACCAGACAGCCAGACAGTCTACAGGACACAGGGAAATATGACTGACTAACTGTCAATACAGGTGGAAAGTTTAAAGTTTCCTGCTTTGCTGAGGAGTCTGGAGACACACTGTGGCCTATGGGCTGAAGATGGAACATTACAGAAGAACTTCGGGTGACTGGCCAGGCAGTGAGTTGTCTCTGTCATTTTTAGAGTTTATACATTATCCTTCTGTGGTCTTTGAAGGGGGTGAAGACAGATAGTTTTGGTTATAATATTCCTTAGTTAGGATTAAAGATAAGTTATGTATAGGACTTTAGACTCACAAAGATAGGATAGATGATATTTTCTTTAAATCTTCCAAAATGTTAATGGACTAAATATTATTAACTGTGATTCTTACTTGATAACTGTTGTATGTTATATTTTGCTATGTTAAGGTTAAACCTCTTCTGTTGTAGGTTATATTTTACTATGTTAAGGTTTAAAATTTTATTTTAGACAGAAAAGAGGAGATGACGGGAGATGTTATTCTGTACATATGTTTCTCATACTGGTTAATAAAGCACTGTGGCCAATAGAAAACTAGATAGGTGATGCTAGGAGACTAGGAGGAGGAAAGAGGAAGTAGAAGGAGGAGTCATGATGTAGACCATGGAGGAAGGAAGATGCCCACCGCGGTTCCATATGATGACCACGTGGAAATACTTAGATAAGTAGAAATGGGTTAATAATTAAGGCAGAGGTAGCCCATTAACAATGATAGTTATTGGCCAACAGGATTGTATCAAATACAGAGTCTCCAAGTGTTATTTGGGGCTCACGTGGCAGCAGGACCATTGCGGCAGGACCGGGAGGCCGGCGGGTAGCAAAAACCTGCGGTAACAAAATTGCAAGGTAATACATTATAAAAGAAGCTTATATTTTTATTGGTAATGTCTGTAGACTACTGAAATACAATGAAAAAAATTAGTTCTTCATCACCCAATGACGAATTTGATAATATACCAAGTTGGTAAATTTCAATTATGTTTTTATAACCTAAATGGAATATTTAGAAAAGTATATGAAAAGGCAAATAATGTTATGTTGATTATAATAAAATGAAATCTAAGAGAGTTGGTATTGTGACTCTCACTGGACAAATACAAGTCACTCAGTTCTTTCACCCTCAACATCCATGGAGTTCCATTAATCTTTTTTCACTCAGGTGAAGCTAGGATATGTAGTTGAATATACAAAATAACCCAAGGTTAAGAAAAATTGAAAGTTTGAGGAAATTATGGGGACATTGGAATGCTTAGTGGACTCTTTGAAATCTTATATAATTCTCTTCCAGCTGTGAGTCAAGGTTCCAATATCCTTAGCAAAATTTGTTTTGAAGTTTCCTAGGTATAGTCAGTATTACTTTTAGGTGTGGCACTTGTCATATATTAAACATAGCTGCCTTCCTTCAAGGAATGACTTCTTTCCTAATAGTTATTGTTAGGTGCAAATATTGCAACAGCATTAAACAACAATTAATATCAAAGTACATGTAACCTTCCAGTGTGGTGGTTTTTTCCCAGATATTTAAATTCTGGTGATCTCACAAATGAGTTATAAGATTATTTACCATGAGGACATTTTAATTCCATCTGTAATTCTTCTGGGCTCCCTGTTAGCTTGATTGTATCAGCTATAATCATACCCAATTTCTAGTAACCACTCTATTATATCATATAAATTTCTTTTAACAACTCTTTGAAATGTCACTTCAGGAGTCTCAAGAGAGCCAACTTAATTGTTTCATAAGAGCCACTTGTATCATCTCTCTTGAGACTTTAACATCCACAGTTAGGTCCAATCTTTTCCTAATACATATTCTCTCTATTCATCCCTGTGCTTAAATTTATGTTAAAGCATTCCCTCAATACACTTCAATACTGTTTGATAATGGCTTGTCCCAATATTCTCTTTTTTATGATCAAAAATCCTGGCTTCTCTTCAGTAGAGATATAAGAAGCATTAATTTTAGCATTTTTCTGTCTAATTCTATATAAGTTTCACAAGGAATTAAAGTATTTCCAATTCTCACTCCATATAAAACCTTCATACATTGCTTTACATACAAAGACAAGTAAAGAGAAGGAGGACTTAATGAAAAGCAGGGGTTTGATGGGAGTGGGAAAGGCTAACTCTGATTAAAGAATATTTTATCTGTATGAAATTGTGAATGTATGCTTTTGGAAGGAAAGAAAATAGTTCATTGCATTTGTGAATGAGCTACCTTTCAATTAATTTAAAGTGGCATGATTATGAGACTGCCTTCTATGAGACAAGAAAACATGGCATCAGTGACATGGAGAAAATGATATAATACTATGTTGTTATTACTACTATTCAAACTATTTATGTGATGGTGGCCGCTGAGTATCTCTCCCATACCTACACATTGCAACTAAAATGATCTGATATGGCTTTCCTGGAATGGATTTACCAACATGTTTGGGTTGTAGTTTACTATTGGTAAGTTTATTGGTATTTATTTGGTTGATTACTGAGAGGATAACTGAGCTTCTTTATTTAATGGTGGCAACACTGGTTAAAAAAGAAGGCATAAGTCTTTTCCATGGATTCCTGACTCTAAGTAATGGAAGTGACATATAAGAAAATCTGCGTCCCCCATCGCCAGGCCTTGGCTAAGGGTGAGTCTGGATCTCATTCCATTGGGGTGGATTCTCCCCTACATCCTTCCCTGGGAACTCCCTGGGTGGGTACCAGATTTCACTGCCCCTGTGTCCTGTCCCCATCAAGAGTGATCTTAGAGCTCTCATACACCCTCAACCACTCCCACCAAGAAATTGCTCTCACCCTATCCTCTTCCCTACCCTGCCAACTGTCATACCATTCGGGTTGACCACTGAGACAGAGGGTGGAGTCAACATTACAGCCACCTTCAGGGAAATTACTGGGGCTGATCTGAGCACAATAGACCTGCCTAGCCACACTGGACCACATGTAATTTCCACCTGCCTGGTCTCTGATGCCCACTGGAGTTCTGGGCCTCCCAGAGATCCGATTATCTCTGCAGGACCACTCTGAGTTCTTACAAGCTGGATCCTTGATCCCCATAGCAGGGACTCTGCTAAAGCAGACTCACTCAGCTGGAGATTGCCAGGTCCCAGCTAGACCCAAATATCCCTGAAGAAACATCCTGCAGGATGGCCTCTGCCAAAGAGGCCTCAGCTATCTTCTGCAGGAGCCTGATCTTTGACCACCATTGACGGGCCCCTACCTGTGGAGAGACCTCCTAAAGAGATTGGACCACGCAGAGCTACAGACATTGAACCTCTGACCCAACTAAGCCCATAAGGAGAGGGAGAGTCCCCTCCAACGCCTACTGGAAGAAGGTATGTGAAGACAGCAATACAAGAAAACACCTAACAACACAAAGACAAGCATAACACCAACAGAATCTGGGGAATTTACACCAACTAGACCAGAACACAACAAATGAAGCAGAAGAAAACAAAATAAAAATTATCATCGTAAAAATGATAGAGGTCCTCAAAGAAGATAGGAAGAGAATCTTTAAAGAAATGGAAGAAAAAAACAAACAAAAAATTGGAAGAAATGAAAAAATTGGAAGAAATGAACAAATTTCTTAAGGAAAGTAGAGAAAACCAAGAAAAAACAACTAAACAGATGAAGGACATGGTTCAAGACTTGAAAACTGAAATAGAAACAATAAAGAAACACAAACCGAAGGAATGCTGGAAATAAAAAAAAAAAACTCGGCAAACAATCACGAACTACAGACACAAGTATAAATACAGAATTCAAGAGATGAAAGAAGAATGTCAGATGCAGAAGATAAACTATCAGAAATAGATTCATTGACCAAAGAACATCATAAATCCAGCAATTCCTTAACACAAAACATCCAGGAAATGTGGGATACTGTGAAAAGGCCAAACCTAAGAATAATAGGCACAGA